>OZ022265.1:43553074-46513074 GCA_963978885.1 Nemotelus pantherinus | reverse complement strand
ATGAAAACGTCAAAAAATGGGTCGATGACTGGATCGCCTCGAAACCACCAGACTTCTTCCTTCGTGGAATCCGTTTATTGCCTGAACGATGGACGAAGGTTATAGCTTCCGAAGGAGCATACTTTGAATAAAGCATTCTTTTATTTTCTACACAAACTAATTTCTTTTATTTCAGTAAAAAAGGCCGGAAACTTATTTGTACACCCAATAAAACTTTGAAAATTTAAAGTCGGACAAGAACGGTAACCCTCTCCCAGTTAACCTATATTTTTAGCATCAAAAACTTCTGTTCACGGGAACTCACGAACCAATAATCACATACAGCTGAAATTTACAGAATGCATTGGACTTAAGTAGGACCAGATCTGATAGAGGCGATTTTGAATTGTGGGTAACTCTGTGCCAGTGGTGCCATCTTGAAAAATTATAAAGAAAAAAAAACTGCTTTTTGCCCTATGAAATGTGAATAAGTTACCAGATTTTCATGAAATTGACACAGTAGCTGAATCTTACTCTAATCTCTGTTTGGTGGAAATTTGGTTGAAAAATTTGATTGGTGCTGCCAGCTATGGTAATTTTTGTGTCTTTGGTTTTGAAAATTCGCTCAGGAAAATAAAACTTTTTGCCCTATAACTTCCAGTGCAGTCATGAAATCAATACGAATTTCATACAATTAATGAAACCTATCATAAACATTACTCAGGCCAAATTTGGTTGAAAAGCCATGATAGGGTTGCCAGCTATTGTTGATTTTGTGTTTAATTGCAATATCTTTATTAAGCGGTTTTATCGTAGAATTTTCAAATGGTAATGATATTGTAGTAACAATAAACAGCAATAATATTAAGTTTTCGATTATTTGAAAAAACTCGCTGCAGGTAACCCTAAATTTCATTATACTCCTATAACTTCGAATGTAATACAACAACGTGAAGCAGATGTGATATATTCTTGGCTTTGATACGGGAAGAAGGTTGCCAGCACGAGTCGGTTGTGCTACTTTTGTATCAATAAATGCTTACAGTTAGTATTCATACCGGAAACATTTACAATGAAAATAAATAACCAAGTTTCAATTCCCAAAGTTCTGCAAATTTTTCGGATCGCAGCCCCAAACACCAACTTCAGTTACAGTGCTGCAGGCACTGAGCATTTTCTTCATTGATGTTATATGAGATGCTGCTTTCAAAATTATTGAAATAAGTAACTGATAACGAATATAATTAACCCGTGTTTTGCTCTCATAAACGTTGAAATTCATGCCAGTGGTAATATCTGAAACCTTCCATCATATGAGTTATAATGCATTCTTGAGACCAAAGTAAAACGTGGCGTTTGAAACAGTTTGGCCGTAATAAGCAGCTCATGTGGTGGAATATGCACTCAAAACCTGCACGATTCTTCTACTGTTCTTCGAACATTAGTGTTTCTAGCGGTTCAGGTGCGCTAGAGTTTTTTCTTTTAGCTAGAGCTTAAAAATAACATTATATTTATCGGTAAGCAGATATTTAATTTCGATTTGAAATGTAGATATTTTGCTGACAAAGAAATCAGTTTGAATCGTATTACAACTCCATTTCAATTCACCCTGACGCCGGCTTAAATATAATCAGAAATATTTCTGGTCAAATTCTATAAACATCTCTCTTACCCTCGATTCTGCCGTTTGAGAAGGCCCTGAATCCTGAATAATATGAAAAACTGCTGCCGAAAAAATACTCAGCATACATATCCAAATCTTACATCCATGAAAAATTATCCAACTGCAAGAAAATCTATCAACATTCATTCGACTGAAAACGAACTGTTTGCAGTCGAAAACTTTCGGATTGAAGTAAAGCGGAGCCAAGGCAGGAAAAAAGCGACGGGTAACGACATAGACGACGATGAAATGGCTCTTCTTTCATCTGAGTGTAATCTTTTCCTGTAATCCTATAAGTCTTGAACTTGCTCGCAATAGGTATTTACACGATTTATCGCAGTTTGTCGATTTTTCATAATATTTTATCGTTCGAAACGACCAAGCGATTGATGCATGACGATTGGATTTTCTGCTTTTCTGTTTTCCTTTTCAGAGCATCCTTGTTCTCTTTCCGGTGTGTGCAGTGAGTGCTGCCGATTGAGAGATTGAAGGCAGCTTGAGTTCGTCAAGGACTTGCGGATCTAGTCGATTGTAAGACGAAGGTCGAATGAAAGTAGAAGACGAATCAACATTTTATCGATAAGTGTGTTGCAGTATACTTGAATAAATGGTGACAGTAGAACGATATAATATTGCATTCATGATAACATGCAACTTAGAGATGGAACCATTTGAAAATATGAAGATGAAGAAAATATGCATATATTTATACGTTGGAGCAATTCAAGACAAGACATGACGAGTAACATAAGATAGATTCAATGATAAGGCATGTTGAAATCCTGTATATGCAGTTTTGAAAATGGAAGTTTTTTGATTGAATGCTTTATCTTCAAATAAGTTTTGTTTAAAAGCAAATTTTAACTCCCATAAACCAGATGTGCTGCGCTTATTTTCAGTATTTGAAGAATCTAAATTTTCCTCAAATGTATTTGTTCCTTCTTGTGAAATAAGCTAAGTTTACAAAGCTACCAAATCCAGCATTCACTTAATATTTGAATAAACAATTATTGTAAATATTTGACTTTTACATTGGGTCATAGAGAACGTAGCCAGGAGACAATATTCGAATTGTGATAGCCTTATGCCAAAGAAATCATCTGCTTATCACAGTTCACCGAATGCCTCGTAAACAACAAAATATTTATCGAACACCTTTTGTTCAGCCTTCAAAGACCAATTTAAAAATTCTACCACTAAGTCTTATTAATACTTCCATTAATAAATATTTTTTCTCGCAATTTATTTGAAATAAATCCAGGTTTCGATTATCTTTCATCTATTTCAAATGCAATCACAATATTTTAGCTTACCGTCATTCTTTTCGTTATCATCGTTTACGGGAATTATTCGAATACATGCAAGCTGTTTAAGAAATACTACTCTAGATAAATGCACTAGGACACATTTACATGTGCATCTGCATTCAAGCAATCTTTCTTGTGCTTTTATCTAACAATTTATATTCAAATTTTGTAGAGAATATTCAGAGAACATTTCCAAGAAGAATAAAGCAAAATTGAACAAAGCACATAAGAATGAAATACGAAAATGGGCCAAGTATACAAAACTGGCAATCATTCAAATTCAGCAATTGTCTCCAGTTGGAATGTAAAAAGATAAATGTAGTATTAAAAGTTTAAGGTATAGTATGTATAATGTATTAATTATATGGTGTTGAGAATTAAATGGCAGCTCGTTATAAAAACCATCGAATGTTTACAATATGATTCAGTGTTCGAATAAAACAATAACTCTTGTCTTAATTGTTTCGTTGCATTACTATAGTTTTATTACTATTTCAAATGTTCATTTGCGGAAAGATGTATAGGAAATTTTGCCAGACATTCAATTTAAAATTGTTTTGAAAAAGATTTTGATGTCTACAGTCGTTCTTGCTGTTCAGAAGTAAAATCAAAGAACATAAAAGAATCTTCTTTGAAAAAATCAAGTTAAGGTTACTACTAAACTAAAACTGTATCGAGAAGAGCTCGGTATGCAAATATTTGCAAGGTGATTGTTCAGTACCTCAGAATTTCCAACCAAAAGAACAGAAGTTTGCTTTAGTTTGAATCTAATTGCTTGAATCATCTTGAAAATGACTGTAACAGTTACACGCAATTTTTACACAATACACAAGTTCTCCCGAAACAACAGGGTAGCAGGGAAAAGAAGGCGGCTCCACTATTACTACAGATAAAATTTTAAAACAGCTGCCATTGGGCTAAAAACTAATCAATTTTCACATGAAATAGAGATACGGCCAAAGAAAGATTTTATGGCCACGTACATATATGACACTTTTGATGGTTTTGCTAACGACATCAACATTTTTTCAGGAGAAAAGAATTGCACCGGTGACGCTGTGAATTTTTCTTCAATTAGGGATCTTATTCCAAGAAAAATTAAATGTAGTGTTCTGGTCCAGTACATAGCGTTTTGAGCCGTAAAATTTTACTGTGTGATCTTTCTAAGAAACCGTTTGCCGCTTTTGCTTTCAAAACCCAAAAGTCAAAATACAGTGTACCAATAATGTCTTCGTACAGCAGCTATTTGAAACTCATGTGTTAAAAACAATAAATTGTTGCAAGAAATTTGAAAAAGTTTTAATGCAGATTTATTCATTAAACATTTTTATTTCATTTAGAAACACTAAACTAATCCATTTAACTTATTCATTACAAAGTTATTAGCTAAAAATAATATTAAGTCGACAATTTTCCTCCAATAATGTTTCAACAGTTTATGAAAAATAGTAAAAACTATAGATACATTTTTTGTTAACATTTAGTTGGGTAGCCTTTGTTTTTAATCACGGCTTCGGTTCTACAAGTTTTTTTGCATAGCTTGGCTCTATTTTCGCCCATCCCTGCTGAAGAGCCTGTTCCAACTTAAGTTTCGAGCTAATATGATCAGTCCTGATCATTTTTGCCAGCATGTTTCACATGTGCTCAATGGGATTGAAGTCAGGACTTTGCGGTGGTGTTTTAAGCAAATGTGGAGCTTTGTACGCCAAGACCATCCTAGTATTATGAACCATGTGCTTAGGATCACTATCTTGTTGAAAGTAAAAATCCTTTGATACACCCAATATTTCAGCAATTGGCTCCAAATTTCTCTTGAGAATTTCAATATATGCCCAATGATCCATGATTCCTTCAATTTTTTCTAAGTTTTCAACCCCAATGGCAGCCATACAGCCTCATACCATTACTTGTGAGTAAAGTCATTTCAGACTTCCGTAATTTATCAGATTTAAGTTCGAACTGCAATAAGCTAAGCTAGTTATGTATATGACACCTACACAATTGTATGGTATTATAAACACTCAACACTGAATTAACTATTATAAACACTCAACACTGAATTGACTATTATAAACACTCAACACTGAATTAACTATTATAAACACTCAACACTGAATTGACTATTATAAACACTCAACACTGAATTAACTATTATAAACACTCAACACTGAATTATGTTCTAAATAAACTTAATTAAACAGTAAGCTAAGATAATTGACATTTTGAATGTACGTAGACGATTGAGTCAGTCTACTTGGAATTGTCGAAGGAATAAAAACGAATAGAATCGAAACTCGAGTTTTATTTAAATACATATACATATCTTACATTACAAAAAGATATAACTGGCGCAGTCGGATACGAATCTCGGGCAAATAATTTTTTATATATATAATAATAAAAACAATGCAAGAGTCCGAACACGAAGCCAAAAGTCGGCTTAAAAGACCTGGTGAGGCTGCTAGGTTATCTTGCTCTATAAAAAAAAAAAAAAAAATAAAATAAAATAATAATAATTAGTGAAAAGTTTCGACAAACCGTTTGTCATTGGTGGAGATAAAAGTGTGATCGAAGAATGAAACTTTGAGCGGCGAATGCTCTTCAATTAAGAAAATTTGCAAAATGTAGAAATATACAGACTGTGATAGTGATAGATAGAAATAGATACAAATTGTGATAAAAGTGATTTAATTAAAAAGTGAACAAGAAGTGATCTCTCTCTCTATCTCGCGACTCGAAAAGATTTCCGGTTAGAAATTGAAATCAACATTTTCGGTCGGACTTATCAAGTTCAGTTCAACTCGTTGTTCGCTTCCTTTCGCGAAAAATTTACGCAAGGAGTGAGAAGCAGATTTACGTTTTCGAAGGCTCATATTGAGAAATACACACAGTAAGTATTTTTGTTTGCAATTATAAACTGAAAAAAAAAAGAGAAAAAGATGATGAGCAATCGCAAGAAATTGACAATGAAGATTTAGTGAAAAAGAAACACGAAAAGAAAGTTAAGTAAACAGAAAGTTTTCTCAGCTGGATTACAGTAACGAGTCGAATTTTTAATATATCTATAAGCGAATGCGATTTGGGAATGAATGTACTATTAGGATAGTTGAAGCAGGATTTATCGAAGATTCCAAGAGAAACTTTAAATATAAAAAAATAACATTAAAATAAAAAAAAAAAAAAAAAAAAAAAAAATTGAACTAAAAATCAGTTCCAATTAATATATAATATGGTAAAACGAAAGGCAGCCGTCTTCAAATGAATTCTAATATAAACAATAATAACAAAAGCCCTCCGGAGCTGAAAATCCGAACAGTGAGGACAAGATCCTAAACATAAAAAAAAAAAAAAAAAAAAAAAAAATATATATATCACTAGTTGTTACCAACAATAATAACAAAAGCCCTCCGGAGCTGAAAATCCGAACAGTGAGGACAAGATCCTAAACATAAAAAAAAAAAAAAACAACAAAAAAATTTTTTTATTAGTTGTTATCACTAATAAATAATGAATGAATAATAGAAAAGAAAAGAGGAGTGAAGAATATAACATAATAAGAAAAGTAGATATTAAAAATTTTGAAATGGAACAACAAATAGAATTATTACAACGTGAGTTAGCAGAAAGGGAAAGTCAGTTACGGGTAGTAGGAGAAGCGTTAATACGAGCAACGACCCAACAAGCTGCAACACAAAATAACGTACTAAAAACCATACAACATATGAGTATATTTACGGGCAATGGAGCAGTATCAATAAACGCATTTATACGAAGCGTAGAATTTTTTCTACAAACGATTGAGAGCGAAGAACTAAGAAAAACTGCAACGAGAAATATATATTTTGAAAGAATACAGGGAGAAGCAAAGGATGTTATTATAAACATACAGCAGCCAGATAATTGGAATTCGATAAAAGAAAAACTCAAACGGAGATTTAAACCCGATATGGAGCCATCGGACATCTACAAATGGATTAGCAGCTTGAAAGCCAACACAGTGAGTGAGCTTGCAGTAGAAGTAGAAAAAATTAAATGTAAATCCGATGAATTAATTATATATTATTCGAATAATTTGCATATAGATCTAAGTAATGTTGATTCTTTGCTTATAAATACGATTAAAGAAATGACCCAAGGTGTTCTCTTGGATAAGATATATGAAATTTGTGAATTAGAAGAAGTGTTGAAAATTATGGGTAGTAGAAGATTCGAAAACAGTTGCATCAGACAAGAATACAGACAACAAAAAGTAAATAGTTTTTCAAAAGCAAATAATTTTTCACGAAATAAACACCACCAACATAAAGAATTTGAAGAACAAGACAGATTTTACAAACAAAACGGATATAATTACAGACAGTACAAACACCAAACAGACCGGAATTGGGAACGAAACAGACGTGACGACCAAAACAGACACCAACAAGGTCAATATTCAGAACCGAATAAACCAAATCAACATCAAACTAATCGTTTTAAAAATTCGGGAAATATTGGTTTCAGTCATCAAACTAATCGTTCTAAAAATTCGGGAAATATTGGTTTCAGTCATCAAACTAATCGTTCTAAAAATTCGGGAAATATTGGTTTCAGTCATCAAACTAATCGTTCTAAAAATTCGGGAAATATTGGTTTCAGTCATCAAACTAGGTATTCACTTAAAAATCCCAACCAGCACAAAAGAAATTTTTGGGAAAATTCTGGGCAATATAGGCAACAGGGTGTAGAGCCTATGGAAGTAGATAATGTGCAGAAGCATATGGGGTACGAAAGTAAAAGAAATTCGTATCAAAATTTCAATAATGATCAGTTCCAAAGGAACGATAGACAAAATGATCACGTAGAGTCAAATCATGTTAGTGGTAGTCCAGTGCAGTCAGAACAGGCAACGTTTTTTCTAAACTAGCCTCGGACGACCTGCCACTAATTAATTTCACTATTAACTCTATAAAATACACAGCATTAATAGATACGGGATCCTCGTTTAGCATCATTGACGAGAATCTGAAAGAGTTTGAAAAAATCAAAATCAAACCTCTATATTTCTCTACAATAACAGGAAAAGATTGTGTAAATTATGAAGTACATACACCTGCCCCATTAGAATTTAAAATACCAGCTGAAGCGAAAATAAGGTGGAAAGTTAGAAACCTGGCAAACAGGAAATATAATTTTATCATTGGTGTTGATTTGTTGGACAAACTAAGCACTGTGATTGATCTCGAAAACCAAACAATATCTCTTAACGGTCAATTAATAAATTTTTTGAATAATCCATACATCATTAATCAAATATATACGTTAGAACAAATCGAAAATGATTACATGAACCACCTCAAATTAGATCATTTGAACAGCGAAGAATATCGGGAAGTAATAAAAATAATTAACAGATTTGAAGCTATATTCTTCAAAGAAGGAGATCAACTCACAAGTACACCCAGTATAGAACACGAAATCCCAACCACCACAGATCGGCAAATAAACTCTAAGTTATATAGGTACCCTCCTAAACACGAAGAAGAAGTGCGTAGGCAAGTTAGGGATATGGAAAAACAGGGAATAATAAGGCAGAGCAATTCGAAGTACTCAAGCCCGCTGATAATTATTCCAAAGAAAATTGATAATTCGGGGAAAAGAAAATTCAGATTAGTCATCGACTATCGTAAGCTAAACGAAGTCACAATCGATGACAAATTTCCCTTACCTAACATAGATTCAATATTAGGTAAACTAGGAAATTCACAATATTTCACAACCCTAGATCTGGCGAAAGGCTATCATCAGATCTTAGTGAAAGAAGAAGATAGGAAAAAAACTGCTTTCGTAACGCCACATGGTCTTTACGAATTTGTACGTATGCCGTTTGGGCTCAAAAACGCCCCGGCAACGTTCCAACGTCTCATGAATGAGATTTTACGGGATTTTATAAACAAAACTTGCGTTGTCTACCTTGACGACATTTTGATTTTTAGCACTTCCTTAAAGGAACATGTAAAGGCTATTACAGATATCTTCAAAGTTTTAGAGAGTCACAAACTAAAAGTGCAAATAAACAAATGCAATTTCATAAAGAAAGAAACTGGTTTTCTTGGGCATGTAGTCACAAATGAAGGATTGAAACCAAACCTGGAAAAAATTAGTGTTATTCAGTCCCTGGTAATACCAAAAACGGAAAAACAAATAAAAAGTTTTCTTGGACTTACTGGTTATTACCGGAAATTCATTAAAGATTACGCAAAGGTGGCCCAACCAATCACAAAGTATTTGCAGAAAGGAGCTAAGCTCAACATCAAAGACCCAAATTACATTGAAGCGTTTGAAAAACTGAAAAACTTAGTTATCTCACCACCAATTTTAAAATTTCCAGATTATAAAAAACAGTTTCACTTAACCACGGATGCGTCGAATTACGCGATAGGCGCCGTGTTGTCGCAAGATGGTCACCCGGTATGTTTTGCATCCAGGACACTGAGAAAACATGAAAGAAACTTTTCGGCTATAGACAAAGAGTTCTTGGCCATCATGTGGTCGATCCACTATTTCCGACCATACCTCTATGGAAGCAAATTTAAGATATATACGGATCACCAGCCAATTAAATACTTGAACGCCAAATATCAAGGTAAAGATCTCTCACCTCGACATCAACGGTGGCTTACCAAACTAGGCGAATATCAGTATGAAATAGAGTATCTCAAGGGAAAAGAGAACCATGTAGCAGATTTTTTAAGTAGAATCAAGCAAACGGGAGAAGACAAAACGGTATCAGATGAATTGGAAAAAGAGACTCAAGCATATTCAGATTTAGGAATTTTACTCAACGTCGAAGAGGATATAAATTCTACCATGGCGACTAAGCATTCAGCGGAGGAAGAACTTTTGGATTATATCCCAATAAAGTCAGAAATTGTAAACAAATATAAAACACAGTTAATTTTAACAAATAATAAGACACAAGAAATAGAGATAATGCATGGAAAAAGAATAATATACATATCCGAACACGACTTTAGAAATTTACGTGATATCTTAAGAAGGTATATCAAGAAGGGCATAACTGGAATATACACAGAGCTATCGGATAGTCAATATAATGTAGTACAGGAACATATTAGACAAATGTTTTCAAACGACAGGCAAATTAAATTTGCAAGATGCTCATTCAGAGCACAAGATATTCACACAGAAGTTGAGGCAATAAAACAGATATCGCTTTATCATGTCAGAGAAAGTTCTCACTCAGGCATACAAGAAACTTTCCAAATGCTTAAAAACAAAATCTACTATCCGAAATTACAAGAGTTGATACAACTAGTAATAAATCAGTGCGATGTGTGTCAGGAAGTTAAATACGAGCGACGGCCTATCAAACCGAAATTTCAGCTAACGGAAACAGCTACGGATGTAAATCAAATAATCCATATCGACATGTATTTTATAATGAAATATTGTTTCCTCACTTGTATTGATACGTTTTCGAAATTTGGCACAGCATATTATTTACCTGACAGAAACCATCTCACAATAATAGAAACTCTTGAAGAGCATTTTACGAAATTTGGAAAACCAAACAAAATAGTTTCAGGTAATGAGTTTAATGCGATTCGAATCAAAGAATATTTTCAAAATGAAGGTATTATTCATCACATGACAAAGCCTCATAGCCACACTGGCATTGCTGACATAGAAAAATTACACAGCACAATAGCTGAAAAATTTAGGATTCTTACTTTCGGAAAGACAAAATTCGCACCGAAACGAATACTACAACAGGCATTAAGAAATTATAATCAGAGGTACCATTCATCTATTAAGTGCACACCATGCGAAGTGCAGAATCGAAAAGTAAATCTTGAACAAATAAAAAAAAATTTGATCGACACTAAAAACAAAATGCTAGCAAAACAAAATGTAAAACGAGAAGAATATTTTGAAACACGTACAACAGGCTTTATAAAAAATTACAAAGCGACGAGACTCAAACAATTACCTAAATATCGAAAATCAAAGCTAGAAAATGTTCATCCAGTCAATATTAAGAGGATACGTAAGTCTGTGGATTGCAAAGGAAACTCAATGGACCCTATTACGAAAGAAGAAAGAAAAGTGATTGACAAGGCTACAAACTCAATGGACCCTATTACCAAAGAAGAAAGAAAAGTAATTAATAAGGCTACAAATGGGGAATCACAGGAAGAAATTTTAATATCAAAATTTAATTTAACTCTAACACGTCAAGATATAAATAGTCTGGTGGGCTCATCATGGTTAAATGACAATATTATAAACTTTTACTTAAACCTTTTAGTAGAACGCAATCAACAGCAAATCAACATCTATTCAATTCATGAATTCCCGAAGGTTTTTACTATGAATACTTTCTTTGTTCCAACTTTATTACGTTTAGGCTATAAAACAGTGAAAAATTGGACGAAAAATGCGGATATTTTTGCATATGATCTTATATTAATTCCTGTTCATGTCAATGGTACACATTGGTGCCTAGCGGTAATTGATTTAAGGAACAAAACTATAAAATATTACGACTCTTTAGGAAATAATAATCCACAACTTCTTAATACATTAGAGAACTATTTAAAAGAAGAATCCTTAGATAAAAAGGGAATACCGTTTGTTACAGAAGCATTCATTAAAGAAAGTGCTAATAATTGTCCAAGGCAAAGTAATGGGAGCGATTGTGGAGTTTTCTGCTGTATGATAGCTGAATGCCTCACAAGAAATTGTAACCCAACATTTACACAAGTAGATATACCATATTTCAGGGAAAGAATGATCTTAGAAATAGTTCAGGGAAAACTAAAAATATAAACAAACTTGTGTTCATACTAACAGTTAGTTTCATTTAAATATTACTTTACTTTACATTAAAATTTGTACCTTTTTGACACAATAATCATAGTGATGACAACAACACAAGTATCTACTAAAAACAGAATTAAGACATTCGACAAATAAAGTACAGACTCTAATATAAAAAAAAAAAATGAACGACAGACCTAGGAGAGGCTTGATTGACATAGTAGACACTCACACAATACGCAATCGAGTACTTTTTACATACATTGAAAATGTGAATGAAATGCATTACTTTAGGAGGAATTTATGAGCGAGACATAAAGTAAAATATATTAATTAGCTTAAAACGTACTTTAATAAAAAAAAAAAAAAAAAAAAAAATCAATTTTGCAAATATGTGACCGAATGTTAACAACAAAGACGATGCAATACAGAATTACTTATGAAAAAAAGCAAAAGTTTATAGATTGTTAATATTTGAAAACCTAAATTTGTAAGATACAAATGGCTGTCAGAAGAGAAAATAAAAACAAACAAAAGATCAGAATGCTGATTGATAATTTTGATAAAGTTCTCATATTAGAAAGAAAAATTGTAATTAGCTTCACTGATTTTTTTTAAAAAAAAATCAACAACAAAGAAATTTATTTTTGGAAAACTTATATTTATGTTTAATAATAGGTCATTAAATGAACTTAGTTTAAACAAACATTGTATATTAAAAAAAAAAAAAAGCAAAGAATTGTAAAATTTGATGTAGAAAATAGAATTCAGGAGAATTCTAAGTGTGAGGGGGAGAAGTTATGTATATGACACCTACACAATTGTATGGTATTATAAACACTCAACACTGAATTAACTATTATAAACACTCAACACTGAATTGACTATTATAAACACTCAACACTGAATTAACTATTATAAACACTCAACACTGAATTGACTATTATAAACACTCAACACTGAATTAACTATTATAAACACTCAACACTGAATTATGTTCTAAATAAACTTAATTAAACAGTAAGCTAAGATAATTGACATTTTGAATGTACGTAGACGATTGAGTCAGTCTACTTGGAATTGTCGAAGGAATAAAAACGAATAGAATCGAAACTCGAGTTTTATTTAAATACATATACATATCTTACATTACAAAAAGATATAACTAGCTTTCTACTATCTTTTTCCATTTATATCATTTGATCCCATAATTTGACGGAATTTTCAATCCACAGACATTTGTGACATGTTCCCAGTTTGCTGCAATTTGTTTTCCAGTGGTAATTTTCCCAGTAGCTTAAAATCAAAATTATTTGCTTCTTCTGCTTGGACGTTGTAATTAACTTTTAAACTATGAAAATGGTCTCAATCATGATAGCATTTCAAATGTTTTTATTATGTTTCTGTTTATTTGCCTGTCCGTACAATCCTTGCTTCTTTTAAGTATTGATCAATTTTAATTCACCCATTCTTTTAGGTAATCCAAATTAATGTATTTCAATTACTCAGTATTTTCAACCAGGCTTCCAGTTTCTCTATTATAACTACCCGCAATTGGCAATAATTTCAATAAAAAAATTAAAAAAAACCCTAGCGCATCCGAACCGCTAGAAACACAAATGTTCGAAGAGAAGTAGAGGATTTGTGCAAAATTTTGACTGCGTATTCTACCACTAGCTACTTTTCCTACTTAAAACTAATACACCCTAAGTAATAATAGAATCTAAGTTTATTTTAATTTCGGTGACTTCATCGAGAGTTACTGCAGTAGAAAGGTTTTTGGGGCTGCCATCCGAAAAATGTCCAGAGCTTGGAAAATTCAAACATTGTTTACTTATCTTCATTGCAAATGTAATACTTAATGCAAGCATTTATTGGAACGATAATAACAAAAAGGCCTAGTGCTAGCAGCACTTTGCCAGCACCGAAGCCAAAAATATATCACATCTGCCTTACGTTCAAGTCAACCTGTTCTGCGAATTTTGTATTGATCCGATGACTGCATTGGAAGTTATAGTGATGCAAAGAAATTTAGGGTTACCATTCGCAAAATTTTCAAACTTTCTAGATCTGAATATTTGGTGTTTATTTTCACTATAAGATCACTACGATTTGAAAATTCTATGCTAAAATCGCTTACTAAAGGTATGCCAAAAAATACAATAACAACCATAGCTGGCAACCCTGTCATTTTGTTTTGTTACTTAAATTTCTACTAAACATTGCCCACAATAAGTTTAATTTGCCATTTGAATTGCGTTATGATTCATTTATTGGACTAGAAGCTATAGGGCAAAGAGCTTTATTTTCCTCAGGAATTTTCCAAATTTAAGACACTAAAATTACCATAGCTGACAGCTCCAACCGAATTTTTCAACCAAATTTCTACCAAACGTGGCTTAAAGTAAGGTTATATATATATATATATATATATATATATATATATATATATATATATATATATATATATATATATATATATATATATATATATATATAATGGTCTTCGAACATAAGTAAAAAAAGCTTTCGATAAGATGGATCATGACATTCTTATATGTAAATTGCATCTTCGTGAGTTTCTTAATAAGTTTATAGACTGGGTTAAATCTTATCTCTCTAATCGTAAGCAAAACGATCGATTTCGTGGCATTCTATCCACTGACATAATTGCTACATCAGGTGTTCCACAAAGCAGCCACCTTGGTCCCATTCTTTTTACCATTTATATAAATGACCTGATCACTTTTGTTCCCAGATCTTCCATTTTTCTCTACGCTGACGACGCAAAGATTTTCAATACAATATCATCACTTAATGACTGTACAATCCTGCAACGCAATGTGTCAAGCTTCGCTAATTGGTGCGCTCTAAACCGATTTTCACTAAATATTGGAAAATGCGCAGTTATCTCTTTCTCACACAAACCATGTCCGATTAATTTCAGCTACACTTTAAACGATACTCTGTTAACTCGCTCCAATAAAGTTTGTGACTTAGGAGTACTATTAAACTCCTCTTTCACTTTTAATGCCTTCCGTCAATTTCATTGATTTCAGATTTATACCTGGTTTAATGTCCAAGCACCTTATATTTTATTAAGGCATTGACTTAATAATAATAAAAGCCAACTGTGCACTTGGCTTCTTAAAACGACGATCTAAAAAATTCAATAACATTCTTCTGACTAAAATCCTGTTCTGCTCTCTGGTTCGCCCTATCCTAGAATATGGGTACTTGATGTGGTCTCCATATTATAAGGAGCACATAGATCGCATTGAGTCTGTCCAACAGAGATTTTTAATTTTTGTTCTTAGTTCTTTCTGCTGATCTGATACTATTCGCTTACCTCTTTATGAAAACCGCTAGCAATTATTGACCATGGACACTCTTGAAACTCGACGTCAACATTTCAAAGCTCTATTCGCTGCGAAGCTACTCAGTGGAAACGTGAACTCTGAGTTTTTGTTATCAAAACTGAATTTTCGTGTTTGCCACGGTGAACGTAGACATCATAGCGCCTTATCTATCCCGTTTCATAAAACCAATTATGGATTGAATGAACCAACCTGCGCAATAGCCCGAAGCTTCAACTCAGCGTATCAAATGTTCGACTTTAATTATACTGTTGATATGTTCAAGTGTCGGCTTAAACGACCGATTAGTTGTCTTTCATAATATCATATGTAAATATTTTTTGATAGTAATCGTTTCGTTGATGAAATTGTCAATAAATAAATAAATAAATAAAAATAAATAAAAAACGTCCCGTATTACTTGTCGTGTCTGACTAAACGAATCCTAATCAAATCTACGGTATCTTCAATTGTTTTTAGAAAGCAACGAAGTCCCATCAAAAAAAAATGTTTAGCCTCTAATTTACATAGGTGACGACCAACAAGTCAACAAGGTTTTTAGGCGATGTTTTTTGTAGATTTTTTGTTTTTGCAGTTTTAAGTGCGGCTTGAAAACTTTTGCGTCTGCCTTAACTCTATTGAGTCTGTACCAGTTTCAACTGCTAGACCCGAGAAGGTACTGGTTTACAATAACTAGTAGAACTTTCAAAATATCATCATAAAACAACAAAAATATCTAAACTAAGAACTTCATTCATGCGGGTCTTTTTTGTGTTGCAGGAGGCAAATAAAAACTTCAAAAGATACACAGGTCTCTAAATTACGGATTATGTAAGCTTTTTAGTTACTAAAAAAAAATCCATCTATAGACCACGAAACCCCCGGCCGGAATTTGCTCCCGGATTACTTCAACCCGGTCGTGCTTGATCGACTATCAGTTTCTACTTACTTCATAAGCTTGCGATTTGGTAAGACAACCCTCCTCTTGCTTTGCCCGCAGTATTTTCTTGGCGTATTTTGACCCTGTACGTCATCTACCCTCGTCACGCAGCATCGTTTCCACGTTCAACTCTGGCGTGAACAACCAATCGTAAACTTGAGATTGCTCCTCAATCTTGCAAATTGACTGATCCACATATTATTGACAGCACGGTGTACGCATCTTTCCCAATATGTTAAAGCAACTTCTGAAATAACTATGCCTCGTTAGGAATTAACTCAGACGAAAGTTTACCTCTCATGCATCCACACAAATTTCCTCCCCGTTCAGTAAGATGGAGTTAGTAGTCGTCATCGCCAACCTCCGTCTCGTTTCACCAGGGCCACCGATAACGGCCACCAACCTGCTCAGTAAACGGGTGGCACTCAGAACCCTAATACATACCTTAAGAATGTGGGATACCTAATCGATTTAGTTATCTGGACCTCTGAGCCAACTGTCATCGGGGTGACAGTCAGTATCATCCACTTCGTCAGTATGATGATCTCGGTCTTTGATTTCGCCAGCTGTTGACCGTTTCACCCTCCTCATAACTTTGTTAAGTCTGAATTGGGACACTGAACGGAAAAGGTACGTACAATTGATGAAAATGTTCATCGTTACAATGAAAATATCATCATTTTCCAACCGATTAATTTTATGATGCAAACCTGGCACTCACCCATTGAAACAATTGAAGAAATATAACCATTGCCTCAAAGAGTACGTTCATTACTTATTTTCATAGCATCAATGAAAATATTCATTACTGTAATGAATCATTCATAATATATGTATATGAAAAGGATCATAATATTGATGAACGAGTTCTTAATGTTTATGAAAAAGTTCATAATTTCGATGAATTAGTTCTTGATATTATAAAGGAGTTAGTTTGACTGATAGGGGGCTCGGTAGCTCTGCTCGCTAAGGCGTCAGGCCGAAAAGCGCCGTGCTACGGGGCCTGCGAGTTTGAATCCCCCCAGTGCCATGGCTATTAGAGTGAATGCGTGTGATTGTCCATGAGGGTGGTAAATGGGCCCAAACTGGTAGCCTAATGCTGGCCACGCTCTCGGCAGCCCTCTTCAATAACCTAACCTAACCTAATTACACTGATGAATGCATACGTAATATTACCAACGAATTTATAATTTGCATCAATGTGTTCAACTTATTGAAATCGTCAGTCACACCCTTCATAATGGACAAATTGTTTATATGAAGGAAACACTGTATTAATAGCAAAATGATTTTTTTTTAATATTGTAATAAACTAATTATGATAACTATTATTTCCAAAAAAGAATACATGCAAAAACACCATAAATTTTATAAAATCTTTAGCTGCAAATAGCTGTAAAATCTATTTTTGGATCTGAAAATTCAAATAATTAATGTAAATTCTCCAATAACACTGAAAAAACACATCGCGCCAGACGCCATAATTTATAGACTTCTGGCGCCATGTACATAGTCGATATCGGGATTGTGATAAAATATAGCGCCACACGCCATAGTACATGGCATGGAGAGCTATAAGCATAGCGTCTGCCCCTATGTACTTTTCACCATGTACTATGGCGTGTGGCGCTATATTTTATCACAATCCCGAAATCGACTATGTACATGGTGCCAGAAGTCTATAAACTATGGCGTCTGGCGCGATGTGTTTTTTCAGTGTAACTAGAATGCCGAGGCCAGTAATTGTATATGCAATATGACAATGATATTAGCATATAGCATTACTCGAGAATGAATCGTTAATTTCCCCATACAAAACTTATCGATTTGTTTCAAACGTAACTTATGAAAGAAATTTATTGTCAGCTAGATTCTTGCTTAAGCTAATTCTTTAACTAACTTACCAGAGGTCCTTGGGTTAGATTGCAAATTGAAAAGCATTATTTTATAACAGTAAAATAGAAGCTCGACTTCAAAATTCGTCCAATTCGTCCAAATCGGCATGACAACTGAAGCCATCTTATGTGGCTCATGAGTCTATGTAATATAGAGTGTGGGGCCTTAATTTCTGCGCCATGTAATTATGGCGCTGGGAGCCATACTGCATAGCTCAGGGTACTATGTACATAGCGTGTGGAACCATAAATGCTGCGCTATGTTATATAGGATCACGCACTATGCAGATTCTGACATTATGGTGCTGGGAGCCATATTGTATAGCTCAGAGTACTATGTACATAGCGTATGGGACCATAAATAATGCGCTTTGTTACATAGCTCTGGGCGCCATGTGGATTTTTTTCAGTGCTATTGGCTCGTGTGAAGAGGCGAAATTGCAGAAGAAGACAGTTTTGATCGTCCTGACGTTCCCTTATACAGCTTTGGAGCCTGTGCAATGCCCCACAGACCATGTTCAGATTAATACACAAAATGATTCATCACGAGCTGCATGACCAGGTGTTTATATAACTCGATGATCTGCTCGTGATTAACTCTTCTGTTGACGAACACTTGCAGTTACTTTCCAAGATGGAACAGCTACTTCAGCGGTAATGATAAAAATAAATAGAAATATAGAAAAACGAAATATAGAATTCGTCTTCTTAAAACTAGAGTTAAGATAACTTGTATAAATACAAAACGATGGAAGTTTGGACGCACGTCTAAAAGACTGTAAGAGATAGTATTTAATGATAAATAGAGCAACGCCAATAAATATAACAATGAACGTATGGTGGACTTTAAATTCACAAGCAGTAGATCGTTACTTCGAGCAGATGCCTCAGCAGACAGAGCTACCAATTTGTCAAAAATGATCTCTTTCTGTTTTCGATATTCATTTTCGCCTAGCGTCGGTATAATGCGTAACTTTTGGTTCCTTGCTGTGATAAGTACACTTTTACAGAAAAACTGTACTCGTGGTTTTAACTAACGATTAACTACTGCTTTTACTGCATATTTTATCTTAAATTTTATTGTTTTTTGAAGTATGGTAATGGTAATATAAATTGATAAAGTAACTCGAATATTCCAAACACTTTAATCAGGAAGAAACATGCACCATTTCCATCCATCAAATACCATTTAAATGAACACACCCCCATACGTATTCATAATTATTTCATACCTTGTCAGAATGCTTAAAAAATGTACTCATCGACCGGAAAAAACGGTTGAGTAGACATAAAATGCAAAAATCTCTAATGCTATATAAACGGCGTAATTCATTTGGTAACAATTCTAAGTACTGTTTAGTTTTCATCTATATTTTATCAGCACTTATATCTTTTATCTACACCAACGGTCTTTCATATTCGAAGTGACTCTGAGTCGGGGTAGTAAAAGACGATTTTAAAAAGACAGATATGTAATTAAACGTATATACGAATTATACTTGACTAAAAAAAACAAGCAACAAAGTATAATCTCTACGTACTCTCCTTACCAGAACCAAATCTTTTATCAAAAATCATGAGTTTATCAGAGCTTACATCTTTGACTTCGTTCTCAAGAATTCAAGCTCACGGACTATTCAAACAACGAAATGTCGAAGCCCAGCATGTCTGAACAAACTAAATCATGTTCACGAAGCTGGATTTCATTATCTTTATTTTAACTTATACACTCATACAGGCGTATTTAACAAAATGTGCTCATTTTGTTGCATCCTAAATTCAAGAGTTCACTTACATTTTAATTATCTTTTCCGACTACTATCATATTTGGTGTTTGCTTAGGTTTTTGCATCTTGGATGCGATTTTTCGTGATGTAATCATGATTTATCTGAGAATTTTAAAAATATCACTGCAATGTGATAAATTTAATAATTGCGGAAAAAAGATAACATAGAAAATGTTATATATGATATCAAAATAATATGCGTTTTCTTTTCACTTTCCTGCTCTTGATAAGATAACCATGAAATGAAAGACATAATATAATTACCTTAGATACATGAATGTGTATTTGTAGGTTAAAGCCGAAACAAATCTTTATATGCACACTGTGATCAAAATGTGCTGTTATCTTTTCTTTCTGACTGCAGTTAGATGAAATGATTTTTGGCATTGAAGGATGCGTGTAGTTAATTTTGGTGTTTGCATGACATGGAAACGAAGTGGTGAAATGTGATGCGTAGAAAATAATAATATTGCTCTACTTTGGAAAATGCAAATAAAGTAAATGATTTCAGTGGTACACATGCATATACTTTTTCGGTTTTAGTATTTATTATGGGAATATGTTTTGCTGCCACAGATGCAAAAGGTAAATAATATTATTCTTATCGATTTATTATTATCTTAAAATAATTTGCTATCTGCCTCTATAAGAGTATATCAGAGACCAATTTAATGAAAACTGTAATTTCAAATCTAATAAGCAAATGAATTAATTTCTTTATAATAATGCAATATTTGAACAATATTTTCTTAAATGTTCATTGCGAAATATTGAACATTAAGCGAGTGACAGTGAATCTTCGGAGGAGACTCGAAAAAAAGTTGTTTTTCGGTGCTGATCATAGCTCGCAAAAGAATCTTATGAAACAAAAAAAATCAAAATGCATTTGTTTAAGGAGATGTCTTTCGAAGTAACCATAGGAGGATTTTTTCTTTTTCGATTTTTCATATTTTCGTAGCACTTGGGAGCCAAAAACCGATTTTCGTTAAAGAAAAATCGGCTAAAATGTTATTGTAAAATTAATAATTAATAAAATGTAAAATTAATAATTATAAAATTAATAAAAACAAAAAAGGTCCTAGGTGCACCTGGAGAACAATGTGAAGAAATATTGTGCGAAATTTCAAAGCGATTCAAAAGAACACACAGCTGCCGAGCATGTACAGAAACCCGGCCAAATACTCGTAACTTCTTCAATTTTGCTCCAATAGTCATGAAATTTTGACACAATTTGCTTTAAGGATTATGTATTCATCTAAAAAATTGAAAAAAAAAAGGTCATATACCTTACCTTAAACTTCTGTACGAAACAAGATTGAGAAAAATCAAGAGTAATCAACTCATATGTATGGCCCTAAAGGCTGGTATTGTCTTCGATTTCACGTGAAATTTTCAAACAAATTTCACGTGAAATTGGTTTTGCCGAAAGTTTTGCTTTAAAATAAGCAAAAGTGGTACTCACTTCTCAACGTGAAAAATTGCTTGGAATTTGCTTTCGCTCTGAAAATGCAAATGGCATTTACACATGTCTCCAATCATTTCATGCCAATTCAGCATGTGCAGCTCATTCTTTCGAGTGTCTAAAATAAAGGCATTTGATGTTTGAATTTGAAAATTGAGTAGTGCAAATGTCTTTTCAATAACAAAATCGATCGAAAATTGAAATTCTTGATATTTTATGTCAGAAATCAGCAGTCTCGACTTTTTTCCATTGTCAAAAGTTTCACCCCAAAGAATGACCAGATAATGAAGACTTGCCAAAATTTAGCTTCTTGATTAAGTCAGTACCAGCTTTAACGTATGGTAATGGTCAAGCAAAGATATATTTCAACACGAAATCCGCATTCAAACATCCTTCTATGTTCCGAATAAAATGAATATTAGGTAGCCAGTTAACATATGTAGTTCTTCCAAAAGTAGTAATGTTACCAATGTCACAAACACATTACCTTCCTACGTAAGAAATATATGAAACCAGGTTTCGTGTGGAAGCAGCTGAATCAAAGGTGACCCTCAAAAAGACATTCGATGAAAGCAGCAAACTTCAATGTGGAAAGGTCTAAACTCTTGAATGTTTCAGCGATCAAATGCAAATTTCAAAAAAAACTCTAGCGCATCAGAACTGCTAGAAACACTAAAGTTCGAAGAACAGTATAGGATTTGTGCACATTCTGAGTGTACCACTACTTACTTTATACTTACTTACTAATAAACGAATCTAAGCTTACTTTAATTTCGGGGACTTCATCGAAAGTTACTGCGGTAGAAAAGTGTTTGGGGTTGCCATCCGAAAAATGTCCAGAGCTTAGAAAATTTAAACAATGTTTACTTATTTTCATTGCAAATGTTTGCGACGAAAATTCTTAATGCTAGCATTTATTGGAACGAAAATAACAAAAAGGCCTAGTGCTCGCAGCCCTTAACTAGCACCGAAGCCAAAAATATGTCGCATCTGCCATACGTTGAAGTCAACCTGCTCTGCGAATTTCGTATTGATCCGACGATTGTATTGAACGTTATAGGGATGCAAAGAAATTTAGGGTTACCATTCGCAAAAGTTTTCAAATTTTCTAGATCTTAATATTTGGTGTTTATTTTCACTATAAGATCACTACGATTTGAAAACTATATGCTAAAACCGCTCACTAAAGTTATTCCCAAAAAAATACCAAAACAACCATAGCTGGCAGCTCTATCATTGTATTGAACTAAAATTTCTACTGAATATTGCCTACAATAAGATTAATTTGCCATATGAATTTCGTTATGATACCAAGACTGTACTGGAAGCTATAGGGCAAAGAGCTTTATTTCCTTAACGAATTTTCAAAATTTAAGGCACAAAAATTATCATAGCTGGCAGCTCCAACAGAATTTTTCGATTACATTTCTACCAAACATGGTTTAAAGTAAGCTTCAGCTACTGTGTGAATTTTGTCAAAATCATATGACTGAATAAGAACTTATAAGGCTAAAAGCAGTAATCTTTTTTAGTGAGTTTTCAAGATGGCACCACTGGCACAGAATCGCCCGCATTTCAAAATCACATCTATCAGACCTGTTCTTATTTAATAGCAATACATTTTGTGAATTTCCATTAATTCTGCTTATCGGATCGTGAGTTTCCGTGAACAGAAGTTTTTGATGCTAAAAATATAGGTAAATTGGGCAAGGGCTACCAGGCGTGCCCGTTGTACCATATCAAATTTTTTACTTTGGCTATATAAACAAAGCATAAGATTTATATATGATTGGCTTTTTTTGAAGAAGCGGCATTTTTTCAAGAGAGACGATGATTTGGAGGTTTTCACTTTCAGTGCCTGCCCTAGCTACAGGGTTGTCAACACGCTCATAAATTTAAAACTAAATAATACCAATATGTCCTGAAAATTTCGTAATGATTTGATAGCTCTGTCAAAAGTTATCGCAATTTAAAAATTTTCAAATTTTCCCGTTCTCTTTTTAGGCACCTAGCGCACACATGGGGTTAAACAATTTTAAAACATTTTCCGATTCATTAAAACACTATCCAATTTAAAACATTATCCGAATCAACATTACTTAAAACACGTTCGAAACTTATTTCGTCAACTTTATTATTGCAAAAATTATTTGTGTACGGAATAATAAATATATTAAAAAAATCACTAAAATGGCCGCCGGCGCCATAGGGTTAAAAGGGTTTGACATTTAGTGAGACCTGGACCTATTCTGCATATACACCAATGTATCCTGAAAGTTTCAGCTCAATCGGATGACGCGTTCCCGAGATATAGTCACTGAATTTTTTTGATGATATATATATATATATATATATATATATATATATATATATATATATATATATATATATATGTTGCCATCAAATTTTCAAATGATAATAATCTTAGTAAAAACTAACGCCAAGTTGTTCAGTGGCGAACATTTTGTAATTTTCTTCCAACGCCGTCATAGGGTTAAAACAAAATTTTTATAGGCAAATGACCTTAACGGGAAGCAGATTTGGTATACTTTTGGCTGTGGTGTTAGAAAACGGTGACCACCTTTATACATTTTCTTTGTTTTTTTTTACTAACAAATGCTGCTGTTAAATTTTCATATGATAAGCATATACAAAAAAACACGTTATAGATATTTAAATTTTTTGGAAGGCTGCTTTCTATCCCTGAAACTTTCGTTGCAGATATTAGATAAAAATCAAATCTATAGAGTGTGTTGATGTTAACATGGAAACCTTTAAAGATAGATATAGTAGATATAACAGACTTTCGGCTGCAATGCTAAAATGAAAAAATGAAAATTTGAAGCCTGCATAATTCCACTACTTTGCTTCGAAAATCTTTCTTTCTAATTTAAGTTGAAATTCACTGCATGCTGCATAATATTGCGTGTGTGATTTGAATTTTAGTTAATCACTCACTTAGTTAATACAATAAATTTTCAAAAAATCAAAATTAATAGTTAATTAAGTTTTAGTTAATCACTCACGAATAACAAATTCCTCAAGCTGTTATACTTAGTGATTAAGGAAGGATTAAATATATGAACTGTGAATTGATAAATTTTCTTTGCAATTATTTCTGACCGAATCGTAAAGAAGCACCAAAAGCTACAACTTTTTATTAGATGCATATTTTATGGTCCACATGCATTTGGCTACCTGACCCGGTAGCAAGTCAATATCCACTTGCAATATAAATTTAAAACTATGGAGCCAACGAATTGGCTCACGAGATCGATTCACCACTAAAAATTGTCGCTGTATCTCAACGATTCGGATTACATTTATGTAATATTGGCAGCATAATTGCACCATATTTTCTGACCATGAGCGAAACACGTAAATTCGTAAAAGGTTGGCCCACACCATTTCTAGTCCGAAGGCATTACTGTACTACCGAGTCTTAT
This sequence comes from Nemotelus pantherinus, assembly GCA_963978885.1. Classification (NCBI taxonomy): domain Eukaryota; kingdom Metazoa; phylum Arthropoda; class Insecta; order Diptera; family Stratiomyidae; genus Nemotelus; species Nemotelus pantherinus. The sequence goes on along the minus strand of OZ022265.1, from coordinate 46,488,416 downwards.
TGCAAAGTTTCCACAGGGCGGAAGAGGTAAGAGTTATATTTTATTAGCCATAAATTTCATGACAGTTTGATTGATTTTTTCCAAGATTAAAACTGATCATGGTTAGCCATCCAGTAGGAGAGGACGAGTCCGCTTTTAGCGTATCTTGCACTCATAAAAATTATAGCGTATCTTTCGTTCGATGGCGTTTATTGGATGCACGAAATTAATAAGATATTCTGCGATTTACACTTTTCGAAAATATTTTGATGGGTTTGTTTTGTTAAAGTTTCATCCGAGACCCGAGTACCACGCATAATATGGACTTTAAATGTGACAACCCGAACAAAAAAGAGAAAGGATGTGGTTTAATTTTTTTTATCTTTTCAATACATCAGTGTCTCATGTCTACAGACAATCCTTATTTTTTGAGGGTCATCTTTGCTTTAACCTTTTTCTCAAATGCTCTTCAAAGCTTTCGCATACACTTTAATACTCGCGAATCTCCACAAAGATCTTTAAAAAATCTCGTTGAAATCTCTACATGCATCCGACAATAACTTTTTTGAGATTTTGCAATTTTTGCTCTCATCGTCATTGTCATGGTGACGATGGCACCATTGCTGCCCATGCAGTGCATTGCAACACAATAGGCTTGCTCAGGTGTAACCAAACATAGACGTTAGGATTTATGGATACCTTTATTCGAACCGAAAGTAAGTGGATGTGAACGGAAAGCAGTAGTCCGGTTTCTGCTGAAGACATTAACGGGTACGGTACCGTATGTAAAAAGCAACGCGCCAAGCGAACGCAAAGCAAATGTGCTAGAATGTCGGATAGAGTAACACAACGGCCGTAGTGGCAGGTCTATAATTTATCGTCAGGATGTTCCACTTCCTCCGATTACGTACTTACATATTTTCTTTCTTTCGTTAGTTCCCTTTTTTTGCATACGCGTCATCGAATGAACTGTTGTTGCATTGGACCAAACCTGAAGGAAGTGAAGGAAATGCAGAGCAAATGATTTAAGGATGTTGGTGAGTTACAGCTTTCGGTAAATGAAAGTGAATTGAGTTGAAGGCTGCTGAAATAATATATTTCGAAGGGTAGTTCGTAAATATATATCTAGAATCAAATGATTTTGAATGCGTTCATAATATTGTAATTCATTTGCTCTTTTGAGGAAATTTTGACCTTAGCCTACTTTGATAGCATGAGTGGAATAATTCAAACAATTTTGAAGCTTACAATCGTAGTACATGCAGAAAATTTTTCCAAAACTGAGCATATTTAAAATCGACCATCGGACGAAGCACCCAAACCCAGTTTTTAAATATACAAAGCATGTTGCTTCTTGATTTACTGAGAGGATGAAAATCGCACTTGAAGTAAAAAACTCTAGATATAACAAATGACGATGAACAGTAGAAGAATCGTGCAAATTTTGAGTGCATATTTACTTAAGGTTAATTTAGGGCTAATTTTAAGGTTACCAGTCGCAAAAGTTTACAAATTTTCGAAAACTCAATAGTTGTTGTTTATTGTCACTATAAGATCATTACCGTTTTAAAATTTCACGATGAAGTCGCTTAATAAAGATATTGCAAATAAAGACAAAACCTACAATAGCTGGCAACCCTATAATAGTTTTTTTTAATCGAATACCTATAATAAGATCCATTTATCATATTAAATTTGTTTTGATTTCATGACTGCACTGGAAGTTATAGGACACAAAGCTTTCTTTTCCTGAGCGAATTTTCAGAACCCAAGGCACCAAAATTACCATAGCTGGCAGCACCAACTGAATTTTTCAACCAAATTTCTACTAAACACGGCAAAAAGTAAGATTCTGCTACTGTGTCAATTTCATGCAAATCTGGTAACTGAATCCAAAATTCATAGGGCAAAAAGCATTTTTTTTCTTCAAAATTTTTCAAGATGGCACCACTGGCACAAAGCTGCCTGCATTGCCGAATCGCTTCTATCAGACCTGGTCCTACTGAATACCAATATATTCTGTGAATTTCAACTGTATCTGATTATTGGCTCGTGAGTTCCTGTGAACAGAAGTTTTTGATGCTGAAAATATAAGTAAATTGTAGGAGGGTTACCGTTTTTGTCTGATGTGAAAGTTTTGCTTTAGCTGTGTAGACAAAGCACAGGGTTTTATATGAGTTTTTTTCCACTGTAAACGACAAAAAATTTTCATTTGAGTCGATGGTTTGAAGGTTTTCACTTTCAATGCCTGCCGAAGCTGCAGGCACGATGCCGGCACTAAACGAGTACACATCTTAGTAATATCAATTTGTCCTTTAAGTTTCATAATGATCTGATAATCTGGTCAAAAGTTATCGCAATTCAAAAAATTTCATATTTTCCCAAGTTCATTTTAGGCGCCGGGCTAAAAATTTCAAAAATATTATATTCACATTAAAAACAAGTTAGAAATTCATTTCATAAACTTGATTTTCGCGAAAGTTATTTATTCACAGAAAAATAGATATATTTTAAATAGCATTAAAATGGCCGCCGGTGCCAAAGGGTTGTAGATTATTAGCTTTTTGTGGATTAGAAAGATTATTGGTGTATATGCACTATTCTGCATATACACCAATGTAAATGAAAATTTCAGTTCAATCGAATGGCGCGTTCCTGAGATTTTTTTACTGCCATGTTTTATTATATATATATATATATATATAGATATATATATATATATATATATATATATATATATATATATATATATATATATATATATATATAGATATATATATATATATATATATATATATATATATATATATATATATATATATATACATAAATATATTTACAGAAATATTAATTTTAGGCCAAAGTGATTTTAATACTCATGTTCTTCGAACATTAGTAAAAACAAAAATACTGCTCGACCAAATGAATCATCCTGTGCGATAACAAGGCAGTAGTGGATATACATGGACGCACATCGTATCAACCAGCTATCAGGTTTCGCTCGAAGCGCTCTGTGTTGTACTGTGGGCGTTCTTACGGGCCACTGCATCATAGGGCAGCATGCGCAATAATTGGGCGCAGGGTTCAACGACTTCTGTCGGAGTTGTGGCTCTGAAGACGAGGAGGAATCTGCCATCTATCTCATTTGCCAATGCCCAGCTTTGGCAAGGAGAAGAGTGGCGGCGCTTGGTACACCCTATCTCTCAATTCTCTCAATCAAAATAAAACAAATTGACAGCATAGACACTGCAGTTTTGCCCTTTGGTTCCTCCGCTACATAAACTCAGCAAGCCTTCAGCTCTTGCTTGTCAAAATCGTGTACATATGGCGGAGACCAACACTGTCAAATTTGACCATACTGTCAAATTTAACCATATTTCCTTCACTACTACTAGCGCTCGAAATCAAGCAAATTGTTTCGATTCTCACTTCTGTTTTCATTTCCTCATATCCCTCTCTTCTGAGCTCACACCGCAATTCCTTTAGTATTTCTACATGGGTCCACCTGTTTATTACCATAGTCCATTTTGTACTTGAATAATGTTGTCAACTATGATATCGTGGCTTCAAATGCCTTATATTTAACTGCATACTATTTCATTATCAACATCAGCTTAACAACCGGGGTCTGGTCCTAGCCTCTTCAGCAAATTTTCCAACAGTGCGAGCAGATACTATCCAATGAGGCACCCCTAAACTCCGAGCGTCATAGTCAACGCTATCTCTCCAGCGCTAGCAAGATCTCCTCCACTGATGTCTGCTGTAAAATCTGTCGAAAATCCGCTATTTACTTTTACTTAGATTACTTAATTCTATTTTACTTAATTTTATAAACATATTTTTTACTTCCTTGTCCTTTATTATTTTATCACCACTGTGTCCAATCTGTTACAGGGCAGCTTCCTTGAAATTGAATTTTCACTAAATAAGTTTAAAAAAATTATGATGAACATTATAATTCTAAAAATCTGACTTGATTTTAATTTAAAACGCCATTAGATCAACCTTGTTTGAAGTATTTGCAATTTCTTTTCTGCATATAATTTCATTAAAATCTATCTCGACTGGCTTCACAGTTTTCTGCCAATTTTAAACGAATTTTAAAATTACGAGTTTTGGACATTAGTTTTTCATCGGAAACTAAGAAAACAAAGGAAAGTATAAAATAAAATAAAACAGTCAGCATATAAAAACAATGAAATGAAAGATTTTCATATTTGTTGTTATTGTCATACCTTTGGCTTGATTAAGAATGTACAATTAAGATCAAAAGGAAATATTTTGCCAATCCAAAAATAGTAAAATTTCTTCATTTAGTATATTTAGCTAAGATATTTATCAGATTTGCATAACGATGTTTATCAATAGCTTTAGAAAAACAACCAATGTGTATGCAAATCTTCATGGAACTCAATATGGGATGTAACAAGCCCGAAACGTCCGGTTGAAATGTTTAACAATTTCCCCACATACACAAAAAAAACATCTCCGCACTTTATTTCTACAAAAATTGAGCGCATCAAATAAAAGCGAACAGGTAGACGTAGAAATACTCTTATTGAGCTGTCACATACATATATAGGTCATTAGTTTAAATACATATTCGTATATACCCAGCAAACCAAATGTATCGTAATTAATTCATAAAAGAGTCATATTTTACGAATGTTTTTGTCGTTAACGAGCTCGCAAATGAATCCAAAACGATTCATTGGTCCTACTAAAATGGCCATACGAGAAGAATCATTTTTAACGATTCGTAAATGAGTTAGAAAAAATGTGGTTTTAGCGAGTATATATCGACCAGCAAACTAGGGGAAGAATCAATGTAAAATCTGCTACTGAGCCGCATAGGCCATAGGGCACACACACATGGCTTGCATTATTTATTGCGGCGGTCATCTTAAGCATTGCTGCGTATCGTTTTACGAACAGACTCGGTTTCGTATGAGGGATATGTCTGTTGACTGTCGAGAAACTATCGTTTTCAGTGAACGCTCACTAAATTGTTTGCTGGGTATCTTAATATTTAGCACCCAAGATGCCATAGCAAAATTAACTACGTTGATTATTGAATCACTAGAAATAGGACATAAACCATTGGCTGTTTTTCTCGACTTAGCGAAAGCGTTTGACTCTGTTCCGCACAGAATGATTGTGGATAAATTGAGAAAAATTAACTTTCGCCCAATGTAGATTGCATGGATTCAAAACTATTTACAAACACGAAGCAATCGGTACAAATTTCTGGAAAACTAAGTATGGAACTTACTTTTGAATACGGTATTCCGCAGGGAACATTATTAGGCCCTGTTGTTTTCTTAATTTAAAATTGATATCATTTGCAGATGATACTATACTTTATGTTGAAGAGCAAATGGAGTGGAGCAAAAGTAAAAACAGAGTACAGTCTTGGTAATCTAAAAGAATGGCTTGATGTTTTTTTCCTTACACTCAACTATCAGAAAACGAACTATATGACCTTCGCAGCCAACCAGCGTGGAGTAGCTGGGAGTACCAAATCGTACTAGACAATTAGGACAAAGTCACTATTCTTATGCAGGAATTATTTTATTCAATGCTCTACCGCAAGCAATCAGAAGACTCGACAATACAAATGATTTCAAGAAAAAATTGAGACAATTATACTATAGCTAAATTTTTGTAAGAATGGATTTATATATTTTAAGCATGATATATTATGATTTTATTGACAACTGATTTGAAATCAATGTACATACATATATGCAAACTTCAAAAGATAACAAACTTAGGATCAAATTTTTGCTTTTTTCTTGTACCCTACTGTTGTTCGTATTGAATTCTTATTGGCTTATTGTATTATTTTTAGTTGAAGCAAATTATCTACAAATTTACATCATATAAGTTCACTCATTAATGAAACAGATTTTGTTTTGAAACTAAAAAAACAAAAATTTAATGGTAACACTAGTATTTACATATTAAATTAGTTGCATGTCAACATAGGTAGCACATTTGAAGACTCCTCACCCCTAATTCAAGGTGCTATACCTTACAAGGGGGAGTAGTGCAGTTAAACCATGAATATATGTATATATAATATTGTAAAATTATTTGCGCATATAAGTAGTAATAAGCAGCTAAGTCGCGCGTTACCGACTTCAAACCCGTAAACGAAAGGCTGTGTGCGATTCTCATCAAGGCGCGATTTTTCAACCTCTCGCTCATCAATGTGCACGCTCCCACCGAAGTACAAGAAGACTCTGTAAAAGACGAGTTCTATGCCTGCCTTGAAACACTCTTCGACTCACTTCCATCAAATGATGTATAAATGCTGCTGGGAGATTTCAATGCAAAAGTTGGGAATGAAAGTTGGCATCGGGGGACCACTGGAGGACACAGCCTCCACGAAGAATGCAATGATAACGGCCATCGTCTAATTGACTTCGCTTGCAGCAGGAACCTTGTTGCAAGCTCAAATTGCTTTCCACACCGTCGCATTCAGAAGCAGACCTGGAATTCTCCAGACGCACATACCATCAACCAAATCGACCACGTCTTTATAAGCAAGTGATGGGCGTCAAGTGTGATGGATGTTCGGTCGTACCGCGGAGCTAACTGTGGCTCCGATCATTTCCTGGTGAAAACAACGTACCGGTGCAGAATTTCCTCAGTGCACCAATCGAGATTCAGCCCTCCCAAAATCTTCGCGGCTGAGAATTCGCTGAACGATTATACGGCTCAGGCATATACGACCGCGCTTGAGGAAAGAATTTCACAAGTGCTACGCGACTCCAGCAACGTAGGTGTCCACGAGTTCTGGGAAGAGCTCAAAAATACAATCAAGAATGTGGCAGAAAACGTTGTGGGATACAAAGCCCTACGAGCGCGAAATGAATGGTGTGACGAAGAATGCAGAAACTCACTTGATGCAAAGGACGAGGCCTACAAACAATGGGTCCAACGTGCAACCAGAGCCAAAAAGGAAAAATATGTCGAGCTACGGCGAATATCCAATAGAATAATTAGGCGTAAGAAACGGAAATACTTTGACGAGCAGTTGCTGAACATTAATGTAAACCTAGTTAGTAAGAACACCAGACAAGCGTACAGACTAGTAAACACTACCAAAAATGGCTACCAACCCAGGACTAGCATATGTAAGGACAAAGATGGAAACATTATCAGTGACACCGAAAGTATTAGCAAACGATTCGAAGAGCTTCTGAATCCGCCATCAAACATCCTGGCAGCAGAAGCTGAGCTCCATGATGATACCGTTGGTCAACCCCCATCCACACAATCCCCGACATTAGAAGAAGTTGATCTCGCCTTGCGTTCACTGAAAAGGAACAAAGCGCCGGGCGCTGACGAGATACCAGCTGAGCTACGCAAGTCTGGTGAGGCGGGTTTATTAAGTGCGCTACATCAACTACTGCTGCGAATATGGGAGACTGAGGTGATCTCAGACGATTGGCGCAGAAGCATCATCTGTCCCATACATAAAATCCTGTCAAAAATCCTAGAGTATAGGATTAAACCGTTCGTGGAAGAAATCATTGGCGAGTATCAAGGCGGTTTCAGATCTGGTCGCTCCATAATTGACCAGCTCTTCACGGTCAAGCTAATTTTGCAAAAGTGCTGGGAATACGACGTCGACGTATACCAAATCTTTGTTGACTTTAAACAAGCATATGACAGCATCAACCGAGGTGCTCTATATAGCATCATGCTGCAATTTGGTATACCGGCCAAATTAGTGAGACTTATAAAGATGACGATTACCAACGCCGTCTCGCAAGTCCGGATCCCGAACAGATTGACGGATCCTTTTGAAACTCTGGGTGGCCTGAAGCAGGGCGATGGAATAGCGCCCACGCTCTTCAACCTGGCACTAGAGTTCGCTATTTGGGCAATGAACCTGAACACCAGCGGTACGCAACTTTTTAAGTCGACACAATTGGCAGCGTACGCGGATGACATTAACATCTTGGGCCGAAAACTGACCGATGCAGAAGAACTTCTGCTTAGACTTGACACTGCAGCAAAGGAAGTTGGACTACGAATCAACGAGGACAAAACGAAAGTTATGATGCAATCTATGATAAGGACGCCAGCGCACACGACCATCAACGTAGAGGACCTTTGCATCAAATTCGTGGAAAACTTCATTTACCTGGGTAGCAATCTATCGAGTGACGCCAACGAAACTGACAAAATCAAGTGACGGATACAACTAGCAAATAAGACATTCTTCTCGGTCCTCCCCATTATGAATTCGAAATATGTGCACAGAAAGACTAAGCTTCGCGTTTATAAAACTATCATAAGACCTGTGCTGTTCTATGGCTGCGAAACGTGGACCCTGACCCGAAACTCCAAAAATATTATCGGCACATTCGAACGGAAAGTTCTACGGCGGATTTTCGGGGCTATCCGCGACCGAGATGAATGGCGCATCCGGTACAACAATGAGTTGTACGAACTTTACGATGAGCTGGAAGTCTCCAAAATCGTCAAATCACAACGGTTACAGTGGGCTCGGCACGTGCAACGCATGAATGACGATCGCACGCCAAAACGTGTCATGAACGCAAGACGAGTCGACGGAGCGAGACCAAGAGGAAGACCAAGAGCTCGTTGGGAGAGCTCAGTGTATGCGGACGCCGAGCAACTATTGGGGCTCCAAGATTGGAGGACGTGGTCACGTGACCGAGACAATTGGAGGAGATCGATCCAGGCGGCCAAGGCCCGACGTCGGGCTGTTGTGCCACGTTGATGATGATATAAATAAATAAAAATAAATAAAATAATTTGTTATATCCTTCTTTAGAAAAATAATAAATCCCTCGAAAGCTTTTATAGAATTACTATAAATTACATATTAATATACTGCCCTACTTAGCCTGAAAGTTCTATCTACATTTTAGTAGCTTCGAGATATTCACTGATTTGTGTTTTGATTTGTACTGGAGGTAAATGGAGAGCGCATTTTTCAATATTGATTTTAACACACTTTCACAAAAGATAGGTCTTTCAAATTTTGTGGAATGGTTTAATAGAGTATGTAGTTTTTGAATCCGGTGTTAACTCAAAAATGAGAAAAATGCAGATAGAACCTTTATGCTTAGTAGGGCAGTATAGGTGTTGATTGCTCCAAATGTCGGCCCAGCAAATTTTTTGTCTCCTACACTCAGAAAAATATGTTTCCGAAAATCAAAGAAAATATTTACTTGTTTACGAGATGTGAAATCTTCACAAATCAAATAAACTTTTATTTGATATCAGTAATTTGTATACATATCATTGAAAAACTTCTTATATTCAACGAAATACAATTTTTGCTTTACCTTATTTCAAGTAAGTAATTTTCCACAAATCTTGTAAATTACGTTTATGAATTTAGTAAATTATATCTACACCGCGAATATTTTTGTCTATGTTTCAACAACAACCACGCTTCAATATTCACGAAAAAATTGATAGTTTTTCTGTCTTTTATCAACTTTTCCTCTACACAAATAAAGGGTCGATAGCTTAGTTCGCTAACGTGTCAATCCAAAGCAGCGATCTACCGCTCGAGGGTTCGAATGCCGCCGGGTTCATGTCATGGTTGACTTTGTTCGTCTTCAGTGTTCCTAACTCCATTGATTAAAGCTTAAATTGGCGACTGGGCATAAATAATACTAGCGCTTCAGAAAATGAGAAAAAAATATCGCACCTTAAAAAAAGGAAAAAATGGTAATTTTTTTTTCAAAGTTTTTGCGTGCCAACTACATGCTATGCTTTCAAAGCGGTCCCCCATCTAAGTAGTAACCGCGCCCAGCACTGCTTAACTTCGGTGATCGTACGTGAACCGATTTATGCCAGATGCCAGATGTTCTTGAAATTATATTAAATTTTACTCAGGGCAAGTGCAATATCAGTGCTTGAAATGAATGAATTCCTTTCTTTCGATTGAATAAATATTTCTTTGAAACTATACAAAGTTTTACTCAGGGCAAGTACAATATTTGTTCTTTGAAATGAAGAAATGTCTTTCTTTGGATTGAGTAAATATTTCTTTGGCGCAGAATCATTACCAATTTTCTTTGATAATGTGTTCATTTTTCTTCAAAAAATAGAAGTATTTTTCTCAGTGTAAGAAGAATCAGACTCGTCGAAACGAAATCTAAAGTTCAATGTTTGGAACAATAGCTACTGTACTCACTTTAGATGCCTTTTTTATCGAGCTTAATCCGTGTTGTCAAACAAAAAAGGGTTTAAAACAAAAGTTGCTGCAAAGGGAACTTTCTGAGCAAGGTGGCCGACTTTTAGGACACTCACCTAGCCCTTTTGCTATCAAGAACTGGATACGAGATATCCAACTTAATTCGCGTTTTCGAATCAGAGTGATTTCAGTTTAAACTCTAATAATTGGATTTTATGCCGGGTTTCCACCAAAGAGACAAAACAAAAAACATGGACAAAACATGTTTTTCTGAACAAAAACACGAATGTTTTGTAAAAACTGAACAGTTTCGCGAGCATTTTTGTCTCTGAAAACTGTTTTAGTAAACAAAACACCTTTTTTGTCCGTGTTTCTTGTTTTGTCTCTTTGGTGGAAACCCGGCATGAGAGTAATTTCTATGCTTGTGTGCAGGAGAATAGTTTGATATTCAAAGCAACTAGCTTTTTTCCAGCACGCACGAAATGTATGAATGTTCAAGGACTTTGGTATAGCTACACGAAATTCGGATTTTAGACAAAAAATTGGTATCATCCCAAACCTGATTTATATTGGGCTCTACTGTAAGCACAGTAGCTTTCGGATTTTTCAATTAACGTAGCTTAAAGATTAAGTTTAATGAAGTCATAAACAGGAGGTATGTTCCCGTACTACGATTAATTGCGATTAATCGCGATTAATTGCAATGAAGCCGTTCCCGTACTCCGTTTTACTGAAAACTGGAAATTTCCCCTCTTTCAGTAAAAGTCAGTAAGGTCTGAGCTACTGAAAAATACTGAAATGTGTCAAACGGTGTGGTGCGAGTAAATAGTTTCAAATGTGCGCGGCAAGCAACATATTTTTTGCGTAATTTTGCTATAAAGAATATTTTTGTGGCGATAATTTATCACCGCTTAGGATGACTTTATAATCACTATTGTTCTTCCAAAAACCGAAAACTTACACTTCTGGTTGTCAATTTTCAGGAAATGCAATGAGAGCGTTCCCGTATTTTTCATGAATCTCCCCACCACATGATTCAGGAAAATTCAGTAAAATTCAGTGACTGATAGTACGGGAACAGACCTAGGATTGATACAAATTCTAATTGTAACACTCATTGTATACTGACATACAAAACCATTTGAATTCGGTCGTGGAATGAAAGCTTATTTGCTGCAAAATCTAAAACAACCACTTTTCCTATCATTTATTCGAAGAGCTTTTAAAATGAAAAAGTTTTCACCAATGGTTCGCTTGCATACTACGATGAGAAAACTTGAAAAGTTTAGCTAAGAAATACGGACGCTTTAGAAAGTTGCATTTGACTTGGACTTTCAAAAACTACACTGTACGTAACTCAACATTAATCATTTTATTTACACATTTAATTTTTCAATAACAATATTTACAGTTAAATTCATTGTTTAATGCGACAACTGTTGCTTGTGTAAAAGTATTGAATGTGCATCAATGGAGAGAGAAAATGCGAGAAAATGCACTTGTGAATGCGCGTGCAGCAAGTACATGGGCCAATGCACCCGCCTGCATCCTCCCAATAGTACTTTGGCGGCAACGGAATTTCAGATACCGGAGAAGCGGTAACTAGGATAGCTAAGCGAGGCCCTGTGGGAGTTGGGCAGGTGATGAATCGTTCTATTTGGCCAGCGACCACGGTAAGAAGAAGTTCTCAGCAACAGCAGAGCAGGAAAATAATACGAGATTCTATATTCCATATTGTGAACGACCACGACGAGACGTTGGAAGAGATTTGACGAAACGAGTGGGTGAAGAGTTTAAGCGTTTCACACGGGAATTTGCTACGAGTCAATTTTGGATCGAAAGGCTCGATTAATACGTTCGGACATAATTTGGCGGTTTTTTTTGGGGATACGATTCGAACTGGCGTGTGCAGCTACATCGAGTACGAGTGGTTCGCAGGTGATCGAGAGCGACCCCGACTAACAGCAAGCGCGAGGGCGAAACAGTCGTAGAGGCGGCTACACGGGGAGTCCCCATTTGGTGAAGCACTAACAACGAGGTAGACTCGACGAAATAGATTAGTCCAGGTATTTAATTATTGTACTTTAGATGTAAGGTCGGTAGTATCTTTATAGTTTGTGAAAGCTAATGATAGTGAATCGCGGCGCCGGCGATAGGGACTTTTGATTGTTAGAGCGTTTGGATTGAGTCAATATAATTGTAAAACAGTGTAACGCTGGTGTAATTTTCTTCGTTCGCTGGTTGAAGTGGCAGCCGTCGCGGCCTTCTCGCTTCGAAGCGACGACGCTGAGGCAGGTTCCGACAACGAAGTGAGTGGCGCCCACTCACGACCCGTCTCGTGAGCTAGAGCCGCCGGAAACTGCCGCCCTTGCATCCCAGTTGGGGGATAAAGGGTTTCGACTGAAACACGGAAAGTTTCAGGTAATAAAAATTTTGTTTTTTTTTCCATTATACAATTTGATTTGCCCTACGCACTGGCGTAACATTTCCATTTTATTCAATTCAATTATAATTACAATTTTTATTACCATTAATTAACATTACGAAAAAATTTTGTTTTTTTTTTTCATTATACAATTTGATTTGCCCTACGCACTGGCGTAACAAGGCATTGCGGAGCGATATAGTCAACACGCGCTCTAGCGCGAACTCCTTCGACCAAAATCCTGGCATGGCCGAGTTCTGTTCTATTCCATGCCGAGGTACAATTTAGTCTCACAGCAGCAAGATTAGCTTGCTGTAAGATAAGTAGATTGTTTGGCAGCCAATGAAGTAACACAAAAAGTGCCTTAGTAGTCATGGAGCAGAGGTGTAGGTTCTATAAGTAATGCGAATGACCAAGAAAACGTCTGATTTTCGGCAAAATGTCTTTATATTTTTCAATATAGTCTTCTTTCAACATAATACACTCTATGCAACGGTATTCTAATATTTAATACCGTCAGTAAAATACAGTTTCTCCACTCCTTTATTGCACCTAGTAATTTTTTTAAAATTCTAAAACAAAAAAAAAGTTACAGGGGTCTAAACATGGTGAATACGGTGCATGCAGCAACAATTCATTGTGTAATTCATGAATTCTCGCCATTGCATATGAAAACTTGTGAGTGGGCGCATTGTCGCAATTGATGAGAACTGTTTTCCATGCCAGACGAGGCCGTTTTGTCATGATCGCTTCGTTCAGTGCATCCAGAAGTGCTGCATAATACTCCTTGGTTCTCTAGATAGTTAATGTCTTGCAAATACAAAAAAAAACCGTTGCCGTCACTTTTCGAACCAAAGGGACCGTTTGTCTTCCTCGGGGCTCCTCCGCATGCTTCCACCCGTAGTTTGGACCGTTGTTTCGTCTCAGGCGTATAGTGATGAATCCAAGTTTCGTCAATTGTGATATATCGTCGCGAAAACTCTCTTGAATTGCGCTTAGACATGCTCAAGCACTCTTGCGAAACGTTCATGCGGATACGTTTTTAATCGATTATTAGCAAACGCGGCACCCATCACGCCGAAAGCTTTGTCATTTGCAACTCTTCGTGTAAAATTTTAGTAACACGACTTATTGAAATCCTTATAGTATCAGTAAGCTTACCTACAGTCACTCGTCGATCCTGTAAAACTGCATTAAGGATTTTGGTGATATCGCAGCAGTTTTTGGACGATCTGGACGTGGCTCATCACAAATGGATGAATGACCACGTTCAAATTTTGCTACCCATCTGCTTATTGTAGCAAACGATGGCAAAGAGTCAAATTGAGCTCATTTTTTATTTCAGTTACTGCTAACTCTTTGATATGGAGCTATTTTATAATAGAACGAATTTGCATTATATTCGAAAAGTTCTCTGACATATCCCCTTGACTTGATCATGACAATTAAACTACTAAATTGAATTATCTGTAAACAGTATTTATTATATAGTATTTATTGTCTGAGACATTTTGGATCTTAGACGTTAACTTAGTAGTATTTGAACATATTCCAATATAGTGAACCAAAAACAACACCGTGTTGAAGAATATACATTAAATCCAAGCTCTACAAAATCCATACCTCAAACACATATTCGGCTCAGACTAGGTCGTATAATATTGAATCATACAACGCTAAAATATCGTTAAACATTATAACATCAAACGTTTTTACTAGAAGAAATAAATAGAATTCTATCAAATATACATATCAATTTAGATACTAGATTTGGCTTTTAACGCGCCCTCATAAAACTACTGATAACGACCACGAATAAATTCCATTCATGAAAATTATTCCAAGTCTTCCTGGCTTCCGTAAAGCGATGGGAATTTCCATCATAATCAAAACTTTTGCTTTCCACTTTCAATGAGCAAGTGTGTTTCCTAAAGCCCGGTAAGGCATAAATCCCGAAAATTTTCATCATACTCGCCGAAAACCAAACTACGTATGTCGAATTTTATGGTCACTGCAGCCCTCCTTGTTGTTACTATTACCTATCATAGAATATTCATGTAATAATTAATCTTTATCTTACCAATATAGATATCTCGATTAACCAATCGTTGTCATAATTTTCGTTCCCAATAGTCTGCGGCAATTTTCAAGCAATTTTCCGACAAATTCTAGCCGCAATTGTTTTCGTACACAACACTTGGCCCCTTACAAGCCTACGAAAATATGCGTATCTATTTTCTTTTTGTGTGTATAGTACCTGTGAACGTCAATACAATTTGATGACAGCCTGGTGTATGTGGAACTGAACCAGAAACATGAAGTTTGACCAGGACTGAATCAAACCGTTTGTTGTTCTGTCGTAATCAGTTTTTTATGACGGGCTTTAAACATGCATATTATTTTCTGCAATAAATATGTCAGTTTTATCGAAACAAAACAATTCAACAAGAGTCGCAAAAATATGAAATAATTATGACCATATATCAGTCGTATGTACGCTAATCATGTATGTATATTTTCAGTAAAAGTGATACGCCAACAATTTGTCTGAAGCGAACCGAGGAGCCCAATTGCGGTCTGTGGAATTCTATTATCGACTGTAACATATACATACGTATCAAGGGGAGGAAAGCTATATCAAGGATGTTAGAGATTAGTTAATAAATTTACATGACAGATAAATCCCTTCTTTTGTATGGGCAATGTTTCATACTATCAAATTTTGAAATTAAATCATAACGGATATGTTATTTAAATATTTTTCCATATTATAGCACACAGAAGAAGAGTGCCAAAATAATTGAAACACTATTCTTTCAGAAACTTCTTGAATGCTTGCCGAGTGCCAACTTCTTTAGGTCACATGCTTCCTCCGTTTCCGCTCTAAAATAATCATGCACTCAGCTTACTTTCACATAGCTCCAACCATTATTCAGAGTTCTAATGAATAGCACTTGTGTCGAAAAGACACTTCAACACTCGGGCAAATTTTTTTTATAATCGATTTTCGAAGTAGTTATTGCAATTGTAATAGTAGAGATGTCCTTTTAGTTCCTGAATGCATGACCCGACCCATTTTCGCCACTAAGTATTTTTTGAGTTGTTGACGATGGTGAGCCAGTCACATTAACGAATCAAAACCTCTTGAAACTACGTCATCACAAAACCTGACCACCTACAACAAAACAAATAAATAAATACCTAAAGCACTGATCCAACTTGTCTACCTGTCAGCTGCAATTATTTTAGAAACCAGATGAATGATGAAAATGCTTGTATCATCCACTCCGAAATTGCATTCCATTTCTGAACATTTTCAAGTAACGGATTTGACTTAACAGTCTAAGGATTCTTAACAATATCCTCAACTATTTCAAACTTATGTCCGCTCAACACTCGCAGGAAGTGTAGGTACTGTTTCATACTCGCATTTCCGTACAGATGGATGTGCGTTCCTTCAAGATACTATTTTTTCCATGAATTTACTTTTATGAATCCAGGGGCGTCTGATCACATGCCACAGGGAACTTTGTTAAAGTTGAAGTTTTATGAGACAGATTTGTTGTTATATATTTGATATTCAGAGTGTCACAAAAGTACAAAGCTTTTAACCAGAAGTTTAAGGCGCAGGATACAGTCAAACGGTAAATGTGAGTATGTTTTAGTCGGGGACCTGTATTAGCATTGCTTTGAAGTAGATTTATTTGTGGTGATAAATCCGATGAAGTAAATTTACTATGCTATGCAGGTTTACTGCACGCACTAAATATATCTGATAAGAAATTCTGTGCGAGGTTAAAGTCAATAGTCGCTTAAAATTCAATATTTTAAATACCTAAATTAATGTCAAGAGAACGAAACAGCTGTTTTTGATGTATGTTATATATTATATAAATATATTTTGCAAGTTAATTAGTACAAGTTCCGCTATATTAAGATTGCTAGTCAAACACTTAGAATAGTCCTATTAGGCTCGTACCGCTAAATTATCGAGATACAAGCCTGCAATATGATTTTTTGATGAGCTATTAGTTTATGCATGTCTAGACTCGCCTTTTTACGAATTCTGAAGATTTTTCGAGATAAAATAAATATTAAAATTTTCCAAAAGCAGCTTGCATTAAATCAGATAAGGTGGAATGAAAATATGTTTTGTTTTTTTTTTTGCTATTCACAATACTCGCTTTCAGCGTAATGCAATATAGCGCCATCCATACGAAACTGGCACTTTTATAATTTTGTCCAGCCAGAGACAGGAATAGCACAAAATAATAATTTTTTCGCTGGATTTTATATTGGAAATGAAGGCAGTAATGGTGTGTTTGATGTTTTGTGTTAAAGCTGCTGCTTTTCGAGATGATCCTCCACAGATTCCATTGAGAATAATCACCAACAAAGCTTGCACCTATAAATAGAAGCATTGACGGATTTGTTTTTGATGTCAAGAGTGAAAAAGTTTGTACTTATTTCTGGTTAAGATTTTGAATAAAAAAGCAATCCCACGACAACCCTCGAACGGGTCTAGGGGTTGAAGCTGGTAGAGAGCTTCATTACACTTATTTTCATCATTGTGGATACGAGTGTGAGTTGATTAGTTCCACGACTCACTTTCCCCTGATTTAAATCAGGTACCTAATCAGAGCTAGGTGAACTCAAAGCTTGGTGCGCGGACCCTCGTCCGAACCTGGATTCGAACCAGGGACCCTACACGCAAGAAGCCAGTGCTCTACCCACAAGGCTACTCAAGATTTTGAATAGATCGTCATAAAATGGAAGAAAAGATCGATGAACAAGTTTTATTCTGACAAAAACGTGTGAGTCAGAATCGAGTTGCCTGAAGATGCATACTTTCGGTGCTATACGATGTTTTGCGTCAGTCATAGTTGCCAAAAGTTCGGATACAAAGGCGGATTGGGTGATCTTCGTAAGATTTTATTTATTTATTTATTTATTTAACCAAACAAGGTAACAAAACAATAACAAATTTACACTGTTTTCCTTAAGCTAAATTACAATAACATTTCTAAATGTCAGAAGACTTTATTGTCTGGTTGTTAATTCAATATGGTAAGTGAAATAATTTGGATTACGAATTTAAAGCAGCATATAATTTTTTTTTGATTTAAGATTTAGAGATAGAAGAGGAATAGTAGTGCAAAACATTGTTAAATATTTTGCTGCATCTATTTATCGGCTCCCTGTCTTCATAGATAGTGTGATGTTGATGCTCATTGAGGAGACGTGTGTGCCTAGTTTGTCTTACAGGATTATTGAAAGTGAATTTATTACTAAGATATTCTACATTAACCAAACCCCTAATGACATCAAAGACGAAGTATGAGGATAATAATACCGGTCTCCTTGAAGAAAGTGTCGCCAGATTTAAGAGATTAAGTCTGTAACTATAAGTTGAAAGACTTTCGAAATCATGTGGATTATCGAGATCGCTCAAGGCAAAAAGCACGAACTGCTTTTGGACAGATTCCAGTTTATTGCTATGAATATCAAAAAAAGGATTCCAGACGATGCAAGCGTATACGAGTAGAAGGCAAACTAAACACGTAAACAGAAACCTTGTAACCTATACGTTCTTAAATTCTTTCGCACGTCTTTTTGAATCCTAGCTCTTGCAAGAACTCTGTCATACTGAAGATTGAAACGCAGCTTTTTATCCAGGACAACAGCGAGATCCACGACACTATCAGCATTTTTCAGGAGCTGATTATTCAGGTGATATTCGAAATTAAGAGTAGAGGTCTTGCGGGAAAAACTTATGGCATGGCATTTTTCAACGTTAAGAGTAAGTTTATTCCGCTCACACCATTGCACCAGTGACAGAAGTTTTAGCTGAAGAAAATTTGCATCTGATTCCGACTGAATAGGGTGATATATTTTCAGATCATCTGCATAAAAGAGGTGCGGAATGTCGGATAACACCTCCGAGAGATCACAAACAAAAACATTGAACAGAAGCGGCCCTAGATGGCTGCCTTGAGGTGCCCCAGATGAGACGGTAATTTTTTTTGGAAAGACGGCCTTGGAATTTAACGTGTTGCGTTCGATCTCGAAGGTTACAATTCGACCAGTTTAGAAGGCTTCCTGCAATGCCAAATTTTTGGAGTTTATGCTTCAAGATGCCATGGTCAACTCGGTCAAAGGCTTTCTTGAAGAAAATCCCCAAAAGATGCGAATTATTTCTATACTGGAATTATACCGATGAAGTGATGATTTTTTGTTATCTTAATCCAAGAGGAATTAGAGGCAGTGATCTGGTCTACGACGCATCGTTGTAAGCCATGATAGCCGATTTTAATACAGGATGTCATCTTTCTAAGAATCCGATGGCCTGTGGGTGGCACGCTCTTGTACGACTGCGTTCAAAATCGAAGAGTCCACCATGCTCAATATAGTGGAGAGTCCGGGTGTATATAGTGTCCATGCACAATCAGTGTCAATAATGCTAGACAAAAAAATTGCTTCAGGCTAACGAGGGCTCGCTTCACACAAAACATTCGGTTTCCGGCCATTGAATCTGCGGCCACCAGAATTTGACACTACTACACGAGAGCCACTTGGTGTCTCTTACGTCAGAGACGCATAATTTCATACCAGTTCATTTTGCGAACAAATAATTATGCAGTACCTATTACATGCTGTAAAGATTATATGCTGTATATTATGTTGTTCAATTTTTCTTAAGGTTAAAACCATATATCTTAACAGTAAAAGCTCTATGACATGTTCAGTATCAAAATTTGTGGCCAAGCGTAACCCCTGTTTCCTGAATCTAAGTATGGTTCGACTAGACACTTTACAGAGAATGTCAACATTGGCACCGAAGAACGGTTGTATCCTGAGAGTGAATTTGGAGTTATTTGGGATCTCCTGAATATATTTGTCGTATTTTCGGGACAAGAGCTCAGAAGAGAAAGATATAAGGAAATGAAAACAACAGTGATAGTTGAAGTGATTTGCCTGAATCAGAGCATTTGTAGTATTGAAGGAAAACTATGAGCACTATGAACAGGAAGATAAAGATAGTATGTCATGTGGCAAGTTACAGCCAAAAGTAAGTCTTCTATGCTATGCAGGTTTAAAGAACTTAGGTAGTGCAAAAACCAAAGGGAATATTTAAGGTTATGTTATATTTATAGATTTTATTTTTGTAGTAAAATTGGTTCACTAAATTTTGTACGCTTGTTTCATTTCCTTAAATCTCTGTATTCTGCGAACAAGAGGACAAAATGACAGTGCAGAGACAAAAGATTTTTAAATGCATTGGTAACATCGTTGCCGTAATCAGAGACATGTCGAATTTTTGAAATGAACTTACTTATGTAACTTAGATACCTTATTTAGTGAAATTTGGCACTAACTTTTACTTGGACGTAAAAGCTAGTGGTTTGTGATCTATTTAAAAAGTTAACCTCAAGGCTCCCAAAAATTATGGAAAATAGTTAATATTCTAATAAGCCAGTAAGATGTTGCGGTCTTACGAACTGTAATTCTGTTGTGTGTCGATTAATTTGGACATGTAAAACCGAGGACTTACGAAGAGCTTCGGCTCTTATTTCGAGGAGCAGCCCCAATAATGATGTCGCTTGATTCTGAGACATAGAGTGGCTTTTACGAACCATATTTTGACATTATCGAAAATGTTGCTAGCTTCAGACAGCTCAAAGACCACCTAACTTTGTATTGGAAGGAAAGCTTTGAATATCGCCATAACACAGCTTTATGAAAAAGGAAACGACATCAGAAGTTGGCCGTATCGCAAAATGTTCTCAGCCATTTAACCGTCTTTTGGGGCTGAGCAATGGACACTGAGGTTTCCAAATCGTGAGGTTGAGGTTTGTCAAAAGTTTTTTGTTAAATTGCTGGCTGATAGCCGTGATAAAAGAACCTTCTTTAGGACCTCATATGGTGTTTCTAGGACAAAGCAGACAATCACGTCCGTGACAGGCATCGGTTCCCTCGAGTCTAGTGAAGACAAGATACAGTTGCAGGTCGTCAGAGTTGTTTTAATTCTCTACAGATCAAACTGGCTTCCTAGCTGCACAAAATGCCAGGAGCACAGTTA
Source organism: Nemotelus pantherinus (assembly GCA_963978885.1). Lineage (NCBI taxonomy): Eukaryota > Metazoa > Arthropoda > Insecta > Diptera > Stratiomyidae > Nemotelus > Nemotelus pantherinus. Next base: position 46,467,740 of record OZ022265.1, on the reverse strand, counting down.
CTGTTGTGCCTATTCCTGTTTGATGTTTATTTTTGTTCGAAGAACATTGAACATAGAAAAATATTGTACTCATTTCAGCCGAAAATTTACATTTCTTTATAAATATTGCATTGGTTGATAGCGGCAGCTCAAAATCTAGCACTTCAGGAGTATATGAGGAGAAAAAAAGCCACTAGCAGCATTGCTGGCCAAACGAGTTGGTTCAGACCAATTATGATGGCAACTAGCCTTAAAACTACCCTTAAAACATTTGAAAACAGTAAAAAAGATCAAAATGGATACGTATTTGGTTACCTCCATTTTGACAATGGAAGATAAATCCACGCGGTAATGTTCTTGTTCATTGAAAAGTTTAGTACCTATTTTTGAACAAGAGAGTAATAGAAGGTCGCATGGTTGGGCGAGACCTTTCGTAAAATTGTTGACATTGATACCAAAGATAGGTTGTTTGTGAATTCATTTGAGTCTCCTCAAAATCGAGAGTACTAAGTCAGATTATTTCTTCTTGACGGGAGGTGTGTCTTAGACTTACATGTCTAAATTGACGAAGTGTGGCCTTTTCTACCTTTTGCTTGGATAAAAAAGCTAGTGGTTTGTGCTCTGTGTATGATGTAGTAGTAAAAACCTAGGTTCGTTCGCAAACGTAGGAATATTAGAAACCTTTATGAGGCAAATATTGACATGTTTATAGGCCCGAAATTTTTTTTTATGCATTTAACCGTCTTGAAGAGTTCTGTAGTTAAGATTACCTCAACCCGATTTGCAAAAAGCTAAATATCTTTTGACAAAACCCTATTACTTAAAAATGGGGCTAAAAGTCAAAGAAAGTGACATTTCTCCAAGTATATAATGATCGTTGGGACAGTTCTTCAACGTTTACGATGTGCTCAACTTTAGAAGTCAGCGCTACCAAAATATTGTCGAAGAAGGTCAAACAGATTTTCAGCCCATGAAAGATGTCTTGAATAAATTGCTAGATCAATTGTGTCTCATTACAAAATCCAAAAGTAATTTATTTGTTTAGGTTTGAGAGGTCCCTATGTTGCCTAATGGCATGGTATTTTTGGTGAAAGGTATGTACCTGTGGATCAGTAGATGGCTCAACCAAAGTTTTTTGACGATTCTACGGCAATATGTACATGCCTTAAGTATGAGGTGAAGTGAGAGACTCATAGCTCCAGTTGGTTCACTTTTCATCCCTGGGAGCTGATGGTCGAGTGATTTACCGCAGCAGGTCAGTCAGTTGAGGATGCAGGAAGCACCCTGTATTTCTTTGTGAAGAACACAAGCTCATTTTTCGTTGAGTTTACTTTAAGATTGGCTTGTCTTGTCCAGATTTGGATAACCTAGAATAGGTTAGTGTCGATGCAATAAAAGCATTATTTAAGAAGGCTGCTTACAAGAGCTGCATCCGCTGTAAGGATTTTCTATTAACTGCTATGATTCCAGTTATTTTTTACAGGACCGTATTTACACTGAAGACTCCTATCTTACATAGCCTCGCTTTTAGGTGCATATACCTTGTGTAGACAACACTCTAAGCTATAGAATATAGCTAACGTATGTTGTATCATCCTCTTACGAGGCCGTACGTGGTGCCTCGTCCTTTTGAAAAGTAAAAATCATTAAACTGGATTCGTTTGTCTTGAAATTGCAACTGACGGTTTAAATGTCAGCATAGTTGGCAGCATATTACTGGATATGTTGTATGACGTTCCACGTTCCAGCGCTTCGCCAAGGTTGGCGGTGATAGCAGTTAATAGCTGATATTAAACAGCTAAAATTGTTGTGAATGGGCAAGTTCACTCGCTCTCTTCTTTTCAAATTCAGCTTTCCTGATTGTGAGCTTAATGTGAGACTTACCGTGCTGCAAGTCGGATCCCTAAGATCTTGTAGACATCAAATAAATAAATAAATACCAGAGTGTCTGCGTTACCAGTAATGATGATGTTAATAAAAACTTTGACGTTTCCCATAAATCGTTTTTTTTTTTTTGCGATAAAAATCTATGTGATTTGATGTGAATTTCCTTAAAAGGTCAGTTTTACTATCGCTAAAGACAAACTAACTTTTTGCGCGATTAACAGCACCATATTGGAGATGTTATCTTAAAACTATGACACCTTCAAAAAAACACATATTTATAAAATATTTTTTTTATTCTACTCTGTGTATATTTTAAAAGAAGAACATCATTTTTGTTTAAAAACATTAAGTAATAATGATGTAGTACTCGCTAGATTTTAACAATTGAAATTTAAAATTTCTTTTCATTCAAAAAACATTGAAAAAGCATTGTCCCTGAGCTTATTCTTAATACCGCAATGTGTTTTGTTTTTGAAAATTTTCAGAAGATCAATCCATCTAATGAGCTGTTTTCTGAAATATTGAATTTAATTCACCTGGATTTGATCAGCTGTGTTTTGCTTCAGGCCCTTTTTTTCCTTCAAACTATTGAAAAATTCATTTAAACCAAAAATCACGCGTTCTGCATTTACAACAGGAAATTATAAATCTACGGGAGAAAAAATCGTTATTGAAGCTATAGAAACGAAAAATATGTTCCTTGAAAGAAATTTAATTTCAAGCGCTAAAATCTAGCTAGTATTATATCATTAATATTTAATGTGTTCAAACGAAAATGATATCAATGATTTTGACATTCGATTTAGAGTGGAATAAAAAAAACTCTTTTAAATTATTGACTACTTTTGAAAGTACTACAGTTTTAAAACAACTTCTTCTATATGTTGTGGTCAATTGAACAAGCTACTAGTCTGCCCTAAAGCTGCAATCAGATTGATAGTCATTATCTAACTAGAAATTGCTTCTACAAAAGTCAGTTGTTTCCCAAAGAAAAGAAGGTAAAAGAGTTTTGGGAAAAAACTTCAAAATTAATAAATTATTCTTTGTTTATTGTGATTTTTCACTTCGACCACCATTTCAATTACAAAATCAATTTGATTGATTACAATGTCACAGTTCCAGTGTATAAAGTAATTCAAAACCATCATCAAAACACTCTACTTTCGCATTTTTATGCAAAATCCTCTCAGTCACACGCTCGAATTGTTTTTTCTATGTCGCAAATTTATATTCTGCATCCACACTAAATAAAATAAAAACTTAGCAATTAGCCAAATTTCCATACACACCGTATTCTTGAATATCAGTACTTTATTAGCTCATTATTATTCATTAAATTAAACCCAGAATCTCACCCTGCTTCTCATTAAGAATCTTGTTTGACTGACCCAGTCTTTATTCTAAGACTTTACTAAAAAAAAAGATATGCATTGTCTGCTCAAAGTAATTTGATCAATATTATGCTGTAGTTAAAGCAAGGCTGCCTAGAATAACAAATGGTTATCATAAATATTAATCATCAAAAATTCAGGAAATTTTTCGACAAAAATCAGGAAATTTTTCGACACATCATATTATGTAATATATATGTATATGTTTCGAAGCATATAACTATGGTCTTTCAGGTCGAATTTTTCACAAGCTTCTTTTACACAAATAAGCTTAAGCTTACGACTGAAAAATTTCGTTGGGCCCACACTGGGCGCCAAAGAGTTGTTGCTAATTTTATCTCACTCATATAAAAAAAATGCAAAAAAGATCAAATATTTTCGGTACTTTTTTTTGTGTTTCATGCCATTTATTTGTAAAATCCATGCTTTCTGGTAATTGGTGGTAGTCTTATTAATTTTTAAAAACAGAATCTTCCATATATGTATATGTCTTTACTAATGCATTTGTACAGCAATATTGTCAATTATTTTGCAAAAAATTATTTACTGACAGCAGTGTCAAGTAAAATTAGAGATATAAGATATTTTAACGAATCAATGCATTCGATTGCACTTATACCTAATGCTCATGAAATTCAGCAGGTAGCTAAATATTAATCACAATCGATTATAGGTAGCTAAATATTAATCACAATCGATTCAACAGTGTGTTTTCTGGCTTTTTGTACACATCTAACGAAAATAATTTCCAAAAACAAACTAAACTAACTAATCCAACAAAGAATTGTTACTACAGACAAGCAATCGCACACCTCGAACGTCATCGGAACCATCATATTTTACAAAAAGTTGTAATAATTGTTGCATTATATTCCACAATAAATGTTTCGTATCTTTCTCATACGCAAAACCAACCGATTCAAAGGCCTCAAATCTAACTTTTCATACGAATCAGAATCGCATTCCAAACATGCTCCTGCCTCCCTTTTAACACAACCTCTCCGGCTTTCTCGTCAGCGTAAGACCGAATAGGAGACTCGGTCTCGTTTAGTAGTATTGTAGGGTGCGTGGGCACCGTTTGGTACCACCTCTTCTTGTTTATTGTAGGTGGCGGATCGGCTGGCACTTGTCAAAATTCACGCTGTGCTTTCTAGGGTTAGAATGTGTACGTATATGCGTGACACCTCTATATAAGACCATGGGGTTCTTGGGGATGATGACCAGTTATCAGTATATCGTGCAACGTGTTGAACGTTTCCGGCCCCGAAGTCGAGCGAAGAAGAATTAAAAGTTTATATAAAGTTGTAACGGTTATTTTCGGAAAATTATAGTTGAAAATCAAATAATAGGAAATTGTGTGTTTTCAAATTGGCAGCCATAAAGTGAAATTCAAATCGTATTTCAGTGATAGTATCCGGTTGATTCGCGCTAAAGAAGTTTTTAAGTTTGCTCAAAATGAAGTTTAAAACTGGTTTCCAAATTTTAGTGTTGTGGCTATGCCTTCTTGGATTGGTCAGAGGTATGTGCAAATTTATTTTCACTTCCTTTCCAAATCAACTTGTAATGTGCTCTCAAAACCATTGTTAACGCGTCTGTTAAATGATGATTTATCGAAGTTAAAAAAAATTCACCCCTAGAAAACAACTGGCCTGCATGTACTAATGAATGTATGTACTTAGTTTTCTTCATTGTAAAACTTAACTGCATTGAAACGATGCACCTTTTGCGGTTCAGTTAAGTCAGCATCATCATTATTATCCTATGCACAGGCAACAGTTCACCTGCTGTTGCGGAAATTCATATCAACGGAAAGAACATTTTCAACGAGCCTTCAACGTGTCTTCGACGGTAACCACACCATATTACAATGTTCACAACTAATTGGAGAAAAAGACAACAAGTGTGAATGGAGGAGGTAGTTTGTACACACTCTTCGAATAGACAAAATTGTTCGTTAGCAGTTTTACAACAATTTGTTAGAGGTAGAGAAAGAGTAATAAAACTACAAGTTGAAAATGTGTTTAGGGTTAGTTGGTGTGGTCGATTGATCAATTGAGTAAACTGTTTCGAGACGTTGATTCTAACGTAATTTCTTTGAATGTAGCCTTTGAGAAAATACATAATTTTAAATAAGATGTACTAATTACCTTGTGATGAGCTTAGATTAAATTATGGATTGTGGAGATTAGATTATGGAGAATAGAAAACAATGGCTCCACTTAAAATAAAGCAAATATTAAGTTAGTCTAAAAAATATGATACAAGCTAATCGCACAGGCTATGGACAACGGCAAACTTCAAGCTACTAGAAATGTGTATAGGAAGGTTTTAAGATAGCCGTGTTGAATTTTGATATTCGCAGTTTTCATTCAAAACGATATAACTATGTAATTATTTAAATAAAAAAGAAAACACAGAATCCAACGATACAGTTATCTTCTACTAGTCCTTATTTCCTAATTAAAAATATTAAAAGGTCGTATACAATACATGGACGTGTACAATATAAAAAAAAATTAAGTTTTTTTTTTTGAAAATACTGAAACTCTCGTAAAAACGGACTGAAAATATAGTTATTTTTTAAATAAGATTATTTCACATAGTAATAAAATTTGCTAAAAAAATCATATCAAAGAAAATTAAACTTGTAATATAGCAAACAAACAAAAAGAGGCTTTCAAGTTTTATTCGGTTTGAATTGCTTGATCTTTTTTTACCCTTATTTCACAATTAGTACTTGATACAGTGACTCGGTGGTTTGAAGATGGATTTTTTTTGTCTTTAATGTGCTGAATATTATTTTCTGATTAGTTTTCAAAAGATTTTCAATCACCTATCTTCCACATTTTATAGAATATCGTAGTATCATGTAAAGCAATTTATTCAGTGAACATTAATTACATTGTAAACTGTGCCGTTGATCGGGATCTGAAAGTAATCTAGCAAAGATTTTACTATTTTCTCATGCCTTCTACAAACACTTTGGAGTTTAAAAAAAATAGATATTTGCTCATAGTCTCGAAATGCCTCTATTTTTTCGCTTCCATAAAAAAGATTAATTTAATAACTCTGCTATAGACTGAAATATGGTTTAAAACTGGCTATAGCTTACGCTTGCAAAACTTGCAGTTTTCTTGTACAGTTCGGCGCTTAAGATCAGTTTAATATACTAATGATTTAAATCCAGTATGTAAGTGGCAATGTGGTAAAATGGCATTACTTCTAAAGTTCACAACACGAACCAAACTCGTTAAGAAGCATCTAAAGCAAACACAGTAGATATTGGTGTAAATATTGTACTTTAGATTCCGATTTGAGGAGCCTAATTCTTATTATGAGATAAAACAAGTGTTGGGCCACTTACTTTCGAAGCAGGCCGGCGTTAAGAGCATTCGCTTTAATTATTCAAACCATTAGTTACACAGACCACCTAAAAAAAACTTTTTGTTGCTAGATTGCTGTGAGGCTACATTTTTCGAAGTCCACTTATCTATCCCGATCCACAGATTTTGAACATATATTTATGTTAACTCTATTTTCTTCTTTCTTACTCAAATCTGCCACTCGATTGGCAACGTTTTCTTTGTTAATCTAAATCTACCACTCGCTACCAACGGGGTAAAATTTAAAATCAGTAATTATCCTCCTTGACAGTCGTCCATGTACTATTACTATGGTTATTATTATTACATTTATTACTTGTACATGCATTGGCTCAACGCTTACATATTTGAGACTCTTCTACTCGTTTCTTAACAGGATACATTTTTATATGTTACCGTAAGGTACTATTAAATTACAATATGCAGGAATCTTATGTCTATGTATTTTCGTTATAATGCAATCGAAATATTTTAGGATGAAAAACAAACGAATAATTCCACCAACTCAGTGAGCCCAAATTCTGAAGTCTGATTTGGCAGGTGAAGCAATATGTTTTGCTGATTCTCTGGAGCTGAACTTTCAGGATAATTTATCATCAGATGGCAAACTGGACGAAAGAGAGGACATAGAGCGTGCTGCCAGGAGAATTACTAACTCTGCGCTCACGGAGGCAACATCTATTATATTGGCCAATCTGGATGAAGTGATGAGCCTGGTGATTAGCCTGAATCGACGTAAATCACCTGGAACCATTTTTTGCTTTATCCCCATACCGGATAACATACTGCAAATTTTGAAAGATATCATCAACACGTCTATTCGTCTGAGGACATACTCAGAAGCATGGAAACGAGGTATGATCAAAATGCTGCCGAAACCCGACGAAAACTTTGCTTTGCCCCATAACCGGACATCAATCAACATACCTTACTTTATCACTAAGGTAACAAAACGCATTCTCCTATCTCGTTTAAACGAAATAGTGTTCGAGAATAACATCCTTCCGGAAGAACAATTTGACTTCAGGCCACTTTTCTCCAGTGAACTCTACATTCATAAAGTGCTTGACTATAGAAAGTTAACTGGCTTGGTTATGTTTGACGTAACCAAAGCATTCAACAAAGCCTGGCACGCAACGCAAGACTGATATTCAAAATGCATGCATTCCAGATCCCTGTACTTCTAATTCAACTAATAGAACCATTTTTGAAAGGCAGATATTTTTGTGTAAGAATAGACGCACGTTTTCCTCAAAGTGGACCATAGAAGCTGTATTCCTGTAAGGATCATTATTATATCTACTCTTGTACAATCTACATACTGCAGATATTCCTTAATTGCCTATCTCTCGCAGAAATATCTGAAAAATTTATATAAATCTCTACCAAATCGAATGATAACTGTTTTCGCAAAACAAGGAAAGGCAACACATTATTAAAGCATAAAATAATATGCTTAAATTTATCTTTAAATACAGATTTTTTTTAAATACCTTCAGCTGTACTATCTTTTTGCTTGAGTAGCCTAGTGGGTAGAGCACTGGCTTCTTGCGTGTGGGGTCCCTGGTTCGAATCCAGGTTCGGACGAGGGTCCACGCACCAAGCTTTGAGTTCACCTAGCTCTGATTAGGTACCTGATTTAAATCGGGGGTAAAGTGAGTCGTGGAACTAATCACTCCACACTCGTATTCACAATGATTAAATAAATTGTAATGAAGCTCTCTACAAGCTTCAACCCCTAGACCCGTATGAGGGTTGTCGTGGGATTGCTTTACTTTACTTTACTATCTTTTTGAAGCACCTTTCTTTTCAGATAAATACGAAAAATTCCTAGAATATTAGTTGAAGGAGCCATTACGTTAAACATTCTGAACATTTCTTACATGTACTATATGACCCACAATAAACGTTTTTTCTACCTCTTATCGGTTTTGAGAAATGGGAAAATTCCAGGGGTGTCCTATCATTGTGTATATTAGAATCAAAGTTATACATACATAGACAAATATATACGCGACAAGCCACCAAATCTATTCGCCAAAATTGACAGACACCCGAACAAGACACATACCCGAACATGTTAAAATGTTAAACTGTGTTTCCCAACATAAATTCGTAACAGACGTATGTACATTTAATGTGCATAGCCAAATTGTTGAACTGTCAAACTTGAAGTAAAACACAAATGAAAAAACGTTCAATGAATTTCAACAGAACAGGGAAGTTAGATGAAAAAAAACACAACTTCGGAAAAATTAGGAGAAAGCTTAATTTTGGTGTGAACCTTGATATTGTTGTTGTAAAAAAGAACGCGCACTTTCTGCTTTACCACGAAGGTGGTGCGGGAAGGAGTGCACGATTTATGAGAAACGTAAAGGTTGCCAGTTAATGTAAAGTTTATACAAAATCTCTCAGAAACGGTTATCGTAACAAGAAAAAGTGGTAAATCTATTTTGTATGAAATTTTTTGTCCTACATTATTTTTCTGTAAACGAAAACATTACTGGGATATTTATGAAAAACAAATTTTTGGTTACCATTGACCCCGTGTAAAAAGTTTTGCCGCACTCGGATCGACGGAGACTTTTGACACTTGGCAATATAAAAGTTCGCACCGAAATCTAGCTTCACCCTAATTTTTCCGAAGCACAATGTCTAATTTCTCAAATTTCCCATTCTGAAATTCCCGAACAACCGCAGACGTGGGACCTACCCGCATCTCAGAAGAATCACACAATAATGGGGACTATACGCATTGGAGGCAATCTACTGAAGTGGTGAAGATATAGTGGGTGAACGATCACTAGCCCAGTGAAGTGGAGTAAGGATGCAAAGCACTAGCTCCAAATAAACCCAGTTTCATGTGCTGACCTAGACAAGTACATGTATTGGCTTGAACAAAGCAAGTTCATTATAAACGTCCGAAAGACAATACATTTGCTATTCCACCAGAAAAATAACAAGTAAATCGATCCATCTCTACAAAGTAAAGATTGGAAAAACAATTGGAATTTTTTAGGTGCCCACGTCTAGGCCACAACATACCAATAGCATCAGATATAGAATAGGGTGTATGTAGGAGTCCTGAAAAATTACGATTTTCAACCCCTCAACATTAAACTTGACATGCTTTTATTTTGTCAAACATATCTTAAGGAGCAGTGTTTTGGAGGCAAACATAAAAACCAAATGTTCATCTAATCGGAAGGCCAATCATCAAATCAGTCAAAACTACATTCGAAATATCAGCTTGATTCCAACTTTACATATACATATATCCTGAAACAGGCCTATTAAATATGCAACAAGTATATGTCATGAACAAAGAAAACTAATGTACAAAATACTTAGCAAGGAGATCAAATGGCCGTATGTCTTAATAAATATTGGAGAAATAACTCATTCAGCCAGAAAACCGGCAATTAAAACTACTATTAAAAAACTCTAGCGCACCTGAACCGCTAGAAAACTAATTTTCGAAGAAATTGTCTTTGAGTGACAATGTGGAAAGACGTAATACACTTTTTTGTAGAATCATATCAACCATTCCTCGTTTAAAGCAACAGAACTCAACTATAACACAAATGATGAAAATGTTCAGTGCTGGCAACATTTTCCCAACGAAGCAGCAATAAATTTACCTTATCAAGCTCATACTTAAATCAACTTATCCTTTGAATTTCGTTCTCATCGGAGGATTTCGTCGAAAGCTTTAGCGGTTAACGTTGTTCGAAGCTGCCATCCAAAAAATGTTAAAAACTCGGAAAATTTAAAAACTGGTTTCTTAGTTTTATTGCAAATCTTTTGCACATGTGTATGTTATTTGAAGCATCTGTTGATGCAATATTTACGAAAATGACTAAAGCTCGTTACCCTGTGTCAGCAGCAAAGCAAAATATATACCAAATCTGCTTCACGTTAAACTAAACCCAACCAATAAATTTCGTTTCGATTGAATCACTGCGCTAGAAGTTATACGGGTGAAAAAATGTTTAGGGTTACCACCCTCAAAACTTTTCAAATTTTTAAAGCGTTAATATTTGTTGTTAATTTTCATTGCAGAATCGTTCCCATTTGCAAACCTAATGACATAATCGCGCAGTAAAGAAAATCCAAAAAATTACAAAAATGGCCATAGCTGGCAGCCCTTTCACGATTTTTGTATGAATATCCTATGACATTTGGCTCACATTAAATCTATTTACTGCATAAACTTCATTTTGATATCATGACTGCACCGGAAGTAATAGGGAAAAAAGCTTTATTTTTCTGAGCAAATTCGCAAGATTTAGGAGACAAAAATCACCATAGCTGGCAACCCTATTCTAATTTTTCAATCAAATTTTCACCAAATGTTATTTTAAGTAAGATCCAAATATTGTGTGAATTTCGTTTAAATCTGATGGCTGAATCGGAAGTTATAGGCCAAAAACCGGTTTTTTTTCTTAGTGATTTTTCAAGATGGCACCACTGCTGCAGGGTTGCCGGGATTTCAAAATCACTTCTATCAGACCTGGTCCTAAATAATACCAACATTTCCTGTGAATTTCATTATGATCGGATAATCCGGTCGTCAGTTCTCGTGAACAGAACTTTCGAGTGCTGAAAATAGAGGTAATTTAGTGATGGGTTGCCGTTCTTGTGCAAATCGGAATTTCAAAAATTTCAAATTGACATGATGCACAAACGTTAAGATTTATCAATGATTTGAATTTTTTGTCAAAAATCAAAAAATTTTCAGGAGGTTCAATGATTTGAAGGATTTTTTTTCAAGAGCTTGCCGCAGCTACAGGATTACCCGCACTACCTTGGAAATCCATGTGTATTAAACTTTAGTCAACATCAATACGCTCTGCAAATTTCACGATAATCTAATGTTTTTGTCAGAAGTAATGACAAATCAAAATTTGAAAAAAAATCCTTGCCTATTTTTAGGCACCCACACACGGCTCAAAATTTCCAATTCTTTACCATAAACAAGCTTAGAACATAATCAGTTTTCATTTCCAATACTTTTTTTGAACGAAAATTTACGCTGCTTGGAAATATAGGAGTACCTCAAAATTCACTAAAACGCTCGCCGCTGCCAAAAGGTTTAGGATATCTGAATTTTAGCAAGTTGTGGACCTACTTACTATATACACCTACGTTCTCCGAAAGTTTCAGCTTAATCGAATCGGCCACTCCAGAGATTATCTCCCTTAATCATTTTGATGATATATATATATATATATATATATATATATATATATATATATATATATATATATATATATATATATATATATATATATATATATATATATATATATATATATATATATATATATATATATATATATATATATATATATATATATATAAAGAAATATGAATTTTCGGCGAAACGAGTTTAATACTACTTTTCTTCGAAAATTAGTAAAAAGTGTGAAGGGAGTGTTTGAAAATGGACCCTATACAACAGTCATTAGCTTATTATAATACCCTACCTGGGGATGAAAATCAACCAATATGGCTAAATTTAAGAAAAATTGACGATACTTTTTAACAAGAAGTTAACAACGAACGTAATCCAGAGTTTCTTGTGGCCACAAGTCATGACGACAGGTAATACGTAACACGACGTGAAAACAATAGAGTATAATAAAATAAGTGCTTCGCTTTATACCAATACACAATTGTCAGGGAACTATGATAATTACTTATCTGGAGATCTTGATTGTGATTGAAAGGAGGTAAATAAGTGCAAATAACTAATATCAAAACCAACAGCATTGTTTGAAACATTAACAGCTTTATTGAAATCACTATTGTTAGAAAACATAAACAACAAACACTTTTTATCTATTGAGTAGACACGATACAAAATCCCTAACGTTTTAAAATAAATCTAAAATTCAGCACGAATCTAATAACGGGTTGCTTCTTATAATAGGGTAGTCGCTTTTAATCCCATCGCTGAAGCAAATTATAACTTCGCGGACTTAATTAATATCTATTCCCGAGAGCTCGAAACTTAATGGAACGGAAGCGTCTACTGAATGAATTTTCGTCTCCCTAAATAGAATCAACCTCAAGTAGATAAACTTTCCAATCATCATATTAATTTCATGAATAAGAATTAACCGTTCCGGAAAACCGAAAACTTATCAAAACAGGTATACTTGTTCGCATTTACTAGAAAAATTCATATATTTCAGCAAGAGTTCGTATAAACTACGTAATCGACCTTTTCACTATGCTTAAATCTTTGGCATTTGATGATTCCGTCAGCAAAAAAAACGAGGTATTCTTCTCTCCATACCAATGATTGGTTTCTATTCGAAAGGATTTAATTTCGTGTACACAGCTTCATGTTGTGTACTCAGACTATTATGTGCGGCAATGATGAGAAATGGTCTGACGATGATATGCAACAGGTTGCAAATACTTGATTTTGCAGTTAATCATTGTTTGTTGAATCTTTGCGGGCTTCAGAGAGGATTCGAACGATTATTTTGCAAATATGAATGAAATGAGTTCAGGTCGCTATGAATGAATAAAATATAACAGAGTGTAGTATTTTGTTAGACTTTGAAAGGATGCTTGCATTAGACGTTCTTTAGCCTGAGAACTGTTATATTTTTGGAGCTAGTTCCAGTCAGTGATGCCAATTTAGCTACATTGTAGCTAGATTTAGCTACAAAAAGAATCTGTTCAGCTACAAAATTTTCCATTTAGCTATTGGCTACAAGTTTAGCTACTAATTTATGGATTGTAAATAATTTAAATTTTTGCTTTGATTGCATTAATTTTCACTAGTTTATGAATATTTAAAACACTCAGTGCTAGAAAATAATTTTCTCAAATTATAAGGTAATCGCTATTGTTTTGGGTTGTACAACAATACTACTACTAAGTACTATGCCTTTCTGGACATAGAACAATAATAATCTTTTACAAACAGTTTTTTTCTTTTGTTCGGTTTTTTAACTCATTAGGAATAGACTAAGAGAAGTAAGACAACGAAATATGTCTAACGTAGAATACGCATTATCTACCTAAATTTGAAGACAAGAACCGAAAAATCAGGCGTAGACATACTTAAGGTAGCAATAAAACGTAGACAAGGTGTTCGCAAAAAAACCCTAGAAGACATTAGGAATCGTACTCAGTGGTAAAACCAAACGTTAGAGTTGTGCTAGCTATGTTTTATTTTCATTTTGTAGAGTTTTTCAATACTGCGGAAAATAAAGACTATATTTTCACCGTTGGGAACAGCATCTGAAAAACAACATCGGCAACAATGTGCATTTTTGTTGTGAACCGTTGCACATTAAGATCAGTTGACTATTTGAGTGAGATGTCTAAGAAAATGGCAGTTGAGTCCAAAAGTTGGAGCAAGTGCCGGATTCATCAATCAAAAGCAGCGCCATAGTTAAATACGTTATGTTTCCACACTTCAAATTGGATTTAAAGGCAGATATTGATAACTCTATTTCTAGTATTTTAATTGACAAGTCTACGGACATTTTAATGATATTCAGCAAATTTATTACAATTTACTTGGGTTTGATTGAGCTAGAAAGTCGAACTGCTGAAAGTAAACACGTGCTTAGAAAACTACAACCTAAATATTCCAAATGTGACAGACAACGCAAGTGTTATGGTCGGAGTCAATAACGGTGTATTTCAAAAATTAAGTCGCCTAAATCCTTTTTTAATATTAAGATGATGTGCTTGTCATTTCGTTCAGCTTTCAGTTTCTGTAGCTGAGGATCATTTCTTCCCCAAACGTTAGAGTTTGTACTTGCAAAAATTTATAGTTGGTTCTCTAAATTTCTTTGAAGATGATCGGAGTTCATAAACGAGGTGGTTACCAATAAAGGAATCAGTGTCAAGGATCATTAGCCAATAGTTAGGGTTAAAACCCCACTTCAGTATAGTCGAAACATCAGAAGAATGTTATTTAGCAAAAATAATTTACAAAGAGTATAACAATTACAAAATCTTTTATATCTCCTATTTCTTTAACCCATTTTGAAGGATGCTTCTATCATAAGTAAAAAAATAGAAAGTAATTCTGTCTTATACTGTTAAATTAATTAATGTACATCCAATGTTTTTCCATAAGAATTATAAACATTAGCTTAATAAAACTGTTTTCCAGAACCTTAAGTTTTTTATTGTTGGAGTTAGCTACATTTTTTTAGCTACAATGGGAGCTTTTTAGCAATTTTTAGCTATGTTTTTCATAAATTCTAGCTACAACGGCTGGAAAAAAGTTGGTAACACTGGTGCCAGTTGCACTTTTACTCCCTTCCTCTCAGAGAGCTTTCATGCGCTCTCCTTTTTCTCTCTAGTTTATTCTAGTATCTTGTTCGCTCCCTCGTAGATCTACTACTTTAAGATCCTTATGCTCGTAGGTTTAAGTAGATATCGTTGTCTCTCAGTTCTTGGAATTTTAAAATAGCAAGGATGCTGTTGGAATGTCTGTCGATTGTGTCGAATAGTTTTAGTGCCTTGTCTCGTATGAATTTTTCTATTGTTTCTATTTGTAAGTTCTTATGTATGTCAGGTTTTCTGATGTCCCAGGGTGCCCTTGTTAATTTCCTCCGGGCCAGGTTTTGGCAAGTTTGTAACTGTTTCTTGTTTATCCTGTGTGTTTGGTAAAAGATGGTGCTTCCATATGTGATGGTTGGTCTGATGATCTGCTTATAGATAAGGGCCCTGTTCTTAATATTAAGCTTATTTGATGCAAGTTATGGGTACAGCTGGTTTAACATTCCGCTAGCAATTATTCGTTTGTTTTCTTTGCGCGTATTCTACGAAAATCTTGTGGCAAAAGTGAGTCCTAGATATTTGGCTGTCGTTTTCCATTCTATGGGCTCGTTGTCTACTGTAAGTTGGCTTGGGTTTTGTCTTCGTTGTCTTGACACAAAGATTGCTTGCGGTTTTCCCGCGTTGATACGAATCTTCCACTTCTAGAAGTAATCCACCAGTGTATCTATGTAATATTGGAGATTGTTGGTTATAAATTCAGCCTGTCGAGATGTGTAGTAGATGCAGCTGTATCTGCAAAAAGGGAGATTTTCATTGTGGGCATTATCGGGATGTCTGCAGTGTATAAGGCATACAACAGTGGGGAAAGTGGGGAGCCTTGCGGAGCTCCGGCTTCTATTGGTCGTGTGCTAGAGAAGTGATCGTTTATTCGAACGCAAAAGGTTCTACCCTCAAGGAATGATCCGATCATTGTATAAAGGGTTTTGGAATATTAAAATCGTACATTTTAACGATTAGACCCACGTGCCAGACCTTATCGAACGCTTTGGCAACATCAAACATGACAAGACCTGTTGATTTCTTACGATTGAATCCAGTTATAATGTGCTCTGTCACTCGGGCTAACTGTAGCTCGGTGGAGTGGTAGGCTTTGAACCCGAACTGCTCTTCTGGGACGATGGATTCGTCGGTGACTACTTTCTCAATGGTGAGCCGTTCTACTAACTTCCCAATCGAGGATAAGAGGCTGATTGGTCTCCTGTTTTGCGGAAAAGTGAGGTCTTTGTGTGATTTTGGGACCACCGTAATTGTTGCTTTTTTCCAGGGGCTCAGAAAATAATTTGTTTGGAAGATCACATTGGCAATGTCCGTTATCTCTTGGATTTTATTATCTGTTAGGTGTCTGATGCAGATATTTGTCACCGTGTCTAGTCCTGGTGATTTACGTTTATTGAGCCGAGCTACCAACTGCCTAATGTCTTCTTTGTCCGTGGAACAAATCTCTTCTTCTCTTTGGATAGCTGTCTCTAAAATGTAGGCGGCCCTTTCTTCAATCTCTTCTTCCTGATCGTATTCCTGTAGATTTGTTGCTTTCTCTTTGAATAGCAGTTCTAATGTGTCTGCAAATGCCTCTGCCTTTCCCTTGTTGTCATATTGGAGTCCATTAGGGCCATGGATTGCTGGTATTGCGACTTTGTTCTTTTGTCTAAAATATTTAGTAATTCTCCAGAAATTGTTGTCTCCTGGTTCCATACTTAGAAGAAAGTTTTATCCTCACCATAAATATATGATAGATACAGTTTAACAAGTGCAGCGTAGATTCATTAGCTCTTTATTTCTTAAATTCCTCATCCCTTATTGTGAGTATAGTGATCATTTATCAAATTTCTTCGTGGCTCTACGTTGTCTGATCGAGACATGAAGCTGCTGCTGCGAAACGTCAACCGTCCTGACAGATCATTTACTTTTCTTGAGCATTCCTAAACGACACGGCGGTATACGACTTCCGTCCTTTACCATAAGCGCTCTCGCAATTCAAGCGCCAAATCAGAAATTTATATTTTACGCTTAGCCTTTCATATATACATATTATATTAGTTATTGCTTGAAGTTTTTTAATCAACGTCAACGAACAGGTTATGTTTAGTTTATTTTAATTGTTACTATGATTATTATTACTTAAATTTTTCTTATTATTTTTATTATTATTATTTTCAATTTTATTATTATTATTATTTTCACTACTATTATGCATATTACCTTAATTTTTTGTTTAATTTTTAAATTGTAATTTTTTTTATTACCACTGCATTTACCTAAACAAAATATGATATTTTTTATTTTTTGTAATTGAACCTTAAAATGGTATTTTTTATATTTTGTAATTGAGCTCCGGCCTGTAAAATAAGTAGTAAATAAATTGAAAAAAAAGGTCAAACTTATACTTATGCTGTTCATTTTTTAGTAGAACACATCAAGTGTGCTGCTCTTTGAATAATCATGACTATTACAATCATTGAACATTTAAACTAATTTCACCCACAGTGGGCGCTAAAAATTGCATCTTCAAATGTTACTTAATTTTATAATTCGGAAGCTATCTGAAGCCAAATATTGCTTTGACTTTGATTTTTATTTCAGAAAAACTGAATAGAATCAAATCATACACCAAATTCTGAATCGATAATCAATCTGAGGCTGATTTCGATTAACCATTTTATCAAGTAACTCATAAACCTTTAAAACAACCCATTCAAACGCATCAATATTCATATCAATTCAATTTTTCTCCTTAAATCAACATAATCAATCCGTCATAAAACACTCATCAAATAATGCAAATTATATCTAAATACTAGCATTAGGCTCAGATCATTTATAAATCCTTTGTCACAAACTCACAAATAATATTCATCCACAAATACACTTTCACCTCTTTCGGACACTATTAATTTTATGCTTGAGCTGAAATTAGTTTATCATACTTGTTATCGTTGCGATATTCTTCTAGTTGGCATGATATAGTCGAATGCGCTTTTCATTATGACTACAGGTGTATGTACGCACTTGTACATAACATATGGTCTCAAAGCTGTTCATCTACATTAATGCTTGATTGTTATGGGGAGCAAACAGCAACAAGTTACCGTGACACTTGGTTATTGTTGGAAATGACGGTGAATCCAGATATGTTAATCAACAGAAATAAGTTCTCGTCGTCGTATCGAACGGTACTATGGATTCGAGCGCATGGTGTATTTTCTCATGTATTTTATCATTCAGCTCGTAAGCGGCTATTTTGAACTGATTCGTGGCCCGAAATGTTTTATTAATTTTTTTAGCATTTGTTGTAACCAACCTCACATTAATATCCTATTCTTCGTAATTATGCATAGTAATTATTTCCATTAGCGCTCATACGTGTGTGACTATTATCAAATTATCATTTAACTTGCTCCTGAAAAACATAATCTATTTGTCTTTGAATTCATAATTGATTCGTTAATTAAATACGCAATTCCACTGAAATTTTTCAACAAAAATTTCAAAAAAAGGCAATATTTTCTCTTGGTGTCAAACCTAGACTCCACGTTTCATCTTCAATCCTGTACGGTAAGAAAGTGTTTGCCAAGAAGATAGGCTCGTGACTTTATTGTTATTCCTGCAAGTAGCGATTCTGCTCGGTAGGTGCTCAGTGACGTACTAGGTTAGCTTATTCAATTTGCAATGTACGTACAAATGCTCGTCTGCATTGTTTGAAGACAGGCTATTAAAATGGATACAAGTGAGATGTACGGTAGGTAGTACAAAATTGAATTATGACTTTTTTTGTTCACATTATGACTTTGTGGCAACAGGTCGTACCAAAGGTTCTCTGTATTAACACAGCATTTGTCAACAAAAATGTCAGATAGCAAAGAAAAGTTTGTTATTTTTCGATTATAGATGCTCTTTTAGTATATGAAAGTGACTATGAGAAATAAGATTTCAAGTAAATGTTTCAAAAAAGGCTGTGAAAAACTAATCCATCAGCCAATTGTATTGACTAACTCAATACATACGGAATTGCTGGGTTAAGCTAAATATTCTGATTTTCAAGATGTTTATTTTGAATCTTTTTATGCTTTCGTTACCTAAAAATGGTGCAAAATTAACCTTACAAAAATTCTATATTTCTGTAAATGCTAAAATACATTTCTCCTTCACCACATCAAGCCTATACTTATTAAATCGAGACCAAATGAAGACTGATTTGTATATTTTAGAAATTTGTAGAGCTTGAAACTAAGCTTCTATGTTAGAAATCATTTAGCCGCGTAAATAATCACACAAACGATCTGGATGCATTTCTTATCACTTTTTACTTGCTTCTTAGACTATAATTAGATGCATTTTTAATTAAATTAGATTTAAATTAGCATGTTAAAAGATGAACCATAAACAATTGAAAATATGTATTTTAAAGCTTTCGGTTTTATTCCCTGAAGATAAATTATAGTTACAAACACAAAATTTAAAATTTAATTCAAAAGTATATGTCAAAATTACACTTAAATCATTATGCAGGTTGAACTTTAAAGTAATGTGACAACTTATTCAAAAGTTTGTTATGTAGGTTACATCAGATTTTTTTATTCAGCTTCATCCAAACCATGAGCGTTTTTACAGCAATTCCCAATTCGGGATTGGGAATATACCGAAATTCGTGAGCTTTCTCTGCGTGTTATTGTATTTGTGTGTACACGATAATTCTGTGTACGTACACGTAGATTTTCATTATGGCGGCATCTGACTACTGCTGTTCACTTCGTTCGAGCATGTGCATGGACGCAGCTTTCCGATATGGCGGCTTCTGACCAACGCTGCTTGCT
Source organism: Nemotelus pantherinus (assembly GCA_963978885.1). Taxonomy (NCBI): domain Eukaryota; kingdom Metazoa; phylum Arthropoda; class Insecta; order Diptera; family Stratiomyidae; genus Nemotelus; species Nemotelus pantherinus. The sequence goes on along the minus strand of OZ022265.1, from coordinate 46,447,967 downwards.
TCGTGTCAGCACGTCCGTGTAGTCAGATTTCCAATATGGCAGATTCTGACTAACCCTATTCACATCGTGCGAGCATGCTCGTGCGGAAGATTTCCCCTAGCGCCTTCTGCTGATTGGTGCTGATTTCGTAAGGGCGTTTCCATACAGGGAAATTCTTTACATGGCGACTTCTGAAAAACGCTGTTCATTTCGCAGGAGCGTGTACAAACGGGCACAATTCTAATATGTCGGCTTCTGGCGAGTGCAGTTCACTTCATAGAAGCATATTCATGTAAGGGAATTCCAATGTGGCGGCTTCTGAAATTCACCGTTTACTTCGTTGAAGCGCGTGGAAACAGGGAAATTTGTTTTACTGATGCTTCTGGCGAGTGCTGTTCACTTAGTTGGTGCGTGTCTGGTGAACAGCGATGTCGCCACTTTAAGCATGAGCGTTACACGAACCATTTGCGATGATGGTTATGTGGTGTAGACATTTGGCGGCAGCGCTGAACGTTCTGTCTATATTTTAGCGCTTTCGAGATATTCAATGATTTGTATTTTGATGTGTACTGGGAATATATGGAGAGTGCATATTTAAATATTGATTTTAGCATACTTCCACAAAAGATAGGTTTTTGAAATTTTGCAGATTTATGAAATAGAGTATGTAGTTTTTGAGTTCGGTGTTAATTCAAAAATGTAGATAGAAATGCAGATAGAAAGTTTGTGCAAATCAGGGCAGAGCGGGTGTTTGGCTCAATTTCTGATTGATTATTGTGAGAGCAAATATATTTGGAAGATGCAAGCAAGCACATTTTGATAATTTAAAAATATATGCTTCAAAGTGTTCGCAGAAGCTGAGCAATTTAAAAATTGTGGTATGTTCGCAGGCATACAGCAGATCATTTTATGGTATGATATTTTGTTTCGAAGTCGAGTTCTAGCTTGGCAAGAAGCAATCACACAAAATGATATCTCTCAAATTTATGATAGATTTTAACTACAAATTGAATTGTATGAGAAAAAACAGTGCGATTATTCCATTTTTGATAAAGTTTCATTCATTTGCACGTTTAATATTTTGTACTTTGTACCTTGTTCTTGTCTGCGTAAATTCAATAAACCATAAATATAAATGGCTGGATTGTAAAACACCAACCACAGTGGCGATATTACTCTCGTTCACGGTAGTTGTAATAAAAAGAAACCAGGTTAAAAATAGGGTAATTTTTAATCCTTCCCTTTTAAGTAATTTTAGAATGTATAGCATATAACATTTTGATTTGAAAGAGTCATCAGGTTAAACAAATAAACAATAGGCATGTTTTTTTGCTCCTCTATCCAGCAGAGAATAGAGTATACGCATTGGAAACACTAGTACATAAATTATATTCCTCATTTGTAGTTCACGTGCTGAACTATAGAATGTGCTGATAGAAAAAAGAAAAGCTCATGAGAAGTTGTTTTTTTCGCTGTGAGGTGGCTTTGGGTTTTTCATGGTTATGTTGAATGTTTTGGAAATTAAAAAAAGCCCTCATAATATTTAGAAAGTTAAAAGAAGTAATTTTCTGTTAGTTCTTTTTCTATTTGCAATCGATTGTGGTAGTGTATATTGGTTATTTTCTCCCCTTACTTTGAGCTGTTGTGCGTTACCACAGCTAATACAGAAACCTATGTCAGTCTTAGCGAATGCACTGCTGTTTTATACTTGATCGTTGTTTCGCGGCATAGTTATATTCTGTTTTGTATCGCACTGGCTCATGGTGTTAGGAGACTAGCACAATTTGGCTCAAGTTTATTTACTTGGAATATCAGCATACTTATTTATTTTATTAAATTTATACAAAAGACTCACAACTCATCGTAATGTATGAAAAAGCGTGTTTGTAAACTGAATATTAAGCTCTTAATTATGAATACCGAACTAAAATTAAAAAATTCACTAATTTTCCGGGGACTAGTGCATTTACCCTATATAGAAACATGTACGGCTTCCATGCCTTCCTCCGGTTTTTATTGTCAAACGACAACAAAAGTCTAATCATTTTCATAAATTTACACAACCATAATCGCAAATGGTCCATGTACTAACGGCCAGGGCTCACACTTTACTCAATTTGAAGTAGATTTAATTAATTTTTATTTTGAAAATGATAGCTACTTCCCAACTTCAGTTTCTTCGGATTCTACTCCATTTTCGCTTCGAATTGAATCAAAGAGAGTTTTTCTTTTTCATATTTTTTTTCCTGCATCGAGGTTCGACAGCAACTCTTTTCTAGTCTAATGCTGTTTCAATGCAAAGAACAACTTACTGCAAATCACTAACGCTAAACGTAACTAAAAAATAATGCTGTTTCGCAAAGAAATGCTGAAGATTGCAAATATAATTATGTTTTGTGTATAAAACTGATATTATGCTTTAATTGATTTTTTTAATAACTTCTAATTTGAGTTTTTGACGTTGCTTTCCGTTATAGTAAAATGATAATGTCCACCTACTTTATATGAAAAAATAAATAATGCTTTACATTAAGTGACCCCAATCGTTCATCTACTTAATTTCTTTCTACTTAAAATCTACTTCAATTTATTTTCAGCTTCTACTTCAAATGTTGTTCACGAAGTGTGAGCCCTGCTAACGGCAGCATAAAGTACTCAGGAAGCAATTTAGAAAGTGTTTTCTACAAACGATAGTTCATCGACAATCAACAGACATATCCCTCATACGAAACCGAACTTGTTCGCAAATATATCAGCAAACAATAATTTTCCTTACGATTAGCGACAAATAATAATATGGCCCATGCAACTCATTAAAAGGCAACATTACCTGGATATTTTCCCTAGATTGTTTATAATGTTACGATGTTTTATGTTCAACTTTGGCAGCCTTTTTTGCTTTATTCTTCCAGTCTTTCAAATTCACTCTACTATGCGTAAATAATTTTAACTTATTTTCAAATCGCAAAAGCTTATATATTTAAAATCGTTAAAACTATCGCTAATAATTCATAAAAGTGTCACTTTTAACGAGTATATAGGTCATATTTACTCGCTAAAACCGCATCTTCTTCAACTCATTTATGAATCGTTACAGGCCGCCTCCATTAGCAATTTCCCATGGTATAGCATTTTGAATTACTAATGCAGGCGGCCTATGGTATGCCTTATTTGATGGCATACCGTAAATGGTAGGCAACATGGTATGACATTTGTTTGGCCATCTGCCTGGCAATATTTTGACAGTTCTTGATTTTCATGCTCCGTTTCCTATAAGAAAATGTAGGGATTCTGAATTCATAGGGATTTTAAGATCTCGTTGAGCAATACAAATAGTCTACAGAATATGAAATTGTGGGAAATAACGAAAAAGTCGAATTTTGATGCGGAATAGTGAAATTATGTACTTATTTTATTTAAAAGAGAATGACTTCTATAGCATTCCCCTTTGTACCCTAGCAAATTACATAATAGTCACATTTTCTTTTTAAATTTCACCCGCTTATCCAAAAAGTGATTTATCCTGCATGTGAAGTATTTCTTCAATTTCTTCACTCTGCACCTAAAATAACTTCTTAAGAGCATTTAACGCTTAGATACAGCGCGCGTCCTTTCCGCTTAGATGCATTTTCGGAATGATATTGCATTCCGATGCATGCTGTTTGGTGAATGGCCACCAAACTGTTCGACGAAGTGAACAGCGGCCGCTAGAAGCCACGATTTTAGAAATTTCCCTTTTGGACACGCCCTATTGAAAACAAATCACAATCTATGTGTTTGTAAACCAGATCGCCGCTCAAATTTCTATGGTTACACGAGATCGGGATTTCCAACCGGTTTTAATCCGATCTTCGTGTAGCCATACAATTTGATCCGGCACACATCCATATGAACGCTTCGTACAAAACCGGTATTCGCAAATCAAGCTCCTGAAGAGCTTCCGTGCACGTACACAGTCTGAGCACACATACATGGAAATCGGGCTAAAGCTCACGAATTACGGTATATTCCCAATCCCGAATTGGGAAACAATGAGCGTTTTGACAGCACTTCCCAATTCGGGATTGGGAATATACCGTAATTCGTTAGCTTTCGTCCGATTTCCATGTATGTGTGCGCAGACTGTGTACGTGCACGGAACCTCCTCATGAGCTTGATTTGCGAACACCGGTTTTGTACGAAGCGTTCATATGTATGTGTGCCGGATCAAATTGTATGGCTACACGAAGATCGGATTAAAACCGGTTTGAAATCCCGATTTCGTGTAACCATAGAAATTTGAGCGGCGATCTGGTTTACAAACATATAGATTGTGATTTGTTTTCAATAGGGCGTGTCCAAAAGGGAAATTTCTAATATCGTGGCTTCTAGCGGCCGCTGTTTACTTCGTCAAACAGTTTGGTGGCAATCCACCAAACAACATGCATCGAAATGCAATACCATTCCGAAAATGCCTCTGAGCGGAAAGCACGTGCGCTGTATCTGAGCGTTGAATGCTGGATTCGATTATTTTATTTAAAGTGTAGGGTGAAGAAATTCTGCTGCTGATGGCATACAAGCAAATGGCATAGCATATTGCCTACCATATATGGCATGCCATCAAATATTGCATACCATAGGCCGCCTCTATTAACAATTTGAAATGTTATGCCATGGGAAATCGCTGATGGAGGCGGCCTGTAACAATTAATTAATGGGCTAAAAAACATGCAGTTTTAGCGAGTATATTTAAATATTTTGGATTAATTTTTGATGTATATGAGTGACTCTCCATTTCATCAAAAAGTATTGTAGAGTTAGGCTTGTAAGCACTGAAGCACAATCAAATAGATGCCGTTAAGTGGTCATTAGTCAGAGAACTCCTAAGCTGCAATTCGATTATTTTCATTTGAGAAAACGTTGCTTCACATCGATAAAAATGCAAATATCCTAATTGCCACCAATCTCAATAATGGATATTTTTTATGGTAATAAAATAAAAAAAATAATTTTCATTTGCGCGGGCAATGGTTAAAATTTCTAACTCTAGATTCGATGAATTCAATTGTTAAGTATGCGCTAGATTTGATGAAATATCCTCGTTATCGAATTCACTAAAAGGAAATGAAATAAATTCAAAAATCGGTTGAAGGTTATTGAGATTTGCAAATCGTCTCTCGAATTCTTGTTAAAAATTTTCCAGTTCAGGACAAAACATTTCAATATTACATGCACCAGTAGGTTAGGTTAGGTTGTACCAGTTGGCACAAGGCCACACATGGACCTATTGGTACATAGTGCTACCAGATAAATGGGGCAGGAGAAAAAAAATCAGTCCAAGCGGCCATCGAAGGCCCCGGACTCTTTCGCGAACTGAAGAATATCTTTCAGCTTTCAGCTAGATTCACCAGTAAGTTTAATATGTTTTTCAAAATATGGAAAATATTTAAAAATTTTGCCTATTTAATAGTGAAGTAAAAGGTTTTAATTTTGCTTAAAAAACATTTACCGAACTCAACAATTCAACAATATTTTCCTTTTCCTTGTAATTGTAAATTTAGCAAGCTGTAACGGCCCATAAAATCTGTAAGAAATGCTAATATCTTTACCCATACTGGATCTTCCAATTGTTCATGTTTTTCTCCCAATGTGTCCAAAAATGCAATAATTTCAGGCAAAATATTTAGAAATCTTTGCAAAAATCTTCCTGAGCTAAGCCATCTAAAGCTTAGTACTGTTTTCGATTTCACGTTAAATTTTCATGCAAATTTTGACGTGAAATTTATTTCGGCGAAAATTTAGCTTGAAAATAAGCAAGAGTTCTACTCACTTTTAAGCGTGAAAAATTGCTTGGAACATGCTTTCGCTTTGAAAATGCGAATAGCTTTGGCACATTTCTCTAATCATTTCACGCCAATTTAGTAGGTGCAGTTCATTTTTTAGGCTAGTACTCAGTTAATCGTGAAGCTAAATTTTGACATGTCTCCATTATCTGGTCATTCTTTCGAGAAAAAATTTTGAAAATGCAGAAAAGCGGGGACACTTATCATTTCTAATGGATAAGATGTCAAGAATTTCAATTTTTGAACGATTTTATTATTGAAAAGACATTTACACAATTCAATTTTTAAAATTCAAACACCAAATGTCATTATTTAGGTCGAAAGAATGAACTACACAAACTACATTGGCGTGAAAAGATTTTAATTTTAATTTTATTTTATCTAAAATTGAGATTAACCTTTCTTGCGCTGTGTGTGACAATTTACTATCTCGGTAGCAGGGAGACGAATGCAAATGCAGTCAAGGTGTATAGAACAGAGAGATTTAAGGAAATGAAACAACCGTATACGAGATTTAGTGAAGCAGTTTTACTCAAATGATATAAATCTATAAATTGCACAAATCGAGAGCATAGCTATCTTGGATTTTCCCGTTGGCTTCTCCGCCACCAAGGCTCTGCGAGCTTGTTTGTGAACTGAAACTGCCTGGACTGTCCGATTGGATCTATGAACCCAAGGCCCATTCCAAAATGTACTGAATAAATCGTCCAAAATGTAAAAAATCATTGCAAAATGTACTGAATAAATTTTTAGCTCACATTTAAATTAACTTAGTAAATTATCAAAAATGTCTGTGATCGACTGTCGAACTGTTTGCGATCGACCGGTCGATCGCGATCGACCGTTTTCCTACCCCTGCTCTACTGCATTATTTTGCTAAATTTCAAATACTTATCTTTTGTGGAAGTATGCTAAAATCAATATTCAAAACTGACCTCCTAATATATCTGCAGTACGAATCAAAACACAAATCATCGAATATCTCGAAAGTGCTAAAATGTGCTTAGAACATTAATTCAATTCACGGCCGCGGTGCCGCCAAATGCCTAAACCACATAGCCATCATCGCAAATCGTTCATGTAATGTTGATGCATGAAGTGGCGACGTCGCTATTCACCAGACACGCACCAACTAAGTGAACAGCACTCGTCAGAAGCATCAATAAAACAAATTTCCCTGTTTCCACGTGCTTCAACGAAGTAAACGGTGAATTTCAGAAGCCGCCACATTGGAATTCCCTTGCATGAATATGCTTCTACGAAGTGAACTGCACTCGCCAGAAGCCGACATATTAGAAGTGTGCCCGTTTGTACACGCTCCTGCGAAATGAACAGCGTTTTTCAGAAGTCGCCATGTAAAGAATTTCCCTGTATGGAAACGCCCTTACGAAATCAGCACCAATCAGCAGAAGCCGCTAGGGGAAATCTTCCGCACGAGCATGCTCGCACGATGTGAATAGGGTAAGTCAGAATCTGCCATATTGGAAATCTGACTACACGGACGTGCTGACACGAAGCAAGCAGCGTTGGTCAGAAGCCGCCATATCGGAAAGCTGCGTCCATGCACATGCTCGAACGAAGTGAACAGCAGTAGTCAGATGCCGCCATAATGAAAATCTACGTGTACGTACACAGAATTATCGTGTACACACAAATACAATAACACGCAGAGAAAGCTCACGAATTACGGTATATTCCCAATCCCGAATTGGGAAGTGCTGTAAAAACGCTCAATGAGTTATTTGCCTTTAAGCCAATGTAGAATTCGGCAACTTTAAGGAGGGCGTTTGGGGTATTAATGAGGCGATATCCCCATTTTGATGATGGGGTTTAAACGGTTGATATGTTTTCTTGGCTTATTTTTGCGAGAAAGCTTTTAAATGCACTCACTAAAACGATTCGTTTCGAGTTTTTTTGTGGGTACGATGCTAGTTGTATGTACGCGCGAAGTTTGGATGAAGATTTTTCTAACTCGATAGGGTAAAACATCTGAATGGGCATTTAGTAATTCTGCTTTAATGAAATATGTATGTGCGTATGCATATAGGAGCAAAGCTAATGAGCGAATTTAGGGTTTCAGGTCATTGAATTATGTGCAAAGTATATATGCATGATTAAATTGATATATAACCATTTTGTTGCTTTATCGTCATAAAAATAAGTATTTTAAATTGCTACCCGAGTTAAATCGATCGAGGGCGCCAAAAATTAACATAGCTAATATCATATACGGGTATTTTTTACGTTTGATTTGTTTGACTATGTAATGCGTGCAACATGTAATTAGATGAAACACTTCCCAATATTATTGGGTCCGTTGGTGTATAATATGTTGCGTTTGGGCTCATTAGCACTTTCACAATCCAAATGGTTTTTGGTTGATTTGGAGTTGTGATTTATTTTATTTTCCTGACAGATATTTAAAATTTCAGCCACTTGAATTTATTTTCACCCTAAGTTCAGGTAAAATTAACGAATATATTTGTTTTTACCTTCGGCATATTAAATACAGATACCAGATTATGCTGCACAAGTTAGGGCTAGGAATGAAAATAATATGTTGTTTTTTCGACCAAATTATTAATTCGATTCATGGAAAGAAGAGTGAGTAGTGTTTTGAAACATGAATAAGATTTTATGTGAAATATTAGACTTAACTTTTATTTTTAAGTAACTTACTTAACTTTTATTTTCCGAAACTTGAGGGCCATTTTTTGATGCTGTTGCGTAGCTTTAGCATAAGTGAAATACACATGAAAGAAGCCACATATTTATGTAAAGATTGTGTCGCCGAAAAGTAGAACATTTGTAACATGCAGAAATTTCCTTCCGAAATTTCTGCAAGGCTTATTTCAGCGCGCACTGTCGTGCCCGTGAAATAAAAATTATTTTTCAGTCGGACTAGCGGTACCTTGTTATTGGACTGTGACATTGCCTGGCTTGATGCTCAAGACGAAAGCGAGAACCGATAACGGGATCTTTCCTTCGCCTCGAGTATCAAATCAGTGCTCGAGAGGGGAGTCGTTTTGGGTCGTCGTGGCGACAACGTTGTGAGACATTCCGAAAGTCTCGAACTATTTGAATTGGGATAGAAGCCCGCGGAATTGCCGAAGTGTTAGGGCCGGTAAATTAGTTTCTGCTCAAAGCAACAAGTAAATAGTGATAATCCTCTTCTATTCGTTCCTCAAAAACCATCAAAATGTCTTTTAAACCGAATACTAAAGTACAAAAAGTTATGGTTTAGCCATCAACTTGATCTTCCGTTATCTACAAAATAGTTCCCGCGTTCAAGTCTTGGTTAAGTTGTAGAGACGGGCGGAGGAGTCTATTGGATACCGCGGGTGAATAAAGTGCTCAAAAGTCCCCTTGTGTAAAAACCCATCTTGAGAAAGTGTAAAGAGGCAATATTGTGTAAATTAAGATCCAAATCCCAGTGATGGCGTCAGTCATATGTCTTTTATACCGTCATCCTGACTGGTGACCCAATTTCCCCTGAATTGATTATGCACATCGTGCAGTCAAACCTAAAATCAATAAAGTTCTAATGCCACATGGGAGTCAAAAGGCACTTCGGTAATATTGCGTACTCGTAAAACACACCCGCTCGAAAAGAAAGCCAATGGTGTTTTAAAGTGGTTCGGCTGCATACTCGGTTAAGTGATAAGAAAAACAAAAACTGCGGAAATTCGAACGAGCGTAATGGGACGCAATGCAATTTCGATGTTTATGGAAGGAAATGCGATTTGAATGACCGTAAACCTCAAGTGTTCTTGCTTCGAACCTGGACGAAACGTCTCGTAAAAATTGAAGCCATCAAGTGTTTCCCCGCTACGCTTGCGTCGCCTTCATTCGTGGCGTCGAGGACGAAAAATGCAAATCTAAGTTTTATCGAAGTGCGTTTTTCTGCAAATAAATGAGCAGTGTTCTGATGCCGCTAACTGAGCGATCGCGGCAAAGATATTAAATCAAGAAGTACAATTTCTAATCGAATTCGAGTACAACCAGTTGTCGGAAGAATTTCATCACAAGCTGTATATGTGGCCGGACCTAAAGCACAATTCGTTTTGGATACTATTAAAAAGGAAAAGAAGATCGTGACGATACCGATGAAATACAAAACATTCTTGGAGAAATGACTGGAGGCGGGTATGACTGGAGTATTTGTTGATGGAAAATTTATAGGCGGTGGAACGAATCTGGATGACCGAAATAATATACAATTCGCAGTCGGAAAACCAACCGCAATTACGAAAACCATTGATTTTAACTGATCTGAATTCAAGTAAATTCTTCTATTCTACTTAATGTTAATAAAAATTAATTTTCGAAAATCTAGAATATAAGCAAAAATAAATTCCATCTCCGGTTTCTTTAACCACAGTAGACACATTTTTGAAAGTTGCTTCTCGTTACGACAGAAAATCAAGACCATATGTCTTTGTAAACGCTCGTTCAGGGTTGTTTTGGCTAATTTGCAAAAAAGCATACTAGTTACTACTTTAGATTTGATATTACTGTTGTACGTAGAATGCTTATTAGGAGCCCTGTGGCCCGATTGGTTGAAAATAGTCGTATACTTTGATTTATTGTAAAAATTTGTTGACCTAGTAAGAATTCAAATGAGTTAGTTCATTTAGCGATTTAATTTGTAACGTTGATAAGTTGATCTAGAATAAGATGCTTTATGACACTAAACTTATAGACTATGTACTAAGTTGGACGGAAATTCTCGACAGTCGACTGACGATTTATTGACAATGTATTGCCTGTGCCTGAATGTTTTCTAGCTACACACCAAAAATTATATTTGATTTTGTACTTACAATAGAAATTCAATCATGATGATTTCATAATTTTCTACTTTTATCTTCAGTGAATTAATAATTTAAACAGACATTAAAAATTGAAATACAATAAAAAAAAAATACCGCTTTAGTATGAAGTTGCATGTTGTAAAGTCGCTAAAATGAATTAATACATGATTTGCTAACTTCAAACACTCGGCCTTCTTATTGGGCGAAAGCCGGGGAAGTTCTTTCCTCTTTCAGGGTCCGCGCATGGCCTGGCTGGCCGATGACTAATTAAAAAGTCTTTCAATTTCGTGAATTTCAGCATTTCTTCCAAGGGAGGGATACTGGCCAAACATAGTTAGCTTCCGGTTTGATTTAGATTTTTTAGCTTTTTGAATTTTGAAACTTATGGCCAGTATCAGAGGGTGGAGGACCCCAGACCATCGGGATCAGGGCTCCACCACCATCAGGGGCCCGGGGCTGTCTGCCTCACCCGGGTTCCTCTGAAAAGAGAGGTAGCCTTTTTCCCCCATTTTTCCTTTTTAGATTTTCAATTTTCTGGCTACGTGCGTTGTCACGAGCATGGGGTCTGCTTAGACAGCCCATGTTGCAGAGCCATGGGTGATTTCCTTTACGGAACTATGCCCCCTTTTTGTCCCTGGGTATTTTTATATACCAGTTTGCGGCTACGTATTCATGACGGATGAATATTAAGTAGCATCCCGTTTCTCTAGAGAGCCAACCATCCCCATTATTTCATGAACCCACCCCAGCCGCAGCGAGCTAGCAAAGCGGCACCCCAGCATCCGTCGGGGTTGGTTAAAGGGTGCTCCGCTAATGTGGACGAGGGGCCATCACGACCATTTCTAGGGCTCCCTGCTCTCGGGGCAATTCTTTTTTTTTTGTTTTGCCTCTTGAATGGCACTAGCCATTCCACTGTTGACCTAAGCACTCTTGGCTCTGGACTTCGGTCTGGTTCTAAGTTGTGCTAAGGCCCATTCTCAACCACATTTCCGCTACACATTGACTGCTAGTGTGGGTAGTCCTTGGGTCAAATCCAACCATGGGTGATCACTCGTGACCAAATACTAGGCTTTGAGTTAACATAGATGTGAGTAGTAAACGTAGTAAAATAGGACCAGAATAAGTCCTAAAGCTTACCACTATAGAATCCTTTCAAACTGATTGCTAATCGAGGTCATTATAAACAACAAACTCCGAAAATACAATGGATTGCTATGGGCCAGTAAAAAATGTTTTCGCGCAATCATTAAATAATATCTTCATTATGAAGACCCAGAAATCAACTGTTAAGCTAAAACGAAAGCAAATAAAACTAGCTATGAGCATCTGGCGAGATTCAAACGCAAAGGCAGCTGGTTACTGAAAATCACTTAGCTTTAATTTTTAGTAAAGTTTCAAAATTTTGAGATATACTTTTGGTGTTGCTGCTTAGTTTTGGCAGTAAAGAGACATGCATGGGAAAATTCAAATATTTTTATGAAAACACATAATTAGGGAAAAAAAAATTTCTGTTCAATATCGAACACGAACAAAAAATCAAATATTTTCATTGCTAGTTCTGACATGTGCAGCATAAATTAGAATTTTTTGTTTTATATGTTGAAGGTAAAACAATTGTATTCGTTAACTTTACCTGAACTTGGCCTGAAAATATATTCGGGTGGCTGGAATTTTAAATATCTGTCAGGAAAATAGCTCCAAATTTACCAAAAACCATTTGGATTGTGAAAGTGCTAATGAGCCCAAAGGCAACACAATCTTTATTATACACCAACGTACCCAATAATATTCGGAAGTGTTTCACTTAATTACATATTGCACGCATTACATAGTCAAGCAAATCAAACGTCAAAAATACTCGTATATGATATTAGCTATGTTAATTTTTGGCGCCCTCAATCGATTTAACTCGGGTAGCAATTTAAAATGATTATTTCTATGCTATAAAGCAACCAAATTATTAAATAGCAATTTAATCATGCATATACACTTTGCACGTAATTCAACAAACCTAAATTCTAAATTAGCTCATGAGTTTTGTTCCTATATGCATACGCACATACATATCTCATGAAAGCAGTCTCTCGATGCATATTTACATCTATTGCCCTATCGGGCTGAATAAATCCGCATCGTGACACCAACTTTATTAATTACTTAGCCCACGATCGGTTTCCTTCCGGTGGCCATTCAAATTCTTATTTCCATGTCGATAAAACATTTTTATACTACATGGTGTCGCAAATTCTTCCAAACAACCAAAATATAAATCTTTTTTCCGATATTAACGACATTTTGAAAACGTAGCTCACAAAAAACATCAATCAACCAAATTATTAAATTGCAATTTAATCATGCATATACACTTTGCACTAATTCAACGACCTGAAATCCTAAATTAGCTCATTAGCTTTGCTCCTATATGCATACGCACATACATATTTCATTAGAGCAGAATTACTCAATGCTCATTCACATATTTTACTCTATCGGGTTAGAAAAATCTTCATCCAAACTTCGCGCGTACATACAACTAGCATCGTACCCACAAAAAACTCGAAACGAATCGTTTTAGTGAGTGCATTTAAAAGCTTTCTCGCAAAAATAAGCTATTGAGTTTTTCGTCATTGTGCTTTGTACAATAGGTTTTACTTCAAGATTTTCAAGGACATCTAAGAAAACATATCAACCCTTTAAACCTCATCATCAAAATGGGGATATCGCCTCATTAACACCCCAAACGCCCTCCTTAAATTTGCCGAATTTTATATTGGCTTAAAGGCAAATCACTCATTGTTGTCACCAGCGCGAGAATAAGATAGGGATAGACATGCGCAATGAATTACCTTGTTTTCATTGTATCATGATCCAAACAATGCTGGCAAAAGATAACGGTACATCACCAGTGCTCACCTATTTTGTATGACTGTATTCATATTCTATACTCTTTCAAATAAAATTAGATGATGTAATTTTAAATTGGCTCACCTTATTCAAATGATCAAAAGTGTATACCTATATTGGTGATTGTGAGTTGTAGGGTTTTTTGACTGACAGCAACATACATTAAGCCCTTTACTGAATTTATAGGCACCTTTATACATCTGAGAAAACAAAATGTTTGGAGAAAATAAGTAAAAGAAAATTAGAAATTAGTTTATAACACTCTTTTGGAAGATTTTAATCCCATGCGGGCGCTAAGCTCCTACAAAAATGCAAAGAAAATTTACAACAATTTTATATAGTGATAGCTGCAAGACAAATGTCAAGCCTGAGGAACAAACTATATTAGCTCATAAAAGAGAAAAGTAGCAACTGATCTTCGTTGTGAAAACAATAAAACAAAATCTCTAGGGGAGTTTTAAAAAAGTCACGGAAGGCTTATGACGATTTCATTAAGATAACCAGCTTCGAAAAGTTGTACAAATTCAAAAGTTCAAAACTCCGACTGAACTTTTTAGGTCAAATCGATTGTTGTGCTTGTTTTTCGGAAACCGTATTTTCTCTTGGAGAGAGAAAATTTTGCTTCCACAACTGGCCCAAATCGATTGTAAATGATATACTCCAGAGATTTCCTAATCAATTTCAACTGACATATGGACCAATATGATGATGGTTCACCTGGAGGTTTTTTACTCTTAAGTTATAAGAACAAGTATTCCAGCTTGTTTGTATTTCAGCTCTAAGGGCTAAGCTTGGAACTCAGTCTGATCTTAATGCTTTAGAGACACAGCACTTTTCTGCAGAGTTCTTTCACTTCATTCATGATTTCTTTGAGTAAAAGTAGTGCTCTTATACCATACTTATTGGGTTTACGGATTGAAGACTGAAGACTGATTGTTATTCAATCTGAATATAAATGTGAAATGATTAGTTTCACGTCTCACTTTACCCTTGAGTTAACTCAGGCACCTATTCAGAGCTAGGTGAAATCAAAGATCAGTGCACTGTCTTTCGTCTGTATCTGGATTCGAACCAGTGACTCCACACACTAGAAACCAGTGCCCTATTCACTACAGTACACAAGCTTTAAGTAATAGAGTTTGCTAAATGTTGCCGTAAAGATGTGTCGGTGATACTATAGAGAATCTCTTGAAAAATTTATCTAAGATGATATATGAACCCTCAGGTTTTCATGACTACCCGGCGGTTAAAGCTAAATCTGAATTTTTTCAGACTATTTTTTTACAAGTAACGAAGGCTTCTGAACTCTGTTTGCCTGTATTTGAATTCCGATCCACCTCTGACACATTGAACCTCACGTCTAGCTTTAAGAATAAGCTGTGGATACACAAACACATACACTTATCTCACTTACATTCCACTACTCACCACACTACTTGACATTTAACACACTACACGAAAATATTGTACATCAAGTAGGCTAAGTGAAAAATGTTTGAATTTTAAATAAAATATCATTACTGTACTCCCCGACCACTTTCAATCATCGAAAGCGCCGTTAAGGCATTTTTTGCCAAACAATGGCCAAAAAACCCCTTACTCCCCTACAAAACCGAAATATTTGTATCACAGCAATAGGTCTTGGCCCGTTATGTCCGAAACCACTCTAACCAAAAATTGGCCGATTTCAGCTACTTTTGCCCTAAAAACTCCTTTAATATTTGAATATTTAAAAACATAGCACTACTTAGCATAAACCTTCTATCTGCAGCAGATCATTTTATCGCTATCGTTTTATCGTTGCATGTTACGACAAAACCCTTCTATCTGCTCAAAACCTATTTTCCACAAATATTTTCAACGTGAAAGCATTTCTTCCAGATGTACCGCAAATAAACGTATTTGTATCTGTGTTTAAACTTTCATCCCGTTTGAAGACGTCCGCAGCATTTAGAAAAACACAAATCATCGGTCGTGTACTCAAAATCAAAGCTTTCACCCAGAAAATATACGAATAACAAATCTTATCTGCCCTTTTTCGTTCCCTAATTATCTCATGCATCAGCTAATGCATTCAATAGCTAATACTTTCGTTACCGCAAAATGTGTACACATTCTGCAATGCAAACAACGCCTTGTTACCGAAACACATCATATTAATGGGCAAAATCAACGCCACTCGTACAGCATTCGTTCCCAAGCACATCAGTGTGGAGTGTGCCTGCCAGTACAAGTGTGCCGGCAGTGTCATTGTGTCGGCTCTGTGTCAGTGTGTCGGCACTGTGTCAGTGTGTCGGCACTGTGTCAGTGTGTCGGCACTGTGTCAGTGTGTCGACAATGTGTCAGTGTGTCGGCACTGTGTCAGTGTGCGGCACTGTGTCAGTGCTGGGAGCACAGTGCTAGCATACTTAAGTGTGGTGTGCGAAGTGTGCTAGCACAGTAAAGTGTGCTGGTTTTACCCATCACTAATTGGAAGTTATAGGGATACAAAGAAATTTAGGGTTACCATTCGCAAAAGTTTTCAAATTTTCTAGATCTTAATATTTGGTGCTTATTTTCACTACAAGATCACTACGATTTGAAAATTCTATGATAAAATCGTAGCTGGCAATGCCATCATTATTTTTCCAACTTGATTTCTACTAAATATTGCCTACAATAAGTTTAATTTGCCATTTAAATTTCGTTATGATTCCATGACTGTACTGGAAGCTATATGGCAAAGAGCATTTTTTTCCTGAGCGAATTTTCAAAATTTATGACACCAAAATTATCATAGCTGGCAGCTCCTGCTGAATTTTTCAACCAAATTTCTACCAACGTAGACAAAGCATAAAGTCTATATATGAAAGGCTTTTTTTCAAAAAGCGAAAATTTTGCGGGAGAATCGATGATTTGAAGGTTTTCACTTTCAGTGCCTGCCCTAGCTACAGGGCTGCAAGCATCCGCATTAAAATCAACACACATTTACAACTAAATAATACCAATATGTCCTGAGAGTTTCATAATGATTTGATGGCTCTGGCAAAAGCTGTCGCAATTTAAAAGTTTTCCAATTTTGCCGATTTCTTTTTAGGCACTTAGCGCACACATGGGGTTAAAAAATTCCAAAACATTATCCGATTCACATTAAAAACACGTTCGAAACTCATTTCGCTAACTTTATTTTTGCAAAAGCTATTTGTGGACGGAATAATAGGTATATTAATATACCAAAATGGCCGCCAGCGCCAAAGGGTTAAAGATTTTGAAACCTGGCACTATTCTGCATATACACCAATGTATCCTGAAAATTTCAGTTCAATCGGATGGCACGTTCCTGAGATTTTTTCACTGAAATTTATTTTATATATATATATATATATATATATATATATATATATATATATATATATATATATATATATATATATATATATATATATATGGTTCAGTGTCTCACCCCCGAAAAAACTAGAAAGCTCTACATTTATCTAGTCCGGGGAAATCTAACATGGTGCTTCGGAAAAATTAGGGGAACGCTGAAAGACGAATTTGTAGCTTACAAAATTTCCAACAAAAAATATTTTGTAACTTTTTCCTGTAACCATAACCGTTTTTGAGATATATTGATCTAAACATTTGTCACTAACAGCATCCTCTTTCTCACGGCATGTTAATATTATACGATTTTGATTACAACTTGGCATGTTTGTGAGTTTGTTTTTCTATGTTTAAGAGGTGCATAAAAAAAACATGTAAACAAACTTATCTACCAGACTCCAGGGTAGATGTGAAAGTGTACTCCAAAAAGTTTCCCCCTCGGCCTTTGCCATAAAATGGTATCCCTGAGCATCCATCCCAAATCTTCAGAAAGGAGCTCGTTGCCTACTCTTTGCCCACTGTTAAGCAAGATAGGATCACTTTTTATCCTGTTAATTGCCTATTATTGATATCGCAAGACCAGCCCTACACCCACACCGTATCAAAGCAAATTGGTTTCGAGACCTGTCATGTCTCTTTGGTGCTATGCAGTCATCACAGAATTGGTAAAAAAACTGATTATTCGGGGATAATCTGCAGCGGGTTGAGCTCCTATAATGTCAAGAATGAGCGTTTACAGAATTATGCCATGATATTATCTTGCTTTTTCATACTTCTAGGCCCATGATATGTTACAAAACATATTTTCACCTGCAATGTTGTTTTTTTGTCCTGCTCCTTCGTGGAATATCCCATACATGATGCAGCAATACAATTTATTTCCGAGAAGAGAGTAGCGAGCAGATGTTCCTACAAGTTTTATGGCAAAGGGTTAACTTTTCGGAGCACACTTTTCCGCCTACCCTGGAGTTTGGTAGATAAGTCTGTTTATATGTTATTTTATGCGATTCTTAAACATAGAAAAACCAACTCACAAACATGCCAAGTCGTAATCAAAATCGGATAATATTAACATGCCGTTGAGAAAGAGGATGCTGTTAGTGACAAATGTTTAGATCAATGTATCTCAAAAACGGTTATGGTTACAGGAAAAAGTTATCAAATCTTTTTTGCTGCAAATTATTTCAGCTACAAATTCGTAATACATTGTTTTTCTGAAGACGTGACCGTTACTGAGATATTTAGGAAAGGTCACTTTTGGTGACCTTTGACCCCGTATAAAAAGTGACGCAGCACTCGGATCGATGGGGACTTTTGACATTTTGTTCAACACGCTAGTACCAAGGTTCACACCAAAATTCAGCTTTCCCCTAATTTTTCCGAAGTTTGGCCTTTTTTATGTCGGATTTCACTGGGCTATTCGCACATAACAACAGTTAACAATGACATAGAAATTCAATTTATCCACGCGTTTGTTTGGATCAAACTTGATGTTAGGATCATCATCTTAACGACACCTTCTTCTTAAACACAGCTACAAAAGGATTATCCAATCCGACCTGTTGTTTTTTCCTTTGTAACCCACCATGAAGTCATTCTTTTATCACCGTGTTCAGCAATCCCACAGGATACACTTAAGAAGACAACAAACAGAAGTAGATTGAACTCCAACATAAAAGATACTCAATTCGGTGTTTTCCTACGTACGGACGTATGTTATGTCGACATAGTTCAACACTGAAAGCTAATTCACCACAGCATATTAGGCGGAAAGATTTATTTGCTTCTGTCTGTCAATTTTTTCACTTAGTGTTTGTTTCTATTTTAAATTAAGTACAAGTATATTTTGTGAAGTCATTGACCGTCATTCAGTTATTCAGTTTCAAAGTACCTATGGATTTATTTATAATATTTAGAGCTATTTTTGAAGTGGTAAATGAGCCTTATCGTTGTTTCAATGTAACGACGATAAATATAGTATTTGATAGTTTGCTGCAACAAAATTGACTAATACTAAGCAACAGGCCCGTAGCCAGAAATTTGGTTTGTGGGGGGCCCAAAACATATTTATAAATTTTGTTTGAGGAGGAGGGGGCGGAAATGGTTGATGGGTGTCTTGCATTGATATTTGTTATCAAAGTTGGACTCATTAGTGAAAAACTGCTTTGTTGTTATCAATATTGTCACTGTAATTTTAATTATCAGTCACGTACATACATATCAATTGTCAAAAAAAAGCGTCAATCCAGTAGACAAAATTTAAAATTTTAACTTTCGCAATTTCTTTGCTGCCATAATCTCGAAAACTTCATTCGGATCGATACTTAAGTTCCCATGAATTGACAGTACTGCGAGTGCACTGAGTCTTTCATTGCCCGTTGAGTTACGTAAGTAAGTCTTGATTCTTTTCAGTGTCGAAAATGACCTTTCCACACTTGCCGTTGTGACCGGAAGAGTTGCCAAAACTGTTAAAAGATATTTGATTGTTGGAAATCTGCTCGTGTCACAAAAATCCAATACTTGGCATCTTTCGACTAAAACCCCGGCATCTTTCTCGAGTCCCGATAATTTCTCACACCACAATTTATACTCAGCTTTTACAGCGGATTCTGAAACTCGATCATCAAAGTATGGCGAAAGATTATGCAAGTCATCTACTTTTTCAATTGCAGCAAATCCAGGGAGAAGTATCTGTAAGCTTAATAAGATTCCCGCGTTCTCATTAAGAAATTTGTCTGACAAATTCTGAATCAGCGTATCGAGGCAAGGAATAAAAACAGCAGACCGAAAGTACGATTCAACAGAGTCTGTTTGATAATTGGAACGAGTTGTTTGCTTCAACGTGAGTCTCGGAACTTTCAGCTCCATATCGAATGTGTCGTTTGCACGTTTTTCAGCTGCTATGAAAATTTTGCTGAACATGCTCTACTGCTGATGCCAAATCACGTGACTTTTCTTGCAGTTGAACTGACAAAGGAAGCGTGAAGCTGAAAAGTCTGTTACAAACCAAGAGACTGACGAGAAACTCGCTTTTCTGAACTACTGCAAGTAAGCAGGCCGCAGTTTTCGAAATAGTCCAAGATTTTTCTGAAATTTCTTCTAATCCCATGTGGATGATTTGGAACAGTTCTACGAAAGATAGTATGCTGTCATGTCATTCGATGAATCTTGTTTCGCAAAGACGAATAAGCCTCTTCTTTTTGCTCTCTGGAGCATGTTCTTGGATGAGATCTTGAAGAATTTTCGTCGCATACGCGTGGTTTTTAAATAAGTTCACGACATCGTTCACAATCCCAAGACAATTCCGAACAGGTGGGACTGACATGGCATTTGACAATGCGAGGTTCAAACGATGGCTATAACAATGAACGTACATCATCAATGGGTACAGATTCTTCATTCTCGCCTGGACGCCACTGACATGACCAGACATGTTACGTGCTCCATCGTAACCTTGACCAATGCATTTTTCCATTTTGAGGCGCAACTCTTTACAACGTTTCTGGAGAGCTTCAGTTATTTTTTCAGAAGTCTGGTTGTAAATCGGTACAAATCCTACAAAATCTTCACGAATAATCAGTTTTCGCAAGTCTTCGTCGAAGTCGAGGTATCTGAGACATACTGACATTTGTTCAATTCCTGATATATCCATGGTTTCATCCCCGAGCAAGGTGAAGCATGGTGCATTATCAACTTTCTGAATGTTCAAATGTGCTAATAGAGATATTATGTCTCACAGGTGTAGCATTGTCTTAAAAAATATGGCCTATCGATAGACATATTTTTAAAACATGATTCACATATATAGGAAAATTTTAGGATTCGCGGAATTTGGGGGGGGGGGGGCCGGGCCCGTCGGGCCCTACGGCTGGCTACGGCCCTGCTAAGCAATATAAAAATTCAATAATAACTATAGTGCTTTTTACTGAAAATTATCAAGTGTTTTGTGTACATTAACGTTACATTAAATTTATATAATTAATTTTTTTGATCGAAAAAATAATCTTGATTAATATTGAGAAGTAAAATGTTGCATAAATTTTAAAATTTCCCACACTGTAAAAGATGTTAGGATTAATCAATTATAGGAAATACTTTTCTCCGTACGCTAACTTTTACTGCCCAGAAAAAAAATCTTTGTGCACAAACGAAGCCTTTATAACTACATTTGCTATTTGATCTACCATGTAGTTTTAAGTTTTTATGCATAATTAGGGCAACGGGAAAACATACGAGCGTGGGTCTTTGAGTGCGCAAAATGCGTAGTTAGGTTATTAGTGAGATTAATTATTAGTGTTATTATTATTTTTTATTAGTGAGATTACACTCAAAAAAATTTTGGATGAATTTTACCCTTACAATAGGAGGAAACTGGTTTCCTACTATTATTGATGTAAATTTACAGAAGTGCATGCAAAGAATATTTTACGTCTTAAATGTGTAATTTTTTTTACGAGCAAGTTGTGTAATTTTACCCTAAAAAGACGTAAATTTTGGACTAATACGCATGAAATTTATGTAGCAAAGGCTACTTTTTACGAGTCTTTTAGGATAATATTTACTACACCATTTATTCGTGAATATCCTTAAAATTGTTTACAAAAACTATAATAAAGATTGTTTTATCGAACAAATCACATCAAAAACTATTTCGAACAATTTTAGGAAGTATACAGTACTTAAACAGGAATTTCAGCAAGCCTCTAGCTAAGTTTTAATTTCAATAAAATTGCAATTGAAAAAGTTTGATGATCCAAAAGCCACACACTTAAGATAGGGAAGTGCTATAACATACACTACTACTCCAAAATTAAATATCATTATCAAAACACTGTAAATGTGGAATATAAAAACTTGTTGCAATTTATTTAAGTTTATAATTTATTTTAATTTTATATATACACATATGTACCTTAATTTATAACACTTATAGCTACACCTAATTAGCTTATAGCTACACTTCTAATTTGCTTATAGCTACACTTCTAAACTTATTATACGAAAAGAAAAGACTACACTTTGCACTTAACTGCTGTTATTCAAATGTAAGCAACGATCGCGAAATATCAGACTCGTGCAGTCACAATGTTACATCAATAATAAGTGAAATTCGAGCAAATGATACAATCTTACAGCTTTTGTGTAAATGTGAGCAGCGAAGTAGTAAATTTACACTCTTTTTGCTAAGGTTTACAAAAAACTATTTATTATACAGTTGATTTGGCGTAAAAGCAAAAAATTCACATCTAATGTGTAAAAAAAATTGTGATTCATTATTTCAAACAGAAAAATGAATATATTTCGTATTATCATAGAATTAATTTTAGACCCACTTTTTAGAGTGTAATTATTAGTGAGATTAACCGCCCCTGTAATGAAACGTTATGAGTTCAGTAAATTATAATAAGTATAAATCGCAAGTTTTACTGCAATCGAGCCATTAGTTTTTGAACTACGTCGACCAAGTGGCTCAATCTAGCAGAAAGGGCAAAATATAGGAAAAATCAAGTACCGTGCTGTTATAAAGTTCCTCATCAAACGAAGAAAGGTAGCTCAAACAATCATAGAAGAGATGGCGTCCGTTTATGGTGACTCTTGTCCAGATAACACTATTATTAACGGGTGGCACAAGGAACAAGGAATGAACTTACTTGAAGACGACCACGACCAGGCCGGCCAATCGAAATGGCCAATCTGGAAATTGTGCAAAAATTCGAAAGAATTTTATTTTTAATACATTTATTAAACTACTACCTTCGTATAAAAACTTTCAGTTAGTTTTAAAATCTGACATGCTAAAACAAGTCATGTGCACTCCTCACAGTTGAAGACATGAACCCAAGTTGCTTTATTGACTTAAAGTCAGACAGCAAAGAGCAAAGTTTGTTGTGTGTTCTAGAATTACAATGTTCAATGTTCATGCAAAAGAGTTTGAAAAGCAACGAAAGTAGCTACGCAAGTTGTTTTTTCTACGTTAGAGATGGAAGTTCCAACGTGTCAGTTCAGCTTGTTGGGGTGATGAGCGAGGGCTGCAATATACTTCCCACTACGGTTCTTGGTTTCCTCTGAAATTGTCTCGATTCGCAGGTCTTTATGGAGATCGGCGTTGCGGAATTACCACGGGGCTCCGGTGGTACATCGAAGTATTCTTGATTAGGTCCTCTGGATGATGTTGATGCTTGATGGGCGAGCTACACCCCATATCTGTAAGCCATATGCCCAGATTGGCTTTTGAACAGACTTATAGACGAGCACTTTAGAGTCGAGAGAAAGTTTTGACATGCTATTGAGCATCCATTTGAGGTTTATGAATTTGAGCTTCAGTTGTTGATTTTTAGCTTCAATGTGCCATTTCCAGGTGAGCCTCCTATCAAGGTGCATTCCGAGATACTTTACTTCGTTACTTTGAAGTATAGGTACATTGTTTAAATATACTTGAGGACAAGTCAGTTTTAGCAATGTGAGTGTAAGGTGGATGCATTTGATTTCGTTCATTCTGATTCTCCATTTTGCTAGCCATTCTTCAAGAAGTGAGGTGTGGCCTTGCAATGTACGGGATGCCGTAACTGAATCTGAATCAGTGCATAGTATGGCAACGTCGTACGCAAAAGTAGCTGTCGTTATTTTGTTCCATATTGGGAGATCAGATGTGAATATAGTGTAAAGTACCGGTCCCAAAACCCTTCCTTGAGGTATACCAGCATGCGCATGACGTTTAGCGGTAGAATAGTTTTTGTATCTCACCTGGAATGTGCGGTTGGTTAGGTAGGAGGAAATTTTTTTATGGAAGCTTTTCGGAAGCATTGATTCAATTTTGAAGATCAACCCTTGATGCCAGACTTTATCGAAGGCTTGAGTTACGTCTAAAAAGATTGCTGAGCAGTACATCTTGTCTTCGAATGCTATTTTAATGTCTGACGCGATTCGATGGACCTGTTGAATGGTGATATCTTCGAAACCAAAATTGATGTTCTGGAATTGTTTTTGCATCTTCGGAGACGCATGACAAAAGACTAATAGGTCTGTATGACTTCACTTGAGAAGAGTCCTTACCAGGCTTAGGGATCATTATGATCTCGTCTGTTTTCCAAACTTCAGGAAAATATCCGATTCGAAAGATAGCATTGAATAGATTAGAAAGCCAAGAGAATACGATTGGTGGCAACTGTTTGAGCATAGCATTGGTGACAAGATCAATTCCCGGAGATTTTTTTGAGCATGTTTCCTGAATAATGATATCTTGCACTTCCTTAGCCGAAGTCTTGATTGGTTCTGAGTCCTGAGCATTGACATTAGGTGGAAAGTCACAAGTTGCCGTGGTGAAAGGTGAGAAAACTTATTCTAGATGAACTGCGAAGGCGATGGCTTTCTCTGCGTCACTTCTGGCCCATTGCCCGTTGACAGTTCTTAGTGGGGCTTCCCTGATGGTAGGTTTGTTGATTTTTTTGACTACTTTTCACAGTGAATAGTCGGCATTTTTAGTGGGACTGAGCCTCTCTAAGAATGAGTGGAACTTTAACTCGTTGTCTTTCGCAAGTGCCAGTCTGAGCTCACTAGAAGCTTTGTTGATGCGTGTTTTAGTTTGAGGAGACCGGTGCATCTGCCAATTCCTTCGTGCCAGTCTTTTTTCCTGTACTAAGATATTTATTGATGAGGAGTAGGCTGTTTTTTGAGTTGAGCGATGCAGTTCCATTTTAGATGTCACGGTATCGATGCCTCTAAGATATGCTCGTTGAAAATGATAACAGCGGAATTGACATCTTCTGGTGATTTGAGAGATGCACTAAAAGATGTTGAGCTGGTGAGGTGTTGTCTGAATGCACTCCATTTGTTTTTTTGCAAATATCTACGCTTACAGCAAGCAAAGTGGGGTGACATGTCCAGAGTAATGATGACAAGAGAATGATCTGAGGACAAATCAAAAACTACTTCTGATTTTGCGGAGTTTGGAGGTATTCCCTTCGAGATTGCAAAGTCTATGAGGTCCGTAATTTTGTTGATATCTGACTGTCAATACGTTGGCTGGCCGGTTGAGATATATCAAACCATAGTTTTGTAATGTATCGAAGAGTGCTTTCCCCCAAGGGCTATGAGTCGAGATCCCCAAAACGTGTGTTTCGCATTAAAGTCGCCAGCCACGATGAATTTGGTTCCCAGCTATGAGAAGAAGCTTTCGAATACTGCCTTTGAAATGTTGAGCCTCGATGGACAGTAGATAGACGAAATTACAATCTCGCTCGACTGCTCACGAAGGCAAAGGATGTCGCTTGCATGTAGTGTTCGCTGAGTTCTTCCAAAGGGTGGTGGAACAGATGTTTTTTTAATAAGTATTGCAGACCCGCCTCTAGCCTTACCATCTGGGAGTTTGGTATAGTAGAAGATGTAGCCTGGGATCTCGAATTTTTTTATTTTTTTCTCTGAGGTGGGTTTCCGATAAGAGAAACACATTAATGTCGTTAGTTGATGTAAAGCAGGCTATTTCCGCTTTGTGCTGGACAAAGCCATTCGCATTCCAATGGGTGATCTTGAATGATTTAATTTGCTGTTAATGAGAAATTGGATCAATATGTTTTGATTTTTAAGTAATTCTTACATCATGTTACTCATCGTCGTCATGAATCGATTCATGTTGTCTGAGAGCTTTGACAAAATCGAAGAGAGTTAGTTGTTGGAGCTGCTTTGAGCATTAGTTTCAGCAGAGCCATGTGCGTTTTGTTTGATTGCGTCGGAATATTTGATATCAGGAGTTACAAGTGATGAAAATGAAAAAGTCTCCGCCATGAGGACTGACTTATTGGTTACAATATTTAGAGCCTGCTGAGCATGGTTCTGAGGTGGGAACAACTTTACTTTCAGTGATTGGAATACTGGGCAACCTCTGTAGTTGGCAGTATGGTTATTACCACAATTGCTACATTTTTTAATTGCAGGATCTAGTTTACTCTTGTCACAGGACTTGGTAGCGTGAAACTCGCCACATATAACACACACGCTAGGAGTGAACAATAGGTTTTGGTGTAGCTTAACGTTTGATTGGCTCTTCGATGGTGATTCTGGGGTGCGTTATATATCGCAGGCTATAAATTTTGTGAGTTTCACCTCTTTTGGGCTTGCTGGCTTCGGGCTCTAGTTCCAGTTTGAACAGTGGCTGGGGCTGTTTGAATTTATTAAATATACCGAATATTTCGAGCTCTTGTTTTAACTCATCAACATCAATATCAGATTCTATGCCTTTAATTACCACCGACAGAAATAACTCGCAGAAATGATTGGATTATCAGATAAAAAAAAAATGAAAAATGTTTGTTTTTGGAAAAATATTCAAAATTTGTTCAAAATCATGCTTCTCCTCCAGAGTCATTGTTAATTTTATTTTTAACTTCGAAAAGATAATACACTTAGTTTATATATCAAGTACATTTCATTTAATATCATAGGCCAGTCATGTTTTGGACACCTACTTACTAATTACTGGAAAACTATTGGAAAGTAATTGCAGAAAGTATTTTTTGCATAAAATTTGCATAAAGTTTGCCTACATTAGGTATTGCATGATTCTACGCAATCATTTGCTGTAACCATTTGTTACACATATTAATTCTTGGCAATAAGTTCACATCTTATCCCATAACGCTAGATCCTGCATTGTATGTTATAGAAGAAAACAGTTTATAGTTTAACGACTTGAGACGTATGTCTTTTAAATTTGCCTAGTTCTCTGTTATTAATAAATTTATTATTTTGTTGCCTGTGAAATAATTCATTCCGATTTAAGTCTCTATTTCTCATTCCTATAAGGTAATATGATCTAAAAATTATTATAGATAGATAGATAGTTTATACTTCTCTAACTCTAATTAAAATGCTTACAATGTAATGTACCATATGTATATGAATAACTTTAAAAATCGTCAGTTTTCAATAGACCAATCGTTCTACTTTACTTTATTAAATCAACTATACAAGATTTGCATAATCCTGCTAAAAATAATCATCTGCAAACTTAAATACAGTTTATTTTCCTGTAATCAACTTTCATCCCTTATTATTTGAAAACTTTTGATTCCATAATCCTCACAAAGAATCCGTCCAACATCTGTCCGAGACCATCCAACAATAAGCCGATCCACTCATCGTACTACCCATCTACGATTCAAGCGAACAGTATTGTTTCGAATATTTTATATGCAAACAAATAGTAAAAGATGATAATTGCTTGTGTTGGCCTTTCGAAATCGCAGCACATAGCAACGTGTAGTTAACACTCTCATAATAAAGTCCCAAAGTTATCACAGTGTATCCTGACCGGATGTATGTGTATGATCTCGTGTTTCCTAATTGCAGCGTTACTAAAAGGATTTCGGGTTATTCGACTTCGTACAACAACTTTTCAACTTTCAACCAGGAATTGAGAGCGGATTTCTAAGTCGTTTCACTGTTCCAATCGAAGATTGTTTCGACATTTCAAAAACTATATCTTGTTGATTTTGGTTGTTCTGTAGGTACTTGAATTTGATAGAAAATTAAGGTTTCTCAAGCTCGACGCAATTATGGAAAAGTTGATGGAAAAGATGAAGGAAGAATCGAGAGAAAGATTGGTAGCTGGGAGTTTTGGTTTAGTATTCTAGGAAAGAGCTGCCTTGCTCATATGAAAACTAATATTTAACTGTCTTGCAACAGCTGATAAAGTTAATTAAGTTGTTAAAAATTTATCCCCACCGAAAACCAATCAAATTCCGCTAAATGCATAGCGCCTATATCATTTGATTTCCATAGAAGTTACTCTTGCAGTACATTGTTTTGTTTGGGCTAAAGATAAAAAAAAGTAAAGTATACAAAATATATAAAAAAAACTCTAGCGCACCTGAACCGCTACAAACACTAATGTTCGAAGAACAGTAGAAGAATTGTGCAGGTTTTGCGTGCATATTTCACCACATGAGCTGCTTATTACAGCCAAACTGTTTCAAATGCCACGTTTTACTTTGGTCTCAAGAATGCATTATAACTCATATGGTAGAAGGTATCAGATATTACCACTGGCATGAATTTCAAAGTTTATGAGAGCAAAACACGGGTTAATTATATTCATTATCAGTTGCTTATTTCACAAAATTTTGAAAGCAGCATCTCATATAACATCAATGAAGAAAATGCTCAGTGCCTGCACCACTGTAACTGAAGTTGATGTTTGGGGCTGCGATCCGAAAAAATTGCAGAACTTTGGGAATTGAAACATCGGTTATTTATTTTCATTGTAAATGTTTGCGGTATGAATACTAACTGTAAGCATTTATTGATACAAAAGTAGCACAACCGACTCGTGCTGGCAACCTTTTGCCAGTATCAAAGCCAAGAATATATCACATCTGCTTCACGTTGTTATATTACATTCGAAGTTATAGGAGTATAAAGAAATTTAGGGTTACCTGCAGCGAGTTTTTTCAAATAATCGAAAGCTTAATATTTGCTGTTTATTGTCACTACAATATCATTACCAATTGAAAATTCTACGATAAAACCGCTTAATAAAGATATTGCAAACAAACACAAAACCAACAATAGCTGGCAACCCTATCGAGGCTTTTCAACCAAATTTGGCCAGAATAATGTTTATGATAGGTTCCATCAATTGTATGAAATTCGTATTGATTTCATGACTGCACTGGAAGTTATAGGGCAAAAAGTTTTATTTTCCTGAGCGAATTTTCAAAACCAAAGACACAAAAATTACCATAGCTGGCAGCACCAATCGAATTTTTCAACCAAATTTCTATCAAACAGAGTTTGAAGTAAGGTTCAGCTACTGTGTCAATTTCATGAAAATCTGATAACTTATTCACATTTCATAGGGCAAAAAGAAGTTATTTTTCTTTGTAATTTTTCAAGATGGCACCACTGGCACAGAGTTGCCTACAATTCAAAATCGCTTCTATCAGACCT
Source organism: Nemotelus pantherinus (assembly GCA_963978885.1). Classification (NCBI taxonomy): domain Eukaryota; kingdom Metazoa; phylum Arthropoda; class Insecta; order Diptera; family Stratiomyidae; genus Nemotelus; species Nemotelus pantherinus. The sequence continues at coordinate 46,419,142 of OZ022265.1, read as the reverse complement.
GGTCCTACTTAAATCCAATGCAATCTGTAAATTTCAATTGTATCTGATTATTGATTCGCAAGTTCCCGTGAACAGAAATTTTTGATGCTAAAAATATAGGTTAACTGGGAAAGGGTTACCGTTCTTGTCCGACATGAAATTTCAAAAGTTTTACTCTGAACGTTTAGATAAAACATAAGATTTGTATACAGATTGGTTTTATTGTAAGAAACGGACATTTTTTAGGGTATTCGATGGTTTGAATGTTTTCACTTCCAAATTTTTATTTTTTAAAATTAAAGACACCAAAATTATCATAGTTGGCAGCTCCAACCGAATTTTTCAACCAAATTTCTACCAAACGTGGTTAGAGCAAGGTCCAGTTACTGTATGAATTTCGTCTAAATCGAACGATTGAATCAGAATTTATAGGGCTAAAAGCAGTTATCTTATTTAGTGATTTTTCAAGATGGCACCACTGGCACAGAATCACCCGCATTTAAAAATCACTTCTATCGGACCTGGTCCTGTTTAGGACCAATACATTCTGCAAATTTCAATTAATTCTGCTTATCGGATCGTGAGTTTCCGTGAACAGAAGTTTTTGATGCTAAAAATATAAGTAAATTGGGCAAGGGTTACCAGGCGTGCCCGTTATACCATATCAAATTTTTTTTTGTCTATGTAAACAAAGCACAAGATTTACATATGAGTGGCTTTTTTTTGAAGAAGCGGCATTTTTTCAAGAGAGACGATGATTTGGAGGTTTTCACTTTCAGTGCCTGCTCTAGCTACAGGGTTGCCAGCACGCTCAGTAAAAGCTATACGAATCTACAACTAAATAATACCAACATGTCCTGAAAATTTCGAAATGATTGAATAGCTCTGTCAAAAGTTATCGCAATTGAAAAATTTTCAAGTTTTCCCATTCCCTTTTTAGGCACCCAGCGCACACGTGGGGTTAAAAAATTCCAAATCATTATCCAATTCACATGTAAAACACGTTCGAAATTTATTTCGTCAACTTTATTTTTGCAAAAATTATTTATGCACGGAATAGTAGGTATATTAAAAATATCACTAAAATGGCCGCCGGCGCCAAAGGGTTAAAGATCATTAACTTTTTGTGCAACCTGGCACTATTCTGCATATACATCAATGTGTCCTGAAAATTTCAGTTCAATCGGATGGCGCGTTCCTGAGATTTTTTCACTGAAATTTTTTGATGATATATATATATATATATATATATATATATATATATATATATATATATATATATATATATATATATATATATATATATATATATATATATAGAAATGTGAATTTTTGGCCAAAGTGATTTTAATACTAATGTTCTTCTTCGAACATTAGTATAAAGAAATGAAAACCAATTTTCAACAGAAAAAATAGATCCATTAGATTTAAGATTTATCTCAAGAACTAAAATGTTTGTTCACTGCTATTTCTTTACATCTATATAACGAAGAATACAGACCACTATTTAAGCTTAAATATGTATTTAAAAATATATATTCCTGTCAAAAATTATATGATAAATTACTCAGATCAGAAACGTTAGCATTAAATATAGAATCATGCGGATATTACTACCAATACAATCAATGTTCTTCTGCGGCTATTTTGAAATTCCCACTCTTTCGTCTACAATAATTTTTTTTATTTAGATATTGTTTACCTTCTCTCTTGTAAACTCACAGCTTTCGACTTTTCCACAAACTACTATTTAATCGTATTTTCGTCCTCCTCAACTCTTTCAACAACATAAACGTTAAACACATGAACGTGTAAAACTTGCTAAACTTACGATCTGTTGTCCTGAAAGGAAAAAGTCAGCAAGCAGACCAGTCGACAGTGATAGGGCGAGAATTAGGCAAACTAATTATATCCTTGTAGTTCTACCTGTTGTTCATCGTCATTGCCGCTAGCTTACGTTTGCCTTTGCATTTAGCCATTCTTTACATATCAATTAAGTGGTTTTTACAGTGGAATTCCACTGCGAATCGATTAGGTGTCGAGCCATGAATATTGACCAGTATGTATTGGCGCTATCAAGGGCTCATTGAAGCTATTCTTTATGCATGAAGTATGGTTGTTAAGTGGAGTTTAGTGTGTATCTAATGGGATGTGTAAACATGGTAGGAAAATAGTGCTGTGGTTTTATTATGTCCTTAGGTTGTATGCGAAAAAAAATCAACTCGTCAGGTTATCACGTACAGGCTTTGATGCGTGAATAGATTTTTGCTGATTTTCAACGAAAGTTGGTATGGTATGGTTCAAAAATTCGAAGTTCTTTTTGCGTCAGCCAATCGAGCTGAATTTTTTTTAGAATGCATTGATTTATATTTTTAATAGGTCCAGATCTTACCAAAATTTAATTACCTTTAACCATTTAAACGATATTTTAGGTGCTCTTATAATCGAATCAACAAATGGCTTTTAATAGACATATAAAGAATGGACATATAAAGATAGACATATAAAGAATGGACACGCAATCACATAGACATATAAAGAATGGACACGCAATCATAATCCATGAACCCGTACGTGAATGAAGCAATTTTACTACATATGCAATTTATTCTCTGCAAAAAAGCTTTCCCCTGAATGCCGCACACTATACCTTTCTGCGCTGTAGACTCTCTACGTAAACATACATTTCCATACATTTCTATTGTTGTCAACAGGTTAGTTGGAATAACGGGGAAAATAAAATATTTGTCATATGGGGCACAAATTTCAAAATTAATCAAATTTTCTGAATGAAATTCGATGTTATTTTGTTAGGGGAGGTCGAAAATGTTGCTTGCACAAATTTAGCAACCATATCTTTCCACGAGTCAAAAGCTTTCTATACGAAATTCGATAAAAATAGATGCATTGGTTCAAATTGAATTTGTACTTATATTACACATTCTAGGGCAAAATCCTATGAGTAATTGGTGCAAAACACTTTTTAATTTCGCACTGTTTATTGACCAATCTAAACATTTACACTTTTAATTGATGAAAACACGAAAATAAAACCTGTGTCAAACCGCCCGATGGCCATTTTTATTTATTGCTTTTGCTCATAGGCGGGGAAAGCTTGATAGCGTGTGGGGTGATTAAGTTTGATCAGCCATATAAATTGACGTCATTTAGGTGAAGAAAATTGTTCGAACATTGAAAACCGGTGTGAATGAACGATTTAAAGTAGCACAAGCAAACTTTGAAATTGTCTTGGGCTACTATTTAGGAATGCTACGTGCAGATTATGATGCTAAATGATCTACATATACGCGTCGTTTGTATATAATTCATGTGTAGATGTTTTATGTTACGTTGGTAGGCAAACCGATTGACTGAAATTAAACTAGCAAGTGTTTTGGTCGTGAAAATTTAATTCGTAGTTTTAAACGATATTCAGTTTGATTTCAAACATATAATTTTTAGGAATTTAAGGCAATTTTAGATCTGATGGCTGTGTTTGTCAAAGTTTTGCCAAAGTTACCATTGCAATTTGCACAAATCTTAAGCAAACCATGACAGAACACCGTTGCCTGAAAATAATGTCACTCATTTTTAGAACGTACTACGAAAACCAGTTTCATGGGAAAAACGACAATGGCCAATGACTTGACCGAGTTCAAGCTCGTACCAAACGCGCATCACATGCCCATCTGTCGCCTCTCCAAGCCACGTGCTTCCAGTGTTACCATAACAAACGCTACGCTGTCAGTCTCATTACTATATTTACACACCTCGTATTAAATATATTTTTCAGACATGGTAGCGTTACTTCGATGGGCTACTGAATTCCAATCGCAATATCGCCATCAAGACCCGGAGATTTAAAATGCTGCAAGGAGTTTGCGGCTCACATTAATTGGGAGCTAGAAATCACAAAAGACGGCATTAAACTGATGGCCTGCTCCACTTGATGTGTCGCTTCTAGATGAAGACAATATTTGCCCGAAAAATGTGAGTCCATGAGAACGGTTGGAATTTCTGCGTTTGAACTAGCGCAAATATCATCAGGATTCACGAGGCATTTCATAGCCTCTAATGTCGAGGTTAAAACCTTATGAAGACGTTCTGCCTCTCTGAGATTCTTCACGCTTCCACCGAAAGATCTCTATGAGGACCCCTTTGCCTTGCCTACGGCGTACTTAAAAGACCTCAGCTTCGTTGTTCATTAGCACTTTAAGACCTGTTGAGTCCTTACAAATATCATCCACTGACTAGAGTAGCACTAAGAACTTTCCTACGAGTCAAGGTGAGGGAGCATTGGCGCTATCAGCATTAGAGTGAATTCAAAAAATACCGTAACTTGGCTATTTGTGTTAGAGATACCCCACACTGTACTATAAGCATTAAAATTACGCCTCAGAATAAGAGACACACCAATTTTTGTGACTTCAGCCACATCATCCTTGCTGAAGTCGTAGGGAAGGCCAGTGTCATGATCGTGTGCAGTGTGGCAAGAAAGCTTGCACGAACTTTACAAGTTCCGCTGCAACAAACGATTCTATCAATGTTACAGAAATTGTGAAGGAAAAGGAGATTAATCATGTTCTGAATATATTCATTAATGATATTCTTATCATTTTGTTTCCATTAGTGCGTAGCTCATGAACCCAGTTATATATAGTAATAGCTCCTAGTGGCGGCTCGTGGCTTAATATTATGGGGGTTCAAATGTATTTATTGTATAGCTCTAACCATCATAAAAGGCCAGGAATAGGCGACAAAAGATATTAAACGCTCAAAACATTTCCAAGTATTTACTTTCTTCCAATGATAATCTTCTGAAATACTGAATACATTTTACAAGTATTTAGCAGCGAAAATTTCAGAAGATTTATATATACTGTCCTACTAGTTATAAAGGTTCTATCTATATATTAGTACTTTCTATAGATATTCGATGATTTGTGTTTTGATTTGTACTGGAGGTATATGGAGAGTGTATTTTTCAACATTAATTTAAACATACTTCCACAAAATATAGGTTTTTAAAATGTTGTCGAATGATGCAATAGAGTATATAGATATTGAATCCGGTTTTAACTCAAAATTGAGAAAAATGCCGATAGAACGTTCATGCTTAGTAGAGCAGTATATCTACCATGGATTAAATTCCAAATGTGTCTTAAAATCATACAGACACAAATAGAGGCATTTGCTGAAATTATCCCTTATTGTGACAATAATCCATACAAAACGCTCGAACGGCAGCACGAATCAGCGCATGGAACTGACCGCCGACAACAATGTTTGAATACATCAAATTGGTTGTCGATCGCACATTCTGAATGTGAACTAGTGTACGTTAAACATCGATAGTACTATCGATAGTATCGATAGTTCAGAACTATCGAAAAACTCGATGTTTTTTTTTGCAATCGATAGTTTTTGAAAAGAGAAAAAAATGCGTAAGGTAACATTTCGATATCATCCCATTCACTGTGAGTATTTTACGTTTGCTTAGTTTTTCTCATTTAATAATATTTCCTTTTCTTGTCATTATAAAACAGCACAAACCAAAGATAGCAGACCACTCTTATATTTTGTTAGTTTTGCCACTTGTTATTTATTGTAGAATGAAATAACATGAAGAAGGAAAAAATGTAAAATTTAACTGCACGTGAAAATCATACGCGTAGAAAATTGAGACTGAGTGAGAAAGAATTCCAAACAGTGATTTTGCTAAGGGTAATATATGCAGCAATCAATACAAAACAAGTAAAAACACGAAAAATTTATCAGATCATTTAAAACGGAAACATAAATCATAGTGGAAATTATTTTCTGTGGAACTAATAGCAAAAACTCATGGTCCTAGTAACATCTTTGAGAGTAGTTCAACAAAATCTAGAACAATCATCAAAAATTATTTTGCAAGAGCAAAATTCTACGCAGATGATTCTGTCCGAAAAAAATATTTAGATGAACTGTATAATTCGTATGGTTGTTTTGGACATAGTGCCTTTGCGGAAAGGAGAAGGCTTTCGTGGCTGATTTGGACGGAAAACATGCAATCACTGGCACCAAATACTTCGAAGATGTTAAAACGCGGCCATAAATGCAGTTCAACATATTTCTTTATCTACTGATATGTGGACAAATCCAAACAAAGAGATAATACTGATTTTTTTCAATGGCAGAAGTTGCATATTTATTTTATGCCTGTTTGATGAATACTATCGTTGGTGTAGTTGAAAAGACAAATATTCAGACTCGTTATTTCTTGTTTAGGCGAGAAATACTACATTAAGCAAATGGAACATTTGATCAAAAATAAATGCGATCGTCACTGATAATGCTGCTCGCATGTTAATGCAAGCAAAACTTCTTCAATTTAATCATATTCTATGCTTCACGCATACTTTAAATTTGACTGTGTCTGATATTTATAACACCTGATTTTCATTTTATCACGAAAAAGTGCAAAGATATTGATACTTCTTTTCAATCGAGCTCAGTTGTTTCAGACATACTGACAATTGCACAACGACAGCTCAACAAACCTGAACTGAAGTTGACTCAGCAGTTCCGTTCTCGTTGGAATAACGCATACGCCAAGATCAAATATTTCTATGATATCAGGCAAGAATTGACTTTGGAATTAGCCAAATGTGTGAAGGCACCTGAAACGTTACTCGCCGAAGATTTGAATGTGCTGCCGAATACAATTTTGCTATTAGAACCATTTGATGTGGCTACGACAACAATATCTGGTGCAAATTACATTACTCTTTCTTATATAACTCCGTGATTTCGAGGGCTGACTCTACAATTATCAAAAGTGGGAATTAACATAAAAAACACTGCTGGAAAGAATATTTATAATGCTTTATGCAAGTCAGTGCGGGAACGATTAATACCGTTTGAACAAAGGGTCCTTATGATGTTAGCCACCATTCTGGATCCAAGGTTCAAAAAATAGGTGAAGACGATGGAAACATAGCTGCCCAATCTCTTCAAATAGAATATACTTTTTTTCTGATGACAGAAAAGCCCGAGTCAGCTCAGAGTACTGATGGATTTACGGGAGCTGCATCTACAAGCAACTGAACTGGTGAAACTGGGGAAATTTACTAACGAAGGAATAGTTGAAAGCAAAAAAATCCAAGGAGTTATTATTTCTACCTTAAGTTATATTCAAACACAAAGCTTATAGCTGCCCAAATAATGATGCAATAAGACATAGATATATACCAAAACCTGGAGAAAACTCCCAATGGAAATGACAAATGTCCCATCGACTACTGGTTAGATTCAAATACTGAGACAAAGAAAATGTTTGCTCTCTAGCATTTATGTGTACTTGCGTCTTTTTTTTCCGAGTGAACGATTTTTTTCGAAAACTGGTGTGATTCACCGTGATCGCAGAAACCTCTTAAAGTCTCAAAGCGTCTCAATGAATTGCTTTCCCTAAATCAAAATGCTCAGCTTTTCGGAAATGAATAAAACTATATATTTCTATGTTTCTCTATAATAGTAATTGAATTCTCAGTTATTTTTAAAAAAATTAATGAATCCATCGATAGTCTATCGATAGCCTATCGATAGTTTTTAAAAAAACATCGATATTATCGAAACATCCAACTATCGATGTTTAACGTACACTAGTGTGAACCCCCAGCTAGTGCTGAGCTGAGCTAAATGGATGCACCCCTCGCTTCCTCGCACGCTCCTCTAGCCCCCTAATTCCAGCCACAAAATCGGACGTGCGATCGCTAGTACAAGAGACAGTAAAGATAAGCAAAATTGTATGTGGTTTGTCGTGGCAATATAGCCGGTGGGTATGAATGAAAGAATAATGATGAAAGTGATCGGCAGGCAACATTATGTGCTGCCATAACAAGTATTGTTCAATTGAATCATTGATTTTTTTGTGGGGGTTCACGTGCGAATCTCTGGCTCCTACCCTGTCCTACCTTCTCCTACTCCTGTCTTAGACAAGTGGAGGAGCTGGACAGCTGTTGATGCTTTGGAGTGGTGAAGATTAACTAAAAGCACTTTCACTATTATTAATTAAGATAAGGTCAAAGTCCTCACCCAAAAACACAATAGCTGTTTCAGCCTTCTCTTCTGTTTGCAGAGCTCTAACTTGAAGGTTCCAACGCTGATCTCATCAGCAAAGAAGATTTCCACATTTGAATCTTCTTCAGATACCATCAGACAGGTGATGAACTCCTTGTCGAGAAATGAGAGCCAGTTTCTCGGCCCCGTGTGAGATAATATCGTTTTGGGTATACAATGCTAGCATCATCTCTTTAAATATGGTGCAGAAAGCCTCTCGCCGATTATCGATAGGCTATGCACCATTAGTTCACCGTGATGCGAAATAACCAAGATAAACATGTTATGAAGTTGGGAGAACCAAATTGAAAAATCGAATGAATTTCATGATTTCCAATGGATTTGAATAAAAAACAAGAAATGCATCCTCTGCATCTAGGTCGACTGGTCGACTTAAATTTGATGCCTGATCAGATTTGTCCCAGCTTATAGATTGCCTGCCCATAGAAACCGGCCGAGCGTTGATCCTCACACGCAAACAGATCGGTCTTACTGTAATCCAAATTTGAAGAATTTTTTCTCAAAAAGTAGGATAGGGCTGGCTGCTTTGTTAATTTTTGCCATTTTCTTTCTAAAGCGTTTTTCTAGCATCGATGGGAAAACCTCTGAAATTCAATACTCCATTAAAACATTTATTTATAAATTTTAAGGTCGCCCATGATAGAAAACCCCGGATAATACTGTATAAAGGTTACTTTTCAACTTAAAGTTAGAGAGAGCTGTTTGAGATTCTGGCTCATCAACGATCGTTGTCATGTCTAGCCAAAAACTGTCTTAGGCAAATGATATTAATTTCATAGGAATATCCGAACTACTCGTTCAAGAAAGTTTTGCGGAGAACTTTTAGCGTCAGATATGAAGAAGGGCGATTCCGGTGACACTACTACTAAGAGTTAGCTGTACGCTATTTACATAGATGCAGATATACGAGTATATAATCGTAAAGTTATAGCACGGCAGACTCTTATGGGCTGGACACCTAGCCCTTTGGAGCCTTCTCGGAAAACCTAACGTGAAGCAGATTTGAAAGACTTTTGGCTATGGTTCTAGCAAAGGGTCTCCAGCTCCAGACATTTTTACTATTTTTAAACCAACAGATGCTACCACAAAATTTTGATTTCAGAAACAACCACAATGAAAGTAACTAGCAAATGTTAAAATTTTCCATTCCCAAGTTTTGGTATGGTAGCCCCGAAAATCCCTCTATCCTGTAACTTCCAATGCAAAACGTGGATAAAATCGGAATATACAGAGTGTGTTGACCTGACGTGTAGCAGTATTCAATGTTTATAAAGTGTCACCAGCATGGAGCATTTTTAAGTTTTAGCCAATGCTGCTATCAATTTTTTTTATGATGAGCATACTGTAGTAAAAATAACCAACAACTGTTTTACTTTCCCATACTTTGAAAGTTGGGAAATCCTTCTACCCTGTGGTTTTTGATGCAGTCATCGAGTCAAAGTGGTAAATTACCTTCAATACAGGTTGGTTTTAGAAAGAAACGCGTTTGGTAGAACATGCATTCAAAATCTACGCAACTACCTCTACTATTTATCGAAATGCAAGTTTTCTAGTGATTCCTATACGCTAGAGTTTTTAAGCAGGCAAAGAGAGTTTGTGAAATTTTGAATTTCCAAATTGCCGAAATAATTCCAGCAGGAAAATCCCAAGCAGTTGTGCAGACTGGGTGCTACAATTAGTGCACTCAGAAAAATATATTTCCGAGAATCAAAAAAAAAATATTTACTTGCTTACGAGACGCGAAATATCCCATAGATCAAATAAAATTTGATTTGTGTAAAAACTGTGTTTTTATTTGTGTAAAAATTTCTTACATTCAACGGCATACCATTTTTACTTTACTTTATTTCATGCAAGTAATTTTTCTCAAATCTAGTAAATTATGTCTACGAATTAAGTAAATTATATCTACAATGCGAACATGCTTTTACATGTTTGAACATCAAATACGCTTCAATATTCGACGAAAAAGTTGATAGTTTTTATGACTTCTATCAACATTTCTTTTACACAAATAAGGGGTCCATAGCTTAGCTCGCTAACGTGCCAGTCCAAAGCAACGATCTACTGCTCGCGGGTTCGAATTCCGCCTGGTTCATGGTTGACTTTGTTCGTCTTCAGTTGTCCCAGCCCCATTAATTAAGTGTCACATTATAGGTTTAAGTGGTGACTAGGCATAAATAATAATAACGCTTCAGAAAATACGAAAAAAATGTGGCACTTAAAAAAAGAATAATGGAAAAATTGATATTGGCTTCTCCCATTTTTTTACTCATTTTTATTTTTACTGAATTTTCGAAGACAATTCAGTATTAGACTCGTTTTGCCGAAAATTCATATTTCTTTATATATATATATATATATATATATATATATATATATATATATATATATATATATATATATATATATATATATATATATATATATATATATATATATATATATATATATACCAGCAAAATAATTAAGGGTGATAATCTCTGGAGTGGCCTAACCGATTGAGCTGAAATTTTCGGAGGACGTAGATGTATATAGTGGGTAGGTTCATAATTTGCTAGAATTCAGATATCTTTAGCCCTTTGGTAGTGGCGTGCATTTTAGTGAATTTTCAAGTACTCCTATATTTCCAAGCAGTGTAAATTTTTGTTAAAAAAAGTATTGGTAATGAAAACTTACTATGTTTTAAGCTTGTCTATGATAAAGAATTGGAAATTTTGAGCCGTATGTGGGTGCTGAGTGCCTAAAAGTAGGCAAGGATTTTTTTGCAAAGCTTAATTTGTCATAACTTCTGACAAAAACATTAAATCATCAAGAAAATTGCAGAGCGTGTTGATGTTGACCAACACTTAACACATATTAATTTTTAAGACAGTGCGGGTAACACTGTAGCTACGGCAGGCTCCTGAAATAAAAATCCTTCAAATAAACGACCCTCCTGAAAAATTTTTACTTTTTGACAAAAACTTCAAATCATTGATATATTTTAATCGTTATCAATCATGCCAAACCAAAATTTTTGAAATTCCGGTTTGCACAGGAACGGCAACCCATCACCAAATTACCTCTATTTTAAGCACTCGGAACTTCTGTTCACGAGAACTGATGACCAGCTTATCCAATCATAATGTAATTCACAGAACATATTGGTATTAACTAGGACCAGGTCTGATAGAAGTGATTTTGAAATGCACGCAACACTGTGGCAGTGCCGTTAGATTTGCAAAGCGATTATGCCATTAGATTTGCAAATGGCAATGATACTGCAATGAAAATTAACAACAAATATTAACATTTTGAAAATCTGAAAAGTGTTGAAGGTGGTAGCCCTAAAATTCTTTTCACCTGTATAACTTCCAGCGTAGTGATTCAATCGAAACGCAATTCACAGGGTGATCGTATGCGAACCGATTTATGCTAGATTTATGGCAACATTTCGTTGAAACTATATCAAATTTTACTCAGAGCAAGTTCAATATCTGTTCTTTGAAATGAATAAATTCCTTTCTTTGGCTTGAGTAAATATTTCTTTGGCGCAGAATCATTACCAATTTTCGTTGACAATGTGTTCATTTTTCCTCAAAAAATTTAAGTGTTTTTCTGAATGTGTGTAAGATTCAAATGTGTACAAGATAATAAAAACGAAACCTTTAAGAGACTTCAAATTTTCATTGTCGACTAAAATTTAAATTTATGTAAACAAATAATCTTCTTCTGCATATGAAGTTTCAATATTGTATTAAAATGAATTATGTAAATGAATTTTCGTCTGAAAAGTATATAACAGAACAAAGAGATCTGATCCATTCAACTGAGCATTCAAATCATTTTAAAAGCTTGCGAATTTCTCATAAAGACTATACAGATATATTGAGCAAGGAAAAGTTCACCTGAATACAGGTTGTAATTAAGATTCATTGCTTACTAGAACCAACTACTAAAACTTTCATCACTAAAAATTCATTCAACAAACTCATTTTGGTTTCCCCACATTTTATAATTTCACACTGTATGAGAAACTTTCAGCTCCAATTTAAATCTAGATAATATCAACTAAATAATTTTTCACCACAATTCACTAACATATTACTTGGGCTACCATAAATGAATTACCGCCCGTTTGGCCAAAACTTTTACATCACCGCAACTATGGAATTATGATAAATTGCTCTATTAGGATAATCATAACGGTATTCGCACGAACGTCCGCGCGAATGTCGTTGCTCTCCTTTATTTTTTAGTCACATACATATTAAGCCAACGTCACACCAGATTATGACAAATTCTAAGCCAAATGTTTACAGTAGGTATCGTTAGAGAGCATCGTGATTTTACAATATGTCCTGTCAACATTATTGCAACCATAGTCGGAGTCATTTACAAATGTAACAATGAAAGAAATGTACTGTAGGAATTGTAGTGGTACGAACATAGCAACAGTCGCCATGTGTAGATATTCTTTTTATTATTAAGAAAACAGATATACCTTTACGTACGTAGCAACGCTGATGGACGGCTGTCTTCGGATTTTACGTAAGGACAAAAGTTATCGCCTTGGAAAAACACCATCATTTCAAAAATATGTTTTAGAGAATCTGGGGGATAAACGGGATGTCCACGTTGACAAAAGGAATAATGGCGTCTATATCAGGTGTTGATGCTGTTAACGAGATTATATCAGCTTATGCATATGCTGAGACTGTGTAAGTGGGAACAGAAAATAAAAGCCAGACTATTTTAAGAAGTTATTTGTAAAGATGTTTAAACAAAAGTAGTTTCGTTTTTGAAATGGAGTCTTCCTAGTTGTTGATCTGCTTCGAAATAGCGTACGTATTTTGGTACGAATGAGCAATATCAGCATCCAAAATTCATAGATGCAGACTGATTAGAGATATTTTTCCAAAAAGAAGTCAATGGAAAACACACCTTCCTCATACAGATAAGAACATATATATGTTTTTCACAATATAGGATGTCTGAATATTATCATCGATTCGAATCACATTCGAAATAGATTGAACGATTTAGCGAGTATTGATTTAAAAGAGGAGAAAAGAATGGGCCCTGAAACGTGTGTTGAAAGGTGTGATTTAAATTCAGTCTCAGTTATTTAAATGTAGGGTAGAATATGATTGAATGCGAACCGCTTATGAGCTCAACAATTTCATAATGCTCACAAGAATTTTAAATAAAACTCCTCTTACTTATTGAAGTAGTGCTTACGTCTTTTGAACGATCTGCTTTATTGCATTCATAATTTTCCAGCAATTCAAATAAGTTGAATCAAATCGAGTTGTACTTGCGTCACCTTAAATAATTACGTAAAAATTTTATTTTTAACGAAAAACTGTTGATTTTAGTGATAATCATCTTTCATAGTTATGCCCTTATGGTTTGGTAAATTTAATAATAAGTGTAGATATATTGCAGCTGTTGAATTTTCACATAATTATTTTAGAAACATTTCCAGTCAGTCAAAATTCTTTCTGGCTAAACTTTTGGTCACAGTATTCATATGACGTCCTTCAGCCTCGTTATGTTATACTAATAAGGTATAACATTATAGCAAAATTTCCAATCAACTTTACTCCAATCTGCAAATAGAAATGCAAACAAATTTACCGGATAAATAAGATTCAAACGAAATCAATAACTATAAACCACCATACATTGACGGTGAGCTCTAATGAGGGAGGATACTAACTTTTTTCACTATCACAGCGCTCATTCTGCAGCTCACAGTCATTCTTAAAGAATTTATATTTTTTCCCATCATAAGCACATATTGGTACGTAGTCCACTTTAGAACAGCTGCGGTCACAATCGGCTAGCACGTTAGCAACTAGAATCAATGCTGAAAACATTCCTTAAGTTACTATATTGCAATGTAAAATTAATTAAACAAGCACTAGATTACTGGACGATAAAACTTATTTATTGTGATATTCTCACTAGGTAGTTCTCTTAATAATTTCTAGAACATCAATTACACTCACCGAATAGAACACAAACAATTTTCGCAGACATTTCTTCTAAGAATAGACAACTATACACAGGCAGCCATATTTTCATTCCTTTTATACCTCGAATAATCTGACGTTACTTTCTCACATGTCCCGCCGCATGTTTATTGAATCTTCTTATCATGTGTTTATCAGAACGATCACTTCCAATATAATTTTTCGAGTAGCAGCAAATTGATACTCGTAGGGTAATTTACAAAACACATAACGATAATGAAAGTACTGTTCGTTGTTTTAGATATTTTTGCGAATTTTCACGTATCGCACATGCACAAAAAGATAAAATGCTTGCGTAAAAAATATTTTGTCAGCGCATTAGGTGTTAAGCGTTTCGAGATATTTAAAAAAAAATCCTGCACCTAATAAGGCTAAATGGTTTATGCAACAAGAGCATCAAAATATTCAAATGTATTTGGTAATAATTTGCAGTGCTGCCATTTTAGCATTTTGAATGCTAGATCTAGCATTATTTTTTCCTAAACGGCATTAGAAATTCGGAGTTAGCATCTAGCATTATTTTTAGCATTTAAATTTAGATTTCAGAATAATCTGGCACTCATCTATTTCCAATCTTACCCATCATCATCAGTGTGCTTTCAGTCGCGTTCATGGACTGAAACTTCGTGATTCATGTGGTGGGGTACAAAGACGCTCTCATGGTATTTCTTTAGAAGTGACAACCACAAGTCACAGTTGCCTGATTTTGAAATAATGATAGTGATTATATAGTCATCTTAAGCAGTAATAAAGTATCTCCACAAAAATAATCGACTTTCATAATAACATTGCGCGAAAAATATTTTCTTTGCGGCGCATTTTGAAAATATGTATTCGCGCCACACCGTTTGACACTTTTCAGGATCCAGCACTAGCTCAGATTCAACTGAAATCTCATGCTCTTTCATTAAAGATTTCAGTGTTCAGTCAAACAGCGTACAAAGACAACGTTACGGCAATGCATAGAGTACGCGAACAGACCTAACATTTGAAAACATGATGTAATCCTGCCTCATTTCAACAAATATGTGCTTTAGGCTAGAGTATTTTGAAAATGTCAACTGTAAGCCTACCCCCAGCGAACGAAACCGTTGTCGACCGATCAATCCCTGCAGACCAAAAGTACAATAGAACTAGTACGACACCTTTGTGCTTTCAAGAGAACAAAGAATTCATATATAGTCGATCTTCTATTCTTTGTCTACGATTCCCAGGATATCCCATTGCTAGTGACAAATGAGGTAAATGTTGCAGAAAAAGAGCTGTGTTTAATGAGTTGCTCTAGGTTGAGCTAGATTTAGATATCTCAACAAAATGTGTTTAATGAGCAATTCGGCTGCTCTAACTTGCCTGGAGTTGCTCTGATTTGTGTTTCATGAGTCTGCTCTAAGTTGAACTAGAGCACTTTAGAGCACAATTTTCACTCTACTTTTTTTTGGTAGAGCAAGTTCGGGCAAGCAGCCAGCTGTTTTCTAACTGTCACGGAACCGACTTTCAACAAAAAGTTGTTACTGAAGTGCAGTTTTTTGTTAGTGAACTGACAGGTTGACTTTCTGACAAGTAAAACATTTTGAGAATTGCCTCTCAGCTGCTCTCACTTGCTCGACTTTTTTCTGCCTCTCAATTGGTCTGGTTTGCTCGACTTTTTTTGACAGCCGAGCTACTATAACTTGCCTTGAGATGCTTTGCTTTTTTTTCGTGCTCATTAAACGCAGCTAGTGAAATAAAATGCAAAGTTAGATATTGCAATATTAAGGCAATTTTAGATTGCATTAAATATGGTAAATTCACTTTTCTCGTTCCATTAAATCGTGATGATGCTAAAAATTAGTGATGTGGTCCCATCCACTTCAGACTCCCAGGAGCCCGAAATTCACGTTTACCAAAGTATATGCATACTAGTTATACGAGGGTGGGGTGAAAAGTTTCCGGCCTGACCAAGAGATGGCGCCACTAGGTCTACTTTTGCAGCGGCGTCCTACAGTACCATTCCTTTCAAGCTTGTATGCACAGTTTCAGCCCAATCGCTACGTTAGTTTGCGTTTGAGAGCACAGTGCGCGAGACGCTTCCGTTGATTTCGTGAAAATGGAAAAATTGGAAAAACGTGCTGTTATCAAAAACTTCTATTTGAAAGGTTTTACACCAAAACAAATAAAAGAAGAAATGGATTCAACACAGAGGACTCCTCCCCATCATATTCAACTACTCAGCAGTGGGTTTCTGAATTTAAAATGGGTCGTGTGAGCACCTCTGACGAACCTCGCTCAGGACGGCCCGTTGAGGTCACAACTTCAGAAATGATTGAGAAAATCCATCAAATATTGTTGGAAGTCTGCAGGTTGAAAGTGCATGAGATAGCTGAGACCTGTGGGATGCCAACTGAATGTGTGCAAAATATATTGCACAACCATTTGAGTATGGAAAAACTGTGTGCAAGATGGCTGCCGCGTTTGCTAACGCGTGACCAAAAACTGATTCGAAAAAAAATTTATACCGACAATTTGTCGCTGTATAGATGGCGTTCCATTTGCGATCTACTACCAAGTACTTGGAAGTACTATTTAGTAAAAATGGAACACGCAATTATATAAATATATGTTTATTTTAATCCAATAAGAAAGCATTATTTAGCGTTATTCTTAAACAGGATTTAGCATTATTTAGCATTAAATAAAATTGAATCTAGCATTATTCCAAAAAAATAAATGGCAGCACTGATAATTTGTGCCATAACTTACAGTTAAATAAACGAAAAGCTAGCGCATAGAAACCGCCAGAAACACCAATGATTAAAAAAAAGTTGGGGAATCCTGCAGATTGTGTCTTTGATCTCAAGAACGCATCGAAATTAATAGGGTAGAAAGGTTTTCAGGGTTACCACTTGCACGATTTACAAAATTTAGGAATGTGAAACACTTGCTGTTTAAATTCGTTATCGAATGCTTATCTTACAAAACTTTTAAAGCGCCATCTCCTATAACGAAGTAAATTTTCAATGCTTGCAGCACTTGATCAGCACTGCAACTACAAATCTATCACAACCGCCTCACGTCGAAATAAATCTACCCTGGGTGTGTTCAATGTGCATGCTATAGCAGCTATTAGCTGCTATTTTAGCAGCTCTGGCTGTCCAATGTCACGAAATAGCTACTTTCTGATGCTTGCTATTTGACAGTCGGGCTGTCCAAGATTCCGGCATAGCTGCTAAGGTAGCAGCTATTTGCTGCTCGCAGTCTGGAGGATAGCAAGAAAGTAGCTAAGGCAAAATGGCCGTGCATACACAGCTGACATGCAGTTTAAACGTAATTTTCAATTGGAAATTGAAATGAAAAGAAGTTTTTGCGCTTTTGTGACACAGGAGATGAGGAATAAATTTGAAAATAGTGACAGCATAAATTAAATACAGGCTTTTAAACACTTAAACTCAACTCGATTTTTAAATTGGCTTGTACACAGCGCTTTTTAGAAGGCGAGCATGAAGCGTAAAAGGCCGCGTGCACTGATTCCTGTATTATCAAATTTTCAACGATTATTTTTTGCTCTTTTTCTCATATATGGCGTCAAAAGCCGTAAATAAGTGATAGGTTTTAAATATGTTAGGAAAATGTTAATGGATTGTGCAGCTGTATGTTGAAAGCTCTTAAATTTCATACAGTTTTCAAAGTGCAATGGAAGTATTGAACTGATCCACGAAAATGCAAAAATTACAATAAAAAAAATTAAACAAAATGATTTTTGAATTTCCTGTGTAAAGGCTGACCTTCGTAGCAGCTCTTGGCTGTCCAACATCCATAGCTGCTTCACCTAGCTACTGCGAATTTTGACACTTGCTAAAGTGATGCTATGCTATGCTTTTGGAGCAGCTATAGCATGCACATTGAACACACCCCTGACATGTAGTTCAAACGTCATTTTCAATTGGAAATTGAAATGAAAAGAAGTTTTTGCGCTTTTGTGACACAGGAGATGAGGAATAAATTTGAAAATAGTGACAGCATAAATTAAATACGCGCTTTTAAACACTTCAACTCAATTCGAGTTAAGTCGGCTTTCACACAGTGCAAGCTCATCTTGAGTTTTTAGCAGGCGATCATGAAGCGCAAAAGGCCGGGTGCACTGATTCATGTGCCATCAAATTTTCAACGATTATTTTTTGCTCTTTTTCACATATATGGCGTCAAAAGCAGGAAATAAGTGATACGTTTTAAATATGTTAGCAAAATTTTAATGGTTTCTGCAGCTGTACGTTGCAAACTCCTAAATTTTATACAATTTCCAACGGGCAATGGAAGTACTGAACTAATCTACGAAAACACAAATATTAAGATTAAAAAAAAATTTTGAAAAAGTATTTTTGAATTCGCTGACCTTCGTAGCAGCTCTTGGCTGTCCAACTGTTTACTTTCTATCTATCTCTATGTCTACTTTTAAATACAACCATTGAGAGCTTATGAAGGAGGGAGCTTATTATTCATATCTTCAGCTGGGTTTTCGCGGAGATACCCAAAGTTTTCTAACTTATTTTTATATTGTGTAATTTTAATTCTTGTTCCAAGAAGGAATTGATGAACCTGTTAGTTTATTTTTCGATCATTAATGCAAACTTATGCTCAGCATTCTCGAGCATATTTTTAACGTTTGCTTGGCAAAAACTGATTGGGGCAAGAGATGATGAGAAAATTAAAGATATTGTATCAATTTTGCCATTCAGAGTATATATTCTCCAAGAGCGTAAAAAAACTTTACAACGATATTATTATTGTTGTTTGACTTGGAAAGAGCAAATGTAAGATGCTACGTTATATTCGCCAGAATATCTTCATTTTCTCTATTCTGAGCTTGATGTTCCAATATCACATGATCCTTAAATAAATATCATTCAACCAAATTAAAAATTTTCAAAATGCT
Organism: Nemotelus pantherinus; assembly: GCA_963978885.1. NCBI lineage: Eukaryota > Metazoa > Arthropoda > Insecta > Diptera > Stratiomyidae > Nemotelus > Nemotelus pantherinus. Next base: position 46,400,116 of record OZ022265.1, on the reverse strand, counting down.
TTTTACATAAGAATGGTGACCCTTCGAAATGTGCTAGTCTTAAATATGACGAAGACCAATTGAATTGATTTTAAAATGTGGGGAAAAAATGTGGTGCCATCTTGAAAAATCGCTAAAAAAACTGCTTCTTTTCAACAAATTCCGATCTACCCACCAAATTTTAAAGAGATTCACGCAGTAGCTGAACCTAACTGTAAAGCTAGAGTTACAATCAATGCAACCAACATTTGTTGCACGTCAAAATGAGTTTGAACCCATGAGAACGTATGAGAGCAGTTACAATGATGCAACACAACTTTGCTTGGCAGCAGACTTTGCTCATATCTCAAACTTGGCATGGCAACAACATTTTTGAAAATATCCAATTCCACCTGTTCCTATGAGAGTCCGGGAAATGGGAAATGTCATATGTAAATGACAATCAGAATTTGTATTTTTTTGCCTCATTTTTGCTTTACATTATACTCCGCAGCTTTTAGAGGATCAAATATTCACTGATATCTCTTTCCGAGACTTTAAAGGATCCAAATTATCGAACAGCAATTTCTTTAATATAGCCAGTGACAGATGACAGTAAATGTTGTGTTGCATTGATTGTAACTCGTTCCACCAACAAAACTTGGCAGCAAATGTTGGTTGCATTGATTGTAACTCAAGCATAAGTCACTGTACAAATTTGGTAGAAAAATCAGGTGAAAGCTGTCAGCTGTGGTAATTTTCGTCTCTGCAATCTTGAAAATTCGCTCAACAATAGAAGAGCTTTTTGACCTATAACTTCCGGTGCAGTCATGAAATCAAAACGAAATTCATATAATCAATGAACCTCATGGTAAGTCAAGTTTGGTAAAAAAAATATTTCCAAAATTATGATTTGGCTGCCAGTTATGGTATTTTTTTGGTGTTTTCTTTACTAAGTGATATTATAATTAAATTTTCATATAGTAATAATCTTGTAGTGATATTTAGATCGAAACAAAATTCACTGGTTAGCCTCAACGTTTATATATATTTTTAGCTTTAGTGCTAGCAAAGAAGTGTGAGTACCAAGTATTGTTATTTTCCAAGTATTTGTTATGTTCATTAAACAGTTGTAGTAGTTTTTTGGTTGTGGTTTCGGTTGTTGCAAGGACTGAACGTTTGAGAAGATGCTGCTCTCAAAGTTTTACAAGATAAATATCCAATAGTGTGGTGAATATAAGTAAGGAAGTGTTTTACTCTCCTAAATTTTGAAATTAATGCGAGTGGTAGCCCTGAAAAGCTTTTCACCCTATTAGTTTCAATGCAGTCTTCGGATCAAAGTGGTACATAATCTTCAAAACAGATTAGTTGCAATGAAGAGCACGTGGTGTAGAAGGAACATTCAAAATCTGTACGATTCCTGCACATTTAGCCGAAAACCACTGTTTCTAGCAGTTCCTATAGGCTAAAGATTTTAAGTATTAGTTTCAAATAACATAAATAAAATATTTCACTCCGAATTCTAGTCAGTTTTTTAAGTAAAATAACAGCTTTTGTTGATTTTTTATAAGTAATTTACTCTTGTATCACATTTAAATCATAACACTTATATCGAAAATGATCCAATGCTGCATTTTTCGGGCTCAACAGCAGCGAACACTGAATGATAATAGTTAATAAATAGTTATGAAAAATTTCCTATTCGAAATTAATAATTTTATATCAAAGATACTTACTTGCACCAGTTTCTCGAGTCATGCAATTTGTATTGCTCAGAGTGCACGAATTTCCAAAGATTTTATAAGTTGTTCCGTCATATCCGCACACTGGGCTATAAACCATCGGACACATCAGCCTACATTCTGGTTGTACTAGCAATTTTTTTGCTGCAATATTGACCATATTAACCATATTAGATCCGTCGGGAGTTCCAGAGATAGGCTCAGGCTTCATGGCAATCGGTTCTGTGTCTATTGGGTCAATATTGGAAATCGCGAATTTAAGAGGATTCCTAATTAATTGAACACTGACTTTCGAGCATTCCGATAAAGATGTTTTAGTCCAGGCTGAATTCGAAATTATATAGTTATTAATACACGGATTTCGTACTACCGAAGTTATTGCAAAGCAATACAAAATGAGTAAAGTACCAATTTTTTATTGTTGAAAGACTGCAAAAACTTACAAACATGATCAGAACATTCAGCATTTCTCAGCTCACACTCGTTCCTGAATATCCTAATTAGTTCACCATCTGTAGCACAAGTAATCTGAATTGGCTGATCACCGCAGTAGCGTAAGCATAGTGAAAACCCATTCACATTGAAGGCATACGCTGAACAAAGTTAATTTCCATTAATAAAATTGATTAGTAAAAACATTAAAGCGATAATTTTTTTATAAGTGTGCTTTTAAATATTTATGTCAATTAATCTTTTTTTTTCAATTAAATCAGCTTTGAACATCTTACCCAATAATATGCACAGCACCGATGTTCGAAACATGTTAAGTCCACATTTATTGCTGATACCGTCCTCTTTTATAGTTCGGCACATATCACAACAAAAATAATTGTTCCTGATCGAATGCAGGTACATGTTGCTTGTAGATACCATACAAGATATCTTCTGTTACGAAAACGCTATTTACTAATTAGGTGAAGATGTTTTGATAAGCTATCGGGTAAAACATGAAAATTAAACGATTTGCTAATTATTTCCAAAGATATCACTATTGCACTCAAACATATTAACCAGGAGGTTTGTTGCGATAGTATTGCATTGGTGATTAAGCACTCCAAAAATTTAATGTGCTTGTAGGTACTGATGCACTACAGTGTATACAGGCTGAAAATTTTTTTTTGAGAAATATGACTCCGCTCTCTCTTGTCGATACCCGTCGCACCCAACCTTTCAAAAACATCCAGGAAAGTAAAACCGTATTGTTGTATATAAAAACAAAAATTCAGTGGATGTTCTCAGGGCTACGAAAACCAATCGAGCTGATTTTTTTCAGTTGGAATATATTTAACCCTTTTAGGGCAGTGGGCGTTTAAATGGATTTTGAAGAATAGGCGCGTTTTTTCCCCCTTATCCATAACAGCACAATGCTAACCAGCGCAGACGCATTGGAAACAACAACAATTCATGTTATGGATAGAAGGAGTTGTTGTTGTTTCCAATGCGTCTGCATTGGTTAGGATTGTTCTGTTATGGATAAGGGGAGCAAAAAAACGGGCCTATTATCTATTACCTCCTCTGCACTGATCTGCTTCCGAGGAATTGTCTTAGCTCCGTTCGATGGTTATTTCACTTCCCCCGCAATTGAATTCAAGTGCAGCAATATTGGGGACAGATTGCGATTGAATCTGGTTTCACGAACCTCCAATGAGAACTGGTTTAACTGCTTCTTTCTGTTTCCCCTTTTCCATTTCGGTCAGCAACCTTTTTTTGAATACACAAAATACTGTTTAACGAGGAATAGGTTGGCTTATAAGGATACATATAAGCCATCGGTTTCAGTAACACCCGATAGGTGGGTTTGACCTTTTATTTGGATTGTTCAATTTTTATTACTGAGCTTCAATTTATTGCGTTTTAACTCAGCGTTGTTTCCCTAACGCTCAACTACAGTGCTAAATTACCTTTATGAGAAAACCACATTAAAACCACATGTAGATACCACTCACACCTATATTGAGGTTAAGACTTCTTTATAATTTTCCGAACCGTTACCTAGAAGTCACTTAATCTTACAACGGTTGAGGTTTCTGGCTGCCATGTGTACAAAAATATTGTCTACACATGACAACGCAACCAAGCGCGGCCTACACCCACCAATAGCTTTAATCACAATACAACGATTTTTCGCACTGGGCTGAGAAAAACCGCTGTCAAAAAATTAGAATGCACTGTTTTGTATGGTAATGCCCACAATGCCGGCGGCCAAATTTTTCGCATCGTCAGAATTTGCCACATCTCTAATTTTTTCGCTTCGCTAGCGGTGATACCTTCCATAGGTTGGCATCACCACTAGTTTGAATTAAGTCTGCTTGAATTAGGTTGAATGGTCTGATGGAATAGACAAGCGATGGCTGATATGTATTGTGATAAGCCAACCTAGTCCTCGTACAACAGGATTTAGCAATACAAAAGAAAAAAAAATTAAGTTGGTGCCTTGGTTGCATTGACAGCGACATTTTCGCTGCATTCTGGTTCACCAGATTCAACTGCGAAATTCTACGTAGAAGTACGCTTCCCCCTACGTCTCAGAACATACCCTACGTCAATTTCGCTGTTATGTGTTCACAGCTAATCACAGGGGAAGGAATCGGCTAGTTACACTATAACGAGCAGAAAAGCTTAATGCCAGCCGAGTATTTTCAGGCCATAATTCAATTTAACTGTTGAAATTAAATCTAAAGGATTTTACTCACTTAATTCACTTTTATTTAAAGACGTAATTGAAATTGAGTTCAAACTCAAATCGTCACAAATGTCAAGTGCCAGGCTGTGTCTATGTTACGTCGAATGTGTCCACAGCAATAGAAAGCTCCGTTTTCCTCGTTTTGCTAATTTTTCGAAAGATTGCCAGTCCTTCGTAAGTTTACCACCTGTAGCCAAGGGTGCTTCGGGGACCATGTAGCTGAGCTTACTAGGTACTATTCTTTAATTTTGACCCCATGAGCTCCGGTCCCTTTCTTCACAGAGAGTTTTTCACATTTGCTTCTTTCTTTTAAACCATTCGCAGTTATTTTTGCCCTTTTAAGCCGCAGACCTAGCTCATGCCAGAGATACCACAAGCGAGGAAATCAACATCTTTACAGACAGTCAAGCGGCGGTTAAAGCTCTGATGTCTTACACATACAAATCGAAATGTGTACTTGACTGCATTCAGGCCCTGAATAGACTGGGCAACAACAGAAGGGTCAGAATTTTCTGGGTTCCTGGTCACAAGGGCATTGAAGGAAACAAGAGGGCAGACGTGTTAGCCAAGCACGGGGCTAGCCTTCCCCTGTCAGGATCGGTTGGCATTACAACTCCAATCCAAACAATCAAATACTCAATCGACTCGAATATGATGCAAGGTGCGATGTGCATATGGCGTGCCTCTCAGACCTGCAAGGTAACCAAAATCATGCGGGGGTCATATAATTTCGTAGCGACTAAGTATCTACTCGAATTAACGTGGACTGACTGCAAATGGCTGGTCAGTATCATTACTGACCACTATCTTGTAGCAGCACATGCTATGAAACTGGGACTCCTCACCAGCGACACCTGTAGGGAGTGTCAAGAGCCGGGAGTCTTAGAAACAACCCGGCACTGGGGAAAACCAGGCAGCGCTACTTTAGTGAGCCCTGGCTGGTGGATCTCTCACATGTAGCGGAGCAGAGGCTGAAGGGCATACTTTCGTTCGCAAAAAAGTCCGGAGTCTTCAATGGCCATTTGGACTTAAATTTCATTCTGCGGGTCCATTTAGGCCAGCGCTGACCGCCAAAAAAACTGCTTTAAGTGACTTGAACACCTTCTTTCTGTCTAATATCCAAATATTCCACCCTAGTGTTATATAGCTAGAGTTTCGTGCTACTGACCTTTCTTGAAATATTTAGATGGCTATGTAGCTGTGGTCACTATCAGTATACTCTTCCGCCACCATCCAGTGCCTTGACATACTGAACAGTGCCTCCGAAAGAAGAATTCCATCAAATGTAGACACAAAAGCCAATATTTTAATAAAAAAACCGGTTTTTCCTTTCGAAGCTAGATATATTAAATTTTGTGACAAATATCGATATTTCGAGGGTAATCTGCCCTCTTCTTCAGTGTCTATCGGTCTAAAGAGGGTAGATTACCCTCGAAGAAGAGGGCAGATTACCCTCGAAATATCGATATTTATCACAAAATTTAATATATCTAGCTTCGAAGGGAAAAATCTGTTTTTTTATTAAAATATTTTTTTGAGCTAGGAAAAAATTGGTACACATTAAATACAACAAAAGCCAAGTTTGTGTTAGATTGGTTTCTAGCCCTTGCTCATCACTACTCAACCAGGACTTTATTAATATAGCTAATCTCCTCTTGTGTTTTTCCCCACTCCAACGCTCTAGCATTGAAGTCGCTAACCACGTCCTATTTTTCCAAAAGCTCTCGAAGAGCGTCTTCCAAAATTTAATGACCCTTATTGGGTCTTTCAGTGAAAAATAACAGCTGATAAAGCAAAATGTCTTCAAGTGTCTGCACAGCCTATACAGTCTGATTACCATTTCTCTGGATTTCTCCTTCGAAATGGTTCGTTCATCATTGCAATTCGGCTGTATAAGCTGCGTGAGTAAGTTGTCCGCAGTATAGCACCTTGCCAGATTCCTTTGGAGAACTCTCATCTACGCAGCAACTTCGTTTGCACTTCAAGCACTTTTTGGAAAGCTTTGCATGCTCCTGGAGCCTGAAAGTGTTTGCCTTTATTTTTTTTTTACTTTGTCATTGCACAACATGCAGAGTGATTCAGACGAACATCACTTTGCAAGTTGTCCGACCTGTTCGCTGTTCCAGCAGTTACTGCTACGGTCTGGTCCTTTGCAATCCTTTTCAGACTGGCCTCCTCCTTACCCTCGCGTAAACGCAGCCTAGTCTTATCCATCCAATGTCAACTAGTTTCATAGCTTTTACTTCATCTAGTTCTACGGCGGCTTTCCTCCGTTCCTTTATTTTCGAGTGAAATGGGGTAACTTTTACGTCCTCAGTTTTTTTGAATATCTCCATTTTGGTTTGAGAAACGAGTCTTTTAGCATAACGCAAATCCCCCCAGCCGTTTAAATTACGTTGCCAAATTTAGATATCCACTCGTACTTTGGCGATCGAAGTCCCAATTTTCAAATTTGTGATTCTATTTTTTAAAGTCCGGAGAGATTTAAATTTCGGCTTGAGCCCAAATAAGGCTTGAACCCACTTGAACTTAAGCAAGGCCCGCTGAACTTTATTATATTTATTAACCTCATGTTTTTATCTTTATTTCAGCCTCTTGTACTAGTTACGGTCATTCATGTTGGGGAGGTAATTTCAAATAGAAAACATTTTTTTTCTGAAAATCCAAATCATCAATTGTAATTTCCAGCTCATGGAAAACGATCGAATGCTCAAACCAGAAGATCAGACAATGAATGGAAGCTTTTGAAACTCGCACCTGAAAACGTAAGGAAATAAGAGTAAGAAATTATACAATACGGAAATTGTATGTTTGTTTTTTCAGACCGATCAACTGAAATCAGACGTAAATTCACAAATGGAGTGAGTATGATTTTGGTGAAAATGTTCATCCTTTGAAATTAATTTAACATTAAACCGCTAAATATTGTTATTGGACGTATTTGCCATATAATACTTGACTGAATTTAAAACTCAGAATGGAAATTTACAAACATAAATATTTTAATATTAATTTGAATTGATAAAAAATTCAGTATAATAAATAATGAAGATAGTAAAGTGAATATAAAGCTTTTATCCAGATACACGCATACCAGTGTAGTTATCCGTTCCTCCAATGCAACAATGGTATAATATCATGTATCACAACATTTTTGACGTGATTCTGGCCAATTTGAGTTTAATTAAAGGCAAAATTAAATTAAATTAATTATTAGCAATAAGTGAAGAAGCTACTTAGCGGCAGATTGCAAAAGATTAATTATTCAACACAGCTACAAAAATTATAAGGCAACCGGATTTTCAAGCTATTGTTTCAAGAATAAATTTATCAAAGGTTTTGTAAATTATCATTCAATTTTCGAGCAAAAAAATATTTACAATTCATTTTATTTTTATTCTTAGTTTACTTTTTGTGCAACAATGTTGATGTGTGTGAAAATATGTAGTGTTTGTGGAGTGTAATTATGTATAATTATATAAGAGTATCCACAATATTCCTCAATATTCTTAATATAGGTATCAAATCTACATTTATTACTAGAAACAGGGCTGAGGTAATTTATACTACCCTGGCGTCTCCAAGTATACGTCTTCAGCTAGCAGGTGTCTGACCTGCCTTGACTCTCGGACCACTAACGATTATGCTGGAATATCAGTGGTTCTACAATCTTACTCAAAAAAGTTTGGAGCCCAAGAGCTGCACAATGAGAAGTTTATTCTAGTAAAACAGAGAGACATCTCAGAGTATTAGGCGACCTGGATCTGGTGAGCCCACAGTGAATTAACGAGCAGGTGAACCGTTTAGCAGGAAACTTTGTAACGAGGTGAGCAGCTGCGGACATTCTACCGGCCGTCCGAATAGCAGATATAATAACTAACAGATGAGAATAAAATTAACTGTGCTACAGGCGCCTTCCGAATTTTACAAACCACACAAAAAGATGAGATATCAGCTAACACACTTCGAAGGGCAGCTAGGACCATTATCCTCATATAACAGCATATTTTTTTTGCAATCCTTCGTTTTGGGGTAGTATCCTCGCTACAGACAAAAGCTAAAGTGGTCTCTATTCCGAAACCTGACAGGTTGAATCATCACTTTTGACGTGCTGATCTGCCTACTCCAATCTTTGGGGTCTCAAACTTCGGGCGGCGTACTATATATTCACATGTCTAGTGAGGCCAATTTTGAGTATTGAGAGACCGTGTGCTGACAAGCACCAGAGAGCAAGATTAATATCAAAGATTTACAAAGGTTGCAGAAGTATCACGGGTGCATAAAGAACCATCCAAACGGCCGGATTGGAAATAATTCTGGGCCTGATACCACTGGATCCATTCATCCTTAGAAGGGCATGATTAGTCCGCTAAAATCTCAAGCATGTCTTACGTTTCAAATCAATGCTAACAGAGCAGAATTCTTATTGAATGTCAGAAAAGATATAAACTTTTTGCTGTGAATACAGACTCCATAAGCAAAATAATATACCTGATACTAACTTCCAGACTGGAGGATGGAGGGAGTCATCCGTAACAGTGATACCTGGATTTATACGGACGGGTCAAAAACGAAGACAGGAGTCGGCTTGGATGTTTATTCAACCGAGTTGAACCTTCACCTCTGATATAAACTGTCAGATCATGCTACCGTTTTTCAGGCCGAAACATGTCCTATGGGCAGTACAATTGTGTCCTTTAGAGGAACATTAGCCAAAACAACGTCAATTAACATCAACATCAAGGAGACCATTCTTACTTTTGCATCTATCAGGTGCTCTTCGAGAGCTATTTTGAGTGTGAGTGGCTGCCAATGAAAAGACAAAGCATACTCCTAGCTGGATTATGAGAGAACCAGGACATAGTGGCATCACAAGCAGCTAAAAAGCCAGCGTATACACGAAGAGACATCTAGGTGCTAAGAAGAGCCACGATCACTTGCTGACTCCACAGCAAACTAGAGGTGATCTAAAAACTACAGTCCAAATGGGGAAACAAAACGTAACAAGGATATTGGGACCTTCGCTCGATTCGAGCAAGAGCAGGAAACTGCTCAAGCTGCTTGAGCAAGCCAACTCTCCCAAGCTTGCTCACAGGGGACTGTCTTATAAAAATAAAAATAAAGAAGGACTGACTGCTAGCAATTAAAGTAAGAGGTGCAAGATGGCAGAGGACACTATCGAGCATATTTTCTGCAAGTGTCCGACCCTAAATAATAAATACATCAAGACTTTATGTTTCTACAACTTTCAAAAGTTACCAGAAGTGGCTAGTAACACTACGTTGAGTCAGCTGATTCAATTTAGCGGAGTGGTGACTTGGCAGCTCTAACTAGTGATGCGCGATTGCGAGATGTTAAACTCCATTGTTTCGATTGTTCAAACATCTCGAAACATCTCGATGGTTTTAAGTTGGACTCGATTGTTGCAATCGAGACAATCGAGCGAATCGAGATAATCGCGACAATCGAGAGAATCGAGACAATCGAGAGAATCGAATAAACATCTCGCCATCGTAGCAATCGAGAGAATCGAATTTATTTTTGTTTTATTTTCTCTACCTTAACCTTTAAAAGATATGTCCCTCCCTCCATATCTAGCAAAAAAAAAATAAGAAAGGTGTGTAACAATTAAAAAAAGGATACGAAAAACGTGTATTTGTATACGATTATCAAGCCTGCTACTTTTCTACGCTAATTAAATAATTTTTTTAACTGGAAATGTCCCAATGTTTCGCTTCTACAAGCAATGTTTTCAAAACCATAACATAAGTTCTCAGAATAATGCAGACAATATTTTTCGATAAATGTTCTAATTCCGTAGCTAATCCATTGTTTAATTGGAATTGTTTGTATTATATTAATTTATAATGATATTCATTTGATATTTTTTTTCAATTTTTAAATATATAAATATTTGTATTATTAAGCATTTACAAACGCTGAGTGATACTCAGCAACTAATCCGTAAAATATAAAGAATTTGTCAAAATATTCAATAATGTCTTAAAGTTTCATTTAATTTTGATCTCCCAACAGAATCGGCAACTTTCTCAACACTCTGAAAACACAAGATGAAAAAATGGTTGGCCCCCCTACCCTAACATCTGATGAGAGCCAGAACAATAATGGTCGAAAATTCCCCAAGAAAAAATATCGCATCAAATTATTCAACAAAGCCCCCACAGACACCAGCAGCAACGAAGATTTCAGTTTAGATTCACCAAACTGGAATGTAGCCGTACGTGATGATTACAAAGCACCCGACTACAGGCTGCTCAAAATGCTACGGAGAGATATATTCGACTAGAACCAAGGCAACAACAAGACACCAATAACAATTACTTTAAAATTTCTCCCAAAAAAATACTTGAAGCTAATTAATAAAATGATAGATGAAATCAAAAATCAAAATGTTCCAAATTAAAAACCAAAAATTTACCGAAAAATGAAAAAAATAATGCTTCTAAAATTATCTAAATTTTAAAATAATGGAAACATTAATTTAATTTGACTCAAAATTACAAATATATGCTACAAAAATGAAATAACATAAAAATCTCTACTTATATCAATTCGCTGTGCAATTAAAATTATCAGTATGATTTTAAAAAATTTAGAAACGCTAAGTATCCAAAGCTATTTAAGCATATATGTATATTAAATAAAATCAAATGAAGAGAAGATAGTGTATGTAGAAAATAAAAAAGGTGAGTATATATCACCATAAAACAATTAAATTTAATCGATTTTAAACGCATAATGTACAAATATTGATATAAAGGCTGGATATATCAATATTTTTTATATTTATTGTAAATAAGCAATCGTATGTAAAGTTAAAATTATAAATACACTACACTGTATTTTAAACTGAAAGCATAAATATATTAAACTGAAAACAATTGATTTTTTATTTGAGCAGGTACAGGGATATTCAGCAGGTACAAGGACATCGCAATCAATCTTGTCATAAATATCTGCAGTAATATATACATAGAGCTAAACAAACGTAATTCAGCTTATATCGAGCTATGAGCTATCGGAAAGTATTACCGACAGGCCTATAAAGGTACAGTAGCGGCACGTTGTGATACCACGGATATACGCCCCCTCAGCCATTGTACTCTGAAAATCTTTTTCATCCTTTTATGTATTGCAAAACGATAGATCAGCTACGCCTTGGAGGAAGGGTGCTCAAGTGAAGCGAACTCTTCTCCTCGCCAAAGCCGAAATTGGCTCATAAGATGAAGAATCTGCTTCTCTTCACCATCTGAGTTACACATCCAACAAAAATTGCACTTGCCGCACTATGAAGGTGTGATCATTGAGAACGGCCACTACACAGCGAAGAGCACTACGGGTTAAACTCAGCCTCAACTTGGTGCAACGTACATACATACATGGACGTCCAAATCTGTCTTACTATCGTACAGGATGATTCTTCAACCCACGAGTTCTTTTCATCCTCGAGATGTTTTTTTCCTAATGGCTAGGTTAACCGACGACATCGGCATTCCTATTGAGAAAAGACATAAGACCTCCAGCAGTAAGATGCCAAGGCTTGACAGTTCAAGAACCACTCAGCTGCCCTCATGTCCAGGTGCCCAAATTAATAGCACTGCCAAATGTCTCATATCCTTAAGTGTCTCATCTCCACGGCATTCAGCAACAATTATGGACACTTTACAAGGCCCACTAAGGATATTTATAGCGTGTCGCTATCTGTGAAGATATGAATTAGTAATGATTTAATTGTGTGGCTATCTGAATGTTCGATTACATAGAAGCCAGTGATAGCCTGAAAGATACTACAATGGTTCCTGAGATGAAGAGACAGTTATAAATTCAGCTCATCTAAGTATATATAGCTGCCAACTTTATTATTATTTTTTGAGCCATCGAGGGTGAGTGACACCATTACTCCATTCATCCCTACCAGGAATGCATGTTGAAAGCTCAAAATCCAGTGAAATGTCCAGATTTATGTAGTCAACGTCCGCTGGAGCAAAAACTCCCTCAGATAAGATTCTGCGAAAGTATGGCCAAATTTCTTTAGTATCCGTGACGAGATACAATGCAGTCTCACCGCAGCCAGATTGGCCTGTTGTACGATTAGTAGATTGGTTGTGGGTTAGTAGAATGAGTAACATTAATAGTGGCTTGGATGGGATAGTTCGGAAGCACTCCGTCAGCAAAGGAAGGCCTCTGTCACGAGACTGGGAACGAGCTCTGAGGCCCCGGGAGGCCTCATAGGACCGATCTCACACCCTTCCTATAGCACCAGGAGCAACTAGGCCTGGAATGCTGCGACCACCAGCTCAGGACTTTCTTGCCTGTGTAGAGCAGCTTATAGCTCCCTTTCATATTTTTTTCAACAGATCACTTTCGTCTGGAGTTTCCCCATCTTGCTGGAAACTTTCATATGTCACATTCATCTTCAAAAATGGTAATAGACGATGTATCAGAAATTATAGGGGCATTGCCTTCTTATCTTCAATTCCGAAACTTTTTGAAAAGATTTTCTACGATAAACTTTCTCCACTTTTTGACTCCCGTCTGAACGAGCATCAACATGGTTTTAGAAAAGGTCGCTCAACTACCACAAATTTGACAGTCCTAATCTCAGACATTCTGTGTAAAATAGAGAAAGGATACCAAATTGACGCTTCTGACAGAGTTGACCACCCTACTTTAATTCTAAAGCTTCAGAAATTCGGCTTTGCCGGATCTTTGCTTAGCTGGCTGACTCTCTACCTTCGAAATCGAACACAAATGGTAAAATTTCAAGGAATTTTTTCGAAAAATATTTCTGCTAACTCGGGTGTACCACAAGGTAGCCATCTTGACCCACTTCTTTTTAATATATTTATTTCTTACCTATCTGACGTCATAGCAAATATACCCCATTTACTTTATGCCGACGATCTCAAAGTCTATCACATCATTAAATCTAAATCCTATGCACTCTCTCCAATCCAAACTCGATTCACTTGATCATTTGTGCAATGAAAACAAGCTCTCTCTCTCTCTCTCACATTGCTAAGTGCCAAATTATAAGTTTTTCCCGAAAATACACCGAAGAAAGATGATTTCGGCCTGCTTCACATTTGACGTCATTAGCGGCGTTATCAGAGTTGAATTCCTGAGTAGTAAAATTGTGTTAAATAACCATGTTAGGAGTACCAGGTCCTCTCGTTTACTTAAGGAATATCCACATTCCACTACCTACGCAGCTAATGAGACGATAAATAGATGCTGCAGGATATTCAATAGCATAAGTAATCTGTATTCTCCAACGGTCTCAAAATTACTCTTCAAATCTTTCCTTTTCCAGGCCATCCGCAATCCCTTATGTTAAGCTATTTGTCAATGTTTTATTGATTTGTTATTTATTTATTTATTGTGATTGATCTATTTTTTAATTATTTAATTTATTTAATTTTTCGATTTATTTTATATACTTATATTAACTTTCAATTTTGAATTTTGCTTTGTAATGTTTATATAACTTGTACCTTGCTTGGTTAATAAATAAAATAAATAAAATAATTCGAAATCGACAAAACAAAGGAATCTGAAGACGAAGGCAGTGGTCTCAGCTTTCATCCCAGCTGTGGTGATGGTTAATGACGAAAATTCTTGAAAAATATATATTGAAGGAAACCCAATTTAAAAATTGTCCGAAAATGTATCCATTGTGAAAGAATGAAAAGTGGTTAAAAATTATGAGCTGCAAGTGAGCGAAACTTCTCAAACTTCTCAAACTTTATTAGAAATTTGACAAACAAATTTGTCAAATTGCTAATAAAACTGTTTTCGTACGAAATCGTTCGAGCAGCATTAGGAGGTAAAGCATTTACAGAGTCGATTCATTACCAAGAGTTTGACGCGAAAGCATCATTTCCTACTAGAACAATGAGCTCAGCAGCCTCCAAAAAACACTGTTCGTAAAGCCAAATTGTTTCTTGAGACACTTTAAGCGTCTCAGTTCTTTATATTTCCAAGTAGCAATAATACTTACTTTTATTGAGCTTATGTTTCGCAAGGCCCAGCTTGGCTTTGTTTGTTCAGTATTGACGATTGCTTTACACATACATAGTTCATGCATAAAGCGTACATCTTATGCAACGGGTTTATTCTACAAACTTTACTTTCATGAGTTTTTACATTGACTTCAGCCCTAATGCGTTCACTCAGGAACCCTGGTTGGAAGACGACTGGTCGTAACGTTTGCTAATCTCTAGGGCCGTTGATATTCATATATTCAAATTCGTTTGTCTCAAACAGCTGCCATTAACAATAAATAAATGCAAATATTTGGAATAGTAGTTTATTATGATAAAAAAATTAGATTTAGGCTAAATTTGATAAATAATATCAAAAGTATTTCATTATGCTGATTACATCATGAAGAGTATTCATTCATTAGCTTGATCTTTACTTGCAGTTATAGCTCATAGATTCGAAACTAACTTCCATTAATTGATTCATCTTGAACTTTCTCAATAATTATAATATTACTCAATCAAAATTAAGCTTATGAATATGGCAAAATGATTTTCTAGATTCTTTTTCGCCAGTACTATAAATAAATGTACACTATTTCAAAATAAATGCACCATTGCAGAGCTTAAGTACGATAATAGCAGCTAATCAAGGAAATATTTATTTGATTCACTTACAAGTGAATATTGTATCTTATGGCTAGTACTATACTCTTCGCGAAACGAATTCAACGGTCAAATCCCATACAAAAAGAGCTTTTCAATTCGTCAGTAAAGCTCTTTTGTATGGGATTTGACCGTTGAATTCGTTTCACGAAGAGTATAGTACTAGGCATTACCACGATCACCTAACATGATACAAATCAAGTTGTTCAAATCTACAAATAATGTTCATCTTAACATTATCTACACACATCAGACCTCTAAATCTGGTGCCCAAATTCCTCCATCTTCACCACCATCACCGCGACAAGGTGCATGTGATTGCATGATTGCCAAAGACGGAAAGGTTTTTCCGCAACTACTGCAATTATACTCAGGTGCATCGGCATGTGATGCCATGTGTCGATTCAGACTGTGAAAATTATGAAATTCCGAGAAACAAATTTCACAGACGACAGGATTCGTGTGCACCTTACGATGGGCATTCAAATTCTTTCGGTAGTAGAATACTCGCGGACAGAAATCGCAACGATACATTTCGTTGCCGCCATGCACGGTGCGCAAGTGCTCGTTGAGAGTTTTCCTATGAGCGAATCGTTTGTGGCACACATCGCACATATGTGCGTACTTCGGAGTGTCTTTCTCGGTTGGAGTTCCAGCTTCTTGAGCCCCGCTCGCTACTTTACTCTTGCATTTATCACACATGAAGACTTCGTCCTCTGATCGCTTCACTTCGAGCATGAATAGAGTCGAGCATTCGGAACATTGTTCTTTTAAATGCGATATAATTGTGATTAGGAGGTGTTTCAGGCAATGAACGCCTGTTTTATCCTGAAAACCTGAAAAACAGAAATTGTTTAGTGAGGATCATGATGGCTTAGAGTGGATTCGCATACTTTTATCACAAATTTTGCAGAACTTTTTATCCACGTGTTCCCTTTTTAGATGTATTCTAACATTTTCTGTCGATGATTCGTATTTACAACCAGGGCATTTTACGAGGTCAACCTTGTTCATATAGTTTTCAATGCCCATTATGTTAGCTTCATTGCTACAAGTAGCATCGTCAGCTGCTTCTGTTTTCTCGTCCATGGTTGCAAGTTAATTCGACTGATGCTTTCACAAATTCGATTGTTTATTTATTGTTCTTATTTAAACCTCCTGTGGACTCATTTTAATATTGGAAGATTTCAGTTAGAAATGGAATCGACATCTATAAGTGAAAGGTCACGTTGAAAGCTGATGCCATAATATGATTTGATGAATGAAGAAAAAAATATAAAATTCAAGTCCTATAAAATTCCTATTTAGTTCATGGGCAGAAATTTGGCGCATATTACCCAATCATTACTCATATTTGGCAAGAGCTACTGAATGCCCACTCTTGAAACATATTTTTGCCAACCATCATACTGCAACAATGGCAACCATCAGACTGCCTGTCTAATTTTGAACATTGGATAAATCAAACTCGTTCCAGGTTGAGTATTTGGTTGAGTAATATAGTTATTACTTTTCAGTATTGTTTACATTCAAACAGCTGTTAGATCGAATAGTTGGGCAAATAAACAATTGATAATTACCGCTTGGCTTACACCGTCTTCAGTGAAATATCTCCCGGTAGCTTGCAGCATTCAGCGAAGCTTAAACCGTCATTTAAACGGATTCTACAAATACTTTACATTATAACGAGATTATAATCATTCAAATAAGTTCACCATAACGAAGCAACTAGTAGCTAAGATAGATAGTTAACTAGCTTACAAGTATCCACTAAACCAATTTACATGGTTGGTTAATGACAGAACTGTCATTTTTTATTTCAGCTTTGATGACGTCTATTGACTAGCAGTGGCGGCGGAAAGATATGATTCCGTATATTTCGCGGAAAACCATTTGAAAATGGTCCCACCTTTGAACATAAAAACCTACGTCTGGCTTTGTGCTCAGGCGGCATACAAATCGCCAAATCGGTCTTAGCATACAGTGATGAGAATAATTTTCATACCATGAGTTTATTTTCAACATGGCTGTCGTTTTAAAAATAAAAAATTCTTTTTTTACATAACTGGTCATTTCCTAACATTATTTATTTATTAATGATGCTACTTAATGAACAAAAAAGGAATTGGGAAATAGAAAATCATCGTGAATACATAATTATCCATAAAAAAATGAATGAGGATAATTTTTCATGCAAGCTGGCAAGACTATATTTCTTGGGGTTAAACCAGACCGGCTACAAAAGAGAATTAACGTGCGAAATAGCGGCCGTAAGAAAAAACCGTAAGCAATCCGCACAATCTCGTTTTTCTACAACTGAGAGAATGTCCGAACATTTTGAAGAGAAATTGAATGGAATCTGTTGACAAAGGCAAATGCGGAAGACTTTTCTTTTTGCCAAAACAATGACCCGAATCAAAAAGCTCACGATGCTAAAATGTGGTTGATTCATAATTACCCTCATGTGATTGAAACTCCTTCCCAAAGTCCGGACATTGACCCAATTGAGTTACCTTTGGGCCCAATTGGAGAGACAAGTTAGACAAAATCAGAACTTAAAAGGCCAATGTAAACCAAAAATAAACAAAATTAACGAAACATAACCCAAAAGATAGTAGAGTCAACATCAGTGCGATAGAAGGAAATAATTAAACATTGGGGAAGACAAATGAAGTACTAGAAAAATGAATTAAATAAAATTTAGAATATTTTGTTTCTTTGTATGAATATTTTCCATAATTTTTAGATAAAAAATGAATTAAATTTGCATTATGTTCTTTAATATATAATTTATGAAACTATCGAATTTGCTGTTTAGTTAGGAAGCGAAATATAGAAAATAAAAAAAAATAACGGCCATTTCCTTTTCGATGCAGGCATTCCTTTAAAATTTGTTTGTATGAAAAATTATTCTCGTCACTGCATATGCCAAGGTACACGTGATACACATGAAGCATATAATTGCCAAAGTTTTTGAATGCTCAAATGCCTAACTTTATCGATCAATCCCAAAATGAGCTAAATAATGCCATTTTGAAATGGAAAAAAATCTATCCAAGGAATAAACAATCGAAAAGAATATCGAGTATTAAAGAGCATATTTATATATCTCCAATACAAAATCAATATCCAACTTTGTTTTAAAACTCTTATTTATTTCGCCTTTGATCAAAGTAGAAATATATATTAACCCATGGTACAAAAAAATATACTCACTCAAAGCTCTTTTATAAAACTCATTAAGATTTTCTAACGTGTCTGAAGTTCGTAAAATATTGAAGCTAGGTACCTAACCCCATACTTTGAAAGGCCATGTTTGAAAGTGGAACCATGGTGGAACACAAAACAATCGTAATTTATGTTTTTTTGTTTTAATATAATTTTTAAGACATGCATGTCTTTCGTATGTCTATCATTCAGTCCATAATTTTAATTAACCGTCTTTAAAAGACTAAAGTTCTTTTTACACTTCGTTTACTTTTTCTGCAGAAATTCAAGATGTTTCAACTACGATCTAAGGCGAGAGTAAGAGAGCAAGCGTATAAATGTTGTGATTTTCGCAAATTTATCAATTATTCTTATTGTAATACATTTACGAGTTTCATGAATTTTGTCAATAAAATACATTATTTTATTATGTAAAATAACACAGTCAATTCTTTTTAATGATTGCTTTAGCGCTATGTACGCATATATTTGCATGATATTGTAATATGATCAAAGCTGTTCAATCATATCTGAAGGCACGCGGTTTTAACAACCCTATTCGTTTTTGTGATATGATAAGGTTTTTTTAAGAGCCAGTAAACTATTCTTTCAGAAGTTTTTGCTCTTTATTTAATGTTTTTATTCTTAAGCATGTAAAAAATTATACTGATGATCATTATATGGTAAAATGGTTTTCTTTTTTCCAAATTTCGTATATGCGAGAGTTTATCTAAGTATGTATGTACGTACGTAAATAATTGAAATACTAAGCAAACTTCTTAAAATCACATTTTTCGCGTCAATAGTTTTGACCTCAAGCAAGTTAATGGCAAACACTCACGGTACATCCAGTTCGTTATTAGGGACCAGACTGTTGATGTTGCTGCTGTTGTTGTTGTTGATGTTGTTGCTGTTGATGTTGTTGGAGCTGTTGCTGTTGAAATTGATGTTGTTGGAACTGCTGCTGTTGTTGTTGGAGGTGATGTTGTTGCAGGCGACTTTGCTCAATCCGTCGATTAATCTCAAGAGTTAGGGCGCGTCGGTACATCTCATAAGCTCCCACAATACTAAACAGTTCTTGCTTGTAAAGCTTTAGGAACATTGCATCAAAGCATTCGAGCTTTTGAAGGCTGAACATGTTAAATTTGAGGATGTGATCTTTCGATGGATCGGCTGAAGGAAGATTATTAATTAGTTCGATAATAAAAACAATAGTTTAGGGGGAAAAGTTATGAGTTTTAACATTGTTGATCATAATTCCGTGAAACTCAAGAAATCATCTACGTTTTCCGTCAATTTTTTTAAAAGATCATTAGAATCGACTCACCATGAAAATACACCATCAACCATTCTGGTATTTTCTCCAAAAGATATGGATTTGCAGGAACTAAAGCACTATGTGGACTATATTGAGGTGGTTGCGGTTCCGGTAGGATCGCATTTGGCGGTTCGGTTGAGGTGTAGAGGTAGCACGATGTTAAACACGGATGATTCCTTTGTGACTGTCGATTGATGTAACTATAAATTCAATATTTTAGCCGTCACTAAATATATCTATTCCATCAAATGTATTTTTACTTGTAATAGTAGATACCGTGCTGGGGTGAAACGATTTTCTGCCAGCCAATCGGCAATCCTTCACGCTCAAGTGGATGTGACCAGTGAGTGGTTTGCGCATTGTGGTCGATGTAATATTTTCGTCCCCGCAACGTATAATAAGCTGCCCAGCCTGGCGGCAATGGAAGCTCTTCGTCTATAGATTGTTGTGAAGGCACTGTGAAATGGTATTCGAAATTAATTTATCGAATAACAGAATAAAGAAATAATAATAACATTACCATGTGGAATAACTTGATGGCGGGCATTGTGAACAAGGTGTTCTCCGAACGACATCCCTACCGCTTCATAGTTCCTGATAGGTTGATACAGCGGAATTTTTGCAGGCATCAGTGCCAAATTTTGCCCGAGATGTTGATAGCTTCCGGCCGGATTACTCGGAGCGTTCGAATAAACTGATTGGTGTGAACTATGCGCACCATACCTAAAAATTGACAAACGACTAGTTTTGCGATTTGCCTTAGAAACATAAATCACTTTCGAAACAATCTACATCTATGTAAATGGTTTATAAACAAGCTGCAGCTAATTTCAACACAAAAAAACTCACCGATCGCTATTCGAATATGGAACGGACAGGTTGTTCGACCTCATATTACAGTAAATTGGAGATTCAGATCTTTGAAATTGCGCTGATATCTGCGACTGGTTTTCATAGATCGGAGAAACATCTGAGCTATAGCCGCTAGAGGACTGCTGAAAATTCAGTTTTGTTTATTGTTCTATTTTCCTCTACACTATATTTGACTACCATTATATTCTGCTGGGAATAACCGAGCGATGATGGTGTTTTGGAGGACATTGGTGAAGGATTTCGACCGGTTTGCCGACCAGTCGCCGTATTGTTATATTGCATCCCGTATTGGTCCACACCATACGCTCCACCACCACCACCTCCACCAATATCATAGGTATGAGCATGATTCTGGTTGATCGAATGACTCCGATTGAAATTTTCGATCGACTGATGATATGAATTGCTGTAGAGTTGCTCCTGTTGGTGACGCATTCGATCGATTTGTTCAATGTTTACGTAATTGCTGTTGCTATTTAAATTGTTATTAGCAACCGAAGAGTTCGGTACGTTTGCGTTTATCGAAATCGTCGATTGTGACGAAGGACGTCGTGTTGGGAAAATGTCAGCAGAATCGTTTGTTGATGATAAATTTGCGTTGTGATTATGACCGCTTGGACCGGGATCAGGACTATAAGTATTGCTACCATAACGTTGCGATAGATTTTGCACTGAGAGATTTGGGGTGTATTTACGAACTTGACCCAGGGTGTTTGTTTTTCCCAAAGCTTTCGCGTTCAGGAACTTGTCTTTTGCCGAGGGATTCGTATCAGTTTTCGGTGCGAAGAGTTGCTGACTATTGCGACGGCTTTTGTTTTTGTTTTTACTATCATCGGACCAAACGTTTATCACTGAAAGCACGGAAATCAACAACAAAAATTAACAAACGTTAAAATTTAAAAAAAAACTACAAGAGCCGATGTTAGGTAAATACAGTGCCGAAATGACTAAAACAAAACTTCCCAGAAAATACTAAAATTACAAAGAAAATAGTCCACTCTCGAACTAAAAGAAGAAAGAAAATATTGAAATGATTCGATTGATTTAAATGTTACTTTCGAGATTGTGTATATGAGGTAGACTAGGAAATCAGGCATGTGGATTGTATTTTGCTGAGGTCTGGGGAAGGCTGTTCGAACGAGTGGTAAACCAATATTTGAACATCGGTTTTGGGACACATTTCGCTGTTGAGGCTGATAATGTCATGGGAAGCCAATTCCAAGAGAAGAACTGGTCTCAAAATAGCATATCCACACTAAACACAGAACAGATACTTAAGATTGTCCAGAGTATATAAAAAAAATGAGAATTAACGAACATAAAAGAGATTATAATTGGCTAAACTCGACTACGTGTTCCCCATAGCCGTTACCGATAGTTATCTGGCTGGTATATTTGTTTTTGGGGTGTTTTTTTTTTAGTTTGTTTGCATGTTTATCATCATTGTGTTGTCTTCTCGTCAAGTTCCTATACAGTTTTGGGTATTTTTCTTCTAGTTTTTGCCCCTGCTACCACATGAGGACGAGCAAGGATCAAAAAAGAAAAATAGCTTACAAAAACGTACAAAAAATACAGGAGAAGACAGCACACTAAAGATAATCAAACAAACAAAAAAAACACCCCCAAAAACAAATATACCAGCCAGATAACTATCGGTAACGGCTATGGGGAACATGTAGTCGAGTTTAGCCAATTATAATCTATTTTATGTCAATTATGTCAATAATCACAAACATACATACATACGAGCCAAACATCTACCGATTCACCAAATAAAGTATAGAGGAGTGGGCTTTTTTAAAACTTTCGATTTTCCGGAAGTAAATTAGTATAATTCGAACAAAACGGCTTTTTGATAAGATCTACAAAACAAATCTATTATATCTGTGACCATGAGTTTAATGGAAAGTAAGCAAAAACTGATAGCAGTGTTTTTTCCTATAATGTTATAACTACATCTTTCTTTATCGTCATAAGGTTCTAAGTTTTTACTATAATATTTTCAATATGATTCCACAAATGTTATTGCACAGTCTAGAATAACAGTATGCGAATAGTATGTACCAAAAGGAACACAAAGCAAAGGATAGCAATATGCACAGACAATGGCGGCACAAATGTCTATAAAAAAGTATTGAATCTTCTAAAAAAATCTCTTACTAAATAGTAAGGCATATTCCTATCCGGATTATGTGGGTGCCACAAGCAAACTTGATGCTGCCATATGGGCCAAACTAAAGTCCGAATGGGAAAACAGGATGGACTGCAGGGTGGCCAGGACATTATGGCCATCACCTGATCGAAGCAAAAGCAGGAAATTGTTCAAGCTCAACAGAAACAGCTTGAGAGCCACAGTCGGCTTGCTCACAGGCCACTGCGTTACCGTATCTCATGCCAACATAATGGGACTGACATCCAGCAATTTATGCAAGAGGTGCGAGATGGAAGAGGACACCATCGAGCACACTCTCTGTGATTGTCCGGCCCTAAATAATAAACGCCTCAAGATTTTCAGTTTTTACCACTTTCAAGAGTTAGCAGAGGTGGCCAGTACCATCACGTTCAGTCAGCTGATTCAGTTTGGCGAGGCGGTCAGTTGGCAGCTCTAACAAGCCAGCGGACGGTGGCTAATGGGCCCAAACTGACGGCCTAATGCTAGCCGCGTTCCCGGCAACACTCTTCACTAACCTAACCTAAATAGTAGTTCAAAAAGGAATTTTATCATTGGCAACAGCACCTAAATGCAGAAGCATGCGATATCTGGCGTTGGAAAGTTGCTCATCCTTTTAGGGTTTACAAGGTCGTGAGGAAATTATATTTCAAACAAAGTGCAAGCCATCGTGTATAAAAGGAGAACGTATATTTTCATACGTTTTATTGAATAATTGTGTTATATTTTTTTTGTTTTAATGAAAATCCTGGCTCGCAGGCTTGTAGTATATTTAGCCTGAAAGAGACACAGATCGTCTTAATAAGAAACACACGGTTTCGATTTATGTCCATTATTTCGAGCTAATTTCAAATTTATATTGCAGATACAAGTGATCGCTGCTCCGAGGTAACGAGTAACAATATCAAGAAATTTATATCTATATAGGTAATAAAAATGTGTATATAACTTTGTTTACGTCCGAATTTATTCCAGAATATTGTGCCGCAGTTCAATTGCTTGTAAAGAACGTGTAATTGCCTATTAACTGAGGAATTTAGTGCTCATAATAAACAAATTTTACCAAATCATGCTTAAAATTAATGCCTACAATAAGCTAGGGTTCATGATGTAGGGCCAATGCTTAACACTTAGAGATAATTGGTAAGCTATTGGTGCTCACGATATCGTCAATAAGTGACAATACGAAGGGTACTATGTGCTAAAGATAATCTTGCCAAGACCTGAAGAATGAACGTGAACAAAGGGAAATAGTTTTATCTCCTTAGCCACATTTCGTTAATTGTATAAACAACGGAAATCTAATGTCACCACTGTAGTAAGTAGATTCAACTCCCGTTCAACTCACCCGATATTTCCGATGGTGTACTTTTCTTAACGTATCTACCAACGACACCTTCCTTCATTCCCTTATCCTTATTTTTCCGCGAAAGCATCTTTCCTACTAGTCGCGGAGTTCCAACCGTAACGGGAATAATTAAAATCAAACGATCATAGCTTCTTCATGTGAAGAACTTTAATACTTTTAATAAGAAAAGTTTTTCTATGAGAATACAGTTCAAGAAGCGGTCAGTGTCCCATGCCAGTGCAACAGGGCAATATGCTGCGAAAATTATTTTGACATTTCAACGTCAAAGCAAATGACAAGAGTTCTTATAAGATTTGTATACAAAACTAGGGGTAAAAAACTTGGATACTTGTCCCCTAGTTGCGCTATTCGCCACCAGAGTAAGAATCGGCGGTAGATTTGTCATAACTCCTGGCAGAAACATCGGATCATCACGCAATTTACAGGAAGTAATTATGCCTATCAAAAATATATAATTCTGATTTAAAATGATTATTTGGGCAACATTTTAGCTAGAATACTTACGTGAAAATTCGTTTCAAAGCATCGAACCTCCGCGTTTTCTAAATTACCACACATAAGCAGTCTTGAAATTGAAAAAGAAAATGTGCATGTGGAAAAATTTACGAGAAAAATGGTAGGGATCATAATATAGGAATATGTTGCAACTATCTTTCAATGAATGTTGAATACCAGCGCTCCATTAATTGTCATATCATAGCTTTAGTGACGACTGGGCATAGCACCAGCGCTTCAGAAAATAAGAAATAATGTGGCACTTAAAAAAAGAATAATGGAATTGATATCAGCTTTCCCCATATGTGTCTCCTTGCCTTCATAGCTAGGCATTCACTTCAAAACGTAATCCTGAAATCTTTCGCAATGGCGCTGTTCTAACCTAATGCAATATCGATTTCATTTTTTGTCATAAAAAGTCTAGGTATTTTGAATCGATGTTATAAAAATCTACCAAACGCTTTGGTGTACCATAGGTAAACTTTGTTAGGAACAAAGTTTTTCAACGACTATGCCAGATCACTTTTTCAGTTAATAAATTTAGTTAATTCAATGCACCATACTAAATTTAATTATCACATGAAATTATCAAACGAATTTTATTCTGTCATCTCTCATTACATATTAAATTACATGAAAACCATTACATAGATTTGCATTTTCGTGATTATGAAGACAAACATAAAAACATATGTATAGTTCCATAAAAAGTCTACAACGTAAAAGCTGCATTTCATTATTTATTTTACATTCTTTCAAAAAGAATATCGTCTTAATTGCGCAATACTAAACACTAATTAATTAACAGTACATACTAGAGTTAGAATCATTAAGTATTTTGAAACATTCAATTTGTCGAAGCACTCTACCATCTATATTGCAAAGAAAACAAAAAATATTATCTACTCGTCCATGTTTCATTATAGTTGTCTATCTAACATAAATTCATAGATTTACTGACGAAAAATCCATAAATCTTTCGATACATACAGCTCAACCATGAAATGTAGTTTCAGCAGCCGCATCTGTTCGATATTAATAAATTACACCAAAAATTGCCACAACGCGGTCTAAAGACGAAACAATTATAACCGTTTGCACATATAGAACAAATTGCTAGATTTTTTTGTTTTTTTTTTTTTAGTTTTCTAAAATAAATAAATTATTTCTTTGCTTGTAAAATGTCTTGTTTCGTAAAACATGAAACTTTCTTTGATTATCACAAAATAAGAAACTGAAAGTGTTCATTCAGTGGGGGAACGGGACACCTAGCACATTACTTTTCTTAAGTCTGTCATCTTCGCTCAACAATAAAAGATTTCACGTCCATCGGACAGAAATGCAGGTCATCGGCAGTAATTTTTTCATTTTCTTTTAAAAGCGTCAGTTGGCTTGAAAAAATGTCCGTGTCGTCGTTTAAGTTCAGCAGGCGTCTGATGTTCGCCTGAAAGAAATTGAGTTATTCAATTTGGCATAATCGAGGACTCGTCAGTTGTTACCCTTCCGGCTCGAGAGCCGCCATCCGAGCAATCTTCTACATTCGTTCTGTGGACCACTAGACCGTAGTGGCCGTCACTAGGCTTCTTCGTTCCGTAGTTAAATTGCAAGTTTTTCATGATACCAACTTCAAAATCTACATCTAGAGGCTCGTGTTCTTCTCCAAATGATCCTTTTACACCTGACCAGTCATTATCGTTCCAGATAAACTTATCCACTGGCTGCAGTAGTGACTGCAGCTCTCGATATGCTTGCAGCGTAAGGGTGCCACCAGCATATTCTGTAGATTTTCTATTGCAGCTTTCTAAATTTTCCAGCAGCAATCGGAAAACATGTAGAACTGGCTCGTTGTCGAGTACACCCTGACCCAAGCCGCGTTCATCGTCCTGTTCCAAACGTCGATCTTGCATTATTTCGATTTGCCCAGACTGCAGCGATGCTCCGCCTAGTGGCTGGCCAGTCAAGAGCGTCAATCGCACGTTTTCGTCTTCGATGTACATACTGCTTGGTATTGGATAGTAATTTCCTTGCAATGGCAATTTGCTGAAGTAGTTTCGTTTTATCATCTAGAAAATAAGATGAGATATTTCGCCACTGTTGCAAACCTTAAAAATAGCTCACCTGAAGGCCATTCAAATCCGTGTAGAACACGTTTCGACTGTTTATATTCGTCGAAATTCTCATGGTGATTTCGGTGTTTCCCATATTTCCTATATCGACCATATTTCGAATTTCCACGGCTTCGCCCCGTAAAATGGTTCTATGGACAGCGAAGGGAAGTCCGGAGCTTATACTGGATTCCAGCACTCCCTGGCAAATTAGAACAGTAGGAGTACCTACGGCTAGAGCCTCAGCCGGCCCGTCCGGCAAGAATAAATAAGCTCCACTTGTTCCATTTTTTCTCCTGGCTCCGTATTTGAGGAACTCCAAGTGCACCGGAACACTCGACGAACTTGTTCCTGACGACACTGACTTAAGCATACCCAATTGCGAAAATGATGCACTAGGCCCATCGCCCGCCCGCAAGGTTACTTCGCGGGGTGTTGTGAATTCTGCTTGCAATGGGTACTCGCCGAGCGTAATCGAAAACGGTTCGGCCGTGAGAATTGTCACGTTGGCGTAGTTTGTACCACTAAAAATAGAAGAGTAATCAATGAGCTTGCGGGGACATCAATCGTTTCAAACTTACGTATTAGGTTCGTTAGGCGAGACAGAGTGAATTAGGTATGTTGCTAGTCCCATTGGGGCAACTCTGACTCTGAAAAGCAAAGTGAACTTTGTATTCGATGCTTGCGGATGAGTGTTGCTTTGATATGATCTATGCCATGACCAAACCGGCGTCACTTGTGAAATAACTTTCTTGTTTTCGAAATCCGTCACCTATTTCGTTCAATTATACCAATTATAAGAATTTTCTGGATGAAGTAAAGAAATTGTTGGCTGTTACCTTCACATACGGCGTAGAAATATGGAATTCTACTAGCTCTTCACGCCATTGCGGTAGGGAGTTATGAAAAGCCACATATTTCGTAGGTAACTGGTCGCCGATTATTATTGTTGTTCGGCCATCATCTGGACCCGGCCAACGTGATTCATCCAGATGGAAGTAAGTGTACTTATAGTCAGGATCATAAGACTGCGAAAATGCATTAGGTTCAATAGTATGATTTCAAACAACTTTTTTCAACTTACACTTGTCTTTGTCAGTAGCCTGTAGGCAGCTTGTTGCATCACAAACTTACACGACTTCACAGCATAGTTCAACATTCTTGCATAATCCCGGACAACGTGACTTTTCGCTGTCCCCGCAATACCGTCGTGATGTTGAAATATCGATAGAGCACGCGTTGCATTCGTCAGCAGGTCATCGAAACCTAAATTGTTGTCCCATTGTTTCCATGCATACAGCATTTCCGCCGAACGGATGTAGTGTAACAGCACACGATCCATGCGTTTATGATATGGGCGAGACGTGAAATATCCGCTCCAGTAGTGGTCATCACGATCAGCATAAGTAAAGAAGTCACCACTAAGCGACGGGAATTCCGATAGTTGCTTTTCATTTCGCACCGAATCGAAATACTCTTGCAGCGTGCCGAATTTCGCTTCGACGAACAAGCTCGGTTCGTTATTCAAGTAATCAAAAAGTTTTTCGTAGTTTTTACGCTGCGACTCCCATTCGGTGCTTTGTGTGTATCGGAAATCGTCGCCTAGCGGAATCAGGACCGAGCGTGTCTTGTACAACGTTGATTTCTTTCGCCATTGATCCAAAATCAGTTCAGCCCTAAATGTTAAGTTTACGTTAAAACTCTCCTCTTTTAACTTCAATTCGAGTACCTTTTTGCAACATTTGTATCCTGAATCACTTGCGGAGGCACTCTCCATGGGCAAGTCAATCCAAACCCAGGCAAACGCTTGAAATCGAACTGGCAGCAAATTTTCGGATCAGGGCCACACGTGTGAGGAATATCGTACGAATAAAACGGCATCATATGAGTAAACAAGTCGGTTTGGCCAGAATCATCTGAAATAAGTCGCTATCTTGAATGTCCTCCGGATTATTTCTCAACCTCTTACCCCAAATTTGTCTCCATCTGAATTCTAACTGCTTTTCTAGAGCCAATCGTTTCTTAACCGAATAGTGTGTTCTCTGGATAAGCATGTTTTCAAATCCTGCATTTTTCAATACGTATGGTAGGGTTGGACTATGTCCGAACGGATCAATCGCCCATGAAGATTTAGGCGTCACATTTAGATGTTGCTTGAGCCACGTTTGACCTTCGGTCAGTTGAATCACAACACTCAGCCAATGGGCATTCGCTTCGTCAGGCATCACCCATCCACCAGTTACGAATTCTAATTGACCTCGCTTTACTAGTCTGAAATTGACAATTGTTTGAGTATTTCAACTACGATTCTAGCAAATGAGTCCTCTAACTTTTTCACAATATCCGTTGAATTTTTCGAAAGTGCTTCATACCATTTCGCAAAAAATGACATTTCGCACCAGATAAATTTCATATCTGCATTTTCATTCAAATGTCTCAGCATGTTATACAAAATGTTTTTCGTATCATGTTCGTAGTAGTCGTCAAAGGTTTTAATCCAGCCTGAAACACATAACCGAAATCATTAATTCTCTATACGTGAAACTCATGTTACTCACCTGGATCATTATGCGAATGCGGTACTACGAAAACTTTCAATTTGTGATGCTTATTGAATTCCATCGGGTCGTATTTTACATCCCAGCCCTGTTTCCAGACTCCGCCATCGATATTATCGAATTTCAATTCCTTGTAGACATCGAGCATCTGAATGGAAACACAAATCAGCCATCAACTCACTAAATTATTTCTTAACGACTTTAAGTAGCTTACCTGAATGTCTGGCGGAACTAATTCAGCTCCTACGGAACATTTTTGATAGCCATCGGCATTGATCACCATATCCTTGAACATGTCCTTTCGATCCAAACTGGCTTTCGGTTCAGCGATTTGACTTTCGCTTTCTTTGAGGTCATTCGCTTTACTGTTTTTACTACTTCCATCTGCTCCTCCTCCTTTACCACTGAGGTCATCAATTTTACGTTGAATATCACGAACTTCTTTGCCATGCTCGAACAATCCATTTTCAAGCAGCTTTAATTTATTTTCGAGATTATGTATGTTCTGTTTATAATGCAATATAAATCAAAGGTGAAATGACAACAAAAACAAGATAGAACATAAAAAAAAAACGAAATATTTTTATTGAAACTTCAAAGCAAGCAGGGTTATATCGTTTCCTTTTACTTTTCATCCAATTGTGTTGGAGGTGATCGAATCAATTTCAAGAAGGTACAGTGAAGATATGAGATATATATTTTTTATATAGATACAGCTATTCTGAGATATTTAAGTCAACTAATTCCATATAATCACTAAATGTATGAATGGTCTAAGGGGGGCACGGAGTGTTTTCCAAAAATTAATTTCTTCATCTTTACTGTTAAAATGCATCTAGAAATAGGGTAAGATTTATTTGGAGATCAGGAACAGGTGTGAAAGAAATGGAGCCATCTACAAAGTTTAGGGACAGCCGAGCACTCGTAGCGTATACCTTGCCCGACGCCCATCCGCTCGCTCTAATCATCCACTCCCCACCAAGAGAAGTACGGTGTCTCTTCTCTATTCTGAAGATTATTTCCATCGTTGATAGTTAAACACATCATTTGAAAAGTCCCGGGACTAACAAACATAAACACATTTTTTTTTGCGAAATTTCATCTTAAATGATAAATTCATTCAAGCGCTGCTCGAACCTTTCTATGCTTTTCTTGTATAACGATTTGTCCAACCGTTTAAAGTAGGCTTCAGTTTTCGCGACCACCGAAACTTTTTTATGGGGATGTTATATGAACACCCCCCTCAATCAAACAACGTAACCCCCCACCCCCTCCGCGGATGGACCCTAAAACTACACCTTTACCGAAGAATCTTCCTGTGCGATCGCTGGACTATCGTGGAAAACTTTTGATTTATTTATTTATTTGGTACGTATTCAATACAACAGGCAAGACTGCCCAATTACAGATTGGATACCACGAACAAAATAAAATAACAAGAACTAAATGATAATATATAAATATAAGTATATAAAATAATTAAAGTTAAAATAAAATAAAGTAATAAAAAATAAAAGTAAAAAATTCAGTAAAGTAAAAAAGAAAGAGAAAAAAAAAATCCATTACAAACACGAATGTCCAATTCTACAATAATCGACCTAATAAAAAATAGTAAGTAAATGAGTAAATATAAATATAAGTATGTAAAAAAAAAAACAAATAATTAAAGTGGTAAATTAACTAAAGTAAAATTAAGTAGAAAAAAAGAAGAAAATTAAGAAAATAGAAAATAAAACTAATTAGAAAAATATATAACTATGTATAAAAATAAAAATATAAATTTAGTAATATAATTCAAGTAATAAATAAGATATATATAGACTATAATTCAAGTAATAAAATTCAAGTAATAAATAAGAAAGTAAAGTTAAGTAGAGCAAAAAAGAAAAGAAAGATCCATTATAAACAAGAAAATTAAACTAATTAAATAGGATCAAAAATTTTACTACGAACCATATTTTTGAAAAAGGCAATAGATTGTGGAAGAGGACCAAGTTGAAGACTATTGTGAGTGCGTAAGAGTCGCAAAACGGGAGAGTAGAAGAAAGTGTCAGTACGAGCATACGGCACTTCAAATAAAATAGAGGACCTGATTGGCCTTACGGAGTCCCGCTCAATGAACATAAATGCTAATGAGGACGATATTGGACGTACTAAGGAACTTCTCGATTTGGGAAGGCGGTCCCTTTGCGAAGTAGTGGCTGCCTTAATTGAACACTGTCTGTTTGGCAGGCATGCAACGCAGCTGGGTGCTGCTTAAAACCACACCTGCCGGAAATGCGAGGAGGAAGAAGAAACAGTTCGTCACTTCCTGTGTGTATGCCCGGCCCTCGCCGGAAGAAGGATGAAGTCTCTTGGCTCATACTTCTTTACTTGCCTAACCGAAGTGGCGTCGGTGGGCTTCAAGAGGGTCAACCAGTTCATCAAGTACTCAGGGTGACTCTCCTCTTAATAAGGGTTGTGCGCTACACAATGCGGTACCACAATGGTCTCTTGTGTGCCTTCCCTGCCGTTTGTCTGAAGGATGCAGCCTTCGAACCAAACCTTCTTAAAATTCACTTTCATTAAAATTTTAATTTATATAGTATTAGTACTCATTTATAATATATATTTTACAAAGTTACTTAAAGCGATTAGTGGCTACTATGTATTTTGGATAACAAATAATTGACCTCATTAATTAAGCTGATTATGCCAGCCACCTGAAAATCGAATTTCTCCATTAACGCTGAACTATTTTTATATGACTTATTGCTAATTCAAAAGCATGACACATGCATAAAACTGCTTTCTGCTGGTTAATTTTCATTTTAGTCACTTCTTACATATCATTTTAGTATAAAAATAATAATAATATTATCAATTTAACTGTCGTAATTAATTGTCGCAAGCTTGAGTTTCTAATTACTTCAAAACCATGTATCGTGTATGGCCTACAGCCAAAGAAGCTTTTATTCGCGATATCAGTCAGGTAATTAATACACACGCCTATTCATGCATTAGTTATCGATGCGTAACTAACGAGCGTCGTTTACAGTGCCATATTATAAGCAAAAGAGAAGATAAGCCTAAGAATGCAAGTAATTTATTTCAAATCGCTCGATAAGTTAAGTCAATTTTATTTTATGTAGGTATTGTATTTCAATTTTTCTGAGCCACAGTTTATAGTAATTCATTTTTAAGAACAATGATTTGTATTTTGGTATATTGAGATCTGCATATGAAGCAGGATGCAGCCAGATAGCCGATACAATTCATTTAATTTGCTGCGCTGGTGCTACCCATATTGAAATACCGATCTGCTCCATTTGCTAATTTTATATTCGAGATTGAAGTGCGTAAAATATGCCAAGCAGTTGTTTTCGGGCCTTTCTTACAACTCAAGATTCGTTTCTTCATAAATATTAGAATTAAGCTTGCACGGTAAGCGTGAGCATGGAAGTCGGATAGCCATAAGACTACGTGTGTTTTTCGCGACACTTTGACAGTCTAGTCCGACGTCATTAATCTGCATTACGGCCCGTACTTCTAGGAGGCATTGGATAGCCAAACAATACTTCACTAGAATTTGAAACCGATACAAACATTCAAGAGTTATAAAAACACTGGAAAGTATGCAACAATTAGTTAGCAAGTGTTTTTTGTTTACATTTGCCTCAACTTTCACACTAAACAATGCTGTCAAATCAATGTTTTGCTGATTTTGCTGACACCATCGAAAACAAAATTCAGGTCGATCAAATATTATTCGAGTAATCATTTTTTTTTTGCTCATTATAAACACTTTGTATCATTCTAAATTCGGCTGCCATATCTTATCTACAACTGGAGAGCAAGCAAACAAATCGGCTTTCGGGCTGCTAGAATTAGAAAACAAGTTCGTAGCCGGTGAAATGATAAGGCAACCTCCATTATTAACTTATGACAACCATACACGTACCAGCCAACACGGTAATAAAGGTAAAACCTAAAAATTTATAAAAAAAAACCCACGAAAATCATTGAATTGTTACCTGCTTATCAGCCGGGACCGAAAAATTAATTAACAAGTACAAAAACAGGAAAATGGAAATCGAAACCAGGCATAGAATCAATGCAAATTTACGCCTTATTCGCAACATTTTTTTGATGACTTTCTTTTAGCGTTTAACTACCGGCTTGAAATCACTTATTTTCTTCTACGGAGCGGACGACACAGCGACATTAATTTTATCGAAGTTTTCCCGTCGTTTGAGTATTAAAATAATTCGATCCAAGATTTGAGTGCCGGAGGTCTATCGAATACGCTGTACTACTACGGGGTAATGGGGAACGGTAATAATCGCACATATATTTTCTGGGCGGAGTATCTGGCTACGCGATATGCATAATTATTTACACAATTTTACAGCACAACACAAATTTCCTAAGGTATTAACGATATCTAACACCTGTCCGTGATCGACTAACCCGCCGACAACATTGACGTTTCCACCCAGGTTTGAGAAAAGCCAAAGGCGAAAACTCCGAAACCCGAAACCGAGCCAAACAAATGCAAAAGAAACGAGAGAGTAGAATAGAAGGAAACGTCAACTTTCGGAAATATTCGTTGATGAGAGCGTTGCCAGGAAAGCTTTAATTGTGGTGAGTAGAGCGGTTTACAGCAGGCGGACCAAAAGTGACCTGACCTAAAGCGCGGACTAAATGAACTTAGTCCTCAGGTGTTTATACCGATCTGACCTAAAATTTGCTTAGGTGGAATTTAGTCCTCGTTCGTATATGACAGCTGTCATTTAGTTTAATTTTCCTTCATGCACTGTATTTATCGTTTCATTTGTCTCTCAAACATGTTTATTTCAACGATTATGTGTCAAAGGGAAATGTTATGAGCTTATATTCAACATACATACATTATTAATAGTCGCGCAAAAATCAATGTTTAGGTCGCGTGTGTTTACAGCGATTATAGTCCACGACCTATATTTAGGTCAGGTCGCCTGAAATCGTGGACCGACCTAAATTTAGGTCGGTCCGCGAGTGTATACACCATGTGGACTAAAAAATTTAGGTGGAATTTGGTGTTTAGTCCGCGGACTAAATGTGCGCTGTATATCGCCTGAGTTTCTTGGTAGGGTTGCGTAAACGACGCGAAACTACGAAAATGGCGAGAATGGAGGAATCGAGGAAAATTTTGTGCTTTTTTGAAAAATAAAGAAAATTATAAATTTTATTATATATACGGCTATAAGTTATATGAAAGTTTACCAAAAAGATTTCCATTTCTCTCCATCCTCTCATTTTAGGAAGATTTTTTGATTGCTTATCGTAATCGTAATGATTTGTCTTAGTCAACGCAATGCCGTCTAGATGCACAATGAGTGACGGATGGATGGTGAATTTGTGCTAAGAAAAAGTCGTTATGACAACCGTTACTTTAAACAAAATCCTCTAACATTCTAATCAAACTGTTTTTATAAAACAAATGATGCACTGATTACGAAAATAATTATACCTTGTGCGAAAATATTATATAGAAAATATTTATTCAATTAAGGTGGTTATGTCGATTGGAAAGACTAAAAACGACTACGTGCCATAGTCATCAGAAAATTTTACTGATAGATGTTCGGCTGATATGTTTGTTTTTGTGGTTGTGTGTTTGAAGGTGTTTTTGTTTGTTTGCTTGTTTATCATCATTGTCCTTTCTCCTAGTCTCGTTTATGTGTGTTTTTGAATATTCTTCTTCAATTTTTTGCCGCTGCTACCACCAGACCACTAGCAGTAGCCTAGTATACAATGTGATTTGAAAGTAAATTTAAAGCGGATTGAGATTGAAACAGTGGAAACGAAACCTTTAAACAAACCTTTTACTTTCCATTGTTTCAATCTCAATCCCCAAATCAATCCATATTTCATCAGCGGCTAGTGATCAAAAATTGAAAAATAACTAACAAAAACGTACAAAAAATACGAGAAGACAATATATTGCAGATAAGCAAACCAAAAACATCCCCAAAAACAAACACACAAACACAAAAATACCAACCAGATATAATTCGGTAAAATTATCTAACAGCTATGAGAAGCACGTAGTCCAGTTTTACCACTTAAATTTGAAGAAATCTACGAAGTAGAAAAAATATTTCGCAGATTTTGAAAAACCAGTGATATTGCATAGTCTGCAGTTGTTTGCATAATCTTTTTCAGATTTTATCCACAAGTAATTATTAAAAAGCAAATGCGAAGTCACCTGGCTATATACACGTGTTTTATTGTCACAACCATTTTCTTTCAGATGGACCAGAATTGACAAAATTATTTGACATTACTTATTTGTTTCATTCTCCTAAATATTTTCCTTTATTACCACATCAATGTTGAGATTATTAATGATCTTTCCAATATAGCATTATAGGAACGAAAACTTTTTCCTTAAAACGATTCATAATCCAGACCGTAACCTGAAAACAAATATGAATGAACAGTTTTGGATTGAATAATGAAATTCGTGCGTCGAAAGAGTGAAAACGTCATTTTATAAGTTACGAGATTTGTAAGCAGTGCGTATAAACGTATGTAGCTAAATAGAATTATAATAAAGTATGTGAATGCAGATAATCCAAACGTAATAAGTGGCTTCGCTTATAACTGCGCCAATGGTTCTACTGACATTAACAGGCGCTGAGTTGAAAACTAACAACAAAAACTACTTTTCTTTAGGTTACCGTGCACAAGTCTTTCAATATTTTATATATTTATCCAACCTGCGCTTGAGCTTGAGTAGCCTAGTGGGTAGAGCACTGGTTTCTTGTATGTGGGGTCCCTGGTTCGAATCCAGGTTCGGACGAGGGTCCGCGCACCAAGCTTTGAGTTCACCTAGCTCTGAACAGGTACCTGATTTAAATCAGGGGTAAAGTGAGTCGTGGAACTAATCACTCGACACTCGTATCCACAATGATTAAAAAAATTGTAATGAAGCTCTCTACCAGCTTCAACCCCTAGAACCGTACAAGGGTTGTTGTGGGATTGCTTTACTTTTATCCAACCTGCGCTACCGTTAACAGGCTATGGGGCCAGGCATAACGAACTAAGTCATTTTGATCAAAAGTGTTTAGTCGGAAATAATCTAGAAATATTTTTTCGCCAAGATGAGGCGCGGAATAACTTAGGTAAAATACCAAAAACCAAAACACTCTCAGGTTACATTGGCAGATAATGCATTGCGTAAAAGGAGGGGCAATTTCTAGGTCAAAGTGTTTTTTCTGGAAAAGGGAAGGAGTTCATCCACTTATCATTCTATACATTTTGGCTTAGTAGCTAGCTCCCAACGGGAATCGCTGTAATGCATTCCGGATAGAATATATGAAGCAAACATTCTTGGTAACGAAAATGTAATCTGGTTGCAAGGGGTTTTCCAAAAGTCCATGACTGGCCAATGAACATCACTCGCAGAAATAAGGGGAAAAGAACTTGCGAGCATACATCGGCTATGGGTAGTGTGCTATATAAAGCAGGGCTGTGGAGTCGGGAGGAAAAACTTGCGACTCCGACTCCAATGATAAGCCTTCTAACATTTGCAACTCCAACTCCCGAGTAACGACTCCGACTCCAAACTTACGACTTCGACTCCAAACATTCGTAGTTCTAGTATATAGTTAAAGCCAGAAGGTTAAAATCGTTTTTAGTATTACAATTAGATCATAACATTAAATTATAAACTACGCTGTATTGTCAAAGGGATTTATTTCAAAATAGAAAATCATTTCACACTCTAATATAAAAACACAGAAAGCACTTAATTCGAGTTAGTTCTTAAAAATAATATTGCTTCAATCAGATCTGACGTCATCGCTCCTCTTAAATCCGATTTAATTATTCTAAGGGCAGAAAACAAGCGTTCCCCAGAAATTTGAGTTGGGGGCAATGCTGTAACGAGCAACGCAGCATTTTGGACGATTTCGGGATACTTCGTTATGGCATCTTCTACTTCCAAAGCTGAACTTCGCTCAAAATTCTCAACATCGCTCAGTGCTCTTTAAAAATTCAATTTGAAGGCTTCCAGTTGCGATGAATTTCCTCCTTCGTTACTTTTTCCCAAGATTGAGCGCTGCCGCTTTGCTCATTCTTGTTTCGTCAAGGTATTTTTCGAATTCATCTTCATCATCAAATTCAGTACTTGGTGGTCTAGCCATGGCTTCAATTTTAGCACGCGCTTGCTGATTTTCTATCAGGATAACCCGGACTGAAGGACCTACATATATAGCAGCTAAAAGGACTTCATGATCTAAGAGACAAATTTATCTACGAAGAAGTGAATTTTTTAATGCATCGACCAAGTTTCCATTCATTTTTGAAAGGCGAAAGATAAGACTTTTCCATTTAAAAAAAACAGGTGTAAGGTCATCTGCTTGAAATTCTTTCGTCATTATGTAAGGTTGATGTAGCAACTCTAGAAGTTTTTTTTAGCTTCTTCCTAATCCAGCCAAAAATTGAAAAATCGTCTACAAATTTTTTGGCTTGGTGATGAATTTTAGAGTCGGAGTCGGCTGATGAAAATTAGCTTCGACTCCGACTCCAAACTCCATTAAAAATTGTTCGACTCCTCGACTCCGACTCCTGACTCCGACTCCGCAGCCCTGATATAAAGCGAAAAGATGAAAATTTCGGAACATTTCAAATCATCACGGGTAAGTAAAATGCATGAAAAACAAGAATACCGATTCCCCCTAGTAGCTGCGAGAATACGCTATTGGAATTTCCAATGAGTGTCACAATCACTCAGAATGCAATAACCACACATTCCGGGTCATGCAGAGGATCGGCCGCCGGCCAAAGCTTCAATTCGTATTCACCCTAGATGACGGAAAAGCTCTTATACATAAAGCTATAAAGCTAACTGCATAAGTTTCCCCTTGTATTGGGGGACCGGAAAGTAATGTCGTTTCTGCGCATGTCAAAACTTGATTGTCATCTGTCAGCTCATTGTGCATTTCAAAGTGGTGCTAAAGGCATTGTAAGGTTATAGTGACTTGTTTACTTATAAACAATGAAATTAATTTTGTTTTTTTGCGATCTTAGCTGAAATGGCTAGCCAAATACCAGAAGAGGTACACATCCGACACTGCATGCTTTTTGAGTTTCGCAAGGGTAGCAACGCAACGGTTGGGA
Organism: Nemotelus pantherinus; assembly: GCA_963978885.1. Lineage (NCBI taxonomy): Eukaryota > Metazoa > Arthropoda > Insecta > Diptera > Stratiomyidae > Nemotelus > Nemotelus pantherinus. The sequence continues at coordinate 46,361,821 of OZ022265.1, read as the reverse complement.
CCAAAAACATTTGCGATGTTTATCCAAATGCACTGGACGTTCGTAAATGCCAAAGGTGGTTTTCCAGATTCAAATCGGGTAATTTTGATCTTTCGGACTCGTATCGATCAGGAAGACCAACAACATTAGACAACGACATGTTAAGGGCGGAAGTGGAAGCAAATCCGCGTCAAACAATCGAAGAATTGTCAAATAGTCTTAACCGATCATGGTCCACCATCCAAGAACATTTGCAGCAGATTGGAAAAGTAAGCAGAGCAGGAGTCTGGATCCCGCACAACTTATCCGATCAGAACAAAGCTAACCGACCCACCACATGCAACATATTGCTTCAAAGATACAACACAGAATCATTTTTTGATCGCTTGATTACTGGAGATGAGAAATGGGTCCTTTATGATAATCCCAAACGCAAAAGGCAGTGGCTCTCTCCAAATGAATTGCCACGAAGCACTGCTAAGCCAGATTTACACCCTAAAAAAGCGCTTTTGTGTGTATGGTGGAGTATTCGCTGCGTTGTTCATTTTGAGTTGCTAAAACCTGGACAAACTGTTAATGCAGACCTTTACTGTGCACAATTGGAGCGAGTAAATCAATCTTTAATTGGAAAGTGGCCAGCGATTGTTAACCGCAAAGGCGTTATTTTGCAACACGATAATGCAAGGCCGCACAGTGCGAAGCGAACCCTGGAAAAAATTAATGAATTGGGGTGGGAAGTACTGCCTCACCCACCATACTCGCCTGATGTTGCACCATCTGATTTCCATTTATTCCGATCGCTGCAACACTTTCTAAGTGGCAAAAAATTCGCAAATTTGAATGACCTCCAAAATGCCCTCTCCGGATATTTTGCCGAAAAACCAATTGATTTTTATCGATCCGGCATTGAAAATTTACTCACTAGGTGGCAAAAGGTTGTCGATAATGATGGTGATTACATCATTGATTAAAAATAAAAATTAATTAAAAAATTATGTGTTTGAATTTTGTGTAAAAAAGCGACATTACTTTCTGGTCCCCCTAATATAAATCTTCCCAGCCTAGGACATGCAATGTTGAAAAGAAATAAACATGCAATGGATCGGTAATGCTTCCACGCATTACGCGAAATACTTACCGAATATATGCCGAAGCATTACTTTTCCTGTTGGATTAGTACACAGCGGAAGTCTGATACAGTGGAATACGTGTAAACGTGCGCATGTATTTTTAAAAGCGATAAAGGGTGAAATTGTAATAGTGCGATTAATTATAGTGGGATCAGTAAAGTGTAAGCGATATAGTGTTTACAATTGTTTGTGTAAATAAAAGTATAACTAGTGGTGTAAAAGAATACTGTTTTATTTCACGAATGTGTAAAGGTGTTTTAAGGGCAAAATACAACAATATCAAGCCAGTAATTTAGAATAAATGTTTTAGTTTACTACACATTCAAATTGAGGAGGAGTGATAAAGTATGTGAATACAGACAGTTCATGTGATAGGTGCTACAAACATTAACAGGCACTGAGTTTTGATTTAGGTGTTTCTGCATATAATGCCTAAATCTAATAAAATATTACATGATCGAGATCTTTTTATCAATCAATGATAAGTAATTAATATGAAATTTGAGTTTCTTGTTTATTTTGGTTAAAAGATTTGATCAATGTGAATTCTAAATAGTTTGCTGAATTTCTGGTCTTCATTATCAGAGATACCTTGAATTTAAAAACGAAAGAAAACTAAAACTAGAAACTAAACAAAAACTTACACAAATTCTTACGTTCTTTATTCATCTGCAACTTTTTGTGAAGTCTTCATCTGACTTGTCAATGAAATATATTAAAAGTAGCTATAGATAAAATGTACAGGTTTCCAATCATTGTAAAAATGACTAGTAAAATATTTGTACAGAGTACAAATATTTGCTAAAAATCATCGCTGTATGACAAAAGCTTTAATATCCATTGGGCAGAAAGACTGACTGTCTTGTTTGATTTTGCCTTGTTTTTTAACGAAAGTCAATGATGAGTGAAAAATTTGACTGTTCTCTCTTAAATTCAGGAGCTCACGAATATTCGCCTGTAAATGAGAAAATGGATGATTGTTGAAGACGAATTATTTGGAAGCATTATATAAAGTATATGGTTGCAGTTTGAGCTCAAAAGGGTAAAAAATAAGTATAGTAAGTAATCATTATACATAAATATTATCAATTAGTTTTCCAATGGCAGTTCGAGTAAGTGATTTGAGTGGGGGATTTACTATATAAATAGTAAATATATAACTCTGAAGCACTAATTTCTGTACGAAAGTTAAAAAAATGGAGAATACGAGTCAAATTGATGTGCCATTGAAATTTCGTTCTGCCTGTGAACTATGATTTTCTTGGAGTTGGTACTATGTTTGTACCCTTACTCGATTCCTGGCTATGAGCGTTAATGTGCCTAGACTCTATGCCTATACAATATGAGGTGTCCGTCCATTGGATTTTATCCTCGAAATTTAGACCTAGGTATTTGCAGTCTTTTGGCATTCCATGGGTTCTTCCTATATATACCTTTTAAAGGCGTAGTATCTGTCTCCTTTTCCTGGCGATAAAAACCACTTATTTTCTGTCAGTGTTGATTTTTATTTTACACTTCCTGAAATATTGTGGAAGGGAATCTATGGCACGTTGAAGTATTGAGTTGATAGTCAGTGACTGTTTTGAAGAAAACATGATGCAAGTGTCATTGGGAAATAAAAATCTGTTCATTTTATTGAATCTGGGGATGTCTGCGGTGTGCAAATTGTACACAATTGGCGAGAGGGGTGAACCTTAGTTGACTCCTGCTTGGGTATGGTGTCATTTTCTATTCTTACTTGAAATAAGTTGGAAGTGTGACTTTGGAAAAAGCAGATGATCGATTTTAACAATTATCCCAGCGTACCATACGTTGTTGAAGGCTATTACCACATCGAACATAATCAAGCCTGTGGAATGTCTTCTATTGAGCCCTTGTCTTATGTGTTGGACTACTCTAGTTAGTTGCAGTTCGGTAGAATGTTGGGACTTGAAGCCGAAGTGTTCTTCAGGACGTTATTGAGATAGACTACGTCCGTGACACATGACAGAAAAATGCCCTGTTTCGAGAGAGGGTAGATATTTGCCAGGTTTGGGGATGGCTATAATTGTGAAAAAGTTTGGCTTCCTTCAAGCTGGTGGGAGAAATTGAGTCTCCGCTTCAAGTTATTGAACAGAGTACTCTCAAAGTCATCGAAATCGTGTTAACCTGGACTTGTTTTTAAAATTTGTTAGCAAATGCTTCAGTATTATTAGTTTTACTGAATTTCAGGACAGTTGTACCATGAGTGGGAGGCATACTAGACCTTGTTTTCGCCCTGAAGTATGTGGGCAACGTCGAAAATCAGTCGCTTCCAGGCTCAATAGTCGTCCTAAAAAGCTCCCATTGATCATTTTTGCATTGATTGATTTGGATACGTATGACATTTGATAGACGATTTGCTTCTACTCGCAATGTAGAGTCTTCTGTGCTCCTAGCACATCTCCTAATTCTGATAAGAATCTTTATGGAGCTCGGGAGCTCGTAAGAATCATGTACGTTCAATGTAACGTTCATTTATCTTGCCCTTGGTTCATACTCCTGGTCAGAATCTCTATTGACTCCTCTAGGTCACTAGCACTCACGGGCGGTTTCAAGCTTCTATCATTAGCCATGCTGACGATCAGCTGATGATTTTTCTTTCATGGGAGTGCCAATTTAGACGTCCTCAGTTTGAAAAAGAACTGGCTTGTGGTCCGAAAGCAGTTCGTCAAGACCATTGACATGGATGTTTTGGGGAATACTATGGGATGTCCCAATATCCAAAATATACCTGTGAATTGGACCATAATGAGTGAGGTCATCAGTAATATGGACGTGTAGGCCCTAACACGCATTTTTCCAGCAAAGTTGATTTCAAACGACGCGATTGTGTGCATTGAGGTTTCCTGTTGGAAAAATGGGGTTTTCAAAATTGAAAAGTGCACGAAGGTTTTTCGCCAAGTACCGCGCACTAAGTGGTCTATGTGTAGTGGTAACAGTAAGATGCAGAAAGCTTGTTTGCACTTTGATTGCTGGTATTTTAGGAAGATCTCTTGTGTGAGTAAGATTTCAATCCTGTAATTGTTAAGGAATTGCATCAGCTCGGCCTTTTTTGTTTTGAATGGAATTCAAATTTTAAGTGAGTATAGAGATGTGGTTGTCCCTGTTCATTAATTGCGAGATGAAGGAGCGGATGCTGGAAAAAACTGAGGAGAGAATATGCCTTGTACGAATTTTGTCATCATATCCTTCATCATCGAATGAAGTTAAACTTGCATTGTCCCTGCAGGAATTGTCCCATTTGTTCTGGGAGATTAGGATTAGTTGAGGTTTAAGGAATGTTTTTACAAGTGGTTGGTTATTGAGGAGTAACCAAGTTGGAACGAACTATTGGTGCAAATTTTTTTTTTTGTAAATTATTGGTATTTTTGGGACATGCGATATGCTTGCCACTACAGTTGACACATTTTAGTTTTTGTTCTGGGAACCTATTACAATACTTTCGGTCGTGAAATCCATCACACTTCACGCAGTCGGACTGTATGTTGCTGTTATTGGGTGAGTGGAAATAGTTGGAAATGTGTTGGAAATGTGACTTCCTATTATTGAGGTAAAAACTTAAATTGGGTTGAAACCCTGCCTTTCTAAGTCTAATTTGATTTATACTGTGGTGAGTCCGTATAAGACTCGAATGATAACGTTTAGTCGTATCTCTTCAGGAAGTAGTACGTATGGTAGTGTATTTTTAATTCAGTGAAGATTTCCATAATATTCCTATGGTCGTTTGGTGATCTCGGCATAATTTGAATGCCTAAATATACACTTTTAGCTGAAAAAAGATGGTGAAGAATGATTGGAGCTGCAGTTGGGACTATTATTTGTTCTTCTTCTTGCTAAGCAGAGTTCTGGGAGTAAGTTTGAGGTTCTGAGGCTTGCGGCAAAACCAAAAAGCTATAGAGATGTTATTTTTACTGGACTGCTTACTGGAATTAAATAAAGGAAAGTCCATGGTCGTCAGTAACTTTGCTGGTTTAGGACTTATTTTGGACGTTTCAACAGACAGAATAACTGACTCCAGAATAACTGACATGTCGAAGGAGTTTGTTTCCAAACTGGAAGTATCTTCAGAGTCTGATGTGTTTGCTTCTTTTCTTCACCTCTGAGGATGAGGTTTGAAATCTTGTCAAATTTGCATTTGTATGAAATTGAAGACTTTTTTTTAAAAGGAAGGAAAAATAAATTCCCATGAGACAAGAACGATTTAGATCATACAAAACCCTATCTTATTGAATCAAAACAACACCGACCACAATATTACATCGGATATAAGGCATCCAGTATTTTCGTAATTTTTCCAGAAATTTGACGGTGGGCTCTCAATAGCTAACTCAATAGCTCTCAATACCTCGGCGAATATGGGCATGCTAATTAGTCATAGATCGGGTTTACACTCAACCCCAATTTCAATCGGACTGTAATCTTGCATAAACGGTTAAATATCGCTTTCGACTCAAAGCCAAAAAATAAGTTTACATCGAAATAAAAGTTTTTTCTCAACGTTCAAAATCACGAATCCCAACAAAAACATAACAATACCTTTCCTGTAAAGTTTTGGTCTGCTTGACACTGATCAATATTGGTTCGATGGAGAATAACTCCTAAGCGAGATTTATTGCTTTTGATATTATCCTGGTATACTTCTGGTAAATGCTGCAAAAATGCAAGCTCGAAGTCATCGTCTAGCGGTCGATGATCTGCACCAAACTCTCCTATGAATCCTAGCCATCTATTGCGTTTGAATATGAATTTGTCGATTGGATGCAAAAGTTCCTGCAGCTCTCGATGAGCTTGTGCTGTTAAAGTGCCTCCAGCGTAAGTGGAAGGTGTTCCCGGACAATCGTAACGATCTTCTACTATTAACCTGAAAATATGGATTACTGGTTTATTGTCTAGTACTCCTTCGCCGAGCCCTCGACCATCACTTTGTTTCAATCGTCGGTCTTGCATGATATCGATTTGTCCTGAAGTTAGGGATGAGCCACCTAACGGTTGTGCACTAAGAATTGTCAAACGAAGCAGATCGTCTTCTATGTAAATTGAAGATGGAACTGGATAGTAGTTGGCTTGAATAGGGAGTTTCCTGAGGAAGTTACGTTTAATCATCTAGAAATTGTGGGTTAGGATAATACAAGTTGCAATTAGATGGCTGAATAATATGCATAAAATAAAAACAGGCAGAGCTTCAAGTAAAAACCCACCTGAAAGCTATTCAAATCAGTATAAAATGTATCACCATTTTGAATATTGGTTGATATCCTCATGACAATTTCATTATTATCCATATCTCCAATATCGACCAAATTTCGAATTTCCACAATACCATCACGCAGAATCGTCTTGTGGATGGCATACTTCAACCCAGTCGATACAGTTGACTCTAGAGCTCCTTCGCTAATAACAACCACAGGGCTGTGCAGTGGAAGTGGCTCGGCAGGACCATTAGGCAAAAATAAATACGCTCCACTTCTTTCGTCTGCAAACCAGCTTTTGGTCCCATATTTGAGAAACTCCAAATGTATTGGTATTCGCGTAGCATTCTTTTTCGCTGAGACGATTTTCATGAAGCCATATTTTGTGAACGAAACACTAGATGATTTTACTGCTACGTGAAATTCACGTGGTTTTCCGAACAAAAGCTTTTTGGGATATTCTGAAAGAGATACGAAGAATGGGGTTTGCGTAAGTATAGTGATGTTCGCAAAAGTGGTGGTCCTGCGAATTAAATTGTTTTGAAAGAGCTAAACAAATGATTGCAAAGATTAATTTGTACCTTGCCACTTCCTCAGGTGAGGTCAAGCTAATTGTGTATGTAGTTAGACCGAGAGGTGGTACTTTGACTTTGAACTGCAGTGTATACTTTGAGGGATTCGCTTGAGGGTGGACTATTTCGTGAAATAAATTGTGCCAAGACCATGTTGGGGAGACTTGTGCGAGAATTTTATTACCCTCTTTGTCAGTAACTTCCACGAATGGTGTTTCGATTTGGAGGTCTATAACTTCATCTCGCCACCGCGGAAGAGAGTTGTGGAACCAAACCCATCTTCTTGGAGAGTTGGTGTCTAGACTGATTGTGGGACGTACATCGTCTTCTGGTCCAGGCCAATGAGATTCGTCAATGTCGAAGTGTATTTGTTTGACATCCGGTAGGACCTTCTGCGAATATTAAACACGATTGCTATTTGACACATGCAGGAATTGTTTCTGTTCGCTTGATTAAACACAAAAATAAGTTTTTTTCCTGCCTCACCTCGGAACGATTCAGAAGCCTAAATACAGCGTGCTGCATAACTAGTCTGCAAGATTTCAAAGCAAAATCAAGCATTCGCGCGTAGTCTTCCATCACCCGCTGCCTCGCCGTACCTGTGATACCATCATGATGCTGAAATAAGGACAATGCATGCGTTGCGTTCCGCAATCTTCGTTCCAACCCCATATTAGCGGGCCACTTACTCCAAGAGTACAGCATTTCCGCAGATCTCAAATAATGCAGCAAAACACGATCCATCCTTTTGTAATACGGGCGTGATGTGTAGTATCCACTCCAATAATGATCATCCTTATCTGAATATGTGAAAAAATCACCACTGAGTGATGGAAAGTTCGAACTTTCTCCATGCGCAGAATCGAAATATTCAGCTAAAGTTGCGAATTTCGCTTCAACATGAAGGTCTTTTCGATTGTTCATGTATGCAAAAAGTTTTTTGTAGTTCAGATATTGGTTTCTCCATTCGTAACCAACGACATAACGAAAATCATCACCCAAAGGTACCAAGAGTGATTGAGTTCGATACAATGTTGATTTTTTGCGCCACTGATCGAGTAAAAGGTTGGCTCTGTTGCAAAAATTAATTGAGTTAGCATAAAATTTTGTATATTTTTTGAAAAAAAATCTCTCAGAAAAATCAGATTTTAAATTAGGCTCAATTCCAAAATGATGTTAGTTAAATGCGGGGGCGAAATGTAATTGAGATTGATGCGCGAGCTGCAATGAAACCAACACGTTTTTTGTAAAAAATATAAGCTCTGTTAAAACGTTTTTTATAGAGGCATGAAGCATGCACAACTACAATGGTAATTCGTGCAACTATGAGAGTGATTCTGTAATAATTTTGAAATAACTCAAAACATAGCTGGAATATTTAAATATTGACCCAATTAAAGCTACCAATACTCTATGACTTACTTTTCTGCGACATTATCATCCGTTACTTTCTCAGGTTGCACACCCCATTTGCACGTTCTTCCCAAATCTGGCAGGCGCTCGAAATCGAATTGACAGCAAATCTGTGGATCCGGACCACAACTGTAAGGGACACTGTATGACAAAAACGGCATCATATGCGTAAACATTTTCGTCTGTCCCGACTTATCTGCATTGAACACAAAACAAAAAGAAGAAAATCCATCAATCTTCACCATACAAATATTTTTACTTTTGCATGCTTTTTTACAACTTACCCCAAATCTGATTCCACTGGAACTCCAAACTCTTTTCTTGTGCCAATCGTTTTTTCACTTCGTAATGAGTCCTTTGTATCAAGATGTTTTTAATACCAGCTTTCTTGAAAAGATATGGTATTGTTGCACTGTGACCAAACGGATCAATTGCCCAGGAGTTTTTCGGAATGACATTAAAATTTTTTTTGAGCCAATTCTGACCTTCGATGAGTTGAATAGTGACACCAAGCCAGTGAGAGTTGGCCTCGTCGGGCATGACCCAACCTCCTGTTACGAATTCCAACTGGCCACGATCGACAAAGCTGTAAAAGTGAAATGAACCGAAGAAGATTTTTATTTTTTAACTGTACATTCTTAGCTTTAAGATCGATTAATTAAAAATACCGAGTATACTATGTATATAAAGGATAAAAAACTATTTAAGCTCCACGATGACGGAAGATCGCTCAACAGCTCAGAAATTTTGCATATTGAATCTGAGTTACTCCATTCTTTAGACTTCGAAAACCTAATTACGCAATTTGCTAATAAAAAAGTTTGGCGAGTATTTATCTATATTCATCTGATAAAAAAAATTGTGACTTTTTGAAAACACCAAACAAAATTTTGCTAGTTTCTGATAACTTATTCTGATAATTTGTATTGTTATTTTATATTGTATGGCTCTTTCCTTATAACCGAATTTGGATTGTATTTGTATAGTTAGTTTCTAGCGATCGTATTAGTACAATATATTATGAAGAAATGTTGAATTTGTTGTTGTTGGATTTTAGTCGATTAATTTGGAGCTAAAAACGTATGGACGCATTGACGCATGTGTGGATACAGCCAGAAGGATGCAATCGAAAGAAACAGTAATGCTGTGTTTAGACATGAGTCCATGCGTCCCACAGAAATTCCATCTTTAACTAAATTCCTTGCAACTTAAATCTTCTTTGCCTCTATGACCTTTTCCCAACAAACATGTATACCCTCAAATAAAGACTTGATTAGCGCAGCGCGTAATTCCCGACTCTCAATCTTTTTGTATTCTTTTATCAAATTTGATAGGTTTTCTTCCGCTTCACTATCCTCATCTGATTCGGGAAGTAGATCTATGATACTGATTGATAATACCTTTGCTATTTCATCTAATGCCGCGTTTACACACATGGCAAATATTGGCGAGCCGAGTGTGTAAATGGTCACCTTGTTTATTCTCGGCTGTTTTTTTTACATACGAAGGTATGGAGTGAAGTAATTTCACAAGTTCCTCAACGAAACGTTCGCCATATGTGTAAACCAGGCATAACATTTCAAGTGAAACAGCAGCTCGCCCTTGTACATACTCGTATATTCCTTGATTTGTTATGCCAACTTTATTCGCTAAATATTTTTGAGTATATCCTCATATTAATCTCCACTCTTTTATCTTCTGCCCTACTTTGTATGGAATACGAATTTTGTTCTCCTCATATTCACCAATAGGTAAGTTAGTTGTTCGAGAGATACCATCAACTCCTACTCCCTTGCTACTTCTATTTTTATCCCATTTCTGCTTCTTTCCTCGCTCAAACGAATAAATTTGGTTAATAAATAAAATACCGCTCGTAATTCTTTATCTTTATATCCCTTTACTAAATTTAATATTTCTTCCCTTCATCTTCAAAATCTCTTTTTCCATTTGGTAGTGTCTCTTCACAAATTAGACACTTAACATTCACTGATAATGCTTCTGCTATGGCATATAACTTTTTAATTGGAATTTTACGGTTCCCTTTCTCATATTGCAGTGTTACCCAGTACTTTACACCAATTTTCTCCACTAAACCCTTCTGAGTATAGCCTCGCTCTAACCTCCAACTTTTTACTTTTTGTCCTACTTCATAAGGTCTGTTCCCGTACTTCAGCAAACTGCAGCAGTAACAGAATTTGGCAGCTGGCTTCTTTTTGCTGCAAAATTTGGCTTGCATTTGGCTTGCAGCAAAAGTACGAAAACGATTTGCTGCGAATCTATTTTAATATATTATAATAGATTCAAGTACGGGAACAGACCCAGGCCCGACGAGAGGGGGGGGGAGGACGGGGGGAAACCCCCCGGGCCCGTGCTCCCCAAAGGGGCCCACTAATCATAGACAGAAAAAAAATTTTTCGTAAAAAATTAGTTTTCAACTAGCAGATTCAAAAGAATCGATTTTTTAAAGTTAAGAGTTCGTAATACATTGTAAGCTCAAAATAAAAAGTAGCAAACAATTCAAGTATTAGTTTCTAAATTTAGCGCTGTTTCAAAACTTGTATGTGTTCCACCATCGAATCAAGGCGCCACTAACGCTTGCTCAGCGCCAGTGGCCGAGCCGACAGTTTTTCCCGGTTTCAAGTAACGAGGGCTGCAAAATTCCCACATAACTAGGCCGCGATCGCCATCTATGTTTTGACATTCTCACTGATTTTCACAGCTGACACATTGTGCCGTCAAATCTTTGATACTTTTTTACCTTTTCAAGTACCAACGCAGATTGAACATTGAACAAGGAACAATATATGTTGGTAAGATACATAATTACTATTTAGATAATCATATTCGTTCGTTTGAAATACTAATGAACATGTTGACGTACATAATGCTAGCCTATCACATACTTCCGTTATGTGGAATTGAGTATTGCGTCAACAAAAAACAAAAAACAAAAAAAAGAATACACTTTGAATTAACCGATTTAGAAATTATTCGTTGCTCCAGTTTTTCCTTATTGGAAAGCAGATTTTAATTTGTAATTCATATTTAACTTTCAGATTTAATTTATTATGTCCAAACACAAGTCTGGAGCCAGAAAGCGCAAAGAACGCTTGGAGGTCAATTTGGTCAAAAATATTGAAAGCTATTAATGAAAGGAGCATCATTCTCCAAGCCAGAGACGCCACTATCGACATTGAAGTTCAGAACCTTGACAGTTTACTGTCTGACTTGAATCTGATTCGAAGCCAATGGGATCAAATTTTAAATGAATGCAAAACAGTCGCCATTGAATTGGGAATCTCACCAACGTTCCCTCACACCCGAAAAAAAAAAACTTACAAGATGTTTTGAACAATATGAAGAAAATGATACTTACACAGAAGATCAAGAGACTGATTTCAAAATCAACACTTTCCTCGTAATTGTTGATTCAGTTATTGCAGGAATTTCAAATCGATTTACTGCTATGAAGGATTTGAATGCAACTTTCTCATTTTTGTGGCGATTCACAGCGATGGAAGAAACTAAAATTCGAGAGGCAGCCACAAATTTTGTCAAAAAACATGAGTCGGACGTGTCTGAAGATCTGGAGGACGAAATGATCCATCTGAAGCACATCTACGAAGCCAATTTTGAAAAAGAGTTGTCACCGTTTGCATTGCTGAATGCAATCTACATTCGAAATTTGGAAACAGTATTTCCTAATATTTGTGTTGCTCTTCGTGTATATTGCACTATTCCAGTTACTGTTTCCAGCGCCGAGCGTTCCTTCAGCGTTCTTGCCAGAATTAAAAACTTTCATCGATCGTGCTCCACACAAGACCGTGTTTCAGGTCTTGCCACTCTTTGCATAGAGGCCCCTTTAGCGAGACAGCTAGATTTTGATGTTCTTATAAAAAGTTTTGCGGCCCGAAAAGCAAGGAAAGCTCATTTGTAATTAAAAGACACTTGTTTTTTAAATTTAACTAACAGTTAACAGTTATCAGTGACCACGATTGAAATGTTGATTAATGCAACGATCCAATAAAACATTTTTAGCTGAAAATTGAACTTTTCCTTTTTGTACCTTTGTTTTCAACGTTTGGGTAAAATATTGAAGATTCATTCTTATAAATTTATAAGATTGTTTGTTAAAACAAATTGCTTTGAAATAAATAAACTTGCTCCTTCATATAATCAGCAGATAGGTACATAGTTATTGTCTCAAAAACTTTATTTTGTAATGATTAAGGGGAGGGGGGCCTATAATTTTATGTCCCCCGGGCCCGGATTTTCTCTCGACGGGCCTGAACAGACCTATAGTCTACCATATACCTCTTTCCACGAAAAGAACCATACGTATAATATTTTCTACTATAGCTCAAAGGCTCCAATAAAAGAAAATCTCTGGAACCTTAAAGCTGATGAATTGAAGCTCCCTAAAGGTTCCAGAATGATAGATAGTAGGAATAGGTCTGTTCGCGTACTACGATTAATTGCAATTAATTGCAATGAAGCCGTTTTTGTTCTCCGTTTTACTGAATACTGAAAATTTCCCCTCTTTCAGTAAATATCAGTAGGGTCTGAGCTACTGAAAAATACTGAAAACTGTCAGACGGTTTTTGGCGTAATGTTATTATGAAGGACGAATATTTTTATCGCGATAGTTTACCACCGCTTAGGATGACTTTATAATAACAATAGTTCTCCCAAAAAGCGACAACTGACACTTTTGTTTGTCGATTTTCAGGAAATGCAATGAGGGCATTTTCGTACTTTTCCTGAATTTCACCTACCACATGATTTAGGAAAATTCAGTAAAATTCAGTGACTGAAAGTACGCGAACAGACCTAATGAGTATATTATTAAATCAATTATCCACAAATCATATATTGAAATGATCATTCGCGAATCATCCACAAATCACAATGAGCGAAAGAAAGCATTATAAAACATGCATTATAAAATCTATTGTACATGAATCAGCATACTCGACCTCTTTCGCTTTAGACCCGCCTACTTGAACAAAATTGAGATGACTCGTGTAAACAAAACACGCTAGATTACATGGACGCATGGACCCGTGTCTAAACACAGCCTAAAGGCTAGAAAGTCTGGTATGATCCTCATGTTATAGGATGGATAAGTTTGGGTTATAATTATAATCAAGTTTAAACCAGTCAAAATTAATATATATTGATATTAATTGAAATATTATTATTGAAAATATGTGAAAATATATTATTGAAAATAGTATGTCATCTGCTACTGAATTGTATAGTTTTTTTTTTTTTTTAAGATAATGATATGTTTTCTTCTGTTTAACAAACAAGTAATTTAATTAAAACACCTTTTGTCACTCCAGTTATAACTGTACACTGAAAGAAAAATCTTGGTAAAATCAACAATTTTCCTTAGTTGTTTTTGCGTCAACTACGGGCTATAGTTAAAACAACCATAAAAAAATAGTTGATTACTTTTATGCACCATGACGCGTGGTTGATAAATAACGTCCGTGGTGCAAAAAAAGTAAGCAACCACAAACAATGGTATTCCAACCATATACATAGTACGAAATATAGGCAGGGGAGGCGTGAATGCCGCAGTTGAATTTGGTGTATCACAATGCAGCGACAATGTCGCTGTCAATGCAATCAAGGCACCAACCAAATTCATTTTTTTTTTCTTTTGTATTGCTAAATCCTGTTGTACGAGGATTAGGTTGGCCAGACCATTCAACCTAATTCAATCAGATTTACTTGAACCTAGTGGTGATGCCAACCTATGGTAGGTATCACCGCTAGCGGTGCGGCAAAATTAGAAATTTGGCAAATTCTGCCGCTGCCGCAAATTCGGCCGCAGCCATTGTGCGCGTTACCATACAAAACAGTGCATTCTAATTTTTTGACTGCGCTTTGCCGCAGCCCACTGTTTTGCCACAGCGGAATACGCTGTATTCTGAACAAAATAGCGTCATGCAACGTAATATAAAGGCTTCACAGCATAACATGAATATGAATTATATCGAACAGCAAAGCGAACACAATTTTGCCATGTATCATATGAAACTTCTATGATAGAATAGGAGTATGAGTATGAGGAGTATGAAAAATCAACAGTTTTCCTTAGTTTGGCCATCAACTAGGGCTATAGTTAAAACAACCATAAGAAAATGGTTGATTACTTTTATGCACCATAACGCGTGGTTGATAAACAATTTCATTCGGAGCATGAAAAACGTCCAAATGTTGAAACTATTCTACTTTGCGTAGAATAATTCCAAAGACTTTGCTCACTGAATTACGTTTGTTGAAATCAACTATTGCAAAGTAGTTTAAGTACCATAAAAACTGTTGATAATTCGAAACGTTGAAGTTTTGAGTGAATTGATGAATATTTTCTATTTATCAACTAATTTTCGTGGTTATGAAACAATTAAAACAGTTGATTTCATGAACGTTGCGATATTTTTTGTATAACCAGAGCCAACTACTTTTATATCGTTAAATTAACTATATTAACATAATAAAAATAACTATTTTCCGTAGTTCGTTAAACGATTTTGAATGAATCGTTGCAATACTATTAAAAATAGTTGAATCAACCAAGAGTTTTTCTTTCAGTGTAGATTCAGAAAGATGATTTAGCTATCTAAATAATATTGAAACATTTGAAACTTTTGATTCAGCAAAATGAGTCAAAATCGTTTCAATTTATTAGCAGTATTATCTATCAATAAAACAAAGCTGGAAATTTTAATGAACAGGTGATGGATTTACTTACTCAACAGAAAAATAGGCGCATGGAGCAATATAGACAATAAGCAGAATTTATTACTGATTTGACTTATATGTGCATAATATTTATTCAGCCATTTTGAAATATATATATATATATATATATATATATATATATATATATATATATATACATATATATAATATATATATATATATATATATATATATATATATATATATATATATATATATATATATATATATATACATTTTTCACTCAGAAAAATACTTCTATTTTTTTAAGAAAAATGAGCACATTATCAAAGAAAATTGGTAATGATTCTGCGCCAAAGAAATATTTACTCAATCCTGGAACTGATATTGAACTTGCCCTGAGTAAAATTTGATATAAGTTCTGTTCGCGTACCTGAATCTACTATAATATATTAAAGTATATTCGCGAAAAGTCGTTTTTGTACTCTTGCTGCAAGCCAAATTTTGCAGCAAAAAGAAGCCAGCTGCCAAATTCTGTTATTGCTGCAGTTATTGCTGCAGTAGTTTCAAGAAAATCTGCCATCTGGCATAAATCGGTTCACGTACGATCACCGAAGTTAAGCTGTGCTGGGCGCGGTTACTACTCAGATTGGGGGACCGCTTGAAAGCATCGCATGTTATTGGCACGCAAAAACTCTCCTTCCCTTCATATCATAAGAGTGGCTTACTTTGAAGGGAGGGAAAAAATAAAAAAAATAAGTAAAAAAAATAGAGTCAACATCAATTTTTCCATTTTTCCCTTTTGTTATTAAGTGCAACATTTTTTTCTTATTTTCTGAAGCGCTAGTATTATTTATGCCTAGTTGCCTATAATGTGACACTTAATCAATGGAGTTAGGACAACTGAAGACGAACAAAGTAAACCATGAACCGGAATTCGAACCCGTGAGCGGTAGATCGCTGCTTTGGATTGACACGTTAGCGAGCTAAGCTATCGACCCCTTATTTGTGAAGAAGAAATATTGATAGAAGTCATAGCAACTATCAATTTTTTCGTCGAATATTGAAGCGTGGTTGTTGTTGAAACATGTAAAAGCATGTTCGCGTTGTAGATATAATTTACTAAATTCATAGACATAAGGTGTGTTCCCGTACTTTCAGTCACTGAATTTTACTGAATTTTCCTGAATCATGTGGTGGGAGAAATTCATGAAAGTACGGGTCCTGAAAAGTCCTGAAAACTGACAACCAAAAGTGTCAGTTTTCGGTTTTTAGAAGAACAATAGTGATTATAAAATCATCCTAAGCGGTGATAAATTATCGCCACAAAAATATTCGACCAATAGTAAATATACGCAAAAAATATGTTCCTTGCCGCGCACACTTGAAAATATTTACTCGCGCCACACCGTTTGACACTTTTCAGTAGCTCAGACCATGGCCGTCATATAGGAGCAAGTACTGGTCCTTGCAGGCTAACCCCACTCACATTGATTCCCACGAGCTGCCACTGCTTGATTGGGAAGCAGTCAGTGGGAGACATTGTTATTTGTATCTGTATTTTTGTTGTTGTTTCTTCTTATTTTTTTAAGTTTAGCATAATTTTTTTTGAGTTTTTGCTTTTATTTTTTGTCTAGTCTGTAATGAGATTAATATTTGTTGGTGTAGACAATAATACATCGATTAATAAATAAATAAATAAATAGAGTTTTCACCAACACCCAATCATTACTTTCCATATAATTTGAGTTCATTCAACTTCCAGCTCTGGATTATTCTAATGTTTTAGAATAATCCAAAAATCGAAATTTCGCTTACCTTATTACTTCTTTTTTCCAACTGTAGGGTAATGCTTCGAACCATCTAGCGAAAAACGAGATTTCAGCCCAAATAAACTTCATATCAGGATGCTTAGCCAAAAAATTTAACATGTTGTAAAGTATGTATGATGTAGTGCGCTCGTGGTATTCGTCAAAAGTTCGAAGCCATCCTTAGAACGAAGTAGTGATATCATGAAGGTGGTGAATCTCGTGGTCAAAAACTATGCTTACCCGGGTCATTGTGAGAATGCGGAACGACAAATACTTTTAATATGTTATTTGTACTGAACGTATTATTATCGTATTGAATTTCCCAGCCTTGAGTCCATTTTGCTCCATTAACGTTTTGGAATGGAATCTTTTTGTAGAGGTCAATCATCTTTTCATGTGGAAAAATCAAAAGAAATGATGGTAAATAGAAAATATAAAGTAAAAATGCACACTAATAAATATACACTGGAGAAGACCTATTAAATATAAATAAAATGGTTTCAAAATATTGTTTTATGTACCTACACACATTTATGTCACATATGAATTTTCCATAAAAATGTTGTTAGAGGTGAAATCGAAAGCATACATTTTTCGAATGATTTTGCCAAGTTAATAAGAAGTTCCGACATAAAACTCATTAGTAATAAAGTCTCGTACGGAGATTGGATAAGGAAAAATCGAATCGAACTCTCACAATGATGGCAGTAAAATTGAAAAAAAAAGTTGAATGAAACTGTCCACCTTAAAGTGCCAAAATTAATGTGACGGCCCTTAATAAATAGTTTGTCACAAAAGTGTACAATAATTTTATGATTCAAGAAAAGATCGTGTTGAAGACTGTGAAGTTTGCATAAACCACTGATAATGATTGCTGCTAATAATTACTGATGACGAATAAAGCTTTTGTACACTGTTGTGCCAGAATTCGATCGATCATGCAAATTTTATGGGAAAAATAGTGACGTGATTCTTTCCGGTCACCTGAAGATAGTAACACGCAGCTCGTACCAGAACCATAACGGAATTTGAATTTTGCCGCATGCTCAGTAAATGGTTCTACAGGACAAGTCGATATATTTCTTTCCCTCGCAGTGAAAATTTTCCTAGCGCGCTCTTATGGTGATCTCTTTCTATCTTGCTATTCTTGTTCTTGCTATTCTTGTTCTTGCTATCCTCATATCGAAAATATATGCTTTATTTAAGACAACTTTTTTTTAGCAGGAATAAAAACACAGGTTAAATGATTGTTCCAGATGAAAAAAAAAACTTCAATAACTCATTTTCCAATCTATTATTTTACCTGTATATCTGGTTTGAAAGTTCCATCCAACTGACCCCAGCACTTATTTTGCCAACTTGTCGCTGTTTTTTGGATTTTGATACTAGTTTTTTTCTCAACAGATGTTTCATCTTGGCTGAATTCATTAATTTGTTCTCTTGCATTAGTAATGTCTTGCTCCCGCAAAAATAGTTCATCTTCCAAAAGCCTTAATTTAATCTCGATATTATGTAGATTGGACTGAAATTAAATAATAAAATTATCAAAAAATATGAATCTTATGTAGTGATTCTTTCACTTCTTTAAATCACACTTTTTATTTAATTAGACGATAATATCTCGAATTGGACTTAATCCATAATTTTTGGAATACAGTGATACGCTTTGAAATACATTTTATTGTTTTGAAGATAAGAAACACATCTAACGCACCCCGGAAAGCTATAATCTAGCTTACAAATTGGCGATATATTTTTTGGGTTAGATAAAGCTAATAAATTAGTGCATGCATGCAACAGCTTATAATAGTTTCCCCGTGACTCATATCAACAGCCCAGATTTACAGGCTTCAACTTAACATGTGTTTTTAAAATTTGGGGGTGAAGATAAACCGTTCATCAGATCGTGTTTTTTATAGAAATTTTCACAAATTCATAAAAACTCGTGTTGTGTTGTGGCATGTAAACTTGAACGTAGGAACTAGGAAATTACCTTATCGGTAAAAAAGTCAAATATGCAGTATAAAATCAATATTGTCACAATCCCAATCAATAAAAATCGCTTGAATCGGCGTTTGTAACGAAACATGCTAAATTTAATTACTATTTACTTCATACACCAATGACTACAATTAATGTTTAAATGTAAGCAAAACAAAAAAGTACATATCAATAATACTTGTAACCTGTGTTTCCGACAACTAAATTCTAATCGACATCGATGCAAAAGGCAAATACTTTCATTTTTGATCGCATATCGTATTATCGACAATGATAAGATTAAATGAACTAATGCAAGATAAGTAAATGTTAGTGTAAGCATGTAAGTGAATAAGTAAGTAGTCAGAAGTAAGTAAAAATTGAAGTTGGCAATAGTGTGAGTGAAATTTATCTTGAAGTGATTGCAGATACTCCAGAAATTGAATTTGATATAACACTTTATAAAATTCATTAAATACTTTTTTTGATAGTGAGCCCTGCTAGATGATGCTGCAAAGAACCCTATATTACAACACCACCACAAAAGTTTATTTGCTACCATCCATCTCGTCTTGATTTCTGGGTTGTGGAAAATACTAGCTGACCCGGCAAAATTCGTACCGCCTCAGAATAAATAAATGTTGTTTTAACTTATTGGCTGAATTAAATTCAATTTTTTACTAAGATCAAAATAAATTAAGTTCATTGAATGTAATTTAATTCATCATCATCGGGGCACTACAGCCCGAATCGAGCCTTAGCCTCCTTAATTCTTCGCCTCCATTCGTCTCGGTTCAGTGACCGCGTCCTCCAGTTCGGTGCTCCCAGAAGTGACCTGCTGTCAGCAGCTATCGAATCCTCCCAGCGCTTGCGTGGCTCCGACTGGCCTGGCTCCGCTCGCTCGCCCCTTGAGAGACCGTTTGGAGATTCGATTGTCGCTCATTCGTTTGACGGTAGAGATTTCCGGCTCGTCATATATGATATACAGCTCGTTGTTGTATCGGATTCGCTATCCATCTTCTTCCCGTATTGGACAGAGAATCCTTCACAATACAGTCTTCAAGACATTTCAGATCATGAATGTTGCCAACGAAGGAGGGTGAGGGCGAGTTTCCCGCGCCTTAAATCGGGAACATTAACCAGACTGGCCCTCCAGGCTGGGGGTTGGGCAATGGGCCAATAACCCATTCCCGTAAAACTTTACTTATTCAGGAACCTGATGTAATTTAATTACATTGTATTTAATTCGCGAGGCACCAAAGCATTTGCTTTATTGAAGCGAATTGAAATGATTCGCGCAGCATTCTGCCCTACTAAGTATAAGCGTTCTATCTACATTTTAGATCTTTCGAGATATTCAACGTTTTTTGTTTTTCTAAATGTTGCAAACATGGATACAAATACATTTTCTTGAGAGACATCTTAAGTAAAAGCTTTCCCGTTGAAAATAGTTGTGGAAGATCGGTCTAAAGCAGATAGGACTTTTTTGTAGAAACATGCAACGAAATAATGTCCTCATTACTAAGCGCAACGATTTAAAGGGCCCCTGCTAACGAGTGCTTGAAAAAGAGCGAAGGTTGGGTGCACTTTTGGTGGCAGGGGACCTCTAAACCACCTCTATTAGGGCGCTTTTTGTGCAGCTACATTTATTGGTTGAGAGTAAATCTAATATTCTTGCAATAAGATAATCTGGCTCTTGTGAGACTGCACTGCATTTCGGCATGGACTAGAACTGAACGTGACCATGCTAGAGTCCAAACTGCGAAAAACCCGTCACTAATGGACGTTAACGATATAGCCAGGGTCACTCTATTGGACCTCGAGCTTCGCATTCCGGGTAGAGATGAACGGAATGAAGGTATCAACATCGAATATAGGTTTATTCATAAATGCCTTTTCTGGTCCTTGTACAGTGTCCAGAATTATTGCTGAATGCCATGCTTCTCTTGGAGAGATGCCTGAACATTTGGCAGTGCAATTGATTTGGGTGCTTGATCATAGAGGTATTCGGAGCAACTGTGAGTCTGATGAACTGGTAAGGCTGCACCTTGCTGCCGGAGGTCTCATGCACTTCACTAGGTACACCGATGTGTACCTATATGTATTTTTCGGCCAAATTCTTTGATTATTGTTTCGAAAGTTGACTCGCAAAAAATTTGATAAAAAGTTCGGAAAATTGGAAAAAGCTCCCATAATGTGTAGAAAGTTAAATGAGACAATGTTCTGTGAATCGTCTTAATATTTTCTATCGAATTTGATAGTTTTTACACATCATTTTCTCCATTCATTTTTAACTTTTTTACATTGGAAAAAAGTATACAATTGGGAAGGTTGGAATCTGCTCATATGAACAAAAATAAAGTTCCACTTTTGATCCGTTGCCAAGTACTTGGGAGTACCACGGTCACTAGTAATAGCACAAAACGAGTCTTTATGAGTTAATGAAAACTTCTGCGAACAAAACCCGAGGTAATGACCGGTACCTCTTTACCCTCGCCTTCTAAAAATCATGTTGAATGAATCTGAACCATTTGAATTAAATCCTCTTTACATTTACCTTTTTTTCTATTTGAATACATTGCCACATTTTTGATCATCATTGTTCATGAATGATTAAAAACAAATTAAGATTCAATTTTATATATTTACAATTAAAAATTAAGGTAAAACTCGACTACGTGCCCCCCATAGCCGTTAGACAACTTTACCGATTGTGTTTTTTTTTGCGTTTTCGTGGTTGCTTGTTTTTAGGGGTGTTTTTGGTTGTTTGTTTGTTTATCATCTATGTGCTGTCTTCTGGTGTGTTTTTTGAACGTTTTTGTGAGTTGTTTTTAAATTTTTGGTCTCTGTTCGTCTTCTGGTGATAGCAGGGGTAAAAATTTGAAAAAGAATACTCAAAACCATATTGAAACTAGACGAGAAGACAACACGATCGTGCTACACAAGCAAACAAACAAAAAAACAGCCTCATAAACAAATACACAACCAAAAAAAAAAACACAAAAAATGCAATCAGTAAAATTGTCGGTACTTTTCTGTTTTTCCCCCCCATTTTTTTTCACTTTTTGTTGTTGCAATGCTTCTAAAATTGATTAGAAAGTAGTAATTAACCGAAATTATGATGGAAAAACACGTTTAAAAAAAGAAAATTTTAAAATTTTTTTTAAATTAATTTCTTAATTTAAAAATTAATTAAATTAATTTAAATTTGGAATTAATGTCACATAACAGTGAGAATAAATTTTGGTACTTTTCTGTTTTTTTCCCTCCATTTTTTTTAATTTTTTTAATGAAAACTGCTCGAAATGAGTTAAAAAGTGTTACTCCACAAAAATTGAAATGGGAAAATGCATTTAAAAAAAAAAAATTTTGCCGATTTTAAATTTTTTTTCCATTTTTATGTGGCAGAATGAGTTTTTCAAAAGTTAATGTGTTGTTGCGGAGGCCTGCTGTAAAATAATTGTAAAATAAATTGTAAAATAATTGCTTAATTGTAAATTGCGTTGAAGCTTCAGAAAGGTAAGACGTCAAAAATAGAGCAAAATTTATTCTCACTGTTATGTGACATTAATTTAAAATTTAAATTAATTTAATTAATTTTTAAATTAAAAAATTAATTTAAAAATAAATTAAAAAAATTTTTTTTTTATTTTAAACGTGTTTTTCCATCATAATTTTGGTTAATTACTACTTTCTAATCAATTTTAGAAGCATTGCAACAACCAACTGTGAAAAAAATGGGGGGGGGGGAAACAGAAAAGTACCAAATTGTCTAACGGCTATGGAGGCCAATGTGTCGATTTTAACCGAAATAAATTAGATTTAATTCCGTTGGTTATTGTGTGTATCCTCGTCATTTTCACCACTTTTCACCAAAATTCGTTATCCCGGATTTCCACGTCGTTTATTAGGCCATATTGTACACATCCGACATTTTAATTTGGAAGTGAAATCGGAGACTAGAACCTTTTAGAACTTTCAATGTTTGCGATTATTAATGGGTTTTTGGTAATTTAATTTTTTTTCACTAGCGTTTTCTAAGTATTTTGCTTGCTGTATGAGCACACATTTCATTATTAATCATGATTATAATTATTATATTATAAAAAGGAGTCGAACTTCTCTTAACGAACTTAACTTCCAGTCACACTTCTCCTCCGTCACTCTTGTTCGTTCTCCTTTTGCCATTTCTTCGCACTTTTCTTCGTCATCATTTCTGTCTACCTGACAGCTGATGACAGCGAACAGCGAATAAACCAACAACAACGTTCTGTTAAAAACTTCACCAACTTCATCCATCTGTAATTTTTCAATGAAACCCCGCCATTGTTGATTTCCAGTGCAGGCAGCCAGCCAGCCATCAAAAATCCAGTCGGGCAGCAGACCGTTCATTTTGACAGACGCAAGTAACGAGAAAAATTATCTATCATCATCGGAGTGAAAAGTGTATGCGACGGACGTTGGGTTTGGTTTGACTATTCGAAATACCGAAAAATCAGCACGTTCTACAGCGACCAGCCACATAGTGTGCTTGCATATTGGTTTTAAATGCAGCAGCAAGAAAGGCAGCAGTAACTTCGATCTTTAATCGAGGCGTGAATTGTTCGTGATGTGTTGTGGTGCAAAATCCAAATAAAATCTTTGAAAAAGTGTATATAGAGTATCGAGACAGCGCGCGAATAAATGCAAGGCGATAAGCTGGCGTTAATGTCTGTTGTTGCTGCCAACTATCATAAAATCACAACGAGAAGTTGGAATAATGTGCGACGTGTGCGCTGATTTTTTGCATCTTCTTGTAACATGTAAGCAAAAATCTTGCGTTTATTTACTAACTTAGATTTGGAGATTTGTTTGCCTGCTCGACAAGTTCTCGAAGGTGCAGGCGAATTTGAAAATATTTCGAGTGAGAATTTGTGAAAATTTGCCTGATGGTTGGCGATACTCAGCCGGAGAACCCTTTGTTGTTTGACAGCGGAGCAGCGAACAGGAGAAATGGTAAAATGGAAGAAAGAACTGGCCGTGTCAAATGGCTGTTATGTCGACAACAAAAATTGAATGATTTTTCAGGACGGATTTCAATTGAAATGCTATTTATGCAAAATAAGGAGCTAATTTTGTATTAAGCGGCTAATTGGTAGCTGACAAGCAGTTTGGGACATATGACCTTTTGCGGAACTAGTAAACCAGCTGTCTGGCGAGTTTCGTCGGGGTCGCTGACTCGAGTCGGTTAGGTTTTGTGGATTTTACGACAGGTCGATTGTATTAGATGACCTTTCACTGGACTTTGTTGTTCGTGATGCAACTGTTTGCGTTATATATCACTATGAAATCGTTGTATATCAGTACCCCGCATATCACTATGCAAACAAAGAATTTGTTAATGCGACGCACTTGAATGGATGATAGCGAAATAGAGAATAAATGAGAAGGAACTTGTATAGTAAATAAACACTACTCAAAAGAGTCCTTTTCGAATTATGCACGCAAATTTAGCGTTTTTGCATATGGTCAAATGTAGTTATTTTTCTAGCAGTACTTTTCTAGGGCGTATACTTCGAATATTTAAAACTAAGTATGTTATGCCGGGTACTTGTTAAAAAGAAATTTCCGCGAGTCTCATACACAGGTAGCCAATCATTATTGTGATATTGCACTGCAAATTTTATTGAAATTTCGAATAAAAAATGAATTTATCTGGGGTAATATACGTATAGCACCCTAAATTTTAGTTTTACAAAATTTTCAATAGAACCTTGTACAAAGAAAAAAATCTTAGAATTAAATCGAGTTGCCTGGGGCAAAACGCAACCAATAATATTCTTATTTGATAACGATGTAGCGAAACTAAATGGGATCATTCGTTTTAAATCTATCATTTCAACTTCGATTGATCTCTAAATTGTTAGCCTGCTCCACATGTAAGCCACTAGCCTAGAATTATTTTCTTACAATCTGGATATTATGTAGCTTGTGGTTCATTGCAGAAAAACAGCTGGGACCGTAGGTATCCCTGAAGTCAGGAGCTATCAGATAGTTGAAAGAACAGGTTTGCATGGACCCAATTACAATGTATAGCTTGCGCCGCTGTGATTGTAACCGTGGATGACCAACTCTCAATTTTTTGGCTGGCTATAAGTTTAGCAGGTCGTATTTGGCATGCTGTGTTTTTTGAATCGCAGATTGAAGAGGTCTTGAGCACAAAGTTGTTTTTTCATGAATCATTGAATGAATATACAGGCTTGACTCATGAACGATGCTTTATAAATTGGATTTTGAACTCTTCAGACAACTAAACATTTATAGACAATCAAACTTTGACGGCTATCAGCATCGGCCGCAAGCTTCATCATTATGTCTGACCGTAGGCGCAGTGCGGGGTACAGCACTGACTGCAGCGTTAATGGCAACGTCAGCAACAAGGCACATCTACTCATTGTATTTTTGCAGTTAGGGCATGCTGCTTGGGCACCTTTTGATTACACCCATATTTTGAGATTATGGACTTGTTTACTATTTACAGATATCGTCAAATCTAGGGCGAAACTTAATCGGTGTATAGTCCGCAAATTTAATCAACGGACATTTTCTGGCGCGTTTTGTCGATTAGACAGAAAATATTGATGTACTTCAATCTATCTATTTGCCCATCAGCTGTAAAATAAAATAGCCATACAACGTTAAAGCCATAAATGCCAATATTACCGTTACATATTTTCGTCAAAAAATGTCCAAAAAAAAAACACCTTTCGAAGAGGTAACACTAGAATCAATCTTACCAGCTTCCTGTCTACTCTATATGTCTGCATGTTTCATCACCTTAAAACGTGACTACAACTTACTTGATGTGAAGTTATGTTTATATGGTTGGCGTAAATATAATTCACGACCCTAAAAAAATTGCACTTCATGAATACCTAGGGAAAACTTCTGGTTATCCTACGAGAGGTTTTCAAAAATTGTGCAAATATTCAAAATTTGATAATTTTTTAATTTTGTTTCTACATTTTTTCCTGTTATCTCAATGCACTTATTCCATCTATACTCTAGCGCTTCTATACCCTTCTTATAATTCAATTCCTCCAACGCCTCGGAAAAACCGCTCTGCATCAGCTATCACCTCTTCTTTGGTTGACATTTTTTTTGTTGAACAGATTAAGAGTGCTAATTCAGGCGAATGAAGTGGATGGTTCAGCACTTCCAATCGGAGTTCATGGACCTTTGCCATGGTAAAAACGGACTTATGTGCAAGTGCATTATCCTGGTGAAAATCGATCCAATTTTCGGCCAAAAGATTATTTTGCGGTCTTTTTTCGTGAATTTTTTTTTTAGCTACTTTAGCTAACAAATTAGCGTAGTATTGAACTGTTTTAGGGTTTCTTTTGGGGTTGTGTTCAATAAAAAAAATTCCTTGCAATCCCACAACACTGTCGCCATCACTTTTCCGGCTGCCACACGCGTCTTGGCTTTATTCGGTTGAGGAGAATCGCTATGATTCCATTGTTTTGCTTGTTCTTTTGTTTCAGGGATATAGTGGTAAATCCAGTTTTTTTCAGTAGCTATACATATTCTCGAAAAATCGGTTCCTTCGAAATAACGCCAGATTTTCTCTAGAAATTGGTCCTGGTAGAACTTTTGTTCTTTGGTTAAAAAACGTGGCTCCCATCTTACTGAAATTTTTTTCAACCCTAATTCGTTCGTTCAAAATATAGTATACTGACTCAGTTGAGATCCCTGTAATATGACTTATCTCCCGTACTTTTAATCTTCGATCCTTTGAAACCATTTTGTAGATTTTATCGATGATTTCTGTAGAGGTATATGTCGACGGCCTACCACTTCTCTGAATATCTTCCACGCTCACTATCCCATGTTTCACCCACAATGCGGTGTCCAAGTATTCCTTAATTTGACTTGGTAGCATATTCTTTTTGACAAAATATTTAATCACGGCTCTGATTTCAGTTTTCCCCATTTTCTGAGATAGAAATGGGTTCCCGCTAGCAAAAAATCGTAGAAAAATAAATTATGCGACCAATTGTAACGAAACTGTACAGACAACTAACTAAAACACCAAGCTGTCGAAAGAATATAAATTTATTTATATACTACCCTCGAATCTACGTTAGGTCGAGAAGTTTTCAAACAGCCCCTGTACACCGATATACAAAAAAAAATAGTTTCTTCTGAACCAAAGCATACATGTAATTTGTTCACCGACCACTTTTAGGAAGTTTTCTGTCCGCTCAGCGGCTCATCTAGCGTGCCACTTTCTCAATAATTTTAATTGTATGTCGCTGATGAACATTACAAAAACTATCAATGAACTCGACATGAAAAAAGGACCTGGGCTACACTTACATCCTCCGAGCTTCATAATTGAGAATGCAGAAACGATTATTTCACCCTATCTTCAACAAATCGCTGTCATCCGGAAAATTTCCCCATTTTAGAAAACTTCCCATCTCACGCCGTTTCTTAAAAATAGTGACAAACGCTCGATTGAAAATTATTGATCCATCGCCATTTTGTCAGCTATGCCGAAGCTGTTTGAAAAAATTCTTTATGATAAACTTACAACTATTATTAATCCTCTCCTGAAGGAGCAACACCAAAGCTTCAGAAAAGATGGATTAACTTATGACAATAATCTCGAATGTGCTTTCCAATTTGGAAAAAAGGCAACAAATCGATACTATAAACACAGATTTTAGCAAAGCTTTTGGCCGTATGGATTTGAAATATAAGCTTCATTCAGGAAATTTCCTACCTTCGTAATCGAACACAATTTGTAAAATTAATTCCAAGGCTTTCTTTCCGAAAAAATTACTATCCCCTTTGGGGGACCTGAAGGCAGCAACCTAGGGCCGCTCCTGTTCAAAATTTTGATTTTTGATCTTTCGAAGCTGTTGTATGACATTCCGCACCTGTGCTGATTCAAATTTTGTTCAGTCAAAACTATTATCGGTTGAGTATTGGGGTGCCTGTACAAAACTTTTTCTTAACCTTCAGCTTACAAAGTGAGGTTATTTTAACCCCATGACATTCGAAATGCATTAAATATTATGTATAACATAACCAAAAAAGTTGAATTTCACAGTATCTGGCGATTGAATATTGGCTGGTCAATTGACTGTGCTGAAAAAGTACTGCGCATATTATGTTTTTTAAATAATTTTTTAACCATACATTATTTTCATGGTGTATGCCGAGGGTTAACGTTGGTAAATGTCCTGTCACAAGCTTTTCTCGTAAGACCTCTACTTTAAATTTTTATTATAATCTGAGCTGATGATAATCAGCTACTAAAAAATGTACATAGTGTTGTAGATCTGTAGCTGCGCTTTAATCTTCAATACGACAAGATTTTGCCAGGGTCAGCAAGAAACATGCAAAAAAAATTCAAGAACTTATGGGTTACAAAAATGGGTTACATTACTCGTATACGGTTGCATCGTCTGGAAACCTACTCAACATATTCATAGCGTTAGGCTGTACTCACCTTAAAGTCTTGATTCAGCGGGAAGGTCTTCCCATAGATTTTAATGCTCTTCATACTGTTTTTGTGCGCTACCATGAGTAACTTGACATAACAGCTGACCAAGTGAAAAAAGTGTTGAGCATCTTTGCCTCACATGTCTCAGCTAAGTATTCTCTTCAAAAATCAAGAAATGAGTTTAAAAATTATCATTCCTAATAGAAAGTTTTCATCAAACTGCCTTAAACTTTTTTACCACAATTGTGGTGGCATGAAAAGCAAACTAAATAGACTCATTCTTGACTCAAAGTCTTGCCAATTTAATGTGCTAACGTTCACAGAAACCTAGTTAAACAGTTCGCACACTAACGAAGAAATATTAGATGGTAACTGGACTATTACCAGGAACGACCAAAAATATTTTTCTACTGGTCAAACTCAGGTGGTGGTGTTTTAGCAGCTGCTCGTAACTCGCTATCAAGCGAAATAGTTGTAAGCAGCTCATATAATCTCTTTGATCACAAGATTATTCGCATTTCCTGGTCCAGAGGTTTCATTTACATTGGAAATCTTCGAGATTTCAATCGCCCAAATCTAAAATTTACGGCTGATGATGAATCTTCTTGACTCCAACGATCTCAATCTAGTTAGTATATTCTATGGCAATAATTTGCAGCAATAGCTACGACACCTAACCAAAATGGAAATTGGTTAGATCTTATATTTACTAATAGCTACGAAGATGTAGTGGCTAATCGAACTGTTGATGCAGACATTTTTTTGGCAACACTCTCCACCACTCTGCTTTCACAGTTGAGTTGCTATCTACATCTGATATGTTCACTTTCCTATCTTACAATGGCTCTACTGTATATGCCTTTCGCAATGCTGATTATAAGAGCATTACGGATTATCTTCTCAGAATTGACTGGGCTAGTAGTTTTTCAACGCTAGAATTGGACGATGCTGTATCCTTATTCTATGAGTTAGTTTTTGACGCCGTTGAAAAGCTCACCCCAAAGATTAAGAGAAAAGACAAAATGTATGAACCATGGCTGGATAACAATTTAAGGTATTTGCGGAATCAAAGAAATAAACTTTATGAAGTAATTAAAACCAATACTGATGTCAGAGATGATATCAAGAATAAATATAATGAATTAACTCAAGAAATCCTGACGCAATCCCGTGAAGCGTATGAACATTATGGTAATATCATGGACGAAAATATAATTCATGATCCTAAAAAGTGTTTTAATTTCGTAAAAACTCAAACGGAAAACTTCGGCCTACCTTACTTCGATGTATAGAAAGAACTCTTGTTCGTCAAGCCCTCACGAAGTTTGTGACCTGTTCGCTGACCTTTTCCAGGAAGTATTTTGTTCGCATGCAAGCTTATCTAACATTCTTTCCTCTCAAACATTCCCACTAAATATCGTCTGTGAAATGTATCTAACTAAAGAGGAGATTACAAAGGTCATCAAAGATCTTAACGTCAACAAGGGTCCTGATTCAGACTTGCTACCTCCTAGTTTCATACTCAAATGTATGGAGTCGCTTATCTTGCCCGTGTATTTAATTTTCAATAAATCACTTTCTTGCGGGTTTTTCGCCTCTTCCTGGAAATCCTCCCATCTGACGCTAAATGTGGTGATAGGCGGTCATTTGATAATTACAGAGGTATTGCAATACTACCAGCATTGCCTAAACTATTTGAAAAAATTGTCTGTGATAAGCTCACTATTCTAATAGAACATCTTCTGAAAATACAACAATATGGTTTTAGAAAAGGCAGGCCAACTACTCGTGATTCTCGTCTCAGATGTTCTATGTAGCATTAAAACAGGGTATCAATTTGATACCATCTACACAGACTTCAGCAAGGCCTTTGATCGCATTTATCATGATATTTTTCGAATTAAACTACAAAAATTTGGTATCTCTGGTCTTGTATTAAATTGGTTAGACTCTTATCTTCAAAATAGGACGCGGTACGTTAAGTTCCAGGATATCTTATCCAAAAAATCGAAGTTTCATCAGGTGTTCCACAAGGCAGTCACTTTGGACCTCTTTTATTTAATATTTTCATATCGGAGCTTTCTGAAGTTTTATCAGACATTCCTCACCTTTTTTATGCAGATGATCTGAAAATGTACCTCACTATTAACTCGAAATCAGACTCTGTTTTCATTCAATCTCTGCTATCTCTTGAGCAGTGGTGCAAACAAAATAATCTTGACATTAATGTCAGTAAATGTCAAATCTTTAGCTTTTCTCGCCAAATGTGTAATATAAATTTTGATTACCGCCTCAATAATGTTTCAATAAATAATGTTGATAGTGTCATTGATCTCAGGGTTACTGTGGATAAAAAGTTGCGTTTTATTTTAAACTATGACAAAGTCTTAAGCACCACTAAAAAGCAGCTTGGATTCATCAAAAGACGTGCGAAGGAATTCAAAAACCTATGGGTCACGAAGTCTTTATACATAGCTTTAGTTCGACCATTGCTCGAATATGCATGTATTGTCTGGCACCCTACCTTTGATGTCCATAACGATAGGCTCGAATCAGTGCAGAAGTAGTTCTTGCTCTTTTCGTTGAGAGATCTGTATAAACCATACGAATTTCATAATTTACCTTCATACAGATGCAGGTTAAATCTTATAAATCTATCAAGTCTATCTTCGCAGAGGATAGTCATATGCTCCTGCTTTACTTTTGATGTTATCAGGGGCTTGATTAATGTTGTGTCCCTGTCCAATATGATAACCTTCAACGAATCAGTAAGGCTGACGAGGCACACACTTTTATTGAATGAACACCGACACCACACAGTTAACGCCAGCAATAAGCCAATCAACAGATGCTGCAACCTATTCAACAGCTTCGCAAAATATTACTCCCCAATCATTTCCAGACCTATGTTTAAAACAACTCTGACTAAGGTGCTCACGTCTTAAATGTCCCTACCAATTGAAATTGAAAGTCGACCATCACATAGTTTCATGCTAAGTGGCTTAAACCTGGCGATTCTTTCTTCAAGGAGAACGGTATTATAGTCCTGCCTTGTTTTTGCTGCTATTAGGGGCTCGATTAACGTTGAATATCTTTGAATTAAAATAACTTTCAATAATCCTGTAGGACGGACTAAGTACACAGGTCTCCTTAATGAGAATCGGCATCACACTGCAAAATATTCAACAATTTTTCCAACTAATAATCGCCGTCTATATATATCCTAATCCAGCTTCAAAAGTTCTCTATTCAAAGTTTTAATTTCCTAAATCATAACTTTTTTCCTTTTTTTGAAATCTTCATACCAAATGGAAACCAAACAAAACCTGTGAACATGAACATGTCTAATTTTAGTTCTACTTAAGAAAACATTTTTGGTAATTAGTTTTTTTGTTATAGACCCTGCTTGGCTTAAATAAATAAATAATCAAATTTTTCTGCATGAAATCTTCCTCATTTGCCCAGTTTCTATCGCGGTATAGCTAATGTTTTAGTTATAGAACCCAAAATAGTCTCATTTATATTTTAATCTATCCGTCTGACCCACGACAATTGGTGTGAATGCTTCCTTGGAATACACTACTTCAACCAATGTTAACTTAATTTTTTTAAATATTTTACAGTTTTTATCTCATTCTTCGGATTGTATACTTGATTTATAGAAAATCTATTAGACATTTCAAGAAATCTTAACAATGACAGCCTCTTAATTTAATTCCAATGCTATAATGGTGTGTGTGTGTGTGTGTGTGTATGTGTGTATGTGTGTATGTGTGATGGGAAAGACGCATCAGGCTCCTCCAAGCAATCAGGCTAAAAGGCTTATTATACCAGCCTACCATTTTTCCCAGATTTCTTTACGAAATCCAGGATCAATGATAGGGGAAAAGAGGCTATATTCTGCACATATGCCACATCCCAGCCAAAGTATTGATATTTGTGACGCGCAAACGCTGGGCATTCATAGAGGAAATGTTTCGAATCGAAAATTGTGAGTTATTTGGTTATTTAAAAAGAGAGATACATGAAAAATTTTCAAAAAAAAATCATTCCGTACGAAACGATTTTGAAAACGAATAAATATAAAAATAAGTTCATATCCTAAAAGAAACAAAAATCAATCAACAAAAATCAATATGCCTGTCTTGGCTTTGCAAACTTTCCTTATCTTGTCGAGGAGGAATCTCGCAGTCGCATAGTTAGGCTCTGAATGGAAAACCTTTGTGTGCCTGGCCATATGAAAATATATCCATCTATCTTTGCCAGCATCAACTATTCATTTCTGAAAAATGGCGTGTGGAGATGTACTTGGCACCCACAATGCGGGCTCAAGGCTCTGTAGTGGATGCGTCAGCAATTTCATTTCCCTCTACACTAACTCTGACTAACCAGGCGTCTACGTAGCGCCAGCATCGTAGCTTGATTGTCATTTCAAATAACAATCAATTTCTTCAATCGCCCAGCAAGCAGCGAATACGTTCGGTAAGATAGCGAATATTTCTGCTTGAAAACAGAAACGTACTCTCCGAGGGAAGAGACCCACCAGTTCCAAATCCAACATCGGTCTTCGAATCGTCCGCGAAGAAGATCTCGGAGTATCCCCTCGTACAAAGATATGAGTATTAATAAAAAAAGAAATTCTTTCGACCAGGCACTAGTTTTTTTTAAATAGGTTTATAAATTTCATTTTCACATTCAATTTTTGAATTGTAGTGGCCACCGACTTTGAAGACATCGAGTCATCTATTTCGTATCATAGAGTCATCTATTCCTGGGCCATATAATTGTTATTCTGCTAATGTGGAAGCTTCTAGGATATTGATTTGGTGCCCTTTACGTTACATTCTGCTTCTCGAGTGTTCTCCTTAGTGCGTGTGTCTGCCACCTTCATCCGCTCAAAATCAGTTTTTATCAGAGAGCCCTTCAGTAATTGTAGGATATCACGAAAACAATTCATTGGATTTATTTAAAATCTTCAAGATATATTGCTTCAAAAAAAGTAATTTCAAAAATCTTTGTCTTTTTTTCAAAAAACCTGACCTCCTTAAAACGAGATGACTGCTTTAATCTCGCCTGAATTTAAAGTAGAAGAATTAAACTCGGATGATGTGCTGAAAAATTCTGGGGAGCTTTGGGTTCATTCTTAAACTGAAAATGCATTGGACGAATTAAGATTCAATGAAATGTCGCACTTTGTATATGCTTTATCTGCAGTTGAAAGTTATTATCTTTTATGAAATCCATAAAAAAAAGCTCTTACTAAATTGCCGACTCTTATAGTAACTCATATCAAAAATATGATACATTTTTTATATTCCATCCTAAAAAAAAATATTCAGCATATTCAATACTAAAATATATAAAATTCAAGCTAAAGCAGAGACCTAGGAATCATTATTTTTGTTTCAATAAAAGAAAAATTTGCATTACTTGCATTACTCTGCAAAAACCAAAAGACAATTTGTATTTTAATAAAAAAAAAAACGATTTTTCCTTTCAAAGCTAGATATATTGAATTTTATGACAAATATCGATATTTCGAGGGTAATCTGCCCTCTTCTTCAGTGTCTATCGGTATAATCTTAATCTAACTTAGGTATGTTACTTATAAAGCATACTTTTAAAGTATTGACTTACACTAATTACCAACTAAATGTCTACTAATTACTTTGCTCAAATACATTTAACTATCTATATTAATTAAATTATCCTCCTCACAATCAAATGAATGTTCAAATTGACCTGAACAATGGTGATGCACAGTTTCCTTGGTCTGTGTTTAGTCTTCTATGCATTGGGGTTTTCCATATGTTCAGGCTGTCGTACGCATCCAGTTTTCGTACCTGCTGTACCTCCTTAATCACCTCCACGTTGTCCCATGTTATGTTGTGATCCTCCTCCAAAATGTGCTTCGCTACTTCTGATCGTACTAATGTTGTATTCCTTTTCCTCGCTGAAGCTGCTTCACGTTTATGTTCCGTTAGTCTAACACCAACTAACCGTTTCGTTTGACCGATGTATATTTTGTCGCAGTCTGGGCAGGTAATTTTATAAACTCCACATTTTTCCTTTTTATCGTTTTTGTCTTTCACGTGACATAGTATAGTACCTAATTTTTTAGCTTTGCTGGTTGGAACTGCTTTAATATCAAAGCGTTCAAGAAGTTCCCGCACTTTTTTGAATATTGACGAAAAAATAATTGGAACTCTTATGGTTGTTTTTTGTTTTACCTGCATAAAAAGCGTCGTTAATAGATAATGCTGTATTCTATCCTTATTCTTTTTGACAAGATTTCCAATTATCCTCTCGTCAAATCCATTTTTTCTTGCCGTATCTTTAATATATTTAACTTCTGATTTAAAACTTTCCTGATCCATGGGCACTGTTAATAGCCGGTGAACCATCGAATTAAAGGGCGCCATTTTTTGGGAATGCCAATGTGAATGGGATTTCGGTAGATACTAAATCTAAGAAGACCTTCTTTCCTTATGACCATTAAATCCAAGAAGGGTAGTTTCTAGTTTTTAGTTTTTTTTCAATTTTTTGGTCATATTCTGGTAGATTAAGATGTAAAATACTCTAGCAAATGAAACGCACTAAAGTTTTTCAAAATCGGTTCAGTACATCCGGTTCAGACACTGAAGAAGAGGGCAGATTACCCTCGAAATATCGATATTTGTCACAAAATTCAATATTTCTAGCTTTGAAAGAAAAAATGGGTTTTTTTATTAAAATATTTTTTTACAAGCTAGGAAAAAATTGATACACAATAAAAACAATTTGTATTTGTTTGACAATTTGTATTTGTAAATTATTCAATTTTATCTAATTCGCAATTTATGTAATTACGTTCAATTTGAATAGACGCCTTTGTGGGTTTCTTTTTCTTATTTTACATGGGCTGAGTTTGGGCTACATTTATTTAAGATTTGGAAAAATTTGGCAGCCCTGCTCGCAGTCACTTCTGTTTATAAAGATTACTTCGTATCTGCTCCCAAAGTCGACCAAGAGCACCCGATAGTCCGAAGGCGACGCAAGAATAGGAGAAATCGACATCGAACCTCTAATAAAGTAGTGCTCATATCCTACTCATAGGACAAGATGAATTAGTCTATGCGCAGAGCTCATCGCCACACTACGAATTTGAATGTAGAGTGGATACACACAAAGGCCACACCCAGTGTAGAACTCATGGCAATCATGATGATAGAATATAATCATACATTTGAAAATTTTATTCCCCAAAAAAATACCCTAAAATTTCTAAAACTTAACAATCTCACAAATTAGTTTAAAAATAATTTATAAATCCGTTTCATGTTATCTATGTTCGCTACTATTTTAAATGTCTCTTTTAGATGAAACAAAAATAAGCAGCAATGAAAATGGTCATTCAGCCCTACTCAAAAGTGAAATCGAAATTGCATTCGCTTATATACAATCATGGCCGCAAAGGTAAGAACTTAATTTAAACTATGAATTACAGTTTTTCTATATCCTGTTCTTTTTTACAGGCAATGCATGTGTTGCTATCGTGACAGTAAAAATTTCGAACGTTTCAACCTAATTGTACAGTCGATGATATGCCTGACAATATGCCATTTGAAAAAAATCCGTAAATTATTAGACGATGCAAAGAATACCAAAACGCTGCCCATTCAGCCAGCTGGAAATAACAACAACAGCAACAGCAATAATAATCAGCAAGAGAGCCCTACAAAATCCATCGAAGATGCAGCAGATAATCAAACCAAGCCCGAAGACGAGAGCGAGTGCAAAACTGTCGCGACCGTGGAAGATGAAAATGCGACGGAGCAAGGCGAAAAGTGGACTTTATCGGAAATTGAAAAACTTCTTATCCTTGTTTCCAAAGCGTTTCTGCTAAACTTTCCGTTGTATCTAGCATACAAGCATGGCGTGCATTCGCGCTTGGATGAGATCTCGCCCGAAGAAGCTCAAAGTCTTAGCAACATCTGCGACCTGCATGACAACGAGATTCCGGCGTTTCTACTACGAAACGTTACACTCTTCTGTAATACGGGTGGATTCGCTGCAATGACAGCTTGCTTTGAACATGCTGATTTGCCCGTTACAACCGCTCATGCCATAACAGCGACGATATCGAATATAAAGCTGTGGCTTAACTATCGTTGCATTATTCAGTTGTTCATACCGTTGCGAATAAGGGTTTTACAATATATGTGTAAGTTGTCCGATCAGGATCTAAGGTCGCCGGCGACACGGTCGATGGCTGATTTCATGTGGTCGGCCATCAGGGATCCGCTCGAGTCGTCGAGCACGTTCGATGTAGAGGGACTGGCTTTGGCCTTCAAGTATTTTAATTCGACGACTCTGACAATGAGATTGGCAGGTATGAAAGCACTTGGTTTTTAGTTATCGCAAACAAACATTATACATTTTATATATATCCTTGTAGGAATGGCTCAAATAAACGCTCATATTAACCTGTATAATGAAATCTGTACGACAGAAACGGTCGGTGAAGTGGAAATCGTCGGACAGAAATTAGCAGACTGGCTGACGGAAAATCAAATAATTTCCCACTTATTCGGGCCGAATCTTCATGTAGAAGTTATCAAGCAGTCGCATATTGTTTTAAATTTTTTAGCAGTTGAAAACAAAATCACTGAAGAACACATTAATCTAATTTGGCAGTCGGCTCAATTGAAACACTGCTCGAAGCCAATTTATGACATACTGCCGTCGTTGGTTAAGAATCTGGCATCACGACCTGCTATGCATTTGTATTCTTTGTTGTGTCACTTAGATCCCAAGGAGCACACTGAGCAGGTAGATTATTTACAGTTGACAAAATTTATGAATTCAATTAACCATAAAACTTTGCAGAGCATTTATATCGCCTCGGCTTTGACGAAATTGATTTGGTCGCGTGACAGCAGTCGACCTCAAGTAGAATTGCCAGTCGAGAGTATTGTTCAACAAAGTGCGACAGCGACGAGCTCGGAAAATAGTGTAAGCATCGATGGAAGCAACACAGAAGAGGAGCAACCTGATGACGACAGTTCAACAAGTCAAAAGAGCGCTATCGACATTGAAAACGGGTCAGACTGTGGAGCTCCGCCTTGCAAACAACCACGAGGCAAGGATTGTGATACTAAAGGTACGAGATTTGTTTCTAGACTGGATTTACATTCAATCATTTGAACTTTCAGAAGAAAACAGAAATAAAATTAACGTAAGCGAAGAAGTCGAATGTATTAAGCTTAAGGAGAAAGCAATGTAAGAGCGTTAAGATGTGCTTACTGTAATGAAAATAATTATTGGGATTTCAGTTGTAGGTTGCCGATGAAGAGTCGTCGTGTTTCTAACATTGAAGCAGGGACAAGTAGTGAGGAGGAAGCAATGCAATCGGATGGGTGCCCAAAGAAGGTGCGAAAGCGTCGAAAGAATAATACGATTCCTTTGACGAGAATCGCACATGAAGTGGTCGAAGCGTTATGGGGTGTGGAGTCTCCGAGTGAGGGCGATGTTGGGATCAACGACAGCGACTGCAGCGACACTCAAATGCAACCTTCGGTCTTGACGCCATTCATCAATGTGTTTACCGAAAGCCATGTAAGGGACTTAATGAGCGGCGGAGAAAATGATGGTAGCTATTCGTCACCTATGAGCAACAAATCCGAGAAAAACATGGCTGACTTTGACGATGACGAATCGCCCTGTGAAGAGGAGCTGGTGCATTTGGCAAGTCGCGCACACTGTCTTGCGCATTTCACGATACCGAGAACACGAACAGTGTCAGTGAGAGAAATATGCCCTCAAACTGAGGGTGGCTTAAGCAAGAGTGTACGAAGTAAGCTTATGGAGGTTGTGGTCGTGAAAGACGAGGCCCATTCGCCGTTCAAAATGTCAGATGTTTGTTTGCCGGGAAATACCCTATTGTGGGATTTACTGCAGGATGATAAAATTGTGAGTATTTAATCATTATATGTCTGACTTTGATGTAAATGTACATTTTTTGTTACAGGGTCAATTGGGCGAGTCTCTAGCTCTGGAAGCCGAAAAGGCACTCGGTACGCTCCTATGCTACAGTACAGATCGTCTTCTCCGCACGAAATTCATCGAAGGTTGCCTTCAAAATCTGGCATCACACAAAAGTGTCATTGTTAGTTTGCGTCTGTTAC
Organism: Nemotelus pantherinus; assembly: GCA_963978885.1. NCBI lineage: Eukaryota > Metazoa > Arthropoda > Insecta > Diptera > Stratiomyidae > Nemotelus > Nemotelus pantherinus. The sequence continues at coordinate 46,323,353 of OZ022265.1, read as the reverse complement.
CAAAGCTGTTCGGGTCGTTTCAGCAATTCGGTACAGGCGACACGCATGAAATTACAATGTGGGCCGAGAGGCAACACAAAATGATGTACCACTTCTTCAACAACCTCAAGTATTACTCGAACTGTGTTCAAAATCAAAACAAAGGACTGATTCTGAATCAGAACGGGAGTCTGATGTATTCACATATAACACAAGTGCAAGTACGATTACAGTTTTTGACGTCGGTATTCAGCACTTTAGGGTCACCGAAGTGTTTCAGGTGAGTTTAAATGGTTGTTAGGTGACGATTAGAGTCACTACAAATATCAACTGATGACATGTTTTTTTAAACTTATGTGCTTTTCATCTAAAAGCTATACGCATTGAGTATATTTAAAATCTTGAAATGTCTTCTTTATGAAACTTCTAGCTCACATAGCTTAGTCTTCTTCCTCACATAAGTCTTGAATCTCTTCCGCTACAGATGCCTTCCTTAGTGTTATGATACAATAATTTTTAAAGCCTTGTAAATTGAAACTGATTGTTATTATTGAACTGATATCTTTGCAGATTAACTCTACAGCAAGTAGACGACCTATGGGAATGGTTATCAAACGATCCGGAATGCTCTGATTGCCTTTTTGCTTGGTTGCAAGTACAAGCCAAAGGAGTCGAACAGCATGCACTTGTTATGGAAACATTGCAGCATTTGTACTTGAACAAACTGCCGAAATTAAAGCCAGAGGGCATATCAATGGTAGCACTAGGTCTATTTCAGCAGCTTTGTAGCCTGGCGCGCTTGGCAATGGCACGGTATGAGAAACATGCCGAGCCATCGTCAAATATCGTTGGCATGAATCACTTGTGGAAAATTGCCTTGCGAGCCCACAACACCGAAGTCTCTTTAGCAGCTATACAATACATAAACTCGTACTATATGGGGCAGCAATTGAAGCTGGAGAAGGATTTTGTTGCGCAGTGTATGGATCATTTGATTCAGGCTGCAGAAGATCTCAGGAAGTATGTAATATTTTTCAGTTCCGATTTTTTTCAATTTTCTAGTCATCCAGTTCTGTTACCTCTTATTTCAAATCTCATAACAAACATCCTATTCTATGATATTTCAGTCTGGAAAGCCAGGAAAACGCTTTGATGTGTGTTCAGCGTGCTCTGATGCTTTTAAACACGCACTTGGAGACGTTTAGAAGGCGTTACGCGTACCACTTAAGACGCTGGGCGTTGGAAGGAAACGGTATCGGTTCTCATAGTAATCTAAGAAACGAGAATATGGGGCCGCCTATTCGGATAATTTTGCAACCGGCTGGACTTCCAGAAAAATCAGCACTACATTTGCACGCAAACGACTTAGTGGCTGACTTGAAGGCAGAAATAGCAAAATGGTAGGTTTTGCGTGACACCTTACTTAAAACCGACTAGTTATAATGACTGGGCACTTTTCACAGGTGGGAGAATTTGCAAGGAGGCGCAAAACAGCCCGGGGTCGCTGCTCCCGTGTTGGGACTCTTACTAAGCGAAGGACCTCTACGAATAATAACGCAAGGGCAAGAACTAACGTCAGACTATGACGAAAGAAGTTTGGGAGATGTTGGTTTCAAGGACAATCAGGTAAGCATTTGATGTCTGCAAAATTTACAAGCTTATTTTAAACTGAATCCATAAACTCATTCACAGATTGTTTATCTCTCGCTGAGTGGGCGAGGTGCTCGTCGCAAAGACTCCCAAGATCATCCGTCACTTCAACCACCACCTCCAAAAGAATGCCTGCCGACTGTACTTCTGCTACAGCCAAAATATTTCGAAGAACTTTTTTGTCTGATGCAAACACTTGGCGATATGAAAATGCCAGGTAAATTAGGTAATTTGCAGCCGCACACAAAAGCGCAGCTTCTCTCGCGACGTGTGTGGGACATCTTAGCTATGCTACCGACGAATCCCAATATACTGGATTCGTTCAAAACGCTAGGCAGGGAGCTACTGGCAAGTAAAGATGATTTGTCTGAAGCGGACCAAAAAGCTATGCGCGATAAGAGCAAACAGAAAATTAGCGAACTGTTAGACTCGAACAATTTACAAAAGTTTATGTATTCGTTGCATATCGTGGAGAGCTTGGCGACAAGAAACAAGCAAATGGGTTGTTGTGGTCATGATATGGTTTGTAAGCAGGTGCGTTTGAAGGCATCGGCACGGTTGGCTGGAGGGAGTGCGGCGAAAGCAAATGTTCTGCATTCGAAGAAGTTTGTTTCCAAAAAGCAGACAGAGGATTCTTCGTCGGAGGAGAAAGGCACGGAGGAGCAAAAGTTGTCGATATTTGGAAGCGACAAAGATGACCCGAATGCATGTTCCTCGGACAATATGGAGGAGAAGGAAAATGCGAAGTCATCGTCGGATGAGCCTAAAGAATCTGATTTCGTAAATGTAAAGCTTAGTGAAGTTTTTGTCAGCTGCGGTGGAATGCGGCATTTATACGAGATCTTTATGTCTGGAATGTTGCAAAACAGTAACCACTCGGCCGATAATTATAGTGAATGGCGTCATGATTGTTTGGCGAGCCTGTTACGCATTATATGCCTTCTAGGTTTTGAGGAATCTAAGCCCGACGACACGGTGCTAATAATACCCAAGCCGCATCCATTCATGCTTGAGATGATGGATATAGAGCGGAGTTTAAAGAGGCTGTCGTCGATTCTTAATGACGAAGCGCATCACTATAGTATTCTTCAGATGCAGTATCGGACGGGTTTTTGGGGTCGTGCGCAAGTGGTCCAGTTCGCCATGAATATTTTAGTTAGTTTCGTGCATGCATCGAAGGAGGCTCGCACTCTGTTGTGGACTGATCCAGAGATATCTAGCTGGCTACAAAAGCTAATCCTTGATGACCCCGAACCAGCGGTTAGGCGTGAAATATGTGCTGGGCTGTATAGAATTTGTCTGGGAAATGCAAAGACTTATCACGAGCTGATGGCCCCATTGCTGCAGAAGCTAGTCTCTTTCTTGCCGATTGCCGAGAAAATGACTTCGCAAAGTCCTCAGCATCATTTAGCAGCCGAAGAAGGGAAGGAGCCATATGGGCCTGCATGTCGTGATTACTTTTGGCTGCTGAGTCGTTTGGTGGATACGTTGACGCCAGAGATGGTGAAAGAAAGTCTGGATGATCCACAGTCGGGAGCCATAGACATTGAAGGGCTGTGTATACGTTTGTCGCAGAGTATCCTAGAGCGCGACTTCTATGAAACGCGACATGGGTGCCAAGACGACGGACTTGTTGGACTGATAAACTTAATGGCGAATCTAATTAAATATGACCCTCCGTTTAAGTACAGCGTTGAAGCGATGGCTTTTATTCATAGTCTTTTCGATTGTTTGTTTGATTTGCCCACACCGCAGAACCGCCAGCCACCGAAATGCAAGTCACAACAATCGCGGGCGGCAGCCTATGATCTGCTCGTAGAGTTGTGTAGAAACTGTGCTTGTAACTATGCACTGTTGCATAGGAAGCTTCTGAATCAGCATAGACCAGGGCCACACGCGCCCTATCCATGGGACTACTGGCCTCGGGATGACGTTCGATCGGAGTGTGGCTATGTGGGACTCACAAACTTAGGAGCTACGTGCTACATGGCGTCATGTATTCAGCACCTCTTCATGATGCCTCAGGCGCGAGAAGCAATTCTCAGCGTCCCACCTGAAGGAGCACAGAAACATGGAACTACGATTCACGAGCTTCAACGAATGTTTGCTTATCTAATGGAATCTGAGAGGAAGTCATACAACCCTCGATCATTCTGCCGCGTCTATCAAATGGACCATCAACCGCTGAACACGGGCGAGCAAAAGGATATGGCCGAGTTTTTCATTGATCTCGTTTCGAAACTGGAGGAAATGACACCTGACTTGAAGAATCTTGTGAAGAGACTTTTCTGCGGTACGCTTAGCAATAATGTCGTTTCGCTCGATTGTGGCCACGTGAGTCGAACAGCCGAAGAATTCTATACAGTACGATGTCAAGTGGCTGATATGCGTAATCTACAAGAATCTCTCGATGAAGTTACCGTCAAAGACACATTGGAGGGTGACAATATGTATACATGTTCGCAATGCGGTCGTAAGGTTCGTGCCGAGAAACGGGCTTGTTTCAAGAAACTACCACAAATTTTGTGTTTCAATACAATGCGTTATACGTTCAATATGGTGACGATGTTAAAGGAGAAGGTCAATACGCACTTTTCATTTCCGATGAGACTGGATATGTCAAGTTACGTGGAGAAGACTTTGATGCCACATCAATATTTAGGTAAAATTGTGGTACTTGAATTCGATTAGTCATCACTTGGTAATTGGTATTTTCTGAGTGAAATGATTGATTATGTTTTATTTGCAGAGGAAAAGCAGAAACGTGAACGTAAGAATAGCATTAGGATGCGTAGCGGTAGTGAATGTGAGGGAAACCAAAGTTTTAGTAAAAATACAAATGATGAAAATAAAATGGAAATCGATAAAGATATTCAAGAAATCGGAGCTGGCGAGAAGAGTCCTTCAAGCAATATTGACGACGGCGATGAAGATGATGAATTTAGTGAATATTATGAGTAAGTATATTGCTTTTATTTTTTAGAGTAGGTACAATATAGTTTTTAGAAATATTGGGAACGTGTGAGCTAAAGTATTTAGCTCTTCGAATGCGTATTTGAGTCTATTGCTGTGCAAGCGGCATGAACTGATGAAGCCTTGCTTTAAATTTTGAGGAAAAGCACATTTCCAGTTATATAATATACAATGAAGTATCCGAATATTTTCACAATATGTGTACTTGTGCATCCAAGCCAACAAAAAAAATTATTTGGTAAAATTACTCAGCTTATGATATTTCCACCTACGACATTAGAAAAAATGTGACTAAGACTAGAAATGGGCTGCTGGAACGCAGCATATCCTCCAAGTACGTACTCGAGAGCAGCGTATGCCAAAGTGTGCTGTCATTTAATTGCGTAATTTTAAATTAAAAAATAAAAATTCGCGTAGTTTTTGCCGTGGTAATGGGGTGATCGCATAAAAATATGTAAATTATTTTTAAATATGTAAATTATGTATGCGTATACGGATCACGCGGTAAATGCTAAATTTGAAGTTGCTTTGTTCCGAAAAATGGTAAGAGATAAATTATTTTATTTTTCGTCGTCGTAGCAATATAGCTATTCTCGGGCGTTGGTTTTCGGCAGCTACCGCTTCCGATCATCTCGGTCCAATGACCTTGTCCTCCAATCATGAAATCCAAACAACCTTGTGCAATCTTCATCGTCAGAATCAGACCAGCGTTTCCTAAGTTCTTTTACTGGCCTCGGCATCGACCCCTGGGTTTTCCTTTGCATACCATTTTAGGGTATCAATGTTGATCCATTCACTGCACGTTCAGTGTGCCACATCCGTATTCGTACAAACGATTTTTTTGGGAGAAGCTTCACAAAATATGCGAGAAGTCAAATTTTCAAATAATTAAATTTTGTTTTAAGGGAGGATATATTCCAAAAAACGAAACAATTTGCAATTCTTAAACAATCTATATAGATAAAAATGGATATAATAGATTTATCTACAATGTCTGCATACAAACGTTCTTCTTTGTCACTTATTTTTTTAGTTACGTTCGTTGAAATATTTTTAAACTTTTTTTCTTCCTTGAAATTTGTAACAACATAATGTACAGTATGACAACTCTTTTTCACTACATTTCCAATTCCACCAACGTTTTATCATCCTGTTGCACATCAATTATCAGTTATCATCATATATCGTTTGAAGTTTCACACCCATTTCTTTTCATATTGCTAACTGTCGACAATAAAGCAACACGCCCATAACTCAGCACTCTAAACACAATCACAATCTAAACACAATCGGCTGGTCGCAAAAACTTATTTTCAGATTTTTACGGTTTATCAAGCATTGATTTGTTGTGAAAATTTTAAACCATACTGCATAATTACCACAAGAGTAAAAGCGTAAATAAAATGAATTTGAATATAAAAGGTAAATTAAAGTTAGTTAGTTCCTTCTTCCTAAAACGAACCTCATGTGTTCATTTCCTTGTATTTTATATGGTATATATAATATATATGTACAACATAGTATGTATTACATAATATGTGTTATTTATAAACCTCGTACATAAAACCACTTTCCTTATTTAAAAAATAGATACGACTTGGTAGGCGTTACCGTACACACAGGAACTGCTGATGGTGGACATTACTACAGTTTTATTAAAGAACGCAACGACTTACAAAATTCACAGCAGGAGCGATGGTTTTTATTTAATGATGCTGAAGTGAAACCATTTGATCCATCGCAAATCGGCTCTGAATGCTTCGGAGGAGAAATGACGGTAAAACGGAATTCAATCGAATTCCAAAACCATTTTACTTATACTTAAATTTTATATTTCAGAGCAAGACGTACGATTCGGTAACCGAAAAGTATCTAGATTTCAGTTTCGAAAAAACAAACTCTGCCTACATGCTATTTTACGAAAGACGTGCACAACGAAATGACTGTATTGAAGCTAGTGGCTCGAAACTGATACAGCAGCTGCAGCCAATGTGCAGTAAGATCGAACCGAGTGTTTTACAAGAGGCTAATAAACTGCATTTGGAAGATAGCCCGCCGTTGACTGCTACTGTAGCTAGTAGCAGTTGCGACGCGATGGCATCATCGTCAGCGGCATCGTTACATCATGCGGCTATTGTGCAAAAACTTCAACATCATATTCAATCGTCGAAAAATGAGACTGATTCTTCTTCTTCATCGTTAACCTCGTCCGCCACTAATCCTGTCAATAGTAATTTAGTTGGTTTTAATAATGCTAATAAGATTTGTGATATAGACGTTAAGTGTAATAATGCAATAGCAAAAGTATCATCAGCGTCACCAGCATTATCGTCTGGACCATCAAGCAATTTAGTTTCACAACAACAGTCTGTAATAATTACGTCTTCATCATCACCACCAAAAACGGCAGTGATTTGCAACCCAAATGAGCGCAAGTCGCTGCTGAGTAAGGAACTAGAAGAATGGATATGGCAAGATAATCAGCATTTCTTGCAAGATAAGAATATTTTCGAACATACATATTTCAAGTGAGTTTTAGAATTGATCCCAAACCGTAATTTAATATTTTCTCCACTTGTAGCTTCATGTGGCAAATTTGCGGCCAAATCCCGCAGACTTTGCTCACCCAGTCAGATGTAACATGTATGGTGGCTGAACTGTCGGTCTCGTTCTTTATCGAGACGTTTATCCACGCAAAAGAGAAGGTAATTGCTTAAGTTTACAGGTCGAATATGAAGATAGTTTTCATGTTTTTCTTGTCCAGATACCAAGTACATTAACTTATTCATGATTTATTCTGATCTGAATTTATTTTCTGAATTATAGCCAACGATGGTTCTCTGGGTCGAACTACTCACAAAACAATTCAACGCAAGTCAAACAGCATGCGAATGGTTTCTAGGTCATATGTCAACAGAGCCCTGGTGGCCTGTGCAAGTACTTATTCAATGCCCGAATCAAATGGTTCGGCAAATGTTTCAACGACTTGTTATTCATGTCATTCAACGCTTGAGGTATAGTACGCTTAATATCTATAGTATTTTTTGCTTTTCACATTTCCTTTTTTTTATTAGACCAACTCACTATTCACTTTACCTACAAACCGAACCCGGAGAAGATGGCAAAGAGGAAATTGGAAATTGTTCGTGCGTAACACGTTTCATAAAATCACTGATAATTCTTTTGGAGCATGGTGCTAAGGCTCATCTACGACACTTATCCGAGTTTTTCGGTCTTTTGTATGAGTTCTCACGTATGGGCGACGAGGAAACATTGTTTTTGTTGCGAATCAATGTGATACGTAGTGTTTCGGATTTCTATTTGGGCAACAAAAATCAAGATTCGGTAAGTTGAATTGTGAAGATTTGAAGAATTTGTAGTTTAGAATCCACTATTTGCTATACAGGTTGATGCGGGATCTGACAACGAAGATAATTCGTCCGACGAAGCGCTGTCCGCTGACAAAGCTCGTCCAGCATCACTTGATAAAATGATTGCGTTGGTTGCATCACTTGTTGAACGATCTCGCGGTCCAGATTTTCGTCTACATCTCTCACCAAAAGATTACAGTGCGGTTGCTGGTGGAAAGGTTCTTACGTCGAATGCTAATAAAATGATCAACTCCAATTTACTTTTCACGCTATTTGTAGGGCTTTCCGTTTCTGTATCAGCAAATCAAGGACAATATCAATCCGCATCAGACACGCCATCTGATTCATGCTCTTTGCCGATGGGACGAGCGGCTGGCTAATCAAATTATAACAATGTTATTTGCATCGGTCACTAAGCACACTGAATTGTGTGGGCCGTTCTTCAAACTGTTAACGCTGTTGACGGAACCACAAGGCGGACCATCAGGGCTACCGTGCTTTTCCCAGTTAGTATTGCAACGTGTTTGGGACGCAGCAGAATATTGCCCTCAATCGGCTTTAGATTGGCTTGCTGTGCAAGCTCCTCGCAATAAAATTGCACATGCGTGGATTCTTCAGTCGGCTGAAAGCTGGGTGGAACAGTTTTTGATGGCGCACAATAATTCGAGAGTGCGAAATGGTAAGTAGAATTTAAGTGATAGGTTCTTTAAATGCGTTTCAGTAGAGCTAAATTAGCGAAATATATTGACATATATCTACATTTCTCGACGTTAGTGTTGTGTTTATAAGAATAATATTAGAACTTATTTTTTATTGGGCATACATTACTTAATTTAGGTATATTTATTTTACTTTATTCATTCGCCAAGCAAAGCACAGATAACATGTAAAAATACCAAACAAAATTTAAAAACTAAGTATAAAAAAATTAAACAGCACATTGACAAAAAATTGGTCAAGATTAGGGGGTGCGAATGGCTTAGAAATGGGGAGATTTGAAGGATAATTTGGAAATCGTTGGGAAACACAGTTTGCTTATCCCGTTAAATATCCCGCAGCATCTATTTACCGGCTTAGTAGCCGCATGCGTAGTGGAATGAGGATATCCCTTCAGCAAACTATTGGACCTATTGTTCCTTGCAGGGATAGTTATGACCATTTTGCTATTCAGGTATTGAACTCTAATAACGCCTGTAATGACGTCGAACGTGAATTAGTACAATATCACCATTCTTCTAGATGCAAGTGGCAATAAGTTGTCGAAATTCATAAGAGCAGGTTATTAAAATTGTGAGGGCTGTAGAGTTTTCTCAAGGTGAAAAGTAAAGATTGTTAATAAAAGTGAAATTTTTTTTAACTAAGGCCAATGACAGACAGTTCGGTTTCACCGAAGCGTTTAACGCTTCGGTTTGGTGCGTCGGCTGCCACACACAGCAGTTTTCAGAAGCGTTTATCGAGTCGGTTCAGTTACAAATGACGTCGGAGTATCAGATTTTCCTTCCCCTATCCCATGCATTCATCAATGCATCCAGAAAATCTCAGCGCGATCGGACTACGCAGCAATGAGCTCATCGAAAAACGCACGAAAACCGAGTCGGTGGGTCATTTCTCTCATCAACCGACGCGATTCCGAAACCGAGAGGCGATTCGCACCGCGGTGTGTGTCATCACAATGCTAAAGTAATGTACGACTATACCGACTCGGTTTTCCTCTCGGGAAACGCCTCGCAAAAACCGCTCTGTTTGTCATTGGCCTAAGTGGTTTTGAAAGTATGCACTGGTTCTTATCAGACCTCAGCTCATAGTGCATACCTGACTGATGTGACCACTGGCAGTGGAAGATCATTAATTTTTATTTACGTTAGTTGTGACTAATCGGAACATCCTCGAATTATATCCAACGATAATATTTACTCATAAGGGTTATTAATTTGCGATTGTGGTTCCCTTCTTGTCTATAAATTAGCATAGATGACGTATGACAGTACGCTGTTCCCTGCATATTTCATTAAGTCTAGTCGAATGAAAGCTTTCGCTTGCAGACAATGTTGTGCTTTTTTGAAGCGCTTCACTGTAAAAAAGCCATGTGTGGTGCGCTCTGATCGCTTTTTCCCATCTCTAGTCTTTACCAAAAAATCAACCATACATAAATAACTAAATTACATTATTTTCTGATTTCCAGCCGCATCCTATCTGCTAGTTTCACTAGTCCCTTCACAATCGTTTCGTGCAAACTATCGAACACATTCGCTACACAAGTTACCGTTTAACATACCGCACAGGTTTGTATATAAATCATTCCTTAAAGACGTGTTTAGTTCTTAAATAAAATTATACTGCAGAGAATTGAATGGTGATGCTCAGATTATTCTTCACACTATTCTCAATTTATTATTGCGATTGTTGCGATCGGCTCGTGCATATACCGACATTGCCGTCCATGGAACAGCCAAATTAACATCATATTTCACGTTGCTGACGTACTGCATGGTTTCAAAGACGGAGAAGCTAATGGTAAATAAATTTCGAAACTGAAAATGCTTAATTTTGATATGATAACACCGATATGGGTTTCAATGATTTGACTATTACAGTTGGGTCCATATATGCGTGTCCTGTGGGAGCTTTTCCATCCGCGATTATCAGAACCCAGCGTTCCGGCGCACCATAACAAACACGCTTTGTTGGCATTTTGGTATCATGCTACAAACGACTGCCCGGAAAACGCACAGCTGATTGCCAACTGTCCGGATATAACGCGTAACATAGCGTTTAATTATATTTTGTAAGTATGAGTTTTAATTATACATTCGATGTGATTCAATGATGTCTTGCAGAGCGGATCACGATGATTCAGATATCGTAGCATATAATCGAGCTATGCTGCCTGCCTACTACGGGCTGTTACGAATATGTTGCCAGCAAAGCAGGACTCTTACGAGGCAGTTGGCAGCTCATCAAAATCTCCAATGGGCTTTCAAAAATATCACGCCACATCCAACGCAATATCCGCTTGCAGTTGATGAACTCTTTCGTCTAATGACTTTGTTTGCCGGCAGGCATCCCGACGCTACGGAGCAGGAACAGCGCGAAGTATCCAGTTTTAGGCGCACAACTTTGTCAGCTTATTTAACCGGGCTGGACGCCAGAGTTTCGTGGAGTACATTGATTGCTGCTCTTCGAATCTTAGGTGAGATTTTGAAATATTTGCATGATTGCGATATTATTGTTGTTTTGCTTTCAGTTGACAACGACGAAGATCGTTTATTTGTCGTTTATAACGGTGGTATTGAAATGTGTTTCGATGCCTTGCATACTCTGCATTCCATGTATCACGAAGCGACCGCCTGTCACGTTTCAGGGGATCTACAGGAGCTTCTCACTGAGTTGGTTTTGCTTGTCGGGACACTTCGTCTTAGCGCTCGAATTGATCAGAAGAAGCGCAATCAGGCGACATCATCAACAGCCGGGCCATCTGGTTTGCCAATCAAAGGACTAAACGAAGCCGTGAAACGACTGACCACCTTACTGAACACATACAATCCACCAGAAATGAGAAACCTCACACTGGATGTACTCAAAGAAATCGTACGAAATCCGAATTTAGACGTTACAAATATTTTGGTTCCTCTATTCACTAATTGCCATCTATCTGCACAAAATCCGCCCAATTCAATTGGACCGTTGGGCCCATATTTCCCACGAAGTGGCACAAAGGCACCATGGCCATCACTTTCAAAAAGTGCCCCTCGGCCTCCGCGTCCCATGATTCAAATGGCCATCCCGCAGGGGCAAATATTGCAGAAGGGCATCGACAAGGAGTACGATTTGCATTTGGAGGCATTTTATAAACCCTATCACGATTTCTTAGACATTATGATGCGTGTGGCTGTCAATACAAATCAATTAAATGAATCGTTAGTGAAGTTAAGTTGCCTGGCAGCCATCGAAGCGGCACCGTTACATTTTAATTTGTTCCCAAAATTCTGGGTTGGAATCCATAATAATGCAAGCACAAATAAGTAAGTTACATCGTTGAGATTTCTTTCGATCACAATGAATGCTAATTAATTATTCCTTGTAGATATACCGAGCTTTTGGTGAACAATCCAATTTTAATTGAATACGTCGACATTCTGTTGAGGGATGAGCGGATATCTTTAAATGATCCTGTTATAAGGAGTTTTGTAGAAATTTACTATCCAAAAGTAAGTGCGATGTTTTTATGGAATACATTTCAATTTGATAACCGTTTTGAATTTGTTAGATAACTTCTGGTTTAGCTATATCACGACTGATATATTCGATTAGCTACAAATTACATTCAAAAGAAGATTCAGATGAATTATGTGGAGATTTGCATGCGATACGTGTTATAGCTCAAACGACAGGAGTACCAACATCCGTCCGCACACAATTACGTGTTGCATTAAAAGCCGCTCTAGCCAAGAACCGAGAAGAGATAAAGGATAAAGGTAGGTTTCCCATTTAGATGTAATTTTGAAATCGATGCAATTGTTGGAATCAAGTATTGAGAACTATACTTATATATTGCAATATTTGATAAATCAATGACGAATTGCAAAGCAAGAAATCGATAAAATATTTTTACAGCATCGACGTTCATTCAAAGAAATTAAATTTAGATAGTTTTCAATCTAGTTCTATGATCTGAATTTTTTTTTTAAAAAAACCTTCAACTTACACAGATGAAATGCCACCAATAAAGCGTGCTAAGATGAATCCACCGGAAACCCAACCGCCAGAACAAACACCATCTGCTTCAATACAAGAAATATCGCCGGAAAAGTATTCGACGGCATCATCGAACATCTCAACTGATTCGATCGCGGAAGAAAAATCAAAGCCGCACGACGAGAGCAACGATGCTGACGACGAGAATGAAGACGACGAAATGGACGTAGATAGTAAGGCGGAGGACGAAAAGAAGGCGGCCGAACTGAAACTGGCCGAAGAACGAGAAAAGGAAAAATGCTACTTGAAAACCATTGAAAGTTACATCGAAGCCATTTTAGATTTAATACAAGACGATGACATGGAAGAAGATTCAAATGACAATTCGAATCAGCTTGTCAAGCCGCTCTCACCTAATACCCCGCCACCTGTGAACCCCCCGTCTTTGTCACCTACATCTTTAGATCAAGCTCAACTAAATCAGCAACAGCACTCTCCTCCCTCCTCAGACGCATCCACTTCTTATGCCAACGAAGCTACAAAAAATTCAATACCACCACAACAACCACAACCACAAAATGACGTATAGAAGTTATGAAACCAATTGAATAGTTTTTACTTTAAAAAAACATCAAAAAAAAAATCCAAAAGAACATAAAACAAATAATAAATTAAAGTTATATCTGATATATTTTCTACTGAAGAAAGCAAAAAAAACAAACAATGCCAAGAAAATATTCATATTACAAACACTAAGCAAACAAACTTCAGATACAATTAGAATGTATGGGTTTTTTTAATGACTAGTTCCGGTTTTATTTGTTTTCAAAATATTTACAATGAAATTGTGTAACGTCCTTATATTGATTGATGTAATTGCAACATTTGGGCTTATTTCTAAGTTTTCGCAACTATTATATTTTTAAACTTTCTTTTTCTCTGTATTTATAGTTTTAAGGTGAAAAGATACGCTATAAAAAATGTAAAACTCAAAACCAAATTGAAATTAATCAATTTGGATGAACAAAAAATGCGAATACTTCTTAATTTATTTGATAAAGATAACTACGATAGAATATCACATACATTTTATTTATGCATAAAATATATAATTTGTTTGTAGTTCTTAAAAAAACAAGATAAATGATGCAGCAACAAAACGAAGCGTGTATTTTAACTAGCTTCATAGTAAACTCGAGTAATTCGAGATTGTGTTTATACTCTATATTTTTATTTTTAAAAAAAGAAAGAAAAGACTATATAATTTAGATGTTGCCGAAGAAAGTTGGATTTTTCTATAATTTTGTGTTTTGTACGGTTTGAAATACTAACGTTTATGACGATGTGCTTTTAGTTGGTAAACTTTTTCTCTTCTTTTCATCGGTGTTTCTTTGTGCGTTTATTTTTCAGCTTTTGATTATTGGCATTGGTATAAAGTTTTGGTATTAAACATTTCAAGTTATGTGAAATATGTGCACAAAAACATATTTGGCTATCGTTGTGAACTTGTTTTAGAAGCTACATAGAATCGAATGTATGAAGTGTTTTTTCTCTGGTCACTTGTATATAAAAAAATTAAATTTTATCGATTTGTATTAATCTATATGGTATAATTGTGAATGGAAGTTTTTTTTATGAACATTTTCTTCAGAATATAGAACACGGATCTTGTTGTAATATTTATCATCGTATTAAAGAAAAAGTCGATTTTGTCCAAAGCAAATAAATTGGAGTTTTAATTTCGGGAGATGTTTGCGTGTATTTTCGAGGGTGGTTACGGATTTCAATCTCGACTTATTGAAATCTTTAGTGGAGGTGAATTGGCATAGCAGGTGGAAAATGTTCTTCTGTGATCCGTATACTTAAGTTAACGTTTCTATAATTTTTATTGAGAGTAGCCTCTAATTACGAGCTGTGTATTGGGAAAAGGATTATTAAGGAGATTTTTAGGATTCAATGAGTTGTAACATTTTTAGAACAGACAATTGCGTATCAGTAAATTTTTGTTTCAAATTTGTTAGAATATCAATAATGGGTAAATGGTTGATCCGATTAACAGTGCGTGGGATTCGGTTGGGAGTAAAATGAAGCTCTCCTTCCATGTTCCGTTATTTTGGCATATGACAACCTGTTTTTTCAGAATATTTTGCCTCGAAAATAGCACTCATTATGTAGTTAGGCTTAAGCGAAACGTAGCTCTGCTTGAAAATGTATAAGGGAGAACAAAATTTTTCCACGTTGAACATGTTAAACTGAATTATTTATTATCTGAAGAATAATCTCCGATATAAAATCAAACAGTTGATCAGCTGCACAGTGCTAGTGCTTACAAGTTTTTTAATCATGCAATAGACCAGTGAAACTTCTTTATGTAAAAACTAGCTGCTTTCAAACTACCAAAAAGATTTTTCTTTGAAAATTTAGTTGCTAAAAAATGAATACAACAACACATATTTCGAGCACGTGTAAGCATAATAAACATAAAACTTCCTTTAAGAAGAAAAACCTTACGGCAGTCGACAGCCAATGTAAATTGTCAGTAAATATTCTGTTGATGGGTGAGCGGTCCCTTTGAATGAGGTTTTATGATTTTATTGTCCTTTTCTCTTTCACCGACAATATCTAAGACCGACTATCAAAGTAGATAGGCCGCTTGAACACATGTTCAAAAGACAAGAGGACAATCTGATGCAGAACATACTGCGACACAAACGAACTCGTAGTTGATTACGAATAGAGTGCTATATTTGGTGTTCAATAAAGTTTCTGTTGATAGATTAGTGCTTTAATTTGAAAATATATTTACGGTAGAAAATAAATTTAATATTTTCAACGTTTAAAATTCTAGAGACAATTATTCGCATAATCCACTGCATTTCGCTTTTGAATATCACTCACACACTTCTATTGATGGTAGTAAAAAGTTCAAGCACTATCTATTAATGCTGCTTAAAAGTAACAGCACCAAAACATTTCTTTCTTGGTGCTACTAAATTGCACAAATTTCAATTAAAATTATATTTCCGTTTAAGCTGAATGTTCGGAAGCAATTACAAACGGAATAATCGATAGAAAAGTTCGTACACAACAAATAGCCACAACATGACAATTAAACTGCCACAAATCTCAATGAAATCTTGGATATATATAATATTGTTGTTTTATAGAGGGGCGTTCATTTAACACACCGCGTAAAAATACACAAGTACGAATTATGTAAACTTGCTATTTCAAATGAATCCCCTAAATATCTTTATAAATTATAGCCTATATATTATTCTGATGTATGAGCTATATTATTGTAATGTTTAATTAAAATCCATTCCGTAGTTTTTGCGTGAAAGAGTAATAAACATCCATAGAAACTTTCGCGTTTTTAATATTAGTGGGATGGGATATGCACACTAAGTTCGGGTATTTGCTATCGACGGAACAAAGTTCGATGATACAGCATTTACAACAGAATTTATGAACTAGATAAAACATGCAAACTGAAAGATTATAAATTACAAGCTAAGTTTTTTTTATGCCTATTAAAATATCGATTGCAGCCAAAGCCATCAGTCGAATAAGGAGAATAACATGTAGTGTCGTATCTATTTCGACTGGTAGAAGTTTGATTTTATTCTCCTCGTAGTTGCTGCGGGCAACAATCTTTCCTGCAATGTGATAAAGCTAGTTTTTTTTCCCAATAACCTCTGTCGTAAAAATTTTCCGAAGCATTCATTACAAATCCAACAAAAGAGCTCGGAATCGGGTTAATACTGCAGCGACGCAAGCGAAAAAAAATTAAACGATTTGAAAATTTTCCCATGGAACGTTAGAACGCTATGCAGAGTTCGAGCTGCTCAGCAGCTAACTTATACTTTGCATGAATATCAGCCGATGGTCGATGCCCTGTCCATATTTAATCGCTCAGCTGGTATACCGTCGGTTCCAGGGGCTTTGTTAAATTTCTGCCGTTTCTTTGTTAAAATCTTTATACCTCTTCTATGCTTGCAAGCGGCTGCATGATGTCTTCTTCTTCTATTAATGGCGCCTCTAATTCTTCGTTGAGCTCACTCTTTAGCAATTCACCAAAGTCCACTTCCCATCGCATCAGAATACCTTCTTTTTGTCCTTACAGTACGTCCAGCGTGGTGTTTACTGCGTCATGTTTCGGACTATTTGGTACAGCTTTTGCGTCTGGCGCGGACATTGCCCCCTAATTCTTTCCATTTTACAGACCAAGCATTTTTCCCACACTACTTTCTTTCGACTGTGAAGTGTCTTCTTTATTCTCCTAAGCTCTTTGTATCCTTCCTCGCGTGCCCGCGTTATGAGATTGCTGCATTCCTTGGTATGTAGGGATGTAATTAGATCGGCTCCACGTGGTGCATCCTGGGTAACGCCAAATAATCGGATCTCCTCACGACCTAGCTTTCGTCTTTGACTATTCTTTGGTCTGGCGGCGATTTTTTTATTCTGCACCTAGTTGAAGTCTGTTCCTGAACGGCTCCGGGCTAACATTATCATTTCCACCTTCATAAAACCGTGGTGGGTCCCAGAAAACGTTTCGTAGCAATTAAGTTGGATGTATGGGTTCAGTTCAGTTGAACTTCCTGATCAGCACCAATCCGGCTCTGAGCACACGTTTCTATAAAGGCTTGTGCCAGCCTTCGCATCGCATAACCATGGGTTCAATTTGGTGACTAGTCTTTCGAGCTAAGACCACAGATTTGAGTTTGGACCCAAAACCATTATTTTTCCTAAAAACAATAAAAAATCGAAACGTGTCAGACAGAATCAATCCCAGTTCACACATTCAAGGAGGAGACTGCTTCTACGACAAAGTGCCCTAATGATGGAACAGTGGCTGGAAGGCTTGTTCCATTGCTACCAGGAGGAGAAGTAGCCAGAAAACCTGTTCCAATGTCCACGGGCACTTTTTCCGCAAACCAGTCTAGGAGCTTTGAAGAAATGCTCCTCGGACCCTTGGCAGCAACATTTCGTACCCTCCCAATCCAAATTTTACTTGTAAGGCCAAGGATGGGGCTGTTTTTGCGGGCGAGTTCCCTAGTGATAAGGAAGAAAGGATGGTAGGCTTGCTTCATTTTTATCTGGAGGAGTAGCCAGGAAGCTTGCTCCACCGTCCACGGGCAGTTTGCCCGTAACTCTATCCAACGACCTTGAAAATTGGTTTTCAGGCCTGATCCATGGGCCTCTGGCAACCTCATCTCCGTCCCTGGTTCGGCTCCTCACAGTACCAAGGAAAAAAAGCTGAGGACTAATGAGAGAAAGAAGCCCGTTTACACCAAGTGGAGCTTATTTCGAACGGCAACTGAGCCGACTCGGATACCCGCTGCAGGTGTTCCCCCTTCAGGCACCCACCCCTGTATAAGCTCCGTATGGATACATAAAATACGGAGAATAGATAAAGGTCGATCGAGCAGCCAAATCATCGAGAGCCGAAGAGACGCAAGTCCGTCACAAACTGGAACAACTCGGTCTTTTAACGAAATGGCCAAAAGCGATGGAATCATTTCATCGGACAACTGGAAGTTGGTGCAAAAAGTGTTCTTATTTGACCTCAGAGATTTGATATACGAAAATCCTGAGCCATTACCGTGGTGCCTCAATGCTGGATGGTATCATCCATAAGTCCGCAGAGTGCTGATAATCTGTCATTATCAGCACTCTGCGGACTTGGTAAGCAAACTGAGTAGATAAGCTATGAGAGTTCTAGCCCAATTTCCTGTGTATTTTTAAAGGGGCCTCTAAATTCTCAAAAGTGTGTATAAAATTGATAGAAAGAGATAGCATTATATATGTTGCTCTATTTGCCTCTCTCTCACTCTCACACATGGAAATCGGTATGGTGTCATAGAAGAACCTCTTCAACTCCCCCCAACTTGAAACCGTCCCTCCCCCTAGGTTTAAGAATAACTCACCGCTGCATTATGCAATGTTGCGAAATACCCACACCTATTTCCCTTCAAATTTATTAAAATAAAATTAGACATTTCGCATTCACTTGAATGGCGAACAAACTAAAGGCTAAAACTTGCTACCAGGTGATCAGATTCTATCACAAGCAATCAGAATTCAATAGCAGAATCACGATCTTTACAAATCCAAACGAATGACAATCTCCTTATACGAAACTCTTGTGCAGATAGTAAGAAAAACTTGTTTTGCTGGTTTATTTAGCTGAAACGTTGCTTCTGCATAGCGTACGTTGCGTTTTTAGCAATTTATGAATGGACGGCAATTTTGCATGCATAATTTTCCTTGAACGATAATTAAGGCGAAGAGTCAATGTGTGTTATGAATATGAGTTAAAAGAAACGGTAAGAGAAGATTATTATTTTATATGACGTCAGGGAATCACTTGAATATCTTGATTGGATGTTGGTTATTTGCAGGTGCTTGAGATGTGTCTGATTGTATCTTTCATGCATAAACACGTTGGCCTCTGGGTTTGTAAATTAATACAGTAATAAATGCATATGAGCATAAATATACGAATCAAGATGAAATTGATTGCATTCATAGCAATTATTACTCAATTGAGTTACTGCAAACTTTGTGCTCCTGTTATTATAGTATTAGGCTGACCTCAGAAAGGAAGTATTTATAATTATTAAATTTATAGAATTTTGTAGATTAATGCAATTAATAAGTAAATGTATTCTCAAAACACATATAAACTTTGTATTTTACACTTTTAATTATTAACTGGAAGCTTATAAATAGCATACCTCATCCTGAATCACATCATTCAACAAGTACTTGCCGTGCGATACAGTTCATACAGTGCTATTAACAATTATAAAGTATTAAAGATGAATGTGAAAAATTTAGTTGAAGACTTACAAACTGCATTTATCAATGCCAAAAATAACCGCGAATTAATAAGTGCCGTACATAAAAAGCTTAGTAATTCTTTACGTAAGCTCAATAATTCTTTGAGGCAGACCAACAACGTGAGTAAAAAGACTCAACTGATGACAGCTATAGGTATACTAAAAGGAATGCGCATACAACTAAAAGCGCAAAACTTATTGTCAGGAGGTGGACACAACTTACGCCGTTCTAATTGGGCTTCTTCCTGAGTTAAATGGGAGGATGTACAGTCCGCGTTCAATGATCGCATTAGGACAGGAGCAATTATCAACTTAACACATAAAGAGCCAAAGAAGTTCCTTAAGGACTGTGTTGGACTCTTTCAACGCCGCATAAATAACGCGCTTAAGAAGGAAGCCACTCTCAAAGTCAACACCGTTTTCTGTGCAGAATTTAAGATCGCGCGAGGTGATGAGGAGATATTTGAATTTAAGTATATGAACACAAAGAATGCCCCCATCTACCGTGATACAAATATAAATGCTTGGTTTGAGCAAAACATTCAAGAACCAGTTTTGAAAAAACTGGAGGAGTTCCAGGAAAAAGAAAGTGGGTGGGCGTTATCAGCTATTATTAATTTAACAATCAATATTAACAAATATACTCCACTGCTTGGATCGTCTTATATTGAGCTGCCGCCATTAATAAAACGTCGTAAAGCATGTGTAAATGTTGAAAATAGTGACAATGCATGTTTTGCATGGGCGATAATATCAGCCCTACATCCGGCAAAGAAGCATCCACAACGCGTAACAAAATACCCCCACTACTCTAATGTTCTGAATCTTAAGGACATTACGTTCCCGATGACTATCAAACAGATCCCCAGGTTTGAGCAACAAAACAATCTTTCAATTAATGTATATGCTTTGGAAAACATGGGTCATACGGTCAAAGAAAACTTTAAAGTTCTACCGACTTATTTAACCAAGGAGAAAAAGGAGAAGCATGTAAACCTACTTATGATTCAGAACATCTACTTGATCGAAGATAATGAGGAGGAAGAAAAATCGGATTATGATCCCATCAGATCACACTTTGTTTGGATTAAGAATTTATCTAGACTTCTTTCAATGCAAATTTCTCAACACCATGGCCGAAAATACATTTGTGACCGCTGTCTCCACTACTTTTACTCATCGATTGTACTAGAGCATCACTTGGAAGACTGCAAAGTACTGAATCAATGCAAGATCCGGCTACCATCCGAAGACCAGAAGCAGCTTAAATTTAAGAATTTTAGAAATAAAATAGAAGCTCCATTTGTAATATACTCGGACTTGGAATGTTTGTTAGTAGAATGTAAGAATGAAAATAAGTATCAGCAACATGTGCCTTGTAGTATAGCATACTACGTTAAATGCTCTTACGACCCCACATTATCATTTTTTAAGTCTTATCGTGGCGCGGATTGTATCAAGTGGTTTGTGTGCGAATTAAATCAATTTGCTGAAGACGTGGAAACCGTTTTCCTTTGCCCTCTACCCATGAATCAGATGACTGCTGAGGAAATAGCGTTCTTCGAGACCGCCACACTCTGCCATATTTGCGAAAAGCCGTTCACAGAGGATGATAAAAAGGTGCATGATTACTGTCACCTAACAGGTAAATATCGGGGCTCAGCACATGAGGGATGTAATATTAATTTCAAGGATAGCCACACTATCCCAGTGATTTTCCATAACCTTAGCGGCTACGATTTCCATTTTATAATTAAAGATATTGCAACTGATTTGGAAGGCCGCGTTGATCTTCTTCCTATAAACAAAGAACGATATATTTCATTTACGAAAACCTTAGACGAATATTCTATCAAATTCCGCTTTATTGATTCCTTCCGCTTTATGGGATGTAGCCTTGAAACTCTTGCTTCATATCTAACTTCACTACCCATTTTAAGATCTCAGTTCCCAAATTTGGCTGATCCGAAATATAATTTACTAACTCGTAAGGGAGTTTACCCTTATGATTATATTAATGATTTTAATAAATTTTTAGAGTCTTCTCTTCCTAATATTTCAAACTTTTATAATAAATTGAATGATTCTAATATTAGTTATGAAGATTATAATCATGCTTGCAATGTCTGGAATGAATTCGGCATTCAAAACCTAGGTGAATATTCCGATCTGTATTTAAAAACAGATGTACTTCTTCTAGCGGATGTTTTTGAACAGTTTCGTTCAAGTTGTCATGTGACTTATGGATTAGATCCTGCACACTACTATACACTTCCAGGTTATACTTGGGATGCTATGCTCAAACATACTGGTATAACTTTGGAACTATTGACTGATATTGATATGTTAATGTTTGTTGAGCGTGGTATCCGAGGCGGCCTCAGTCAGTGCTCTAAACGTTACTCCAAGGCAAATAATAAATATATGGTAGACTATGATCCAAATATATCGTCAAAATTCTTACAATACTATGATATTAATAACCAATATGGTTGGGCAATGTCTCAACACTTGCCTTACGGTGGCTTCAAGTGGGTAGATAACGCAAACAACGTTAAGATTGAAGAGGTCGTGGATGATTCACCCACTGGCTACATTTTAGAAGTAGATTTGGAATATCCACAAGAGCTTCATGATCTTCATAAAGATCTACCTTTCTGCCCAGAGCATTGCAGCGCCCCCAATTCAAAACAGAAAAAACTAATGGCCACTCTCCACAATAAGCACAAATATATAATTCATTATCGTAATTTAAAACAAGTCCTGCTACATAGATTAAAATTAAAAAAAATTCACCGAGCTCTCCAATTTAATCAGTCTATAGGCTGAAATCTTATATTGATCTTAACACGCGTCTTCGAGCATTGGCGAAAAACGATTTCGAGAAAAATCTCTTCAAATTGTTGAATAATGCCGTTTTTGGGAAAACGATGGAGAACGTCCGGAAACACAGTGTCGTTAAACTGGTTACCAAGTGGTTGGGGCGATATGGAGCCGAAGCCCTCATTTCGAAGCCTGAATTTAAGGCTTCAACTATTTTTAATGAAAACTTAGTAGCCATTGAACTTAACAAGACGGAAATTTATTTAATTAAGCCAATATATGTAGGTATGTGTATTTTGGATTTAGCTAAAACAACCATATATGATTTTCATTACAGCTACATGATCCCCCAATTTAGTTCCAAATGTACTGTTTGTTATGTCGATACAGATTCCTTGATTTATGAAATAGCCTGCCCCAACATATACAAAATAATTAAACGCGATTGCTATACACATTTCGATACCAGTGACTATCCTTCCAATAATATTTGGAGCATACCCCTCGTTAATAAAAAAGTGCTGGGTTTAATGAAGGATGAGAACAATGGTCGCATAATGACTGAGTTTGTTGGTCTAAGATCTAAAATGTATGCACTCAGGGTAGATGGTAAAGATAAATCAAAAAAGTGCAAAGGTATTAAAAGAAATATTATAAAAAATAGAATAACCTTTGATGATTATATAGAATGTCTAAACAATAATATTGAAAAAGTAGTTTCACAAAATTTGATTCAAAGTCAAAAACATGACGTATGTACCATCACTCAGTCGAAAATTGCTCTAAGTTCACATGATGATAAGCGTCATTTATTAAAAAACAGCTATGCGACGTTACCGTGGGGTCATTATAGCATAATGGATGTAGATTTATGTGTGAAATAAATATGTGTATAATATTTTATATGAATTTGTAAAATAGTTGAATATGTCAAATAAAAGAATGTTTATACTGTAATGAAATCTGTGTTTTATTTTAAAATCCTAATAATAAGCCCATTTTCAAATCATATCAACATATTGTTAGAAGTACCGCAGCAGAGTGCAATTCAAAAACCAGATTGATGGATTTAAAATATTGCACATGCGCGATAATCGTTTGAAAACGTAAAATGCATTATTTATTTTGATTTTTTACCATGCTCAATTATTTATTATGAATTGGAAAAATTCAAACAAATTATCGTTACCTGCTCTCATACGAAAAATCATTTAAGAAGAAAATATAAAAAGTATAAATTTTCTACTTCCAATGCAAAGAGATTTATTAGCAACCACAGAACCAGGCGTACATAGCATGCAGATGGTGAATTGTTCTACGTCCATATGAAATACAAGTTCACTGCACTGATCTTTGCCAAGAGTACTAGAAGTTAACAGTTGGTTGTACGAGCATTCGTTTTGGTCTCTAGCTATGCATCAAGCATTTATTTCATGACCGAACTAGTGAACGATCATTCAACAGAGCCAAAGGTAGAATCCATGTGAACTTTTTGCATACATATGTGTATATATTTTTTATATTATTTAAGCCACGCGAACATTTGTAATCCATGCTTTGATTTGGGCGTTTCATTGATAAAGTGTTACATGTGTAGAAAAAGCTACGTATTTTCAGATTTTGCTAGCCTCATACTCACCAAACGTAAATCGCATCTCTGTAGTGATTTTATTATGCTCTAATATAATCAATGAATAGTAAGTAACATGATACATGATGCCCTTTTTGCATATTAAGTTATCTATCGATAATCATCGATATTAACATTAATATCAATGGGTTAATGAAGCCTTAACAGTCATATTTGAAAAAAAACTACTGCTGTCTAACATATTCTGCTTCACCTATTATATTTACTAATTTCTCACGTACGTAGTATCCACATTTAAAATAAATTATGTACTTATTTTTTTCACACATGTCGCCGTTCTAAAAACTGTGCTTAATTATGCACACCAGCAAATAATTTTGTTCTGTTATTCTTTCGTTGTATGTATGTTATATATAAATTTAGGGTGTCCTCTTGGGCCGTTGAGTATTGTCATTTGTATTTCGCTCTTATGTGTTATGTGAATTGCTATTGAATTCTGATTGCTTGTGATAGAATCTGATCACCTGGTAGCAAGTTTTAGCCTTTAGTTTGTTCGCCATTCAAGTGAATGCGAAATGTCTAATTTTATTTTAATAAATTTGAAGGGAAATAGGTGTGGGTATTTCGCAACATTGCATAATGCAGCGGTGAGTTATTCTTAAACCTAGGGGGAGGGACGGTTTCAAGTTGGGGGGAGTTGAAGAGGTTCTTCTATGACACCATACCGATTTCCATGTGTGAGAGTGAGAGAGAGGCAAATAGAGCAACATATATAATGCTATCTCTTTCTATCAATTTTATACACACTTTTGAGAATTTAGAGGCCCCTTTAAAAATACACAGGAAATTGGGCTAGAACTCTCATAGCTTATCTACTAAACTGGGTGAGATTTGGCCAGGCGTGAAATTGGAAGAGGTGCTAAAACACCAGGTTCCGAGCAAGACAAAATCAAGAGTATGGATCCCTGCCGAGCTTGCCTTCCTTACTTGAGGATATTTTGGAGTTCATAAAAAAAAGCGACTGGAAGAAGGCCAAGGCCAGCATGCTATTCGGTGACCGATGCCAAGCCCTCATTGTCATCAAAGAGGATTCTCTTCCTAAATTAAGGCCCGTAGGTACAGGTTTGAGCTTATACACTTAAATTTGTACAGAGGTGACATAAAAATCCTCACGCCGGACGATCTAATCCCTACGGAAAGGGGAGATAAAATTGGCAGGCTAGAGAAAACGGCTGTGAAAAACGGTCTTTTGATTTGCCTGAGATTACTCAGGCGCGGAGGATGAAGCGTGTACCGTCACAACCTCTGAGCTAGGTGGTTGTCTTGAGGAGGAGGAGATGGACATAGACTCTGATGAGGATCTAGTCAGCACCGTGATCGATAAGGGTGAAGGTTTTGCAAATTAACCACCAACGTGGATCACTTAATTAACGAGACCGCTGATAGGAGTGAGCGGGAGATGAAATTAGGAAAAAAGACATATATTTTAGAAAAACCAAAGTCCACGTTCAAACTTCTAATAGAACGCGTTAATAAGGCTAATTCCAGAAGACACGTTCTGAAATTCATCTTTTTGGAAGTTGTATCGAAGGATGGAAGGAATTTTATTATTTATTCGGAACTTAGCGCTAAGAGGAATACCCAGATCCTTGATGTACTCGAAAGGCATGGTGAGTAGATTGTTAAGGAAATCAGATGGACTAAAAATAGGTATGATATGATTTAATCGACAAATTCCATACACAATATTGGTAAAATTTGCGAAGTTGGATTTGAAAAACCATACACATCGTCTTCTGTTTCAGCTGATTTATATCTTTTACAACCTTTGGCAAACGAAAGCAACACGATATTAGATTTTTACGATAATTTGAAACTAATCAAGTAAATTATAGTATTATCTTATCTTTAAGGGAACTTTTTCGAAAATGTGACAACAAATTTTAACATTCCTGTCAACAGATAAATAAATTAAGGCAGATAAACTTATTAAGGCATAATTTTAAAAAAAATTGTCTTCTCTTGTACGTTAATTAAATTCAAACTTCTTTTTCATTTGAAATTCAAATTTTGATCAAAGTATCCTGATCCTTGTTTATCAATTCGAAGAGATTAATGGATTTTGCATTATTGGATAATCGAGATAACCATTGCTGAAAGTGTAAGTCTATGAATGTAGTCAATTAAGTAAATCCAATAGATTGATATTTTTTAAATTTCAATACTTTATTGATATTTTATATATGAATTGAAGCATTATTTTGACTTCACTATTTTTGCAGGTGTGTATATTTGAAAGAATCTGGATAAATCATCGGCCTTTAGCGTCCTTATAAAAAATCATGGATAATATGTGGCGAACGCTTGGTTGTCGATTGTGTTACTCCTAAATTAAGCAGTTGGTTAGATTTTTAATGATTCATATTAGATATTAAACAAACTTTATTTTTTACTTGATTCTACGAGACTATCTCTTTCACACGGTTTCGGATGAATCACAGTGTAATCTGAAAATAGGTTAAAGATAATATAGAAAATCAATTATCTGGATAACTGAAATGTTTTTTAAAAATGTAAGTAGCATTGCCCAAACCAATCAAAATTCTATTGAATTAAGTTTGAATACGATGTTATTCGCAAAAGCACACAAATAGTTTTTTGCAAGTATCAAATTAGAGAATAAAAAATGTTTTGGATATCGGGGCCTAAAAGATAGCTCTTTCTCTCTCTCAGTTAATAGTAGCAATAAATATTGTTTTAAACATGATAACCTTCAGAAATGTCCTCGGAAAATCTAAATCTATTAAATATGAACAATTTTTTGCTTTTAACTTACTTCCACAATTCAAGCAATTATACAAGGTAACAGCACAAATATTAATAAACGTCTTCTTCGTATCGCCACTTCTAGCGCACACCGGATCATATACAGGTGCACATTTTATATCACATTTTTTCCGAAGAACTCTTTCCGATCGGACCAAGCATTTACAGAATGGGACAACTTCCCAGTGTTTATCTGAAACATGTAAATGTTATTTTTTCGGGAATGATTTGTTCTAGAAAGGGTATTTGGGAAATGTTTTACATGTACGTTACAACTGCAAGATTAACTTCATTAATTGTGACCAATTGCGCAAGAAATTATAATTCAAATGATCGCATTTTGGTATACTAACCTTTAGCTTTGCAATTCTCCCATTCCATATCACAAATGCTTTGAAACCATATATATGTTTTCCCATCCGTACCACACACGTAGTCAGTTTCACTCGGACAAGAATTTACGCACGTTGAATTTTGTGAGCACATTTCAAAGTCTGCTCTTTTCCATTCTATACAAATACAATTAACAAAGATATTTATTCTTGAATTACGGATAATTTTTTGTAATGCAAATTTTCTATTCACTTACTCAAATCATCAATACATTCTCTTTCTAGCCGCTCGCACTTATTCCAGAATAATTTATATATATGTCCATCAAACGCACACACAGGAGCTATATGATTATCACAGTTTCTCCGACAATCTTCAATTGTTTGATGGGGTTTCCGATCGCAAAATTTTGAATCGACTTCTTTCCAATCTAAAAAAAAATGAGCCCACTAAACGTGATAAATACTCGCAAAGCAATGAATAATGAAATTATTATTAAAATTGTTTACGAATGAATTGAATGCTCTAAAATTGACTTTCCAGGTAATTTTTTTTCTCGTAGATAGCATAACTTTGCGTTCCCGAAGGTTTCTTCGTAAATAGTAATAGCGCCCAGTGTGGGGAAAGCGAACTATATAAAAATCGATAATATTCGAGAGAATTTGGCAGTGTTTTTAGAGGTGTTTAAAATATAATGCAGTATTTTAACAACAGATTAGGAGATATGATTCGTGGTTATGGATATTTGTGCTAAGAACAATGTCTCGGTAAATTGAATGAAGAATAGAGGTGGCGTGTACAAATAGGTTCACATGACAAAGACCCATAGACAATGTAGAATTGGGCAGTTTACTTTTGATATAACAATATGAATCATGAAATCGAAATGTATCTACCTTTCACAAAAGTAAAAAATAGCAGTATCATCAACGACCATTGCAAAAGGTTGTCGCTACTATCGTTAAATGTTTCGTGTTTGTTTCGTTAAGTGTTGTTGAAAGTTGTCAGTTTAGTGTCTACAACAGCAAATGAGGTGAAGGTCCGGATGAAAGCTGACTCCTGGGGTACTTCAGATGGAATATTATATCTGCTAGTTGCTGAACGAACTTTGACCAGCTTGTTAAAAATGATTGGGTTATTTTAACAATATACTCGTAAGTTGCAATGGAATATTGAAACAGTTTGAAAATAAGCATATTATACCGTATTGAATCGAAAACTTTCCGGATATCCAGTAGGGGTGGCTCGTCGTTGGACGCAACGGAAGCAGTGTTTTCCTATCTAAATATTTCTTACAAAAGGAAAAATAATATGACAATGTATATTCAAATTAAAAAAAAAAATTAATTGATTTTATACGACTTAATATCCAACATCAATAAAAACTTTACAAAACACAAGACACCCTTCATTTTAAACATGAAAGAGTTCTACTTTTTGACAGCCAAAGTACACAGCTTTGAACGTAACTTTACAGCAAAGCAATAGAAGCTCTTGTGTTTGAGTCCAAACCTCAAACAGCTCGTACCATTGTAAACCAGAACGCACAGTTCATTGCAGCGTATTGAAATATGCTACACAGAACACTAAAGTTGTCTTGTCTCCATGCACTTACCACAATGTGTGCAGCATACGTCTAATGCCGGATTTATATTCGCGGCAAATGTTGGCGAGACGAGAGTGTACTCGTAAATGGTCACCTCGTCTATTTTCGCCTGTTTTTCACTTGCCAAAACAATGCAAGCACGAGAGTGTGGATAGCTTCTTCGGTGGCTCTCGTGTGTTTTATGAGGCTTTATGAGAGTCTCGTCTTAGCTCGAGGCCGCTCGAAATGTTTTTGGTTTTACGTATCGAGTCAAAGGGGTTTGAAAAACGGTATAGTGCTGGCTCCGTTGATATTTACAAATCGATTTGGTTTGCCTATGAAATCATGTACAAGATGCATCAGTACGGATGGGTACTAGATACACTGTTCGAATATTTGTAAACAAATTTCTGAACAGAGAAAATGCTACCTACTTAATACAAAGAGCGCATTTTAATTGTGCTGTATTTAGAATCATTATCATTAAAGTCGTTTTTATGATCATGTAGTGGTTGAAATTTGTTGTAGAATTGGACTGTGTTAGACTTAACATGGGTTCTAGGGAGTTTTCATCGCTCCATAGTAGGATATCGGGAAGTGATTCCTTTTACTGACATTTACTCCTTGATTTCACTGCAGTCAGAGTTATAGATTCCTATTCATCAGAATAATACTGAATCAGACACAAAAATATAGCTTGAGTGGTATTAATAGTACTTACTTCGAAGAATTCACTAAGAGAAACAGGCTTCGAACTTCAGTTGGTGAAAGGCAGAATGAGAATAGAATCTAATTATTTATGTGCATACCTAAGCAAGATGCATGCATCTTAGGTACTTTTCAAGTTATAATATAAAGAAAACTCTAGACACTTTACAACATTACTATCTATGTCAGTGTGTAGTAAAGAAAATTGGACGATGAAAAAATAATGTCTTGTACTAATTTCAGATAAGTCATAGATGGAAAATAAAAGAATAGTTAAAAAACGCGGTCTAGCAGGTTAAATTAGGTATACTGCCACGTGTAAATCATTATTATATAATTTGTACTGCGTTTTGAGAAATGTACTTATGTCAATATGCATGGACTTGCGGATTGCATATAAAAAAAAGTCCAATTCCATTTTTACTAAGCAATATGAAATATTTGTTAAGAAACTAAAATTTCCTTCAGCTAATATAATGATGGATGATAATTACTGAGCGTCAAAGTCGCTACTAATTAGCAGCTGCATACAATTGACACAGCTGTTGGACCTATATTTTACGACTATCTTCAAAACTTGAGCCCATACTGGATATCATACGGGCTTAGTGGGCCGTTGTAAACACTATTCATTCATCGATTTTTGACGAAAAATACGGCCGAGCACTTTCAATTCACTGCCAACACATTTTCTGTAAACAATTTATTAACATTTAACTTGTATATTATATAGAAAATATTTACCGGGAAAAACGAAACTATCCCAACAGTATTTAAATAGACTTATGCGCTAATACATAGTGCAATTTGTACTTACTTTCTTGTTCCGTACAAATGTGGGTGTTCATCGCACATCTATTCGTAAACAATTTATATCTTTTACGATTTGCAGCACAAATCGGATCGATTACGAAAGGACATGGCATAAAACATGTTGGTGATGGCATTTTATCTTCGTTGGCTGGTGGATCGTAGTATTTTGAATCGCTCAAACCACCCAAGCCATCAGCTACAAAAAAAATTAAAATAAAATAGTTTTAATTGAGTTTCAACCATCTATTGAATATATACAACATACCGATTGATATGGACAATAAAATAATTGCAATACGAAGCACAATATTTAAATCACTTGATATATGCATCTTATGGTAGACTCTTCTATTTTATTACGAACAATATTTTTCATCTATCACTGATGCCAATAAGAATTTTTCTACGAATGACGATATTTAGTTAAAACAAGTGGCAAATGTTTATTCAGCTTACCCGAATATCTACCTTTGAAATTGTGTTTAACAGTGACCTATAATTTCTTTGTAGTCGTATGTGTGTTTCCTGAAAGTGTTGGTGCATACTAAGAAATGTAATAGAGCTAAATAAGAATGTAGCACCATTATTACTAGTTTACCTTGAGAAATAAAAATGATCGATATTTTCAGTGTGTGTTAGAAAACTCTTTGTATTATTTTCTACAATGTATGAACAATTCCGCCTATAAATCAGAGACTTTGGGTTAATGTTTTACTATATTTAAAAGTAGCTTGAATTTAAACTTGAAAATTCGTTCACTACTATGTTTTTGATCCTCAGAGAAAGAAAAATATTCAGCTAAACGCGATTACGTACTCCCCGTAACCGTTAGACAATTTTGCCGATAAATATTCGGCTGATATGTTTGTTTTTTTTTGTGGTTGTGTGTTTGTTATTGAAAGTGTTGTTTGTTTGCTTGTTTATTATCATCGTGTAGCTTTCTCGTCTAGTTTCTGTGAGGTATTGTTTTTCGTCAAGTTTTTGCCCCTGCTACCACCAGAGGATAAACAGGGATCAAAAATTGAAGAATAACTAACAAAAACGTGCAATAAATACAAGACATGACAACACACTGAAGATAAACCAACAAACAAAAACCACACCCGAAAACAAACACACAACTACAAAAACACAAAAATACCAGCCAGACATGAATCGGTAAAATTATCTAACGGCTATGGGTGGCACGTTGTCGAGTTTTTTTTACATAAGTAAAAAAATGTCAAATGTGAGTTTTCTTATTAAAGAATGCCTTGTGCTTGTTTCTTCTTTTTTTAATTTGTAAGCTCCTCTTTCACCTTCTGCGTGGGAGCATAAGACAATCATGCAAGATACTAGCTACTCTTGATATACCCAAGTCTGCTGGACCTGATACTACTTCGGACATAGTTTTAAAATGCTACGCTTCCTCTTCTGCAGAAATTGTTCCATCCATACTATTCAAATTAATGCTGTTATTGCAGATGGCTCTATCCTCTCTTTGACTCTTTTAATTATTTTCATTGTTGGTCTTCTTTCTATTGGAAACTTCCAATGCTATCGACTGCTTTGCTGATTATAGTAACCTTGTTTTCGCATAATCGTATTAAATAATAGATTTCTTTAGATTGTAACTTGAACAAAGCTAACCGGATTAGGTTTCATGCATTTAAGACCCGATGCTCTGACTAATTATTAAAATGATCCTCACCGCCTTCTCATCTTTTTTCCAACATGCTCTCTTCCAATATTTTAGGCATTGTGATATCGAAAAACCTAAGCCAGGTGGATCGCATTTTCTCCATTGCCAAAAATATATTGAATTGTCTGGACTTTTTAAAAATTTACTTACAAATATACTGTTGCATATACCTGAACCCAGAACACAATCATATCACCTAGCCGGATCGAAAGACATTCATCCGAATAAATTAGTTAAAATCGATGAGTACATGTTGGCAACCGAGAAGTGAATATTCGTATAAAAACTTGATGCTCGACAGGGGACTATAAATAGTCTCTCAATAAAGTAAGTAAGGTAACAATGCGTCCACTTAAGCCTTAAACATCTCTAAGGAAGAGGAACTTTTCTTATCAGAAACCAAGCTCAATCCCGCCATCGTGCAGCCATGAATGACTACAAAATCATTCATGATGAAACTTCAGAGGACTTAATTTCCTCTGAACTGGGAACTGCACTGCTAATCAAAGAGCGAATCAAAACCAAACGACATTTGATCCCAGGACTAAAAGCTATGGAAGTAATCTGTATTAGATTTGCAATTAGATTGACTAGAAATTGACCAAATTGTATTTGTTGGCACTTACGAACACTAAATCCTCGACGCTGAATCTGATCATCATTTGGTTCAATTATGTATAAAACGAGAGCGTGGCCTAGACTATTTAACTGCTGACGGTAAGATCAACTGGGAACAATTCGCAACGGATGTTCAAATTAAAAACCTCGACTTGACAGCTTCCGAAATCTCTATTTCAAGGATCTCAAAGTGACTTCCGACAAGTTCCAAGCTCCGTAATCGACAGAAATCTTTAAGGAGGCATCTTACCCGAATCTACCACATATATCTCAATATGGAAAACAACCCATATAGGTACACTTCTCTCTCTCTCTTAACATCCTGATCATGGTCAAGACTAGTGGCCACGTCAGAAAAAAATTCAAAGAACATCTCGAAAAAATAGTCTCTGTCAAAGATATTTTTCAGTAAGCTAATGAAATCTCAGGGCGCAAAAAATTAAGAAGTAATAAGATAAAATAAGAAGATAAAATATATAATTTTAGCTTAAAAAGGCTCGCTACTAACCTCGTTGAGCACCTCTCGCATAAACATTGGTTGTTTTCCCACTGCTTAGAAGCGTGCGAAAATATTTCCGATTCCAAAAGCTTCAGGATCTTGCAATGTCCTTAATGCACGTCCGATTTCTCTCCTCTCTAACTTGGAAAAACTACTGGAAAGGGTCATTCAAAAACATCTTAATCACAATATAAATGTGAACCACATTATACACGGAAAACAGTTTAGCTTTAAAGTCAAACACTTTACAGTGGACGTCCTAATGGTTCTAAAAAGCGCAGTTGAGGAAAGTATCCAAAATAAAAGGGTTTTGGATGCCTGTCTAATTGATTTACGATAAGCCTTCGGCTCCGTTCAAATTGAAGGCCTCTTGTATAAAATGATCAACTTCGGCTTTCCAGCATGGATAATAAAATTTGTTGACAATTTTCTAAATGGCAGAAGGGTTTGCGTCACATTCAACGGGGCTTTTTTTTGATGAATTTCCAATCAAATCAGGTGTAGCCCAAGACTCCATTTTCGGCCCAATTCTATGCAACATTTTCACTATAGACATCCCACGAATTTGAAACGAATCTCCCTCAGATGTTTCTTTTAATCCATACGCAGAACACCTCCTCTTCTTGGACTTGTATTTTGTAACATGGGTGAAGCTCGACTTTCGCTGGAATTTCAGCCATCATATCCAGGCAAGCCTCAACAAGGCAGCCATTGCATACCACCTCATAGGCTGTATCTTTAAGCTGAACTCCATTATCTCTACTAGAGCTAAAATTATTGCCCATAAGCAATTGTTTAAACCGATCCTCACTTACGGCGAAGCAACTTGGGATACTAGCAAAATTTGAACACCGTATTCTCCGAAACATCACCGCCTTTCACTATAAGACCAATAGTTACTATTATCGGAATAGTTACCTCTACCAAAAATACCAAATTTAAGCTTCTGTCCTCTCATTTGCTCGAACTACGCAACAATGCTAATCACCGTGCCACCGATCACCCCAACTCTATCATTCAATCGTTTGATTCAGGACCTGGATCTTAGCAATCATACCTTGACCTTATAAATAGCTCAGCAACTGTGGACTTTTGTACGCCAAGAACATCCTAGTATTATGAGCCATGTGCTTAGGCTCATTATCTTGTTGAAAGTATAAATCCTTTGATACTAGGATGTTCTTGGCGTACAAAGCTCCACAGTTGCTTAATACACCAGCGCAAAGTCTTGACCTCAATCTCATTGAGCACATGTGGAATATGCTGGAAAAAAGGATCAGGACTCAACATATGAGCTCGAAACCTAAGTTGAAACAGGCTCTTCGGCAGGGATGGCGAAAATAGAGCCAAGCTATGCAAAAAAACTTGTAGAATCGATGCCATACCACCTTAAAGCCGTGATTAAAAACCAAGGCTACCAAACTAAGTATTAACAAAAAATGTATCTATAGTTTTTAAGATTTTTCATAAACGGTTTCGTAAGTGTACGAAGACATTACTGGAGGCAAATTGCCGACTTTGTTTTATTTTTAGCTAATAACTTTGCAATGAATAATTTAGATGGATTAGTTTTTGTTTCTCAATTAAATAAAAATGTTTAATGAATAGATCTGCATTAAAACTTTTTCAAATTTCTTGCAAAAATGCATTGTTTTTTAGCACTTAAGTTTCAAATATCTGCTGTGCGAAAACATTGTTGGTACACAGTATGATCTTAAATGTCATTCCATAGCACTATACTGAATATGACTTGATTAGGAGACTACCAATCTCCATAGTACTGAAAACAAGTAAAAGATCTGTAGCATAAAGTTTGAATATGCGTCTTTGTGCCCATAGAAAATATTTACAAATATAATAAATTTAAAAGTTTTACGAAACCACAACTCTAATTGTACATTAATTCAATAAGTACTCACTTTTGTTAAAACGTTCAACAAATCTCTTTGTATTGTTCAACATTTGAGAGATTTGATGATTATCTATGTAATTTTTTAATTGTTTGACGGGAAAATATCTGCGTAATTATAGAACTACATGCATACAGTTGTTTCAGTTGGTTCAATAAAACACAATAGTACACATAGCTAAATTGGACTTAACAAGATCTAGTTTTTGATAAACAAGTATAATCCAAAAAATTTTCAAATTATTCGTTGTTAATTTAATGGTTTTCAGCTGACAGATACTAATCGACCTTGACCAGAACAAAAAAAAAGAAGAATGTGCAGATATATTTTTTATCCCAAATATTTCAGTTTAATAGCAGCCTTCGTATAATAATTTGGTGTTGTAGACAATGTCTTGTTTAAGGAATTTATTGCCATTGTGCATATCGTTTTGCTTAATCTCTTTGACACTTGGCGACGTAAGACTATTTCTTACTCAAATCATTTATTTTCAAGCAATTAATAATCAATTATTAGTTTTTAATATACAGTTCTATTTTCTGTTCTATACATTTTCTAGTATCGCAATATTTTACGGCTGTGTAAAATCGACTGTGAGTTTGTTAATAATCTAATGTCGAACTACTCTTGCAAGATTAAGGCAATTAGTCGGATTCGAACTGCAATTTACCTCGATATATTCTTGAAACGACCACTTAATAATGTCTTGGTAAATTTTCAACTCTTTCATTTATTTGGGCAGTTTTTAATTTGTACTGTTTGAAAAAAAAACATCACAGGTCAATATGCAAGTTTATAAGAAGAATAGCATTAAATTCATTCCCTTTATGGTCAACTTTACAGTCAATGCCTGTCAGCTTGTAGCTGGTGTAGGGCAAACTTATTTAGCGAGATTCATGATGGAATGGATTCGGCCACATTCAAATTTCAATCATTCGTGCCCATATATAGTAAGTTTTTGTAGTAGGAAGTTTTTTTAAAAAAAATTCTAGCAATTATTTAAAATTATATGAGCCACATCTTTACCAAAGTCAATAATTCCATTAAAATATTTGTGCTATTACATTTATAGTTTGCTCTTTGTCTTAGGGATACGCATATATAAAACGTCTGGAACCATTTGCTGATAATATTCCTGGTTTCATATCACCCGGTGACTATCGAGTGGATTTGCATTTCTATGAGAAAACAGTGAAACATTGGATTGGAACTGTACGTGGCTACGGTACTATGTCAGCGAAACCTTTTATTTCACAGGATTTTGACTAACATTTTTATCCCTTTAAAGAAAAGAGCACTTACAGAGTCTTTGGACTAGATATATGTACACTTTTGAGCAAATAACCCTTTGAGTTTATAAATTTTTTCAATAAATTACAACATTCTTGAGTGAAATTTTCAATGCGGCCTCTAGACGGTCAATATTATTGCACAATATGTAGTATTGCACAATAATATTGATCGTCTATGGATCATATTGAAGGATTGTGCAATATATTGAGTGAATCGGAAAGTGTTTGATTTTATGGTGCAATATGGAATATATTGCATCGTTTGTGGTCAGTATTGGCTCAATTGTATATCGTCGTTAGTGGCATAAACAACGTTTGGAGTAATATAGCGAAAAATGTCAAAAGCTACTGAAAAATCGAACGAAAACTAAATATTGCTCAAAAATATTGCATCGTCTGGGGCGCCCATCAATAATATTGTTCAATATATTGTCACAATAAAAACACAAAAACGAGCGAAAGATACACGCAGCTTAAAAATACTGAATAATGGCTCCTAAACGTATAGTAGTTAGATTAGTTCAATTAGCAGAAAATCGTCCCCCAACTAAACCGATACTAATATCAGAAATAAAATAGAGGGTTGATCTATAAGGAAAACACTTCTCTCGCCAAGCAGCTCACTGGAGTTAGAAAAAAAACATAATAAATAATAATACACACAAAACAAAATTAAACTACTGATGGAGCGAATGCCATAGAAATATTTTAAAGAAATATTTTTTCTACCATAGAAACATTTTTTGAGTCGCTACCTTATTGATATGTACACGGCCAGACTACATTCATTAGATAGCTCCAAACTTAAAATGTTCCAGTGAACAGATGGCTTCCTACTCATATCTGCACAGACAACCATGGAAATCCTCAACGTTCACATTCAAATAATTTCCCATTACATTTTAGTTAAATGTGAGCTACCGCGTGTGAATCTATGGCATGATTTGGGAACGTTACCGCCACCTGATTGGTTGTCGAAGTCAGATGAAATGATTGAAATATACTGTTGTCGCTATTGATTATTTTTGTTTGAGTAGCCGCATGACCACGGGAGTATTGAGTTTTTTCGGAACTGACAGGCGATGGGAAAAGTCGACACGAGGAACGGCCACCTGACTCAGGATTACCTTATTTCGTTTTTGTTTTGTTTGGGTTTTCGAAATATGATAAGATGTTCCTGAAACGGTATTTAATTAATTGCTGGCGGTTATTCATTTGTTAAATAAATCAAATAGATTGTGATAGTTAATAGAAATCGTTTCTTCGAAAAATGGTTCACAAGAAAAAGTTTAAAAGAAGCGAATATATCGAAAATTGATTGATTATCTGCGGAACAATGGTACTTACTGCAGGCAGGCGTACACATCAGCTTTTGGAGCTTAATGGTTGCGAAGTGATGCACAATCGGAAACCTAGTCTATTTTTGTTAGAGAACCATTTGGTCATTGTAACAGAAAGAGTGTAGTTCAGTTATGAAAATGTGTTTCATAATTGGGAACAAACGAGTGAAAGCCACATCTAGGACCATTTGAAAGGAACGAGCTTAGAGGGAACATTCAATGGACTTGATAAAGAATGGGTGAAGAGCAAATGCATGAAGCTTGGCTAACAGTGCTGGGTGCCAGACTTTGTCAAAGACCTTCGAAATATCAAGAGAAATGACAAAGTTATGGACACAACTTTTCCATCTCATGAG
The DNA here is from genome assembly GCA_963978885.1 of Nemotelus pantherinus. NCBI lineage: Eukaryota > Metazoa > Arthropoda > Insecta > Diptera > Stratiomyidae > Nemotelus > Nemotelus pantherinus. The sequence continues at coordinate 46,285,465 of OZ022265.1, read as the reverse complement.
AAATGTAAGTAAGTCCCCAATGCCCAATAGGAGTTAGTAGCAAAAATCGTAGCAAAGAGGCTACATAAAGTGACAGTAAATATACTATACTGAGTGTAGCTTTGTAAACCTGTTTCCAGTCGTTAGCTGGAGATTGCTTGTAGGTTCGGAGCGCCGCCTCCTAAATGCGAATGGTCTCTTGAAATTTGAAGCCAAACCATGAGGTTGAGTACTCTTGAGCAAATGCAGAATAAAGAAAAACATTCCAACATAAAGGTTAGTACGCTGCCGAGCCTGAATTCCTGTCCCCCTTTAAAATGCATGGGAAAAGAGTGACGGAATTCCGGACCTGAATTTTTTTCAGGTCACTTGAGAAAATCGGTACGCTGCCCGTCCTGAAACGTTGCCTGAAAAGTGTCAGAATTTCAGTGTTGCTTTTCGCTCGTAGGTGGCTCTGCAGCACAAGTGGAGAGTTTTTTCAGGCACGAGGTGCCTGAATTAAATGGTCTGCTATTTATTTGGTCACGGAAAGCAATCATTTTGGCCATTTTGACCGCGCGTCAAATTTGAATTTTGTTTGAAAATTTGAATTTTGTTTGAAAATTTGAAATTTGTTGTACGTCGGAACTTTCTGTCTTCTAATTTTATGCGTAGGATAGTTCGTGCAGAACTTGAAGCAATTATTTTCCAGCACATTTGGTTTTTTTGGCAGATACGTTTGCTAGGAAGCACTTTAATTAGCTGGTTGGTTAATTGAATTAGTGCGACGTTATAAAAGATCTGTTCGCGTACTTCAGCAAACTGCAGCAGTAACATAATTTGGCAGCTGGCTTCTTTTTGCTGCAAAATTTGGCTTGAAGCAATTATGCGAATCTATTTGAATATATTATAATAGATTCAGGTACGCGAACAGACCTAAAGTTTTCAACACCGCATGTGTACGCGATATGAAATGCATGGATGGAAATTATGTATTCGTGTGAAGGAAATATATATCAAATAAACAATTATTAAATAGATTACATAATTGTTTTACTTCGAAAAACTACGCCTATTTTCATTCAGTTTAATTGAATTTAAAGTGAAAGTAGTTTTTAAAATTTGCTACTAGAACTTGGTTTCTTTCATACACTTTGGTTTGGTTCATAATATAGCAGTATGATGAGGCAGCAAACCTGAATGAATTTAAAATTGAAGACCTGAAAGAAGCATTGATGGAATAGTAACATAGTATTTCACATACAGTTGGTAGATTGTAAAGGTTATTTTCAAAGAAAGCTAATTTCTAAATCCCATGCCGCCAAAGTTGAGAGCAATTAACTGTCACTTTGTAATATTCTACACTTCTCTACACGAAAATTTTTCCGTGTAGAAATAAATAGCACAACGAGTGTCCGGAATTCAGGCTCGCCAGCGTACTAACCTTAAGATCCAACATAACATGTTGTGTTGCCTGATCCCGATTTTAAAAAGCCCCTACGCCGGACTCAAAAATCCTCAAAATAGTAACATCTCAACTGAAAACCTCCAAAAAATTCTTACAAGACAGACCAGTTAGGTGTATATTTAATGTATTTTTTTTGTATTGAAAAGCCTTCTGTTTTATGTCTATTGCGGAACTTTCTTCAATAAAACTGTTACTGTATACAGTTTCAGCGTTAATTTTACAGATCATATTGTATGTATAAATTTTATGCAGTCTCCTTGTCCCCGTAGATTTTTAGTACCCAACACATAAAGAAAGGCGAAAACTAAGAACGCGCGACGATAAATGTAGCATAAGCGGCTATAGCTCGTACCATACTTAACAGCTAGTAAACCGAAGAGCTGAGGTTGAAGCTGTATTTGCCTCTCTAAATGTGTATTACAAAATAGTAATAGAAAATATATCAGTAATAGAAAATAGAGCCGGAGCCATATCCTAGTCGGAAATTTTGGATGGTTATTGTGTTCTAACTGGGATCTAGAATTCATCACCTATATGTTATTAAGTAAGTGCCATTTATTTTCAAGAAAACTAGATACATATACCATTTAGTATTGCATATGACTTATTTTTTAATCCAAGTGTCATGTTTCAATCTGTTTATTAATTTTTTCGGGGGATTTTCTCCCAAGAAAATATTCTTAGTATGCTTATGCAACGAAATAAAATTAATGTACAAACAGTGAGATAATGCCAGGAAAAGATGGCGTTTTTCACGAAACCGAAGAAGTAGAATGAAATGCCGGCATTAATTTTGGCAGCTGAAAGGCAAGTGGTTAAGCATTGGGATGAAATGAAGAATTCCTTAATGAAGGTTTCGCCGTCATTTTATTACGATCAACCGCAGGTTATACTCCACTTTGATACTTTGTATCGGAAGCCATAAGCTGGAAAGATTTCTAGGAGTTCGCAAGAGTTTCAAAATTCGAGTAAGCAAACACTTGTTACATATTTTCATGTAGGATGTTTATCATATGAAAGCTTGATGGCAGTATCTCCAGGCACAAAAATGATGAAAGCTGCAACCAAAAGTTAACCACAATGGCTTTACGTCAAAATCAACCTTGATTATGAATTTCGTTGGTAAAACTCAACTTGGTGGTCTCCAGCCGGGAAATTTCATCACCAGAGGCCGAATCAGCAGGGGTTAAAAATTGAAGAAAAGCACTCAAAAACTTATCAAAAAACACACAGGAAGACAACATACTGAAGAAAAATAAATAAAAAAAAAAACAAAAAAAAACATCTAAACACACGACCAACAAAACACAAACTAAGTCACCTACCGGGAAACACGTAGTCGGGTTTAACTGAAGCATCTGTTGGTATGAAAATAAAAATGCCTGCTGATAGCATCACAGTAAAAAGTATATCCAATCTGCTTCACGTTGAAGCCAACCCAACCTGTGAATTTCGTATCGATCCGTTTATTGGGTTGGAAATTATAGGCACGCAAAGAATTTTAGTATTACCACCCGCGAAAATTTCAAAATTTTAGAAATTTCAGCACTTATTGTTTATTACCACTTCAAGATTATTATCATTTAAAAATGTAATAGCAGCAAGTTTAAGTAATAAAATTACAAAAATTACCGTAGCCGGCAACCCTATCTGAATTTTTCAACCAGAATGCTTCCTATCTTAGCTTGCAATAAAGTTTATCAACTGTGCAAATTGCATCGACAGTTATAGAGCATTAAACAATATATTTTTTTAGTAATTTTTCAAGATGTCCCCAGTGGCAAAGGATTGTCCATATACTATGAATTTCATATTGATCTGATCGTGAGTTTATGTGAACAGAAGTTTCGAATGTTCAAAAAACAAGTAATTGGATGAAGGGTTACCGTTGTTGTGCGACGCGGAATTTTGAAAAATTAAACTGAAAGAGTTGGCAAAGTATTAAATTAAATTGTGTATTCCTTTAAATTTTTAAGATCACTTCTATTTTAATTTCTATTCAAAATATTTTTTGAATTTTATTTTATTTTATTCAATATGTATACAGTATTTGCACTCGTATTATCAGAAGCTATATGATGAAGTAAAACTACTTTAGATACTAAATCAACACAACTGATTCGGGAAAATTTCAGAGCACGCAAGTAGAATTCCGTCTCAAATGAATGGTTTTACTTAAAGTCAGTATTTATAGTCAGGTACTGCTGGGACAAATTATGACATGACAAATAAGCTTGAGTACCCTAGTGGGTAGGGAACTCGGTTCTTGTGTTTGGGGTTCCTGAATCGAATCCAGGTTCGGACGAGGGTCCGAGAACCGAACTTTGAGTTCACCTAGCTCTGAATATGTACCTAAGTTAATCAGGGGCGGTAAAGTGAGTCGTGGAATTAATCACTCTACACTCGCATTCACATTGATTGTAAATTTGCGTTGAAATTTTCTACCAGCTTCAACCTCAAGACCCGTACGAGGGTTGTGTTGGGATTACTTTACTTTTATGATAATTATAAACGAATCAGTTGATTGTTTTTTAAGTCTATAGTTCCGATGTGCAAAAAATCAAAATAAGATAGTCAAAATAAGACTCACTGAATACCAGTTTCAAACTTTTATTCCAACTTCACCTGGATTAAATATTTTAATGTTTCTCTCCAAAACTTTGTATAGAATATTTTTTTCATTCTGATGTATATCCAAAGTCTCCGTGCATATCACTCTTTTCACAACAATTTTTCCGTCGACTTCTTTGAAATTTCCGCTCTTCAATCGTTCTATCTTGATGTTCACATCACCCAGGTCTCCTATTTGATTCATCATAGTAGTTAGTTGGTCGCAAGTGTTCAACTTAGTAACAATGGCCACATCTGGTTGCCGCTCTTCTGACCATTGTCTCAAACAATTGCAAAACCGAATAATGTCACCAGGACTCGCTCCCAAATTCAAAAGAGCCGACAAATCATCGATTATTACGGTTATTGTTGATTTAGTTGCAAAAAGTTCATTACTCGCTACTTGGATTTCGTCCCACAGCATCTGCATCAAGTTCTTTGTAGTCGTTGGCATATTCGTCCATTTCGAATTCAAGAAATCAGTGGCAATATCGTCGAGGACGTCGATGGTACGCAAGTTTTTGCCGAGCGACATTTGCAAATTGTATCCGAGACGAAGTCCAGCACTTGTGTAATGTGCAAAAGTTTGATGCAAACAAATTAGAATTGTGCCGGAATTCGCAATGCGAGTTCGTTGTCCAAGAATTGAGCTAATCAGGAAGGTACCGTCGACACCGCTTTCCTCGTTCAAGTGTGTATAAGGCTGGAGACGTTGTTCATTTAGACCGCAAGCCAGAAGCATTGATGTCGCCATTGTTGCTAAAGGATATAGTAAGCTAAAACGATAAATGTAAGTTTTGATAAGTTAAGTCAGAGGCATATTCAAGATTTTATACTATGTTTTATCAATACTTATTGTAATAATAAAATAAAAATAGGTCTAAATTATACTAATGATGTGTGATTTGTTTTACTTTGTTTTTTGGTTTTTGAAAGGAGAAAAAACTTTTTGATTATGAACATTTTAGTCACTCATTTTAGGAATATAAGTCAATGAACGCAATGCATTCAAGTGGTGCAAGACCACTTTAATGGATACTGTGATGCTAATTACAAAATGAAAATAAGCTATCCCAATATTTAAATCCTAAACTTTTCCATATCCACAACTTTAGGAAAATCAATTTTCAAACTTTTTTTATCCACTTTCAAGCAAATGACTTTTTCGTGAAAAATCATTTCGGATGAAATTATCGTAAAAATAACTAAGCGACAGAAATAAATCAACTGAAAGCAGGCACAGAGAAACAAGTATCACTATACTAAATTTATGTTAATTTTCAAGTTTTACTACAGGAATGAAATTGGGTTACATGCTTTTTTATCGAGCACGTGGCTTTTGAGCTTTAAGAGGAACTTTTATTTTCGGTTTAATTAGTTTGGAGTCAGAGTTTTCATATGAAAATTACATCGCTTTGAAAGTTCTTTGTTCTTATTTTTATTGTATTCAATTCAATAGAACGCGCTTAAGCAATTTTAAAATTAGAAACAAGAATGCAATAAATATCATGGACTTGATTAGTTAAAATTGAAATTATGTTGATAAATTTATTTAAGACAGAAATTTTAGGCCCATTTCGAAACAAATAAATTAGATTGCATTTTTTTAAAGCTATTTTTTTATTCACTAATCAAGGTTACATTCTTTTCTATTCAATAATGTTAATGTTGACATAAAATAGATGAGTTTAGTCAATAGAATTAAGAGCAGCAAAATAAAAAAATATACAATATAGGGAGCCTTGATAAGGTTATTTCTAACAGTCGCTTTGGAAATTGTAGTGGAGAATATATTTGATAATATTTGAAACGGAGGGTAGTTTCAGAAATATAATGTCAGTGCAGAAAACATGCCACATAGTATAATAAAAAATATTTTAAAACATTTTAGATGACATAGTAATTCATATGTAAATGAATAAAGTGCAATTTAAGTTGTCAATTAACATTTATTTATTTGCGTTTTCGATCTGGCAAGCTTCATTAATCTGTGCAACTTTGTAGTGTATCAATTTTACTCATGTATGGTATATTTTGTGGCCATCATTGTGGAACGTCAACTTATATTTTTATACTATTAGAAAACATACAAAGTCACAGATTGAAAATGAAATCTTTACATGGATGCTGGCATTTTTTTCTTCGCTGCAGATGGCCAAAGAATCTTTAAAAAATAGCCGGGTCTCCAAAGCACGGGTTATGTAAGAATTACTCTAACTACGAAAAGTCCATCTACAAGCACAGAAGGTCCGGATCGGAATCCGCTCCCGCATTACTTCAACCTGGTCGTGCTTAACTTACTTACTTTAGAAGTCTCCATAGCTTGTGGGTTTATAAGACAACCCTATTCCCGCTTTGCGCACAGTATTTCCTTAACTTATGTTTAGATTGTGCGCCGGTTGTCCTCGTTACGTATCATTTCAACGATAGACTCTGGCGTGACCGAACCAATCGTGAACTCAAGGCTACTCCTCAAACTTGCGAAACGACTGGACGCAGGAATGTATGGTGAGCATCATCGTAGTCATCCACACAGTATCAACAGTATAGTGTATCCACTTTACCCATCCTGTTGAGGTATCTTCTAGAATAACCGTGGCTCGTTAGAAATTGGTACAGGTAGAAGTTTATCTTTTCATGGGCCCGGCTGACCTATGGGTCCAGAAAAGGTATCAGTCTCGCCGTCTATCGACCTTTGTTACTTGCGCTCCAACATTGTTACCAAAGTCGGAGTGTTCGTGTACATGCGAGCACTAGAGTCCCTGTTTTACCTGGCTCAAAGTGTGTGAGGTTCCCCTATCTGTGCTCTTAGCGCAAGTAGGTTTACTCCAATCACTCCAAACACTTCCAAGGGCTGCCAGTCTCTACGACGCCATGGTCACGTCAGGTATGAGCTTGCCAACGCCAAATCTTCGATACGTTGGCGTAGATTTTTGACAGACATTGTTGTTGTCATCGATATGTGCTCCTTGAATATCAGCGATCCAAATCACTGCATACCCAGTTCCATCTGACAGCCAAGTGGACGGATTCGCCCTCATATGAGGCTCACTTATCAATACTATGTGAGCCTTATGTCATCAACGAGCTGCGTGAGAAGGTCATCAGCCACTCTGCAGACCTGCAGATACACTTAGAAGACTCTAATTTGATAGAAAGCTATACATGCATTCGAAACCATGACGTGTTTAGTGCAACCTGCTTCGCTCTTTTTGGTGCATAGCATTTACTGAGGGTCTGAAATGCAGCTTGCTGCCCAATGGTCCACTTGACCACATTTCCGGCAGCTTTGCTTCTGGTGTGGCTTTAGCACTCGAGCGTGTACCAGACTTGAGCATTTTGAGAGGGCGTGCTTTGCAGCTAAATTCTGTGAATGGAAAAGTGTGAACACATTTTATTGGTACATACCACAGACGATTTTAATATTTTTTTTTGCTTCAGTAAAATCATTTTTAAGCGCTTGTCATAAAAAGACACAAGATATATCCTTACGATATTGTTTTTTTTTTATTTAAAAAAAAAACTATTTGAAAGTTATAACCAAGTCCAAGAAAAGCATCGAACTGAGTAATAGCGATGGATTCAAAGGAACGAAATTATTTATCTGGGTATAGTACTTGTTTAATTGATGACACACACTAAATTTTTAATTTATTTATGTGTTAACTACAAATAGTAAAACAAATTGTTCGAAATCACTATCATTTATCTATCTTCCTGTAAAACTTGAGACGTTCGAGATACTCTTCTATCACAGTACACGCCAATTTGCAAGCAGAGCTGCCAATCGAAGGATTTTTTCCCTAGATTTAGGCCAAGAAAATATGGCGAACATTTTTTGAAGCATCTAGACGTTTATCAAATAAGTAAGAGGTTTGAATTTTCCGATATCGATTTTTTTTAGAATATATTATGTAGCGTGATAGTGATTGGTTATTCCTTTGCTCATCATAATGTTGCATTGAAACTAATCGATTTGACAATTTGCCTTGCATTTTGACAATATGCAAGGCAAATCCGTGGAACTGTTGATCTTATCAATCGAACAATTTTGGCTAGAATTATATCACTGCAAAAATGGCCAAAATAATCGTCCCTAGCAATTCTATCTTACTTTTAGAGCCAAAATAATCGTCCCTAGTAATTGTATCTTAATTTTAGAGGCAAAAATCTATCAAACTTGCCTTGCATTAAGATAAACCTGGAGTATGAATTTTGTTTATAGTACGTTCGCACTGCACTTCTAAATCAGGTAGATTTAGTGCTGACAGGATCAAGTGAGGTGTTCGCACTGGCCGAGTTGATTTAGATTTGGAGCAATAAATGTCATTCAAATTTACATGCACAATTTTTTTACGTGAAAGATATTGAAAATGTTAGAGGAACATGCAAGAATATTTTCTTTTCACTTTGTACAACTCACATTCTCCGTTTGTGTTCAATTTTCACTATTTTAGAACGAAATTCGAATGACATTTCATATAAATCGACTCTTCCTCTCATGGATGGAATTCAGCACGCTCTGAGAAAAATTTTGCCCCGACAAAATTCACAATGGTACCTGGAGTGTGTTCAATAGCTTTTCAGCTCTGGCTGTCCAAATATCACGAAATAGCTACTTTCTTATGCTTGCTATTTGACAGTCGGGCTGTCCAAGATTCCGGAATAGCTGTTATGGTAGCAGCTATTTGCTGCTCGCAGTCTGGAGGATAGCAAAAAAGTAGCTAAGGTAAAATGGACGTGCGTAAACAGCTGATACACTGTTCAAACGTCGTTTTGGATTAGAAATGAAAATGAAAAGCAGTTTTTACGCTTTGGTGGTAAAGGAGATGAACAATAGACTTGAGTATAGTGCTATTATAAACTAAATACGGGCTTTTGAACACCTCAGCTCAATTTGAGTTTAGGCTTTTAAACAGCGCAACTTATCTTGGGTCAGCTCTTAGCTGTCCAATATCCATAGCTGTTCACCTAGCTACTGCGAATTTTGACACTTGCTTAAGTGATGCTATGCTATACTTTTGGAGCAGCTTTAGCATACACATTGAGCACACTCCTGATTTACACTAGCTTTATCATAAATCAGGTAGCTTTCGAATGTCAAAAAACCGAGACAAATGTATGGTAAATCAGATTGATTTGTGGTCTGTCCATTTGTCTTTGAACTCAATATCTAATCAATAAATAAATATGCAATCAATTACTCTCCTTTTTTTCTAGAAATCCTACAGTAAAATGCCCACGCATACAAACAACACATATGGCAATTCCATTAGTCGACATTTCTACAGAAAATTTCTCTGCTTGAAATCAATCCAATTTTGCTACGAGGTCATCGTCTTAAAAATCTCATGAGCATCCATTACAATATTGACTGATTCATTGATAATTATTTTTAAACTCATTTTTCGCATGGAATTTCTCTCTTGTCTCCTCCCTAAGCATATGAAGACACGCTCGTTGGATTATTCTCTAAAACATATGATGTTTTGTTCCGTTGTTGATAGTCTCAGCTCGAATATTGTCGTTAGGGAAAAATAATCGACTGGAAGATATTTTGATGGAATGAGATGTGATAGAATCACGCACTGTGAAAAATGTTTTTGTTTATGAATAGATGACATTGAATTTTGTTCAAAAATAAAATGAAATTTCCGAAATTTGAATATAAGTATGTAGTTTTGATACTGAGGTTATAATATTGATCTATTTATATTCTTTTTGCTATTTGAGAATATTTTAAGCCATATTAAAAAATTATTTTTAAAACAATTACACAATATCAACTGTTGAGGCTTTCTTGACTTTGAATTCTCGATTTGAATATTAATATTGAAACAATATTTTGTTTGACACCTCTACACGGCAATTCTCTACTTATAACATCAATTCACACCTTTCAGATGGAAGATATGGTTTTTATCATCGTTAAGTACATTTCATTGCCCAGTAACAGAAATTGAAACGCTTCAAATCATTCTATTTTCAGCCTTTCTAGTGTGATACGATTCTCTGAATTTATTTCATTGTCACGATAATTGCTCGAATACATATTTTTGAAGTAAGCTCTAATGAAAATCGTTTGTTGTGTACATTCAGTCAATTTTATTCATTTTTCATGTTTTTGATCAGCACGTCGTGAGATGCTGATGATGCTCGTGTGTATTCAGAAATACATTTAATCAACAAAATTAGTTCACACTTTTCGAATGGGCACCTGTATGGGATGGAATATGGTCGATATGCGTCATTAAAGCGATGATTTGTTGTCAATAGCAAGTGTTAATTAGCTGAATAGTTATAAAATGTTAATTTGTGAGTAAATTCGTGCAGAAGAGGAAAACACTGATTACAATTGAATACTTCTATTAGAAATTATTATCGTTGGATCAAATCAACCACCACGTTGCAACGTGATGTGACCACATTGCAGGTGGTCACATCAGTTAGCTATACCTTTTATGTTTAGTAGGACAGAGGCAGTATGTTTTATTAGCGCCCAGTGTGGGTCAAGAGATTTAACTTTCGTATTACGCGTTGCGGTTGTGTAGCCGAGTGGGTAGAGCACTAGCTTTTAACGTAAGACCACGCAACGAGCTTTGTCTTAATCAAGCCTTGAACAGGTGCATAATACAAATCAAGGGTAAAGTAAGGCGTGTCAGTAGTCAGTCCACAAGTAAAAATTTTGGTTACGAAAATGGAGCTACACCAACTCCAAACACAAAGACCCAAAATGGGTTGAGGTGGGATACTTAAACTGTTTTAGAATATTACTTTAATTCATTCATTGTTTCTTAAAAATTTAAACAAAGAGACTGTATTGATTTACGATCTTATTCAATCAGAATTTAAAGATCAATCTTCACAAAACCAATTTTTTTTCTCTCGAACCAATTCGTAACGGATCTTTCACTTAGATTTTTATATCATCTTTCAATTTAAATAGCTCGTTTACTGCCCACCGTTGATAATCAATTCATTTTATTAACCAATTCAGCTAGACAAATTCACGTCTTCGTCATGATCTAAATTATGAAAAATGAAAATTTAACTAATTTGTTATAGAACAAGCTTCTTAAACTCTCCTACTGCTCTCTAGTTTACCACTCTATCTTTGTTATCGTAACATGAGTCGCTCTGCAATAATTTTACATTCATCCATAAAATTGTATGGATAAAAAACAAAAGAATAAATAGATTAATATGTATAATGTTTACAAGCTACCAATTACTTTTGGCATTCGTAGAATAAAACCAATCGAAAAAATATTGATAATAGTCATTATTGCTATCAGCAGATATTGGTGACTATGTAAGATAAAACCATTGTACGTACATCGGGGTCAGTAAATATATATGGATTTATTTGATAATAAACGGTGAGCCAGATAGCTTTTGACATCGAGGTGTATTTTTATCGCTTCTGAAAATATTGCATGCAATATTAATCCTTACATATGAGATATTCAATGAATCGCAAACTGGCAAGTCGGTTCAGTACTTCAAAAGTTTCTCCAGTATTTTCGATAGTATTTTTGGCTTTAGAAAGACTAGTGTTCCAAAAAAAATAGAGGCATCGGAGGTCATAGGGTAGAAAAATTTCCAGGGTTTCCACTCGCGACAGTTACAAAATTAATATAAGTTTAACAATCGTTACTTATTTTTATTATATGATGTTTGTCATATGAAAATTTGATGTTAGCATCTTCTAGTACAAAAATTATGAATATGATTAGTGCTGGCAGCACTTTTGTAAAAAAAATTTATGATAGCATTTATTGGAGCTACTTAACAAAAAAATGGACGGAGAAAGTCCGTTTGATAAATGACAACCAAATCTTCTTCCCGCGACACAGAAGAAACAACGATAAACAGTGCAGGTAGTATAGAGGTTGAAGAAATGCAAACTGACAAGACCGAGGACCTGGACATCCTTAACTCTCTCCTTCCTTCCCCACACAAAAATAACAAAGCAAAAACAAAACATATAAAGAAAATTAAAACTACACATACATCTACCCGTATACAGCCTCAGCTACTCAAAACTCCAGTACGAGGACGACCCAAAATACATCTCCTAATTAAACAGCTCTATGTGCAGAAAAATGAAAACCTATATCAATCATACTACGCCAGCTAAATCAATGGACATCCCTGGTCCTGCTCCAAAAGAAGCAGAGCGTTAAGTTTGATGCTGGGGGCCCGGTAGCTCTGCTCGCTAAGGCGTCAGGTCGAAAAGCGGCGTGCTACGGGGCCTGCGGGTTCGAATCCCGCCAGTGCCATGGCTGTAAGTGTGAATGCGTTTGATTGTCCATGAGGGTGGCAAATAGGCCCAAAACTGGTGGCCTAATGCTGGCCATGTTCCCGGCAGCCCTCTTCACTAACCTAACCTAAGTTTGATGCTGCAGAATGCGTCTTCCTAGGGATTGAAATAACCCGATGCACCATTTCAGACCATCGACAAATTACTAATATCTTCATTGACCTCAAGATACAATACTACACGTACTACTATCGCGGGAAGAAGAACCTAAATGTAATTATTCAAAAGCTCTACAGTTTAACACCAGATGGTGAAAGACGACCTTTCCACGCAATCGAATCCTTTTACTTGAATTGAGGACAAGTATTTCAAAATTAGTTAAAGCTTTTCTACCGGGATACGAGGAGGATATTTATAACGTGCAAAAAGTATGTCATCCAATCCCCCCCCCCCAAGCCCCGTTGCATCAAGTGCAATGAACTTCATCACTTCTCGACTTGCAAAAAGTTGGGTGAAGATAAGCTAAAATGCGTAAGCTTTGGAGCTAGGGGAGCTGCTTGAGAAGTTCGAAAAATTTGAGATGATCTTTTGCATAAGTGACAAAAGCGAACTCCAAGAACTTTGTCATTTCTCTTTCCAAACACCTATCCCAATCCTCCCTTAGCCATTCTAAAAGCACCATCTCAATCGGTCTTGAACGTATGGGCTAGTTCTTCGCCATAATGCAAGAACAACTACAAACAATAATGAAAGACATGAAAGTGAAAATACTCCAAGGCATGGACACGGAAGCCACAGCTTTAAAAGTATAAACGAGCTTCTTAAAGTTCGTACTGATTTCGGCGTACCGCCTTCCTGTGTGCACTCTTAGACCATGAAGGCACAGTCTTTCTTACGGGAGACCCAAATGCCTACCACCACCATTAGGGAGCTGTACGAAGTAACAAAGCTCGGATCGAGGTAAACAAGTAAATTACAGGCAATCCATCACGATTGCATACCTCCCATGAGCATACACACTTTGGCTCTATAAATAGCTACTCACTAGATATAGGGATCTCAGATGCATTCAACCAACATGTGCACATCCAAGTCCCTGACGATCTGTCATCTGGTCACAAACCGGTTCTTTTTTAAGTAGAGAATATCTACCTGGATGATCTAGTAACAGCAAAAAAAATTACCGACTGGTAATCTTTCCGAGACGTACTGACCGAAATAACCAGCCCTGAAGAACTAGAAACGGCCAGTGATTTAGAGGAATCAATTGACCTCCTCACCAATACTACAAAACAGGCAAAAGAGGACAATCCAATCACAATTCCGGTAAAGGACAAACACGAAGTACATAAGTCAATCAAGTTGCTTATACAGAGGATGGAGGATTAACCAACTCCGGAGAAGAGCTAGAGGCGACCCTAGACTAAAGCGAGAGGCAAACGGAAAAAAACTCTAGCGCACCTGAACCGCTAGAAACACTAATGTTCGAAGAACAGTAGAAGAATCGTGCAGGTTTTGAGTGCATATTCCACCACATGTGCTGCTTATTACGGCCAAACTGTTTCAAATGCCACGTTTTACTTTCGTCTTAAGAATGCATTATAACTCATATGGTGCAAGGTTTCAGATATTACCACTGGCATGAATTTCAACGTTTATGAGAGCAAAACACGGGTTAATTATATTCGTTATCAGTTGCTTATTTCACATAATTTTGAAAGCAGCATCTCATATAACATCAATGAAGAAAATGCTCAGTGCCTGCAGCACTGTAACTGAAGTTGGTGTTTGGGGCTGCGATCCGAAAAATTTGCAGAACTTTGCGAATTGTAACATCGGTTATTTATTTTCATTGTAAATGTTTCCGGTATGTATACTAACTGTAAGCATTTATTGATACAAAAGTAGCACAACCGACTCGTGCTGGCAACCTTTCGCCAGTATCAAATCCAAGAATATATCAAATCTGCTTCACGTTGTTTAATTACATTCGAAGTTATAGGAGTATAAAGAAATTTAGGGTTACCTGCAGCGAGTTTTTTCAAATGATCGAAAGCTTAATATTTGCTGTTTATTGTCACTACAATATCATTACCATTTGAAAATTCTACGATAAAACCGCTTAATAAAGATATTGCAATTAAACACAAAACCAACAATAGCTGGCAACCCTATCGTGTCTTTTCAACCAAATTTGGCCTGAATAATGTTTATGACAGGTTTCATTAATTGTATGAAATTCGTATTGATTTCATGACTGCACTGGAAGTTATAGTACAAAAAGTTTTATTTTCCTGAGCGAATTTTCAAAACCAAAGACACAAAAATTACCATAGCAGGTAGCACCAATCAAATTTTTCAACCAAATTTCCACCAAACAGAGATTAGAGTTAGGTTTAGCTTCTGTGTCAATTTCATGAAAATCTGGTAACTTATTCACATTTCATAGGGCAAAAAGCAGTTTTTTTTCTTTGTAATTTTTCAAGATGGCACCACTGGCACAGAGTTGCCCACAATTCAAAATCGCTTCTATCAAATCTGGTCTTACTTAAGTCCAATGCATTCTGTAAATTTTAGCTGTATCTGATTATTGGTTCGTGAGTTTCCGTGAACAGAAGTTTTTGATGCTAAAAATATAGGTTAACTTGGAGAGGGTTACCGTTCTTGTCCGACATGAAATTTCCAAAGTTTTATTTTGAACGTGTAGATAAAACATAAGATTTATATACAGATTGGTTTTATTGTAAGAAACGGACATTTTTTTGAATATTCGATGGTTTGAATGTTTTTACTTCCAAATTTTTTTTTTCAAAATGAAGACACCAAAATTATCATAGCTGGCAGCTCCAATCGAATTTTTCGACCAAATTTCTACCAAACGTGGCTTAAAGTAAGGTCCAGCAATTGTGTAAGTTTCGTCAAAATCGAACGATTCAATCAGAATTTATAGGGCTAAAAACAGTTATCTTTTTTAGTGGTTTTTCAAGATGGCACCACTGGCACAGAATTGCCCGCATTTCAAAATCACTTCTATCAGACCTGGTCCTATTTAAGGTCAATACATGCTGTGAATTTCAAATAATTCTGCCCATCGGATCGTGAGTTTCCGTGAACAGAAGTTTTTGATGCTAAAAATATAGGTAAATTGGGCAAGGGTTGCCAGGCGTGCCCGTTATACCATATCTTTTTTTTTTTTTTGGTTATGTAAACAAAGCACAAGATTTACATATGAAAGGCTTATTTTTGAAGAAACTGCATTTTTTCAAGAGAGACGATGATTTGGAGGTTTTCACTTTCAGTGCCTGCCCTAGCTACAGGGTTGCCAGCACGCTCATTAAAAGCCACATAAATCTACAACTAAATAATATCAATATGTCCTGAAAATTTGGTAATGATTGAATAGCTCTGTCAAAAGTTATCGAAATTTAAAAATTTTCAAATTTTCCCGTCCTCTTTTTAGGCACCCAGCGCACACATAGGGTTAAAATATTCCAAAGCATTATCCGATTCATATGTAAAACACGTTAGAAATTTATTTTATTAACTTTAAAATCATTTGTGCACGAAATAATAGGTATATTAAAAATATCACTTAAATGCCCGCCGGCGCGAAAAGGTTTACAATAACTGACATTTAAAGAGACCTGGACCTATTCTGCATATACACCAATGTATCCTGAAAGTTTCAGCTCAATCGAATGGCGCGTTCCCGAGATTATCTCACTGAAATTTTTTGTACATATATATATATATATAAAGAAATATGAATTTTTGGCCGAATCGATTTTAATACTAATGTTCTTCGAACATTAGTAAAAATAATTCACTTATGCGACAAATTTACGTACACATGGCCTAAATTTCGATAGTACTGACAAAGCCAATGCAATTCAAAGAGAATTGTTCATCTGATGATGACATAGTCAAAGACGAACATATCGATCGAAAGGCTACAGGCCTTGTCAATTTTGAACTTCAGGAGGTAGAGCAGTTGAGGTTAGCTGGCATTGAGTAAAGACCTCAAATTTCCTCGAAATTGGAGACTCTTGAGCCTTCTGCCATCTTGAGGTGAACTGACTGAACGAATTCTTCTTTCTCGCCTGAACGAAATAGTTGATGAGAGACATATTCTCCCTGAAGAGCAATTTGGCTTCAAATCACTCCAGTCCACTCCAAAGAACTACAGCTAGCAATCATGCAGAGTCGACCATACTAAGGACTTCAGCAATGTTTGGCATGCAGGAATAATCTGCGAAATGCATGAATTCTAAGTACCATTATCAATTAGCAAGATCAAAGGATCGCTTCTCAAGGTTAGGATATTTCGAATATGAATAAAAAAAATCGATTCTCATCAGAACGTAAAGTATTGGAGTACAAAAAGGATCGCCGCTATTACCCTTCTTGTATAAGATATACAGATATCCCCAAAACTGCCCATAGCTAATCTATCTCTCTTTGCTGATGATACACAAGTCAAGGCTAGCAAAAGCCATAACTTCGGCTCTGCAATCCTTCATAGACACTCTCTTGCAATACTTCCAAAGGTGCAAAATCAAAATCAACCCAGAAAACATAGACAGACACTCTTACAGTACCATGGATAGCCTGATTTTCGAGCAGGACGTACAAGAAGTAGCAACACAAATCAGCTACCACAGCCACCTAAATGCACATATTATGAAATATAGCTGAGAGCAAGACCGCTCACTGATAGGAATGGAGTAAGAATGAAACTTCTCACTAGCTCGCAAGTAACTCAGGTTCTCGCCGTCGTCGTTTTTGAAGCTGGTTCTCGAATGCCGCACATATCTTAACGAGATGTCGAAACAATTTGATAAAGCAGCTGTTTTAAGTGACAGAAGATAGGGACACTAAGAGGAAATGTGAAACGAACCCACTTGCAAAGGCAGGCAGGCTTTTGCCAGAAGTGCTTTGCAGTATCCCGATGGCCTCAGTTAAACTGACCATCAGGCAAAAATGCTTAAAAGACGCTGTGAAGTCCTAGGTGGAAGAACCTTTATGTGCGAGTAAATTGTGGACAGCTTTGGACATTGTCCGCACCATGGTTCGCACTAGGTAGCTTCTTGAACTATGGGTTCTCTCGAATTCATGTCTTCGTTTTCATCATCAGCTTGTTATAGCTGATTAGGACCTATTATCACGATTCGCAGCAAGCAAAGACGAAGTGTCCAAGTTTGCCTGCTTAGCTTGATGACATAACCTACATCAAGGCTGCACACGAAGTCAACTGACAACTAGACTTCGTGACCAAGCAAACGTGATGGTCAACTGTTATACAGGAGGACAATGCCAAGACGAAGTTAATTGAATTATTGTCCAAATTCGGCTATCTTGGACTTGGTCTGAAGTCATATTCTGTTATAACAAGCTGAATACGAAGGTAAAGGCAGCATTTCAGAAAGGCCCGATGAAGAAGATCCCTTCTCGCAGCGGTGGTTGCCTTAAGTATTCTGGTCTAGAGGTTCGACTTTGAGGTGATTTTACGGACGCAAGAAAAAAAGCAGTGAATAATTTTAGTATCTATTTTTGCATCAGTTTTTTTTATAAACATTTTAAAACTATAAAAATGTATTCCAAAAACAAAAGTAAAATCAAAATTGAAGTAGATACAGGCCGGCGAAGTGGAGACTCAAAAAAAAGTTGTCTCCTGGTTGACGTGATTCCAACCTTCCTTGTGACTTGAAACATACATTTTTGGTGAATCCTTTAAAAAGAAAGATGTAGAGTTAGTCTGACGTAGGCGATTTGAAAAAACTTTTTTTTCGCAAAATGGCGTCCATGTAAAAGAAGAGGTCGTTTTTGCCTCATTTTTTCAGCTTTGCAAATTTTTCAAAAATAGTAGAAAAACAATTTCAAAAATTCCTACGTCAGACCAATTCTAAGAGTGTTAAGAGGGTCTGTGCAAAAATTCACGTAAATCGACCTATTACAACTAGAGATATCATGTTAACCGTATCGAGAAAAAAAAGTAGTTTCGAGAAAAAAGCGTTTAAAACTTGGGAGTCTCGTTTCGGGCAGTCTGAGTCGTTTAATGGTATGTTATATTTACATTTTTTTAATCAGCGATCCCTGCCTCATACAATGTTTCTTCTTCCACTTCAAAAGCGAGATTTTTGGAAGCTCTTTCAGCCATTCGAGCAGTTCGAACTTTTTTAGAAGCTTGAGTAGCTCGTAGCTCAGAGCGGTTAATTCGTTGTTGATCGCGTTTGTTGGTTTAGTTGGCGTGTCACAAAACTAACTGTAACTCCGAAAATAGTTGGAATACTTATAAATCTTCCTAAAAGCTTATTCTTAAAGATCTAAACTTTGAAAATATGCAAACAAAATTTTTTTTCAAATTTCTAGACCAGGATACTCTCTTAACTGGATGTTGGCTGTTTGGCAGGAATGTAGGACGAATGGGCATTGCTTGCAACGACTTCTGTGGAAGAGTTGCTCACATCCTGTGCGAATGCTCGGCACTTGCTGGAAAAAGAAAGAGTTCTCTTGGCTCATACTTCTTCATTTGCTTAACCAAAGTAGCTTCGATTCAGTTCCTCAGGGACGCAAGGTGGCTCGTCAATGAAAAAGGGATGTGCACTATGCAATGCAGTATCACAATGGGCTCATGGGGTTCTTAGTGGTGTGTCTTCTCCGGAGTTTGTCTGAAGGAAGCATCTACGGAACCTAATCTAACTTATCTTCTTCGACACGATTGATATAGAATTTTTGCTAGCGAAAATTATAACATTTTTTATTCTATTGAAAAATGGTAGGCCTCTTTAGCTTAGACGTAGGTTTAGCAAGTTATATGTATTTGCATATATTTATTTTTATTTTAGTCTAAAATTGTGAATAATTGCCGTAACTATAGGTTATCTAGTCCAAATTTCAGATCATATTATTAAACTTATGTACATGCCTTCTCTTAAACCTGACATTCAAGCTGCTGCATCGCCAGATATTCTGAACTGCAGCTATGCGAGAGCTGTGAATTATAGTAGCAAGCAATTGCATCAATTCAAATTTTAATTGAGATAATGACCTAGTTTCAGAGCATACAAGTTGATATATGTTCTGAACAGTACAAATACATATTTAGTAAACTAATCATTTTTTAAATTGAAATAGACTCAGGCTAGAGGCTGCGAGTAAAGATCAAACACAATAATGCTTGAATCCAAAATATCAGTGCATATACATTACGAATTGCTCACAAAAGCTTATCCATCAAGATATGTATGCAATTACCATGTGGCATACTTACTTCTAAGTTTATGTAAATATGTATGTAGCCGCCTAATCTGAACTACGTCAAAGAACTTTCCACACAAATCACTTGTCGAATTACTTTGATTCACGGCAAACTTTTCAAAGTTTCTTATGTAAACCATATGAGTTTCACATGCTGGCAGCAGATCGAATCTTGACCTTGCTCCCTACTTCACTACCTGGCGCGCCTCCAGACCGACAACACATTACATATGAACAATTCGATTTGAGAGAACCTGATTCCGAAATTAGCACTTGATCGTTGCGCGGGGCACGAGGAAAAAATTCAAGAAAACTACAGAATGGCACGTCGTCCGGCAAAATATCGGCACATTATTTTAATATATTTTATTATTAATTTTTTCATTGTGGCCTAGTGGCTAGAATGCGGGGCTAATGAAAGCGGTCGACTAGGCCAGCCGGCGAATAAGTTATCGAAGACCATACACTTTCAGATCGGAACGGACTGGCTCGCATGGCGTGACGAAACTTTAGCAAAGATTGTGAAAGGCCGCCGATGTTTAGCCAGAGCCAGTCGAACCTCCATCTTCATCTGGCGCGGCAACTGATTCCATTCATCGCTATCTCAAGCCGAACGATTAGATTTTCGATTTAGCCGCGATTCAAGTGCTCAATACTAAGCGAAAAGTATTCTGAATTTATTCTCTAATAGTGTCAGTCCAGTCGTCGGTGGACATCGCTCCCAACAGGTCAAATCCGGGAAGTGGTTGATTCGCAATCATATTTCCCCGTGCGTCGCATCCAGATAAGGTGTCAAGGATAAAAAGTGCCGTCACAATTAACCAACATCGTTAGTGCAGTGATTTCACGGTCATTCCGTTATCAAGCGATAAGGGGTATTGTGCTCGAATCTAAAGTGCAGACAAGTGTAAGTGAAAGTGCTTTCCTTCGACTTTCTTCGCGCTCCCTCAGAAGCTAGCACTGTTCTTCCGCAACATAGCAAGGTAAAATATAACTGAGATTTATCGTAACGAAACTTTTATCGTTGGCTAGTTGACTTGCTTTCATCAGACCTTGACCAATATAGGATAGGGCACAGCCAATTGACTGTTGTACTCTTGTAAAGTTCTCGCCGAACGTCCATAAATTAAATGAACTAGTTGACTTCGACTTATTTAATAGTTTTAAGTTAGTTTCGAGGCTAAGTTAGCATACTTGTCCTACGCTGGTAGTTTAGATTAGAATATTAGACCATATTCAGCAGCTATAATCAAAAGATACTTTCCAAATCGCAAATTAGTGGAATGTTTCGTGAAATTATTCTCGGCTGATTTACGTTTAAATAAACAATTGAATTGAGAATAAGAATGAAAATATCTTTAATTTGTAGTTTTCGAAGGTTTGCGTCACGAACAGGCATTATATACATTGTAGACTATTGCTGGACAGCCCGGCTACTAGTCGGGTTTTTTCTGATACTATAATACGGGAAAGCCAAGCGAAACGAAAAATCGCCGGCAAAGTGCTTGCTTACTCGACAATAAAATCAGTCCTAATCAGTTAAATGTTACGATGTTATATAAACAGACACATGTTATTACATCACGGAAAGTGATGATAGTGTGATAAGGCGAGCAACTGAGACTGGGGCTCGGAATTTATGAATGATTGGATCGAGTCTCGTTAGCAGAATAACTAAAAGCTAGGCTTGTAAAAGTGTCGATTGCTAGCGAATGTAAGGAGATGTGATAATTTTATACATGAACTGTGACTAACATGATTTTTTAACGATTGTTTACTGCGGTCGTTAACTCTATTTACAGCTGGCTCCACGTGTGGCTGAACATTTAAAATATAGATACGTGAGATAGAATCGATATTATTAAAACACACTTTGTATGCAATGTTACTGAGAAATCTGTTTAAAATTCGGGTGTAGGTGAAAAATGGACCAACATTTGTTTTCTATTGAAAATATTGAGACGAGATCTCTTATAATGCAACGATTACACACATTACATTTTCTGTATAAAAAAAATCATGATTATATTTATCATGATTATATATATATACATATATATATATATATATATATATATATATATATATATATATATATATATATATATATATATATATATACATATATATATATACATACATATATATATATATATATATATATATATATATATACATATATATATATATATATATATATATATATATATATATATAAATATATATACATATATATATATATATATATATATATATATATATATATATATATATATATATATATATATATATATAAATATATATACAGTTGTGTTCATGAAAATAGTAGTGCAGCACCTCACAACATTAAATAGTCATGTTTCGACAAACAGAATACTGCAAATTGAATACGTTTTCATATTTTTCTAAGAATAGCATGCAAAGAAGAGAATAGCGATAAAATTCAGTAAGTTTTGCATTGGTTTGGGTAAGTTTTTGATTACTTTTGAGTGATGCACCGAAATTTGGCTGTTCATTAAAATAGTAGTGCTCGGTGTGAGTGGTTGAAAAACAATTCTAATAATTGATTAGTACAACAAAAAAGTGTAGTAGTAAGTGTAATTTAGCAATGAGTAGTTTGATGATTGATATTCATTGGGTTTGTAACTATTTTTTATTCTAGTCGGCAGAGGAAAGCATTGCACGGCTGCGAAAAGAGATTTAATAGTTACCCTTACAGCAAAAGGCAAAACGTACAAGGAAATTGAAAATATTGTTTGCTGCACACCTACAATGATATTTAACGCGATTAATTATAAAAAAACCCCAAAAAATCGTGGTGGGAAACGCAAAACAACCGCTGCCGAAGATAGACGCATTGTGCGCTTTAGCAAGATTCGGCCATCAGCATTCTCTAAAGTTATCAAAAATGATTTAAATCTATCGGTTAGTGATGTTACAGTCCGTCGTTGACTAATTGAGCATAATTTAAATGCCAGAAGTCCTAGAAAGGTACCCCTTTTGACTCGGAAGCATGTGCAAGGACGACTTAGATTTGCAAAAACTCATCGAGTCTGGCCCGCCAAAAAATGGCGCAACATATTGTGGACAAATGAAAGCAAAATTGTTTAATTTGGTGGAACAGGCTCTAGGCAGTATGTACGACGTCCACCAAACACAGAATATAGTCCTAGGTACACCAAAAAAAAAACTAAACATGGTGGCCTAAGTATAATGATATGGGTTTGCTTTTCTTACAATGGCGTTGGTCCTATCCACATGATAAATGGTATAATGGACAAACATGTTTATGTTGAGATACTAAAAACACAATGCTACCATATGCCAGTTTGGAATTGCCTAAAAAATGGACATTTCAACTGGACAACGATCCTAAACATACTAGGAGGCTCGCAAAAGATTGGTTTATATCGAAGAAGATCGATGTGATGCAATGACCACCTCAGTCCCCAGATCTTAATCCGATAGAAAACTTATGGGAAGATGTAAAACGGGTTGTGGCAACCGCAAAACCTTCAAACAAAGCACAATTTTGGCAAGCGGTTCAGGAAGCATGGTCTCAAATTCCTTTGAAGCGTTGTCAGGACCTTATCGGTTCCATGCCCCGGCGGTGCGAAGCCGTTATTAAAAATAACGGATATACAACTAAATATTAGACTATTTCCAATATTAAGAACCTGTAAAATCAATTTTGAATAAAGTTATACAGTTTTGTTTTTCCTCTCATGTGGCCACTACTATTTTAATGAACAGCCAAATTTCGGTGCATCACTCAAAAGTCATCAAAAACACATCCAAACCAATGCAAAACTAACGAGATTTATCCCTATTCTCTTCTTTGCATGCTGCTCTTAGAAAAATATGAACACTTGTTCAATTTGCAATGGTCAGTATGTCGAAACATGAATATTTAATGTTGTGAGGTCCTGCACTACTATTTTCATGAACACAGCTGTATATATATATATATATATATATATATATATATATATATATATATATATATATATATATATATATATATATATATATATATATATATATGTATATGTATATATATATATATATATATATATATATATATATATATATATATATATATATATGTATATGTATATATATATATATATATATATATATATATATATATATATATATATATATAAGGTAATTCCATGGAAAATCGACCAATTTTCAGATAATTTTTGAACTCACCTGCTGAAATTATCGAAAATGAAATATTTTTGGAAAATATGGTATATTTGCGGAAATATGGCTTCTTGAAGTTTTCGAGAAACGTCGGTTCGTGTTGCATTCAAAAAATTGTATAAAATCTTCTACTTTACGTAGTGCCTTCAAATTTATATAAGAAATCTGAGGCGAATGATGACAAGAGACTTCTTTGCCTCACTCAAGGTGACTGGAATTCGTGGTTGTTCAACAGTTTAGTATCGGTTAGGGCATCGTTAACACAAATGTCATCATCAATATGCATAAACACATAGCGCCAGACACCATAGTTTATAGACTTCTGGCGCCATGTACATAGTCGATTTCGGGATTGTGATAAAATAGAGCACCATAGTACATTGCGAAAAGTACATAAGAGCAGACGCTATGCTTATAGCCCTCCATGGCCTGGAGGACTATAGTACATGGCGTGGAGGGCTATAAGCATAGCGTCTGCTCCTATGTACTTTTCGCCATGTACTATGGCGTGTGGCGCTATATTTTATCACAATCCCGAAATCGACTATGAAATAACTCATGAAATAAATAAATTATCAGCTAGGTTCTTGCTTAAGCTAATTCTTTAACTAACCTCCCGGATGTCCTTGGGTTAGATTGCAAATTGAAAAGAAATATTTTATTACAGTAAAATAGAAGCTCGACTTCAAAACAAAGCACTTACCTCAATTCATCCGAATCGGTATGACAACTGAAGACATTACATGGCTCATGGTACTATGTAATATAGCGTGTGGGGCCACAATTTCTGCGCCATATAATTATGGCGCTAGGAGTCATACTGCATAGCTCAGGGTACTATGTAGATAGCGTGTGGGACCATAATTGCTGCGCCATGTTACATAGGACCACGCGCTATGCAGATTCTGACATTAAGGCGCTGGGAGCCATATTGCATAGCTTAGAGTACTATGTACAGAGCGTATGAGACCATAAATAATGCGCTATGTTACATAGCTCTGGGCGCCATGTGGATGAGCATAATCCTCAAATGTTAAATCTGCATAGTTAGCCCCCAAACTGAGTCAGAATTTGTAATTATTGGCGGCTCTGATGACTGTTCTACGTTTTCGGTTTGCTTAAACTTACACTTTTTGAAGCAGTTATAAATAGTGGTCGGGTGGACATTTTTCCAGGCCTATTCAATAATGATTATAGCGGTCAAAACTGTTATGTTCACCTTCTCACCTTTTTCAATGCTATTCAGCACAAGAGCAACAATTTATTTACGGTAGAGAGTTTTAACATTTTGTATTACGCCTTGGTCTGATGGTTACAATCTTGATGTCGTGTTCGCTGGAAAAAAAATCAATTTTACGTTGTCTAATGGTGGTAGGCTATTATGCACGGTACAGTTGTCAAAAACAGTAAGATTTTGCGTTTTTCCTTTTTCATGTCACTTTTAAATGAGGTCAGCCATTCATTAAACTACTCTGTCGTCATCCACGATTTTTTGTTTGACCGATAACCTGTGCGTAGTTTTCAAATTTCCCTATAATTAGTGGTTTCAATTTTTGTGATTCGTCCATTTTACACGCTAAAAGGACAGCTATGCTATCCTTGCTGAGTTTCCCTCCAAGACACTTTTCGTCTCTGAACGTCAGAGTGCGATCAGGAAGACAATTAAAAAACCCCCAGTTTCGTATGTGTTGAATATGTTCCTTGGGCCAGCCATTCGAAACTTGGTTTAGTTCGTCAATCCACTGGAAACAAATGGAAATATCCACGATGGCGCTCTCTCTGCAGATTTTTTCAAATTTGAGAGCCACCTCTCACTTGCTGCAAATCCTTTAATCCCAAGACACTGCGCAAAAGATTTGGCTTTTTCCTTCAACATGAAACCGCCGACTGGAACGTTTTGTCTTGTACAGTGAAGAATCCACTTAAGCAACTAGTACTCAAGACGGGGAAATTTACCCTGGCGTGACCATTTTCTACACGCAATCAAATCACTTCCGGTCACGCGATCTTTGTTTTTCAAGATCATCGACAATGTCAATGGTAAAATTCCAAACTGTTTAACGACATCTTTTTTTAATTGTCCATCCTCCACGCTTGAATAGCCTGTTTTTTCACTTATGGAAAGACACTTGTTCCTTCTTGAACTCATTTTGATGTTTAAAAATTAATACAAACGAAGACTAAACTGCGAACAGCCAACTCACTCAAGATCTCAGAGAAAAAGGGCATCCGATTTCGATTCAATGGTCTGATCAAGTTTGAGATCACCGGCATAGAGTAAATGAGGTATGTCTGCAAGGACGTCAGATAGGTCGGAAATAAATAAATTAAAAAGCAGTGGGCCAAGATAGCTACCTACCTTGTGCTACACCAAAGGCCCTTGAAATTTTACACATTGTGTTCGATCGCGAAGGTAGGAAGTCAGCCAGCTAAATAAAGACACACCAAGACCGAATTCCTGAAGCTCATCAACAAGCGGAGAAAGTTTATCGTATACCACTTTTTCGAAAAGTTTCGGAATCGAAGACAAAATGGCAATGCCCCTATAATTTCCGATACAGCGTCGATTACAATATTTGAATATGGGTGTGATATACGAAAGCTTCCAACAGGATGGGAAAACTCCCGACGAAAGTGATCTATTACAGAAAATATGCAAGGGAGTTATAAGCTGCTTTATACGCTTGCATAAGAAGGTCAGAGGAAGATCAGGCCCAGGACCTTTGTTGCAGTCGAGTTCCAAAATAGCTTTACGTATTTCGTCACGTGGGATTTCCAAATGGTTGACAAAAGCTGTTGGAGCTGAGTCAGAGGAAGAAAGGTGTAAGTTTGATGGGTCTGGTGCATTCAAAATTTTTTGGAAACTATCAGCGAGTTGGTAACATTTATCTTTAGGAGAAGAAGACGTTATATTATTAAGAAACATCGACGATGGATAACCAGTCATTTTTCGCTTCACATTAACAAAATCGAAAAAAAATTTCGGGTCGCGGACTATTTTTTCGCCGGTTGTCCTAATGTAAGTGTCATAAGCTTCATGAGACTTTGGTAGAAATTGCTTTGCAACTTCATTATATTCTTCCTGAATAGCAAGACGAACGTCAGTATTTTCCCTAATCTGCTTATAAAGTTTTTTCCTACGATTTCGCATATGCCTAAGGTCCCTACCAAGCCATGGCTCAGACAATTCATTCTTTTTTTTTATCTTTGGCTTTATCAACGGCTTCAAATCTTTTATTGTAAAAAAAGGTAATAGCTGTCTCGAGATCTTGAGTTGAAAGAGTATTCGTTCAATCAGTAGTATCAACAACATGTTTAATGCTTTCATAATCAGCATTACGAAAGTCAAACACAAATTGAGTTATTATAAGTTTTAAGTGGAATCAGGTGTCGAAAGTTCGACTGACAGTCTTGTATGGTGCAAACTGTTGCAAAAAAGATGTCAGCGTCATTAGTTGGTCTAACCACTACTTCGTTATAAAAAAAATCTAGAAGATTTCAAAGCCAAAATACGTCGGAAGCCGATGTTCAGGCACTACGCAGACACCTATAGTTTGCTTGAGAATAATAATGACAATGGACTAAGAGTCATAGAGCTTCGTCGTTGCGAGTACTAGGTTCGTAAAGATATCCAAAAGGCGACCAGGATATCCGCCTGATGGAGCCACTCGTAATCAGATAGACCATGCTTGATAAACCACTAACACTACTCGAACCTAGCGTATCATGGTGCCAACATAAACTCGGACCAGAGTATATTCGGTATGGTTTTTCGAGTGCGGATTGATTTGCATAGCTTTATCGCATCCACGAACTAGGTTCGAATAAACACAGCTACTTTACGCAATGAGGGTACCAGTAACACCTTTGGTACTGCGTTAGGACTTGCCCTCGAAGAACTTGATTGAGAGAGAGTAAGTTCTAGGGCCCGAACTCTCATTAGTACTGCTGACGCAATTTTAGGCAGTAGGCACAGAGATCGGAGCAACTGGTTTGATGATGAATGCAAAATAGCGACTCAACGTAAGAAAGTTGCATACCGAGCAATCAGAAATTTCTTCTAACAAGAGCAAGCGAAGAGCAAGACAAAGAGCTTAGAAGAATAGAGAAGCAACTTCACAGACAGAAGAAACTAGCCGGGGAAAAAGACCTGATCTGTGACATACATAGAACTAGAGAGCAAGGCGCGGAAATCCTCCCAAACAGCTCGAAGCACGACGGAGTAGACATCACGTTGCACATACAACTGTAAAGAAAAAAGGCAATCTGATCATCAATTGTGAAGGCATTCTGGGGCGATGGGAAGTACACTTTAATTAATTGGTAAGTGATCAGCTCACGCATGTGTTAGGAGCTCTACCAATCCAACATGATGACTTTATGCGGCCGCCACCAAGCATAAAACAGGAACGAGGTGCTATGAGTCTTTTAAGTAAAGCCCCTAAGACTGACGGCATACCAGCCGAGCTGGTTAAATATGGAGGGCTCACGTTACATCAAGCAAAGCTTAGTATTCTTTTTTTGTCCCGGTGAAAATTTAGCTTGAAATTAAGCAAAAATGGTACTCACTTCTTAGCGTGCTAAGTTGCTTGGAAGTTGCTTTCGCTTTGAAAATGCAGATGGCATTGACAAATAATTTAACGCCAATTTGTGCAGTTCATTCTTTCGAGCTAAAAAATGAAATGTCTTTTCAATAACAAAAACGATATCGAAATTCTTGACATTTTATCCGTCAGATATAAGCAGCGTCTTCGCTTTTCTGCATTGTCAAAATTTTCACTCGAAAGAATGACCAGATAATGGAGACGTGTCAAAATTTAGCTTCACGATTAACTCAGTACCAGCCTTATGACTTGGCGTGTTCAAAGGCTTTAAAGGTTACGATCTCTGAGTAGGATTTTTGCATTATTTGATTGGGCATACTGGCATGACCTGGTAATGTTTGTAGGATTAATGACATGACCTAATATACAGAAGTATCGCATTGGACTGACATGACATTCTGGACCTAATCGTCTTAGTGCACAGTACCGTTGGAATTATATGCGAGCGCAAACGGCTCCAGGCTAGTGATTGACTAACTGACTACGCCCCATTAAAACCTTGGCAGACCTCAGAGTGCATTCAAAGTTCGCACCATTTGGTTGGTGGTGTAGGTTCGATTGATATTTTTCCCGATTATGGCTGATCTGGCTTTGCGTACCAGACCTCATGAAGGGTGGCATAGTCAACCATGAGATCGATAAGGCGACTGAACACCAGAATGGAGATAGCAGTTCTGAGGGGGAACATATCTAAAAAAAGACAGCGAGTACGGAAGAACAGAGAGGAATAAGAAGGAACAGAAAACGAGGACACACGATCCACCAAGTGCCTCTACAGATAAATTTGCCTTCGCGAGACCGAAGATTCAAAGGACTTCTCCATCTAGGGCAATCCTCCTCTCCGTTCCGACAGTCTGCTGGGCAGGGTGTTTGGGAGTGACGCTTGACACTAAGATAACCGACTGGGTTCACATCCTTAACGTATGGAATAGAGCTCTGAGAGAAGCAGGTCGATGGTTAAAATCAGTGACCTCAATGAAACGAGACAGAGGCTACTGATGGCGACGCCCAACTCTATCAAATGCAATAATAACGCACTAATTTGGACGCAATTCCAAAGATCGTGGATTGCCAGTTCCTAGCGTAGAGGTGTCCTGAATGTCACCAGTAGCTACCGCATAGTGCTAAAAGATGCCGTGTTGGTGGTATCGAGAGAACGCAGACAAGCTTACCTCACACGCTTTGAGCCAACGAAATAGGAGCTCTAGCGCACGCACGTACTCTAACATTTCATTGTTGGCAACATCGTTGGAGCGTAACCAACAAAGATCGCTGAACGGCGAGTTTTGTGGACCCATGCGTCAGCCATGGCCAGGGAGAGGTAAACTTCTACCTGTACCAACAGGATGGGCAAGTTGTTACATCATACTGTCTGTAAAGAGTAAATGAGTAAAATGATACCATACATTGCATGCAGTCGTTTCGCGAATTTGAGGAGCAACTTAGAGTCCACTATTGGCCTGGTCAGGATGGAAACAACGCGGCGTAAACCCCCAACATATGTTGAAAAAATACCGCGCTAAAATCGAGAAGAGGGTTGCCTTACCACCCCTAAAATTGCGGTAGCTTCTTATTGCACACCGCTAGATGAGCTAGCAAGACGGGCTGTAGTAATGCGAGAGCGGACAACGCGGTCTGTAGATGAACTTTTTTTTTTAGTAAGTATAAATATTACATAAAACTTGATCTGGGAACACGGGTGTCTTTTGAAGATTTGTTTGGCCATCTGCATACAATCAATCATCATTTTATCATGCATCAATAGGCGTGTTTTTATGCTCCCCTATCTATAACAAAACAGACGCATGGAAAACAACAACTTCTGTCCCTGTGAATTCACTGGGACAGGAGTGGCTGTTGTTTCCAATGCGTCTGTGCTGGATAGCATTGTTCTGTTATGGATACGGGGAGCAAAAAAACACGCCTATTAGGTTCTACACAAAATTTATATAAGACTTTATTGTTAAGACAAGTAATGTAACAAGTTTTGCATATGTCTTTGTTCAATCTAAAAGCGTAAGGGCTAAACCATATTATTACTAATAAAATATTTCAAGAGCATCGTGAATTAAAAGGTGCTTTTGTACCATGTATCCGAATTTGCGGTTTTCAACTCGGTGAAAATAGATTCTGAATACCAAGGTATATTTTATATTTTTCTTCGTTTTAAAGTTTTTTGTAAGAATTATTAGATTTGATAATAATCTAATAGTCTGTAACCATACATCCAGTGTTTTCAAGTTTCTGTGATATATGACATAATGTTAAATTTTAGGTTTATTTTCATTGTATGAACAATGATTATTATGAACTACTGTACGGGAATTGAATTGGGAAACTGATGTAAACAACTGGATGCGTGACACATGCAACTCTCAAGTCTAGTATAGGGCAAAAAGTATTTTGATAAGGCTCCACTGGCTTAAAGTGGAAGAACTTAAAACAACTTAGCTATTACTCTACTACTTACAAGTGTTTCCGTTGCCAATAATCTTAGGCTTCGCTTTCAAATTCTTCTGCAAACACAAAACACTGATAACACACATCTATCTCACTGCACACATCCCCCGACCACAAGACCTGCCAAACTATCTACTTTTCCTATTGCTCGCTTCAAAACACTAGCGCTCTGTTGTTATAGCATAATAAAAATTGCCATAATTTCCTACTTCCCCAGACTCTGTAGCCGCGGATATAATATCGAATTAAAATCGAGACAGTTAAGTGTAAATGCATAGATTCAACGTTTGCTCTCGACTACCTCGATATCAATCGGGTATTGTATACGCAGCTCCTAAAATCGATCCAATTGGTAACGAAACATACTTCCCCAGATTATCCCAAACGTCATTTCGGCAATGTTACTGTCGGATTGGCTGTCAATTTTTCTGTGTCGTGTTTTTTGTCGTTGATGTCTTTCCAATGATCCCAGTATTAAAGAGTTTTTCATCATGAACCTGAAGCAATTCTATCCTATTCCTTTCATCCAAAGTGTAAGTTAGATCCAGAGTTGGCATCATTTCCCGGTCATACATTCTACGCAACTTTTCACCTGAATAAAAATCGAATTCATTCCATTTCGGTTCGTTCGCTCGCATGTCGATTGGCTCGATTTCGGACTTCCCAAAGAGGTGAACCGACTGGCGGTACGATATCGATGGAATAGCGAATAGTGCTGCATTCCATTTGTACCGGCTACCATAATAGGCGGTGTGTGTCTTTGATAGTTTAACAAGATTCTGATGTTGAATGTGTTTTTCAAAAATTAAAA
Organism: Nemotelus pantherinus; assembly: GCA_963978885.1. Lineage (NCBI taxonomy): Eukaryota > Metazoa > Arthropoda > Insecta > Diptera > Stratiomyidae > Nemotelus > Nemotelus pantherinus. The sequence goes on along the minus strand of OZ022265.1, from coordinate 46,253,825 downwards.
AATAAATCTATTAAATAAATGAGTTCATCTGAAGCAATTTATCATTTTAGAACTGACCCATCTACACAATGGACCGAACCCAAAGAACAAATCGCTGGTACTTCGGTGGACTTGCAAGTGCTGGAGCCGCTTGCTGTACACATCCGCTCGATTTACTCAAAGTTACTCTGCAAACTCAACAGGAAGGGAAGATATCGGTGATACAGTTGACAGGAAAAATAATTCGACAGCAAGGTAAAATATTATTTTTGTAATGTTTATGTATGCATCGGACTCTTCGTCCCTAAATATCCGAGCGCATCTGGTAAGTAATTTAAACCATCTAAAAATAATTAATCAATAGTTCATAGATTTTACGTGCATGAGATATATGAATCGTCTATGAAATCAAAATTTGGTCAGGGAAAAGTTTACGGAAGTCTCTTATTTTCTACCGTAATTGAAATATAAAAAAAGCTTTGCCTTAAGCCTCTTTTAAATTATATTTAAATGCTTACTTTCTACAAAATCCAAATAATTGCAATTGTATTAAATTGAAATTGATCATTAAGCATTGCATGTAATAAATAAATGACTGATTGATATATTGGTTTTTTCTAGGGGTCTTAGCTCTGTACAATGGATTATCAGCATCACTAATGCGACAGCTGACATACTCCACAACCAGGTTCGGAATATATGAAGTGGGGAAAACGACAATCAACACCGACACATTCACAGGAAAAATTATGTTGGCCGGGTTATCTGGAGCCACAGGCGGTTTCATTGGCACACCCGCTGATATGATAAATGTTCGAATGCAAAACGATGTGAAATTGGCACCAGAATTAAGGAGAAAGTGAGTACAAAATGAGTGAAATTTGCGGAACTATCCGAAATTAGTAAGAATATATTTCGGTAATAATTTCGCCTTAATTTTTATTGATAGTGTATGCGACACCGAAATATTTGTTAGTTTGAAAAAATAAGCTCGCTTGAGAAAGAGTTAAATTGATCCAGTAATCAAAGCACTAGCATAAACTCGATAGTGAATAGTAGATTGGACTCATCCCCGTGTTCTCGCTTGTTTGTCAAATTTCCATTTTTGAAACCCACAGGAGTCTCAAGTATTGATATAAAAAATAAACATCTTTCAAGTACACTAATCCTAGCAAGTGACGGTAAAGTAGTTGGCTGCGACTCAAAAAAGGTGGAAACGCTTGCAAATCATTTCCACAATGCACAAAATATTACGTTTTACTTTTGCAACACTATCACGATCAGTATTGTTATGGAAGCAGTCCAAAATTTTACTAGGAAGGAAGTAGACATCAGAAAGATTAGTTGTAAGCCTAAAAATTTGATACCCAAAAAAATGTTAAAAAAAATCGTAAAGCACCTGGTGGTAATCGTATTCCCAATCATATCTTAAAAAACTGTTTTTTTTTCACATTTGTTTTCAATGCCTTCATCAAACATGGCTACTATCCCTTAGAATGAAAAAAGGTATATCCATAAAAAAAGGAAAAACCTCCGAAACTGCAAAGGATTTGTGTAAGGTTTTTGAAAAAAATCTTACTGACACGACTTCAATCGCTCCTACAAACTTCATTTCAAATTGTCAGTTTGGCTTTAGGCAGAAACTTTCGAGTTTCCGCCAGCTTTACAGAGTTTCTCAATCTATTTTTAAATCTCTGAAAGACAAAAATTAGTAGCTGTAGGCGCATTCCAACCTTACAAAGTCCCATATATAGATGAGATTTATTTATTTTATTTACTAACCAAAAAAGGTATAAACAATACAAGAAAATATTTGAAATAAATATGTGTAAACGAAAAATTAAATAAATTAAATAATTAATAAATAAATCAATAACAATTGATAAATAACAAACAAATAAAATATTGACAAATAGCTTAAGATAAGAAGTTATGGATGGCTTGGAAAAGGGAGCATTTTAAGGAGAATTTGGAGATCGTTGGGGAATACAGAAAACTTATACTGTTAAATATTCTGCAGCATCTATTTACCGGCTCATTAGCTGCGTAAGTAGTGGAATGTGGATATTCTTTAAGTAAACGAGAGGACCTGGTGTTCCTTACAGGGTTATTTAATGCCATTTTACTATTCAGGAATTCAACTTTGATAACGCCTCTATGTCGCCTATAATGTTCCAAAGAGCAAACAGGGCCATAATCCCCATTCTGCAGCATATTTTTACAAGCAGTGAGCAAAAGCTGGAGTGGTCTTCATTCCAAAACCGAAAAGGCTGAGATGCGAAGGACTTTAGATCAATTAGCTTTACACCATTTCTGCTGAAAACACTAGAGAGACTGGTAGATATTTAAATCAAGAGCTCGATTGATGCCGCATGAATCAACACGCTATCTTGCGGACAGATAAGTGAAAACGGCGCTACACAAAGTAGTCGGTACAATTGAAAAATCCTGACAGCAAAAGGAACTCACGCTAGGAGCCGTCTTAGACATCGGAGGTGCTTTCAACAATGCCACTGTTGCCAATATCATTTGATATGGAGTCGATGAAACTTTGACGACCTGGGCATCAGACTTGTTTAAAAACCAGGCAAATTGAGGACATATTTTTGGGGGCCAAAGCGGAGAGAATAGTTGGAACGGGAGCACCTGAAAGGGGGATCATATCTCCCCTTTTCCGGATACTGACGGTCAGCGAAATACTAGAGAATTGAAGAGCCAGTCTTTTTGAGGTTTTAGTGTATGCCGGTGAGTTTTTGGTACCTGTGAGGGGTGCGTTCCCACAAACTTTGACGGACCTTATGTAATCGGCGTTGAATCGTATTCCAATCTGGATTAACTAGGTATATGAAGTATATGTTATACGCACAGCAGTTGAGTCCATTAGCAGAACATCAACCAAACCAACGAGCAGGATACCCATTCTCGCTCTTGCGTTCTACAGACGCTTTTTGGGAACTCTTAGCACGTGCAGAATCGATGTCAACGAGGAAACAAGGCATACTCCTACATGGATTATGTGGGTGTGCTCGAGCAAAGTGGTATCGCAACTTTCATGCGCATAGTGTATACTTCAGACTGAAAAGCGCTAGTATATAGCACAAGCAAAGGTTCAGATCCGTTGAATAAACGCCCGAGCCGACTCATGTGTCTATCTTTAATCCATCGGTGTAAATCCAGGCGCCACCGTCGCCAATGAGTACATTGTTCCTCCAGTCTGTTCTTGTGGATATCTGAACTTAGAAGTTCCTTTCAAGATGTATTGTTTGGGTCATGTAATCCGTGTCCTCAGCGACAATATCATTCCTTCTTCGCCATTCTGCAAGAATACTGGCGTGACCTCCTTGACATATGTCGGACAACATGCCTCAACTTTTGGTGCGTATTGCCGCTAAGCAAGCACTTGTAAGGGCACGGACAAGACGGAGCGACGAGAGCGTCGAGTCGAGCATAGCGTCGAGTCAAGCATGGAACAGCTCATTGAATTGTGTTCATGTAGACGCGACGAGAGGCAAAATTGTAAACGAAATTTTACAGTGTCAGTCGAAATAATGAGTTCTTCAGTGTCGGGTGAAGAGTTTTTCTCACCACAATACACCAAATTAAAATCAACAGACTGCTGATATATATAAATCAATAAATTTTCCTAATCACTGGTAGAAATCTAATTGACTGTGTGCAATTCTGCACCGTTCAATCATAAAAAATGTACCCAAAATTTCAAATTACCTACGAAAAACCCATTAACGCAATTCGTCTACTTACTGTACGACATCGAAACACATTTTGCAACAACAACATACATTACCGCTGCCAGCAGTCGAGCAACGAAATCGGTTCGAATCGATGTCGTCGCTACTATCAAATTTTCATTCTTTGGTCGCTGCTTCGACATGGCCACTTCTATTTGAAAGCATAGGACCGATTTCGGCGCGTTGCTTGACTCGACGCTCGCGACGCTCTCGTTGCTCCGTCTTGTCCGTACCCCAAGGGTGATCCGATCCAAGCCGGCAATTGAAGTGGTTCTTAATGCACCCGTGATCATTAGGCAACCTAATCTTTGCGTTTTCTGTCAGCTGGTTGATATTGCTCTTGGTCTCTGCAGCCTTCCACCACACGATTGCTCTATAAACCAAAATCAGCCTCACTACATATGTGAATATATACTAGGCCGCCTGAGACGTTTTCCATGACAAAATTAATTCAATACAAACTATCTTCGGTAAAACTCGACTTGATGCACCACACAGCCGTTACATTAATTTTGCCGATAGATGTCTCGCTAGTGTTTGTGTTTTTGTGGTTGTGTGTTTGCTTTTTTGTTTGTTAATTTGTTTTTCTGAATTGTATTGTCTTCTCGAGTATTTTTTTGCATAATTTTGTGTGTTTTTCTTCAATTTTCTGTGTTTTTCTTTCAATTTTGTGTGATTTTCTCTCAATTTTCTACCACCAGTTCGCCCTCTGGTGGTAGAAATTTCCGGCTGTGGTGCATCAAGTCGAGTTTACCCCTATCTTCCTTTAATCATTGAAATTCAAACTTACGACAAGCACTAATAAGTAAACAGACAAATCCAACGAATTCGAATCTACGTTAAGCATTCAAGTCTAGAGCAAAGTAATAAACCCTTTACAGAAATTGAACATATAAATAACCTCCTATGTTAAAGTCCATTACAGTAATCATACATACAAATAATATCCTAAACTTAGGCGTCCAAAGCAGACCAGCTCGAGGCACATCGCAGCGTCCTGGACTTAATCATTCAATCTTCATCTAATTTTTTACAGTTACAAACACGCAATTAACGGCTTATTCCGGGTTTACCACGAAGAAGGCTTTCGACGGTTATTCTCAGGTGCAACAACTGCCACCGGTAGGGGTTTCCTCATGACGATTGGACAAATCGCCTTCTACGATCAGGTAGTATATTACTCACTCAAATAATTGCTTAAAACTAAGCTTTACGATTGCTTTCAGACGAAACACCTCCTTCTGCAAACACCCTACTTCCGCGACGATCTCATTACACACTTCACAGCCTCGCTTATAGCCGGCGCCATCGCAACAACTCTCACTCAACCGCTGGACGTGCTGAAGACGAGATCAATGAATGCGAAACCGGGCGAGTTCCGAGGACTCTGGCATATTGTTCTCTACACTGCTAAACTGGGCCCGTTAGGCTTCTTCAAAGGCTACGTTCCTGCTTTCATTCGACTAGCACCGCAGACCATCCTGACCTTTGTATTCCTCGAACAGTTGCGTCTGAACTTCGGAGTTTGGCCGTCACACTCAGTGGTCACTGACTAGGCCGAACTACCCCGCACCCGATCGCCATGCAACCCAGCTCGTTGTGCCAACATCATTCCAGTGCAAATTCACCGTTACATTGTAGGACAACAATATATATTATGGCCGCGGACACCAATCGCTTAAACACACACTGCCGCACAAATCTATTTATTACACAGCCAGCTTGTCGACAATAGCCTCAAATCACTATTGTATTCTTTACACTATTTTAGAATATCAAGTTTTAGACAAAAGTTACATTCACTCAAACTGAAATAAGAAACTCTCAGCTGAGATTGCACACACAGCTCCATCTGTTGTAAAAAGACGTAGCTCGTAAATAGCTATTTGTCGCAAATATCAATGTTAAACAATTTTACCGAAAAGATACGACTATTTGCCAAATTTTACTGATAGCTGCGCGTGTGTGGTACATATACAACAAGACATTCCTTTTGAAGAAACCTCATCGTCATTAAGACAAAAAACTCTATTTTTTTTTCTTAATTTAGAACAAATTTTAATTTATCGACAACATTTCTATAAATTGTTATTATTGTATTGTTAAAGCTGCTTGTATGTTTACGGATAAGAGATTACAAGTTTTTCGTACTTTTGACTTTTTCCAGTCAAGCGGACATTGCGTCTACCGAAAATCGGTAGAGTGCATGCAAACTTGGTAAATAGTAACTGTAGTCTTTTATTTTTAGATTTAAGTATAATTTATAGTGGAAAGGTTGTTATGTTTCTATGTATGTAGGTTTGCCTTGATGGCAAACAGTTGATTAGTTTGAATTTAGCGTAATTAGATCAGGTTATAAATGGAAATACAAAAAAATCAAGCACACATGAAATTAGCAAGTAAGAGGGTAAAGCATTTAAAAAGCAAGGCATTTGAATTGATATGATCACCTAGTTTTTACTGATATTGGTACGTGTAATAGGTGTACTGATTGTCATAAGAATTGAAAAAAGATAGAAAACGTTCGTGTCTGCGATAGAGATATTAAAGTTAAAAGAAAACAATAAAATTGTTGGAAATGGAACTATGGATATTTGAAGTTTATTGTACTTGCTAGGAATCGAAATTTAAATATCAAGAAGTTATTTTAATAGTGAGATGAACGAAATTTGCCAATTAGATTAAAATTGATTATTACAATTTGTAGTGCCTGGAATTGGTTTTAAGGAAACGTATAAAAGCATAACTTTTGGCACCTGAAATGTCAGAGGGCTACACAAAAATGGTTTTACAGTCTCTCTAAATGAAAAAATAGAACAATTCAAAATAGCGAAATTTTTAAAAGTGGCGTCCAGATGATAATAATGAGTTTTGCGTTGCATTTATCATAAATAGCGAAATAAAAGCAAATATCACCATCTTCAAATCCAGCAACGAACGATTGTGAGAAGTAAAACTATTTAAAATTAACATTTATTGTACTTCACCCCATCAATCTTAAAATATTGATGAATTTCGATTCGAGCGGAAAGTTTCATGAAAAAATTCACGTAGAAACGCCGACAAGAAACTTCTAGTAGTCAGGACAGACAGCATATAAGAATAAAATCCCACAGGACAAGAGAAGTCCAGAATAGGCTTATAGCATGCAATTGACGATTCTGGGAATATCCTAGCGAATATAACTATCTGTGGATATCAGTTTTTTGAAGAAGCGAATCGAATGTATATCTTGGAGAAGAAGTATACTGATATTGATGATGATGATAGCCTGGAGTGTGACCAGACGGACCCTAGCACTGCGAACTCCTGGGTCTATTGTGCCTCCTCTGCTTTATGTCCGATGGGATATGTTCCTTGACGGGACATTTGTGATGTCCCTGATGGAAGCAAGAGAAGAGCCAAGTAGCTCGAAACTTCTTCGCGCTAGTGCTGGACAGACTGTGAGCAGATGTTCTACACACTCTGTCGTTTCCCCACAGTATCTGCAGCGTACCTCAACAGTATCCTGTGGATATACTTTTTGCATGGAAGGTGTCCTGTCAATGCTCCGCATAGGGCTCTTATGCCACTTTTGCAGAGAGCCACTGATTCTTTTGCTCTTTTTTTATCGAAGCCAAGGTATTTTTTGAGTGTTTTAAACCCTCAATATTAAGCCAGTTGTCTTCGGTCTTGTTCTTGCTCCAGGTTTTAATTTCCTTTTCCGTATCTGCCTTTGTAAAACCTCAGTACGAGTTTAGTGAATTGTTCAGTGTAATGTGAAATGATTTGTTTTTGACGATTATTGTTTTGAATAAAAGTGCGTTCAGTGGCCATAGATTGCTTCATTTTGTAAACATATAGATGGCAACCCCAGACTTCGTTTAATCGCTGAAACTTTTGATGAAATTCGTGGATGAAAACGAAATTCAAAGGATAGGTTGATCTTAGCACAAGTCTTTTATGGTAAAGTGGAAAAGTGCCGCCAGTTGTGAAAATGTTCATCATTTATTTATAGGAGATGTTGCCACGAAACGGTTTTTGTCGCTTTGGGTAAGAAATGGTTGATATGATACTCGAAAAAAGTGCATTGCGTCTTTCCACATACACTGCCGTGCAAAACATTAGCAACGCTTGGTGTGTTAAACTATTTATTTTCAGATTTTCTTTTTCTTTATTCTTGTCAAGTTCAAGAAGGTTAAGTAAATAAAAACGAAAGAGTTTTTTTTTCTACTACCAAAACTATATTTTTTCCAAAATGTTATACCCCATTCATTTTACGCGCGTGCAAGCGTGCAAAACAACAGCAACGCTTGTGTAACAGTAATTATAAGTTGGTTCAAGTTTGTTAAGTTTACATGGTAGTCTGCAGTGATAATTAACCAAATTAGTTTAGTTTGGTACCGCTCGTAAGTAAGTGGTCAGATTTTGCAAATCGTTTAAAATATGGCACCTACGAAATATAGTAGTGAGTTTAAATTAAAACTAGTTCAAGAAGTACAGGGTAGAAATACGCAATTCGGCGTTGCAAAGAAATATGGTATTAACAGATCAATCGTAAGTCCAATATTTGCGAAATTTCGGGAAACAAGGCACACAGAGACGATAAATTCAGGTGGTCGACCGAGAGCAACAACAGAAAGGGAAGATCGGAAAATACTTTCCATAACCAGGAATGACCCATTCACACCCGCATCGGAATTTATTAGGACCTTGAATTTAACAGTTGATCCCAGCACTGTACAAAGGCGAGCTATACAGAGTAATTGACGTAGTTATCGTCCTGCAAAAACAGCTTTTATTGACAAAGAGACATGCCAAAAACAGGTAAATTAACCAGCTTATTTCATGGCCTATGCTATTATGAGATATCGATTTTTTAGATTAAAATTTGCTTTGGATCACATTAATTGGTCGATTGCGAAGTGGAGAACTGTTCTGTTTAGTTAAGTTAGGTTGTACTGGCTGGCACATGGCCACACATAGACCTACTGGTCCGTAGTGATACCAGATAAATGGACGTCGAGAAAGGAATTCAGTCCGAGTGGCCACTTTTTCACGAACTGAAGGATGTCCTTCAGCTTTTGCTCTGCCACGTGTGAAAGATCTACGTCAGACGTCAGCCAGGGAAAAAGAAAACGACTTGACCGCCGACATTGCATACCTACATTCAAACGCGGAGGGGCAGCGTTATGGTGTGGGGTTGCTTTTCGGCTAGTGTAGTTGGTCTTCTTTATAAAATTAACGCTATAATGGATCGTTTCAAATATAAAAATATTCTAGAGATGATTATGTTACCATACGCTGAGGAAGAAATGCCACTTCGATGGGTGTTTCGACAGGATAACGATCCGAAACATACTTCAAAGGTAGTAAAAGAATGGTTCCAGTTAATTAGGATTCAAGTCATGGTTTGGCCGGCCCAATCGCCTTGTTTGAACCCTATTGAAAATCTTTGGGGTATTTTGAAGAGAAAACCTAGTATAAGGAAATTTGGTAATAAGGCGTCATTAATGAAAGTCCTTAAACGTGAATGGGAAAGTATTTCCCCTGACATAATTGCCAGATTAATTAAATCTATGTCGGACCGTTGCGCTGAAATCATTAAACGTAATGGATATTACACAAAATATTAAAATATTTAACAAAATTCTGAACGTTGCTATTGTTTTGCACGTGCGTGAAATGAATGGAATATTGAATTTTGAAAAAAATTATAGTTTTGGTAATAACAAAAAATTCTTTTGATTTTATTTATTTAACCTTGCTGTACTTGACAAAAATAAAGAGAAAAAAATCTGAAAATAAAGAGTTTCTTCAATTTTTTTTTGCATTTTATATTATCTCACACCATGCGTTGCTAATGTTTTGCGCGGCAATGTATTTCGGTCACTAAAAGACAATTTCTTCGAAAATCATATTTCTAGCGGTTCTGATACGCTAGAGTTTTTAATTAGATAAAAGCATTTTAACAAATTTATGATACTTTTACTTGCTTGTATGAATGCAAAATTTCAATTTCATCAATTTTCGAATAAAAGTTAGATAAAAAAATTAAATAAAAAAAGGAATAAAAGTTTACTAGTAAAACAGAATATTTAGTATTACTTTTTTGAATTATGAGCCAACGAATTCCGACTCGATATGAAAAGCTCCTTAATATCAGCGAAAAATTCGTATTTTCAATAAGGTTGTACTATACAAATATCACAGGCTAGATTTGACATTTTTAACAATATAATTCTGACTGTACTGTAAACAGTGCTATCTAATCTAAACCAATTAATATTTACTGTTTCCGTTACGAAATTTTCCACAATAGCATCCATTTCCTTGCCCACTAAATCGCAGGAAACGATAGTCGGTGCCATCTATGTTATCGACATAAACATCATATCTTTGACAACAACCTGTTTTCTCTCTGAACAGGTAGCTATCTGCTCCGCAATACGTAAACATTTCATCAGCTGTTGTTTACACACAAAACTTAACACACATACATCAAAACATTGTGGTTTTTTTTTAACTTCTGCGTGTCTCTCGTCTATGCGTACGCAATCAAATCTAATCAGATACTGATACATCCGTCGCAACCAGTTTTCTGTTGGAACATTAAGTCAACGATAAGAACTAATTAAATTGTTTCGAACGGTTTCCAATAGCAAAGGTAAAGGGTTCTTTTCATCAGGTGTCTGCATGTAATCGCTCTTATTTACCCCACATGACCCGCAGCCAGAGCAGGTCGTGGAGAAATCCGGCATCTGCGCAAGAAATCCATCTGTTTCTTGTTACCATTAACAAACATTCATACCATCCATAACGCCGCAGCGGAGGAGCTGCTGAAGTTCAGCATATGATGGAGCGATTCTTCCGCTCACCGAGTTGAGATACTGTTGGAGCGTGAAGGCAATGAATGAAGGTGGCAAAGGTAAAAGATAGTTACGTGGAGAATACGAACTGCTAGCTTGTGACCATGCCTTGCGTATTCAGATAAATCTATTGCGGAGAGCTGATAGTTTCAGCCACTCTCTCAGGCTTCCGCTGTGCTGTGCCTACGATTCAGTCAGACTTAAGCTTTCGGTTGGTTCGTTTACGGGAAAAGGCCACACTTTCGTCGGGCATTCGTTTCGTATTTCTGATTTTCTGGTGTAATTAGGTGTTTTTCCATACGTTCAAGAGTGTTTTCGTTTCACTTGAACGTAAATTGAGGCCGTAGGCTTGTGGAGCGTTGTCCTTCGGCGGTAAATAATCAATTTGTGTCCGCGTAGGCCTTTTCCGAATGCAGTAAAGTTTCCGCAAGACATAAATATATAGTATCTGGTGATGTGCTTTTGGATTCGCGAAATCGAGTCGCGTATCCTCGTCCGGTAGCCCCGAATATCGGCTAATATTCGTTACTGTTGCGCTGCGTCGTCAAATCGAATAGGTTACGCTCCGTGTGGCAGAAAAGCCTTCAAGTTCGCGAATCAAGTCGAATCGTATCTATCGCGTAATTACTGTCTTGTGTCGTCAGCTGGAATGCATGCGAAATCCCAAGGTAAAGACATAAAAGAGACAGCTCGAAACGCCAACGTGCGGTAGAGGTAGTAGAGCGGATCGTAGTTGCTTCGTCCAAGGTAGACCAGACCGGAGGCGAGCGAGCCAGTCTTTTGTTTACTTGCAAGTTAACGAGCGTGTCTGGTCACGGGTGGGAGTCAACAAGTCCCCGTCGACGTCGAGTCAACAGCGTTCTGAGCGAGTCCGCATTCCGTCTATTCGACGACTTTTCCGAGTCGTCTGTATCTGAACCTCGGTGAACCCCGGCTTGAACGATAGCACCTAGTACTTTAGATCGACCAGTTTGACGGGTTTCCTGGTCAGCGGGTAATCATTTTGCGAGATTGCGAAAAATATAGTTGAATTGATTTCCGGAAAATTCGCGAACATATGCTGAACTATCGGAATGCATGTCGTAGCTTATACTTGTGTTGTTCCTGAAAATCTCGTTTCGCTGTCCTTTAGAAACTTCAATAAGAATTTTAATAATCAGGTCGCGCCCACTGCCACCCTCCCTCTCGTGGCTCCTCGATTGTCAACCATAAGCCATAACGGTGTCAACATGTGCTCCGAAGGAAAGCAGTGCGCGGCTGCGAAAATATAAGAGCTGCGTCGATTCCTCTTCATCAGCAAAGCTGGATTGTGTCCCCATGTAGCCCAAGATGGGATAGAGCTCTTCGTGTACCATTCGACAAGTAATCAGTTGTTGGACGTCATTTGTTGGTACTGTACGCAATTAGGATTTCAGAACGCTTTCGATCTCCATGCATTCGACGGAGTTCCGAGAGGACTATGAGATAAGGACTTGGAATTTTCGTTACAGGAAGTCATTTTAATTGAATCGAATGTAGAGGAGAATATTTGTTTAACCATCTCAAGCAGAACTTAGATATATTTCCGAAACTCAGATTTTCCTATTATCGTCCAAACACAATCGTGATCACCGCGAAGAAAGAAACGTCCTACATTATCGCGCCAAAATATCAAATTGTCATGAGCGATATAATTTCCGTTGTAAATATTCATTAAAGTTGCGTTGATAAGTTTTGATTGTGATATTGGAGTGTTTTCCAACTTACTAGCCGGTGTATGTGCATTTCTAATTTCGCGTTCGAGTGCGGTTTCTACGATTTTCGTTTGGCTTTATAACCTATTGTGTAAGTGCATCGATTTAAGTTGTTCTGAAATTTCCAAAGTGCTTACTTCCTGCCCTCGAAGGCAAATCCTAAAGCTCTCTAATATTCGAAGTTGTTGAACACAAATTTCATAACCTATAAAAATAATAAAATATTTTCCGAATAATGATCAAGTAAAAATTCAATTTTAGTTGTAATTAAAATCTGTAATTGTGTGTTTACTGTGAAAAATAGTGTGATATTGCCTTGTGAACTTGAAGGCACTCCATCTAACTGTCCTTTTACTTCCACCACAACGCGGATTAATCATTGGTATCTTCCAAGAAATTCCGATCAGATCGTTCGCAGTGTTTTCTGTCATTTGTTTCTATGGTGATGTCATTGATCGGTAGCAGTAGTCGCGATCATCATCAATATCTTCGAGGATATCGACACGATCATCACTGTGGCGGTGATTGTTTCCGTTACAATTGCCATAGTCCTTCTGTCGACAACGTAGCACCTGTCGACCGCCAGCAATATGAAATGGATACTGATTGGATTTTGTGTCCTGCTGGCACATCAGAAACCGAACCAGGCCAGTTTCTATGGCATGGCAACACCTGTGCAGAAATTACAAGGTAAAGAGGATAATTATAGTTTTATTCATGATAGATAGTATTGGTATGAATGTGAGTTGCTTGAAACGGAAATAAGTTTGAATGAGATCAAAGTGCATAAAAATATGGTTAGAGCAAAATCTTGTGCCCTTGAAATGAAATAAAGTTTTGGAATTTTGGTGTTGATTGTGGGAGCAGCGATCTATTCGTCAATATTCAAACAATTAAAAAACGGATTTTTTTCCAGATACCAGTTATCTAGTAGAATTACTCTCCATTTCATATTTGGTTGAGCCTATAAACGAATTTAACTCATGAGTTTGCCGGTCATTTACCCTTATAAACACGCCTAGTTTCAGAATGAATATGTCCCGTTATGTTATTTTAGAGTACTATTTTACGACAATTTCTAACGCGAAAATTCGCTTCTGTTAACACGGGATCTGTTCAATTATTTTTACCATTTTTAAAGAAAGCGGTAAATTGATCTCTAAAACGGCACTGATTTTAGGCTTGCACTCATTTAAGTGTATTTTTAAAGCCTATTTGTATGATCTAGATGCAATGTCTACTAATAAGTCATTGAAAATTTACTTGGGATCCGCAAAAACTGCAAAATTGTATTGAATTTGTAGTAAATATGTTTAGTATGGAATAAGAAAATGTGTAGTGATCTTCTTTTTGCCTTCGGTTTTACCTTCGGTTTTTTTTGCTGAAACTGCTTATCCCTCGAGTTCAATTCATTCAATTTGCGAATTTTAATGAAAGTAAGGTACAAAAAATTATGTTAGTAGCAGCAGATGCCAGATCATAGGGAGTAATTGTTGTGGATTTATCGAAAGAAGTAGATACGTAGGTAGGCTCTCTGGCTGTTCTTCCAAACAGACGCCGGAGAAAGCTTACTTACTTATAATGGGCACGCAAGGGCCCATTATACAACCGGATTGCTTTGATAAACTGGACATTCTCTTTAAACCTACCGAAGCTATTTCAATTAGGCTTGCAAAGATGTATGAACCAAAGCAACTGCCTACTTCTCCTAGCAAGGGCAAGACATCTCAAGAGGTACAAAACTGCTCTCTCTTCCTCCTCGCATCCACGATTCCGGTCAAAATCGTTGATAATGGCACTGCAAACAGACAATATTTAGTTAAGACAGCCACCGCGCCCCTTCTTAATTCAATTAGTTCCCTAGTGCGGCTAATGTCCAAAGTTTTCTACAATCGTGTTGCTATCGCACAGGTAGACTCTTCTATCCACGACTTCATAACATCCTTTAAGTGTTTTTGCATGATGGCCAGTTTAACTGAAGCCATCGTAATGCAATCGGAGAACTGGAGGATATCTCTGGTAAAAGTGCATCAGCTTTTTCAAATTCGTAAATTTCGCACCTCTCCTTAATGTCCCTATGTCTTGTAGCTACATCATCGAGCATCTCTCGACATCTCGCATGCTCCTATGTAACATAGTGTGACAATTATTGTCGCTTATGTTAGGTACACAGTAGCTGAGCTATACTGAGCTGTACAGTATTAAGTTCTTCAGTAAAATTTGACCCTTTTATTTATGTGAATCTATCCGTGTTTATACCTGCTCCAGTTCTTTAAGCCATATGGTAACCTTCTATATAAAAATAGAAAACTATATTAGTTTTCATTCATCCAGGAGCTCTTTAACTTGCAAAATGGAGGCGCAACAAAAAAAAGTACGACATAAAATTATTTTCAAAAATGTGGAAAAATCCGAAATCTAGTTTTTAAAGATTGCTAAAACGTCACTTCCAATGGTAAAACGTGTAAAAGTGAATTAAAAAAATGAGCTAGCTGTTTCAAGGAAAAGAGAATCAGGTAGAAATTCTGAAAGTATATACAAGGACTTAGCGAAGAAAATTGTCAAGCAGTTCGAGACCAAACTCAATATTTCCGTTCGAGATGTGGCAATAGTTGCGGGTATATCGAAGTCAATAGTCGATCGAATGAAGAAACGTTACAATTTAAAAACATTTAAGGTGCTGTAAGCTCCAGATCAATCCGAGGAAAAGGAGATAATAGCAAAAACGAGGGTTCGAAAATTATATGGTGAATAAGTCTCAAAACTCATTTGTGTCATTTCCGATGACGAAACTTATGTCAAAACGAATTTGAGGAAGATTCTTGCCCATGAATTTTACACTGGTAAAGCGAAGTAAAAGTAAAAGAAGTATTTGAGTCGAACGAAACTAGTATATTTCCTAAAAAGTACATGATGTAGCAGGCAATTTGTCAATGTACTCTAAGTAGCAATATTTTTATAGTGAAAGGCACACTCAATGCCCAGTTTTACATCGAGGAATGTCTGCAGAAGCGATTGTTGCCTTTGACGGTATGAAGGGTCCACAACTAACATCAAGTCAATTTGCTAAGAAGACGCTGGAGTGGTATGAAAGCAACTACGTCACTTTTGTCCTCAAGGAGGCAAATCCACCAAATTGGCCTCAATTGAAACCAATATAACAGCTCAAATGAAACGAGTATTAAAGAAAAGCAATGGGAATGTTAAAATTTATCTGATTTAAAAAAAAATTAGAAAAAGCATACGAAACTGTCAATGATGCCTCTGTGAAAAACTAAATGCCAGGATTCAATCGAATAATTCAAAATTTCAACTCGGAAGCGATACAAACGTTTCTAAATTTAATTTTTGTATATCTGCAGGAGATAAGCTCTAATAATAAAATAACTCCATTTTCATAAACTCAAAAGGTTTCATTTTATGTCCTTTACTTGAAGGTTCAAATTTTACTTCGACAGTTAGTCCTTAGTTCTTATAACTGCTCGTAAAACTCTAGTTAGAAACCTTTGTTTAAATGTTGGTGTAATGCACCCTGCTAGAATAGGGTATGGTTATGCTAATTTTCCCAGTTTAATACTATTCCAAACACCAATGGTCACATTCTGCACTTGATCATTTCCAATATTCCTTCTTCCTATTTATATATTTCAGCTTTTCTATATGATTTTGTTAACCCTGACCCTCATTACCCTCGTCTTTCACCTCATTTCACCGGTAGTCAGATATCTCGCTACAAGAAAGCTGTGAGACAACCCCTTTTTTTTTTTTTGAAATCTGACTATGATAGCTCTTTCTTTTATTTCTTCCTTAATTCCCTTACAGCCAAACATACTTCCGTAGTTAGTTCTCGCCGTAACATCCTCTCTTAGTTTTTGATTGCCGTTAGCACTGCTCTTCTAAATCACGTGATAATTTCTTGCGTTTTACATATCTTGACACGTCAGCGTTGTTACTGGTTGCATTTTATGACAAAAAAAGAAATGTTACTAACCAAACGCAGCTACTTTGCTAATCATCTTTCTTCTCCAACAATCCTTAACCTTTGTGTTAATACATTCGCTCCCTTAAACCCAATAAACAATATCCTGATTCAGTAGCATTTGTTTTTTACACAATCCAGTCCCCTAGGATTTAGCTTCTTTTCTTAATCATTCGTAGCTTCCTACAATCCTTCTAATGAATGTAACTCACCTTCAACTCTTTCAGTTAGTTTCCTTTCAGAGAACCCCATTGAAGTGGAAACTTTGATGTCTCTCTTAGACTCTATAGGCAGCACTGATCCCGATAACAATCCTAGCGTATTTGCAAAATCTCTTTAATTCTTGTTAAGTGTTCCTTTGTCCATTTTTTTTTAGCCAAAGTGCCCCATATCCCTGTTTCCTGTTTTCATAAACTGCTAGAAAACATTGTTCATGATCATGTCTACCGTGCTGTGGGTAATCGAATTTCAAGTGTGTAACAAGGGCCTCCAATTTGTCGATATTGTATCTTGTGTTCTTATCAATGGGTACCAGACTGATGTAATATATACTGACTCCTGGAAAGCTTTTGACAAGATTAAATTTACTGGGTTAAATTTATTTGGTTCGATTTCAATTTCTTCTCTCTTCTCCTACTTTTCATCCCCTACATCCTCAATCGTACCTACAAAGTTGTGCTAAGCTACTGTTCTTCTCTTCCTACTTAACCCTCTTCTGGTGAACCCCAGACTCCAAGTGGTGAGACAATTTCCTCTTTTTGTGTCTATTGGTATATTTTTCGAGGACAACCATTCTGCGACTAAAAGTTCCCGGAATTTTCTGAGCTCCATTTTTTTTTGTGTAGCTCTCTGATACACTAGATGTGCATTTAGGATAGTTATTCTTAAAAGAAAATGTAATGCTAATTTGCGATGCCATTTGATAGTTTTTCGTATGTTTGTTGCATATGACACCATCTGGTCGCTCCTGTCAATGCCAATTTTTTCAACATTGTACGGAGAGGTGAGCGGGAATACCAACAATGCAACTCGAGTAGTTCCGTGCGTTGTCGATTAACTACGTTTGCAGAGCCTTTGACCCATTATAAATGATACACTGTTTAGTTCCGAAATAAGCTTACTGGTAAGAAGCTTATTTCGGATTTGTAAACGCTTATCGTTAAAAACTTGTCGCTTTCCAGAGAAAGCAAATAGCGTTCCAGCTAGAGATCTGCGAGGGATCTCACTGCAGTTATCCCAGTCCCTTCATTCATCAACTTTTTTTTGAGACGCACATCAGTAATTTTTGTATAATTGTTAGTAAAAGTATAAAAATTGAGAGTTTTAAAAGAAAAGCTATAAATATAAATTCTTCGAGTTCAAGCTCGGATCCTGATGAATCATATGCAAGTAAAGATCTTGAAGACATGCTAAAAGAACTGGTTGTAGACGAAGAAGAAGAATTGACCACAGCTGAATATCCAATGGAACGAGTTCGCTAGCAGGCAACAATCATATCCGTTCACCGGAAAAAGCGGGCCTCTGTTGGAATTGCCGTCTGACATTAGCCCAGGTGAAGTTCTTTCCCTATTCTTGGATGAAACGTAGTAAGACTTTTAGTTACAGAAACTAATAGTTATGCAGAGCAGAAATTACTTGAACATGAAATGACTGGTCACGCCAGACTGAATAAATGGAATCTCACCACTTCCGAAGAAATTAAAAAATTTATTGGGTTGATGATTTGGATGGGACTAGTACAAACACCGCTCAGGAAATATTAGTCAACGGATCCTATATACAATTTTCCATTTCCGCGCAGCACAACGTCCCGCAATCGTTTTGAGTTACTGCTATCAATTGCAACAATGAAACAATAGTACAAAATAACAGACTTGGAAAAGTTTTAAAGCTTGTAAACATATTGATGGATAATTATCAGAAAGTCTTTTCACTAAGCCAAGATATTGTTGTCGACGAGACAATGGTTCCGTGAATAAGATGAGTAGTATTCCGGCAGTATATTCCAACAAAGTCACATAAGTACGGCACAAAACTGTTCAAACTGTGCTACACCCAAGGATACACATGGTCTTCAAAAATATATTCTGGACGAGACACCAGCGAAAAAAGGCAAGTTGGCATAGCAGACTTGGTAATGAACTTGCAGACAAATTATTGAACAAAGGACGTACTTTATTTGTCGATAATTTTTATACTAGTTATGAATTAACCCTCAAATTTTTAAATTTTAAGGCACATGTGGTTAGCACGGTACGACACAATAAAAAAATATGCCAAGTTTTGTAATGTCGTACCCGTTGAAAAGAGGTCAAATGCTGGCACGAGATGATCATAATGGAATTGTAGTACTAAAATGAAGAGATGTTCGCGATGTCAGAATCTTATCCACAAAACATCCTCCCAACAGGACATTCCCGCTTACCTCTCCGTTCTGGTAAACAGTAAAATTTGACAGTAAAATTTGGGCCCGCGAGAAACTCAGCCGAATCACGCTTGACGCCGAACGTGTTAAGCCTCTTTAAATTGTACCTTGACCAATGTTTTTTTTTTGCAAAAAATGTGTGATAGTTTTTGTCCTGCAGCATATTTTTATCTCAGTTGTTGCGTAATCTAGATGACCCTCTAGACACTGGGATGTCTTCAATGTCCCTTTTGCTCGTACAAAGATTTATTTTCACTCCCCGTTTTTGAGTATGCTTCTCAGGCACAACCAGCTTCAATTTGGGTCTTTATTTCTCATTTTTTTCTTTTTTTCAACAACATTTCTAGGACATATTTCGTCTGAATCAAATTTATTTTTAATTGATTAATAATTATTAGAATTTATTTCTTTTTTTTTAACTCTCATTTTTTAAATGTATGTTATCTGTAAAATTAGCCTGATTTGAATAAATTATACCTTTCCCATATATTGTGGAATTCTGCTATGTAGCTATATGTGCATAGTCTCGACTTTAATCCACATAGTCTAATTCCTACACACATAGCCCCGATAACTATAAATGTATGACTGTAGTGTAATGAGCATTACAGTAAACTACTATAGTAAACTACATTATCTCCGGTATGAAAGAAGCTCCATAGTCTTATGGGTATAGCACTGGCTTATGGGTCGTCGAGTACAGGTATGCAATTTTGCTTTTTATCAGGACCTGTAATAGATGGCGTTGCATAATACAAGGTTTTGCAACTATTCCGACAAATAAAGTGCACACTCTCATAATTTTTTTCGTTATGCATTATGATGAACTATGAACATAGCACTAAAAGTATGTAAAATACTGTCTCTGGCGCTATGCTTTTTCTCAGTGCAGTTTTTAAATAAAGCTAATAAAAATATGCATTTGGTTTTTTTACCTTAAAAAAGAGAGAAACGTGGTAAAACATAAATTGTAATGCATTATGTTCACATTAAAGCGCTTACTAAATAAGTGAAAAATTTCCAGCATTAAAACTTTCCTTCATCACAAATAAAAAATTAATTAACAATTTTTCGCGCAAAATATCTTATGATAATTACCTCTGTAAGTTTGTTCATTTTTTGTTAGCAAAATAAATCTGAAAATGTACGATAAGGTCACGTGCAAAAATAGCCACAGATACAAGTGCATCCATCGATGTTGTTGATTGTTATGATGATGCGATTAATGCTGCAAACATTATTATTATCACGAATCATTGTTATTATTTCCTATGATGCGAATCCGTGATTTATTGTATTTTCGTGTAGTTTTCAAATATATACTTTAATAACTTGATTACAGACAGCCATTTCCAGTTTCAATGAGTATGTATTTTTGTAATTAAATACTGAAATGATGTCATTGTTGAAGCGGTTAAACCTGTTGAGAGACCGAGACTTTTTTGATTCTTCTGTTGTTTTGTTGTGTAGTTTTCATGTTTGGTTGGAATGCATTGAATCCGTTGTTTATAATGTGTGAAAAAAATCGGGAAAATCTTTATGATAATACATCAAAAGATAGCAAGTAATTGATAGTTGCTTTCTTAAAGATTTTAGATGAACAGAGAAAATTATATTTGAAATACTAATCGTGAAATTGAGCAATTGAGAAATCTAATCTTTCAAAGATCCTAAACATACTAGCTTGGTTTGCATCAAATTAATTCCCGGACATAAAACCTGAAGCATCTGTTGAGTTTTAGCAAAAAAACTCGTCGATTGAAAAAACTTTGTAATCCCTATTTTGAGTGAAAAATTGAATTTCAGAAACGCGTTCTTTACAAACTTTTCAATCCAATGACAACGGTAAAATCTGGTGCTCAGAAATCCTTGATTTGTGTTTTGCACTTAAATCTTCTTCATACGATTTCGTAAGTAAAAACCTTTTAACTTTTTCTTTGTCACCAAAACACCTGTGTAGGCGATTGAATCACAATAATCATATTAACCTCGATGAAAAATATGCTTCATGGCAACAACAGGTATGTAGTAGGTGTGATGAGCCTAAGAATCATGCATGAGTTGGAGAATCGATATATTCGAAAAAGATTTCTTTCAAAAGGCATTACAACTTGTAGGGATTGAATTGCGAACGAGATTCTATTGATGGAGTTTGAAAAGAAAAAGACACTAATGCAAATGCGGAGGTATTTGATATGTACTCAAATCGATGAAAAGAGATACATACATTTTTCTTGCTTTTCAGTATATAAATTAGATACCTACTTGATTTAAAAACTTGAAATCTTATCAGAATTCAGTAGTGGGTCTAAATTTAACAATGAAAAGGTTGAAGTTTTTATTGAATCAAGATTCATGCGCGAATATGCTAGATATTGTTATAGTTAGTTATTGATATATACATATTTATGGAAGATTCAGAGCGCCTTCGAGGGAAAAATATTAAATTGACCCCCGCTCACTAACCAGGCATAAAGACCGAAAATATATAAGTGTATTGATTGTGTCATATATTGAATTAGGTTTTTGGGCAGAATTTAAACTACTTGGAAAACTGCTTGCTAAATACTCTGGAACGCCACGCTTAGTTTGCACGCCAGATGAAGAATGGACAAGCAACCGGACAGAAATGTTGAATCTTCTCGTAGATATACACTTTCCCAGCTGATCATATGACCACTATTTGATCTATATTCATTGGAGAGCAGGTGCTCGGCTTTCATCCTGCAAACTAGTCAGAGCTATCGACACCTTCAAGTCCTCGCCATAATCTGGCTTAAACTAATTTATAAATGTTGCATAGTGCTGATTCATTTATCTGCAGCCTGGAGGCAAGCTGATGGAATCTTATGAACTTGAATATGTTCGTTGACGGGACATTTGTTATGTCCCTGGTGTAAGGAAGAGTAGAGCCAATGAGCTATAATCTTCATCTTGCTTGTATAAGACAGTGTGTAAGAAGATGTTGTACATGTTCTGCTGCTTCTCCACAGTATCTGTAGCAGCCGTTCCGCTCCTTTCTTATTCGGGTGGAGGTACTTTTTGCAAGGAAGGTGACATATCAATGCTCCCCATAAGGCTCTTATGCCACTTTTGCAGAGCGCTGCTGTTTTTTTCGCTCTTAGATTATCGAACCCAAGGTATTTGTTTGAGCATTTTCAATCCCCAATCTTTTTCTTACTCCATGTTTGGATTTCCTTGTCGGTGTTTGCCTTTGTAAAGCCCGAGTACAAAGAAGGGTAAATGAAAAGCATTCTCATTCCTTCTTTGGCCTTGGTATCAGCTTCCTTGTTTCCTTGGTGCCCTTCATAGGGGGGGGGGGGGGGTATCCATATCGACTTCTGTGCCCCTATTTCATTTAAAGCTTCCCTCACCTTTAAAACTATAACTGAATTAATGTAATCGCAGTTGATAGCCTCGAGAATCGATTGTTTATCCGATAGGATCTTAATTCTTTCCCTTTTTAGTGTACCTCATCTTTATAATATGTGCGGTTTTACACCGGGACTCGATTGGCATTTATCCTGCCATATCCGATGGCAACGACTGCCAATTTATGGTATGCCATCTGATGCAATTTCATGGCATGCCATATCATTTCAAAGACGTGTCCTTCATCTGTGCGTTGAATGCTCTTAAAAAGTTATTTGAAGTGGAGAGCGAAGGAATTCTGCTGTCGATGAAAGCTCCGCGTGTAGGATGAATCCTTTTTTTTTGGATAAGCGGGTAAAATTTCAGGTGTAGGTGAAACTATTATATGATTTTCTGGGGTACGATGGGGTAAAAGTCATTAAAAAAAGTCCGCCAAACATCAATATGCAGAGTCATTTACTTACTCATCCTTAAAAATTGAAAAAATATATCTTCAAACAAATTTTGAAGATATTCGACTTTTTCGCAATTACTCAACGAGATCTTAAAATCCCTGAAAATTCAGAATTCCTACATTTATAAGAAACGGAGCATGACCACGGTTCAACGTCATTTTGAAAATCAAGAATTGTCAAAATATTGGCTACCATTTATGGCATGTCATCAAATATGGCATACCATAGGCCGCCTCCAATAGCAATTTCAAATGGTATGCCATGGGAAATTGCTAGTGTAAGGCATCTCGTTCTGCTTGATAGATGGTGGTCTTCTTTGTGAGAGCGAAATGCATTTTGCACTTGGGTCCTACGATCTCTGCTCCTACTTCACAATCCATCTTTGAGCTATCCGTATGTCACATCTCCTGATTTATATCTGCAGGTCTGTTGCAGGCTAATAGCCTGTTTTGCTGCTTTTACCCGAATTTTGACATCTAGCAGTTCTAGGTTTAGAAAAGCTTCCATATCTGCCGTTGGGTGGAGCTCATTGCTCTTGCAATCAGCAAGCAGGCCATCCTTTGAAGTTTGTTGAGCCTATGACCAGCAGTTTTTGTGGTTTTCTTTCACCACGCTTCAGTTACACATAGGATGATAGGTCTTATAATTTGCTTGTATGTCCAGAGTATCTCTCCAAAAGATAGTCTCCAATTGCGTCCAAGCATTTGTTTTGTCGCTCAGAGTCTTCAGTGTCATTTTATTTGGATGATTGTCCGAACTGAGTTTCCTACCTAGGTGAATTTCTGGATATTGTACCTCTTCCTGCAGACATACGACTGTGCCCCTAAATTTTAGCGCTCCTATCTCGATTTTTCTTTTTTTGTTGAATGATACTATGGTAGTTTTTTTAAGGTTTCATAGATAATATTCTGGATCTCAAGGTATCCAAGTTTGAGTCTCTTGTTCTCACCGTAACGCTGTCAGCGTAGCAGAGAGCAATTGAGTTTTTGCTATTGAGGTTCAAGAAAAAATCATCAACTAGTAGGGACCATATAGGAGAACTATACCCCTCTTTGTGGACATCCCCTGTCTGTGGACATCCCCTGTCCCTCTTTGTGGACATCCCCTTCTGTGAACATTCCCTCCTAGTCCCCGCTCTTAGCCTCACCTCTCCAAGCTCAGCAAACACACTTCGACACCATATTAATCGCCAATTTTGTTACTTAGTGAGGGCATCCCTTTTCTGGAGAACGCGGTACAGCGAATCGTGTCTTGTATTACCAAAGCCTCCTTCTATATTCATGAAGGAGCATAGTGCGATTTCCTTGCTATCCAATGCTTTTGCTATTACTTGTACGAGCTCATGTGCAATTGATATAGTTGATTTGCCCTTTTGGTAGGCAAATTCATATCTGCGGAGTGACATATTTGTCAGAAGATCATTCCTTAAGTATAAGTCAATCAGCTTCTCCTTGGTCTTCAGTGTGAAGAATGTGAGGCTAATTGGCCTGTATGATTTTGGTTGGTCAGTCGGTTTGCTGCCATCCTTGGGGATGAACACAACTCGCGCCAGTTTCCAAGATTCTGGTATATACCGGAGTTCCAAGTTCACTCTAAATATGTATACCAGAATGTTTTTGAATATCGCAGTGGCTGTTTGTATCAGTGCTGGGTAGATTTTGGTGATTTAACTACTGATTTAGCTACTGAGACTTTCGTAAAAGGTACTCCAAGCCTGTCTTTTGAATTTTCTTAGCACTTTATTAGATCATGAAAATTTATTTTTATTGGTGTCTCAATTTGATGTAGTTTTGACTCGGTTAAACTCCGTCTTGCAGCTCTTCTGAGTTTATCTAACACCCTGTTCCACCATGGCACCCTCGTGCCATTTTAAAATGAACTGTCCTGAGCTAACCAGAGCAATTCATTTTAAAATTCTTCAGTGTAGAATAATTCGCGAATTATGCTAGTAACCTTGGCCACAGTGTCCTCCGATTCCGCCTCAAGCGTGAAACTTGGGTGCAAGCTATGAAGTCTCACTATAAGGTCATTTTCATAGCCATCCCCGCCTGTGTACCTTGGTTACTTGCACTTTAAACTCTTTACGATATCTATACGATATCTAGGTTTCCGCACACCCTTGGCCAGCAAATCGAGAATGGTCGCCGGCTGGATGATGAGTTGAAAAATACCGTGGGTTTTGGCATCAACTCCAATAAAATCGGTCTTATGTTCTTTATTAGCAAATACAAGAATCCTGCGCTAGATTAGAGCGAAGAGAGCAAGCAATGCGATTTATGTCAGCAAGAGAATGTTGAGTAAAACTTGGTGCCTCAGCTCTGCTCTAGCGCACTGGATCTACACGGCAATAGCGAAGAACTGCGCAAAAGTTACTACCACACTTAAGAAATGGAGGCATAACGATTTAACATTCTTCGGCCAAAGTAGTGTTTGGAAGGGGGCTCGCAAGATGCACTGACTAATTGGTCCGCACGCTTTGCTTCAAAAGAAGATATCAAGCGATCATAAAGGATGCTCAGCAATGGAAACAGCAAATGGGGAAAGAAGTTCTTAGCATTTACACCAACCGATTCAAAACAGCTGCAGGAGTAGGTGATGCGGCATACTCTGCAGGCGGTTTCACTCATATAAACAGAAGTGCGTATTTGACTGCATGCAGACCCTGAACAAACTGGGTGACAAGAGAAAATTCTGAATCTTGGAAGCTCTTGGTCATAAGGACATTGATAGGAATAAAAAAGCGGGTGACTAAGCATGGGGCTATTCTTCCTCGTGTTGCAAGGGCTGATATCCTAATTCACTTGAATTAACCCGGGCTGACTGCAAACGGCTTGTCGGCATTATTGCTGGCCACTGTCTTGTAGTAGCTTATGCCATAAAACTGCGGCACCTAACCAGCAACACCTGTAGGACGTGCCAGGATCCGAGAATCTCAGAAACAAATAAACATCTGGCACTGGTAAAAACCAGACAGCACTGCTTCGGTAAGCCCTGTTTAGTAGACCTCACGCACGTGGACATTTTCATACTTTCTTTTGGCCATTCTTTGAATGAAACACACCCTTCAATTCGTGAAATGGGCTGGGGAATTTGATGCCTACTTGGACGAAACCTGTAAGTTCCAGGTCTTCTTATCTGGTGTCGTTATGGACCAACAGATCTATGCATCACCGTGTGCCAGCTAGAAAAACCTAACCTAACATTTTTCTGCTATTAGAAGGTAGAAATCTTCAAAAAGATGTTTAATGGCTCCTATCTTGGAAAATGTTGGATTCTTACCGCTTAAAACCACATCCTTCTTTTTCCTTATTCCCCAAAAGACTACTTATACAGTATTAATTCGCAGGGGTTGATTAGCCCTTAGCTGATTGACGAGCTCTTTGCTTCTTTCTTCTTTCTATTTCGCTCTGCATCACGCAGTTTGCAATCTACATTTTTCAGTGCTGCTTCAACGACATTCCACGTAGTCTGAGTTTCCAGCATACGCTGATAGCCATCCAGCATATGCTGATAGCCTTGTGCCTAGCACCGTATGTAGACTATTTCGGCATGCTTTAAAGCGTGGGAAACTGAACATTTTCGGGTACATTTTTCCAAACTGGTCAGTCTAGTGGGCTATAGTGTCCCTATCCACTAGGGATGGGAGGCAGGTCAGAGTTCATTTCTTCGTGGCTCTTTGAAGGCCATCGCACTACGTTGGAGATTGATCTGTGCGTACAATCTCCGTTTTTGAAACTCAGCTTATCGTCGAAACTTATGCCCAGGTATTGTATGTATAGCCGTCTGCGGGGTGATTTGAGCACTTTCGTGGCATATTTACAATGTAATCAACGTCAATAAAATGCAAGTTAGTCGAATACGAAAGTTATACAGTCGCCTAAATTAAGTAATTCAAACAAACACAAGTAAATAGGTCAGAAATGAATAAATAGCTGTCACGAAAAAAACTGGATGTGTCTGGAACAAAATAATATTTTTTTTTTTAATGAGAGTACACTAAAACAAACAAATATCATTATGAAGTTCGTGTGACAAAAACAGTGTTTACCAGTGCAATTGGACTTAACCTAATCTACATTAAACTAAAATTTTGAAGGATATCTGAAATTTTGTTGCAATATATTCTACCGTCAAAATTATTACAGTTGGTTGGAAGCCCACACTGGGCGCATTATTATTCTAGGCTTTAGTGGCGTAAAATGTCGGTTCTAAGCTATAAACTTTTTAATTGATGCAGTATGGCAAATCGTATGCGATTTCTAACGAGTATTTGCTTCCAATAAACCTATTTGTTCCTGAAACAGTCATGGATTTAATTATTATCTACTAATTCGCAAACAGCGTACTTCTTCCAATCATCCCTAATGCGATATTCAGTATCATGCATGACAAAAATAATAGTTACTCTAACAAAGGCCATATCATTACTCACAATTACTCACCATACTATTTTCGTCGGTTTGTCAATAAAAGTTAACGAAAATAAAACACATTAACTGAGTCCATCGTCACCCGAACAACACGCAAATATTCACTAAGCGAAAAGGTCAAAGACATTGGGCTCTCCAGTCTGCAACTACAGATACATACATTCGCATCTCTAGCTAGCTGCAGCTACACACATAGTTTGTGGTGCTATAGTTCAAAAGTCTAATGTTTGATTCGAAAACTAGCGGAATTCACAGGGTGCTAAAAGCAATTTCAGAAGAATCAGTTAGTAACAATCGATCGATGTGTAATTTCCGATAAAATTGGAAATCCTCGACGAAAGAACGAACACACAAAGCTGTAGCAATTTTGAAGCAAGCGACCTTAACAAGCCCGCAAGTAACTTGAAGATTCAACAGTGCGAAAAAATAACATGTATACAGATACGCTTGTGCATACATGTGTAAATCCAATTATTCGAATGTTCAGATTGCGGATATAATTAATGTCATGGCATTTACAATATGAACGGAAAATCTGATTTGAAGTTCGGACCAAGACCGCATGATATATTGCAATAAATCGCTTTCAGCTGCACTGAGATTACAAACCAAGAAACAATCGAATTTTCAAGTGCCCTGAGTCTCGATCGGAGCAGTATGGATAGAAAAATGTGCGAAAGTATGTAGGAAATAAGATACATAGTTCAAGTATGTGCATTGCACTCAACATGCGATCGAGTCAGGCGAAACAATCTTCAGTTCGAAACTAAAAAATAAAGTATCTTATGTATGGCTTACAGCCAGATGACCTTTTTCGAGGGAACTGCATGATTGCAAGCTGTAGAAGTGATCGATCTTTACCTTTTTCAGAAGATCCGGTTGTTTTGAGTAACGGTAGGTTCAGATTCATGTTGATTGTTTTACAAGTGATTTTTGTGGGTATACCATACATATACATATATTAAGTTAGCAACATCGTAAAAAAACAGATTTGCGCCGCCTGAAATTTTGGGTATCGAGCAGAAAAGATAATTGTCAGCTTTGATCTCCAGATTGCTAGGTATTGATGGTTGATTGTCTAGGGTGTTTATACAAAATGTTCAATTAAAAAAATCCCACTTTGTATCGATGTACTGGGCAGTCGCAATAGTCAAGCCATTAAGTAAAATGCACGATAGATACTGGTAGAAAAATCTCAGCGTCATTTTTTGGCCGAGTTATTCAGTAAGTTGTTTGCTGTTTGCCCACATGATATTTGCCAAACCGTCAGTATTTGTGTCAAACTTTAGTTTGTGGTCCATATTTGGACGTCATTGGTGATTCGATATAGCCTCGATAGGTTATTGGTATGATGTGGGTAGGCTGAAATATCGAAGAGAAATTTTATTTTAAGAATAATGATTATTAAAGGTTTCGTGTGAAAGGAAGTCAGATGGAATAAGTGTAGCTGTCTTAAAAATTAAGACTACTACATGTATTTGTGAAAAACAGAAAAGCATGCTACTTGGTAATGAGTTTTAAAGTTGTATGCACTGGTCCTTAAGGCTTTTTATTGGAGGAACAGAGGTGGTAATATTTATCTACTCATTAATTTTAGTCGGATATTACAAATGAAAATATATTTGAAAAATAAATTAGATATGAAATTTATGAAAATAAAATATGATAGTAACGAAAATATTACAATAAAGTAGATTATGAAATAGAAATAGAAAAACAATATTTATATTAGAACAATAAAAGTGAAAATGAATAAATACTAAGTAATCCTAAAATAGTGAAGATGAAAAATAATATTAACAAATAAGAAAAGAAAATTGAAACATACGCAAAATTATAAACGAACAGGCTGTAACCATGTGTGAAAAATATGCCTCTTAAAACTAAAGAAAAGTACGGAAAAAGAACCAAACTGATGTCCGTTATGGTTCCTTAGCATTCTCAGGATAAACGAATGAAAAAATATTTCAGGATGGTGAAAAAAGGCTGGAATCTGATAGGTTGGTCAGAGACCCGCACAAATTCTATAAGCCAAAAAGCAAGTTTTTTCCTCAGTCTTTTTCAAGATGGCACCACTGCCACAGGGTTGCCTGCTTTTTAAAATCACTTCTATCAGATCTGGTCCTAGTTAATACACAACATCTCCCATAAAATGCATAGTGAGCGTTCTCTCCGGTCGTTAGTTCTCGTGAACAGAAGTTTTGAGGGCTGAAAATAGAGGTAATTTGGTGACGGGTTGTCGTTCTTGTGCAACTCGGAATTGGAAAAATTTTAAATTGACATGGTGGACAAAAATAAAATTTATCAATAATTTGAATTTTTTATGAAAAAGCAAAAATTTTTCAGAAGGGTCGATAATTTGAAGGAGTTTTTTTCAGCAGCCTGCAGTACGTACAGGGTTGCCTGCGCAGTTTTGCAAAACTATGTGAGTATAGTTTTGGTCAACACTAATACGCTTTGCAGATTTCACTATGATGCAATGGTCTCGTCAGAAGTTATGACAAATCAAAATTTTGAAAAATTCCTTGCCTACTTTTAGGCACTCAGCGCCCACACAGGGCTCAAAATTTCCAATTCTTTATCATGAACAAACAAAAAACATAACAAGTTTTTTATCAACTCACCTCAAGGAATCACGTGGTATATCCCAAAAATATGAGTTTTTGGCGAAACGAGTCTAATACTAATTTTCTTCGAAAATCAGTAAAAATAGTTAAATATCATTTCGTATCCTTGTCTTTCCCGAATGTCATTTTTCATAGAAATGTTAGAGTAAGTGAAAATCACTAAAACGCCCGTCACCACCAAAGAGTTAAAGATAACTAAATTTCTGCTTTAAATGACTCCATATTTTAGTAAAGAACTATCAGCATATCACTTAAAATGAATAGTATTCACGTATGCCTCTGAAGCTATAGGATAAAATACTTTTGAAACCTTCACAAACCGATTTGGGTGCATAATGAATTTCAAGTGCAGCCTAGGGAACTGCTTTGCTTTCGATAATACTTTGAAATTTGTGACTTGCAAAGCTTTCTGCAACAGAAAATTGGATGGCGCTTGCATGAGTGCTCCAAGGGATCCCTATCTAGATAACCATTTCATTTGTACAGACTGCCAAAATGTTGACCGACTCATGAAGAGTATGTATGACAGCATAATCAGCTTTATTAGAACGCTGAATGCTGAAAAAGGTCATTTAATTTCCGAGCAACAAGCCCAGACAAGGGCAGATGAGGAAATTTTAATCGAACTTACACAGCATTGCGATGGTTTTACGTCAGCTCTTTCCGCGTCAAACAACAACAACAACAATAACATAAACGTCGCAAAGTCTTTCGACACGTTGGACGAGAAAATTGATAAGTTAGCGGACAAAAGGGAATCCATTGCTGCACGGTTCTCATCCTCCACAAAATCAAGGAGCATTTCCCAAGCTAGCAGCACCGATGTACTAGAAAATGTATAATTAAAGCTGACGAGTATGATGAAACCACTTATTGATTCGATAACTGATGCGCTCTCTGCACAACAATTAAAGTTTGATGAACTGAGCGGCCAACTCGAAAGTTTGAGGGGCGCCCAGCAGACCTTTATCGATGATAATATCAAACATCCTGCGTTGAACGAGCAGTCACTACACCAGGAACTGCTACTGGTAGATCATAACACTTCGTCAAGCATCTCAACAATCTGTAAGAGGATATACACGCAGGACAAAGCTTCCTCACCTATAAAAGAGTTGATACACAGCACTGCACCACCAACTCCATGCCGTGGGTTACGTTTATCTTCAGACCCCGACGCAGCATTGACCTACTTTTTGGTCCGAGCGTGATTGGGCCACTCGCCTACAAAAACTTAAGACTGCTAACATGCCCAATCGTGTTGAGAAAGCATGCTCCAAACTACCCATCAAAGAAAACTAAATGGTATTCTACGTGAATAAAGTTCCTTACAATGCTGAAGATGCTGATGACGTCTAGAAGCGGATTTCAGCATCACCGATTACAATCTCGAACAACTACCCCAGCGGAAATATAAATCACCTAAGCGGTACAAGGCTTTCATACCAGCTAAATATGCCTGGCTTTTTATGGATTTCAATGGAAATAGTGGTAGGTTCAATTGGAATGGAACCACGTTCAGCCCATGGAAGAAAGTCAGCAACAAAATTAGCAGTAAGACAAAAAAGAATATTGTAAAGAAAAAATGGATATCCCTAAATACCATTACCTGTGATATTCCTTTCAAGCACAAACCTTACTTTCTATTTACTCCTAAAACTCCTTTTCTCATAGATACTGACATTCAGTTTTCTACAGCTATACGTGACCGCTTCTTTAGCGGTCCATCCAATGTTGCTTCTAAATGCACCAAAATGCTGACATCGCCTGTTTCTAATATTTCCTCTCCTCTAAAAGCACGCAATAGCGTGGCAAATATATGTCCATTGAGAAACCATAACAAGGCGACTGCAAATGTTGCATCAACTGCGGCAACGGGAACTCAATATCGAATAATAACTTGACCACCTCTGCATCTCCTCAAAGACCAGACCACTCTGTTAGGAATTTTTCGTAACAAAACACACACAAACCTCAAACTGTTTTACCACAATTGTGGTGGTATGAGAGGTATTTTATCTAAACTTTTTTTTGACGCCAAATCATTTACTAGCCTTCACCGAAAGTTGGCTTAATGATTCACATATAAACGAAGAAATTCATGATAGCAGCTGGACTATTTATAGAGATGATCGCGACTACTGCTCTACAGGGCAAGCGCGAGGAGCTGGTGTCTTAATTGCTGTGAGTAACACACTTCCAAGTAGACGCATCGATACCATACCAAACGTAATGTTCCAGCACTTAATTGTTCAAATCTCTTTCAATAATACGTCGATTTACATTGGCGTAGTTTATATTCCACCCAGATCCAACGAATCGGTATAAGACCATCTATGTGAATCAGTATCTTCCTTCGTATCATCCCTTAACGAAAAAAAAACAAAGTTACATTTTCTCCCCAATCTGTATTTTCTTCCCGATGAGAAGATGACACTTACCTGCTCCCTGTAAACCTTTCGGATTTCAACGACTTCAACCTGACGAGTACCATCTATGGCAACGACTTGCAGCGAGTTTGTCCGACTCCTAACCAAAACGGTAATTGGTTGGATCTTGTGTAGTGGTAGACCAACTAATGACACGGAGCATCTTTTTTGTAATAGTTCGCACCATACAGCACTCTCAGTTGAACTTGCAACTCCTGATTCTATTTACTTAAGAACGTACAATAATTCAATTGTATATGACTTTCTTAATGCTAATTATGAAAGCATTCACCATCACCTTGACTCTATAGATTAGAAGATTACTCTTTCAACGTTAGATCTTGAGGAAGCCATTTCCACTTTTTATAACAAAGTCTTTGACGCCGTTGAAAGATATGTACCTAAGATAAAAAGAAAGAAAAAGTTGTCTGAGCCATGGCTTGATAGGGACCTTAGGCATTTGCGAAATCGTAAGAACAAACTTTATAAGCGGATTAAAACAATATCGACGTTAGTTCGGCTAATCAGGGTGAATATGATGAAGCTGCTAAGTAGTTTTTAGCGGCGAAAATATAATCCGCTATTCGAAAAATTTTTATGACTTTGTAAATGTGAAGCGAAAAACTGCTGGTTATCCATCGTCGATGTTCTTTAATGATATCACTTCTTCCTCTCCTAATGAGATTTGTGATTTATTCGCAGATAGTTTTCAGAACATTTTTAATGCACCAGGCCCATCAAACTCACACCTCTCTTTCTCTCATTCTACTCCTACAGCTTTTGTCGGTCAATTTGAAATTACATCTGACGAAATACGTAAAGCTATTTTGGAACTCAACTGCAACAAAGGTGTTGTGTACACTTGACACTTGACATTTCGACACTGGTCGAAATGTCAAATATCACATAGATGGCGACTAGAGCGCCCTAATTGCACGCGGTGGTAAATACCTGGAACTAGGTAATTATTTTTGATTCGCGCAGATTTTTTTGAAAAGCTTAACTGTAATACTATTGCTATAAAAGCTCAGGATTGGAATCAATAAAGATCATTGAGTATTGGGAAGCCAAATAACAAGCGGCACCCAAGTTTGAGAAAGGAGTTGTTTTCCTTTTTTCAAAGTTATTAGCGAATTGCTTAATCTTTAAAGACTTAGCATAAGCGGCGACAAGTTCGCCAAAGCGAAGTCTCGGTTGGTTCGGCTCTTAGAAAAAAACTTCTGTTAAATTTGCATAAGCGGCGACAGGCTCGCCAAAGCAGATAAGTACAGGATTTCTAAAGCGAACCGACGTGTAGGCAAACAAGCAAAGTTACTGCTACTTTACATGGCGATCCTCAAACGTACGATCCTGAGAATCAAAATCAAGTCGCTTACGACCCTGTGAGTCACAATCCTGCATTT
Organism: Nemotelus pantherinus; assembly: GCA_963978885.1. NCBI lineage: Eukaryota > Metazoa > Arthropoda > Insecta > Diptera > Stratiomyidae > Nemotelus > Nemotelus pantherinus. Next base: position 46,220,396 of record OZ022265.1, on the reverse strand, counting down.
TTCGAGCGCCTGCTGAATTGAAGCGCGACAAAATTTTGCAATTGGATATTTGCAAATTATTGAAAAGACGATTCTGCAGCCTACATTCCTGTGAATCAGAATCCTGCACTTTTCGAGCGCATCAACTCAACAACAATTCGACAATGACAACATTTGAATATTCTTTTGGAATTTTTGAGTGACGCAGATTTCAAAACCTTCAAATTAAGCAATATCACGATGGAAATAATATTGAAAGTAGGAATAATTACGAATACGATACGAAAAACACCCACCGACAGACAGCAGATCGGAGAATTCACAAACGAAATACAACATCATGAAACACAACCAGCGACTCATCCGACAACAATAGACGACCAGGAACCAAAATCGAATACGATACGGAAAACACGCACCGGCAGTCAAGATCGTTTAAGTAGAGAAATTTCATCATTGAAACGAATCCCCCACCATGGGAAGTACAGCAGCGTATGTACAACAGATGGAAGAATCAAAAACACTAATGAAGAAAAACCATTAATTTTAAAAGAAAAACAAAATTTTTAAATGAATTTATTAATAATTTAAATGAATTAAAACATTGTACATTACAAAATTAATGAATTACACTTTAATAACAAAAAAAAAAAAACAAACAAACAATTTTTCTACTTCAAGAAAGAACAGTCCACTCAACAATAGAAAATAGTAATGAAAGTAAGAGGATAGCAAAACAACTTGTAAATATTTGTCTATTTTGACATTTGCACTTTATTGCATTTGTAGGGCAGCTTTTCCTACATATAAAGAAAGACACGAGATGGTTCACGATACAAAGGAGAACACAAAGGAGTTCACACTCAAAAACAGGCTTTATTCAAATCTGATGAAAATCCACACACAAAACTACGTCTATAATTGCGCATCAAACAATACCTAATTCTATCTCTCGTCACCTCATCTTCTGAAGCCGCCGTAATCAACCGTCGGTGGTCGCTAGACCAAAACCGCTGTAACCACCTGCTGGAAGCCGCTACACTACTCCCCCTTCAATGACCTGCGGAGCAGGGAGTGAATTGTTTACGCTGACATTTGCTAGGTCCATACACTCGTATGTCAGATGTTGATTGTTGGCTGTCATTGGATTCGCAAAATGCTGGTTTAAGTCTTTCCGTTGTTATATTCGCTTCCCTGTCTTCTAGTTGAATTGTGAAGAGACGGTCGTTGATTCTGTTCAATACGCGATACGGTCCGCGGTACGGCGCTTCCAAGGGCTTTTTCGTCGCGTCAACTCTGAGAAAGACGTGTGTGCATGATTGGAGTTCTTTATGCACGAAAACTCTTCCTTTTCCATGATGTGCTGTTGGCTTCGGCTGCAGACGTTGCATTTGCTCCCTGAATTTTTCAATAAATATGCGCGGATTTGCTGAATCGAGATCGGTAGATATAAATTCTCCCGGTATACGCAGTGTTGTCCCAAACATCAACTCCGCTGACGAGCATCCTAAATCTTCTTTCACAGCCGTGCGGAGGCCAAGCAAGACGGTATCGAGGACTTCAGTCCACTTCTCTTTTCCTTGGCATGTAATCGCTGTCTTTAAACTTCTATGCCAACGCTCCAGGATCCCATTTGTTTGTGGATGATACGCTCTTACGAGATCCAGCGTGGTGAAAATTTTTGCCCCATACACGCACAGTGTGTCATGGATATGTGGCACTGGTGACCGATCTGGAATTGTGGATGCGTTTAGTCGACGGTAATCTCCACATGGCCGCCATTCACCTGTGGTCTTTTTTGGAGCCATGTGTAGTGGACTTGCATACTGGCTGCTAGAAGGTCTGCAAATTCCTTGTTTGAGCATCTTTTCAAACTCATGTTTCGCGATTCGTAACTTTTCGGGAGGCAAACGACGTGGGGGTTCAGCAACGGGAGGTCCTTTTGTGATGATGTGGTGTTCCGTTGTGTGTTTTACTGGAGCTGGGTATATATTTTCTCGCGTGATTTCTGGATATTCTGCCAGTAATTTTCTAAAGACGTTTTCTTTAGCAATATCCAGGATGTTGGCAGTGGTTGGACGCAACTTGCCACGTACATTGGCGTTAGTCATCCTGTCAATGAGCTGACGTTTCTGTAAATCCACCAGAATTCCATGGTAGGTCAGGAAATCGGCTCCAATGATTGGCTTATACACGTCCGCCACGTGGAAATTCCAAGCGAGTCGGCGTCCAAGTCCCAAGTCGACTTGGAATTCTTTTACGCCATAGGTCACTATGGGCGAAGCATTTGCAGCAAATAGTCGTGTGGTTGATGGCTTTAGGACTCCGGAGGATACTTTTCGTGGCATCACCGACACCTCAGCCCCCGTGTCAATCAAGTATCGTATTTTGAAGGCAATGTCAGTGATGTACAGGCGGTTTGTGAGATGAAAGCCGTCGCTTACCGCCGCAAGCGACCGCCGACCTCGTTTCCCTGTTGTTGGTTTGACTTAAACGCACAAGAGCCTTCGCATTTTCGTGCGACCGTTCCGAATCTTCGATGGTAGTAACATGTTACTTGCCTGCCTCTGTTTTGGCCCGTAGGTACCCTTCGCTTCTCATGCTGACACGTGCATTTAGAACAAGCCTCAATTGCCACTTCGTCATCGGATGAAGTATCGTTGGCTGGAGGTTTGAGGTTATGCTCATTGATTGCATTGACATAATCTTGACGGACGGCTGCTATGCGATCGGCTTCTATGCGATCGGCTTGCTCGGCAAGTTTGTTAAGATCCTTCGTTTCGCTCAACATAATTGTTTCCTGGATTCGCGTTGGTAGTTGCCGTATGAATAAGTGGCGTAGCATCTCATCGGAGCATGCGTTATTTGCCAGATATCTCATTTTTTCCAGCATGAGTGACGGCTTTTGTTCTTGTAGATCGCCATTTAATAATTTGCCCAAGGACGCCTCTGGCGTTTCTCCGAAAAGCGATATTATTCGGTTTTTCAGTGTCGTATATTTTTCGTGCTCTGGGGGATCTCTCATGATGGCCCCAATGTAGGGCAGGATGGATGGCTCCAAACTCGCAATGACATGTCGAAAACGAGTAACATCGCTCGTAATGCTTGAGTAGCCGAAAATCGCTTCGATTTGGTCAAACCACAGCTGTGGGCTTTCCCTGCAAAACGGAGGGAGCTTGACTGCGCTGACGGCTGTTATGATTTCGGTCTTTCGCTCAAGCTGCTGCTCTTGATTAGCATAACTTGGTTGCGGGTTCCCTGCGGCGTCACTTGGTTGCGCCATTATGTAGAAAAATTAACTCGCGTCGCTTTCTGTTTCGAGGGGTCACCAATATGTAGGGCAGCTTTTCCTACATATAAAGAAAGACACGAGATGGTTCACGATACAAAGGAGAACACAAAGGAGTTCACACTCAAAAACAGGCTTTATTCAAATCTGATGAAAATCCACACACAAAACTACGTCTATAATTGCGCATCAAACAATACCTAATTCTATCTCTCGTCACCTCATCTTCTGAAGCCGCCATAATCAACCGTCGGTGGTCGCTAGACCAAAACCGCTGTAACCACCTGCTGGAAGCCGCTACACATTTGGCGTCACAAACGACACCTATGATCTAGTAGTGGAGCTAAGAATTCAAATTTTAATTTGAATAAATATTATTGTTAGAAAAATGTTATATGGTCTATGATAATTTTTTCTAAATGGAATGGATCTACTTACAAAAATAATAGTCAAAAAAGAATTCAAATTTGTTCGATTAATTAAACAAAATTATAGAAAAGTAAATTCAAAATAATCCGAACGATTTGCAGTAAATCAAATATTGTGGAATCACAAAAAAATGTACATGGTCCGTGGTATGACAAATAAGTACAAATGGAGGTAAAATAGATTTTTTTTCTAAAAAAGTACCAGTAGAGTAGTTCTTGAAAAATTTCACTGAAAGCGTTTTTGAAAATTTAACAGTCGACAAGATGAGTAATTTTAATGTTGAGCTTGCATTAGAATGCATACCAGTTTTCAATGGTAGTGCAAAACAATTAGATTCGTTTTTAACCATATTAGGATTGATCAACGAAAACCTCAATGAAGACGGGAAAGAGGATTTATTAAAGTTTACGAAAAATGTCAAATTAGGGTCTAGCGTAAAGACTCAACTTTTGAGTACAAAAATATGCTGCTATGAAGAATTAGAAAAAGTGTTAAGAGGTAGATTCAAGAATAGAAAAAGCCCACAACAAATCCATACACAATTAGCCAATTTATATCAAACTGGAACAGTTGAAAAATACAGTGAGAAGATATTGCAGCTCATTAGCGAATTGAGCAAAATTCAAATTTATAACTTAGAACAGAGTCCATCTGCAGCAGAGAAAGTAGCGATACAGAAATCTAACGATTCTTATGCGCTTACTATTTTCAAAAACGGTTTAGATGAGTCACTTAAGCCCACAATTTTTGCGGCACAACCGAAAACACTTATAGAAGCGATTCAAATCGCAACGGACTTAGAGTCGAGCTACAATGCGACCAAAAATGTTATGTACATAAATAAAAGTTACAACAGTAATCGGCAATTCAAATACAGTTATAGATGCAGACCAAACAATACAGAAAATGTATATAATAGACGCACAAATGATAATAACTTTACCAATGGTTATAGAAATACGAGGAAAAACTATGAAAACAAGGATATGATTAACAAAAATGATTATAGTAGTTATTATAATAATCTAAAAAGCCCTAACACAAATACTAGAAACCAAAAAAAAAGTTACCATACTATGAAGGAAACTGCACCTCAAATTTATATAGGCAACTCAATAATCTCAGAACAGAGTGTAAAACACATCGAAGTATCAAACACATATAAAAAAGATGAATTGATCGATAATTTTAAAATAGAAACTAAATTACTGAATGAATGCCGATCGATTAAAGTCGAAGGTCCAACAAACGAAATATTCAATGATGAAGAAATAATGCAAAGTATTGGCATGAACCATATGAGTTCAGAAGCATTAACAAATATTAAAGCAACACAGAAAAATGATACCAATGATAAAAAAGTACTAACACGTACAAGAAAAATAATCAAAAACCAAAAAACTACAGGGCAAGACAAAAATAAAAGTAAATCCGAAAAAGCACATAAACCAACCCACAATACAAAACATAAGAAAGCTGATTTATTTAACAGCAATTCTACGATAAAGATTAAATACAATATGAAGCATAAGGAAGCTTTTCTTTGCAACAGCGATTCGACCGCTGATATACAAAATTTGATGAAATCAAAACTCCCCCGATCTTCTTCTTCCAACTTTCTTGCGTAAGTGTGTAGAGCAGCTTATAGCTGCCCTTTCATATTTTTTTCAACCCATCTTGCTGCGAACTTTCATAAGTCACACCCATCTTCAAAAATGGTGATAGACGCTGTATCGGAAATTATAGGAGCGTTGTCATCTTATCTTCAATTCCGAAACTTTTTGAAAAGATTGTCTACGATCAACTTTCTCCACTTGTTGACTCTCGTCTGAACGAGCAACAACATGATTTTAGAATAGGTCGCTCAACTACCACGAATTTGACAGTTCTTATCTCAGATCTTCTGTGTTAAATGGAGACAGGATACCAAATTGACGCAGTCTATACAGACTTTAGTAAAGCTTTTAACTGAGTTGGCCACCCTACTTTAATTCTAAAGCTTTGGAAATTCAGATTCGCCGGATCTTTGCTTAGCTGGCTGACTTCCTATTTTCGAAATCGATCACAAATAATAAAATTTCAAGGATTTTTATCAAAAAATATTTTTGCTACCTCTGGTGTACCACAAGGTAGCCATCTTGGCCCATTTCTTTTTAATACGAGGGGCAAGTAAAAAATAAGGTTCCCAACGCTGTACACTCGCCGCGCGAGATACTAGGAGAAATCCGGCAACACCGCCTTCATTGTTGATCCCCCCCACTCCATTCCAACTACCTGGAAGATCACTGCGAAGCTTAGTGCCAGTCTAACAGCCATCCGCGATGGAGCCCGCAATCGCCGTCACCGCCAGGTGTGAAATCCGTTCAGTGATTCGATTTTTAAACGCGAAGAAGCTTACACCTATTGAAATTCATAGACAGTTGGAAGAAGTTTATGGCAAAGCTTGCATCAGCGTCCAGCACGTCCGCAAATGGTGCAGGGAGTTCTCCGAAGGACGCACAGACGTTCACGACGAGCAAAGGAGCGGGAGGCCATCGGTGTCCGACGAAGTCGTGGCGAAGATTGAGCGCATTCTCCTCGAGGATCGAAGAGTAACGCTTCGGGAGCTGGCTGATCAGGTTCCTGAGGTTTGTGAAAAAACCATCGACAACATTGTGACCGAAAAACTTGGTTATCACAAGGTGTGTGCGCGGTGGGTCCCGCATATGCTTTCAGAAACCCACAAAGACAATCGCGTCAAGTGTGCCGAGGGGTTTCTTCGAGAATGCGCCGAGAATACTGAAGAATTCTTGGACTCCATTATTACGGGAGATGAAACGTGGTGTCACTACGTCACTCCGGAAACAAAAGAAGACTCGAAACAATGGCGCCATCCCGGGTCGCCGATCGGCGGCCTAGCGGCGGAGTTCTTCGAAGCGGGTTTTCAGAAGTGGATAACTCGTATGAAAAAATGCGTTGAAAGATCTGGCGACTATGTAGAAAAATAGTTTGAAATACAAGCTTTCAGATGGTATACATATTTATTGCAATAAAAAATGCCTTACACCTGAAAAAAATGTGGGAACCTTATTTTTTACTTGCCCCTCGTAAGTTTATTTTGACCTGTTTCACATTTGACGTCATTAGAGGCGTTATCAGAGTTAAATTCCTGAGTTAAATAGCCCTGTAAGGAGCACCAGGTCGTCTCGTTTACTTAAAGAATATCCACATTCCACTACCTACGCAGCTAATCAGCCGATAAATAGATGCTGCAGTATATTCAATAGCATAAGTAATCTGTTTCTCCAACGGTCTCAAAATTATCCCTCAAATTTTCCCTTTTCCAAGCCATCCGCAACCCCTCATGCTAAGCTATTTGTCAATGTTTTATTTGTTTGTGATTTATTTATTGTGATTGATCTATTTGTTAATTATTTAATTTATTTAATTTTTCGTGTTATTTTATATACTTATATTAGTTTTCAATATTCAATTTTGCGTTGCAATGTTTATGTAACTTGTACCTTGCTTGGTTAGTAAATAAAATAAAACAAAATAAATAAAATAAAATAATTATCTAAATTACTATCTTTTCACTTGTTCAGTCGAGCATAAGCACCATCTAAGTGCGGTTAGTATTCATAATACAACCGTAATATCCATAACAGCCACAACTCAATGTCATATTATATTCTACAAAATCACGCAGCGCATTACACACAAGTCACAGCGAGACCAACTAAATAAAAATACAAATAACAACATTTGCAGTCGCCATCCAAAATCAGGTCATACTTACATTACATAGTGTCTATTCGAGGTTTAAAATATTTTGCAAGAAAGTAAAACGTAGGTCACCACGTTCAATTCATAGCATTCGCTTGTGCATATATCTACACAAGCAAAATATTCACACATTTTTTGAAAGTTATCTACGTTGGTTTTTCGACACGTCTAGAGTCGTCTAATGCAACGAATGAAGAACGAAAGCTACCGATAGAAATCAAAAACAAACAACTTACAGAGAATTTGTAGAAAATCCTGTAATCGTACTCGTATAATTGTTCCAGTTTGAATTTTCATAGTCTGGAAATTAATGTGCAATGAAAGTGAAGCTATGAATTGAATGCGTTCAGGTATGCAAGAGAATAAACATAGTGATCCAATTGAAAATTTAACTTCTTCAAAAAGTCTACATATTAAGGTTTAGCTGAAGTATAGTCTAGTGAAAGATTTATTAAATTTAGAAAAATTCATATACAAAGTTCCCGTCTGACTTTATCATAAAAGAGGCTTAGTCATTGATCGTTGGATCAAGTCAAGTCAAGTTTCTGGCTTTCGTCGCAGCATTACATCATGCGTTCAAGTCTTTCGTTTTTACACCGCATCACTACACCGAACCCCCCATACACACAGTGCGACCAAGTGTAATCGTCCGCTGGTATAGTAAGCTGAGAATAAAAACAAATCAACCACCACCAATACAATAAACAATATACAACGCCATTTTGCACGATCGGTGTATCTATTGTTGACTAGCCTACTGTGTCTAGTAGATATCAACTTTTTCAGCGTTTGTGGTTTTTCCCATTGCTGAAACAGCGTCTGATCCGAAGCTAGCGACACGATCTGGCCAAGTACGATCTGTTCAGTGACACAATGCGTCACTTGGGGCTCACTTGAGACTCCGCGGGAGCTGTCTGTGCTGGATGTATGAGAGCTAATTCGCAATCTTTATTGCACGTTTGGGAGTTGAAGCAGCTGAATTTGGAAAAGTAGTGATCGTGAGAGCGGGCGTTCGACAAAGACAACCACGGATACGAGCAATTCTTGAGATTTCATGAGTTATGAGATTGACTTGAGTTGGATTTTGGATTGCTGGAAAGTGGGGAAGATGAGCTTTTGTAGACGTTGGAAAATGTACGTGCACGTTAGTACACGTATGATGGTCCAATGGATGCTGAGAATGGTAGAAAGTTTGCAGAAGCATCATTGATTTAGAAGATATATAGTGTTCGTAGGGTATAGACTTAGATAATTGACTGAAAAATAAGTGGTTCGTTGAAGTTCAGTTACAGCAAGAAGAGTATTAATTTTTTAATGTGTTGAAGAAGTTTTTCAAATGTGTCCATTGTTCGTTTGGATATAATGCTCTTTTTGGGTGTTTTTGGGAGTTTTTTGCAGTTTGTGATAATATGTTGTTAGGATCTGAATCAACTGCGATGGTATCGAAAAATGATACCAAACATCAGTTGAATAATGACAAAAAGATATTAGAACGAGATTTGTTACAAAAATTTTAAAAAGAAATAAATAAATAAATAAATTAATTAATTAATTTATTAAATAAATTAATTATAGTCAAAGATAAACCCATAATTAGAAAAAAATATTTTGCGACATTTTCGATGCATTTTTTGCGTCCTCCCTACTTTTTTTCGCAATGGGTAAAGGTACAAAGATTCTGCACTCATCTCTGAGTATTCTCAAGCTTTGGTGTGTGAAGTGAGCATAATGTTTTTGAATTTTTAAAATTTCAAAGAACCAAAGATTCGCCATCCCTACTCCGCAACAGTACCGCATGAAGGCAGAGTGGACATAGGTGGACCCGACTAGTTTATCGAAAGGAATAACTAGAGAAGAAAACAGAATATATATTTTTTGCAAACAAAGAATATGTATTTTTTTCTTTACTAATCGCTTTTTTTTCATCCATATCTAATTTTTTTCAAAATAGTTTTTTATTTTATTCTACGCCTTTTTTACTACACTTGGTTCAATCAACTCAGCTTTAAATTATTTTTTTCTAAATTTCAAGTTGAATTCCTTTTTATATAATTTTTTGGTGATTATCAAATATTCTTCGTTAATCTGATACCTGTATATGGCTGCCGGATTCCCTAAATACTATAACTATTCAGTGGACGACCTTTTTTTTGAGCCTGAATTATCCCTTGCAAAATCGGATGTGTTTCGTTCATATTTAGTGCAAGGACTAGGATGAAGGGTAAACCCTCTAAGGATCTCCTTTTCCAGTCGGAAACCTGGTCATGGCAGTTAAACGGTAAGCCATATTCCCAGGCTTCTTTATTTGGAAGTTGATTTTCTGATTGCTGACTTTTAATGGGTGATCTTGGCCACGATCTATCGACGACTTCTTTCCAGTCCGTTTCGGATAATGATCTTTAACCCTTGACTGGCTCTAAAACCCTGCCAAGGCATCTATCCACGCAATGTCCACCAACCAGCGAGCGAATTTTTCTATTTTTAGATTGTACTTAAATTATTTCCAAATATGGTCATAAAATGAAGTATGTTCTTGGTAAAGGTGAACAAAATTTCAAGAACAAATGTGTCCGCAGGATCATATACTAAGTTCGATATCGGTATGCTAAATATTCAAATAGTGAGATGGTATGCAAAATTAGGTTTCGTTTAGAGATTTTCATTATGTACATTGTTCATTATGTACAACGTTATTTTTTTGTACGAAAAAAATCATTGAGGTTAAGAAAAAATTACGAAGTAGAAAAAAATTATCAAAAGGGGAGTATGTATTAATATTTATTTCGAAAGTATATTTTTGGGAATAAAAAAATTATTTGCGAAAAAGAGATAAATATGATGAAACAATGATTATCGGATTCTAGATGAGCGAAATAACGATCAGAGGAAAATAACGAAATATCACATTTGAGGGAGTACTAATAAGGGTGGTTAAAGCCATTAATTTGGGAGAATATTCTTCATATGAACAATAATATGAACACGTGGGTAGATATATTCTTAATGCGGGAGGCGTTGCATCTACGGAATCAGATAGACAAAACAACTGTTACGATAGCTGTCGATTTAGTCGAAATGTTTGATTGATCTGTTGCGTATGCATTCCTCAACTGATTTAATTTTTATATGACTTGCATAAAATACCTCAAATAACTACAAGTCAATTATAGAAATTTGTTCAAATGCAAAACTACCGTAAAGTGGCTGTGGCCTAATTGCTTGTTTATAGAGAAGAGTTTGGTTTTTCACATTGAGTTTTTTTTCTGTTCAGAAAGGAGTTCAGCGAATTGATGATATCTCTGATAATGACTCCTTTATTGGTTCTGTGCGTTATCCATTGTAGTTTCAGACTTTTGGTTAATATTTGGCCGTCAAATGACCTTTGCCTTTCTATAGACTAACCACCCACTGTTAGCATACGTGGTGTCTATCTTCTTTTGTAACGATGTCATTTTTATATAGTATTTTGCATTACATAGTATTTTGCTTTATTTCCCATCTCTTCAAGTATTTCTATTATTGATATTGATATTGATGAGTCGTTTGAAGTTTGAAGTAATAATGAATGTTTTCTTTGGGAAATAAAAATGCACGCAGAATCGACCAACAGGATGGTGTTCACACTCTGTTGGATCAGTGGATATCTACCGTATACAAGCTGTACAAAATGGGTGAGAGACGATCACTTTGAGGTATTCTAGCTTCAATGTGATGTTTGAAAGAAAGATGGTTGAGTATGTTGACTTGAAAAGTTATTTTTTCGGAAGAAATTTGCAGCTCTGTAAAGTGTTATGGCTTCATACCGAACCGTTTTTCTGACAGGGAGCTATTTAACCAGATATTTTCTTTTCTGCCAGTTAAGCGAATAATGAGAAAGTGCTGGCTGGTTGCCGATTGCGAGAAATGCATATCTATTTAAGAAAGCAATTATTTTGGCTTATTTCGAATAACCGGAATATTGCCTGAATATATTCTAAGAAAATTGAAGTTCTAAGGCATGCTTCTATTTTGTAAACTTTTTTTAACTTTAGGATGGTCGCTCCATAAATAGGTGACTAGATAAGTTTATTTATTTATTTATTTGTCACTTGCGCTACAGATAAACCTCCAATTACAGCGTCAAAAAAGGAAAAACAAATGAAACTTCAAAAAGAAAAATAAATAACAAAAATAATTGAATAATTTGAAAACTAAAATTAGAACTAAGGTAAATAGTAAATCAAGGTAACATGCTCAATACATGCTTGAATTGTAAAAAAGATCGCCGGAAAAGACCAGGCTTAAGGGCATTGTGCGTTCTTGGCAGATACAACAAAGGCGAATGGAAATTAGACTTCCGTTCGTGCAAACGGAACAGAGAAAACCCCAGATTAACGACTTGGACTTATCTGGGAACCAAGATCTGACCAGAAAATGTCTTGGCAAAGGTTGAATATAAAACACTCATCGAGGAATAATCTCCGTGATTCCAACGAGGACATATGAAGGATGGGAAGACGAGAGGAGTAGGGACAATAGAGGATATTGAATTTAAAAAGCAGCGAGCGAGTGATCCTACACTGAACAGATTCAATGGTGTTAGATAAATACTGAAAGCGCGGAGATCAGATTTGGCACGCGTATTTTAGAATACTGCGTACTATGGAGACAAATAAATGAATACAGGAGGAAATGTTGGTAAACATATACGAAGAGCGTAAGACAAAGCCAGAAATGCTAGAGACACTGGGTGTCTTTTTCATGACATGAACATTAAATTCTAATTTAGAATCAAACACCACGCCCATGTGTCTAAAACGCTGGTAAACTGACAGGGAAATACCAGACAAAGAATAAGAGAACACATGTAGAGTATTTTTATATGCAAAATACATCTGGTGACACTTCAAAATGTTCAGTGACAAGAAGTTGTCTTGACACCAGAGACTAAGAGCAAACAAGTCAGCTTGCTTCGCAAACTTGATTGCTCAGTATAGTTTGAAGTTATCCGCATATAAAACACAGGGAGAATTGATAGCAGAAAGAAGGTCATTGACAAACAAGATAAAAAGTAAGAGACCTGGGATAGAACCTTGAGGAGCTCCGGGTGTGGAAAATAAAAGGAAATTAAATGGAACCACTGAAAGTGACTCTGCAGGGACGACTATGGAGGTAGGAGGAAAACCAGAAGAGGAGGGGACCAAAAACCACAAACGCATTAAATTTAAGTAACAGCAGGTTATGGTTCACAGAATCAAAAGCCTTCGACAATCGAAGGCAAAGGCGACAAAATTAGTGAACTCCATAAGGTTGGTCGATGTAAAGCGGCCCTTGATGAAACCATGCTGCTCAGGAGCAAGTAAAGGCTGTAGAGAAGGACAAATTCTATTGCAGACAAGACGTCCAAGGATTTTTCTGAAATAGTAGAGTTGGGATATAGGACGATAATTGAAAACAACGGAAGGATCACCACATTTGAAGATTGGAAAAATATTGGCGGATTTCCATTAAGAAGGGAATACACCAGATGCAAAGCTAATGTTGAAAAGGATAGCTAAAGGAACACAGAGCGATGATGAGAGGGATCTGACAAGAACATTAGAAACACCTTCAAGGCCGGAACTAGCATTAGAATTTAAGGTATGCAAAAGGATTTCAACTTCCAAAGGATTGGTACTAAACACAGATAATTCAGGAGAGGTACGGGAGACAGTGGGAGCTATCTAGGTATTCAGTGGTTTTTTTTTAAATGAAGTTGAAACAAAAGGCAGCAAACAAATCACAAACAGCCTGTGGAGTGGAAGCAGTAATATAATCAAGATACATAGAATCAGGAACTGAGGAATTGAATTTGAAGGAACGGATGTAGGACCAAAGAGATTTAGATTAGATTAGATTAGAACAGATTGAAGCCTCGATGCACTTTTTTAGCATCAGAACGCAAACTACGGAATTCCTGAAGGTCCCGGCTTCTTCAGCTTTTCACGATTTTTTTCCTTAGTTTTAAGAGCATCAGAAACTTTCAATGTGAACCAAGGTACATCATTAGGTTTGAGAGAACGTTTAATGGGAGTCAAACGAAAGATGAGGTTAGAAAAGAAAAAAAGTAGAACTTGGACAATCCACAATCAACATTCAATCCTTTGAAAAATGAATACCAATTGATAAGATTGATTTCAGAGGACATTTTCTGAGAGTCAGCTTAAAAGAAGCCATTTATTCCTTACCTGGAAGTTGAGGTCAACATCCAGCAGGAAAAGAGGGTGATGAGGATCGGGTTGCACATATGCAAAAGGCGGAAGAGAGAGAAAGGGAATCAAAGGGAACGCTAATAAGGACTAAATCGAGGATTCTGTTTATTTATTTATTTATTTATTGATTTAATGTCTATAACAACAGATCAAGTCCAATTACGCAATAGACAATGATAAATGAAAATAAAAATATATAGGAAACGAACAAGAGTATCATAGTTCAAAGATAAAGAAAAATAAAAATAAAAATATGTATAAAACAAACAAGAGTAACATAATTCAATAGAAAATAAGAATCCAAAATTTAAATATGCAATTAGCCAAGATGAGCATGCATTAAACAGAATAAGTGATTACTTTATCTTTTAACATGTTTTTGAAAAGATTCAAGGTCGGTGGCAGGGAACCAAGTCTGAGTTCGTTATGCTGCCTAGGTAAACGTAGCAGCGGTGAAAAGTAATATGTATCGGCCCGTGCAAATGGAACATTAAATGTTAAAGTTGATCTACATGACCGATCCAATACACGGACGGAAACCAGGTTGCAGAGGTCAGATGGGACAAGTCGATGGTGTAGTTTGAATAGAAGGCATTCATCGAAGAACAGCCTACGAGATTTCAGGGATGGAATTTGTAGCATGGTAAGTCTCGCACTATACTCACAGTAAGTCAAATTGAATTTGAAAAGCAGAGAGCGGGTGAACCTGCGTTGTACAGATTCAACGGCATCAATTAAGTACTGAAAATGTGGGCACCATATTTGACAACAATATTCAAGGATACTGCGGACAAAAGAGCAAAACAGGTGTACACAGGTAGAGATATCAGTAAAATGCTTGGAAGATCTAAGTATAAAACCCGAGAGCCTGGACGCTTTGGCAGTTATATGCAATATGTGTTGGTCAAATAAGAATTTAGTGTCGAAAATTACTCCCAGGTCTTTAAAACAGAATACAACATCGAGAGAGGTACCGGAAACGCAATAAGAAAACACTAAAGGGTTAGTTTTACGCGTGAACGACATTTGGCGACATTTTAAGACATTCAGAGTAAGATAATTTGCACTACACCAGTTGCCCAGAGTGTGCAGATCATTTTGTAGCTGAAAGCAGTCATCAATTGTATCGATTACTCTGAATATTTTAAGATCGTCTGCGTAAAGAAGGGAGGAGTTTAGGAGACCTGGCAAATCATTAATTAAGATTAAGAACAACAAGGGGCCAAGTATCGATCCTTGCGGAACACCAGAGGTGGGATAGAAGGGAGCAGAGGAGCAGGAGTTCACAGTAATAACACAAGCACGTTCATAAATGTAAGAAGAAAACCAGGAGAGCAGCGGTCCATAAAAGCCATATTTCTCTAATTTCAAGAGAAGAAGCACGTGATTGACAGAGTCGAATGCCTTAGAGAAATCAGTGTAAAGAACATCCACCTGTCTGTGCTGATCGATGGCAGAAGCAACAGTATTGCTGAAAGATAACAAGTTGGTAACATTGGATTTACCTTTGACAAATCCATGTTGCTCGTTTGCAAGGAAAGGCTCGAGTAGAGGATAAATTATGTTGTAGACAACTCTCTCAAGTAGCTTGCTAAAGCAAGGTAGAAGCGATATTGGACGGTAATTGGAGATACAAGCGGGATCACCTGCCTTAAGTATGGAAAAAATGTTGACTGATTTCCATATGGAAGGAAAAACACCAGAGGCGATACTTAGGTTGAAAATAATGGACAGGGGTACACAAAGTGAAGAAGATAGTGACTTAGTTAGTATATTAGGAATACCATCAGAACCAGAACAAGCGTTAGAATCGAGACAACTCATTAAATATTCAACTTCTAAAGGGTTTGTACGAAACGAAGAGAGCGCTCTAAGGTTAGCGCGAAACGACAAGGGAGTGGTGAAAGAAACATGTGGAGGAGAAAGAGGGTTTTGTGGGGAAGAAAATGACGAGAAAAAACGAGCAAAGAGCTCACAGGTCTCTTCAGTTGTAGCGGCAGAAGTTTCATCAAGAAACACATTTTGAGGAATGGCGGGGGATTTTTTCAGTGAGTGAATAAATTACCAGAAGGGCTTAGAATTGTTGGAACTAATAGAAGCCTCAACTCTGGCAACGTAGGCACGCATGGCTTCTTTAGCAACCCTCTTTGCATGAGAGCGTTGCTTTTTAAACTCAAGCAGGTCATCACGCAAAGCTGAACGTTTGAATTTGGCACGAGCAACATCCTTTGCCCTAAGGGCAGCAGCAACTTCAGAGGTGAACCAGGGAGCATCATTTGGTCTCTTGGGACGACATGTGGGAGTGAAGCGAGGAATGAGATTAGCGAGAAAGACGTAAAGCCTATGGAGAGCCTCATTAGCGTCAGAACAGCGAAGAAATGAGTACCAGTTGATATGATTGATTTCGTTCGCCATTCCAACAATTGGTGTAATTGGTGTTATTGGTGTTACGAAGGTAATTAATTTGGGAACAAGGTGGTCGTAGGATAGAAAACTGAGGTTATTGGAGTCCCACTCCACAGTGTTGAAGTGGCCTAAAATTAGGAGGGGAGTTGAAGGTAGTTTTGCAGCTGACTTCTCTAAATTTGAATCCATTGTGATATTGCATTTCTTAGCCAAAAACCATTGTTTTTGTTAGTTTTGAGAGCCACCAAAACTACTTCGTTTACGATTGAAAAAATGTATCAGCCAAGTTTCTTTCTTCTGGCAAGAGCAAGACATTCACAATGTAGGTGAAGAACTGTTTCGTTTTTCTGATGGCATAATTGGTTTGAATTTTGTTCTGAATTACCTACCAAAGTAAAATAATCCTAAGATAGCCCTTGGTGAGTCAATCAAATTCTTTTTAAACAATGTAAACGAACTATTCAGAGCTAGGTTAATTCAAATGCGAAGTCAAAAAAAAAAAACAAAAAAAATGGATCAGTTTCCAAGCAATGTACTCTCTGCAACAATTAAAGCAGTTTGGAAAAATTTGATTGTGTGTGGCACTTGTTAGATAGACAGTCAAACTATTAGACACTATTGAATTGGACTTGATCAGCTCTGTTTCTATATTTGATTTAGTAATTTAGCCGGTTTAGGGCCTGAATGGTATAGATAGCATCCTCCTTCCGTGGAAATTAAGTGGAAAGGCGTTTCTTAGTTTTAAACTAAAATTTCGCAATCGGGCTTTGGCTTTCACAGTCAATCTAGGATGGGTGGTTTTCCCTAAAATGGGACTTCAGATGTTGCCACATTGCATTATATTTTAAAAAATATTTGATTATAAAACAAAACAAATAAAAAATTATAAAGTAGAAAAAAAATACAGAAAACATATATTTATTTTATTATAAAATGAAACAGACGAAATTTCAAAGTGCGTGGTAATCGTGCTCTTTTATTTCCCCGTAAATAAATACTTTAATCTTTAAATACAAGGACATAATGTCAGTGCCTAACGTCCAAAATGCTCTATATGGTTCGAAATTTTTATTCTTGGCACAGGATTTGACTTAATAGATTTTGCGCTCTACATTTGAAAAAAAAACAAAGCCCCCTTTTGTGGTAACCCATGCATCTGCGATTTTTTTTTTGTATTATGGAGAAGCAGTTTGATGAAATGCTAAGTGAAATATTATTTTATTTGCATGACTATAGAATATGTTTTGCATGTATCAAAAACAATTGAACACTATCAAATAGCTGACTCCTAGAAGAAATTTCTGGAAATTTTGACGAGTACGAATTTCATTAAATTTATGAAAATTCGGTTTACTTACTATAATTATCAAGTTCGTGGGTAACTAATGACACACACCACAAAATATGAACTAGAAAGCGAAAAAAGAGGGTTAGTTGATGTTTTTTGTTCGCTTTTCATAAGCGTTAAATGACGTGTTAAAGAAAATGCTTACGCTAGCAACTTACCAGAAGTATAAAAGGCTTTTATCGAGTAGTCTTGCCAATGTTGAAACTTTAGAGCGGTTCAATTATCCTTAACTCAATAAGTTTCATTTTCACTTTCTGGCTACTAAGTAAAAATAATACTCATTCGGTGAAGTATTATTCAGTATTAAATAATATTTATTTCTTCACTTTAAACTATTAAAAGAGCGCGCAAATGAGTCGAGAAGCTGCACTGAGTCGTGTTGCCTGCGAAAATATGATAGAACTAGATTCAAGAGCTAATCGAATACTCCGGATAGAAATCGGAGCTGATGGCTAGTTAGGTGTGCTTCAATCATAAAATGCAAATTTAGATTAGACATAAAAGATAAAACATCAAATTTCAAATCAATGATAAACCATATTAAAAAAGTGCTAATGGTCCCAAATTCACTATTGTTGCAAAATAACGATATGCCAATCAAATGAAAAAGTCAAATTTTCAAGGTCAAGCATTAAAAGTTTATACTAGTAGTTTAAGTCTTTGCGATACGAAAATCATCAAACAACCCGCTGCCTAATAAATTTACCAACCACTGCTACGCGACAAACGACAACGCGGTTCGCCTAGCAATGTCTTCGGCTTTCGTACACCTGCAAGGCAATATTTTTTATGGTGCCGTTGCGTCTGATTCAGTTTTTTAGTGCGAGGATAAAATAAATGAACGAAAATTATTAGAAGATGTTACCAGAGCGACTTTTTTCTTCCTCTGGATAAAATAAATTTCAATGTTTTTTTTCCACAATAAGTAAAAGTGTTCGATTCACAAGTGCTTGAACCCGTAAAATGAAAAATTAATGGGATAGCTTTTTTTGGTTGACTTTTAGAAGATAGTTGGGCAAATAAAATTCAAATCAGTTGCTAGTCAGACTAGATTAATTGTTTTTATTCGATTCGGGATGTTGTCAGATCTGTAGCCGAAATTTGCATAGGGTGGAGGTATAAATACGAGGCGAGTTTTAGAGGAAGGCACATTCAGGATTTGTACGTCCAGGAAGAAACTAACTAAACCGTTCAAAATGAAATTCGTTGTATTGGCTCTTGCTCTCATCGGCGCCGCTTCAGCCGGCTACATCGGTACAGCTCCTTATGGCGCTGCTGTCGTAGGAGGTTACGGCGCTCCAGTTATTGGCGCATACAATGCTCCTCTTGTCACTGGATACCGTGCACCAGTTGTTAGCGCATACAGTGCTCCAGTTGTCGCCGCTGCTCCAGTCGCCTATGCTGCTGCCCCAGCCATTGCTCATGCTCCTGCTTTTGCTGCTGCTCCAGCCTTTGCACATGCTCCAGCTATTGCTCATGCTCCAGCTATTGCTGCTGCTCCAGCCTTCGCTGCTACTGCTTATGCTGCTCCAGCTTACGGTTACAACGCATTCCATGGTGGATTTGGTGGTTATGCTGCTCCTGGATACGGTTTCGACCTCTGGAAGAAGAAGAAGGCTGCCGCTTAAATTTTCAATTGAAGTGGATAATGGTTTTGACAATGCGATTAAATAAAGACATATTCAATGATTAGCAAAAAAAAAACTGTTTTTATCATATTTGTAGAAGTTGATAGAATTTTTGCCTTAGCATTACAGAAACTAAACTTTTCTCTCTGTTAAGAAGTTCAAAGTGCACGAGGAAAGGGAGGGAGAATTCTTGTTTTTCGTTTTTCATTCCATACAATGATTTCAAATTGATAAAAGAACGCGAGAAGTGAAAAGTAGTGAAAAAAGTTAAAACGATTCCGTCCGATTTAGCACTACATTGAAATCTTACTGGAAAATCTGGTAAACTACAAAATGAAGCTTAAGATTGCAGTGACTGAAAACTTGTAGTGGATGCACCGAAGCTAAGGATTTTTATCCTAAGTACGGAAGAAAGGGAAATTAGCTCTTTCAATTCATATTCTTTATTTTTTCATACTTAGCAAGATATTTGAAAATCGTTTTGATTTTCCTACTACTAATTTCTAACCACAATTTTACGATAGGTGTCTATCGATATTATTCTGCCGAACCTAGTGCAGCTACAGTGTATCAGTAATGTCCTCGTACAGCAGATTTATTCATTAGAAATTTGACAAAATTTTAATGCAGATTTATTCATTTAACATTTTTATTTAATTTAGAAACAAAAACCAATCCAATTAAATTATTCATTTCAAAGTTATGAACTAAAAATAAAAAAAAGTCGACAATTTGCCACCAATAATGTCTTCGTACACTAACGAAACTGTTTATGAAAAATCTTAAAAACCATAGATACATTTATTGTTAATATTTAGTTGAGTAGTCTTTGTTTTTAATCACGGCTTTAAGGCGGTGTGGCATCGATTCTACAAGTTTTTTTTTGTGCATAGCTTGGCTCTATTTTCGCCCATTCATGCTGAAGAGCCTGTTTCAACTTAGGTTTCGAGCTAATATGATGAGTCCTGATCCTTTTTTCCAGCATGAGCTCAATGAGACGCAGCGCTCGTGACGACGCACGGATCCAAATAGAACATTTTCAGAAGGGAAAGGGGAGAAACAACTGCCTCTTTTTCGCAGGAACCCGAGTGAGACAGACATCCCCGGGTCCCTGATGGTGGCGGAGCCCTGACCACCGATGGTCTGGGGCTGGTCCTTCATAGAGATCTGCTCCAGGGTTCAGCATTTGCTGCTATATTCGAGGATATCCTCGATGAAACAAATTTGTCATTAAAAGTTGTATTCGAGCCTACGGACTATTTACTGCTGATTCAGCAGAATTGGGACCAGGATATTGAAAATTTTCATTTAATTGAGTTCTAGTTAGACGGACAAGATTATTGTTTCTGGCCACATAAATTTAGTAATTCAACAGTATTCGGATTCCAATATATATATATATATATATATATATATATATATATATATATATATATATATATATATATATATATATATATATATATATGTAAAGTAACACATACGGTATTGTAGTGTATGCATTACTTTAGTTTGCTGACTTTGCATCTCGCAACCTCGGGCATCGACCGAATGACTAAACGTCACTGAATTCCATAAAGTCGATGCGTCGTCATAAAACGACAGGAGGTGTCAGTTGCAAATCAGAACTCAATTGAGAAAGACATATAAGAAAGAATTATTGTACGTTAGAAAATACACTGTAGACAGATAACAGTAAATGTTGTTTCTTTGTTTACAGTGTATTTCTTACAGTGTAAAGTAACACATGCAGTATTGTAGTGAGGTGTGAGTTTCAAATCAGAACTCAATTGAGAAAGACATATAAGAAAGAATTATTGTGCGTTAGAAAAGACACTGTGGACAGATAACAGTAAATGTTGTTTCTTTGTTTACAGGTAAGATTTGTATAGTTAATATCAAGTTAGATATTAAAATTATTTGTATTTGATTAAATAACTAATAAAAAACTTTGTTTACAGAGAAACGCAATTTTGTAATTTGATACAGTAATATAAAGATACACATTATAAAACAACATTTTAGTTATAAAAATGGAAAAATTACAATTTAAAATTGAAGTGAAAGCATCGACGGATCCAAAAACGAATATTATATGTTTAACTGAAATCGGAACACCAGATGGAAGAATTTATCAAGTTCCAATTGAATATCAACCTTTAGCAGATCATAAAGTATTATTGAAGAATAGTATTGTGAAAAATGTGATCAAAAATTTGAAAGTGAGAAATCAATATAGGATAATATGGATTAATGTAACGGCAGATTTACGATGCTTTCTGGATGACAGTGATAATGTAGTTATAGGTGATTATTATCCAGAAGAAATTATCACTAAAAATATAGAAGAACAACCAATTAGATCTAGAAATGAAGAAACAAACAGAAATTTGAAGAAGATAACAGATAATTTTGTCATCGAAAAATTTTAACAAAGACGAAGAGATAATTGAAGTGTTAAGATTATTTCTAGAAGGTTCAGTTTTAGATTGGTACAATTCAATGCTTATTAGGAATACATTAACATCAGAATGGAAAATTTGGAAATAAAATTTTATCGAAACATATGCTAACAAAGGTTGGTCTTCAATCAGATATGCTATTCTCTTTAAATATGTGAATGGATCACTATTAGACTATGCTTTGAAAAAAGAAAGAATTTTATTGGGAATGAACGAAAATATCGATGACTTCACTATGATCAACCTTATTGCAGTAGGTTTACCAGAATTTATAATGGACAGAATCAACAGAAAGAACTTGAAAAAACCCAGAGATTTATTTATCGAATTGGGAAGTTTAGAACATCTAATGAAGAAAAAGAAAATAAGCAGAAACGTGAAAGATGATGCAGAAAAAGAACAACAAAAACGTCCGTGCAAAATATGTGAAAAGAAAGGTAAGCTGAATCGTTTTCATCCTGAAGCTTCATGTTGGTATAAAATAAATGAGAAAGACGCGAGAGATAAGAATCAAATAAAATGCGTTAACAATCTAGAGATAGAAACTGAGTTGTTTGAAAATATTCCAAAAAACTAGTAACTCCACCATTAATCAAAATTAAAGTCTTAGTTGAAGATACTATTGAAATTTTTGGATTATATGATTCAGGTTTCAATATATCATTGATACATTCAAAACTTTTGAACATAAAAAATCAGAAATTAGTAAACATATGGAAAACAAAATTTGAAACGATTAATGGTGCAAAGAGAACTAAAGGAATGATATCGGTAAAGATAAAAATATTCGATATAGAAAAGATAATGAACGTTTTTGTAATAGATGGAGATAATATTCAATATGATTTTCTTATTGGATTAGATATGATTAAGGAATTCAAACTTATTCAAGATGAAAATTTAAAAATTAGACAAAAAAACTTGATATTTCAAAGGAAAATATTTTGAATATTAATTCTATAAATTTTAATGAGAATATGAATAGATCAGATTTTTATATTTCTGTAAATCATTTGAACTACCAAGAAAGATTTGAGATAGATAAGTTAATAAAAAGATACAGTGACATTTTTGCAAAAGATAAATATGATGTAGGTACAGTAAAAGATTATGAAGCACGTATTGATCTACTAATAGATAAATATTGTAGTAAAAGACCATATAGATGTAATGTCGAAGATAAAAAAGAGATAGAAATGCAAATTGCTAAACTATTAGAAAACAATCTTATTGAAGATCTTATTGCGGCACCGGTAACACTGGTATATAAGAAAGAAGAAGGTAGAAAAACAAGATTGTGTATTGATTTTCGTGATTTGAATAAACTTGTAATACCACAATCGCAACCTTTCCCGTTGATAGAAGACTTAATGACAAAAACACGAAATTGAAAATACTTTTCAACATTAGATATAAATTCTGCATTTTGGTCAATTCCTTTACGAATAGAAGATAGAAAGAAGACAGCTTTTGTTACACAGGAAGGACAATTTCAATGGACATGTCTTCCATTTGGATTAAAGACATCTCCAGCAATTTTTCAAAGAATTTTGAATAATATAATCAGAAAACATAAACTATCAGAATTTACAGTAAATTATATAGATGATATATTGATATTTTCTGAATCATTCAATGTACATATGAAACACATAGAACAATTATTAGAAGCAATAAGAAAAGAAGGTTTCAGATTAAAATTTACAAAATGCAAGTTTGCAGAAAGTTCAGTCAAATATCTAGGTCATGTAATAAGCAATAATTCGATATGTCCACTCAAAGACAATTTGATTTCGATATGGAATTTCCCAATACCAAAAACTCAAAAAAATATTAGACAATTCTTAGGAAAGATAAATTTTTACAACAAATATATACCAAATATTGCTATAACTTTGGATCCACTACATAACTTATTGAGAAAAGGACAAAAATTTATTTGGACAAAAGAATGTCAAAATGCATTTGAGAAAATAAAAGATATGCTATGCTCAAAACCAATCTTAGAAATATATGATCAGAATTTGCCAATATACATTTATACAGATGCAAGCATATTGGGTATAGGAGCTGTTTTGAAACAAAAACAACCAAACGGAGAAGAAAAACCAGTAGCTTATTTTTCAAAAAAACTAAATAATAGTCAAAAGAAAAAGAAAGCGATATACTTAGAGTGTTTAGCCATAAAAGAGGCTATTAAATATTGGCAATACTGGCTGATAGGAAAAATATTCACAGTTTTTTCAGATCACAAACCTTTAGAGAATTTGAACATAAAATCTAGAACAGATGAAGAACTAGGTGATCTTACATATTACCTTTCACAATATGATTTTAAAATAAAATATTCTCCAGGAAAGATTAACTTAGAAGCTGATTGTTTAAGCAGAAATCCTGTACTAGAATCCAATGAAAATGAAGACGAACAATTGAAAATTGTAAATTTTATAAAACTACAAGATATTATTGAAGATCAACGAAACAATGAGTATATCCAAGATAGAAAGAACAAAATGATAAATAAAGATAGAATATATTACAAAAAATCAAAAAATAAAGAAAAAATAATCTTATCTGAGAAAATGAGTAGAAAACTTATCAAACAAATTCATGAAGATTACTGTCATATAGGGGTGAAACAACTACAAAATAAAATTGCGCCATTTTATACAGCAAATCGATTGGTAGAGAATATACAGAAAATTTGCAAAAATTGTGAAATATGCATAAAGAATAAAACTAGAGGTCAACATAAATTCGATTTAATGTCACATTTAGGACCAGCAGAAAGACCTTTTGAGATAATGTCAATTGATACTATTGGAGGATTTGGTGGGTCTAGATCCACAAAAACATATTTACATCTTTTAGTTGACCATTTCACTAGATATGCATTTATTTTAACCTCCAAAACTCAAAATGCAAATGATTTCATAAAATTGATAGAAAATGCTACAGATATCGATAGAATTAGTTTAATTTTAGCCGATCAATATCCAGGAATAAATTCAAAAGAATTTAAGAAGTTTTTAAATGACAAACAGATTCAACTGATTTTCACTTCTGTTAATACACCATTCTCTAATGGTCTAAATGAGAGATTGAATCAAACAATTGTTAACAAGATAAGATGTAGAATTAATGAAAATAAAGCTAAATTAGCATGGACAACAGTAGCACATGAATGCATACAAAAATACAATGAAACAGAACACACAGTAACTGGATTTACACCCAAGTATCTATTATTTGGAATAGAAATTACAACTCTACCTAAAGAATTAAAACAAGTTAAGAATTGTAATAATCTAATAAGAGATAGAAAAATAGCTTTAGAAAATACAAAAAGATCACATGATTACAACAAAGCTATCTTTGATAAGAATCGAAAATATGTAACATTTAACAGTGGAGACATGGTATATGTTGAAAATGGCAATAAACTAAATAGAAAAAAATTAGATGAGATAAGAATAGGTCCTTTTAAGATAATTGAAAAAATATCAAACTCAATTTATAAAGTAGATACAGGATATAAAAAAGCGGAATCGAATTTGTTTCACATTACGAAACTCATTCCAGCTCCTAAAATTACATTATATATAGAGGGGAATTAGATTTTGGTTGAAATGAAATGTTAGATGTTAATACTAGCTTAAGAATATGATTGTGAAAAAAATTTTATAAGTAAAATTTTCTTTGAGGGAGGGAGATGTAAAGTAACACATACGGTATTGTAGTGTATGCATTACTTTAGTTTGCTGACTTTGCATCTCGCAACCTCGGGCATCGACCGAATGACTAAACGTCACTGAATTCCATAAAGTCGATGCGTCGTCATAAAACGACAGGAGGTGTCAGTTGCAAATCAGAACTCAATTGAGAAAGACATATAAGAAAGAATTATTGTACGTTAGAAAATACACTGTAGACAGATAACAGTAAATGTTGTTTCTTTGTTTACAGTGTATTTGTTACAGTGTAAAGTAACACATGCAGTATTGTAGTGAGGTGTGAGTTTCAAATCAGAACTCAATTGAGAAAGACATATAAGAAAGAATTATTGTGCGTTAGAAAATACACTGTGGACAGATAACAGTAAATGTTGTTTCTTTGTTTACAGGTAAGATTTGTATAATTAATATTAAGTTAGATATTAAAATTATTTGTATTTGATTAAATAACTAATAAAAAACTTTGTTTACAGAGAAACGCAATTTTGTAATTTGATACAGTAATATAAAGATACACATTATATATATATATATATATATATATATATATATATATATATATATATATATATATATATATATATATATATCTATATATATATATACATATATATATATATATATATATATATATATATATATATATATATATATTTATATATATATATATATATATATATATATATATATATATATTTATATATATATATATATATATATATATATATATATATATATATGTATATATATATATATATATATATATATATATATATATATATATATATAAATATATATATATATATATATATATGTATATATATATATATATATATATATATATATATATATATATATAAATATATATATATATATATATATATATATATATATATATATATATATATATATATATATATATATATATATATATATATATATATATATATATATATATATATATATATATATATATATGCATTCAAAAAAATTTAGTGACTATTTCTCGGGAACGCGGCATTTGATTGAGCTGAAACTTTCAGGATACATTGGTGTAAATGCAAAATAGGTCCAGGTCTCACAAAATGTTATTTATCTTTAATCCATTGGCGCCGGCGACCATTTTAGCGATATTTTTAATATACCTATTATTCCGTCCACAAATAATTTTTGCAAAAATTAAGGTAGCGAAATGAATTTTGAACGTGTTTTAAATGTGAATCAGATAACGTTTTGGAATTTTTAACCCCATGTGTGCGCTAGGTGCCTAAAACGAGATCGGGTAAATTTGAATTTTTTTAAATTCCGATAACTTTATATAAAACTATATAATATACGATAACTTTACATGAAATTTATATGAAACTTTCAGAACATATTGGTACTATTAAGTTGTAAATTTATGTTGCTTTCGATGAAAGTGTTGGCAATCCTGTAGCTAGGGCAGGTGCTGAAAGTGAAAACTTCAAATCATCGACTCTCCTGAAAAATTGTCGTTTTTTGGAAAAAAAGCAACTCATACATATATATATATATATATATATATATATATATATATATATATATATATATATATATATATATATATATATATATATATATCTTATGCTGTTTCTACATAGTCAAAGTAAAGCATTTGAAATTTTCCAACGGGCACGACTGGTAACCCTTCTCCAATTTACCTATATTTTTAGCATCAAAAACTTATGTTCACGGGAACTAGTTAAAATAGTTGAAAATTACAGTATATATTGGTATTAAGTGGGACCAGGTATGATAGAAGTAATTTTGAAATTCGGGCACTTTTGTGCCAGTGGTACCTTCTTGAAAAATCACTAAGAAAAATAACTGCTTTTGGTCATTCAATTTTAGCGAAATTCACACAGTAGAACAAATCGGTTGAAGCTTTAGTGTTTTAAATTTTGAAAATTTGCTCAGGAAAATAAATTTCTTTGCCCTATAGCTTCAACTGCAGTCATGGAATCATAACGAAAGTCAAATGGCAAACTGACCTTGTTGTGGACAATACTCAGCAGAAATCTAGTTGGAAAAATAGCTCTGAACGTTATATTTAACATATAAGTAACGTGATTACTCATAATCATAGGGTTGCAGGCTAAATTATTCAAAATCATAGGGTTGCAGGCTATGGTTGCTTTTGTATTTTTTTTGCATATCTTTAGTAAGCGATTTTATCATGAAATTTTCAAACCATAGTGATCTTGTAGTGAAAATAAACAGCAAATATTACGATCTAGAAAATTTGAAAACCTTTACGGGTGGTAACCCTAAATTTCTTTGTATCCCTATAACTTGCATTGCAGCTATCGAATCAATACGAAATTCGCAGAGTAGGTTGACTTCATATATTTGGCTTCGGTGCTAGCAAAGGGTTGACAGCATGAGACGTTTTTGTTATTTTCGTACCAATAAATGTTTACATAAACATTTACAATGAAAATAAGTAAACAATGATAGCGTTTCCAGCAGAGTGTATAGTCCGCGGACTATACACCAAACTTCACCTAAATTATTTAGTTCCCCTGCTGTAAACACTAAGGTCAAACGCCTTTCTATCGCTGTAACTTTCGATGAAGTTACCGAAATTAAATTGGCTTAGGGTCTATTATTACTTAGGGTGTCCTTAAGTAGCTAGTGGTAGAATACACACTCAAAATTTGCACAAATCCTCTACTACTCTTCGAACATTAGTGGTTCTAGCGGCTGTGATGCGCTAGGGTTTTTTTTCTTTACGTATGATTAGCTCTATCGCTTACACTTCACTGTTACTAACTAATTTTCACATTAATAGTTTAATTAATGTATTACTAATTTTCACACTGATGCTGATACCATAGCATACGTTGAGCTTGAACACACACTGAAAAAAATCCACATGGCGCCCAGAGCCATGTAACATAGCGCATTATTTATGGCGCCATACGCTATGTACATAGTACTCTGAGCTATGCAATATGGCTCCCAGCGCCATAATGTCAGAATCTACATAGCGCGTGGTCCTATGTAGCATGGCGCAGCATATATGGTCCCACACGCTATGTACATAGTGCCCTGAGCTATGCAGTATGGCTCCCAGCGCCATAATTACATGGCACAGAAATTATGTCCCCACACGCTATATTACATAGTGCCATGAGCCATGTAATATGGCTCATGGCACTCCAATTATAACTCGCAGCCATGCTGTGTGAGGGAACGTATAAATGTCAGCAAGTGACATTAGAGCTTGTGTCTACATAATTGACTCATTTTGAACTGAAGTACTGGCTGCGATATTTTCAATACTTCGACCGGTGAATTTTCACACCGGAGCAGGAACATTCAATAGTGAGTATGTTGACTCGAATTTATCGAATTTATGTTTGGTGGAATTTATATTTGGTGGGATTTATGTTTGGTGGAATTTATGTTTGGTGGAATTTATATTTGGTGGAATTTATGTTTGGTGGAATTTATATTTGGTAGAATTTATATTTGGTGGAATTTATATTTGGTGCACTGAAAAAACACATAGCGCCAGACGCCATAGTTTATAGATTTCTGGCGCCATGTACATAGTCGATTTCAGTCGATTTGTGATAAAATATAGCGCCACACGCCATAGTACATAGGAGCAGACGCTATGCTTATAGCCCTCTACGCCATGTACTATAGTCCTGCACGCCATGTACCATAGTCCTCCATGCCATGTAATATAGTCCTCAAAGCCATATACATGGCGTGGAGGACTATAGTGTATGGCGTGGAGGACTATAGTACATGGCGTGGAGGCCTATAAGCATGGCGTCTGCTCCTATCTACTTTTCGCCATGTATTATGGCGTGTGGCGCTATATTTTATCACTATCCCTAAATCGACTATGTACATGGCGCCAGAAGTCTATAAATTATGGCGCCTGGTGCCATGTGTTTTTTCAGTGCATAGCGAGCGAAAGGAGAGAGTAAAGCTATCAGATAATATCGTTTAACGTCTTATTAGAGAATTTTAGATAGCGGGGAATTTGTATTTTTGAAAAAAATCTACATTTTACATAGACTAAGTAATAGGGCGCATTAACTTCGATTATTATGAAAATACACTTTCAAAAATTAGATGGGCAAGACTAGTCTAAACGTCTTTAAACGAATTGGAAATGTTTTTGCGGGATGATTAAAATTGAACAACTTTTTATTAACATTAAAAATTTTAATCTACATTGAAAATTCTATTTTGACAAAGTGGTTTCGAAAGTATGCACTGCCTCTCATCAGACACCAGCACACAGTGCATACTTGACTGGCGTGACCACTTGCAGGTGGAAATCATTACATTTTTATTTATGCTAGTTGTGACAAATTTTAACATCTCCCACTTATATCCATGGATATAATTTTACTTAGTAAAGGTGATTGAATTTGATCACGGTTCCCTTCTTTAAGATTAAAATTTTTAATGTCAATAAAAAGTTGTTCAATTTTAATCATCCCGCAAAAACATTTCCAATTTGATTCTGCTTTCGGAGGCTGATTCCGCAAAACGATCGAAGTTTCCCGTTTCAATATGCTCGGCTTCGATGCTGTAGAAATGATATACGTTGTCTATGCTGATTTATAGACAAGAAGGGAACCGTGATCAAATTCAATTACCTTTACTAAGTCTTTAAACGGTTTTTTTTTGCTTTGCACAGTTTCAATTCGTTTTCTAAGATTATTTTCTGGGTGATAATGCTTAATTTTCTTGGAAATATTTAGTTAGGAAGACATGCATTTTGATTTGGTTGCATGCTTTTACAATTATTTATTAATGTATATTGTAGATGTACAGAAAATTTTCAACTACGACATAAGCAAGGAAGCTTGATTTCAGAAATTATCATAGCTCAATCAATTAAAAATTATCTCCATTTAATCAATCTTTCTGATAAAACCATCGTTACTATGAAGGTTCAGAATGTTCAGACTATTAGTGATACTCCTTCGAATCCATGTCTGGTTGCTATGTGTTTTTTTAAGCAACAACAAAACATATATGCAAAAACCCTTATTGAAGATGAAGCAGAACATAAAATACGATCCATTATCTGACAATCTATGAGGCGGTGGATCCTGTTTCGTAAAAAAAATCTCAGATTTCACAAAAAATATGAAGGCAGGTAAACTGAAAGAACCTCATACATATATTCTGCCATTGCTTCACAGCCCACAAGGTGCAGAAAAAAGTCTTTAATATCAGGCATTGACCACAGTGTGGATTAGCTAATAGCATGTTAATGATTTAATGTTATTCGCAGACTACGATGAGATCATGACTTGATTTACATTTTATTGAGCTTCGTTTCTGTTTCTGGAGATTTCATTTGTGAGAAGATATTTTTTAAGCTATTTTCGGAGCATGTCTATTTTGATTCGCTATTAGTTTTGTTTTGTTTTATCAAAAAAACATAACACTAAAATACACGGCCTGATTTTTAGATTGTTTTGATTCGTTACTCATAAAAAAAAATCCAACCTGTGAAAATATTCAAACCATTGCCTTTGCGACTGAGTATTGATGGCAAATTGAAATTTGCAGGTAAGAAAACCCTAACTAATTCTCTTGATGTGAGCAAAGAAGTAAAAGTATAGTTATTTGGAACGTTCTTGTGCACAGTGTCATGCAAATGCTTCTTCAGCCTTATCTAACCATTTGAAAACAAAAGTGGTGCCCAGACTATTTCGTAAATTATTTAGTTGTCATTGACTGTTAGTAAACTCTTATTTTCCTTTCTCTCTAGCACTTAAGAAAAGCAAATATTCCCGGAACGAAAATTATTTCAATTTGCTGTAAAACTCAACAAAGTGGCTTGATTAGATCTTGATCTGGTTTTTTGCCAGCATATTCAAATTAATTTTTGATCATCTCTAAGAAAGAGAAAAAGAAAGTCTAGCTGATTTATATTCTCTTCAAAATTTAACACTGATTTTTTTAACGCGTTTTTTATTTCATAATAAATTTCAATGTTTTTTCACGACAAGTAAAAGTGTTCGATTCTCATCAGTTTGAACCCGTAAAAATGAAAATTAATGGGATAGCTTTTTTGGTTGACTTTTAGAAGATAGTTCGGCAAATAAAATTCAAATCAGTTGCTAGTCAGACTAGATTAATTGATTTTATTCGAGTCGGGATGTTGTCAGATCTGTAGCAGAAATTTACATAGGGTGGAGGTATAAATACGAGATGAGTTTTAGAGGAAGGCACATTCAGGATTTGTACGTCCAGGAAGAAACTACCTCAACCGTTCAAAATGAAATTCGTTGTATTGGCTCTTGCTCTCATCGGCGCCGCTTCAGCCGGCTACATCGGTACAGCTCCTTATGGCGCTGCTGTCGTAGGAGGTTACGGCGCTCCAGTTGTTGGCGCATACAATGCTCCTCTTGTCACTGGATACCGTGCACCAGTTGTTAGCGCATACAGTGCTCCAGTTGTCGCCGCTGCTCCAGTCGCCTATGCTGCTGCCCCAGCCATTGCTCATGCTCCTGCTTTTGCTGCTGCTCCAGCCTTTGCACATGCTCCAGCTATTGCTCATGCTCCAGCTATTGCTGCTGCTCCAGCCTTCGCTGCTACTGCTTATGCTGCTCCAGCTTACGGTTACAACGTATTCAATGGTGGATTTGGTGGTTATGCTGCTCCTGGATACGGTTTCGACCTCTGGAAGAAGAAGAAGGCTGCCGCTTAAATTTTCAATTGAAGTGGATAATGGTTTTGACAATGCGATTAAATAAAAATATGTTCATTGATTAGCGAAAAAAGTTGTTTTTATCGTATCAGTAGAAATTTTTGGCTTTGTTAATTATGCGAACAAATTTTCGCCCTCGGCTAATTAGTTCCCAATGCACTTTCTGGACGTACACGAAGTGCACTTAAATAAAAGAAAATATTTCATTAGTATAAAGTAAAATAATCCTACGGCAACCCTTAGCGGGTTTACCATCAATACACATAGGAGTGTGGAGTGATTAGTTTCACGACTCACTTTACCCCAGATTTAATTCAGGATCCTACTTAGAAGTAGGTTAACTCAAAACTTGGAACATGGTTTCGAGCCAGGGACTTCGCATACTAAAATCCCCAAAATTACTCGACCTTCGTGAACATGGGTCATTTGAATATGCTTTACATTTCAAGTAGGTACTTGATCGAATTCTGACCTGTTTTTTTTACAGCATATTCAAAATAATATCTGACCATTTCTCAGAAAGAGAAAAAGAAAGCCTAGCCGACTTATCATCGTCATCAGCGGTGCTACAACCGAGGTCCGGTCACGGCTGTCAGCATCAAATTTTCCCTTCGGTCCCGATTTCGAGCCGATGTCATCTAATTAGACACCCCTAAGCTCTGGGTGTCCTCGTCTCGACACCACCACTCAGCGCAAGCAAGGTCTTCTCCGCTGTCGTCTGCTGTAAAATCTGCCGCAAAAGTTTGTTTCGTACAGGTCCCTCTTGGCTCATACGAGCTAAGTGGCTCTGCTCACCGGATTTTAATAAGTTTTATCTCTATAATTATATCTACTTCTAGCTAAGTATCGTACAACTATACTTGTAGTTTCTCCGGAATCGCCCACCTCCTCCTTCGCATTTAGGGCGAACGATTCTCCGGAATATTTTCCTCTCGAACACGGCTAATAGGTAAGAGTTTCTTTTGCTAAGCACCCAAGCCTTTGTTGGATTTAATTACCGCGTAATTTTTCGTCCATTTTGCTATCTGCTGCTACCAGTTACTCAAGATAGTTGAAGGATTGCACTACTTCAAATTCATGCTCAGATTTTCTGATGGTTTGACATACTCTAGGTGCTCTTCCTGTAGATGCTGCCGCCATGTACTTCGTCTCTCCTTCATTTATGTGCAGTTCCAGGTTTTGTGTCGCCCGCTCGATCCGGATAATTAATTCTCGTACAACTAGCTCAGATCTTCCAATGGTTTCAATTTCATCTGCGTAAACCAGTATCCGGTTAGATTTGGCACCTATAGTTCCTCTCGTTGACGAGCCAAATTATTTGATTATTTTCTCGAATGCTAGGTTAAAGAGGAGGCAGGCTATACCATCGCCTTGTTGGAGCTCATTGGAGATGTTGGTGTTGATTCTGCTATTTTTGCTTTCTTGCGTAAGGCGTTTGCGGATGCGATACTTATGTGCAACGGAGATCCATAGATACGCTCGGAGAACCATACTAACAAGATTGGGGCCCGAGTCTAAGTTGGCAACTCAATACGTTCGTACCGTCATCAGGCTCGAGTAGTGGTGGCGATCTACCACCACTGGTCTATCTGACTACGAGTGGGCTCCATGAGGTGATACCTAGGTGGCCTTATGCATGTCCTTACGTGGGAACGTGGTACTCGCAACGGCCAAGTTCTTTGGTGCTGCTAGTTGTATGACTCGATGTCTATTGTCGTTAGTGCTCTCCGGCAAACTCTGGGTACCTGCGTAGTACTTGAATAGCGTTTCCAGACCTATTTTGGTGTTAAGATTTCCAAGGATGATTTTTACGTCATATTTTTCATATATTCGTTCCATTTATTCACAATATTGTTTTTTTTTGTCGTCGTCAGTAGATTCCCCCGTGTGTCCGTAAACATTTATGAGGCTGATATTTGCTTCACACGCAAAAGGTGCATAACCTATAATTGATAGCGTTAAAGTTGATAACCGCAGACTTCATTTTTTGGCTGACGTGGAAGCCAACCCGAACACAGGGTTTTTTTTTGGATAACAGCTGTAGTATAAGTTATATGCTTTCTTTTGCAAAACACCATTTCCTGTCCATCTGATCTCTTGTGTTGCTGTTATATCATGCTTACACTGGTCTCTGTCAAGCAATCTAAAGTTTCATGAGAAAATTTTCAAATCGTTTAGCCGTTTTCGTTTACGTGGTTGTCGTTGTATTAATCCGGTTCCGAGGCTTGATGATGGGTTCGGGATAAGCCCTTCAAAAAGCTTTTTATGAGAGAGATAATTATTTATAAATTAGAAATTATTTATCGGGGAGTGTTAGAGCGTCCGCACACGGGTCGACATTCAATCGACTCGACTGCGACTCGAACTCGAACTCCTTGCGATTTCCAATGTAAATGAATGGAGACCCGCACACGGGTCGACTTGTGCTCGACTCGGACTCGGTGCGACTGCGACTCGACAGGCACTCGTCTCGCTCGAAGTGTTTGGAACGGGAAAAGTCGAGCAAGACGCATGACATTTTGTTTCGAAATATATGAAAATGTTTTTTTTTATAATGTATGCATTCTTAATTATTTTATTTTATGTATTATTATGATTGGTTCTTTGAAAAATATTAGTGTTTCTGATAACGTATCACGTATGTATTTTTTTATATGTTTGCATAATGTAATGTTACATATTGTAATGTTATATACATGAAATTTTCCTGTATATATTTTAATTATGTTGGCCACAAAATAGTTGCACCTATATGCTCATAAAGGTTATTGATTTGTGGTCATGGTTCCCTTCTTGTCTATAAATCAGTATAGATAAAGCAGAGCATAATTGATACGGGAAACTTGATCATTTTGCGGAATAAGCCGCCGAAAGCAGAATCAAAGTGGAATTGTTTTTACGGGATGATTAAAATTGAAAATTTTATAGAATTCCATTTTTATAAAATGGTTTCGAACGTATGCACTGATTCTCATCAGACTCCAGCTTACAGTGCTTACTTGACTGATGTGACCACTTGCAGTTGGAAATCAGTAATTTTTATTTACGTTAGTTGTGACAAATTTTAACATCTCCGCAAAACGCAAAACAATCGAGTTTGTGTGAGCTGGTGTCTGATGAGAATCAGTGTATACTTTCGAAACCACTTTGTCAAAAAAAAAGTTCAATAAAATTTTCAATTTTAATCATCCCGCAAAAACAATTCCACTTTAGCATCTATATATTTATTCAAGCAACAGCGAAGTGTTTATAATATAGTTTCCTAACAAAGAAACAAGCTTGCAATTTTTCAGGATGAATTTCCATTTACTGGAGAAGCTTTTATTGAACACTAGTTGTTGCTGCCAATGGCTAATGATTCGATTGGTATTGACATTCTTAGATGATATAGCAGTGCCATCTACGAGGATAGGAATTTTGCACTTAGAGTGTGGAAGAGAGGCGTATAGCTATTGAATTTAGTTGGACCCTGGGACATGCTTTTCAGAATATTAATGGAAGTGCTTCATATCGGATTCAATAAAGGTCGGATCATTATTACTTGTAGTAATCCATAGTGAGTGAATATAAGTTACACGTGACAAAGCGACATATACTAATAACATACAAGTATATAATATTATTGAAGATCTCTCTAGTAAAATTACTTTCCATAACCGACCAAGACGCACCAGATTTGCAAATCTGCTCAATGAATTCATTCATCACACTACTTATCATATAATGAGCCCATTAATAGGTGCTGTGGAATATTAAATTCTGTAAGCAGCCACTACTCTTCGGGGATTACCAAATCAAACTTCAAAAATAACTGGTCCAAAGCCCATTCCACATCCGAACCCGCTTAACTTCCATCATTATTAGCCTAAATTTAATTAAAATAATGTAGAGTAACTGCTACAAAATTTGTGATGTATTGAAATATTTTTTACGGACAATTTTTATTTTATATTTATAATGATTAATTGTATTTTAGATTTATATTATGTTTTCTTGTTGTGTATGTTGCCTTGTTTCGTAAAATATATATAAATAAATAATATATACTATTGTTTGTTTGTCAAAACTTCGCGTAGAAAACGACCCGTTTCGAGTTCGAGTCGCAGTCGCTTCGATTGCATGTCGACCCGTGTGCGGATGCAATTGTCTACTTCGAGTGTGACGCCTATGACGTTTCGAGTTCGAGTCGCAGTCGAGTCGATTGAATGTCGACCCGTGTGCGGAGGCATTTAATCTTTAGAAAGTATATATATAAAACTTCTGTAAAAATTTGAGGTTGAGCTGTTTCTGAGAAATCTTGTTCATCGAATCAAAACAAAAGTTTTGTGAAAAGCGCGCTCAAAGTTTCGAAAGCACTTTAGAATAGAAACTCACACCGCGTTTTGACAATTTTAGATCACAGACATTTGCGATCTGTTGAAAAGTCTTAGTTCAACAGATTGTTGAAAAGTGTTGTAACTAAAATCTGGATTGTACCAGATTTTTGAAGATTTGAAGTAAGTTAACCTCGATAGAAATGCAACATCTCAAATCAGAAAAATCTCAAATCAAATCATAGATTTCAGCATTAAAAAAAAATCGTCCACGTGGCCAAGGTAACAATGACCAATACCAAGTCCCAAGTTAAGATTGTCTGTGACAGCTCGAAAGCTGGTTCCCGTTGCCAGAAAAATACCAACCTACACAATAGGTACACTTTTACACCAATTCGTACAAACTGTAGCGTATGCTGACGACGTCGAGATTATAGCTTAAGCATAACGGGCGCCAAGAAAATTTTCTTTAGCTTTGAGTCAGAAGCGAAGATTATCGGTTTGAGGGTCAGTGAAGACTAAATCAGATTTAGGACACAAAATTTAACCTTGGTAAACTAAAATCTTGAGAATTTAGACACCCGTAAAAGTTTTATTTCGACGTTGTCAAAATTGAAACTTTTGTTTTTTATTGCCACTACAATCATTTGAGAATGTATTGGTAGCATTTCTTTGTAAAAAATTCATGAAAATTACCATAACTGGCAGCCCTATCCTAATTTTTAACCCACAATCTCACCAAACATGTTTTAAAGTAAGCTCCATTTAATTTGGGAAGTTATCTCAATTTAAATCGTTGCGAATTTTCTTTGCCTGCTTTTATGTACCATATAGGGCTCCAAATTGATAAATATTGTCGTAAACAAGTAAAAAACATAACTGATTTTAATTTTTTCCAAATGCATTGTTTTCAAAGAAATATCAAAATATTTACCTATAAATTGTTGCTAAAGGTACGCTGCGGCTGGGAGCTGAAACTAAAAATTTAAACTGAATCTAATTCAATTTTGGAATGGACTAGAGTATTCCCACACAGCTGCTGCAATAGACTACTAAAACTGAAAGCTTTAACTAAAACTGAAATTTCTGTCAAACTGAGCATTTAGAAACTAAAAGTGAGGAATGAACATGTTCATTATTTTCAGTTTTAGTTTTGGCGTTTTGTAGTTTGTGTGTTAGCCTGTACTGTTATTTTAGTACATTTTTCTCATTGTTGACAGAAATGAATGTTACAAATGCTAAATAATAAAAAAACACACAAGAAAATATTTTGATGCTCATTTTATAAGTTATGTGTCTGTCATATACGTTTAGATAAAGAAACCAGCGGCAGCATTTCCTTGCTAAACTAAATCGAATATGACATCATTAAGCTTTGCTTACCTTAAAATCGACATAAGTTTTAGTTTAAGTTTTTAGTTTTAGCTCCCAGACGCAGCGTACTTTAAGGGTTTGAAAATATTTTATTATAGATTAAAAATAAAAGTCTGCGATTCAAACACACTAATATTTCCTGATTTTTTTCTGAATTTCCTGAACCTTATTGAAAGGCAGTAACTTTCAAAATGTTTGAAAGTTTTTGAAAGAATGCTTTCAACTTCATAGGTTGGATGCAGTGGGCTTGGTTCGGCATGGCAGTGACTGGAGGGGGCCGACAGGATTTACAAGCGGTGCGGTGTGATTGATTCGAGCGTGGTGCTTAGTTTTGAACCCCGACGAATGCTAAATCGATAATGTACAATATTTTGTCATTTTTATACTCGAAAGTTACGAAAATTGTACTTTTGCAGTGCATCAAGAGAAGCCCGTTTGAACTGTTTAGAGGTTTCATTCGCTATCCAAAAAATACATACTATAAACAAAGAAAACAAGCGCTAGCAGTATAAGGCATCCCATACTATCGACCATATCTTTCTTTTTCAAAAATACAACAAAACAGTCTGTTTTAAATTGAAAATGCAAGTTTTAATGCCAATTTCCATTCAAGTTTAAGAATGATCTCAATAGTGGTTTTTTCGGTTTTTCGAAATTTTAATTATCCGAAGCAATGAAAATTTAAATGAGAATAAAGTTGGAGTATTCTACTGGAAGTTTTTTTCGTACTGAAGAAACATGAAGCAGTATCTACTCCATATTAGCCATTAGAAGTAAATTAGAAGTAAAAGCTTTAAAAAATCAAAAAGTTAACTACTTACATACATATAACAATAACTAAATATCAATCAAAACGGGAATCTAATTAGTTCCTGGAAACTTTATTTCTTCTTCTTTTTGTGTCGCTCTTTAACGAAGATTGGACAGCATTATGACAATTTTAACTTTCGATACCGTCGCTCGGATAAGTTCTATTTGTGAACACGGGAGTCATTCTCGCATGTTCTTCAGCCAAGATTATCTTCTTCTTCCTGCTGATCGTCTTCCTGCGATTTTTCCTTGTATTATATTTCTGGTTTTTCATGATGTGACCGAAGTATTCAAGCTTACGTTCTTTCATCAGCGTGGCACAACAGCCCGACGTCGGGCCTTGGCCGCCTGAATCGATTTCCTCCAATTGTCTCGGTCACGTGACCGCGTCCTCCAGTCTTGGAGCCCCAATAGTTGCCCGGCGTCCGCATACACTGAGCTCTCCCAACGAGCTCTTAGTCTCCCTCTTGGCCTCGCTTCGTCGACTCGTCTTGCGTTCATGACACGTTTTGGCATGCGATCGTCATTCATGCGTTGCACGTGCCCAGCCCGCTGTAACCGTTGTAATTTGACGATCGTGGAGACTTCCAGCTCATCGTAAAGTTCGTACAACTCATTGTTGTACCGGATGCGCCATCCATCTCGGTCGCGAACAGCCCCGAAAATCCGCCGTAGAATTTTCCGTTCGAAGGTGTCGATCCTATTATCGGAGGCTTGGGTCAAGGTCCATGTTTCGCAACCATAGCACAGCACAAGGCGAATGATAGTTTTATAAACGGGGAGCTTAGTTTTTCTGTGCACATATTTCGATTTCATAATGGGGAGGACCAAGAAGAATGTCTTATTTGCTAGTTGTATCCGTCGCTTGATTTCGTCAGTTTCGTTGGCGTCACTCGATAGATTGCTACCCAGGTAAACGAAGTTGTCCACGAATTTGATGCAAAGGTCCCCTGCGTTGATGGTCGTGTGCGCTGGCGTCCTTGTCCTAGATTGCATCATAACTTTCGTTTTGTCCTCGTTGATTCGTAGTCCAACTTCCTTTGCTGCGGTGCCAAGTCTAAGCAGAAGTTCTTCTGCATCGGTCAGTTTTCGAGCCATTATGTTAATGTCATCCGCGTACGCTGCCAATAGTGTCGACTTAAAGAGTAGCGTGCCGCTGGTATTCAGGGCTATTCCGTCGCCCTGCTTCAGGCCAACAAGGATCTGTCAATCTGTTCTGGATCCGGACCTGCGAGACGGAGCTGGTCATCGTCATCTTTGTGAGCCTCACTAATTTGGCCAATATACCAAATTGCAGCATGATGCTATATAGTTCGCCTCGGTCGATGCTGTCATATGCTTGTTTAAAGTCGACAAAGATTTGGTATACGTCGCCGTTGTATTCCCAGCACTTTTGCAAAATTAACTTGACCGTGAAGAGCTGGTCGATAGTGGAGCGACCAAACCTGAGACCGCCTTGATACTCGCTAATGATTTTTTCCGCGAACGGTTTATTTCTGTTCTCCAAGATTTTCGACAGAATTTTGTAGGCCGTACAGACTAAGGAGCCTCTGTAATTCTTGCACCACAGTTTATCTCCTTTTTTATGAATGGGACAGATGATGCTTCTGCGCCAATCGTCTGGGATCGCCTCAGTCTCCCATATTCGCAGCAGTAGTTGATGTAGCGCACTTAATAGACCCACCCAATCAGACTTCAGTAATTCAGCTGGAATCTCGTCAGCGCCCAGCGCTTTGTTCATTTTCAGTGAACAAAAGGCGAGATCAACTTCTCCTACTATAGGGGATTGTGTGGATGGGGGTTGACCAACGGTATCATCATGGAGCTCAGCTTCTGCTGCCAGGATGTTTGATGGCGGATTCAGAAGCTTTTCGAAGTATGACGCCCATCGTTTGCTAATACTTCCGGTGTCGTTGATATATTTCGTTCTTTGATGATGTTATTATCTTTGTTTGTTGAGTCGCCTCAAGATATTGTCGTTGGTTTCTTCCTGTGTCCATTATGTTTTTAGCAATTGGCGTTAAATCCACATTTCGATAGCTTCGATTAAGTTAATATCGCAGGCAGGCCTCGATTCCACATAATAACACTGGCCAAATGTAGCACCGAACTAGATGTAAGCGTAAGTCGATGGGTAGATTTCTACCACATAAAGGAATTTAAAGGAACTTTTTAAAGGAATGCCTAGCCATTTCGATCCTCCTTTTTATTTCCACTATATGGTTAACTGAGTCCGTCACACAAGTTGCCAAATATTGATGACTGGTAACCTGTTGGACTAACTTTCCTCTGATGTTCATAGGTGGATAGTTTATATTTGGTGTTTTGCTGACAACCATATACTTTATTTAAGCCGCATTTATGGTTAGGCCGAAGTTGTTGGTGACGGTGTTGAGTCTATCGACTAAGATTTCCATATCACGTATGCTGCTTGTTATTATAGCCGTATCGTCCGCATAACGTATATTATTTATAATACAGCCATTAATTGTCACGCCTTCAGGGCTTCCTTAAAGATGGAATAATAACGGTTGAATAATAATGGTGATAGAGTGCAGCCTTGCTGGACACTCCTTAAGATTTGGATCTCATCGGTTTCTTCACCTTCTGCGCAGATAGTTGCTATCTGTTTTCCAATATAAGTTCTTGATGATCCGAGTTAGGTAAGGTATCCATCAATTTTTTTATCGGCTAGGAGACGTAGCAGTCTATTATTGTAGACTTTGTCGAAAGCTTTTGCATAGTCAAACAAACAAATATGAACATCAACGTTCATATCCAGGTAACATTGACAAAAAACGATATATTGTAGTTTAAAAAGATCTATTATAGTTTCCAGTTGGTTTTCACACTGAAAAAAATCTACATGGCGCCCAGAGCTATGTAGCATAGCGCATTATGTATGGCCCCATACGCTATTTCCATAGTACTCTGAGCTATGCAATATGGCTCCCAGTGCCATAATGTCAGAATCTACATAGCGCGTAGTCCTATGTTTCCATGGCGCATCATTTATGGTCCCTCACGCTATTTACAGAGTACCCTGAGCTATGCAGTATGGCTCCCAGCGCCATAATTACATGGAGCAGAAATTATGGCCCCCAGCTTTATTACAAAGTGCCATGACCCATGCAATATGGCTCATGGCACTCCAAATATAACTCGCAGCCATACTGTGTGAGGGAACGTATAAATGTCAGCAAGTGTCATTTGAGTATAGATATCTTGCAAAAGCGCTGGATAATAAAAACAGCTAGGTAGCTATGAATTTTAAAGTCAGGGAATAAAACGCAAAAATAAGGATCTTACACGAAAAATTAGACATTTTGTTTCAGGGGTATTTTGCATTTAGAAGAATCAGTACCAATTTTGTTTGATAATATGTTCATTTTTCCTCAAAAAATTGAAGTATTTTTCTGAATGTTGATCTTGAAATTCACACTTAGCAAGTAGGTATGTTTCAATATTGTTCCTAAAGCGATGGTTCATAAGAATAAAATCCATTTGGTTTCTCACTGTATGGTCATTTGTGCAGCTAGGAAAAGTCCTTGTATATAGCCTTCGTTTTGCTAACTTAAACCAGGTATTTGTTATGACCAAACCATTTGGTTGATAGTATTCTACCAATCTATTGCCACGCTCGTTACGTGTTCCGAGCCCATATTCGCCAACCGTATTCAAAACTGAGCATTCACCTACTTTAGCATTGAAGCCTCCTAGGATTATAGTCGGTTTTCCGTTCTTAGTGAGACTAGGTAGAAATTTGTTACATCGGTTTCGCTGGAATCCACAGTCGGGGCATATACTTGTATTACGTTACGGGGCATATACTTGTATAACAGCTGAGTTGAATTATAACTGCACGCTCCGATAGGTACACTCCGTTTTCAATCGATTTATTGATATGTTTACCGCCTATGATTCCAACACCATATCTTTATTTTGAATCGTCGCCCTTTGTCAACCTATTTTCTCCA
Source organism: Nemotelus pantherinus (assembly GCA_963978885.1). Classification (NCBI taxonomy): domain Eukaryota; kingdom Metazoa; phylum Arthropoda; class Insecta; order Diptera; family Stratiomyidae; genus Nemotelus; species Nemotelus pantherinus. The sequence continues at coordinate 46,177,937 of OZ022265.1, read as the reverse complement.
TATCCGGGCCATTTTACGTCACTTATGGTATACCGAAGATGTCAATGTTTAATCTTGTTATCTCTTGCTTTAAATCCGCTAGTTTTCCGGCTTGTAATAAGTCTTGGTCATTCCAGCTTCCTATTCGTAATTTCCCACCGGTGATTCTTAGCATCCTCTGACCATTATAGGTCTACCGGGGACTGAGGGCCATTTGTCTATTCTCTCGTGATAATTCTAACTAGGGGTAGTAATGAAGTGGTGTCCCGTTGCTTTCTCCATCGCAGTTTTGTAGCCGGTGTAACCAATATGTAGTCATCGCCTACAAATGTTCGAAATAAAGCAATTCTAGATCACATTTATTCCGCCAATTTATTTGTATTCCTTTTCCTAACTCAAGGGGTGCTTATTGATTGGCGGTACCTCTCGCCATGTCACGAAAGTGTCTTAAGGTATCTTAAGCTTTTCATGGGCTATACTTTCCCCAGGAATAGTCTCTACACCCTGACCCTAACGCTGCTAAATTGTCCGCGACTGCTTATTCGTATTCACAGCTACTTGCAATATCTTGTGGGCATTCCACTATCTGCAACCTGTGGACGCGACTAGTAGCTTACAGCTCAGTCCCAATAAACACTTTATTACCAGCAATTTTATTTACCAACAACTTAATCAATATCTTTCAATCAACGACGTATCAAAAATTATTATTCTTCGCTGCATTGCAATGCAAGATGAATCTTCAGCTGATTTTCCATTCCTACGTAATTTAAAATCACGTAACTCCATCATACTCTATCAGTATGTACTACACACATAGGATTTCCCGCACTTATCAGCGAGGGAGTCGTGTACCGACCTTTTTCAAAAGTACCATCATTTAATGTTAAACTAACGTTCGTGACACCATCACTAGTCATCTCGATTAGATCTTTCTGATTTGACTTTCAAATAAGCCGATCGATTGTGCGCGCTTCCAATGCGAAACTCATAGATTTGTACAGATATATCATTGTTCGCGCTGTAGGTACCGGAGCAGAAATACCGCACTATATAGGTACAGCAGTACTATATATTATGCATGTAGGTATCTGCAAACTCGCAAAAACTTACTTCACTAAAAACGTGCTTAGTAGACCTCGGCGCATGTATTCCATTTGCAAATGATTTTTCAATGCTGCAAACTGATTTTAAATTTTAACTTTCACTAGCTACTGTCACTTCTGCTGCTAAGTTACAGACATGAGCCGAGCCGAAGCTGAGATGTATGCAAAACGAGTAGTAGACAGATACTGATCTTTCTGTTGAAATCAACAGAGCACGTCTCATTTAATCAAACGATGTAGGTTTTATTAGAATTCGGTTTGAGCTGAGGTTTGAACGAAAAACTGGCTGTAAAAGATACAAGCTCATTTAACTGGGAAACATATTAAAAGAAATTGAAATTATTTAAGAAAATTAGCATTATGTTAAACGAAAAGATGATTTTCTTATTGTTCAAAGCAAAAAATTGAGTCAGTTACTGACGTGACCTGAAAATTGTTCAGGTCTTGATTTGACGTAATATTATAAATTGGAAGCAATGAATTCTGGCAAGATAACTTTTTTATAGGTCTGCATGACATAACGGATGATATGTTCCAATTTATTCTACCTCTTGTATTCTACCTCTTGTAACTATTTCAAAACCAGGATTACTAATGCACTTCAATTTACTACGCATCCGTTTGAATTAAATCTTCCAACATCCTAAAAAGGATCTCATGACTATACCCATGTTTCCGACCGATTTCAAGCGCACAAAAGCCCGGAATTTCAGCATTCTTACTTATCTATCTTTCGAAAAATCCAATGATTTATTACATCCAATTAATCCACAGTAAATTATATTCAAATTTGATAGCCGAATTATATCCTGTCCTTCTAAATTCCATTTCATATATTTCAATACGTATCGACCTCGAGACAAATTTCAGCCCTCGAGGACGGAACAGGCAAAAGTAAGACAAGCAATGGATAGGAAACGATAGCATTGTCATTGTTGTATACCCAAATTAAAAACTTTTCCAATATTATACGACATGGATCCGCCCGTTGTTCAACTAGTTGCAGTTAGCTAGTCCACTGGGCTCAGTCCCTCACAAATCCTTGCAGCTTGCACAATCTCGTCGTCTGTTTTCCTCTAATACATACATATAATCAGTGTTGTTACTTGTCTCATTTAAAATCGATTACAAGTTCGAGCTGCATACTCCAAACTATCCTCCATTCAAATCGGAAGTTGTGCTGGGGGTTGGATGCAAACTGTGATAGTATGACCATCTATCGAACGGCATACAGTGAGGCGACGGTGCAAGGTAATGGTAATTGCATTCGAATATTTTCTGCATAGATAAACTAACCATCGACGTATCTAGTACTTATGAGTCTGTGTGGGTATGTGGCGGGAAAGTAAGTATGAAATTCAAATGAGTTTCTATTAAATTCACGTTTATATGCAATCAATTAATTGTAGTTTGTTGCAAAGGTTCGGTTTTCGTTCAGTGCAGTTTGTTAGAGAGTCGGCGGGTTACTAGTGCCGATTGGATGCACAATATTTAAGGCTGATTTAGCGTTTTCCATGGACCATATTTAAAGTGAAATTGTAACTAATCAGTTCTATTTACCGATTGACCGTAGATCGAATATTATATTGGATAGAAAGCATTATAGAAAATGGATGAATGGTTCGAGGATTATTGCAAATCCGTTCAGTAGATTACTGGGATGTAGTATGCATGCAATTTAGACGTTCTTGGTTTGCGCAATGTTTTGAAAATCGATATACATGTGCTTATTTTCCGCCCAGTGTGGGTATTCAATTTTTTTTTTGATTTGTTTTTTTTTGCCTTTGATCCGTTCCATTGAGTTTTTTGTGACTACAATGTATATTGTGAATTTACGGAATTTTTTCTCACATTAGCCTAAGATAATTTTCCTGGCTGGTCAGATATTTGCAAGAAAGGGTAACTTTTGAAAATATTATTTGGTTATAGTCTCAGCCAAAGATCTATTACTGTTCTCAATTTACTTTCCAATTCTGATATGCACGAATTTTTAATTATTTATTTTATTAAAAAAATTTCATCAAAACATCAACCCGACTGACTCAACAACAAAATTGACGAAGACATACGGAAAAGGCTGAAAATGACGATATTGGGTGGCATTTGGCACTATTTAGTGGGTAACCTTAAAACATCAACAACGTTTGCAGACATCAAATTTCTGAAAATGTTACATTTCTAAACAGTGTACTAAAAACAACAAGGGATATATCGGATTCCTGGTGCAGTTCCTATCGGAGGAGAAGATGAAACAGCCAGCGCTATTTAATTATTTTCTCAGCCGGTGCCATTATCAAACTCCAAATACTCTCTTAAAAAAAACGGTGTTGTTTGTGGTCTGTTTTATCTAAAAATATCAAATTTTGTTACTTAATGGTAGTAAGCTTAAAATTTAGATCAAAATGAAAATGGTCCAATGAACTTAAATTTTTTTACTTAGTCCATTTTCGCTATTTTTGAGTAATCTATTCGGAATGGAAGACATTTTTTTGGTATAATATGACCATTCCTCTAGGGTAAAACATTGAAGCTTTCGTCATTCAAAATCTGGCACCCATAAACCTCTTCATCCAATAAATCCGCCAGATTTTCTATCGTATTGTGCTGGAGTTTTTTTGGTGTACCTAGCCTAAAAAAAATTTCAAAAGACTCTTGACTCCTCAAACCAGTTTATGCTAAATTTTTACTCGTTAAAAAAAAAGAGTTCATCTACAGGCCACGTAGGTTCGGGTCGGTATCTGCTTCTGCATTACTTCAACCGGTTGGGCTTGCTCGCTTATTGGCGCCTACCTACTCCAGAAGTCTCCACAGCTTGTTAGTTGGTAAAGCAAACGCCCTCCCGCTTTGTGCGTAATGTTTCCTCAATATACATATGTTGAAACTGCGAATAGCAATCGTCCCTGACTAAGCTAATAATGGATTTGAGGCTGCTCCTCCAACTTGCGAATCGACTGTACGAAAAAAATTTATGGTGAGCACACAGATATAAGAGAGAATGGATTAGAAATCGAACGAGAGAAATGTGCTAATTTTTGACTTTTTGCTTACTGGTGTGAGAATGAGTTACTGGTGTGTGCCCTACACAGTTCATATGGTAACACTCATGTAAACACCACGAGAGATCGCCATTTTGAACGTCGTTTGACATTTCTTTCCCCGAACCGGCGAATGGAGATTAAAATGCTTTTTGTGAATGAAATTAATTTTGATTTCACACAAAAACTATACGAAATTGATGCCAAAGGTTAATTTTACTCATCCGAAATACGATATCACCTGCGAAGTACTTCGGTAGCTACTTTTGCAGCCTGGAACGCGGCACTTCATTATCGCACTATTTTATAATTTTTTAGCGCTAATTTATTCGCGAAACCGACACAAATGATTGCGCACAAACGTAGATGTTTGCGTACGTTTCCACCAAATACGCCAAGAAATTTTCAAATTTTATTTGAAAATATTTGACTGAAAGTCAATGCTCTCAGTCCCTGATACAAATCAAACTGGAATTGACGTTTCTTTCCGTGTTGCCCGTTGCACGCTTTTACACCGATCTGGTATTCACAGCATTAAGGCTTTTCGGTTGTGAGTGCGGTAGAAAGGGGCGCACTGAGCGGAATTTTTGTGAGAGAGCAATGTTGTGCGTGTATTAGAAAAGGCACACTCACGTATGGGTACACGGATAGCCATTTCGTATCCATATTCTTTCATATCTATGGGTGAGCATCATCGTGCTTTTTCACGCAATACCGACAGTACGGGGTAGCAAGTTTACCCATCTTGTAAAGGTATCTTCTGAAATAACCGTGGTGCGATCGGAATTCGCACAGATAGAAGTTTACCTCTCCGTAGGCCCGGCTGACCCATGGGTCCAGCTAAGCTATTTATCTCACGGTTTAGTGACTTTTGTTACTTGTACTCCAATGCTATTCCAAAGTTGGAGTGTGTGCGTACGTGCTTGTGCTAGAACTCCTCCTCTATCCGGCTTAGAGCGTGTGAAGTACCCTTCTCTGAGCTTTTGTTCAAGTAGGTCTTTCGGGATTATTCCTGATATCACCAGCACGAAATTCTTCGACATCGTGCGGTAGCTACAGGCCATACTCAAGGCATGTCTACGGTAGACGCTGGCAATTCGTGCTCTAAATTTGTTCGTTTTGAGTGCGTTCGTCCAAATCTCCGCCCGCACGGCAAGATGGATTTGGTCGACACCACGAGCAGCCAACTTCTCGTTTCACTGGAGCTGTCAATGCAAGCTTTTATGCAAGGTCTCCCACAAACTTTACGAATGTGGCCTCAGTAGGAGAGCTTAGTATTCAGTGTCACTCTCAAGTATCTTATCAACTTACTGACCTATGCGCATCCCACAGTTATCGGTATGATAGTCGGCATCCTCCACTTCGTAAGCATGACGATCTTTATCTTTGACAGCGACAGATGTAGGCAGTTCCACCCTCCTCTTATATTGGTTTAGTCTAAACTGAGCAAACTCAGCAGTTCTGGAAGTGACTCCCACTTTCAAATCGTCAGCGTAACTCGTCAGAAAAATATCCCTTGGCAATTTCAGGCACAGCAGTTCATCTTAAATGATATTACAAAGGCCAAGTCAAAGGATTGACCTCTGTGAGAAAATAGTCCGAAACGAGGAAACTATGCTCGATGGCCCGAAACATAACTGTCCACCTGGCCAAATTGAAGATATTTTCAACATCTAGCCTGAGGCATGCCTCTTCCGCTCATGCTACCGCCCTAATCACTGCTCATATGGCATCAACAGTTGAGTGCACCTTTTGAAAGCCGTAAAGTAAATCGAAACGATTCCTCGATGCCCAACTTTATTGCTTTGCGGTGTAGATTATTTTTTTAAATTTGCAAATACATAAATCTGTCTATATTATTATCTGCTCCGACTTCATTAGCCCCGAGCGATCCCATGCCGAAATCGACCAGCCTTAATATTTTTTTTAAAATCTTCGTTCGTTTTTCAACTTACCTTAGTTTTTCGATCAGACGCAAAACCGTTAAATTTACATTAGTCTGCAAATACTACGTTTCTCCAAAAGTCTAAATACTTGGAATAAAATTGTCGGGCAAATTCCATTTGATTCTTTGGACTAATAAATTGATTTATTCTGGCAATTCTGTTATTTTGTTTATGCTTTTTACACAGCTTTGCACTTCTATGTTATTTCACCGCTACAAATAATTTAGGTGGTCTAATTTTTGCATCACATTACACTTTATCTAAAATTCAATGTTCATCTCGACGGAATATTCCTTCTAAGTTTTGTTCTTAGCTTATTACCAATGAAATGTTGTCAGGAACGCTCAACAATGTGCTGCATTGTTGGAGGAATCTTACTGACAAGTTTAGCGATTTCACGCTTACTTTTTTCGACGTTAAAATTCTGAACTACGAGGTCTCGTTCTTGATAGGTTGTACTCATTTTTCTAAACTGCACCAAAAATGTTTCAAATCTCTTTACAAATTAGAATCAGAGGACGAATCGAATACAACTAAGATGTGCATTACTGTATTTTCAACTAATTTCTAACGGTAAATCGAGTCTAATGGATCTCTTTATTTTTAATTTTATTTTTTCGGTTTACACTGTTGCCACAACTTAAAAGAAAATTATATTCAAAACAATCTTTGCAAAAGCTATCACTTGTAAAATGAAATAATTGTAAGAAAAATCAAAACTTTAAGCTTTTGTTATGGAATAATTAGCGTTTGAAGTGAATTTTCAATGGTGGATCATTTTCATTTTGAATCACTGCATACATATGTATATGTGAACTAGTGATGGGCTCAAAAACGCCAAACAGTTTGAAAAAAACGTTTAGCTGCAAAAAACGAACGAACAGTTTTTCCAAATAACGACAAACAGTTTTTCTAAAATGAAATTTTTTTTCTAAAACGAACAGCATCTATAAAACGAACCGTTTTTCTACAACGAATAGTTTTTCTAAAACGAATCGGTTTTTCTTTTTCTAAAACGAATCGTTTTTTTAAAACGAACTGTTTTTTTTAAAACGAATCGTTTTTCGTTTTTCTCAAACGAACCGTTTTTCTAAAACGAACTGTTTTTTTGTTGAACGAATCGTTTTTATAAAACGGATCGTTTTTCGTTTTTCTAAAACGAATCATTTTTTTAAAACGAATCGTTTTTCGTTTTTTTTAAATGAACGGTTTTTCGTTTGTTAAAACGAACTGTTTGGCAGTGGAAAACTGTTTAGCTGCGGAAGCAGTATTTTCATACTTGCGAGCATTTTCGTACATGCAAGTATTTTATTCAAATGTTCAAAAAGTTTTCAGGGCAAAAGGAGCTGAAATCGGACAAAATCGGCCAATTTTGAGAAAAAGTGGTTTGGAATATAACGGGTCAAGACCTATTGCTGTGATACAAAAATTTTGGTTTTGGCCATAGTTTGGCAAAAACTAACTTTACGGCGCTTTCGATGATTGAAAGTGGTCGGGGAGTACAATAGTGATATTTAAAGGGCGAACATTTTTTGTTATAGGGGAAATTGGGCAAAAAGTCAATTTTTTTTCCAAAAATTTTCTTGGGTCTAGCATGAATTCTGGGACCATTCTGAGTTGTTTCGGGTGAAATTTCCATGCACGTCTGGGAAAAAGCGGCCTAGTTTCGAAGATACGGCAAAATGAAATCCGGCGGAAAAACTAAAAGTAGTAAGTGCCAAGGAGGAAAAGGTTGAGGCCCTCCTCGTGACTGCAGGTTGCCACGAGGGTGTCTCCAACCCTACCGGGGTTATAAAATTTACGAGACCGCGGGAGGTAAGTTGCCCCTGGACTCATGACCAGCCTTTCGGAAGAGGTTGGCCCCCTAGTGGGTGCATGTTTAATAAACGAAACATTTTTTTTTTATCATTTCTGAATAAAATTTTCGACAAACTTCATGCTTCAGTGAGGCGAAGTGAAAATCCGGCTGTTTTAGATTAGCCAGGAAAAGTTTGGTATCAGAGATCGCTCGATGAAAAGTCATATAGATGACAACAGGATTAGTTGGTCCTATCTTAGTAATTTTTTTTACTTTGGTCATTTGAACGAATACAGGAGGTGTATTTTTGCATATAATAAAATGAAAATCAAATCAAATTGATTGAATTTGATCATTTTCCTTTAGATGGCCCCTAGTTTGAAGAAAGACTTGCCAAATAAATGACCGACCATTGGAAAGTTACGGACAAGCTGCACAGACTAATGACTCGGTATTCTTTGACGGTCTCTTGCACGATCGCCATTCTAGCATTCTAGCATATTATTACATCACTGCAAATTATATGCATTGTATGTATATATGTACATACTTCAAACAGGTATTTGGAACAGGTATTTTTTCGTACTCGCACTAGTTATACCTCGTATGTGAAAATCCTAGTACGACCTAACTCTAATTGTCGTACAGCATAAAATTTCTTTCTTTTCGTTAATTCAAACTGTTTTTTTCAAATGGTTTTAAAAAACAGTTTGAAAATAACAGAAACGCCCATCACTAATGTGAACGTTGATTACGGCAATAATCAACTCTAAAATCTGATTTCAGGGCCCCAACTCTGCAGTTACAAAAGCATTGTTAAGTGAGCACTTCATCTCAAAACTATTCGATAGTTGTTCGAATTGAAGGATTATTTGCAATGTTTTTAAATGCCTCTGAAAATTTCTTAAATAAGCATATCGTCTTAAATATTTTCGCTAAAATGTTTCACAACACTTTGCTCTCCATATTTAACTTAATATAAATCCGTCAATAATACAAAACTTTTTACTTTCCTAATTTATTTGCCGGAATCTTATCTACGATCTTTAATGTAAAACGTACGCACCTCAGTTCATTGGCTCATCCTTTAAACGGTCGATTACCGTTTTGAATCCACACATTCACATTACCATATATTAGACAAAGCAAGACGGAACCGGATTCCCTCTCCAAGAATACTTGATACCCTATTAACATGAATGTCACATTGTATCAAAACCAATAACACACTCGCATATCATTTATTCAAAGCGGAAAAGGATATCTACGTTTAAATTGTACTCCACAGACTCGCACTTGCTGCAATTCGATCGGACTATTCGAACATATCAATTCACATAAATTTGCTTTTATTGTCATTTTTCGAAGCCATTATCAAAAATGTTTTACCGTTACTATACTCGTAACGCAAGCACACCGTTCTTATCGATACTCGAAGACAATTCATATGATACACTCCATTGCCAGCCAGTAAGATTCGTCGGCGCGCTGGAGGTTGAGAACTGTCTCGGGTGGTGAATCTACTTTTATTTTATGTCGGTGCGTATGTGTAATTTTCTTTAGGATTTACGACAACTCGGGCTTTTCGTATGTGTCATTGTGGTTTCCGATATGAGCCTTGTTTTTATATTAGATGAAAACACTCTCACCCTCCCCACATGTGGGAATTTCTACAGACACGTTTCATCCTTCGACATTCATTGTTGCTATTGTTTTGGGCCCTAATAGTCCTTTACTTGAACATTTATGTAAAATCTTGGGACTATCTTCGAAATTGAATTTCAGATAAAAAGCTCACATTCCCCAGATACTTTCTACGGATGTGTTTTCCCCTAATTTATTTATATATTTGTATCGGCATCGCGTGCAGATTGGTAAGCACATTGTGAAGATAGATTTACCGGGAAGAGTCTTAACATTTTCGGTAAATCAGCGGAAATTAATTGCTGCAAGTGTGTCTCGAAAAGATGGATCAAAATTGAAATAATCACATTACAGCGATTTTAAAAGAAGATAGCGAACACGAAAACGAAACAAACTTGTAACCGTTAAATTGTCTACTGCCATAAAATTTTCAAAATCGCTTCACGAATTGGACTTTCTTTCAGAGAAAGCTGATAATGCAATATATTTCCGCTTATCTTATTTTCCTGCTGGGAGGGATGAACGATTTTCGGGAGGCGATGGACGGTGAATGCAGCAATCGTTATTCCATTCCGATTGTGCGGTGCCAAGAACAAATCGAAAACGGAACTGGAACTGGAACTGGCACGACAGGCTGACGACGTCGGCGTGGAGAGCGGTGGAGGTGTGGGCGACTAGGATGAATGGACATGTTTAATTTTATGTTCCTGACCTTGTAATAAAAGAATGAAGGTTCTAGCTATGCGAGTCGTTGCATCTTTCTTTTTCGTCCATTCAAACCGCCTAACAAACGACCCGACCGGGATCGGCGGATAAAGGGATGGACAAACGGACGAGAATTTATCGAAATTTTATGGGGATTTTCGTTATTCGAGATATTGGCTCGGAAATCGAATTAAATTGAAATAGATTGCCAAGTCCTTTTCGGTTTTAATGTGAAGCATTTTATTGAATGGTCAAGAAAAAGAGGGTGGGGAGTTGTATGGTCGATTTATTTTAGACCGCATTGGAGTTTTTGTGGGCTTTTAATTATGAACTGGGAGTTAGAAATGGATTAGTAGGGAGGATAGGAGTTCAAACGTACATAAAAGATTGTGTGCATAGATTTAGGGATATCTCTTTGAGGTAATCCGGAGCAGATAGGTGCTTGACTCTAAGCTTGTTCAGGAAAACTTTGCTGGCGTTGCAAAGCGTTGAACAGGCATGGAACAGGGAATTTCATATTCAGATTTCTTCAAATGAAAGCTATGCTAGCTGTCATATAATTTAAGAATTTTTAAGATGATTAATGATTAGAGAAAGCAATAGAGTTCATCTGATTATGGATAGAATCATTGCTTCGAGAATATATCTTATTGGTTTTAGAACTATGAAGTAAGCTATACCTAAATTAAACTGATATTGTCTCTATCAGTATTGAGGAAAATATCCACAAAAGAAGCTTCGCATATTTAAAGTAGTAATGAAAGTAACTTAGTCATTCTTTAGTAGAGCTGATATTATTTTCATAACAAGAAAATGAGCTCCAAGTTGGGCTCTCCAAGTTTAGTATGCCGTGTACGGTTGTGGCTGCAGAATTTCTCTTGCGAAAACCTCTAAGTACATAAAGTACAGTGTCGTGGCGTTCATGGAAGCAAAGGAAGCATTGCTTCCCTTACATTTGACTGACATAAATTTTAAGTCCATCGATTTTTTTTTTGTAATAGTGAAAAAATCGTATATAGACATTTTTTGAAAAAAATTTCCCAAATCAAATTTTGAACATTTCACACAGCTGATGTGGTAACACCACAGATTGAGAAAGAACCACCAGCGTATGGAAACAACGTAAAATTGCATTTACGAGTGTTAATTTGACTCCATATAGACTAGACTGTGACGTCATTGAAAAAAATGTGCTTATACGATCTGTTTGGAAGCAATGAAGAATTTGCTTCCTAGGGGAAATTATCTTCTCAAGAGAGAGACTCAGAGCGGAGCTGCGAACGTATGACCGCTGTGGAACTTATTTCAGGGTTCCCCTTACGCGTAGCAGAGTACATTGTAATAATTTTCCTTTGCTTGTAAAGATTTTTTGTGAACGGAGAATGCTTGCTGTGATCGAATTTGAGTTACGAGATGTGGCAAGGGCTGCCAGAGGCTGTTAATTCGACAAGCCGGCATTTTATGGGTTATATTTATGATTTATATTATGACATTTTTTTTGTATGTGCTATTTTGTATTGAAATTTTAATTGGTGAAGACATATAGTCACTAATAGCCTTTAGAATTTGGTAATAATATTGCATGGTAATAATAGGTGAACCTGTAGACTAGAATTGTGTTAAATTGAATGTGTAAAATTACTGTGTAGAATTACATGGTTTGTTTGATTGATGTTTGAAATAGTGAAAAGTGGAAATAGGTGAATGTGTTTATTTGTTCTGTGGGTCAAAATTTTATAATTCGTAAACTTATTCAATTTCTCTTTGGATCTCGGTGATTTGCTGAAAAAAGACATCATCAACAATGTTCGATTGAAACTCAATTCGTAAATTGTCTCTTTAACAAAGAGATATACTCGGCAGTTTGATTGCAAAATTAATAAATGAAAAACTCGGAACGGATTACTGGTTGTAATATTAAACAAAAATAATATTACTGGCCATGTGTGTTATTTTCCAACGATTCAAACTCGGTGAACTATCGGAATTTGTAATTTAAATAATGTTAAAGCTGTGAACAGGCATGATACAAAAAGCATTTGTCATTTCCAATCAGTCTTTTTACTTTCCAAGCTTGGTTTCGGCCCAAGAATTGAAGAATTGCTGAATAGTTAATATAAATAGTCAGTGATATTGCTCAAAGTTAGGAGAAATAGAGAAATAATGAAGATACTACTTAATATACATTGTGTGCCATTTAGGATGTCAAGAACAAGCATTACATAATTACAATGAAAATGTGGATTCTCGCAACAGTGAGAAATCATCTAAAGACAAAAAAATGTTTGATAGTACATAACTCATACTTGCGAGCTCATCTGGACCAAGCAAGAGTTTTTTCCGGAACAGCAAATTATATTCAAAACGATCTCATGAGTAGCTTTTGAAAGAGATTTGTAATGAAATTCAGCAAATCAAATTCAGAGCAATATTATTAGTTAAAACAACCAATATATCATATCGTCCACAGCTTTCAACAACCTTTTGATTACTCTACTTCTTTCTTTAAAGCTTTCTTTAAACTTTCATAAATCTTACAGGTGTTTCTGATAACCAAACTGTGTCCCATTCATTTAACCTTGTTTTGCTTACTGTTCTAAAATTTAAAGCTATGAGGAGCCTTTGCAATATATGGTAAAACAATTGGATTGCAAACACGTATAAAAGAAATGTATAAAACCTCAATATTTATTAATTGCTTCGCACATTGACTAAATTTGGGTGTATTAAAATCGTGGAATAGTATACTCGAATGTAGATTTTTTCCCAATCTGTTACTAGTTTTTCAACAACAACAATGAGCATATTTGCTTTGTATTAATTCTTCAAAAAAGGTTTCCGAAATTAGCTCCAAACACTTTGGACTTAACAAAACTTTGCACTTTTGGAGATAAAAGAGGCTGCTGCGCCGCGGTCACGTTAGACGTAAAGAACGCCTTCAACTCCGCGAGGTGGAGCCGTATTGTAGGCGCTCTGGTCGATAATGGAGAGTCACGCTATTTGGCATCTATAATTGTCGACTACTTTAAGGAAAGAACCTTATGCTACGACTCAGAAGAAGAACGAAAACTCTACCTCGTAACGGCGGGAGTTCTTGGCCCCCTACTTTGGCACGTAATGTACGACGGAATACTTAGGCTACGAGTACTCAGAAATGTGGTGGTGGTTGGCTTCGCCGACGATATTGGCATCGTAATTCCAACCCGTCATCTTGAGAAAGTCGAAATTTACGCAAGCGAAGCTATCTGGGCGGTTAAATCATGGCTTGGTTGCGCTGGGCTTAAATTAGCCGACTATAAGACGGAAATGGTACTAATTACGAAGCGGAGGAAACTACCAGAAGTACGAATAAAGGTTGGTGACTGTATAATTACCCCGCAGCCTGCTATAAAATACCTAGGCGTAATTATCAGTAATTAGCAGCCTACCGACTGATTGCACTTCGAACTTGCTGCGCCTTTCGAACAACGTCTTATGAGGCAACGTGTGCTATATCCAGTATGCTGCCCATCAAAATTATTGCGGATGAAGCGCTTCGACCCTGTGGAGAGAGAGAGATTCAAAGGCTGGTGTCAATGCGCTCATCGCAGAGTAACTGAGAAGAGGCGCAAAACGGGCGTTGGACGTACATATTAATCCCCAACGTTGTGCAATGGGCTACAATAAGCTATGATCTAACCCAATTTTTGAGCGGACATAACGGTTATCGGTATTATCTGCATCGCCTTGGACTCGACACCTCATCGGACTGTCCAGTCTGCAAAAATGTACCCGATGATGCGGAACACGTTATGTTCAGCTGTCCGCGCTTTGATGTATGCAGAAGTAGCCTAGAGACGGTACTAGGCACAATGATATCAGCGGTAAATATCGTAAATTGCATGCTGAAATCCCAAACTGCGTGGAATGCCGTCGAAAAAACACTTCAAAATATTCACCGCAAACTGCGTGACGTGGAAAGGTACCGAAAGAAGGAAGAAGAAAGGATGCGTAGAAACAGCTAATGGCTGATCCATTCCCGCGAAGTAATGCTGAATAAGTAGTCTTGTGGGGAGTGTGGAAGAAGAAGGTGGTTTTAGTCGGTAAAAATCCGGCTTGTTCCAGGGCAGGAGCTTTGAGGCATCTCCTAGAAGATTTTCACATTCCAAAGACGAAAAAAAAGCCCGAAGTGTGATCATGGCTAGATTCAAACCATGAACATCATGCGTTAGCAGATGGTGTTTTGCAATCTCAATTTTATTTTCTTTTATGCTACATTAGAAATTTAATTTTCTACAAGCTGATCACTGCTTTCGCAGTTAGCCATACATAAATACTCTTGTGGTTAAATTAAAACAGTATTTTTCCTTCACATTTACATTGGCGAGCACACGTGGATACATGTTAACCAAATTCGACATTAAATACTTGCAAAATCCTTAAAAATACATTAATTGGCTTCAAATTGCTGCAGTTGAAATATTTATTAATATTTATTTGAAACAAATAATAAACAAAATTATTAGTTATAAGCTTAGTCTAAGTTTTAAAGCAAATAATCGAAATGGGCAATATATCCACTTTTGTACGTTCATGAAAAACAAGTTAAAATTTTTTTTTTAATATTTAGTCCAGATACCTTTGGCTTTAATAACAGCGAGCATACGCTTAGGCATGCTCTCCACTAATTTTTCAATTTGCTCCTGTGGAATATTACACCACTCCGTCTGAACTCGACACCAAAGCTCATCTAATCCCTTCGGTGCGGTGTCGTACCGAGCTAGTCATTTTTTCAGCAAAGCCCATACATTTTCGATCGGGTTCAGGTCTGGGCTTTGAACAGGCTACTGCATTTTTTTAAAACGATGCCTGATGAGCCACTCTTTAACGATTTTCGCCGTGTGCTTTGGGTCTCCATCCTGCTGAAAAATGACTTCATATTCTGAATAAGCACGTTTGTCTACGGAGTCTGGTAGATTAGACTCCAAAATATGAAGATATTGCTCCTTTTTCATAATACCATCGATTTTAACCAATGGACCTACGTTCCACCAAGTGAAGCAGCCCCACATCACCAAGCCGCCTCCTCCATGCTTGTTAGTTTCTTTCACATGATGCTTTTTCAATTTTTCGTTTGGGCGGTGCCAGTAATACTCCTTACCATCGAACTGTAATCGGTTTATTTTGGTCTCGTCGGATCAAATTACTCTCTTTCAATCATCTACGCTCCAACCCTTGTGCTCCTTACAAAATTTGAGACGTGCTGCAACATTTTGCTCTGATAGTGCTTGTTTTTTTTTTTGCTTAATTGCCCGCTGTTAGTCCGATCCTGTGTGTTGTCCACTTAATGGCAACTGCAGCCTCTTTTGGTGTTGTCTTCGGTTTGGTGGTCATGAGGCGCTCCATAGTTCGAGCATCCCTATTCATCCCCTGGTCGCGATTTATTAGTTTCAGCTGCACTAACATTGCGTCCCTTTCTTACTTAAAGCACGGTTCGGTGGCAAATACCCAGCGATTTAGCTATTTTACGTGCTGACTCAGTGTTTTTCGTCATTTCGACAATTTAATTTTCAAAATATTCCGGTATTTTCTCTATTTTTGCTTCAAAATTGAAATACTCATAGTAAAGGTAAAAACGCGTGACTGATTAAATCGAACTTTTATGCTTTGCCGCGTAAAACACTATTTCGCACAACGTTAACACTCCAATTGCTGTGAATCCCGTTATTACGTTTTGTTTCGATTCACAGATCAGTGTTGCAACATAGCAGAAACGAAACGTGCAAAAGTGGATACATTGCCCATTTCGATTATTTGTTTTAAAACCTAGACTGAGCTTATAAGTTATAATTTTGTTTATTATTTGTTTCGCATAAATATTAATAAAGATTCAACTGCAAAAATTTCAAATCGATTAATGTATTTTGAAGGATTTTACAAGTATTTTAAGTCAAATTTGATTAATATGTATCCACATGTGCGTGCCACTGTATGTGACGAAAACGCCTTGGTTCGGACCACCCATTCACCTCTTTCAAAAAGCGCCTCCTTTAAATTAAATCCACCTCAATGATTTCCAGCATAAATATTTCTGCAACAGAAAAACTCCTCCATCCGACAAAAGCCATCACAAATATTAAAACTAATTTATATCATTCAATCTAAGTGTTTACATGCAATCTACAAAAACCACAGTCGCGTCATTCTACCTCCTAGGCCGACAAAATATGAAGTTTCCGTATGTTGTTGTTCTCGGTGTTCCTTCTCCTTTCGAATTTTCTTGTCGAAAAGCCTCAGTACTTCGTACGAAACAAAAGCAGAAAATATAAAACGATATATGTACATAATCTAGTGCTGACGGTTTTTATGATTTATTTCTTGAGGCGAAAGCAAGTACCTACTCGTAGTTACCTCACTATCAACCGCTCACATATGTAAAGTGTGTACACAGCGGAAACATTAGGAGCAAACTTAGACTGAAAGCAAACACAAGAAAAATCTTGACAGTCAAGATCCTTTGGCGTGTGCCTACTCCATATCATCACGAGTATCACAGGATGAACGTATGCAAAAGTCAGGATTTACAGTACTCTGAATTATTTGCGTACACATTTCAAGGACACTGTCTCTCCTTCTGCGTTTTTATAGTCTTAATTTGCAGCATTCGCTCCATCTGCAAGGTTGGTAATGTCAGGCGACCTGCTAAGGAATTCAAGTCATATCTTGACAGTTATGTTGACAGTATATTTTTCCCAAGAAGTTTAGCGGTCACGTTAGCGTCACGTATCACGTCGAAAACGAGCAGCGAAAAATTCGATGGGCGTGTGAGTCATCATCTTTATATTTTCCTCGAATATCAAGTAGATTAGCATCCGGGCAAGGATGGATAATAAGCTGTGGACGTGAAGCTTATTTATTGGGCGCATAAATCATTTGTAGTGAGGAAATCTTGAAAATTCATCGGTCCGTACTCCCACTTCGATCATTACGAGCATTCACGATCCGCCTCTGCAGCTCTTGATTTTTTATGTCCTCATAGCCCACGGCAGCTGGCACCCTGCCATCATTGCATTGCCTGTCGATGAAAAATCTCATGTTGCACGCAACAGGAACATCCCTGCTTGTTTGTTCCGGACACATGGCTTCGACATGGGGGGCAGCCGGGTGAGCGTAGTGCAGACTTCGCAGAGGTTGTGATTCCATTAGGGAGCCCGGAGCAACTATACTATACAATAACGTGTCACTTGCCAACCGATATTTACGTCTGTATGTCGGTCCTGCCATATAATATATGAAAATGGCAATTTCTGTTCCGTTTTATTGATTAAATTCCTCATCTATTTCGGGGCGGTATTTTTCGCCTAACTACGCCGGTCGTTGCCTAGTCAAGCGAGAAGATGAAAGAAGTGCTCGGGGGCTCTCTTCGAGAGCGATACAGCACCATCAGACTGAAGAAAGTTTGAGAAATTATGATGGAAAGTGTGATGGCCAAAGGACTGGAGGTCGTCTTTAGATATATCTCTTATTTCTGAAGTCGGGTTGGGTATGGTTGAACGGGTCTGGGAAGGAAAGATGTTGACTGCTGCTGGTTATGTTCTTCTAATCAAACTCATAGTTTCGGGAAAAATCAATAGATACGCAACTTTGAATAACATCGTTATGAGAACGAGCGCTAGAGGTTACGAGAAAAACGTGACATGATGAATGCCTGTTTTATGCCGCCAGTTACATCTGACGCGCGATTCAAACCGAACTGAATCATCATGCTCGCAGACGAGAGGTTAGAAACGTGAAAATACTTTGATAAGAAGAAAGTTAAGATCAAGGTGTTGTTTCTTCCTTTTCGCAGGCTGTGATTTCGGGGAGGATGAAAGGAGCGCTTAAACTTGTACAAAAATGTTTTTATTAGGCCATTAGTTGCTGCGGTGGATTTAAGTGAAGCCTGGCAAGTTCGGCTAGATGCGAGAAAATGTTGAAGATACTTGGTCTTAAAGTAGGCCTGCGTCGCTGTTGAACTTAAAAGAGGAATTTTTTTCAAATATCCAGAGGCGTTGAATCGTTAAGATGTGCTTCAATGCATTGTGTGGATATGTCTGTGTTTTACAGGAAAAAGAGGCTGATGTCGTTGTCGGGATGAAAGACTTTGATGTCACCTCAAATGTACTGTGTTGGTGCTTTTCGCAGGTTTTTTTTCATTTATTGAAAAATGACTTTTTGGAATCAATGAACTTCAATGTCTATATGTGGAGTAGAACAATTTCGTCGTTTTCTGGTTTCTAAGATGATTTCGTAAGCTGATTTTTCAAGTCATTGAAGCTTTGGTTTCAGATAAAAAAGGAAATGACTGGAATTGTTCTTTGCGGGATCATTAAAATTGAAAAATTTTTATTTATCTTGAAAATTTTTATTTGACAAAGTGGTTTCGAAAGCATGCACTGATTCTCATCAGACACCAGCACACAGTGCATACTTGACTGGTGTGACCACTTGCAGTTGGAAATCATTAATTGTTATTTACGCTGGTTGTGACAAATTTTAACACCTCCGACTTATATCCATGGAAATAATTTACTCATAAAGGTTATTGATTTGTGATCACGGTTCCCTTCTTGTCTATAATCGCATAGACAACGTATATCGTCTCTAAAGCTTATCAAAGCAGAGAATGATTGATACGGGAAACTCGATTGTTTTGCGGAATAAGCCTCCGAAAGCAGAATCAAATTGGAATTGTTCTTTGCGGGATCATTAAAATTGAAAAATTTTTATTTATCTTGAAAATTTTTATTTGACAAGTTTTATTTGACAGTGCATGCTTTCGAAACCACTTTGTCAAATAAAAATTTTCAAGATAAATAAAAATTTTTCAATTTTAATGATCCCGCAAAGAACAATTCCAATTTGATTCTGCTTTCGGAGGCTTATTCCGCAAAACAATCGAGTTTCCCGTATCAATCATTCTCTGCTTTGATAAGCTTTAGAGACGATATACGTTGTCTATGCGATTATAGACAAGAAGGGAACCGTGATCACAAATCAATAACCTTTATGAGTAAATTATTTCCATGGATATAAGTCGGAGGTGTTAAAATTTGTCACAACCAGCGTAAATAACAATTAATGATTTCCAACTGCAAGTGGTCACACCAGTCAAGTATGCACTGTGTGCTGGTGTCTGATGAGAATCAGTGCATGCTTTCGAAACCACTTTGTCAAATAAAAATTTTCAAGATAAATAAAAATTTTTCAATTTTAATGATCCCGCAAAGAACAATTCCAATTTGATTCTGCTTTCGGAGGCTTATTCCGCAAAACAATCGAGTTTCCCGTATCAATCATTCTCTGCTTTGATAAGCTTTAGAGACGATATACGTTGTCTATGCGATTATAGACAAGAAGGGAACCGTGATCACAAATCAATAACCTTTATGAGTAAATTATTTCCATGGATATAAGTCGGAGGTGTTAAAATTTGTCACAACCAGCGTAAATAACAATTAATGATTTCCAACTGCAAGTGGTCACACCAGTCAAGTATGCACTGTGTGCTGGTGTCTGATGAGAATCAGTGCATGCTTTCGAAACCACTTTGTCAAATAAAAATTTTCAAGATAAATAAAAATTTTTCAATTTTAATGATCCCGCAAAGAACAATTCCAATTTGATTCTGCTTTCGGAGGCTTATTCCGCAAAACAATCGAGTTTCCCGTATCAATCATTCTCTGCTTTGATAAGCTTTAGAGACGATATACGTTGTCTATGCGATTATAGACAAGAAGGGAACCGTGATCACAAATCAATAACCTTTATGAGTAAATTATTTCCATGGATATAAGTCGGAGGTGTTAAAATTTGTCACAACCAGCGTAAATAACAATTAATGATTTCCAACTGCAAGTGGTCACACCAGTCAAGTATGCACTGTGTGCTGGTGTCTGATGAGAATCAGTGCATGCTTTCGAAACCACTTTGTCAAATAAAAATTTTCAAGATAAATAAAATTTTTTCAATTTTAATGATCCCGCAAAGAACAATTCCAATTTGATTCTGCTTTCGGAGGCTTATTCCGCAAAACAATCGAGTTTCCCGTATCAATCATTCTCTGCTTTGATAAGCTTTAGAGACGATATACGTTGTCTATGCGATTATAGACAAGAAGGGAACCGTGATCACAAATCAATAACCTTTAGAAGGAAATGACTCTCGTTAAAATTTTTAGAGGGCCTGGGGGTTGAAATTTGTCACAGATTTAATTATTTTTAATGTTAATTGTTAGTTTATTTATAATAGGTTTATTTAGGATACTTAACCGATCGCGACCACCTTTACACTGGAGTTTCTAAAGGAGGCGGTGTTCTAATTATCCTTCCAAGTGAACCCGTCGTGACCAGTTCTTACAAATTTTTTGAGCACAAATTCGTCAGAGGCTTATCCGACAAGCATTACATCTCCATTGGTATTGTTTATATCCCACCTCAATTTGATGAAAATACTTGCAAGTACGTAAGTGACTTCCTTACACGACGATGACAAAATAATTGTTCTGGGGGACATCAATCGTCCGAAAATCAGTTTCGTTCCAGACGAAAATGATGACCGCCACCTTCCAATTAACCTTTTTGACTCCATTGATTTTAACCTTAGAAGTATGTTTTATGGCAACAATTTACAGCAAATAATCTCTATTGCTAACCAGAATGGTAATTGGTTAGATCTTATATTTACGAACTTTTAGCCCAACTATTGACGCCGAGAATCTTGCATCAAACACTCTCCATCATTCCGCTTTTACAGTTGAGCTTTCCCCTACAAATATTTCTTTCACCCAATCGTACCATAATGAAATTGTATCTGATTTCTAAAATCCTGACTACTTAAGCACTATTTAGAAACTATTTGGACACAGTAAACTGGACAATTGCTCTTTCGGCATTAATTGAGATGAATCGGTGTCTTCCTTTTACAAAATAATTTTCAATGCTATTCACATATTCGTACCGAAGCTGAAGAAAAAAAGCAAATTCTCAGAACCTGAGCTTAGCAATAATTTAAGGCGCCTCAGAAACCATAGAAATAAATTATACAAAGCAAATAAAAATGAAAGCTTTCTTTATGAAGGTCTATTGAGACTATATGATCAGCTATCCAAAGAATTTTCTATCAAATCTCGCGAAGCATATGAGCTATACTTTAATTCAATGATGGAAAAAAATCATTAGTGATCCTAGAAAAATTCATGATTTCGTTAGCTTGAACCGTAAAACAGCTAAAAGAGTTCTCGTATCTTCTGGGGTACCGCAAGGCAGTCATCTAGGTCCCCTGCTTTTTAACATTTTTATTTTTGATCTTTCTGAGACACTGCTTGTTATACCCCATTTCTTTTATGCAGACGACTTAAAAGTCTACCACAGCGTAAACACGTAATTGGACGCAACTTTTCTACAATCCAAGATTCAATTTCTTGAACAGTGGGCAATGAGGATAATCTAAATTTTAACATTAACAAGTGTCATCTAATAAATTTTTCCCGTAAAAATACAATCAAAATATATTTTTACTGTCTTAACAACACCGAATTGAATGGGGTTGATCATATTATAGGTCTCGGGTTAGTATTGGACCACAAGATGCGCTGCAACCTCCACTATGACAAAATCCTCGCCAAAACTAATAAAACTCATTATACATCAGTCTGATGCGGCCCCTAGTAGAATATGCCTGCATAATATGGAACCAAGTTATTAAGCTACATAGTGATAGAGTGGAATCGGTTCAGAAACAGTTTTTACTTTTCGCTTTGAGTGACCTCTATGATCCAAAAGACTTCCAACATCTTCCATCTTACAAAACCAGATTGAGCCTTCTTAATTTAATGTCTCTCTCTTTTAGAAGAATACTTTTAAGCGCTTGCCTAACCTTTGATATTATAAGTGGTGCAGTTAATGTTGAAGTTCTCTCCAACAAAATTATTTTCAATGACCAACCAAGACCACTAGCTATGCAACTCGGCTCAAGGAGTACAATCACCACACTACCTATGCCCATAAATAGGTGTTGTAGGATATTCAACTCTATAAGCAGCCACTACTCTTGGGGTTTCTCTAAATACACTTTCAAAACAAACTTACCAAAGGCCCTATCAACATCCTAATCCCAATTAATTTTCCATCAAACTAGCTTAAATTAAAATAAAATATAATAAAGTAAAGCAACTAATATAAAAGTTGTGATGAATTTTGTTTTTGTAATGTGTTGGACACAATATATGTATTTTGTTGTTGCTATAATGAATTGTTAATGTTTCGCTATGGTGTATGATCCCGTATTTAGTAAATAAATAAATAGTTGTAAAATAGTTGTTACTTTATAAAGGTTTAAATTTGATCCAATCTTTAGAAATTATCTTTTGCGTATGCAAAACCTAAATTTTCAATGAAGCTTTATTATCATCATTATTATTATTATAACTTTGAACTCTCAAAGTCAAATTTTCATGTGATAATCATCAAATTTTCATATTCAATATGAAGCGAAATTTCTACTTTTCTCCGAAAATTAGTCTTTTTGGCAGTTCTTTTGCGCTAGAGTTTTTTTTTTAAATTATTCATTGAGATGTAATTTTTTCATATTTTTTATTAGATAAAATGAAAGTCTAAACAGATTATTAGATAAAATGAATTTTATTAGATAAAATGAAAGTCTAAACAGATGCGTTTTATGATTGATAATCGGAGGTTATATGATAGATTGGAAAAATGCAGTGTTCTCCCGTCCTTTTTATTTGACATCTGTTTAGACGTTATTCGACGATTAGTTCATACTTTTCATTTCATTTTCTTGAACTGAGCCCCTGAACAGCTCGTTGATGCATTTTTATTTCTATGTGTATCTTTCTGCTTTTCTTCGTTTTGATTTCTGTAAAAACGTCTTCTTCGACGCTCAAGTTTATACGTATGTATGTAGGGTCGGCCAAATTTAAGTTTCTTTTTGTATTGTGGCTTAATTAAACATTTCCGCTAATGATGGAACTCAATTTCTTTCAAGTGGCTGCCTCGGCTGGCTTCGCAGTTGCGCATTCTGTCACTGCAATTTTCCAAGACTTTGTTGATGGTTTCGGGCTGTGGCTCGCTGATCGCTTGGATGATGTTGGCCTTAAGTGCTTGAATTGTTTGTGGATTGTTGGCATTACATCGGTCTTTTACGGTTTTCCACAAAAAAAAAGTCCAAAGGGGTCAAATTGCAGCTCCGAGGCGGCCAATTGACATCGCTAAGACAGCTGATAACACGATTCGGGAATTTGGTGCGTAAAAGGTCGATTTTGGCATGGGCTGTGTGGCGTGGAGTGCCATCCTGCATGAACCAAAGGTCGTGCAAATCCATGTCTTCAAGTTCAGTAAAAAAAAGTCGGATAACATAGCTCTTTAACGTTCATCGTTGACCGAAACGTTGTTCCCAGTCTCATTTTCGAAGAAAAATGGTCCAATGATGCCACCACTCCACAATCCACACCAAACTGTCACTCTCTGTGCATGCATTGGCTTCTTGACAATAATGTGCGGATTTTCCGAGCCCCAGATGCAGCGATTTTGTTTGTTTACGTATCCGTCGAGATGAAAATGCGCCTCGTCAGAAAAGATGATTTTTCGCCTAAAATCGGTGTCCGATTCAAGCTGCTTTAAGGCGCCTTCAATTGCTGAGCCAATTGGACCTTATAAGCGAATAATCCGAGATCTTTGTGCAGAATTCTCCTGAGGCTGCTGCGTGAAATGTTGAGCTGTTGAGATCGACGGCGAGTTGATGTTCGTGGAATGAGTCTCACACTCTCGGCGACAGCAGCCACATTCTCGTCTGTGCGCACCGTGCCACGACAGGGGCCATGAGTGTAGTCCACTACCATGCCAGTCTGACGAACTTTTTGCACAAACTTGCGTACAGAAGGCGCGATGGGTGCTTCATTTTGGCCAAAACTAGTTCTAAAAAAACGCACTGTTTGAGCTACACAGCACTCACTTTGGAAATAAGTTTTCAATATTTCCCAACTTTGTTCAAGCGTAGAGCGACTCATTTCGTTCCGCGGAGGTATGATACTGACTTTTTGTCAAGACTTCGAGCAGGAAATAGCTTTCGGTGTCAAAATAACCTATGATTTAAAAAGAAACCACTAGATGGCCTACCCTGTACAATTCGTAGTAACAGACGTTAAGCCCAAAAACCACCACAAGTAAGAGAAATGTTATCAAACGATACCGCTACGGTAACTACGGACCAAATGTTTATGGTTAAAATGATAATGCATATTTCTCTCAGAGAAAATTATAATTTGCTTACAACGTCAACTATCATTTCTGTTATCTTTACCTCCAAGAATTTTACTTATTGTAAAAATGTAAAAATTCTACTATTAAGCACGCACTTCTCTTTACATTCATTGCTATTCATAGACCTCTAGCCATCATCATGCCTTGATAATCGCAACCAAACCACTACTAAAATTTTCCATGCGACTCTGTACCGCTCCATGCAAACACTCATACACTTTAATTTACACTCGAGCAAAACATCTTTTGACCTCGCAGAAAGCAACTAGTATGGAAATTTTCATATTCTTGGTCATGTATTCATCTTGATTATCATAAAAGAAAAAAAACATGTATATTAGAGTCTTGGCCCAGGTTATTCTACCGTACCTGTACACTTTCGGCTCGCTCACTTCTTGGAGAAGAAAATTCCAAACGTGGTGACATCAACAACAAGGTTTGCCGAGCCGATTTAGTCCTTTTTGGTTATGTCGTGGCTTATGGGTATATGGATGGCTGTGAAGCGTTGTGAATGTTGAAAATATTTCACGTAAGCTTTGATATGCTGATAACATCATCCAATTTACATTCTGATATGTACACGAAGAAGAATTGCATGAGACGTAATACTTATTCGTTGTAATAGCATATCCATCCCACGGTGTTCTTTAGCACAAACGAAACCAACAATTTCTCATTCCTCTCTCGGTTTCAGAGTCCCAGCTCAGCAATTCGAAGCTCTCGCAAGGTCGAGGTTTCCTCTGGGGTTCTTTCTTCTGCTTCTTCTTTTCAACGTCCTTTGACTTTAATCTTAGTTATTCCAAGCATTCATCCATCCATACCTACACATACCTAAACAAACATTCGTATGAACATCATAGTAGGTGGTATGTGTGCAGTTAGATATTCCACAAGGATGATTTGTAATCTTGCAAATTAAACAGAACCGCACACTAATAAGATTGTATGCCTTTGGGGATACACGCGAGTAGAGTACATACTTATGTGTGCAGAAATATAGGATATGATGTATACGGAAAAATGTTGTTTTAATTTGAGCATAATTTGAAAACCAAACTTTAATTCGAATGGGTAATTTGTTGGTTGTAATAAGGCTTTTCACAAACATGTATTTCCTTTGATGAAAAAACCAAAAAGGCTGGATGTTGGGTGTTGGTGACGGTAGCTGTGATGGAGTAAGCATTTCGTCGCCTCTAAGGAATATATAAAGATTTTGTGGTAGTTCTTCCTGCTGTGGTTGTCTGTGCTATGAGAAAGGATCATGGATGATAGTATTTCAGTCTGAAAATTGGTAAATCCTTTCTTTTCGTACAGAAATCAATGAATGAATTTGGCTAGAATTTCAATCATGCTTTGTCAGTGTTTTTTTCTATGATGATACCAAAGTTCAGTAGTGGTAAGAAGAAGAAAGAAGTAGTGGTAAGCTCTTTAATGACACTGGAAGAAAATTTATATTAAGTCACAGGTAAATAAAGCTCAGGTCTTTAGTCATTGAATATGTCTGAAGACAGTAGAATATTTACTTAAAATTTTGCGATTGTTTCTAATTCTTATACTGAGTTCTTAGACTAAGATATTCTTGAAGCTTCCCGGAGAAAAATATTAGAAATTGTGATATCTGGAAGAGATCCAAAGAGGAATGGAAGACAGATCCAAGATTTGTATATTATAAAACAGAGTTTTTTTTGTTTCTTCCTTTATTTTACAACAGAAGGTATTTGGTAAAAGGAAGCAAAGCTATATTAACATATGTGGAAAAGAGAAATTTGATTGTTACAGAGCTGGGATAGCCAACAAGTTTTTTTAACTGACAAAATTAACGATACAACTTTAAACTTGCCCTTTAACCCATTCCGCCACTAATAATTAAAACTTATTAAAAAATTAATTAAAAACACTATTTAATTGTTACAACTTTTATTTCAAGGAAACCTTAACACTAAACTTCACATAAAGTTAAAATGGTACAGCATAGAACTATATTTTTTTTTGTTATTTGGATATTTGTTTAATTTTCATCTCCAGGGCATGGTATTTTTTGAAACATTCTGACATGTGGAGAGCCACCAAGCATTTCTCATATTCCCATCGTGATTCACTTTTCTTTTTCAGTAATAAACACATTTTTGTTTGACAAGATTTGGAGGAATTTGTCTAGGGAAATGTGCCCATTGTACAGCGTGTAATCGTAAAGGGCATGCTCCTCCAGATGCCCTTCCTCGCCTCTTGTATGGTGATAGCGTAATATTCTCTAATATGCTTTCCGTAATACCTATCCTATAGTCGCTATATGTCAACCTTTGAACATTAGGCATATTTTTATGTAATGCATAGGCATTATACATTTAAAAAACACTTAGCGCCAGACGCCATAGTTTATAGACTTCTGGCACCATGTACATTGTCGATTTCGGGATTGTGATAAAATATAGCTCTACACGTCATAGTACATGGCGAAAAGTACATAGAAGCAGACGCTATGCTTATAGCCCTCCATGCCATGCACTATAGTCCTCCACGCCATGCACAGTGAAAATGGTGCCTGTGGACACCATTCGTATTTATCCTAACATGACGCCCTTTCAACTCCTTCTTGCAGTTGTCTGTCACAGCCTCTAACAAATCGGTGATCACTTCGTCATTTACCGAGAACTGTCCGTAAATGGTCTCGGTAAATGTAATGTAATCTCGGTAAAGTACTGCTCAAGTAATTCGAAAATAAATTCTTCACGAATGTCTGACTTGAATATTTGGTAAATCATATTGATTTCTAATTTGCCTTCTTCAACAATTCTTTATTCTTTTTGATCTAGATGATGTCGAAATAGCATTAACGAATCGGTCATTGTTGCAAGGGAATATGTGCCGATTTATCAAAAACTGTTTTTTGCATTAATGTGATTAAGAGATCTAGACGCACCAGTTAGAGTTGAAATGGGACATATTTTAAAAACTAAAATAGAAGTAGGATATTTTGCGAAATTGTCACATGTCCCTCTTTAACACTGAACTGGGGAAGGTTACTCCTAGTAGGTTATACATGTTTGAAACTGTCATGCATCCCTCAGCGTTAGGAACTAGACATTCACTTCTTTTATTAAAGTAAATAATATTATTATTATTTGATTACTAGCTTGTATATGATAGTTTTAATTATTGCAGTGCACATTTTTGGTATATTTTGGTTTGGACATTGGTTTTGTGTTAAACAAAAATAAGCAAAAGTGAAACCGAGCTTTCTCCTCGCAAACGAAGAAAGGGAATGGATAATGCAGAGAAATACCCCCGAAATGTTATAAAACTAAGCCGTGTTAAAGGTTTATAGTACACATCTTATGCCAGAAAACCCGTAAGTGCGGTAAACACTGGACCAGACTGTTTGTGTAGGCTCCGATGTTTTCAACAGTTCAACGACCAAATGAAGGCAGAGGTGCGTGCCTACTTTCTTTCTCTTGAGTCCAAAAATATACAGGATACTCATTCACAAGGTCTTCTTGTGTATTGAGAAAATGCCAAACGTCGCAGTAAGGATACACCCAGTGTCGAGCTCATGGAAATGGACGATTCTCAACCTAAAACTCCTGCCAAAACTCATTTCTTCGACTACCAAGTAAAACATTCAGGCAAGTTTTATCCCGTGCACAAAAAAGCTTTCATTTCTTTGCACGCCATTTCTAAAAAAAGAGTGGAAATACTCTGTTTGTTCCTGTCGCAAAATAAGTCTCCGCATGATATGAGAGGTAGAAGTGTAAGCAATGTGAAATCAGATCAGTTAGCCACGGCTGTCTTCAATCACATTAAAAAATGTCCTGCGAAGCTAACTCATTATGGTTCCACCAAAAAGGAGTATTTGGACTGTATCTTAAACGTGAAAACTATGCACAAAATGTTTATTCAAGGGAACCCGGATTTAGAAAAGCTCATATCCTACAAGTACTATCTGGAATATTTCAACAAGAACTTTAACTACTCTTCTGGCCGCCCCCAAGTCGACGTTTGCTCCACGTGCGAAAGACTGAATGTTAGGATAAAGGACCCTCTACGAAATCCTACAGCAAAACGAGTTGCAGTTGCTGAACTGCTCGTTCATAAACGTCGGGCAAACAAATTTTATGCAGCAATGAAGGATGCTGCAGACTCAGACTGTTCAACTGCAGTTTTGTGCTTTGATTATGCGCAAAATCTCCCGCTGCCCGCAACCCCAGTTCAAGAGATTTTCTACATGCGACAGCTGTGGTGTTTTGTTTTTAGCATCCACGACCTTAAAACTAGCAAGTCAAAAATCTACACCTATCATGATTAGCACAGAGGGAGAAGCTAGAAAAACCCCGGATGAAGTATGTTCATTCCTGAATGACTACATAAACACACAGCTACCTGCAGAAATAAAAAATTTGATCCTATTCAGTGATGGGTGCACAGGTCGAAATAAAAACCACAACGTGATTCGATATTTAATGAACTTAAGACACTGGGAGATTTAAATCCATCAAACATTTTTTTCCGGTCAGTGGACACTCGTATTTGCCATGAAACGGCAGGTAAGAAAGGCGGATCGGGTGTACACTATGGAGCAGCACAATGATATTCTAATAAAGTCAAGCAATACTGGAAGGTTCAGTGTAAAAAAATTGAAGATCGAGGAAGTAAAAGACTTCAAGACATGGTGGCAAAAAAATACAAGAAAACAGCTAGTGCTTATGACAAAGAGAGCAAAGTAATAGTGTCCTTTAAAACATCAAAATATAGGCACTTTGAGTATAAGACCCACCAGGGAGGGCATCGTTGCTCACACATTCAACTTGGCCACCAGCGGAACCCCTCCTTCTCTTCCGAACATCAGGGCCTATCCATCCGGCCGAATACCCATCGATGGAAAGAAGCTGGACGGTATACGGAAGCTGGATAGCTATTTGGTGGATCACAAACTTTACAAGCAGCTCAAAAAGTGGCCAAGAATGGAAGCCGCGGCAATCGAGGCCGACCGTGATTCAGAGTAGACGACATAGGCGTACGGACCCATATTTTTAATACTTATATTATTTTTATCATTCATTATTTTATTTTTGTTTATTCAAATGCATGCAGCTAACTTTTTGAGCGTGTTTCAATTAATGCTCATTAAAACAACCATTATTTTTTGGTCTTTCATTTCACCAATGTTGAAACGGGGCTTGTTTAAAATTTTAAAATGTTGAGGAGTACATCCGAAAACATTTTTTTCTGCACAAATGCTGCAGCTACATCCTCAATATTAATATAAATGTTATCGATGCGAAAAAATCGGCAAAAGAAAATTTAATTAAAAAATTCGAAGTGTTTTTTTAATTTTGATATTGTACATTCAACAATGGCCGTCTAGTGTTTTGAATGGCAAGTGGATGATAATAATTTTTTACTTTCCTGAATAAATATCTTAAACTTATCTGGAAATTAAAAAATAAACTGATTTAATTTAAAAATTGGAATTAATTTGTTTGTCACAAATTGCAAATTTGGTGATAAATCTCATATAATTAAACATTTAATGTTTGCATGTAAAATGTCAAAAAATTCGTAATCACTTGAAATGCCACTGCTTGAACCAACTTACAGAGCATGTCCACTGTGGTGGAGCGCTTGACTATTTCAAGTAGATCTAAAGCAACAGTAAAATATAGAACCGAAGGACTGTTGTGGATACACATGAATGAATGAAACCAACCAAAAATACTAAAGAATACGCTAGAGTACCATATTGATTGGTTTCTAATGTATTTCAAAATTGAATATTTGAGCTATTCATGATCATTGCAAACCTATAAAATGCTGCCAAAAAAAATAGGGAAAATGGGTTTGGACTTCACTTAGATTTCACCTCGTAGAACATAGATTTATTGTTTGAGTTCAAAGGATTACAATACTTAAAGAGAGGCTCTGTCAAGCAAAATCTAATGAAAAAATTGTCATCCAACAGCATCAACATCCCAAACTGAGAAAAAGTAAACCAATAAAAAGCGTATAATAATGAGATAAAAGTTTCGCCTGTCTCTTCGACGATTCACAAACAAATTGATTTTTGAAATTGCCTTAAGGGGAGATATACACCTAGGAGCCGGATAAAACGGTCATTTTTGTGCATTTTTTTTAGGAAAACTATTTGAAATATCGGATTGGTAGTTTAATTATCTAAAAGTATACACATTCAAAAGTATGCTTAATTTTTTTTTATTTAAAAATATAAAAAATATACAAGGATATTGTATGATCCTTGGAGCGCTGTAAAAAAACAGCGTTAACGGTACCCACTGGCATTTGTTCAAAAATTATCTGAAGAAAAAAATAGAAAAAGATTATTAAATTAGATACTATAATCTAGTTCGTGTCATAGCCGATTTTGAAAATATCGATTAATGACAAAATGGCGGACGTTTGAACATGAATAGTGATTTTTTGACCAAAAATTAGATATTATTTTGGCTGTAAAACAAAAACTAAGTAACGAAATAAAAAAATCCTATGACAAGTACTAGATAATGTTATATTAAATAATCAAAAAAAGAATTAAAGTAATCAGTTAATTGGTTTTCGAGAAATTTTGGGTACCGATTTGAAAAACGTGTTTTTAAGAAAAACGCGTTTGAAAATTTAGGACTGAATAAATCATTAAATTTGTCAACTAACATGGAATCATCGATACCAGGCCCATAGTGTAAGTCTTTTACTGTTTACGGAATATTCATGGCTTCTAAATTGTCTTGCCGACGCCGTATTCAACCTTCTTTCGTCTGTTCTTGCGCTTGCAGTTCGGCTTTCGCTATGCAAGTTTCGTCTTCTTGCGCTGCGTACAAGTGCGCTCCCGATCCGAACGATATTCTTAACACATTCATGACTTCCAGCGATGAGGTGAAACCATTGTTGAATGTACATGTTGCAAGATATACTGCAATGCTAACGATTTTGGCCCCGCTGTTCATCGTTTTTGGGGCTATTGTCCAAATAAGTTGGTTGCAGTTTTGGGTATACCGACCAACACAGCGTTCCAATAATTTTTCATTGCTGAGGTCTTCGTTTACTGGTTTGATGACATCTAACACCATTTTTGGCAATGTTCAATAATTGTGACGAACATTTTCCAGTTCTCCTTTAGCCTTTGCTCGTTGCAACTGGCACCACGATTCGGGGCCTTCGGGACAGAAATGTTGTTGAGGCTTGCTGTCTGTTGAGCCGTAATGGTAAAATGTTGCCCGTATCGCTTTTTTCATTTCATCCTTGGAGGCACAGTTTCTGCAAATAGCTAAGCCATAGTAAATCTTCAGTATATCTATACACTTTGCCCTCAATTTGTTCTTGCTGCTGATTCCAGGACTTTTTTCTTTCATTCGCGAAGAAGGGTTCACAATCGCTTTTGAACGTGACCCACTCATTCTTTTTTTGTAATTTCAATCTCGTTACCATACGGTTTCGCATTCACTAATCCCGTGTTCGTCTTAGAGTCACCATCCTCGGCGTAATTAGTGTACATAACTCTATACTTTTTCGGCAGATTGTGAAAACAATTCTTTCATGGCGTCTACTTCCATTTTACCTGCCGATCCATCATGATTGGCCTGGCAATTTCCATCGTGATTCGATTTCCATTCCTCACATTGCTCAGTATTTTCGAGTTTATTCCAATAGTTACATTTAGCACAATAAGAAGATTTTACAAGAATATCAAAAACTTTTCCTGTAAACTGTCCAATGAGAACCTCAACTCCCTACAATGAGGTAAAACCACGTTTTCGCCCCGTACTATCTCCAAAAACGATTAGTTTGGTTATACCAGCACTCGAATTTTGTTTTTATTTCCCGTTGTACTTCTTTTACAGCTTGTTTTAACACCAATTGAACAATACTTGAAGCAGCCTAATGAATGTTATTAACTATCGTATCATACTTCGTAAAACACGTTTGATTATATCGGCTGTAACTAGCTTATTTATAGAAATATTAACTTGGTGTTTTCACCAGATATTTTTGAGACCTGTATCTTCACGAAAATGCAATAAAAAATAAATCGATTTTGCCGACCATTCTAGGTGTATATCTCTCCTTAATCTTACTTTATTTCTTACATCAATAATCTTATCATAAAATAGATAAGCCCAAACGTATCTCAAAGCACCGTTGCCATAAATCACGCACACTGTCGATACAAAAATTGAGAAACATTATTTTCACGCAATTTCATTAGTCCAGGCAGTCGATCCGTCTTACTGGCTTGAAACTGAATATCTCTTGAACAAAGTAAAAGCACTTATTTCTCTTATTTTATCAAGAGACAATCGTTCACAGCTACCAACAAGCTTTGCTGAAACTCAGAAGTCGAATTTCAAAGCCAAAAATATATTTTTCTTACAATCCATCTATTTTTCCACTGTCACAGTGTGCAAAACTAGGACAACAACTGACAAATCAGTCATATCCTTCTCGTCCACAAAATTCTAATTAATATATGCTTAAATGGTCCTCTCGTCCTTTTCTACATTCTATCTTGTGAATTTCCAAGTTGGTGTTGCTTTCCGCAATCACATTCAAGCAAAACTCATCAATTTAATAAATAAACAAAATTAAAACGAATCTCCCAAAATGATAATTTCTCCCTTCAAATTCCCAGACCACCCGAGTCTAATATCCATCCGCAATCATTCAGAACTAAGAATGATGTTTCATTTTATATTTTCATCTTCCTGAAACCGTTTCCAGCATCGCTATATCTCTCCTTTTGACATACTCGCTTCAATGACTGACTAGCGTGGCACCTCATCGTCCATCTCGAAATCTTTATTAATCGGATCAAATTAATTTTGACAGTAATTAGAAAACAAAACAAATTTCCAAGAGATGTCTTCCATCACCACGAGAGTGAAAACGAAGAAATTTCGAAATGTAAACTTTGCGTAGAATTTGGGAGACTAGACTGGGGTGCCAAAATATAAATTTCTTCGCCTGAAACTGCCACCACTACCACGTCATGCACCATCATGTAGCCTGGGCGACTGACGGTAGTTATTTCGTCACTTAATTAAATGTTTCTGTTACAAATCGTCCTATTTTCAACGTTTGGTGGCGTCTTCTGGTGTATAGTGAAACTGTTTTTGCTCTCAGTACAACTCATTCAGAGCTCCAGCCGTACTGCCATATATGGCGTTGGCTGAGAACGTCTTAGTACGCTCTGAGCTCCTGGCATCGTGCAGTGATTATGCCATGCTAGTTATGACGAAGATAACAGCAATAAAACTGGCACTGGCATATAACTATGGAGTATTTTATCTACCATTTTGCATTTATCATCGGGCCAAGTGGGTAAAGATGTGCGAACGGATGGATGACATTAACATCATGCCTGGGCTCGGTCGCATTTCCTACCATCACCACGTTCCCTTTGGTGCCTGCAGGAGGTGTCGAGATTCTATGACACCCAGGACGGCGAAAAAGTTTCATCTAGTTTTGAACTTGGAAAATTTAGTTATTCTAATTAGTTTGTTGCCAGGGAAATTTATGAAGTGAAAAGGAACGGGCCTCTTAGTTTCATAGCAAACGGATACGGAATTGTCGTTCCAGCTGTAAGAGGACTATGTGTTCGCTTGTTGCTAGTATGGTTCCAGTTGTTCATCAGTTTAGAACGAGTTAGATACGGAGTGTCTAGTTACTTATGACTTGGAAACATAAATTTCAAAGTTTTGATGACGTGGCGGAAAGTTTTGAGCAGTGGGCTGAGACAAAGGTGGTGACTAAGAATGATAACTCTAGTGGTTTGATCCAAATGACTAGAAGAAAATTTGAATTTCAAATATTTAGAAGTATTTTGGGATGATTGAGTCAAACTGCAAATGCTCATGAAATACCTGCAGTTTTTCTTGTTGTACAGCTTTTTTCGGATATATTCTTTATATTTTGCGTGATTCAGGCAAGAATATTCCTGTCTAGAGAGAGGCTGCATCCACTGTAAAACCAAATAGTTGAGTAATGTGTTGGGATGTTTACTGAAGTTTTTAGGTTTTTTAGAATGGAATTCAAACATCACTTTTTTAAAGATTGGAGCGATAATCGATTAACTTTTGCAATATTCGCGGGATAAGAAAGAATTTTTTTCGGTCTACTGTCACTTATCCATTCACAAACCGGCAATTTTGGCACTAAGTGAAACCAAGGTCGTTTCTGATACTGATATCAACCAGTATCACGCACCTGGTTATCAGTTAGTGCCCCGCTTCTCCACCCAAAGAGGAATTGCAATTTATGTGCGTAATGATGTGCCGTTTACCACACTTAACCAATATACTTCTGCTAACCCAGAGTTTGATTATCTCTGGATTCGATTCAAATTTTCCAAGCACATCATCTTCTTTTGCTTTTTATACCGCAGCTCTGACATGTCTGATGCAAATACTGTTCGTTCCTTCGATGCCCTGTCTTCTGACATTGACAAATTGCTTGGGACATCCCCTTCATCTGAAATCATCCTCGCTGGTGATTTCAACGTGCATAACGTTCAGTGGCTCAGACACTCTTTCACCACAAATCCGGCAGGCAGACATGTTGAGCTTTTTAGCGAGTCGTTCAATTTGGAGCAGCTAGTAGATTGTGCAACAAGAATTCTAGACATATCTGGGCACAATGCAAATCTTTTAGATTTATTTCTAACTTCACACCGAGATAAATATTCGATCTCAGTTTCTGCGCCTCTTGACAACTCGGACCACAATTTGATCTCGGCCCAATTTAACATCTCTTCTCTGATTAATACTAATCAGTTTCCTACCAAACGACTGGTCTGGCATTATGTCAAGGCTGACTGGACTGCGTTTAAAAAATATATCAGAGAGGTCGATTGGTCCGATTGCTTTGCAACAAAGAACGTCGAATATATAGCTTCCACCATATCTAACTTCATATGGTATGGAATGTACACTTTTATTCCGCATGCCTTCAAGAACACTAAGCCAACCACTACCTCATGGTTTAGTTACGAATGCCAAGAGGCTATTCGCACTAAAGAGGCGGCATTCCAAAATTACAAGCTATCTCCGTCTGATGAATCAAAAACCCTTTACAAGGCCGCTCGCAATACCTGTACATCCACTATCAGAAGAGTTAAATTCCAGTGTGACTAAAATATTAAACAGAAGGTCCTTGCAAGCCAGAAAGGAAGCAAAGGCTTCTGGTCGCTTGTGAAAAGGATTAAGAACAACTTCTCCAGTTCCTCCGTGCCACCTCTTCTTCATGGTGGTAACGTATTTACTGAGTCATTGGACAAAGCTAATATTTTTGCTGAGATTTTTGCTACAAACTCTTACTTGCCACCTTCATCACTGAGTCCTCCTACTCCTCCAATGTGCGTTTTCAAGCAAGGGCCTTTATTTTTCCGCACAAGAGAGGTATTGAAAATACTCGCCAAGCTTGACGTTTCCAAATCTGCCGGTCCTGATGGTATTTCGCCTCTCGTACTAAAGTGCTGCGCCTCCGCCTTGGCTAAACCTTTGCGCAAACTATTTTACCTGTCATATTCGACTGGAATATTTCCTTCCGCATGGAAGCTTGCACACGTTCAGCCCATACCTAAAAAGGGGGAGGCCTGTGATCTCTCTAACTATCGACCTATTGCAATCGTTTCGGTTCTGTCTAAGGTATTCGAATCTCTCGTGAATTCAAAATTAATAAAATATCTTGAGTTAAACCATCTTATCAACGACCACCAGTATAGTTTCCGTTCTGGGCGCTCCACTGGGGACTTACTTACATTTCTCACTGAGAGATGGAACCGTTTTCTCCATAATTTTGGTGAAGCAATGGTCGTTTCTCTTGATATTTCGAAGGCCTTTGACAGAGTCTGGCACCCTGCCCTATTAGCCATGCTTCGTGCATTTGGTCTTCACCCCGTTCTTGTCAAGTGGATTGAAAGAGATCGTTCCTTTCAAGTTGTTCTGGATGGACACAAATCTTGTGCCCACACCACCAATGCCGGGGTTCCGCAAGGTACTGTTCTTTCACCAACTCTCTTTCTTTTATTTATAAATGACCTCTTTTCCTACACTTTCAATCCGATTCATAGTTTTGCCGATAACAGCACCCTTGACTTCACATACTCTTTTGACAGAGTAGCTGACTCTCGTGGAAATGCTACTTCTGTTAGTAGAGATCGCATGTTTGGATCACTATACAGGGACCTATTATATATAATGCGTCCAAAACCCAATGCTGTCGTCTATCGCTCAAGCCTTACCCTCCTCCTACAAGCCACAATATTTCCGTTGATGGTGTGAGTATTTCCGAATCACCTTCGCTGAACCTATCAGGATTTAACATCTCCAGCAAACTAAGCTGGACCAGCCATATTTTTCAAATTGCGAAATATGCCATGAAATGCTTAGGATTCCTTCAGAGAGGCAAGAAATACTTTACACCATCAGACATAGCGCACATCTACAAGACTCTCGTAAGACCAAGACTTGAGTATAACTCCCATATATGGGCTGGGGCAGGTCGCTTTGCTTTAGCGAAACTAGACAAAGTCCAGCGCAAAGCTTTCAAGCTTATTGGCGATGAAGCTATTACCTCACGTATTGAATCCCTTGAGCACCGACGCAATGCAGGTTGCCTTTCTTTATCGATATTATTATGGTCTTTGCTCTAGTGAAATATCAAGTCTGCTCCCTTGTAGAGCACTTCCTACGCGCACCACCCGAGTCTCCCAACGCGCTCACTCTCATTCCCTTTCGATCAGTGCCAGTCGTACCGTCAAATTTAATGATTCTTTCTTATCTAGGACAATACGATTATGGAACAGTCTACCATCTACTGTTTTCCTCGCCAACTATGAGCCACAATTGTTCAAGCGAATCGTGCATCGCTATCTCCTGCAAACTCAATCCTTCTTTTCTCCCCTTCCTTAAATTTCCTTCCGCCAAGGCTGTGCTATAGCATAATAGGGCATCCCCTGAGCCTTGGCATCATCATAGAAAAAAAAATATCAGCCAATAACTATAAATAACTCAATTCCATCCTTCAATCAATTTTATAGTGCCAGTTTTGTAGAAGATTTGGACTTATCGGTGAAAAACGTTTCGAACAAACTTAATAGCCCCTTCATTATTGTGTTTTTTTGCTCCCCCTATCTATAACAGAACAATACTAACGCATTGGGAACAACAACAACTCTCCCTTTCCATAACAGGAGTTGTTCTTGTTTCCAATGCGTCTGCATTGTTCTGTAATGGATAAGGAGAGCAAAAAAACGTGCCTATAATCTCCCTCAGATACCAATTTTTTTTTAGTTACCGAAGGCATCCCAAATGTGCCTTCTGTCATTAAATCAAATTTTTGTTCATCTTTTTCTGCTGCAAATGACATATCCTTCAATTAAATTTCATAAATAATAATTGCATCTTGTCAACAGCACTTGCTAGCATCCATCAGATTGTTCCATTAAATTCCTGCAGAACCGCACCCACAACTCCGACGCATCCAAAACATTCGCTCAATACTTCTGGCCTATATTCACAAGTTTATTGCAAGCATTGTTTGCAACCTGATAGTCCTAATAGCATATAGTTTCGCTTAAATTGTCCCGAGAAAATTGCACTAATACAAATCGCCTTCGCTAACACCCACCACATCCACTCAATTCCGCTCAGCATAGAGGAGACATCGTGTCGTCATTCCACCATTTTTTCCTGCTTGCACTACTGGAACTCGATTGCTGCCTTCCTTGTAATTTCCTCGGAAAGGTAATAACAGTTGCACGATTGTAATGCAATGACCGTCCGATCGCTTTCAGATACGTTATTCACTCCTAGTCCTGGACCCACTGCTCGGCTCAAGCGAACAAAACGGAAATCTCTTGCAGTATGAGAAATTTCCTGAAGAATGCCTGGCGAGCAAAAAACCAAGAATGAAAACAATAAAAA
Organism: Nemotelus pantherinus; assembly: GCA_963978885.1. Classification (NCBI taxonomy): domain Eukaryota; kingdom Metazoa; phylum Arthropoda; class Insecta; order Diptera; family Stratiomyidae; genus Nemotelus; species Nemotelus pantherinus. The sequence goes on along the minus strand of OZ022265.1, from coordinate 46,139,496 downwards.
ATTGTAACCGCTTTTGCCATAATGTTGCCGTCATGTTACTATTCTTTCAAGTGCCATTTTCCACCGTTTTGAACAATAATTCTGCTACGAAAGGCAATTAGAAATAGAGGCTAGGCTCGGTAGAGCTCGTTCGCCATCACTCTCAGCCCACCACAAAACAGGACTCACGGCAGCATCACAACCAGAGCTGCTGCTGGTAGCTCTTGGAATTTGCCCAGACTGTAGTTATGTAGTGTTTAGTGTCGTGAAGGCTTTGGTTTCACTACCACAGCTTGCTGGCTAGAAACTCAGACGGGTAGGCTGGTGGAGTACTGGAATAGTTTATAATTTTTATGTTGAATCGCGAACAAGTAGGTTTCCACGCCACTCACTGTTGCTTCGGTCGATTCGCGACGTAAGTAGAGCTCATAGAAATATGTATGCAGACTATCTTTCACACACAGCATACTTTTCAGCACGCGATCACCATCTTCAGATACAATTGCACAACATGGTTGTCATATTTCGCTTGTGCTAGCGTTCGTGTAGTTTTCTATGCGTAGTTACACAATATATCGTGTGAGGCTTGAATTCCTGCATGAACAGAGTAACATGATTGCAATTGTAATAGTTCTTGAATTCCCAGTTTTTGTTTTTGTTTTTGTTTTGCGTTTTCTTTCCGTTTCTTGAGCGATAAAATCGTCTAGTCAGCGCCCTGGCTGGGTATGGTTGATTTTCATGTATTTATAGTTTTTCTAGTCTAGTATTCTTGTAGTTTTGCTGTTGCTTGAAGTCTTTTCTAGATAATATTTTTATGTAGCACAGGTTCATTTGATGCTCAATTTGTGCATTCATTAATCTAAACGTAACTTCTGCAACAACACATATGAATAGTTTCTCATTTTAATTGTACGAGTAGATTCATAAAATTGATGTCCTTTATCGCGAGAGAAAAAAGTGAATGGCAAGGATTTTTCCGATAAGAACAAAAACTTAGCGATACAACGATGTATGACTCTTTAGCAGCTCAGAATGCGCCATGATGCTGGACGGTGGTCATCCACAGCCTTTTTATGACCATCCACAGCAGAAGCTATACTATCGCTGTCAGCATCGCTTCAATTTTCCAGAGTCCAGATATCATACGACGTATACGACTGGGTGGTTTTCTATAAAAGAAACATAGCTAACAAGCATGTCAGACCGATTCCTGCAGTTTGTGCTCTCTAAGGTACATTTTACGGCTGGAGCCGTAAAATGTACCTTGTTAGTGTTTTGTTGGTGAGCATTTTTTTTTTGATTCATTCACTCACTTCTCATGTCATCTTACCCAATGTATGCATACATATATTTTGCATGATATAGACCATATATAGACGATGATGCTTTTTTCATGCGAATAAACTCGTTTCGTCACCGTTTTCTATCTCGATGACGGAACAAGTGAAAATTTAATTTGTTCCGTTTCGGAACGAAATGTCTACATAGGTACGTGCATGTGATGTGTTCGCTTGCTAAATGCTAGTTTTCCGAGGAGGTAGGCGGTGTTCTTCACTCCAGCTGTGATGTCATAGACACGTAGATCGTAGGATCATAGGACCCTTTGACTTTTGGCATTTGATGCTGTTTTTTTTTCTCAGTATTGGCTGGATGAGATGTAAGCGGGACGGATAAACGAGTCGAAGACATTGGTGAGATAACAAGGACGATAATAGAAGTGGCAACGAGAAAGTTCAAACGTATCTTTAATTGAAAATCAATGAGCACTTCAAGCATAACATGCTTTTGTTGAGTTGATAAAAGCTGTAAATGGTTTGCGAATGTGTAAATATGTTATACTGATAATGCACGAAACAGTGGCTTTGTGGTGTGTTGTTGGGTTCGTAAGTGTGCTTGAGTGAAGATACTAGATTAACTTTGTTACAATCTCGTTCTTCCTACGTACCCCTTGTACCAGAAAAGGATACCAGGGGGTTAGTCTCGGGAGCCTACACTCACCGGAGATGGGGTGGGTGGGCGCCACTCGCTTCCGATCCCAAAACTAACTCACGGCCGTCGCCCGGAAGCGAGAAGAGTTTCGACGGCTTCGCGCACTGCTAGAAACAGAAAATGAACCCGGATTGACACACCAGTGTTAACATTAATTCACAATCACTTTATTCCTTAGATTATCTACTTGTTCGAAAAAAAAACTAAATTTTCATCTATCAGACTATTTACGCAATATGACACGGCGCCGCGATCTTATACGAACTATCTTTCACAAATATCTTTGATATGAGCCTATCTTATCCCTAGTTACAATGTTAGACTTAAATGACTTACTCGGTAATTTGGTCTCCTCGTAGTTCGCAAATATGATTTTCGATCTCCTACTGTAGCGCTCTACTCGCCGTTCCGCCTCTGCGAAATATTCGAAGATCGGCTGCCCTTCCACGATTATCGAGTCGCACAATCTCGTCAACCCGTTGACTCTGCCTTCGTCGACTGCTCCTTCGATTCAACTCTTTGACACTCGTTCGACCTGCACGTTACTCCACTGATGCGCAGAACACCCTTCGAATTGATTCAATCGACCTTCCACGATCACGATCACGGTTACTCAATATTATTCTTCGTCTTTGTTGCCTCCAGCCTCGATTTTCATGTAATGTCCCCAAAAGGAAAAAAAGATCTCATTTAGTTCTTCTTTGCCACCATTCAGTTTCCAACTCGTCCTTACCCTGGTCGTTAGTCAAGAGATCGATCCACGCACTCATCGCCTCGCATGAAACCTCGGCCTCCGCTTGCTGGTCCCGCTTATACGACGGGATCCTATATTATCCGTTTACTACATGTTCACATCCATGCACTTCAAATGCATTTCGGCCGTTGCACTCAGTTCCCGGTCATTGCACTTCCACTTGATAGAATTGAGGACTGGCAATGCCCTATGACGATCTGGCGATGTTCTACTTTCCGACATTCCACATTTCTGCTTCTGCGCAGATCGACCGCTCAAACTGTCAAACCCGTGCCGTACTGACAAATGTCAGAAGTGCAGATGTTTGTTTACCAACGTGAATGGTTGTCACTGTGAGTGCAGTAGCCAAGTGCATGCAGACCAAATTACCACGGATCCGACTTCCAAGTTACCATGGATGATTTAGAGGCGATCACCGCGTTAAACTACGCCAGTAGCTTGTAGCCCTCCGGATTCAGGTAAGGAATCTCGTATGATGCTGTTGTGTGTCGTTACAAATTCGCTAGCTTGCCGGGCCCCCCCCGCGCGATTTGTTGCAATGATGACCGAATCGGATTCATTTCGGGTAAGCTTTGGCGGCGGTACTCCTTCGAAATTGTCCGTGACAGGACTATAACTACTCGCGCCCATAACGCGGTCCGATTCGGTGGAGTTGTCAGGGTCGGCCCCAGCTCTTGGAGGCTCGAACATGATGTTTTCATCCTGATTAGATGCGGCGTTGGCCGTGTCCGTAGCGGGAAAGGCTGGAGGTGTTGTGTTTGTTGATGTCTAGTCTTCGACACGTTGGGTGGGTTGATCATATTCGGCACAGGCCAAAATGAAAATCCGGCCAATACATCGTCGGGTCGCGCAATAGGGTAATCTGTGTTCGTCGTCTTCGGGCGGATTTCGGGTCGAATGATGTAGAAAAACTAGACTTGGGTGTACTAGTCAACGGATTTTGGCTAATGTGCGATCTATGCCATACGCTCAGGTTTTCATCTCCCCCGTTTACCTACTCGCGAACCTCACATTTCCTGACCCTTACGTCTTAAATTTACATGACAATAACCTGCTACAATGGTGTGTACTTTGTTTACGTGCCAATAGGTAGCTTGTAACACTAAATTATCGATCAACCGTGACACCCCCCTCTCCTCAGAGAATTGCGTAGAAATTCTCGACGACATTTCTCGTGAACGATATCTAAAGTTAATTCTGGTTTGATGTCCGAGATTTAGATACGACTTTGCGATTTAGATACGATTTTCATAAATAGCTATCTAGCTCGTTAGTGTTAACTATTCGAATTCTGGATTTCAACTCACGCTGACCCTGTTCACACTGTACCCATTCACACTATTATTCCTGTATACTCCCTCATACATGCTTATGTGTTATGTGTTAGAGAATTTCGTCTGGTTGTGGTATCTGTACCTTTGAAATGCCACAAACTAATGCAAACTGATCTCGTTTTTAGGATCCAACTCGACCCTCTATAAACAGGGGCGCTAACCAACGCTTAAAAGCCAACGAAGGAAAAAAACTAAAATAAACGCAGAAATGAAGATAAGTGGGTACAACTCGGCCCTCCAACGAAGGAAAGGAAAAAAAAAAAACCCAAAAACAAACGCAGAAATATGGACTCCCACCACTCTCACGGTATTCTTTTCCAATTTGTAACATTATCTTAACAACAATTACTAGTATTAATAACCCACTCACACATTATCTTCATACTGACTAAAACTACCTAATCCTATCGCTCGACGTGCATCCTAATTCTCGATGCTCCTCTCGCTTACCTAAGATACCCACCACCAGATATCTCAATTTATTTAGCCCGCCACCAGTCTACAACTACGCTGCTATATCTTAACCCGCCACCACAAACCTACATCTCTGCTCGTCTAGCCCCACCACCAATTATTAGAATCGCGCCTGAAAGAATGCCAAACTGTATGACGAAACAACTAGAAAAACCACGCCTGTATCTACTCTTAAAAGATAATTTAGGGTTCGGCTTATCATTCTTCACACCACGTAACGTTTTAAGTCTTTCGCATGCCACACCCCCATGGCTTTTTGGTTGGAATCCTCCAGCTCATACGTCCATCCGGACACTTTTTTTTTTACCGACAACGGTCCTATGTACTCCGGGGCCAGCTTGGCGGAGAAATACCTTGCCGCGTCTGACAGGACATAATTACGGCGCCACACTAGATCTCCTGGTAGGAATTGTTCTTCTCGTCGCCGCAGATCATAGCGCGACTTTGATTCACGTGCCACTATCTTTAGTCGTTCCTGAACGTCTTCCCGCACCTTCTGTAGTAGCTGTGCTTTCTTAGTTCCGACCTCACATTCATTTCCACTCTCGCGCGCATTCGGACCTTTAACAGTCTGAGGATGGATAGTCATCTCCCTTCCGAAATTCAGGAAGTATGGGGTAACTTTCATGTTTTCATGCGTTGAAGTCCTCAACGCACAGCCTATCTTCGGTAGCTCCTTGTCCCATTCCCGATGATTCTCGGACGCGTAAGTTCGGAGTAGGCGTTTGACATTTTGATTCACGCGCTCCGCGGGATTCGCCTGAGGGTGATATAGCGCGGTAAATCTCATCGTAACCCCATGCTCTTCGGCCATTCGTGCGAATTCTCTAGAGCGGAATTGCACGCCGTTATCGCACACAATTATCCGTGGTACTCCGAACAAAAATAGAACGTTTTCTTCCAGTAAACGTACCACGGCCGCTCCGGTTGCTTTCCTTAGGGGAAATAGCAAAGGCATCTTGGTCGCATAATCTACCACGGTCAGAATATAGGAGTGTCCCCGCAGGGATCGTGGTAGAGGTCCCACGAGGTCCACACAAACCATTTCCCAGGGAGCAGTATCTTCTCGACTCCTCGACACCATCAGACCACTGGGAAGCTTTCGATCTACCTTTACCGCTTGGCAAACCTTACACCTCCGGACATAGTTCCTCACATCCGCCTTCATTTTTGGCCAATATAACTCTTGTGCCAATCGGTCAAAGGTTTTCTGAACCCCCATGTGCCCCGCAGTAGGTTCGTCATGGCCCTGGAACAACGCCTTTGGCCGCTCGTCTTTTGGAACTACTTTTTTCCACTGGTTGTCTTGGAGCTCGGAATACCGGCCTTTTACCCACTTCCACAACATGTTTTCCCCCACCCTCCATTTCGGGTATTTGCCGGGGTCCTTCTGCACCTTCCTCATCATGTTCTGGTACCACTCATCCGTCATCTGTGCGACAGAGACGCAGCCTAGGTTTGCGACAGCCCTCGAGAGTGCGTCGGGCACTAAATGGTCTTTCCCCTTGCGATGGATTACCTCAAAGTCGAATTGTTGTAATCTCACTGCCCATCTAGCTAATCTGCCTGTAGGGTCCTTAAGGTTATTCAGCCAGACCAGGGAGTGATGATCGGTAATTACCACGAATCTTGTTCCTTCTATATAAGGCCGTAGTTTCTCCACTGCCCATAGTACCCCCAAGCACTCCCTTTCAGTAACTGAATACCTTCTTTCCTGTTTGGAAAGCGCCCTGCTGAGGTAACAGATAACCTTCTCACCATCCGGGTGCGCCTGGCTGAGTACTGCGCCTATGCCCACATCCGAGGCATCCGTTTGGACTTTGAATGGGAGGTCGAAATCTGGACAGGTTAGTACAGGCGCTGATGTGAGCTTACGTTTGCACATCACGAAAGCCTGTTCACACTCCTCAGACCATAAAAATTTTCGACCCTTCTTCAAGAGATCGCTTAAGGGAGCTACCATTGTCGCATGACTGGGAATGAATCGCCGGTACCACGATACCATTCCGAGAAGTTGCCGCACTTGTCTTACAGAAGTTGGGCGAGGAAACTCGTTCACCGCTTGAACCTTCTCGGGGTCCACCCTAAGACCCTCCTCATCCACCAGGTATCCTAAATACTTGAGTTGTGCCCTACAAAACTGACACTTCTCTTTCGAAACCCTCAAACCTGCGACTCTCAGTCGCTCGAAAACTTCCCGGAGAACCTTCATATGTTGTTCGAAGGACTCTGTCACCACGATAATATCGTCAAGGTAGGTGAAGACGAATGGTTCCAAAGAAGGTCCAAGTACGGTGTCGATTAGTCGTTGCCACGTCGCACCTGAATTGTGTAGCCCGAACGGCATCCTCAGAAAATGAAAAAGCCCCCGTCCCGGTACTGTGAAGGCCGTGTACTGTCGCGACCCCTCCGCCATCGGTACCTGCCAGTAGGCTGATTTCACGTCTAGCGTTGATAGGTATTTAGCGTTTCGTAGTTTGTCTAGGGTGGAGGAAATATATGGTAGAGGATACGCATCCTTCTCGGACACCGCATTCACCTTTCTGAAATCCACACAGAAACGGTAGGACCCATCCTTTTTACGCACCAGGAGAATAGGCGATGACCAAGGGCTAGAGGAAGGCTCAACTACTCCTAACTTCAGCATTTCGTCTAGCTCGGTGTTAATCTGACGTTGTACTGCCGGTGAAACAGGATAGTATCTCTGTTTGATCGGGGTGGCACTGGTCTTGATGGTATGTTCGACCGCCGTCGCACAACCTAATCCATCTCCCATCAAGGCAAACTGTTGCTCCAGCAGATCTGACAGTTCGCCCTTTTCTTGCTCAGTCAAATGTGACCGATCTCGCAGAGCCCCTCTGACCACTGCCGTCGTCGCGGCCAAAGAATGCCACTGCTGACCCTTCATATCTAATACTACTCCAAATCGTTGCCAGAAATCGATCCCCAAAATCACCTCTTGGGGAACTGACGGGATGACTAATGTGTCTATGTCATGTTTCCGGCCGTTTAAGGTATACTTCAAGCGTACTACCCCAGACACCGCACAGGCTACGCCGTTGGCCAATCGCACCTCTTCAATCTGCTCATGACCCAGCACCAAGCCTTTATCCGCCAAACGAGACCAGCCTTTCCCTCCTAGTATCGTACGGCTCGCCCCTGAGTCCAGCAGCCCCCCCATAGTTACGTCCTCAATATCCACCTGTATGTGCGGACGACTATCATTACTACTCTCCATAAGAGCGTAGTCCACGACTGGCCGTTGTGTCCTCGGTTGCGGCCTGATCCCCGTGCTTGCCTGGCCGCTTAGGAAGCACGCTGCTCGTTTCCCGAAGCCTGTTGGTTTGGTCGGAATCGAGATTCCCCACCAGTAGCCCTCGCCCGACACGTTGGGCATGCCGACCTCATTACTCCCTGGCGTCCGCAACCAAAACACCGCCGTGGCTCCGGGCACTCTCTCGACATATGCCCGTCTCGCTTACAATTCCAGCATTGGGTCCGGCCGGCGTTTGACATCGCAGCGACTCGCTCAGTACCCTCCGTTCCCACGTACGCCAAATCTGGTTCCAAGCATCGTCTGTTTCGCGTGGTGGGCGGTATAAATGCTGCCACTGAAGCCCTGGTGGCATCCAAAGTGCGTCCCATCTTCACGAGATCAGAGATAGATGATACTTGCTTCAGACTCAGCTGTTGCTGATAGAAAGGCGCTATGTTCCTTCTTAATGTTCGCATCTTTTTCTCCTCCGAGCAACCTTTACTCAATCTACTAAAAAGGCGCTCCATTATCGCAACGTATACCCCCATCGACTCATTCTCCCCTTGAGTTCGCTTCCGAATCTCCTCCCAGAGGCGGTCATCGTAATCTGAGGGTAAAAACTCTGCTTTTAATTCCCCCACCAACTCGTCCCAGCATCCGACAATGTTTCGGTTGGCCCTAAACCAGATCAAGGCCCGAGAATCAAAAAGGTCGACCGCTGCCCTAAAAAGCTGTGGCTTACTAAGTCCCCTTGCCTGACGCAGCTCCTCGACGCGCTCCAAGAAGGCATTCACTGATCCGGAGGAATCCCCGCTGAATTTGAGCCCCCACTTGGCAACCTCTGCCAAACTAGCGCCCTTAACCGATTGCGAAACGGATGTACCTGGATCTTCATTAGATTGACCTTCTTCGTCGTCGCTGACACCATCCACTCTTTCCATCAACGAGCCCATCGCCAGAATCAACCTATTCCGAAGACCTTTTGCAGCTTCCCTTTGTTCTTTAGTAACCGCCTGTAAGTTCGCCAAACGACGGAATCCGAATTCCACTTTCACCTTAACCTTGATGAATTCCGACGACGTCCTATCTCCCGAAAATCTGGCCACCAGCTCCTCTATCTCCACTACCTTAGCGGTCAGCTCAGCGTAATCCGTGTCGTAGTCGAACGGGTACTCTGTTTGGACATACGAAGTGTCCAATTCTAATTCTGATTTCAACGTTGCCCGCAGCGACTTGCGCATATTGTCCACCGTATCCGCGGCAAAACCACGGATGGCGAGTTCGTAAACGAGCTCATCCTTGCTCAGGCGGTCCACGAGGATCTTCATATGTGCAACCGTATAAGTTCCTACTGCACTCGTCTCAAAATATCGTTCCACGCAACTAACCCCGGCTAAAATACTACTTAACACACTGTCTAACTCAATAAGGGTGGATCATAAGACCAAAACTGAGCTACAATACAATATAAACTCTTTCCCAACTATCTATCCGCTTAAGAAAACCAAAATCCACCTGAAAATCTGTGCCTCTTAACCTAAGAAATCAGACACCCTTCCACACACTCAAAATCCAATATTATTCACTTGCACTCACAACACTCAAATGAATCCAGAATTCAAATCTTTAAAAATGCCATATGAAGATAAATAATTTTCATGCAAATCATAAATGCGATAATGATTCAATATATATTCTACCACAATCAACTCAATATTTAATCCGACCGACGATTTAATTACTTGCATCAAAAAGTAATCAGTTAACCGATACTCGAGTATGATTTGATTCCAAATACGCCTTACGGATCTTTTTAGATTCAAAATTATGCGCCTAGCAGCCTTCCCACAATTTGGGACTTGGCTTGAAAAATTTTCCGCGTGCCGTTTTTCACCGTTAATACCGTTAGCCCCACGTTGGGCGCCAATTTGTTACAATCTCGTTCTTCCTACGTACCCCTTGTACCAGAAAAGGATACCAGGGGGTTAGTCTCGGGAGCCTACACTCACCGGAGATGGGGTGGGTGGGCGCCACTCGCTTCCGATCCCAAAACTAACTCACGGCCGTCGCCCGGAAGCGAGAAGAGTTTCGACGGCTTCGCGCACTGCTAGAAACAGAAAATGAACCCGGATTGACACACCAGTGTTAACATTAATTCACAATCACTTTATTCCTTAGATTATCTACTTGTTCGAAAAAAAAAACTAAATTTTCATCTATCAGACTATTTACGCAATATGACACGGCGCCGCGATCTTATACGAACTATCTTTCACAAATATCTTTGATATGAGCCTATCTTATCCCTAGTTACAATGTTAGACTTAAATGACTTACTCGGTAATTTGGTCTCCTCGTAGTTCGCAAATATGATTTTCGATCTCCTACTGTAGCGCTCTACTCGCCGTTCCGCCTCTGCGAAATATTCGAAGATCGGCTGCCCTTCCACGATTATCGAGTCGCACAATCTCGTCAACCCGTTGACTCTGCCTTCGTCGACTGCTCCTTCGATTCAACTCTTTGACACTCGTTCGACCTGCACGTTACTCCACTGATGCGCAGAACACCCTTCGAATTGATTCAATCGACCTTCCACGATCACGATCACGGTTACTCAATATTATTCTTCGTCTTCGTTGCCTCCAGCCTCGATTTTCATGTAATGTCCCCAAAAGGAAAAAAAGATCTCATTTAGTTCTTCTTTGCCACCATTCAGTTTCCAACTCGTCCTTACCCTGGTCGTTAGTCAAGAGATCGATCCACGCACTCATCGCCTCGCATGAAACCTCGGCCTCCGCTTGCTGGTCCCGCTTATACGACGGGATCCTATATTATCCGTTTACTACATGTTCACATCCATGCACTTCAAATGCATTTCGGCCGTTGCACTCAGTTCCCGGTCATTGCACTTCCACTTGATAGAATTGAGGACTGGCAATGCCCTATGACGATCTGGCGATGTTCTACTTTCCGACATTCCACATTTCTGCTTCTGCGCAGATCGACCGCTCAAACTGTCAAACCCGTGCCGTACTGACAAATGTCAGAAGTGCAGATGTTTGTTTACCAACGTGAATGGTTGTCACTGTGAGTGCAGTAGCCAAGTGCATGCAGACCAAATTACCACGGATCCGACTTCCAAGTTACCATGGATGATTTAGAGGCGATCACCGCGTTAAACTACGCCAGTAGCTTGTAGCCCTCCGGATTCAGGTAAGGAATCTCGTATGATGCTGTTGTGTGTCGTTACAAATTCGCTAGCTTGCCGGGCCCCCCCCGCGCGATTTGTTGCAATGATGACCGAATCGGATTCATTTCGGGTAAGCTTTGGCGGCGGTACTCCTTCGAAATTGTCCGTGACAGGACTATAACTACTCGCGCCCATAACGCGGTCCGATTCGGTGGAGTTGTCAGGGTCGGCCCCAGCTCTTGGAGGCTCGAACATGATGTTTTCATCCTGATTAGATGCGGCGTTGGCCGTGTCCGTAGCGGGAAAGGCTGGAGGTGTTGTGTTTGTTGATGTCTAGTCTTCGACACGTTGGGTGGGTTGATCATATTCGGCACAGGCCAAAATGAAAATCCGGCCAATACATCGTCGGGTCGCGCAATAGGGTAATCTGTGTTCGTCGTCTTCGGGCGGATTTCGGGTCGAATGATGTAGAAAAACTAGACTTGGGTGTACTAGTCAACGGATTTTGGCTAATGTGCGATCTATGCCATACGCTCAGGTTTTCATCTCCCCCGTTTACCTACTCGCGAACCTCACATTTCCTGACCCTTACGTCTTAAATTTACATGACAATAACCTGCTACAATGGTGTGTACTTTGTTTACGTGCCAATAGGTAGCTTGTAACACTAAATTATCGATCAACCGTGACAACTTATCTAAAATTGATGTTGGTAAACCATGAGTGATACATTTGGTTGATTTTTTCTCAGACAAATTGTTGTAAAAGTGTAAAATACTCTGGCGCCCAGCGTGGGTAACTTAGCATGTGGAATCTGCTAAGATCTAAAATTAGTCGATTCAGGCAATTTCTCCAATATGTAGGTATAATAATAATAATAATAAAAGTCTTTATTTCATGTGCATTAACTTACAGCTATAATAAAATCAACAAAATCCTCTGAGCTTAAATTACGTTTATACCTAACATCAAGAAATAGAAAATTTAAAGAAAGAAATAAAATAAAACAGAAATACAACTAACTCGATATTTTATATTTTAAATGGTGCTGAAGAAGATGCAGATGAAATACGAAGCGTTCAGTTGCTTTACGCAAGAGTCGAATGCCCGTTAATAAGATAGCAAAAAACATGAAACGTCAATTTATGGTGGGGGACTCATAAATTTAACTAAGATATAAAAGACTGTAGATAAAGAAAAATAGCAAAAAATAATATTGAAAACAAATGCAAAGGTTATAATAAGAGATTCAACAATTTTTCAACGCCCAAGTGATCAATTGAAAAGAGCCAAGATTTGATTTTTTTCGAAAACGTTGTCTTTCTGGACTCGCCTCTAATATTTGGTGGCAAAAGGTTAAATAGACGAGGAGCAGCAATGCTGTAAAAGCGACTAAAGTGCAATTTATTGCAAATGGGAACTATAACTAAATTTCTAATGTGAACCCGTAGATTCGTTGAATCATAAACTCTTGGTGTTAGATACCCTGAGTTCTCGAAGAAAATTCTTAGAACCTTAAAAAAATACAAATGCTTTAATGGAAGTGTACCTAGTGCTTGAAATAGATTAAAACTTGGCGTTCTGCGGTGAACATTGAAAATAATTTGAACGGCATGGTTTTGTTTTACAATCAATGGTTCCAGTTTATTAAAATGTGTACCTCCCCAGCAGCTTAATCCATATTGTAGTTTAGACAAAAACAGACCGTTGTAAACTAGTTTTAAAACTGAAAAGAGACAATATAGGCTTAAGTGATACAATTGTCTGACCAAATTGTTAAAATACGCTTTCAGATACACGGTGTGATCTCTTCAATTTAATTTGGTGTCAATTAACACTCCCAGATACTTAAAACTATCAACTCTTTCAATATCAAAGCAGTATGGAGAATAACTCGCATTTTGGTCAAAAGAATAAAAAACCTCATCTTCAGCTCTCATTGGTGAAAAAAGATATTTCAAGCAAGTTGGGGCGTGGAAAGTCAAATTCAAATCAACACAAACTGATCTCACTAGGGTAAATATAATATATTTTGTCTTGTCACTCAGCCTTAGTTTATGGACACTGAACCAATATCTTAAAATTTCAAGGTCGTGGCTCATTTTGACATATGTTTCAAAGTAATTGAAACTGGAGTAAGACAGGACAGCGTCATCTGCAAAAGCTGTAATTTTCCTATAAAAGTTTCCAAAAAAAAAGTGAATTTATAAACATCAGACATAATACTGGAGACAGGACCGAGCCTTGAGGAACTCCAATATTTAGAGTCGTTGCAGAACTCAAGATGTCATTTATTTTAACTTTCTGCTTACGATCGCAAAGAAAGGAATGAAACCAATCCAAAATATTATCCCTTATTCCTGCACTATAAAGTTTTTGCAGTAGGATGGAATGATCGACCAGATCGAAAGCTTTAGTAATATCAATAAATAATGCTGCGGGAATTTTGGACTCGTTTATTGTACTATAAATTTCGTGACAGAATTTAAGTAAGGCACCTTCTGTGAATTTCCCTGACGTAAAACCAAACTGACAGTCGTTAAAAAACTTAATTTTATTTAAAAACGTCACTATCCTGCGTTTGACACTTTTTTCAATAATTTTTGAAAAAACAGATAGCAGAGATATGGGTTTATAGTTGCCTAAACTAGTTTTATCGCCTTTTTTATGTACAGGTGCTACAACTGCCAGTTTTAGTGCGTCCGGGAAAATATCCCTCTGCATACTAAAATTAAATAAGAAGCACAGAATGTCGGAAATTTGAAGAACAATTTGTTTTAAAATTTTTCTGGATATTCTATCATAAGAAGATGAAGCTGACGACTTTAGTGACATAATAATTTTGTAGATTTCCGAAGATGAAAAATCCTCAAAAAATAGGCTACTCAATGCGGAGAATTCCCGGCTGGAAAAAACATTAACAGAAGATGGACTTAAAACTTCAGAGTTGTCGAAATTGAAATTATTTGCAAAAGTAATCATTAAATAAATTAGCAACATCTAGAGGATCAGAAACAATGGAATCATTGACAGTTACGCTGGAAATATTATCTTTTTTGTTTTTACTTAGAATTTCATTTACGATTTCCCATTCTTTTTTTATATTCCCTAAATTTGAGGCAAGTTTGCTGTTGAAATAATTTGCTTTACAAGCAGCGACATCAAGATTGATTTCCCGACAAAGTCTTTTATAATATATTAAAAGCCTTGTATTATGTGGGTGTTTTTTAACTTTAGAGTTTAGTAGGTTTTTTTTCTTGATTTTCTTAAGGAGCATAAAATTCATCTACGGCTTTAGTGGTTTAAATTTATTAGAGCGACTGCTACGGCTGCAATTTGAAATGTGACGCTCTAAGATGCAAAGAAAGCGGTCAAAGTCTGTAAAGGGATTATCAGCCAAATATGCTTCCTCCGATATCTCATGATCTAAAGCTGTTTTCAGAGATTAGAAGTCAATGTTTTGACATGGAATGTAATTATGTCCAACTCGTCCATTTCTGTTACAAGTTAGCTGAATTAAAATTAAACTATGGTTCGTAATATGCAGATTATGTACTGCGGACTTGTAAAGGATAGTGTTGTTTTTGTGCAGCCTCAGATAAATATGGTCTAGACAAAATTTTGAAGCATTCAATTCACGAGTAATTAAAGTCAGTAATTAAAGATTCGAAACCGTAGGACGCCAGATTTGAGATTAAGTAGTCAGATTCCGAACTATTCGATAAAATATTGATATTGAAATCTCCTAGGAGTATTACATTTTTTCTAGTTATTGATTCTAAAAAATTTGAAAACTCATCGGCAAAAACACCACTGTAGAGACAGATGACAACATATGTGAAACCAGCAATTACACAGTTTAGTGATATTAGATCGCATGAGGTTAATCTGGAATTGTGAATATCACACTTTAGGTCATTCTTAAAAAATACAGCTACGCCTCCAGCAGAGTACGAATCATTACACGTAGCGGAAAAATTATAGCCAGGGATATGAAAGTCAGATATTTCTTAGTTGTATATCCAAATTAATCACTCTAAATCCCATACAACACTATCAATACTTGGGTACCTTTTTCGTAGCTTCGGCTCAATATTTTTCCCCGTTTTTTTCATTAGCCGTGTAGTAAAGTGAACTGCAATTTAACCATTGGGGATTTTATTTTCTTTAAATATTAGTCATGAGTTTTCTAATTTTTGCATTGTTTTTACTTTAAAAAAATCTAATTATGCAATGGTCAATTTTTCAACAAAAAACCAATAGCACAATTTTAGAGAATACAGCAAAAACTTTTCAAAAACGTCATCAAAATTGAAACTTTGTGTTAGTGATATTTTTGAGGGTTTGTCATTTTAAACAAAATATTTTAATTTAAAGGCCATTTTTTCAAAAAATGCAACAAAAGTGGCTTGTGGTGTAAGAAGAAAGGCAAACAGAGGCATCAGCTAACTAAATTTCATGTACTTTTCATATTCAAATTCATATTATTACACTATTCCTCATATGGTAATAATGCGGCATGGCTTGAAATGTACAATAAATCACTAAAATCTGCAAATACATATAGTTTTTTTTCAGTTTTCGGAATCATTAGCTTTCTCAAAATACTTTTTTGGGGCCTGGAAGAAAAGAAAAACCTTGAGATCATTCAAATCACAAAAGGTAAAAAGGCTTTTCATCCAACAAGTGGTCTAAAAGTTAGGGAGAGGACACCGAAATAACGAGTGTTTTTAAGAGCATGACTTTTTTAAGGTAATAAGTTTGAAAGTGGAGTTCAACTACATATATTTACGAATGTTTATTCATTATGGACTGAAGGAAGTTTCTGACATTAGGTTTTGTGTTTGTTGACAGATGTCTCTTTATCACGCCGAAAACTGGTGAAATTAGCATTGATCGCAAAGAGACGGGCTTTTTTAATATTTGATATGGCGGGAAAACTTCTTACTGAAGTTACGGCTAAAGACAGCAATATGAAGGACCACCGACTTTTCAAAAATTTGCCACTCAATAATAAGTGTAATCTTAGAAATAATCGGTGAAATAGACATTGGCGAGAAGTCGTGTCATCAGTCAAGGCTCATCATGTTTGATTTTGGACATTCAGAACACTGTTAGTTTAGCGAGATGGAAAGATACGCTGGAGAATCTTGAGCGACATTTTTAAGTAGAGGAATATTTATTAGCGGTGGACCGAGGTTCTCTGAAAAATTGTTCTCTGATACATGGAATGATTCAGTTAACTGTCCGGCCGGAGCAGCACAAGAATCCATTCTTCGGCCAGACTGGTTAAATTCTGCATACAACGGTCTCCTGAGCCTTGACATGCGGGAAGAAAGCGGGGATTGTGAATCCGCTTTTATGACTAGTATTTTGATTTCACAATTTTTTTTTCACAATCTGGATCAGGTAAAGAGTATACTGCCTTAAAACTTGAATTCGAGCAAATGCCGGAGAATACTACGATAAAAAACGATTTAATTCGTTGGAAATATGAAAATATAAATAAAAAAAGTGTTGGTTGTTTTCCTGAAATGGTTAAGATTAAAACTTTGAATACTCTTCAGATATTTTATTAAATATTTGATAATGGTAATAATATACTTCTATCCACCAATATGTATCTACTGAAAGTGTGAAAAAATCGACTATAAACAGGCTTACAAATAATATTTCAAAATCTCCAAAAAAACACTAAATCAAATAAGTTCAAAAGTTAAATTTTGTTGCGACTGACTAAACTATGTTGCGCTGTCGTCAGTGCAGCATATATTTGTTTAGAGACCTTCCTTTTCTTGCCCAACGTGCCTTTTCCCAGTCGCACTGAGAAAACACATGGCGCCAGACGCCATAATTTATAGACTTCTGGCGCCATGTACATAGTCGATTTAGGGATTGTGATAAAATATAGCGCCACACGCCATAATACATGGCGAAAAGTACATAGGCCTACACGCCATGTACTATAGTCCTCCACGCCATGTACATGGCGTGGCGGACTATATTACATGGCGTGGAGGACTATAGCACATGGCGTGGAGAACTATAGTGCATGGCGTGGAGGACTATACTGTATGGTGTGGAGGACTATACTGTATGGCGTGGAGGACTATAGTACATGGCGTGGAGGGCTATAAGCATAGCGTCTGCTCCTATGTACTATGGCGTGTGGCTAGCGAATCCAATCCCGGGATCCCGGTCAATTTCTGGTCCCGAAAATCCCGGGATTGATGACTTCTAATCCCGGGATTTTCGGGATCAGGTATTGGCTGCGATTTCGGGGCCGGGAGTCAAGCATTATCGGCAATCAAGTGACAGCAAGACTCGAAAAGTACAAATAGAATCCATATTTATGAGAAAAAAATTAGCTCACATCAAAATGCGTAAAGAATAGAGCAAAACAAACCGCAAACAGCTAACAAGAGAATACAAAGGGGTTTGTAAATAAATAAGTATGGACTGTTTCGCATTTAGTGCATTCGTTACTTCGAATGATTTGAGGAAATTAATGCTAGCGAATGCATACACAGATTTACCAAAATCCTTAACAACAATCAAAAAAAGGTTGTTGGCTATGCAAGCAGGATAAAGAAAATAATAAAAAAGATATAACAGGCTAGTATCTCAGGTGAAGTGTTCAGTTTGATGTTTGATGAATGGACCTTGACTGCAAATAGGGGCTACATAAATATAAACATCTACTTAGTAAATTCTTACTGGAGCTTGGTGGGAGTAAGAATATCAATGACAGCTGGAAACTACCTAGATATGAGTTTAATGTTTCTCTAGGAAAAGACATTGTTACCATCGTAACTGATGGGTCAAACGAAATGCGAAAAGTAGGCAGACTAGTTGGTACAGAGCAACATATTTTTTTGGCGCATAGCATCCACTTGGCAGTTTGCGATGTTCGCTATAATATGAGGTCCATTCCAGATTAAAGAGTTGATGAAGCAGCCGATAGTCTGAACGACGACCACGAAGATTTGGATGGTCCTGAATCAGCTAACTAAGTTGAAACCGGTCGCCTGCAAGACACGCTAAATCAGACGAAAGACATCAGCGCATGCATAAAGAAAGTTCGTTGGTAGTTTTATATTTTAAAAAAGCTCCAACGAAAAATAATAACGATCTTTAAAACTATGTCGGATCCGAGCAAGGCATTTAACTGTCTCCTTTAAATGGATTGTAAAACAAGATGAAATAGTCTCTTGACAATGCTCGAATAGTTTCCCATTTTGAAAAATAGTATACATTAATAGGCCTGCAATATTCAGAGCAATTAGAAGCAACAGAGTTTGATTCGATTCAGAAAATTATTGAAGTTTTACTCCCTGTAAAATTGGCTGTGGCGGCCTTTAGTCGCAGACTTGCAAATTTATGCACTGTTAATACTTCAACAAGATTTGTATTTAGGCTGTTAGGAGAAAAACGGTCTATTTTTCTGAATGCTATGAAAATTGCAATATTGGACCGAATAAAAGAGCGTCAGTGTACCGAGCTATCTGGTATGCTAAGCTATCTCCAGAATCCACATTGTACCAGCGAAAATTTACCAAGTGAAATAAAATCTCTATTTTTGAAACCAAGCAACGCAAATATTAAAAAAATACTTCAATGATCTAGATGCTGAACCCTATGCTTGGTAGCCAAAGAAATGAAGAGAACCCAGTAGATACCCATATTGATCAGAACAAGATAGTCGTCAATTAACGCTACAAGAAGAGCTGCAAAAGTATGAAATAATCAATCATGAAATGCTGCAAGAAACTAATCTAATTAAAACCATTGCAAAAGAAATGAATCTTTTCGAAAGTGGTGGCAGGCGTACCAATATTTCTCGACCGTTTCCGCGGCGTCCGAAATCGGGAATAAATTTAGAAGCAGGCTTGGAGACGATACCTTAGATGCTTTGCTATTGCTTCAATGTTACTTCCGAAAAACCTAATGAACTTTGGCCGAATTTTTTATATGTTACTTTATTATGTATCTCAATTCTAAGAGTTGTGTTTTGTTGTTATGGTTTTTGGTCGTGGTTTTTTGTTGTAATTTGTAATAGATGTAATTTTTAATATCTGTCTTCATACTGTCAACGTTTTGGATAATTAAAATTATTGTTTTTATTTGCATCAATAATATAAATTAGTAATAATGCAATTTTTTACACAGTGTTGAGCTCACTTATTGTTGTAGTTTTGAAATGATGGCAAATTATATAATCTGTTTACTAGAAACTTGACTTATTTTGTTGTGTTGTATTTTGAATTTCAAATCCCGGGATCCCGGGATTTGAGATTTTTTAATCCCGTAATCCCGGGATTGAAAATATGGTTCGGGATTGGAATCCCTACGTGTGGCGCTATATTTTATCACAAATCGACCGAAATCGACTATGTACATGGCACCAGAAGCCTATAAATTATGGCGCCTGGAGCTATGTGTTTTTTCAGTGCATATGAAAATGATTCAATTTGCATCCAATAAAAGGCCACGAACTTTTTCAGTTCGGAGCATCTGGAGGTAGAGCACTTGATGTTAGGGGAAGGAATTCTACCAAAGAAATTCCCGAGGGATTTATGTCATCAAAGATCATATCCTCTCCTATATTCAAGAAGCTTGCTGATATTTATACATGTCCTCACACAGCATGGCTGCGAGTTATAATTGTAGTGCCATGAGCCATATTATATGGCTCATGGCACTATGTAATATGGCGTGTGGGGCCATAATTTCTGCGCCATGTAATTATGGCGCTGGAAGCTATACTGCATGGCTCAGGGTACTATGTACATAGCGTGTGGTATCATAAATGCTGCGCCATGTAACATGGGACCACGCGCTATGTAGATTCTGACATTATGGCGCTGGGAGCCATATTGCATGGCTCAGAGTACTATGTACATGGCGTATGGGGCCATAAATAATGCGCTATGTTACATGGCTCTGGGCGCTATGTGGATTTTTTTCAGTGCGACTAGCTCAGCCTGGCGTGGGTTTGGCGGGCGAAAGGATCTCTACGTGCTATTGCACGCAGACATCACGACATCTAAAACATTATAACGCACTTAACACAAACAAATATAATGAGAAGGAAACAAAGAGATTCAGCAAGAATCATTAGAATTATAATTTATTCACAATTCATTATTACCGACAATACTGTAGAAAAAGCAAATTCAAAAGAAAACCTAAGATAGTAGGATGGTTCCATTCAAGTATTAACAAAGGAAAAAAAAATAAATTCAAAGAATAATCAAAAGGAATGTACTGATAAGAATAGTTGATTAACTTGGGTGGGTATATTAGTACTTAATCCCGGCTGGGATCAGTTTACACTGATCATAACAAGCATATAGCATTTCAGATAAATAAATTCAAATAAATATAAAAAAATATAAAATAATGTAGACTTTATGACCAAATGCAAAATAAATAAAAATAGATATAAACTAATGTGCACTTAGTAACCAAATCAAAATACAGAAAACCCACACCATGAATTTGAAGAACCTACAGTAAAAATAGCAAATGTAATCTAAAGAAACTAGTTATATTGAATCCAAATTAAATTACTGTACAAAATCCAAAATATTACTTTTCCTGTCTGATCATGGCAACCCCCTTCGTGCCCGTTTCGTTCGTATTCATCAAATGTTTTCTTGTTTTTTTTAGAAAACTGTCTCGCAAATTGGATAAAAAAAGAATATACTTATCTGGAGCTCCAACCAACACTTGGGATTTCCAATCACACCAACTCGGTTCCTATTCGTCATACACTAACCCACCAGGGAACAGTTCTTCGCAGTCTCCCGTATCAAGCCTTGTTCAAGTTTTTATGGGCAGAAATTCTGTTTTCGTTTAACAAGGCCCCCACATCAAGCTTTGGAACTCATCCAACTTATCCATATCATCCATGTTCCGTTTTGTTTCTCCTTTTTAACTTTCATTTGATTTCTAATGAATGTTGATTAACTTACACTTGATTCCTTATGAGTTTTCAACTTTTAGTTTGTTTCTAACTTTCAGCCGCCAAAATCCACCCAACTTTCTTCTTTGCCATCCAAAACAAGAGTCCCCTTTTCTTTCTTTTCAAAAATTTTTCATTGCACCGCAAGAGCGGTTCATTTCCAAGTCAACCGCATGATTTCCCATATAATCCACACCTTAGGGCATTCCCAAATTCCTGCTACAGTCACGAGACACAATTACCCGCTGATGGGATATCTTTTTTTAGTACACTGGCGGAACATTTCATCTGTTAAATGACAGGCCGCTGGTGCTACTGTTGCTGTTGTTGCCTTTGGTACGGATATATTTGAAGTTGCTGCATCAAATTGGCCGAACCACAGCGTTATAGCCCGTCCAGACTACGGATACTTATGTATCCGGATACATAAGTATTGTCCTCACTGCAGCGACATCTGCAGATACATTTTACCCTTGCCATGAAAATCAATGAAAAGTGTGGACGATACTTATGTATGCGGATACTTAAGTATCCGTAGTCTGGACGGGCTATTAGAAGTTAGTTCCTAACCAGCGTGCGGGCTCCGTATATGTATACGGATCAAAAATCCAGTGAACTGGCCTGAGATTGTATTTTTGATCAGCCTGGAAAATTGGAAGAAAACGCGTGGAATAGAAAGAGGTGTAAGATAAGATTCGACAACTTCATACTCAGGCTAGATTTTTCGTTGCTCACATACGGCTCACTCTCGCAAAAAATACCAGCACACTCTCAGGTTGCTTTGACAGATAATGCATTGCGTAAATGGAGGCGCAATTTCAAGGTCAAAGTATTTTTTTCTGGAAAAGGGAAGGAGTTCACCCACTTATCATTCTATACACTTTGGCCGGACTGTATGCTTGCTGCAACTGAAGTTGTTGATTGCTGCTGCAGCGTACGCGACATATTCAAATTGGAAAACGCATGTGACGACGAAATTGCTTGTGTGAGAGCATATGCATTGTGGACAACATCTTGCATTTGTTGGGTTGATTTTTTGTCCGCCACCAGATCCACCCGCTTTAGCTCCGGGCTGTTTTGGTGCGTGGCTCATTTTACTATCAGCCAGGGTTTTTTTTACAGGTGCTGCAAGTTTCTTTCTATCGCCGCCACTGCTATTCAGGGAAACATTCTTGGTGCGGCGGTCTTCTTAATCTGCAGCTCGGCACTTGATCACCAGGGACTATCTTCATCCTTTTCCCGACGGCCAAAACAATGGTCTCGGGGTGACGTGAGGGAGCAAACGCGGTCGGAAAAAATGCTTGACCAAGATCGCCGATTACGATAACTTTCTCGTCACCTGAACGCCAACGCAAACGAAAAATATTTTTTGCGCTTTCGCACGAACGTCCTCACTACGAAAGTGGTCAATTTCAGAACACAAATAAGAAAATGCTCTTCGTTGGAGGGAAGTCACACCACGGTTTTCACACTTTGTCCACTCTCGCAGGCACCAATTACGAAATTTGATTCGCGTCAAAGACAAGAAAATTCCGCGATGGCCAACTATACACCTCATTGACGCAGTTTTCATAACTATGAGACAGACCGATAACAACCGAATTTGACTAATTTGAAGTGTTTAAATACCGTTCGGAAAGTTTTCTCGCGCAAAATTCACACAGAATTTCAGTCACCCGGAATTTCTATTCTCGATGGCTATTGACCAATACTCTCAAGATATTCATCTCTTATCACAATTTGCCAATCCATCCCCTTCTCACAAATATCAAATATACATTATCAGAGTTATGAATTATAAAAATCGTTTTTATGTTCATTCTCAGAAATAAACATCATCCAACATTCAACTGAACATTTCATACTCAACACATCAGCAAGGCACACTGCCACTTTACCACATTTTAAATATTCAATTTCAAAATCATTTAACAATTCATACGTTTTTTTTATACAAACCAGCACTTATTCGCAGTTTTTCCTCGATGCTGTCAGGTTCGCTTGGTTGCTGATGGCTACCATTTGGTTTTCTGGGCACATGGGATTTTTTTCATGTCAAACATTCTGCTGATAAACTAAAGTGAGTTGTCGTCATAAAATGCTTTAGGCACCATATTACTAATGGACATTTTCCAGGACTTTGCACTTTTTTCACGCCTCATTTCCATTTTAGTGCATAGATTTTTCCATTAACATCTTCATGCAAGGTCCTTGTTCGATGAACTTATTTCGAGGCGTAAGTGATGGTGACTGGTTGTGATGCTGTGCTGTCATCCTGTTCCACGATGTTCTATCCCAATAATAATAAACATTCGTTTTACACCTGGTCCTGTTGTGTTTTCACCGACATCTATTGACTGTGTCTCTCATACCATTATGGCTATATAACAGGACAGACCATTATCATTCAGCCACCATGCGCTTGTCGAAGCGAAAAAAAAATGAGCTGTATTTCAGTTTAAATCTGGGGCTTAGACTTTGGAAATGTTTTATGTTAGGATATCTACCAAACTTGTCCTGTCTGAACAGAATAGTAGCAGGTACCTGCTTGGATACAAATTCGTGCTACATGTGGTGCTAAGTGTAAATGCAACTTTTCGATGTTGGGACTTACCGTAAAAGCTTGGCTGGGATATTGGAAGATTAATGTATGTAGAATGATATTTTTGAAACTTTTCAAGTCAGAGAGGTGTAAATATATGTGTGTGCATTTTTTTTTAGTAATGTGTCTCATATTCCCTCAAATTTATGTGTATAATATTAGGTGCGTTTTTTTGCAACCTAGCAGAGCAGGTTAACGTAGGGTTGGAAAAAAATGATCCCGAGCAGAAAAATTGCGTTGTTCGAAAATGTTGTTGCATTTGCTGAGCTTTTGCTTAGTTTGGTTGTTATATGAGAATAATCCATAGAAAAAACCTGAATGAAATCTTATCTAGATTTTAATCGAAATCAGACATGAAACTTCCATATGAAACAATCTACAATGTAATGTTCATCGAAACACTTAAAACCAGCCTGCACACTACAAGATCTGATGTAAAATAATTGAAAATTGCAGAGTGCTATGCAAATTCATTCAATTCAAACCGACGATTTCACAATAATCAACAGCAGTGGTACGAACCGTTTAGAACACTCTTACTGTTATCAGCACACTCTACATGTAAACCCATAAACTACCACTGCTTAACATTTTTTGATTCAGTGACGCCACAAGTGCAGGATTTTTGTTGTTATATTCAATATGTTTAGCAAAATTTGATCTGCTCGGGTGTGCGAAAAAACGCACCTATTATAATGTTATTCTTATGGTCTTGATTGTTTGTATATAGCATTTCCCAGCTGAAATAATCCTTTTCCCAAATGAAAAAATCTTTCCCGTAAATTTTGAAAAGTTAATACAACTAATTATGCTTATAACATTCAAAGTATACATACACTGCAGGCAAAACGTTTAAGACCACATCGCAGAAATGAAGCACACTTAGATTTATAAAACTGCAAGTACCTATTTTTCAAATTCTCAGTCAGGGTAATAAAACACGTTGGGTTTTTCCCACTTTAAAGACTTTAGGTGTCTACAATTTTTTAAAGTAATTAAAATAAACCTTTGAAATTTTTGGAATCATGGATTTGAAATATTGTGAAATTCCTATAAATAACCTTATCCTCAAAATATTTCATTTGTGAGTTTTTGTGCTGACAAGTAATACGGATTGTTATTTTCAGCGAATTTTATTCCGTGCACTTGTGATATTTAGTTATTGGTACTTTTTAGCAAAGTTTTGGCAAAATTTCTGTTCAAAATGGGAAAAGCGCGCAGTATTAAGCCGGAAGTTAAAAGTGTGATTGTGGCGCTTCATAAACAAGGAAAGTCAGAAAGAGAGATCAGTAATGAAGTAAAAATTTCAAAGACTGCTGTCCATAATGCTATCGTTAAATTCAAGGACGGTGAAAGTTATTGTGATGCTGTAAGGAGCGGACGACCCAGAGTGACAACAGAAGCAGAGGATAAGACTCAAGTGCTTATGAGCGAAAGGGATCGAAAGTCAACTGCACCGGAAATTCGAGGAGAGCTCAACGCGGGACATTCAAAGTCCATAAGCTTGTCAACTGAAAAAAATCGTCTAATGGAAGCTGGACTCTGGTCACTGCTTTGAAAAGGTAACAGACAAAAGCGGTTAGAGGGGGCACGAACTCACAGCCAGTGGACAATTGAAAACTGGTCACAAGTGCTTTGGACAGATGAATCAAAGTTTGAAGTTTTTGGCTCCAAACGGAGGGTTTATGTCAGGCGATCTGCTGGAGAAAGAATGGCCGCGAACTGTGTAGTACCAACAATAAAGCATGGAGGTGGTTCTGTTATGGTTTGGGGGTGCTTTTCGCTTGCTGGAGTGGGTGAATTAGTTCGAATTCATGGCACTTTAACTAAAGAACGTTACAAGGAAATCTTGCCGAACACGGCCATACCATCAGGTTTGCGGTTAATTGGGCGAAATTTCACCCTTCAACAGGATAATGACCCCAAACACAGTTCTAAATTATGCAGAGGATATGTAGCTGAAATGGAGAATGATGGAATACTATTGAATATGACCTGGCCCTCACAATCACCTGATTGTAACCCAATTGAATTGTTATGGGAGGAATTAGATAGAAGGGTACGTGAACGCTGTTCGACGTCAAAGCAACACTTGTGGGAGCTTCTTCAAGAAGGGTGGAACAATATCTTCCAAGATACTGTAAGAAAATTAGTTGAAAGAGTGCCAAGGATTACTAAAGCAGTAAAAAATGCCAGAGGAGGATATTTTGATGAATGTAGAATTTAAAGTAGAAAAATATTCTTTTTGTTTATTATAAATTTTGACTTGTAAAGTGGAAAAACAATAAGCTGACATTTGACAATTACATAAAAAGTAATAAATTATATTTTATCTAGAAATAAATAAATCCTAATTACCATGAAAACTTTGTTTATTTTTTCGATTCCTAAGTGGTCTTAAACTCGATTCCTAAGTGGTCTTAAACCTTAGATACGGAAATTCTAAGCTGTACCTGACAGAAAAAAATTCGTTTCATATTGGAGATTGTCGAAGTGCACCCATCTTTGACCTAAT
Organism: Nemotelus pantherinus; assembly: GCA_963978885.1. NCBI lineage: Eukaryota > Metazoa > Arthropoda > Insecta > Diptera > Stratiomyidae > Nemotelus > Nemotelus pantherinus. The sequence continues at coordinate 46,113,436 of OZ022265.1, read as the reverse complement.
GCAGATAAAAGGTAAGTTAATAGATGAAGGACTTGGTCAGACTGTCCACCATAGCCAGAAATCTGCAAAAACTTGCAATTACCCTCCAAAAAGTGATTTGTGATCATGGTTCCCTTCTTGTCTATAAATCAGCATAGACAACGTCTATCGTCTTATCAAAGCAGAGAATAATTGATACGGGAAACTCGATCGTTGTGCGGAATAAGCCTCCGAAAGCAAAATCAAAGTGGAATTGTTTTTGCAGGATGATTAAAATTGAAAAATTTTGATTGAACATTTTTTTTGACTATTTGGTTTCGAAAGTATGCACTGATTCTCATCAGACACCAGTTCATAGTACATACTTGACTGATGTGACAACTTGCAGTTGGTGATCATTAATTTTTATTTACGTTGATTGTTGTTTTATATTTACGTTAGTTGTTTAATTCAGCTTTCGGAGGCTCATTTCGCAAAACGATCGAGTTTCCGGTATCAATTATTCTCTGGTTTGATAAGCTTTAGAGACGATATACGCTGTCTATGCTGATTTATAGACAAGAAGAGAACCATGATCACAAATCAATAAATTATACATACCCAACGAATCGGAAAATATATACTCCAGAATAGTTTTTTTTTCTAGACGGTCTAAGTCTTCAAATCAGGCAATCGCTTACGAAAATTTGAGATAAACGTCATGATTTTAATTCAGATATTCTAAATATGACCGATGTACCGGAATAGTAAATGAACCAGAAAAAGAAGCAATTTACATTCTTCTCTCCTTTATTTGGTTAGATTTATTTGCGACAGGTACTTGATCAGCTTTCAACCAACATACATATAACACATACATATATGACCCATTTTCCAATAAATTCCATTTCTCCGAGCAATTTGCCTAATTAAATCCGACCCACATTAGTTTCCTTGTGGAAACACAACAAAAAAAGGAAGAAGGGAAGGTTTTACTCCCACATGTTTTTAGTACTGAAGAAAGCAATTACGTTTCTAATTATATTGTAGACGATGAAGGATAGCTGTGAGTATTTATACATCCACGCCACTATTCACTAGCCATACATTACACACGTATGTACATATTTAATGGGTGGAAGACGTGTGTGCCAGGGACTACTTGATGACCGTGTCAGGTTTTGTGAAGATTTTATTAATGATTTTTGACGGCTTTAATTATTGGTTGCTGAGTGGGAAAAGGTCACTGAGCGTTTAATTGAAGGGTTTTATAAAATATAGCTGAGTGATTTACGAATCATAAAGTTGACTAGGCGTTTTAGGAGGGATATTTTTTTTAAGTGAAGAAGTTATGGTGATTTTGCTGTCGTATTATATGTGATTTCATCTATGAATTGAAATATGCGTTTATGAAAACGAATCGAAAGTGATCTTAACTGAAACGGACAGTTATATATTCTATTTCCTTCGTTTGATTGCTAGAAAAGTGAATGTAAGGATCAGTTTGAGTAATTGAATTAAATCAGCGAATAAATGAGTTTTTCAAGCTTCTCTAGTTGGTTTGAGGAAGGTAAAGCATTAGCGCACCCAACGTGGGCAGACAGACACAAATTTCAAATTTATGTCATACGAATGTTAGGTTGGTTTATAGAAGTGTGTAGCTGGCTGCGCGAGTTGCATTAGGCCACTTATCTGCCAAATAAATACTCCGCTAAATTTAATCAGCTGACTCAACGGTTTCAGCTAGCTCTCTAGCTCTTGAAAGTTGTAAAAAAATGAAATCTTGTAGCGTTTACTATTTCAAGCCGAGCAATCGCAAAGAGTATGCTCGATGTTGTCTTCTTACATCTCACATGTCTTGCATAAATTGCTGAATGTTAGTCGTATTCTAATCTCATGACATATACGCTGTGAGCAAGCCAACCATCGCTCTCAAGCAGTTTCCTGCTTTTGCTTAAATCAGGTGATGGTCATAATGCCCTGACTATCCTACAGTTCGTCCTGTTTGCCTATTTGAACTTTAGTTTAGAAACAGATTAAAATTTCTTAATGAAATCAAAAAACTGGAAAAGTAGGAGAATTAACTTTCAAAGAATCAACTCTCTTCATTCCAAGAGAAATGTCGGTAAAATTTCAGATTTAATAAAAGTGATTAAATGTTAAGGAAAATTCAACTATACTGTTCTTGTCACAGCTTCGATTTGGTTGTTCATTGAATAATTTACCGTGAGAAAAATACAACAGAAATGCTCTTCTGCATTCAACCTCCATCTGTCTGGTCCATGAAATTATTTGAATTCTGCTATTTTCATAGTGAACGTAAGCGAAAAAGTTGACAGTAGCTGAAAAATAGTCCATCTTCATATATTGCTCACATGCAGGTATTCTTGAACGTACCTATACCTCAGTTTTTTCCTACTGTTGATTTGTTTCTGTTAGTATTTTTTCAACTCCTCATACACGATCACATAATCTCCATCAACATCCAAGATAGCGTTTGTCAACCACAGCACCAATATCGACCATTGAAGAGAGTTCGTTGAATCGATGATCTAACTATGCACTTAGTACACTCAACAAGACCATACTTGTAGCCATCTACACGATATCACTACATTACATTGGAATAGGGAAACACGAACAGAAAAGTGCATAATGAAAGACAAAAGAAAAACGGAAAGAAAAATAGATGCAGTCTGGCTTTATAACCGTGGCACAGTCCAATGGTATTGTACTCGTATGAACAACCAGGGTACCCAGTTGGGAATAGTGGTTAACTTTCAGACATGGTCTCTGCTGTTTAGTGAAATATACGAAGCAATGATTCGAGCTTAGGGAGGTTTTTATTACAATTTGTACTGAATGTTATTGCGTTTGCCATGTTGCCATTATTGGGTGTAATAAAACGAAAAAATATATGTGTACACATGAAGAATACATTGTTGCAAATAATTCGTTACAATATGATGGTAGATAGAATGCAAAGGTTAGAGCTCCAGCTGTGAAATGAAATTGTGACGAACATATAATATCGTGTCATATGTTTCGTGGTTAACCTAAAATCGTAAAATTGTTTCTGTTGAAGTTATTTTATTTGAATTTGCTTACATTTGCTTATTTTCGTTGATATTGTATGCATTTATTGCTGGTGTGTATTAGTTTGAAGGTTGCATCACTTTATATGGAATGTACTCGGCTAAATAAAAAGTGTAGTTTTGAGATTTTATTTTGGTTTTTTCGAGTTTCAAGGATTTTACTGTAAAATAGCACTTTCGAAGAAAACAACTTATATTTTCTAATCTCGCAAAGCAATTGTTCATATCAAGTTATAAAAGAATATGCGACAATTTGAAGACATTTCAATAGTTCCATGTTTTTCCAAAATTTCTAAGCGCCTTGTCTACTACCACTATTCTAGCAGAGTTTTCCCATTCAGTTGCTTCTGCTTTATAATAAACACTGACTTTATAATAAACACTGACTTCTTCAGGCCTTTGACTCAGTCTATCATTAGCTCCTCCTAGGCAAATTAGAGCATTTTGGCATGTCTGATCCTTTACTTTCGTGGATATCGTCATTTGTATTTAATCGTTCGTGCTATTTATCAATACTCATTCTGATTATCTTGTCCTTCAAAAGGACTTAAATCGTCTTGTTTGTTAGTCTATATATATATATATATATATATATATATATATATATATATATATATATATATATATATATATATATATATACACATATATATATATATATATATATATATATATATATATATATATATATCTATATATATATATATATATATATATATATATATATATATATATAAGAAAAATGATTAAAGGGGATAGTCTCTGGAGTAGCCGATCCGGTTTAGCTGAGATTTTCGGAGGACATAGATGTATATAGTGGGTAGGTCCATGAATTGCTAGAATTCAGATATCTTTAACCCTTTGGCAGCGGCAGGCATTATAGTGAATTTTCAGGTACTCCTATATTCCCATGCAGTGCAATTTTTTCTTAAAAAAAAGTATTGGAAATGAAAATTTATTATGTTCTAAGCTTGCCTATGAAAAAGAATTGAAAATTTTGGGCCGTGTGTGGGTGTGGAGTGCCTAAAAGTAGGCAAGGATTTTTTTTCAAATTTTGATTTGTCATTACTTCTGACAGAAACATTGGATCATCGTAAAATTTGCAGAGCGTATTTATGTTGACTAAAATTTAACACACATGTATTTTCAGGACAGTGCAAGTAATCCTATAGATACGGCAGGCTCCTGAAAAAGTGTCCTTCAAATCATCGACCCGCCTGAATAATTTTTGAATTTTGACAGAAAAATTCAAATCATTGATAAATTTTCACCCCTGTCCATCATGTCAAATTGAAATTTTCAAAGTTCCGATTTGCACAAGTCCGGCTACCTATCACCAAATTACCTCTATTTTCAGCACTCGAAACTTCGGTTCAGGATAACTGACGACCTGATAATCCGTTCATCTTGAAATGCATATAGGACATATTGATATTAACTAGGACCAAGTCTGATAGAAGTATTTTGAAATGTGGGCAAACCTGTGCCAGTGGTACCATCTTGAAAAATCACTAAGAAAAAAAACTATTTTTTTGCCATACTTTAGATTCAGCCACTTTATTTTAAAAAAATTGACATGGTTTTTGGATTTTACTTCAGACAACATTTGGTGAAAATTTTGTTATAAAATTAGAAAAGACTTGCCAGCTATAGTGATTTTTGTCTCCTAAATCTTGTAAATTTGCTCAGCAAAATAAAGCCTTTTTTTCTTATAAGTTCCGGTCCAGTCATGAAATCAAAACAAAGTTCATGTAGGAAATAGATCGTGATGTAAGCCAAATGTCGTAGGAATTTTGTAAAAAAAATCAGGAAAGGGCTGCCAGCTACAACCATTTTTGTAATTTTTGGAATTTCTTTACTAAGCGATCATGTCATTAGATTTGCAGATGGAAATGATCCTGCAATGATAACGACAAATCAACAACAAATATAAATGTTTCGAAAATTTGAAAAGTTTTGAGAGTGGTAACCCTGAAATTTTTTCCACTCGTATAACTTTCAGCTCAGTGATTCAATCGGAACGAAATTCACAGGGTAGGTTTAACTGTACGCGAAGCAAATTTGGTATATTTTTTGTTGCTAACACAGTCTAACCATCTTCATACATTTTCGTAAAAATTGCACCAACAGATGCTTCCATTACATACTCATATGCAAAGCATTGGCAATATAAATTAGGAACAAATTTTTAAATTTTTCGAGTTTTGAAAATTTTTCGGATGGCAGCCTCAAACAACGTCTAACCGCTGAAACTTTCGATGAAATCCTGGGATGAGAACGAAATTCAAAGGATAAATTGATTTTAGTATTAGCTTGGTATGGTAAATTTATTACTGCTTCGTTGGAAAAATGTTGCCAGCACTGAACATTTTCATCATTTGTGTTATAGTTGGGTTTTGTTGCTTTGGATAAGGAATAGTTGATATGATACTACAAAAATGTGTATACCGTTTTTCACATTGTTTTGTTACTCACAGACAATTTCTTCGGAAATCAGTTTTCTAGCGATTTTGAAGCGCGACGCTTTTTTTCCATTGTTCTTTCTATCATTTTGTATTGCCCTGTAGTGTCCTCGTTTCTGTTATTTGTCTGAGGTGATTGAATTTGTATAAAGGAGGCTCACGCGCTGCCTTAGGTTTAAGTATAACCTCCCATTTGGTCCTTACAGTGAACGCTTATCAGTCTTTAATATTCCTCGTAGAACTTACGTTGATGAATGTTTTCTTTTTAAAGCTTGTCGTGGCTATTGGTCTTCATCTTTGGAGTGTTTATTTATGGAACACCTCATGATAGGCTTATTAGGCCAACCACACTGTTTAGTGTACATTTTGTGCGAACGGAAGTTTATTTTCAATCGCTTGTTCTGCGCTCACTGGAGACGCAAAATAATCTTCAGTTTGTTTTGCTCTTCCACAGTCGGTTGATATTTTTAGAAGTTTACTTTGTAATGCACTTTTTTAGTCTACCTATAAACTCTATATTTCCTTTGAGTGTATCTTAATATTTTACTTATCTTTTATATAAATTAATAAATTAAAGTTTTGATAAAATACTGTTCTAGTTTCAAAAAAACAAAAAAACATATCTTGACGAATTTCTAAAAGCAATCATATACATATGTTTGTATCTGCATGTGCCTCAAACCACTCTCAGAAGGCGTATTTGAAAAAACCTTTTCATATTCTGGCAAATTCCGATCCATCATCAATTTGTCTATCCTTTGTGCATTCAAGTTTTTTGTTATTGATAAGAGTGATGGGTTTGATGAAGGTGAAAAGCATCGGTTGTAATGAGGATTTGACATTTCTAAATTAAATGCTGACAAAAGCCAAATTCGATTGTAATAATGACATTCAAGTGGCAATTACTGGATTTGCCTTGTCACTTTCACAAGAATGGTTGAAATGATTGTTAGGCTGAATAAATCATGCGTTGATTAGTTGATGAGGGATTCAAGGAGTTTTGCTCGTGCTAAGGTTGTAGAGGATAACGGAATTTGATTGTGGTTGTTCATAGAAAATTATCATTGTCGTAAACAATTGCGTTACAATTTTGTACCTACTATTTTACATTATTATTTGAAATAAATTATCACTCTTTTTGTCTGTTTTTCTTGCTCTTAATTTTATATCCAACAGATTTACTAAGCCAATCACAAAAATGAAGCTACTGTTATTTATTAAATAATATTTTTTTCTTTTTTACTTTCAGGTAAATTCCAAGCCAAAATGTAAAGTTGTAAGTACATATTTTTAGGATTGGGTTACAATTAACCAAATGATAAGATCGATGTACGCTTATCAGAAAAAAATAACGTATTTTTGTCAGAGTTCGTCAGTGATTACGATGGGCCATGTCACTACGAATATTTGAACTTTAAAGCATTTTGAGACAACCTAGAATTTATTTTAGTACAATTTCTTATTTTACAGTTCTTGTAGCTTGAGGTTCGCCTCTTTAAATGTAAATCTTCAATATATAATGTGTTCGAAAAATTTTACATCTGAAAATCTATTTTAACTGTGATATGGCAGACCAAGAGCCTGTTTCAAATATATAACTCAATTTACTCACTCGATGCTCGTTTTCTGCAATAGAGCATTACTTTTGATTTCTCCATACCGTTGTTAAGCATAATACAATAATTTCATGGCTCGGTTGAAATTATTTAAAACTTTCGATATTCAGTTGCCACCACATAAACTGTTGCCACTCTCAAACAGTTTACACATTTCCTTAAACAACTAAAAAACTCTAGCGCAAAGAAACCGCTAGAAACTCTAATTTTGAAAAAAGAATATAGGAATCGTGAAAATTTTGAATCCATATTAAACCATACGTTCTATTTATTACGTGTACCACTTTCACCTGAATAATGCATTGAAACTTATAGAGTGAAAAGGTTTGCATGAAAAGGATTGCATGAATTTTTAAAATTTAGGACAATCAAATATTTGTTACTTTAATTCATTATCTCATGCTTATCATACGAATCTTTGAAAGCAGCATCTCCTATAACGTAAAAGATTCTTAATCGAAAATTAGAGGAGTAGAAGCTGTTCGAGGCTCCCATCCAAAAAATTTCGAACACTTAGAAAATTTTTACATTGGTTACTTACTTCCATAGTAGATGTTTGCCATATGAATATTTAATGGTAGCATCTGGTCGTACGGATATAATAATAAAACCTGGTGCTGGCAATCCTTTGCAGACATCAAAGCCAAAAATATACCAAATCTACCACCCAGTGAAATTCGTTTCGATCCAATAACTGCTTTGGAAAGTGAAGAGGTAAAAATAAATTTAGGACTAGCATCCGCAAAAGTTTTGAAACTTACCAAATCTTAATATTTGTGTTTTATTGTCCCTACAGGATCATTACCATTTAGAAATTTAAGGGCAACATCATTAAGTAGAGATATGAAAAAAATACAAAAACGGCCATGGCTGGTAGCCCTATTATAATTTTTCAACTAGATTTCTACTAAATTTGTCTTACAATGAGGTCCATTTACTATATTAATTTCGTTTTAATTTCATGAATGCAGCGGAAGCTATGGGGCAAAAAACTTTATTTTGCTGAGCGAGTTTTCTGCATTCAAGAAACAAATATTACTTTAGCTGGCAGCTATGTTCAAAAAAATGTAATTCGGTGTTGGATTGTCATTCCTGTGTAATGCGGAATATTAAAAGTTTTATTTGACAGAGTGGACAAAGAATAAAATTTACCAATTGGTTGCACTTTTTATCAAAGCGTAGTTTTTTCAAGACGATCGTCGAATTGAACGATTTTTTCACGTGCCAGTCATAGCTACAGGGTTACCCGACCACTCAACTTAAATTCAATTCATGTATAGTTTAATTTCTTGATGAGCCAATGTTTCTATCAGAACTTATGACAAATCGAAATTTGAAAAAATTCCTTGTCTAGTTTTAGGGACTCAGTTTCCATTCTTAATACTTGCTTTTTAAAACGAATTTTTTGCATATAAATATAGGAGTGTATCGAATTTCATTAAAATATCACCCACTAACCAACCTCCTTACATACATCCATGATTCTTCCGCCAATTCAGGTACTGTTCAATTTAATTCGTGATTCTTCGCCATTTGGAAAATATATTCTCCAATCGTTGTTCCTCTGCCAAATCAAAAGGAATAATTCCGATGAAAATTTTAACCTGCATTGGGCCAAAATCCCGAAATCGTTAGATCCACTCAATGGAACCCGATTCCACCATATTGCATCAGTACTTATAAATATTCTCAAGATTAAAGCCCTCCTCCGTACATGTATTGTAATATATTTAAGGAATTCCTGAAAATTATGTTCAGCCCTTACCAAAATAGTGATCGTATTGTTCTTCTTTATATGCTGTACAGCATTGGCGAGAAAATTTACAGATCTCTGTACATCATTTCAAATGATTATGTTATGAATAATTCATCAAATGTAACTCGAAAGCTTCCTTTTTCCAGGGTTCGATTTATCGTATTAGCAGCCCTAGGTTTGAAGAAATTTGCCGCCCTTGCTTTGCATGTAAAATTACGGTTACAATAGAAAGAACCTGAAAAGATCTAAAAAAAACCTACAAAGTACCTAAAACTAATCTATATAATACCGAGAGGACCTATAAAGAATCTAAGAAGTACCTAAAAGGACCGAAAACAACCTAAACAGTTTTTAGAGTTGACCATTCTATCTTGGTCCTAAAGTTGCACGAACTCAGACTTGCCGGATCTTTTCTTAGCTGGCTAAGTTCCTATCTTCACAATCAAATCCAATTTGTAGAATTACAAGTTTTATAAAATAAAAAATGTTTGCCACCTGGTGTATCATAAATAATTTTTGACGCGCTGCAGCCACGAAAAACTTTTTCCCCGGAGTAGTTCCTCACGGGTATTGCAGATTTAAAGCAATGTCCATATTAGGATATATCGATTGTAGATCGCTGTCCCAAAGCAAATTCAATGTGTGTCGTGCGACTTAACTAATAATCTAGTAAAAATGGGCAACTCGTGCAGAATAACAGACTGCAGACGATATCATAGTTTTTTTTAGAGAAATCTCCTACTTTCTAGGCACTTCTTAAGTTCTTTTAGATACTTTTTATTCACTTAGGTTCTTTTTAGGTAGTGTTGAGGTCATTTTCGGTTCTTTTTAGTTCTTTTAGGTCCTTTTAGGTACTTTATAGGTTTTTTGGCTCGCAAAAATGTTCCACCTCAAAAAATTTTTCGTTCGCAAAAATTTTCCGCCTCCAAAAATTTTCCGCCCTAGGCTCCAGCCTACTCAGCCTAGTGGTAAATGTTTGCTAGCAAATCTGTCATCATTAAATGCAGTTACTTTCGTATGATGGCTAAGAGGTGGCATAAGTTCAATATTTGGTCAGTTTGTTACGCTAGGTTGAATTTGATGCTGATTCGCCCAGGATATTGTCAAGAATAAGAAGGCATTGCAGTTTGAGTATCCCCTTATTCAAAAAAAAATTTTAATCTTAAGGTTGCGCTAGTAACTTTTTAGCTTGCTGAATGTTCGTCTTGGCAATTATTACGTGTCGCAATTTCTTCCATCATTTTTGATAACTCGAGAGGCAGTGGATTTCACCAAATTTAACGCAACGTTCAAAATTTCGAAGCACCTGTCTTTATTTTTAGGTGAAAGTCTCTTCAAACATCGCGTCCACTTTCAAAGCATAGTAAAGTACAGTAAAATAAAACTTACCGTTTGCTCCTGGTTGCACATTGGAGGATTGACGATGGTAGCAACTTCATTCACAGGCACAGTTTATGAGTCTGCTCAGGTGTCGTCTCATTTGATTTAGGGCTAACTCAGTTCCGGTATGTGCTAACGGCTACTCGCTTATGGCTGGATTCGAACCCTAGACTGCTACAGTCAATGTTCTACCTTTTCGATCATCCTAGCATTGTAACGCGTGTATAATGTGCGAGTGGTACGGTTCACTCTTGTTTTTTTTTAGTTTTTGAAAAACATAATACTAGCGACATGAGAATAGCTGCGCAAAAAAAAATGTAGAGTGCATCGATTTAATAAAAATCAGAATATAAAAAATATATGGTGTAATTTTATGGTATTACATGGTGTGCATTTAATATTCGCACTTTACCTTTATTCCCTTTTTTACGAATTCGAAACAAACATAATTTCACAAAAGTTTATAATGACATTAGTCAACCGTAATTTCATTCCATATAAATTTGAATTAAAAGTATTCTGTTGAAAAATAATTTTAAATGAAAAGAAAAACAATTTCAAATGATAAGAAAATTTCATCGCTGCTTTTCTTTATATACCATGTCTCTCAAACAAAAGAACCTTCGTCCGATGTAAAATAAAAGCAAATTCAAATTAAAAATGTTCCAGAGGCGACAAAACATTCTATTGAATATTTTTTTTATCAATTTAAACTCAGAGATAAGAGACGATTTTCTGCAGACTCCATGCATATTATCTCTTGAATATACAAAAAAAAAAAAATCCACTTAACTAGGGGATACGTATGTCTGTACATACTTTGAGATATGAATAATATGCAGCTAAGGATACGAATCGCAATATTTTAATATGCATATTAGAGTGTGTCAAAGACCAGCAAAAATGTTTCATTATGAAAAATGTACTTAGGTTTTTTTTCATGCGGATAATTGAGAGGACATTTTAGTAGTTGTGACTGTATCCACAGAAAAATCCTTGAAACATCTGGGAAAATTTTAATAATTATTTCAGTTGAGACAGAATTCTGAAGAAAAAATGTAATGTAAAATCAACTGACTGTAATACGTTTGAATGATGATTGGACACAATTCGCAGGAAAGAAAATTCAAGGATCGCATGAATACATCAGTACGTTTATATAGTTGAGTGTTTATGTTACTAGGCAAGCTATAATTTTTAGAAATTAATTACGAAGGTTTTATCCTACCTGACTGCAAAATGTCGAAAAGTCTTTATTATTGAATAATATTTGAGTACTTGCCCGTTTTCAGACAGAATGTGCAAAAATTTAATTGTCATGTAGACAGAATCTAAAAATTACGTCGGGAAAATCTGTTCTACTTCTAACTTTTCGGGTTCGAAATAGAATCAATAGTTAGCAGCACGTTACATTGATTAAATTAATTTATTAATTTGTTTAACACCTCCGTGCTTCTCATTAAATCAATTGTCATTTCTTTCGATGTTTATCATTTTAATCATTTAGTATACCCCCGTCAAACTTTCCGCACCCTTAAATTAAATTAATTTCATTAATTTATCCCACCCCCAAACCACTCAGTGTTTGTTTACTTTTCAATAACCCAAAGCTTCTCCGACATTTCGCTCTCTCGAGTAAACCCCACGTCGCCATATTAGCTCCGCTATAGGTGCGGCTTCGATCGATAACTGTTCATTATAAATGCATCAATGGCTAAGGAAATCCAAGGAAATTGACGTTAGCATCAGCGGTTAAATTTGTTGTTGTAACTGGTGAATTATTTATGATAATTTTCTCGCTCTTTGAAACAATGAAATTAAGAAGCGTTTTGACGTCTCTTTTTCATGTCATATCAGTCCTTTCAAACTGTCAGCTCTTTCATTTATTTCATTATTGTTACTTTCGATACTATTTTCGATAAAAATTCTACAAAACAAAATCTTAGATGTGCAATTAAAATAAAAGCCACTGAGCTCTTGAGTCATTCGCAAGCATGACACACTTTTGCAAGCCAATGCTACGCAAATATACATCAAAATATGGTAATTGCAGGCTTAGTTCGTACTGCGCCATTCAGATACAAGATACAAATTTGCATCTGTTCTGTTTCGAATGGAAATGTCCTTTGTTACAAATTCACATACACTCAATATTCTCGGAGACGAAATTTTATGAACAATGAAATAAAAACAAAAACCTGACTATCGTCTCTGCCCTGTGGAAAAGCGAGTGGGAGGAAACGACTCACTTCTCCACGTTATGAGTTATGATAATCTCGAAAAATGATTCGTGGTTGTTAAACAAGGCGCGCCAATTTTCTTAAACGTTGGCCATAATGAAGACCAGGTATTTACAGATTGCCGTGGCTTCGACGTTAAGAGGACTCGGTAATCGAGTTAATAATGAGAAAAAATGCAAACGGAAATTATGATAATACAATAGCAAAAGCTTTGACAGGGACGTGACGTTAAGTGAAGAAGATTTATTGAGCGAGCTTTGGATTTATCGAGCATTATTATTATTTGTTCTTCAGCGTTGGTTTGTGGGGTGATTTTGATGTAATTTAGGGACGATAATTATGGGTCTAAATGAGTATAACGGTAAGGTATGAATTTATTGTAATGGGATATATTTAACTTTGAATTTTGGTTATAATGATGACCAAGTGTATTTTTGATGGTATTTTATTCAAAAATGGTATTTTGTAAGAACTTCCAAAAATCTTGTATTTCATAAAAATAATAATATATAACGGGCTAAATATCATGGTAAAATATCAAAATAAGACAATTCTACCGCAGAAAAGTAACAACATTAAATCGAATACTATTTACAAAAATTATCACCAATGGTTAATGTTAGCACAAAGTTAAATTATCATCACGATTGAATATAAAGTCAACTCAACTTGTTTACTTTAGCTTTAACTAAAGTTTCAGCAGATTTTCTCCCTTAGACCTTGAATCCTTAAAATCCATTATACTTCAGCGACTTTAAGTTCAAGGCTAAACACGAAACCGATTGAAAGTTCGTGAATAATTGATTTCAATCCAGTTTTACGAAAACTTTTTGCAAGGTGAAAATCTTAATATACGAGTATTTTTATTGAATCCTCACGAGTGTTTCAAGAAATTTAATGGAATAATTGTGGGATACTTTGATGCAAATATACTTTAATGTATTCTGAAAAATGTTCATGGTGAAAGTTTGATTTAAATTTGAGGCTATTTTGCCTTAAAGGTATTAATTTTTTTTTTGTTTTAACGTAGTAAAATTCTATTGCCTACATAAAATTTGCTACTAGAAATAAATGAAGTTCAGAAAATTTTAAAGCATTGAAAACTTTAGCGTACAGGAACCGTCAAGAAGGCTCATTTTTAAAGAAAAGCAATTTTTATATGGTTGAAATGTTTATGGAATCTTTTTTTCGCACTCACGACCGGATCAATTTTTATGAAGACTATCTTAACCTATCGCCAAGATGACGGAACATACTTCATAGAGTTGGAACATACTCCATTGTACTTACTTCAGACGTGATAAATTTACAATCTTGGCATTTTAGAGAGCCTAACTTAGCGGATTGGTATTTTTCCAGGACGTTGCATAGCATCAGATTCGCTGTTCCACCTTTGATCCCCCACCGAATAATCTGGATGATATTCTCTTGGATGACCTGACTAAATTTTTATAAGTTCCTTGTTTGATTCTGCAGAAAACTCCGTTATCTTTTATGTTGCTTCTGCAAGATTGTTTGTTCTGAAGTTCCACTAAGGTCTTACTGCATCTCATTTTGCTTATTGGGCAGGCCTCTTCGTAGCTGTCTATCATGTTTCTGCTCAAAATGCTCAACCGAGATCCTATTGAATTAAACGTCATTGTTCTACCTCTAACAAAAGCTTTGTCTATCTAAGCCCAATTAGTGTTTTTTTTTTGTTTATTTGCTACGCCGTGGCTGTTGGATCCGTAGCTTATGAGAACCCGGAGTAGCGGTAATCAGGGAATGATATCTCATCCAATACGCGCCATCCAGGTATTGTTCCTACAGTCATATACAGTGGAAGAAATAGCTATAAAGCCACCAATCTATTTACTCAGAAGAACCATTTCATTCGTTCTGCGAAGCAGAATTTTCGTTTACAGTTTGTGAAATATGTTTTCACTCGTTTCTGATAATTCGCCATATGACACATTATAATAAACTGTAAAAGTTGAAGAAAATTGCAGTTGAGTGTCGTAAATAGGAGGGAGGTAGTGATAAAGTCAGTGCCGGATTTTCAGTTATTTGTGAGTAAAATTGTAACATAAATTATTTTAATTAATAAGCTTTCAAATAATTTCACTAAATATAACAATAAAATCCATTACGCCTAGAGGACTAAAACTTTCAGAAAGAGAAAAAGCAAAAACTGAATTTCTGTTCAAATTGGGAATATGAAACAGAAAAATTGCGGGTGAAATTTGAAGATCACGTTCCGTGGTAAATGCTTTTCTTTAAATTGGGAAGTCAATATGGGCAAAAATAGCATCCAAGATCAACATCGAAGATAACTAAAAGGTTAAAATATGTGATAGTTCAAAAAGCGGCGAAGGAAAAACTGGTTGCGTCGAAAATTAAAAGTGAATTAAGTTTGCCTGTAGCCACTAGACGTGTTCGCCAAATTCTACATGCTTCACAATACTTTAAGTGGGAAAAAATTTCAAGTTCGGCTTCCAGTTTTATTGGTAAAAAAAGATAAGGAAGTTCGCTTAAGTAGGAATTTCAGTGGAAGTACAGTAATGACGTGGGCAGCATTTTGCTAGAAAGGGAAGACCCCACTTTGTAGCATTTCGTCGAAGATGAACTGCAAAAACTACACTGATCTCCTCGATGAAGTTGTAATTTCCTTTTTCGAAGACCTTATGGAAGAACAATTCATCTTCCAACAGGATAATGCGTCAATCTATCGTTTGCGTGACACCTTAGACTGGCTAAAAGATCGGAACATTGAATGGCCTGTTTGTAGTCCCGCCTTAAACCCGATCGAGAATCTGTGGGGTATTCTCTCGCGTCAAGTTTACGAGCAGGGTCGTTAATTTAACAACGTTTTTTAGTTAAAAGCAGCAATTCAAGAAGCTTGGAGCGCCATTTTCATCGAAACCCTTCAGGACTTGATAAATTCCATGCCAGGCCGCATTTTTCCAGTCATTTCCAACAAAGGAGGCAGTACCAAATATTAAACTAAAAAACATTACATACAGACTGATACACATAAATTTAATTAGAATGGCTGTATAACCATTTTCCTTAAAAGTGAACTGATTTTGAGTGTTTTTCATTCATTGATAATTATGGTGTATAATTTTTTTTTGTTTTTGAACGGAAATATAATTGTTACTGAAATAAAACATTAGTATACGACGCAGGAACCTTCAATTTCTTTCTTTAAAATAATTGACCTAAAACTCTGACGGCTTTATAGCTATTTCCTCCACTGTACCAACATGAGTTTCTCTTAAGTGGAAGAGTTCCCGGTATTTTTCATTGAGTTTAGAACCTACGAGTCCAGCTCGGGTGGACTTCCAGACTTCAAACTGGCTGCTTTATGCAAAGATACAATCTTTGCTTTAATAGGCGCTTAGTGCTCGCATGGAGTTTTAACGCCATGTTGTTTTAATTCCAAAATGTTATCAAAATGAAGCTTCAAACATAACCAGGTCTCAACTGTTTTATTTTATTAATCCAAATACTTAGTTTCTCTAAAAATGTAGTACGTACCTATGAATTATTCAAAGCACCCGGTGACAGCAAAGGGTTAAAGATATATTATGTCATTTTTTTATTTTATGGATCTTTTTTTTTTATTTATAAATGGATGAAAACTTTGCAACTCATGCGCATCAATTGTTGCTTTGACAATAAAATAAAAATTGATTCAGCTTTCTGTATGCAATGCTCTGACCGTACGGGAGAAAATCAGTTTTATTATTTGGGGCATTCCACGTGAAGCGGACAGGTAAAAATAATTAAAAATTAATAAAAAAAACTAATTACCGTAATAAGTGTGGTTAGCGAGCTAGAGGGCTTTAAAAATTTGACTAATCGGCAGGTATACGCTATTTCGAATCAAATTATCCAGTTTAAAAAAGTAGCAATAAAATAAATAAAGTACTCGAGTTGATGCGTCATATAATGGGCTTATTAAATGCATTTTTGGGTATTTAAAAAAAAAAAATTTTGGAGGGAAAAAATATATTTAAATTTTTGAAACTTGAATTTCACAAAGTTCGACCATATAATTTTTTTTTTAAAATAGCTAATAGTGTATAGATAATCCTCGCCAAGTTTCATAATGGGCGTAGAAGTCGTTTAGGAGCTAGACCAGTTTCAGATTCGAAGCATAACGGCCGGCGTCGAGTTTGCACCTACCGCCTCCTAACGCCAGATTACAGAAACTTTCAATCATATAAAATGCCTTAAGTCCGAATATTAGATCATATTTTGCAAAGCTTTAATGATGTTAATTATATTTTCATATAATAATCAATTCAATTATACACACCAATTAAATAATAATGAATCATTTATACATTATGTTTTATATAAATTTATGAAGATTGATTTAAAATGGCGTTGTTCGGAAAAAATTCTGTGTAGTGCAATTTTATTAAATATTTAATTTTAATTCAAATACGTCAATTGTCTAAAAGAGACAAACCCATGACGCTGTGTATTCAAACTTTTGCGATAGTTTAGTCAGTGGCTTAGCAACTACTTAATTAGACAAACGCGTTAGAAGTGTTTTTTTATCGGTTTGTCAGATAATTTCGCTACAAAACAATTTATATATATATTTACAGTTTTGTTTGTATATTTTAAGTTTTTTGTTGAAAAATTATCTCACAAAACTATAAAAAAAAAACACTTGTAACGTTATTTAATTGTTATTTGTTATTTAATTGGAATGTACAATTGAATTAAATATTATAACAAAACATAATTTACATCATTAAAGCTTCACAAAATATGATCTAATATTCGGACTAAAGGCATTTTATATGATTGATAGTTTCCATAATCTGGCGTTAGGGGGCGGTAGGCGCGAACCGGGCGCCGGCCGTTTTGCTTCGAAACTGTAATTGGTCTAGCTCCTAAACGACTTCTGCGCCCATTATGAAATTTCTACACACTATTAACTATTTTTAGAAAATAAAATTAAAAAAAAGTAAATGGTCGAACTTTGTTAAATTCAAGTTTAAAAAATTTATATATATGTTTTCCCCCCCAAAATTTTTTTTTTCTAAATACCCAAAATTGCATTTAATAATCCCATTATATGACGCATCAACTCGAGTACTTTATTTATTTTATTGCTACTTTTTTAAACTGGATAATTTGATTCGAAATAGCGTATACCTGCCGATTAGTCAAATGTTTAAAGCCCTCTAGCTCGCTAACCACACTTATTACGGTAAAAATATTTTGCATCTGGATCGAGAACATATATAGGTATAACATAATCAAATATTAGTAAAATCGGAAACCTCAAAATTTGTTACCTGTCCGCTTCACGTGGAATGCCCCATTTATCGAATATTGTATAGCTTCGTAGATACCTGTAATATTTTGGTCAATAGACACTTCATAGAAAAGTTTTTGTCCATGTCCATAATGATGTCTAACAAATAACTCGCAAATCTTTTGAGCTGTAGCAGTAAATCTTCAGCCAAAATATATTCTGAAAAGTTCTAGTGGATATATTTTGGAAACCTAGAATAGGTTTGACAGAGGTGACAGATTTGACAGAAGTGTCGACACTGGTAACGTACTCTCACATTGGATCTTTAGCAATCTTTTTCCTATTAGAGCATTATATTCTAAACTTCATGTCCTTTACCATAAAAGAGATCGTAAGTCCTTAACGGAGCATTGTCTATCTCCGTATTTAAAAGAAAAGAATAGCCGTTCACCATTCCGGAAAAGTTGTTTGTATGGGAATCGAAACGTTAAGAAGCCTGTTCTCGAAGACGAAGGACCTAAAATTAGGATTGATGAAAATCAGGAGGTATGTAATAAGATAGATGGAGGTCCATGCAAACTGGACACTTGGGAAGATTGGTAAATGTAAAGCTAAGTATTCTTCCAATAACATAAGACAACAAGTTTAATTGAGAAAAAGGGAAGAAATTCAAGTTGAAGAATTAACGATCGAAAAAAAGGAACATTATTCAATGGAAGATATATTGAAGTCACTGCAAAACAACAAGACGACGAATGGAAAACGAAAGATAACTTATGATGAGAGATCTGCAAAGAACTCATAGACTAATAAAAGACTATGACAGCATATTTAGATTGATCCAACAATTAACACTGTGATTGGATATAGAGAAATATAAAGAATAATACATTTGACGGGGAAAGATAAAGCAAAATTACTGTAAAATATACCATTGAGAGATATGTGGATCCAATGGTTAAAGTTCAGTTGGTTACAGAGATCGAAAGGTAGTGGCCACTACGCAAGACAGTGTTGAAAGAAAAGATCTCGTTGTCTAAAATTTTCAGTCAACCAAATTTCACTGAGGCAGATAATATTATCAAATGAAGAAGTAGAAGAAAGACAAAGCCCATTGATCTTGGGCGTTCGGGTAATATAGTTTGATACCGGGGAGTTTTTTTTTCACCAGTCTGGGACTTTGGTCGAGTCCTTCCCAAAAACTGCTAATGATGAGAAATTTAGTATAGTAGATCCCCAAAGGCCAATAAAGAAGATATCATTTGGTCTTGGGGATTGTGAAGAGTAAGTTTTTTGTACAGCAATAGCGAAAAAATGTAATCAAGCTTAACTGCAATGCTTATTTCGACAGTATTAGCAGAAGCTCTACACGCGTACCACGAAACAACAATTTTTAGTAGTGAGCTCACAATTCCAATGAGCGGAAACGAGAAGCAATCTTGATGGTTCCAAATAATCTATATCATAGATCCCTCCAGATAGCTGCAACGATCTAGGGAGCGGTGATTAAAAGTTGCTTACGGTGATTCGCTAATTTCGATGTCGGACCTTGAAATCAGCACCAATGACGATATGCTGAAATCAGAAAGTCCTGGAGAAATTTTGATTAATATAATCAATGAGATCAAAGCGAAAGAGGTGTGGATTGTGTTTGCGAACAAAATACACCGTGACGAGATTCTTTGACCTCCATGTAGATAATTGTTAATATTCTTGAAAAAAACTCGCCATTCCAGTAACATGGTCATGTATTTTGTCTTCAACTTAAACCAGATTTACCTTCACCATTACACTCTGTTCAAACTCTATTCAAACTTGCTCTACAAATCCTACTAGCACTCATCGAAAAACACCCTCCTAGCATTATTTCTGCATCAAACTTTCAAATTTCTCATTTCCAATTCACATCTCTGTAATTTTCATAATAATCCTTGAAGCCAAAAAGCTATTTTCCCAACCACCATGCAATCGAATATGAATTCATTCTATGCACATACTCATACTTCATTCATTCATCTGACTTTTCTGTGGACGCCTAGGAAATGCAAGTTTATTTTCTCATTTCACTGCAGAACACGTCAGTTGACTTCGTGGCAAAAGTGCACATGTATGCAGATGACGACTGGTACTAGCTGGCATTGCAATCAATGCAAAGAAAATTAAATAGCCGTTTCCCGATTAGACTCAATTTAATGTGACGAACAAGGACTTGGATGGTGGCCGATCCGATGCTGTGCTGCTTGCTTGTAATAACAGGAAACGGAAGTTTTCGCATTGAATACGAAGTTATTCGTTCTATCCCTTGATTATATTCTTTCGCTCATTCGATCGATAGATAGAAAATAGATATGGGTGTGGATAGACATATAGGTAACGATTTCAAAGCACTGTAGGTAGTCAGGCGCCAGGGAACTGAGTGCTCGTTTGGTGGTGCTTCATCAATATGTGTACCAACTATGCAAACATTATTTTCATACGTGGCAATGGCCAAACCTTTGAAATATTTCACTGGAGGAGCACGTAGATTATGAACGAATATGAATAGGTATTCGGATTGGTTATGTAGTAGCGATTTTTCATACAGTAATTCCAGTGGGAACTCATGCGATGGATGATGCGTCATTTCTTTTTGGTAAAACTAATTTTGATGTTTATAGTTTATATATTTTTTTCTATATTTTATATATCTCTGGACGCCAAAAAATTAATTGGTGCCATAAGGGTAAATAACAACAATGTTTGTCCGAAATATAATATGCCTAGATTTGTAAAAAGTTTGCTACGTTTATATTATTATAATATTTTTGCATTCACTAAGTTGTCATATATTTATTTTATACTTGACTATTCTATTCTTTTATACTTAACTTTTATTCTTGCCACATTTCAATAAACGAGTACAAAAAAAAGATAGTTGCGACCAATACTAAGCAAAATCTTGGAACTATGTTCCTTCATGTTTGCTGTAGCGCTAGATAATCGAACCCAAATCGTTCTAATTAATCTTCTACCGCAAATTAGGTTTTTTGGTCATGAAAATTGATTGGAGACCATGCCCAGAATACCTTTCGTTGCGAGCTTTCTTCTGATCAGACTTTATCTTTCTTTCAAAAAACTTATTGCATCATGAGTTCCACAAGATTCTTTCGCTGAACCAGTTCAATGCAATGTTCCTTCCCATCCCAGTGGGTCAATCTCAAGTCCTAATTTCTTCTTCGCTTCAAGTCAAGACCTACTTAAAGTAGTGAATAGCTTAGGATACTATTTGGCAGAACTAAATCTTTACCCTAATATATTAAATATTAAAGTAAAATAAAAAGATGCAACTTCGTGTTTTTTTTAACTATTGAGTATTGCAAACTATTCGAAATAAGACCACAAAGCTACTTACATAGTTCAGAACTGGTAGCATTACTTCAAGTTCATCGTTAAAGTATTTTTGAATTTATTTCGATACATTTTTTAGACTTATTCACTTAAGCTAAGTTGACACGGTGCAAGTATACTTGGATCAAATATACTTGAACGTCCAAGTAAAATCACTTGGACGCTACTTGGATCGTGGCAACAGTTGATCCAAGCCCACTTGGATAAGGCGGTTACTTTTATACTTTTATATATACTTTTTTATATATACTTTTTTATTTGGATGAATTATTATTCTGGAGTGTGTTCAATATTCTTGCTATAACAGCTATTAGCTGCTATTTGTCCAATGTCACGAAATAGCTACTTTCTGATGCTTGCTATTTGACAGTCGGGCTGTCCGAGATTCCGGAATAGCTGCTATGGTAGCAGCTATTCGCTGCTCGCAGTCTGGAGAATAACAAGAAAGTAGCTAAGGCAAAATGGCTGTGCGTACACAGCTGACATACTGTTCAAACGTCACTTTGGATTAGAAATAGAAATGAAAAGTAGTTTTCGCACTTTGGTGGCAAAGAAGGTGAACAATAGATTTGAGTATAGTGCTATTATAAACTAAATACGGGCTTTTGAACTCTTCAACTCAACTCGAGTTTTAAGGGGGAAAATACATGTAACTGCTAAAAAAAATCTATTTTTTTTTAATCAAAATGTTTGAAATGCTCTTAAAATATACCAAAAAAAGATTTGAAGCGATATTCGTATTAGTTCTCGAGTTATAGTCAGTTATAGGCAGTGCGGCGTTCCCCAGGTCGGTGGAGCTTTAAAACTTTAAACGCGTTTTTCTAAGTAGTACTTTTACAACTGCCGTACAAAATATCTCAAAAAATATTCAACCGATTCGGCTCAAATTTATACCACATCTTTTAGAAAAATAATTTTTTTGTTTATTAATGTTTAAAGCGTGTTTTTTTTGAAAAATAATCGATTTTTTTGTTTAATCTAAAATTAATGTAAACATTTAATTTTTTTTTATAAATTTTATTGGTTCACCTATGAATTATATATTTCATTAGCATATTTTTTTTCTCTGAATGTTGCAAGTTCCCCGGAAAAGGCGTAAAGTTGTACGAGGCAGTTTTTGATGCGTTTTTTTCATTCGCTCGCATCGCCGCCATTTTGTGTTGAAAAATTATTAAAAAAATATTTTCATTTACTGTGTTTACATGTTCTTTAAGGATTTAATATTAAACATTTTCTGCATGAACAACATATATATTTTAAATCAATCTGAAATTAGCAATTTTTTTCGATTTTACATGTATTTCCCCCTTTAAGTAGGCTTTTACACAGCGCAACTCATCTTGAGTTTTTAGAAAGCGGGTGTAAAGTGCAACAGGCCGGGTACACTAATTCGTGTACCATGAAATTTTCATGGTTTCTTATTCGCTCTTTTTCACAAATATGGTGTCAAAAGCCGGGAATAAGTAAAAAGTTTTGAATATGTTGGGAAAATTTTAATAGTTTCTGCAGCTGTATGTTGAAAACTTAGAAGTTTCAACAATTTCAAAGGTGCAATGCAAATAATGAGCTGATCCACGTCAATGCAAATACTAAAGTTAAAATACTGGATAAAAAATGATAATTAGGTTGTGCTGTGTAAAAACCGACCTACTTAGCAGCTCTTGGCTCTCCAATATCCGTCGCTGCTTCACCTAGCTACTGCGAATTTCGACATTTGCTATTTTTGCATTCATTGTATGACTGGTGTAAACCGATCCCGGCCGGGATTGGATGAAAATCTTACTCACCCAAGTAACCGGTGCCTATTTGAGTCTTCTTTTTTATCATTCATATTTGCGTTTAGATCGATGAAATTATTGAAATATCGGTGAATAAGTTAATGTATTAATGAGTTTTTCTTTGTTATTAGATTCTTACTAGCTGACCCGGCGAACGTCGTACCGCCTTAAAATCCTATTAACTGAATTATTTATTTATTTATTTATTATTATTATTATATATATATTTTATTTATTATTAGCTGAATTAAACTAAGTTTTTTTATTAAGGTTAAAATCAATTATGTTCAATAATTGTAGAAAAGAATGTTATTCACGTGGTAGCAAGACATTTAATTCATTGAAGCGAATCTAAATGATTCGCGCAGCATTGTTGCATTACTTTCTGTCAAACTATTTGCTGGATGGATTGCATTCGGGTCGATTAGCTTCATTGAAGCACCTTCTGATATAAAAAAGCGTTTCTTCTTGCGCGACGAGCATTATTACATTGTTGACCTACGATAAGCTCGACGGTATCTCATTACTAACTGATAACTGATATCTAACTTGTTTTGCTCATGCGTTTGTGAAGCACGAACTCGGGCCATATCCAACGGAAATCGCTGTAATGCATTCTAGCAGCATGCATGAAGCAAACATTCTCAGTAATGCAGATGTAATGTTTTAAAGCTGTTTTTCAAAAAGTCCATCATATACCTATGAACATTACTCGCGAAAATAAGGGAACAAGAACTTTCGAGCATACATCGGTTTGAGTAATGTTAGCTATATAAAACAGAATGATGAAAATTTCAGAGCATTGCAACTCATCGCAGTTAAGAAAAATGTATAGGATACTATTCATTAAGAGTCATGCAGGAGCAAGCTTGGACGCCGGACCAAGCAGCAGAACAAATTCCTCCTTATAACGTGTTATCCCAGAATACACTGTTGGAATTTCCAATGAGCGTCGCAATCAGTCAGCAAGCATTATCTATCTACACTTTCCGGGTCATGCAGTGGTATGATCGGCTGCCGGTCCAAGCTTCAATACGTATTCGCCATAGAGCGTTTTTACAGCGATTCCCAATTCGGGATTGGGAATATACCGTAATTCGTGAGCTTTAGCCCGATTTACATGTATGTGTGCGTTAAATGCTCTTAAGAAGTTATTTTAGGTGCAGAGTGAAGAAATTGAAGAAATACTTCACATGCAGGATAAATCACTTTTTGGATAAGCGGGTGAAATTTAAAAAGAAAATGTGACTATTATGTAATTTGCTAGGGTACAAAGGGGAATGCTATAGAAGTCATTCTCTTTTAAATAAAATAAGTACATAATTTCACTATTCCGCGTCAAAATTCGACTTTTTCGTTATTTCCCACAATTTCATATTCTGTAGACTATTTGTATTGCTCAACGAGATCTTAAAATCCCTATGAATTCAGAATCCCTACATTTTCTTATAGGAAACGGAGCATGAAAATCAAGAACTGTCAAAATATTGCCAGGCAGATGGCCAAACAAATGTCATACCATGTTGCCTACCATTTACGGTATGCCATCAAATAAGGCATACCATAGGCCGCCTCCATTAGTAATTCAAAATGCTATGCCATGGGAAATTGCTAATGGAGGCGGCCTGTAACGATTCATTAATGAGTTGAAGAAGATGCGGTTTTAGCGAGTAAATATGACCTATATACTCGTTAAAAGTGACACTTTTATGAATTATTAGCAATAGTTTTAACGATTTCAAATAAATTTGCTTTTGCGATTTGAAAATAAGTTAAAATTATTTACGCATAGTAGAGTGAATTTGAAAGACTGGAAGAATAAAACAAAAAAGGCTGCCAAAGTTGAACATAAAACATCGTAACATTATAAACAATCTAGGGAAAATATCTAGGTAATGTTGCCTTTTAATGAGTTGCATGGGCCATAGGGTACATACATATGGCATGCATTATTATTATTTGTCGCTAATCGTAAGGAAAATTATTGTTTGCTGATATATTTGCGAACAAGCTCGGTTTCGTATGAGGGATATGTCTGTTGATTGTCGATAAACTATCGTTTGTAGAAAACACTTTCTAAATTGCTTCCTGGGTACTTTATGCTGCCGTTAGCAGGGCTCACACTTCGTGAACAACATTTGAAGTAGAAGCTGAAAATAAATTGAAGTAGATTTTAAGTAGAAAGAAATTAAGTAGATTGGGGTCACTTTTTATTTTTTCATATAAAGTAGGTGGACATTATCATTTTACTATAACGGAAAGCAACGTCAAAAACTCAAATTAGAAGTTATTAAAAAAATCAATTAAAGCATAATATCAGTTTTATACACAAAACATAATTATATTTGCAATCTTCAGCATTTCTTTGCGAAACAGCATTATTTTTGAGTTACGTTTAGCGTTAGTGATTTGCAGTAAGTTGTTCTTTGCATTGAAACAGCATTAGACTAGAAAAGAGTTGCTGTCGAACCTCGATGCAGGAAAAAAAATATGAAAAAGAAAAACTCTCTTTGATTCAATTCGAAGCGAAAATGGAGTAGAATCCGAAGAAACTGAAGTTGGGAAGTAGCTATCATTTTCAAAATAAAAATTAATTAAATCTACTTCAAATTGAGTAAAGTGTGAGCCCTGGCCGTTAGTACATGGACCATTTGCGATTATGGTTGTGTAAATTTATGAAAATGATTAGACTTTTGTTGTCGTTTGACAATAAAAACCGGAGGAAGGCATGGAAGCCGTACATGTTTCTATATAGGGTAAATGCACTAGTCCCCGGAAAAATAGTGAATTTTTTAATTTTAGTTCGGTATTCATAATTAAGAGCTTAATATTTAGTTTACAAACACGCTTTTTCATACATTACGATGAGTTGCGAGTCTTTTGTATAAATTTTGAGCTCAATAAAATAAATAAGTATGCTGATATTCCAAGTAAATAAACTTGAGCCAAATTGTGCTAGTCTCCTAACACCATGAGGCAGTGCGATACAAAACAGAATATAACTATGCCGCGAAACAACGATCAAGTATAAAACAGCAGTGCATTCGCTAAGACTGACATAGGTTTCTGTATTAGCTGTGGTAACGCACAACAGCTCAAAGTAAGGGGAGAAAATAACCAATATACACTGCCACAATCGATTGCAAATAGAAAAAGAACTAACAGAAAATTACTTCTTTTAAATTTCTAAATATTATGAGGGCTTTTTTTAATTTCCAAAACATTCAACATAACCATGAAAAACCCAAAGCCACCTCACAGCGAAAAAAACAACTTCTCATGAGCTTTTCTTTTTTTTATCAGCACATTCTATAGTTCAGCACGTGAACTACAAATGAGGAATATAATTTCTGTACTAGTGTTTCCAATGCGTATACTCTATTCTCTGCTGGATAGAGGAGCAAAAAAACATGCCTATTGTTTATTTGTTTAACCTGATAACTCTTTCAAATCAAAATGTTATATGCTATACATTCTAAAATTACTTAAAAGGGAAGGATTAAAAATTACCCTATTTTTAACCTGGTTTCTTTTTATTACAACTACCGTGAACGAGAGTAATATCGCCACTGTGGTTGGTGTTTTACAATCCAGCCATTTATATTTATGGTTTATTGAATTTACGCAGACAAGAACAAGGTACAAAGTACAAAATATTAAACGTGCAAATGAATGAAACGTTATCAAAAATGGAATAACCGCACTGTTTTTTCTCATACAATTCAATTTGTGGTTAAAATCTATCATAAATTTGAGAGATATCATTTTGTGTGATTGCTTCTTGCCAAGCTAGAACTCGACTTCGAAACAAAATATCATACCATAAAATGATCTGCTGTATGCCTGCGAACATACCACAACTTTTAAATTGCTCAGCTTCTGCGAACACTTTGAAGCATATATTTTTAAATTATCAAAATGTGCTTGCTTGCATCTTCCAAATATATTTGCTCTCACAATAATCAATCAGAAATTGAGTCAAACACCCGCTCTGCCCTGATTTGCACAAACTTTCTATCTGCATTTCTATCTACATTTTTGAATTAACACCGAACTCAAAAACTACATACTCTATTTCATAAATCTGCAAAATTTCAAAAACCTATCTTTTGTGGAAGTATGCTAAAATCAATATTTAAATATGCACTCTCCATATATTCCCAGTACACATCAAAATACAAATCATTGAATATCTCGAAAGCGCTAAAATATAGACAGAACGTTCAGCGCTGCCGCCAAATGTCTACACCACATAACCATCATCGCAAATGGTTCGTGTTACGCTCATGCATAAAGTGGCGACATCGCTGTTCACCAGACACGCACCAACTAAGGAATTTCAGAAGCCGCCACATTGGAATTCCCTTACATGAATATGCTTCTATGAAGTGAACTGCACTCGCCAGAAGCCGACATATTAGAATTGTGCCCGTTTGTACACGCTCCTGCGAAATGAACAGCGTTTTTCAGAAGTCGCCATGTAAAGAATTTCCCTGTATGGAAACGCCCTTACGAAATCAGCACCAATCAGCAGAAGCCGCTAGGGGAAATCTTCCGCACGAGCATGCTCGCACGATGTGAATAGGGTAAGTCAGAATCTGCCATATTGGAAATCTGACTACACGGGCGTGCTGACACGAAGCAAGCAGCGTTGGTCAGAAGCCGCCATATCGGAAAGCTGCGTCCATGCACATGCTCGAACGAAGTGAACAGCAGTAGTCAGATGCCGCCATAATGAAAATCTACGTGTACGTACACAGAATTATTGTGTACACACAAATACAATAACACGCAGAGAAAGCTCACGAATTACGGTATATTCCCAATCCCGAATTGGGAATCGCTGTAAAAACGCTCATAGACGACAGGAATGTCAGAATACAATGTCGGGCTTTCCAAAAAGCTATTTTTTATGGAGCTAAAAAGCTGAAAGCCCAAAGTTTCCCTTGTATATACCTTGCCAGCCTATGACATCCAATGTTAAAAAGAAATGAACCGGGTATGGATCTGTAATGCTTCCGTGCATTATGCGGATGTTTACGCAGAAAATATTTACGGATTACCTTCCCCGCTGGGTCGCGGCGCTCTTCTCGTGCAATTTCTAGTTCATCTGCGGTGGATTGATTCGCAATATTCCGAATTCTAATTGCATTATGGCTTCGTGGTGAAAGATTAGATCTTCTGGCTCGCATAGTTAAAAATAGCAGTGGAAACAAGTGCACAGCTAGCTCAATGGCGTTATACACGGATTCAATGTTTTTTTTTTATACAAAGTGTATGTGAACAAATTTTTCTTATGAATTTTTCCGAAGTTTTAACGATTATTCTGCTATTCTGGGCAGAGACAAATCCAACAAAGTAAAGATCAGAAAAATCTGTCCAGCTGTTCTTCATCTATAAATGGTATAACTAACCCGACTTTGTTTTATATATATAGAAAAGTATAGAATAAATGATGCTTAAAATAACTAATTAAAAGTAAAAAAGAAGGAAAAAGATTGATTCCTACACGGACTCCTCCCCTCGCCTTCCCTTTGTATAAAGTTTAAATGTTGTGATATAGTATGCGTGCCTTAGCACAAAGGAAGTCATTCGCCCAATCACCCACGCCAAACTGAACTGGTCAGCGGAGCTACGGTACCCAGGGCAAACAAGGCGAATCCTTAAATTTAAATACGGCATTGACAACTGCTCGACAGGGTTTTAGTCGGTGGCAGCAAATATTAAAAAGAATAGGGCCAAGATTACTTCCTTGAGGTACATCAGATTTAACGTGGATTTTCTTAGAAATAAGATCTTGGAATTTCACGAATTGAAAGCGATCGTCGAGGTAGGAGCCAAGTCACTTTAGTAAAGATCCTACAATTCCAAACTGCTGCAGCTTGAGAATCAAAATGGAGTGATGAGCAGTGAGAACTGAAGCGATTTGCTTGATTATTATTCTTGTCATCGAATCTAAGGCATAATAGCTAAAATCGGAAACGATTGTCCCACATAATAGAACTATATACACTTTTCCTATTGTCTTTGTTTATGGCACTAAATAATAACAGACCAATAAATCTGTTTTGTGTACAAAACGCTGATCTTTGTACTTACTTGCTCGTTTCTCAATTTCCTGGTTACCGTTATATCCAGGGGTTTCGAAAACAATGACATGAATACTTCTTTCTCTGATTCAAAATTGTACGTTTACAATGTTTACAATATTACGTAGAGGTGTCCTGCTGCATAATGGTGGTTCTGTTGACCATAGGTGCTTGTTTTTATTCCGCAAAATATTACCTCGTAATTGCGATAACGGAATGTCGTCTTCATAATCACCAGATATGACATCATATACGTCAGACTGCACGGAGCAATTATCTTCACTTTCTAAAGACTCTTTTAACTCTAAAGGGTCGTCCGTATCAGACAAATCTGCTGCCACATTATTTATAAACTCTTCAAGTTCTTTTTCTGATCTAAAAGCCATTTTGTGCTGAAAAACACAAAAATAAAAAATGTCATCCGTCCGAAAACTACATACGCAAACAGTAACATAAGTAACATCATCCCATATATATCTGTAATGCCTTCCGAAGGTTAAAATGTCACTTCCACTTATAGCCTTGTAATTTTAGACAAAAATGTAACTCCGTAAAAAAATATGCGAGAACATTTTTGAACAGAATGGGATGAAAATCTGAGGTATTTGTGCGCTCGATTTGTTCAATTTATAGATTTATATGTAAATTGCTCCACTAAATTTCATATATTTACACGCTTGTTTCATTTCCTCAAATTTATTTGTTCTGAGATAGAAATAGAATACCGCCTCTTGACGATGCAAAAAATGTATCTTAAACCAGATCTTACCTTATTTGTACATTCATATCTTGCTGAATTTTCCGCATGATTCAAGGACACAACCATGAGCTATGGTCACTGAATCTTTGTATTGAATCTATTTGGGCATATACATGCATACTACGTTTGAAATTATAAGAAGATACATACATACATATGTATCTATTTTTGGGCAAATTGGAGAAAACCAGTATTAATATCTATGAAAATTAGTGAAAAATCCGAGAATATCATTCTGAATCGAATTTCACAAAACAGCAAATGATTTGCTACTCTAGAACCGTGGTAATTTGTAAGCAGAGATTTTCCTGCACCCCCCTTACACCCCCTAATATTCCCCTTAGAAAGTGCATATTATTTTGGACTATGTAGCAGAAACAAGTAGCGAATGGCTGCTGTGACCTAAAATTGTGAACACATTAAGAATTTGTTGTTTTCATTAGTGTTGAAATATGGACGGTTTGTATAATATGTCCACTATGCCACCAGCAAAATAATCACTGGACTGCGTAATCCAATCGACATGGACATATACGAGTATAAGAAAGATATCTTTAACCCGTTGGAGGCGGCAGAAATTTGGATACGTTTTCAGATATTTCTATGCAAAGACATTTTTCGTAAGAAAAACAACTATTGGAAATGAAAACTGATAATATTTTATGCTTGTTTAAGGTGCAGAATTAAAAATATTTGACTCTATGTGGGCACCTAGTGCGTAAAAGTAGAACAAGATATTTTTTTCAAATTTCGATTAGTCATAGCTCCTGACCGCGAAGCATTGCATCATCACCAAATTAACAGAACATATTAATGTTAACCAAAACTAATCACGAGTGTTTTTTTATGATTTCGCAGTTAACCCTGTAGCTACAGCGAGCACTTGAAAAAACCATTCAAATTACTAAGTTGCTTTGTGAAAAATGCACACGTTTGATCAATTTTACCCTTTGTCCATCATATTTTCATTTATTTAATTTTTTATTTATAAAATTTATTTTATTTATAAAATTGTTTATTTATTATTCATAAAATTTTCAAAACTTCGAGTTACACAGAACGGTAGTCCTTCACCAAATTTTCTATTTTCTGAGCCCTCGAAGCTTCTGTTCACGAAAACTCAAAACCGGACTATCAGATCAATATGAAATTCACAGTATTTGTTGCCTTTGAGTAATAGCAGGTCTGACAGCAGTCATTTCAATATGTGGGCAACCCTGTAGCAGTGGTGCAAGATTAAAAAATCACTACAAATAATAAATGCTTTATGCGCTATAGCTTCCGATGAAGGCATCATATTTTAAAGAATTTCACACAGTTATAGTTAAGAAAGTTTGGTGGGAATTTGTTTTAGGGAAAAATTAGGATAAAACTGTCAGCTAGGCTAAATTATTTCATTTTATTTAATAAAATATGCTATCATTAAATTAACAAGTGATTATAATTTTCTAGATAAAAATGATGATCTTGTAGTGCAAGATAGCACCAAGCGTTTCAACTTCAAAAATTTTGAAACCCTAAATACCTATCTGCCCTTTTAACTTAAAATGTATTGATTGGATAAAAATGAAATTCGAATACAGTGCCAGCAAAGGTTTGGCATCACTGAGCATTGTACTAGGAGATGCCCTCAGATTTCTATACGATAAACATCCTAAAATGGCTGTTGTTTGTTTGACTTTCAGTAGCTTTGAAATTCTTATGAATCCCAACCCTGGATCCTTTCCACCAAATGGCTTTCCACAGTCGTACATGACCTTCGACACAGACTGGTTTTACTACAGAGCACGATTGATAGAACCTGTATTTAAAATCTACAAAATCCGTCTACTTTTCTTCGTATATCAGTTTTTTTTATCATCAAATCATTACAAAATTTCTAGGGTATATTAACGCTTTTGTAACTCAATAGATAGTTTAGAGCATCAAATCTTTTTCTTTCAATCACTGACGAACGTAAGATCTGAATTTACAATCTTCCACCGTTATAACTCGACAGACTCGATTTGAATGATTCAGAAAACAGAAAATATCTCTGAATTAGGCTAATTTCTGGAAGTGGCAGTTAGTATGACATATCTAAAATAAAGTTAGAATAGATTAGAGCATGTTGGGAAAATTATATAATATAGTTGGGGAAATTTTTTAAAGACTGAACTCTTGTAACTGGTGTTAACGAAACCAATGGCTGAAACGTGACGTTATAAGCCAACCTATTCCTTGTAAAACAGGTTACTGTATAAAAAAAAGTAAACACTTATGGTACAACTAATAGACCTGGGTTTTTTTTTTGAAAATTTGCGGGCAGATTTGTAGCAACACCAAATACGTGAAAAAATCCTTCAAGCTATCGATTTTACTGAAATTTTTTCTCCTTTAAGGAAAATTGAATGGATAGCCAGTTTTAAATTTTCAAAGCTTTTCGTCCTACAAGAACGGTAATTTATTATTAAGCTACCTATTTTGTGGACATTCGAAATTTTTTTTCGCGTGAACTTACGACCGGATTTGACAGATTAGATCAAAATAAAATTCACAGGATGTATTGGTCTCAAGTAGAACCAAATGTGATAAAAGTTTTGTAAATATACTTGCAATTGTGTAGCTCTTGAACTAAAATCTTGAAATAACTCTCAACCAAATAAAAGCTTTCGACCTTATAGCTTCCAATGCTTTCAAAATTAGGATAAAGCTATTAAATCCGGTGTTTTTGTCATTTTTGGACCAAGAGATGCTCAGATCGATTTGCATATGATTCAAGATACGACCTTAAATAAAAAATTAGCAACACCTATTCAAACTTCCAAATCGTGGCGGGTAGTAGCCTTTAAAATCGTTCAGCATCTATAAATTCCGAAGCAGTCATCGGATCAAAACAAAATACACTGGATAGGTTGGTTTGAAAATGCAGTAAGTAAAATATGCTTTTCATGGCGATCATCGGGCGATCTGGCCATTTTTTTCTGATATATGCTGAATTAAATGCTAAATACTCGTACCCGGTCGTTAGTACGTAAAAGTGATTTTGTAAGCATTTCAAGCGTATACAATCTCAAACGCAATCTGGACATATCCTCTGTTTTTCCTCGAAAACTTTCTAGTGGCTCTTTTACCATAGTTTGTTTTCGTGCTAGTGACAATTACAACTAGATATTTGATTAGCACATTAACGCGTTGGGGGGGCTTTCAATTTAGGTTTTTTTTATATGTAGAAAAAACTGCTATACATATTCTTTAATTGTAGGGTTATCACAAAACGGCAACCTCGACTCATCCTGACGAACCCGAGCAGCAGAGGAGAGGCAGTCTTGATCGACGAGTCGACACGAACAGACGGTATCGACGACGAATCCATTATACCATCTTTTATAATTAGTGAAGAGAATAATATATATAGCGAATAAATATCACAAACCGGTGTTTTATTGTGCTATCCTCTTGACAATATTCAGAAGTGGGATCAAGAACAACAAAAGGCGTTCGAGGAGCTTATCGACAAGCTATGCTACGAACCCGTCCTTGCGTTATATCAGTACAATGCCTTGCACGAAGTTCATACAGATGCAAGTAGTTTTGGAATCGCAATGGTGCTGCTCCAGTCAACTGACCAGGGACATTCGTGGAAGGCAGTTATATACTTCAGCCGACATTGCACCGAAACAGAATCGAAATATCACAGTTATGAGTTGGAAGTGCTAGCTGTCGTCGAATCTTTGGAACGATTTCGAGTCTACTTACTTGGGAAAAAATTTAAGATACTCACCGATTGTTCTGCTATAACGAG
The DNA here is from genome assembly GCA_963978885.1 of Nemotelus pantherinus. Lineage (NCBI taxonomy): Eukaryota > Metazoa > Arthropoda > Insecta > Diptera > Stratiomyidae > Nemotelus > Nemotelus pantherinus. Next base: position 46,079,871 of record OZ022265.1, on the reverse strand, counting down.
TATAAAAGAAAAGACGCGAATGATTCCTCGTATTGCTCGTTGGTGAATGAGAATGATGGAGTACAACTTTGAATGTGTACATCGGTCAAGTAATCGAATGAGCCATGTTGATGCTCTTAGTAGAGCTCCAGTGGAGACAGCAAGGATTAGTAATCTAAATGCCGTTAGCGAAGATTGGCTGCTGACAATGCAGCTACAAGACGAACGAATACGTACAATTGTATCCGTTCTGAAAGGTTCACCAACATCGGACCAAGAAAAGCAGATAAAAGCAGAGTACATTATGCAGAATGATAGGCTTTACCGACGTAATCGAGATGGACCTCTGTTTGTTGTTCCAAAGGGTGTGCGTTGGCGAATCGTTCGTTTCTGTCACGATAAAGCAGGACACTTTGGAGTTCAAAACATAATGCAGCGAGTTTTGAGATACTTTTGGTTTCCGCGGCTTCGCAAATATGTACGAGATTACATTAGTGCGTGTGTAGACTGTTGCTACAACAAACAAAAAGGTGGCAAACGAGAAGGTAGTTTACATTTTAATGATGTGAAGCCATTGCCGTTTAGACTGATACATATAGATCACTTGGGCCCGTTTATCAAAAGCAAGCGAGGAAATATGTATATTGTCGCTATAAGTGATGCGTTTACAAAATACTTGGTGGTTAAGCCAGTTAGAAGTACAAAAACATTGCATGTACTTCAAGCTTTGAACGATTTGAGTGGTTACTTTGGTCTTCCTGAACGGATTGTTTCTGACCGGGGGACGGCATTTACGTCAAAACAGTTTGCTGACTACTGCGGAAAAAATAATATCCAACACGTCAAGATAGCGGTCAGAACACCACGAGCTAATGGACAAATGGAACGTGCAAATGAAAGCATTCTGAGTTTCCTAAGAACATCTACCAATAATGTAAAGGAATGGGATGAACAATTGCGAAATCTTCAGTGGACTATAAATACTCAGAAAAATTCCACAACAGGATTCAGCCCTTATGAGCTGATTTTTTTCAGTGGACACACACATACAAATAAAACGGTCATCGGCTGCGGAAAACATACGATTACAGCGAGAAAAATGGAAGCTGCGCTTCGACCAAAAACATCGACATCAGATTTGTTATAACGAAGACGATTTGGTAGTGGTTGAAAATGAGCCGCAAGCAACCGGAGATTCTCGTAAGCTAGAGCCTAAGTTCCGTGGACCTTATAAAGTGGCCCGAGTCCTTGGGAATGATCGCTACTTGTTGGAGGATATTGAAGGGTTAAAAATTAAGCAACGAAGATATTCTGCGGTTTATTCGTCGGATAAAATCAAACCGTGGTGCTCCTCGCCCCCATAATTGGATGATGAAGACGATTGTTCCGCGGAGGATGTTGGCGAATTCGATGCCATCGAGACGATGCCTGTGTCAGGTTTGGCCGAGCTGTCACAAAACGGCAACCTCGACTCATCCTGACGAACCCGAGCAGAAGAGGAGAGGCAGTCTTGATTATACCATCCATTATACCATCTTTTATAATTAGTGAAGAGAATAATATGTAGCGAATAAATATCACAAACCGGTGTTTTATTGTGCTATCCTCTTGACACATGATATTTTTGTTGAATAAAGGGACACACCCCCCCAAGAAAAATTCCTGAGAAAAACCCTGTTTATAAAGTATTTCATGCTATTCAGATGCATAAGTATGTCAATGCTCGGATGATCTACCTTAACATTTCAGTTTACTCAGAACTGTTTATCAAATTCTTTTTGTCACACGTAGCGTTTCTAACACTTTTTAGATACTTATAACTGTATTAACACACGTATCATATTGCTTTCACCAAGATCTCACCAAAAAGGTCGTTGCATTCAAAAGGTTTTTTTTTGCTAGCAACTATCTAGATGACTAACAATAAACAACTTTTCATCTTCATCAGAATGTATAATCACCAGCCAAGCGCACCAAAGTCATCATCATCTTCAAATCTACCTGGATATGTATGCATGGATGCTATACGACTCATCCATCTATCTATAAATGTATTGATAGAATCAACGATCTCTGTTTTGGCTTTTGCAAACGTCCGCAAATTAGTGCTCGCTATGCGACATGTGATGCTTGCCAACATACATATGCACATGCATACTTACCTGTATCTTAAAATAAAAAAAATCTACAAAAAAAAGATGGAACACACAGAGAAAAGAAGCAGAAGAAGAAGAAGATTGGAAGCATGTAAGTTTTCTACATCATGCTCTGGGCCAAGGTGAATGTTCCCTAATTCGTTTCGAAATCTTCGGATCATCACGCATATTTGTATCGTTCTCCTCGATGTTTACAGTAGGACTAATGAATACACTTGCTCGTACATGTGGCGAATTGTCGATGCCATAAGAAACGTACGTAATGTACGAATGTGTTCTTTTGAAAATGATTGAGATTTATCGAGTAGTTAATGATGGTATCTTGTTCGAAAGTATTTCAAATCATCGTTTTCATTAAAAAGATATTGATCGAAATGGTATGGTCATTTGGATCTGTTTCGATGGTTCATAGAATTAAGATTGCAAAAAAGGAAAATGATTACTGTGTTTTAACGGTTCGGTTTGAAGGCTTGAAATTAGCTTTTCATCAAATACATTTCTTTAATTAAATTATCTGGAAAAGTAACAATACGAAATTCCCTGGGACACAAATGGTTCGTTCGCTACCCGTAATTGGCGAAGCAGGTTTGATTCCAGTACTCAAAGCTGTAAATAACTTGGCAATTTTCTTTAACGTTGCAATTAAGTGAACGAGTATTGTAAGAATCTTTTGGACTATAGATATGCCTAATAGCAAGAACATCATCCGATCGATGCGAAGAGATGCATGCAAAATCGTTCAGAATGTTATTTTAAAAAAAAATATTTCTCCCGTTTTGTTTCGCCGTTCATGAAAAACGATTGCATCAATTCCCGGAGCGGCAGTTTCAATTCACCAAAAACCCAATGAAACCGCTTTGCGTGATTGCCGAAATTTCAAAGGTTTCCACCCGAAAACATAGGTATTTATCAGAAATCCGTCTAATATTAGATCCACCAACCTCTAAATTTATTTTGGTTTCTATGGAATATACCAATATGCCGACAAACAGATAAACAGATTCGAAGCCAAGCTACTACATTCTGTCGTTACGTAAGATTTTTCGCGAAAGTTCTCTTGCTTCAGTTAATTAGCAATAACAAGCGACAAGAAATTAGAACGACTTGCAGGTGTTAATCATTTTCACCCGCTTGACTTTCGAGTCTATCAAGTCAAATTTCAATCAAATTTGAATTATTGTTCTTCTTTGAAATTCTTTTGATTCGCTCGGTGAAAAGGTCACGAATAGAAGGGCTCCCCAACTCCCAGCGATGACACGACGCTGTAAGGCCAAAGCACAATGGTATATCCGGCAGACCCGAGCGCCGTCGTAGAATGACTTAACGATAGGAAAAAAGACCTTGTGAAAATGAGGTAATTTAATTAGGAAAAATTGAATGGCTCGAGGACGCGGGTGGCTGAGCCGGAAAAACGCGGCGGGAAAATGAAAAATACGAGGAAAAATTTTTAATAGGTTTCTCACGTTACCGTCGAACAATTAATTAGAAGAAACTGAGGCATATTTTTATTGTCTCCGGAGAGTTATGTCTTTGTTTCTGTTCGCTGACGTTTAATTTTTTCGCGTTGGACGTGATGTGGGAAGTTTTCACAAAAGATTTTTTTCGTACGCGAGATTTAAATATTACCGCCGTTGAGTTGACTCGTTCTCAACTTTTTTTTTGTGGCACGTAAAACAAAAAGTGCTGCAAAAGTTCGTGAATTGTTCGTGGGTCACATTGACTACGACGTCGCATGAATTCTCGCTTGGCGTCTGTATTTCATTCTCCCATACGGAATGGAATCGAATTGAAATTAATGGAAGAACATTGTTGTTGTTCCGGGAAATGGAAATGGAAGAACAAGAAGAAAGTCAATTCTAGACGACGAATAATCAAAACGGAAGTTCGAAATTCGAGGAGATTTTGGAACGCGAGTTTTTTCACTGTCACGTTTTGTGATATGTCTCGGGAGACGAATAATTTCCTCCGGTAGTCTATTAGGAAATTCAGTTGATATTGAATTGAAAGAAAGTTCCAGAATGCGACTAGGAATGTATTTCTTCTTAAAGTTGAATCAGCCCGCGGAAAAATATGCGAGCTACATTCTTAATTTCGAAAATGCGTGGGGTCTGATATTGGCTACATTGTTGCTTTATGGGCAAAATATGGATTCCGTTCCCCCGCTTCGAACAAAACAAAAATTTACATGTCGCATAATAGGGACAGGTTCCATGCCATCATTGATTTATATAATTACTAAAAGTCATAAACATCCTCCCTCCCAGCTTGAAAGCAACATAAAAGTTATTTTGAAGTGAGCATGGAAAACCTTATAATCTTTTTTTGTGGAAAAATTTGGCTCTTCGGCTTGAACTTGTTTTGAATTTGAAAACGCATTAAGATACAAGTAAAGAAAATAGTCTTCTTTCTAAAACCAACTTTAGTACATGTATATGTACATGGATGTTTTGGCGTGTTTCGTTGACATGAAACATTTAACAACTCGCATCTTAAATTCACTTCTGCTCTAAGTTGAACCGCCGCAATTCACTTGTACTTGGAGGATACTTATTTTATCTCATTTCATTTTAATTTGATTTTTACTGTTTCATATTTGCGTTTGTTTCAAATTGTCTGTCTGTGAAGTTTCTCCTCCGGTGTATCAAAAAGACATTTGAGTAGGTATCTATAGTAATGAATTTGGACCGGTTTACGTAAAATTGTGGTGATAATACTGATGATTAAAAATTAAATTTGCTACGGTAAACATTCCGCTGTCAGTGTTGGATTGGCCATTTATAAAATGTTTTTCATTGCTGGATTGGGCATTTCCGAATTTCGTTTATGTTATGATGGAAAGAAATAGGACGAGAATTTGAGAAAATCGAATGAAGTCATCATTTAACACGTTTAAATTACTCAAGGTAATGAAAAGAACTGGATTTTTAATGCTATATATTACGATACAATTACGGAAGTAGCTATTTCAGTGATTTGTATTAAATATACCATCGACAAATAATTAGTGTGCCTAAAAGGCACATAGATAGGAACTGAAAAGGCTACCGAAGTAATATAAAAGTATTCTCATCTAATTAACTCTAATAAACTCTAAAACCGACCTCAGTCCTCCATAAGAGAGGGTCGTTAGACAAACCTGGTATTTAGTGTTAAGAGAAAATAGTTCAACTCGCAATGAAGCCAATTGATATGTTATTTTTGCAAGCTCATAAAAGCTTTTAATTTTTGTAAGTTCGTGAAAAGACTGCCTGTAAATGTTTAAGTTATTTTCATTATTTCCAACATAAGTTTCACGATAGAAAATAAGTCGTCAAACCGGTCTCTGCTCTGGAAACAACGAGCAAGCTTAATCAAACGTTTTAAAGCTTTTTTATTTTTCAAGAGAACACCTGTTTACAATATCTTAATCATCATCATCATCGTGGCACAACAGCCCGACGTCGGGCCTTGGCCGCCTGGATCGTATTCCTCCAATTCCTCCAGTCCTCCAGTCTTGGAGCCCCAATAATTGCTCGGCGTCCGCATACACTGAGCTCTCCCAACGAGCTCTTGGTCTTCCTCTTGGCCTCGCTCCGTCGACTCGTCTTGCGTTCATGACACGTTTTGGCATGCGATCGTCATTCATGCGTTGCACGTGCCCAGCCCACTGTAAACGTTGTAATTTGACGATCTTGGAGACTTCCAGCTCATCATAAAGTTCGTACAACTCATTGTTGTACCGGATGCGCCATCCATCTCGGTCGCGAACAGCCCCAAAAATCCGCCGTAGAACTTTCCGTTCGAAGGTGCCGATCCTATTTTCGGAGGCTTGGGTCAAGGTCCATGTTTCGCAACCATAGCACAGCACAGGTCGTATGATAGTTTTGTAAACGCGGAGCTTAGTTTTTCTGTGCACATATTTCGATTTCATAATGGGGGGGGACCGAGAAGAATGTCTTATTTGCTAGTTGTATCCGTCGCTTGATTTCGTCAGTTTCGTTGGCGTCACTCGATAGATTGCTACCCAGGTAAACGAAGTTGTCCACGAATTTGATGCAAAGGTCCCCTACGTTGATGGTCGTGTGCGCTGGCATCCTTGTCCTAGATTGCATCATAACTTTCGTTTTGTCCTCGTTAATTCGTAGTCCAACTTCCTTTGCTGCGGAGTCAAGTCTAAGCAGAAGTTCTTCTGCATCGGTCAGTTTTCGAGCCATGATATTAATGTCATCCGCGTACGCTGCCAATTGTGTCGACTTAAAAAGTAGCGTGTCGCTGGTGTTCAGGTTCATTGCCCGAATAGCGAACTCAAGTGCCAGGTTGAAGAGCGTGGGCGCTATACCATTGCCCTGCTTCAGGCCACCCAGAGTTTCAAAAGGATCCGTCAATCTGTTCTGGATCCGGACTTGCGAGACGGAGTTGGTCATCGTCATCTTTACAAGTCTCACTAATTTGGCCGGTATACCAAATTGCAGCATGATGGTATATAGAGCTCCTCGATTGATGCTGTCATATGCTTGTTTAAAGTCGACAAAGATTTGGTATACGTCGACGTCGTATTCCCAGCACTTTTGCAAAATTAGCTTGACCGTGAAGAGCTGGTCGATTGTGGAGCGACCAGATCTGAAACCGCCTTGATACTCGCCAATGATTTTTTCCGCGAACGGTTTAATCCTATACTCCAGGATTTTTGACAGGATTTTGTAGGCCGTACAGACTAAGGAGATGCCTCTGTAATTCTCACACCGCAGTTTATACCCTTTTCATGTATGGGACAGATGATGCTTCTGCGCCAATCGTCTGGGATCACCTCAGTCTCCCATATTCGCAGCAATAGTTGATGTAGCGCACTTAATAGACCCGCCCCACCAGACTTGAGTAGCTCAGCTGGTATCTCGTCCGCGCCCGGCGCTTTGTTGCTTTTCAGTGAACGCAAGGCGAGATCAACTTCTTCAATATCTTAATGCTAGCGGAAATAAAAAGGTGAGATTCCAGTATATTTGAAGGTGTAGGTTAGATTAGGTTGTACTGGCTGGCACAAGGCCACGTACTGGACCATAGTGATACCAGATAAATGGACCTCGAGGAGAAAGTTCAGTCCAAGCGGCCATCAAAGGCAGACTTTTTCACGAGCTGAATTATGTCCTTCAGCTTTTGTTCTGCCACGTGCGAGAGATCCACTAGCCAGGGCTCACCGAAGTATCGCAGTCTAGTTTTCCCCAGTGCTGGGTAGTGACACAGGAGATGCTGGATTGCTTCTGAGACCACTGGCTCTTGACACATCCTACATGTGTCGCTCGTTAGGAGTCCGATTTGCATAGCATGTGCTGATACAAAACAATGGCCAGTAATGATACCAACGAGTCGTTTGCAGTCAGTCCGCGTTAACTCGAGAAGGTACTTAGTCGATGCGAGATTGTATAACCCCCACATGATTTTGGTTACCCTGCAGGTCTGAGTTTCACCCCATCTGCGCGTCGCACCCTGCATCATATTGGAGTCGATTCAAAACTGAATCGTTTGGATAGAAGTAAGGATGTCTACCGATCGCGAAAGGAGAAGATTAGCCCCATACTTGGCTAACGCATCCGCCTTCTCATTTCCATCAATGCCCTTATGACCGGGCATTCTTCTGCTCTTCTGCTGTTACCCAGTCTGTTCAGGGCTTGAATGCAATCGAATACACACTTCGAATTGTATGTGTGAGACATCAGTGCTTTTATCGCCGCTTGACTGTCCGTAAAGATATTTAATACTTCACTAGTAGTATCTTTGGCATATATCAGATCTGCGGCTTTACGAATCGCAAAAACCTCCGCCTGGAAAATACTACTTTGATTCGGAAGCCTAAAAGTTGCTTCCATAGCTGCATCTGCAGAATATGCAGCAGCACCCACTCCTGCAGCTGTTTTCGAGCCGTCAGTGTAGATTTTAAGAGCTACTGGGCACATTTGCCGATTCCATTCCTCAGCCTGACAGCGGCTTTTGCGGCAGTGCCTCTAATGAAGAGACCAATCGGGGGAAGATGAAGCAGGACGTTCAGAGGAGACGAAGGAGTCGAGGCTAAGGCACCTGTACTGCAGAGGGCCGCCAACCGCTGAACTCTATTCGCCATGCTAGCAAAGGTGGTTTTATTCACTGCTGGCCACCAGACCAAGCATCCATAAACAAGGATCGGCCTAGCTATCACCAAGTAGATTCAGTGCGTTAGAGCAGGGCTTCGAATAAAAAATAAAAAATTTTTCAATTTTAATCATCCCGCAAAAACAATTCCAATTTGATTCTGCTTTCGGAGGCTTATTCCGCAAAACGATCGAGTTTCCCGTATCAATTATTCTCTGCTTTGATAAGCTTTAGAGACGATATACGTTGTCTATGCGATTATAGACAAGAAGGGAACCGTGATTACAAATCAATAACCTTTATGAGTAAATTATTTCCATGGATATAAGTCGGAGATGTTAAAATTTGTCACAACCAGCGTAAATAACAATTAATGATTTCCAACTGCAAGTGGTCACACCAGTCAAGTATGCACTGTGTGCTGGTGTCTGATGAGAATCAGTGCATGCTTTCGAAACCACTTTGTCAAATAAAATTTTCAAGATAAATAAAAAATTTTTCAATTTTAATCATCCCGCAAAAACAATTCCAATTCGAATCCACGTTTTACCCAGCACTCTCTTGCTGGCATAAATCGTGTTGCTTGGTCGCTTAACTGTTTCCTCTAAATTCGTCTTCCATGTGAGCTTGCTGTCCAGAATAAGATCCAAGTACTTAGTTTGCAACTTGAGACCTAACCTGGAGCTGCGCAGCATGATTGGGTCTAAAGTGGAAGTTTTGTACTTCCTAGTGAAGAGCACAAGATCCGTCTTATTGGGGTTAATGCCATGACCCACGGTATTCGCCCACTCCTCAACCAGCCCTGGAGAGTACTCGATGAGCTGACCAAGGGTATGTGGAAACCTACAAAAGACTAAAATAGCAAAGTCGTCAGCGTAGGCCACAACCGTGAGTCCCTTGCTTTCCAAGTTTTGCAGAATTGAGTTTATAACAAGGTTCCACAAGAGAGGGGATAGAGCCCCTCCCTGCGGAGTGCCTCTGTGGACCTTTCTTTGTGATTTGCGCATCCGCATAATCCGCTGATATGAGCCTGTGCATGTTGTTTATGAAGCTACAAATAACGGGATGAGTGTTGTGTGCGTAGAGGCTCTCCATAATAGGTGTTTGTGCACGTTACGCAATATCAAGAAAGGCTCCCAAAGCGTATTCTTTGTAATGGAGGGCCCTTTTAATTTTGAGGACTACCCTATGGAGAACCGTTTCAACAGATTTCCCTTTCATATACGCATTTTGGGCTCTCGATAGAGTTTGAGTGCCAAGTCTTTGTTTGATATGTAGATCTAGTAATCTTTCAAAAACTTTAAGGGGGAAGGAAGTCAGGTTAATTGGCCTGTACCCCTTCGGATACGCATGGTCGACTTTACCCGCCTTGGGTATAAATACAACCTTAACGGTCCTCCAGGCTGTAGGTACGTGGCATAGCACTAGGCAACCTTTGTAAATGTGTGTAAGCCAAAAAACGGCAAGCTTACCTGTCTTTTGAAGCATGACCGGAGGGCCTAAGCCGTTGGTCACTTCCCGTTTGAAGTTCTCCCAATTTGCTTTCCTGGGATTGCAAAACGATCCAGAATTGCAAGCTAGGTTGAAATTTAAACTGTAACTAATGTTAGCGAAATACTCGCGATCTAGTGCCACCTCCGCGGAGAGGGAAGGTCATTCACTGAGCCTGCCGACAATGCGCAACGCTGTTTTGTAATTCGCCAGCGCTTTCTTGCCCTCTTTGCTCGGCTTGAGCTTGTTTCTCTTCTGGGCTCAGGCGATTTGAGGAGCTCCTCCTCCACTTCGGTCGAAACCATGCTCTCCGAGTCCGAGTCTGCGAGTACTCAGGTACCTGAACGCTTTAGTTTTGCGCGACTTGAATGGCGGCCAGCGGAGTTGCTAGCTTGTTATAAGAAGTGGGGATCGTTGTTGCTTCTCCTCCTGAAAGGGTCCGCCACCGATTCCACCACCTCTGCAATTATCGTAGGACCACTTGTAATTGGATCTGCTACGGTGGCCAAGTGGTTAACCTCCATAGCATTGTAGTCGATTGATAACGACTACCCGGGGCCTGGTTGTTCACCCCTGACGGCCGCTAGTACTGGGTATCCGACTATCTGTACCATAACTTTGTCTCCTTTCTATTCGTCCATGATTTGGTTTAGAATTCGGAGTGTCCTTCCCCTAGGTCCCACTTAGCAAGGTAGCAACGCATCTGGCTTGGTGAGCCACTGCCCTGAGCCCCCTCGAAGGGGGTTTGAAGGTGTAAATTTGATAAAAAAATATTTTTAAGGATAATGCATAGCAAAAAAGGAGAAAAAACTCTATATCATCATTACCGTGGCACTGTGGTCCGAATCGAGCCTTAGCCTTCTGAATGCTCCGCTTCCAATCTTCTCGGTTCAGTGACCGCGTCCTACAGTTTAGTGCTCCCAAAAGCAACCTGCTGTCAGCATCTATCGAATCCTCCCAGCGCTATCAACAACACAAAACTCACCCTGAAAGATGACGACTCTAAATAAATTATTCAGCTAAAAAAAATGCCTATGTGAGTCTGTCAACAGGAGATTTGCTTAATTCAGAAAAACTCATTTGTCAGTTGGTACTTTGATCGATCCTCAATTGAAAACTAAATACCTTAATGACAATGAAATTGTGAATGCAAAAGCTGAGGTTTTGGTGTTCTTACATAAAAGTTATTCGAAAGTATCTAAAACGACAGGTGGAGAAATAATATCATCTAATTCAACGTTATTTCCACGTTTAGAAAATAGTTCCTTAAAAAATATCTATCGGATAGCCATGGCGAAATGTCATTAAAGACTGAACAGACCAATATCGACGTTTTTAAGGACATCTTACATGCTATTTGAACGAGCCTTTCGTTAAGAGGAACGCGGACATTTTTCACCACTAGGCTTCGAGCCCTTGAATTCATTTCCAGAAACTAGCTTTTAAATATTTATCGGCTCTTCCGTCTAGTGTAGCAAGGGAACAATTAATTAGCGCCGTTGGACAGATTTATGCCAATAGAAGGACTAATTAGCGAAAATAAAATACCGAAAAAACTTTTGTTTTTAACTTATAACATTCGGTTGTTTGAATTCAATTACTAGTTATGCACAATTTTGAAAAAATGAAGTGAAGTGTTAAATGTGTTTAGTGTATTAAAAAATACAAACGAAAAGTCTCATTGTTTTCTTCTTTTCTGTGTTTTAATATGAAAAATAAAAGATAAATGGCTTTGTGAGGTAACTCTACCGAATAATATGTGGTAATAAAATGAAGATATTGTTGTGTACAACAAATGATAAATGTCAAACTGACAATGTTAGCCATTTGTTGTACTCATCGATAGTAGCGACAACCGACAACCAAGCGGTCAAAACAAAAAGCAATTAAATAAATAATAATTTTTGAATCTGAACCGGTCCATACGGTCATTCTACAAAATGTTTAGCTATAAATAGTTAGTCTGTTTTTGGTTGGCCAGTCCTTTTCGGCGACCTTACAGTCGTAAGCGAAGAGTTTTTGTTTCATTCAAATAAAATAAGTCCTCGCTGGTTCACTTGGCCCATATTGAGAAAGCGGCGGTTAAATTCGCCAAGTTAGTATTGTGGTATAGTAACCTCTGATTCAAAGCCCTTTCGGAATAACACATTTCAATATCATTAAAGAACTGAAAAGAAACATTTTGATTTTGTTTTGGTTTCACTTCATCTTCGGCTTCGGTCGAAAAACCGACTTCGGTCGGACCTTACAAACATGTTTGTCAAGTGTGGAAAATTAAAAATATAAATATATAAAAATATATAATTTTTATACTTTGTCCAAAAAACGTCGAGAGGAAATTTTCAGTTTATTGCGTATGTAAATTATTATTGTGCAAGTATACACTGAGAATACAAGTCCGAAAAATCGTGAGGCAGCTCAATTCTGAGATTATTTGTCACGCACTACTTACTAGAAAAAATGTCAGAAGCCTGTTTAGCTTTATTTTCCGTAGTTGTTTATTCTCGTTTAAATTTATTCATTCCCTATTTACTGTACAATTTTTCATCAGGATACACCAAAGTTAGCGTGACTTCTATACTTGCAATTAACTGAAAAACATCCAGTTGTATACAATAAAAAGTAAATACATTCTGTGTTTACATTGATTATATATTTAAACTCAAACACCACTTGCCACTTATTGTAAATACAACCCAAGTGAAACGGGGATCGCAAAAGTTTTCATTTTCGCTTTTATCTTAATTGCCATTTGGTGTTTTTCCATGAATGTCTATCTTGATTTCCTATTCAGGACAATAATACAATTTGATGCCATGCACAGGTACAATACTCTATACACAATCATGCTTCAATCTTTCATTTAGCTAGAATATCTGACTGAACAGTATATTTTTGTTGGTGGTAAGAGATAAACTGGAAAGCAGACGAGTCAAATTCGAAGGCGGAATAAACAAAGATCTCCTCAAGTAAGAATACTCAACTTACTGAATTATACCTGTGGATCATACAGCTAGCTCCTTGCATTGGGATCTTTTCCATCACTTATTTTCATTCATCTTTTCTATCGCTCCGCTTCTCATAGCTTTCGTCCTTAATATCTTGTTAGATGATTGCCATCATTATTCATCGGCAATTCGGTACTAGTGCTGCCCGGTGAAACACAAGCATTGTATATGTGATGGAACGAGCGAGCAAGCGGTCGCCTTGACATGCTTCGTAATTAGGAGCCTTTGTATTGTCGGACAATGCCGTTATCTCGTTGTCTTAAATTGCTCCCGGGGTAATCATTCTTCTTGTTCTCTCATAACTGTTTCCCCACCAAATACGTCAAACCAGACAGGCAGCCAGCTCCCACAAGCATTCTTTTGACTATGACGGGAGTTTCTATTGCTACGGTTACGCTACTCCATCTTCCTTTGAACATTTTCTTTTAATCGTATTAAGAGTTAGTTGATTGTCTTTTTCTGGATTATCGTTGTGATTTAGATAAACGCTTGTTGAACGGAGCTGTGTGGTTTCGTTGGTTTTACTATGGGTGATATTGCAAAAGAAATGTCATAGTACGTACGGAGGACTTTTTAGGTATTATGTGGTGATATAGATTTCGTTATAGATGAAGTGCTGCCAGATGCTATTATGACGGAGATGACCAAAGAGTTGCAGTGCTTACTATTTTAGAATCTTCAGTTGGTAACTCCAAGACAAAATAGTGCACATTCGGCTCAAACAATTTGTAGTAAACATTAATTTTCATAGAAAGCCATGAAATAAAAGTATAAATTGATTTTTTATTTCATATGGTTCAAACGTGAGAAAACCAATCCGAAGGAATAAGTTACGGTTTACCCAACTACTAACGACCATCATTTCTAGTTAAAGCTTATCTTTTAATGATGATGATGATAGCCTGGAGTGGGTCGAGAGGGACTCTAGCACTGCGACCTCCTGGGTATATTGTGCCTCCTCTGCGTTATGTCCTATAGGATGTCCAGGCTTCTAATGAACCTGGATATGTTCCTTGACGGGACATTTGTCATGTCCCTGATGGAAGCAAGCCAAGCAGCTCGAATCTTCTTCTCGCTAGTGCTGGACAGACTGTGAACAGATGTTCTACACACTCTGTCGTTTCCGCACAGTATCTGCAGTGGTCGTCCTGTTTCTCATCTATCCTGTGGATGTGCTTATCGCATGGAAAATGTCCTGTCAATGCTCCGCATAGGGCTCTTACGCCACTTTCGCAGAGAGCCACTGCTTCTTTTGTTCTTTTGTTATCGAAGCCAAGGTATTTTTTTGAGTGTTTTAAACCCTCAATATTAAGCCAGTAGTCTTCGATCTTTTTCTTGCTTCATGTTTTAATTTCCTTTTCCGTATCTGCCTTTGTAAAACCCCAGAACGGAGAAGGAATTATGAACCCCAGTACGGAGAAGGACCTATGAAGGGTATTTTCGCTCCTTTTTTGGCTCTGGTATCAGCTTCTTCGTTTCCTCGGTACCCCTCATGGCCGGGGATCCATATCAACTCGAGGCTGGTCTGTGCTCCTATTTCATTTAGGGACTCTCTCACCTCTAGGAGGATAGCCGAATTTATTTGATCGCGATTTATAGCCATGAGAGCCGCTTGACTATCCGGAAGGATCTTAATTGTGAACCTTTTAGTATTTCTTATTTTTATTGTTTGTGAGGCTCTTAGTATGGCAGATAGTTCTGCTTGATAGATCGTGGCCTCCTTTGGTAGAGGGAAATGCATTTTGCATTTCTCCACAATCCATCTTTGAACCATCCGTATGCCACATTTGTGCTCCTTTGTACGAAGGAGGTGGTCCATCTTTCCATTTGTCCCTTGATGGAATTGTGACCTTGAACCTCTTCTCGAATGCTGTCTCAATTTTTCTTTGGTCGCTGAGGTTCAACATTTCCATTATGGACCTACGTCCAACAGGATTTTTCGGTGACCTTTAAGGTCCCCTGATTTATACCTGTAGGCCTGTTGTAGGCTAACGGCTTGTTTCGCTGCTTCTTCCTGAATTTTGAAGTGAAGCGGTTCAAGGTTTAGAAGGACCTCCATTCCTCCATGACTTCTGCCGACTTCCTTTATTTAGCTTTGACATCAAAATCATTCAATCTCAATGTTCTTCTGTTGAGACATTTGGAAGTTAATATAGTTTTCGCAGGCAGTTTGAGCTATTCTCTTCGTATGTGAAACTTTTAGAAAATCTAGCAAATATTGGCCAATCGGCTGACGAAAATTTCCAGTCTCCTATTTCTCGTTTCCTCTAGTCTGCCAATTTCAATTCAATTTCATCTATTTTTAAATCACTAAAACTATTGTAATCTGAATCCCACACCACAATCTGTAATCTTGTAATTTATTTACAAAAACATCACTTTCCAACTTGAAGCGGTAGCTCTTTCTCTTTCTCTGTCTCTGTGAAACACTTTCAGTGTCCCATTACTGACAATTTTGTAAAATCCAGCAAACTAAGCGTTTCGAGAGGATAGTTTCTTCATATACCTCTAGACCCAAGTTTCCTCTCATCCAGTAAACGTTTAAAATGTAGAATTGGTGGGAGCACATTTTGTGCCTCTTGGGTTCATGGATCCTTTCGTTGACGACGCCAGCCAAACATAGCACCATGTCGCCTCGAAGTCCCGCGTTCTTATTCAATCGGCTTCCCTGGGGTTCCTCTTTCCTCCATTCGACGGCAAAGTATCTTTATTGCTTGCACATCTGTTCCGCTATGGCTCTACGATAGATACTACGGCATATGGATTAAATGGATTAGCTCGAGGAGAGTGGCAGAAGCGCAGACATAAGTACTTTGCACACATGAAGGATCTACAACAACGGACGAAGCATGCTAACAGTCGTTGAATTCGCAAAATCGATGGAATCGATGAATACACCACTAGCATCGTATGATTGTCATTGACACAGTTACACAATGTTACTTCGTCTATGGAAATTGCTTGCGGATGAAAATGAATTTAACTTGGGCTCGTTGGTTATATGGTCAAGTGAGATGATGAAGCTTGTGGTAAGTATTTGGTCTGGTGAATGGTAGAATAGAGTGAAATGAAATGCAATGTCCAAGTGTCATTGGAGAATTTTCGATAGATTGAGAAAATTAACTGCAATGATGAAAAGTTCAATCCAATGTGGTCGAATGATTGGCAATTTTAATTTTATAACGAATTTGATTGCGGTGTGATTAAAGCTAGTATTTGTAGCTATAGAGCGCTTGAAATGTTAAGCCTTGAAAAGTAAAATAAATCAATTTTTTTTAAATTTCTTATAGCAGATTTACTAATATTTTTTTTCTTTTATTTTCCAGGTAAGGCTAGTCTGTGATTTCGATTTCACTACAAAAGTGGACATTGGTAATAACAATTTTTTGTAACAAAAGCTATATTTCGGTAATGGAATCTTCACGTGGTACACGAATTACGAGCCTAGGTCTTAGGGATGGACAATATCGGTATTTTTGAGTAACAGTTCCAACTGTTACAGTGACTAGGAAGTAACAGTGACAAAGTAACTGTTCGAAAGTAACAGTTTCTATTCCTAATGTATGTATGTACACTTAGCCTCGACTGGCACCATTGACAAGAATCTAAAAAATCTGAACGTATTTATGAGTATTCAAATCGAGGGTTAAGACTGAAACAAACGTTCAAGTCGATCAAAAAAACACACGAAGAATGTAGGTTACTGTAGATAAAAGTACCATCCATGTTAAAATTTGTAGTTCGCTTAACGTTATTTTTGGTAAATAAATAACACGTGTGTGATTTTTGACAGTTCTGCAAACTGCAAATTACCTAAGTGGTGTCTAATCTGATATTATTGGCTAAGCATTTGATATACACAGTCTATTCATTAAGTTCCGAGACTGCTGTGAAATAAAGCGCTTAAGGTGCTTCAATAATTTTATTGACGATTTGATGTTCGACATACATCCTCTTTTCAAACACTCGCGAAAACGGTCGTAGAGTGCCTGAAAGGCTTTTAGAAATTCGTTTGCCGAAATGCTGTTAAGGACAGCGGTCAGATTTTGCTGAATTTTCTACACCTTTAAAAAAAACGCACCATTGATGCCGGCTTTAAGTTTTAGAAATGGCCAGAAGTCTGCCGGAACCAAGTCTGGCGAAAAAGGGAAATTTTCGAGGACTGTGACCCCTCGCTTCACTAAAAACTGACGTACTAGATCTCATTAATTGGCTGGCTCATTATCATGGAGAAGGCACCAGTTACCTGCTTTGTAAATTTCTCTTTGGACACCACGAACTCTTGCGAGCAGGCGTTTTAAAACTTCAGGATAAAATGCTCCTGTTACAGTCTGGCCTGCGGGAACAAATTCTCGGTTAATGATTCCTTTCGCATCGAGGAATGTGATGAGCATTGTCTTCACTTTTGATTTCCGTGTGCACACTTTTGTCGGACGATCCTCTTCAGGAGCCCGCCACTCTGATGATTGTCTTTTAGTAGTTGGGTCATATTGAAAGCACCATATTTCATCGCCCGTAATGATGTTCGATAAAAAGTTCGCCAGTTGGCTTCTCCGGCTGTGCTGAGGCCCTGCCGGTGACTGCTGGTCGCCACGAGAGTATCACCAACCCTACCGGGGCTGTAAAATTTACGAGACCGCAGGAGGTATGGTGCCTCTGAACTCATGTCCAGCCTTAAAGAAGAGGTTGGCCCCCTAGTGGGTGCATGTTTAATAGGCGAAATATTTTGTTTTTATTATTTCCTAACAAAATTTTCGACAAACTTCATGTTTCAGTGAGGCGAAGTGGAACACCGACTATTATAGATTAGCCAGGAAAAGTTTGGTATCAGAGATCGATCGATGAAAAGTCATATAGATGGCAACAGGATTAGTTGGTCCTTTCTTAGGAAATTATTCGACATTAGTAATTTGAACGAATACAGGAGGTGTTTTGTGCATATAATAATATGAAAATAAAGGTTAAAGGTGGATTGCGATGTGTACATGATATGTGTATGTTCATCAAGCGTGCTCTGTGAGATTTATATATATAAATTACTGCTATACTTGATTGAATCCTGGATGATTTTTGAATGATGTGAGCTTGAAAATGAAAATAAGATCATCAACTCCAAAAATGGTTATTTTTGCTTTTTAAGTGGGACAGTTTCAAGATGGGCTTATAGGGTGTGTTAAGGGGTTACCCGCACTTGTAACTTTGACATTTTTCTATCTTTTTTGTTGCATTTTTTTTAAGTATAACTATCTGAGACCACGTCCTTCAAATTTCAAGTCGATCCGAACAAAATTGATCGAGATATGAGTGTTGAAAGAGAAGAAACCGTTACTTATACAACTGTTACTTATACTTATAAACGCGTTTTTCTCGAAATAGTTCAGCGCAAGTTTTTACGAACTTTACTTTTTAAATATAGTCTGCCGTATTTACCCTAAAGTGAAGGTGTATCTCTTCTTAACATTCCTCTCCTTGAGCAGCGCAGAGTTTACTTGGACCAGAGCTTCCTTTTCAAAATCTGTCGCGGCTACATATCTTCCTTATTAGCATTTTTGTTCATTGAGCGGGAATCCGTAAGGCCAATCAGGTCCTCCATCCTATTTGAAGTGCCGTATGCTCGTACTAACACTTTCTTCAACTCTCTTGTTTTGCGACTCTTACGCACTCACAATAGTCTTCAATTTGGTCCTCTTCCACAATCTATTGCCATTTTCAAAAATATGGTTTGAAGCAAAAATATGGTTCTTGTTTATAATGGATTCTTTTTTTTTTACTCTACTTAATTTTACTTTATTATTTAATACTTTAAGAATTTCTTGTATTTTTTATATTTATATATTCTTATTTGAGGTGAAGTTAGTAAAGAGGGCTGCCGGGAACGCGGCTTGCATTAGGCCACCAATTTGAGCCCATTTGCCGCCCTCCGTTGGCTTTTTAGAGCTGCCAAGTGACAGCTTCGCCAAACTGGATCAACTGATACAGCGTGACGGTACTGGCCACCTCTGCTAACCCTTGAAAGTGGTAAGAACCAAAAATTTTGAGGAGTTTATTATTTAGGGCCGGACAATCATAGAGAGTATGTTCGATGGTGTCCTCTTCCATCTCGCACCTCTTGCATAAATTGCTGGATGTCAGTCCAATTCTGTTCGCATGAGATGCGGTAAGGCAGTGCCCTCAAGCGGTTTCTGCTGAGTTTGAGCAGTTTCCTGCTTTTGCTTAGCTCAGGTGATGGCCACAATGTCCTGGCCACTCTGCAGTCTATCCTGTTTTCCCATTCGGACTTTAGTTTGGCCCATATGGCGGTATCAAATTTGCTTGTGGCGTCAGCGATTGATCATGGTAGGGCTATTGCTAGCTCCTGAACCTTTCCTCGCCAATTCATCGGCTTTTTCGCTGCCCGTGACCCCACTATGCCCTGGCACCCACAAAATCCGGATAGGAATATGCCTTGCCTTTTCATTGAGACTCCACTCTGCAAGTGTTAACAGTTTTTGAAGAACATATGTAAGACACAATAGCGAGAATGGCTGCTCTGCTGTCGGCGCAAATCGTCATTGATCTAGGTGATATTCCGCTAATGGACTCAACTGCCATGCGTATAGCATGTAATTGAGACTGAAAGACGGTAGCATGGTTCGACAGTCTACATCACAAGTTAAGGCTCAAATCCGTAGAAAACACACCCGAGCCAACTCCTGTGTCCGTCTTTGACCCGTCCGTGTAAATCCAGACGCCACCATCAGTGGTAGCTCCCGTTTTCTTCCAGTCTGTTCGTGTGGGTATCTTGACCTGGAAATCCCTGTCAAGATGTATTATTTTGCTCATGTGGTCCGTGTCTTCTGCAACGAGCCCAAATCTTTTGCGGCATTCTGTAAGAATACCGATGTGGCCCCACTGATCTGAATCGTTCCACATGCCGGAACTTTTAGCGCGTATCGCCGCTAGGCTTGTGCTTCTAAAAATGAATCGATCTAGGGGCATGAGTCCCAAAATCTTTTCCAACCCAGCCGTTGGGGCGGTTCTTAAAGCGCCTGTAATACATATGCAAACTAATCTTTGCAGTCTTGTTAGCTCTTTGATATTAGTTTTACTCTCTGCTGCCTTCCACCGAACGATCACTCCATATACCAAAATCGTCCTCACTACACGTGTAAATATGTTATAGGCCGCCCTAGGTTTAAGACCCCAGGTATTGAAGTAGGCGGACTGGCACGCGAAAAGTGCTTTGCGAGCCTTGCCAATTCTGTGCTTAACGTTAGCCCCCCAGTTCAGTTTCCTGTCTAGTATAAGGCCCAAATATTTAACACTATCAGCAAGTTCCAATGTTATACCGTTGAGGTTAGGCGTGGCAATAGCTCCTTGTGAAGAGTACAAGCTCGGTTTTTGTCGGGTTTGCCCTAAGACCGACTTTTCTGGCCCAGGTTTGGACATGGTCCAGCGCCGATTGCATAAGGTCCGACAAAGTTTGTGGGAACGCACCTCGCACAAGTACCACAATGTCATCGGCATACGCCACCACCTGAAAGCTACTGGCACTTAAATTCTCCAGTATTTCGTTGAGAGTTAGGATCCAGAAAAGGGGAGATATAATCCCTCCTTGTGGTGTTCCGGTTCCGACAATTCTTTCCGCTTTGGCCTCCAAAAAAGTGCCTGATGCCCAGATCGCCAGAGTTTTATCCACTCCATATCGAACCAAGGCATCGAGGATACTCGTGACAGTGACATTATTAAAGGCCCCCTCAATGTCTCTAAGAAGGCTGCCAACGTGAATTCCTTTTGCCGTAAGGATTTTTTTATTGTACCGACAACGTTGTGTAATGCCGTAGTTATTGTCATTTTATTTTTTTTCATTGTATCCAATCTGTAATTGGGCAGTTGGCCTTTTGTATTGAATACGCATCAAAGAAATAAATAAATAAATAAAAATAAAATAAATAAAGCTTTCCATCTAAGGTCGGTTCAGAAAAGTGATGATAAACGGTCAGTCCGAAATTGCAGAGGTTTTGTGATACATCTGCATTACCGAAACTGTCTGAAAAAATGATCTGTGATAAGCTCACAACTCTAATAGAACTTCTTCAAAACGAATGGTTTTAGAGAAAGCAGATGAACTACTACCTACGTAGTGACTCTTGTCTCAAATGATCTTTGCGGTATGGAAAATGGAATTCAGTAAAGCCTACCATCGTGTTGATCCTGATATTCTTCAACTTAAATTACTGAAATTTTCTAATGCCGATTTCCTATTAACCTGGTAAGGTTCTTATCTTTCAAGCAGAGCTCAGTATGCTTAGTTTAAAAAAACTGTATCTCATTGTAATTGGGTCTATTTGAAGGCAGTCACTTGGAAATCATTATTGCCCTACTATTTCTAGAATTAAGTTTAGAAAATATATAATGAAGGTGCTCACGCCATTGACTACTTAAACCCATTCTCTCAAAAATATAAACCATTCTTGAAAATAAACGTCAAAACTTTCATGAAAATAAACTTGAATAAAACAAGTACTTCATTGAACAACTACTAAAACTAATGACTCTGAATAGCTACTTTATTAAATAAGATAATTTTGAGTTCTTTGACAATGTAGCCAATTAGCCAAAAGTTTACTAACGGTATTCATATTACAAACTTGAAAAAGAAATTTACGCGTGAAAAAAATGTCATTTTGTCGAAAAAATGACAAAAAAGAGACACTATTTACGTTAATGGTTTTGAAGAGTTTGAAGGAGTTTTTGAAAATGGCAAATCACACTCCATAAGCCTTTTAGCACTACATTTTCAAAAAAAAAAAAAAATATCTTAGGCTATCATCTATAGATACCAAATCTTCACCAAAAAATAGTTTCATTTAAAAATTCCTAAAACAAATTCTACAATGAACAATACAATCATTCTCATAAATACCAGCTTAAAAGATATTTTTTCACAGGAAAAGACGCTTTGTCACACTACTCATACACAATAGAGCTTCATTTCGTCGGTGTGATGTGTGAAGGAAATTCAGCGTAAATTTTTCTCGTTTAAGCATTATCATTTTCTATGAAGAGGATATGTTGGAAATGTATTTATTTTGCTTTTCATGCATTCATCCATAGACATGCCACCCCACACTATCCTCAAGCTAGGTAGTGTAGTAAACTGTAACCAAGAGTAACAGCATCACAAGCATCCTGACTACTATTTCCATCTCGTCCTTTTTATAATCCAAATAATATGTAACCTTCTTTGTATCCTTGGGAATACGTCATGGTATCTACAAAATAATACCACCTACGTATGAAGCCAGTCCTTTTCCCTTTTGAAGCTGCATAAAAGGAAGCCTTTGTGCATACACACTTCGTAAATAAATTCTTCACGTCATTCGTCGTAAGAACCTCCTAACGTAACCTAGCCCCAAGCCTCTTCGTACACGGCTGACTTGTATTTTTCTTCTTTTTTTTACGGAGAAAAAACTGAAAGTTGGAACAACGTGCCATTTAGGGAATGTGAACAAGCATCGTCAGTTGAAAGAGTCTTTTATTTCGCTTTCAGGTGGCTTCCATGTTAAAATTTTCCTATTCGTGTTTTGCTTAGTTGGGCTTGAAAACTGCTCACGTGCGACAAACGTGTGAATGTCTTACGTAGCGGCAAAACACAACGTGGTTGCGTGTTTTTCATCATAATCGTGCTTGTCGTTCGCCTATCTGAAAACGATGACTTGAAGTATCTTTCAAATTTAAAGATACCTTATAGCAACGCGTTTGCAGAATAAACGATAGTGAATAGATTACTAAGCATGATGTCAAGGAATTGGAGCTTCAAGGTATTTATTGCCACGTTACATCTTGGTAATGTTAATACTGTTTAAGCAGTAGTCGTTAAAAACTGTTTCCATTGGTTTGGCTCTGACAGTTGTAGATAAGAGTGAAAATGGGACAGGTGATAATGGCATTTCTGATATCGAAAAGAATAGTTTCATCTGTTTCACATTGTATCGATTTCGGGCCCTTATTTTGGTTTTATTTAAGCTAAAGAAGAATGAAGGTTGAATTTGAGGAAATCAAACAAATTTATAAATAAAATATTCGAGAGCATGTAAAATCTACTGAAACGAAGCAGTAATTTTAATTTTTTAATTAGCTATTTGAACAATGTATGTATACATAGGGTTCTAATTAGACTAAATTAAATTCATAGATGATATAAAAAGAGTATTGATTTTTTATGTGCACTGAAACTCAAATTTCCTAAGAAGAAACTTACAAATCTGAGGTCTCTAATTTAATGAAAGCCTCCCTTGTTTCAGATTGGGCTGGTTCAAATGCAAGTAGTATTTGACGTGAAAGAAAAGTGCTAGTATATTGTGCATCAAAAAATACTTGTGATATACTTCACCAAAATTTAGTACCGAAGATATAAAAGAACTCAGCAGTAAAACTTACTTTGTGTGTGGATGCAGCGTGCCCGTGATTCATTGATCATCTAACGGATGATTATGCAGATTAGCAGGGCTGATTGCTTGGCCAACTAGGTTAAGAATTTGTTTAGTTTACACTTCTTAGTTTCAGGACAGGAAACAGGGTACTTCGTAGAAGTTGGACTAGTTAACCTGGTAGAGAAAATTCTGGAAAGATTTAAGAGCCTAAGTCAAAGCAAAGACTTGCCAAAGAATAGAGATCGACACAGCAAAGCTCTGTCACGATACCATGGAACTACTTTATACTCTGCAAACCAATGCCAATATACTCTGCAAACCATTTTGTTCCTGTGATTCTTAATACTGTACTCTTAATACTCTTTAAAACGCTTAACCGGCATTATCTGAGCCACAGTTTCGATAAAAATAGTTTAACCGTGCAAACAACTGCAGCGCGGGCCTTCAAATGAAGCATTGGGGGAGGTGAGAACGGCCATTTCACAGTGAAGAGCACTATTAGTTAACCTTAGCAGGAGCCTGGTGTAACGTTTGTCCACGGAGGCCCAGGGCTGTGTTGCGAACCCACAGAGTGATATTTCAGCCCAGAAGCTCCAAGTAGTTTTGTCTAATGACTAGTTTGATTGATGAAATTAGTGTCACATTTGTAATTTATATATCGTCAGTCATAAAGTTGCTCCGAATACCCTCATTCCTGGGAAGCCAAATCAATTGCATTTCCGAATTTCTTCCGCAAGGGAGGCGATGCATTCAGTAGCGAGATAATTTGTAGCCACTTGATTTAAAGTCACGGCAACTAGATTAGCTAGCTGTTGGATTATTAGATTGGTAGACAACCAATAAAGCAACACCAAACGTATCTTAGAAGGAAAGTTTCGAAGGTTCTCAGTCACCAGAGCGTGGTCAACTAACATGCTAGCAAAACAACACTCCATACAGTAGTATCGTTCCACAGTAGGTTAGAGACAAGTATCAGTGCCAAATATTTGACACTTTGGCACAGTATTGATCCAATTTGAGCAAGTCGAATTTAGGAATTTTATACTTTCTTAGAATTGTAATGATCCTTGGAAGAATGTTTAGTGTAAGGTTAAACAGCTGCGAAGAAAATACAGCGCCTTTAGGTGTGCCGTAGTTGAGCCCTCGCTGTAAGTGAGCATTCGCAAACGACACAATAAAAGCTGTTAGTCGCATATCAGCAGCATCTATACCTACAAATGCTTCCTGAATCGCACCACACTTAAAATAGTTAAAAGTCTGCCCAAAGTCGAGGAAGAGTATACTCCTTAATGATGAAAGATTTTTCAATTTGTAAAACGGCATGTCAAGCACTTTGTGCAGACTTTTTTTTTTAGTAAAAGAAATCATGCCATGACTACAAAACTGACATATCGTTCATTGCCTTTTAAGACTTTTATTGACTTAGCCAATGATTCTTTGTAGAATTTTCAGCAAAACAGAGCCAAGACTTATTGGACGATAAGCCATTTCCTCTAGCTTCATGAATAAACACTACTCTAGTTTTTCGACAGCTGACGGAAAAACACGAGAAGTACAAGCAAGCACTACATACCCCCTTCAGCCATGGTAGCATCACCTCCATATGCTACTGGATGTCAGCTAGAGCAACGACCTCGAAGTAGTGTAGATAGTAGATTTGTAGTAGATTTCCATTGCAACAGCCAAGTTATCCTTGTCACGAAAATTGTGAATGACAATGACATTGGTGCTGCTCTTGTTGAATGTAAAGTCATGGTTTTTCCAGACAGTCGGGTGTAATAAGTTTGCATCCATTCGTGCACAACCTGCAAACCCAGTTGCTCTTTTCTATTAGACGCGTGAAGAATCAGGGCAGGTGTTGCTGCATTAAAATGGTAGAGCCCAATTTAAAGTACCCACATAATTACCAATCAGGGCTAACAAGATCTGATGCAACGGCTGCCTCTCTTCCTTATCTATTTCCAGATTTAGGAGAACTAGAAAGCTTTCCAGATGAGAAGTTGCCAAAAAGGATTCCGCATCTGAATTCCGCTCAGATGCATACCAAGAGAGAGAGAGAGAGAGAGAGAGAGAGAGAGAGTGATACACCCCTTGCCGGATGACTGTTTTACCAACAGAGGCTTCTGCTTCGGGTTGTGTTTGTTTGAACCATTAGCATTATACACATGAAGGGACATTTTCTCGACCCGTATTTAATAAAACCCTTGCGAGTAATGCTGCTTCCTTATTTAAGATGAAGATCAATTTTAAACAGTTTCGGCTATTCTCGGCTATTTCGGAATTATTGAAGAACCTGATGATTTCTAGAACCTCTTTTTGATCAATATAGAAGCAGGAAACCATTTGCTACAGCTGTGTTGATTGGGAGTTTTGTCCTTCGACATCAGCTTTAGTCTGACACCTAACCAAAGCTCCCCCAGTTTGAAGATAGCCTGCATGCTAATCTTAAGACGTTACCATCCAGACT
This sequence comes from Nemotelus pantherinus, assembly GCA_963978885.1. Classification (NCBI taxonomy): domain Eukaryota; kingdom Metazoa; phylum Arthropoda; class Insecta; order Diptera; family Stratiomyidae; genus Nemotelus; species Nemotelus pantherinus. The sequence continues at coordinate 46,054,256 of OZ022265.1, read as the reverse complement.
CCTCTACACTAACCCGCATCAGTGCTGGCTTTCTGCAATTCACAGCAGACACTAAACAGAGCCTGTCTTACCAGCAGCCACAGCCTGCCTTACCTCAAAGATGATTCCATATTTTTGGCAGATATCAATTTCAGCCCGTATAAGGCTCTCTTTGGCCATTTAGTTGAAAGGCTGATTTAGCACTGGAGCAGTTTCCATTAATATGGGTATTTTTGCTAAGTGATTGCATTGATCTTTTTGCTCAGATGATCTTTGTCTCAAACCTGCAAGATAAAGAGGGAGTGGGTTTTCCCCGATAAATTAAGTTGCCTATTGATGAAACTTTTTGTCCTTGTCGAACAATGTGTCAAGGTGGAAGTTTTTTTTAACCTCCTCAGAACTTTGAAGGTAAATTTTTATTCGGAGAGGCATTACCAGATAAGCATTGAGTGCCTGAACAGGAAGCGGCACTGGAAGGAGCACTTTTTGAAGGTTGAATTTGCACAGTCGCCGTACCTTTTTCGCCACTTTAGCGACAAATTGGCTTTTGGGTTTTTTTCAGGCCGAGCTTGGTGACAAACGCGCAAAGCACGAAGGCACGAAGTGATTTTTTCGAATTCGGTTCAAGGTAGCTGCTACAAGGTCAACATTGATAAAATGGTTTTATTTGTGTAAAATATTTATTACATTGTTTGTTGATTAATATCCATTACTTTTCAAAGATAAATTTATGTTTAAGCGAACTATATCTTCAAGAAAATATATTATATAATAATATAAATAAAAATATATTAAATATATAATAAAAAAAATATTTTCAGCCTATTTTAATATTCAACATTTTTCCTAGGTTAGGTTAAAGTGGCTGCCAGTCTATAGAGGTCTGCCGTCCGACACACATAGGCACATGAGAAGCCCGTTTTGATGCCACACTAATATGTGACTCTCTTCTACTCACTGAACTCGGGAAACCATCTGCTTCCCTTGAGAAATACTTTTTAATTGACCAGAGACAACTTGGTCAGGTTTGAGAGAATGCGAGCACCAATTGCCACCAACCTTCTCCTTGCCAACGCCGAGCACTGACACAAGAGGTGGAGGACGGACTCCTGCTCATCCTCAGAGCCACAACTCCGACAGAAATCGTGAAAGTGCACTCCCAATCGTTGTGCATGCCGTCCTATGAGACAATGGCCCGTAAGAACTGCCACTGTGCAGCGTAGAGCGCTTCGAGTTAAGCTTAAGAGCTGCCTGGTGCGATGTGATCCATGGATACCCAGGACTACCTTGCTATTACACAGGACCTCTTAGCATCCTCGAGATATTTTTGCCTGATGGCCAGTTTGACCGATGACATCGGTATACCTATTGAGAGGGAGCAGGAGACGTCCAGTAACAAGGTTCCAAGCCTTGCTAGCTCATCGGCCTCACAATTGCAATGAAAACCCCTATGTCCAGGTACCCAAATCAATTGAAACACCGAATGTCTCGACATCTCCCTAAGAGATGCACGGCATTCAGCAACAATCATGGAAACTGTACAAGGACCAGCAAAGGATTTAATAGCCGCTTGGTTATCTGTGAAAATGCCAATATTAACCCCGAATATTCGATTACACAGAAGCCAGTCGATTGCCTGTAAAATAGCCGCAACCTCCGCCTGAAAGACACTACAATGGTCTGGTAGACGGAAGGACAGCTTAAGATTCAGCTCAGACTTTATTGTCTAGCTTTGAGCCGTCAGTGTACACATGGATAAGCCCACTTTCGAGGGTGACGCCATCACGCCATTCATCCCTACCAGGAATGCGAGTTGTAAACTCCAAATCTAGTAGGCATTGCGGAACAATGAAGTCAACACCCGCTGGAGCGGGAACTCCCTTTTCTGTTCTATTCCATGCCGAGACACAATTTAGTCTCACAGCAGCAAGATTAGCTTGCTGTAAGATAAGTAGATTGGTTAGCAGCCAATGAAGTAACACGAAGAGTGCCTTAGTAGGGGTGGAGCGAAGCGCACCAGTTACAAGTAGTGCAGCCATTCTCCGCACTTTTTTAATCTGCCATTTGCAGGTAGCCTTAACCCTGGAATGGTACGGTAAATTTTTGGATGATTTTAGGTACATGTTTTTACTAAAAAGATGGCAACAATAGTATTATGTACATTTTTTATTTTATCATTAAACATAAAATGATTATATAGCTTCTAGCCTCATGGCAGTCGAAGTGGCCAACTGGCTGGTGCGCGACGAAATGTATACCCTATGTGAGTAAAATTTACTCATCGGTACCATTCTAGGGTTAATAGCACCCTGTTACCAGAACGCCACCCCAAACAATAGAATTTTCTCAACCACAGCGGTGTAAAGCCAAAAAACAGTACGAGATTGCAATCCCCCATTCACTCATATGGCCAGTAAAGTGCGTTGAAAGCCTTCCGAGCTCTTTTTGCTACATTGTAGGTCCATATTAGCTTCGAGTCAAGGATTAGCCCTAAGTACCTGACCCTCTGGCTCAAGTTAATGGAGACCCCATTCAATTTGGATAACTCAAAAGAAGTAACTTTGTACTTCCTTGTAAACAGCACTAGTTCCGTTTTATTAGGATTCACATTCAAGCCGCACTCACGACTCCAACGTGAGAGTATGTCAAGAGAATGATTTTGCCTCTCCGATAGCGTAGATAAATACTTTCCCGACACTGCTACAGCTATGTCGTCTGCATAAGCAATCACTTTGCAACCGGCGCGGTCCAGCCACATTAGAAGAGGTGATGTTCCACAGCAAGGATGATGTTCCACAGCAAGGTGATGTTCCACCGTGATGTTCCACAGCAAGGGAGAGAGGACTCCACCCTGAGGTGTGCCCGTACTGACTCCTCGTCTTACGCTGGCATCCCCCAGGGAAGAGATAATCACTCTACTTTTGAGAAGCTGCACAATAAAAGCAATCAGCCGCTCATCCACATGCAGCACCGAGAGAGCCTTAACAATTGCGTTAGAATTTACGTTGTTGAAGGCCCCCTCGATGTCCAAGAAGCTGGCAAGCATATATTTCTTAAGAACAAGAGATTTCTCAACTTGCTGAATAAGGACGTGAAGAGCAGTCTCAACAGATTTACCTTTGGTATACGCGTGTTGTGACTGCGAGATCAACATAGGATCGATTGATCTTTTAATATGGTAATCAATGATCCTTTCCAAAATCTTAAGCAGGACTGAGTTAACACTTATTGGACGGTAGTCCTTTGGCCTAACATGAGAAACTTTTCCTGCTTTCGGAATAAACACAGCTCTAGTTTCCCGCCAGCTGGATAATAAATATACAGCTAGAAGTTAATATAGCATGAAAAAATTGTACTAAATCCAAAAATGTTTCGAAAGAAATTAGATCTTCCTCCTCCTTACTGCCAAATTTATTTCGGATTTTTTTTCAAGGCATTGTCAACATATTTAAACAAATATCGATGAGATTTTTGTTTCAACAACTTTTCTTTATGAATACGATCAGGATTTATTCAATTTTCTTCTAACTGGTGGAATAAGCTGTTAGAAATGCCACAACTATGCAAGATATTTATTTTATGCGAATGCTACTAAAAATGTCAAATTCAATCCCTCATAACAAAATTTGTCGCTACTGCTACCATTCGCGAGTTAAAATTTATCAATACGTATCGAATGCACAAAAAAGGACGAATTTGCTATGAATCTTTCAGAAAAAACCGACTACCCAACAACGTAAATAGGTTCACACGAAAATCAATTCATTCGAACGTGAAAAATGCTAAAACGTCTGCTATCTACCAATATACATATGTACATATGTCGATACATAAAATGAATTGACATTCCATTTTGTTTGTTAAACTTCAATTCATCTATTTTAGATGAATTGAATTTCATTTCGTTAAAATGCGAGTGGAAAAAAATTTCCGAAATTGAAATTCTATTCGAAACAGGGAAGCTCAGCAAAAACTGTACATAAATTCGTGTATTTCTACTTATAATACATGCCTCTAAATGTATATATGCATGTGTGTGTGTGTGTAGGGTAAACATTAGTTCAAATGTCGAAAACAAAATAAAATAAAATAAAACAAGCACGTAGCGAAAGACTGCAGAAAAAACTTAAATGTAGCAGCTCGTTCGTTCACCAACATCGAAAACATCGAATGAGAAAAAGTTTGATTGTTTTTTCTAGAGAGCCATGCCACATCTTGTTTCTCAGATAGCGAGCATTTATTTCAATAATATTACCCAATGGTAATCGTATTGTCATCAACACGCGAATCGAAAATCGTGAATCCCTTCTGTGCGCAGTTTGTTTTTGTCCTTTTCGAATTTCCCGTTCAACTATAGATTTCTCAACCAGCTTGTAATTTGAAGCGATATCAGCGAACCCAACTAGCGTGCATTACAAGCTGGCAAAGCAATGAGGAAAATATAAAAAGATATCAGATCTAGAATTATTTGCGCTATCATTGTAGTCATCAGCTGCTGGGAAACGCTAGAGTGTAAGTGACACGCTAAATTTTCTTCGGAAAGTAAAGTCCTTTTTATGGGCAAAGACTTTCATTGTACTATGAGGAAAAATAATACGAAAACTCTATGAGAAAATCGAAGGAAAAATGAATGCTTCAATTTTACTTCCCCTGCCGCGAGTTCTTTTGGGCCCAGAATTGTATTGCTAGTGCTACTTCCACGTTTTTCTCATCTTTGATGGAATTTCACGGATTCAAAGCTTTTTATTGGCATACCAGTAGCAGATTCGCGAGAGCGAGGATAGTGATTGGGATGATTTTCCCAATACTTACCAATATAAAATTTTATACAAACGAAATGCTTCGATAGAGAAAACTTTTTGCCGGGCAGTTGGGTGCTAAAGTTTGATTTTGTAATTTGCGAAAAAAATCGGTTGTGAAAAACGTTCTGGGTGTTTTGGAGCAGTGTTGGTGAAAGATGACGGAGAAAATTCCTGTCTATGCTTAGGTTCGTTTATCGTTCGCGTTAAAATGGGAAAATTTCATCAGATCAAGTTTCCAGTAAAGATATTACATTAACTAGACGGAGCCCGTGGAGAAATGGATCAATCAGTGATGAGATTACAATGGAAAGTATAATGGCAAAAGTTTGCAGTTGATTCGATCTCGTAGTGATGAAGAGAGATGATAGAATAATGTAGAATTAAAATAACTGGTGGACTTTATTTTGCTATGTTTGACTGTTGGATCTACGTCGGAACTTTTAACGTAAAACAAACGATAATTTGGCATTTAAGATGCTGCTTAAACAATTGTTCAAGTTCGAAAACTCACGAGGCCCGTAATACTTTTGGGTTGAAGTAGACACCATTCACTTGAAATGCCTAAAATTTTCACTTTGGTAACCAAATTTTCATTTTGGTAACCAAAAATTAATGAATCCCCTTGAAAGTACCTATATATTGAATTTGGGACCTCCATCCAAAGCGCAAACTTCAATTGTAGGCACTTCACTCAAACTTTTATCTCAAAATTCCTGACCCCTGGCAATCAACCGGCTAACTTGGTCGAAATATATAACCCTAAAATTAGGAGAAAAGATAAACTTTCTGAGCCTTGGCTTGGTAAGACTCTTAAACGTATGAAAAATCATAGAAAAAAGCTTTACAAATCAATAAAAAATAAAAAAATTTTGGCGACTCTAGCCATCGTATTCAAGAAGAATACAATGCAATGGCCAAAGAATTTCATGACAAGTCTCACGAAGTATATGACAGAACATAATCCACAACCCCAAAAACATTTTGACGTGAAGATGAAGCGGAAAACAACTGGGTATAATAATTCTATGCATAATAGAACCTCAATGTCTTCAGCTCCTTACGAATTTTGCAACTTTTTCGTAGATAGGTCTCAAGACGTTTTTAATCCAGCAAGTACTTCATCTTGTCTTTCCCCAAGAATAACTTGACCAATTTTCGCTGAGGCTATAACCATTTCTATAGATGATATATCTAAAGCTATCTTGGGGCTTGATAGTAACAAAGGCCCTGGACCTGATCTTCTTTCTCCAACGTTTTTTATTAAATGTGTCGCACAGTTGATGTCTCCTCTTCACGTTAGAGAGCTGTGTTAAATGCTCTTTCTTCTGAGTACTTTCCATCGTATTGGAAATCCTCCTACGTGACACCAACATTAAAAAATGGCGATAGAAGATCCATTGAAAATTATAGAGGTATTGCCATTTTATCCACTATTCCTAAACTCAAAAAAAAATCATATATGGTAAAATATTCCCTCTGGTCGATGCTCGACTTAACGAGCAGCAGAATGGTTTTAAGAAAGGTCGTTCTACCACTACCAACCTAATGGTGCTGGTTTCCCATGTTCTTTGCAAAATGGAGAAAGGTGATCAAATTGACACAGTCCACACTGACTTCAGCAAAGCTTTTGACCGTGTTGACCATTCCATTTTGATTTCCAAACTACAACAACTCGGGATTGCCTGATCTCTACTAAGATTTGAAATTCCAAGGGCTTATCTCTAAAAAAATTCATGTCAATTCAGGTGTACCACAAGGTAGCCATCTTGGCCCTTTGCTTTTTTAAATTTTTATATCAGACTTGCCAGGGGTTTTATCTGATGCGCCTGAAAATTTGTTATACTGTAAAATTGCCATCAGATGCCAACTTTTTTCAATTAAAACTGAATTCCCTCGAACATTGGTGCAGCATGAACAACCTACCTCTCAACATCGCAAAATTTCATGTGATTAGCTTTTATCGAAAAAGTGCGCTCGAACATTATACGTACCTTATAAGCAATACGGCACTTAGTAGGGGCGACAATATTTTAGACCTCGGTGTGGTGCTGGATAAAAAGTTCCGCTCTAATTTTCATTATGACAAAATGATTTCTCAAGCAAATAAACGACTTGGCTTCATTAAGCGATGTGCCAGGGAGTTTCAGAACCTTTGGGTTACAACATCGCTATACACCGCGTTCGTTCAGCCTCTTCTTGAGTACGCTTGCATTATCTGGAACCCGGATTTTGAAATTCATAGCCAGAGATTTGAATCTATTCAAAAGCAATTCATGCTATTCGCTCTTAGAGGTCTTTACTATCCTAGTGATTTTAGCAATTTACCGTCATATGCATTTCGCCTTAGACTTCTAAACTTATCACCTCTTGCATCCAGAAGATTAATGTGATCTGCCTGCTTCAGTTTCGATATCATTAGAGACGCTGTTAATGTCGACTATGTACAGAAAAGATTTGTGCTTAATCAGTCCGTGAGAGCCACTAAATCCCGAAGAATGTTAGTTGAATATAAGTATAGCGCCGCATATGCTGATAATGAGGCAATAAATAGATGCTGCGAAATATTCAACACTTTTAGCCAACACTTATCCCCTATAATATCGTCGAGTTGTTTGTTTTTAACGAACCCGTTCGAGGTCGAAGGTTTGCTTGCTAACCTAGATAGTAGCGCCAGCTGCGGACCCGACGGCTTACCTAACACATTTGCAAAGTCATTGCCATCATCCTTGTGTGTTCCTTTATCTGTCCTTTTTAACCTTAGTATTGCTTCCTGTGCGTTTCCTTCTTCTTGGATTTATCCCATTCTGAAAACCGGAAATTCATCCTGTGTCTCCAATCATCGTCCCATATTCCTTCTATCTTGCTTCAGTAAGCTTCTCGAAAGAGTTGTTTAAATTGGGTTTATCTTCTAATTGAACCTCTTCTCGCTTCTGAGCAACATGGTTTTGTGAAAAATAGGTCAACAGTTTCCAACCTTCTTTCGTCCACCAATATTGTTGCCTCCACTATCGACCAGCAAAAGCAAGTGGATGTATTATATACAGACTTTGCCAAGTGAAACATGAAATCCTCCTCTCAAAGCTCGATGGTTTCAATATTTCGGGTCAGCTCCGTTGCTGGTTTTCCTCATACCTTCGTGATCGTGCTCGTTTTGTAAAGTTTCACTCTTGTTCTACTTCCCCCTTTTATCCTACTTGTGGTGTCCCGCAAGGGTAGATTCTTGGTCCTCTCCTTTTCCTCCTCTTTATAAATACATATTGGCCAAGGTCATGCCAACTGCTTGTAAGCCAACGTGTGGACGGCATTAGCCGGTTAGTCACGAAATCCCTTTTACTCGTGCCCAAAACCCACTCCTAACGGAAGTCGCACAACCGCCGTCGAGTCCTGTCAAATCTGCTTTGGTCTATATGTATTTACTACATAACATACGCGTAAATCAGCCAAATTCTCCCTGAAGTAATCCAAAGTTCTTTGTTGTTTGGTCTTCATACTCGTATTAACGTCACACACGGCACCACTGCACCAATTCTATGTTGTGTGTTTTGCAATCATCCATTTCTTGACTAAATGACTGACTGTACTGAAACATAACCAACAACTCTTTTTATTTGCCCAATGTTTTGGGATAAAAGGGCTCTGTATCGAGCTTTCTTTTTTCAATGGTGACTATCAAGTATCCACTTCCATTTGCTGTACACGGGGAATAGATTCCGAGCAAAGCAGTACACGAGATGTGAATTAGTTTAAGTGCTTGCTAAATCATGAAATAAGATTTCGATTTCGTGAGAAATTCGTCAATCAAGAGATGAGAGTTACGTGTTTTCGTGATGATATTAAAAGGACAAAGAAAACGACAAAACTAATTGAGCATCGATTTGGATAAAGGGCGGAAGGATAGCGTTCTCAAGTAGATTCCCCCTTCTTTGTTGATGAAATTAAAATCAAGGTAGTGTTTTATGTCACAACGTTTCTCAAAATAGTTCAAATTACATTGAATTATCTTCGGTGAAGCTTTGAACATTTCTGTTAATGAAAAAATATTTTGGGTAACTAAGCCCACAGTGGGCGCAAAAATCATTTTACATTTTTACAACTTGATTTCAGTGAACTTATATTTTCAGAGTACTTTTTGGTTTTAAACGAAGAATTTTATTTTGTTTCTACTTTCAAGAGCAGGGCGACGGAAAAGTTTCTGGCGTACGACATGAAAAATCAATCCGAATAAAATTATTGGGAAAAAGCTATCTTTAAAAATGTTGAGCCCCTATTTAATTTTTGCTAAACCTACACAGCTTTAATTAATTTCTGTACAGAGATAAAGTAAAAATTTTAGTGGTCATACCAAAATAATGACTTTTATTTAAGAGCCGGCGAAAATATATACCATAATTTGAAGTATTCTTACTGGGGTATTTTTTTATTAGCTTCGGGTGCTATGTATAGTTTAATAATAAGACGATTCATAACATAAATTTAATTAGTTGAAGTGATAGCACCAAAGCGACTCAAGGACTTTGATTTAAACGACCTTGTGTCAAAACCTTAAAATTTGTGAATGGTAAATAGTCAAATTCAAAAGTGTATTGATATTCAACGCATGCATTAATTGGTCTAAGGCGTGACGGACTAAGTGACGGACACCATGAAATAATGGTGCAACGCCGAAGAAGGAAAAATGTTCGATATGAAAAGAAGTGGTCGACCATCGGTACTCTCCATAGAAGTAAAAAGAAAGATTTGAGCAGTAGCTGAAAATAAATCAGGAGTAAAAATGCGAACAGTGACGAAACGACTCAACAACTCCCCGGAAACCGTTAAAAAAGTGTCGAGGCAAACCATTCAGCGATACATTCGATCCACTAACTGAGAGCGACGGGCATTGCATCAAAATCTTTCTGGAATGCACAGTGCATTCTCCTGCAATCTTTTTTCAGAATCAAAGAACTTATTAAAAAAGTTATCTTGAATTCCAATTGACCTTAGTTCGAATTTTCGTCGTTAGTTTTCAATAACTCATTTCATTCTCATTGTTGTTCTTATATTGTTTTTCTTGACGCTGTAACTGGATTATATATATCCATAGCGCAATGGATTATAAATAGATAAATGTCGGTTTCATAAAAGATTAGTTTGTTCTGAATCAGCCCGTGAAAGCTACTGGGTTCCGCTGATTACATATTGAATACAAACATAGCACTACATATGCTGCGATTGAACCAACAAATACGCTGCAAGATATTCAACAGTATGAGCCACTACATCTCCAAAACGATATCTACAGCGTTCTTTAAAAAGGCTCTTTTATTCTACCTCATTTAATTTTGCACTAATTTGATGAAATATTTTGGTTCTTCAATACTGTGACCTACATGTTACTAATTTACTTATATACTTAATTACTATTTATACCTAAATTAGTAACTTAAAAGTTGCTTACACATAGCTCTTGCGTAAATGACTGTTTGTCAATCGAAGCAGTTAGTTTTTGAAAATAGGAGAAAATGAAAGTATTTTAAGGGGTAACACCTCTGTAGAGCTTCTAATTTTAAATTTTTTTCCCGGGGAAACAACGAAAAAAAAGAAAATTATGCTTAAGGGTTTTTATTGCGTATACATTTAAGTGTTTATATAATTTTTTGTCGGCGATCGAAGCAGGTGGTTGACTGAACGCCCGTCATCAATGTAAGGCTCCGCGACCGGAAAAGTTTCTTCTCCAATTGTGACTCTGGAATACAAACCCAAAATGTTTTACATTTTACACACAAAAAGCTCGAGAAAGACGTAGGGATTTTTTTATATCACTTTTTGCAAAAATGGTGGACATTTGATAAAAAAAATGGTTTTCGCCAAAAAATATGCACTTAAGTGTTTATAACAAATGAAATATGTGTAGGGGCATGGTTGGACACACTGGCACGGCAGTACCAATTGCCCGGAGTGCACAACCATCGTCAGTACGCAGAACTAACAACACATCTTCTTCATCAGCCGACCGAACAGGTCGAGCCGTGGACGCGTTCATTATTTCTATTCTATCTTTTAGTTTATATAGTAAATAAATTGTTTCCTTGGTTACGCATTAAAATAGTGTTTCATTATCCGTTAATCAGTAGCGCATTTGCTACATATGCAAACAGGGTTCCCACTTTTGATGCATTTGTATCATTTCGATACATTTTTATTTGAAACTTATATTTTTGATACAATGATACAGCGACTCACTGAATTATGACATAATGATACATTTTGTCATCCAGCGAATAAATTCAATTTTTTAACACTGCTGGCATGAGCCTACCAAATGTCCTCTTTCTAGCAATAATAACTGCCAACTTCAATCTACTTTACACTCTGAAGTACGAAAGATATCTAATATGTGATGACTCTGAAGATTTGAAGTTTTCAAGCTATTTAAAAAATAACGGGAAAATGAATGTTGAAGCGCTTTGTGCTTAACCGAGTTTAGTTGAAAACAATTTAGGGGAATCAATGTCATCTGCTGCTTTTCTTCATGTTGACTTTAATAGCTGTACCTTATAGTTTACCTAAAAACGAGGATTTTCTGTATCAAACTTGGATGGCAAAGTAAAAAAGAGCTGATTAGAGTTGCAAAGAGATTAGAGGAATTCGGGGAACCTAGAAACCAAACAATGTTTGGGTCCACTGTATAACATACTTGCCCAAAACATATTCTTTTATTCATCAAATCATCAGTATTCCGATAGTTATATGGTTCTTTTTAAAGCCGGAGGACTGTTTTTGCTGTGAAATTTAAAATAGTGACTTTCCTTGAAAACAATCTGCGTTCCGTATTAATTTCGTGAAAATTTTGAGTGCATTCGGAAAGAACCCACATTTTTTGTGTGGCCTCAGTATTAATGGCAATATACAGATGAAAACAAAGAGCGGAAGACATTTGTGATATTTTTTTTTAGCTCTATATTATTCAATAAATATAGTATGTAGCTCCAAACCAAGTTTTTTTTTTATTATAATTTATAGTTTCAGTACTTCGATCCCCAGACACTTTTGCGAACTTTTTGATACATTTTCACCAATATTGATACACTTTTTGAAGAAATTTGATGCAACGGAAAATTTGACAGTGGGAACACTGTAATGCAACCTAAAAAAAACCCCTACTTCTTTCTCTAGATAATCTAGTTTGAAAGATACTGTCAAAATGTCAAGTCATTCGGTAAAGAATTGAGCGAGCTATGTTTCCGGCCGTGTCGAAAAAAAGTAGTTTTGAGAAAAATGCGTTTAAAGTTTAAGTTTTTCTTGTGAAAAATCATAGAAATTTGACGCAGATATATAGTATACACAGTATACTTATAGTGAACAGCAACACTGAAATGCGGTAAATAGAATTTAGCTCAGTACTTAGCTAGTCTTAGATACATATAAGCAAAAATAAAATCAAATAAAATCAAATCAAGAAAAATCAAGTAAAATAATAACACATAACAGATCGTAGCGCGTCGCGCCGAGTCATATTTTACACTTCATAAGTGATGTTGTATCTTATTCTTAAGACTCTTGGGCACCTTTTAAAAAAATAAATAAATCGTTTCTTGGAAAATTCTAGAGTGGTGCTACTCCGTAAGTGTATTTCACCTTTTTTATATTCTGATAAACGAAGTTGGAGTGCAAACTGCGCAAAAACTATATTTAAGTCTTAGTTACTTTGAATTTAAATTTAACATCTCAAAAAATGTGTCTTCTTCTTCAATGCAAAAAGCGACTTTCTACAAGGAATTATGTATTATATCGGGCAACTCTACATCATTTATGAATAAATGACCATAATTTATTGTTCATTTAGCGATATTCTAATGATTGAGAGTTTCGTCATTTAGCGGTAATTCGCCTAAACTACCATATGATAATTTAAAAATGATCATATATGATAAATGATAATTTAGGCAGCGCTGTCTGTCTAGGCTCTTAGCTTTTGTATGTTTATTTATTTTTATGTTGATCTTTCCTTTGTATTGCGTTGATTCGGATTTTATATCATAGTTTAATTTGTTTAGCATTTATTTATATATATTAACTCTGCTTGCTTGGTGACAAACAAAAAAATGTTAACGCTCCTCTCTCCCCATCAAAGATAATAATAAAGTAAAAGCCTCTCTATATCACTGAAATCATTTTCTATGTTCACAAGAAAAAATTGACTAGCGTCACTTTCCTGTGGGTTAAAAATTTGAAAAAAAATCGATTAATGACTCTTAAGCGCAGTGTTTCTTGTGCACGTCCTCTTAAATTTATGGCTCATAGCAAAGTTTTAAAGACTTGGAACTAAGACAGAATGCATTGAGTGCCGCAGTACTTATGTTTTCTTCTTACCACCAGGACGCCACTTTGTTGCTTTGTTAATTACTTTGCTTATAGTATAGTATTAGTATTGAATGAGTTAATAATCACCTCGTTGTAATGTTTTGTAAAGAATACAGTAATTTCTCTACTTGCCTGAGATATAAATATTATCCCAAGCGGCACGCGACACATAATCAATGAAATTTAAATTGATGATTTTAATTTGGTACATTGTAAAATCGTGTTATATGTACGCTTCATCAATATACTATTGCGATAAATTTAATTTTATGCGGTGAAATTAATTTCTGTAGCGGTTGCTTAACCTTCACCACACAAAAAATACTCAACACACCATAACCAAAAATAAGTATGTACTTTATTTTGAATTCAAAAACCAATTTTGTGCAGACTTGTTAATTATGTTTCCCTTTATAATAACCCAGTTATTTAACACCAGCAATACCTCACGCAAACCACAATTCAATTAAACCATCATCCGAACCGTATATAATTAATAAAACAATGAAAACTTCACACGAACTCAACCCGACCTCCTCCTCATCAAATGCTATGTGAAAAATTGCATTTCATTCGTTGTCGTCTCACATTCATCATTATTTTCGCGAAGGTCTAATCGAATACGTAATTATATTCGGTGTGAAATAATTAACTCACATTTTTCATTTCCTCCAACATCACAGGCTGCTGCCAGTCGAAGACAGAAAAAAGGTGCCATTCACATTTCACGTCACCACTGTTCAGCCCCCTGTATCTCGAAAAAAAAACACGAATCATTCAACCAGACTCCACCCCGGGAACAATAACAAAAGAATCCGGAGAGCTGGGGAAGGATGAGGTGAATGCCTGGGCATTATCCTCTGGACCTCATTAAATTCATGGTTCACATATTAATGGCATTTATCATGCTCTAATTGATTGATTAATTACGTTCACGTCGTTCTCGTAATTGTTCCAGGGAAATTTGTATGAACTTTATGTTATTTAATTGAATTTTTTATCGTTGTGACAGGGAACTGAATTTTTTTGAGAGCATCAAAAAGAGGATGGAAAACGATTTGAATTCAAATCATGGAAAAAATAAACGCATTATTTGAAAACATATGTCCAGCAATTACACATAAACTTATAGAATTGCAAGATAGACATCAACTCTGGATTATTTTTTTCAGCTATAGTACTGACAGAATTATTAAAGCTATTGTCGGTATGCTAAGGTCACTGAGTTTTTATTGCTACACAGCAGTTCCATAAGTCTGCATGACCATTATACTGATTATATATATATGTACGTCCCGAAGATAGAAAAAAAAACACAATAAATATGATGGGAAAAGCATTGAAAAGTTTACAGACGAAAAGAACAAGTATCACTAACTTCTTTGTTAAGCTTGAACTAGCGGTCTAGAGATGAAGTGTAGAGTGGGAACATGGAAAAAGATATATGAATATGAAATTCATATTTTAGTTAATATCGTGAATGAGAAAAACCAGAATTTGTGTAGATACGTAAGAACGGTGTAGGTGCGAAAAAATATTCCCATATTTGTTCGCAACATGTGAGAAAAGGAACTGTGATTGTGCAGCGAACTTATTGCCGGAATGTTGAAAGAGCTGCCATGAAAACACCTAAGAATTTAATATAGTCGGAATGGATATACGTTATATTGTGATTAGATTTGGTTTCGAGAAAGATAGTTTTTTAGAAAAAAAATGTTCGAGAAAGAGAAATAAAATTGTGTTTGTATCTCAAATTGTATATTGAAGTGTAGGGGCACCAAATTGCATATACAGTCATGAACATAAGTCTACGTATCCCTGCAATTTTCATGAAAAATATTGAACTGAACGCCTGATGTCAACAAAATTTATAAGGAATAATATATATATATATATATATATATATATATATATATATATATATATATATATATATATATATATATATATATATATATATATATTCATTTAGTGCAAATTAACATAAAACAAAAATAACAAAATTTCATACAATAAAAAAGAACTTTTAACAATAGTTGTCTTAAAATTTAATATTTGGTGGGGCCTCTTTTGGAAGAAATTACAGCTTTCAATCGGCTTGGCATTGAATGGACTAGATTTTTTGTAATTTCTGGTGTAACTTTGTCTCATTTTTCATGAAGAACGGAAATTAGGTCAGATATGTTTGAAACTTTATGACTTCGAAGTTGGCGCTTCAAATGTTCCCATAAATGTTCGATTGGGTTTAAGTCAGGATATTGGGGTGGGGAATGGACTTGTTTGGGGATATTAAAAATCAACCACTCTTTCACAATCTACGCTGTATGTTTGGCGTCATTGTCTTGTTGGAAGACCCAAGACGGCCCTAGTCTCAATTTTCGCGCAGATTGTTTTAAATTAGCTTTAAGTATGTCTAAATATACAGCACGATCCGTAATACTTTCGATAACAACTAAATTCCCCACCCCCGCCGCCAACATGCATCCCCAAACAAGAACACTTCCACCCCCCATGCTTTACCGTACCAATTTAATTTTGCTTTTTGAGGCCTTGGTTTGGTTTTCTCCACACTCGTTGCCTACCGTCATGTCCGAAAATATTAAATTTGCTCTCGTCGCTAAATAAGACGCTATACCTAAAATTTTACTGCTTGCCTTCATGGAGTTTTGCAAATTCGAGTCGTTTACCTTCATTTGTTTTGCTAATGAATGGTTTTTTCCGAGGTGTCCTGCTAAAATAGCCGTTACGGTGGAGCACTCTGCGCACAATTATAGGATGTAAGTATTTGCCCTTAACCTCGTTGATGCCTTCAGCTAGTAATTTTGACGACGTACGCGGATTATTTTGTATTTCTGCGAGTACACTTCTCTCTTCACGGTCGGTCAAATTTCGCGCTCTTCCCCTCCTGGGTTTGTTTTCAAATGATTTTGTCCTCTGGTAATTTAAAATTACAGTTTAAACATTTGACCGCGGTTTTTTATTATTTCAGTAATTTCACGATAAGATCGCCCTTCTTTTCTAAGGCTCACAATTAATTTTTTAACGCCATCAGAGATTTCTTTCCCAACCGGAGCCATAGTCACTTGAAACAAATTGACAATTATATGTCAGCTCTTGAATCTGATGCGAATTTCACCATTCAATGAAAACATGTGCAATGAAAATTATTTAAACGCCCGTTAAGCTGTATGTAGACTTTTGTTTCATTTTGGGTGTGAAAATTTTATTTATACCCCTCTTATTATTGCTTCGATAGAAATAGTTCAAATATTTACTTATAATTAAGCTTAAATTAAGTGAATACATGTTTTTGCTGTGAATGCTTAGAATTAGGATTATAGAAACTGAGAGAAATGCTCAGATATTGGGGGTACGTAGACTTTTGTTCATGACTGTACTTCTGAAAGATCGAACTTCCGAACAAGTTTACCGTTTTTTAGTTTGAGTAAATTAACATATAACTCACAACTACACAGCAAGCTTATCAGCTAGAAAAAATAGGCAGGTTGCATTGAAGTATTTATAAGTAATAAAATTTGACTACAAAAAAAAAAAAAAATCATGACAGTGACGAAATAATCAAAGTAATCTTTGCATCTTATCCGCTCATTGTACGTTGAACAATTTGCCCCGACAAACGATTTTTCTTCGTTTCCTAAATCGACAAAATTATTCAATTGTGAAACATTTTCTAAGTCAAAAAGGGAAAAAATCGCATCTATTTAATGATTTTTTAAACCAACATTTATGTGTCAACAGGTCTCTGAAAGTGTTCACTATTCTGTTTGCAGGTATAAAAGTAAATTCCTTTTTTCCCTTGGTCAGAATGCCTAGACATCAGCATAAATTACCACAAATGTTATTTTCATTTAAAAGACGTTTAAAGCAAAGTACACTAGACTTAAGCATTGCAGTGATGGATTTTTTAATAAAGGTTCTTCTATCTTTGTGTAATGCATCACTTTTTGTTACTTTTTTAATTTCATCGCCATAGTAAGAATTTGGTTGTAATGAATTTCGAAAATAAATAAATAAAGTACCTAGTACGTTTTGTTAACTCTTCTCCCATATTCTCCTCTACTAATATTTGCTTCGTTGTCACCTCTTATTCACTTTCTCAATCGAAAACTGTTCCTATCATACACAATAAAATTCTTGACTTTGATCCTTGTTCCTCTGACAATACTACAGTCCAAGTTTATAACATATCACACGACTTCATCCGTCAGAAATACATGCTAGCCGCAATGTCAACAGGAATGGGGCTTTTATCCGTCAAGGCTCAGGCTTAGCTCTCAAACTTAGGCTGGTAAACTAGACCCAGCCGAGATGTAATAAGCCTGGTCCTTCAAAAATAAAATTCCTCTTCCTTTTGACATTGCGGCTAGTATGTGTTTCTGACGAATGAAGTCATACTTGGCGACCCGGTTTCTTGAAACATATCCGCCCCAGGCTTTCATGTCCCAACGCAGTCGAGGAGAGCTACCAAAGCGAAACTCAAGGTAAGATAGAAGGATCACTGTCAAGGTAAGATAGAAGGGTGCTCCGTTAATGCAGATGACGGACCTTCACGGCCTTTTCTAAAGCACCCTGCTCCAGGGGCACTTACTTTTTTTTGTGTTGCCTTTGTTGATGGCTTTAACCATCCGATTCTCTTGGCAGGCTCTCTGCTGGACTTTGGTTCAGTTGAGATGTTGTACCAAGAATCTCAATTTTATAATTTGCTACAAATGGTGACCAGCGTTGGGTCCGAAATTTGTTTTGGGTAACTCACCCAAGTGGGAAAATAAGTTTACGGGCATAACTTCCACCACTTTACGTCATCCATCCTTTTTCATTCCAAGTGTCATGTCCCTGAATCGCCTCCAGTGTGATTGTTAATTTTCCTGTGCAATAGAACAGGTTGCTCTCAATGGGACACGTTTATTTACAGCTTTTTCTCCTTCTAGCCGCAACACTCTTCCCATGACATCCTTTTAGGTTATATCCTATATTAGTATTACTAGTGTTAGCTTCAATTTTTTGCGCTTTTTGGCTCTGGGAGCAACCTGGAGGCTAAATCTGAAATACTGGGTTTTGGTGTTTTACCGCCAAGTCACCCAAAGGCTCTGTGCCTCTCTTTATATGTTAGCTGCACCATCGTTTTGCTTTGTTTTTGCTCTGAATCTGGCAATTTTGTTGGGTTTGGTTCAAACTGTGGTCGGATTACGTGGGTTTGATGCATTGTCACCACCACGTTTCTGCAGTTTAGCCAAGCTTAGG
This sequence comes from Nemotelus pantherinus, assembly GCA_963978885.1. NCBI lineage: Eukaryota > Metazoa > Arthropoda > Insecta > Diptera > Stratiomyidae > Nemotelus > Nemotelus pantherinus. The sequence goes on along the minus strand of OZ022265.1, from coordinate 46,035,870 downwards.
GGAATTGTTAACTCCGGGACCAATAACAAACTTGTTGTTTGCGTTCCTAGCCTCGATTCATGGGTAGATTTGAGCAGATGCAAACAGTCTCAATTTTATTTTTATTTCTTTTTATTTAAGACGAAAATCTTTTATTTTTGCATGAGTATAAATTAAGATTTTTGTTTCTTATCAGTTCAATAAAAAGAGGCCACTCAAGCGAGCAGTAAGAGCTCGTGTTCGGGCATTAGCATGAGGAAAACAGTAAAAACTATCTTCATAAAGTGAATTCTCACAAAAAAAAAATGCTCTCGGGATCATTAATAGTGTTTATTCAAATATCCTCACATTTTCAGTGTATTTAATTAGAGCCTTGGATCAAAGTTTGAAAATCGTGTAAAGTGTTTACTTATATTATCTTTCTCGTGAATGGCGGATATCTGATCCGCAAGCAGTGACAACCGCCAACGATTGGGTGCCAGCGTTACCGTGATTTCCGTCACGAACCACTGGCTGATATAAATGCTGCTGCTGTTGATGGTTTTAGCCATTCAATTAGTTTCGTAAGCTCTCTGGTGAACTTCGGTTCAGTTCTACTAAGATGTTCTACAAAGATCCAAAATTTTAAAATTTGCTACATCTTCGTAAGTTTTCACAATACGTATCACGCGGACTGAGGTTGGTTTTCACTCGTCGTTATTTAACATCTCCAATAAATACAATGAATTACAGCTTGGTCCTTTACCACTATTTTTCTTTTGATTCAGACGTCAAATGAAAGTTCCACGTCATTATTGATTTTAGGTTATGTGCGGTTAATGTCTAGATGATAGTACCTTCGGTCGGAGGGGAATAAAAAAGGGTGGAACTGTTGGGGCTGACCATGTTTAATAGCATTAAAGTGTTTAAACCTGCATCACATTGGCTGGTGAAACAGTGTGATATTATTCTAAATAAACCAACATTCAAAAAACATGACAGACCAACAAATTTGTTTAACACATATTACACGCGCCCGAAAAACTACACAAAATAATAATGTCATGAACAAAAACATGGCGCAAAATGGGTCTCCGTGCAAAGGATCCATTCGTACAAACCTCAAAAACATGACATTAATACAAATGCACGAATGATGTTGAAATTTCATGCATTGTGGATTTCATTCGAAACAAGAACGCTCAACTATCATTCCACTCTCGCATGCATTTCCAGTATTTCTCATAATAAAAACAAAAGCAAAAAAAAAACATAATTCCAGCATGATATTTCTACCATACAAAACTTTCGTAAAATCATTTATTATAATTCATTTCTCCATGTTCATTTCGCTTGAGCGTTAGGAATTCGTAAACCGGCAAATATGACAGGCTACCGTCAGTTACATGCGGGCATACCTGATTCTGACATCTAAATTCTCTGCCATCTACAGGATAAAACTCAATTATACCGTTATCCAGCTGGGAGGTAAGCCAGTCAACTGAAGCGCTCGCTGCAGTAGCTCTAGCAGCAACGGGACGTACATGTAACATGCATGTGACTGGGATACGTGCTCATCCGTACATGACCAATATCGCTGTGCATATGTGGAATAGCTTTTGTTCATATCGTCCTTCAAAAGGACAACCGGCAATTTTACTAACATCCCGTAATACGGTACAACTATCAGCTGCACGTTCATTTCAAACTACAGGATCGAGCAGACGATATGTGCAGTCTTATTTAGTCTGTCAGTCCCAACCACTCCTCCGAAATTTTTCCCTGTTCTGGGCAAGTTGAGCCCAGTTAGCTAAAACTGTATAAGAAGCTTCATCAGCCATCCGAATAGAACGAAATCCTTACTAGTTTAGGTTGGCTGAAGATGCATGAAATCACCGTTACCAGACGTGAAAAAATTTCGTAATCCTTCATAATAATGGTGTTAATTTTACGGGATTTATTCATTATCCTCGAATTCTGTGTTATCATAGCGTAGTCGAAACCAAGGACAACCACGCAGGATTTGGGCGAAAGTAGCAGTGCTAGGTTAGGTGTGCTCCGACCGCGGTTGTTTCGAAAAGTCAACACAATCCGGGAGGGTCTGATTTTTTCCGTTTTCGTTACTTATCGGAATGAAATTCAAATGACACGCAGGGTAAATTGAATTGGAGGCAAAATCTCGCCAGGATTAGCAGCTTATTAATAGGCCATGTCAAGAGTTTCACGCTTCACAGGCAGTAGCCCGCCTATTTGAGGGTTTGTATGTTGCGGCGGCTTTGCAATTATTTTTCCTTGTTGGTGTTGTTTTTTGGCTTGTTTTATTTTTGCCCAAGTTGCTGCTGCTGTTTTTCTGGCGGTTTAGCTCATATCGATGAATAAATTATGATTTCGGTTGGTTTGTATATGGGTAGGGCTGCCGTTTATAATTGCGGTTTAACATTTAAGTGGTTTGAATGCCAACGGGAATATTGAACACGCACGGCAGATTATGTGGAGTTTTGAACAGTTTGTGAACAAAATTTCGATATTTCAATGCATGTGCATGCAATGGCGACAGATATGGCTAGTTGAATACTTATTTATTGGAATTGATTGTTTCAAGGGTAACGGAATCGCGTTGAATAGATTTTAAAACGACAAATGTCGATGAATGAAGCATAATTGGATGTATACAGTGCGTACGAGTCGCGTTTGGTGCTGAAATAAACATTTATCTCATTATAAGTGGTAAATTTGGTAGCGGTATTGTCGTGAAATTTCAAAACGTTTAATTTGTCATAAGTTCGATGCATTTGGATAGGACCAATATCATATCGTGATATTTCAAACCGTTTGGTTGAGCCGTTTTTTAGAAATTTTGGTCACCGACTTGGAAAACATAGTTTTCAGAAAAACGCGTTTAAAGTTTCGGAAGAAGTTAACAAACAGATATAGTTTTTTTCTTACTTGCATGGAGTCATCTATTCCAGGGCCATAAGATGAAACCTCTGCAGCATCAGCAGCTTTTAATAGTTCGAGTTGATGTTGTCTACGAGCCTTTCTTCCCTATCGCGTACTCCCATGCGCTCTCGAGTCAGAGATCGTGGCGTACTCTGCATCGTATTTCTCGACATAGGCACAGGCATTGGACCCAATTGATAGTCCTATTGCATTCATATAATATAAAATTGAAATTGTACCTTTCTTGAAGATCCCGGCAGCGATGTTAGCTGCTATTTCAACAACTTTTGAGCAACACGGAACGATTTTCGGAGTTATTTTCCATATCAACTGATTGTAGCTCCCATTGTTGTTTTGCGTAAAACCACTAACACATCTTTCCAATAATTTTTTATCACTGAGGTCTGTATAAATAAGAAAGATAACTTCAGCAACATCATGTGGTAAAGACAGATAATCATGTTTTTACCTAGGAATACAAAGAAAGAAAAGAGCAGCTGCTACTCGGGTCTGTACTCCGCCTACTTTCTAACAGTCCGAGACGTGTTTACAAATATGCGTATATCTCAGAAAATACTTGTCGGATCGATTTGAAATTATCAGGGAATATCATAAGTTAAATATACATTCCGAAATTGCAAAAAATAAAAATAAAAATTTAAACCCAATAAAATGTTTGTTTGGAAAAAAAAATTTTGTTTAGAGTTGTTTCTTACCAACGTAACATATCTGTGCTCATAAATGGTGCAAAATTTCTCCTCAAACCAGTCTGGTATAAGCTGTGTAATTTTCAATTTCCCATCATCTAGTTAGCATTGCGTTCATACTAACACATATCCAGGCTGGCTTGAACACCGTTCATGTGCGCTTCACGTCTAGAGAAGTGAAGCCAGTTTTGAGATTTGTATGGGCAGAAGTGGGAAAATTCAAAAGTCAAAATGCTTTTATTCCATGATAGAAGGAGCTAGTCACATATACCTCACAAACAGAGCATTTTAATAATTTGATGCTTAACGTAAAAGAACACCTTCAAATTGCAACGCAAGTTCCCACGACAAATGCAGACATGGTGTCAGCATTTTGAGCTCATAAATATGCAAGTTATACGTGATACTCGCCCCAGTTGATCCTCTTTGTACCTGTCGCGAAGACAGCAAAAAAGCATATGGCAATAAAAATTGAAACTTGAATTAACGTGAATTAACGTCTTTTACTTAGTTTCGGATTTTAATTTTTTTTGAGCTCAGCCACGAGCCGATACAGAACTAGCTAACATATTTGTTCTTTCTACACTTTGGCAATACGGGCAGCACAGCCTAAGAGATATGTTTGCTCGTTGATGAGTGCGCTCATGTATTCGCGACTGAAGTCTGAGACTCCAGGTAATGTGTGGAGATTTAGAATAACGGCCGAAATCGTGGAAGTACACGAGTTTTTCGAAGTAGACGATGACAGCGAAGAAAAATCGAACCAGCGACAGGAGGAAATCGTATTTACTTGCACACAAACAACATTGTTACAAGTTGGCTCATCATCTTTGCTGAAAGCAACGATATAGTGAAGTGGATACACATGGAACTCACGTTAGCAGCTTTCTGAGACGTCGAAGAAGTTTTCAACAGTGTCACTCTTGCGAGTATTTCTGACGAGTTATTTTGATACAGGGTGAATGAAACTTTGACGACCGGGACATTTGGCTTGCTCAATATCTGGCAAGCAGAGGTTGCCTTTTCAGGACCAGTTAGAATGCAGACACTACAAAAAAAGATCATACCACCCCTATTCTGGATCCTGATTGTCAACGACTTATTGAAATATCTAAGAGCCGGTGGTTTTATCATATGCCGACAAAACTGGGTTAATTGTGAGTGTTTATGCAATCAGCGCTGAGCGCTGAGCCATATTCAAATCTACGCCAGAAAAACCGGTGTTAGGATACTTCTACAGATATTTTCACAAAGAAACAGTGTCAGCTATTTTGAAACCACCCGCTATGAATTAACATTGGAATAATGAGAGACTGCTAAATACCAGACTGTTTTTTTTCAACTGTTATTAACAAATAGCAAAAGCAGCCTGCTATTTATACATTTTCTTACTTGCTATTTTCCTCAAATGCTACTTAACTAAGATTTAATTAGACAACAGATATTGGTCAACAGAAGCAAATAGCAATAACAGCAAGCATATATAGGGTGTCCCAAAATTTACGCAAGATTTGAATTAAATAGAAAACACAGTTTGTTTTTGAATTATATGTCTTTTTTTATTGAAACATAATGTACATAGTATAGGGCTATGTATGGAATAGCATATCTGGCAAATGTCCTCCACAGCTTTGCTGGCACATACGCATTCTTTTGTCGAAATTTTCCATGACTTTTTTGCATAAATATGGCTGAATTTCGCTGATGCAGCGTTGAATCTCCTCCTTAAATGCCCGGGTGGATGTGGGCAAATAACTTAAGAACAGTATGGCTTCATAAAAAGCAAATCTACATTGCTTTTTCTCACCAAAATTATTTCATCTGTCTTGGATCAGCAAAATCAAGTAGATGTAATTTATACGAATTTCTATAAAGCTTTTAGGCTTGAAAATCATGATATCTCTAGCCCTCTACTCTCCTGGCTAAATTCTTGTTGCTCGTAATTGTGTCAGAACTGTCAATTCTTCCATCTCTGTTCCATTTTTTTCTACCGCAAGATTCAATTCTTGACCCTTCTTGGTTGATAATGTTCCGATCCAATGATCATCTTCGGGACAAACAAACACCGCTGTACGCAGGTACCCTCTTTATAGTTAGAGTAATTTCCTAGTGCGACCATAGTTAAAAGTTTTTCAAAATAATCTTGCAATTCACAAATAAGTTCTTCCAACCGGGTTTTCCCATCATCTTTTAATACATTTTTTATGACGTTTTCTTTTAAGAGTAGCTTAAAGTCCCGAATAAGCCCCAAATATTTTACTTAGTTCTAAAGGCTTGTAAGAGGTGTCTTGAATTATCACTAACAATGCGTTATTGCCAGAAACATAGGTAAATAATGTCTTTTGGGTGCCAACAATTTGTATAAAATTACAATAAGCACCACTCAGCTTCTAGAATTAATGTTATCCGCTTGTCACAAATAGTGATTGTAATGTTACTCCCAGACTGTTTTGACAAGTCATGGATACTAATAAGGTATTCCATTTGAATAACATGAAAACTGACGAATTAAATCTACCGCATATCCCAGTAACTCTTTGATCCATTTCCATCCCCTCTTAACCCAATTCAGATCGACATTTCGAAATTTCACCGAAACGAATTTATATTTGACCAAACAGTGATAATGATGTAAATATTTGCCGACGTCCCTCAGAAAAAAATAATCATCAAAAGCTGTCCGTTTACACGGTTTTTTGATAATCCTGTCAGTTAATCCTTCTATTTACGCAACCAGAACAACGCAAATCCATGAATCATACCAACAGACTCCAAAGCAAAATGATAAACGCAACAACAACAATATGACAAAAATTTATAAATATAATTAAAATTTTCAGAAAGCAACTCAGACAGATGCATAAAATGAACGAAACAAGCAAGTTGGCTTGTTCCAGTCTCCGGAATGCGAGATAGAAGGTAAAGTCCTGAACGAATTCGACCCGTCCGAGACATCCTTGCCCGAACATTTAGAAGAACGCGAGTCTGAACGAACATAATTTTAACTGCACGCTGCGTCTCTTCTCCTGAGTTCTACTAACCCGTTGCAAAGTTAATTTTCCACGCCCCCGAATCCAAAATTTTATGAATAATTTTCCATTTAAAGGCTGGTACTGAGTTCGAGTTCACGTGAAATTTTGACATGTTTCCATTATCTGGTCATTCTTTCGAGCGAAAATTTTGACAATTGAGAAAAGCAGAGACAATGCTCATTTCTGACGGATAAAATGTCATGAATTTCACTTTTCGATTGATTTTCTTATTGGAAAGACATTTTCACTGCTCCATTTTCAAATTGAAACACCAAATGTCACTTTTCCGCTCGAAAGAATGAACTGCACAAACTAAATTGGCGTGAAATGATTCGAGACATGTTTCAGTGCCATCTACGTTTTCAACGCGAAAGCAACTTCAAAGCAACTTTTCATGCTAAGAACACAGTACCAAACTTGCTTATTTTCAAGCTAAATTTTCACCGAAACAGATTTCACGTGAAATTTTGTATGAAAATTTCACGTGAAATCGAACTCAGTACTATGCTTAAATGACGAAACATTGTAAACAACGTTATCCTGGATGAAGTTTTTCTCGTCGGTTTTTTTCCGTGTAAATTGGTTTGAATATGAAATAGCAAGTGTGTTGTGTCAATGCGCTGGTGGATTTGTTTTGTCTTCTTATAATGCGGTGTTGTGTTTTACGTTGCAATGAATAATGTGTACATGTGTGTGAATTGGAATTTTTTTTACTCTTTACATGAAACCTCGTTTGTTTACTGGGCATGTGCTCTTAACAACAAAGAATTCGTGCTCTATTATCATAGCGAAAACTTACAAAAAGTCATGCTTGCACTCATAAAAGTTTTAAATTTCATTTATTTTTTTAGTATATTCTTCGGTGGTTGAGGGTAGTGCTAGACTTGAATGGAAATAGAATGCCAACAGTTAGATATTGTTCTTCATAATGTTTGTGTAAAGATCGCGGGCATCGAAATAAAAACTTTTCAAATTGTATGTGTGTGGCGGGAACGTTGTGGTTTGTTTATGAAAAAATATGTGCTCTCATAAGAAAAATTACGAAATTGCTAAGAATATCTACCACAAGTTTGCAGAATATAAATAGGTAATTTTTATTAAATCCCTGCATATTAAAAGCCTGCATAAAAATATCTACGTCTCGTTATTGCTGGACAAAGTGTGAGACGATGTTCTACAGACTCTGTCGTTTCCCCATAGTATTTGCAGCAGTCGTCCGGCTTCTTACCTAATCTGTGAAGATACTTTTTGCAGGGAAGGTGGCCTGCCAGTGCTCCACATAGGGCTCTTATGCCAATTTTGCAGTGATCCACTGCTTCTTTTGCTCTTTTTTTTTTTATCGAAGCCAAGGTATTTGTTGAGTGCTTTAGATTCTCAAAATTAAGCCAGTAGCTCTAACTCTTTTTCTTGAACCATGTTTTAAATTCCTAGTCCATATCTGCCTTTGAATAATAGTTTTGGAGTAATAAGTTTCAAGCGTATTTTGCCCCTAATTTGACTTAGGTAATAGTTATAAAAGTTAGGCTAACTAAAAGCCTGATATAAGATAATGCGTGGAATTATACTATCGACCAAACAGCATAGCAATCGGTGCTCTATCCACTCGGTTAATGGTGCGCAACAACTTTATGTTTTAAAAATAGATCTAAAAACAAATTTAAAATATTATTTATTAACTGTACAATGAAGTAAAGTAATACATACAGTATCCTTATATTAGCTGAACTGTAAAGTTAGTACATAGAAAAATATTCTTTTTATAAAGAAGGGTGATTTATTGAATATACTGCGGAAGAAAGGTATTTCATCTTAATGGTATTTTCATTCAAGGGTGAAACAAACTGAATCCTCCATGTTGACGGAATTTTAAGACATTGAGAAAATCTATTTCACAGAAACTTTTCCTCATTTTCAAACTCACTAAGTGGTACATACACAAAGCTCATGTTAACGATGTTGTCTTTAACTTTTATATAGCTGAAGTGGTGTAGTTATTTGGTTATGATATGGTCTCTACAAGCCCGCTTTAGCCGCCAATTTTTTTTTAGAGTTCCACCTAACCCATCAAAGATACTGTTGCCGTGATAAGAAGCAAAGAAGTTCCATTCGGCTTTTATTCCGAAATCATCTAAATGTTTGATTGAATCAATAAAATTAAATCGAGTTTTATATTGGGATGCTTCTCCATCAGGAAAATAATTGATAATCTAAATAAAGGATAATTTATTTTTTAAATAATTTACTAGATGCTCCTGAAATAGATGTACTAATATTGTGTTGTGCTTAAGTGATATGAAGATGAGATTTGTGGAACTAACGGTTTGCAATTCAGAATCGAAGTAATATACACCGAAAGGATGAATAGTTGATTGTGCATATGTCCAGTGGTAGCTCTGTGTTTTGTCCTGTATAATATGAATATTTCTCCGAAAAATCGAGTTAAACTATTAATTCATTTGGGCGAAGGCGACTTTTTAATTCTTTTAGGTACCCACTTTGCTGTTCTGCTAGGAAGGACTGTTCAAGCAATATATTTAATCTATTTGAAAAAGTTTCAAGAAAGCCCACAATAGATTCTAATCTAGTTTCTAAAGAAGAACGATCTGTATAAGACCATTGCTTATAGCAAACACTACTGACGAAATTTTCTTCAAAAGTATTTGCACATGTACTTAAAATAACGGCTGATCCAGGGCAATGCTGGTGGTTACCAAAATAACAATCTGTCTGTGGACGAGAACATATCATCATAGATAAAAAGTCCTTATAATAAGCCAAGCTTATATCGGAATTCTTTGTTAGAAAATTTATTTTTGTTCCTTCAATCATTAATTTAACGTTTTGATGTATAGCGCATGCTCAGACCTGAATATGTTCCCGATGCTCCCGCTAGAAAGCAGTATTTAGGCCGTGGTACTGCAAACTATGAAAATCCGGCTTTAATTGGAATTGCTCTTTGCCTTTATCGGTCTAGAAATATACAGTACATAAATGAGGAAAAATGTTCTTTGAGATATACCTTTACTGTAATATAGTCTTGTTGCTTGGCATCAGTCTGCTGTTTGCATCGCCGCAGTAGAATGATTTTATGAGATCATAGACATGTGGATCCATACTTCGTCGCCTTTTCGAGAAAGAATAGCCGCGTCTAATTTTTTTAAATCATATATGGGGCTGCGTCAGGAAGTTCAGACATTACTTTGGCACGTAACCAATTCGTCGGAAAAAGTAAACATTTTGTTTTCTTTGAGGTTTTTGAGATTTTTTTTTTGAATCCTAGAATCCGCTTCCAAGAAAACCTTTCATCAATTTCATCCATTTTTCAGAAGTTCATAACTCGGCAACTAAACGGCATAGAAACCAAAAATTGTATATACAGGTTTTTATTCTCTAGAAGTACCATTATGCGCAATATGAACGAAATCCAGAGCCTCGACTTTTTTTCGTTGTCCGTTTCACTTGAAATGCCCCATATATAAAAAAATTAAGAAAATGGAAGGTGCGGCTTTTGAATTATTCAAGGATAAAAATCACTGTAATGATCCTTTTAATCCTATTTGGCCAGGATATTTTTTAAACTATTTTTTTTGGGATACCTGGACCTTACCTCTTTCCAACAAGCCATCTCTGAAGGTTGTGTGTTAAGTAGAAGATTTTATTTATACACTGTAAGTTACTGCAACACGAACCGACGTTTGTCAAAAGGCCATATTTCTGCAAATGGTATATTAATGGTAATAGCGATCAAAGACCGTTGGTCGATTTTCCGTGGTTAAGAGTCCCCCCGTTGATATGCTTTATCAACAGCTACAACTATGCTCATTTCAGTTCAAAATTTGTTTACTACAAATGAAAATGAATGAGATAGACAACAATGATAAATTATGAAGTTCATTAAATCTTATCACTTGAATCTAGTTAGTTTATCCAGACATTGATGTGCCAATGACTATACTCGAATCTTGATACGACACCAATTTTAATTATCCCCTTCTCCAATCAATACAATCTATACACATAAATCAGTGAGAGATACAATCAAAATAATCACCATTCCTGAAATTATATCTATCATACTTCAATGACCGTTCGTTTTCGATCTCTGCCCTACAATTCACATATCCATCGGCATTGTAGTGTCACTCTTCGAAATTATGTTGTCTATCTATTTGATAGCCTAAACTATCTATGTATGTCCCAAGATAACAAACTAATAACATCAATTTGTTAAACTAGCAAGCAATCTAAACAATCCAACATAGATCCAAGATCAAAATACATCGATGTATCGTGTAATCAACTACTTTACATTGTATTATATCCCTGCAAATTGATGATTGACCCTTTCAAATCGTCCATTGTTCGGGTTAATCAAATGACCAATTTCTCCATGTGTGTCAGTATTATCGTGTCCTGTGTCGAATTCATTCAAAATTGTCCTTGTGAAAATAGAATGCCATTACAGGTTTTGTTCCTTGTTCTATAATTATTATGATTCAATAACGGGGCCAAGTAAATGCCAGGAGACCTGATGAGCTGAATTTAATGCTTGAATCGCTGCCGCTAATAGCCCGTCCAGACTACGGATACTTATGTATCTGGATACATAAGTATTGTCCTCATTGCAGCGACATCTGCAGATACATTTTACCCTTGCCATGAAAATCAATGAAAAGTGTGGACGATACTTATGTATGCGGATACTTAAGTATCCGTAGTCTGGACGGGCTATAACATTTGGCTTGGTTCGGTTTGGTTCGTCTGAAAGTAGGCTCAAACTGCTTTGAAAGGTGCACTGATCGAATTCGAAACGAAGAAAACATCTTCGAAATCCATTAGCTGTAATGAAGTAATCTTAATATCAATTTAAAAGGGTCATATATACTAGATTGGATTTCGTGATAGACAACATCTATGAACACGCATACGTGAGGGCAGGTTGAAACGCACAGGGAAACTTCTTTCCGGTTACCAAAATCCTCATACACACTTGGTCTAGGGTGTGAGCGGATGAATGCTGAGTGTATCCTTCCGTTTGATATATGAAGATCCATTTGAGAGCGTGAGCTGAAGACAAACTACAGAAACAGCTTTGGAATGGGAAAGGATTTCTTGCAGCAGTTTGTCGTCGTAACGAGACTAATATGAGATATCGTATAGGATTCAAGGAAAGGTGTTGAAACCTTCTATGAATGAGACGAGACGAGACGAGAAAATCATATTTTAGAGTTATTTGAAATGAAGTCTAGTTTTAGTTCGGTGTGGAGTTAAGACAGAATGGAGTGAATTATGAGTACTATAAGAAAGGTCGATATAGTAATGGTGGTTAGCTTTGACGGAAATTTATGGCAGAAAGTTATATTAGTAGTAAAATAATGAAATGAGTGTAGGGTTAATGGAGATGGGATTGAATGTTCATCTCTAGTAGTTTTACGGTATGATGAAGGCTTTCAAATGTCTATCGTAATGTGGCCTTTAGAAAATGAACCTACTTAGATACGAACGCATAAATCTATCGAGTGGAATTATTTTGTCATTAACCGCAACCTTAAGATAGTTGAGTATAATTTAGGTTTCTTATTGCCATAGGTGCGAGTTTAATGGCAGTTGAAGCTTGAGTAGCCAATAGAGCTCTGGCTTTTTATGTGTGGGGTCCCTGGTTCGAGTCCAGATTCGGGCAAGGAACCGCGTATTGTCCTTTAAGTTCACCTATCTTTGAATAGGTACCTGAGTTAATCAGTGGTAAAGTGAGTCGAGAAATTCTGCACTTCACACTTTTATTCACATCGATTGTTAATATGCGATGAAGATATCTACCAGCTTCGGACTCCCGATAGTAAACTTTGCGCTATTTTATCCCCAGTCCACCGGTTGAATGTGTTGCTGTCTCCATCTCTTTGTGTCCTATATCCTCTTTGTTTGTTGCGTTTATATATTGTTTGTTTATATATTTCTTGTAACATGTTTTTCTTGACTTATGATAAGTTCTTTTTTGAACTGTCCGCCTATCTTAATAGCAACTTTCCCTCGTCGTCAATCACTATCTGTGGCGACTTTAATATGCCTTCTGTACAATGGGGCTCTTCTTTCTTTCGCATTGTGCCCACCAACAACCTTTCTATTGCCTTATCTTCTTTTCTTTCTTCCTGTTCTCTTTCTCAATTTAACTGCTTCCTTATGCTAATAACAATATCCTTGACCTCATCTTTTCTAACGTTGAGTCCTCTTCGATTTTACTATCTCCTGTCCCAACGCCCTACACGCACTCTGACCCCCATCATCCTCCTTTTTCTATTAATTTGTCCATCTCATTTTCAAATTGTATTAAATCTTCCACTGCGCGACGGATTAACTTTCAAAAAAAAAACTAATTTTGACCGCATGTCTAATGATTTGAATTCAATCAATTGGTTTAATTGCTTCCATGGTCTCGATATTGACTCTGCTGTATCTAAATTTTACAGTATTCTTGCAGAGTTGATTTCGTTGTATACTCCTGTTTACAGTTCTCGTGAACCCCGTGACCCACCTTGGCTTTCCGCGAGAGTAAAGAGCGCCCTTAGAGATAAAAATTCAGCTCGTTCGAAATTTTTGAATTCTCGGTGTAGTGAAGATAATGCTATCTTCTCTCGTTTACGTTCCTCTGCTACGAAAGAAATTAGATTCGCACTACTCAGATATTCTTCGACTGTTGAAACTTCTTTGAAATCGAATAACCCTAAAAGTTTCTGGTCTTTTTTCCGCTCTTTAAAAGCTTCTTCCTCTCTTCCTGACTCCCTAGTGTTTAATGTCTTTACTGCTTCCAACCCTCTTGACATTTGCTATCTCTTTGCTGTTTTTTTCTTATGTTTATACTATCCCATCGATTCCTGCTACTGACTGCTTTTCGTTTGATTTCCCTGCTAGTCTCTCCTCAGTCGTAACTAACCCCATAGAGGTTGAATTGCTTTTGTCCTCACATGACACTAACTGTTCTCCGGGCCCGGATGGTATTCCCATTTTTTTTTCGAAAAAAATCTTGCGTCTTCCCTTTGTGCCCCTATAAATATCTCATTCAATGTCAGTCTTTGTGCTGGTAAATTTTCGTCCTCTCAAAAGCTCTCTAACATTCTTCCCATTTTCAAATCGGGTGAAAGGAACCTTGTTTCTAACTATCGCCCCATATCCATTCTTCCTTGCTTCTCCAAAATTTTGGAATGCCTCGTTTTCAATCGTATCTATGATACCCTCTACTGTGTCTTTACAGCGCAACAACATGGCTTTGCGAAAGACGGGAGCACCTCTACGAACCTTGTTGAGTTTACTCATGTAATCACTTCTGCAATTGACAGCAACAATCAAGTTGATGTCATTTTTACTGATTTTGCCAAAGCTTTTGACACTGTTAATCATATGCTGCTTCTTGTCAAATTGAAGCATTATGGCATTCGTGAACGTCTGCTTTCCTGGATCTCTTCCTTCTTAACTGATCGCACTTGTGTCGTGTCCGTCTTTGGCTTGTCGTCCTCGCCTTTCTCCCCTTCTTGTGGTGTTCCTCAAGGTTCCATCTTAGGACCTTTTTTGTTCAATCTTTTTATCAATGACCGTCCCACTGTTTTTAAGTCTTCATATTTTCTATATGCAGATGATTTAAAAATCTTCCGAGTCATCAAAAATACTGCTGACTCTTTGCTTCTTCAGAATGATTTGTATGCTCTCTGTGGTTGGTGTAACTTGAACTGTTTGTCCCTTAATGTTTCCAAGTGTTTTTCTATGTCCTTTTCCCTTCAGCTTCACACTCATGTCTTTCTTTATGCTATTGATGGCACTATCCTCTCTTGTGTTGATAATTTCTCAGATCTTGGGGTCACATTTGATCGCAAACTGAAATTCGACATTCATGTCCTTACTGTCACTAGTAAAGCTTCTCGGATTGCTGGCTTCGTGATTCGTTCCTGCCACAATTCATTTAGTATTTCTACTTGTGTACCCCTGTTTATTACCCTTGTCCGTTTTGTATTTGGATACTGCAGTCAAGTGTGGTGCCCTCGTTTCAAATACCTCTCTGACGCTGTTGAATCAGTTCAGCGAAAGTTTCCACGTACTTTACTTTTTAAATATAGTCTGCCGTATTTACCCTATAGTAAACGTCTATCTCTTCTTAACATTCCTCTCTTTGAGCAGCGCAGAGTTTACTTGGATGAGAGTTTCCTTTTCAAAATCTGTCGCTGCTACCTATCTTCCTCATTAACATGTTTTTTCATTGAGCGGGAATCCGTAAGGCCAATCAGGTCCTCCATTCTATTTGAAGTGCCGTATGCTCGTACTGACACTTTCTTCTACTCTCCCGTTTAACGAATCTTACGCACTCACCATAGTCTTCAACTTGGTCCTCTTCCACAATCTATTGCCGTTTTCAAAAATATAGTTCGAAGTAAAATTTTTGATTGGAATTAATTAATTTTATTTTCTCTTCTTGTTTATAATGGATTCTTTCTTTTCTATTTTGCTCTACTTAAATTTACTTTATTATTTAATACTTAAAGATTTTTTGTATATTTTTATTTTATATATACTTACATATATGTTTGCTCTTCAGATCCTAATTTGGTTTTGTTTTTTTTTTGTGTTAATTGATTTTATTTTCTATTCTTTTTAATGGATTCTTTCTTTTTTTGTTCGGCTTATTTCTACTTCATTTAATTTATTTTATGTATTTAATTTTTATATATTTATATTTACTCATTTACTTCTTACTATTTTTATTTTTTTCATTTAATCCTATCTGTTTTTGGGCTCATTTCTTGTTGAATTGATTATTCGTGTTTGTAATGGATTTTTTCTTCTTCTTTGCTTAAGTTAATTTTACTTTATTTTATTCTAGCTTTAATTATTTGACATACTTATATCTATATATTCTTATTTAGTTCTGGTTATTTTATTTTTTTTCATTGTTTCCAACCTGTAATTGGACAGTTTTGCCTGTTGTATTGAATACGCACCAAATAAATAAATAAATAAAAAAAGGGTTGTCGTGGGACTACGTAGCCTTAAGTTATTTTTCTTAGATGTCGTAGCTTAAAATGCAAGTTTTTTGTTACACATTGTGCTCTAAGCCAAAAAACACAGAATCGAATTTATCATTCAATTATTATTAAAAAATATAAAATATAAAATAATAAAATATATATAAAAATTATAAAACAAATAAAACAGTAGCTTCGACCATGCTTTATTGTGGCTACAGTTTCATAAATAAATTCAAAAAAGTAAATGCTGCGACTTGTTTTTTTCCTTGGCTTTCTCATATACTGAATCGATAAGAACTATTACTCGATTAACAGTTTAGAAAAAAATTTCGTAAAATCAAAATCACTTAGTTTATTTTCAAATTTTTCAAATTATGGTTTTCAACCGTTACGTTGTTCATATAAAAAAAATCCATTTCACATTGAATTTTCAAAATATTTTCTTTTTTCAGGATCACTGCGAACCATCAATCCATACATAAAGCATTGGGAAGCAGCCAGTTACGATCGAGACATCCTTGCCGATGCACATCAGGTGCATCTAAGTCAGCAAAAACGTCGAAGAAAACGCGATGCAAGCTCGAAAGATTATGGACCGGCCAATATCATCAAATTGAATTTTTTCGCTCATGATAGGTAAGTTGTAAAAACTGATGGTACATAAATTTCACATTTTCAAAATATTCATTCCGAATAAATGTCAAAGAAATACAAACATATTCTACCAGCTATCAGAAAATAAATCTTCTTTGCCGTGGGCTTCCCCGCAAACTCAAACTGTCTCTGGTTGTTAGTCTCGGAGAGCTGAATCGATATCTTTTAATACCGTAATATTATTTTTCTATTCAATTCTAATAGGCCAACAGGATATTAAGTAATCTTACAAGCGGCTTTAGAGTTACATGAAAATATTTATCGGCCAATAAATATTTTTATGGTTGAGAGTAAAATTTGAACGGAGGTTGTTGCGTGATAGAAGATCAAGAATGCTTTCGTGTACATAGGATATCAATGGAAATGTTTCCAATAAGGTTAGGATGTTTTTTTGAGGACATTGTAAGTGTAGGAAGCGTGCTATACTGAAAATAAACTTTGAATATTTTTTGTACGGTGAACTTTGAGCTCGATGCTTTGAAGTAAATAAGTACTGCATACATTGAAAAATTATGAAGAATTGGAGTTTATAAGAGCTGCCATCATTATGGAAGTAATTTGAGTAACTATGGCTTATCCATTTCGTACTTGAAAAAGTAAAATCCTGGATCCCGACATCTGCTAAAGATACACGTCAACTACGCTGTTACTTATTTAGTGGAAGGTTTGCCATTTTAGAAAAACGATCGTTTAACAGTCAAATGTGGGTATTGAAACAACGAGCTGTTGATACTGATTTATCGAAAAAATTTCTTCAGTAATAAAGTCCATTTCTCGTTTTGTGGATATGCTAATAAGCAGAACTGTGTAGAATATGGGGCTCAAAAAATCCGCAAGTGATCATAGAGAGGCCATTACATCCGGAAAAAATCACTGTATTGGAAATTAGTTATAATTAGAAATAATTTTTTGAGAACGATCTAGGACGAGCCATCACCGTCAATTCTAAGTACTGTGGCCGCATGTCAACCGATTATTTTTGGAAGAAAATCGAAGATTATGATGTTGACGATATGTGGTTTCAGTAGGATGGGGCAACGAGTCACGTAACACAGGCAAATCGAGCTCTTTTGGAAGAAAAATTTTCAGGAGGTTGAGTTTCACGATTGTTCGATGTGAATTGGCCTCCAAGATCCTGTGAATTAGCGCGTCTAGGTTTATTTTTGTGAGGGTACGCAAAAAATCGTGTTTATGCGAATAATCCCCAAACTCTAGATGAACTGAAAGCTAATATTTATGCAGTCATGGCTGAAATATTGCTCGAATGTGCCGGAAATTCGTTGATAATTACCTCAAAAGGACTGAGACCTGTAAGAAATTTCTTGGAAGTCATTTGAACGATATTGTGTTTCACATATAATGGCAAAGATCAATCTTTACAATAAAATGAAAATCACATCACTTTTCAAATATTTTGTGTGTTTTTTCAAGTTTACTTTTTCAAGTATGAAATGGATAATTTGTTATAAGCTGATGAGAGCTGGAAGCATTTCACAGGGTCAACTACTTAATGTTGTTGAAAAAGGTATGTAATTTTGGTGTTTCCATTATTTTTATCTCCTGGCTTTCTTCTCAAACCCACAATTTCATCTCTCGTGTTTTTGTAATGGCTTCTCTTCCTCGCCTTTTTATCCTACTTCTGGCGATCCATAAGTTTCCATCTTTGGCTCTTTAACTTTAACTTTGCTTTGCAATGACTTTTTTTATAGCTTTAAGTTTGATTTTCTTGTATATGCTGATGACCGTAAAATTGTTCATGCCACAATCTGGTCTTTTAATTTTAAATGGCTAGTGCTCTACGAACTCCTTTGCTTTTAACATTTCCAACAGTATTGTGATGTCATGTCCCAACAAGCCTGATTCAATTCGCCTTGACTGCTTTATGCCTGGTAGTCTTTTAGAGCATGCTGATCAACATAAGGACCGTGGCCTCATTTTTTATAGGAAATTACAATTTAAAATACATATTCATCATTATCGTGGCACAACAGCCCGACGTCGGGACTTGGCCACCTGGATCGTTGTCCTCCAATTATTTCAATAACGTGACCGCGTCTTCCAATCTTGGAATCCCATTAGTCGTTCGACGTCCGCATATACTGACCTCCCTCAACGAGCTCTCGGTCTTCCTCGCAGTCTCGCTCCGTTGACGTCCGTTCATAATTCGTTTCGGCATGCCATCGTCATCCATGCGTTGTACATGCCCTGCCCATTGTTGACGTTGTAGTTTGACGATTTTGGAGACTTCCAGCTCATAGTTAAGTTCGTACAACTCATTGTTGTACCGGATGCGCCATCCATCTCGGTTGCCAACAGCCGGAAAAATCCGCTGTCTGTCTGTCTCTCGGTCTTCCTCGCAGTCTCGCTCCGTTGACGTCCGTTCATAATTCGTTTCGGCATGCCATCGTCATCCATGCGTTGTACATGCCCTGCCCATTGTTGACGTTGTAGTTTGACGATTTTGGAGACTTCCAGCTCATAGTTAAGTTCGTACAACTCATTGTTGTACCGGATGCGCCATCCATCTCGGTTGCCAACAGCCGGAAAAATCCGCTGTAGAACTTTCCGTTCGAATGTGTCAATCATATTTTCGAGGGCTTGGTTCAGGTTCCATTTTTCAAAACTATAGCACAGCACAAGTCTTATGATAGTTCTATAAACGCGGAGCTTAGTATGTCTGTGACAGAGAAGAACATCTTATTTGCTGATTGTATCCGTCGCTTGAATCGTCAGTTTCGTTGGCGTTATTCGATAGGTTGCTACCCAGGTAAACAAAGTTCTTCATGTCCCTAAGGTCTCCTACGTTGATAGTCGAGGGCGCTGGCTAGTCCAACTTTCTTCGCTGCGGTGTCAAGTCTAAACCGAAGTTTTTCTGCATCGGTCAGTTTTCAAGCCATGATGTTAATATCATCCGCGTACGCTGCCAATTGTGTCAACTTAAAGACTAGCGTGCCCCTGGTGTTTAGATTCATTGCCCGAATAGCGAACTCAAGTACCAGGTTGAAGAGCGTTGGCAGACTAACAAGAGTTTCGAAAGGATCCGTCAATCTGTTCTGGATCCGGACTTGCGAGACGGAATTGGGCATCGTCGTCTTTATAAGTCTCATGAATTTGGCTGGTATACCCAATAGCAGCGGCCGATGCTATCATATGCTTGTTTAAAGTTGACGAAGATTTGGTATACGTCGACGTTGTATTACCAGCACTTTTGCAAAATTAGCTTGACTCCGAAGAACTGGTCGATTTTGGAGCAACCAGATCTGAAACCGCCTTAATATTCGCCAATAGTTTCTTCAGCGAACGGTTCAATTCTATTCTCCAGGATTTGTACACCGTACAGACTAAAAAGATGCCTTTCTAATTCTCACACCGCAGTTTATCTCCTTTTTATGCATGGGACAGATGATACTTCTGCCCCAGTTGTGTTTGATCACCTCAGTCTCCCATATTCGCAGCAGTAGTTGTTGTAGTGCGCTCGTCAGGATTTATATTCCACGACGTTTTCCGCAGCATCATTGGTTGTATTTTTAAGTTCTTCCCAGAACCCGTGGACATCTGCGTTGCTGGAGTCGCTCCACGTTGGTGAGATCTTTTACTCAGGTGCGGTCGTATATGCCTGCGCCGTATCATTGTTCAGCAGATTCTCAACCGCGAAGATTTCGGAGGGTGGGTTTTGGTGCACTGAGAAAACTCTGCACCGGTAAGTTGTTTTCAACAGGTAATGATCGGAGTAGCAGTTAGTTCCGCGGTACGACCGAACACTTGACGCCCATCTCTTGCAAGTAAGGACGTGATCGCTTTGGATGACGGTATGTGCGTCTGGAGATTTCCAGGTCTGCTTATGAATGCGACGGTAAGGAAAGCAAGTTGAGCTTACAGCAAGGTTCCTGCTGCAGGCGAAGTCGATTAGACGTTGGCCGTTATCTTTGCATTCTTCGTTCGAGGCTTGTGTCTTCCACTGGGCCCTCGATGCCAACTTTCATTTCCGATTGTTGTATTGAAATCTCCCAGCAGCATTTTTAAATCGTTTGATGGAAGTGAGTCGAAGAGAGTTTCAAAATAAATAAAACTCGTCTTTTACTGAGTCTTTATGTAATTTTTGTGGAAGCGTGCACATTGATGAGCCAGAGGTTGAAAAATCGCACTTAATTGCGAATCGTACACATACTTTTGTTCTTCTCGGCCGCCGGTTTTTTCAACGAGCATACATTCCAGGTTCCGAGAGAATAATCCGTTGTTCGTTTGTGCGGTCGTCGTTGTTGATCCGTCCAATCCAAGGCATTTGCTCTAGGTTTCTTGACGAAGGAAGTTTTTACAATAATGAGTTGTTGGCACATCGCTCAACCATTTTCATGGGAAGCCTCAATGATAGTTGCTTCAGGAGACTTGCCGCGTGCCAAGTTTCACAACGTGTCTTATCCTCCCTAATGATTGAGACGTTTAGGTATAATTCAAACATCAGGCTGTAACTATACAAATTTAACTGAGGATAGAATAACCTCGTTGTCTCAAAACAGATCTGAGCCAACTGTACAATTTCTTCTTACAGCACTGTTGAGAGTTGATCTACCGCAGGTGAACAACTTATATAATTTATTTATTTTGACATAATTTTTGTGCTATGAATTGTGGAATCGCCGAATCCAAACAGCAGCCAATGATTTGGTTAAGCTATTAAATGTGATGAAGAGGAAAAACTAAATGTCCTAATTGTGCTGGCCACGATTCGGCTAGTTATGGGAGCTGTTTCAAAAATTAGGTTCATAAAGACAAGTATGATTTTAGCCACTATTTTCCAGTTTTATTTATGAACTTAACTTTATAAACTCAATCCGAGTCACAAAATATCATGTCAAAATTAATAAACTTGTATATCTACAATTACCTTCAAAATTTGAAAGCTTTCTATATCATGCTTTTAAAATAGAGCCATTGCATTCATTTCGCCGTAAAATAAGATTTGTTTTAAATTGCTTTCATCTCTTTTCATTTTTTTTTTGGGTTTTATTTCTGGAGGGTTTTTATCTGCAAATTCCAGTTTCAAACTTCTGTTCATTGTCGTTCACTTTTCATCGTTCTTTCAAAAACTGAAAATTAATTATTCTCCTCCTCTGGCATGATGAGCTTTTAATGTAGTAAGTAGTTGAAAACTGGTTTTCAGCTTTTGTGCTGATTAACATTAGCTGTTCTCTTTGTTTTTTCTCTTTGCTGATGGTTCTCCAATCCTTTTCTCACTTATTCATTTTTACAATTAATTTTCACGTTAAACATATTAGCTAGAAAAGCTGTATGTACTGTATAGTTCACTTGATTAACCAAAAATATCGTTTTTCCTAAAACTCTTGATATATTTGGATTTGACTAAATATATTAAATGCCAAAATCCATACAATTTTGACTCCATTAAATGTAGAAACCAATTGAACTTGAGTCTTATTCATCTATTTTTTGTGATCTTTGTTCCAATAAAAACTAAATTAATAAAACTAAAAGAAATTCGATTTATGTATGCTTCCATCAAAATCACTTGCAATCCTTCCGCCATGAAAACTTATTATTCGAATACCAACATCTGGTCCATGATACACGGAACTTGTTCGCTTTTCAATGCTTCCATTCAACCGTTACTGTACTTGAAAATTCTACCTATTCGTATGAAATCTTGTGCTCCTTTTGCAATTCTTTTCATTTTACTGAACCCAGAACTGTTGTTCCTGCATCTCTTGACGAATGAGCAAATATCATATTCCTGTTCCCAAGGATTTTCCCCCGGAGAATGAGCTCGTAGGCACTGAACAGCATCACATCACAGCACAAGTAGCATAAGGAAAATCCATAACCTACAAGTATCTACTACAATTCTCAAACTAGTTTCTAGTGGTGCATTCTATAATGGTTTTTCGGAGTCTAGGATAAGTTTTCCATGTGCGGTGTCTTCAAATTACTGCGCTCCATTTGTACGACTGGCAGATTGAACGCGCAATGCACACCGTAAACTTGGTACCACGAGATGGAGTTTACCATCATGTGTAAGGATTGCACGCGGATATGGTGAGCCGGCATTGCCTTGTAGCTTGCAGGACGATGCTGTTGCTGCAGAATACGGTCTTCGGAGATTTAAAGTGTAATGTCTTGTGTGCTGTTTTTGAATTCATAGCCCGTTATGCGATTGTATTTCGTTGGAAAATTGTATTTTCAGATTTTTACTATAGCACCTGTTCTAGATGTTTCATTTCGACGACAAAATTGTGCAAGATGAATTGAGATTTAAAGTAGATACCAGAAGTATAAGGGTCATATGCAAGCTGTCGGCTGATAGTAGAAGGTAGATGAGGGTATTTAAATTAAAAGAAACTATCATGTTGGTTCATAGTCAGCCGTGAGCCGCCGAGAAGAGCACACACAGCAGACAGTAAAATAATCAGCAATTTTAATTGCTACGACGTCGAGGAAGCGAGTAAATGCCATTAGCCGTTAGATACGACGCAGGTAGACGAATAACGAAAGGTTTTTCGAGCCAGTTATCATCCGTTCCAGTCATCATCCGTTCAACACAGCGCAGGAAAATTCGAGCCCATCGTGTGACCGTGACCGATTCGATACATCAGCAGCAGAGATTAGTACCAGCACATGTGCTGGCATTGCATGAGTATTATTTTTCTTTATATTATTCTATTTCTTTTTTACAAAACAAGTGAACATCAATTTTTAAACTATTAGTAAAATATTTTGTGAAGGCAAACCCTTTTCTGGGTTAGCCACAGGCCAGGAAAACTTTTTATAGGCACACGTAGTAAGTTAGACTTCATACACAATGAGTTCCATAGAAATTTCCCCTGAAGCTGTAGACTTTCAATATGGCCCGTCCCATATTAATTCAACGCAAGTTGATATTTCAAATAAATTGAACAAACTTTTAGAGGAACTTCAGAAAACTCAAAGCGAGCTTTCCGAACAACGTCGCCTCAATGCAGAACTCATGAAACAAAATAATGAGCTGCTTAATAAACTTAATAAATATATTGCGAAAGGAAAGAATTCAAATTCTCAAAAAAGGAGAAGGCTTCAAACCTCCTCCTCAGAGACAACCTCTTCTTCCCACTCAGGGAAAGCCAGCTCCTCAGTCTCGGAAGACTGCTCAAATTCAGAAGACAGTTCCTCTGATATGTCAGTTTTCGAAGAGAACCAGGACCCAATTGAAGAAGCTCCCTCCACCAGCCCAGAATCTGCCGGTAAAAAAGGCTCTAAATTAGCCAACACCAAAAAAGCTACGCACTCCCTGCCTAGCGAAGATTTTCCTCCTTTAAACTCCTCCAAGCAAGCTGGAAAACCAAACAGCACCTATTCTGCCGCTTCAACTTCGCAGCCTAATTACCAGAATCCAGCTCAAACTGAAGAACCACAAGCAGCCCCGAAGGCTGTTCCAATAATTCTTCGCCAACCTGAACAATGGACAGGACTGGCACGAGTTCTTAAACAAAGAAATGCAGAGTTCATTTCAGCGAAAAGAGTCTATTTAGGCATACAAATCATGCCGAAAACACCCATCGACCACAGGAAAATAACAAAAATCTTCACAGAATTAAAAGCTCAGTACCACACGTACTACCTTCCCGAAGAAAAACAGCTTAACGTTATCATTTGTGGCCTATACGGACTCACACCTGAGGAAATTAAAATAGACCTTGAGAGGCAAGGGTTCAACCCAATAGAAGTTTTTTACCTCAAAACTAGGAAAGACCCTCCTAAGCTAATAAAAGTTCTTCTTCCAAGGGAAGAAAAACATATTTACAACATACAGGCTATATGCCACCTAGTATGTCAAGTAGAGTCCCAAAAACCAAGAGTCGGCCAAAGCCAATGCCATAATTGCCAACAATTTGGCCACTCCTCTAACAATTGTCATGCCCAATCTCGTTGCGTTAAGTGTGACGGTCTTCACCACCACAAAAACTGCAACAAGCACCCAGAACAGAAACCAAAATACGTTAACTGTGGTGGGGAGCATCCCGCAAGCTATGGTGGTTGTCCCAAAAACCCCAAAAATATTAAAAAAACCTTCGCACAAATAGCCCGTGAAAACCCAACTACTGCCCAACCTGTGGCATCCCCCAATACCATCCCTAAACCGCAGACTAAACTCGCAAAATCACCAGAACAAATGGGGCAGTTCCTAGAGGTCATGCAGGTCCAGCTTCACTCACTGATGAAGGACCTAACAGCAAAAATGGTTCAGGGCATGTTTCCCATTCAAACACCCCCAGTATTCTCTCAATCACTTAAATGAACAGAGATGACCGAATCTCTATCCTTAGTTGGAATGCAAATTCCATTTTATCCAAAAAGGGCGAGTTATTACAATTCTTTAGCGAGCGGAGAATAGACATCATACTCATACAGGAAACTTTTCTGAAACCGAGCAGAGAGTTTCGTCTCCCAAACTATCAGGCATATAGAAATGATAGACTGACAGGCAGAGGAGGGGGTACAGCAATCTTCATTAGAAGGAACATTAATCATCACGTGCTATGTATCCCGCCCCTCATGGGCATGGAAGCTACGGCAATCAAAGTCCAAACCAGCTTTCAAGAGTTTACTGCCATTTCCGCATATAGATCTCCTACTGCTCAACACTTCTTAGAAGACCTTAAAACACTTTTTAACTTTGAGGGCCCCATCTTTCTAGGCGGAGATCTCAACGCCCATAATCGCCACTGGGGAGCTGTTAAAAACAATCTCGCAGGTAAAGAGCTTCAAAGATTTTCAGCAGGGTCCGCCTGCTGCCTCCATATTCCTGAGGAACCCACCCACTTTGGGCCATTGTACAGCCATATCTTAGATATTGGGATTTCCTTCGACATCTCCCACAATATCCAGATCAGCGTTCTTGATGAACTGCCGTCGGACCACAAACCTGTGCTCTTTCAAATCGAGAATATCCTCATTGTCCCTCCGAAAAAAGAAAAAATAAGCACAAACTGGCAAGAATTTCAAGTCACCTTAGCTAACGACGATAGCTTCACCATGCCGGCAACAGTCTGTGAGCTGGAAAAAACAATAGAAAATATTACCCTACGAATCTCTGAAACAAAAAAAAAATGTACAACTACATCCTCTATTGAGGATAACCATGATCCTTATGAGCTTCCATACTCAATTAAGATTCTCATCAGGAGAAGAAACCAAATTAGAAGACGCGCAAGAAGCACGGGTTACCCAAGACTTCGAATAGAAGCAAACCGGTTAACTAACGTTATTCGTACCCAAATTAATCAGTTCAAAACTGAACAATGGGAACTCTTCATGAAAAGTATCGAACCCGGTAGCAACACATTCTGGAGGTTGTCCAAATATTTCAGGACAAAATCAAAACCTACTATGCCCCCTATTTATAGCACAACTGGCCTCAAATTTAGTAAATCTGACAAAGCGGAAGCATTTGCGGACGCCCTTGAACTACAGTTCCAGGATAACTCTTCTCCAGACGACGATCTTGACAACGAAGATCGCATTGAACTAGCCGCTTTGAACATACTTAATTCAAGAACCCCTAGCAACGACTCAATTCCCCCTACCAACCTAGAGGAAGTCAAAAACTTGGTTCGCAAAATCAACAAACGCAAAGCTCCAGGCCCTGATAATGTCACAAATTCGTGTCTCACACACTTACCTGATAACATTCTCCAGAATATCGCAGATATCATAAACTGCATATTTCTGTTTAAAAAGTATCCAAAGTGCTGGAAACTGGCCATAGTGATAGTCCTCCCCAAATCTGGTAAAGATCTTACATTCCCTCAAAATTGGAGGCCTATCAGCCTTCTCTCAACATTGGCCAAACTAACAGAACACATCTTCCTCTCCCGGCTAAATGAGATAGTCCATCTTAACAGCATCCTACCTGATGAGCAATTCGGCTTCAAGCCTCAACATTCCACCGAACTACTACTATCCAGAGTTGTACAGCACATAAAAACAGGGTTCAATAGACGACAATCCACAGGTCTGGTCATGTTCGATGTGGCCAAAGCTTTTGACAAAGTTTGGCACGCAGGTCTGATCGTTAAACTTATCAACCTTCAAATCCCTAAATCGTACTCGCAATTAATTGGCTCCTTCTTACAAGAGAGATCTTTCCAAGTCAGAATAGACAGCCATCTCTCCTCAAAACGCCACATCCAAGCTGGAGTCCCCCAAGACTCACCCCTCTCGCCAATTTTGTACAACCTGTACACTGCAGACATCCCTCGTTCCAATAGAACAAATATATCCCTGTTTGCCGACGACACATGCATCTTCTATTCCTCAAAACAGGCACATATCATCACTTCAAATCTTCAACACTCCATTGATTCCCTTCTAGAATACTTTCATAAGTGGAAAATAAAGATAAACACTGACAAAACACAAGCCCTCTTTATCACCAGAAAAAGAAACCAGAGACCTCGCATGCTAACGGTAGACGGTGAATCCATATTATGGCAAAGAACAGCCAAATACTTAGGCCTCACGTTTGATGATAAACTCCAATTTACATCACACATTGCTGCTAAACGAGCAACCATAAGGAACACGATCAAATCTCTAAATGCAATCATTAGCTCCAGAAAACTTAATATGACTAACCGAGCGCTTCTGTACAAACAAATCTTTAGACCCCAACTTCTCTACGGATGTGTAGCCTTCGGTCAAACTACCAAAACCACATTCCAAAAACTTCAAGCATGCCAAAACATCTCTTTAAGAAAGATTTTTAATATACCAAGATACGTTAGGAGCATAGACATTCACAAGGACTTGAGAGTAGAAACAGTCAAAACATACATCCGTGACAGAGCACTCAAACTTTTTGATACTATCGACAGACACCCAAACAGGTCCTTAGATATTTTAAAACACCCTGATACCCTTATTCGACTAACCTATCCTGGCCTGAGGCAACTCAGAGAATAAAAGTGTAAATGCCTAAATATAACTTAAATAGCTAAAATAGAATAATACCCACGGCATTGCCAGTCACATTGTTCGGGCTATCATAGCCCACCGCCACAAATGGAGTAAGAGTGCAAAATCAGCACTAACTCCAAGGAAAACACAGATCACAGTCAGTCATGTTGGTTCTATTTTCAACAAAGGATGATTGAATTTATTAGAATAATGAATTTTAGAATGTTACCCACACTGGGCGCTAAAAAATTTCCAATGCAATTTCATTTGGTTTTAGGAACACAAAGTTTTAACGACCTTATTTTCTTCGATAATATCAGTCATAGATGCCAACATAATGTGTAATGCGATGAAAGTTGAATATCACAATTACCAAATCGTCAGTTCGATATTTGTTTTTAATGGCAAGCATTTTTTCCCTGAAATCATAAAATTTCAGAAAGTTTAAACTGCATCAAATATTTTTCCTTCGAGCTTAACCCGTCATCAAATGCAAATACCATACTCTATACGTTCCTTTTTTTGTTCTGATCCCACGGATGGTAGAGCATTTGTTCTTTGTCATTCCTTGGAAAAAAGCAATACCATTTTTTTACTTTCTTTTTGTAGTGCCTTTCTATTTTCTGCAGCTTATTTGGTATTTCCTTCGATAGATCTACTCATCATTTTCCAACCGCTCTCTCTTCTTTTTCTCCTCTCTCTTCTTTAAATGTTTCTTCAGGTTACCATTCCAATCCCTTGACATGTGTACATATACTTAGACGATTCAGAACATCATTCTCACTTCTGAATGCTATATGTGAATGCATGCATACTTTCCATACATTCAGCACATGCATGCACATTCAGCACAGTTTTATAGTAACTACCCGTATAAAACGAGATATGCTGAAAACTAATTAAAATCTTGACGGCAAGAAGAATGCTTTCGAGTGGATACAAGTGCACACATGTGTGTACATAGCTAAAGTTATAATGTTTTTCGTCATCGGCTTCATCATCATCATCATCATACACGAGAAAGTCCTTGTTTCCTTGCACTTTTCTCAGTAGTTACGGTAGGTAAGTAACGCTTACATACTTACAGGCTGCTAACGAAGTCAGTTGAGTATCTTTTGGCGTGGTTTTATGTCAAGTAGGTAGGCTAATGATGAGTGAATTTGTAAAGAGAATGAAGTACAAGTGTAAGTTCGTATGCGCTTCCTGCAGAAATATTTGCTTTCGTCGTCTATAAGTAGTGATGGAGCACATGTTCTGCACTGTCAAGTCTGTTAAGGGGGGAAATACATGTAAAATGGAAAAGAAATTGCTAATTTCAGATTGACTTAAAATATATATATTGTTTATTCAGAAAAATTTTAATATTAAATCCTCAAAGTACATATCTTATAGTAAATGAAAATATTTTTTTAATAACTTTTTAACACAAAATGGAGGCGATGCGAGCAAATGAAAAAAACATATAAAAAACAGCCTCGTACAACTTAACGCTTTTTCCGAGAAACTTGCAACGTTCAGAGAAAAAAAAAATATGCTAATGAGATCTATAATTCATAGGTGAACCAATAAAATTTAGAAAAAAAAATCAAATTTTTACATTAATATTAGATTAAAAAAAAAATCGATTTTTTTTCAAAAAAATCACGTTTTAAACATTGGTAAACTAATTATTTTTCTGAAATTACAAGAAAATTTAGGTTCAACGATGAGATAATACTCTTTTGTACATGTAATATAAATTTGAGCCGAATAGGTTCAATATTTTTTGAGATATCTTGTACGGAAATTGAAAAAGTACTACTTTGAGAAAAACGCGTTTAAAGTTCTAAAGCTCCACCGACCTGGGGAACGCCGCGTTGTCTATAACTGGCTATAACTCGAGAACTAATACGAATATCGCTTCAATACTTTTTTTGGTATATTTTAAGAGTATTTCGAACACTTTGATGCAATAAAAAAAATCGTTTTTGTTTTAGCAGTTACATGTATCTCCCCCCTTAAGGAACGGTGACATAAACGACTTGAACGGCACTACAGATGATTGCTGTAAAAAGTGAATGTCGCTCTAGCTGAAAAAAAGAATACTTTAAAAAATCGTGTATCTTATGAAAGTCTTAATTAGCTTGAAAAGTCAGTTTGGGAAAAGTTTAAACTTTTCACTCCATCTGATGCTACTTGAAGCAAATACACACATAACTGTATAAAAGTAACGCTAAGCACAGTCATATACATGAAAAGTCTTAGGAAATAGCTGAGACAACCGTAGTTACTGCGTTCAAAGAAAGTTTCATGGAATTTCGTTTGTAAACGGAAAAACTTCCAGGGAGCATTTGACTCGTATTTAGGTTCTTTGTCTTATTCTATATTCTTTATAGCACTACAGAAAGACCTCGGAAAATGAGAAGGCAAATCGAATTACAAAGAATTATTTTCATGGTTAGTGTTGTGCGTTTCGTTTTACTTATAGCCTTGGATAGACGCTCTTGTGATTGTTATATAATGAAATGATTCTGCTTTGTATTAAGTGGAAAGGTAATCGGTTGCAATTGAATCAAGTAGAATTCATTTAAAATAATAGACTTCAGATGATTACAATTCCACTGAGTGGGTTTTGTTGTTGAATGGTTGAAAATGTTGAAAATTAAATGTTGCGTTAGAATTTCTTATTGTAAATCTATTGCTGTTGATTTTGAAGAGATATGTTATAATACGCATTGAATAATAGTGAAAATATTAAAATAATAATTGATTTTGTAGTAGGTATTTAATTAAAAGCACAATATGGAGTCAAAACTCGCCTTCCACACTTGGGTTTAAACAGCAGCTGCAGACAAAAACTAGCAGTACATGTTTTGACTGCTACACATTGTAAGGTTAATACGGTGAAAAAGAGCTATGTTTTAAAGAATTTTTTTGGCAATGTAGAGAGAGTTAGTTTATTGAATCATTTTCCACATAATAATGCAACATTTAAACAATATTTTCCTAAATTTTCATTTCGAAATATTGAAAACTAAGCGAGTGACAGTGAATCCCCGGAAATAGTTGTTTTGCGGTATTCATTATAACACGCAACAGAATCATCTGAAACAAACATATCAAAATGCGTTTGTCAAAGAAGATGTTTATCGAGGTAGAGAAAATTTTGTATTTTTCATTTTTCGATTTTTCAATTTTTTTTCAGCCAAAAAACCGATTTTCGTTTAAAAAAATTGGCTTATTTGCTTTTGTAAAATAAATAGTTATTACAAAAAAAAAAACCCCCTAGGTCACCTGGCGAACTATGCGAAGAAGTATTGTGCAAAATTTCAAAACGATTGGTCTAATTGATTTTGAGTTATAATGAACACGGACTTCAAAAATAATAAGTTTCAGAAAAACGCACACCTGTCTAGCAGGTATATTAACCCAGCCTGGAGCAACGGACGCTTAAAAACTCATAGATTCGTCAATTTTGTTCCAATCGACTTGAAATTTCGGCAGAATATTTTTGAGAGGTTATGCATTCATTTAAAATAACCAAAAAAGCAAAAAAAACATTAAATATTGGCATCAATATCCAGCCTTTGGCAGTATAGGCACTCACTGAAAATTGTTTTAGTCTATTTTCTTTGTAAAATACTGCGGAAAAATTGTCTGATAGGGAATTGCGTTATGCACTAACCGATCTTGCTGTGTTTTTTCTCTAACTAGGGCTTTAAATTATTGATGATATGCGCTGTCACTTGCTACTAAATCGCAAGGGTATTACCATGCCTGAATCATGTGAAATCTTTCTTTTAGAGTCACTATCTCACCATTGCGCCATGTCTCCTGAAGAATATTGATCATCGTCCTATGGCAAGCAGGTTGCACGTAATGAAGGTTTGTCGTATCTATACCCGTATCTATACAACGTGTTTGTCACATCAAGTGCCACTAATAGCCCGTTCACACTAGGCTCTAAATCAGGCGATTTCGATCAGCTGATCGCTTTAGAGCTAAATCAACTTAAATCTACCTGATTACCCATACATTTTTTTCGGCTTCCGACCGAGTTAATCAAGTAGATTTAGAGTTAATCAAGTACAAATCAGGTACTATTGTGAATTTTTCCCGGCTGAATTGTTCTCAGAGCGTGCTTAATTCCATCCGTGAGAGGGAGAGTAGATTTCAACGAAATGTCATTCGAATTTCGTTCAAAAATAGCAAAAATTTGACAAAAAAGGAAAATGTGAGTTGTACGAAATGAAAAGAAAATGCTCTTGCATGTTTCTGCACCATTTTGAACAACTTTCATGAAAAAAAAAATTGTACACACAAATTCGAATGACAGTTCGCTCTCTAAATCTCCTCATTCTAAATCACTTCGGGTAGTGTGAACGCTTACTTGATTAACTTGACAGATTCTAAATCTACCTGATTTAGAAGTGTAGTGTGAACGGCATATAAGAGTACCACCCGCCGTGACAAATGGTTCGGCCCTTCTAACAGTCTAAAGTATCTCAGTCTGGTCACAACTGGATAGATATATATATATATATATATATATATATATATATATATATATATATATATATATATATCTATATATATATATATATGGATAGATATATATATATATATATATATATATATATATTTAATATGGATAGATATATATATATATATATATATATATATATATATATATATATATATATATATATATATATATATATATATATATAT
This sequence comes from Nemotelus pantherinus, assembly GCA_963978885.1. NCBI lineage: Eukaryota > Metazoa > Arthropoda > Insecta > Diptera > Stratiomyidae > Nemotelus > Nemotelus pantherinus. The sequence goes on along the minus strand of OZ022265.1, from coordinate 46,003,914 downwards.
ATATATATATATATATATATATATATATATATATCTAAACCCGTATTGTTTCAATGAGTGATCTTCACCGTCTTCAACAATTTGCTTTCCATATATAGCGCCCACAAAAGCTGATGGCAGCTGAGGATTACTCTTGACATTGCATATAAACAGTGGTACACTCAGAAAAATGTCATTTAATACAATCAAATTTAAATCAAAAGTTGAAATCACTTTGAAATAAAGAGCGAATCTTATTTGAATTCCACTTTATTATAAAAATTTTATTTTCAAATCAAAATTTTTCATCATTGAATCAAAAAGAAACGTATATGGAGCCAAATCAGATTTGAAAATTTTTGAATCAAAAATGTTCAAATATGATTTGGCGCCATATACGTTTTCTTTTTAATTCAATGATGAAAAATTTTGATTTGAAAAGAAAATTTTTATAACAAAGTGGAACTCAAAGAAGATTCGCTTTTTATTTCAAAGTGATTTCAACTTTTGATTTAAAGTGATTCTAAAAAAGTGTTAAGTGGTGAAATTTGTCTGAGTGCGGGGAGTTGAGACAAGGTTGCAAAGAATTCACAAAAATCTATCATAGCGACGTTAGCGAGAAAGAGTTAGAAATGGAATGTCTGCATTAAACAGAATACTTGAAAAGTGTTCAGACTAACGAAAATGAAGAAACTATGAGTATTTCAGGAATATATCATCTTTTGAAAGAAGACAAATTCGAAGACACGTTTCCAAATGTAGAAATTGCTTTGAGAATCTTTTTAAGCATTATAGTAGCTAACTGCAGTGGGGAACGCTCCTTCTCAAAATTGAAAAGAATAAAAAATAAATTAAGAAGTACAATGCTTCAAGAAAGATTGGCCAACTTGTCGCTGATGCTCATAGAATGTGATGTTGTGCTCAAAGAGATCGACTTTCAAAAAGTGATTAATGATTTTGTTTGTCTAAAATCTAGAAAAGTACCCTTTCAATCAACATAGACTTTTTAGTTACTAACCTGCGTACAAAAGTTGAAAAGCTACATTTCCGGATTATAGTTGATTTAATGTGACTTTAAATATATAAAAAGAACAGGTAAATACTCGTATATCTAGAATTTTGCTTACCAGCTCCTGTTTTTTTCTATATCCTGTTGTTAATAGCCCTCTGTCTTAGGGGCCACATTTATCTTAAAGTGCCCAGGGCCCCAAATTTATCTAAGACGTCTCTGCTGGGAACCAGGTAACGGTAAACTGATTGCTAATCTATGCTATAATTAATTGATTTTGTCTTGCACTTTTGACACACAAATGTATTTTTGTTGCTATTATAATGGCTCGTTGTGATTTAAACTCTAAGGATCAGTCAGTAGTTTTTGTGTAGCTGCCTAGCCAAAGAATTTTCTTACGTGTTATTCGACGTCAAGCCACTTTTCTGGCCAAAGTTAGTACAAAATGATAGATTTCAGAATTTTGGCATGGATCAACAAGATCATAGGGCGCTTTGTTGGTAGTAAGAAGGCGTTCGTCGCTTGCAACGGAGATTTCTTTGATGAGTTCCCAATAAAACCAGTTGCATCACAAGACTGCATCTTTGGACCAATTCTTTCCGATATTTTCAAAGAAAAGTAGATAGAAATGTTGTATGTAACTATCGTCCTATAGCCAGTTTACTATGCATTGCTAAACCATTTGTCATGTTTTGGTGTTTTATAGCAAATCATTTTTATCTTCTGTCCAACATGGTTTCATCAATTACACATAGTTTCATCAAATCCACAGCTACCAACCTCCAACACCGTCATTCCATTGATCGAGACAATACTATAGTCTTTATTTATATGAACATCTCGAAGGCTTTTGACAAGCTGGATAATTCTAAATTTTTGTGTAAACTATCTTCTTTTAATTTCGCACAGCTATTTATTATTTATTTATTTCTTCACCAAAACAAGGTACAAAATCACATATAAAATAACAAATTAAAAATAAAATGGAAAAGTAAAGTAAAGTAAAAAGTAAAAACAAACAAGTTAAATAAGTAACAAATAAAAGAAAAAAGTAACAAATAGATTAATAAACAACAATCAATAAATAAAAATATTGACATATAAGCTATAGCTTAATGTCAAGGGGTATGGATGGCATGCAAAAGGGAGGATTTGAAGGATGATTTGGAAATCGTAGGGGAATATAAATTACTTATGCTGTTGAATATTCTGCAGCATCTATTTATTGGCTCATTTGCTGCATATATCGTCGAATGTGAATATTCTTTTAGGAAACGATTGGACCTGGTGTTCCTCACAGGGATATTTATCAAAATTTTACTATTCAGGAATTCTACATTAAAAGCGCCTCTAATGACGTCGAATGTGAAGCAAGCCGATAACATCATTCTTCTGGAGGCTAGTGTCCATAGGTTTAAATGACCCAGTCGAAACTCATAAGGGGGTCAAATGGCCCAGTCGAAACTCATATTAAAATCATAAGGGTTGTACAGTTCTCTCAAGGTGAAAAGTAAAAATTGTTTTTGTATTGACTCGAGTCTGTCACTGTGGGTTTCAAAAGCGGGATTCCAGCTAATGCAAGCGTATACGAGAATAGGACGTACAAGTGAAGTGTATAAGGATCTTGTGACCCACAGACTACGAAATTCTTTGGCACGTCTTTTGATGAAACCTAGCTGTTTGTTCGTATGAGAAAGTATTTTATCAAAGTGTAAGGTGAAGCGGAGTTTTTCATCTAAGATAACACCTAGGTCAGCAATGTTATCAACACGGATTAGCATATTATTGCTGAGGAAGTACGTATTGTGTGTGACCGCGCATTTCCTGGAAAAACTAATAACTTGGCATTTATTAATGTTGAGAGAGAGCTTTTTTATATTGCACCACCGATCAAGTGAGTCAAGCTTGGATTGGAGAAAGGAGGCATCCGATTTCGATTCGATAGTCCGATAAAGTTTGAGATCGTCTGCATAGAGTAAATGAGGCATTCCTGCTAGGACGTCAGATAAGTTGGAAATAAATATATTAAAAAGAAGTGGGCCACCTTGGGGTACACCAGAGGTAGCACTAACGTTTTTCGATAAAAATCCTTGAAACTTTACACATTGTGTTCGATCGCGAAGGTAGGAGGTCAGCCAGCTGAGTAAAGACCCGGCAACACCGAATTTCTGAAGCTTTAGAATTAAGGTAGAATGGTCAACTCTGTCAAACGCCTTAGTCAGTGTAGACTGCGTCAATTTTGTATCCTTTTTCCATTTTGCATAGAACGTCAGAGACTAGGATTGTCAAATGCGTCGTAGTTGAGCGACCTTTTCTAAAACCATGTTGTTGCTCGTTCAAACGGGAATCAACAAGCGGAGAAAGTTTATCATATACCACCTTTTCGAAAAGTTTCGGAATCGAAGACAACATGACAATGCCCCTATAATTTCGGATACAGCGTCGATCACCATTTTTGAATATGGGTGTGACATACGAAAGCTTCCAACAGCATGGGAAAATTCCCGACGAAAGTGATCTGTTAAAGAAAATATGCAAAGGATCTATAAGCTGCTCTACAGACTTGCGCAAGAAGGTCGGAGGAAAAAGATCAGTCCCAGGACCTTTGTTGCAGTTGAGATCCAAAATAGCTTTACGTATTGCATCACGGAAAATTCCTAAATGGTTCACAGAAGCTGTTGAAGTTGAATCAGAGGAAGAAAGGTGTGAGTTTGATGGGTCTGGTGCATTAAAAATTTCTTCAAAACTATCAGCGAATAGGTCACATATCTCTTTAGGAGAGGAAGACGTTATATTATTAAGAAACATGGACGATGGATAGCCAGTAGTTTTTCGCTTCACATTAACAAAATCGAAAAAAAAAATTCGGGTCGCGGACTATATTTTCGCCGGTTGTTCTAATGTAAGTGTCATAAGCCTCATGAGACTTTGCTTAAAATTGCTTAGCAACTTCATTACATTGAATAGCAGGACTAACATCGGTATTTTCTTTAATAAGCTTATAAAGTTTGTTCCTACGATTTCCCATATGCCTCAGGTCCCTATCAAGCCATGGCTCGGACAATTTATTATTTTTTTTATCTTTGGAACAAATCTTTCAACGGCGTCAAATATTTTATTGTAAAAAGAGGAAATGGCTGTCTCGAGATCTTGTGTTGAAAGAGTAGTCGACCAATCATTAGTATCAAGAACATGTTTAATGCTTTCATAATCAGCATTACGGAAGTCAAATTCAATTGAGTTATTGTAAATTTTTAAACAGGTGGAATCTGGAGTGGAAAGTTCGGCTGACAGTGCTGTATGGTGTAAACTGTTGCAAAAAAGATGCTCTGCGTCACTAGTTGGACTAACCACTACTTCTTCATAAGCATTTGTGAAAATAAGATCTAACCAATAACCATTTGGGTTTGGGAAACCTGCTGCAAATCATTACCATAAAAGGCACTCGCAAGATTGAAATCGTTGGTGTCTAAAAGGTTTACGGGTAGAAGGTAAGAGTCCTTATCATCCGGAACAAAGCATAGATTCGGACGATTGAAATCTCCCAAAACTATTATTTTGTATTTTTCGCTAAGTGATGTTGCGAACGAAGATACTGTATCACAAAAATAGCTGTAGACGGATTCGTCAGATCTGGGCGGGATGTAGACAACAGCGATGTAAGCTGATTTGTTATTTAAGGAGATTCGAACAATTAAATATTGGAAGAAAACATTTGGGGTGGTATCTACAAGCTCACTTGAAAGTGTGTTGCTAACAGCAAGTAAGACACCACCTCCTCGCGGCTGACCCGTAGAACAATAATGACGGTCGCTTCTGTAAATAGTCTGGATAGCTTCTTATTTCATATGCTTCTGATTTGACGTATTGACGGCTCGAAACATTGAGTCATCATTGGAAGCGTGTTCTTTTCATTATGTACAGTAAAGAGTAGTTGTGTATTTGCTACACATACAAATTTAGTTTTACCATAAGCCGTCACATACATATGTCCTTAAAACAAAAGTTTAATTTTAGTAATATTTTTTCCAGATTGAAAAAAATTCTTTAGTGTGTGCTAAATGCTCAATATGTCCTATCTTAATTTACGAATTTCACCTAAATCCTTCTACTTCAAAAGCCTCCTACTCCATTTCATGAATATATCCCAGCATCTCAGCTCTCTCATGAAGAAGTGCTCACTCGTTTTTGGCAATATCCGTCAAAGACAAAGTAAAGGATTACTTTGCAACAGAAATATGATCCGTTCATGGAAAAATCTTTACCCAAAATATCTGAAATTCGACGACACTAAGACATTTCTACCCGAACGGGTCGCACAAATCCTATACCCCTAACCGAAAAAAAGCTTTCAAAGAATTTTCCGAACCAAACGAATTCCATCACGAAATCCTCTTACAATTTACTTCGTCAGAATCCTACATCAAAATCTGGACTCAAATCCAACAGGATGAATGTAACGGAAAACTGCGAAAAACGCACAGTGAAAACTCACATGAAAGGAAATTTACACGAAATCTTAAGAAGTTTTTGCGAAAACATTTTCATCTCCTCTCAGCCATCACGCATGTGATAAGAATTTCAAGGAAGAACGCACCTTGTATTCTGCTACAACGATCTGCCGATCTTATGTCGCAATCTGAACAGGTTCGCTGTGTGTGTCATATTTTAAACTAACACAGACTTGTTTCAGCCATGTAAATCCACCTTTAGCTCAGTAAACATGCTACATGTCATATTGTACTTTGTACTTGTTTCGCGTTCTGAGTACTTGTTTGCCGGTACTCGTGCGACAAAACTTCCGTGCTTATGTTCACATGCATGCACACAGTCCTGTCGCGTCAAGAACCCAGCACTTACACTTACCTCGTACAAATTCAATTCATTAAATCCTTCAGGCTACAAGTTGTTCTCATTTACCCGAACAAATATCATACATGTCCTCTTACTATTTGTATGCTTGACAATTTCTACTTACCTGCTGCCAAGTGGATACAATTCGTCTTTGGCACAGCAGCAGCAACAACGATGGTCTTCCTACACGTACGTTATTCGTTTCTTTCTTTTGGTCGCACTTTTATTTAAGTATCTTGCTGGAAAACGTGTATTAAGTTTTTATATTTGAAGAGCAACAGCTACAACGTCGGTGGTAATATTGAAGCAGAGGAAGGCAAGGAATGAGTGAGGGTGTAATAGTATTTGAAGGGTTCACATGTGACTTTGTTGTGAAAACAACCGGTCTTTAAATACTTGGACGTTTCTGAAGCTCCAATTTTCCACCTATTCACTATTAGGCAGGTGTTGCGAAAATTCATTTAAAATTGGAAATGATTTATTATGTGCTTAGATCTTTGGTCAAGGTGCCTAACCTGAGGACAGTAACGGGAACCGATCCACCGTGAAAAACAGTAACGGAAAAATCAAAATTTGACGTCGAATCATAGATAGTATCAAGTTACGTAACTGATTTTTTGCGGTAATTTAGAGTTAACCGTTTGTTTTTAGAATCAGAGAGAACTTGAAATCATAGGAATTTTATGTTTTTTTTCAATTCTTTTTCTAGAGATGCAGATATTTTTTTTTAATTTATAGAAAATAAATTGCCTTCTCCGTAGAAATTTAAATTTTTGTGTATTTAGTAAAAAACACTGGAAGTTTTACTTTATTATCGTCAGGTTTATGCCAAAACCATGAATGTGCAAAATGTTATTTCGAATAAAATTAATTTGAAAGTTTGACATAATACTATAAATCAGCTTTAAATTATGAAGCATCGTTCACTTAAAATCTGTACGCACTTCCGCTATCGCCACATCCGTCATATTCGATCGATGTAAACTATTGAAGCATGTATACACTCGAAATAGATGTACCATTATATGTTCGAAGTTTGATCGTCTTGTTCGAAGTGATCGCGGCTCAGTCCACGATAGAACTTCAAACGTGCAAGACGATATTGTGCACGTACAACGCCAATCCCACGTGGTCAGGTTTAAAAGTGGCAAAAAAATTAAAATGACCAAAAACAACTGTGTGCAGTGTTTTAAAACGATGCAAGGAGCAAATGACGGTGGAAAGAGCTAAAATATCTGAAAAAAAACCAAGGCGTATCATTTTTTTGCAAAAAAAGATATTAAAGTCAATTGAAAATAATCCGGGACTCTCAAATCATGATCACGCGAAAAAAAATTGGCACGTCCACGAGCACGGCAAGACGCATTCGTATCGAGGGAGGATATAAATTATTTCGTACAATAAAGTATCTTAACCGGTCCGATAAGCAAAATTCTATTTCCAAACAAAGAGCACGCCGCTTTTACATTTTTTTGACCAAATTGAAAAACTGCGTTGTAATGGACGACGAAACATACGTCAAACTCGATGTGAAGCAATTGCCTGGACGAAAGTTTTATGTAGCCAAACAACGTGGGAATGTTGCCGAAAAATACAAATACGATAAAATTGATAAATTTGCAAAAAAAAGTGATGATTTGACTATATGCAGATACGGTTTGAAGAGTCGTATTTTCGTTACATCTGAAACAATGACCACAAAATTATATATTAAAGAGTGCTTGGAGAAACGTTTGCTGCCATTTACGAGGGTGGTTCAAATATGATCGAGACAAATGCTCTGACACGTTTATTTATTATCGAAAAAATTTACAAAAATTCACAGTTTTTCTAGGTAGTTCCCCTCTCTAGTTACGCATTTTTTCCACCTTTCCGGAAGCTTTTTGATGTTGGTATCGAAGAATTCCTTGAGCAACTTGGACAGCCATATGCGCACGAACTTCTCTACCTTGTCGTCGGTGTTGAATCTTTGACCTCCGAGGGCTTCTTTCAGTGGTGCAAACATGTGGTAGTCACAGGGTGATAAATCCGGACTGTAGGGAGGGTGTTCCAGTACCTCCCACCCCAATTCCAATATTGTATCAAGCGTGAGACGAGCGGTATGAGGGCTCGAACTTTTTGCTCGAAGTTCAACAGTTTAGGAACCCATCACGCCGTTATTTTGCGATATTGAAGGCGTTCGTGGATGATAAACTCTACACTACCAATACTGATGCCGAGTTCAGCCGAAATGTCTCGAACATTCATCCTACGGTCCTCCAAAATGAGTTGTTCTACGCGGCGAGTGTGTCGACGATCATGCGGCTCATTCTCGACGGTTTCGCGGCCATCCTTGAATGCTTTGGCCCATTTAAACACACCAGCCCTACTCAAGCATTCACTACCAAACTGATTTCGCAAACGCAGAAAAATTTCCGTGTTTTTAACGCCTTACCACACTAAAAAACGAATGACAATACGTTGCGCAACGGCGGTCGGCACTTGACGTTCACTTATGATCGTTAGCACGCGCGTGAAACATGCGCTCCGGCATAAACTATGCCACACTGTTCGTAAGGGACTATCACATACTCAAGCCACGACCTTCAAAACATGCATGCGCGCCATCTAAAGCATTTGTCTCCATCATATTTGAACCACCCTCGTATTAAACATCACGGATCACTTCCTGTATTTTGGCCCAATTTGGCCACGTGTCACTATTTCAAGATGGCAATGCAGTGGTATCAAAAGAATAACGTGTCGATTATCCCAAAAGACCATAATCCACCGAATTGTCCGCAGCTTCGCCCAGTCGAAAAATTTGTGCTTCTGAAGTGGAATCGATATGCGGCTACTGTTCAGAGAAGTGATGTACAAAAGTAAATGTCAGGAATCAAAAGAAAATTGCGAAAATTTATCAATAATAGAGAAATTTAATAGCAATAAATTATTTTTATACATTTCAATATCTGAACTTCCACGTTATGTAAGTATTTTGTCCAGAAGTTTTTGCTTTTGGATAATAAAAATGTTTTTATGCGTACAGATTTTAAGTGAACGATGCTTTAAGAGCCATTTTTATTTGAATTAAGGGAGATAATATTCTAATACTATTATGCCTTATTGTTGATTTTGGTTACATCTGGTTTTAAGGAAAATTTCGCACATTCATGGTTTTGGCGTGAGCTCATTTGAAATTTAGTTGAAAATAAAAATTTACTAATTTTTTGGTCAACATAAATTGTTTATTTTTCTTTGAGAACATAAAAGTTTGGTAAGACCGGAACAAACAAAGTAGTCAAATTAAACTTTAGTTTTGCACAAGTTGGACATTTATTAATTTTCGTACCCAGAGTCCCTTTCTGAATTGTTGCATTTTATAGATTTACAAAAACTATAGTAAGCTTTAGGAACTGTGAAGTCCCCACACATTTTCATAAAATCCTTGTATTTACCATTTGATATAGGCATGCATGCGCTGTAAACCTTTTGAAGGCTCGCAATTTTTCGACCTCTTTTTTCACGAAATTCTGCAGCTTGGAAATCTCCCTGAAAATCTGCTTTATAAAAAATAGTTTTTGGAAAATCTTTTTCGTAACGCAGCCAACAAACTTTACGCCAAGGGATATCGTTTACTATTATTACGTTTGATCAAACCAATTTGAAGTTAATGAAATCATCGAACGTCAACATGCTCACCTTAAAAGGAAAATGATTGTTTCTGGCTGACCTCAATATTCGGGCCCAACCTTCTGGCGCGTAAACAGGAGTAAATTTAGATTTTCTCTCTATTTTTGAGTGTATGGAATCCCATTCCATTTGCAAGTGTCCAGTTTCAAAAAATTTGTGGTCAATGGTCTTTAAACTCGGGTGAGGTTGGACAAGTTTCAGGCGAATCATATTTGAACATTTTTGATTTGGCGTCTTATACGTTTCTTTTTAATTCAAATAATCTGACCTCATTTCAATAACGCTGTATCAAAGTGTGTCTTGTTTGTTTTAGTGTTTTGTTTTTACATTTAATGATGAAAATTTTTATATGAAAATAACATTTTTATAATAAAGGGGAATATAATATTGAATGTGGGGGATTATTTCATTCAAATTAGTTTCGTTTTTTATTAGTCTCTAAAAAAATTTAAATGGTGAATTTTTTCTAAGTGTACTTTCTGCTTGTCGATTTACGGCAGTAGTGAGACTCTGCTGCAGGAAAAGAAGCAATATGCTTCTCTATGTGCTCTTCTTCAATTTGAGGCAATTTATTGTGGGACGGATGCTTGCCCCGATTATCTTTTTCAAAGCATTCTTGAGCGGTCGTTTTTGCAACAACGCTCCTTATGAGGTAGTCCGTAACATTGAAAGTTGCCAAAAAGAACCTGCGGCATATCTTTTTTTTACTTTCAGCCGTTAAGTAATAATTTACAGTAAAGCTTCTTCGCGATTCTGTCCAATTTCTCGTTATTTGTGCTTTAGGTTTGTTTTCAATATGCATCTTAATAAAACTCCATTGATCATCGATATTAGTCATTCCACGAAATTTTTCGTGTAATATTTTTCTGCTTTCTTCACTGATGTTGTTGCAGTTGACATGTTTTGCCTTTCCATTGCAAGGTGAGCATAACATAGATTTAGCCGGCGGCTGAAGACCCTTTGATCCAACGTAGGCCTCACTTTATTCCCTTTTTTTTCCCCTGATACTCGCTTTCCATCCCTCCTTATTTAATTTTCCTTTCTTCGGCATATTCGAAGAACTTACAGCGTTCTCCGTTTCACTTTCATCTGACTCCATAATATCAGATGAAGAATTTGAACGGTAAGATGAAACTAAAGGACTAAAGTCCCTAGTGTCTTCGTCACTATCAAAAACATGGGAAGGACCAGGTAAATCTTTATTGATTTTGCCTATTTGCGGAAAATGCAATTAGTACCTGAATGATTGCAATCAAAACAAAACCTACACAGCTTTTTGTTAGAACCATCATATTTTCGCTTCAATGGGTCTTCTCCCTGAACAGTGCTACTCTCTTTAAAAAAAAGCAAGAAGATTTATAAGCTATTGAAATTCAAGTTATTTTCCCTACATACCGGCATCATTCACGTTTGAAATTACTTTCTTTTTTTGGAGAGCCAACGATAATAATAATGATCTCCGACTTGCCGTAGTAGTTTGCACTAGGTTAGGTTAGGTTAATGAAGAGGGCTGCCGGGAACGCGGCCAGCATTAGGCCACCAGTTTGGGTCCATTTGCCACCCTCATAGACAATCACATGCATTGACACTTACAGCCATGGAACTGGCGGGATTCGAACCCGCAGGTCCCGTAGCACGCCGCTTTTCGGCCTGACGGCTTAGCGAGCAGAGCTACCGGACCCCCTAGTTTGCACTAAACTTTAACTTCATTTGAAAATCAAATTCGTAAACTTTCAACAAAAACCGTAACTGCGCTCAATTCAGGAAACTGTTGAAATTAATAAAAATTCTACAAAACTCGAAAAAATAATAGATCAAAGTGCACAGGATTGAAAAAGCCCTAACGGTACATAATATGCTCAGCCACAATATAACAACATGTCATAATATGCCCAGGTTTTCCGTTACACCAAAACAACGAATGTGCACATTCATGATTTTGGCGTAAAGTATTTTGCAAATATTTAGTTTTTAGGTTATTCAGAAAATTGACATTTTGAATTTGTGTAGGCATAAAATGGAATTTTACATTTCCTGTTTTGGCCAGTTGTTTATATAAGAATTCCGCGTACAGTGACATGAAAAACTAAAAATCACCAAAAAAGCACATTCATGGTTTTGGAGTTTACCCGATGATATGATTTCAGCTTAAAGCACCTTTTTATTATTTATGATTTTTTATCCTATAAAAAGTTATTATTGTAATGATATTAAAGTGGCTTTTGATAAATAAATTAAAGTTCACATTAAAATCAAACAAAATCTCCAGAGAACACTTCACTTCTGGACTGTACTATTAAAATTGTGTTTCGATTCAACGAATGCTGGAATCATTGTTGATTTAAGGAATTGTGCAGTATTTCTTCTCGATTACAAACAATTTTTATTTTCAAAAGGTCAGAATCTTCAATTACATACCACTCAAACTTTTCACTTGTAGACACAATTCATTTATAATTCATGTCAAGGTCACAGAGGAAATTAAGTTTAGAAATGAAAGCATTAAGTGTTTTGAAGGAAATATTGTATAGCTCATAGTCGTCTTTAATATTCTATTTGCAATATGTACAAGGTCTTTTTACAATATGCACAATGATATCTTGTTTGTAATATTACTACATCCTTGAATGCTGTCATGGGACGTTTTTTTACAAATTTTTCGCAAGATGAAGACATTTGAGTTGGCTTTTGGAAGCTCGTAATAATAAGAAAATTTCAATTGTTAAGATATTGATAGTTTTTTGTGGTTTTTGTGAAAAGTTTTTATTGGTGTGGTTTGGTGGTACTACCAATCAGATTTGTATTTGATATATTGCTATAGGTTGATTTTGAAAAGGGTCGAAGATGAGATACAGTATAAAATTTGTTGGGTATAAAATGATTGTCCAAACAAAAAGTGTCGAAAATTTGCGGCCGAATGGTGTCGCAAATCAGAACCGCCACAAACTATAAAAAAGTTTGGTGACATCAGTGAAAAATCGGAAATTTCAAAAATTACTTGCTATTTAAGCTTTGGTTTGCTTCCAGCCATTACCGAATACGTGTTAGATTGATGGAGACTTTAGAAAATCAGCCTTTAATAAACCCGTTTAACATAAGTGACGAAATAAATTGACGATATTTTTTTACAGCTGAAGGAAACATAAAACGATCTCGTAAAGCAAATATGCATCATCTTCAAGCTCACTAAAAGGCCAACAAGCGCAAAACAAACCAAAATCTCAAATAGACAAAAGAGGACACAAATTTTTACTCTATCGCCACGCACAATATTTTTCTCCTCCAGAAACCACTGACGTAAGAGAGGCAAATTTAATTAACACACAGCGAGGCACAGAAAAGCAAGATTTCACTGAATATCTTACGCTACCCTGCGTTCATCGGCTAAAATCGAAATGAAGCAGGCAATGCACGATTACTTTTCTATTTCTTCTTGCAACACTAAACAACACTAAACTAACACTCATACATTCGGTCCATGAAGAAAAATGCCTCCATTCCGAACCAAGTAACTCTCAATGGCTCTACCTTCTCATCCCCACAAGATGTATGTGAGTTTTTCGCTAACTTCTTTTCTTCCTCTTTCAAAAGTTCAGCCTATCTGTTCCTCCTCTTTCTCTAATCCACACTAATTCGACCGAAGTTGCGAATATATTGCTTAGTCTTGATCAGCACTCCGGAGGTGGTTCTGATTGTATTCCAAATTTCTTTGCGTGGTCTATGTCTTCCTGTCATCCGGTGTTTTTCCTTCTGCCTGGAAAGTTTTGAATATTTATCAAATTTTCGAAACTGGCGATGTTTCCTCCGTCTCCAATTATCGGCATATTTCTCTTCTCCCTTGTTTCAGTAAAATTCTTGAAAAAATTGTTTTCTCTAGAATCATTTTTTCTCCCATGATTCATCCTATCCTAGCTCCGGAACAGCATGGGTTCGTGAGAGGTAAGTCTACTTTGACTAACTTTATCTTTTTTACAAACACAGTTGCACTAGCCTTAGATCGTCAGGAACAAGTAGACGTAGTGTACACAGATTTTTCTAAAGCTTTTGATACTGTCGACCATAGAATATTACTGAGTAAAGTTACACAGTTTGGTAGTTTCGGGCCACTGTTTTCTTGGTTTTCGTCCTACCTCAGTAACCGTGAAAGCAAAGTTACTATTAACAACCTCTCCTCTGCTTCCTTTTATCCTTCCTCTGGTGTTCCACAAGGTTCTATCCGTGGTCCTTTGCTTTTCTTAATTTTTATTAATGAGCTTCCTTCCTTTTCGATTCCCCTTGCCTACTGTATGCTGACGATCTGAAATTGTTGCGAGTCATCAGGTCAACTAATGACTGTAATATTCTCCAAAATGATTTGTGTGCTCTTCTCAATTGGTGCAACTGCAATTCCTTGTCCTTAAATGTAAGCAAATGTAAATGTATGATCTTTTCTCTCAAATCATTTCCTATTTCTTTCCCTTATTCGGTTTTCACCAACTTTCTGTCGTCCGTTAATCAATTTAGAGATTTGGGTGTGAATTTTGATCCCAAATTAAAGTTTAATTTCCATGTTGCAGAGGTCACTGCTAAAGCCTTCCGAGTCTCTGGATTGGTACTTCGCTCTGCCTCTAAATTCGTTGACTTACGTAAGTACATGTGTTCGTCTTTTTTTAATGTTAGTTCGTTGTATCATCGAATATGCTTGTCAAGTGTGGTCTCCACGTTTCTTATACCTTTCTAAGGCCATTGAATGTGTGCAGCGTAGGTTCACACGCTCTTTATTTTTTACTAATGTTTGAAGAAGAACATTAGTATTAAAATCACTTTGGCCAAAAATTCAAATTTATATATATATATATATATATATATATATATATATATATATATATATATATATATATATATATATGTATATATATATATATATATGTATATATATATATATATATATATATATATATATATATATATATCATCAAAAAATTTCAGTGAAAAATCTCAGGAACACGCCATCCCATTGAACTGAAGTTTTTAGGATAAATTGATGTATATGTAAAATAGCGCCAGGTCTCATAAAAAATTAATATTCCTTAACCCTTTGGCACCAGCGGCCATTTTAGTGATATTTTAATACACCTATTATTCTGTCACAAAACCACTTTTGCAAAAATAAAGTTAATGTAATGAATTCTGAACGTGTTTTTATTGTGAATATGATAATGTTTTTGAAATGTTTAACCCTATGTGTGCGCTAGGCGCTTAAAATGATATTGGGAAAATTTGAAAATTTTTGAATTGCGATAACTTTTTACTTGATTATCAGATTATCATAAAAAACTTACAGGACATATTCATATTGCTAAATTGCACACCTGCATTATTTTTTCTGAACGTGCTGGTAACCCTGTAGCAACGGCAGGTACTGAAAGTGAAAACATTCAAACCATCGAATCTCCTTAAAAATTTCCGTTTCTTATAAAAAAAACCAACTTGCATTCAAATCTTATGTTTTATCTACACATTCAAAGTGAAACTTTGGAAATTTCATGTCGGACAAGAACGGTAACCCTTCTCCAATTTTTCTATATTTTTAGCATCAAAAACTTCTGTTCATGGGAACTCACGAGCCAATAATCAGATACAGTTGAAATTTACATAATACATTAGACTTAAGTAGGACCACGTCTGATAGAAGCAATTTTGAATTGTGGGCAACTCTGTGCCTGTGGTGCTATCTTGAAAAATTACAAAAAAAAACTGCTTTTTGCCCTATGAATTCTGATTCAGTTACCAAATTTTCATGAAATTGACACAGTAGTTGAACCTTACTCCAAGCCGTGTTTGATAGAAATTTGGTTGAAAAATTCTTTTTGTGTCTTTGGTTTCGAAAATTCGCTCAGGAAAATAAAGCTTTTTGCCCTATAGCTTCCAGTGCAAACATGAAATCAATACAAATTTCATGCAATTGATGAAACATATCATTCAGGTCGAATTTGGTTTAAAAGCCACGATAGGCTTGCCAGCTATTGTTGGCTTTGTGTTTATTTGCAATATCTTTATTAAGCGATTTTATCGTAACATTTTCAAATGGCAATGGTATTGTAGTGACAATAAACAGCAAATATTAAGTTTCGATTATTTGAAAAATTTTGCGGCTGGTAACCCTAAATTTCTTTATTCTCCTATAACTTCAAATGCAATCATCGGATCGAGACGAAATTCGCAGGGTAGGTTAATTTCAACGTGAAGAAGATGTGAAATATTTTTGACTTAGATACTGGCAAAAGGTTGGCAACACGATTCGGTAGTGCTATTTTTGTATCAATAAATGCTTAAAGTTAGTATTCACATCGGAAACATTTACAATGAAAATAAATAATCAATGTTTCAATTCCCAAAGTTCTGCAAATTTTTCGGATCGCAGCCCCAAACACCAACTTCAATCACAGTGCTGCAGGCACGGAGCATTTTTTTTATTGATGTTATATGAGATGCTGCTTTCAAAGTTTTGTGAAATAAGCAACTGATAACGAATATAATTAACAAGTGTTTTGCTCTCATAAAATTTGAAATTCATGCCAGTGGTAATATCTGAAACCTTTCCATCATATGAGTTATAATGCATTCTTGAGACCAAAGTAAAACGTGGCGTTTGAAACAGTTTGGCTGTAATAAGCAGCTCATGTGGTAGAATATGAACTCAAAATCTGCACGATTCTTCTACTGTCCTTCGAACATTAGTGTTTCTAGCGGTTCAGGTGCGCTAGAGCTTTTAAATATAACATCCCTTACTCCTCATACGCTTCCCGCTTGTCCTTTCTTAAAATCTCTTCCTTGCAGTCACGCCGGCTATTGCTTGACGAGTGAATCCTGTTTAAATCGCAGCGAGGTATTATATCTGGCTTCGCCGATTCATTTTGACCTCGCAGCTCGATACGTGGCAACAGGTCTCAGGAAGTCTTCACTGTTCCGTTCCCGCGCGCAAATATGTACTTATCTTCTCCTTTCGTCAGAATTCCTAGACGTAATAATAAATTGGGGCTTGGATCTGTGCCACGATCGTTCTTTAGCTTTAAAAGTCAATTAAAAGTATTAATACTTGACCTGAGCGTTGGACATTAGATTGTTGAATTGTGTTTTCTTTTTGTAAACATTAATCCTTTATTTAATCTTTTTCATATATCATTGCTATATTTAGAATTTGTATTCTGTTGCGATGAGTTTTGTAAATAAATAAATAACAGCTAACCTAATAATTTCAACTAGCACAAAGTCACACAGATCAAATATCCCAAAGATTCTACACAATCAGAAAAAAAACATGAAGCTTTGCCACAACATGTGCTTACAAACTTGACAAACCGATATTGCGATATCTAATGAAAGCAAAGTGATCCAGATAACAGCTTTGGCTAGCCCACCTTCTCAAAGAAAGGAGCATGCAATTCGAAATCGTGTAGCGGGGTTTCCCGGATATGCTGGTTACATTAACAGCACAAGCAGATAGTAGGAACATCACTAAGACCTTAAATAATTTGAAAGTTGAATATTAAATCAACTGTCGACCAAAAGATAAGGGTTTAAATACAGTAACCAAAGAATTTTAAAGTCTTACGCTGGGAAAAGTGGTGGAGGATCGGGAACATCACAGTTGTAATCCTATTAAGGTCTTAAGCTCTTGATACCGTACGAGGAAGTGTAGAACATGAAAGCCGTCTGCCATCTAAGGGGACAGAAATGACGCAGAAGAATGGGTCAATGCCACAACTGCTAATAATTGAGACGCTCTTCAAGATTGATGTGTATCGTGGATGGACTCCACAGCATTCAAGAATGCAAAAAGCTTTGCAAAAGAAAATTCAAAAGGTGTTGATTGTGGGAATGTCCATCTTTCCTGTACTTGAAGTATCTTAGAAAGCCATCAGCTCAACTGATGAGTTGAAGCACCAGCGCCGAGCATTCTAAGGGCCCAATACTCCATCTGACTACTAGACCAAAGTCTCAAACTTCTATAATTATGTTTTCAAAAAACTTTCCTTTCCATCCCCGAACCAAAAGCAGCTTAACAAAAGCAGACATATTCACAGCGCAGAGGTTTTCAAATACCATCATAGCTAATATATCATCAAGGAAGCGTTGGATGCCAATTTTGGATCGCAAACAACATCCCATACAAGAATAAGAGTATGACTGGGACCACCATCCTCCTAACATGAAATTAACTCGAATCAGCTTATACTATCTGTTTTATTTTACTTGCTATCGAATTCTAAATTCTCTTTTTTTCGTGTTCTTGGCATGCGCTATTTTCTTCTACCTAGCACTAACGGTTTTTGATAATTTTATATTATTGATAATTTTAATAGTTTTAATATCAAATTAACCCACGTTGGGCGCTTTCTTATTTTTCGTTTTTGTTTAGCTTGAAATCGTCAAGTTAGAGCAAGAAGCCATAAATATTGGACTTCATTATATAAATGCATAGATATTTTGCATCTTCACACAGCTTTAATATGTTATTTTGTGGCTCCTATTACTATGGAATTTCGAAATTTCAACCTTCGAAGTTAATTATGAAAAAATTTTAAATTGCGTTGCCATTTCATGTAATGTTTAGTTGAAAATGCAATTGCATGAGACAATTTAATCCCAGTAAATTGTAGTAACTTAATCCCAGCAAATTGTTGTAAAGAATAGCATAAAGAACACAAAGTTACTCTTGCTTAGTGTCATAAAAGATCTAGGAAGCATTTATATATTATTTTTCAACTCAAATTCTTTGCAAGAATGTTAAATCCATTAAAACCCCAAAAATTAAAACGGTCTTACTACATCACTTAATACATTCTGCCATTATGTTTCACTATGCATATATTTTCTTTCGTTTAGTTCCGTTCTACCGAAATAAAAACTCCAACAAAATCTCAACTTTATAACCATTCCAAGAATAAATGAACGTACCACTGTAGAATATTTCATTTTCAGTTTTAAAAATTAAGCCATGAAAACGAATTACACTCGTCATAAAACTTCCTGCCTGGAACACAGTATGCGCTCCTCCCCGTCCAACAGTTACCATAATTCGTTAATTCCTAATTTGACTCTTGCATACTTAAGAGTTTTAATGCTTTGTTTGACACAAAATAGTACTTTCTCGTTTCTGTGCATAATATGAAGTGGCACTTCGATTCGAAGGATTTGCTTCGTTTAGTGAGTGTATTTGCATGTAAACGGAATCGCGAGCTGGAGAAATATGAAAATCAGTCAAATCGTTCCCTTCACTTTTGCTGAATAATTAACGTGGGCAGAAAAAAATATCGGACGTTAGTTCAGCAGAAAAATGGCATATTCCAGGTGAAAGGGAATACGAAGAATTATCGTTGCAAGAGTGTTTCACAGCCATCGATAACGACAGATTGCAGCTTTGGAAATTCCATGGAACAAACGCAAACGAAAAGAATGTACGATTACAGTAATGAGCTTCAATTGAAATTCAGGTGAAAATCCTAAGGATTTGTAACCACTGGTCGAATCAGTGCGACGGGTCTTTCACCATTTATAGCACGAAAACAAGAGAGAAGGCTGTGTGAGCGCAGCGTTTAGGGTACATCATTATTCGTTACTCTAGTTCTCAACAGCATTATTCGTTACTCTGGTTGCATGACTATAACGATTTCTATGTGGAGTACTGTTTTCAGCAATCTGCAAAAACAGTCTAGGAAAAACTATTTGAATAACAGGCTACTGAGCTGAAATTTGTTTTGACTTTGCGGGTGATAAAACAAATTGCTCTAACATGGGGTTTCGTTTCCTTAAAACATACTATATTTACACAAAGGCAATAACCAGAAAATAAGCAGCCATCACATTTGTCACCATCCACCATCTAAGTGCTTGATGAATTCTCTATTTTGAAAGGTGGTCATTTGCGATAAACAACCGACGGGAAAATTAACCATTCGAGCAGCTGAAAACGACATTTAATGTGTACTTAAGCCATTTTCGAGGCAAATACATTAGCTTTTGCCTGGGGAACGGTGTGCCTGTTGACCAGAAGCCGAGCCATGAAAATCTCCGGACACGTTTTTTATGGTAAAAGTTTGGTCCGAAAGTGGATAATAAACAAATGTAAACGCAGTTGGACGTATTGGCTGTATATTTTCTGTTCCTTCTAGCTGTTATTAAAGGGAAAAGGTTTAGTGCTTAATTAGGCCGAGCAATAGCTGGGGCTGAAAATAGTTCCAGCCATATCTGTAACGATGCGTGGACGGAGAGGGCTGTCATGTGCATAATCCAATTTTTCACATTATTTCCGAGCACCAATAAAGCTGTTAGTGTCGAATAATGGTCACTATAAATGAATATGGTCTAGCCTAGTACTACCATAGGATGGAGAGAGGCATGAAAAGAATGAGTATATGCGCATAGTCTGGCGGACGTGGTCACAGACATGATACGTCAATTATATGGAGATGAATAGAGTATTGTCATTGCATTTATTGCTTCCAGCGTTGTGTTAATTAATTTTATTGATTTGAGGCTTGGTAGTGAGGAAAGGAATGCGAAAATGGTGTCGGGATGCATTTGGCTTGAATTTCGATTGCTGAATGACTGTAGAAATAATACTTCGGTAAAAGGATGTCTTTAAAGCGAATAATAAGTGCAATTGAGCTTTCGTAGAAATACTTTGTGCCACATCTGTTTTTCTGAATAAAGTGTTTTTAAACATAGAAGAATCTAATGCGAAAGATATAAAAAAACAATTTTATCATTTAACATCAAAATTATTTAATAGGTTAAAGTCTGTATAATAATAATTTGAGTTTTTTTACCATTCCCTTATTGTTGCGAAAAATCAAATGAAAAAAATATTGCTAAAATTGGTTGGTAATCGGAAATATGCAGCGTACATCAAATAATGAGTAAAATTTGATGATGAGCTAATCGTTATTATTCACAAAGTAGAAATTGAAGAAACCAAGGTAGGAAAGAGACCCAAACGACAAGAATAAGAAAAAAAGAGTCAAATAAATTATTAAGGGAGCTAAAAAACTGCACTATAGCAATAAAATTTTCAAGTTCAAATCGTAAATATATTAGATTATAAAAAAATTTGAAAGAGCTTATAAATCTTTATCGAAAACTTAGAAAGATCTTATAATTTCTACAGGAAATCGCGCAGCGACTTTTTTTCCCCCTAGTGTAGATGGCAAATAAAATCTGCTAACCAGATCCTCGGGGGACCTATCACCACGGGGTATGTGGAGTTTGACTCACTAAAAAAAGGACCATCTACAAGCCCACGTAGTTCCAAGTCGGGACCCGCCTAAGCACTGCTTCGACCCGGTCGTACTAACTCACCTATCGGTAATCACGGCCTTCAGAAACCTTCCATGGGTCGGTAAGGCAACCTTTCTCCCGCATTATGCACAGAACTTTCTCAACATATGTTGAGACTGCGCGCCAGTTTTTCTTGTTACACAGCATTGCATACACGATCGTCTCAGGCGTTGCCAGGCCAAGTGTGGACTCAATGGTGTGCCTCAAACTTACCAAGCAACTACACATGAAGAATGTATGCTGAGCAGCATCGAGCTCAGTCACACAGTACCGGCAGTACAGTGTGACCACTTTACCCATTCTGTTTAGTTATTTCCTGAAGTAACCGTGCCCTGTCAAAAATTGACAAATGTAAAAGTTTACCTCTTCATGGCTCCGGTTAAGACATGGATCAATGATACCAATTAGCTTAGCCGTCCAGCGTCCTTTAGCACTCACACTCAAACGTTGTTGCCAAAGCTGGAGGGTAAACGTACGCGCGTACGTCAGAACCTCAGTTCTACCCAGCTCTGAGCGAAAGAGGTACCCTTCTTTGCGTTCTCGCGCTAGCAGATCGATCGAGAGCACTCCCGATACAACCATCACAACCTCTTCTGAGACCGTGCCGTAGCTACAGGGAGTTTGCAAGGCACCCCTGCACTGGACACTGGCAATGCACTTTCGGAACTTTTTAGTTCGAAGCGCATCTTCCCAAATTTCGGCGCCATATAGCAAGATGGAATTGGTCGTCACCATCAGCAGTCTCCGTTTCGTCTCACTGGATCCGCCAACGTTGGTCATTAGCCTACTCAGCGAAGTTACGACTACTAGAGCCCTGTCACATGCCTTGCAGATATGATCCCAATACGTCAGCTTGGTGTCTTGGATCACTCCCAGATACCTGACCGACTTGCTGGTCTGGATTCTGACGGAGCCAACCGTCATGGGTATGACTGTTGGTATCCTCCGCTTTGTCAGCATGACAATCTCTGTCTCTGAGACTGCCAGCTGGAGGCCGTGCTCAGTCACCCACCGATCTACCCTTCCCATAACTTGGTTAAGTCTAATTTGAGCGAAATCGGCAGATCTAGAAGTGATAAAAGCTGCGACGTCATCAGCGTAACCTACTAGGAATACATCCGCAGGCATTTCCAGGCGCAGCAGATCATTGTACATGATGTTCCAGAGGTCAGGTCCTAAGATCGACGCTTGTGCCGCACCTGAGGTGACAGGCCTCCTTCTGACTCCGTCCTCAGTGTTGTAGAGCAACCATCGGTCCCTGAGGTAGTCCCGCATCATGGCCAGCCAGTAGCCAGGGATACGGAACCTCCCCTCAAGGACCCGAAAGATGTCCGTCTACCTCGCCGAGTTGAAAGCGTTTTGTATGTCCAGTGCTACCAGCAGGCCGACCGGTCTGGCTTGATGGCATGCCTCTTCCGTTCTTGCTACAGCCCCAACAACCTCTGAGATGGTATCGATTGTTGAATGCCTTTTTCGGAAGCCGTGCTGTCTGCAAGAAAGATCACTAGCAGATCTCACTGTTGACAGCAGTCGTGGCTTGAACAACCCTTCGAGAAGCTTCCCTACAGTGTCCAGCATGCACAGTGGGCGGTATGCTGATGGATTGCCCAGGCTACCTTTCCACTTGTCTACAAGTACCGGTCGATCTATTTTCCACTGCGGTGGGAAGTGCCCCGTGACTAAACATGAATTATACAAATCCAATAATAGACGCGGTTGACTCTCCGCCACGGCTTTAAGTGCCTTGACCGGCACTCCATCAGGCCCCGGGGCCTTCCGATCCTTCATCTTGGACACTGCACTGCTCAGCTCCCCGTCCGTAAAAAGAGGAACATTCGCCTGGTTGACGAATATGGGCCCATCAATCATTAGCGGATGCACCGGAAACAGCGAACCAACGATACGCTCCATGGATATCGCATCCATGAGAGTGCTAGATTGCATGCAGCCAAGTCTGCGAGTGACCAATTTGTAGCCATCTCCCCAGGGGTCTGAGTTGACATCATCACAAAGAGCCTGCCATTTGGCACGTTTGCTCCTGGTGATGGCCTTGGTCAGCTCCCTCCTTGCCGCAAGCGGCAGCAGATAGCTCAGCCACACCCGGCCTATTCCTGGTTCGCTGTGCCCTGCGCCTGCACGCCAAAGCTCCTACGAAAGGGTTTGCGTTTGGGCATTGAAGTCTCACACGCCCTGCGAATCCAGCCCATCATTCTGTCAGCAGCGGCTTCTGCTGCTGCACGAATCACCGGAGTCCCAGATGTTAAAGGCTCCCCTTTCCAGCTCGAAACGAGCGATGTGGTCATCGCGTCCCTGCGAAGTTTAGCGGCATTCCAGCCAAGCCACTTGCAGGGAGAGCGGTGGTGTCTTGGCCTGCTCTCAGCGATTTGGAAAGTGATGTAATTATGATCACTCGCTGTGTAATAATTTCATCTCTACCATCGGATGGAGAATTACTTTTGAAAAACAAAATAGAGCGCTAAGGAAATTGAACCTCGTACAAAATTTAACTCCGTTCTTGAATGTACAAGTGCCTGAAGAAGCTGGTAAAATTAATAAGAGTATTTAGCTAAAATTTGCACCTAGTTTGGAAGACATTGCTACGAAGGAGTTCAAAGCAATAAAAGTAAATTTTAGAATACCATTTAGCGATTGCATCAACAGACATTAAAAACGAGAATTCTTTGCAGAATGTCTCAAGCTGTCAATTATTAAAAATGAGCAAACAGATCCTTGAAACTATACACCAGTGTCTTGAGTAAGGTAAAGGTAAGGTAAGGTTTATAGCATTGTGTCCACAATTTTTTGTAAGAGGCAAGCCAAATGTGTGCGGGAACGAATATGGTTTCCAAGAGTGCAACAATACAACAGCATCAATGCTTGATGCGATAAATAACACCATTGCCTTGGCAAAGAAAACTATGCGGCGGCTATAGTTATGGACTTGCAAAAAAATTTTGACGCCCTAAGCTATGATACACTAGTACAAATCCTTAAAAATTAAGGGGAACGTACAATAGTATTTTGAAAGCTTACCTAGCCAAATGAAAAATTATTACCAACAACTCTTCGTTTGCATATAATCAATTTTGGCATGCCATTGAGATCGATTTTTGGACATTTACTGTTCTTTCTTTATGTTAGCAGTATAAAGGACGTCCATCTGTCTGGCCGAGCAGTCATGACAGATTGGTTATCTACTCTGCCAAAAATGAGCGAGTGATGCTAGATTTTCATTGTCGAATTTCGGAATAAATATAGATGTACAATATGAATCATATAGTATGAAAATTTAATGGCAGGTACTCTTGTTACAAAAATAATGAAACTTTCCGATGCTGAAAATAATTTATCAGCATCCATGAATAGCAGCAATAAATTATTAATAGTATTACCAAATACATGTTTGTGTAATAATATGAAGGAATACCCACGTTGGGGACGATATGTAATTGATATTTTAGTACCTCAAAACTTTTTCTGCATTTGAGTTAATCATGTTTGTATTATTTTGCGTAAGATTGCTGACATTTCTATAGTAAATCGTATTATTATTGGAAAAATATTACGTCAATTTTGGCCCTCCACCTCCACCTTCACCATCTGCTGTAACTTTTCAAAATATTTCTTTGAATAAAATCTAACGATGGGACTTCATCTTGCAAATAATAAAGAGTCGCAGCAAAATCCAATAGCATTGCCCCAAGTCACGTAGTCTATCGTCACCAGACCACAAATCAAGTAAGAATCAGCAAGAACAGGAGGAAATGCATACAATGCACTCAAAGCGAATTGTGAAGATACTAAGAATAGTGCACGGATGGGAATTCTCGATTTCGTTAGTCTAGATACGCGAAAACAAGAAAATGAAAATGCGTGCATTATACCAATACCGCAAATGCTCTAGCCATGCACAATCAAGTTTGTTGAACAAAGCATCCTACTTGCTTTAGAACTCGGTAAAAACTTTCATCTACCTGAGTGAGTGCAGTCGGGAGCAATTCAAATTGGATTCTTTCATAGTCGTCACGTTACCGTGATGGAATGAAAAAAACAATTTCATTGCCAAAGTCAGTTACCGTGACGTTGCTACGAGTTCTGTTGTTCTAGATCAGGGCTGGGCAAACTTAATACTGGTATGATCGACATTAATTTTTTTAATTTATACGCGATCGACTTCGAAAAATGGGTTAAATTAAAAACAAATAAAAATTTAATTAAGGTATTTATTGATATTAATATATTAAGTACATTGTATTTACTACTTTGTGCAATGTACTTTATTAATAAATATTTTGGATTAATTTTTGATGTATATGCGTGACACTCCATTTCATCAAAAAGTATTGTAGAGTTAGGCTTGTAAGCACTGATGCACAATCGAATAGATGCCATTAAGTGGTCATTAGTCAGAGGACTCCTAAGTTGCGATTCGATGTTTTTGATTTGAGAAAACGTTGCTTCACATAGATGAAGGCCACACATAGACTATTGGTCCATAGTGATACCAGATAAATGGGCCAGGAGAAAAAAAAATCAGTCCAAGCGGCCATCGAAGGCCCCGGACTTTTTCGCGAAATGAAGGATGTCTTTCAGCTTTTGCATTTTACATTCACCAGTAAGTTGAATATGTTTCTCTAAATATGGAAAATATTTAAAAATTTTGCCCATTTAATTGTGAAGCACTTAGAAAACATTTACCGAACTCAACAAGTCAACAATATTTTCCTTTTCATTGTACATAATTGTAAATTAAGCGAGCTGTAACGGCTCATAAAATCCGTAAGAAATGCTAATTTCTTTACCCATACTGGATCTTGAAATTGTTCATGTTTTTCTCCCAATGTGTCCAAAAATGCAATAATTCAGGAAAAAGATTTAGAAAAGCTTCCTCAGCTGAGCCATCTAAAGCTTAGTACTGTTTTCAATTTCGCGTTAAATTTTCATGCAAATTTTCACGTGAAATTTATTTCGGCGAAAATTCAGCTTGAAAATAAACAAGAGTTGTGCTCATTTTTAAGCGTGAAAAATTGCTTGGAAGATGCTTTCGCTTTGAAAATGCATATGGCTTTGGCACATGTCTCCAATCATTTCACGCCAATTTAGTATGTGCAGTTCATTCTTTAGGCTAGTACTGAATTAATCGTGAAGCTAAATTTTGAAATGTCTCCATTATCTGGTGATTCTTTCGAGCGAAAATTTTGAAAATGGAGAAAAGCGGATACACGAATCATTTCTGACGGATAAAACAAGAATTTCAATTTTCGATGGATTTTTTTATTGAAAAGACATTTACACAATTCAATTTTCAAATTCAAACACCAAATCTCACTTTTTAACTCGAAAGAATGAACTGCACCAACTAAATTGGCGTGAAAAGATTTTAATTTAAAATTTTATCTAAAATTGAGATTAACCTTTGTTGCGATGTGTGCGACAATTTACTACCTAGATAGCAGGGAAACGAATGTAAATGCAGACAAGGTGTATCGCGGGAAGCAAAAACATAAAGTGTGTACTTTAGAACAGAGAGATTTAAGGATATGAAACAACCGTATACGTATACGAGATTTAGTGAAGCAGTTTTACTACAATAATATAAATCTATAAATTGAACATATCGAGAGCATAGCTATCGTGGATTTTCCCTTTGGCTTCTCCGCCACCAAGGCGCTGCGAGCTTTTATGTGAACTGTCCGATTCCAAAATGTGCTGAATAAATCGTCTACTAAATTTTTAGTTCACATTTTAAATTAGCCTAGTAAATTATTTAAAATGTCTGTGATCGACTGTCGAACTGTTTGCGATCGACCGGTCGATCGCGATCGACCGTTTGCCCACCCCTGTTCTAGATTATGCTTAAAAACGTTAAATGAGTAAGAGCCGAGGCAGTGAAGCAGTTACGGTTGCGAAGGATGAGACCCTGAATAGAAGGGTTTCTTTCAACTCGTCACTGGCAGTTGCAGTGCTGATGATTCAGTTGTTGATGACAATGGAATGCCTTAGTCAAGGTCGTCTTAGGTCTGGTGCATGTATTGTCTTTTGATTTAGGTAGATGCTTGATTTCGATTTCATGAGCAAACCTAAAGCTGATATGTAAGACGAAGGTAAAGAAACGAGTGAAGCCTTATTGCAGGTAGCTGTGAAAATATGGTTTTGAGCTATTATTTCAATGAGATATTAATGAATTCGTTGATGCTAGGTGTGTACTTTCGTTTAGAATAAGAATAGCTCATTTATGAAGTAAGTTGAGTGAATTCATAACAAGCTCACAACTAAGATAACATGCATCTTTAATCTTAAATCAATAGTAACGAGTTTAACCGAAAAAACGCAATTACAACACATAGAGAAACAAATATTAAATGTTGTTACACTATTAGAAAAATGCCTAGTAATATATTGGTTAGGTTATGCGAAAAGTGTTATTGTAGTAGCCAAAACACACTTACCGATATACGAAAATTGCCAAATTAAAATCATCATAATTAAATTCCTTTAATAATTAGAACAAAATTAACCCTCGAAGGTCACACCAATTTTTTCGATCAAGGAGGTTACTCTGGGTCAATTTGACCCTTCATAAACTTTTTGTCTAATCGTTTGGAAAACTTACCCAAATATAGTTTTAACGTTTTTAAATCAAATTTTGCAAATAATAAGTTGAATATAAATCGCAAACATTTTTTATAAACTCGTAAAAAAATTTGGTTTTTTCATTTTAGCACATTTACAAAAAAATTCTTTTTTAATATTTAATATTTTTGCATGAACATTTATAATTATCTTTCTGAAAAGCAATGAGAATGGGAAAACAAATTGAATAGGAAGGAATAAAAACAGGTATTTATTCCGCAAGGCGATGGAAGGAGTTTTTTCAAACAACAAAAATATATGATTTTTACGAAAAGTACAAAATGGATGTATTGATTATGCATTTAAATGTTTAAATTAAATATTATATTTTATAAAAATTATATTTTTGTAAATCTCCAGCACAGCCGTTGCACACATAAAAGCGATGATCGTCGCACATTGGGCGCAAGCAACTGCATTTTTGTTTTCCTATCTTTCTTTTAAGGGCAAAGTGATCATATCGCTCTCTTAGCCAATTGAGATCTACCTTCCGGATTTGCTGAACATTGTTCATCTAGAATTAGTTCTATACTTCTACGTATTTCACTACGCAAGGTTGCATTTTTCAGCTTCTTTTGTAGGTACGGAGTAACCAAATGAATCACAAGTTGCTTTATAGCAGTCGTAGCAGAGAATTCAATTTTACGACTGTTAGCTTGAATATTTTTACATAAATATAAAATTCTTGCATTTACTTGCGCTTGATCAAGCATGCCGAAGGAAAAACGAATAGGCCAACGGTTTGTTGCTCGGACAGCTGTGTACGCATGACAAAGCTTATCAAAAACGTCTGTGCCTCCTTTTGTTTTATTATAGAATAATACTATCTCTGGCCTATGTTTTTTCACCAATATTGGCAGTAGTAACTTTAGTTCTTACTAATAAAACAATTTTGTGTTATTTTTTGGAGTGTAATTCACTAACGTTACCTCATTACTATGGCAAAATTTTGTGTTTGGTGACACTGTTGACGCAATCTTCATCTCGTTGGGTATGTCAGGCTTATTTTTACGGATTTTACCTGTGACCTGCATCCGGTAAGGCTCATTCAACATTTCCAGCAAAAGTGACACTGACGTAAACCAATTGTCACAAGTGATAGAATGGTATTTGTCATGAACAGGCTTTGTCACTTTTTTTAAAAAGTACTCCCCTGAGAATTCACTTCGTGGATGGCCAGATTTTCGCAAATATGGAATCGCGTTTATCTAATTTTTTCTTCAATATTTTGTAATATTATAATAAATCTTTGTAAATAAATAAAAAATAAAATATAGCTTACCAAATAGAAAGTATCTGTATCATTTAATGTAATAAGTTTCCTACCATATTTATCTGACTTAGTTTTCTGCCATATTTATCGCTGACTCTCGTGCACTTCAAGATGACCTTGATAGAGTGGTTATTTGGTGCAAAAGTAACAAAATGGATCTCAATTTTAAGAAGTGCTTCCAAATAACATTTAGTAGAAGTCGTGCTCCTTACTGGTTTCAGTATTGCATAGATGCAAATTTGCTTGAAATAATATACAGCATCAATGACTTAGGGTTGATTGTAGATAGTAAGCTGCAATTTCGTGAACATGTTGAGAACATAACTGCAAGGGCTTTTAGGGTTGCTGATTTCGTGATCAGGAGTACCTCTAAATTCAAAAATAGCCTAACAAAAATTACACTATGTAAGTCTCTAGTCTGCAGTATCTTCAAGATGACCTTGATAGAGTGGTTATTTGGTGCAAAAGTAACAAAATGGATCTCAATTTTAAGAAGTGCTTCCAAATAACATTTAGTAGAAGTCGTGCTCCTTACTGGTTTCAGTATTGCATAGATGCAAATTTGCTTGAAATAATATACAGCATCAATGACTTAGGGTTGATTGTAGATAGTAAGCTGCAATTTCGTGAACATGTTGAGAACATAACTGCAAGGGCTTTTAGGGTTGCTGATTTCGTGATCAGGAGTACCTCTAAATTCAAAAATAGCCTAACAAAAATTACACTATGTAAGTCTCTAGTCTGCAGTATCTTAGAATATTGCTCTCCTGTTTGGAATCCCTTTTATAACCCTTACATCGAAAAGATTGAAAGGGCTCAAAAATGTTTTTTTTTAAATATCCTATGCTTGAAAAAAAAAACATATTGACCAGAGTGCTTTCATATGAAGAGAAGCTTCAATATTTTAAATTTATGCCTCTATCAGATCGCCGCAGCCTCCTAGACTCTTAGACTTTTTACAAGTTAGCAAACAACCTTATTGACTGTTATCCTTTGCTTTCTAAACTGAACTTTCATACTCTGAGACTATCCCAGAGAGAACGTTATTATGACTCACTCTATTTGGATGCTTGGAGAACTAATCTTGCTGAACATGCCGAAACTAACTTGCGAAACTAAGTAAGGTCTACTCCATACTTTGCTTGGACTGGCTCCAATCGCCAGAATGTCTCGTCAGTACAACACTCTATCAGAAACCATTGGCGTAGATGTTTTTCGGAATAATGCAAATGATTTCAAAACCAGAGTTAGCATTTTTTTATCAAAATAATGATTAGCAGTCTTGTCATTTGTCTATGTTTCTACTACTTATTTTTTTATTTTTATTATTTCATTTCTTTAGTTTCGCAATTTCTTTTTCATGCTGGATTATTTTAATTTCCATCTTTTATTATGAAGCTTTGTTTAATGATTGCTTGATTAATTTCTAATTACTTATTTGCTTGTTTTATGATGAAAGTGGTGCTAGCCTATAATTATGATGCATAAGTAACATAAAATCTTAAATTTTGTATATTTATGTATCATGTTGGCTTTCTATTTTTCAAAATAAAACAAAATAAATACAATACATCCTAGACTTACAGTGACCTCGAAATGACAGTAATTGTTCGTCGACTGTTAGATTACTGCTAGGATGGTAATAATACTTACAGAAGCCAATAAATTTATCCCATAGGTTTCTGATTGGTAAAAGTCTATCATTAGCTGACCGTTCTTCTCGTATATCATAAGAAGAAACATAAACCGTAATCTAGGCATAGCACAATTTTACAAATTGTAACCACTGGTATAACTCCAAAGCTCATGATCGTCGGTGTGATTTGATTCCGACATTCCGCTATAATAAAGCAACGCTATGAAAGCATTTATTTGTAATAAATCAGTCGTGTGGTGATAAGTCTGCATTGTCATATCTTGTGCCATCATCTGTGCGCAATCATCTTCAATTTGCTTATTCGCACATTCAACTATTATAAGCCAAGTCCAGAAATCTACAAATTGTTCTCAATTTTCATCTCCATTCCTAGAACCTGGGGTTGACTCTATTACGTGAAATCGATCTAAAAAATTTATGAAAACAATTGTTTTCATGTTGCAAATGTGTATATATAAAAAGCGAAGCACGTGCTTACTAGATTTTCTTGTTTGCTCGCTTGTACTCCATTTTCTGTTATTTTTCCTGCGTAATACAGATTTCGGTCGACCTCGCTGCTGCTACTCCAACAAACGTTGGTTCAAAGTTTGATTTTCCTCATCCTTGGCTTCACTGTAATCCGAACTTGATGTATCAGTCTTTAGTTAATCGTCCAAAATTAAACGCATTAACTTTTTATTTTGAAATATCTAATGGATATTTATTTCATCCTATATATATATTTAATATTATCTAGCAACATTTATTTTTATATTTTCAAAAATCCTTCCTCTAACAACCAACTGACGTTAATTGACATCACATTCTTTTCTTTTTTTTTCTTTCCATAATTTTTAACTTAGCCTACTTGATGTGTGAATTTTGATGTGGTGTGTATGATGTCAAGTAGTGTGGTGAGTAGTGAATGTGGGAATGATAAGTGTATGTGTTTGTGTACCCACAATACTCCCCTGCCAGCGTTTTACGCGTTATCGCGAGGCGTAGGAGAGTGGCACCTTTGTGGTTCGCCCAGCTAGAGAGACGTACGGAGCGAATGTAACTTTCCTCGCTGGTCTCTTTTCGGGAGCTGAAGGCAGTAATGGTGCAGTCGAGGTTGCTGATGCTTGTTGGTTTCTGGAAGAATTGTCAACAGGTTCCGTAGAGGATGACGTGTAACAAGGCTTGAGCCTGTTAATGGACACATTGACGGATTTGTTTCTGATTTCCAGAGTGTAATAGTTAATATGTCTGGCTAGGACTTTGAAAGGACCGTCGTACGGTGGAATGAGTGGTGGACGAACAGAATCGACTCTGACGAAGACGTGTGAGCAAGAGTCGAGTTGCTTGAAGATGAATATCTTCGGTGTTGTGTGGTGTTGAGCATCAACCGGTCGAAGTTTTGCCATTGTAGCCGTTAGTTCGGAGGCAAAGTCTGTTTAGCTAATCTTCCTAGGATTTTTTTGAAGAAAATCACTAGGAAGACGCAGGTTTTCTCCGTACAGGAGTTGTGCCGGTGATGCTGTGAATTCTTCTCGGATTAGAGATCGTAATCCAAGAAGAATTAGGGGAAGTGTTCTAGTCCAAGAAACATCGTTGTGAGCCATGATAGCCGATTTAAGAGTACGATGCCATCTTTCTAAGAAACCGTTGGCCTGAGGGTGGTACGCTGTGGTACGATTGCGTTCAAAGCCCAAGAGTCGACCAAGCTCAGCATGGAGCGCTGACTCGAATTGTCTGCCCTGGTCGGTGACAATGTATTGGAGAACTCCAAATCTAGCAATCCAGGTGCTTAGTAAAGCAGTAGCACAGTCATTGGCAGTAATGCTGGCTAAAGGAATTGCTTCAGGCCAACGTGTGAAACGGTCAATTATGGTGAGACAGTAAGTGTATCCCTGCGAGTGTGTTAGGGGACCAACTATGTCGATGTGAATGACCTTAAAACGTTCGGAGACCGTAGGAAAGGTCGATACAGGTTTGCTCACATGTCTGGTTATCTTGCATTTTTGACAAGATAGACATTCTCGGGCCCAAGTGGCAATGTCCTTGTTCATCGAAGGCCAGAAGAATTTAGTTGCAATGTGCTTTCTTGTAGCACGAATACCAGGGTGAGCGATATTATGTTCTGAGTTGAACACCTGTTTCCTGAACGTGTAAGGAATATAAGGTCGTATGGTTGGGCCAGACACTTCACAAAAAATGTCGACGTTGGTGCCAAAGATTGGTTGTTTCTTTAAAAGAAATTTAGTGTCCTTTAGAATCTTCTGAAACTCTGCGTCCGATGCTTGGGACGAGGCGATTGTGGCAAAGTCAAGAGTACTGGGAAGAATGATTTCTTCTAGACGAGAAAGTGCGTCAGCAACAACGTTGTTGCAACCAGAGACATGCCGAATGTCAGAAGTGAACTCACTTATATAACTAAGATGTCTAAGTTGACGAGGTGTGGCCTTTTCTGGCTTTTGTTTAAAAGTAAAAGTCAGAGGTTTGTGGTCGGTGTAGAGTGAACCTTTGGGGTTCCAAAAAGTATCGGAAATAACGAATGCCCTGATAAGCCGCTAAGAGTTCGCGGTCGTATGCACTGTACTTTCTTTGTGCGTCGCTTAATTTGGCCGAGTAAAAACCAAGGGGTTGCCAAGAGCCTTGACATTTTTGATGCAGAGCAGCCCCGATGGCGGAATCGGAAGCATCTACAAATAGACCAAGCTCGGCGTTTGAGTCCGGAAAGGACAATAGAGTGGCTTCTGTTAAACCAGTCTTGACTTGGTCGAAAACTTTGCTAGCTTCTATTGGCCAGTTGATTGTCTTAGCACCATCTTTCTTAGAGCCACAAAGATAGGCGTTGAGTGGTTGCTGCATCTCAGCTGTGTGAGGAAGAAAGCGACGATAGAAGTTGACCATCCCCAAAAATCTTCTTAGGTCTTTAACCGTCTTGGGGAGTTTAGCTGTTGATATTGCCTCAACCCGATCTGGGGAGGGCTTAATGCCTTTCGGCGAAACCTCATGACCTAAGAATTTAATTAAAGGTCGAAGGAAATGGCATTTCTCCATATTGATTATAAGACCATGGTCCGCTAATCTTTTGGAAATTTGTTCTAAGTGAACAAGATGCTCTTCTTCGGAAGTCGAAGCTACCAAAATGTCGTCGAGGTAAATAAAACAGAATTTTAATCCGT
The DNA here is from genome assembly GCA_963978885.1 of Nemotelus pantherinus. Taxonomy (NCBI): domain Eukaryota; kingdom Metazoa; phylum Arthropoda; class Insecta; order Diptera; family Stratiomyidae; genus Nemotelus; species Nemotelus pantherinus. Next base: position 45,970,369 of record OZ022265.1, on the reverse strand, counting down.
GTAGGACTTCATGGATGAAGCGTTGGAACGATTGTGCCGCATTGCAAAGTCCGAAAGTCATTCGGGTGAACTCAAAGAGTCCAAAAGGTGTGCAGATGGCGGTCTTTGGAATATCGTTCGGCTCGACTGGAATTTGATGGTAGGCCTTAGTCAGGTCTATGGTGGAAAAGATATTTTTGCCATGTAATTCATGACAGAAGTCTTGAATAATGGGGATTAGATATCTATCCGGGATGGTTATGGCGTTTAGGCGTCAGTAATCGCCGCAAGGACGCCATTCTCCATTAGCCTTGCGTACCATGTGTAGCGGAGAAGACCAGCTGCTGTTTGAGGGGCGGCAAATTCCCTGCTGTAGCAGGAAATCGAATTCTTTCTTAGCCGCCGCGAGCTTATCTGGTGCAAGTCGACGTGGTCTCGATACTATTGGAGGGCCTGTGGTCAAAATGTGGTGTGTCACCTTGTGTTTACAGGGTTGTGAGAACCCTGTGTTGACCGTGATGGCATAGTATTTGTTGAGAAGGGCATGTATCCGTGGATCAGAGGTTTGCTCAAATAAAACACTTAGTTTTGGACCTTTGTACGAAGTGTACGTGCCTTTCGATGAAAGAGAAGTAAGAGGATCCACAAGGATAGCATTCGCCAAGTCGACGACTAGCCCATAGTGGCAGAGGAAGTCTGCGCCTAAAATGGGTCTAGAGACATCGGCAATGATAAAATCCCATGAAAACTCACGACGGAGTCCCAGTTCTAGTTTCATCACCTTTCGTCCATAGGTGTTGATGGTCGACTGGTTTGCCGCGGCAAGTCGCATACCAGAAGGTGGAAGTTTTCCGGTAGTAGGTGCTGGAAGCACCGAAATATCTGCGCCTGTGTCAATCAAGTAGTGTCGTTTAGACAAGTTGTCATGAATAATTAGACGACGGCTAGGTGACAAGTCGCGTTTTCTTACCGTCTGAAGAGAACAGCGACTCAGTGTTTTGGTTCAGATGAACCAGCCTTGAAGGCGCATGGAGAGATGCATTTTAAAGCCTTGGAGCCGAATTTGAAGTGATACCAACAAATACCAGTCCCTGGTGACTGGCTTCGGCGACGTGGCTGCGAGCGAGATCTCCCTTGGGACCTCGAACGCGATCGTAGTGTTTGGTGGACGAGCCTCGTGAAAGCAGCAACCTGCTGTGTCAAAGCGGCCACCTCTGACTGCTGGGGGGAAACGGCGACTGAGCTTACTTGTGGCGTGACAAAAACCTCCACTATTTTGTCTGCCGTCTCCGCCAACTTGCTGAGGCTGGCCTCCGCAGAGCAGGCTAAAATAGCCTGAGTCTGCTCCGGAAGCCGCTGCAGCCAGAGGGTCCTCCAAAGGTCGTCCCCAACCGCGGAACCTCCCAACTGCTTCATATCACGAAGCAGCTGGGAAGGTTGTCTATCGCCTAGTGAGAGGTTCCCCAAGAGGTGCTTAAGTTTTGCCGAATCACTGGCTGAAAGCCGCGATATAAGCGCCCTCTTGAGGATTTCGTAAGGCGTGTCAGGGTCCGGGCTCGCGACCACGTCCCTGACCACCTTCAGCTGCTCAGGACCCAGCGAGGAAATCACATAGTGATACTTTGTTTGCGAACACTTAATGTGTGCGTTCGCAAACTGAAAGTATGGCGGAAACCGAAAGAAGCCCTACAACTCAAAAACCTCAAACCTACGGTAAAGCACGGCGTAGAAAATATAATGGTGTGGGCGCTGGAGGAGTGGGTAAACTGCACATAATTGAAGGTATTATGAATCAGCATATGTACCTTGATATTCTGAGCGACAATTTATTTGAGAGTGCCAGAAAATTTAGATTAGAGGAACCTTATGTTTTTCAACAAGCTAACGACCCCAAGCATACTGCCCGAAAGGTTCAAGAAAGGTTGCTTTACAGAGTAGATCGACATCTCAAAACCCCTCCACAATCACCAGACCTGAATTCTATTGAGCGTTTGTGGGATGAAATTAATAGGAGAATTCGTAAACGTCCGCTAAAATCCTTGCAGGATTTGAAAAGAGTCATCAAGGAAGAATGGGATCAAATTCCGGCAGAAATTACAACGAAACTAGTTGGATCGATGCAAGCACGTCTCCTGGAAGTAATCAAAAACAAAGGTGGCCCAACATCGTTTTGACTTAAATTTAAACTTCATTTTTTTTAAAGGTAATTGAATTTGATCGCGGTTCCCTTCTTGTCTATAAATCAGCATGGACAACGTATATCATCTCTAAAGCTTATCAAAGCTGAGAACATTGAAACGGGAAACTCGATCGTTTTGCGGAATCAGCCTCCGAAAGCAGAATCAAATTGGAATTGTTTTTGCGGGATGATGCTGGAAATATTGCTTGTATGACCCTTGTAGTGAATTCAGATCATTTGCTGTATATATTGAACCCGTGAACGTAAATTATACGCCATTATTCCAGTTTATTACAAAAACAATACAAATCAAACTTTAGGTGGCCGCACTTCACACTTTAACTTGAAAAAAAAACTTTTACTAAATTTTATTTTAATCAATATAAAGCAAAGGTCACTAACAGAGTCAATATGACCCTGCACCAACTTTGAACGACGCTCAACAACTGAGCGTTGCACTATACTTGGGATGTATATAAAACGATAGTTAATACTTCAATCTACCGACAGATGTCCTATTAAGGCCGGCGATACATGTAAACGCCTGAATTTAGACCGTTTTTTAGAGGTTTATTTAAAATAGAAGGAATAAATGAATCGTTTTGAAAGTGTTCACTTTTATTCATTACATATTCAAATACAAGAATCTGATTTATTAAATTGTTGAATTCAAAATGGCCGCCGTAGTAACCAATCTCCTGAGACCCTCGCGGCGAAAGGCATCAATCGGCGGGATTTTTAGCATCAGTTACAGAAATTTGAGATCAAAACAATGGGCTGGAGTGTGTTTATTAAACATGTATCTTCTAGTTGAACCAAGAAAAAAAAAGTAAAAAATATCGTGAATTAGCACGCCTCATAAAAAAAGTACCTTTTTTTCGACAGTTTTTGGGTCGAAAATGCTAAATTTAGATTTTTTGGCATTATTGGGGTTCAAATAGAAGCTTATACTATAGAAAAAACGTGTTCCAAGTTTCATAAGAATCGGTTGAGAAGTTTTTGAGTTATCTTGCCCGCCAATTTAAAAAAAGTCGTTTCGAGAAAAACGCGTAGTTCTGACACACAGAAACTCTATGATTACAGCGACTAACCAACTCATCAGCTATTCAAGGCCCATACAGAAGTCCTTCAGTACGTTTATTTTTTAGATGTTAATTTATGTAACTATTTATGCAAAAAAAGAAACTCGAATTTTTGAAAATTTTACATGTATCGCTGGTTTTCATGGCCAAATTTAAGTTTTACTAAAATATATTGGTAAGCAAAATTGAGGTATGGGTCTTTTAGACCCAGTGTGACCTTCGAGAGTTAACCCTCGTCATGTTGCAAGAAACATCATATAAAATACAATTGTATTTTCATTTTTTTTTATATATTTTCAAAAAACAAAAGTGGTTTGAAAGCTTAATTCAATATCTTTTTCAGGGAATTTCGGCTGCTTCTTCGACAGGATCCAACATCTGTGTTTTTACCTGACGTCGAAATCGAAAACACTGTTGGGCCACTTGACTACGACGTGTCTAGAGTCTACACCGGATCGCTTGAAGGTAAGTCTATACTGATACTTTTTATTCAACCTTCATAGCGCAGATACTTTTCAAGGATTAATATTTTTACTGTAGGCTATATAAACTTGATCTGTTTCAGCATCATGGTTTTTATGCGTTTATGAATATGAAAAATAAAAATATGCCTGAAATAATGTTTGAAAGCCTTTCAAAGTACATGTCGCCCAGTTAGAACTCTTAAAACGAGAAAAATAATTCCAAAGTATTTTGAAAATCTAATCTCATTAGCATTAAAATTGCATTGTCATCAGTTTTTTTAAAAAAAACTGCAGAAGAAATAATAACCCTTTCAAAATGCCTGAGTTTTAGACGAGAAGAATCTAAACACCCTCTCTACATCGCTTCATTCAATTAAGACTTGACCCAAGTAAAAGATACATCATTTTTCAAAGAAAAAATGGTTAAATCATGTTTCGCATCTTTCTGAAACAAAACAATAACGTCGGATAAACCATTGATATAAAAGTATAGAGGATATGGGCATAGCGAAATTTGTGTTGCCATTTTTTGGATTGTTTGATAGTTGTAGTGAATACATGCATCTGGCATAAAAATACAAAGGTGTAGTGATAATACGATTTCGTATAATTAAAGGGGCCAATATATTTTAAATATATTAAAATGTTTCGATTTAACTGGAAGAATTTAATAGTAAAATACATTCACAATATCTATGAACGGTTAATGATGAAATACGTGGAAATTTTACTTATTAACATTTGTGATGAATTCAAATAAAAGAAATTGAATCAATGATTTGAATAAATTTCTGAATTTTATCCCGAGAAAATGCAACACAAATCAGTGCGCGTTATTAAATTTATAAACCAATGTTATTGATAATAATAACTTCTGTTCAAATCATTTATCAACCATAAACTCAGAATATTTAAAATGCATTTTAAAATACGAATCTTACCACAGAACCAAATCTTAAGTTACCAGCCCCCCTCCTCCTTTTGCAACCGGACTTAGGACCGGCGTTGGCGGATTTACGGCTTCCCTTGGATAATTTAATTCATAATATAATCCGGGTTATTATTTAGAAGCATAGAGAATAGTTACATTCGAAAATATGTGAGAGATTAGATCTGTTCGCGTACTGCAGCAGCAACATATTTTTGCAGCTGGCTTCTTTCTGTGGCAAAATTTGGGTGGCAGCAAGAGTGCTAAAACGACTTGCTGTGAATCTATTTTAATATAAGGTGCGTTTTTTTGCACACCCGAGCAGATCCAAATTTGTTAAGTATATTGAATACAATAACAATTTTGTTGTTGTATTCAATACACTTAACAGATATTGATCTGCTCGGGTGTGCAAAAAAACGCACCTATATTATAATAGATTCAGGTACGTGAACAGACCTATTAGAATCTTCAATATGATTTTCCTTCAATATGATTTCGCGTAAGTTTTTGCTAGTTAATTTCAAATACAGCAGATTGTAAAATATTTTAAAAATTCAATCGTAGTTTCCATTATCTGGGAAAAAAACACAATATAACTTATTCCCCAGAACATTTATCACTTCCACTTACTAATGCAATTTGCACTTTTTATAATGATGCAATTGCGGTATCCAAGACAGTTAAGGCTACGATTTTGAATACATATTCTGCAAACAACAATTTCAAAACATTCATTTAAATATAGACCATTTATAAGAGTACTAAAGGACATTACAATACATTTACGTGTGCATGATCTTTGCATATCTATATATATATATATATATATATATATATATATATACATATAATATAAATATATATATATATATATATATATATATATATATATATATACATATATATATATATATATATATATATATATATATATATATATATATATATACATATATATATATATATATATATATATATATATATATATATATATATACATATATATATATATATATATATATATATCAGTGGCGGCTCCTCAGAGGAGGCAAGGGAGGCAGTGCCTCCTCGGTTAAATTTACAAAATACATATTCTAAATTAATCAATATATAATATTTAAATTCATAGCAAAATCAGCATTTTGCTCCCAAGTCTTCATTATTTTTGAAGTTGTGCATATGTAAACATTTTAACCATTTGAGACCAGTGCCTCTACACTCTACAAGCAGCCGAAAAAAACGCGAAATCAATCCTGGACCCAGACCAGAGCACTGCCTCAGCGCAAAAAAAGTAAAAAAATGAACCAAAAAAGAACACCAAAATCAATTTTGTACCCAGAGCACTGCCTCAGTGTAAAAATAAAAAAAAAATATCCATCAGTCCTAGCCGCCATATACCACGTCGATTTCGAGCACAACGAAAACGAAGATAGAGAAATGAAAATGAGGCAGATTCACATCTGCCTCATCTATTGCATTTTTATCAATGAAAACGTTGTAGTATGTATTTTCCCGTCATTCATAAATGATCAAATTTTTGAGTATTCAATGTGGCAATAGTGAATTCAAAGAGGCAAGCCTCAAAAGCAGCAATGTATGTGCTTTGTTGTTGTTTAGCGAAAAGTAATTATTTTAGGGCAAAGGAGGAAAGTAGTGGACAAATTAAGAGCTATCGAAATTAATAAGTCAGGTGCTTTGTATTTTTATTTCGTCTATTTGATTAATGATACATTTACAAACTACCAAATAGAGCGATAAAGAATTGATGTATGAAGAGAATGAATAATTATTTCATATGTATTTCCGAAAGACCCCTTGGAAATTATTTGTTTGTGCTTTGAGGAAACAGTATTTTATTCTGTATGTATGCGCTAAATATAGATTTGGTAACATAGGTGATCTGTGAAATTTAGTTCACTGCCGGTGTAAAACTAGTATGTACATGTTAAAGTGTTCGAAGTATTTTATTGTGCATTTTAAGTAGCATTGAAGAATTTTTCTTAAAAGCTACAACTATTTTCTTATTATTGATTTCAATTATTGTCATGTAAATCAATTGTATATATAATAATACTCAAAATGAATTTTATGATGACTTACAAGTTACTTACAATAAACTTATCCGGAACATTAAAATTTAAAGAAAATAGAAAGCCTGCCCCAGAGTTAAAAATCATTAGAACGATAGGAATGTTGAGCTTTTATTTAATGTAGAGTGGTATAATAAAATTTTCTGGTAGCTTGACCGATTAAAAACTTCTCATGTGATTCGAATTCCAGTAACAATGTGTGGTCAAAGCAACGTTTCAATGATTTTGGAAATCTAAATGGCACCCTATTAAACGTAATTAAGCTCACTCAACGAATCGTAAACCAGGTGAATGAAGGATGTGATATAAAAAAAAAAAAAAAATGGTTTATTGACTTAACGTTACTTTAACCACGTCTGGACTTGCCATTTAGAGGTCACAATGAAGCAGAGGCGTGTAATGTATATGGCTAGATGCAAAAAGTCGGTTAGATGAATTTCACAAAATTGACTTTTGAGCCTCATGGATATAACTTAGTCTCTCACTATTCAAAATATGCTTCATCAACTCTCGTTTGAGTGCGTGCTGTCCATTTATGGTCTATTCCTCAACCGAAAAACCTTAAAAGTAAGTTCTTTGTTCTGTACGCTACTAAAAGTTACAATAATAGATAAGATAACCATAAATAATAAAGTCAAATTTTAACATTCCGGCCACTTCAGTAATTTTTGAGATGCCATTTAATGATTTAATGCGTTGAAAATAATTAAGACTAGTTTTCGAAATATCAGTCTACACGATTATTGGAGCTATCGCTGCGAAATATTGAAAAACATTTCTTCAAGGGATTGGAGGATTAACACAGCTGTATGACAATTTCGTTCAACATTTTGTCAAAATAGAGCCAAACATACATTGCCCTCAAATAAAATGTTTCTACGGTGTAGTTTACATCGTATTTCATTACCTCACCACTAAGTCCCACAATATGAATTTGATATTATATTATTATAATATTATTTAACTTTCTTAATGATTCTTAAATTCACTGCCTCCCCGTTTCTAAATGTCACGAGCCGCCACTGATATATATATATATATATATATATATATATATATATATATTATATATATATATTATATATATATATATATATATATATGTATATATATATATATATATATATATATATATATATATATATATATATATATATATATATATATATATATATATTATATATATATATATATATGAATATATATATATATATATATATATATATATATATATATATATATATATATACATATATATATATATATATATATTTATATGTATATATATATATATAATGTATATCTATATACATAAAAATGTATATATACATAAATGTATATGTTTATGCATATGTATATATATATATATATATATATATATATATATATATATATATATATATATATATATATATATATATATTATATATATATGTATATATATTATATATATATGTATATATATATATGTATATATATATATATATATATATATATATATATATATATATATTTATTTATGTATATATTTGCACATATTTGCGATAGAGGTGCAAAAACTCAGCTATTCTCACAGCTTCGCACCTCCCTCCTCTTTTCTCAACCGGGCTCTTGGGACCGGCTATGGCAGATTTACAATGCTCATTACATAATTAACTGTTATTTATTGGCTTCAGAAACTACAATTTAACTATTTCATTTTCTATTTGCATGTACCTGAGCATATGCTGAAAATGCCCCCTTTCATTATTTAGTTTAGTACCCGCTTTGACCTACTTACAAAGTCAACATGTCACACTGCTTAAAATGTAAACAAACCGGGTGATGTTTTCGTTCTCGCGACAATTGCCAAGCTATCATTCACGCAAACGAAATAAACAGGCGTATTTGAAATTTAAACACTTCACGCATTCTCTAACAAAAGCTATATTTTAAAAATATTAAACCGTTCACTCATTAAGTTTATTTTCTTTCACCACAACCAAACCGCACAACATAAAACCTGCTTTACCTAATTCTGTATACACATTAGCTTAATGAAATAATCACTCGACACTGCCACTCATATGCGCACGACACTAAATGCAATATGTTTTTGAATGCAGCTCCCGATCACGAATTATAAAGCGTTTTATAAATGCGCGGCTTGAAGACAATCGATTTTATGAAACGAAAATTGACAGTCCCAGTAACTGGAACGATGCTGGAACACCTGAGATTGTCAGAACACTGCATTCTCACCCATATTAATACAATTGTTTCTGGCAACAGTCACGGACAGTATACGTATATGCTATTCGCATATCCTCTATACTTTTATATCAATGGGATAAACTCAAAAATTGTTTTATCTAACGTTCGAAGCCAATTCAGGAAAAACTGGAATCTGATATTTCGGAAAAAGTGAACTGTGAAGCAAAATTGGACAAGTTTTTCGTATTTTCTTTACAGGATCATCCATATCCAATTTGGTGTGCCCGAAATATGGAAAGAAAAGGTTCAATTCTTTTCTGCCAAACCGCCTACATTTTGCTCAACCACCATTCATTCCTTGAAAGTTCACGGACTATTCGCTGTGTTCGTTAATACTTATTTTCATCCCGATTTCTGCCAATGTGGCTGTTTACGTTTTCTTTCGTTTTCTGATTAAAATCTTATTTTGCTAGGCAGCCAGATTTCACAGAAAAGACATTTTCATACTTCGCAGGGACTGAACCATTGCCAAATATTTTTGGCACTGGACTCGGATAAGACCAAGAGAACAAGGAAGTAGAAAGACGAATTTGGCATATCAGAATATCCTTTCGACTTGCCGTAAAACACGTTTCAATTTTTCCGTTGTTCATTCACTGGCAATGGTTGGAGCGTGATTCTAATCAGAATTAAGTTCATGGTCAATTTTTCTGTTTTCGGATTTTTTTTTTCCTCTGGCATTGAATTTAAAGCTCATGGAAAATCTGTTTGTGTAGATGGGATGATTCATTTGGCAAGGGTTTGCGGAATGAATGGGCTGAGATGAAAGCGATAATGAGATAAGGGTTTTAATGCGAAAATGAGAATATTGTTGCAAATAGAATTTAATTAGCGTTTGTAGTGGGTAGTGGGAGGACATGTTTTTGAGAATGGCTTGTATTTTGTTTTGATTTATTATGGCTATAAGTAGTTTGTGAAGGCTGCTTAAAAAAAAAAACTGAAATGTATGAAGTGCTTTAAGCAGCTCTTTTTATATTTTCTTTTCTTCTTTAATGAAGTTGTAACGCCTCCGAAAATGTAAATTTTATTTATTCATTAATTAATGGGTATTTCGTTCAATGCAGACTAAGTGCAGAACAGAATTCCAAAACATATCAAAAATACAAAGAAAAACCGGACCGGTACAACAATATTAGCGAAATTTTTACGTCATATATACGAGTATCGGTATCGAGAAAATTTCGTAGGTGCGCCATCGAATATTTTTGTGCGGGATATAGAATCATTGTAGGCGTGATTGAACTATTGAAAAGAAATAGATATGATGTGTATAATAGCTTTGCTACTAGAGTTTCTATTCAATAGCCATAGGATGTAAAAGTATTCGTAAAGCATGTTTGAAGGAAACTTAGCAAACAAAGATAACTTTGATATTTTGTGGTCGTTTGCCATTTACTAAAATGACCCAAGGCAATCAGCTTAGAATAGAGTCCTATAAATCGGCGTGGAAACTGAATGCTTTCTTTAATAATTTAGCATCATTTAGGAAGAGTAAGATGAAAACGTTGCTAAGGAGAGAACGCATGAAAGAATAAGAGGAGGGCCTGTTGTCTTGGCCCAAGGTTTTAGTCCTGAAAAATACATATCGTTGAATATGGCTGACCGCAGCTGAGCTGAGCAGATAGCCTTTATTAACAGAAAGAGGACTGACTGAAAGTTATTTCAATCCCTGGTCCGATCCTGACTGGAAAATGCTCCTAGGAGCACTGACTGCCACCATAAATTGAATCAGGCCGCTGATGTCCTTACTAGTGCTCTCAGCAGCATGAAGCCCACCCACAATCAAGGAGAATTCCAAGCAACCCGATGATATATAGAGTACAGCATCCGTCTTGATGGGCAGGCCCGACGAGAGGGGGGGGGAGGACGGGGGGAAACCCCCCGGGCCCGTGCTCCCCAAAGGGGCCCACTAATCATAGACAGAAAAAAATTTTTTCGTAAAAAATTAGTTTTCAACTAGCAGATTCAAAAGAATCGATTTTTTAAAGTTAAGAGTTCGTAATACATTGTAAGCTCAAAATAAAAAGTAGCAAACAATTCAAGTATTAGTTTCTAAATTTAGCGCTGTTTCAAAACTTGTATGTGTTCCACCATCGAATCAAGGCGCCACTAACGCTTGCTCAGCGCCAGTGGCCGAGCCGACAGTTTTTCCCGGTTTCAAGTAACGAGGGCTGCAAAATTCCCACATAACTAGGCCGCGATCGCCATCTATGTTTTGACATTCTCACTGATTTTCACAGCTGACACATTGTGCCGTCAAATCTTTGATACTTTTTTACCTTTTCAAGTACCAACGCAGATTGAACATTGAACAAGGAACAATATATGTTGGTAAGATACATAATTACTATTTAGATAATCATATTCGTTCGTTTGAAATACTAATGAACATGTTGACGTACATAATGCTAGCCTATCACATACTTCCGTTATGTGGAATTGAGTATTGCGTCAACAAAAAACAAAAAACAAAAAAAAGAATACACTTTGAATTAACCGATTTAGAAATTATTCGTTGCTCCAGTTTTTCCTTATTGGAAAGCAGATTTTAATTTGTAATTCATATTTAACTTTCAGATTTAATTTATTATGTCCAAACACAAGGAGCCAGAAAGCGCAAAGAACGCTTGGAGCGCGAAAAAAAAGAAGAGGAAGGTGCCAAACGGCAAAAAAATCTTTTCGGATTCGATTTCGGACGGAAAAACTTGACTGACAGAAACGTTAATGAAACTTCAGAAAGTACGGTCAAACAAATGATTGCTCTTTAATGCATTTCGATATTTTCGATCATAACTTACACGATCTCTTCATATTTATCTCATAATTATCAAGTGGTTCATTTCAGAAAATTTTGTAAATTATACTTTAAGATATAATCAAAAACATAGACAGATTTTTTCTTTTTAAAATGTTGGCATTTGAAAAAGTCTGGTGAAATGGAAATTTTTAAATAAAGAAAAGATAAATATTTGTTGTATATTTATAAAATTTGTGCTGTCAAAAATGTAATGATATTCTATAGACAATTAGATCATTTGTTCCATATTATGGCTTTCAGACCTTGCACTTGGTTCCAAACAAGAAAACAACGTTCCGCCTGAGCCTCCAGTAAGAAACAAATTGGCAGAAACCTCAAACGATTGTGTACTTCTTCAACAAGTCAAAGATGGAACACCTGAAATGAGTTACAATCATGGTTCACCTTCGAGGAAGATATCAGAAACTGAAGATATACGAAAGTCGAAAGAAAATCAAAAGCACCTGAATGATTTTGATATAGGCACTGTATGCACTGACTTTGTGCACCCCAACGTCGTGAACGACATAATTCGTCGAGGTCACCAAAAATTGCCATCATCTTTTCCTCGTGATCGAAACGATGAGCCATTTTCTTCTTCGCTCTTATCCAAAACTTTGCCAAATAGGGAGATCGTGGAACGTGATTGGTTAGTGTGGAGTAGACATATGGACGCTTTTTATTGCTTGCCTTGCCGTTTGTTTAGTACCAACACCTTCAATCGTCCTAAACTTTGCCGCCCTGAAGGATATTCAAAATGCCAAGTTTGGAAAAAACTGTATGATAGATTACCAGGTCATGAAAATAATCAAGATCACATACAGTGCTACATTCAATGGCGCTCATTGCAAACTCGAATTCGTGATGAAACTTCAATCGATACACTTCTCAATGAAAAGATCGCCAGTGAAACTAAAAAATGGCACGAAATTTTACGACGAATTTTGAGCACCATTTTGTTTCTGGGTGAACGAGGCTTACCATTCAGAGGTGATAGCAATCTTCTCGGAGAACGGAACAACGGAAATTTTTTGGGCATTTTAGAACTGATCAGCTATTTCGACCCGATACTTCGTGAGCATTTGGAGAAAGTCAGAATTTCTCAACAAGAAAACAAACGTTTACAGGTCCATTATCTTTCCGTTGATATTCAAAACGAATTCATTCAAATTTGTTCACAACATGTCCTATCAGCCATATTAGAAGAACGGAAAGGTGCCAAATACTTCTCTATCATCGTTGATGCCACGCCTGATTCAAGCCACGTTGAACAAACTACGTTTATTTTGCGGTACCTTCATTTTGACTCGGAGAAGAGGATATTCACAATTCAAGAACGATTCCTGGCTTTTGTCGATTGCAACCAAAAAACTGGCAAGGCGATCGCTGATTTAATTTGTGATACTTTGGAAAAGTACAATATCCCTTTGGAAGACTGCCGAGCACAGGGATACGACAACGGCTCTAATATGAAAGGAACTTACAACGGAGCCCAACGTCACATCCTTGAAAAGAACCCAAATGCTGTTTATTCACCATGTGCAACGCACAGTCTCAATTTGTGTGGTGTTGACTCTGCAGAATGCTGTACAGCAGCTATCACTTTCTTCGGAGTTGTTCAAAAATGTTATGTGATTTTTGGTAGCAGTCCACAGCGTTGGGAAATTTTGAAGAAAAGTGTACCTGGTTCCCTTCATAGACTCTCAGATACAAGATGGTCGGCTCGAGTAGAGGGAGTCAAACCTTTTGCAAACCATAATCCAGGATTGAAAAAAGCATTAGAAGGCTTAAATGAACTTACTTTGACAGCAGAAACTCGTAGTGATGTGAACGGCATTCTAAAATATATGAAAAATTTCGAGTGCATTCTGATGTCTTCAATTTGGTCAAAAATATTGAAAGCTATTAATGAAAGGAGCATCATTCTCCAAGCCAGAGACGCCACTATCGACATTGAAGTTCAGAACCTTGACAGTTTACTGTCTGACTTGAATCTGATTCGAAGCCAATGGGATCAAATTTTAAATGAATGCAAAACAGTCGCCATTGAATTGGGAATCTCACCAACGTTCCCTCACACCCGAAAAAAAAAACTTACAAGATGTTTTGAACAATATGAAGAAAATGATACTTACACAGAAGATCAAGAGACTGATTTCAAAATCAACACTTTCCTCGTAATTGTTGATTCGGTTATTGCAGGAATTTCAAATCGATTTACTGCTATGAAGGATTTGAATGCAACTTTCTCATTTTTGTGGCGATTCACAGCGATGGAAGAAACTAAAATTCGAGAGGCAGCCACAAATTTTGTCAAAAAACATGAGTCGGACGTCTCTGAAGATCTGGAGGGCGAAATGATCCATCTGAAGCACATCTACGAAGCCAATTTTGAAAAAGAGTTGTCACCGTTTGCATTGCTGAATGCAATCTACATTCGAAATTTGGAAACAGTATTTCCTAATATTTGTGTTGCTCTTCGTGTATATTGCACTATTCCAGTTACTGTTTCCAGCGCCGAGCGTTCCTTCAGCGTTCTTGCCAGAATTAAAAACTTTCATCGATCGTGCTCCACACAAGACCGTGTTTCAGGTCTTGCCACTCTTTGCATAGAGGCCCCTTTAGCGAGACAGCTAGATTTTGATGTTCTTATAAAAAGTTTTGCGGCCCGAAAAGCAAGGAAAGCTCATTTGTAATTAAAAGACACTTGTTTTTTAAATTTAACTAACAGTTAACAGTTATCAGTGACCACGATTGAAATGTTGATTAATGCAACGATCCAATAAAACATTTTTAGCTGAAAATTGAACTTTTCCTTTTTGTACCTTTGTTTTCAACGTTTGGGTAAAATATTGAAGATTCATTCTTATAAATTTATAAGATTGTTTGTTAAAACAAATTGCTTTGAAATAAATAAACTTGCTCCTTCATATAATCAGCAGATAGGTACATAGTTATTGTCTCAAAAACTTTATTTTGTAATGATTAAGGGGAGGGGGGCCTATAATTTTATGTCCCCCGGGCCCGGATTTTCTCTCGACGGGCCTGTTGATGGGAAGTGGTTTGTAACCTTGTGGGGTTATTCAATGTATCAAAAATTCCAGCTAAGCTTTATTAAACTCATATTTGAATAGAGTATTGAGTGCTCAATAGCTCAAAAAGTCCTAATGACTGGTCGCTGTATAAAATGAAGCTGAGAGCTTTCAAGTATGCCGATCGGAAGACAAAAAAGGCCTCATGGTGATCTTTCTGTGGAAACGTGGAGAGCTTCAGCAAGGTAAAACGCCTTCGAAAGATTTTAAGCACGACACCGAAGACTATGCGGTGTATCATGAACCCTGAGGTCATTTGGACTAGGTCGAGCGCAGATAGTCTAAACGTTCTCATGTACGCATATTGTCTAACAATTGTTGTCCTCTAGAAGCAGTGTATCAAACGGAGGAAACTACTAGCTCAACGTCGTCGTTTAAGATATCCAATTGTCTCATGCACAGAGGGCGCCCTTGCGGCTATGGGAGTATCGCTACCATGGGTCAGAGAGATATAATGCTTGCTTACGCCTCTCGTATGTTTCCACTGGCTGGTGGGACACTAGAGTTGTGTTTATCATTAAAGCAGGAAAAGTTACGCATGTTATGTCAAAGAATTATCGGCCAATATGTCTTAATTCTAACCTTCTTAAGATACTGAAAAGGATCATTGATTGCCATATTAAAAGATCAATCGATCCTTTGTTGATCTTGTAGTCACAGCACGCTTATAACAAAGGCAAGTCTGTCGAAACTACTCTTTACGTCTTCATTGAGCAAATCGAGAAATCTCTTGCTATTAGAGAATATACGCTTGCCGCCTTCTTGGATATCAAAGGGGCTTTCAACGATGTAAAGCCTGACGCAATTGTTAAGCCACTCTCGGTGCTGCATGTGGAGGAGCGGCTGATTGCTTTTATCGTGCCGCTTCTTAAGAATAGAGTGGTAATCTCTTTCTAGGGCAATGTTAACGTGGGACAAGGGGTCAGCTTGGGCACACCTCACGGTGGAGTCCTCTCCCCTCTGCTGTGGAACATCACAGAGTATTCTCTGCTAATGAAGGTGGACCGTGCCGGCTACAAAATGATTGCTTATGCGGACGACATAGCTGTAATAGTGCCGAGAAAATATTTATCTACCATATCGGAGAAGTTAAATCACTCTCTTGACATACTAATACGTTGGAGCCGTGAGTGCGGCTTGAATGCGAATCCTAGTAAAACGGAGCTAGCACTGTTTACGAGGAAGTATAAAATTCCTAATTTTGACTTAAATTAAATAAAACGAGGTGTTTCATTGACCTGAGCAAGAGAGTCAAATATTTAGGGCTCATCTTTGCCTCGAAGTTACACTCTAAATAGTGGGTTTATAATTAATACTTTGATAATAGGAAATATATTAATTTTTTCGTTTAAAATAACGAATCAAAAATTTTTTACACATTCGATGTGCATTTTTTGCTTTTACGTCATATCAGCTGAATAATACTCAGCTTTTTGTAAATTGTAGCAAAAAGAGTATAAATTTACTAGTTTGCTATTCACCTTTGCGCCAAAGCCATAAAATTGCATTATTTTTTAGGGTAGAATTACACCATTTGGTCGTCAAAAAATATTCTTTTTACGCACTTTTGTAAATTTACATCTTTAATAGTAGGAAACCAGTTTCCTACTACTATAAGGGTAAAATTCAACCAATTTTTTTTTTGAGTGTACTATGGAGATACGTTATAGCAGAAAGTGGGCGGAAGGCTTTCAGTGCACTCTAATGCTACAAAAGGGCCATAGGTGCGAATGGGCGATTGCAGTCTCGTACAATTGCTTGGTTTTATACCGCTTTGGTTGAACCAATTCTATTGTTTGGCGTGATATTCTGGTGGCAGGCTGCTCTGAAGGCTACCTGTAAACGTCAGCTTGAAAAAGTGAGGAGGTTAGCTGGTAACTGGAACACTCGGCACCACCCCTATTAAGGCACTTTTCGTGATGCTTTATTGGCTACCAACCAATCTACTGATCTTACAGCAAGCTTATCTTGCTTCTGTGGGATAGAACTGAATCTCAGCATGGAATAGAACAGAGTTCGGCCGTGCGAGGATCTTGGTTGAGGAAGTTCCCGCTCCAGCGGGTGTTGACTACATTGCTCCACACTTTCTACTAGATTTTAAGTTCACAGCTTCCATTCTTGGTGGGGACGAATGGCGTGATGGTGTCACCCTTGAAAGTGGGCTTACTTATCGATGTGTACATCTATGGTTCAAAACTGAACAATAGAATCGGGAGAGGTGTATACTCAGATTAGCTGAATGTCAAGCTGTTCCTCTGTCTATCAGACCATTGTAGTGTCTTTTCGGTGGAGGTTGCGGCTATTTTTCAGGCAATTGACAGGCTTCTCTGTAATCTAATATTCGTGGTCCATGTTAGTATTTTCACAGACAGACAAGTGAATACTAAGTCCCTTGCTGGTGCTTGTACAGTGTCCATGATTGTTCCTGAATATCGTGCATCTATTGAGAAGATGTCGAGACATAGCTGGTCATAAAGGTTTTCAGAGCAACTCTGAGGCTGATGAGCTAGCTTTGCTTTGTACCTTGTTACCGGAGTTTTCATGCTCCTTCTTAATAGGAATACCGATGACATGGGTCAAATTGGCCATCAACAAAATTACCTTAAGGACACTAGGCGGGCTTGAGCAGATGAATCATCCTGCGCGATAACAAGGCAATCCATGAATGCGCATCGCACCAGGCAGCTATTAGGCTTAACTCAAAGAGCTTTGCGTTGAGCTGTGGAGGTTCTTACGAACCACTGCCTTATAGGTTCACCGACTTCTACAAGAGTTGTGACTCTGAAGACGAGGTGGAATCCGTCCTCCATCTTATATGCCAGTTCTCTTCACTGGCGAGGAGAAGGGTGGCGGCACTTGGAGGATAATTTTTCTCGAATCTGACCAATCTGTCCTTGGTAAATTTAAAAGGGATAGTGCGGTTCATCAAAGGCAGATGGTGGCTTTCTGACTGTCTGTCGGTAGGCCTCTGTCTAACAACTATGCCTGGAAGTTGAGGTACATCGTGAATGGGGCTCATCTTTCAATGACACCGTTTCACTTTTGAAACGACAAAACCAATTGGCTGATTGACAGTATCTCTTCAGCACCGTTTTAACAGCTGTTTTTTTTTTCAACCAATAACATATTTTAACACACTGCTGTTTCAAGTCTTGCATTGATCAAATGTATTTTATCAATGAAAGACTTGAAATCATCGAATCAATCCTTAAACAACAATGCAATCACACAGACGTCCCTCACTACATAAACCAAGTAGAGTGTAAAGTAAACATACACAGCAAAGAAAGGCAGTATTGTCATCCTTTTTACCTACAGTTCTTTTTTGAATATCCCCTAGTATTCTCGTTTTAGTAAATACGTTCAACCTTTCATTGCGTTTTTGGGGTTCATAAAGAAACAATACTTGACAAACTTAGAACTTTTTCAATTGAATTCAGATGTATCAAAATCAATTGAATTACTAAACTTCGAGATTTCTTAACAAGCTCGAAACTTCCCAGCATTCTTTGGCAAATCTATAGAAGATCTGATTATCACCAAGAAAGTCTGAACTGTATGTCCTGCAATTTTTTTTTTTTCGTGAATTCTGAACGAATCCCATCAAATCTGATCGGGGACAACAATCTAAAAGTGAACACTCCTAGACTTACTGAAAGTGGCTCGAAAAAAAAAACTATTGATGTCTTGATGTGATAAGTCATTGGTGACCAAATACAAAGTACACACTACTTTGAAATTCATTCTGATTTCACACGAAAAACAATATTTAGTAGACTAGCACTAAGTATGTTTGTCCTCTTTTTCGGTTTCGATTTTATGGAAAAGGATTTACTAGCTCGAATACTTTATTGACACTTGCCTACTACCAATTGGAATCCATAGACACATTTTTCACATCATTATCGTACAGTCAATGCTCTTTCTGATATGCCATTGTTGGATTATTCGATAATAGAATGGATTTCTCCTGGTCTGATTGTCGGTGTCAATGTGTCATCGTTTTTTTCTCTTTTCATGGTTTCAATTATATGAACTGATTTTTATCCTGCGGCAGGATTTACTGGAGTTTTTATGGCATGACTGTGTGAGTGGACAGTGGTTTTTGTGGTGAATTAATCTATGTAAGAGAATTTTATGCGGTTACAAATTTTATTTCATTATGAATTTGAAGAATTTGTTTCAAGTGTTTAATGACAGTATGAGTGGCAGTACGAATTGATTATGGAATGAAAATTTTTTATAAGCTGAGTGTGGCCACGTTTGTTTCGATGAAAAAAAATTAATGAAGGGAGATATTTTATTGTAATTTCTGGCCTAGGGGTTGAAGCTGGTTGAGAGCTTCTTTCGTAAATTTACAATCAATGTGAATGCGAGTGTAGATTGATTAGTTCCACGATTCACTTTACTCCTGATTAGCTCAGACTATTCAGTACTAGATACGAACGCTCAGGTTCTTCACTCAAACCTGAGTTCAAACCATACTAGGAGCCAGTGCTCTACCCACTAGATTTGACAAGAGGTTTGCTTGCTGTTTCATTTCTTCATACACTTTTTTTCGAAAATAAGTTTTTCGAAAAATTGCAGGGACACATGCTTGCGCATCAAACTAATCACTAATCAATATATCGCAAACGTTATCTTTATTTCTTTCCTCTAGACAAACCCAAAAGAGTTAAAGCCTTTGCCAACAATACCCTCGTTTTCAAATCATGAATAAAATCTTGCGACATTTCTTCCGCATTATTCTTTGCTCCGGGCATTTCAATATGTTCTCCTCCATTACATTCCTTTTCTGATAGCATAATTTTCCCGGAGTCATGTTTCCTTATCGCATTATTTCTCACAACTGTTCTTAATAATCTAAAATTAAATCTAAACTCCATCACCTTCTGTCCTGTAATTAATTGCTTCTGTTGGGGTTCCATTTGCTTCTCGGTATTTCTCCCCTTTTTCTTTGCAACAAACGGTAACCATGATTTCATTGTCAGAAACACGAATGATCAGGTTGCTTTTCGTCCGCCATCCAGATGGCTGGCGCTGTAAAAAGATAATTGTGTCTAGAGAATCATAATCATCCATAATAAATTCAAAAGAAAATCAAGGACAAAACTTTTTCCTTAAGCTTCCGTCCTGTCCGCCTTTCTGCAACTTATAAACACATTTAACCTCCTGTATAGCTTTACATTGTCCGGATGTCTAAAATTGATTCACATTCCATAGTTCGGATTTCATTCAGATTGTTTTGAATCAATTATTTATAAAATTGATCCAAATGCTGAGTTCTCTGCAGTATCATTTCTTGCACTCATATCCCATGTATTTTGCACACATTGAAGCATTATGTAGTATACTTTTGCAGAAAATATCGAAATCGAAATACGCTTTTAAGGAGATGCCAAGCAGATAGCATTTGGCATATAGCTTTCGATCCAGATTCCTTTTCATATGCTGTCATCCTTTGATAGCAACTATACGCTTCGTTCGTTTTGATTCATTTATAATTCGGACGGCCCATGAGTTAAATTCCAACCCCGAAAGAGACGCAAAAATAACAACAACACAATAAACAAATCTTTCGAAGAAAGAATGACAAAAATAAAGTGAAACAATAAAAAGGTTGACAAAGAGTATTAGAATCCAAATGAACACATACGATATCGTAGGATGTTGTGACCATTGCTGGGTTCAATCTTTGGACAAAATCCGTCTAGTGTACCCGGAAACTATGGAAGCAGAGACATGATAATCAAAGGGGAAGATGGCCACGGTGACATGTTAGAAGACGGCGTGATCCTTTTTTACGCTTTCATAAATATTTGATGCTACCGAATGGGAACGGACAAGGGTACGTTGAATATATTTAGGAAGGAAGTTATTCGGGGAGCAATAGTGTTGAGCCTAAACAGATATTTTGAGAGTTTTCTGAACGGATCTGAGCTGATGTTTGTTGAAAGTAAGGTCCTGGAAGGACATTTTCAATGGCCCATGTAAAAATGAATTATGCAGCTGAACCCGTTTTATGACACTTGAGTAGTGATTTGTTGCAAAGCGATAGATTAGGGAGCTTCAGAAGTATTTGTTTTGTTAATGGTGGTTAGAATTCGGTCATCCTATAGGCTCCTCGCAAACAACCGATTAGAATTAAATCTAAAAAAAACCGTTAAAGCTACGTCGGTATTTATATTCTCCAATCACATCCACCAATACGACGTCACTCCAAGCGTGGCCGTTTCGCCGAAAAAACTCGTCTCGACCGTTGACCACAGCCTCTCATTGTCCATGCAATGAATACGAAAAGTAGTAGAGCTTCTTACTCATCCGCTCCTTGCCTGTTTATTCATTGAAAGGTAAAATTTAGGACTTCGAGCACGTATAAAGAGATAGAAACTTGATTGTTGATTTCATTAAAAATTTATTTCGTCCGAACGAACTATTGAAGACTGCGATGAATGAACGAACGCAAAGAAACGAATGCGTGACATCCTTTTTAGGGAAATTTTCTGTGAGAAATGAGAAATGTATTGAAATTTGGTTTCGTGAATTTATATTGCTGCTCGATGCAACGAATTTAAATGAATGGCGTGCTTTCGAGGCATCGAAGATGCTGGAGAAATTACGGTTCTGTTGGATTGATTTGAATGCTACAATCAATTTCCCGTGAAGAATTGTTCTCATGGGTGTAATATAAACTGACTTGGGTTCGTCAAATAGATCGTTTATCAGATGAAATACACGAAATTGTTTTGCGTGCGGTCGAAAGTAAGGCAAAGATGGTACCGAGCTTTGTGCAACGACAATTCGATGATTTGAGTTTTAACACGACGGTGAAATTTTTTTCAGGAAAAAATCACCATTGAAAATGCGCATGTGGAAGTGATGGTGGCATATTCAATGTACCTTTTTGTATCCATATTTTGAAAGTATTATATTCACAGAAGATGAATCTTATTTTTGCCATTTTCAAGAAAAAATGTGTTTGCTTAAAGTAAGTGTGAATATTTGTTCGAAATTCTTTCGAAATTCATGGCTATTGAGTTAAAAAGGGTGTTTGAGTATGCATAAAACATAATTTTCATATTCAATCAAAAACGATGAAAAATCAACCGCTGGATATGAGAGTAATTAGTTCGCTTTCAATTATTGAATAGCAGAAAACTGTTATGCACTCTGCAAAGTTTATTGATGAACAATTGACAGCATTACTATTCCTGAAAGAAAATCATATACTTGGTACCTCTGAAAAATTTGTGATGTGAGCTTTTCAAAGTAAACATCAAACCCGCATTGAACTGAGCTTTGATAATTTTACCGTATGCTGTTGCATTATATTGAAATATTTGGGTTGAATGGGAATGGTTGGGAAAGATTCTCGAAGCGGATTTTCATATAAACGACTACGAAGTGAAATTTTTATCCCAGCGTAAACATATATCCTCAAGACGGTGTAAGGTCTTCATCCCATCAAAATATGCCTGGCTTTTTACTTGCTTGAGTGGAAACAACAGCTCCATCAATTGGAAAGGAGTGACATTCAGCCCCTGGAGAAACATCACCGACAAAACTAGGTATAAGAAAAAACAAAAAATTGTAAGAAAAAATTGTATCCCTAGTCACACCTTTACCCAATTTCCTTCCACCCATAAAACTCGCTCATCACGTACTCAGTCCCAATTTTCAATGACAACTGATAATTCTTCCTTATCTGACTGTTCCAATGCTTTTACTCATAATAATAATAATGCACTGATACCCCCAGCAGTTAACACGGCATCTTCTCCCTCAAGCAGGTGTACCAACGCTGCTAATAAACACTCCTCCAAGGTTTCCAGTCAGGCCGCCGCAAACTTAGCTCCTTCTACGAGCAATATAAATTATTCTTCTAATGGTAGTAATATGACATCTGAATCTCTTCGAAGATCAGGCAACCCTTTTAGGCATTTTTCCTAACCGATCTCAGAAAAGCCTCAAACTTTTTTACCACAATTGTGGTGGTATGAGAGGCAAACTAAGTAAATTGTACCTTGACGCCAAATCGTGCCATTTTAATTTACTCGCCATCACCGAAACATGGCTTAATGCCTCTCATAAGAATGAGGAGATTCTTGATAGTAGTTGGACTATTTACAGAAGCGACTGTGATTATTGTTCTACGGGTCAGTCGCGAGGTGGTGGTGTCTTACTTGCTGTTAGCAACACACTTTCAAGTGAGCTTGTAGATACCACTCCAAATGTTTTCTTCCAATGTATAATTGTTCGGATCTCCACTAATAACAACTCAATTTACATCGCTGTTGTCTACATCCCCCCTAGATCTGACGAGTCCATCTACAGCAATTTTTGTGACACAATATCTTCATTAGCAACATCACTTAGCGAAAAAGATAAAATAATAGTTTTGGGTGACTTTAATCGTCCGAATCTTTGCTTTGTTCCGGATGAAAATGACTCTTACCTTCTCCCCGTAAACCTTGTAGACACCAACGATTTCAATCTTGCGAGTGCCTTTTATGGTAATGATTTGCAGCAGGTTTCCCAAACTCCTAACCAAAATGGTAATTGGTTAGATCTTGTTTTCACAAATGCTTATGACGAAGTAGTGGTTAGTCCAACTAGTGACGCAGAGCATCTTTTTTGCAACAGTTTACACCATACAGCACTGTCAGTCGAACTTTCCACTCCAGATTCCACTTGCTTGAAAACTTACAATAACTCAATTGTATTTGACTTCCGTAATGCTGATTATGAAAGCATTAAACATGTTCTTGATACTACTGATTGGTCGACTACTCTTTCAACACAAGATCTCGAGACAGCCATTTCCTCTTTTTACAACAAAATATTTGACGCCGTTGAAAGATATGTTCCAAAGATAAAAAAAAAGAATAAATTGTCTGAGCCATGGCTTGATAGGGACCTTAGGCATATGCGTAATCGTAGGAACAAACTTTATAAGCTTATTAAAGAAAATACCGATGTTATTCCTGCTATTCAGGAAGAATATAATGAAGTTGCTAAGCAATTTTTAGCAAAGGCTCATGAGGCTTATGACACTTACATTAGAACAACCGGCGAAAATATAGTCCGCGACCCGAAAAAATTCTTTGATTTTGTTAATGTGAAACGAAAAACTACTGGCTATCCATCGTCCATGTTTCTTAATAATATAACGTCTTCCTCTCCTAAAGAGATATGTGACCTATTTGCTGATAGTTTCCAAGAAATTTTCAATGCACCAGACCCATCAAACTCACACCTTTCTTCCGCTGATTCAGCTTCAACAGCTTTTGTGAACCATTTAGAAATTTCCCGTGATGAAATACGTAAAGCTATTTTGGATCTCGACTGCAACAAAGGCCCTGGGCCTGATTTTCTTCCTCCGATCTTCTTGCGCAAGTGTGTAGAGCAGCTTATAGATCCCTTGCATATTTTCTTTAATAGATCACTTTCGTCGGGAATTTTCCCATTCTGTTGGAAGCTTTCGTATGTCACACCCATATTCAAAAATGGTGATCGACGCTGTATCCGAAATTATAGGGGCATTGCCATTTTGTCTTCGATTCCGAAACTTTTCGAAAAGGTGGTATACGATAAACTTTCTCCGCTTGTTGATTCCCGTTTGAACGAGCAACAACATGGCTTTAGAAAAGGTCGCTCAACTACCACGAATTTGACAATTCTAATCTCTGACGTTCTATGCAAAATGGAAAAAGGATACCAAATTGACGCAGTCTACACTGACTTCAGTAAGGCGTTTGACAGAGTTGACCATTCTACCTTGATTCTAAAGCTTCAGAAATTTGGTATTGCCGGGTCTTTACTCAGCTGGCTGACCTCCTACCTTCGCGATCGCACACAATGTGTAAAATTTCAAGGATTTTTATCGAAAAACGTTAGTGCTACCTCTGGTGTACCCCAAGGTAGCCATCTTGGCCCACTTCTTTTTAATATATTTATTTCTGACTTATCTGACGTCCTAGCAGGCATACCTCATTTACTCTATGCAGACGATCTCAAACTTTATCAGACTATTGAATCGAAATCGGATGCCCCCTTTCTCCAATCCAAGCTTAATTCACTTGATCAGTGGTGCAATATAAACAAGCTCTCTCTCAATATCAGCAAATGCCAAGTTATTAGTTTTTCCAGGAAATGCACGGTCACACACAATACGTACTTTCTCGGCAATAATATGCTAACCCGAGTTGATAACATTGCTGACCTCGGTGTTATCTTAGATGAAAAGCTCCGCTTCACGTTACACTTTGATAAAATGCTTTCTCGTGCGAACAAACAGCTAGGTTTCATCAAAAGACGTGCCAAAGAATTCCGTAGTCTGTGGGTCACAAGATCCTTATACACTTCACTTGTACGTCCTATTCTCGAATACGCTTGCATTAGCTGGAATCCCGCTTTTGAAACCTACAGTGACAGACTCGAGTCAATACAAAAACAATTTCTACTTTTCGCCTTGAGAGAACTGTACAACCCTTATGATTTTAATAGCTTACCCCCTTATGAGTTTCGACTGGGTCATTTAAACCTATCGACACTAGCCTCCAGAAGAATAATGATATCGGCCTGCTTCACATTCGACGTCATTAGAGGCGCTATTAATGTAGAATTCCTGAATAGTAAAATTTCGATAAATATCCCTGTGAGGAACACCAGGTCCATTCGTTTCCTAAAAGAATATTCACATTCGACGACATATGCAGCAAATGAGCCTATAAATAGATGCTGCAGAATATTCAACAGCATAAGTCACTTATATTCCCCTACGATTTCCAAATCATCCTTCAAATCCTCTCTTTTGCATGCCATCCATACCCCTAAACCTTAAGCCATAGCTTATATGTCAATGTTTTTATTTATTGATTGTTATTTATTAATCTTTTTGTTACTTTTTTCATTTGTTTGTTACTTATTTAACTTGTTTGTTTTTACTTTTTACTTCACTTTACTTTTCCATTTTATTTTTATTTTGTTATTTTATATAAGATTTTGTACCTTGTTTGGTGAATTAATAAAATAAAATATTTTTGTGTACAGAAACTCACAATATTCAATTCTTTATAAAATTTGCTTCGTTGCTTCATAGCTACTGTTGAAAAGTGAAAATTGAGTGTTTTTTTTTCATTTTGTATGAATTTATTCCCACGCTGGGCGCATTTTTTAAATGTGAGTTTTTTTAGGGAAAAATCGGAAAAAACTATCTTTCGTATAACTAGTGTTAGTATTGACGTAAATTCTTATGATTTTATTACTCGAGTGAGTAAATATAGTCTCTTTCTGGTTTTCTATCGATTTAAAAACTAAATTCGATGTAAAAATCTAAATGTAGCCGATTTAGAATAATTGAAGAGTTAAATAATTTTTTTTAGTTGGATTGATTAATTGACTTCGATTTTTGTTAAAGTTTTAAAATTTCAGCAAATATTTCGATATTTTCAAGTTTGGAAGAATTTTCATAAACATGAAAATGTAAAGGTAAAACTGATTTAAGTCAAACATTAATTCATCATTTACTTAAAAGAAACTCTCTTATTATTATTGCTGGTTGTTTTACTCGAAATTGTATTAGGCTTAGAATCAGAAAAATGTGAAAAACTGATCTGAAACAAATTAATCTGAATCGAGAAATTTATATGATTGACATAATTTTATAGGATGACATGATAAGCTTTATTAAAATCACTAAATTTCTATCCTTGTCCGATAAGATAAACAGCGAATATAATCTTTATAGTAGTCTGTTAAAACTCAAAGTAGGGAAGTAAAAAAAAACTTGGTCTACAGCGTATCAGATATTTCTCAAAGAAATCGAAGCTTATTTTTGCATTTGCTATCATTTATTTTGATGCTCATTTTTTTTACCCTGCACATGGTGACTGGACTGTAATTTTACACAGAAATCGTTTATGTTGTAGGCCTCATTGGAAAAATAATCGGTAAATCGAAAAAGATTATCACTTATTTTTCATTTTTTGGAATAAACTTAGAATTTTCGCAGTTGTTATTTGAAGTTTGCTCTTATAGCGTTAGGATCTGACAACTACCCTTGTAAAAGTATTTTGTGTGAACATTCTAGGTTCACAATGTTTAATTTTGTGGACTTCTCTACTATACATATTGCATGAATTTGACACACATGGAACTGGGTTTATTTGGAGCTAGTGTCTTGACCAAGATATTTGACTTCATCTGAAAGCGAAGAATTGCGGCGTTTATATTGACTCTAGCTCTAGCCCTTTCAGTTTTGGTTTCCTCGCAAACAATACAAGTTTCAGTTTACCAGGACCATGCTGTCAACTGTCAATTGATTTCAATGCGCCTTGTAAACTTCTAATTAACACATACATATTCTTACTGACTGTTAGTGTAACATGAGCTTTACAGTTAGTACAGCAAGGTTTCAACTAACACAGCTCACAAGAATGGCGTTACGATATCCTTTTGAGGACATCAATTTGTTGCTCCCGTCTTCAAATAACAGTGGGGTCAATGGCAATGTGTCATTGAAAAAACATCAAGCAACACGAGTTGTGAGCTTCTACTCTATCGTAAAATCAATGCCCTGTAGGGTTAAACTCCAGCGGACTAATTTACTAAAGAAGTACTGTTGGCTCATTAACCTTTCAAGGCTATTATGATCAACGATGACAGTGCAACAGTATAACAACACTAGACTATTTGCTCAGAATTGTTTGACATTGTGCACTACTGCTAAAGCTTTTTTATTCTGTGATGCTCTAGTTGTGTTCAGCAGCGTTCAATTTCGTGTACATATGAGCGAACAATGGGGTGCTCATGACCATCATTATGGTAGCGTCACGCTGATCTAAATTCATCAGCTGCAGAGTAGAAACTAACAAGACTTTAAATCAATCGATGACATTTTTTGCACCCCCAGTTTACTGAAAAGTATTTCTTTTCACGTGGTGTGGTGGTGTTTTTACACATGTAAAGTTTGTAGAAAACTACTATACACATTTACATTCTTCATCAATTGGTGTTAGATAATGTCTTTTAGATACGTCTGACTATTTGATTTCCTTTGAACGTTTTCAACTTTGATGGTCAGGTTTATGAAAGCTTAAGATATTTGTTAAATATCAAACTAGTTTAAGGAAGTCGTCAAGATAAACAAATTCTTTATCATAGCGTCTCAAAGTTCAAAATCATGACTCTTAAATGACAAAGGTAGGCAGGTATGCCTGGTAGGTATGCCTGGATGAAACGATGAACGGAATTTCCTATTTGAATCCTCATCTGAAAGATTTTCCCAGGGACATTTTTCAATTTTTGGCTTTTCATATATTGAGTGAGCTGAAAAAAAAACGTTCAGTTAAGGCCAACAAAAACAACGAATTTTTAAGATACAAGTCGTTCAATCGTTCAACCTCATATTTTATATTTAAAATTTTAAAAAACAACAGTTTGTGGACCGCAGAAGATATAGAGCAATGACTCTACTTATCGGGCTCTGTTTTTTGACGACTGAGAACGTATGGTTCCTTTTATCATCCGAGCTTTTTTGGCCTCCAGTGGGCGCCATCACACTAACATAAATCAACCAGATTCGGTTCGATCTGCGTGATGAATAGTGTTAGTTACTCACCGGTGTCGCAGGTTTTTCATGGTCATAGCACAACAATACACAACAATAGCACTAACACTAAATTACGGTTTTGCTGGCAGATCTATTAAACGCCCTTATCTTGTATGGTTATAAGCAGAGCCTCAAAAAATTTTTAAATTGTTAAAATAACACTTTTAACCCATGGTTGTTTTTTTTTTTTAAAAAAAATGTTTTCGGCTTTTTCTGACTTTTCATATGAAATTTAACAATTTTCTGCCATTTTCACACTTTTTGTAGAAATTTCAATACTTTTTCCCAATTTATTATAAAGGGTTTTAAATAGGTGGTACCCATTTTCAATCTTTAATGTAAACGAACTCTTAAGGCTAGTTTGTCAATTGTAAACGTCATTTTGCTTGTCAATGTCTACCATTTAGTCAATGTGAGGTACACAAACGAGCAACGATTACAAATTATCAAAATTTATTACCGAAATTCGGAGTCAGTGGTCGCAACTTTAAGAGCGCTGAGGCCGATTTACGGTCGCCATAATTGCCCCACTGCGAAGGCAATGCGCAAGTTGGTGACCAAATTTGAGTCGGAATTTTCCCTGCGTGATGTTCCTGTACCCGTGAGACGAGTTTGGAGAATATCGCTGCCGTAAGTGCGTCTGTCGACAACGACCCAAACCAGTCAATTCCACGCCGTGCTCAAGAATTGGGGCTCTCCCAGACAACAATAGTTTCTTGGCCTGCACGCTTACAAGATCAAGTTGACGCAAGATTTGAAGCCGCACGATCATTTGCTGCGCCGAAATTTTGCTGATTGGGCCCTGGAGAAGTTCGATACCGATCCGGATTTTCATCGCAAAATCATCTTTAGCGATGAGGCTCATTTCTGGTTAAATGGCTTCGTCAACAAACAGAATATGTGGTATTGGTCGGCCACAAATCCACATGTGTTGCACAAAACACCACTTCATCCCGAAAAACTGACTGTATGGTGCGGTTTTCATGCCGGCGGCGTCATTGGGCCATTCTTCTTCGTTGGATACAATGGCCAGCACGTTACAGTCAATAGCGAGCACTACAGAGCCACACAGCGGGCGCAACCATCGGCTTATTGAAGACGAAGTTCAGGAATCGCGTTATCTCGAGAAATGGCCCAGTCAATTGGCCGCCGAGATCGTGCAATCTAACGCCTCTAGACTTTTTTCTCTGGAGTTACGTGAAGTCGTTGGACTATGTCAATAAGCCAGAGACGTTAGACGAGCTCAGAGCCAATATTGAACGCGAAACTGCTGGCATATCGGCCCAAATGTGCGGTTGGGTGATCGAAAATCGGATCCAACGAATTGATCGATGCAAGCGTTCTCGCGGCGGTCATATGGCAGATATCGAATGTCATTCTTAAATGGCACACTAACAGCTTTCATTTGCATCAATACACATGCCAGTATCTCAAATATTTTGCGTTTTATTAAAAATTTAAATTTGGTACCTCTTAATGGAGTACATTCATATGATATGACAGTCAACCGAACAATATTTTTTTTTATATAATTACTCGACAGAAAACTGAAAGCGTCAACGTTTCATTTATTTTGATAAATAAACAAAGATAAACTTCAATAATGATTTAATGATGATTAAACTAAAGTAGATTTCCTGTCAAATCATGATTCATTCGTCGTTTTTGACAGTATATAATTAATACGAGTTGGAACAAACTGGAACAATTGCTGAATAAGCAATCATTGTTTTATTAGAAATTTCCTGTTTCTAAATAAATGAATAAATGTGAATCAGCTGTGAAAAATTTACTCGCTGTCATCAACGAGACCGAATCGTACAAAAATCGTTTTGATGCGCACATTGTCTTCATTCGTGCAATAAACATGTTCATACCGTGAGCAATAATGTCAATATTACCACTGATTTTTATTCCAATTGATTGCTTAATAGTTAGTTTTATTGCGACCATCAATCAAGCACAAAAGAAAAAGACAGTCTTGAATTCCGTGCGAAAAAACGAATCGGCGAGAATAAGTTTTAAAAGTACATTATCGGGCGATGAATCGAAAAACTGGAAAAAAAATCTTTCAAAGAATGCTAATGTAGATTTTACACCGACCTACCAGTGGATCATAAAATCAAATCAAATTTTGCGCCAATGACATCAGTCGATTCGGAACGTTCATTTTCCATTTAGAAGTACATTTTATCGTAGACATCACTCGCTCATTCAATCACACATCGCAATACTCAATGTCATTCAATACAATAAATTCGTTGACGATAAAAATGTTTCCGAAAAATGATACAGAATCAAGTTTTTTCACAGTTTTTTATGTTTGCTGCTCTATTTTATGAACATCTGAGTTAAATTGATTTAAAAGTTTTTATAACAATTTTTGGCCGTTTATTCTAACATTTTCACAACACTTTTTTGGGGCTCTAGTTATAAAAGTTTGGCGGAATCATACTTTTCCTTAAAAAAATTGAAAAATGTCTGTAATATTTCATTGAACTAAAATTTTACTTTGGTGATCAAGGCACCAAATCAAAGAACACTCTCTGTTGCCGATCTTTTGCTTCGAATATAAATTTCACTAGCACCTTCTTCACTCATTCTGCCAAGCATCGTCCTTAATCACCCTGTATTTCCAACTCAATCACACAAATGCGATTAAATAACAATTTATCACAAGACGATTCACTCTAGGGATTGGCCATGCAAATCAATTACCACTAATTGTAATTGCGCAGAATTCTCATCCTTTAATGACTCGGCTAGCAGTTATAATCCCACTTGCACCTCATATCGCTTCTCATAATCTGTTGGGACAATATGTCAAGCTTATCACCGACTCTCCTCATTTCATTCAACCACAAACCCTATCCATTCACTTACCAACAATTAGGAAAAACACCCCTCAATCCTCTTTCACACATGTTAAACCCATTTGAATTTATAATTAGAATTCATTATCTTGTGTTGCAGCAGCGTCATCATTACCGTTAGCAATCCGATAAAAGGGGCAAGTCTTATCTCGACCGTTAGCCACGATGCACGAGATACAACTTCACATCACCAGTTAACACTCATGATGGTAGTTTACCCTTTCTATCCCCTGGCTGGCTCCACTCCCCGCTGCCAACTTCTGTTCACTTTTAATGATTCATGCTTCGCATGCCAGATACTCATTGAATTAAGTAGAAAAACCCATAGACTGAACTCAAGTGGTTGTCATGATAGAAATCCAGAGCACCTGTAAAATTGTCCTTATCGTTTCGCAGGATGCTAACATGATCCAACAACGTGTTGAAAATAATTCGCATCCACCAACTGGTACAAACGAGTGCCTGATATCTGAAAGATGCGATTATTATCGTATGCTATAGTTTTGTCGTTTGGGTGTAGTTCTGCTAGTTTCTCGAGTTTCTATTCGATGAGTGGATTCCTTGAGGAAATTCATAGAATTATGATAGTTCAGGAAAACAGTCTGGAAATCAAGTGCGAACGTAGTTAGGTACGTGCGTGCTTACAGCCACGATGCTAAGGCTCACAGCTAATTTTCATCTAATTTTAATGAGAGCTGATGAAGTAATTTGATAAGGAAACAAGATACAACGCGTTTTCTCTCATTCACTGAAGTACCATTTGGTATCGCTCGATGCTTGGATGAAAGTTTTCGGCAATATTCGTGTTTCGAGGACGACAAGCAAAGTTTCAAAGTTGAGAAAGTGAAGTGTTGCGATGGGAGGTAGTAGGTAGATTCGTAGATTTGACAATAGGTAGGCGTTCAGGAAATTGTGGAATGGAGCTCCATAGAAATGTATAATTTGAATAAGATATCTGTAGGTAGGCTAGTTGACTTATTTCTTGCTTTTACATACTAAATTTTGGCTGTGACTAATTAATTAAGGGAGCAAAAGGTGAATTAATTAAACAATAACTTATTCAATTGATTGTTAACACAGACGTTTTCAGCTTTGATTACACAATGTAATATGAAAGGTTTTGCAAGGAAAAAAAGTAAAATATAGGAATAAAGTATTTTCGAAAAAGTGGCAAAGTTAGCTTTTATGGCAACAGTCATCATAAACCCAGAAAGCAAATACGAACTTACAAAATTTGTATTTTGAGTCGCAATACGTCAATAGTATTCACAACTATAAGCAAGATGTCAATAATAGTCATAAACTACAGATTCAGCAAATATCATTTCAGAAATATGAATTTAAAAGAAAAATTAAAATAAAATAATATTAAAATAAATAAAATTAATTGTTGTTTATTTATTTATTAATATATATTCAACAGACGAATCTAATTACTGAATATTATAACAAAAACCATAATAAAATAATAAAAAAAAACAAAAACAGAATAATCTTAATAAAAAAGACAGTATCAAGATGATTATAAAGAAGGAAAAAAATAATAAGAAATAAAATCAAGTTAAAAAAATACAAACTAAAAAAATAAGAAACAAATCATTAAAAAAAGAGAGAAGAAGAAAAAAAGAAAAACTACAATAAGTTACGTACTAGTATACAAAATATGATTTTTCAAAAAAGTTTTAAAAGCGCGTAATGTCGGAGGTAGAGGACCAAACTGTGAGTTATTGTGTTGCCTTGGTAACCGCAATAGTGGAGAAAAAAGTAAATATCAGTACGCGCAAATGGTACACTAAACACAACGGTAGAACGTGTGCCATGAACTGCTTCACGGACAGAAACGTGGTTACTGATGTCAGAATTAACTATTCTACAAAATAATTTATAGAGTAGGCACTCATCTAGGAAAAGTCTGCGTGATTCGAGGGAAGGAAGATTTAGGAACGAAAGGCGATCACTATAAGGACGGTGAGGAAGCTGAAATTTGAAGAACAAGGTACGAGTAAATCTGCGTTGAACAGATTCCAACGCAGTATTTAAGTAGACATAATGAGGACACCACACTTGACAGCAATATTCAAGGACAACACTACGCACAAAGGAAAGAAAAAGGTGTACACAGGTGGAAATATTAACGAAAGATTTGGAGGATCTAATAATGAAACACGATAATTTAGAGGCCCTGGTAGTTATATATGAAATATGCTTATCAAATTTAAGCTTAGAATCAAATATTACACCACGATCTCTTTAATTATCAACAACATTAAGAGGAGAGCCAGAAACAGAGTAGTACAACATTAAAGGTGAGGTTTTACAGGTAAAAGACATTTTGTGACATTTCGCGATGTTCCAAGTGAGAGCATTGGCGCAGCACCAAGTCTGTAAGCTATTAAGGTCATTTTGCAAAAGCGTACAGTCATTTTGTGACTCGATCACTCGAAAAACCTTGAAATCGTCAGCATATAACAGGCAAGAAGATTAGATTAAAGGAGGTAGATCGTTTATGAACAAAAGAAAGAGAAGGGGACCAAGAATAAATCCTTGCGGAACACCTGATACAGGAAAACAGAGAATTGAAGAACAGGAATGAACAGTTACAATACAGGTACGACCATATATGTAAGAGTTTATCCAAGAAAGAATAGGAGCAGCTATGCCACCGTTCCTTAGCTTTTGAAGAAGAAGGTTATGGTTGACAGAGCCAAAGGCTTTGGAGAAGTCAGTGTATAGAACGTCGACCTGCTTTTGATGGTCAAGAGTGGATGCGACCATATGTGTGAAGGAAAGAAGGTTGGTTAATGTGGATTTACCTTTGACAAAGCCATGCTGCTCATGAACTACGGTAGGTTGAATAAAGAAGTAGACTCGCATGTAGACTACTTTCTCAAGGATCTTGCTAAAACAAGGAAGAAGGGAAATGGGACGGTAGTTTGAGATGCATGTACGACCGCCAGCTTTATTTATAGGGAAGATATTGGCAGTTTTCCAAAGAGAAGGGAAAGAACCAGAAGATAAACTTATATTGAACAAGATAGAAAAAGGGACGCACAGAGATGATGAAAGAAATTTAGCCAAGATATTTGGAATACCGTCGGGACCACAACCGGTATTGGCGTCGATATCTTCCAACAGAAGTTCAATTTCTAAAGGGTTTGTCCGAAACGAATATAATTCAGGAAAAGAGGAAAAGATAAGATTTTGGGAATGAGGAGGGAATTGTTATGAGAATAAAGAGGAAAAGTAAGAAGCAAAAAGTTCATTCACTTCGAGCGGAGTAGAAGCAGCTGTATCACCCAAATGCATACCATTGGATGGTGCGAGAGTTTTTCAAGGAACGGATGAATGACCAAAAGCATTTCGGTTGGTTGGTTCTGATTGAATCTGCAATGCCAGCAATGTAAGTGCACATCGCCTGTCTGGCAGCTTCTTTCGCTATAGAGCGTAGTTTTTTTTATAAAAAAGGAAGTCAGTAGGTGAACCAGATCTTTTGTATAAATTACAAGCTACATTTTTAGCATCGAGTGCGACTGCAACATTATTGCTGAACCAAGGAGCATCATTCCGTTTTTTAAGACGATGAGTTATTGTGAATTGCGGAATAAGTTTTGAGAGGAAAATATATAATTTGCACAAAGCATCATCAATGTCAAGACCACAAAAGAAAGAGAACCAGTTAATTATATTTAATTCAATCGCCATTCCAGTGAAATCAGGTTTGTGTGTTTATCTAAAGTAGTGTGTTCGACTTAGTTGCAGAAATAAAATGACATTCCAAATGGCATTCTTTTCCTATGGTTCTTTGTCTTTTCTTGTAATTAAAAATTTGTTTTATAAAAATTTATATTCATGAGTTCACATAGAAACTAATATAAACATATGTATAAATATTTGTGATATTCATCAGCCACATATTATATCCATACATAGTCAGAAGTCATAGTCAGAAGAATACATAGTCAGAAATCCAACGAGCTCTTTTGCTAGATACACGGCGGCGAAGAAAAAATTGACCAATGCCATAAAAAGATGCACATATTGATAATTCACAGACTAGTAAAAGGATGGAAAGCTACCCGCTTGGCGCATATTTGGAAGGAAAAGGGAGCCCTGACATTTTATCTGCGCACCTTCACATCTGCATGCTAGACATGATGAGGAAGCTCCTCGATCGGTTGTTGAAGCCATGGCTGCTGTCGGCAATTAGCTGCTGCTTCACCCGATAGGCAACACGACTTTTGAAAAGAACATTTCATTGCTGATGTCGTCTCAGCAGCAGTTGGATCGGTAGTCAAAGGTGGCATGTCAAAGAGCCAGTCCGGTTGTCTTGCTAGTGAGACTAGATGTCCCAAATGACTTCAATTCGGCGAAGTAGATGTACGCTCATCGGACTCTTTAGTATGATTTTCATATTTCTGACCACTTGTCGGTCATGATGCGAAACTATAATAGAGGTCAATGGC
Organism: Nemotelus pantherinus; assembly: GCA_963978885.1. Classification (NCBI taxonomy): domain Eukaryota; kingdom Metazoa; phylum Arthropoda; class Insecta; order Diptera; family Stratiomyidae; genus Nemotelus; species Nemotelus pantherinus. The sequence continues at coordinate 45,934,554 of OZ022265.1, read as the reverse complement.
TGCTGTACAACAGGGATGAAGTTTAGAGATAAGACCCTCTGGAATATCGTTTACGATAAACTGCTGCGCCTGATTCGTTGAAGGTGATTTTATTGGACAGGGACACAACATTGATGAAGCCCCTAATAACATCAAAAGTAAAGCAGGAGCATATGACTATCCTCCGCGAAGATAGACTTGATAGATTTAAGAGACTTAGCCTGTATCTGTATGAAGGTAGATTATCAAATTCGTAAGAATTATACAGATCTCTCAACGCAAATAGCAAGAACTGCTTCTGCACCGATTCGAGCCTATCGCTATGGACATCAAAGATAGGGTGCCATACAATACATGCATATTCGAGCAATGGCCGAACTAGAGCTATGTATAAAGACTTCGTGACCCATAGGTTTTTGAATTCCTTCGCACGTCTTTTGATGAATCCAAGCTGCTTATTAGCCTTGCTTAAGACTTTGTCATAGTGTAAATTAAAACGCAGCTTTTTATCCAAAGTAACACCGAGGTCGATGACATTGTCAACATTATTGATTGCAACATTATTGAGGCGGTAATCAAAATTTATATTACTGGTTTTGCGGGAAAAAGTAATGGCTTGACATTTACTGACATTAATGTCGAGATTATTTTGTTTGCACCACTGCTCAAGAGAAAGCAGTTTCGATTGAAGGAAAACTGAGTCAGATTTCGATTTAATTGTGTGGTACATTTTCGCGGATGTATCTTTGCGGAGTTAAGCTAATAACGTGGCAGTGGTATTCATTTTCAAAACATTGAGATCACTCAATTCAAACTTAATCAAGTCTTGGGGAGGTTAAAATGGTGCGGTTCAACCATAGCCTACAGTGAGCACTGTCTATGACAGAGATTGTCATTCTACTGAAGCGGAGGATAGCGACTGCCATTTCGATGACAGTATATAGATGGTCAGGATCGATGACCCCAGCAAAACCTCAAGGAGGCTTAATTGCAGACGCACTCCATAATAAGAAGTTATAGTCAGAATCAAGCGTATAAGTGCCCTGTGGATTACCAGTAGCTTCCGCACTGAGACAGAAGATGTTGTGCAGCTGGGCTGGAGAGTGGTCTCCATAGATCTACTGCCAAAAGAGCGGAAGGACCATTACTTCATTCGAAAGTACAAAGTCTCTAGCTTTGTACGTAACGCTGGAGTGCAAGAAGCAAAGGTCGCTGAACAGATAAACTAAGGGCTGTCCCAGTAAAATTTGACCCTTATATCTTTGAGAATAATTCCGTATACATACCTGCTCCAGATCTTTAAGCTATATCGTAACCTTCAATATATATTATATTAGTATTCATTCATCCGGGAGCTCCTTAGCTAGCAAAATGGAGTCGAAACAAAAAAAGGACGACAGAACATTATTTTCAAATGCGTGGAAAATCCCAAAATCAAATTTTCAAAGACTGCTTAGTACCTTAGAACGTCACTTTCAATGGTCAAACAAGTAAAAGCGAATTATCAGAAGAGGTTAATTACCACTAAAAAATGAGGACCAGGTAGAAAATTTGGAAGCATAGACGGACTTAGCGAAAAAAGTTGTCAGGAAGCTCGATGCCAAACCCAATATTTCCGTTCGAGCCATGGGAGTAGTTGCTGATATATCGAAGCTAATGGTCGAACCAATAAAGAAACGGTACAATCTGAAAACATGTAAGGTGCTGAAAATTCCAGACCGATCCGAGGAAAAGGAGAATTCAGCAAAAAACGAAGGCTCGAAAATTATACGATCAATATGAGACGAAATTCGATTGTCTCATTTTAGATCACGAGACTCGTGTCAAAGTGGACCTCAGGCAGATTCTTGGCTATGCACTTTACACTGGTAAAGTGAAAGGTCAAGTGAAAAAAGTATTTAAGTTGAAGAAAACCAGTAAAGTTCCTAAACAGAACATGGTCTGGCAAGCAATTTGTCGATGTGGTTTAGGAGAGATATTTTTATAGCGTAAAGCTTAGTACTGTCTTTCATCAACTTGATTGTTGCTGTCAATTGCAGAAGCGATTACATGAGTAAACTCAACAAGGTTCGTATATGTGCTCCGGTCTTTTGCAAAGCCATGTTGTTGCGCTGCAAAGACACAGGAGAAGGTATCATAGATACGATTTACCAGCACAGAGACTGACATTGAATAAGATGGCTAAAAAGACACAAAGGAAAGACTCAAGATTTTTTAGGAAAAAATTGGGAATACCATCCGGGCCGGGAGAACAGTTAGAGTCAATTGAAGACAAAAGCAATTCAACCTCTAAGGGGTTAGTTACGACTGAAGAGAGACTAGTAGGGAAATCAAAGGAAAAGCAGTAAGTAGCAGGAATCGATGGGATAGCATAAACAGAAGAAAAAAATATAGCAAAGAGCTTGCAAATGTCAAGAGGGTTGGAAGCAGTAAAGGCATTAAACACTAGGAAGTCAGAAAGAGAGGAGGAAGCTTTTAAGGAGCGAACAAACGACCAGAAACTTTTAGATTTATTCGAGTTCAAAGAAGATTCAACAGACCAGGAATATGTGAGAAGTGCTAATCTAATTTCTTTCTTGGTAGAGGAACATAAACGGGAAAAGATAGCATAATCTTCACCAGACCGGGAATTAAAAAATTTCAAACGTGCTGAATTTTTATCTCTAAGGGCACTCATTACCCTCGCGGTAAACCAAGGGGGGTCACGTCGAGGTTGGCAGGCAATTTTTTTTTTTTGAAAGAAGCTGCATATCTTCTAGGCTGGCTATCAGTCGTAAATTTGACGCAGTCAAAAATATGAGGAGTGTAGCCGAGCTTCTTGCAGATGTAGCCTTCCACTGATTGATATGCATAGAAAGAATCAATTACTTATCTCCCTTTCAACACGTTTTCTCTCTCTTCCCTGTTTCAGTTACGTTTTTTCGACTTATATCAGCATATTATTTTGAAAAGTATTCGTATTCGGAAAATATTACCTATCTAACTGTGGTATTTTTGTCAAATTTCAATTCATTGGATCCTACATTTCTTCGCTGCACATAGAATTTTTCATAAATTATTATCTCAAGTGTTTTTTAGGCTTTCATACCAATAGTCAGGTGATTATAGTGAATTTTAGTGTGCTTTTGTTAGACTATCTAATTTCGACTAGGTTTTGGTTGAAATACGCAGATAAAACTCCATGAAATAATGAACATGCCATCACCTTATCCAAAAGCAGGAATTGTCTTACAAACATGCAATTTTGTGATTAGACTATTATCCTGAATTTGTTTTTTGCTTAACTTTTTCTTCCGTTCGAAATATTCTCTTATCATCTCCAATGACTTTAATCAGGCGCATCTCGCGCAATTGGTATTGCGAAACCAATTTTGATTTTGTGCCCACTTCAATATTCCTGAATCACTACTCAAAAAATCTGCTAAGATGGGCCCTAGTTTGGGTCAAAATGAAAAAGCTGCTAGATTTATAGATGGATTCCACTTGTTGAGATACATCATAGAAGACGTAAAGTTCTCGGTGGACGAACTGATTTTTCAAAGACTTTTTCTAGTATCAGCCGGCAGATTTCAGCAAACAATACTCCTGGCTGTTCGAATGCTGACAATATCTTCAAGAAAAGAGAGCACTTTATCATAGGAATGCGCAATTGCGAGATGTTTGACTTAACTGCCTCTATTTTTAACAATTCCGACACATCTCATAAGCTTGAGTTAATCTTAATTATTTACTTAACGGTGACATGCATTCGAGACAATCAGATAAAATGTCTCTCGATCGAAAAAAATCGAATGAATCATCTCGCAATAATGCATTTGTTCTGTCGAAGTACGTGTACTTTCATAAACAAAATTCTAACGGACACTCAAGTTTTGACAGCTATTGGCTTCGGCTACGAGCTACAACATTGTACTTGATCTTGATCTACAGTTCCAAATAAAAATCGATCTTAAGCAATTGTAGTGTATATTAAAACCTAAACAAATAAAATGTCAACACACATTCAAAATATACACTTTATGATTGTAGCGACATCCCATGAAAGTGGTGAGCACTAAAATTAGTAGTTGACTTAACTTAGCGAAGGCAAGAACAAATACACTTAATATTAAAAATAACATTAAAAACCAAATCCATACATGTTAGTATATTTTTCATTGGCTAAAAATTTTACTATATAAGACTTACTATATATGAGTTAATAAAGTTAGTATGTTCGCCACGCAAGATTTACAAACATAGTGACCCATATATAAAACTCATTTATAATATTACATGGCGATCCTGGCAGGATCGCCATGTAATATTATAAATGATTTTATAATAGGTCACTACGTTTGTAAATCTTGTGTGGCGAAATTGGTCGTCGCGTAGCAAGATTACAAACGCTAGTGGCGTTGAATTAATAAGAAAACTAGGCTTCTTGATTTTGAATTGATCAGTCTGTCTTGGAACGCCAGCCCAGTTTGGCGACCATACAGACTGATTCATTCAAAATCAAGAAGCCTAGTTTTTTTATTAATTCAATGGCACTAGCATACAAATGCTAGTGCCATTGAATCTTGCTACGCGGCGACCGATTTCACCACGCAAGATTTACAAACATAGTGACCCATATTATAAACTCATTTATAATAATATACAATCAAGTCGAGGAGCCTAGTCCAGCAGTAGAATGCAACAATCTTACAACTGAGTCGAACAGTCAGTTCGAACAAATTGAACAACATGAAGCAATATTTCAGTGATTGAACCTAACTATAATATCTATAAGATGAAAGATTTTTTGACAGTTGAATAGAATATTTGCTCAGATAAAACATTAACTAGCAGAAATAGCAAATATAGTGCCACTATTGCATAACTTTCGGTGTTGTATTTGATTTTTCGAATTAGTTTTTTGCATATAGGTGCATTTTGATTTTTCCTTGTAATTTGAATGTTCATTCTAGGAATTTAAGAAAAAAGCAATCATCAATACTAATAAGTCATCAAATAATTTTATATAATCTTTCTAATAATACTAACAATTTTTTCTTAGCAATAATAATTTTTCATGTCTATTAGATGAACTTTCACAATAAGTAGATTTGCATGTTGCTAGGTTGAGACAATTTCATATATATAATGAGCGCATGATTAGAGATTTAAGCAGCATGTGATAATTCTCCAGTGGTAATAAAGCTTAAAATAATTTTAAGACTTGGCTCAATGTTATATTTTTGATAGCATTGAACGAATAATATAACTGTAGACTAATCATGTAAAGCCTTTGGATCCTAGTTTTGTCCTGGTAAGTAGCTGCTGATTTAAATAATTGAACACTTGGTGATATATCCTTTGGAGATTTCATGTGACTTACGCATTAATTTTCTCATTTATGCTAACAAGTTCATTTTCATTTTTAAACGAATTAAAAAATAAATTTTAATTTACTTAAGCTCTCGTTTTTCTTTTCTTCTTTCCAATTTTAACAGCTTGACCGTTTTTCTAACATAATACGCTTACTTCTATTCATAATAAATATCTACCACAATAACAATCAGGAGCTTCATTACTAACATTAGCCGGAATATTTGGTATCTCGGTATCAGAAGTTTTCTAATTTTACATTTTGATGAGAGATACTGAAGACTCCTGCTAAACAACTCAGCGAGATCAAATTTGGCTTCATATCATACAATCATGGTGTTTTTTTCCAGAGATAAATGCGTGTCAGATATATTTGATACTAATGTGCGTGATAGTCATAAATCTATCAATGGATCGTGTAAGAAGCTGAAATAGTATAGAGTAAGAGATAATTTGTATTTTCAAGCAAATTGTCTATTGGATTTTGTTGGTCGTAAAAATGTGAGTGTAATCGGGAGTTTCGGTGAGTCATTCAAAGTGATTTAATAAAATTATAGATATTTTGAAATTCCTAATTTGGTTCTGTTTCTGTTTAATTTTGTATAGTTAGAATGAAAATTTGTTCTTGTCACAATTATTTTCGCTGATTTTGTATGATGTTGAGTTGGTTTCGATCGCATTTTCGCTTTGATTATAACACAAAGATTGATTTTGGCTTTTTGATAATACTTTGATTTGAGGATTGCGAATTGCATGTAATGGTTAATTTTTCATAAAAGTACAAATACTCAATAAAACCTTTAAAAAATCCATTTTTCTTCTATATATTTAGGTATCAAATTTAAAATCTATAGATTGAGATGTCAAATAGATTTTATTACTTTTGACAGAAAAACTAGAGCTTAGATAATATTCTTTCAATAAAGAACATATGAATAAACTGAATATATCACTAACATTCACTTTTACGCCTAATTTCTAACACAAACTACATCATTTGATCAATTCCCTAGATGGTTTAAAAAATTTCAGGAAGGTTTGAAAAAAGATTCCAATAATATCAGCACGATTTGAATCAGAGCTGTTCGCTCCTTTAAATTAATGCCTGTTTGGAATTAGGTCATAGGATAAGCACTAGACTTAATTGCAAAAATTCATGCTAGACAAAACTATTTGAAGATCACAAACATATTAGAAAACAATATCCTTGATGTTTATCTTACTAAATCGTTCTTCGAATTCATTTCAACTTGCAATTCCGGACCGACTTTGTCACCGGAAATCACTTAATACTCCGACAGTCACATAAAATTTAACAGTTTTGATATGAAGTTATGTGTAAAAAGCCGTTTAATATCGTTTTCCAATCAGTTTAATATAATTTCTGCCGGAAGAAAGAAATTCCACCATTTAAATGTAATATACGCTATTGTCATATGCATGCTTGAATTTTCTAAATTAAATCATCATACAATGCTGAAGTACAAGACTCATCAATTTACTCATTTCAAATTTCAAATCAACATATATTGCAAACATGTAACTCATTCCACCATTCTTACAGCATACCGTTATAATTCACGCTAGAATTCATCATATTCTATTCAAAACGTACTTGACTCGACACAATTTCAAATGTCACATCAAATCTAAACGACAATCGGCCATGCGTCAATCATTACAAGCATGCACAAGTACAGAAAATAACAAGACAAAATCTAATAAGCATTGAAATGTACAGAATGAAAATCTTTCACGCGAAAAAACTCATACACGAGTCATTGTCACTTCGTATGGAATCATGCGAAATTTCTACTACCCACATGGGGCGCAATATTTGTGACTCATTTTGGGTGAGGTTGAACCAGTAGAATGAACAGAAGCATGTTTGTTTATTCATAGAGACGAATTTTGTAGCTTTTGCGTACGGAAGAATGATTTCTTGCTTTTCAAATATTCCTTAAAAAGAATAACAAACGAACTGGTAAATTCACGTCAACACAATTTATTAGCATTAATAATGATTTTTTTATTCGAAGTCAGCAAAGACTTATACCTTACTTTATCAAGCAAAGAATAAATGATGACCTTAATTTGACTGTTCAGAAGTTTTATTTGTATTCGCTATGACACTGCGCTCGGATGAGTTGATTTCTAGGTTGAAGACTATATGGACTTGAAGGAAAAAGGCAAAATTGTGAATGATACAGGATGTTCATTGATCAATGATCAACTTATCGTAATAAAAATATAAGTTCGTCCACTAAACACATGAAATTTATTTTCAATTATCATCTTTCTAATCATACCAAGTACATATGTTAAATTAAGTAAGCAAAAATAAATGCTACCTACACATCGAAACCATCATTTTAAGTGTCTAAACCGCTTTGCAAGAGCTTTAACCTTTAATTGGAATATTCTATGATATTCTAGATCATCAAAATCAATAACACCACTCTTCAACCCAATTCATCCCACAACCGTGTACTTAATCACCAACGCTCATTATCCACATAGCAGCCGAATGCTTAACCTCCCATCAATGACCTAAATCGTTTTCATATTAGTCAAGCAAACAAACTGGACAGTTTAAAAGGCATTCTTCTTAAAAATGTGCCATGTGATCCCATTGTCTTTCATTTTTCTCTGTTTCTATTTATATTCAATCTCCTATAGATGGTATCTGCCATCAAAAAATATCTGTCAACTCATATTATTCAAAAGAATTTCAGTGTAGGAGTTAAGAAAAATCTTAAGTCGAACTGCGTACAGAAAGCTAGATTTGTAAACGTCTATCGTAGATAAAGACAAACATTTTTGTGTAGTGTAAGTGGCAAACATAGTTAATCCATTTATAATTTATGGAAATATTAGATTAACGTCATATTTGCATTTGTTTATAGCAAAAACCACTGCCTGTTGACATTCCCGGACTCTTTAATCTTGCGTAGAATAAAGAAATGGAACACCAACGACTTAACCTTAGTGCGTTCATAATGTCGTTGTTCTACTTTCGTGTGACTCAAATGTTGGCGTGAACAATTTGCGAGGTTTTTTTCCGCATCATTGTTCGTTCGGTGATTTTGTTGTTTGTTTGTATAATTGCTTGAATGAAATTGTACACAATTGGCTTTTGTTCAAATGGTGACAATGTACCGTTTGATATTGTGAGTAACCGTGGGCTGTTAAAGGATAACTGAAGTAATTATACGAATCGTTTTCAGTTGAATGGAATAATGATGTGTGTCAGTAGAATGTGGATCGAACTGTTCTTTGATATTTTGCTTATAGGAAATGAACATAGATCTGCATTTCAAATTAAACTGAATACCAAATGTGAATTGAGAATTTTATACTCAAGATAGGAACTCTCTGAAACTTCGGTTGTGTTCGTAGGTGTAGGCTGAAAGTAGAATAATTAACTTTGAACTGATGCAAATTGATGTTCGTGTTATTTTAGAAGAATAAATATGCATTTGATAATGAGTCCAAAGAGAAACAACGAAGAAAATTTAAAGAGTCTGCGAAGTTTATCTCTGCGAGCTACGTATCCTTCAAGAGATATATCTACATAGCATTAAGAAAGTCATCTTCGCTTGTAAAAACGTGAACTTGTATATTTGGCAATGATTATTCTACTCTTTAGAACTTTATTTAATAATCTGTTACGTTGTAACAAAATGGGCCAACGAGTGCTCACGTCCGGTACGTAGATATGTATAAAGGAAAAAAAATACAGCCTTCTCAGGGGAGGACTGAACAACCGTGAAAGCTCCACCACTCCACACCGTTAGGGTAATGATGTAACTACAACTCGTAGGTTGTTAGCGATTGTAGCATCCGACCTATGTAGTGTACTTTTAGGATGCTGGCGTTATAGATATAACGTTGTAAATGAAACGCGCAAACGTAAAACAACGATCTACCGACGATCTACAACCAAATATTCGATATCGAAAAGGTGACAACAGAAATCACCTCACGATACACCTCAAAGGATACCTTGATACGCGCTCCTTAACATTACATGACCACTTGCACTTTCACACTAGCTGAACAAGTACAATCCATGCAATACCAAAACTCATCTGGACGGATTCACTCAGATGCTGTGGATGAAAGACAGACAGCCACCTTTATCACGGATTTCCTTGACTTTAGAGCCACCCTTTCCGGTCACATAACCAGCCAAGCTCAGATAGATTAGCATATTAACATCGGTATCATCTTCTCGCTCTTCGAAGTACCTGAATATCTCTTTTACAAAGCTAATAACCGATTCTGGATTGGAAGAAATGAGAATAGTGCGTTCGGGTCCTTGGCAATTGTCGACAAACATAGTGGCTTTGAACTAAGATCTTAAATCTTTCGGATATGTTGGCCACCTTAGCCAATCATGGCACCAGCGATCCTGCTTGAAATCTTTAGACAGATCATCAGCTTGACGTTTCCTCTCGGAATCATCGACGACCTGGGAAACAAACTAATTTCTCACAAAGAAAAGGATCCTGGATTGAAAACAAAGATACTTATCTGACATCATCCACCTCTGCCGCAATATAAGTTCCTGATACCCAACAAAATGTATTCAAAAAATCCTTATCCGGAACGTCTGGGGTGAATCCTATAGCTACCTCAAAGTACTCTTACGCCGCAACAATTATTGCACAGGCCACTAGTAGTGCAACGGATAAACGAAAATGTAGTTTATTACCCAAAATAATTATGACAATTTGAGATCGTCAACACAAACGCGACGGATGTCAAATCAACACGGTTCAAATGATAACACTGGTCTACAAAATGTAACTTTTTGTGTGCCTTTCAATTGAATACTTTATTTTTATATTGCTTTGAGGTTACTGAATAGGAAAACAAGAATATGTTTTATTAATTAGCTTTTATTTTGGAAATATACCTAATATACAAAATTTGGCTTTTAGTAACACGTTAAAGTACAAAACATTTTATAAAAAAAAAACTATAATAATTATTTACTATTATTTTTTGCTTTTTACTTATATAAAATTGGAAATATTACAATTAAAAAAAAAAAACGTATTTAATTAAGAATTTCTCTTCTTTTTCGTTTGTCTCTTGTAATCACTACTATTGGTATCTCTTTTCAAATTCCAGCAGTAGTCCGCTAACATTGACGCATCCCATCGGCCCTGGTATCTCTTTTCCATTGTCGAGATATCTTGGTGGAATCGTTCACCATGTTCGTCACTCACATCACCGCAGTTAGAAGGGAAAAAATCAAGATGAGAGTGAAGAAAATGAATTTTTAGGGACATATTGCAGCCCAACTGTTGATACTTTTGAAGGAGATTGTTCACAAGTTCAACATAATTTTCATTTCTCTTATTGCCCAAAAAACCATGAACGACTGCTCTAAAAGATTCCCATGCTTCTTTTTCAAAGCCCTGTAAAACTGAATCAAAGTTTTGGTCCTTTAGAATCTCTCTTATTTCAGGTCCGATTAAGATTCCTTCTTTAATTTTGGCGTCGCTTATACGTGGAAATTTACTTCGCAGGTATTTGAATGCTGGTCCATCCTTGTTGAGAGCCTTCACAAAGTTTTTCATTAGTCCCAGTTTGATATGTAAAGGTGGTAGAAGAATTTTTTGGGAATTAACTAGAGGAAGGTGCTTGACGTTCTTTTCTCCAGGATTCAGGCTTAGTCTACGATTCCAATCTTTTTTTATGTAATGTAAAGATCTAGCCCGACTATCCCACTCGCACAAAAAACAACAGTACTTGGTATAGCCCATTTGTAAACCCAACACCATTGCTATGACTTTTAAATCACCACAAATCTGCCATTCGTGCTCTGAGTATGATATAGCATCTAAAATTAATTTCATATTTTCGTATGTTTCTTTAGTATGCACAGCATGGCATAACGGAATCGATGGTTGTGTGTTACCATTATGGAGAAGAACAGCTTTTAAACTCAATTTTGAGGAGTCTATAAACAGCCGCCATTCCTGTGGATGGTATTCAATGTTCAAAGCGTTCATCAAGCCATTTACGTTATTACAGAATGCAAGCTGGTTTTCGGATTTGAAATAGGGTATCAAATTCTTCTGACGATATCTGTATATACTGATTTTGACATCCGATTGAAGCAAATTCCATTGCTTAAGTCTCGATCCTAGTAATTCCGCTTTATCTTTTGGCAAATTTAAATCTCGTATAAGGTCGCTGAGTTCATCTTGCGAAATTCTATGAGGTTCGTCACAAACAATATTGTCACCCACAAACTGTGGAGATTGTGAGGTTGTAGGCTCATTGTAGTCAACTTCCATTGAATTAATCGCTTCTTCATAATCTTGCTGGTATTCTTCGGGAGGTCGAGGAACAGGTAAATCGATTCCGTGTGGTACAGGTCGCGATACAGAGGCTACGTCAGGGTATACTACGCTTCGTTTCTTTTTTCGTGAAATACCATGCTGGATGGGTGGAGTCAAGCAAAAGTAACAGTCATTCGCATGATTGGTAGGTTCCCTCCACATCATTGGTACACCAAAAGGCAATGAACGTTTCTGTTTGTTTAGCCACTTAATCAGATTTGTGTAGCAAGTTGTGCAACTAAAATGTGGTACCCACGATTTGTCTTGGTTTTTAATTTTAATTCCAAAATAATGGAAGTAAGCAGTTTCTAAACGTTGTGTTATTGAGTATCTTTGGTTTGTAAGGGTCACCTTACCACAAATGTAGCAAAAATTGTCTGCACTATTAACACATTTACGCGACATAACGAAAACTGTAGATTTTTCACTAAAAATGTCAAAAAAACCGTAACAATTTCACGTTTTAACTGTTGAAGAAAACACAGTCAGCGTTAAACGAAACAAACAAATGTGAAATAATAAAATTTCCGCGGGTAATTACTAAACATTTTGAGTTATCATCGTTAATGTGATAAGTCTGTCGCGCTACCCGCTATTATATTTATATGGCATAAATCCACAATAAGAGCTAACTGTGAATTTTAACTTGTATATTTATGTTCAGCGAGTGAAATACAATCAATATAGTGTATTTTCATGTAAAAGGCAATTTTGATGTAGACCTGTGTAATTAGCAGAACCTCATTGATAAGCACTTAAATTAATAATTTACTAATGATCATTTATACCTAAATTAAAACTACCTGACACACAGCTCTTGCGTTAATGATGAATACTGTCACTGACTGTCTGTCACTCAAAGAAACTAGTTTTAGAAAAATGGAGAAATTGAAGGTGTTTTAAATGTATGCTGCCTCTCTTACGTGCTATTTAATAAAGTTGGAATACAAACCGCGCAAGAACTACATTAAAATTCTGTAAATAGTGCTTCCCAGGGACAGCAAAAACATTTTTTTCTCGTACCAACAACACGCAGTGTTCCCAAGCAGTACCCCATCTAAGTACTAACCGCGCGAAACACTGCTTAACTTCGATGATCTGACGAGAACCGGTTGTTCCAGTGTGGTATGGCCATGTTTAATTTGACGTTTCAAAAAAGTTGCCTTTTTTTTCAATGGGAAAAGCGACTTTTTGCAAGGGAAATTTGTATTATATCGGGCAACTCCATTAAAGAATAAATTACGAAAGTTTGATGATCATTAGCGATTTGCTTAATGATTGATAATTTGGTCATTTAGTGGTGATTAGTCCCAATTAGCATATGACACACGGCACTTAAATTATCATTTACGACAAATTATCATTAAGGCTTCGCTGTCTGTCTAGGCTAGACAGACGGCACAAGTTAATGATCATTAACACTAATGATATGGAGGGTGACACACGGTTATTTGATTGAGGTATATTTGACAGTTGTAGGTTGCTTGAATTTAAATGATATTATTATGACATTTATTTCCCCAATACATTTTATAATCTTCTCGCTAGATGGTGAGACAATCGATAAGAGCAAATGAGCATTGGTTTGGCCCTTTTGGTTTTGATGATTGATTTGGATAGATTTTTGGGGGTGACTACGGGAAAAATATTTGAAGAATTCCATCACGTCAGGTTTTTTAGTTATTTAGCATCGTTTTTTTACTTCAAAATTACCTAGGTCTTCCTAGTTTTAGTTAATATATTTTATTAAATCGTTTCTCATTAAACAAAAAATGTACTGAATGGTTACATTAGACACTAATCAATAAGCTCTCAATTATAATTAGTTAAATATAACTTAATTAACTAGGTGACATATCCTTATTATCAAAAAAAAATGTGGATTTTTGAGTCATTTGCTTAAAGACCTCATCTCTAGTAGACTCGATATTTGTTTTTTATAGAAATAAACTTAAATCGTTAGAAGAGGGTTAAAGAAGGTAGACGATTTTTTCGTATATAAATAGCATTATCATTGTTTTTACAAAATCAGTACTACCGTGCAATTTGTAACACTCACTTGAAAGATTTCATCCCGAAAGTGTTTAAACTCTCCGGACAATTTTCGCTATATGTGTGGGCAGTTTATGCTGACAAAACAGCAGCATAATATTATCGAATTCATGAGTAACGTTTACAATATATATTTCGGCCTAAATATCGCCAATCAAGATAAACGGGTCCCATATAAAGTTTGTACGAGGTGCGTTCGCGAACTTCGAAAGTGGAAAAGGCAAGAACAATACTTTTGATCTCATATTGCCTGTGTTATGAAGAGAACCTCAGAATTACACTGAAGACTGTTATTTTGCAAGACTACAGGCTACAATTCAAAAACAAAAAGGACTTGGTATATCTAACATTGCAATCAGTAACACCCGCTATGCATCGCGACCAGAACGTTGCACCGCCATACTTGGAGTCATTGCAAGCTGAAGACAGTGATGTCAAAGAGGTATCTCAACTTGATGCTGAATTGGAACCAAATACAAGTGGAACAAATTATTTTCACAATCAAAACTGAACGACTTAACGAGAGATCTAAAACTGCCAAAAGATGCAGTTGAGCTCCTCGGATCAAGACTATCTGAAAAGAATATGTTTGCTCCTGGCACTTCATTTTCTAGGTATCGCAACACAAAAAAAGACTTTGTACCACATTTTGCTGAAGATCGTGATCTAGTTTATTGTGAATACATTCCCGGCATAGTGAAAAGGTTTAATATCGAATATGACGCGAACTAATGGAGATTGTTCACTGCCAGTCGCCCATTCTGTACATTTGAAGGAATTGAAAAATGTGTTGGATAAAATAAACTTGAAAAATGTGTTGGATAAAATAAAGTACGACGAACACGGTTGGATGTCCTGTGGAGATCTGAAAGTTATAAGTATACTGCTCGGTCAACAAGGTGGCTATACCAAGTACCCTAGCTTTCTCTGCGAGTGGGATAGTCGACACAGAGGACAACATTGGACGAAGAAAGAGTGGCCACCGAGGACTGAACTGGCCCCTTGAACAAAAAATGTTGTGAGAACATAAAAATGGGAATGATGAAACAATTTGTGAAGGCGTTGAACAAAGAAGGAGAAGGCTTAAAATATCTACACCGAATTTTTCCATCTCTTTCTGAAATTAAACTGAAAGAAGGTATTTTCGTTGGTCCGGACATAAGTAAATTCATGAAAGATACAGCTTTCGATCAAAAATGGAGTGAAATTGAGTTAATAGCCTGAAAATCTTTGAAGTACTGAGGCATTTTTTAGAAAACCTCAGAAGTTCAAATTATGAAGAAATTGTGGAGAAAATGATTGAAAATTTCGGAAAATGGGATGTTCGATGAGCATTAAACCTCATTTCCTAAATTCGCATTTGGACTACTTTCCTGATAACTTGGGAGCTGTAAATGAAGACCAAGGCGAAAGATTTCACCAGAATTTGAAAGAGATGGAACGTTGCTATCAGGGCAAGTGAAATAAAAGAATGATGGCAGTCTATTGTTGGCTGTTAAAGCAAGATGATCCAAGTCGGATATTCAAGCGAAAATCTCACAATCGAAGCTTCGGTGGAAAAAAAGCAAAATTTCACAAAAGTATTTAGGTAATATTTTTAATTTATTTATTAATGTCCCTCAAATATATTTCTCATGTTTTAAAGTCATGTAGTTGTCTGATAATTGTAATCAAAAAATACTTAAATAAAGTTGCTTTTTTTCGAATTCATACCAAGGGATGTTTAAAAAAACTGAGGTTGATAGGAAAATTCCAAGTACATATTCGTAATCTACGCACCAAAATACCCCAAGATCAGCATTCAAATCCAAAAGAGGAAAATAAGAGTTAACATTTGCAGACCTGTGTTATCATTAACTATGACACACGTAATAGATAATGATCACTGGGCACGAAATGATAAATAACTTGGATCGTCTGTCTAGGTTCTAACGCATGCCGGTGAAACCTATCTCCAGGTTCAAGAATAGGAAACGCGCTTGCAAAAGTACATTCACCTAAGATACGGGAAAAGAAAAAGTACCAAAGGGCTGATGAAAAAGCAGCGGGACATGATCTGAAAAGCTGGTCATTCTTTGTGTGAACGTTAGAAGATAAGGTCGCTTATTTTAATCAGGTACCTTTGGAGAAGAAGGTTCTTGGTGCGAAACTTGGAAGATAATATTAAGTTGACAGATAAAGTAGAATATTTTAATCAGGTGCTGTAGGAAAATAAGATTCTTTGTGCGAAATAAAGTCGAATGTTTAAACTGGTGCTGTTCGGGAAGAAAATTCTCGGTTCTGTTCGAGAAGAAGATTCTTGAAGATTCTTGGTGCGAGTTTTGGAAGGTAAAGTCAAATTTGTCAACCAGTGAATTTCGAGATGACGATTCTTGGTGCGAACGTCGGAAGATATAGTCAAATAACTCAAGCAGCCAGAGTATTTTAGTTTTATTTTCACCATCGAGAAGGAGAGAGGTTAGTTGTAGTGTAGTTAAGATTTAATGGTATTTATAAAATTTTAAAATATTTATATATCTGGAATTGCATGTAGTATAAGTTAACTTTAATGATTGGTAGAATATTGGAAAAGTATAGTACTGGAATTTACAAAATTAGAGTGTTTTAAGTGGTTTCCAAATTGTGGACAATTTAATAAAATAAAGAGTGTTAATCGTGATCTTGCACTATTCTTTCGGTGGTAAGCGATCACGCGGCTTCTGAACGCACGAGGTAGTAGCGAGTGCCAACTTAGCTGGCTTTCAAAACCCCCTGATTAGGCAGGGTGGGTAACAATCTATTTAATAGTCGAAAATGAACAAACTTATGTGTCGTGTACATAGTTAACTAGAGCCACATAATGTCTAAACCGCTGTTTATTTGTGATTTTGTACGTTTGATGAAAATCATAAATTTAAGAAAAAATGCATCAGTTCTCTTTGTGTCTTATATGCATTATTGAAAGTTTATAATTGAAACTAGCCATGTAATTTATTCTCTAAAGTACCTCCTTTCAACCAAGTCGCTCTAATCATCTAGCGCCCATTGTGGGCTCTTGGCTCTCGAAAGCTCTAACGCTATCTGAAAAACAAAGAATACAAAAACAGTATCGTTTGAGTATAGATGCTATATTTTGTTTATTTTATTCTATTTACGTCTGATCTATTCATGAGTATCATCGTTTAATTGATTAAACATTCATTTCGACGAAAAGTCCGAGTGACGTCGCTTTGTGAACGCAAATACTGCGAAGCACAGTCGATCCTAATTCAAACAAAGCAATGACAACAGACGGCTTCGTTAATTATTCGGTATCTATTCATTTAATCATTAAGTGCTTAAAGACAGACTCTTATGTATAGATGTACAATTAATTTATGTATATTTGGGCTACATTTCTCATTTCTCCTCATTTTTTCCAGAAATCAAGGAATGGTTTAGAGCTTTTAATAAACTTCTTATTAGACAAACCCGGAAACATTTCATAGTACAATTGCAATCCGCAACATATTTACACAGCCTTTTGTGAAATAATTCTAAATTCGGTTCATATGTTTCACCAAACGGTAGTTTGTTTGTAAATGTAAATGAATGTCAAGTAAATGGCTACATAATCTGAATTATGTAATCCAACTCCCATATATTTTCGGCCTCAACTGATACCTTGCCTTCTTTGTTAAGTTCTTTACTCATTGAGCTTACTAAAGTTGATCCTTCTATAGTATTTTCTATCCGGATACAATTTCTTGTATTTCCTTTCAGTGTTTTCTGCTCCTATTGAAGGAACCAGGATCGGATCAGGAACGGAATTTCGGTGCTCAGGAAAGCGTATCATAGGAATGTGAGAAAAAGGCTCTGAATTTCATTTGGAGAAAATCCTATTCTAGGAAAAGAAAAGAAAAAAAATTCACAAAATCATCATATGAAAGAAAGTTTGTAAACCATATCCTCTAGGATAGAATCGAGAGCTAGGGCGAAGATTAGGTGCTTGGTACGGTCGAATGCGATGATGATGTATTAGCTATTAGCATACATCATTTAAAAAAAAAAGAATATCATTATACGCATTTTGTACGTTATATCCAACGTCTAAGACGACGAAAAGGACATTATGTGAAATAAGGACAAAGGAGTTCTATTCATATAATTTGCTATGCATGAATTACACGTGTAGAATGTATCACATGACAGTATGACAGAGACACAGTCAGTGAAAGCTACTTGAAACCTATCAACCAGTCAGTCAGCCAACGAGACAGTCATATTGTCAGTTAGTTTGCTTGGCATTGAGCTCACTTTTAGTATAATGTAGGCGCAATCTGGCTGTAAGCTATGGAACATTCGTCATAAAAGTAGGAATTTTGTCTTGGCAGGTCTCCAATAAATCCAAGGCTGAGAAATATGATATATTTAATATGACATCATATTCGAGCTTGATTATATTGACGTAGAAGAACGTTTTGGATTCTAAAACAGAGAGATATGTTTGATCTAAAAATACGTTGCTAAAATACCTTGAGTATTTAAAAAAAAAACTTAAAGTCTGTCTTTATATATGTTCTATCAATTTTTTTCTGAAAATATTGAAGTACTGTTAGGAGATGAAATTTTTTTTTGGTAGGAATGAGAGGAGAAAATAACCACGTGCCAAAACAGTTCAATGCCGAGAATCCCTATGGGATGTGGAAGAAACACTGGCGATATCTTATTAAATCTATTTAATAAATCTCTGTCATCGGGTTCTTTTCCAGTGCGATGGAAATCTAGCTTCGTCGTACCTGTCTTCAAATCTGGTGACAAAGCTGATATTAAAAATTATCGTCCTATTTGCATATTATCTGCTATTCCTAAAATTTTTGAAAGTCTGGTCACTGATTTTATTACACCACTGGTCCGTCCATTCATTATACAAAATCAGCATGGTTTTTCCGCGAGAAAGTCCACTTCAACTAATCTCATTTCATATCAAAGTTATATTTATAAATCCTTTATGGCTTCACTACAAGTACATTCAGTTTACACGGATTTCTCAAAAGCATTCGACAAAATTAACTTTGATCTTCTTGTAATTAAGCTTGGTAATATTGGTTTTCATGGTTCGATGCTAAGCTGGCTAAACAGTTACATAAGAGATAGATCCTTAATAGTAAATGCTAATAATCATTATTCTCGTCAAATTTTCCCGACATCAGGCGTTCCGCAGGGCTCTCACCTAGGCCCACTTTTATTTTTGCTATTCATTAATGATATACATACGATCTTTCAAGATGTTCAGTTCCTACTATTTGCAGATGACTGCAAAATATTTAAAACGGTGTCTTCTATGGATGATGTAATGATTCTTCAGTCAAATTTGAACAAATTTTACACATATAGTGTACAAAATTGTTTGCAGCTCAATTTAGCGAAATGTCAATACATTGTTTTCAATAGATCGAGAGTCATGTTTCAGCAAACATATACCATCAACAGTGTGCCTCTTTTACAAGTTAATATTGTTAGAGATCTAGGAGTCATGTTTGGTACATCCTTAAATTTTACTTATCACATAAATGACATCTCACAGCAAGCGCGTCGAATGTTGGGTTTTATTATTAGAAATACACGTAATTTTTATAATATCCATGCACTCAAGTCGTTGTATTTTGCTTTTGTTCGGAGTAAACTTGAGTATTGCTCAGTTGTTTGGAATCCTTGCTATACGACTCATTCGCATGCAATTGAGAAAATTCAACAAAAATTTCTACGTTTTATAGCATACAAGCTTCGCATTGCTTGTGAGAACATTGACTACTCAAGCATATTGACTCTGCTAAATATGAATACACTAGCAGCACGCAGGAATTATTTTGATGCTGTGTTCTTATTTAAAATTGTTAATGGCATCACTGATGCACCAGCTATTTTACAGGAACTTTCATTTAGAGTCCCAAACAGACAAACCAGATCTAATGATCTTTTCCATCTTTTGATATGCAGAACAAATTATATGCAGCATTCACCTATAGAACGATTGAAGGCAATAGGAAATTTAATGTCTTCTCATGTAGATTTATTTAACTTGGATCAAATCAATTTAAGAAAATTTATGCTTGGTATGCATGACTAACAATTCACGCTTATTACCGGACATCCCTTCTGATATTTCCTTTCTTCATATAAATATGTATTTAGAACGCATTTAAAATATCATTTCAGCGATCACAAGTTACGTTTATCTAAGTTAGTTTAAGTTTTTTTTTTGCTACTTGTCAGCTACCTTGTAACTAAATTTTAAAGGACATCCGTCCGTTTATTCAAATAAATAAATAAATAAATAAATAAAAGTAAAGAAATTCTTATTGCACACTAGTTTTTATAGCCTTTTCGTTTGACAAAGAAAAAAATATATAGAAACGTTGTTTTAAAAACTTGTGAGCTAACGTTCTTTTTTAATTCTGATATTTACATTTTAATCGTTTCAAAATGTAAGCATTGAGCGAAGCCTGTCATGTTTTAGTCCTGCTGATTTATTGTCATGATTTAACATTTATTTCTCACATTTTTTTCGTTAATTTGAAATAAAAATTTCATCAGTTTTCTGGCAATTTATGGGTGTTTATTAGGTAACTGGTGCGTATTAGGTTACTCGTGGCAATACAATACTTTGTTGAGACTGAAGCGCAAAATGAAATAGGTTGAAAATAGGGTCACAGTCAACCGGTTTAGAAAGCTTTGTAACTCTAACTGTTAGTTCAAATCTACTTACTATCTAATTATTATTGTTCAAATATGGGGAAAAAGCTACATTGAATTGACAATCTATGTGTCATGTTAAATCTTAAAAACTTCATATTGTGAGAAGTAATTTCTAGAATAAAATGTGTTAGTTCAATCAGCAACTATTTATTCCCTTCCTGCCTCTAGGCCAGCATGAAGTGAAGTGATACTATGCCTATTAAAAAAACTGTTAGCTCTCCAAAACGCTACCAGTGAAGAAAATGATATAACCATAGTCCCATACGTAACATTCAAAGTTTTCAGAAATCTTTCAAATCTTCTTTTTTAAGAGATGCTTTTAGCTGTTATTCTAAAATAGCATCCTCTAAAATGCACATCCCTCAGTACTGTGGCTTTTGTTTACATTTGCGAAAAGCTTCATTGAAAATTACCTAAAACACCCTGTATGACGTGATTTTCTAGCAAATGTCAGAGGCAGGATTTCTTAGTTTCACGTCATCGTTTTTTAAGTGTCAAGTGTCAAGCAAATCTTAGAAGGGAATCCAGTCCATCAGTTGATGAAAAATTAGTCATGTTCTAAAACAATATGGCATTAAGGCAACACAACGTTCCTTAAAAATCGAAATTGAAAAAAAGTGCTGAGAGATTGTTATGCTGGTTTTTAAAACGCCTTCTACGTCGTTTATATCGGTAGCAGCGATAACAAAAAAATACCTATCTTGAGTATCGTGTAAAATATCATAATCACTTCAATTTCACTTTCAAAGAAAGTTTTCTAATAAGCTCTTTCTAAAATCCAGTGAGCTACGGGGACCCAGAATATCTTCACTGCCGTTACTTAAAACACCTCGAAAATATTTTGTCCTCACCTGTGGGCAAGCTTTTTTTCTGGTACAGCAAGGTAATTGCAAGGTTCAAAAGAAAAATTACACAATTATCAATCTAAGTGGGATGCTGAAACCGATACAAATAAAAAATAAAATAAAATACCACAAACTGAAATATGAGACAAATCATGAGACAAATCATATGAGACAAATCATGCTTCAACGGATCTTAGTATGCTTTGCTTGGATACAAACTTGGATAGATATTGGTCAAACTTGTATAGATATTTGAATTTCTAAATTTTAAGTAGAAGTCGAGTGAGCTCATTGAAAAACGCAGAAAAACTTTACTGTAGCTTTGACTAAGCATACATAAAACCATAATACATTGTTACTCGCTCCGCGGAGAATGGCTGGTTGAGTCCCATTTTTTTTTGCGGGGTAACCCGTTGAAAAAAGATCGTGGGCGTCATTGGCTCACCCTAATATTTGTTGAGTGGAATTAATTAAATGATAGACTTGATTAAATACGATTTGTATCGTTACACGATTTTAATGGGAAAAGCAAAAAAACAAAAGGATATGTTTCCGTATATAAACATATGTACAAGTATGTGTAAATAAAACAAAGTAGGCACATTTCATTTCAAAAAAATATATACGATGCTGCCGCCATCTATGAGTGACTGGAACGTGTCCATTCAACACTCCCACTCGTTTCTGTCATGATTTCATTGAAAAGTCTCGATTAATCGTAAACTTTCTTCTTCTTCTTGGTGGGTTTCTTGAAATCCTTCAACTCGTCTTCTTTGGTGAGGATTGTCAAAGTATTCTTCTTGCGTTCGCCAACCTTCGTGTTACGCTCGACGGCCTTCTTCAAATGGTCCGGGGTCAAAAGGTGCGAATCAATTTCGATTCGGGTGAGGAACTCCTTGCTACACTCGAGGCATTTAAAATACAAGAATTTCTTGAGCAAACAAACGTGACCACTGTTATCCGCAAATCCAAATGGCTGCTTCATATATATCGATTCTTTAAGATCACCATATAAAAAGGCAGTTTTAACATCGAAAGTCAAAATTTCGTAGTTCTTCGCTGTAGAAATTGCCAATAATGTTCGAATTGAGTCGAACCGTGAAACTGGTGCAAAAGTTTCGATATAGTCTTCACCTGGTCGTTGTGAACAGCCTTTGACTACGAGACGTGCTTTGTAACGTTCTGTTGAACCATCATGATTTGTCTTCAATCTAATTATCCATTTATTGCTTAAAGCTTGTCGACCTTGAGGTAAATCTACTAGTTCCCAAGTGTGGTTTTCCTTTAAAGACTTCAATTCGTCAGCCATTGCCAGCTCCCACTGTTTTGAAAATGTCGAAGAACATGCCTCTTCAATTGTATTTGGAATAACCACATTGGCCAAAAATGCACCTGCTGAGAAGAAACAATCTTCTACAGATAACATGCATTCTTCCGACAGTGTCTGAATGTCATTTGCAGCCTTTTTAGCTGTTTTACTTCGCGTTCGTGCCGCTGGCGGCCCATCATCGTCATCTTCTATTAAGTGCGATTGGTCATTTTCAATTAAATTAGGAAATTCATCCAATAGCTGAGCCATTTGTTTTGGATGATCTTCCAGGATTTTTACGTCACGAAATGTTCGCACATTATTAGTTCCGGGCTGCCACAAACGATATCCATTCTTTGCATACCCAACTAACTTCAACTCAATGGCCTTTGGCTGCATCTTCCATCGCTTCGTTTCATCAATAAGCGCATACGCTTTACTTCCTATAATTCGCAATTTACTAACATCTGGTTTCCGTCCATGAAACACTTCAAACGGTGTTCTACCTTCCAGTCGTTTCAACGGGATCAAATTTCGTAAGTTTGCTGATGCTACCAACATTTCGGCCCAAAGCCCTAACGGTAAATTTCCAAGCATGGATCGAGCCGATTCGACTATTGTCCTATTTTGCCTCTCTACGCGACCATTTTGCTGAGGGCAATACGGGACCGTGTATTCAGCATTTATCAAATTATTTCTCAATAACAGTTTAATTGCTTGACTTTTAAATTCTGCAGCATTATCGCATTTAATGCGATGTACTTGGTGACCTGCTGCTTTAACATCTGCGATTACCTCTGCTAAAGCATCTGTAATTCCTTCTTTTGTCTTGAGTGGTATCTCCCATACATAGCCAGAACAGTCATCAACAAATGTTGCGCTGAACCTGGAGCCTCCAAAACTTTCAACACGCATCGGCCCAATAATGTCAAAATGTATTTGTTCACCTGGTTTTCTGGAGCGTTCGGTGTTTTCTTTAAATGCTTCACGACACATTTTCCCAAAAACACAACTTTCGCAAAATGTATTTGGTTTTGGCTGTGATGGCAGATTTAAGATCTTCATACCTATGACAGCTGTTCCATTTGCTAGCTCGCAAACTACTTCATAGTTCGGATGCCCAAAACGTTCGTGCCATGTCTGCAACGAAGCCTCTGAGGTTAAAAGACATGCATGTATGTCACTGGATGTAATTTCTTCAAAATCCATCTGGTATAAATTATTCGGCATTCTATGTGCAACACTTATTAGCTTACCGTCACGAGTTATGGTCATTTTGTCACCAAATGCATTCACTTTGCAACCTTTTCGTGATACTGAGTCAATCGATATCAAATTTCGTCCAATTCTCGGCACGTAGAGTACATCAGTAATTGTCAGATTGCCACCAGATTTCGTTTTGATTCGAATGTTTCCATGGCCTTCTGCGTAGAGCATATCGTTGTTGCCGATTTTGACACCAACGCCACCAGATTTTATCACTACGAAATCATCAAATGTAGACCTGTCATTGGTCATATGAAAGCTTGCTCCGCTGTCGATAATCCAGCCGTTAGTCTGTTCAATCACCGCGAAACATTCATTTTCAGCAACTAGAAAATGACTTCCTGATGCTGTCGCTAGACTCAAATCTCCTTCTTTAGGTTCTTTTGCTTGATCTGCTTTCATTTCGAAGCAGTGTGCTTTAATGTGACCTTTTTTGTGACAGTAAAAGCAAACAATATTCTTGTTGTCACGTTTTCGGTTTTTCTTATTATTATTACCCTTTTGGGCTATCATGGCATCTCCATTGCCAATTAAGTCCACCGTGGGCATTGATGATTCAATAATTTGAAGCTGCTCACGCATTTTATCAAATGACAACGTCATACCACAAGCCGCTTGTATTATGTACGTTTGACGGAACGTTTCAAATTTCTCGGGTAATTCTGTAATTAGCTTTCTGACCAAGGACTTCGACACCTACAGCTTTTAGCCTCTGCACAAGCACTGCCAATTCAGCACAAAAACTCGAAATTGATTGTCCTTCCACGAATTTCTTCGCCATTAATGCCTGATGTGTCAGATACTTATTTGTTTCTGATTTTGATTCGTAAAGAGAACGAATTTTTCTAAATACGTCTGCTGCAGTTTTGCAGTCACGAATTGATGAGTGGTCGTCATCATTCAACCCACATGTCAGGATGCGAATCGCCTTTGCATCTTTGACATCCCAATCCATTTTCGCTTTCTCATTCTCAGGACACTCAGAATCACCATCAGCTTCTGCCTTGACTCTATGACTGCGTAGACACGCTTCCACCTCGTACAGCCAACGCTGGTACGTTGTCTTCGTTAAGACAGGAATCTTCTCGTCGTTTGCAGTCATCTTTTTCATGCCCCAAACTCAAAGCCAAAAATATTCAAACCGCGTTTTTAAATTCCAAAAAACAAAAGTCTTCTATTAATTACATCTGACTTGGGACTGGGCCCATAACCTGTTGCGTGGAAGTAATTAAATGATAGACTTGATTAAATACGATTTGTATCGTTACACGATTGTAATGGGAAAAGCAAAAAAAAAACAAAAGGATATGTTTCCGTATATAAACATATGTACAAGTATGTGTAAATAAAACAAAGTAGGCACATTTCATTTCAAAAAATATATACGATGCTGCCGGCATCTATGAGTGACTGAAACGTGTCCATTCAACAATATTGAGCTTTAAGAGGCGCAGAGCAGAATTCGGTCACCCGACTTTGACTAGAAATCATTTTTGATACATAAAAACTCTCACTGTGCGCCTAAGTCAATAAGTCTACAAACAATTCCAATCGACATTTACTTTTCCTTACTGACCTATTCAGATCTTGTCAAGATTTTTCCGTAAACATTCTATAACTATGTGCCTGCTTGTGAAAATTCAACTTTTTCACCTAAAATTGCCCAAATACGTTTTTCAAATTGATTTGCTTCTGATTGTTAATTTTTCGTTACAGGTATACAAATTTAAGTGCAAAAAAGCTTTCAATCACTTTTCCAAATCTTTTACTTGCAACTCAATTTAATATCTTCCTTTCATTTATTATATTTCATACATTCTATTTGCGGTTATTTTCAAACCGTAAACTTCCGAAACCCTGCCAATTCGCATGAAATTACAGTCCGCAATCTCCTCTAAATCGCCAAATAATCGTCACCTGGGGTTATTTTTATCTGAAATAGTTTTTAAAATTAAGTATCAAAATTTAGCTCTAAATTACCCCACTCTATATAATCTGAGGTAGTTTCTAAGATCAACCAACCTGAAAAAATTACCACTGCATTCAGGAAAACTTTTCCATTTACAAGATCTAGGATTTACTTCATCAGAGTTAATTCCTCTCTCAGTATGATGTAAATATCTTTTCAATCGAACGCAAAAAACTCACCTGCAAAATTCCCTTTTCGAAATGCATTTTATCTGCCATAACTAACAGAATAGTTTTTTTTTTTTTGGTGATTATCAAGTTTCGCGCAGTTCACCGTTTCGGTCACTTTTTATAGGTCATAGTTAAATGCTGATCTTCAATATCTTGTTTATTTAATTTTAATGAAGAAAATTCTCTTGGTTGAGGTGTTAGTAGCTCCTGAGGGCTGGGAAGTACCTACCCTACTGTAATATTTTTTTTGATAACAACAGCATCTTTTCAGAAATACTTTCACGTCTGTTTGCTTTCGGAACCAGAGTAGTTTAAACTTTCCATCGACAAAATTGCTTATGGTTTGTCAAAAGTTGTCCCAAGTGAAACATTGTTCGAAATCATGCATGAGAGTGACGGTAAACTCCTATACTCGGGTGGAAAGCTTATGAGATCCAATAAGTAAGAAGGCTGAAGTTAGCTGTGGGGAATATAGGGCTGTGCTGGAGCTTAGTCAATAAAACAATAACCTACGATCTTTGAGTGGTGGGTAAATTTAGAAGCCCAATCAATTGAATGGTGGGATTTTGAGATTGAGTAGTCCTTTCTAGAGAAACCTGTTTTTCTGATTCATTACAGCAAAACCACATTTTGCAGGAGAGGTACTAAAACGACCAAAACCATTTTCTCCTCTTATTTTATCTATAGAATCGTTAAAATTATCATTCCTACGAAAAAGTCTATCGCTCGGTCTGGATGAAGGATAGACACTTAGTTCGGATTTTTCAATGAAGTCTAAGTCATCTGCATATGCTAGTGTGTGGCTGAACTTGGTGACGATAGTCCCTTTCGATGCCAGCATCTTGAAGTACTTTTTCCAACGCCAGGTTGAAGAAAAGCCAGGCCAGACCATCTTACAAACCCCCGGCCGATTGAAAATATAGTAATCTGGCCATTTTAACTGTACAAATATGGGCTGAAAAAATTCCCGCCTGATGAAAAAAAAATTTCCGTGAGTTTTTTTTATTTTATTTTTCTCCATCATCTCCATCAAGACTAATGCAAATTGTCGCTCTCAAGCAGCAATACCGTTTTTAAAGTCCGATTCGTCGAGCCCTTCAAAATTATCATTAACAGCATTGATGACTTCCTCGTTGGTCGGAAATTTTTTGCCTTCCAGCCATTTTTTTTTTTTAGGTTTAGAAACAAATGATAGTCACTGAGGGCTAAATTTGGTGAATATGCAGGATGGGGTAACTAACCATTTGCACTTCAGTTGGTTTATTTTAGTCATCGCAACGTCCGAGGTATCGACGGGTGCATTGTTGTGGTGAAATAAGATTTTTTTGTGCGCCAAATGAGGTAGTTTTGCTCTTAACACATCCTTCAAACGCTACAACAACCCTGCATAATATTCTCCAGGGATGGTTTTCTTCTTCTGAAGATAGTCAATGCAGATGATTCCTTTTGCATTTCACAAAACAGTCGCCATAGTCTTGTTCGCCGAAAATTGTTTTTTTTTCCATTTTGGGAAGCTTCACCTGCTCCAGTTTATTGTTTTGATTGTTGTTTCATCTCGGGCGTGTAACTGTGAGCCTAAATTTCATCCACAGCTATAAATTTCCGCAAAAACGCACTGTGATTTTGCCTTTAGAGTGCTAATTTCGTGGTCGAAACAGTTACCTTGTTCAATTTTTGTTCAACCGTTAGCACAATTTGTTCATGCACAAATGCTCATGTAAAATATTGCGCACACATTCAGCTCATATTCTAGTAGTCTCAGCTATCTCGCTTACTTTCTATCACGAATTTATGATTTTTTCTCGGTTATTTCGGAAGATATGACCTCAAGGAAGGTCTTAAACGTGTTGGGTCAGCTGTGCTCGTACGATCTTTTTGAACTTGTAAAGCCCGCTGTTTCACAGTTAAATACGATGGAGAAGAGTCTCTGAGTGTCGAACTCATTTCTGTTTTGATTTGAAATGCTGTTGGGCCTTTCAAATGGAAATATTTAATAACCACACTTTTCCATGATTTCACTAAAGCTTTCGATACGACTTAATCAATATACCACTAAACAAATCCTAAAAATGCAATCTACCTGAAATTTTGCCTACAAGCATGTCACGAATCGTACTACCAAATACCGAGAAAACTTAGCAATGCTGGTGGCATGTCTGGTTCAGGCCAGAAACTTTTCACCCCACCCTCGTATTTGCTATGTTCGCACAATTGTATTAACTTGTTCGGTTTATGAGCACCATCGCATGCCCAGCTACATCAAAAGACATCCATATTTTTTTACGGACATCAAGTTCCCACTTCTAAAAAATGGCATACGCAGATGCGGTCAGTACAACTTCACAATAGACCACCACACTGCGGGTGCTTTCATGATCTTTGCCCTTATGATTGTTAACTAGATCCACAAAGATACGTATTGCTTTTCACTCCCTGTGATAGTGAAAACTTTCTTGCACTGCCTGAAAGCATTTAAAGCTTGAGGTCAGTTCTACATGCTACTTCCATAGAAGTTTATGTTTAGTTTAGTTTACTCCTAGTTATTTGATCTCATTTGCAAATTGAAGAATTGCACTCATCATTATTGTAAGTCCTTTTTACTGCATCTGCCTTTTTCTTGTGAATGAAACCAGATTCGTATTACCAGGATTTAATCCTGATCTTCTTTTGGAATCACAAGATTTAAGTTAAATGTCCGCTGATTTTTCGCTATACCACATCCAAATGCTTCTTGTCTGCTAGTGTACCGGCAGAAGCTTGGGCATGAAGCCATTTTTGTGATAATTTTAAATATACTCCACAAGAGTGGAGAAAGGACAGTCTCCATTCTGAAGTAGCATTCAGCTCCAGCTTCCAACAGCAACAAACTCTGCGTCAGCGTGGCATATATCCATTTAAGTAGGACCTCATCTATATATCTACGGCTGGTTCATCTTCTGGCACTTTGAAATTATAAAGAGCTCTTCCGCTCAAGTTTGAAATAAGTATCTCTTCCCGACGTTGCGGCAACAGCCATCTAAACCGTGGATACAAGTGATCCAAAAAACTGTTCCTCAACTTGAGATTTTCTTTTGTTGGTCAAGATGACCAGCAAAACATTGGTGGTGCCGTTACTTTTCTTCTATTTTCTAAAATGAGAATCCTATCAATTATACACAAACCATATCCAGAATATAAGATTTCCAAAGTATCCATTTTTCAACTGAAAGCAAAGTCATAAGTGCTCGTAGAAAGTTTATTCGTAGATTATTGCAAAAACGGCATAATATCTTATTTGTGAGGTTTAAATAGTTTGAAATGGTGATATTTGAGATTCAAAATTATGGGAAAAAATCAACCTGAAATCAAACTTCAAACACGTTGTTCCATCACCAAGCCTGCAAACAAAAGCTGCCATTGAACTATGTGATAAAATTTTCGTTTATATACATCCCACCTTCCGTACATATGATTGACTTTAAATAAATCGTAGTTTTGGTAGGTTAAGTTAGGTTTAACTGGCACATATACCCATTGGTCCGCAGCGATACCAGATAAATGGACCCAGAGAAGGAAAGTTCAGTCCAAACGGCCATCGAAGGCCCCGGACTTTTTTGCGAACTGAAGTATGTCCTTCAGCCTCTGCTCTGCTACATGTGAGAGATCCACCATCCTGGTTCTCCCCAGTCCCGGGCTGGAATGTGATGAATTGTTTCTGAGACTCCCGGCTCTTGACTCTTCCTACAGGTGTCGCTGGTTAGAAGTCCCGTTTCATGGCATGCGCTACTACGAGACAGTGGCCAGTACTAATGCCGAGCAGGTACTTAGTCGCTACGAGATTGTACGACCCCCACATGATTTTGGTTAGCTTGCAGGTCTGAGTTGCACGCCATCTGCACATCACACCTTGTATCATATTGGAGTCGATTGAGTATTTGATTGTTTGGATTGGAATAAGAATGTCAACCGATCCTGACAGGAGAAAGCTAGCCCCTTGCTTGTCTAACGCGTCCACCCTCTCGTTTCTTTCAATGCCCTTTTTACCAGGAACTCAGAAAATTCTGACCCTTCTGCTGCTGCCAGTCTATTCAGAGCGTGAATGCAGTCAATTACACACTTCAATTGGTATGTGTAAGACATCAGCGCTTTAGCCGGCGCTTGACACCCGGTAAAGATGTTGATTCCCTCACTTGTGGTATATCTGGCGTATGGTAGGTCTGCAGCTTTACGAATCGCAAAAACCTCCGCCTGAAAAATATTATAGTGATTAGTCAGTGTAGATGCTAAGAGTTGCTGCGCCCAGTTGCTGATTCCACTCCTGCCCATTCCATACAGTCGCCTGATATCCCCGCTCGAAGCACAGAGGGGCGACCAAGTAGTCGGTGCTGCCTACATAGCCCCGCTCAATTCTGCTGTGGCCGAAGGATCGTAGTCGTAGTGTCCCGATTTCCTAAGCCTGACAACAGCTTTTGCGGCAGTGCCCCTGACGAAAAGATCAAGCGGGGGGAGATGAAGCAGAACATTCAGAGCAAACGAAGGAGTCGAGGCTAAGGCACCTGTGGTACAGAAAGCCGCGAGCCGCTGAACTCTGTTCGCCATGCTGGCAAAGGTAGTCTTATTCACTGCTGGCCACCAGGCCAAACATCCGTAAGCAAGGATAGGCCTGGTTATCGCCATACAGATCCAGTGGGTTAAAGCAGTGCTTAGACCCTACGTTCTACCTAGCACTCTCCTGCTGGCGTAAATCGCATTGCTTGCCCACTTTACTCTCTCCTCTAAATTCGCCTTCCACGTGAGCTTGCTATTCAGAATAAGACCCAAGTACTTAGTTTGTGACTTCAGGCTTAACCTGGCGCTGCTCAACCTGATTGGGGCTAATTCAGGAATGTTAT
This sequence comes from Nemotelus pantherinus, assembly GCA_963978885.1. Lineage (NCBI taxonomy): Eukaryota > Metazoa > Arthropoda > Insecta > Diptera > Stratiomyidae > Nemotelus > Nemotelus pantherinus. The sequence goes on along the minus strand of OZ022265.1, from coordinate 45,903,665 downwards.
ACTTTCTTGTGAACAGTAAAAGATCAGTTATATTGGAGTTGATGCCGAGGCCCACGATGTTCGCCGATTCCTGAACCAGCCCCAGGGTATACTCGATGAGCTGGCCGAAAGTGTGCGGAAACCTGCCCGAGACTAAGATCGCAATGTCATAGGCCACAACCCTGAGTCCTTTGCGTTCTAACTTATCCAAAATTATATTTACAATCAGCCTCCATAAGAGAGGGGATAGAACTCCTCCTTGCGGTGTGCCTCTATGGACCTTCCTAGTGATCTGTGACCCCGCCTACTCAGCAGTTATGAGCCTTTGATTAAGCATATTGCTTATCCAGCTTCAAATAGTGGGATGGGTGTTGGTTGCGCGGAGGCTCTCCATAATGGCTGTTGTGTGCGCATTATTGAAGGCGCCATTAATATCTAGAAAAGCTCCCAAAGCGTATTCTTTGTAGCGGAGTGCCGTTTCTATTTCGAGAACTACCCTATAGAGAGCCGTTTCAACGGATTTCCCTTTTATGTACGCGTTTTGGGCCCTCGATAAAGCTTGAGATCCAAGTCTTTGTTTTATATAGGGATCTAGTAATCTTTCAAAAACTGTAAGGAGGAAGGAAGTCAGGCTAATTGGCCTGTAGTCCTTCGGGTAAGCATGGTTGATTTTACCTGCCTTGGGTATAAATACAACCTTAGCGGTCCTCCAGGCTGCAGGCACCTGGCTTAGTGCTAGGCAGCCTTTGTTAATTTGCATGAGCCAGGGAACGGTGAGCATAACTGACTTTTGGAGCATGGCCGGTAGGACTCTATCCGGAGCTGGGGACTTAAAGGGCTTAAAGAACAAGTCTCGGCTTGGTGACGATTCGCCAATGCCTTTGAAGTCATGCAGATCAGACGCCTGCTGACAAGTGAAGGGGGTGGATTCACCCAGACAGCCCAGGAAGTGAGTATCTACGAGGACCCTCAGCGTTTTCCAGCTGTTGCTTGTCCACTCCCCATCCGGCTTACAAACCAGGCTAGGCGTGACAGGGCATTTAGCTAGCAGACTTCTAAGTCTCGCCGTTTCCGATGTGGTCTTGATTCTACCGCGCAGCTCTTTTCAGGAGCTCCATTTGGCTTTCCTAATTTTTGATTTATAGGGCTTAAGGGTGTCGTTGTATTCGTCCCCGCATTCCCTGCAGTCAACTGCTTTGGCTAACTTGAACAGTTTAAATAAATATTTTCATAAGCTATAAAACACTTGGTTTAAATATGTTATTCACCCGTATTGTGAGTGTCGAGTCAATCGCTAGTCGATAATCGACGAAGTTGTCGAGTCAATGGCGTTTTGGTATTGCGAGATTCAATCGAAACGACTTATAAGTACTGCCATATCGAAATCGAGGAAAACGCTTGATTTGAGTGCTATTGTGAACGAAATTGCCAATTAGAACAATTTTAGCATCCGCCAACTGTCAAGTGAAACTTTTTTAAAAACAATCTTATATTTTTTTTGGAAAGTTTGCGAAATGAATTGTTTTGATTTATTTTTTGACGACGAATAATGCAATCTTTGCGGTAGAACTTAGTATAGCAATACAAAAAATAGTAACAGTTAATTTTTATTTATTCAATAAACAGTAAATAAACATTTGCATTTTTACTAAGCGCTAAGAAAACATTTTAATTTTTACTAAAGAATAAATTAACGTTTTCATGTATTTAGTAACAAATCTGTGGATAATTTAAAATGTTGTAGCTGCAGCTCATACATTTCTTTTTTTTTTTTAATTTTAATTTTTGCGCACGATGTATTTTTTTATATCTCGCATCTTCTTCATAAATTTGCAGGGTTTTTTGCCTTATTTGTAAGGACTTTTCTCGCTATTTTAACTTGTGTTTTTTGAGGTAATAAATTTTTTTGGTTAAATGCAGAGTTTCTGCGACATTTTGATTTATGTTTTCCTGTAGCTCAGTTTGCTTTTCGGATACTCGGAGTCTAGTTTCCTGTTGGTCGGCGTTGGAAGATCTACTTTCTCGAGGTGCTCTTTCCATTGAAGAAGTTGCATGCATGGTAGCTGGTGGTACAGCGCTTACAACTGAGGTTGCCTGATTACTTGTGAAACAAGGTAAAATCGACGATGCAGGCTCCACACTCGTATCGCGCGGTGTTCCGAATTCACAGCCAGTGGGATTAAGCGCAACATTTAAATTCAGTAAATTAACCACACACTCTTCAAGAGGAGAGAAATAAACCTGTTTGTTCGGGCAATTGTTTCTTATTCCACAATTGTTTCTTATGATCTTCTTGTGAATTTTAAATTTGAAATCGATCCACACCTGAGGAGGTCATACGAGTTTAAGAATTTTGATATCTTAATAACAAACCTTCTGCCAGCTACTTATATCTTTTACTAGTAGACCCATGCTATTTAGCTCTTCTGTAAAACTATTCCATCCATCCTTCACTTTGCCATTTTACCCACCAGCTTTAACGAATCCTCTTTCGAGCTCTTCGTTATTCTCAAGTAGAGATACCAACGTCGCAAAACAAATTGCAATCGACAAAACTGTCGATATTATCAACATCGACTCGACCCTCACAATAGTCGATGTCGATATAACCCAGTGTGCCAAATTCGGCATTTAGTTGAGAATTCTTTCAGAAAATTGAAGCGAATACAGAAAAAAGTTTCGGATTCTCAAACTTATTCGTTACGAATTCTTTAAGACCGGTATATGGAAAACGTTACAAAAACGCCGAAAGTGCTCAAACTTTCCCCTCTTTAGCTCCTGAAAAGCTTTCGTACAATGGTTCATTTATTTTCAAGATTAATTGCGAATTCTTTCGGAATTCCTTGTGAATTTTTTGTGAATTCTTTGCGAATTCTTTACGAATTCTTTGCGAATTCTTTACGAATTCCTTACGAATTCATTTCGAATTCTTTACGAATTCTTTGTGAATTTTTTGAAGATTTTTGTGCAGGTTTCAAATAGTTCTTTGAGAATGCTTCCAATACTTTTTGGATACATTTTAATAACATTTATTGAATAAAATACTTATAATTTGTAATTCCAATAGACATTTTTTTTATTTATTGTTTTAGTTCATATTATAAATTTTAAGTAACAATTTTTTTCGCCCGTTTGCTCAGCTTGTCTTTGCTGCTATAAAAAACCTTTTTTAAAAAAACCTTCGATCTCGTCCCGTCTTCTTGTAGGAAATTTTCGCACAGCAGCTTCTGCATACAAAAAGGAGAAGTTACAAGAGAATAACAAATTTGAATAGCATTACGAACCTTTAAAATAGATACTGTTAACACCTCAAACAACACAACTTCAAAAAACTTTGTAGGCACTTGCACTTATGCATGAAAAACAGTTGTACGACTAAAGTACTGTTTTAAAACTTACTTTGCTATATGAAACATTAACGGCATTAGGTTCGGAATTTGTTTCAAATTCCAATGTATTTTGTAACAAACTCTTAACAATTTCCCTATCACAGATTCGTTCGCACTTTGTTAGGAATTTGTTCGAACTCAGTGAAATTTTCGCAATGAATTCCGATTGATTTTAAATTTGTTTCTTCCAAACTTCAGAAGAGATTCTTAAAAAATATTCAAATGTTTCTCATAAAATTATGAACAGTAATACCCCAGTCAAAAATTGTATTCATTTCAAGAGCTTTTTATATTTCTATCTTTTTCGCTCACTTTCGGAATAGTCGTAACCAATTCCGAATTCGGCACGCTGGGAATCGACATCGACTCGACACTCATAATATGGGTGATTGCCTTTTGCATTTAAAGTTTAACCGTTTTACTCTACAAAAAGCTGTATACAAACTTTTCAAAAACACACACTTCTGCCAAATTAGTTCTACAGCAATCTTTGTTTCTTGTTAGTATTTTTTTGCATTTTGTAAGTAATTACAGTTTAACACTTGCTATCAGCTCTCATTCTCCATAATCTCATCTTTATAAGCTTCAAACTAATCTTTGAAACTTTGCTTTACGTCAGCAATATCCTTTGTAATTCTACGGCTTCCAATCACGTAACATTACCGCATATCCAATATCTGATCAAATCGAACTTTCTTCTAAACAAACTAATAGTCTAGTCCTTTCACAAAGCCATCCACATAATTATTTGCTTCACGTACCTTTTTGATGCCCCGTATCAATCCATACCACTGATGTAGCTCATTAGCTGAGAAAGGTTGCTTGCAATTAGAACTAATCAGAACTTAAAACCATTGAAACGCCCGAATCCGACCAGCAATCAAAATCAAAAACAACATTTGACATTCTATCTCCACATCCACATCGTGCATATGTATGTATCTATTCAGCTCCAAATGTCCTTCGAATAAAAATAAACGAGCAGTTGTTTACCAATAATCTAGTTTTACTTTTTCTCTTCGTTCTCGGGTCCATTTCGAATGCTGCACGCGTGCAGACATGATATGCCTGCGTCTCCATTCTGTTTTCGCTCTTACTCTTTCCAGCTCGAGGACTTGAGAAGCTCCAGGACTTCTAGCTGGTCGTGGTGTATCGGTTTGGTTTTTGTCACAACAGTTCTGGCGAAACGTACGCACGATTCCAATTTTCGAAATGCGTCGCATATATAGAGCCGATAGCTTCGCGCTTGGAATTTCAATAAGACAGTTTCGTACAATGTATCTTTGTTTGTATTCTGTTGTAGGATGGCAGTCACTTGAAATGGCGGTGAGGTAGACAGGCAGTATGCTGTGGAATTGTGCAGGGGATGAGACTGACTGGCAAATGAACTTGACAGAAGGTAGAAATGAAGTTGGCAATTGCTGTAGCTATTCTCGGTATGATAGGTGGGCGTTGAATCACGGCAAGTGTGTTTGATGTTGAAATTAGATAGCAGGTGCTTTGTGTCATGATTTGTTCGTTAAATGTAGATTAGAATCGAAGACGTCGTCACCTGAAGAAGAAATAATCTGCCTTTCAATAACTGAATTTAATTAAAATTACATCTCATCACTTCTCAGCACTTTATCGAAAAACACTTTTGGAGAGGTTTCATGAGCTGTATCTTTGATTTTTCCTTTTAACATTAGCTTTTGTAAAATAATTTTAGCAATGAATGCAAAGCACAGTCAGACGTGAATAATGTCACTGCTGCTGGTACAGCATTTGGAATTCGATATCTTTTTAATGAAATGTATGGCTTCATCTTTTTACCTGTGGTCGTGTCTGTTATCTGTCTGCATTAAGCTTGGTACAGTATTTATGATTTTTCACAAACACCATTCCACATTTTGCTATTCATTTCATGCAGTCTACTATTGCAAGGAATCTACTTTATTCTCGTCTTCATTTCAAACTGTGCAATATTTGTCTAAGATGAAAGAAATAACTAGATATCTCTAAACGTGAAGATTGTCGGGCCGAACTCTCCGAATGGCATATCAATTTCTATGCAAGATACTTCTGGCATATGTATGATAGTCAAGACTCGAACAGTGTGATGAGTTCACATGGAGAGCATTTTATAAAAAACAAGTAAACAGCTATGTAAATAAAAAGCAGAGCTCCTTTTTGAATGATGCTTTTGAAATCAGTTGCCGAAGGGAGTAGGGTAAAAGAAATTCAACCACGTGAAATGAAAAACGCCAGAGCTTTCATTCAATATTCAGTCATGGAAAATTAAATCAGACTATGATCTTTGAAAGCTCTTTGAAGTTTTGAATAATATTCTGTTGCGTTTCGAAGTTAGATAAAAATATGCAAACATAATTATTGAGAAAGTAATCTTGCTCATAATGATTTTTTCATGTAGCAATGCAGTTTGAAAATTTTAAGTCTGAATTGACATGTGTCTAGGTTTCTCGTATAATTTTATGGTGTTTCTTTTTGCGACTAAGCGATACCAATAGATGAAACACATGTAACAATTTTTATAAGTATATATAAGTTTTGGATAGCTTTCAATAATCCATTATTCTACATCCTATGCTGTTAAGTATTTTCACATTCTATACCCAGCTGAGCCAATATATTATCCTCAAAATACACTTGATATAGTTTTAAACAATCGACCTGAGTTGGTCACATAGCCTTCAGTTTCATGCGAACTATCTGCAGATCACGTCACACTGAATAAAACAGTCTTAAATAAGGGTATCCGAACAATAGATTACTATAAAGCCGATTCGGAAGAATTTCGCAATTTAGATACCATAGGGTAGTTCTCGAAGTAGAAAGGGCACTCCGATACAAAGAATACGCTTTGGGAGCGTTTCTAGATATTGAAGGCGCCTTCATTAATGTGCACAAAACAGCCATTATGGAGAGCCTGCACGCAACCAACACCCATCCCTCTATTTGTAGCTGGATAAGCAATATGCTTAAGCAAAGGCTCATAACAGGATTACAGATCACTAGGAATGTCCATAGAGGTACACCGCAAGGAGGAGTTCTATCCCTTGTCTTATGGAACCTGGTTATAAATACAATGTTGGATAAGTTGGAACGCAAAGGACTCACGGTGGTGGCCTATGCTGATGACATTACGATATTAGTCTTGGGCAGGTTTCCGCTTACAGTCGGACAGTTCATCAAGTATGCTCTGGAGCTGGTTGAGGAATGGGCAAACACCGTGGGCCTTGGCATCAACTCCAATAAAACTGATCTTGTACTGTTCACAAGGAAGTACGAAATTCCTGAATTAGCCCCAATCAGGTTGAGCGGCCTCAGGTTAAGTCTCTTGCCACAAACTAGGTTTTTGGGTCTTATTCTGGACAGCAAGCTCACCTAGAAGGCAAAATTAAAGAAGAGAGTAAAGCGGGCAAGCAATGCGATTTACGCCAGCAGGAGAGTTCTGGGTAAGCCCTGCTTTAACCCACTGAATCTATATGGCGATCCTTGCTTACAGATGCTTGGTCTGCTGGCCAGCGTGAATAAGACTACCTTTGCCAGCATGATGAACAGAGTTCAGCGGTTAGCGGCTCTCTGTACCACAGGTGCTTTAGCCTCGACTACTTCGTCTGCTCTGAACGTCCTGCTTCATCTCCCTCCGGTTGACTTCTTCGTTAGGGGTGCTGCCGCAAAATCTGCTATCAGCCTTAGGGAATCGGGACACAAGGAGCCACGATCCTTCGGCCACAGCAGAATTGAGCTGGGGTACGCAGGTAGCACCGACTACTTGGTCCTCACTCTGTGCTTCAAGCGGGGATATTAGGCAACTGTGGGGGATGGGCAGGAGGGGAATCAGCAAATAGACGCAGCAACTCTTAGCATCTACACTGACGGCTCTTAAACGGCTGCCGGAGTGGGTGCTGCAACATTTTCTGCAGATGCAACTATGGAAGCAGCTTTAAGGCTTCTTAATCACTGTAGTATTTTTCAGTCGGAGGTTTTTGCGATACGTAAAGCCGCAGACCTAGCATACGCCAGAGATACCACAAGTGAGGAAATCAACATCTTTACCGACAGTCAAGCGGCGGTTAAAGCTCTGATGTCCTACACATATATACAAATCGAAGTGTGTACTTGACTGCATTCAGGCCCTGAATAGACTGGGCAACAACCGAAGGATCAGAATTTTCTGGGTTCCTAGTCGCAAGGGCATTGAAGAACACGAGAAGGCGGACGCATTAGCCAATCACGGGGCTAGTCTTCCCTTGTCAGGATCGGTTGACATTCCTACTCCAATCCAAACAATCAAATACTCAATCGATTCCAATATGATGCAAGGTGCGACGTGCAGATGGCGTGCAACTCAGACCTGCACGCTAACCAAAATCATGTGGGGGTTGTACAACCTCGTAGCAACTATATACCTGGTCGAACTAACGTGGACTGACTGCAAGCGGCTGTTCGGCATCATTACAAGCCACTGTCTAGTATCAACTCATGCCAAGAAAATGGGACTCCTAACCAGCAACACCTGTAGGAAGTGTCAAGAGCCGGGAGTCTCAAAAACAATCCAACACCTTCTGTGCCACTGCCCGGCATTGTGGAAAACCAGGCAGTGCTGCTTTGGCGAGCCCTGGCTGGTGGATCTCTCACATGTAGCAGAGCAGAGGCTGAAGGACATACTTCAGTTCACGAGAAAGTCCGGGGCCTTCCATGGCCGTTTGGACTGAGCTTTCCTTCTCCGGGTCCATATATCTGGTATCGCTACGGACCAATGGGTCTATGTGTGGCCCTGTGCCAGCCAGTTAAATCCTTCTTAACCTACCAATTCATTTAAGTGTATGTTCCTTGACAATATACAAAAAAAAATAGAACAAATTGACTCGTGCATTCAAATATTTGAAACAAACAATTATAAAAGCGTTAGATTGTGCTATTCTTCGAATCACTTCTGAGACAGTGTCGCGACCGATTCTTCCACTTCAATTGCAATCCTCATATAAAGACGTAATCAAGCAAGAAAATACTGGCAAAGAAACAGAAATTCTCGAAACATAAAAGTCCGGCAAAAACTTTTTTGGCTGTCGTAGTAAAGAATGGAATAAAAATTCAAGTGCTTAAACAAAGTATCCAAAAGCCATTCTGGAATCTAACAAAGACTTTACGTAAATGGTACTGGACTATTCCAAGATTAAATATCGATGAACATCTCTTTGTCTCACCTCTAGAAAAGGCAGAAATGATCGGAGAAACTTTTAGACCAAAGCTATAGACCAAAGCTATAGACCAAAGCTATAGACCACAGCTATAGACCAAAGCTTTGAAAAATAGTTAAAGACGATTTTCTGATAATCGACAGTGTGAAACTCCCGACAAAAATGCACTTTAACTCTAAAGAGGTCATTAAAAAGCTACCGATAAATAAATCAGCTATAGATGATAGTTTGGAACCGCTTATCTACTAAAACATGCTCCGAAAATGCACTGTATTTCCCACCTACATTTACAATGCTTCTATGAATTTATCATACTTTCCCAGGGCTTGAAAAAATTCTTAAGTTGTTGTTATTTTAAAACCTTCAAACCAGCTTATCAAATCAACAGCTATAAACCAATAAGTTTGCTCAATGTCATGTCCAAAATATTAGAAAAGGCTATACACACTCTTTTTGCAGACAGCATAGAACAAAACAATATTATTCCTCCCATAAATAGTGGATTTTATTCGGGCTTAAAACTAACCACCAGCTAAAAAAACTCACATAGAACTTGAAAAAATCATTTTGTAGCTAAAAGTAAGTAGGTACTATCTTCCGGGATGTTCAAAAAGCTTTCGACTCGATATGGCGAAATGGTCTCTTACATCAAAAATACAAGTTAAAATATCCTCTTTGTTTAATAAATTATTAAACAAAGAGGATTTTTTTCTCAACAATAAATCCTTCTACAGAAAAACAAACGACGTGAAGTCATCGAACTTTGAAATCGCTGCAGGTATACCCCAGGAGTCAGTGCTAAGCCGTAATTTATCTGACATTCCTCAAATTCCACACTCTGATCTGGCCTTAGTTGCGGATGACACAGTCATTTTATTTCCCTTGAAAAGCTTACAATTATTACAAATGGGTTGGAAAGAGGTTTGTCACAGTTTAATGAGTATTTTGGACAGTGGAAAATAAAAATGAACGAACAAAAAACAGAGGCAATATATTTCATAAGATAACGATTGTCTAGATTCAAACCATAAGCTCTTGTTCATGTAGATTCTGTAGGAATTGGGTGGAACAAAAATCTTAAATATCTAGTAATAATATTGGATACAAAGTTAGCGTTGAGCTCTCATATTGCCAATCGAAACAAAGCAACAAGCCAGTTAATTAAAATGCCGTATCGAAATATAATCGAAATATATATAATCGAAAATCCAAACTTTATCTTAAAACAAAATACTACTCTGACATATGCTGCTCTATTATTAAATGCAACGTCCAAAACGAACGTTATGAAGATTCAGATAATGCAAAATAGAGTCCTAAATACTATGCTTGATCTTCTTCCGTGATTTTCCACTAGGGCACTACATGAAGTTACTAGAATCGATCTTATCAAAGAATAACTACGAAAATAATCAAAAAATTGATTGAATTGATTAAAAAAGATATTATTTCATTTTAGTTGTACATTCTTAACCTAGCTTAAAGTATAATTAGCTATGATAACTTAAAGTCTAGCAGCTATTCTATTTTGGCCTGCTGGCTCTTATGGTTTTTTTTTTATATAAATAATTTTTCTTAAACACTTTTTATCTTACACACTAATAATACTACCCAGCTTGTACAATCACTGGGGTAACCTGGGCAGTACTTGACTTAAAATCTACCTTACACTACAATTAAGTTCTAAGCTATACCTAATTACCTAACCTAATTAGACCTAAAACTTAACCTAGGTCTTGCATTTAGCCCCTTCCGTTCGACGGAAGACCTACATAGTTAAATAGCGCATCCATGAGCTCCCGTTGACACGCTGACTTTGCGGAGCGCATAAATGGCTCATTGGAGCCATCTGTACACCCTATTGACTGAAGCAGTCCGTTTTCATGTCCGTCAGTTTGTCCGTAGAATCTTGTCGTTAATTCTACAGCCCGGTCCCTAAGTGGCTTCAGTCCCGACTCCTAATAAAGGAGAAGGTTCTTCGGCCACTTTTTAGTTACCGGGCTGTAAAACCTACCAGTGCAGAAGCGGAGGATTCTTCTTTCGAACATCTCCGCTTCGGCCATGACAGTCTTTGAACAGGTAATCCAGGATGGGAAAGCATAAGTCAGGATAGGCCGAATCAGGGTCTGATAGCAAATTGATTTAGCTTTGGTGATCATGCCCATCTTTTTGGCGAAAAGATGTCTGATGCGTTGAAATGCGAATTTGGCAGCTTTACTTTTACGCTGCACGTAAGGAATAAATTTTAAAAATTCGTGCAAATCAACTTTAGAGATGAGCTACGAGTAATCTTAGAAGTTCCGAACGAGACAGCGAATTTTTAGGTCTTGTTGCGAATAGTTTGCAATCTCCGATACTTAGAAGGATTGCGAAATACATACACTAAGCTGTGTCTTACTGTTATTTGGTTTGATGCCCCATTCCATTCACACTTAATTCTGCCAAGCAGTATTCCAGGCTCCTCGCTGCTTTGAGAGGACCTTGGCTTGACGCGAATTAGAGCTTGTCATCGGCATATTGAAAAATTTGTACTTGAGGTTGGCCCACTGGAATGAGAAGATCAGCGGTGAATATGGTATAAAGAATTGGTCCAGTGACAGAACCTTGTGGCACTTCTGACGTCATATGTCCTTTGACAGAATCTGCTCCATTAACGCTGACATAGTATTGCCTGTTGGTAAGAAAGCTCGCTGCGAGTCTTATCACCTCTTCCGGGAATCCAAATTTGATCAACTTAAACAGAAGACCTTCGTGCCATAGAGAATCAAAAGCCTTCTCGATATCTAAAACACACACAACTGTTGGAATGTTTTGCTCATTCAAGTAAGACACGATTTGCTCGTGCGAGTATGAGATGGCGTGCTGCGTTCAGTGCCTGCGCCTAAAGCCAAATTGGTGGTCACAATGTTCTTTTATCATTAACAGCCAAATTCTTTCCAATGGATGGGAATAATCTTGTTATGGATGGGAATAATCTTGGCTACTTTCCATGAGTCGGGAAAGTAACCATTGTTTAGGGCATTGTTAAATACAATGGAGACAATTCTGAGCAAAGAGAGTGGTAGATGTTTAATAGTGAAATTAGACTTTCCATCATGCCCAGAAGACTTCTTGCCTTTTATACCGCGCAGCAGTTGCATCAAGTATCAATTTGCATTTTGTGGGTCATCCGAAAGATTTTCGGATGAAAATATGGCCAGTGACACGTGGTGTGTATCGAGGAAGCGACTGACTTCTTCTCTTACCGTTTGGCGGTTAGGAGCAGAACCGTCAGGTGGAACAGCATCTAACTGAGATTGGAATTTTGATGCAAACAACTCAGTCTGATAACTAGGGTTGCTCACAATAACATCGTCAATCGTCACCACCATCCTGTGACTGTTATATTTACCAGAGAGCAAATTTATTTCCTTAAACATGTCGGGGCCTGGTCGAAAGCCGCTCATTGCGAAATTTACCAACCATTTCAGCAGTTATTTTGCTGAGACAGTTGGTATTCGAAATTAGTGTCTTGTACAACGGGTAATCGCTCCCATGTCTGTGGAACATTCGCTTTAAATTGCAGCGCCAAATGTGTGTCACTTTCATGTGCTTAGCAATTTCCGGCGGTAGTGCATGGTTCTGATACTTATTAAGAATGATCGAGTGCGTATTCCGAACAACGGTTTCATTTATAATGTCATTGACGGACTCTATAAGATTATCAACCTGACGTTTTGCTAAGCTTTCCGTCACACAAACATCAAGATCTCTTACCGCAACGTGTATGTCCCGATTAAAATTGCCCTAATCGGTATTTTTAAAAGACCTAGTTGTCTTTGGGGGTCTTTTCATGAAGCTGAAAAATGAGCGAAACAGAAGTCGGAGCTTCACGGCAAAGTGATCAGACATACCTGCATGCGTCCAACAGTGTGATAGATCAATACTGTTGAGTAGGTCGTCTGACAGGAGAAAAAATCTATTGTCGAGTTACTACTTGGCCTGGTTGGCGAGTTCAGAGCAACTATTTGCAAGGAAACGGGAGGACTGCTTAGCTGCAGCCATTCGAGCAACACCCTGCCATTTCTTTTCGTCACGGAATCTCCCCAGGTTGGGTGTCTCGAGTTCAGATCGCCACCGATAAGCGAATATTTGCATTGAGAAGTGATTGAGGAGTCGTGTATTTTCCTTTCAAAACTCTGAGTTTGGCTTTTCTATGGTTAGTTTTTTCCCCTATTAATCTCCATTATTAATAAGTAAAATATTCAGCACCAAATGAATTTTAACATAAGCTGAAAAGTCACATATTGTCTGAGCTCTAAATCATGGTACATTAGTATCTGAATTACCATTGTGAATTATAACCAACGAGGAACAATAAATTGAATTGAATTCACTACTCTTAAAGTCATTATATTGCTAATTATTTCCCTTTATTCAACTGCAACAAATATTGGGAACAAAACATCCAAACAGAATTACCAAATCTTAACATAGATAACACCTAAATTGCGCCCAACGTGGGCTATAACTTTGAACGATAATTTTCACACCAGTGTATATGTAAGTATTAAAATATTTACACCTTTTTGGGTTCCTGTCTTTAATTTGTACTGTATAAAATAAGTATCTTATCAAAACTAAGCCTCATAGCTTTGTCAATTTTCTGAGTTGGATAAAGCTTTTTCTTACCTCTAGCAATGATAATTCATATTAGGCCATCGAAACACTCCCGAGCTTGAAAATTCTTTTAAATCTGTTATTTATCGTCATCATCATGATTCTAGAAATATTGAACCACTCCGATTTTTTTGGTTAATCAAAAGCAACAAGTTGAAAGAGAACAAATACACAACAATTGAGAATTGCAAAACGAAAGGTGACTGTGGTTTGCCAAGCGTACAAATCAATGATTCGAAACAATTTTCAGTAACATGTAAATGTTGACTACTTAAATAGATACAACAAATATAGAACTTAGCACCCAACTCTCTGGCATGCTGAGCAAGGATATTGTATGATGTGAATCGTTTTCATTCGTTCGTCACACCAAAACTCATCGATACAATCTGTCGTTAGAGCATCTCGTTTTGGACTTGTACTGTACCACATAGGTAACGTTTCGTTCAAGGTAGTTGAACTTGAACCACTTCATTTGCTTGCTTCACGCTTAGATAGACAGGAGTGGTGCAGGCTAGAATAGCACAGAATGGATACGTTTTTGAGATTTAATCTGCACTTTAGATGATCTGACTACATTTTGCCCGAATGTCGAAATAATTCAACGTCATTCGAATCGATAACTTGACGTCTAACGCTTTTATATATAGTTCGGCTGGTGAAGGTTGCTAGCAAGGGTGAACCATAGCACATGCTTTCGGACTTGAAGCCTTAAGTTTCTGATGTTTTAGGGCATTTTGTCGATTAGTGACTAAAGATGGATTTCTGATGAAATCATTGCGTAGGCTGCATAATGTGTTACGTTGCACAGTATATTGGAGACTGTAACGGATATGGAAGGCTAACAATGAAATTGTTCGTAGCTATGAGATGTAACGAAACTTTAATTGGGTAAAATGTTGGTATAATGTGGTTGCTACTAAAGTCCTTCGGCTGGTCGGTTTGCTTCCAGGGAATAATACCCCAAAGGATTATAAGCGGATGTTTCATGAAATCGATACGTACATAAATAACGAAAATTCGGAAGGATGTGAAAGAGCTCCAATGAGGAAATATGGAATTCTCATGAGTCTCGTAAACTGAGCCAGAGGTTGAATGTGATTTACATTGCATCTGCTAAATGCGAAAATGTAAAATTCATGTGTTTTTAAATGTTCCTTAAAGTTAAATATTAAATTCCTTGGCTTTTTTTTTTTATATGAAAGTAAAATATACGGAATTTATTATACTCATAAATACATATACATAGCAACCCCATAACGGGATGTATTTGACATGTTTTCATATCTGTTTATTAAGATCAGCGAATTCACCAAAACTACAAATGAATAAATGAATATTTATGTGTGTATCGAAACTTTCTTCAATTCTTCAAGACATGTGTAGAATATTTACGCAACTCAGTTGACTAATCGTTTCAAGACTTCCACACATCGCATTAAAAATTGATACTTCACTCACAAAGAGGCATCTTTCCTTTCCTTTCTAATAATTATAAACATTTCTGGCCATAAATTAATTTCCTAAAAATTTACCACTTCTTGGATAGCTTCTCTTTAAAAGATAATGTTGCCTCAAGATTCCCAAGATTTGCCGTCCTCTTTTCTTCTACTTTCTCACACTTTAAGACATGTTGTGCTGTTGGGTAAACTGCGTTAATTAAGCATTTTTGATATCATATACTCCTGGGTATCCTTCTATATTGTTGATCGTACTTGTCTCGTTATCTTCAAGAGCTATGCTTTCGTATCCTTTTACTTCTCATCTGGTGTACCTCAAGGCTCGATTTTCGGTCCGATCTTCTTCGTTTTTTTCATCAATGATCTTTCTAGTGACTTCGATTCCTTTCCCCTCCCTTACTATCTTAAGGTCTGAGACTAAATTGTATATATTAGTAACCGTCTGTGAAGACAATTGAATTTAATTGCTTTAAGCATTTTGATGCTCTGTGACTTCGCTTTTACAAACAAACTTGTACCTATCTACTTTGGTAATACACTTTCTGGTAGGTTGCTATCACATTTAAGTAAACAAGAAGACATTGGCGTCTTCTTTGACTTTTGTCTAAAATTTGATCTCTCTATATAATATATCACATATATAACTCCAAAAACGGCAGTATTGATAGTCTTTTCACATCGTTTGTGCCTAGTATACTTAAATACTGTTTACCAGATTGGTCTCCTTGTTTTGTTTACTTCCAAAATGCTGTCAAATCTGCTGAGCTTAGGGCTACCCCATGTCTCTTTCATAGGTTTGATTTTCTTTATTGTCCTTAAAAAGAACGCTTGCAAATCATAAACCTTTCTTTCTTGCGTACTTGCAGGCTGTTCTTTGATGAATTTTTCCTACATAAACCTTATATTTGCATACTTTCCTCCAATATTCCTATTTCTGCACTCGTAAAAATTGTGATCGGTTGACCAGAACTTGGTCTACTTTTTCTGTTTTCTATGTACGCAGCTACTTATTTATTCACCATTTTGTTTTTCTTCTGAATCTTTCTCTAGTTCAAAAGGCATATAGTATGGGTTTCCTCTAAAACAGATTGCCTGTATTGTTAATGTTTTATATTCTACCCTAATCGTCATATTTATAAACGACATTATTAATTTACTAATGCTGCTGCTTTTACATCTTGATACCCTTAAAATTAATTTTTTGGATTTTTTATTTCCGCCAAAAACTTAATAAAGAGAAGTCGCGTAAAATTTCACAATTTCACAGTTGAAAATATACTGTTTTTCTGAAAATTATATTTGTAGTTGTTTGATTAGTTACGTTGCATTCGACCCTCAGACTGGAGCATTAATTATTACAACATGATGAAAATTTCGGTAAGGGTAAAAAAACTGGATACATTTGGGTAATTTAAGACCAGTAAAGAAAAATTAACATACGCCCGTGAAAGTTAATTTCAAGAAACGGTAAATTTATTTGTTTTTCCTTTCGACTATTCAAAAATTCTGTTCTTTTTCGGGTTTTATCCATCATTTTCACCTGAAGTAGTACCAGTACAAATTCTCCAGGTGTTGTTCAATATTTTCAAAAATCAGCTCCGAGCAGGAGTAATAAGAATAAATACGGGCGTCATGCACAAAAAATGTCAGATCGTTGCTGGGATCCAAAGTAAAGTATCAGCTTTATAGATATAAAATAAAATTGAACTTGAAAAGGAGTGCTTCGAAACTCCACCTACTATCAGCTAACATGAAGACCTGCATCGGTCTATTTTGACGTAAAACAAACAATCAGAAAGAAAAACCTGAATGATTTTGAAAATGTCAGAGATTTGAAATTGCTTCTTCGATGTCCATGCCTTTAGAGTCCTTGTTTAGAATAGAGTCTTGGATGCCCTTGCTAACACAGGAAGCTTTGGGGGCCATTAATGGTTCTTATTAGCTCTAGACGAGCTTTTTTTTGGATTTGCGAGACCTGATGACTCATGCTACTTCCACAGACTTGTAAAGTGCACTATATCGAACTGAAGGCTTTATCGGTAGCTTGTTGATTGACTGTTGAACTTTCATTTGCTCAGAGTTATAGAAAATTTCTTTAAAACTGTATATAATCAGCACTACCTTTGTTTCGTCGTGAAGGACAAGCTGATTGATTTTGCCTTGAAGTAGCGGTGGGGTATATTTTCCCCTTTTCAAAACGATTTTGTTGACTCTTTGCATATCTTTTATACTAAATGTGCATAAAGCATAGATTCATATTTTTCATGCATTTAATTTTAGTTTGAATGGCTGCTGTCAATATTGTAGCCTCGTGTTTACTGTCATTCTCACTTGTTTGCTACCCAGTGCGTCTCACGGAATTTGAATTTGTGAAACCTTTTAGTTAATTTTGTTTCCAAGTCTAACTCGGACCAATTTTTTTGTTCAATTATTATAAGTGTTTTACAATTGTACAATTTAGGGAAGTATCCAATCAGGCTTTGGAGCTTTTCAATGAACTCATCAATTAGCTCAGTAGATCTTATCTTCTCGATGCAAATTTTATTTTAATTTATATTCAAATTTTTGTACTTTTGACACTATAACCAATCAGTATGTTGAACGGATCCATAAACTGACAAGGGAGTATGTAGCTTATAAAGTGCAGCGGATTTAGATCTTCAACAAAAATTTTTTTTTGCAACATTTCGTCAACAATTTAATTACTCCAGTCTTCGAAACGGGGAAAATTTTGAGATTTTATGACTTTTTATCCGCAACTACTACTCCTCCTCTCACTCTTTCCTCTCCTTCTTTTCATTGAATGTGAAATTCTAAACAGCCAAGCTTATTTTCTCTATGTATATGCTAAGCTTAGTATATCTTTCGACCAAGCTTAGGCTATTTAGGCTATGTATCAATTCCAGTATTTTCGCCAAAATCAAATGATTTTACAAATTTAATTCAAAATCAAAAAAGATTCGACAATTTTATTTCGAATACTTTGTGATATCCAGATGAATCTGATAAAAAATTTATCGATACTAAAACTTAACTATTGAGATAGTTATTACATAACATTGATTGGTTTTAGATTTGGAAATCTTCCGATTGGAGATTAGTTCGAAAAATATCACAATTACCTCCTCTAGAGAGAACAAATCTTCGGGCTAGAACAGGTTGCTCCAAAGAGTGATTATATTGTTCCGTAGATGTTGAAATAGTTTAATGGCTTAGCTTTCGTCAAAAGGGAGAAAACGCTTTGAATGTTCTGAAAAAACTTTGAATTCTTCTCTCTTTTGGATGATTTTAAGAAAAAATAATCTGACTCGATAAATTTTGTAAACTCAAAGGAAAATCCTCCCCATTTGGTGAAATCAGAAACAATTTTTGATTTAGAATGCTCTCAGACGATACTTTATCAACATTATATTTCTAAGAGCACCACTCAAATCGTCAAAAGATACCGATTCTGTAGTTGATTTTTCAATAGTAATATCTTTAACATCACCTAAAATTAAATTGCACTCCTAGTCTTGAAATATAGTAAACTCAGCATAAATTGAAGTATTAGTACATAAATAAAGGGTAAAACCGGACTTGACGCACCACACAGCCGCTACATGAATTTTACCGATAGATGTCTGGCTAGTATGTTTGTGTTTTTGTGGTTGTGTGTTTGCTTTTGGGGATGTTTTTGTTTGTTTTTGTCAATTGTGCATAATTTTGTGTTTTTGTTCAATTTTCTACCCCTCCTACCACCTATTCGCCCTCTGGTTGTAGTATTTTCCGGCTGTGATGCATCAAGTTGAGTTTACCCAAATAAAGACTGGCACGCAAACTTTGGCAGCCACAAGAGTCACCCCAAACTAAAGTGTGACTAAACTTGGCCACTTTGCTAGAGTGCTTAGGTTGGCTGTCAAAATAACTGTCAAAAACCAATGAACCATAAGTGTCGCAGAGCACGCCAACGTCTTTGCAGCTCACCTAAAACACTTAGAACAACATGTGGCTTTTCATTTCAACGCCCACAGCTCACAGCCAATCAAAAATTTGGTTATGTAGGCGTGAAATATTTTCATCCAGGAAACCTGTTCCAGAAACCTCCCGAAACTTGAATTGATGCCTGGAAATCAATTTTACTGCAAATATTCTATGATATGCTCGCCTCCTACCTATAAAAAAGAGGTTTGACCGCTAAATATCATATGCATGCTAGTGTACTTCAAGGAAGTGTATTGAGACCTGTACTCTATGTCGTCCTCACATTTGATCCCCAAATTAGCGACGAAAAAACTAAAGCTACTTATAAAATAATAACGAACGAATCCACATATATCCAGTCGACTTTACATTACTAAAACTAACATCTCCTCAAGTATTGACCTTGACAAGAGACACCTTGACAAGAGACTTGAAAATGGCTCATTGAAGCTAAAAATTAATATATGAAGCTCAAATCAATCAGTTTCTCAACAGAAAGTCAAAACTATTTCTTGAATCTCAGTAAATATTAACATCATCTAGTGAACATAATCAAGAATACTTAAAACTATCACCAGAGTTCCATAATACTAAACGCTTATCTTAACAAAGATCTACGGATCGAAACGATGGCACGGGAAATCCAAAAACTACCGTAGAAAATCAATTGCAACAGTTGCTCAGCATTATAACAAGCTGGCCCGAAAATTGCTAGCGCATCGATCATTACATTACAGCATTCATTACAGCAATTCATAAGAACTGATCCATTAGACCTTCTATTGCTAACAAAGAACAAACAACGTTATGTAGTCACTTGCTCCAGTTTGCATCTTTTATGAATATTCTAACTGTTTGACACTGACTTTTTTCTGCCTAATTTATTTATATTATCGTAATTTGCGCACGAAATTTACACGTCCAAAACTCGGACAGGTACACGTAATTTGATCTAGCATGTAACATGATCCAAATAACTGGTGGTAGTGAAGGTAGCAGTTGATAAAGAGACTTTGAAAAATTATGCATAAAGCATATTTTCTAGTATTTCTTACCAAAATTTGTCAAACAGAATGAACAAAGTTGAACTGCTACCTAAAAGTTAACTGCGCCCAGTGTGGGTTCTGGCTCATACTTCGAAGACATATAGGTTTGCAGAGATAAACTGAAAACTGAAAAAATAGAGAATTTGAAATATTTCTCCATACTAAAGTCGATGAAAGGTGCTGATATAAAGAATTATTTTTGTCACTCTCGGTATTGTTAATATAATTTGTGTAACCACATTCAAATTCATCCTGAGATGAAAGAAAAATGTGATTTGTTTCTATTTATTTAGGCTATCTTAATATTTTTTAAGCTTCAAAAAGTAAAGTGATCAAAAATACAATGACAAGAAAGTGATTGCAGAATTTTTTTTTTATCGTTCCATTTTGCAATATCATTAAACTCTAAATAATTTTAAAAAAATTCGTTCAACTGAAATACAGCAAATATAGCACAGTCTCGTTTGCTCACAATTACTCTACCTCCGTGCAACTATTAAAATTATTCGCTCGGATTAATCTGAAAATGAACGCTTCATATGAATTCTCTCAAAACTATTAGTTTAGTATGTTCGAGTGACATATTCCTGTCCTGTCCTTTTTCTTTAACAAAATCGCTTTTCGCCCCACCAACGTCTATGACTCTGTCTCCAGCTCTCTTCATCCGTTTTTTTTTTCGAAACGTACTTGCTTTCAGGTACATCATTTCACCATAAAAACGTTAAAGGAATCAGCCATGCAGACTAGGAAAAAAGTGCTCTTGTCGGCGGTCGATCATGTATTTTATTCTAGTTGCCACAAGTTGTGTGCTCGTCACAAAAGGTTGTTTTTTGTGTCCTTTCTTTCCACAACTGAAAATCATATGAAATTTACCAGAGGAAATAATTCACGTTGTTTCAAGGAAGCTCTAAGTAGTATCGGGAGAACTTAAGAGACAGAGAGGCATTTCCCTGAAACATTTTATGGCGGTTGAATCGAGCATGAACGATTTTGGTGGAATAGCTTCGTGGATTTCGAAAGCTCGAAATTGCTTGTAGTGAAAAAGTTGACAGGAAATGTTCGAGCGGAATGTTTAATTTTAAAATGTAAAGTGGTTTTGCTGTTGCGTTGGCGGCCTGTTAGTGTATATGTATGAAAGTATGCATATAGTGTTTGAAAGAATGTTATTTTCGAACAGACGAAAATGTCAGATGCAGTGGACACATGCATTTTTTTCTTGCTATGATACGATACGAATGTATGGTGAAAATAATTGAATTTGGCAAGCAATTTTCAATGATAAAGGTCAATGGATTTCGAGAATTGAAATAGTTTTTATCTTGCTTTGAGTCACATGTTGCCATTTGTATTTACGCTTGAATTAGGATATTTGCAGATGAAGAGTTTTCAGGACGAAATAATGTTAGTGAAAGTAAGTGATAGCGGGTAGTTTGCAATCACACGCAACCAAATACACACAAAATATTTCAGTTTGTGGTTTTGTTTATTATTTCCAATGAAAAAATGAAATAAAAAAATATCAGCGCAAAAAAATTTAAGTTCATTATAAACCCCAAATATCACCCTTTGTGTGCTCTAGGCGCCTAAAATGAGATTGAGAAAATTTAAAAAATTTTGAATTGTGATAGCTTTTGACCAGATTACCAAATCATTATGAGACTTAAAAGACATATTGATGTTACTAAGTTCTAGACTCGTGTAGATTTTTATGTACGTGCTGGCAACCCTGCAGCTATGGCAGGCATTGAAAGTGAAAATATTCATACCATCGAATCTAATAAAACATTATCGTCTTTTACAGTGAAAACCAACTCATATAGAAATTGTATGCTTTGTCTATACAACCAAAAGCAAACTTTTGAAATTTCACATCGGACAAAAATTGTAGCCATCCTCCAATTTATCTATATTTTAAGCATCAAAAACTTCTGTTCACGAGAACTAACGACCCAATTATCAGATACAGTGAATTCACAGAATGTATTGGTATTCAATAGGGCTAGGTCTGCTAGAAGCGATTTTGGAATGCGGGCAACTCTGTGCCCGTGGTGCCATCATGAAAAATTATAAAGAAAAAAAATTGCTTTTTGCCTTATGAATTCTGATTCACTAATCAGATTTTCATGAAACCGTGTTTGAAGCCGTGTTTGGTAAAAACTTGGTTGAAAAATTCGGTTGTTGCTGCCAGCTATGGTAATTTTGGTGTCTTGGGTTTTGAAAATTCGCTCAGAAAAATGAAGCTTTTTGCCCTAAAACTTCTAGTGCAGTCATGAAATCAAAACGAATTTCACATGATAAATGGAACTTATTATAGGCATTATTCAGAAGAAATCTGGTTAAAAAACCATGATAGGGTTGCCAGCTATTGTTGGTTTTGTATTTATTTGCAATATCTTTATTGAGCGATTTTATCGTGAAATTTTTAAACGGTAATCATCTTGTAGTTACAATATACAACAAATATTAAGTTTTCGAAAATTTGACAATTTTTTGCGACTGGTAACCCTAAATTTCTTTGTACCCCTATAACTTCCAATGCAGCCATCGGATCAAAACGAAAACCGCAGCGTAGGTTGATTTCAGTGTGAAGCAAGTGTGATATATTTTTCGCTTTGATGCGAGCGAAGGGTTGCCAGCGCGATGCGTTTTATTGCTATTTTCGTATCAATAAATGCTGTCATTAAGTATTCATATCGCGAACAATTACAATGAAAATAAGTTACCAATGTTTAAATTTTCGAAGTTCTAGAAGCTTTTCGATCCCAAACATCTTTTTTGATTCCAAACATCTTTCCATCCAACTTTCGACGAAATCATCAGATAAAATTGAGATCGATAGAGTTATTTGATTTTGACGTGAGGCAATTGTGCAAGATTTTTAGTTGCAGTGCTGGTAAAGTGTTGTAAGCACTAAGCATTTTCTTTGTTTATGTTATATTATGCTGCTTTCAAAGTTTTGCAGTGTCTGGTTTTCCTAAATCTTGAAATACCTGAAATCCTTTTTCCACCCTATGAGTTTAAATGCATTGTTAAGATCAAAGTGATTTTGCAATCGAAACAGGTTGGAGCACGTGTAATAGGATATACACTCAAAATCTGCACGATTCTTTCATTGTTCATCGAACATTAGTATTTCTAGCGGTTCAGGTGCGCTAGAGTTTTTTTTTATAAACGTTGGCTCAAACGTGTGAAAAAAGGACTTAGTACCTTCAGGTTGAATTGATAAATTTTAGTACCGTGTGTGGCCGAAGGCTTAAAGCTAGGTATTTAAAAAGCAAAGTGGACCAATCACTTTCTATTATTCAAAAGTATTTTAATTTTTCCACATTCGTTACTGAAATTTCAAAGTGAGAAATGATTAGCCTGACACCTCATTTTGCCTTGAATGTACGGGGTCGGCCAATTGCAAGTTTTTTTTAAAAAATGCAATAAAATGAACAAAATCGAATTTTTTTCGTTGTCCAATTCAAGCTGCTCTAAGGCCCAAATTGCGAAGCGATAACGAAGCGGCTGATGGTGCATCTTTAATTGCTGAGTCAATTGGACCCTGTAAGCGAATAATCCGATATCTTTGTGCAGAATCCTTCTCAGGCTAGTGCGTGAAATGTTGAGCTTTTAGCATCGACGGCGAGTTGATGATATAGTGAGTCTCACATTCTCGGCTGCACCGTACAACGACGGAGGTCATGAGTATTGTCCACTAACATGCCAGTTTCACGAACTTTTTGCACAAACTTGCGTAGAGCAGGCGCGGAGGGTCCTTCATTTCGGCCAAAACTAATTTTCAAAAAATGCACTGTTTGGGCTATACAAGTAATATAATAATATAAAAAATAATATAATAACCATTCTGAATATTTTGCCAATTTTCACCAGACATGTGAATCATATCGCTATCAAGTTTGTGATCAATATGATATTCATACCAAACACTATGACATCGAATTCAGTTTTAGACTAAAGCTTTCATAATCCCTAGCCAATAATCGACCTATATGTCATCTAGATTACTCCACACATTCAACGCTACACGTTGCAAATATACATACCTACATCGTTTCATACATAATATTTATGCCAATCGATACCATCATATGCCCATCAGTATAGGGACCGAGTATTTGCAATTTCCAATTTCCATTGCAATAATAATGCAATATCTGACAAGCACTCATAGTCATAACCAATGCACACAAAATTTCGATAAAATCTAAATCCATTTCCTTCGTACTCTGGAGGAAATTGCAGAGCGATGGATCGAAAATGAAGTAGTGAACTGGGACCATAAAGAACCCGTCGACAACGGAGAGTGAATATAGAATCAAAGCAATGATGATGACACCGAGAAGGCTAAGAACGAGAAGGATCGAGAGCGTCGTGCAGGGAACGGAAGGAAAGATGATTCGGTAAAGGTTGGAGTATGCATTGCGAAAGCATCGAACAAAGCAACAGAAACGGAGATAGCCAAATTGTGAGGGTGTCTGGTTTTGGCACATTTTTGCTTTTGATCCCACGATGGTATATGAGCTTCAAAAGTTAACTTAGTTTGATTGATTGTAAGCCTTTGAAGGGATTACAACTTCGAGTGTATGCATGCTTTCCGTTGCACAACGTATTCTCGAAAGTACATTTCCTACTACGTTTATCGGCACACCTAAAACTAACATCGATTACGGAGTTAACGGAGAGATATTCGTTCAGACTCAGATACTCAGATAAGACAATGGAAATAGGAAAAATGCTAAATGTAATTGATTTCCTTGAAAACAAGCCTCGAGGGAAATTCACGTGGAACTGTAGACGATTTATTGTCCGTTGGAGTGCTCGTATTGACTTATAAGCTCCGGGTGGATCCAGTGTACCTTACGAGTATGTAGTGCGGAATTTTGTGTGCCATCAGCTGGCGAAAAATCGATTTGAGTGACTGACTGAATGTGCTTAAGGCTCCAATCAGCAATGCTTGGATATAATTTGCGTAGAAAGTTCGATTCACTTACTCCACGCTCGCTATTCCATGCATTCTATGCGAACATTTCTTTTATTCCCTCGCGTTGTCTTTTCTCGACTTTTTCCTGAACGTTTGAAATTTTCTTTTTGTTCCTCTTCTTGCCCAAAAGATAAATTGAAATCAAGTGGTCCGGATTGTGCGTGTGTCTAACAAAAGTAGAGAAGATAGCGTTACTTCAGAAGAGAGGAAATAGGATGTGCAAGTAATCCAGAAATAAGGTGGAAACGAAACGAAACGGAAATTCCCTGTGGGAGGACTGATGTGGAATTTGCATACATCCGTTGAGTGGGTGGAGAAACATACACTGTGAGAAGCAGAGGTACCGATGGTGAACGAGGCCACACGCTCTCGACCTCAAAAACTGTTTCCACGAAAAACCTGATGAAAGTACACAATGCAATAGGAGTAGGTTTTGTGAATTCAAATCGTGGAGTGAACTGAAATAATGCAAATGCTAGTGTTCTGGAGTAGATATATAGGCGCCCGAAGTTCAGATGGGAAGTTTTTTTGCTCGGAGGTTCAGATAGGTGATAATGTGTTGGGGGATTTGTATTATTTCGAATGAAAACACACGATTGGCTTGGGATTTTGCAAAATAATGATTTTGCTTATGAGCTAAGGGACTTTGAAATACACCGACAGACTTTCGATAGATTGTGAGGTGGTCAAGATAAATGAAATCCATACAGCAAATTATAATTTTTCAAAATAATTCAAAAAATAAATAAAATCTTGAAATTTGCACGAAATACAACTAAGTAATAATAATAATAACAACATATCCTTGCGTGGAAATAATTTGAATAGTATAGTAGTCTACGTATATAGACCATGCGTCTGCGAAACTGTTCATTCTGACATTTTATGCACGTACTCTAATCTAATACACTTCTGGCACTTATGTCCTGCACTCAAATGCACAGATTATGAAGTTTGTCGTCTCTACTTTGTTCGTTTCACAAGATAACTCTTGCTTAATGAGACGCGAAGGCAGAATTAGAATGAAAAGTTGCTCTATTAGTTGGCTGCAAGTGTCAAATTATCATGTAATTGAAAATGTTTTTGAACGATATTGTAAATAGAAAACGTCGTCGTTGATGCAAATTTTGTTAGGAAAAGATATGAACTTCCTTAAATGTGCATGACCAGAGCCAGCTTAGGTCAATTTGAGGCCCTGGGCACTTCAAGATAAATGTGGCCACTAAAGCTGAGGGTTGTTAACAATAGGCAATAGAAAATAACAGGCAAAATTCTAGCAACATTCTAGATATATTTATCTGTTATTTTTATATATTCAAAGTCACATGAAATTAATAGGTTATCATAATCCAGAAACAAAGCTTTTCAACCATTATATGCAGGTTAGTAATTGAAAAGTTTATATTGATTGAATTTTAATTAATCACATAAATCATTCCTTCAAAGTCTATCTCGTTGATCACATCACATTCTATGGACATCTGCGACAAACTGACCAATCTTTCTTGGAGCAGTGTAGGTACTTCTTCATTCGTTTTTTATTCTTTTCAATTTTGAGAAGGAGCGCTCCTCACTGCAGTTGGTTACCATAATGCTTAATAAGAGTCTCCATGCAATTTCTACATTTGGAAACGTGTCTTCAATTTTGTCTTCTTTGATATATTCCTGAAATATTATTATTTTTTTTCGTTTTCACTAGTCTGAACGCTTTTCAAGTATTCTGTTAAATGCAGATATTGCATTTCTAACTCTTTCTGGCTAACGTCGTTATTATAGATTTTAATGAATTCTTTGCAACTTTGTGACTCAAAGTTTTCAAGCGAGATCAAAAACCGAACCGATGACTAATTTCCTTGCACGAATTCAATCGCTGTTTTAGATGAACGCTCGGGGTATCAATTATTGGAATAAAAGTTTCTACTTTGAATTTCTCTTTCCCATTTAGTTGAATGGATGGCGCAGAGCCATTAATTAATGACTGCTGTGCGCTTCTATCTCTCATTCTTTGGCCCTTGTTGTCACACTCCAGATGTTTCTCTTTGGTGCACGATTCGAAGTCATCAAATTTATCCCTGACGTTAATCATAAAATCATGAAGTGAAGTTAACAGATCAGTTATAGTTTTTTTTGAAGGTAAGTACCTGTTATGCACTGAAAGAAAAATCTTGGTATAATCAACCATTTTCCTTAGTTGTTTTTGCGTCAACTACGGGCTATGGTTAAAACAACCATAAAAAAATAGTTGATTACTTTTATGCACCATGACGCGTGGTTTATAAACAACGTCCGTGGTGCAAAAAAGTACTGGTTCAGGCGGTAACGATGTATTGGTATATTTTTCTCTAAATGCTTGTATCATTAGAGGAGCATTAATAAGCCATAAACCATAGCAACATAATCCATCCAAGCCTTAAATAGAAACAGGACGTGAGACGTGAAATTGAGTTCATATGCATAGCTGCAAGCTGCAGCATCTATGAAAACAATTGAAATTGCTAAACAATTTCTGGCATTGGGACAATCGTAATCGTTTTCTGGACTCCCTGTTTTATAACAGTGATCTGCAAACAGAAGACTTATATTTTGTGAATAGAATAAGGGAAATATAAAGGCTTCACTGCATAACATGAATATGAATTATATCGAACAGCAAACCGAACACAATTTTGCCATGTAGCATATGAAACTTCTATGATAGAATAGGAGTATGAGTATG
Organism: Nemotelus pantherinus; assembly: GCA_963978885.1. Lineage (NCBI taxonomy): Eukaryota > Metazoa > Arthropoda > Insecta > Diptera > Stratiomyidae > Nemotelus > Nemotelus pantherinus. The sequence goes on along the minus strand of OZ022265.1, from coordinate 45,876,262 downwards.
AGGAGTATGAAAAATCAACAGTTTGCCTTAGTTGTTTTTGCATCAACTACGGCTATAGTTAAAACAACCATAAGAAAATCGTTGATTACTTTTATGCACCATGACGCGTGGTTGATAAACAATTTCATTCGGAGCATGAAAAACATCCAAATGTTGAAACCATTCTACTTTGCGTAGAGTAATTTCAAAGACGTTGCTCACTGAATTACGTTTGTTGAAATCAACTATTGCGAAGTAGTTTAAGTACCATAAAAACAGTTGATAATTCGAAATCAGTGAATTGTGAAGTGAATTGATGAAAATTTTTCTATTTATCAACTAATTTTCGTGGTTATGAAACAATTAAAACAGTTGATTTCATGAACGTTGCGATAGTTTTTGTATAACCAGAACCAACTGCTTTTATATCGTTAAATTAACTATATTAACATAGTAAAAATAACTATTTTCCGTAGTTCGTTTAACGATTTTGAATGAATCGTTGCAATACTATTAAAAATAGTTGAACCAACCAAGAGTTTTTCTTTCAGTGTGTCTACACTTTCCAATATGGTGTTCCGAATTTCGATCACTCAAATAAATTTCGGATTTTCCATTTTTTTGGGAAAACTAAGAGCTTCGCCCCTAGTTTTTTTGTCTTCTCTGTTCTGCATCGTCCGCGATAGACGTCAAGGCTTATATCATTTGTATATTACCTTGATATAATGCGCTTACTGCATCAGCTCGCGCAGACCATCTGGTTTCAGAAAAAACTTTTAAGAAATTTTTATGAACCTAAATATTCCATCGGTGGGTCGAATCCGAAAAAAAAATTGAACAGTTTCTGAACCATTTGAAAAAAACTTGCCTCTTGTACCCACCAGCGGCGTGAAGACCTACCAAGTTTAGAATATGTCCCGCACATGGGACAAAGGTAGCAAATTCACATTTCTCCTTGATTTTCGCTTGCAGACCAGCATACTTTCTTGACATATTTGAAGCATTGTCATAGCTTTGCCCTCTACAATCATTGATTTGTATATCTTGATTCTCTAAAAATGTCAGGATGGTTTCCGAAAAATCTACGCTCTTTGATAGGTATAAATTACAAAAACCTTTCAATTGGAACACGGTCTTTTACGTATCGAAATTAAAAATTAATCTGGGATGCTCCAAAGTAGCTGCTCCAAAAGTATAGCATAGCATCACTTTAGCAGGTGTCAGAATTTGCAGTAGCTATGTTAGGTGAAACAGCTATGAATATTGGACAACCAAGAGCTGCTACGAAGGTCAGCCTTTACCCAGCACAACTCAATAATATTTTTTTCATTTCTTTAAAATTTTAATCTTTGTATTTACGTGTATTAGCTCAATACGTGCATCGCACTTTGGAAACCGTGTGAAATTTAGGAATTTTTAGCATACAGCTGCAGAAAAAATTAAAATTTTCCTAACATATTTAAAACGTTTCACTTATTCCCGGCTTTTGACACCATATATGTGATAAAGAGCGAAAAAGCAACGTTGAAAATTTGATGGTATCAGCGCACCCGGCCTTTTGCGCTTCATACTCGCCTTCTAAAAACTCAACCGTGTAAAAGCCAACTTAAAACTCGAATTGAGTTGAAGTGTTTAAAAGCCCATGTTTCGTTTATGGTAGCTCTATTTTCAAATTTATTGCACATATCCTTCGTCGCCAAAGCCCAACAACTCCTTTTTATTTCAACTTCTTATCGAAAATGACGTTTGAAAAATATGTCAGCTGTTTAAGCACGTCCATTATGCTTTAGCTACTTTCTTGCTATACTCCAGACTGCGAGCAGCAAATAGCTGCTACCATAGCAGCTTTACCGGAATCTTGAACAGCCCGACTTTCAAATAGCAAGGATCAGATAGCAACTATTTCGTGACATTGTACAGCGAGAGTAGCCAAAAAAGCAGCTAATAGCTTTGATAGCAAGAATATTGAACACACCCCTGGTCAGTATGAGACAAATCGGGCGTGCTGCCAACGCAAATCGAATAATATTTAGCTAATTTAACTCCAAGGATTTCATTGTATCCTCGAAACGAAAGCCTTCTTGAAAAGAATTTTACAACTGCGACAACCCATTTAAGCACACTTTTCCAGTAATCCAACTCTTTTAGATATTGACATAGCAAGTCTATATCTACTCTACCAACTGATTTACTTCGTGGCAGATAACTCATCATAGATTGCCTAAGTGCAGGGCTATTTCCCATCCACCCAGAGACCATGGGGAAGCTTGAGTAGCCTAGTGGGTAGAGCACTGGCTTCTTGCGTGTGGGGTCTCTGGTTCGAACCCAGGTTCGGACGAGGGTCCGCGCACCAAGCTTTGAGTTCACCTAGCTCTGATTAGGTACCTGATTTAAATCAGGGGTAAAGCGAGTCGTGGAACTAACCACTCCACACTCGAATTCATAATGATCAAAAAATTGTAATGCAGCTCTCTACCAGCTTCAACTCCTAGACCCGTACGAAGGTTGTCGTGGGATTACTTTACAGAGACCATGGGTTTACATAAGAAGGGTTAGATAAGTAGCAAGATATACGAAATTCTTCGAAGGCGAACACAGCAACCATTTTCTTTCAACACTTTCGTTGTTCTTTAATTTACGATTAAATAAAGCTTTATTAAAATATCTAATTTCTGATTTGCCATTTGCATCTTTATTTTTACGATTTTTTTACGAATCCAAATTTCGCGGTTTTTTTCGGTTAACTTTTCTTTAAAATAATCGGCAGGGTCGTATGAAATATTTTCTGGATCAGATTCTGGGTCAATTAAAACGGTTGCTGGTGAAGTTATTGCATTATTTCTGTAGGGACGTACACCTTCTAAACAATATGGTTTGAAATATGTTTCTGCAGTGAGATGACTTAGCGAAGAACAAGGCTGTGAGGTTCTTTGAGTTCCCGCAATCTGTTGTTGATATGATTCATTATGTGGTTGTTTTATTATTTGGTTACTGCTCACAGAAGCTCCTGGTGTAAAATATGATGTTAATTTTGGTAATTTATCAATTACTTCTTTTCTATGAGTATCTTTTTTCCTTTTTTCTGAGGATATGACCGTTTTGACATTTTTTGTGTATATGTATAGTATTCTATACTGATTATTTAATTGAACTGAAAACAATCGCAAACACAAAATAAAACACACCGTTTACAAGTTCAATCTTGAGTGAAATGATTTGATGTTTAATTCCGAACAGAAATGCCGTCCCGGCCGTGCGTGTCAAATAGGCACAGCATAACTTTAAATGCCCTCCCCACACATTGAAGCGGTACGCAGATAGATTTGTTCATATTTATTCCAGTGATGCCCCAGCTCACTCAACCCAAAATGGGGTTGAGTGAGCGTGTTAAAGCTGAACAAAGCTGGACACAACAATAACTGTTTTTACTATAATAAAACATAAGATTGATAAGATATTTTTTAAAAGTGGAGTCATTTACATATATGAAAGCTTAAAAGCCCATTTATCTGCTGGTGCAGACTTGAGCATCATTGGTCTATTCATTCGCAAATAATTTAGGGAAATCACATACTAGCAAGCAGATAGAGTTGACAGTGTTTGGCCCCTGGTGCATGAGATTACAATAAAAGCAGATAGATAATTATTAAGTATAGTCAGGTAATTATTGTTTAATTCTCGCAAAATAAATACATTTATTGGTTGGTAATCTAGAAATAAAATGACCCACTATTTCTTAGAAAAAAAGCAGTATGAGATTTATCCTCCGAATGCAAATTTTTTGTAGATTCTTCTACCTTGCAAAGAGTCACTTCTCCGTCGCAAAAAAGTATCGTTAAGCTTTTACTAATATTCATAATTTCATAGCTGGCATGATAGAGTTTTCCGAAAACTATTGTAGAAGCAGACATGCCTTTAAGTTTTCCGCAACTGCAAGAGGTTCTACATATTTCAAACTAGTAGTTTGCTATTAATTCACGTACACCCTAATGTGTTAATAAGATTACTGACTTCTAATCATAGCATGAAACATACTGACTGTCAATCGCATGCTACAATGCCTTCTGTTGGCGGTAAATCCAATCATATTATTCTGTGACACATGGGTCGAATAATTGTAACCACTAGAATCGTAAGCTTATTCGCGTGCATTAACTACGTGCGCGTTGACTGAGTTAATCCTTCGTGCCTCATCCAAACCGAAATTTGAAACGAGCAAGAGGACAAGTTTCCGTGTTCAGTGGTTGCACTCAAACTCTCTGAATGTACTTCACTGATTTGTGATATTGAACGTAGTTTGGCTCTTATGCTAGCACAGGTGATTAGAATGAAAGCATGACGGCAGCTTGGAGTTTCGTACCTATAACTCTGGAATGTCTAAGCACCCAAGGAATGAACAGTGTGCGAGAAAATTTTTTGTTGTTTGCAGAAGTTTTGTAAGCATTCCATAAAAGAATTTTAGCTTTTTGCAATACATATTTTATTTTAAAAATAAGTTCAAATTTACAAAAATAATTTTAAGAAAATGTATACCTCTGGACAAAGGACTAATACTTAATTTAATGCACTTGTTTTGGCACATTTTTAGATTGTTTTTATTGTGTACAAATTTTTTTCCTAGCTTGTAAAAATATTTTAATTTAAACCAATTTTTTTTCCTTTTGAAGCTAGATTTATTTTGATTAGTCGACATGTATCGATATTTCGAGGGTAATATACCCTCTTCTTCAGTGTCTATTGGTCTAATCTTAAAATAACTTAGGTATCTTATTTAAGGTGCCTACTTTTAATGTATTGACTAATACTAATTACCAGCTAATTATCTATTAATTACATACTTAAATACATCTAACTATCTATATGAATTGCATTATCATCATAACATATCTGTTCAAATTAACCTGAATAATGGTGATGCACAGTTTCATTGGTCTGTGTTTAGTCGCCTATCCATCGAGGTTTTCCATATGTTCAGGCTTTCGTACGCATCCGGTTTTCGTACCTGCTGTACTTCTTTAATCACCTCCACGTTGTCCACGCTATGCTGTGTTACACCTCCAGGATGTGTTTCGCTACTGCTGACCGTGCTACCGTTTTGTTCCTTTTCCTAGGTGAGGCTGCTTCCCGCTTATGTTCAGTTAGTCTAACACCAACTAACCGTTTCGTTTGTCCAATGTATATTTTGTCGCATTCTGGGCAAGTAATTTTGTATATTCCACATATTTCCTTCTTATCTTTTTTGTCTTTCACGTGACATAATTTTCTACTTAATTTTTTTACCCTACTGGTTGAAACTGCTTTTATGTCAAAGTGTTCAAGAAGTTTCTGAATTTGCTTGAATATTGGCGTAAAAAGAATTGGAATTCTTATGGCTGGTTTTTGTTTTTCTTGTATAAAAAGCGTCGTTAACAGATCACGCTGTATTTGGTCCTTCTTCTTTTGGACAAGGTTTCCAATTATTTTCTCGTCAAATCCATTTTTTTCCCGGTATCTTTAATTTATTTAACTTCTGAGTTAAAACTTTCCTGATCCATGGGTACAGTAAATAGTTGGTGGAACATTGAGTTAAAGGGCGTCATTTTTTGGGAATGCCAATGATCAGACGTGGAAGGTGTTGTTCTCTGGGTGTGTGTGGGCTTCCAGTGGATATTAAATCCAAGAATGGTAGTTTCCCATTGTTTACGATTTCCATTGAAAATTGGATATCCTTATGTGCTTGGTTCAACTTCTTCAAAGTTTCTACCAAAGCATTCTTTTTTATTGAATGTCGTCCACATATCTCATCCAGACACGAGGAAGCGATCCTTCTTCATGAAGTTTATTCTTCAGTCTGTCCATAAATATCTCACTCATTAGTGGGGATAAAGGATTTCCCATGGCAACACCTTTCATGGCTTTTAAGTATTTCACCCTGAAAGTAAAGTAACTTTCATTCATGCAAACCGAGCCAAATTTCAAATAGTCTTTAGCCCTCTTCCTCATTTCTGGGGAACTATTCTTCTCTAACAGCCAGTCCTCAAAGAACGCGAGTGCTTGTTTTACCGGCACGCTTGGGAATAGAGCCTTGACATCAAATGAAACAACTAGCTCATCTTCCCCCATTACTGCCACTCTTCCAAGTCGCTCTATCACCTTGTCACGATTTTTAACCGTTCTATCGCTTATCTTCCCTAAGGCCCTACACTGTTCTACAATCCACTTTGCGTTTCTCCTTGTCGGAGCGTTAGTAGCGGTTACAATTTCTCCTAGCTCATTACCTTTCTTAGGTATCTTCGGAAGACACCTAATTCTTGGCAACGCCGGATTTGAGACCCGCAGCTTGTTGATCTCTCCAATCGTCCCTTTGCACTCTTTCAAGATTCTTTCAACGCGTTTGATAGAGTCTGGTAAGGGATCTTTACTTAGCTCATGGTAATCCTCGTTGTATAGTTTTTCCATAACTAATTGGTAATATTCATTTTTGCCCATTATAACCACGGCATTTCCTTTATCTGCTTTGGTATAATAGACCGGTTTAGTAGCCAACTCTTTAAGCACCCTTTGTGCCTTGCCAGTGTTCCCCCTCTTACGGTTTTCCTTCCTGATGAGTCTAGCCACATTGCCTCTAATCTGTGCTTTCTCATGTTCAGGAAGTTTTTTTACCGCGGCCTCGACGTCTACTACCAAGTCTTCTGTAGGATATTTTGTTTCCTTGACAGCAAAATTCAAACCTTGATTAAGCAGTTCCATTTGCTCTTCTGTGAATTGGACCGTGGATTTGTAGACCACATAGTTGAGGATGGTCTCTACAATATTCTTTTTCTTTTCCATGGTATCCTTTCCTTTCGTTAGCTCAGTTAGTTTTCTTGTGAGAATTTTCCTCTTTCTATCTTTCTCACATTCAAAAGCCGTTTGCTTTCCCTACAATAATATAAATAAAAAAAACCCTAGCGCATCAGAACCGCTAGAAACACTAATGTTCGAAGAACAGTACAGGATTTGTGCAGATTTTGAGTGTGTATTCTACCACTGGCTACTTCTCTTAGTTAAGACTAATACACCCTAAGTAGTAATAGAATCTAAGCTTATTTTAATTTCGGCTACAGCGATAGACATGTGTTTGGGGTTGTCATCCAAAAAATGTACAGATCTTAGAAAATTTAAACATTATTTACTTATTTTCATTGCAAATGTTTGCGATGAAAAAATTTAATGTAAGCATTTATTGGAACGAAAATAACAAAAAAGCCTAGTGCCTAAATAAAAAATATATCACATCTGCCTTACGTTGAAGTCAACCTGCTCTGCAAATTTCATATTGATCCGATGACTGCATTGGAAGTTATAGGAATGCAAAGAAATTTAGGGTTACCATTTGCAAAAGTTTTCAAATTTTCTAGATCTTAATATTTGGTGTTTATTTCACTGTAAGATCACTACGATTTGAAAATTCTATGATAAAATCGCTAAAGAATTACTAAAGATATGCCAAAAACATACAAAAATAACCATAGCTGGCAGCCCTATCATTGTTTTGAAATTTAATTTCTACTGAATATTGCCTATAATAAGTTTAAGTTGCCATTTGAATTTCGTTATGATTCAATGAATATACTGGAAGCTATAGGGCAAAGAGCTTTATTTTCCTCAGGAATTTTCAAAATTTAAGACATTAAAATTACCATAGCTGGCAGTTCCAACCGAATTTCTCAACCAAATTTCTATCAAACTTGGCTTAAAGTAAGGTTCAGCGACTGTGTCAATTCTATCAAAATCCAATGACTGAATCAGAATTCAGGGCCAAAAACAGTTATTTTTCTTAGTGATTTTTCAAAATGGCACCACTGGCACAATATTGCCTGCAATTCAAAATTACTTCTATCAGACCTGGTCCTACTTAAGACCAATACATTCTGTAAATTTCAACTAATTCTGATTATCGGATCGTGGGTTTCCGTGAACAGAAGTTTTCGATGCTAAAAATATAGGTTATTTGGCAAAGGGTTATCAGATGTGCCCGTTGTAAAATTTCAAATTTTTTACTTTGACTATGTAGGTAAAGCATAAGATTTATATATGATTGGTTTTTTTCCAAGAAGCGACATTTTTTCAGGAGAATCGATGATTTGAAGGTTTTCACTTTCAGCGCCTGCCCCAGCTACAGAGTTGCCAACATGCTCATTAAAAGCTACACAGGTTTACAACTAACTAATACCAATACGTTCTGAAAGTTTCATATTGATTGAATAGCTCTGTCCAAGGCTATCGCAATTTAAAAATTTTCAAATTTTCCCATTCTTTTTTTAGGCACCTAGCGCACACAACGGGTTAAAAAATTCCTAAACATTATCCGATTCACATTCAGAACACGTCCAAAACTTATTTCGTTACCTTAATTTTTGCAAAAATTATTTGTGGCCGAAATAATAGGTATATTAAAAAAATCACTAAAATAGCCGCCGGCACCAAAAGGTTAAAGATAATTGACATTTAGTGAGACCTGGACCTATTCTGCATATACACCTATGTATTCTGAAAGTTTCAGCTGAATCGGATGGCGCGTTCCCAAGAAATAGTCACTGAACTTTTTTTGATGATATATATATATATATATATATATATATATATATATATATATATATATATATATATACATATATATATATATATATATATATATATATATATATATATATATATATATATATATATATACATATATATATATATATATATATATATATATATATATATATACATATATATATATATATATATATATATATATATATATATATATATATATATATATATATATATATATATATATATATATATATATATATATATATATATAAAGATATATATATATATATATATATATATATATATATATATATATATATATATATATATACATATATATATACATATATAAATGGAAATATGAATTTTTGGCCTAATCGATTTTAATACTAATGTAAATACATCTTTTAGGTTAAAAAAAAACTTCCGCAGTTGAATTAATTTTTTTTTCGGACCAAACCACAATGAAATCATAATGGAGTGGTCTAAATATTTTGGAAATGTGTTCGCTCACTAGATAGTTTCACTTTCATTATGCCACCTGAGATTTGAAATCCAATGCCTGTCATTTCATTAGCTTTCATTCGACGGTATTTCGCTTAGAACCACAACCAACTGTGACATTCTCAATATTGGATTGGAACACAAGTGCAGAGAATGTACTTAACGTGTCATTTCGCAATACGCTTGGAGAATTCGAGTGTCAGTTATTAAGCATATTACACAAAATGAATACTGTTGTTCATTGAACACGATTCATTCGAATTTGCACTGAAAACCGCATGCTACTCAAATTCCATATGCCAAGCGGTAACCATCTCAGTAGGAGCCATTTTCAATGGTCGAGTCGAGACCATTCAACTTTGGCAGAGTCATAATTGAGGATAATTACAAATCTGTGAAGGCAGAAAGTTTTCAGATATTGAAATGACAGTGTATTCATGTATGAGTGCGTGGTTTTTGCATTCAAAAATGGAATTATTAAAGCCACATGATGATGATATTGTATTAATCGCTGAGGTGGAAACGTGTCCCTTGGAGCGTTACATTCCAGAGTGTATACACATAGCATATTCATGTGACGAATGCCAATGATTTCCGTTTCGTTTAAAATTAATGGAATTTTTTATTTATTGCTACCGGAGGTTATTGTTAAATTGAATGTCGTCCAACAAGACACGGAAGTAGTAAGTTGCCGACAAGTGACGGAGTAAAGGAGGTTAGTGCTTCAAGAACTTTTGAACTTCGAAATTTCAAGAGAATTCAAATGCTTGAAATTTGATGAAATCGTTAGCGAGTTGCTAGTTCAAAAGCTGCATAAGACGAATAGCAACATTTCTAAGACTGTGATGCATTGTGTTTTATTCAAAGATACATCAGCTCATGAGAGCTAACAGTATGATTTCGGACTAAATTTATATGTTCTTAAGCTATAGTCTCTTCTCAAGTAGAACCAAATACTACATGCACGTGCATTTCAAAATGATCAGCTCAAATTCATTCTCAAGTCATACAACATATCCGAGTCACTTTGAAAATAAAATATACTACTTATTAAATTCATCTTCAGATTCATGCCATGTTTCCACCATTCACAACAACATAAACTTGCCATAGCAGTCTCTAGCTACCCTCAACCTATCCTCTGACAGTTCTTTGGCAATAAGAATCTTGAAATTTTCGAGCATCGCATCCGCATCTTTGCGGAAATATTTCAGCTTACTGAAACGCTCTCCGACATACATAAATTAAACTGGTTGTAAACGATTTCGAACTTTGTGCATACATTCGTTTTACGCTCTACTTCTTCTGCCTGACGTCGACGACGACGATAACGACAAAAACGACGACGATCTTTTGGCTCTGCTAGGAAAGCGTAAGAAATCTGTAGAACATATATTTCAGCTAGTTAAAATTTCTAGGAAAATTCTTCTTTTCCGTTTCTGAAGCAGCTAGTATTGCAACCCGAATTTATATCCTTAGGACTATGTAGCGCCCGGCATGTGAGTGCGAGCGATATGTGAGAGAGAAGGTACGCTTTCACCGTAGAACTTACTACATACAACACAGAGTCAGTGAGTGTGTAAACAAACTATGCAAACAATTTCACTTCCGAAAATCTCATCTCTGTTTTCTTTGTTTTTCAGCTTGTATGTTGCGTGTTACATCCTGATCTTGCCCTATGCCGATCGCCTTCGCTGGTATTATCGTCTTCAATGCTTGATTTTGTGAAATCCTTCAGATACATCCTTCTTGACTCCACCAAACTTGTATACATATTTGACAAATATGTTACAATATACGCCAACATTCTTAACATGATGTTCTATTTGCTATCCTAACGAAAAACAAGAGTGAAGCAAAATTTATGATTTTCTACAGCAATTTCGGGTGTTGGAGTTATGTTCGCGATTTTTATTTCTATTTTATTTCGACCCCTGTGGCTTTACTAAGTTTATCTAGATTTTCGTGTATCGTCCTTTCCCAAAGCTTGAGATTTTCACATAGAGAAAATACTAAATATATCTAGCCGAAAAGAGAGAAAGAGCTGGGGTAACGTTTGTTTGCAGATTTATGTTGTGAGCATTTCGATTATATTGCGAACGGATGGGAAATACATGTAAAACGGGAAATTGAAGATTGTTTCCTCGATGCTCCTGGAAATATTTGCTTCGAGGGTAATACTGTTTCGCGGAAAAATATCATTTTGATTATGCTGTCGAGGAGAATTACATGAAGTTTTTGTTTTATTCATAGTTCTTCCAGATGTGAAGATCACAGATTGTAAATTCTGAGCGATTTAATTCGAATGGTTCTTGTCTGGATACATGAACAGTAACATTTAAAGAATGTGCTGGTTACCATATAGCTACGACAAGCAAGTGAAAATAAATCCTTGAATAATAGAGTCTCTTGATCTATTTTCATTTTTTATGTAAAATCGTACACAACAAATCAATTAAATACTATCCCCATCCTGCCAGTTTCAAATTTTTAAAGTTTCTTATCCCACAAGAGTGATAGCCCTCCGGTAAAGTATTTATTTTTTGAGCACTCGAAATTTGTGCTTACGAATACTTACAGCCGGATCATCAAACCATAGTAAAACTCACAAAAACTTAAGGATGATCAGCTCTGATAGAGGTTTTTTGAAAATGCTGGAATGTGGTGAAATATGAAGGAACCCGAAACCAAATAAATACTTTCGGCTCCATGGCGGGAAAAATAATGCTTATGGATATATTCGGTAAGCATTTCGCGTAATGCGTGGAAGCATTACCGGACCATTGCATGTTGTTTTCTTTTTAACATTGCATGTCCTAGTCTAGGAAGATTTATACAAGGGGAAACTTATGCTTTTAGCCTTATAGCTTTATGTATAAGAGCTTTTTGGAAAATCCGACATCGTATTCTCGCATTTCCGTCATCTAGGGTGAATAAGAATTGAAGCTTTGCCCGGCAGCCGACCGTACCTCTGCATGACCCGGAATGTATAATTATTGCATGCTGAGTGATTGTGACGCTCATTGGAAATTCTAATAGCGAATTATCTTTGCTACTAGGGTGAATTGGTACTCTTGTTTTTCATACATTTTACTTACCCGTGATGATTTGAAATGCTCCGAAATTTTCATCTTTCTGCTTTATATAGCACACTACCCATAGCCGATGTATGCTCGCAAGTTCTTTTCCCCTTATTTCTGCGAGTGATGTTCATTGGCCAGTCATGAATTTTTGGAAACATTTTCATTTGCGGTCGGTGACTTATAACATATAAGCTTTCTCCCTTACAGCGTTCCCCATGCTCCACGTCATGTATACGAGTATATCGTATAATTGCTGGAAAATAGCTTTCCAGCACATTACATTTGCATTACTAGCATTGTTTGATTGATGCGTTCCGCCAGAATACATTACCGCGATTCCCGTTGGGAGGTTTACCTTTTTAGAAATGCGATATCCTGCAGTTCTTTGCTTGGTTTAGTTATAAAGCTTTAATTATTACCTCTTAAAATAACAACCTCAACATAAGATGCTTTGTTGTTTTACGATCGCTTGATCTCCTGCAGTGCAGAGATGCTGCTCACATTGACAATCGCTCTGGAAAGCTCCTCGGGTTCCAAATACTTCTTTCTTCCGATTTCCACACCTCGTGTGTCCATTTGTACTGTGAAGTCTAGTACTGGAGCTATTGTTAACTTGTGCTTGTGAAAAATGAATGCACGTTTGCATCCATCCGACCAGACAAACGTACGTTCTCTTTAGTAGCTCACTTAGGCCAATGTCACACACGGTGGTTCAATCGAAGCGTTTAACGCGTCGGCTTTTCTCGAGGGTGACACACACAGCGATTTTCAAAAGCGTTTATCCCATGCATTCATCAATGCGTCCTGAAAATTTTAGCTCGATCAGATTTTGCAGCTATGAGAAAATCGGAAAACGCTCGAAAAACCGAGTCGGTGGCCCAAACCGCCTTGTGTGCCATCCATCAAAATGCTAAAGTAATGCTGCAAGACTATACCAGCTCAGTTTTTTTCTCGGAAAACGCTTCGTTCGAACCGCTGTGGGTGTCATTGGCCTTAGCATTGTACAATTATCTGCCATACCTAAAATTTTCCAATCCTTTGTCTGTGATTGCATTTGTCTTCTAGTTCGGCCTCTTATTATACGGAATCAGCATGGCTTTTGTACTGGTTAGTCAACCTCTACTAACCCAAAGGGAACCACCGTAATGTATTCTGGCAGAATGACTGACATCATATGGTATGGAATGCTAACTTTTATTCCGCATGCCTTCAAAAACACTAAGGCAACCACCACCTCATGGTTTAGTTACGAATGCCAAGAAGCTACACGCACTAAGAAGGTGGCATTCCAAAATTACAAATTATCTCCGTCTGAGGAATCAAAAATCCTTTACAAGACCGCTCGCAATACCTGTACATCCACTATCAGAAGAGTTAAATTCCAGTTTGACCAAAATATTAAACAGAAGGTCCTTGCAAGCCAGAAAGGAAGCAAAGGCTTCTGGTCGCTTGTGAAAAGGATTAAGAACAACTTCTCCAGTTCCTCCGTGCCACCTCTTCTTCATGGTGGTAACGTATTTACTGAGTCACTGGACAAAGCTAATCTTTTTGCTGAGATTTTGCTACAAACTTTTACTTGCCACCTTCATCACTGAGTCCTCCTACTCCTCCAATGTGCTTTTTTAAGTAAACGCCTCTATTTTTCTGCACAAGAGAGGTATTGAAAATACTCGCCAAGCTTGAAGTTTCCAAATCTGCCGGTCCTGATGGTATTTCGCCCCTTGTACTAAAGTGCTGCGCCTCCGCCTTGGCTAAACCTCTGCGCAAACTATTTTACCTGTCATATTCGCCTGGAATATTTCCTTCCGCATGGAAGCGTGCACACGTCAAGCCCATACCTAAAAAGGGGAAGGGGTGTGATCCCTCTAACTATCGACCTATTGCAATCGTTTCGGTTCTGTCTAAGGTATCCGAATATCTCGTGAATTCAAAATTAATGAAATATTTTGAGTTGAACCATTTTATCAACGACCGCCAGTATGGTTTCCGTTCTGGGCGCTCCACTGGGGACTAACTTACATTTCTCACCGAGAGATGGAACCGTTGTCTCCATAATTTTGGTGAAGCAATGGTCGTTTTTCTTGATATTTCGGAGGACTTTGACAGAGTCTGGCACCCTCCCTATTAGCCAAGCTTCGTGTATTTGGTCTTCACCCCGTCTATGTCAAGTGGATTGAAAGTTTCCTCGTAGATTGTTCCTTTCAAGTTGTTCTGGATGGACACAAATCTTGTGTCCACACCGCCATTGCCGGGGTTCCGCAAGGTACTGTTCTTTCACCAGCTCGCTTGCTTTTATTTATAAATGACCTCCTTTCCTACACTTTCAATCCGATTCATAGTTTTGTCGATGGCAGCACCCTTGACTTAGCATGCTTTTTTGACAGAGTAGCCGACTCTCGTAGAAATGCTACTGTTGTTAGTAGAGATCGCATGTTTGCATCGCTAAACAGGGACCTATTAAACATTATCGCTTGAGGCTCAGCGAACCGTGTTGTTTAATGCGTCCAAAACCCAATGCTGTCGTCTTTCTCTCAAGCCCTACCCTCTTCCTACAAGCCACACTATTTCTGTTGATGGTGTGCGTATTCCCGAATCACCTTCGCTGAACCTATTAGGATTTAATATCTCCAGCAAACTAAGCTGGACCAGCTATATTTTTCAAATTGCGGAAAATGCCACGAAATGCTTAGGATTCCTTCAGAGAGGCAAGAAACACTTTACACCATCAGCCATAGCGCACATCTACAAGACTCTCGTAAGACCAAGACTTGAGTATAACTCCCATGTATGGGCTGGGGCAGGCCGCACTGCTTTAGTGGAACTGGACAAAGTCCAACGCAAAGCTTTCAAGCTTATTGGCGATGAAACTATTACCTCACGTATTGAATCCTTTGAGCACCGACGTAATGTAGGTTGCCTTTCTATTCTTGATCGCTATTATTATGGTCTTTGCTCTAATGAAATATCAAATCTGCTCCTTTGTAGAGCACTTCTTACGCGCACCACCCGAGCCTCCCAACGCGCACCACCCGAGCCTCCCAACGCGCACCACCCGAGCCTCCCAACGCGTTCACTCTCATACCCTTTCGATCAGTGCCAGTCGTACCATCAAATTTCATGATTCTTTCTTATCTAGGACAATACGATTATGGAACAGTCTACCATCTACTGTTTTCCTCGCCAACTATGAGCCACAATTGTTCAAGCGAATCGTGCATCGCTATCTCCTGCAAACTCAACCCTTCCTTTCTCCCCTTCCTTTCTCCCCTTCCTTTCTCCCCATCCTTTCTCCCCTTCCTTTCACCCCTTCCTTAGATTTCCTTCTGCCAAGATTGTGCTATAGCATAATAAGCCATCCTCTGAGACTTGGCAGCATCATAGAAAAACAAGAACAAAAAAATATTAGCTCGTCCTAGCACTTCACTAAGCTGAGATTAGCACGGAACTATCTCAATGCCCTCGAATCAAAAGCACCTACTGTCTTTCTTCGGCCTCGAGTCCTCGTGTCTGTCTTACGTTACTTTTCCATGTGCTAAAAAAGGCATGCACTGAGCTGTTTGAATCCTTGCTAAACCTAAAACCCCAATTGTTTTAATGTTGTAAAAATATTTTTAATTAAAACCGAGTTTTCCTTTCTGAAGCTGGATATATTTGATTTTTTTTTTTGACAGATATCGATATTTCGACAATTTGCCCTCTTCTTCAGTGTCTACCGGTCTAGACGGATAGACACTGAAGAAGAGGGCAGATTTACCTAGAAATACCGATATCTGTCAAAAAAAAAATCAAATATATCCAGCTTCAGAAGGAAAAACTCGGTTTTAATTTAAAATACTAAAACCCCATTTTTCCACCTCCGCTGTATTTATGACTCTCGTCTGTTGCAAAGTGGATGACACTTGCAGATTGGTGATCACGTATCATCACTGAAATCATGGACTTTTTCACGAAAATACCCCATCGCCATAGTTCATTACCACAGCCTATTCCGAAGCTACTTTGTACCTTCTTTTTGCTCGTTTACGATGGGAGTCACACAGAGTGATTACATTGAAATAAGTTAAAAATGTATTTTCCGTCTTTCTTATAAAATTGGCCTCTTTCTTAATAACGCTTTCTTAATAAAATAAGCCAATTTTTTTTATTAGTCATAACTAGTTCGGGTAATAGCTTATCTATCTTATATTTTGTTGACATTGGATTACTAATGAAAATTGTCACATGTGAAGCAAATATTGAAGTTAAGTTGTTCAATATCCTAAAGTGACTTTCAGTGAAGCTGACAAAAAATTCTTCCTTGATAAGATAATAGAACACGTGTCGAAAATTAAATTTAATTATTCGAATGCATTATCGCCTTCTGATTACAAGAACATATTAAAGCCTATTTAAAAAAAATATTCCACCTTATTCTGTTATCAGTTCAACAAAACGTATCCCACGCGCTTCTTTCAAACGTTTTCATCCCAAACACGAAAACTCTGCACAACCTTTTTTAATCTCTTATGAACCAGTCATAAATACAATCTGCTGCTTTCTGCCACATTTTCCCAGCTCGAATAACCAACAGACCAACGTGAAACCCAACATACTTTTCCGTACCTTATGTTGACACAAATGAACAATAAATAAAATAGGCATAAGTATTTACGGTAACGCGACATCGCTGCCTGAAACCGCTCTTTCAGCTACTGGGTCAACATCCAGTCACCACGAGTCCTTGGGCAAACGTGAAAACACGAACAAAACAGATCGCAATGGAACAAAATGTCAACTTAACGCACTCATAAACAGGGTTTATATTCATTCCAGCTATTGGCGCTCATATTTTCTATTTCGGAGTGAGATCTGGGTGCCTGACCTTACCTGGTCAGGAAGCAACACGACGCTGTTATTTTTCATTTAACTTCGTCCTGAAATACGAGTATGTCTGTAGAATGGTCTAATGACGTCATTAAAAAGCCAGTGGTTTCCAAGCTCTTTCGTTAAAGCAGGTGGTGATGGAAATGATGGAGACAGGACACGCGACCCGCGACCCCAAAACTTAGCCCCAATATGTATGCATAACGAATTCAGTAGAGACTGCGACGAGTGGTCTGTTAGTTTCTCTTCTCATGATTTGACTCCAAGCATTAATGTAGAAACTCACGGTGAAGCCAATTGCACCCAAGGCATTATAAAAAAAAAACTCTTTTAGCTTAATGAAAATTTATCGTTGGCACAATGAAATGGAGTTAAGGTGAATTCAATTTGAAATTCTCTCATTCGTTACGGCTGCTACAGAAATGCCCAATTTCGTGCATCCTTTCACTAGCAGCTACCTCACTTTGACCTCTATGTACGGACGGGGCTGCTTTCATCAGTTTTTATACCAAGGCGAGAGATTAAGATCATAGCAGCAACATGCCATATAAATTACTCGTTTTACTTTCGGAAGCGGTGAATAGGACTGAAAAGTCCTGAGAAAGCAGGAAGTCCTTTATTTCGAGTTTTATTAAAAATTTGTAAGTGCAGAATGTGACATAAAAAGGATTTGGTTGTTTCGCAAGAATTCAATACGTTAGACAGTTCTTACTCCTGCAGTTCTTACTCCTCAGTTTGTCCTGGGGCCTTTTTGAATTCATGCAAGAAGAAAACCGAAACGTACTTTGAAATTTATTTTTGAAATATTTTAGTTCCGAAAATTTAAGCCTGAGTTTTTTTTGGTAACCAAACACTTATCTCACAGCAACAAGCGTATAAAACTACCCACAAACCAAATTATTTTCACTGTTAAGCTTTCGGGGGCAAATATTCATGTGCTACTAACTTAACCAGCCATAATAGAGTTCATTTCATCTTTTAATCCCATTAAGCTGCCTCAATCTCCTTTGTACAAGCACATACTGTAAAAACTTCACCTTTTTGTCGGCGAGTATGCCAGTAGCTCGAGCCTTCGTGGAAAAGGACGCCGTCAAAAGGAATCGGAGCCAAGACAGGTCATGTATCAAGAACGGATACTTCTGTTTTTAGCGACTTTCAACAAGAGACGTCGGGTTATAAATATTCATCCAACTGCAAGACTTAGCTTGATTTCATGGAATCCCTCTATCTGCCGCAAAGTAACTGTAAAGTATGCAAGAAATGGCACCGGCCAGGAGCGGATGAGCGGAGATCCATCGCCCCGAAAAACACAACTTTGAGTCTCAGACATTCTAATCTAAACCTCGGATTACTTGCAGGGACTAGCAAGCCTAAAGAGTCACAGAACCTGAAAAATACGCCTTAGTCAGGAAACTCCCGTTAGGCTCATTATTGTCTAACATAATTATGTCGGAATGTTTGGCAGTGGCAGTGTACGAGGCAGTCGTGCAAAAACAAAGTGGATAAGGTGGAAAAAGAAGTGTAAGAGATAAAATGCCCAAAGGTATGATCATGAATGGACGGTTCCTTGGATAATAATAGGGTAGAATAAAATTCAAGGGACTAGCAAGTTTATTTTCCGGAGCGATTTCGATGTATTGTTGGGAATCGTGATAATATGATGATTCAATGATACGTGAAAAATTTCTACGTCCATGAGGAAAGAAAGTTTTTCCGATAAGTTAACGAGGAATATCTTGAAGGCTGAAGGATATTTGATTTTCAAGAATTAAAAGTTGAATGTTGCTTGGATGTGAGTTTTGTCAGAAGAACTTTGGTTTTGAGAAAGGATCTATCCAATTTGAAAACTTTAAGGGTGATATGATAGCTAGAAGGTTGGTTTTTATGCTGCAGACAAAATGAATAACTAGGCTTTATCATGTTTGGGAAAATTATTGGCTCTCATACTCTCAGAAATAAGTTACTTCATTTGTATTTCAAATAAAATGTTTCGAAATAAAATCAGAACAATAATGTCAAACCGATTTCCGCCTTCTGTTTGATGATGTAAACTTTTTTTTAAATTATTTTATTAGAATGTTTATTTTTGACGATGTTTATTTTGTTTGTTTGTTGGTTTTAATGACATTTAATCTTATAGTTAAAGTATCTGCTCTGAATCTGCTATGTATTCGCCAATCGAAAAAGAATCCAGGGTCATGTATCCGAACAATCAAGCAAAAAGTGAACTTAATCAAGTGACCGCGGAAACAGAAATGTTTGAAATGCATTTGAATTTATCGAGGCAGTTGCATTTTTTTTGTATCTTAAAAATTTAACGTACGCAATAAAATAAAAGAACGTATTAGTTTCAAATTGCATATACTAACGAGGAAAAATACAATAATTGGTGTCAGAAGTGGGATTCTGTAGAAATTGTTAAAGAACAAGTGACTTGCAATGAAATGCTGCGTCTGTGAAAGAAAAGGTGGAATTTTTTGGTAAATGAATACATTTGTTAAAAACATCCAGACTACCTGAGAAGTGAGAAATTTTAAACACAGAGGCTATTGTGAGCATATGTAATTATTGTTTGAAAGACCGCAATTATTTTGAAAATAATGAAGTTTGTATACGAATTAACGTTAATTTGATTGAAAGTGAAGTGCCGAAAGTATGGTAGGAATGGGTAAGCTTTGCTATCAATGCTACCAATGGGTTAGTTTTGCTATCTAAAATTAGCTTTCAGGACGGAAATAATCAAATCGGAAATGTTTGATTTTCAGAGTATTAAAAAAAACGTGTGATTTTCAAAATACTGTCAGAGGCAAAATCTCGATCAAGAAGAACAAAATAGCTATATAATAAACTTTGAACAACAAGACCAAAAATTTGGCCGAAAACTCCACCAACAAACAAAGAATCACGAGCCCTGGGACTATGTTTCACCAAAAGCATACTAATATCATGACTCTACTTCCATTTGATCTAACAGATAAAGCCACTTCATTCTTAGTACCCGACAAAGATTATACCGGGACTACTTTTAAATATCTGCTATCAAACAAGTGGATTTCGGATTTGCTGATACTGGCTATTATTGTTTTTACTATGATTTGTATTAACCATATTCTAATGCCAATAACAGTTGGAAAGAGAATCATGTGCCAATAATAGTTTGAAATAGAGCCAAGAAGTTGAAAGATAGGTTGAGTTTTGTGGAGAACGCCATATATATTAATTTTTGAAATCCAAAAACAACTAAAACAACCACCAATCAAAACCTGTTTACTAGGCTTTGAGTCCTTGTGGTAATCTAAATAAGTCAAAACAAGGCAAAATAACCTTTTATTCAAACATAAATTACATCGGATAAAGCGGATGTAGTGACTAAGGTGCGACAAATAAAATTTTAACTACTGTCCGTTTATTTTTTTAATAGTTAAAGTTAAAGAATCTTTCAACTTTTTGTAGTTCAAGTTGAAAGTGTATGCTGTTGAAAGTGTAAAAGTAAAACGATCAGCTCCACAACGCATTTTACTCTTGATTCGACTTAAAGCAAGTTTTACTCCAAGTAGAGCAAATGATCGTGGTTGAATTTGAAGCACGGACAATACGCGCTAGCAACTCGTGTCCTATTTACTCGACTACTTAAGCATCAAAAAGATATGATAATTTTAAGAGAAAGGTAGTTGTGCCAGTAAGCGCTGAGCTAAATTTTGTTCGAATATTTCAAGTGTTATATATCTGCACCAAGCGCATAAAGCGATTTTACTACTTTTTAAAGCAGATGAATATCGCTTATGCTGTTAGTTTGAACTCAAAAATTGTCTGTAGTTTCTTTGCATGGCTATGTAAAGTCATATAAAATGCTAACAATGTTAACGATCTTTCGATTTAGTAATAAATTAAACAAAAAAGTACGAAAAATACAGGTTTTCACTCAAAACTATCTTTAGAAAATATTGCGCCCAATGTGGGCCACGCTGGGTAGTCTCAAACCTATTACCATAGAAAGTAAAGTCTGTTCCAATGGATCTTAAATTAACTGATACAGATGATTCACAGGTGTTCAAACGGATATACTATCATTTTTCACTATATCCATTTTTAACAACTAATGTCTCATTAAAATCTCCTTAGCTCTAGACTTAAAATTTAAAATAAATAATTTTTATTATTTTACCTTGATTTAATGGTAGGAGTTTGAGCAAATCGAAGTGAAATTCAACAGCATCGGCAATGAAATGTCTGCAAAAACATTTTTTATGGGCTTTAGATTGATTAAAGTTACTACTAAACTTTCAAGGAGAACAAAACAAAAAGAATCTGCGACGGAACAATGTAATTTTCAGAGTTCAAGTTGAATCCATAGAGGTTAAAATAAAATAGCTTTGGTTTCTATCTATTGAAAATCTTTCCCACCAAATATAACTAATATTTTGGCAAACTAGAATTTGTAGGTGTTGGCTATAAAATGTTTCATTTAGATAAAGCCAGATGGCTGCACGATCATTAATGTATTGCGTAACATACATTTACAGGAGTGTAATGTGCTATATACATTGTATTAAACTTATAAAAAAAAATTATGAAAGCACATGCATAAATATTTATTTCAAAAAACAATGCATAAATAATTTCAGAGTATAATTTAGTTTAAATGGATTTTACAGAGAAACCGTTGACTTTCTTCATTTCTTAAGGGCGTAGGTCCATTTAGAATTTTGAGAAAGTCGATTTTATTTTCTTTTCATTTTCTAAAACTAGCAGGTTTCAAAAGTATTCTCTGCAAATTTCAGACGAATCGGACAAATCTTTATGGAGATAAATAACTTTGAATGAAGTCGTCTCTATTGCATATGGTAAAGCGTTTTTCGCATGCTTTAAAAGCATTTTTCTCGAAACTATGTTTTCGAAGTCGGTGATTACTGTAACTTGAAAACGGTTTTATCGATCATCATGAAATTTTCCTCACAAATCAAAATATGCCAAAGTCCTTCGTCCATCCGAAGCACTATGTCATTAACTAATAATTCCCGATTTTTTTTTATATTTCGGTTGATCACGGCAAAACAATTTTTTTTGAACCCCTCGAAAATTTACGCTATTTTACTCTTTACTCCTTAAAAAAATTACAATAGCTTCTACAAATATATATCTTTCAAGTTAAAAAATATTTGTTATTAATTATTTTAATGTGTGTCTAAAAAAATCATAAAAAAGAGCTTTTTTGGACGTCCCAAGTGTAACTAACCACATAAGTCAGCATAGACTTTGACATAGATGTTATTGCTATTTTGCTCTCTTGCACTCAATTGTAGCGAATTGGACAAATCTCAGCTCGTGATCAAATCATTGCACATGAGAGGAACATTACACGAATATGCTTTCACAAATTTGTATGTACGCTGTTCAGCCAACAACTGAGGGCCGGAGACAAAAATTATTCGAACATTGAAAACTAGACAATAGATGCGTTCAGCATGAAAGAAACATAACTAAGAATCAACTAAGAATAAAATCAAATTTGAAATAATTTACTCGCTGTGCTCGGGAGGAAAACTAAATTCATTTTCAGTTCACCCGATTTTCGTTGTCCGTCACATTTAACCAAACAACAAATATCTTCCACTGAATAGTCATCACATCATATATCTATGCTTAGACAGAATACGTTTTCATGATACTCATTGATTTGTGGTTAAATCGATTTAATGTTCATTGACCAATTGCTCGCTGATCTGTTCAAGTATGTTCATGAACAATATGACTATTCGAATTCCAGCAATCGGTAATGATTCAACCCTGCAATTAGGATTCAAATTAAAATCATTAGAACACCAAACGGGTTCAATTCAAGGAATAAGCAAACACCATTCCACTCAATATTATGCATCTAAAATTAATTTAGCAGAAATCTGAGCCCTCTTGCTTTGGGTACGCTTGTTTGGTGCCAAAAATCAATTACCAATAATCAAAAGATCGAAATTGCACAATCGCAATAATCGAATACTACCAATGACCCAAATAATTATCAGCAATCGTGCTCGCACCCTTATTATTCGATTTTCCACTTCGACCTGGTCCCGATTTTATTCCAATCGCGTGCGTATGTGTTATTTTCACACATGAGCGATTACTTTGCAGCACAGAGGCACTACGGCAGAAATGCAAACCGTAAACTATAGGGAAGCGGAAGCTTCGTTTTCATCGCCGCCATCCTCGTTCTTTTCGGTATTTCACCTCACGCAACGCAGGTGTATGTACATATTTGTATATCCATCTGCATATTGGCGTTCAATTGTTTCACTTTCCCGTATGTCCTGTTTTGTGTTTGTTTATGCCTCAAAACAATTTACTCAAATTACGGGCTTGTTTACAATATGAGCTCTGTACATCATCGTACAGGTGAAATTCTTCTCTAGCGCAGAATGAAAATTACATCACTCCAAAAGCACTTTCACGTGCGTAGTGAAGACAGTGGCGTAGGACGAACGATTGAATGAATGAATGAATAAATGACGATTACCTGGGTCGTGTTTACTACTGACAGCCAATTGTTTTTGTAAATCGATGATTCTGGAAAATTGAATGGTGGGGTTGTTCTTGGTAGTAGGGGTTATGGTTTGTTTTTGTTATATCAATAGGACGCGAAATGAAATGCTACGGGTATGATAATTAATTCGGTAGTTTTGAAGGAAATTTGAAAATTAATAGGTCTGTTTCCGTACTTCAGCAAACTGCAGCAGTAACAGAATTTGGCAGCTGGCTTCGTTTTGCTGCAAAATTTGGCTTGCATTTGGCTTGCAGCAAAAGTACGGAAACGACTTGCTGCGAATCTATTTTAATATATTGTAAAAGATTCAAGTACGGAAACAGACCTAATGATAGGTAATTCAGGAAGGTTGCTATTGGTACATGAATGATGGGAATAAATGATGTGCAGATAGATATAGCATTTTCGGCAACGTTATCATTTGAATTCGAATTTGCAGCATATTGCGATACTAATGTTAAAGTAATTCTTAGCGCATCAAAATAGAACTAAGTCAAAACATAATGGCTTCCCATTTGTATAAAATTATAACTATTGCAATGTACTATCTTAGTGTGTTAATTGACAGCATCGTTCGAAAAAAGAAAAAATGCTGGTAAAAGCAAATTCATTAAAAAACAACACGATATTTGATCTATTCCTGGATTCAAAGTCGAGTATGTTTCAGCAATCAATAAATGGCTTGCAGCTGCAATTAAAAAAAAAGCGGACAACGAAAAATAGTTGAGGTTCTGGATTTCTGGATGGTACTTCTAAAGGTAACGAACTTGGATACACAATCTTTTTTTCTTTGAAGTTTAGTTGCCGAGTTATGGACCTCTGAATAATGGACTAAATTTATGAAAGGTTATTTTGGAAGCCGATTTTTGAGATTCAACATAAATCTAAATAAACATTTAACATACTGATTGGTATAGAAAATTAAGTGTTCTTTTTTATTTTGAAATTGGATTTAAAAATCATTTTTTCCCTTTATAAAACTGCAAGTAAACATTTCAGCTCGTAATTTGAACAATTTGGACCAGGTTCACTTTGTTTAGGTTTGCGCGAAGTGATGTTTACTTTTATTCGCCTTTGTTACGTATAGCTAGACAACATAACGGGCTGCAACTTGGTCCTCTTCCGTGGACGTTCTTTAGACACAAAAATTAAAAAAAAAATGGAGTCCTTAAGTACGTTGTCAATTTTCGAACTTGCTAATATTTAAATTTTTTATTTTGTTTTTTACTCTACAGTATTTTTTTTCTTCTTTTTTTGGTTACCTTTTTTTCTTGGATTATCTTTTTTTCTGTTCTATTTTTATTTTAATTTTTCTAATCTGAAATCGGACGTAAGTCTGTTGTTTTGGAGGACTGTTAAATAAATAGATAAGAGCAATACAAGAAATCAGATTTTCAAAAGAAGGAATATGACTTGTACTACCGCTGTCATCCAAAACAACATATGCTCGGGGTAAGCTTCCTAGTCAGTCAGTCAGCATCGGTAACAGTCACAGCTATTCGTCTTGCGATAGAACTTTCCCCCAAAAGGCTCGACGGAAGAAGACTAAGTCTTGGGACCACAACGCCGCACTTAGATGAGATATCGCTGCGTCTTACGAATATCGAAATTATTACAGCTAACACCATACTAAGCAGCAGTTGCAGAGATCAAAAATTAGAAGACCAACAAACTGTAAACTGAACACGAGAGTGTTGGATACCAAAAAAACGCCACATTTCATAGAACCCAGGCACACCAAGATAAATATAAAAAGCTCAAACGAACATAAAAATAACTTCACATATAGAAGAAAGCAGCCTACGAAAAAGCATCGATCTGTGAAATATAAAAAACTAGAATACGAGCTCCGCACAAGAGGCAGAGTTTCTACCAAATAGTCCGTACGTAGTACTCTGCACGTACTATAAGGACAAAGAAGGTAATCTGATCACTGATCTTGAAGGCATTCTAGTGAATTCACTTTAGTGAATTGATAAACCGTCACTTCAACGAAAAACTGGAGGATTCACCAATGCAAGAAGAAAATTTATGCTGCCGCGACTAAGCATTGAAGAAGTACGAACTGCCATAAGTCGGCTGGAATTTAACAAAACCTCTGAAGTCGTCGGCAACTGAGCTTATTAAATATGGAAGGTACACGTTACACCAAACAATGCGTGAAGTTATTGTGCACGTATGGTAACATGAAGACTGGCGAAAAGGTATAAACTGCCCCCGAAACATATGAAAGGAAATAAAATAATGGGCAGCAACTATAGGAGCATAGCAATTGTTGAGTACTTCCTATAAGATAATCTCCTCTATCCAGCAAGAGCGGATAGTCCCATACATCAAACCCATTATCCCAGGAAAGTCAACAATTGATCAAATTTTTACTCTTAGGCAGGCAATAGAAAAATTTATGGAATTCTATGTTCCACTGAACTATTTACATCATATTTATTAACTCAAATGCAGTATTTTATAGATTAGCCTCGGGAGAACTTAACAAAGCCATGAGATAAATCAGCACCTTAGGCAAACTGACGTGATTATATAAATTGACCATGACTAATGTAACAAGCCAAGTTAAAATAATCGCTCTTGAAAAGGGGATGGTTTGGTCTGTCTCCTCTTCAACCTGACGTTGAAGAAAGTCACCCAAGACTCCGGAACGTCAACAAGTCACCAGGTCGTGATAAATAAATTTATCTCTTTTTCCAGTAACACGACGATTTATAATGTCAAAGCCAATAAAAGATTAGTGGAAAATTGTCCACACTGGGCGCTATATTTCATAATGAAGTTTTGTATTTAAATCGAATTCCACTAATTTTATAGTTAATTTATATAAACTATTTATATCGAAAATAAGCTCAAAAAAGATAATTGAACACAAAATATAATCTATCGTAATAAGTGGAAAATCATCAATAACATTTATTATAAGTAATTTATGAGTTATGATATCAGAAATGTAAAAGAGGTATGATATCGGAAATGTAAGATCAACATGCTATTCAATAGAGTAATATATTCTAAGCTCTCAGTTTCTCTGAATTGTACATTATTTACCCTTATCACTCTAAAAATTATCCATCTGCAAACAAATTTGATACTAGCAAGACCTTTGTCGCTCTGGAGTTAGAGCGTTCTTTTTTCTAGTTGGGTGATTTTCAACCCTTGCCTTTCCTTCGTTGGTATCACAACGGGCCTTTAATGCTCCTATATGTGTTTTTTGGTAAGACTTTCCTATTGACAGTCACTTAACCTAAGCCTACCTATCCTCGTCTTGTCACTCTGCTCAGGAGTTCCATACTATAACTGAAGCTGTCGAAGGCTCTGATATATGTCATTAGAATGCGTAATTATGGCTCTAAGGTATTCCAACAGACCAGTATAAATGCTGTATCGCAATTGTATTGATATACTGTCTTTATCTGTGGTTGCATGCCTAATGGTACAAAATCAGAATATTTTCCTAAGAGCGAGAGTCTGGCATATTTGCCGCTAGAGTTTATTCTTTTTTTATGTCAGGTAACTGCTTCTTATTTTAAGCCTTAAATTGAGTTTTCCAATTTAGGAAGTTTTTTATTATACCATCATTGCAGGATTGAAAATTTGAATATGTGTCATCTGTCTACTTAAAAAGGGTTCGAACATACAAATCTCGTCTGCGTACAGGGAGATATTCAATATACATATATACACATCAATATACACATATATTTATATTGGAGATATTCAATATACATACCTATATTAGGTATGAGCACTACACAGCATTAAGGACTCTAACTTCTGTTGACCGCAGAGGCGGATTTGCCACTAGGCCCGGTAGGCCCGGGCCTAGGGCGGCAAATTTCAGGGGCGGCAAATTTTCGATTTTTGTTGGGGTGGCCACTTTTCGATTATTTTTTTTTGAGGCAGCAATATTTTTTCTGTCATATATATCTGAGTTGAATGAGCCTAACACCTCAAACCAACCGGATTCTCTAAAAAATCAATGCACACTAAAATTCACATCTGATAATTTTTTTCGGACATTGAAAAGTTTGACTTATAATAAATATCGAAATGCGATCACGCGAGGACCAAAGAAACTCAAAAATGCCTAAAAAGTACCTAGAAAGTATCTGAAAATACATTCAAAGAGCCTAAACAGACAAAAAAAAGATCCTAAAAGGAACCCAAATAATACCTCTTCAATTTACGAAAAGCTAATCAGAGGTAAATATTTGCATGCGTTGATTTTTCAGAGAATTTTTTTTATTATTATGGTACAGAGTATATCAACTACATGCGAATTTCTCTTTATGTTTGATGTATTTTTTCAAATTCTACTACTACTCTACACTGGCTTCTTGCGTGTGGGGTCCCTGGTTCAAATTCAGGTTTAGACGAGGGTCCGCGCACCAAGCTTTGAGTTCACCTAGCTCTGATTAGGTACCTGATTTAAATCAGGGGTAAAGTGAGTCGTGGAACTAATCTCTCCACACTCGTATCCACAATGATTAAAATAAGTGTAAAGAAGCTCTCTACCAGCTTCTACCCCTAGACCCGTACGAAGGTTGTCGTGGGATTGCTTCTATAAAAAAATGGAATCTAGAACATCAAAGGTCAAAATATCTCGGGTTCATCCTTATTTAATAACAAATCGTACATTAATTTACAATAGTCGAGTGCATAGTTGATCTCCAGTCAAGTGCGAAAGCAAACTTTGAACGAAATAGTAAACTTACTTATAATTTATGAGCGGAGACGTTGGAATTATATGCGATGTAAAAGTGTATACAGTTTTCGACTGTTCAACATTGGTACTTTTTAGATTCTTTTTTTTATAGGTACTTTTAGGCTCTTTACCGTGTGTGTATTTTTATAATTATTTGTGTGGCAAGTGAATGAACTGGTGTCGATATTATTCTGATATTCCTTTTTTGTGAGCTCGGGCGCAACGAAAAATAGTGAAATTTTCTAGGGAATCGAAAAAAATCACGCATTGTTACATATAATATTATTCACGAAAAGGGCGGCAAATATTTCTGAGGCCTAGGGCGGCGAAATGGACAAATCCGCCCCTGGTTGACCGCATTCTAAAGAGGTGTTTGTTAATTAAAACACTGAAAATATGAATGTTAGTGGAATTTGGAATGCGCAGTTTGAAAATCAATCCTTCCCATAATACTGGCAGTGGTTTGGTATTTAATTTTTTCACCGAAAGCGGCTTCTTTTATAGTTGCCCCGTCTTCGTACATAGTTATCATAAACTCCTTTTAAGCATCACTAGTCTATCTATAGTGCCTTCTTATTCTCATACCCTGCTTTTGTGATGCTAACTGCTCCGATTCATTACAAGCTGAAACTGACTACACATAATGGTTGATTATCGACACCTGAGAATAATTTAAATAATGAAAAAGATCCCATTTTTGTAATGAAATCTAATTAACCAAACGAAATTCATTGATATGAATTGTGTCAGAATAGTAATATTATAGTGATCGTCTTTCCTTAAACATCTTTCACATGACACCACTTCAATAGGCTATTTTACAAGTGAGTAATTTGCTGGGACAGGTGCACTTTGGTTTCATTTCACATATCAGTGTGCAATTTTCATATTTATATAGTAATTTGTTTGTGTCAATGTATTTAATCATTCCACGCTGACTGTGACGCCAGATTTTTTCATATAATTTTATTATTGTGAGTAGTGTTAGAGCTATCT
This sequence comes from Nemotelus pantherinus, assembly GCA_963978885.1. Taxonomy (NCBI): domain Eukaryota; kingdom Metazoa; phylum Arthropoda; class Insecta; order Diptera; family Stratiomyidae; genus Nemotelus; species Nemotelus pantherinus. The sequence goes on along the minus strand of OZ022265.1, from coordinate 45,847,020 downwards.
AGACACACAGTCGGCCAGGAAAATATCCCTTTTATTCACTGAAGAAAAGAAGAACTACAAAGCGCGAGTGTCAAAATGAAAAACCGAAAAGCCCCAGGCCCGGACAATATTTATGTGGAAGTCCTAAAAGTAGTGGTGGGGAGACACCCGTCAACATTACTACGTATGTACAATGAAAATTTTCTAGCGGATGTCTTTCCGTCATCCTGGAAAGTGGCGCGACTTGCCCTAATTGCAAAGGGAAAGGGAGATCCTAACACACCATCAGCGTACAGACCTCTCCGCATGTTGGATACTGCGGGGAAACTTCTGCAAGGATTGCTGAAACCTCGGCTATAGGCAGCTATACGAAGAGCTGCTGACCTCTCGAAAAACCAACATAGATTCCGCAGTGGCCACTCAACAATAAGTGCCATCTGCGAAGTAATTAGCGCAGTAAGTAGCGCAGAGGCCACTTGTCATCGAGCTAGACCCATAGTGTTTTTGGTAACGCTGGACGTTCGTAACGCTTTTAACTCGACGAGATGGACAGACATACTGGATTCTCTTCAGCGACATTTTCAAATAGAGGAATACTTGCTGGCAATGGTACGAGGTTACTTGAAAAATCGCGATTTGATTTATGAAACGAATCAGGAAACTGTGCGCAAAACCATTACAGCTGGAGCAGCACAAGGGTCCATTTTCGGGCCAGACCTGTGGAATATTGCTTATGATGGTCTCTGACGCCTCAAAATGCAGGAAGACGTGTTCTTGGTTGGCTATGCTGATGATGTAGCTCACCTCGCCCAACTCAAACTCAATCAAGTAATGAGAAGGGTTGAAGCCTGGATAAAAGGCCATGGTCTCCAGCTATCGATCGCAAAAACTGATATTGTCATGCGGATTAAGAGGAGGATACCAACCATTACACCCATGACGGTTGCCTCTGAAGTACTTGAGACCAGAAAATCGGCTAAGTATCTTGTAGTGATGTTGGGGTTGGAGCTGGCTTATGGAGAGCACATCCGAAAAGTATGTGAAAGGGTGCTACTGTCTGTTATCCCGCTTGGGAGACTCATGGCAAACGTTCGCGCTCCTAGTCCGAGTAAACGTAAGCTCCTTATGACCGTGGCTCATTCAATGCTAATGTATGGCGCGGAAATATGGGCCACTGCGTTAAGGTTTGAAAAGTATCGAGCTAGGATGGTGAGCGTTCAGCGTAGGCGAGCGCTGCGAATTGCAAGCAGCTACCAAACAGTTTCAAGAAACGCTGTATTAGCGATAGCTAGGAGGAGTAATCCCAATTGACCTATTGGCGAATGAACGCAGGGAGGTGTTCCTGAACAGAGCAGAAGTGGGAAGATAAATTTTGGCTGCTCAAGCACGAGCGCAAACACTTGAGCTTTGGGAGGGGCTCTGGGCTACGAGCTCGAAGGGAGCATGGACGATTAGGCTAATTCGTGCCTTAAAACCTTGGCTAAATCGCGACCACGGTGAAATAAACTTCTACCTGTGCCATTTCCTATGCCTATCGGGCCACGGCTACTTCAGGAAATACCTTCAAAGAATGAGGAAAGTCAGGACGGAGCTTTGTAAGTACTGTTCTAAGGAAAGTGATGACGCTTTGCATACCTTTTTCCATTGCGCCCGCTTCAGAAGGGAGCGGTACATGCTTTTCTCTGCAATTGGCCCTGTGACGCCGGAATCAATCGTGGAAATGATGCTTCAGTCAGATGACGCCTGGTCAGCTGTGTCATCATACGGGGAGCTGGTATTGCGTTTAAAAAAAGAGGAAAGATGTCTCACAGACTCCTGAAAGCCTGACAGAACGGAAGTAAGCCAATGGAACACCTGATAGGTGGAAGTAGCACGGCCGAGTTGAAGTAATGTGAAAGCGGTTCCGGCTCGGACGTCCGCGGTCGGCGGGTGATGTATTTTAGTGAATACGAATCTCACATAATCTTGTATCGTTTGCAGGGTACCTATATAAAAAAAAAATCTAGACAATTTACAAGAAATTATGTTAACAAATTAATGAAAACCCACGCGCAAAAAAAGCACAGTCAATTCTTGGTTCAAATCTTTGAACGTGGTTGTGCGGCTCGCCTTTTTGTCCGCCAATATTTCGGCGGACAACTTTTTGTACTAAACAAACCCACTTTTTAATGACTTGTCTATGAACACGGTGCAATCAATTACCCATATATATGTGATTAGGCCCAATAACATCTTGACTAATTCATACCTGATCCGGAGCTAAGTTCCGATTCATTCCAATCACTCTCATTACGCATTATTTATACTCATAATGCGAGAAAAATAATAACGATTAATTATTACTTGATCACTTATTGCACTTATAATGCTGATAATAATAATATCAGTGTAGTTATACATTCAATTAGATATAGTAAAATATAAATTCTATTTACCAACTGAAAACAATTACCGTTACCGTTAATTTTTCACAGTAACAATTTGACTTCAAATTGGCTACGGAATAAATTTATAAAAATGGTCAATAAAGGATAATTTGCAAAGTATTATCATTTTTGCAAACGGTTAATTTGTTCGGTATTATTGTATGATTTACAAGCTAGCAGAAAGCGTGTTTTTTTGGAATTTTAAGAGGACAATTTTAATGTTTTTAATGCTTTCCACCAAAGTTATTCAACAAAATTATACTAGTGCTTAAAAGAATGCGCAGGGAAAATTCTTGAACTAAAATTTTTTTTATGTTAATTCTAAATTTTAAATAAAATCCATGAATTTGACTCGAAAATGGTATATTCATCTTTTATAATAAAGAGTACCAACTTTTGGTCGAATGGAAGTTCATAAAAGACAATTAGTCGCATATTTGGAAATTATTCGAAAGTCCTAAGTGTAAAGTTTAGGTGTATTCTTATACATTTATTAATGATCAATTTTCCTAGTTCACTAAGATCTCCTATGAGAAACACATAGCCCTTATTTTCCATACAACTTGGAAAGATGAAAAATAAAGAAGGTATACCCAAAAATCACTATGAGCTCAAAAGTATCGCTGTGCATCTTAATGCTTTAGGATAAGAGTCTGGATGGGGATACTTGGATGGTTATAATCGTTTTCAAAGTCTCCTACCTGTCAATCTATTATTACGATATAAATTGTAGTTAGAAATGTGGTGGTGATTTGCTGGTTTTGGAAATGTTTTTTGTTTGTTTCGTCCTTGTCAACGCTATGATTATATAGGAATTTCATCAGTTTTCCTGCTTTGAATTGCATTCCAAGTAACAATGGACACGTGGTTTGATATTGATGGATGCTGCTGGTTTTTGGGTTTTTTTGGATGTAGAGAGCATCTCTGCACTATTTTTTCCATCAAGTCCTTCATCGTGCTCAAGAGCTGGCTATGGGATGTTGGACGGGGTCTCCGCTGTTATAGATTGTATATAATTTCTGAATTTTTCAAGTTGAGTTATAGGCGGGGATTTTTAGGGAATCTGGGTTGAGTTTTGGATTTTCACTCTCAGGATAACTGAAAACGTTTTCTTTGTGCTCTTCAGATGCCTTAGACACTCTCTTTAGCTAGTTGGATGACCACCGCCGCAGTTCACATATGTGACACTTTCTTTGCGTAACTTGTTGTAGCTCGAGTGACGAAAGTAGTGCATAATTTTTATAAGGTAGATTTTTGTTTGTGAGAATTTGTATGATTGTTTAGTTAGCAAAAAAGGGTACAGTAAAAATTAAATACAAATTTTACGGCTATTTTTTCAGATATGTCTATACATTTTTGTTCCGATGGAAAAAAAAACTAGTAAAATTGTCGCAAAAGCGTAAAGAATAAAATCAATCTATGTAGTACTTGTAAGTTTATCGATGGCTTTCCAAAGAAACATTTTGCTTTTTTTCTGCTATGATTACACGTCCATTCATTACAAAATGTTAGAAAATATCTTCCTGATCAAAATGTAAATTTAGCTTGGATGGATTTAAAAAACTTTATGTCTTTATCAAAAAATATTTTCTAACATTTAATAAGGAACCGACGTGTAATCATAGCAAAAGAAGAGCAAAACGTTTCATTCAAAAGCCATCGATTAAAAGCTACCAAATCTTTGACCCCACACTTGCAATTAATTTTTATTTTCTCCTGTAGCTTGACTGTAATAGAAATTATTTCCAAGTTGTTGCGATAGTTCTTATTCACAGGTGTCGCAACAATAAGATGCTCTACGTTTTTCTTAGTACTGAAACAATCAAAACAATTTTTGATTTTTTTCTCAGGGAGACATCAAAATACAAGGAATTATCTATTTTATATTTCTTGCTTATCTGTAGTGACCGTATTCTGTAACCTTATCTGTAGTAACCGTAGTAACTGAAAATCCTTCTTGGATATCACCAACAAAATTATCTATATCGTGCTATTTTCTTAGAATACCATCAAAGTATTCTGCTCCTATAAAGCACAAACTGTTCAATTGTACAGTTGTTCAATTGTTAAATTGTTATATAACCACATTCATTCCAATATAGTCGATTTTTTTAAAATCAATTATAGTGCACTAAATTATGAAACAAAATCTTTTGAAACTAAAAGTGAATATATTTTCCAGTAAAAAACTCAAATTTTGCGTTTTTTTTGAAGAAATTAATTTTGTTTTTTGTCACTCATTCGCAATTCTTTGACATCTTATCAATAGGTAAAAAATTTTAAAACTTGCAATGTTTTTACATCTTTTATTTATTGCTTTGGCGTAGATTTGGCTTCATCATTATGATTCATTATGCTTCAAAATTTACCAGCTGAACAGTACTTATTTTACTATAGTTTAATATTTAAAAGCCTATTCAGTCAAGAGACTTTTTTTAGTCTATTTGAGGTCTCTTCGTCAGAGACTATTTATTATAGTATTTTTAGTGTATTATGATCCACAAATACAATTTCCCATCGTTATGTAAAATATATCAACTATTGTCAAATTCAGCACCATCTAAATCAAGGCATTAACTGATGCATCAAACTGAAACAAAGACTTCTTTTCACATCCACTTACTCCACCTTCTTACTTTCGGTAAGCTCGGTCATGAAAACTCATTCCATTCTCCAAAAATGATTATAAGATAAAATCTCTGGAACGATTGCGGTCAGTATTTAGTTGATTTATTAAGAACGAAAATTCTCCTGCTATAGTCATCGAACGGATCATAAAGTCCTATGGAAACCAGGAGCTTGGCAGCAGAGGAGACCTATATAAAATCTCAACCACAAAACAACGATACGGCTACAAAGCCCCCAATGAATGTCCTTATTTTCCGTATATTTGGTTCTTACGAAAATCGATAGCTTATCATGGTCTCTGTGTAATAATCTAATAATTTCCGCTAAAAGCATGCTTTCAGGGCAAGAACGCAACGAACGCATTTAAGCTTTATTGATTTCTTCAGAAGTTTCTGCTTAAATGGCGTAGCATAACAATTTATATGATAATAAGTCGATAATATTTCTTATCACAATGTTTTATGCTTCCCAAAGACCTATGGAAGATTGTGTAAAAATGAACTGCAAGTTGGCTTTTAAGATACTTCTCTGGTCTTTATGTAAATTCAATTAGGATTACTGAAAGTCAAGAGATAGATGGAAATTGTTTAAGAGAAGAAAGGTACTGGGTTTTCATCAAATAATTAAGCAAGTATATGGCTGCAATTATGATCGTGCTCGGAAAATGAAATTTTATTCTTGTGCGGGATACAATTTATTTTAATGACAAGAAATTTTAGATTGGAAAACGTTACAGTCTGGCATTATGAAAAGATTCGCCATAAGAAGTTAATGACGCTAAGCGTAACATTGAATAGAATATTTTAATGATAAATAAAAACAAGTAAACGAATTTGAATAAAATAAAGTTCAAAGACATATAGATCTATTTATATGCCAGCAAGTATTTTCTCGAATATAGCAGAAAGGTTGTAAAGAGTTCGAAAATATTTAATTCTTTAACAAAAAATAAATATGAATATTTTCCTCGGATGCAAATAGGCTGTTTTTTCCACACTATTAATTTTCGTGCTAGAAGCTATCTCGAAACTCGTCACTTTGTGAAACATCCAACAGCCACTTAATCATTGTATGCAACAAACAAACAAACTAATGATAATAATTACACGAAATCGAACCCTCCATCATTTCCGCATATCATTTTCATGGGAACAAAACTTTCTGCTTTAAACTGCCAGCACTCCTTCCTGACGTCCTCATTTCAAACGTAGTTGCTGTGCTTAAGGATTCGTTTTGCATTTCAAATTACGCTATCACATCCTTTTGAATTGTTATTTCGTTTAGCTCGTCGAAACATTTCCCACTTTACAACTGGAGGCGCTGGCTACAAAACCGCCGCCACCTTCACTTTCGCCATCGACGACGTCCCTGAATATGACCAGCTTTAGCCAAGCATGTGAGTACTCACTCGGCTCAGCGTGGAACTTTCCATGAAACCGTGTTGTACAAGGAGTTCTTGTCAGTCTATCAATTTACATAAATGTCGGGAAAGTGATCGTTTGAAATTTTCAAACCGAATTCAAGTCAAGAAAGCAACCGCGTTCCTCAAACTGACAACCGACCAGACAACCGAGGTGTGGTGAAGTGATGGTGACTCAACGGACGGATAGATACATGTTCAGCTTGTATCAACTATTCCAACATACTTTCGAAAGCCGTCGATATTTTTGTCGGTAGAGGAGCTCACCAGCAGGATAGATTGGACAGCAGGCTAAAGGATAGAATGGCAGTTAAGCTTTCTTTTGGCTGTTGCACTGTGGTTTGGAGACTTCTTATTCGAATTTTTTAGTGTCAGTGCTCCTTGGTGGCGATGTGAGGAGAAAATCGTGTTGGCAAAAGGTTAGGAACTTACTGTTTGTAAGAATTGTCAAGTTTACGATAAATTAGTTTTTTGTCGCTCGGAATAACTTCGAAAATTGTTCGGTTTGCATGGGAAGTATGATAAAACAAATTTAAATCTCCACGAGATTAAGGTCACGAAATAGAATTTTGTAGTAGATGTTGTGTGAAACTTAGGTGAGTTGTTTGTTGCGGGTTATATGAAGACGACTTTTTGGAGAATGAGTTTCTTCGAATTTCTTAAGTATTGTTGAAGTTATACTTCTTTTGGCTCGTTGGCTAGGTATTAAAAAGCATGGGTGAAAATCGCTCTGATCCGTCAGATTTTTTTTTAAACGCTCTGAAAGAGAAAAAAGACGGAGAGAGAAGATGGGCGACTAGGCTTGAGATAGAATCGCTCGGATCCGTCAGATGTGTTTGAAACAATGCAATGCTTAAGAAAGAAAAAGAAGGTGTGGGTTGATTCACTCGCTCTGTTTATTCATGTTTGTTTCTCACACATACGTACAGTGTGATATACCTAGTATATAGCTGTTGATATTCAGTACCCGGCACGAAACTGGTGTTCATGGTGTATGCTCTTGCGTCTTATTTAGTATAATATTTGTGAAATGTAAAATAAAACAGCACAAAAAAAGTGAGAATTTTTTACCTATTTAATATTTAACCATTTATTAAATTTGAAAAGCACGTGTTTACGTTCTTCAGAGTAATGGCATAACTGCGTAGTAAAAGAATTAAAAAAAAATTGTTAAAATCTCTTGTAGTATCTAGTTCACTATTTTGACCTAAAAATAAATTTCATAAAACAAAGATTATCAACATTTGTCCGGAAAAAATTTTATAAAAAAAAGCTATTAACATTTGTGCGAAGAATTACACTGCATTTACAAGTATGCTTACAACTTTGGACTGCTGTCTGCTCGCATTGTAATTCTGCCTTTACATGTTTACCTTAAATGCTGCTGTGTTACGCTGATTTACAATGTTCAAACATAGGTATAGTGTATCTCATTGCAAAATTATAGTTAGGTTTGTGTTATCGTGTCAAAAGGTTAAAAATTTTGCAAAACTGGTTTCAATTTGTTATTTTAGGGTAATCTTTGGGTTCCAATAGTGCAGATATCTATATCTCACCTTATTGCAAAGTTATTGTTAATAGGCTTGCATTATTGTATCTGAATATTTAAAAATTTGAAAAACCGGTTTGAATTTGCTATTTTAGGGTAATCTTTTAATAAATTGGAAAGTTATTGTAAAATCTTTATTTGATAATGGAATTTCCTTACGAAATATAAGATGGGTTTGGAAAATTAATAAATAATTTCTTCATAATTAAAGCCAAAGAAGTATAACTTCAATCGGTCAGTCCACAAGGACTGCCAATTTTTTATTTGATTTGGTTTGATGTTCTTTGGCTTTAGAAAAAATTGCTCTTAGTAACAACTTAGCCGCTCATATCTAGTTTCTCCTTCATATGTCAGTTTGCTTTCCACTGTTACCTAAAAAAACAAGTATTAATAAGTATATCAATCAAAATTACAAATATGTTGTTTTTAAGCAGAACCAAAATAAGACAATTTAATGCCCGCGGACTTTTGTAAGGTTGTTCATTTGGGATGGAAATTTCAATGAAATGAAAAAGGCTAAAAAGTACCTTTTCAAAGTTTTGAATAAAGAAGCTTTGAACTTGAATTTGGAAATTTACGGCGAGTAGTAGTTGGGAAAATTTCGAATGTTTCGCAACATCTATTTACGGGCTCCGTGTCTTCATAATCAGGTAGATATCGATTCTCATCGAATAGACGTCTAAATCTAGTCTATTTTGCAAAGTTATCTTATTGAAAGTTATTGTATTTTGAAAATATTCAACGCAAATCGCATCAAAAACAAAACATGAACATAACACTGTTTTTGTTGGAGAAAGTGTCGCTAGGTTTAAAAACCTAGTCTGTAAGTGCAAGATGGTAGACTATTACAATCGTCTGGATTATAATAGATCTCGCAAAACAAAACAGAATATGCTGCTTCTAGAAAGGCTCTAGTCTATTGCTATGATTATTGAACGTAGGTTTGCAGACAATGCAATCGTATTTGAGTAATGGGCAAAAACCATTGATAAGACTGTGTACAATTTTCATTTAATTCTCTTCAGATGCTTTGCTCACTGTGTACGAGTATCTTTTTCAGACGATTGCGAACAGGTTCCACGGAAATTGAAAGCAATATGCCACTTAAAAAATTTAAAATCTAAAGCATGGGAAAGATATTGCTGGTTCGTTCTGTTTCTGACTTTTTGGTTTTTGTAGAGTTGAGGAATATTTACCAGTCCAAGGTCGAAAATTCTTACTAAATTCACATAAACGATATTAATTCTACTTTTCAAGAGCAACCAAGAATTCCAAGAGATACCACGATGGGTATCACACCACGTTTAACTTTGACGACATGACCATTTTCGATCCATTAACATTAGCAATATTTTCGCGTATCATTTTTGTACCCCATACAATACGGTTCCTTCTACTAACACTAACAACTATAATGGCAACTCGAGAATGATCCCAAAATCCTCTTTGAAAATGGAAGATTTGTATATTGACGAAAATACCACCAGGCCCTGACGGCATTCCTGTTTATTTATTTATTTATTGATTTAATGTCTATAACAACAGATCAAGTCCAATTACGCAATAGACAATGATAAATGAAAATAAAAATATATATAAAACGAACAAGAGTATCATAATTCAATAGAAAATAAGAATCCAAAATTTAAATGAGCAATTAACCAAGATGAGCATGCATTAAACAGAATAAGTAATTACTTTATCTTTTAACATGTTTTTGAAAAACATCAAGATCGGTGGCAGGGAACCAAGTCTGAGTTCGTTATGCTGCCTAGGTAAACGTAGCAGCGGTGAAAAGTAATATGTATCAGCCCGTGCAAATGGAACATTAAATGTTAAAGTTGATCTACATGACCGATCCAATACACGGACGGAAACCAGGTTGCAGAGGTCAGATGGGACAAGTCGATGGTGTAGTTTGAATAGAAGGCATTCATCGAAGAACAGCCTACGAGATTTCAGGGATGGAATTTGTAGCTTGGTAAGTCTCGCACTATACCCACAGTAAGTCAAATTGAATATGAAAAGCAGAGAGCGGGTGAACCTGCGTTGTACAGATTCAACGGCATCAATTAAGTACTGAAAATGTGGGCACCATATTTGACAACAATGTTCAAGGATACTGCGGACAAAAGAGCAAAACAGGTGTACACAGGTGGACATATCAGTAAAATGCTTAGAAGATCTAAGTATAAAACCCGAGAGCCTGGACGCTTTGGCAGTTATATGCAATATGTGTTGATCAAATAAGAGTTTAGTGTCGAAAATTACTCCCAGGTCTTTAAAACAGAATACAGCATCAAGAGAGGTACCGGAAACGCAATAAGAAAACACTAAAGGGTTAGTTTTACACGTGAACGACATTTGGCGACATTTTAAGACATTTAGAGTAAGATAGTTTGCACTACACCAGTTGCCCAGAGTGTGCAGATCATTTTGTAGCTGAAAGCAGTCATCAATTGTATCGATTACTCTGAATATTTTAAGATCGTCTGCGTAAAGAAGGGAGAAGGAGTTTAGGAGATCTGGCAGATCGGTAATGAAGATTAAGAACAACAAGGGGCCAAGTATCGATCCTTGCGGAACACCAGAGGTGGGATAGAAGGGAGCAGAGGAGCAGGAGTTCACAGTAATAACACAAGCACGTTCATAAATGTAAGAAGAAAACCAGGAGAGCAGCTGTCCATAAAAGCCATATTTCTCTAATTTCAAGAGAAGAAGCACGTGATTGACAGAGTCGAATGCCTTAGAGAAATCAGTGTAAAGAACATCCACCTGTCTTTGCTGATCGATGGCAAAGTAACAGTATTGCTGAAAGATAACAAGTTGGTAACAGTGGATTTACCTTTGACAAATCCATGTTGCTCGTTTGCAAGGAAAGGCTCGAGTAGAGGATAAATTCTGTTGTAGACAACTCTCTCAAGTAGCTTGCTAAAGCAAGGTAGAAGCGATATTGGACGGTAATTGGAGATACAAGCGGGGTCACCTGCCTTAAGTATGGGAAAAATGTTGACTGATTTCCATATGGAAGGAAAAACACCAGAGCCGATACTTAGGTTGAAAATAATGGACAGGGGTACACAAAGTGAAGAAGATAGTGACTTAGTTAGTATATTAGGAATACCATCAGAACCAGAACAAGCGTTAGAATCCTAATGCTTTCTTAAAATGTTTTATTGCCTCCCTGTCTCCTATTCTTGTCTACGTATTTAATATTTCTCTGTCGCCCGGTATTTTTCCTAGTGGTCGGAAATATGCAATCGTCACACCTATTGATAAAAAGGCGATAGAAATATTGTAGGACACTATCGTCCTATCGCAAAACTTCCATGTGTTGCTAAACTATTGGAAGCGATATTCAGTAACGCTGTGGTGTTTCATAGCAAATCTATATTATCTCCTTTCCAACATGGTTTCATTAATGCCAAATCTACAACTACCAATATGCTTGAGCTTTCCAATACTGTTATTCCATCCGTCCAGGTAGGATAACATCTTATGTAGAATGCCGTACCCGTGGTGCCCTTTCATCAGAAATGATGTCATATCTGGTATTCCTCAAGGAAGTCACTTAGGACCTCTACTATTTCTTTTTTACATAAATGAACTATTCGCAGATGAAGCCAAAATTTTTAGAAGCTTAAATAATCTCACGACTTGGTGTCATTAATATTGACAAGTGTATCGTTGTTTCGTACACGCGCGCAATTAGTCCATTGAGCTTTGAATACTCTTTGAATAGTATTTCCTGAAGGTATTCTAACAAAGTACTCGATTTAGGAGCACTTTGAAATAATGCATTCACTTCTTACGATCATATTAACGCCATCTTATTAAAAGCTTCATCTACTTTAGGATTTGTGAGAAAGCGATTTAAAGAGTACACGGAGAGAAAAGTGTAATGAAATTATACAAAATTTGCAATTAATTTTATTGCAATAGTAGTAATTTTTTACCCCATTACCTTTGTAATCAATTGCACTACACATTTTACTACTTTGTGTGAATTATGTATACATGAATGTCTTTACTACAGCGCAATGAACATGTGTGAGTAGTAGTATGTAATGGAATTGACTATTATTTGCAGGAAAATAGTAAATTTTTCATATTTTTATATGGAATTTTTGGATTAGTAAATTATATTATCCACTCTAGTAAAAATCACTGCCGAAATTTCTCTCCGTGTATCATGACAAACATCTAACCAAGATTCTTTTTTGTGCTTCAGTAAGGCCGATACTCGAATATGCGTGTGTAGTTTGGGCGCCTTATCAGCTGGTGTATGTGAACCGTATTGAGTCCATTCAGAAAAAGTTTCTGTTTGTGAGAATTGAAGTATGTAAATATGACGTTAACTATGTTGCAATGGTGCCACTTTGAATTAATTTCCAAGAAAACAAAAGTGTTAGAATCAAAATTCATAGGGTAAATTAATCTTATAATTGGTCACATCTGAAGACCTTCAGTTGCGAAATTTAGATACTGTTGGTAACACCGGTAATATTAGTTATTTGTTTACTAAGATATCATACCATCCAATTTTCATATGATGACTACCCTAAAATGAAAATATGCAACAAATGTTTCGATTTTCGAAAATTCGAAAATGTTGCGGCCTGTAGCCCTAAAATCTGTCGGTACTTATGATTTTGATTGGTTTTTTTTTTTTTGAACATGAAATACATTTGGTTGGTTACTTGAAAGACAATCTGCAAAATAATTTTATCGCAAGGAGATCTAGAATACTATTCGCAAGCAGGTTAAAAACAAAAAGGAAATATTAGAAAAACTTCTCGATCATTCTCAGAGTGACATTTCGTTACCCATGGCATTTTCTGGTAACAAGTCCTTACTAAAATGTAAAAACCAACCACTTTACTCACCCAACCTAACTTTCTGTGATTTTTTTCATTTTGGCAAAGATCAAGCAAGTAATGAGGAGGTCGGGATTGGAGTTTTTTTTTAATATACTAGATCCTATTTGACAAGGATTATGTTGGCTTTTAACTATTTGTATCAGCCATCGAGTTGCAATACCAACAAGGTGTAGGTTTGACCTACTTATCTAACGATTAAATTTACTAACAATATATTTTGCTTCTTATCATCTAGAGCTTAAAGCTACTAATTTGATGAACTGTCTCGGCTTAGATATACAGCGGACCCCCGGTAATCCGCAGGGCAGAGTCGGACTATCGAATTTGTCTGATTGACAGATTACAGATCACAATAATAAGATTCTACCTGAACTACTCTCTTCAGCCCATTGCAAACCCAGCTCAAATGCACTAATTGCATTTTGTGCTGTCACTTGCGGAGGAGTTGCAATTCCGTCGTCATTATCTTCCTGATTTATTGTTGTAGAACTCGAAATCTCGTTTATAATCTTTTCGTCAGACATTTCATGGAAAATATTTTCCTCTCTATCCATTCCACGGCACCAGATTTCCAAATCTTTCGGACTTATCTGTGTTTCGGCAGCAACTTGCTCTATTACTTCCGAAGTAACACTGATTTGTAGATCGTTGCTAGGAGCTATAATTGCTATAATCGGCCATAATTTTTTACACGACGATGTAATAGCTGATGGGGGTAATGCATTCCAAGATTGAAAAAGACCAAAAACCAAGTCTTTCATGTTGAGTTCTTTTAACGTTTTTTTTATTGGCTGGTCTTATGATACGGCTCTCAGAATTAGGCTTTTCTTGTAATCTTGCTTGACAAACTGAATGATATGCTGATCCAATGGTTGAATCAATGCAGTGCAGTTTGGTAGAAGAAACATTGTAGTGATGCATTTATCCTCTGTTGTCAGTTCTTTTTCAGACGGATGACCGGGAGCGTTATAAAGAAGTAATAACGCTTTTTGAAAAAAATTATGATCTTTCAACCATTTTCTAAACCACTTTTTGAAAAGGTCTTTTGTCGTCCACGCACTTTTTTGTCCGTAATACGTACAGGTAAATCAATGTTTTTTAATGCGCCACGACCACCAAGTTTAACGCGTGTTTACCCGCAGCGTTAGCACATGGTACAATGGTAACAAGTTCTTTATTCACTTTTCGTCTAGGTGCGGGTTTTTTGTTACATGAAACAAACGTTTTGTTGGGTATCACACGCCAAAAAAGCCCTGATTCGTCTGCATTGTATACCTGTGACGGGCTAAGATCTAAGTCTTTCACACTTTACAAATATTTTAATCTAAAAGGCTCTATGCAGGTGACATAATTAGAAAGTTTCGCTCCTGTAATAGTCATAAAACGTATGCTATAACGACTTTTGAAACGTTCTAGCCATCTCTTGCATCTTGTCTTTGCAAATATATACAAAATTGTCTTTGCAAATATATACTTGCAAATTTGTCAGATATATATATATATATATATATATATATATATATATATATATATATATATATATATATATATATATATATATATCAGCAAAATGATTAAGGGAGATAATCTCAGGATAAGCCCATCCGATTGAGCTAAAATCTTTGGAGGTCATAGATGTATAAATTGTATAGGCCCATGATTTGCTAGAATTCAGATATCTTTAACTTTTTGGCTGCGGCGGGCGTTTTAGTGAATTTTCGGTTGCTCCTATATTTCCAAGCAGTGTAAGTTTTTGTTAAAAAAAAGTATTGGGAATGAAAACTTATTATGTTTAAGGCTTGTCTATGAGAAAGAATTGGAAATTTGGAGCTTGTGTAGACGCTGAGTGCCTAAAAGTAGGCAAGGATTTTTTTCAAATTTCAATTTGTCATAACTTCTAAGAAAAACGGTGAATCATCGTGAAATTGGCAGAGCGTATTGATGTAGACTAGAATTTAACAAGCATGAACTTTCAAGACTGTGCGGACAACTCTGCAGCTACAGCAGGCTCCTGAAAAAAATCCTTCACATCATCGACCCTCCTGAAAAATTTTTGATTTTTGAAAATAAATTCTAATTATTGATAAATTTTGACTTTTGTCCACTAAGTCAAATAAAATGTTCAAAATTCCGCGGTAAACAAGAACGGCAACACATGATCAAAGTACCTCTATTTTCAGCACTTAAAACTTCTGTTTACGAGAACTGACAACCGGATAATGCGATCAATATGAAATTTACAGGACATGTTTGTTATAGCTAGGACCAGATTAGACAGAAGCGATTTTGAAATACGGGCAGCACTGTGGCAGTGGTGCCATTTTTAAAAATCGCCTTAAAAAAAACTGGTTTTCGGCCAATAGCTTCCGATTTAGCCACCAGATTTTAACAAAATTCACGCAATAGGTCAACCTTACTCTAAGATAGATTTCATAGAAATTTGGCTGAAAAATTTGTATATATTAGTAAATAATTTTTGTTTTTTAAATATTGTAAATTTGCTCAGGAAAATAAAGGTTTTTCCCTATAACTTCCGATGTAGTAACGAAATCAAAACGAAATTCATGCGATAAGTGGATCTTGCTGCATTTTTAATTCTGTAAGAATTTCGTTGAAAATCATGAAAGGGTTGCCAGCTATGATGAATTTCGTAATTTATTTACATTTCTTTCTTCAAAGCATTTACAATAAAATAAGCAACCGATATTTAAATTTTCCGAGTTTTGATTTTTTCGGATGGCAACCCCAGACATAGTTTAATCACTGAAACTTTCGATTATATCATTTTATGGTAGATTTATTGCTGCTGTATTGGACAAATGTTGCCAGCACTGAACATTTTCATCATTTGTGTTATAGGAAATGCTGTCAGAAAATGATATTTGTTCCTTTGAGTTAGAAATGGTTGATATGATACTACAAAGAAGTGTATAACGTCAAAGATAATTTCTTCGAAAATTAGTTTTCTAGCGGTTCTGTTGCGCTAGATTTTTTTTTATTATTTCCTTATAAAAAAAAACTGAGCTTTCATGGCCAACATGGGCCGCGAAATGGGCACATGTCTGTTTCTTGTCGGATTACAGGGGGCGATGAATTAAACAGGGGCCGGATTACGGAGTATCCACTGTAAAGTGTTCTACCTTGATTCTAAGGTACTCCACCTTTATTATTTCAGGGAGATCTTCCCCTGCAAAGATAATTTTCACTGAGTAGGAAGATATGAAATTGTTAGGATTCTCTCTGTCTCTCAAAACAAATCATTCTTCCGCTTTGATCTTTACATTGCCCAGTTTGTTGGCAAAACTGTTACAGCTGATACCAAAATTCACAAAATCCTCCATATCAAAGTCAAGAGGAATATTCCTCAAAACTTCATACCTATAAATGAAGTTATTTGGGATAAAATCCTTCATGTTGTTGCTCTCCAAGAATGTGTTGTTAAACAAGTCATTTGCATCAGACGCTTTTTTGAAATTCATCTTAATTTTATAAAACCCACCATTAAATATGCTTTCTAACGACCACAGATAAGAACATCGTTTAACTTGAGTTCTGACCTATCAGACTTTATTCTCTCAACCATTACATGGCATATCTTTTTAGAATTCTTAATATATCTATTATTTACTCTATCTAGGATGGGGTTCCTAATTAAGTTCTTAATGTCTTCAGTCTAAACTACAACTGTTGGTGCGTTAAGCACAAGTTGCCCCTCCGCACCATTTACAGCTCCATTATTTTCTACAGACCCATTAAATTGCCTTGAATAACAACTGCTTCAATTCGATAAACCAACACACAATATAGCTAAATAGCTTACTATTCTACTTACTAACTTGATAAATTGCACCAAGCACAAAATCTTAAGCCTCGTACACATACGACCAACGAACGGCCAATGACAGTTTGATCGAATGTTGGTCCTTGGCCTTGGCGTTGGTCCTGTCGTCTACACAGGAACAGATTGGGACCAATGGCTTGGAGCCAAGTCACTGGATGTGGTAAGGGTTGAGTGTCATTGTACACCTAGTAATTGACAGCGATTAAAATGGGGTTATAAAGTATAACGCATTTATTGTAGTAGTACGCATATCGACACCGCACACCATATTTGACAATATACCAAAAAACACAGCCTAGCTCAACATAAAACTCGATATCAATGACAGCCAACTCGGCCAACCGTCCACACTACAACGGAGTCTCAAGGCCAATATATCGCCAACGCATTGAAGTTACCGCCAGCAGAGCGAACAGGCCAAGGTTGGCTCTTCGTACACACTAAGCGAATCCGAGCCAATGAATGGCTCGGCCGTTGGTCTTGGTCCTATGTGTGCGCGGCTTTAGAGATACTATCCCGAATGTATACTACACTTTACACATCACGCTGTCACTACGCAAAATCCTAACCTAAATATAAGAATCTTGGTCTCCAGACACCAAACGCTTCGCTTTTTCCGTGAAATCCAAAAGACGTCTGATTCGCACGGCTGTTGCTATGCAACCGAGATTGGAGTTGAAACAAGCAAGCAGTCTAAAATAGCGGAAAAATCTAAATGAAAATAACTAAACAAAACTATCCTTTTATGACCCACAAGCATCAGAAAAATTAAGGTCTTATGGTATTTATGTTTACAATATTCATTTTTTATCTATGTATATTATATCTCGACTGATAAACTCTTGTTTAACTAGTATTAAATTTATTTCACAATCGATGATGGTCATTCTAGCTGATGGTCATTTTTATGTCCTTCTGTTCATGAATTAGAGCCAGAGGTTATATTAAATCAATCTAGTTTCTAGTAAAAAAAATTCACATACTTGAAAGAAAAAAATCTTTTTCAAATAAGTGAATACTTGTACAGCACATATTCAATCTCCTCGTACATATACATTTTGCATAAATTTCAAATGTGAATCCTTTCAACACGACCCGTTGACTCCAAAAATCATTTTAAAGCTACGGGTAAACAACGTCAAATCACCTTTAGATCGCACCATACCTACTTTTTTTCAATTCTACTATAGCCGTCGTCAAATTTAAATAAGAAAATAGCTGTCCGAATCCGTTTTTCCTTTCTTGGAATAACCCTTTCACAAAACGACCTTCACCAAAAATTCGCATACCTTCTCCCCTCTCATAACGTCAAATCTCAAGCAGCTTACTTATATTCTTGCCTTTGAAATCGACTTTTCGAAGATTTCTTTTACTTTTCACATAATTTTCAGAGAAAATCTTTAACTTTCTTGGGTAGGAGTATCTACATGGTAGCACGCATGATCACGTATATGAGATAAAGCAATTGAAATCTGTTTCGAATAAACTTGAAATCATCCATTTATTTGTATTCTTACGAATGATTTCGATTTTAGGTTCTCCATTTATATTTCGAAATCAGCACTTAGAACTCGATAACAAGGACCGCACCCTATCTACCTATCTACTCTGCTTTTGTTAAACCCTGCTCGTATGCTCCAAATACGTATTGGCATTATTTTTCATGAAATGATTGACGAACTTATGTAAAATGGCAAACGAAGCTACCGAACGTTATCCTTGATGTTGTTTTTTTTTGTCGGAGCATTCGAAAAAGGAGCCAAGTCAGGATCTGAGTTTGACACTGTACATAAATTATGTATATTGCGAAAGAGGTATAAGACAATTTACTGATTCGGATATAAAGGATTTTAACGAACACATCTTGTGCAATAAAGAGGCAGTCTTTATCGTTTCCGGGAATAGAGAAAGATGGCATATAAGATCATTTGATTGCGATATTCGTTAGTAGGATGTTTGAAATACCCAATGTCGATTTCAGTTTGCAGGCGATACATAGGAAATCCTTCGGAAGCTTGAAGGCTGCATATTTGAATACAAAATTCCAAATCAAAGCGAGATTGGTTTAAGTGTAAGTGGGTGGCACGTGCCTATTTCCGATGATGTAGTGACATTGAGCGAACAGATTTCTAGCAAACTCAAGAATTTTCGCAAAAAAATGAAAATCCTACATACCATATTCAACAAAGTTTTACCTTACATCTAATCAAAGTCAAAATCAAATCCCACAGCCATATCACGCTCTTTTTGATGATCTTATTCCATACTTGTGCATAAATTCGCGTCGTCTTTTTACTGTTGCTTCGCATCTTGTTCACTTCTAATATAAATTTTCAACACGCGCGTGTAATGCTAAAATAAAAATAATGCAAGTTCTTTGTCGTGTACACACGAACATTTACTGCGACGCAAGGAACCGTGTGAGAGCATTTGTATGCCATTTTATACTTTTGTAAAGTTTGCTCCTTTGCTCGATGCCCTCTATTTGGCTCTCGCACTCTCAAACAGATTTCCTCTTCTCGTACTAGTACTATTTGCAATAAAATCATGAATTTTATATTATTTCCTCAAAAAATCCCAGATAATCATATAAAAGGCTGCTTCAAAAAGTTTTCATGTTTATGTTGTGTGTTGGATGGCTTTGTTTGAAGAAAAGTTTTCGTTGTTTGTTCTTTCGGAGATCAGGTTTTGACGGTGACGAGTGTTTTTCTGCAGTTGAAAAGTTTTTTCGAATGAAAAGTGTTTTGTGGGTTTATTTTTCTGGAAAACTATTGTTAGCAAGGTGTCAAATTGCTATACCGTGCAAGATAATTAAATAAAATCTTACGTATTTGTTTCAAAACTTTCGAAGAAGCATTCCAAGTTAGGTGATGCTTTGTATTATGTGTGATGCAATTGTTATATTAACCATTCAAACAATTTACAAATTCTTATGCAATTTTTCTTTTTCTTTCAGGTAAGAACGAGCTCTGAACAGTTTTCAATTCTTGTCACGCCCAATGTGAGTTTTGTGCGGATTCACTTAGATACGACAAAATTAAGTGAATATTTTAGTATGAATCATATATGAAAACTAGTGATGAGCAAACTGACTCTTTAAAGTGAGGCGGCTCCGTAAAACTCACTAATTTTAAAGAGCTGCTCTTTAAGAGCCATTCAAAAGAGCCATTTCAAGCAACTTTTTTCATACTTCGAAGAGTGTAAACTCAAATACTGTTTTTTGTTGTTTTAATAATAATAATAAACCAAAATCTAAAATATCAGAACATAACTTTAAAAATATAACATAAATTTAAGAATAAACCTTGAATTAAAAATCGATTGGATTGTTAACAATAATCATATTTGAAAATCTTTGTTTCTTATAAATTATAGGGTAAAAATAACACTTGTGATATTTGTTTTGGCTATAAGCGAGATCTTTTTACAGTAAGCACGTATCCACATTTTGAAAATATTCGTCCGATATGGAATTTTAAAAGTTTTACTTTGGCTGTTTAGACAATGCATAAAATTTATATATGAGATCCTTTTTATTCTTAAAAGCAGGAATTTCTCAAGAGGGTCCATAATTTGAAGGTAAACACTTTTAGTGGTTGCCGTATCTGCAGGGTTGAGCTGAAAATTTCATCTCAATCAGATGGCGCGTTCCCGAGAGATCGTCATATTCGAGTTCTACTCATCTTCGAAAATCTTAATTAAACTCACAGTCTCTTCTACCTTTCTAGTAATTATGAAACGTTTTTCTTATTTTCTAATTGCCAACACAATCAGCATAGTCTTCAACAAACCAAATCAATCTATTAAAGGGACATAGCACCTTCAAATTGATAAAAACTTGTTTTTTTCAAAGGTTAGTTTTTAATTGAATAAAATGACATATCTTAATGAAACTTTGTACATATACTTTATTTGCCTTATACTACATAAAAAAAATTGTTAAACATTTTATGAGGCCCCCTGTCGTCTGCTAAAATTTTTTTGAAAAAACACCAAAAAAATCTGGTGTGCACGATAACTGCCCTCAGAAAAAACTGGAAAAAAAACGAAAACGGGGTTTTTATCAGCATCAAAGCGGCCTTAGAATGAAATAAAAAAAAATTTGGTTGAAAAATAACAAAATGGCGGCGTTTTTTCGAAAATCGAGATTTTTGCCCCCAAAAATCGGCTATGATTCAAAAAATTTAGTGCCGATTTTTTCATCCGTACTTCATTCTGAGCATTAACATGTGCAGATTAACTTATTGAAAATTCAGAACGATTGGATAAATACATTTTTCATAATCATGCTCGCCAACTTGAAAAAGGTTGTTTCGAGATAATCGCGTTTAAACTCAAAATTCAATATTTTTGGTAATAAATCTTACCGAAATTTAATCTGCGTTGCCTGGACCATACACTATACCTTCCTGATGATAAGTCTTCATAATTAGGCTTTACAATTTCCTGTACCTCACCATTTAAAGGTGGAGGATGCTTGAAATTTTTTAAAGCATTACCACCAGCTGTCTCCGCCTTGCGCCAGTTACACCAAGTCTTTTCTCCAACAGGACAATAAGAGTGTTGAGGGTTCTCATCAGTTAAAATTTTTTGTTAATTTGCTGCCCAAATTTCCTTGCGCATGTTTTTAACCGAATTAGAATTTCATCGTATAGCTAGGCAATAATATGTTGATACATTTTTCATATATTTTAGTGTCAGTGGAACTTTTTTCGGACCTTTTTTTGGAGTTTCAACACTTTCTTAGAAGCATCTTTTTCAGCTATTTTTTTTTTTTGCCAAGGCTAATTTTTTTTGCGTCTTTTAAAGGAGTTGACTTGAGGTTCGTACAGAGTATAGAGTCTTATATGAGAGTAGATGGCAAACGATTTCCTTGTAAGTGCAACTACAGCTTATCTGTTAATGATCAGGGCAAGATACACTTTGGTCTAAGTCGATCTAGCGGTATAGCGACGTGAGCGAAAATCATAGAAAATATAACCTTGGCACGCTTCGCTATATATGGTCACAACATTTTTTTTTTTTGAATTTCATTTTAATATTATTAAAATCATGTTTTTGAAGCTTCATTCTAACATATACAATCAGAAAAAAATCGATTTATTAAAAATTTGAAGGTTCTATGTCCCCTTAAACTTCCGCCTAATAGCCACCATACGGCACAAAAATGCACATTGTGTGTTCATAATATATCGCTATCAATAACCACACACAATCAGTATTCACACAGTACTGGCTCCGTGCTTTCATTCATTCTTCATTCACCCGGAGCTGGCTCTTTTTACTATGCAATACGATAGTCGTATAAATAAGTACATATTCCGACGTTAGAATAGCCTAGATTTCATTCAACTACACACGGTAGTCTAATGAAGTATTGCCGTGTGCATATGCATTAGCTCTATTTGCTCGAGTGGTTGCTCCAGTGGCTCCGCAAGATCGCCCTTGCCACTAGAGTGAAGGTATGAAGTGTGCAGAGTAGCCCTAAACGATGACTCACATAGGTCTTTCGAAAGAGTTGCTCTTTTTGATTGGCTCGCTCCTGAGCGACCCATCAACAATGAAAACTGTCTTTTATTTAGAATTATTATTTAGAGTTGAAAGTGAAGAATATCAGCAGCCATTAAACCTTGAGAAATATATTCTTTATCTATACGTTTTAGCTCTGTTTAAATATTAAGATGGCGTAAAGCTCTAAAAAGTAAATAATTTTTTACACAGACGAATCACATCAAACTTTATCTTCTATAGTTACTCCGATTCACTTTGTGACAGGATTGGCTTATATACTGTTTAAAAGCTATTGAAACTCAATTCTTCAAGATCCAGCCAGAAACAGCTGGGAAAATAATGAATTGATGTTTTTTATATGATCAGTTTTTATGGAGTCTTATGGAGTGTTTATGGAGTTCTGTCTAAATATGCGGTAATAATTGACGTTGAAAAATATGAGTTATAAATACGATGCTTATTGATTTCTTTCTGATCAGAAAATTAAACAAAATTCAGAAACTTGATGTTTGCTTTGAAGCAACAACCCTATTGATGATAAAATGCAAAAATTAATTTTCTAGTAAAACTGTACCGCTCATTAAGACTAAAAAGGCTAAAATAATATTTACTGCAGACATAAAGTAAGTGGGTTTTTAATATTGTTTTTTATGGGAACATATTTAACATCGCATAAAAACAAATAATCTGGTATTGATATCATATAATGCAGATTGACAGCATAAATATACCGCAGCATCAAAGTTTTGCAAACATTTTTTTCTCACGGTCAAGACTATGAGCAAGTTCCCGTTAAAAACAAAGTCGACATTAAGAAATTTGTTGTTCGTTTGCTCCTTGGTTAACCTCCAGATTTTTCAAATTGTCCTTAAATTAGAACCATCCTTGAATTAAAATATTTGTTTTGAAATGGCAAACCCTCAAAAATGGCATCAAAACGGGTTTCCAACTTTGATGAGGTCTCCTGCAATATCATGTTTTTCTCAAGACCGGCTCAATAAATTTTGACGAGCCTATTTTTCTGTGTTCCTAAATAAATGGACTAAAATAATATTAGTGGGCTTTAAGAAAAGTTGAGCAGTGGGATAATTACATTTTTCCCCCAATCAAAAAACAAAAATATTGCAAAATTAAAGAAAATTGGAACTAATTTAATTTTTTCTTAAATTTCTAACAATAAAATTGCAATTTTTGAAATTTTATTCCTTCCTCAATGAACTAATCTGCCTGACCTACACACCTACATCGTAAATGGTAGACTCTATTAGGTCCACCCCATGAGTTTTGAGGGCAATCCAACTGAAGAATATTGGTCGGAAAAAGTTTTGAAGATCAAACTCTGCCTCTGATCTTGTGATATTTCGGAACTTGCGTTCCTCGGCTAAAGCAATAATGATGCAGGCAAAGCACGATTGCTTTGCTAGTTTGGAGCCATGCATTTCTTCTTGCAAAACTAAACCTATTTGGTTATACATTCCCTCTTTGAAGAAAATACTTGCATACTGAGCCATATTACTTTCAACGGCTCTAGCTCCTCAACTCCGCAGAATGTATGTGAATTTGTCAGAAACTTCTTTTCTTCTTCCTTTAAAAGTTTTTCCTGCTTTGTACATGCCTCTGATTTTCTTCAATCCATATTAATCCGATTAAAGTTGAGAACTTATAGGTCAGCCTTGATCAGCATTATCGTGATGGATCTGATTGAATTCTCAATTTCTATGAGTGGTCTATGACTTTCTCATTGTGCGTCCGCCTCTCTTTCCCCTTTAACTTTAGTCTATTATCCCGTGTTTTTCCTTCTGACTGGAAAGTTTATATATTTATCCAATTTTCGAAACTCTCTATGTTTTTTTCCGTCTCCAATTATCGTTCTGTTTCTCTGCTCTCTTTCTCCGGTAAATTTCTTGAAAAATTGTCTTCTTTGGAATGCATCCCATCATATCATCATCTCTCCGCATCAGCATGTATTCATGACGGGTAAGCCTGCTTTGACAAATCTCATCCTTTTCTTAAACACAGTAGCTCTTGTTTTAGATTGTCAGGAACAAATGAGCGTAATATACACAGATTTTTCAAAAGCCTTTGTTTAGTACAGTAGTAAAATAGTAAATAAATATTTTATTGTTGTAATTATTTTTTTAATCCATTTTGAAAATTCAAGTGATACAGATTAGTGCCTTTATAAACTACATTTATTAAAATATAGCTCGTGCTGTCTTTAATTTGTAATAATACGTAGACTAAATTCACAAAGAAAACATTCAAGGTAAACAAAAACTTTGTATATGAATATGCTTAAATCTACTTAAGCGCTTCTGATCCCAGGATCGAAATTTGCATCAAGCAAGAGTGTGTGATGAGACAAATGCAAGAAGAGGGTTGTTTATGTATAACATTTTGCTGTGAAAAGTAATGGATCTTCTTTTCAACAGTTCAACAACTGTAAGCACGTTGGCGATACGGTGGAGTGAGTATGTTGAAAAGTGCCAGGGCTTGTTTAGTATAACTTTCAGGCATTTGTTCTACATTATCTGAAGCTTCTTAATATGGGACGCGGTGCAAGAGCTCCAGACAGGAGACCCATATGAAATGAGTAGTTGTATCCCAGCTCTATAGATGAGAAATTTATTGCTCTTTGAGAGAAAAGAGCTTCGATTTATTAGCGGTTATGAGGTTTTGATGGACATCGAAATTTTGTTGCAGACTTCGTTAACATGATTTTTAAATAAGAGCTGGCTATCAAGGGTCACGCCGAGATGCTTGATATCTTTGTCCCAGGGAATATTTTGCCCCAAGAAGCTTAGAGGGCTGCTGGGGAAATCACTATTCTTCCTTTTTCTAGTAAAGAAGATGGCTTTCGTATGATTCACCTAAAGCAGTACTGATAAAGTCTATTAAGTTTATTTTCGAGAATACTCTTAATGTTATCAGAGTGATAGTCACTTGCCAATAAGGAAGTATCATCTTCAAAAGTTGCTATTTTGCACATAGAATTCACTGGAATTTCAGCAGTGTATATATTGAAAAGTGTGGGACTTAGAACTGCTCCTTGTGGAACACCCGCGAAGATGGGAAAACCAGAGGAAAAATTTTTCTTGATTTTCACCTTGAATATACGCCTTATATGAAAAGAGTCGATAAGTTTAATGAGATAGTAGGGGAATGAAAATAATTGGAGTTTATTAGATAAAACCGCGGTGCCTAACAGTATCAAGCGCTTTTTCTTTATCCATAGTCACAAGACCCACTGACGTTTTATTGTTAAGTGAATTTTTGATATTTTGTGGAACCCTATGCAATTGGTGAGCAGTAGAATACTTTTGCCTGAATCCGAACTGAAAATTGGGTATAACTTTCATGGTTTTGCAAAATGTTTGGATTCGCAATAGTATAATTCTCTCAAAAACTTTACTTAACGTAGGAAGTAAGCTGATGGGGCGAAAATTTTTGACCATCCTGGTAGATTTACCTGGTTTCTTTATTGGTGACACAATAACTTTTTCCCATGCTTCCGGGTAGTAGAACAATTTTAGGTAGGTATTAAAAATAAATATAATGAATACAATCGCTTTCCCGGATATGTTCTTAAGTGCTACATTTGGAATTCGATCATCGCCAGGAGCTTTACGACTCTTAAGACTTTTGGTTACACAAATTACATCTTTCGGTTTGCAATATATTTTGATTAGATCCTGCTCCTTTTTAGGGAGATTATTATTGGCATTCTCAACCCAACTGGTGGTAATCGTGGTTCTCATGTGCCTAGTGGTGTTATGGACATCGTGAAAATATTTCGCAAGAGCTTCGGTTTTATCTGTGTCACGGCGAGTTAACTTACCCTCGTTTTCAATTAAGAACGCGTTTGCAGAATGCTTATTCTTGAGAGCTTTTTGAGTTTTCCACATATTTGAATCACCATGCTTCATACTAGAGAGGAACTTGTTCCAGACGATATTTTTAGAACGAGCAATCGCGTTTTTTATGCTTTTGTTTAAGCGGCTCAATTTCATCTTCAATGCACAGTTCTTGTATCATTTTTATGGGCGTCTTACGTAATTCCGTCGCTAAATAAGGGCTGCTATGTCCAAACTGATGAAATTTGAATCACCCTTTTGAATTTTTGTGAATGGGGTGGATTCCAAAGCGGAGCTCCAGATTGAACTAGTGACATCACTAACATTGATTACTGAATAAAGTCGGAACAGTTTGGTTGTTTCGCTTCACTCTTTTCTTGATTTTCGTCCTACCTCAGTAAGTGTGTGTGCTACTGTTAACGAGCTGTCCACTTCTTCCTTTCATCTTTCTTCTGGCGTTCCACGAAGGTCTATCGTTAGTCCATTACTCTTTTTGATGTTTATTAATTACCTTCCTTTCATTATCAAATCCCTGACGATTACAAACTATTCCGAGTCATCAGGTCAGCTAATGACTGTAATATTCTTCAGAATGATCCGTGTGCTTTTCTCAATTGATGTAACAGCAATTCCTTGTTCTTAAATGTTGGTAAAGGTAACGCTTATTATTTAATTTCTATATTTTATCAAATCAACGCATCCACAACACAAAAAGTGTTAAAAACTTGAATTTGTATTAAAAATTTTCATATAAAAAATCTGACGTGGTTTTTTACGATTTATTGTAAAAAAAATATATTAAAATTTGACCGATCTATCTATTCGTTTGAATTTCAAGTCTTCCAGCTCATATTCTTTGAATAAATATTAATCATATATAGCGCACAGTGTGAGCTCGCTGCATATCATTTTTTAATTCGCTCTAGGGCATTAATCCCGAGATTGAAATGGTGATCCCGAAATTCGGGATTAGAATTTCCGGGATCCCGAGATAGTCCCGAGATTTCGGGATTTTATACAATAACTATATTTTGGGAATTCAAACAGATATATTGGCTTGTTCGTACTCAATTAAAACTTTGTTTCAAATATATATGCATAAAACCGGAAGTTAAGTTCATTGTAATGTTAAATTTATGCACATATGTACATGGGTGCTAGCAAGTAAAACCTTAATCTATAATTGCATCTAATTTAATCTTATGATCTAATTTCTTCTTATCTTCTTGTCCAATAATTTCTCATTATTTGGTCTGATGGTTAATTATAAAATTAGTTAAAAACGAATTAAAATTTAATCAGCATATTTTCATATCATTTAACCCTAGAATGGTACGGTAAATTTTTGGATGATTTTAGGTACATGTTTTTACTAATAAGAAGGCAAAAATAGTATTATGTACATTTTTTATTTTATCATTAAACATAAAAAGATTATATAGCTTCTAGCCTCATCGTAGTCAGAGTCGCCAACTGGCTGATGCGCGACGAAATATATACCGAATGTGAGCAAAAATTACTCACGAGTACCATTCTAGGGTTAAATATCAATTAAAAAATAATATTGTTTTTCAATGGAACAAGTGATAAGTAATAATATCGATCGGCTCAAGCTGATGATTCGTTTTGAAAGTATGCTCGTAATAAACATAATTAGTCAAGAGTTTCAAAATTTAAACTAAACTGATTTTGCTGCACATATATCCAGCTGCTGAAAAATATATTTCGGGTTCTACACTTTTTGCTGGGATATTAAGCATGTAATCATACGCCAGTTGCACTAATGAGCCCGTAGCGCCTCCGTTTTCATAAAACGATATTTCTTTTGGCATTAAGTTCTGGGTTGTTTGCTCATTTTGTAATGATGAAACTTTTCTAATTCTCAAAGTGGGTTGAATTTTATCAATCCCGAAATCTCGGGAGTCCCGATAAAAAATTCGGGATCCCGAAAATGTCCAAAATGGGTCGGGATCCCGAGATTCCGAGATCCCGAAATCTCGGGATTGCATGCCCTAATTCGCTCCGAGCAAATGTCATTCAGTGTTGGCGAGAAAAGGATTCTGTGTCCACTTGTATATTGTGTGAGTTGAAAGTGATATACTGCTTAAAGAATATCAATATCGACTAAAGACGAAATTTGGTTCTTTTAGATATGTAATGTACTCATATATGTTGCATAATTGAATGTATTATCTAATGTCCATATCAAATGAAATGAAGGAATGGAACTACTGGGTATTTTTAGTATTCACCTACAGAAAAACATAACTTTATCAATCTAAAGAAAAACATAGCTTTTGACTAAGCTGATATATTCTTTAAGTAGAATCTAAGCACAAAACTTTTAAATCCTATGTACGACTACCTACCAGAAATCTCTTTGTTACATCCATCTAACCAATTCATTAGTTTACGCTAAATTTCCCTAGTATGTCCTTATCTTCACAGTCGCAAATTACTGTTAAGGTATAAGCAAAATTATCTTTGAATAAATTGTTTTCAATTTTCATCCCTTATCAACACATATACAGTTGTGCTTGGATTTGTGTTCGCATAGATCCTAAAGTTATATTCGAAACCGTTTTGCTATTACTGTCGACAACAATCGACTAGTTTTCTATATCAAAGCATATCTAAGTACCTATATACATTTGTTTGTACTACGTTACAGATATCTAGGCGTACGAACTTTTAAGGGTGGCGGTACCGTCAACAAGGAAGACGACAATGCCTTTTGTTATGCTTTTGTGAATCGGCAGTAAAATGTACGTACGAGCGGTACGGTGTGGCATACTCAACGTCCGGGCGTATTTTCGAAACGTTATCATACATTCATTTCGGGGATAAGATTGTTGGTTTAATTTTCTTTTACGGATAATTAACCTTTAGCTTTTCGGTAAATTTCTCGTCCAGGAAATGGCAAATGGAATGACTGCTGAGAGATCGGTTGAACGTTTTGGGATTCTGTTGTTGGTAGTAGTGGCACCGCTGATGTTCAAGGCGATAGAACAATGATGGGATCTTAATGCGCTGATAGAGTCTGAAATATGCTCATTTGGGAGACTCAGGTCGCTTGTGGCAGGATGTCATGATTGCAGATTCTGTTCGAATGTTAGTTTTCCTTCTAAGATACGGCTGCTTCAAAGTTGATAATATTTTAGATTCGCGAAGACAACGGAGCTGCTTAACTTCGTTCTGTGCGAATCAATAGACATTTACATGGAATTTGAGTTTCATGTTCCGACATGTATAACAGACTAGCTTGACATGAATAACAATCTAACAGACGACCCACTATCAATCAAAACTTAGCTGCCAGTAATTCGGGTTGTTTGATATGGTTTTGTCCCTTTGTCATCGCTTGTCATCGTTCAAAGTGACTTCATCACCACCCGCATGCAAGTGATCCGTCGTTTATTCGTCAGTTTGATTTATTTGCATAAGACATTTGAAGTAAGGATAATTATGGTTTACTAGTAATTGAATTAAAACAGTTCGTCAAATCATATCTGACTCCATTTTCTATGAAATAGTCTTCCTTGAGAGTTTCGAAAATAATACTACGTCAAACCCAAACATCAGTCAGCTTTCAATCCTTGCCTGAAAGAATATTTACATTAAAACGAGAAAAGCTATAATTCCACACTCAATGCAGTATTTTCTGGAGAGACTACTTCCATTGCAACATAAATACGCCTTTATCGTCACCATAAAATTCACATCTGTAACCAGACAAAGCCAGTAGTAGCCAGAGCAGAAATAGAAGTGCCATCTACATATCTTGCCCCAACAGCTACAGTACTAGTAGCAATATCACCATCATCATCCTTAATCCTCCGGGGGACCTAGTCGATGGTATTGAAAGTCCAGTGTGTAATTACACGTAGCTTATCCAAGGGTATTTTTTCGATTGAAAGAAAACACAAACATGTACGAGAACTTGTGCAATATAATATGCTTTTCGTGCACAGACCGAACAAAGACAAGGACGATAGAAATGCTCAGTAGACTCAGTATTTTGCAATACGTTTGCAATAAAAGGGCGAAATACCATATAATCCAAAGAGGCTCGGTAGTAATGCCAGTCGTGTTTGCACAGACATGTTTGCAGAGGAAGTGACAGTCTACGGGAGTTGTAGAGGAAGACATGGTTTAAGGCTGTAAGTGCAAGGGAAGCTGAAAATATATTTTACTGGTTTAAATATTAAATTTTTCGGAGTAAAAGTTTTAAGATACTTTTCAAATTTACTCTTTTAAAAAGTGATTAGAGCGCGTGAACATATTCGCAATATTGAATTTACTTTAAATACATTCACAAACAATTGCTTCTAAGAATTTTTTTTACTAATGTTCGAAGGACAATAGTATTAAACTCGTTTCGCCGAAAATTCATATTTCTTTATATATATATATATATATATATATATATATATATATATATATATATATATATATATATATATATATATATATATATCAGCAAAATGATTAAGGGAGATAATCTCTGGAGTGACCGATCCGATTGAGCTGAAATTTTCGGAGAACGTAGATGTATACAGTAGGTAGGTCCATGACTTTCTCAAATTCAGATATCTCAAACCTTTTGGCGGTGCCGAGCGTTTTAGAGAATTTTGAGGAACTCCTATATTTCCAAGCAGTGTAAATTCTTGTTAAAGAAAAGTATTGGGAATGAAAACTAATTATGTTCTAAGCTTGTCTATGATAAAGAATTGGAAATTTTGAGCCGTGTGTGGGTGCAGGGTGCCTAAAAGTAGGCAAGGAATTTTTTTTCAAATTTTGATTTGTCATTACTTGTAAGAAAAACAATGGATCATCGTGAAAATTACAGAGCGTATTGATGTTGACTAAAATTTGGCACATATAGATTTTCAGCATAAAGCAGGTAACCCTGTAGCTGTGGCAGGCTGCTGAAAAAAAAACCTTCAAATCATTGACCTTCCTGAAAAATTTTTAATTTTTGACAAAAATTTCAAATCTTGGACAAATTTTATCTTTTGTCCTTCATCTCAAGATAACATTTTCAAAATTCCGATTTGCACAAGAACGGCAACCCATCACCAAATTACCTCTATTTTCAGCACTCGAAAGTTCTGTTCACGAGAACTGACGACCGGATAATCCGATCATAATGAAATTTACAGGACATGTTGGTATTAGCTAGGACCAGGTCTGATAGAAGTGATTTTGAAATACGGGCAACCCTGTGGCAGTGGTACCATCTTGCAAAATAACTGAGAAAAAAAACATCTTTTTGGCCTATAACTTCCGATTCAGCCATCAGATTTTAATGAAATTTACACAGTACTTGGATGTTACTCTATGTAACATCTGGTGAAAATTTGGTTGAAAAATTAGTATAGGGCTGGTAGCTGTGGTGATTTTTGTCTCATAAATCTTGCAAATTTGCTCAGCAAAATAAAGCTTTTTTCCCTATAACTTCCGGTCCAGTGTAGAAATCGAAACGAAGTTCATGCAGTAAATGGACCTTAATGTGAAGTAAATGTCGTAGGAATTTTGTACAAAAATCATGAAAGGGCTGCCAGCTATGACCATTTTTGTAATTTTTTGGAATTTCTTTACTGAGCGATTATGTCATTAGATTTGCAATTGAGAATGATCCTGCAATGAAAATTAACAACAAATATTAACGTTTTAAAAATTTGAAAAGTTTTGAGGGTCGTAACCCTAAAATTTTTTTCACCCGTATACCTTCCAGCGCAGTGATTCAATCGAAACGAAATTTACTGGTTGGGTTTAACTTAACGTCAAGCAGATTTGGTATATTTTTTGTCTTGCTGCTGACACAGGCTAACCAGCATTAGCCATTTTCGTAAATATTGCACCAACAGATGCTTCAAATAACGTACTCATATGCAAAGCATTTGCGATAAAAATAAGAAACCAATTTTAAATTTTCCGAGTTTTGAACATTTTTCGCCTCAAACAACGTTTAACCGCTGAAACGTTCGATGAAATCCTGCGATGAGAACGAAATTCAAAGGAAAAGTTGATTTAAGTATGAGCTTGTTAAACTAAACTTATTGCTGCTTCATTGGGAAAGTGTTGCCAGCACTGAACATTTTCATCATTTGTGTTATAGTTGAGTTTTGTTGCTTGGGATAAGGAACGGTTGAACAAAAAAGTGTATTACGTCTTTCCACATTTTTTTGTCACTCAAAGACAATTTCTTCGAAAATTAGTTTTCTAGCGGTTCAGGTGCGCTAGAGTTTTTTTTTTCAAAGCTAAATCGCTATTTCTCCCCTGTTGTACATTAAACTTGTTTAAACATAAATGGACTGGATATTCTGAATATCTCCTCAGTCAAATTACGTGAATTTTGCGGGAAATTTCGCAGATATTGCAGCTGCTTGCATGAAATCTATCGCAATTTACACATTTCTTGGAATGAAGTGACGTACGCTGGTTAAAATCAGAAAAGAGAATACGAGTATCTCTTTTCTCTTCTCTCATCGCTCAAACAAGGAAAAATTCGAGGGGTTATTCGGGAGACATTGGCTCTGTTAGCGACAATAATGTCTCGTCAAATTATGTTTTTGACGACTATAAGGTTGTTAAAGTAAAAGCTTTAACTTTTTCTTGCCAGAAAAGTGACACCATTTAAGCTAATTTGAGAGACTACAAAAGACTGTGTGCCTAGGTATCTGTGATGCTATGGGTACTACGCCTGAAGCAGCCTTTGATGAGCTTTTCAATTTCCTTGCGTTTGACATTTAAAGTCGGAGTGTGGCAATGTGCTCTACCTATTGACTGACTCAGCCTGAGCTATGGGTCGATTACGATATTTAGGCTCAATGCAGCAGATCTCCCCGGTTCTTCCGCTGCCTTTGGACGCTCGATTACCCTTAATCGATTTCGAAAGAAAATACGAAGTAATCTTTTTTTAACAGAGGTGACTAGAAGCACTCAGATGTCTGCACTACGGGATGCTCTGAATTGGAACTGGAGCCGCTAGCTAGGTGCTTTCATCAAAAAGCAGGTTGCCTTGTTTTCGACAGAAATGTTCGCTGTCTTGAGCGCTGCCTTCTAGGCAACTGATAAGAGAGGAGAGCAGTGGTGGCTCGTGTTTTTGAGACTTAGGGAAGCACAAGCAAAATATATAAGCATATAATATAGATAAGCATACTTATGAAGCGCGTAGTAAACTATATATGCGATTTTTTTGAAATATCGTGTAAAAAATCAATTTGGTATTTCAATGCTGACCATATTTGTATAAAAAGTTAGTGACTGATTGTCAACAGATTATTTCAGTGATATTTCAGTGATAAGATCAACAATCTAAGAAAAGTTCAAATTATGTATAATATATGAAAGCAAAAAATGATTGGTCTTGTTTTCCAAGAATCAATAAGATCCTTTTTTTGCTCAATCGATCTAGATGAAAAAGATTGCCGCAGTAAATCGTCTATGTCACAATCACAGCAATTTTGGTTTTCCACTTTAAAATCCATATTAAACGGCTAAATATTAACTTTTCGAAAGAGAATCTATTCAAAATGCTCTCAATTGAACGAATTTTATGTTATAATTTACTTTAAAAACTATCCTTTTATTTATATTTAACCGACCGTATTAATACTGACAATACAAACAATTCAAGTCAAAAGAATTATAGGAGGTGCGTTTTTTTGCGCAGAAGACATAAAAAAACGCACATAATGTAAACTATAAATGCTAAAGAAAATACTTCAGAAATTCAACATAGAAATAACATCAACATAGGCGAAAGCAATCAATTGTTCATATCACCCAAAGCACCTGAACCGAAAAACTATGTCTTTTGGGAAAGCAAACCCAAAGCAGACACAAAAACCGATCTGGGGAAAATTGCACCCGAAAAAATGTAGCTCCTACTATTCTATTCTCCACATGAACATTACAATAGCTCGCACCGTACATGTGTACATGTGAACAAAGCAGAAAATGCATCAGCTCCTAAGGGAAACGGCTCGTAAGAAGAAGAGCAGAAGCGAATCTACAAATAAATTGTGAGAGGAAACAGAAAAATAACAGAGACGCTGATAACTTTCCAGCGTATTAAGTTCCTTCATTCACAAAGATTTCCGGATCGTTCAGTGGGTGGATGGGGCAAGGATTTTTTAAATTTCTATATGCACCAAGACGCTGTGAATTGCGCAGCGTCCGGGATGCTATTTGAGTACATTGATTGCAACATTTTTGTGAGCATCATTTAGGCAAAGCGTCTACGTAGATCTATGCGAAAATCACAAATTTGAGCATTGAAGCAAGATTGCTTCAGTGTTCTGTGTGGTATATATCAATGAACTTTATGAGTTGAATTGAATGGTATGCAGTACATGTAGTTTATAGTAAAAAGTTTGCGTTTTCGTTGCGTCGCTGTAAATTTACCTTGGAAGCTCTGTAGTTGGACTGTTATAAAATAAAACCATTTGATCCATTGTAGCAATGGAGCTTTGTCTTTTGTAATAAAATAAATATTACTATTTTGATTGATAAATATTGATTGTAAATCTTTTGATTGTTGCATATTGATTATTCAATTATTTTTTTGTTTATATCAAGTGGTTTAGCAAGAGAAGCACTGCTTCCTTTGCATACATCGACGTGCCGCCCCTGGAGAGGGATAACCGAATCGTTAACTACGGCGAAAGTCAAACTGGCTACTTACTGCTAAACCCCTGACTACATTAAAAATCATCCGAGAAAGCACTGCTGTCTTCTGGTGTATCCAGGCATATTTCTTTGAGAACCTAGTCATTCGACTTTCTCCTCAAAATAGTAGCACAAATTGTAGAGCAATAAAAACTGTATTGGCTGGACAAAGCTTCGTAGCCTCATAGGTGTTGCACAGAGTGATCTTTTCCCATTTGGATTAGAAGAAATGGATTTGGTGGAGCATTTCGTTTGCAAATGCATTGACGCTTATTCACTCATTCACACAATAAAATACTCTTGCTTGATAAGTGGCTAATATTAATAACTTTCCTGGCTTTGAATCTATTTAAAAAAAAAAAAAAAACAAAAGATAAAGTGGCATGTTTATGATAACAGCTGTGCAGTCTATGAAATTTTTGTGTCGAGTTTTTCATTAGCACAGCTATTTTCAATCTCAATCAGGCTGCCATCTCCATTTGTTCCATCTTTCAAAAAAGACGAGATCAGTTTTGTGATATTTTTCTCTTCGTGTTTCGATTATTATTGCTATTTTGGGTTTCAATTCATCAAACAACTGCATCGGTCTGAGAAAAGCCTCATTTGAACAAGACGTTTTGTACGCTTCAAACGTTCCGATGGAAACTTGGCCGGCACCTAACCTAGAGCTCATGTTTTTTTTTGTTACTAAGCTAGCATCATTCTGCGAGTTTGCCAGTCCACTCTCACTTTTAGCATTAGCTGCAACGTTCTTATCTAGCTGTTTTTGTATAGGATCTCATTCTTACCATACGGTACACCCAGCTGATTCTTATTCGCCTAGTACAAAGTACTTTCGGCCAGATCTACCACAGTGTCCCCTTGAACTTGAAAAGCATTTTATAAATTTATATCCTTACTACTTCCTTTTATTTGACTAGATTGATGTTTTTCTCTGTTTTGAAACTGTCAAAAAGAAAGTTTTCAATTTTAGGGATCCCTTGCTGTCATTTGGATGCCGGGATTTTAGATTTCATTTTTAGGGACCCTTTGCTGCCACTTAAATGACATCGCCAGAACTTGCGATATTATTGTGCCTCACAAGTACCGTCTATGTTCGTCCCTTAGCTGACTTCCTATTTTCTCATATATATTTTTTCTAGGCTTTCGTCTACATTGATTGGTTTGCTGAAAGACGTTGAGATGAATCTTCTCTTGTGAAGGCTTTATCAGCATCGTTTCCTTCTTTTCATAAGACATTTGTGTTTCTTCCACCTTTAAATAAAATAAAATTGCCAATGCATTATAATAAGATACACGATACCACTGGCTACACTGAAAAAACACATAGCGCCAGACGCCATAGTTTACAGACTTCTGGCGCCATATACATAGTCAATTTCGGGATTGTGATAAAATATAGCGCCACATGCCATAGTACATGGCGAAAAATACATAGGAGCAGACACTATGCTTATAGCTCTCCACACTATGTACTACAGTCCTCCACGCCATGTAATATAGTCCTCCACGCCATGTACATGGCGTGTAGGACTATAGTATATGGCGTGGAGGACTATAGTACATGGCGTGGAGGACTATAGTACATGGCGTGGAGAACTATAGTACATGGCGCCATAAGTCTAAAAACTATGGCGTCTGGCGCTATGTGTTTTTTCAGTGCACTATGGTTGAAAGCTCATTTGTG
Organism: Nemotelus pantherinus; assembly: GCA_963978885.1. NCBI lineage: Eukaryota > Metazoa > Arthropoda > Insecta > Diptera > Stratiomyidae > Nemotelus > Nemotelus pantherinus. Next base: position 45,810,569 of record OZ022265.1, on the reverse strand, counting down.
TGACACAATCCCGAAATTGACTATGTACATGGTGCCAGAAATCTATAAATTATGGCATCTGGCGCTATGTGTTTTTTCAGTAGTCCTTTAATGTTGAAGTAAAATGATAGTAAACCCACGACAATCCTGGTCGGGTAGATAATTTGAAGTTGGTAGAAAGCTTTATTCAATAATTTATGATCAATGGATACGAGTGAAAAGTTACGAATTCCACGGCTACTCCTAATAACTTTCAGCTTACCAATTCAGAACTAGATTAACTCATAGCTCGGTCCGTAGTCCTTCACCTAAACCTGAATTCAAACTACGGACCCCAAGCATTACAAGCCTTGCTTACCCACTAAAAAATTATAAACTACACGCCAGAAGTCTTTAAACTATAGCGTCTAGCGCACTTCTATCGACGATACTCAAGAGTCACTTGCTGACATTTATACATCCCCTCACACAGTATGGCTGCGAGTTATAATTGGAATGCCATGAGCCATATTACATGGCTTATGGCACTATGTAATATAGCGTATGGGGCCATAATTTCTGCGCCATGTAATTATGGCGCTGCTAGCCATACTGCATAGCTCAGGGTACTATGTACATAGCGTGTGGGACCATAAATGCTGCGCCATACTATATAGGACCACGCGCTATGTAGATTCTGACATTATGGCGCTGGGAGCCATATTGCATAGCTCAGAATACTAGGTACATTGCGTATGGAGCCATAAATATTGCGCTATGTTACATAGCTCTGGGCGCCATGTGGATTTTTTTCAGTGTAGGAATGTATATGCTAACCAAAAATCATTTGCCATAAAAGAACAAAGTGAACCACTGAAAAATCAACCCTATCGCAGAAGGAAAAAAAGGATACAAGTGTAAAAGTCAATTGATTAATGTTTAGGCATGCCTTAATATCAACATCACCTCTGCTGGCCCACAATTCTCGCCCAAATAATTAGATAGCTATTCGTAGAATTATTACTCTCCATATTTAACTATAGTGTCTGCAAAAAACTACCCGTAACATTCCACTGCCTCAGCAATTTCGATTACTGTGGAAAACTCTTCATACTAACTGCCTCTAATACGTCTTTGCGTCCATCACGACAGCTTACTCATTCAGAGATTCATTCAACGTTTTATCTAAGCAGCCATGCACGAAAATAGAACTTATGGAAAAAACCAGACAGTTCAACTCAATTATCCAGTACTTATGTACTCGTATTTGTACATACATATGTATAGCAAAATCTCATCTTTGCAGGCAACAATAATTCGAAAAACCCTTGATTTATGTCCTGAACGAACGGTAAGTTGTCAGAATGAACTGTAAAGGGAAAGAACTTATCGTGGACACAACAGCTTTGCTGTTGTAACTCTTCGTCAGTGTTTCCTTTGCAGCTTCATAGCTGTGTATTTCCATGAAAACCACCTATACCTACAAACTTTGCTTATGCAACATCATTTAGTCTTTGTAACACTTTAAGCTTTGTCCGAGTTTCCGAAAAATAGACTTTTGCCTCGACTCGCATACAACATTTTAGTTTCTGATCAACTTCGGCTTTCCCTATGCACGCTCGTCTGTTCATTTTCTAGGCTTAGCTATTTATAAACATCCTGGAGCAATGCTGTTATTGACGAGGACGAAACTGCTTCTCTGCACTTGTAGAACAGTGCAAGCAGAACGCTCGATATTTCTACTAAGTTGTTTCGAAAGCCTTTCAGGCTTAAAATTGCACAGCAATTTCTCTTCAAAGCAAAAGAAGATTTTAGGTTTTCGTAAGTATAAAAATCTCGTTTATTTTTAGATGAGTGATTTTATGTTTTGACGTTACGGAATGGTAAAGCGAAGGAAGCATAATGAGATGCTTATTTTCTTTAGTTCAGCGAGATTTTTCCCTTTGTAAATAGTTAGAGCTTACAAGTTTACTGTTTGGTGTATTTTTATAGAGATAAGGATGATGCGAACATTGAAAAAGATTCAGTCAATACTCATCGTAGTTTTTTAATGATTCAGCACTGTTAGCAGTAAAATACTTTTACACAAAATTCAATTCTGGTTTGAGCTTTTGATTTAAGTTCTAGAAGTGTTGACCGTAAAACACTTTTCAAAAGTTAAATTATTTTTTCTAATCACAGTAGAAATGACTGACACTGAGTCACGGTTATTTATTTGCCACTGAAAGAATATTTTCATGAATAGTAAATGCTGAAGAGTTTTTTTTTCGCAGCTGAGTAAACTCAAATCTGAGGTTCAGTAATATACTTTCTCCTAATAATCTAAGTCATGATTTTACCAGCTCCAAACTAAATTTCAAACATCCAAATTTGCAATTTCATAAAAAATTTAAATATTCCCCAGCAATTCCGTTTAATCAATTGAATCCTCACATCGTCTTAGATTGATACGCATCATTTTTATTCAAGTGAAACCTAAGTAAATCCTTGTTTCGCTATTATTGCATGACGATTTGATTGATTCCTAATAATGCTTGCAAAGTATTACACTGATTTTCGAAAGTCGTATTCTAGCAACCTCCAGCCTCAACCCTCCTAGCAACAACAAAAAGAGCACCGAAAGAATTTATTACGTTATTAACATTGCGCAACACGCCGTGAAGCAATGAATCCCAAAAAAATTCAAACGACGCCCCCAAAGCTTCGTACCATTTAATCGTAGCCACCGCATCCGTATTCCAGCTTATGATTCTATTGCTTCAAACAACAGAGAGTGGAAGCATTCAACAATTCCGTCTATTGTCCTCGATTCCAAGGTGGTGGTCGTAGGGTGTTTTTTTCTAAGAAATATTAGAATTGTCGTAACCGTAAATATCTCGATATTCACCTCAGTCAACGTAGCTGAACCAAAAAAAAAATCGAAAAAACAAACAATATCCACCAGAAGGTAGATGAAAAAAAACCTCAGTAGAGGAAAATCATCTTTACATAAAATTGAAGTCAATTCCCCTGAAAATTTCTTATAAATCCAGCCATTTATTCACGTCAGCAAACGGGATGAGATGGGCGGCTTACTCGTCCAAGTGAAATATCTTCTTTTTTCTACGGTCGTATTTTATTTTGCTTTTGCGCCTGTAAGCTCTTGCAACACCACTACTACCATTTTCGTGATATTCACCGTCACCGTGAAAAATGACCTTTGATTTCCAACAAATCGTGTTGAAACGATCCACTGACTCGAGAAAACTTGTGGATTAAGGGCTATAGTCTGACCGTTTTTCCGGAAAGATTATAATCTTCACCGGTATCATGAGATTTTCGCGGTGTGCTTTTAGTCGCACGAAAAATTCGTCTTCGTTTGCGTCGACAAAAGACGAATTCAGGTGGAATACAGCTCGAATGTCTGTATTTAGGCGCATGTATTCAGATAAGGATCCATCAATGTCAACACACCGCGTTTACGGATAATGAAACGAATGGAACAAAAGGTTAGAGGATTCATCTGTTTGGGAAATCCTTTTCGAACGAAGACTACTTTACGTTTAATATCTTTTTCATACGATTGTAATTTATCTTTGATGGGGCCCGATTATATCATTGAGTTGAGCTTTGATGAATTGAAGTGTGGTGGATTTAAGTAATCGCTTGGCAGGTGAGATGAGCGTTTATTTTCGGATAAAATCTGTAACGATGAAAATATATTTGATATTTGAGGAGGAGCTGATATACAAGTTTAATTGCTTCAACTTTTGCTTGAACTTCTGTTTTAGATTTCCATGCATGTGTCCTTTAACTGTTGTATTTATTGCTGTGCTGTGCGGCTGGCTTTTTATGTACATTATTTGAAAATGCAGTTTGAGACACATTTTGGTGTTATGCTAAGATTTCTCTTTAAATTGGAAGCAAATAAGCCATTAGGCTAGGAAAAATATTGTTTATAGCCTGATGGTCTAATCAGATCTATAAAGAAAATTTCACTCGTTTTTCTCGACTCATATTAGTTTACACCAATGCGATTTAAACTTGACTGAAGGATAAGTTCAACTTTATCGCTGCTAACTATACTGCGAATTCGAATTTTCCTATTTTTTGCAGATTTTTCTTTCAGTGTTTTCCCCGCAACAGTAATCAAAATAATTTTTGGGATGTTGAAGAAGAGATGTGGTTAAGTCTAATTTTCAAATTCATTTTATTTTTCTGGACAAGACTACTGCGAAAATTTCATCATTTGAGATTTCCAGGCTGTTAAAATGCCTCCACTCCCACAAAAGTGTGCTTGCAGGTGTTTGGTCTTATTGATGTATAGGAAATAGTAAACTAGTCCGGATCGTGGGCACCTTAAAGTCCCCAGGTCCGTACGGAATTTCGTCTGTCATGCTTTAGAGGAAAGGCATTCTATGTCAATCAAAAAATTGCTTAACGCCAAGTCATATGCCCAGATCCTGGAGGACTACTAAAACAACCACGCATATTCGAAAGACTACAGGTTACTTAGTCTATATTTCTTCGTTTTCGTAGTCCTCGAAGGACTTTTAAATCCCATTAAGGAGAGACTAGGATCTCAAACTCTATTGAAAGCCCAAACCTTGTACACAAAACCAAATCTGTTAAGATAACTCTCCATAATGTAGAAATGCTCTCCATAATGTTGAAATCTCCATAATGTTGAAATAGACATCTCCATAATGTTGAAATAGACAAGATACTCCATTACAAAAAGTTCGTCCTAGGGACTTTTTTTGGTATTTAAAGTTGTCTTCATTCAGGTGGATACAACACTGAAAAAAATCTACATGGCACCCAGAGCTATGTAACATAGCGCATTATTTATGGCCCCATACGCTATGTACATAGTACTCTGAGCTATGCAGTATGGCTCCCAGCGTCATGATTACCCACACGCTATATTACATAGTACCATAAGCCAAAGTACCATTTGAATCTAGCTGACAATTTATTTCTTTCATAATGTAAGATAACTCCAATTATAACTCGCAGCAATACTGTGGAACGTATATATGCCAGCAAGTGACATTTGAATATAGTGTATATTGCAAGAGCGCTGGGTAATAAGAACAGCTAAGTAGCTTTGAATTTTAAGGTCTGGGAATAAAACGCGAAAATAAGGATCTAACACGAGTAAATGGAGAGCTATTCGACATTTTGTTCAATGGGCATTTTGCATGTAGCAGCTTTCATTACACACCACCTGCTACAAAAGTGGTTATATCAAATGCTGTCCCCTGCTATTCTGGTTATCATACATCCACGGAAATGCCAACTTTCACTATAGGTTTTAAGTGTAAGTAATTAGCCATTTAAACTCAATATTTTGTAGTGTTAAATGAATTGATGCTTATTTTGACTACACTGAAAAAACACATAGCGCCAGACGCTATACTTATAGCCCATGAATCAAAGAACTATAAGATTACGACACGCGCATGTCTCTCTCAGCTCGCTGCTTGTGCGTGATGTCACCGGGAGAGTTCGGTTCATGAATGAATGCATTAAATTGTGATGAAATATAAATAAATGCATGAAAAATTGTTTATGGTGTTCTTTTGCATCATTTAGATCATAGTAGATTTTATTTATGGGGTTATATGTGTGAAAAATGAAAAAATGCAATGTAATTTGTGTGTTATTGCTGTACTGAAAATCAAAAGAACAATACTGTGGCGGAAGAAAAAACTATTTTATATGTATCCAAAAGATGCAAATTTTTGTGATGCGTAAAAGGAGCGAAAAGGTATGGCAACTTCTCTATCGCATGATTGTTTTTGAAATATTTCCCGTAAGAACATTAAGTTCAGGATTTGAAACACGAAATGCTTGATAGTCTTCTCAGGATAGATTTGAAGGAAAGGTTAGTTTCAATGATGATTCTGAGTGTAAATTGCTGTCTAAAATTCAAAGAAGAAAAACACAACTCTCATCTTTCATATAAAATTAGAAGAGACATCTCTATTGTAAAGTGGAAACAAATCAGCTAGCGTAAATTAAGTCTATGAACTGAAAGATTATGTGCTAACAGCTTTTCCAAATTCTTCAATAACAGTTCTTCAAAATGGTGCTAGAAAGCCCAAATACAATCAGGGTTTCTTATTACGGTGATAAAAATTATGTGGAGGTCTGAACTCAGCTGCATTCTGAAAGTATCTGTTTTCTCATTCAATGATATGGAAATTGACTCCATCAGAAAATTATGTGATGCAAAGCTTCTTCGAAAACTGCAAGCGACCAAAATATTATGCCTTTCAAGGTAGAATCACAAAATAAGAGACTGCTAATTTAACAAATGTAAATTCATGTGGATTATCAATCCATACAATTGTTAGTGATTCAAGAGGTGAAAATCTCACAATCCATAAGGATTTAGAAGCATTCCAGTTTTCAAACTTAAAATTTAGGCTCTTCAAAAAAACCCCCAGAGATATAAAAATGAATTGCTTTTTATACACCGACCAACATTTTTTGAAATATGTGAGCCGCGTAAAGTACTCCAATGTTAGGTTAGGTTATTCAATCCGTCATATTGGATGTCCTCCATTTCTCAGCTCATATATTTCATATATATTTCAGAGGAGTCTTAAACTAGAAATGGAGTTTTTGTATTGAAAATAAAATTACTTAAAATGAATAAAAGCTATTTTTTTGAAGCTGAAACCATCAAAAGCATCATTAAATTGTGTTATTTACTATAATATTGTTGCTTAGCCACATCCTGTAGAGTGGACTTTGACTTTCTCAAATTCTCAAACAATAAACCTCCGTTTTGTTCCAAATCTACATCGTAGATTTAGTTGAAATATACTTAAATCATATTTTGCATAAATTGTACATACATTTTACATGTACTACTAAGCACATAACTTAATTGTACATATTATGATTCCTTAAGTGACGATTTTATGTACAAGAATGTATGCAAACTTGTTTTAATCACGGATTGTTTAAATGAGTTACGCCAGCGCCCATACATTTTACACCAATGCTTGTGAACATGCCGCGCGACGAACTCTCCCGGTGACGTCATGCGCAGAGAGAGAGAGTAAAATGGTCAATCTAGTGTCGCTATCTCTAGTGTTTCTTGTATCATGCTTATAACCCTCCACGCCATGCACTATAGTCCTCCGCGTCATGTACTATAGTCCTCCACGCCATGTACTATGGTCCTCCACGCCATGTACTATGGTCCTCCACGCCATGTACTATAGTCCTCCTCGTCATGTACTATAGTCCTCCACGCCATGTACTATGGCGTGTGGCGCTATATTTTATCACAATCCCGAAATCGACTAGGTACATGGCGCCAGAAGTCCATAAACTATGGCGTCTGGCGCTATGTGTTTTTTAGGTCAACTTCCATTATGGAAAGTCTTGGTGTGAAACAAAACTTTGCATAGGCTGGAGAACAAAAGACTCAAAAAAGACTGTTTGTGGTCTACAATGATAATATTACGATAATAGTCTCGGATAAGTTTCGGCATACCCTTTTCCAGCACATCGAGTTTACTCTGGGGATGATTAATGAGTGGGCGAAAACCCTACGTCTTGGCATTAGCTTCAATAAAACTGATCTTGTTCTATTCATAAAAAAATATACGATTCCTTAAATAGACCGCAGCAATAGATAAAAATATCTATGCTGACTGAGTCATTAGAGTTCAAGGTTAGGTTGCACCCTATATTACAGGTACCTTAACCTTTACTGTTTTGTCTGCGTTTATACTTCTGCCAAAGGCATCAGGACTCTACGAGTCAAGACCAGTTAGTTTTTATTGATCTGGATTTGGGAAAGGGGTCGCATTACTTGGTCCCCATTTGTTGTTTCAACTCCAAATATCAAGCGACTGTAGAAAATAGCCAAGAATAGATTTAGCTTTTTAACCAAGCATGAAGTCAGTCCCCCATGACCAGTCATGTAAGGGTTGTCCTACCTCGCAGCTTCTAATTTCCTACTTGAGTTGAACCGAATTGGCTGCAAGCAGTTGGTCAGCATCATTACATCTTGTAACAGTACATGCCATACAGCTCTGTCGCTTAAGCAGTGACACCACTAGTATCAAGAGTTTGGAAACTCAGAAAAATTCTGACTTATCTTGTTTCACTGCTCACCGCTAGGAAAGCCCAGACAACGCAGCTTCTGTAAGGTTTGGCTAGAAGACCTCACGAACGTACCAGAACAGAGGTTTTAGTCAATTCTTCAATTTGCAAAAAAAAAAGGCTGTATATTTCAAATTAAAACAATCTTAATAAATACTTATCAGTCTGTCGAATAAACACCGTTATAGACAAGATCGTTCCCAGGAATTGATCAGAAATATTTACTGAATTTCAGGGGAAATTTGTACTAGAATCGCTTGACCCAAAAATTCACATTTGTTTTTCTATTTTTGTACACGTGACTATATTTCATGAAACAAAAGCAGCCTGGACTGGATGACTGGAGGTATTCCCTTTCCAAGCTCCTTCATTCGATCTTACCTTGAATTTTCATAATGAATGGATGTACTCCAGTATATCAAATGGATAAATGTTTCACCAAAATTAAGTTATCTTTAACCTTTTTAGTGACGGTGGGAATTTCAATGATATTTGAGGAACCCTAATAATATTGTCGAGACATTTCAAGACATATAGATAATTACTTTTTTTAAATGAAACTTTAACGTATTTTAAATTTGAATATGATAAAATTTTCAGCATGGATGAGCTCGAATGAGGGCCAAAAACTAGAATCCCGATAGCTCCTGATGGAGTCATTAAATCTTTGCGAAATTAGTAGGACACATTGAAACTTTTTGATAAAGGTCAGCGTAATTTTGAATGGATGCTCTGGCAGCTTTGAAGCTACAGTAAGCACATGAGAAATATCCTTTAAATCACCGAGTCTTCTAAAAAACGCTTTTTTAGGCAAAACGGAAACGACAGACAATTTTGATGCTTTTGCCATTCTGTCAGCTTCAAATGTCCGTAATTTGTCATCTCATAAGAGCGGTAGCCATCAACCAAATTTGTGCTCACGATAACTCAAATCTACTTGAAAGTTACAGGTTATATTGACCAGGTCTGGATAAAGTTTGTCGACTAAGATGGAAACCCTATGGCAGTGGTGGTATCCTTTAACCAACTAGACGCTACCGACCCTTTAACTTTCGATGGATCGAAATAATAGTCACAAAATAAGATGGTTTTAGCGCGAAAGTAAGCCCGAAAGAGTGTTGGCTGCAAAATTAGGAATTAAGCTGCCAGCACCAATAGATTTTTGCCATTTTTACACTAAGACGTGATACTAACAAATTTTCAATAAATTCAACAAATTCAACAAATAAAATAAAATTCCCCAAGTATTGAAGCTTTTGCTGTTAGCAGCTCTAAAAATCTTACTAGTTCTACAGCTTCCGATGCAGTCATCGAATCAAAATGGAGTTCATTTGAGGAATTGATTTCAAAATGGTGCAGGGCTAAGTGATTTTTGGTGGCGGTGACTGGGTAATTTGTCCATTTTTGAATGAGCAACTTACCCGGTCACCATTTCATATGTTATGTTATGCGGTTGTCATTACAAAAAAGTGATTTTTCAAATATTTCGGTAATCTAAAATCTGACAAAAACTACCCATTTCTTCAGCTTTTCTTTGATGATAAACCTTTCTAACAGTTCCTATGCGCTAGAGTCTTTAATCTATAGTTAGTTATGTGTGATACCAAACATTATTCTGATAGTTTGAATCGATACAAACACCGATCCAAGCTCCTAGATCAACTTTACTTAAATACTTGAGCTTGCTTCCAAAAGTGGAGATTATATGGTTACAGAAGAAAATATTCATTCTGCCTCTATTTTCATCACATATGTCTTTTAATAATAGTTAATACAGTGGTTTTCCAATTTGATTATAAATACACTTCAAGCATAATTCACAAAATCATCACAATTCAATTAAGAACCTAAGTTGCTTGACAACCATTTTAATTGATTCAAAAGCCAAAGCAGCCTGAATTGGATGACTGAAGTTATTCCCTTTCCAAGCTCTTTGAAAGCCAACCGATTCCATGTAAAGGCAAAATTATGCCTTTACATTGCGTTTATATCTTTCTAACATTTCTACACAACTTCCTTCTCTCCCGCATTAACATTTCATTCCTCTGTTTATTTATGATTTTTTGTTTCATTCCATAATTTAGTTCCTCCGTTTGACTCCCACGGAATCGATGCCGTTCCACACCGACGCTTCGCAAATTAATCCTGTCTTTTGTGATTTAATGATGAACACAATTTTCGTTCCATCGTCCACAGCATCATTGCCATGATGCTTGGCGAGAATAGCAAAAATTAATGGCTAGTGGGGTGTACGAACGGTCGATACCAGACCAATTAATTTGTCCTTGGTTAAGTGAATGCTGAAAAATGTATTTGATATTATATTTCCTGGAGCTTGAATTTTTTTCGAGATAATAGGTCCAATTCATCTCAGGATCGATGGAAGTAATTTTACTCAAGTGTCTTCTCGAGACAGGGATGTGCATACCAGCGAAGCCCCTAGGTCATATTTAATTAATCCCACAAGCACCTTGCTCATTTTCGGATAACTTCAACCACCATTGTTCTACCGGTTGGACTGGTTGGCCATGCTTCCAACTTCCAACATCGTCCCAATTGTGAGAATTATTCATTCAACCATATCTTCTCATACTCTTTACTTCCATTCCTTCATTTGTCTTTTTATGGTTTTCGTGCAGCTACTTCGAATCCATGAATCTTCCAGCCCTTTCCTGATACCTGTTCCACTTGACCTATTCACTTGTCGTTGTCGTCATGCTACTCGTCCTCATCGTCTAGTTTCAAAAGACTAAGAAGAAAGGATATGTTCGAATTAATATTAATGTCAGTTTAGCTTGAATCAAAAAGATGTATTTTATCAGCTTAATGCAAAAGTAACGAGCCGGAGATGAGATACGAGAAACTTCGATAGAATTGGCGCGAAAATGACTTCTCAAAGGACATACATACAGATACGGATTAAGTTGTTGGATGGCTGGAGGACTTGAAGTTGTCGTTTGAGTAATACTAGAGACAGATAAATGTTTGATGGTTACAGTAGCAGTGATTCGAATTCGACTAAAAAGTTTTCTCGTTGTAATTTTATGAAAAGGTATTAGATGAACCAAATCGGTAAATTTGAATCCTTTTGTAAATTTTGTTGAAACAATTTCAAAACTTTCAATGCCCTTTTGAAGATAAATGTCGTCTGGGAGCTTGCCTTTCATTTTTTATTTTATTTAATAATGGCAAACAGTTTTTTCGCTGATATTAATCCAAAGTATGGATTTACTATGAATACTTGAATGGAATGGTAAAGAAAAAATTTCCAGCTTAAAATTTTCAAAGTTTTTTCTTTAGACCAATGCCCATTTTCTTTCCTTTTAAGCACTCTCCATTACATTGTAAGCAACATTCATGTTCCATAAGCACTACTTTAAAATTCAAGATTCAATTACCACGTTTTCTCCTCGGATCCCATTAAAATACATATTCCAATTTATGCACTAGTTTTTTTAAAGGATACTTGTGGTTTCATGTGTACTTCTTTGCTTTTCTTTCACTCTTTTATTCATCGCTTTTGTCTTTCTGCCGGTCCGAGACTATCGTTAGCCGTATGGATTCAGGCTAAGTGCAATCCCACAAAAGACTGTGCTTCTTTACCGAACGATATTCAAGAGTCCTTTAGATTGAATCCGAAACATATTTGTTGCATAGCTCCATTGCTCGGATGCAATACTCTAAGGGTCAATATTAAATGAGTTCAGCATGACAATGGGTTAGCCTCGCGTCGTGTTTTCTTCCTTCCCAAGAGTAAATACGAAACCCGTATAAAAATGCATTATCTTGACACTAGCCCGTGCTGTTCACCTTGTTCGTTGCTTGTTTGCTTCTCGAAGAGATCTTAGCCATGTCATGTCATACTGTAGTAAGATGGCTATGGAGAAAAAATTCAATGTGGTTCAATGTAAGACTGCAATAGCATTTAAGCTTGAATGGAGCAAATACTCCAGGGATAGCAGCTGAGCTATTCGGTGCTGCTCTTGGTCGGTTTTCTGGTTTCCCATGCGGTTGAAGGCCGCAGAGTAAACAGGACCATGCTTAAGTGCTCCGATATCGCTTATCTTATCTCCATACTGATTTACGAGAAGATATTTTTCTCTTCATCCATTCGCGTTCAAGTCCATTTGCTGCTTTCCCTGAGCTCACAGTCTCTTGTTTTCGTTTTATTCATCATTTCGCCAAGATAGCGGAATTGCTCCCCAAGTACAGTCAGGATCAGCATGTTGCAGCATCTGCTTCTGTTTGAAATGGGTAAACATTACTGTTCAACTAGATTGTGTGTCGAGAGCGTGTGTAACTCTGCAGGAGTGTTGGTTTTCGCAGTGGTCATTAGACGAGAATGATAAAAATTTCAGTTGGTTGCATCAGTGGTGAGAAATAGAAGTGAAAGAAGCGATCAAGTAATGACTGAATGAATGGTGTACAGTTAAAAACATATTTACTGTAAGGTCATTACATTGTTATGGGGTGTTAAACGTGAGTGCACGTTCATCGGATGTGAGCGATAGTGAACAAGAACGTTAACCAAAAGTTTTCTCATGCGAAATTAAAAATACTACTAATATTGCATGTCGGATCAGCCATTTGTCGTAACGAAACGGTTTCGGATAAAAAAAAATTGACCGATATTCGTTGGCCGAAATTCTTTACCTCGTACTTTAGCAAGTACTTGCCCTTACATATCTCGATGATAATGTCACTTCTCATTGCCGCTTTTCTGACTCGTTTCAGTCCTGATGCAGTAAGATTCATTTCGTATACTAGATATGTCATTTTTCCCCAACACACAGTGGGTTTGTCCCCGCCAGAAAGATAGGTGATCAAAATTACCATAAGTTCTGTTTTGGTGACAATACAAGCCTTTATTTTGACAGTTCCTGTTTAAAGAATTACATTGAAACTCGCACTAGATCCACAGATGACGTTCTTATTTAGAAGAGGTTCTTGTATCATCGCGACGTCAGCGTTCCTTCAAATCAGGGGGCAAAGCAAATGGCCGTCTAGACTCTCACGTGGTGCAGATTCGGTTTTAGAGCCTACTCTTGGTTTCTTCTCCGTCAGCTTCAGTGCCCACCTTTAATGGTAATCCTGTTCAACTTGAAATGAAACTATCCTCTAGTGGCCCGAATTTTATCCGTGCAGCAGCACAGTTTTTTTGTTGCACCAACTATATCAGTTTCCACCATTTTATCTTCGAGTTTCACTACCTGGAACAATCTCCAAGTGGAAACTTTTAGATCAAGGTCTTTAAGAGAATCGAAGCATCGGCAGCTTTTGAATGAAGAACCACCACCTCCCCTTCTATGTCTAATTTAGAGTATTTCCTGGAGATCGTCGAAATGATGCATCAAAGCCAATCCATTGTAAACACATCCCTGCAGGGCATACCACATTGTAGTCACAAAAAATATTGTAGCAATCAAAGTATGGTGAATCTTCCTTTGTCGACATGTAATTCTTCCATGATTTGCTTAAAATGCAGGCCAGCCACGTCATTTCTGGTGCTCCTTTTTATTGGTGGCGGTCACCTTAAAGTTAATTGAAGAGACGCATCTGAAAGAAGATCATCCTCTTGGCTGGTCGCTTCGCTTCTCTCTTTGTACAGTGTTGGATGCTTCCTTTCATCCTTTTGAAGGCTCAGCCAATAAAGTGGCGTCTCTTGTAGTGACCTGCAATTTTTTTGGGCTGCCACTTTTCTTTCTGGTTGCCGCTCTGTGAAGCGACTTAGCCTATGCTTTTTTTGTGACTTACGAAATCTTAAATTCGCTACGACCTTCAAGACTGCTGCTTTGGAAAGTAGCTTAGCCGTCATATCCTTTAAAATGATTGGAAAATTCTTAAGTACACTGCCAAATTGCTGGTTTGCTGCTCTGCTGATCTGCCCCACAACTCATGTAGCACCCGCAGTGGAGCTAAGCTGGCATCCTTTCGATCGCCTGACTTTATGCCATTTCACTTTACTTTGTTGGTGATCGCATTAGGTTTCAACTTATTTTAAGTGGTTACCTACAAGTGGTTTCTGTCTAGAAGTAGTGGCTGGGAGTTCAGTTTTGTGTCTTTGACCTGATCCACAAACATTAGTTTTGTACTTAAAGTTTGGATTTCACATTTTCTACTTGTCACCTTCCACTACACCAGTGCTTCATGGAAACAGCAAACGACTCTAACCTTCCGCCTCTTGGATAGTGAAACAGACTCCCCTAGAAACCTTTTGAGGGTTTTGTAATTTATCGGTAAAGTTAGTCAAAGTGTCTTGTTTACTCTAACCGGTCGCTACTCTGTAAATTGCAGTTCGCTAGTTGTCAGGTCAAAATGAAATGTTTAATCCAAAAACCCGCAAAATAACCTTTACCACAGCATCCAATCCAGGCAAGCGTCTGTGTTACCAGTGAAAATAGAGACATGGGTACTCATCAGCTCAGTATTTGCGAGGCCATCTTTTTCAGAGCCCATAAAACTGATGTCTGTAAAGGTATGCGGCAGGCTTACTAGAAAAAAGTAACCTAAGCCAATCAACCATTCTTAAAAGGAACTAGCCTCACCATATTTTTCCAGCGGCCACTTTACTTCCCTGGGAGTATCAACATATCATTTCAAAGGATATGCCCACAGTGTATAAAATTATGTAAGTTGTTGTTTTTACAAAACAACGGAGGAACCTCATTCGTAGAGGTCACTTCAGTGCCGAACCGCGTGTAATCCTAAAAACCATAAAACGCACTTCACCCACGTACTTTCTAAGGTATATATTTGAAATAGTTATATTCCGTCTCAAACAGTCAATCGATTTTTCCATGGCAATTCATTCATTCTTCAATCATAGCGCTTCCATCAAAAATAAAATTAAAAATTAATTGAAATCAATCAATCGTTCTTGTGACTGAAAAACAACAATGTTCGAAACAACCTTCCACAGAAGTTTAATCAGATACATTCACGAAGTGTTCATTTGCTTTCGAAAAAGTAAATTCAATTTCCTTCTTCCGGCCACAGCAACAATATCAACTTGATTTCACTCCATGAAAATACCCGACAAACAAATTTTCAGGAAAATAAGTTTTTTTTTGTGAATGTGTCTTCGTCGCTCCTGTCACTTTTCTCCTCACCATCGTTGCCATTATTCGGAAATGGTCTGTTCAAATAACTACTCACCAAGCCAATATACCGAAAAACGAAATACCTAAAGTACCAAATTCCACTTGGCCTTTTGTGCCAGGATGCGTACCAGAGTGCCGGTTCCGGAACGATACGTCAAAAGAGGCACAAGATTGCGTCGGTGACATCTTCAACAATACATTACTCATGACAAAACGAAAACGACGACGGGAAAATCGAAAATAAATAAAACACATATGGAGAGAATCTTCTTGGAGCACACAGCACACAGAACAACAAATGACAAACAAAAAAAGGTTGCCTCTTTGTCATCGGAATTCTACCGTTCCCAGCGGACACTTTCGCTCGCATCGAAGTAAATCAATTGATGAACATAGTGCGTCACAAAGCCCCAGCCCAAGCACAAGTCATCTCATCCAGTTCGGACTGCTTTTGTGCACAATAACGGTATCGAGAGAGAGAGAGATGCCGAAGAGTAACAATAACATTTCTTTTGTTACATCCGGTTGTTTCTTTAGATGCGGAAGTTCCAGAATAGACTGTGGACTAGGCTATTGGTAAATATGTTGGATAGGACGATGAAATCCATTTAAGTGTGGGAGCCGGAGCTAATGAAAACAGCGAAGTGCGCTTATAGGAAAAGGAAGTTTACAACGTTGACTCAAATATCAATTGATGAATCCAAGAGATTGCTTGCTTGTCATCACAAATATCCTTCGTCGTGTCAATGTTATTTTATGCTGAAGGAATCTCTTGATGGCTGAGGTTTATTGTGTACTAATGGCAGACCCAAAGAAACGAATCGATTTCATAGGGTGACAATACTGTTTCGGAGACATGATTGGCGTATCCTGAAAATTTTCCAACTATTATTTGTGGGATTGATAAAGTGGAATATATTTTGTATGGAAGAAGAAAGCTCAGTTTAGATGTTGATAGTCGTTTGTTAGGAAGTTATGTGCATCTGAAAATGACTTGAATCGTAGAGTCATGATTGAGGATTTTGAGTTTTATAAAGTGTAATTGAAAAAAAGTGAATTTTGATATATCTGACATTTCGAGACCACATTTCTGAAACTGATAAAATGGTAAACATTACACTTTTTCTTATTTAATTTCAAAATCACTACTTGGAATTGCTTTACATTTTCAAATTGCTACGCTCCATATCAGAACACTTAATCACAGGCATTATATGACATATTGAAAAATGAAAATATAAATGAATTATATTCTAAGGCTTTTAAATAGGCTAAGTTCATTTTTCGCCGAAGATGGCTTTGTATCATCGTTTGAATTAACTTGATATCCTCAGTTCTTCCAAATCATCTGGTATTTTTTCTTATAGTTTCTACGCTGAGTGGGTTTCGCGTTTTAATTCCTCTAATTGAAGAAAAACATGAAAATGCACCAATACCGGTTTTTATTTATTTATTGTCTAAATCAACAGATACAAATCCAATTAAAGATTAGACAAGGAATAAACTTATATGTAAAAAGAAAAGAGACTATAAATTAAAACTAAACAAAGTATAATGAGGCGGTGAAATTTAATCATAATTCAACACAGATATGACATTAAAAATTCAAAGAGGTACTTTATTTCATACGATAAAACGCATCCTCTTAACATAGTTTTAAAAATGCGTAACGAAGGCGGAAGAGGACCAATATTCAAAGAATTATGTTTCCTAGGCAAGCGTAAAAGAGGAGAGTAAAAATATGAATGAGTACGAGCAAATGGTACGTTGAGGATAAATGAAGACCTGGTAGAATGTACCGGGTCACGAACAGAAAACTGCGCTCTGGGGATATAAGTAATAGAACCAGTAATCATTTTATATAGGAGACATTCGTCGAAATACACTCTGCGTGAATAAGGGTAGGGATTTCAAGGATGGAAAGACGCATACTATACTCACAGTAGGGAATACGGAACTTGAAAATTTACGTTGTACAGACTCAACAGCATCAATTAAGAAACGATAATGAGGACACCAAATTTGACAACAATATTCGAGGACACTACGCACGAAGGAGATGTACAGGCATACACATGAGGAAATATCAGTAGAAGGTCTGGACGCTCTTAGAATGAAGCCGCACAAGCGCGAGGCCTTGGATGTGACACGCAAAATGTGGACATCAAATTTTAATTTAGTGTCAAACACAACACCAAGGTCCATGAAATTATCAATTGGATGGAGGGAAGAGCCAAGGATAGAATAGGGAAACGTGATCCGGGATAATTTACATGTGAAGGACATCTGGAAACATTTAGCAACGTTAAGAGAAATACAGTTGACAGAGCACCAGTTACCCAGAGCAGATAGGTCATCCTGCAGCTGGGAGCAGTCATCCACTGACTCAACCACCCTGAAAATTTTCAGATCATCAGCGTACAAGAAACACGGGGAGCTGAAGAGAGAAGGAAGATCATTAATAAACAGGAGGAAAAGGAGAGGACCAAGAATTGACCCTTGCGGGACACCACAAGTAGGATAAAAGGGGGAAGAAGAACAAGAGTGAAACGTTACAAAACAAGCACGATCACGAAGGTATGAGGAAAACCAGCAACGGAGCTGACCCGAAATATTGAAACCATCAAGCTTTGAAAGGAGGATTTCGTGGTTCACGGAGTCAAAAGCCTTGGCAAAGTCTGTATATAATACATCCACTTGCTTTTGTTGGTCGATAGCGGAGGCAACAGTATTGGTGAACGAAAGAAGGTTGGAAACTGTTGACCTACCTTTGACGAAACCATGTTGCTCAGAAGCGAGAAGAGGTTCAATTAGAGGGTAAACCCTGTTGTAAACAACTTTTTCGAGAAGCTTACTGAAGCAAGATAGAAGTGATATGGGACGATAATTGGAGACGCAGGATGAATTTCCGGTTTTAAGGATGGGATAAATATTTGCTGACTTCCAGGAAGAAGGAAACGTACAGGAAGCAATACTAAGGTTAAAGAGGACAGATAAAGGAACACACAAGGATGATGACAATGACTTTGCGAATATGTTAGGTAAGCCGTCGGGTCCGCAGCTGGTGCTACTATCTAGGTTAGCAAGCAAACATTCGACCTCCAACGGGTTCGTTAAAAACAAACAACAATTATTAACATCTGGAGAGGGAATATTAGCAGGGAAAGATGGATTAGGTTGAGAGGTAGCAGAAGAAAAGAAAAGAGCAAACAGCTCACATATTTCTTTAGGCGAGGAAGCAGACAAATCATTAAGGTGCATCAGAGAAAGGATAGAGGGAGACTTTCTAAGGGAACGGATTTAGGACCAGAAGGGTTTCTGTTGACAGGATGATACGGAGGCTTCAATGTGGGCATGATAAGCATTCATCGCATCTTTAACCATCTTTTTAGCATACGATCGTAAATTTCTGTATCTCAGTAAGTCAGCCTCTAAGCCGGAGCTTCGAAATTTACGACGCGCCTCGCCTTTGTTTTTAAGAGCACGCATCACGTCAACAGTTAACCAAGGCGGATCAATACTTCTGCGAACACGAAAAGTGGGAGTGTGACAGAAAACAATATTAGACAAGAAATCATAGAACGCATGAAGGCCATCATCAACACTTAGACCTCTGAAAAAAGCAAACAAGTTAACAGCATTAATAACATTGGACATGGAAGTGAAGTCAGCTTTAGCAAAGTTATAACGCAGCGCAGAGGTATTTTTATTTTTAGGGAATGAGGTGAAGGAAAGTTCTATAGCAAGAGGTGGATGGTGAGGATCAGGACTGACATAAGGTGACAGAGCAGCACATAAACGACAGAGGAGAGTTAGTAAGAACAAAATCAAGTATTCTGTTATTAACATTAGGCACATTATTCAATTGTGAAAAAGAGCAAAGAGAGAAAAAGGAAGATGTAGCTAAAGAAACATTGCTCCTCGATAAAATTTCAGTGAAGGTTGTATCCCAGACTAAGCTGGGAATATTCAAATCACCACATAAAAGAACGAAAGATGAGGGGTAGCAAGTGTTAAGAAAGGAGGAAATCTCCGTGAAAAACGTTCATATATTACAATAGGACTGTTACATGGGATATAAATCAAGGATACAAGTAACGCAGTAGATGGAGTAACGGATATACGAACAAGGATACATTCAACAGGCGGAGAAGGCACGAAATCGGTACAGGAGGACACGCTAAGTGTATTGCGAACGGCAACTAAAACACCGCCGCCGTCAGATAAACCACTGGCTGAGCGATCACGATCTTTGCGGAAGACAGTAAAAAGAGGTAAAATTTCATTATTGAATATATCCCCTGTCAGCCAGATTTCGGTTAAGCATAGCATGTCGTCACACCCGATAGTTGAGGAAATTTTAAGCTCATTGGTTTTGGTCCTTAACCCCCGAACGTTTTGGTAGTAAACTTTAAGGTTAACCTTACGCTCTAAGTACGATTTTTTGTCGGCGGTTTCCGATGAAAATTTCCAGAGGTTGTTTTTACGAACCCTTTGACAAAAACTCCAGCAGGCCAGAAATGCTTCTTCAGCAAATCAGAGGTTCCGGATGCGAAAGTGATGCAGAAAGAAGAGATCAACTGGTGATTGAGGTTGTCACGAGTGAGTTTCCTACACATTAGCAACGAGGGAGTGTATCCGAGCTTAGCTTTAATGTATGCTAAGACTTCGTCGGCAGTAGTTCTGTAAGCGAAACGTGATACGAAAACTTTCAAGGATGGGACCATTACTTCCAAGCAAGGGAGTGATGTACGGGGCTCAGATAGTTCCCTAGATGGTCCAGGCTGACTGAGTACATCAGCATAAGACGTCTGGGTTACCGCAGGAGATGATGCAGCAGGAGTTGAAAGGCTCATCCTGTCAGCAACCAAATTCACCAAAGGTTCGCTCACGGTCACGAGAGCGTGCTGTTGTATCTGGTTCTGTTGCTGTTGTTGTTGTTGCTGTAGTGTATGTTGGTGTTGCGGTTGACGTTGTTGCTGCAATGATTGTTCATGCTGTTGGTGTAGTTGCAGCTGCAGGTTAGCACGCTGGCCGCGTGTGAGCATCTGAGATACATTGCGCTGAGGTTGACTTTGGATTTGAGGGCTGCAAGGATGTATCACCCCAAAGGTCTGAGGTGGAGCAGCAGCAGGAGATAGCGGAGGCAAAAGTTGAGTGTTTAAAGATATTTGTTGACGTTGAACAGCTGGACAATCTTCCTGGTGAAGCTGGTCATCGGCAGGTGCAGGTTGAGAGCCTGAAGGTTGCTCAGTCCTAGCAACTGACAAGAGTGTATTTATATCACCACAGACACTCTCAAGTTTTGAGCCCAGACAGAAAAATTCTTTAAATAGTTTGTCAACTACACATTTGGTTGACTTTAAGCAGCTAACAAATGATACCATGGAGTTAGCTTTACAACGGGAGCAAAACCAATAAACACCAGATGAGGTTTGTCGGACAGCGTCTGCGACATGGGCATTCATTCCAACACATTTCGAATGAACTGATAGCCCGCAAAAACCCGCACACATCACATAAGGCGATTTATTTGCCTTATCAGCACACTTTGCAGCTGTGCAGAAAGACATAATGTTTTGGTCACATGTGTAAGAAGACCAAAAAGTAGAAAAATTGAGGCGCACACACTTTCAGGAAGTGATATCAAAAGAAAAATGTCAAAAATGTCAAAAAAAAGTGTCAAAAATCACTTCACTCCACGTAGAAAAGTTAAAGACACCCAAAGAATGTTGAGGCGCACACACTTTCAGTCAAAAATGTCAAAAAATGTTAAAAATCACTCAAAAATAGCACAGGCGCACTTCACATGGATGGAAAAAATTAATGTCACGCAAAGCTCAAGGAGAAGCGGTAAAAAAGCAAAATCGAAGATCTCGTTGCAAGAAACTCAAGAACGGCACCAACCGCATCGCACAAGATCACGAGACGGTGGCGCGTAGGAGAAACACGAATAGCCTCCGGAACTATGTGTGCGATTAAAGCGACGGGTGGAACACAGGAATTCAAAATAAAACTCGGAGCCCACAGCAGACAAGTGTGTTGTCAACCAGTGTCAAAGCTTCTCTGGATGGTGGTGCTTGCGGAGATGGTCGAAATCAATTCGATAGTTCTATCATTAACAAGCAATTCCAAATATGTGAGCAGGTTGAGATCTCATCCATACTTATATCACACATTACATTTGAACTCCCTCAAAAGTCCAGCCAGCGTCTCGCAAGCGAAAGAGTCGAAAAAAGGTTGTATTGACCTGTTTCCCTTGTAAGAAAAGGTTCAAAAACTTTTATGCTGTTAAATTCCAAAAAAAAAACCTTATCATACACCATCCAAACGAGACATTACAAAAGAAAAATTAGGCTAGCATCAAAAGTGCGAAAACTTAAAGAAACAAGTATAGAGTCTCAAACTTTTCTTTGAACAAAGATGCGGTTGCAGACACAAACTGCACAATAGGATAGGAAAATCACTGGGTGCCATTTGGCTAAAGCAAATGCGGAAGCTATGTCTGAGTAAAGAATTTTAATTGAACGATCCCCATTGCGTACTACTAAGATACACGCTGAAAAATCATTGTTCTACCCTTAATATATTTTGCAGCTAATATATTTATATTAAAAACATTTCTTAACATTATTATATTGACCTAGCAATAACATTATATTGCCCGCACATAGCATTCTTAAAATGTTATATATTGACATGCGTGTGGTGAATTTTTCTGTTACAATATTACATTAGTAGGCCAATATTAAATAGTAACATGGCAATAAGTTATATTAGCATCTTACAATACTATATTGGCACACCAATAATATATATTAACATGCCAATATATTATAGTAACATGGCAATAAGTTATATTAACGTCTTACTATAGTATATTGGTATACCAATAATTAATATTAACACGCCGTCGATACGATTTTTCCATAGTCCCAAGAGGTCCCCCATCTAAGTACTAACCGCGCCCAACACTGCTTAACTTCGATGATCGCGGAACATTAGGTTATTCCAGTGTGCTATTGCCGCATAAAATATGAACATCCTAACTAACAATACAAGCAATGTACTTTGTTGTATGACCAACAATTTCACCACCCTTGCTTAGTACATTTATATTAGCATAGTAATATATTTATGTTAAGATGTTAAAACATTTATATTTACAGATGTTCTGAATATAAAAAGTTAACAGCTTAATATGTAATGTTAAACTGCAAATATAATATTGTAACTTCCTAACATACAATATTGAGCTGTTAAAATTATGTATTAGGGACAATGCTGTTACTATAACAATATTAAGATGCTAATATATTGATTTCGGTAATTTCTCAGCGTGTATATATGCCCCTTTTGCATTGTACCATTTGGCGTTTTATACATTACATACAACACATCCTTACCAAATTGCATTTACATGAGAGCCGAGTCAAATATATTTTGGAACCTGGGCAACTTTTGAAAGCATCTCTTTCCGTATTTTGTCTTTGCGGACGAAGTAAATATCCACCTAGTGTGCTTCATTGGAAAGCAAAACTTCTGTCATTTAGCTCTTAGGAAGGCAATAATCCAAAAAGCTGGTACTGATCAATCCGGAGAAGACTGAATCAATACATCACCAAAGGTAATTACAAAAAAAAGAAAAAAAAATACACCCTTTTAGTGAAGTAAATGCTTATTTTTGCGATTGCGTGCTAGTTTAAATTTAGATATTAAATAAAAACAATCACAGTATTTTTAATTTTGAGATATATATGAATTTCTGTATTTTATTTGGGCTGTTTTTTGCCAGATGAGGAGTACTATTATGCTACAATATGCTGGTTAGTCGTATTTTAACGCTAACAGTTTTTCCATTTAGTTTTGATTTTTCTTATAAAGGTTTCGGGCCTTATTAAAACCATACAATCAGATTTATT
The DNA here is from genome assembly GCA_963978885.1 of Nemotelus pantherinus. Lineage (NCBI taxonomy): Eukaryota > Metazoa > Arthropoda > Insecta > Diptera > Stratiomyidae > Nemotelus > Nemotelus pantherinus. Next base: position 45,787,480 of record OZ022265.1, on the reverse strand, counting down.
GAAATTCTTCAATTTAATGTATATTTTGCATTGAGTAACGCACAGCTAGTTTTACCCTGCTTAACGGTTTTATCAAGCTTTAAACTCAAACGATTTGACCTAAGAGTAGGTTGCAAAAAACGATATGGTCCCAGGTTTTTTGGGGAATGCACTCTTGCAAAACAGTGCTCGTTGCCAAGTCGCACACAAAGATATAAGCGGTGTAAGCCTAAACACAAGATACAATCGAATCTGGTGTCGTAAATCTCGCTAAATTTTTACTCTACTGCGTCGAACAAAGGAAATTTAAAAGCTCAAAGCTCATTGAAGATTCGCGAAACCAGATTCGATTGTAAGCTGTCTCCAGTATAAAAATCACCTGCGTGCATTTGATTGCTGCATGACTGTTTTCGGTCTAGCGATCGGTTGGATCGAGCTTGCGTGAAAATGCAAGCAGATTCACTGCAGCTGATTTGCACTGTAAATGATTGAATCAGCTCATTTGATGACCCATCTGTTTTGGCTCTCCATCTCCATCTGAGCTTTTGAAAATGTGTTGTAAGTTGCTGACGGTATTGAGTGCTTTATTTCTGCTTTCGGTTCGTCTTCAATGTTTGTGGACATTATAAAAAGTAAATGAGGCGAACCTTTAGCACAGAGTTATCATGAATTTTGAATATTCAAAATCGTGTTTCTTCGGAACGTAATTTTTTTAGAGCTATTCAATAGTCTACTCTGAACGGGACTAAAAGAATCTAGTGTATGACCACAATGGAACATGTAAATCGCAGACCATCCTCAAATTTCAAACACATTTGCATTGTAATTCAGGTTATTAATATCAAACTAATCATCCTCATGGGAGCTTTGATAGGAGTGCATCTGCTTGACTTTTTGTTGGTGTCAAAACCGAAGATTGAGTTCAATTGGCAATCGTTTTCAGTGACTATCGAAATTACTTTTTTTGGTCCGGAAACTCTATTCACATGTACCACGGATGGTGGTGGCTACAAACAAAAATGAAACTAACACTAGTTTTGATTCATATGGCGACCTTTGTATTTAATGTAATGCGCAATCTTCGTCGACAATTCGATATTTGTGGCAAAGGCGTCAGTCCAACATTTTGTTACCTTGACTGAGAGAAAAATCTTGGTAAAATCAACAATTTTCCTTAGTTGTTTTTGCGTCAATTAGGGGCTATAGTTAGAGCAGCCATAAGAAAATTGTTGATTACTTTTATGTACCATGACGCGTAGTTGATAAACAACGTCCAAGGTGCAAAAAAGTAAGCAACCACAAACAATGGTATTCCAACAATATACATATTACGAAATAGTAAATGACTATAGTCTGTGGTGTGAAATTATGTTTGTTGAATTTAACAATTGTAGAGTGGTTCGCTTACTATGAAAACTGTGGATAATTCAATATTTGGTAGTGTTAAATGAACTGATGTTTATTTTGCTGTAGATCAACTATTTATCGTACTTATGAACCAATTAACACAATTGAATCCCCGAAGGTTTCGATATTTTTTGTATCAGCAAAGTCAGCTACTTTTGCATGGTCAAATGAACTATTTTAGCATAGTACAAAAAACCTTTTGCCGTTGTTCATTCGACAATCTTGAATGAATTGTTGCATTACTATCAATAATAGTTAAATCAGCCACGACTTTTTCTTTCAGAGCTGCGCTTGCGATGTTAGCCATTTTAGTTAGTCAGATTAGTTTCCCTGGGTTGTCCAAAGTCCAGCATTAAGTGCGTTTTATTGTTCCTCTATCCAGCACAGAACAGAATAGACGCATTGGAAACAACAACACTCCTGTACCAGTGAATTCACTAGTACAGAAATTCTATTGCTCATAGATAGTTCACGTGCTGAACTGTGGAATGTGTGGTGGCTTTGGTTTTTTCAAGGTTATGCTGAATGTTTTGGAAGTTAAGAAGTCAGAAAAAGCTCTCATAATATGTAGAAAGTTAAAAGAGGTAATTTTCTGTTAGTTCTTTTTCTATTTTCTATTGATTTTGGTAGTTTATACTCGTTATTTTCTCCCTTTATTTTCAGCTGTTTATCGCTATCACAGCAAATACAACAATCTTAGCAAATGTACTGCTATTATGTACTAGATCGTTGTTTTTGCGGCATAGTTTTATTCTGCTCTGTACCGGAACAAAAAAACTCTCCTATTATTTTACATAGTACGGCTCGGTCAGTTCTGGCATATACTTGCCAAAACTCAACAAAAATCTTTTGCGCGTCTATGTAAAACTTCCAGCATTTTTTGAGCTGTTATTTGACTGTGAAAAGTTGATCTGTCATCATTCGTCCAGTCCTTAAGCCTTCTTGGTACTCCATAATGAAACTGTCCGCATAGACTTTGATTTTATTTTGTAATATTCTTATTAAGATTTTATATTACGTATAAAATGGGCTCCCTAATTATCGCACTATGGTATTCGGTTTATTATTTTGTGGATATAACCTATGAAGAATTTATACCACTCCTGTGATATTTGATCTTCATTCCAGATGTGTTGGATCACTTTTTTCACTTCATCACAGATGTGTTGGATTTCACGGTGAGGCTTCCTTCGCATTTGAATAATTCAGCCGGACTTTTGTCGATGCCCGGTATTCTATGATCATTTTGGCTTCTTATGACAGACTCGACTTATTCCAGCATTAGAGGAACTATTGGAGCTTCATCGGGGACGTCGGTCGACTCTGATATGATTGAACCATGTGCAGGACTAAAGAGCCCATTGAAAATATCGAGCCTACCTTTTCTTAATCTGACTATTTGCAGCGATGATATTGCCAATTTAGTCATCCAAGTGTATTGTTTTGGACTGATATCTCCGCCTTAAACTTTTCACTACTTTGATAGCTTGTCTAGTTTTATTACTCGCAAAGTATTCATAATATGTGCGTTCCTTACATCTTATTAATTCTCGTCAGAGGTTTTCATTGTGTTCTCTCTTCGTCCTGGTGCTTCTTTCGAGAAATTATCAATACGCCTGATTTTCTAGTGCATTCTGCTAGTCGTCATCAAACCATTCGTTTCTTTTGCCATAGGCACAATGCCCCCGTCTCCGAAGGTATTTTCTCTTGATAAATGTGTATCTTCTGGGTTTTAGTGTTGTTTTCATGTGCGTGTTGTGCCACCGAAGTCAGAAATAAGCCTAGTCTTGACATAGGCCTAGTTTCAATTAAAAATGCTAGCAACTTCGTTTTTTGATAAATTTATTAAATCGCATGGAACGTTCAAAAGAATCAGCCTTCGATATGCATCACATCCCCGGAAGGAAATTCTTATTCACCCCATTGAATGATATTTTCCACATATTAATAATTCGTTTAGGTTGAGGTCGAATTTAAAAACACTTAGTGTTTACTCAGGCGTTTCTGAGTCGCTTCGGTTGTAGCCCTTACTTTAAAATTGGAATTACTAGCACTTAAACTAGCAAGTCCGAATTTTCTAATCTTTGGCTACTAACCGGGAGTGAGAAATTACTAGCACTTGAACTAGTAATTTCAATCGTAGATCAGCGTCAACAGGAGTGAGGAATTTCTAGTACTTTAACTAGAAATTCCGTTCGCGGATCAGCGTTACCTAAAAACAAGTAATGATTAAAGAATTAATTGAATAAAACACTTGTTTTCTTCTGGCTACTGAGCGATCGACTGCACTGTCTACCACCTTTTTATTGAAATTTATTTCGTACATTTTTGCTTATTCTAAGATTTCTACAAAATAATTTTTCACATGCAACAAACTTATCGAATTACATCTACCTGAGTATAGATACAATTTCTTTACGCAGCAAAATATTTGCAATTGAATTAACTTGAATTTTTGATAAGCATTGCATTGCATTGAATTTAATAAAATTACACGACAATGTGAAATTAGACTATTGGAATGCATATGCATGTTTATATTCCATTGCACATTAAAATGCATCAGAAAAATGTATTACGAATCTATTTGTATGTACAAATTTTGATGTTTTGAAGAAATGATTATGTTAATGAATGAATGAATGAATCTTAACATCCTCCCCCCATTGAACAGGGTTCAATAACTGTTTAAATGTTCATCCAAATGTGCATGATGGTGGTTGCCAGGTTGTTAAGGTTGATTCCCTCGATCTGGAATGTCCATGGAAGATCAATACTGGTGGATATGTGCGGTATTACTTCCATTTGAGTTGTGTGGATCTTCAATGGGGTTTATTATTTTGATGTGTTTTGTTGTGACGCCGTAGTCGTGGTGATGTTAAAATGATTTTAAGTTCGTCTCTTCTTTATTGGTGTTTCACAAGAGCTGATCTGTTCGTGCATTTCTTCTCCCAACAGTACTTCAGCTTGGGTTTTTCTGCGTCTCTCTGGTTCGATTTCTGTGGGAGCTTCTATATCTTTTAGAGGCAGTGGGGCTAATCTATGAATAGCACGCTTGCAAGTTCCTGTGGCGGTTCGTATGTCTGCTACTCTCACCCGGCCATCTGAGCCCTTGTGAATCGACTCGATTCTTCCGAGGGGCCATTTTAGCGGTGGCAAGTTGTCGTCTTTAATAATCACCATTAGCCCTGGCTTAGCATTGGTCTCTTCATTTTTCCACTTGTGCCGGTATTGCAATTCATTTAAATACTCGCTGGACCAACGTTTCCAGAATTCATGTTTAAGATGTGATACTAATTTCCATCTAGCCAACAGGGATGCTTTACAAGGATCTGCACGCGAATCTATTGATGATGTTAGCGGTGCACCAATTAGAAAATGACCAGGTGTCAGGGCTTCCAGATCATTTGGATCGTTGGACATTGGTGTGATTGGGCGAGAATTCAGAATGGCTTCGACTTCAGCGATGACAGTTTCTAATTCTTCGTACGTGAGAGAAGCGCTGAAGACAGTTTTTAATAGTAAGCTCTTCGCTGATTTGACGGCGGCCTCCCACAATCCGCCAAAGTGAGGAGACCTCGGTGGAATGAAGTTAAAAGTGATCCCTTTGCTCGCACAAGATTCTTTGATCGATTCCTTGGCGTCCTTGGAGAACAAACTATGTTGAAGCTCAGCGAGCTGGTTTTTGGCGCCTACAAAATTGGTCGCATTGTCACAGTAAATATTTATACAGTGACCTCGGCGAGCAATAAACCGTTTTAGGCAGCCAATGAATGCTTCAGTAGTAAGATCACCCACAAGGTCGAGGTGTACTGCCTTTGTTGTGAAACAGCAGAAAACTGCAATGTACACCTTATATGGACGCTTTCCTCGAATTTTGTGATGTGCCCAGAAAGGGCCACAGTAATCTACTCCTACGTTTAAAAATGGACGTGCAGGTTGTACTCGTGTTGCCGGTAGGTTACCCATGACTTGAGTTAAAAGTTTTGGTTTCGCCCTTGAGCAAAACACGCATCGGTGGATGATTGAACGGGCCATCGTTTTGCCTTTTATTGGCCAAAAGCGTTGCCGAGTATGAGCAAGCAGAGCTTGAACTCCGCAATGATGATATTGTGTGTGGAGCATTTCCATCAGCATCCGCGTAATTGGGTCGTTGTACGGGAGAAGCATTTGGTGCTTAGCATCATAAGAAATTATGGCTGAGTCATTTCGTCCACCGACTCGGATAATTCCCTTTTCGTCCAGAAAAGGTGTTAGATGGTGCAACGTACTTTTGCTGCTGATTGGATTATCTTTACTAAGTTGTTTTATTTCGTCTTCAAAGTCCACAGCTTGAATGTTTTTGAGTATAATTACAAGAGCCTCTTCCAGTTCTTCGGTTGTTGGTGATCGTGGTAGAGGGTGCTGATGTTGTCTGTGTTTACGCCGGGTAAATCTCAACATGTACGCAACGATTCTTTGAAGAGTTCTAAACGAGTTGCGATGGTTTATTTTGTACAAAACGTCTCCAGGAATTTCGCTTGCAGAAACTGTTAGTGCAACGGAAGATTTTTTGATTTCTTCATTTTCCATGAATGATGATTTTGCATCCTTGTTGAACGGTGGTGGCCAAATTGATTCTGTTCCGTGTAAAAATCTTGGGCCATAAAACCAAATTAGGGAAGCCTTTAATTGACTTGGTAGAGCTCCTCTGGATAAGATATCCTACATGTCTCCATTGACTGGGCAAAGTTAGATCCTGAACTAAAGCTATTCTGTTCGCAACGAATGTTTTGTAGGAAGTAGATGAAGAATTTATCCAATGAAGGACGATTTCAGAGTCTGTCCACATGTATGTAGGTACATCGCAGAAACGTAAATCATCTTTGACTCGTGCCATGAGTTGTGCACCAAGAACTGCTGCGCAAAGCTCTAGACGTGGAAGCGTCTGTTTTTTCAGCGGTGCTACTCTTGATTTGGCACACAATAATCGGACGGCGATAGTTTTGTCTTCAAAAACTGATCTTAAATACACTGCGGCTCCGTAAGCCCTTTCGGAGGCATCAGAAAAAACGTGGATTTGAATGTTCTTCGCAATTTTTTGTTGATGTATGTGACGGGGAATCTGCATGTTGCTAATATTTTGTAAGCTGGCTCTAAATGTTTGCCAGCTTGTGTGCAATTCAAGAGGTAGGGCTTCATCCCATGTTAGCTTCAATTCCCATAACTGTTGCACAAATATTTTGGCAGCTACGACAACAGGTGCTAGCATTCCAAGAGGATCAAAAATCTTGGCTAGCTCAGAAATGACTGTTCTTTTTGTTATTTTTGTCGTACCGTCGGGTGACATGGTCTTGATGCAAAAGCTGTCAGTTTTGGGAAGCCAAGTCAAGCCCAATGTTCTAACTTCTTCATGTGAAATTACGCTGAAGTCAAGGTTTACTTCTTTGTCTTCAATCGGTAAGCCTTGTATCAATTGTGGATGATTCGCGCACCACTTTTGAAGTCGAAATCCAGCACTGGTTAAAATTGTGATCAACTGCCGCTGCATTTCAATGGCGGTACCTAAGTTATTGCTCCCTGTAACGCCATCATCGACATAAAAATCGTTGTGAAGTGCCTGTGCTCCAAGTGGTAGGGTAGACATGTATTGCTTTCCTAGTTGTTGAAGGCATTTAGTGGCGAGGTAAGGTGCAGCTCTGGTCCCATATGTTACTGTGTTCAGTTGGTAGAATTTTAATGATTCTTTCGGGTCTTTTCGCCAAACAATCAGCTGAAACCTTCTATCATCTGGATGCATAAATACTTGCCGATACATTTTTTCGATATCGGTGGTGAATACGAAGCGTGGTAATCGAAAACGGAGTAGTATGGAAAAGAGCTCGTTTTGAACAGTTGGTCCATTGAAGAGAATATCGTTTAATGAGACTCCGGTTGATGTTTTGGCAGATGCATCGAATACCACTCTGAGCTTCGTCGTAGAGCTACTTGGTCGATGCACAGCATGGTGTGGAATGAAGTACATTGGGGGTGTAATGTTTTTTGGATCAACTTCATCCATCTGCTCTAATGCTTCGTATTCGTCCATGAATTTCACATACTGATTTTTTAAATCACTATTTTTTACAAATTTTCTTTCTAGCGCAAGAAATCTGTTTATAGCTAGTTGTTTGGATTCTCCAAGCTCGCTAGGGTCATCCAAGAATGGTAATCTTACAAGGAAGCGCCCGTCTGAAGACCTTGTTGTATTTTGTGCGAAGTGACGTTCACATTGAATTTCTGCTTGAGTAAGAGTTGGCTCGGATGTGGTTAAGTCGTCAAGTTTCCAGAATCGTTCAACCATTTGGCTGGCTAGCACTTCATCATCATACACGACACCTCCACAAGTGGCTGACTTCACTAGTTCGTTGCCAATTCTTCCACTTACGATCCATCCCAAAACCGTGTTTTGAAGCGTTGGAAGATTTTGATCCAATTTAATCTGACCGATTGACAATAGCTGATGGTAAAACTCAGCTCCGAGTAACACGTCAATTTTATCGGGAGTGTTGAACACTGGATCAGCAAGCACTATGTTTTCAGGTATTGGCCATGAGGATATGTCCACTTGCATACTTGGCTGGTCTGCTACTATGTGGGGTAATACTAACGCTTCCAATTGTACACAAAAACGGTTAAGTCTAGATTGTAATTTGACGTTAACTCTGTATTGGGAGCTTATGGATCTATCACCAACTCCTTTAAAGATAGTTGATGATGATCTTAAAGTAATTCCTAGCCGTTTTGTGGTTCTCTCGGTGATCAAGTTCACTTGGGACCATAGGCGTGCCGTGGCCTAAAATTTGGCAGGGGCCAGAGACCAAAAGGTTCAAAAGAAGCGATGATTTTGTTTTCCGTAAGGTACACATACTGTTCATACAACTTATATAATTTACTAATACATTATATGTTTGTTAATTTATTCTTTGTTATTTGCTAACGTATAATGCATTATCAAATAAACTTCGTGTCTGTGAATACGTATGAGCTACTACCACATGAATATAATGTGTATGGTAACTATGAGTTACACATGAATTATCCATTAGCACTAAGAAATGAACGCTTGTATGAATTATACGGGAATAGAATGGAAATAATTATAAATATAAGACAATTTTTTTGTTTAGAAGCTAAATATATTTCAGTTTTTACTTGAAGAAGGGGATAGTTTACTTTTAAAATATCTTAGAAGAAATTGGAATATATTAAGCTTACAAGGAAGAAATTGATCTCTTGTTTCAAATTTTTGTTACCCAGAAAACCTAGGAAAAGCATAAATAATTTGCCAAGACGAAGAGTGATGTGACTTACTTTTTTCGAGCCATTTAGTTTGCATGGATATCTCCTAGCTGCGTGTCCGAGGCTAGATGAAATATCAAAACCTTTCAGACTTGTGCTTTTTGCTGTTTCCCGTTTTCGTGATCCAATGGGAAATGTGAGATCCAGACATTGCTTCTCTCCGAAAGATTTAATTTTTTCCCAAACTACATAAAAGTTTGCTCGCTCACTTAGTAGTGTTTTAAATGTTCTATTCACAAAATCCATCCCATCCCCAAGAATTGCATTTTTAGTTTGGAAATATGTGCTTAACATGTTCGTTTATAAAAAGAACATAGTAAAAGAAGAAAAGATTTGCTACAAACTGAGGATTACCGATTGAACGAAAGATCGCCAATGCATAAACTAAGTCGCTGTATTTTCCTTCATTCATTTCTTTTTCTAAAGCCTCTTTTATAGTCCCATAGCTATCGATCACATATTTGCAATTGTGAAATCTCATTGACTAACGAGTCGAGCTTAAACTTCTCATTTCACGCTTTGTATTTAGACCAACTGCCTCTGCAACCTGCTTCAACAGTTGGTGTTCTGATGGCTTCGAAAAGTGTATGTAAAGGGATTCGATTGCATTGAAAAAGGATGTACACGTTTCGATTGTGAAAAATGTGTCCATCACAACAAGGATAATTTTATGAGCTTCACAGTGTACAAATGTGTCTGCAGGGTGTTTTATCTTAATTAAGGTTTGTAAACCACCTTTTTGTCCTGACATGACACTAGCACCATCATAAGACTGTCCAACAACAGGCAACCTTGTAGCTACCATAAGTACGTAAACACAAATCTTTCACACCATTGACTCTCTGGTACTTTTATCGGTATTTAGAATAAAATGCAAATGATTGATGAATTTGATACTATATTTTGATGAATTGTTACTATAATTTGTTACTATATTTATATTTATGGTATACAACTTCTAAAATTCCCAAAACGCACAAAAATCGTAGCCCTTCACCGAATTATTTATATTTTTATCTCGCGATCGGATTGGCCTTGAGTAGATACAGGTCAGACAAAAGTTTAATGAAAATGATAGGACCCATGTGGCGGTCGTGTCACCAAGAAAAAACGATCGGTGAAATTGAAGTGCTATGCCTCTTACCTTCCGATGCAGTTATCAAATTATAATCAGATTCACACACATTTAACCTGAGTGTAAACCAAGTAGGTCAGAGTTTTGGTAATAATGTTAGATCCGCGATGCCAGCTTCAACATTTTTGTCCTGGAAATCGGTACTATTAAATTTTCAAATAATATTGATTTCGTATTGAAAATAAGCCGAAAATATTTCAATTTCAAAAAATTTAGCACATTCGCGGAAGGTAACTCCAAACACCCTTTTTTTCGTATAACTTCCAATGCTTTCAATGGATCAAAAGTTATAGGGTAAGTTATTTTAACGGGATGCAAATTCGGTCTAGTCTTTGTTGTGGTGGTGTCAAAAGGTGGGTGGTGGTGTTAGCAGCAATATTGAACTTTCCGAGCTATTCAGTATGGACTTTTTTTCTCAAACCTAATAAGTACACTTTATCATACGCAAAAGTCAAAGAAAAATGCTCTTAAATATGTAATGAGACTGTGTTTGTTTTGCTTAATGTTAGGTATGAATGTGCTAATTGTATATGATCCCATCAAGAAAGAGTAATCGCAGCGAAAATTGCTCGCAATAAACAACATTGTTTTGAATAGATAGCATAAAAGTGGTAGGAATGCCATTTTTATTCTCCAAATGACTTCAAAAATTGTATTCTACGTTAATTATCTTATTGCCTACCATTTTAATACTCAGACAATGTTTTGTGAAAAACATAATTGCATAAAACGCCAGTTTACAAAAGTGTTCTTATCTAAATATCTGTATATTGCCTAGTACGAATGAACAGATAATCTTAGTAAAAAAAGGATAATTGGTGAGGCGCTTTTCGTCTTTCTCTTGACGCATAACTTGTCGAAATTCAATATTGCCGTCCATTTCTCGAGATAAGTCCCATAACATCGTAATTAATATTAATTAACTAGTGTCTATGTTATAAGTAGTGTGCATGCTTTGGTATAGGCTTACACTACTGCACTATACAGCTCTTTCTGTAACAACAAAAACCAAAGAGGCGAAAACTTAAGTGTATGTTGTTAGAAATATGTATTTTTCTGGGTGGGGCCAACCTAGGGTCTGGGGGGGTCCCGGCCCCCCCTGGCCCCCCCTACGGCGCGCCTATGCTTGGGACCCTGAATCGAGCAGCGCTCTACATTCTACTGTTTGCCCGTTGGTGGCGATAATTTTCACCCTGGCTGTGCTAAGTAGAACGTGAGCCGATTGTTTTTCTGGAGTAGAAGCTGCAAGTGTCACTGGCTGGTGTTCCATGCTGATCCCTTGATGATAACCCATGCTTGAGCTCACTTTTTGGGCTGGTGAAATCGCCTTTTTAGTTTGAAGATCTCTGGTGTTGTTTTCGAAGTGTAATAATGTGTTGTGCCTTTTGTTGCACTTACGGCAATTGCGAGATGAACATTGCTGGGCCTTGTGCCCTGTGCGCAAGCAATTAATGCATAAGTTAGTCTTTTGTGCAGACTGCAGTCTCTCAGTAGGGCTTAACTGTAAAAACTGTTCACATGCGTATATAGCATGTTCTCTAGAATGGCACATTTTGCATGAGCTGCTGGGTTCTTCATTTGCGGCGAGAGAACAAATTTTCAAGTTGGATTTCTTGCTTTCCTTGCCGATGGCCTCAAGTGATTGGAAACGATTTTCCAAGAATTGCAGAAATCCTGTCATTGACTGGTTTTCTCGTGGATTGGTCAAAGATTGCTCATAAAGTATGTGACTTTGGCTATCCAATTTTTTGACCAGAATGTAGAGAAGAAGGGGATCCCATTCCCTCACGGAAATTGCTAAGTTTTGAAGAGCCAGAATGGTTTCCTTGGTGGTATCGTGTAATGTTTTAATCGCTGATGCTGATGGCGAATCAGTCGCGTGGCTGGGTTGAGAGAGCAATTTGTGTATGAGTGCTGACGTGAGTACTCGCTTGTTGTGGAATCGATTCTGTAATGTCTCCCATGCCGTATTGTAATTATCTTCAGTAAGTGGAAGATGACGGATTAAGCGTTCTGCTTCTCCCGATAGATTGGTTTTCAAATACCACATCTTTCGAATTTTCGGTAGCGGCTTATTGTGGATCAGTTGTGAAAACAGATCAAAAAATTGCTGCCACTTCAAGTAATCGCCATCAAATCGTGGGATGGTTACCTGTGGCAGATGCAAATTTAAAGTTTCTGTTTGTGTGCGTGTAAGTGTAGATGCGCTGGTGTTTCTTGTTTTTATCGACAAATCGATCAATTGCTGCTGCACCCTTGCTTCCATTTCTATGTAATGGTTTAAATTATATCCCATTGCTTCAGGCTCTTCTTCCAGTTCCCAAAGAGTATAATGGATCTCTTGAACCTGCTGCCAAAGTTGGTTTATCATGGTGATTTTGAAATTATAAAATTCTATTGGATGATCCATGCTCTCTTCCGATAAATTTGTCAATTGACGGTTCAATGATAATATCATGGCTTCCTGTTTTCTCAGCAGACGATGAAAGTTATTTGGGATGTCACTGTCAATCGTGACACCGCTACGTTTTGGATGGTCAGCCACCTCAGCTGGGACGTGTACTTGAAACCTCGGTGATGGATTAGGATCTCCTGATTGCCTCACGTCCACTTCAGCGAGCATAGCTTTGAACTTTTTGGTGTAGGTGCTAACGATAGACATGATGCTGACGAAATAGTCCAGCGCAAAATAATCATGGTTGCGGGGTAGCTCCTTTAATTCCAAAATTTTCTGGTTGGTAGCTGTAAATTCTTCTGCAGATTCTTCAAGCCGTTGAATGCGCTGCTCGAAGTATCGCTGGTTATGGCGGCTCACGGAGTCCTTCTTAAAGTTGCAAACGATTTGCTGAATGACGTCTCCAGTGGCCTTTTGGGCTGCGACAAGCTCTTCGAAAGTCGACATCCTTGATTTTCCTTCAAGGATCACGTCGGGGTCACCAGAATGTTTACTCAGGCGTTTCTGAGTCGCTTCGGTTGTAGCCCTTACTTTAAAATTGGAATTACTAGCACTTAAACTAGCAAGTCCGAATTTTCTAATCTTTGGCTACTAACCGGGAGTGAGAAATTACTAGCACTTGAACTAGTAATTTCAATCGTAGATCAGCGTCAACAGGAGTGAGGAATTTCTAGTACTTTAACTAGAAATTCCGTTCGCGGATCAGCGTTACCTAAAAACAAGTAATGATTAAAGAATTAATTGAATAAAACACTTGTTTTCTTCTGGCTACTGAGCGATCGACTGCACTGTCTACCACCTTTTTATTGAAATTTATTTCGTACATTTTTGCTTATTCTAAGATTTCTACAAAATAATTTTTCACATGCAACAAACTTATCGAATTACATCTACCTGAGTATAGATACAATTTCTTTACGCAGCAAAATATTTGCAATTGAATTAACTTGAATTTTTGATAAGCATTGCATTGCATTGAATTTAATAAAATTACACGACAATGTGAAATTAGACTATTGGAATGCATATGCATGTTTATATTCCATTGCACATTAAAATGCATCAGAAAAATGTATTACGAATCTATTTGTATGTACAAATTTTGATGTTTTGAAGAAATGATTATGTTAATGAATGAATGAATGAATCTTAACACTTAGCTTAGAGCAATAAAAAAAGCAATTAAAAAATTCCTAAAACTAAACTGGAAGCAATAAAAAAAAAGCAACCTTAAAATGTTTCCAAGCTGCTAACTCCTTGTAACAGAAAATTATAAGTAGTAAACAATGGAAAACATTAATTGAAAGCTCATCAACATACAATTTGAATTTAAGTATAATTTATTCATTTATTCTTGAAAAATGTTTCAACATTCAATGCAACAATTTTTTTTAATATCTACAGTATTTCAAGGTATATTATAATGTTTGAGATGTTTCTTTTCCTTTATTCAATTTTGTTTCGTCCAACATCACTGAATAGTCTATAGTGAACTTTTCGTCTAATTTATTATAGTTAATGTTTTCAAATGGCAAAATATTAACTGTTTCCATTAGATTTCCATGCATGTAACGGTTGTAAAAACAAAACATTTTCGATATATCTCTTTATGAAAACATATTCGAAATTGTTATTTGTATTAATAATCAGTTATTTGTACTAATAATCAGAAATTGTATTAATAATCAGTTTAAATACTCCAGAACACTAGCATTCATCATTGCATCAAAAAGCCTCACTCGTTCTACAACAGTGTTCTATAACCACTTGTCAGAATATTGGCACCTGTCCTATTCTCAGTTTGATGAAAACCTGACTAATACTTACAGGATTAAATTGCATTGAATTCATCAGCTCGTAACCAGTCTGCCATCAATTGCATGCATCTATTGATTACAACTGCAATCCAGACGAGCCACTATCGAAAGAACACTTCAACGCAAACGTACAAAAGGAAACCGACAGTACTGCACTTCAATTACACAATTCTGCCAATTTATTTATCTTTCATGCTGGCACAACCTGGAACGCACATACTCATGAACGCATTAGACACATACCTACCAACATTTGAAAGCCAAAGCATTTGAATCGACCAAGCAGAGCGCGGCCATTAGATATCAGCAAATGCAATTTCGTGTCGTACCAAATCAAATCAGGAAAGGATGTACCCGGTTTAATGGTTTCCTGTTTTGTCCCTGCGAGAGGCCGTGACCCGAACAAAACTCCTACCCATTCCTCTTCGATTCATTCAAAAGTGGGTTACGGTGGCATTGCCACAGTAAATTATGACCGTTTATTATGTCCACATTACGGCTTGGTGTCAAGATACACGAAGGACATGTACCTGTTAGGGGTGCATTATAGCAGTTGGGTTTGCAAAGCAACCACAGTCCATTGAAGTGGGATGTTTGCCCTCGAAGTTCACCTTGTCTCCGATAACAGAGTGTGAGCACAGACCGCACCAAAACTGATGAGTTCTGTGTCTGGGCAAGTGGCTGCTTAAAGGGTATCGAGGAAAGTCGACCAAAGCCTCACCAGCTCCTGTGTGTGATGGAACCGCACTGCAGAGTGAATACCTTAGTCAATGGTATAAAATATTTCCATTTGACCGAATTGACAGACAAATGAGACTTATGCATTCCACTCAACGAATTGTGTTCTATATGCTTTTCAGTAGAGCCTCATATAGCTTGGTAGTCTGGTGTAGGGCTGGGTCTGGTTTTTTTCCGGAATGTGTTGCCAAATTCAGTTTCAATAGATCCTGGCTTTAACATAGAGCAATCGTTAGTGAAGAAAAAGCTCTGTGAATTAGTGCTTGGGAAGCAAAGTACCACAAATGGACTACCAGTGAGCCTACCTAAGCACTGATCAGAGAACATCTCAAAGAGGATATAAACTTGTCACAATTGCACTTTCACCTGTCATATCCTTGAATCTCATAGTTCATTAAGTATGTAAATCTGTTGTCATTTCAAAGCTCCGAGAAATACTCCAGTATTATTTCAGTGGCCAACAGTGATTTGGAATGCACTCAGAAATTGAATGTGGTAACTCTTTGAAATAGTCAATCCTGAACACCAGAAGGAGCTCTCATGCAAGAGCTTTCTCTTGGCTACCATCTACTAGCTACCTTTTTGCCACACTATATGTATGTTGGGGGCATTTGCGGTCAGTCGTTTTGAAATTTGCTTCTATATTTAATTATGCAAAAAATACCTGCAAGGGCTAGTGAAATCACTCGAGCGAAAGTTTGTGATGCAGAAAGGTTGATAATTTCAGTGGGTAGCAGAGTAAGGGGCAATGAAAGGATTTGGCGAATGTTGAAGTCGACTCCAACGGTGACGACCGAGAAAAAAATTTCGGCTGTAAATTAAATAGTATTTTTGTTGTGGTATGATGAATCGCCTTTCAGATGAAGGGATTGTTGATGAGATGGTATGAGAAGCTAGCCATCTATGTTGAGTGCACTGGGACTTCCGGAAATTCATTTCGTCGTTTTTCGTTTCATGCTCTATGGATTTGCATGGCTAAAAAGCGAGCTTCGAAGTGAACTGCATTAATCCAACGCAGTCATGCGTTTTTCGGCTACGATCAACCAACCGTTAGAGGTTAATTCGCAGTTTTCAAACAGAGTGTTTGTGCTAACCGTTTATTAACAAAATCACTAATGGGCAACGAGTGCATTTGAAAGTAGGAAATAGCTTGACAATGTAATGTCTATGAATTGATTGAACTTGAATAGAATTGTCAAGTAATCTAAACTGCTCTCAATTCATCGAGATCTGCACAATATCCATGAAAAAGTGCAAAATATGAAAACTGCACAATATCCACAAATTGTGAAAGAAAAGGATGACTAGAAGCTAAGTGGTCAAACACTTTAAAAAGAATCCTTTCCTGGAAGAATCGATACTTCAAGCTGAGAGATGCTCGAAATCGCGCCAGTAGTTTGAACATCTACTCCTAAGTCGAAAAGGTTAAAGCCAAGCATATAACATTCAGACACCGTCCGAAATACCCTTTGCATCATTTTTCTGCATCGTATCCCTCAACTTTCATATTTCGACTATTTTCCTGCTAAGCATTCTTCCCAGCTCTTCTGTAGAGCACTAACATGTACTGTTATGAAAATTTCATCTGGCAGTCAAAGCTGTGTCAAATGCATTTCTCAAATATTTTCTATTTTCGATGATCTTTCGATTCGACACAAGGACGCACTATTGAAATGCGCAAAAAAGGTGGCTTGACTTGTTGGTATCTTGACTGATGTCAATTTTCAGAACAAGTTTTATTTATTCAACCAAGAAAAACGTTCAACCGACCAACCTAGATATAGAAAAACCGTTAAAAACCCTTCGAAATAAAATTATCTTTTGGGAAATGTCCTTCGTAGCGAAAAAATGTAGTTAACGTCTCCATGACTCCATCCAGTTGTAGCATTCTCAATAAGTTTTTTTCTCTCCGACGTAGACAACGATGGTGAGAGTGATTCAAAATGTATGTTTTATGTATTTACTTAAGTGTGCAGCTAGTTTTATATGTTTACCGTTATAGCTAAAGTTTTTCCATATACCGTCAAAGTAATACAAACTAGAAACGAAAAAGTTGTTTGGTAGCCTTGCTAATGTCCCTTCTTCGTCGTTCTCGTCATTTTGCTTGCTTAGTGCTAGCACTACTGTTGCTCGTGGTCGGTAGCATAAGAGAAGTGTTGAATGAATTTCTGAATGCTAGATGATGCTGCAGACAGTACTACTGCCCGAAGTATAGGAAACAGTAGCTAAAAAAATCAAACAAGAAAGGAAGAGAAATGTTTGTTTTCCGCTTTCGTTTCTTTTTCCGTCGTTCTTACGAAAAGTAAATACCATAACGATGTCATCTTCAATATTCCAAGCAACTTCGCTACACAGATACTGCTGTGGGCACATCATCGTCCGCTTCATTCATGGTGATGTCCTTTTCCAAATATTAGTCAGTTCATAGTGTAAATATGCTTTTCGAAATGTTGGCATTTCGGCTAGATGTAGTGTGTATCTATGGGTACGAAAAGCGGAATGTGAAAAGATGAAGTTGATTATTTGTTGTAATGCTAAAGTGCTTGCATAGTTTTGAAGTTTTCAAATTTCAACGGAGTTAGGCTTATGTCAGTCAATTGGTGGTATCACTCATTGTACTTATGATGGGATGAAACCTGATTGGTATTTGAAATCAATTTCAAATTAACAGCTAGTATTAAGTTTCTAAGGATGCCACACAGCTTATCCTATCTGAAAAGATTTAGGGTTTCTTTGGGGAAAAAATAATAGTCTTGAAGTACCCAACAAAACGCCAAACAAACAATCTTTGTTAGTCCCTTTTGCACGTCAAAGGCTGCTTTTTGTATTTAAAAAGTCAAAAAAGCGAAAATTTTCAAACAAATAATGGAGTCACCTAAATGCAATTGTAGGTTAGTGATAGATGTGCTTCATCTCTGCTTCAATGTGAGCTCAAATGGAGAATCTTTATAGATACCCTTATTTTGTCCACAAACAGCTCAAGAGCCTGAATGCCAATTTAAGCAACACATTATTTTTTGGCCATTTTTTCATTTCGCGCCAAATCAATTCCTGATGAACTCAATTCACCTGGGCTAAGTCAGTAAGATCAAATGCACTGTCATCCAATTGTGATTTTGTGTTGATAGCTGACTCCACTCTTTTATGTGATCTAACTATTAAGTGACAGCTAACAAAACACAGGCATTTAAAAATTGGATCTTTTCCGCATTTAAGCAGTTTGAACAGGCTGGTGAATGTGAAACCCAAAACTGTCTGTATATCGTTGGAACCAGCCGAAGCAGGCAAAATAATAAGTCAGCTGATAGTAGCTTTTCCTTATTTTTTCTTAAAATAGAGTTTTACATAGGATTAGATGCTTTACATAGGATTTCTTCGTTGAAAGTAGTGATGGGTTGCTAAATAGCAGACTGCTAGTTTTCAACTGCTATTTTCAAACAGCAATAGCAGCCTGCTGCTGTTTAGTCTGATAGCATGCTATTTATCTGGCATGCTATTGGAATAGCAATATAGCAAAGCAGACCACAGCATCGACGAACAACGACAAACAGCAACAGCAATGTCAACAGCATTAAGCATAATGAAATAGATATTAAGGTATGTTGCTATACGTTAACAATGGGCTATACGTTAGCAATGGGCATATTTCATATGATGTGAGCTTGCTATGCTATTGCTGTTTAATATGTAAGGTTTTCGTGATGCTAGTTTTTTACCATTCGTTGGTGTGCTGTAGCGAGTCTTTCGCTACCTGTACCTACGCAGATTGTTTTTCGTGCATTGTCCGGCTAACTGGGTGATACGAATTTATTGAATACGAAGATTATTTCGCATGCTATGTAATTGATTTATTATGCGTTTTCAGTTGGGGATTTTTGTTGAATGGATGGATTTTTGTCGAATGGATGGATTTTTGTTGAATGACAAAGAAAGACAAAATTAGTCGAAATGGGGCAAAATCGGCCAATTTTGGGTTAGAGTGGTTTAGGTCATAACGGGCCAAGACCTATTGCTGTAATACAAAAATTTGGGTTTTGTAGGGGAGTAAGGGGTTTTTTGGCAATAGTTTGGTAAAAACTGCCTTTACAACGCTTTCGATGATTGAAAGTGGTCGGGGAATACAATAGTGATATTTTAAGGACGAAAATTTTTTTGATAGGGATCATTGGGCAAAAACGCCCAATTTCCCCAAATTTTTTTTTTTTTTGGTCTATCATGAATTCGGGAACTTTTCTGATTTGTTTCGGGCGAAATTTTCATACAAGTCTAGGAAAAAGCACCTTAGTTTCGAAGATACGGCAAAAGTAGCTGAAATCGGCCAATTTTGGGTTAGAGTGGTTTCGGTCGTAACGGGCCAAGACCTATTGCTGTGATACAAAAATTTGGGTTTTGTAGGGGAGTAAGGGGTTTTTTGGCAATAGTTTGGCAAAATCTGCCTTTACAGCGCTTTCGATGATTGAAAGTGGTCGGGGAGTACAATACTGTTATTTTAAGGGCGAAAAAATGTTTGATAGGGGAAATTGGGGAAAAATGTCCCTATATTACAAAAATTTTTTTTTGTCCAGCTTGAACTCGGGGACCATTTTGAGTTGTTTCGGGAAAAATTTCAATACTAGCCTGGGTCAAAGCGGCCTAGTTTCGAAGATACGGCAAAATGAAATCCGCCGGAAAACCGTCCGGAAAACCTGTCCGGAAATTTACGAGACCGCAGGAAATAAGGTGTTCCTGGACTCCTGTCCAGCCTTTCCAAAGAGGTTGGTCCCCTAGTAGGTGCATGTTTAAAAGCGAAACATTTTTTTTATCATTTCTTAATAAAATTTTCGAAAAATTTCATGCTTCAGTGAGGCCAAGTGGAAAACCGACTGTTTTAGATTAACTATGAAAAGTTTGGTATCAGAGATCGACCGATGAAAAGTCATATAGAAGGCAATAGGGTTAACTGGGCCTATCTTAATATATTTGTCGACATTGGTAGTTTGAACGAATACAGGAGGTGTTTTGTGCATGTAATAAAATGAAAGTCAAATTAAACTGATTGAATTTGACTATTTGCCCTTAAATGGCTCCTAGATTAGAGAAAGACTTGACAAATAAGTGACCGACCATTGGAAAGTTGCGGACAAGCTGCACGGACTAATGACATCTTGCACCATCACCATTCTAGTCTGGGAACTTTGTGTCTGGTGGGTGGGAGAGGGCATGTCATACCGTTTCATTACTGCAAAGCGCATGTACTTGTATGTATATATGTACATACTTCAAAAAATACTAGCTAGTATTTTTGAAACAGGTATTTTTTGGACTCGTACTAGGAATACCTAATATGTGAAAATCCTAGAACGATCCAACTGCACTGAGAAAATACATGGCGCCAGACGCCATAATTTATAGAGTTCTGGCGCCATGTACATAGTCGATTTAGGGATTGTGATAAAATATGGCGCCACACGCCATAATACATGGCGAAAAGTACATAGGCCTCCACGCCATGTACATGGCGTGGCAGACTATATTACATGGCGTGGAGGACTATACTGTATGGCGTGGAGGACTATACTGTATGGCGTGCAGGACTATACTGTATGGCGTGGAGGACTATACTGTATGGCGTGGAGGACTATAATGTATGGCGTGGAGAACTATATTGTATGGCGTGGAGGAATAGTACATGGCGTGGAGGACTATAGTACATGGCGTGGAGGACTATAGTACATGGCGTGGAAGACTATAGTACATGGCGTGGAGGACCATAGTACATGGCGTGGAGGACTATAGAACATGGCGTGTAGGACTATAGTACATGGCGTGGAGGGCTATAAGCATAGCGTCTGCTCCTATGCACTATGGCGTGTGGAACTATGTGAAATCGATTATGTACATGGCGCCAGAAGTCTATAAATTATGACTTCTGGCGCTATGTGTTTTTTCAGTGCATCTGAAGATGATCCAGTTCACATCCAACAAAACGCCACGAGTCTTCTCAGTTCGATGCTCCGAACTGAAAATTCCCGAGGGATAAATAACTTCAAGAAGCTTGCTGACATTTATACATCTCCTCACACAGCATGGCTGCGAGTTATAATTGTAGTGCCATGAGCCATATTACATGGTTCATGGCACCATGTAATATGGCGTGTGGGGCCATAATTTCTGCGCCATGTAATTATGGCGCTGGGAGCTATACTGCATGGCTCAGGGTACTATGTACATGGCGTGTGGCACCATAAATGCTGCGCCATGTAACATGGCACCACGCGCTATGTAGATTCTGACATTATGGCGCTGGGAGCCATACTGCATGGCTCAGAGTACTATGTACATGGCGTATGGGGCCATAAATAATGCGCTATGTTACATGGCTCTGGGTGCTATGTGGATTTTCTTCAGTGTGTATTCGCTACCTTAATTACGTATAATTCACCCACCTCATGGCCCTGTTAGCCGGATAAATTCTCCCTATTTCTTCCGACACAAATTTCAATACCATATTACTTTACATTCGCACGCTTGTACATATATACATCATACATATGAGAGAAATGTATGAAATCTTCGCGCATTTTCGAAACCGCAATAGAAACATCGTGTAAAACAGGGAACCCAACAAACTGCAATTTGTATAGTACGTGAACCCGAGCCGGCGAGAAATCACATATGAAATAATATGTTGCACCCACTGAGATGTCGCACCGACATAACTAATAGCAGACTGCTGTTTTTTAGCTGCTATTTGAAGCTGCTATTTAGCAATAGCATAAGCAGTTGCTTTTGCTATTTGCAAACAGCAGTTTTGCCCATCACTAGTTGAAAGCATGCCTATCTTTTGGGGAGGAATAAGGTATGTCACTTTCATCTTAATGTTTTGACTCTTTGTATTAAAATTTCATTAATCTAAAAGCTGCTTCATATGATCGGTCAATTTGTTTGGCCAAAAAAGACACAATCGGCGTCTGCGAATGCTGTTAAAAAAACTCGTAATCCTAAATTTGCCTAACTCCTACACTGAGGGGAAGCTAAGTCTGGGCGATTTGGCTGCCAAAACGTCAGTCCGAAATGAGGATCCATACAGAGCTATGGAATTAACAGCAGCATCCAGTAGTTTTCATCTGGTTAGCTTGGACCTTCCAAAATTCGGTAGTATTCTGCTGGCGACTTTGTGTGAAAAAAGTTCTTGATCTCTTTGAAACCTGACATAATCAACACTGCAAAGTACCTGATTGATGACTCCGAGTTGAAAGTTTAGGATCCAGCTCTGACTTTCAGGGAAAATACTTACTTCTAACAAGTACTAAGTACATCCCTTGGTTTACGCTCAACGTGCAGGAACTAACCTGTCTCAATACATGCTTTTTGCTATTTGCCGCAATGTAAATGTTTAAGAGCGGTTACTATGCATATACATGTTGTCAGCAAACACACTGATAGCGCACCCAGATGTCAAGAAAACTAGTAATACACATACAAATATATCGATATTTATTTGTGTCACAGGTTTACATACACTTTGGGCTACGTGGTTCGTGGAAGATCCTGTTACTTCACTTTCTACGAAAAGCACATACGTTTCGTACAAACTTCCAAAACGCAGGGTTTCAATTGATACTTTCACAGATTCATAAATACACGGCCTTCTTAAATATACCATGCTATCACAGTCAAAAAAAGTTTCTCTCAACCCGGCAAATATTAATTAATGCACCACATGATCATCGCTGGCCCTCTAATAATCTCGAGATCAGTACAAATAAGATCGTGGTGGTTAAAACAGAATTTCATTTCCTGTTACCACCCTTCTACCAGCAACTGGTCATCTCCATTTCATAGGGTCCCATAAGGCTAAGAAGAAATGGTGCCCTTACCTAAATTCAGGCGCCTTAAAAACTTAACCGTCCCGGTTAGATATTTGATTACTATTATTCAAGACTTCTGCCATGGGCCCCAGGGCAAAACGATCTTTCTCACCATTGACCTGAATAAGGCCTATCATCAAATTTCAGTCGTGCCGAACGATATGTCTAAGATTGCTATCTGTACACCCTCGGGCTCTTTTTGTTCACCGAATTATTTTCAAATTACTTCATCGATGAAGTCCTTAATGAACGGAATTTATGCTTTATCTAATCTGACGCTATTTAAGTAGGTTCAACTTCCGCGATCTGCAAAGCAAAATTATGTTATCCATTTGCTTCGACTTTCAGTCAATTGCTCAAACTATTAGGTTTTGTCAAAAAGCTTACAGCCTTTCGACCTCCTCAGATCAGCCTGAAGCGATTTCAACAGCTAAACTTCCTAGCACGTTTTAAAACTTACGGAGACTTTTTCAGATTTTGAGCCACGATCTTTGCCTCTTCCTTCACATAGCTGAGATATTGCAGCCAGCTTAAGCCTATCTTTGCGGACTTAAGAAAGCTTTAGGCCACTTCAAGACTGGCCTCGCAGAAGCCACTTTATTCTGGACTCCAATGTCAAATTCGCTCTTTTCATAGACACTTCTTGTAAATTCATTGCAGCTACTCTGAGGCAAAGATGTCAACCTTTTTTCCGCCTCTCAGCCTTAACAGCTAAAATCGGATTCGAACTTATTGGAGTATTTACTGCCCCTGGTACTTTTCGAAAGCCCACTGGTTTACATTTTGCACATACTATAAGCCACTCACTGTTGCATTCAAGTAAGAGTCGAAAAAGGCCATCTAATACTTCTAAGTCATACATGTGAGTTTGTTTCTGGCATTTAGCATGGTTTAAGTTGCAATGATGTTACCGACACACTATCTCGTCCAGAAAAAATCATTCTTTGCAATAATCCCGAAATTTCTGCAATATCCTTGCTCCCAAAATTAGACAAAGTCTCAGAAAATGCTAAAGACTTTAAAAGACTCTTAGAGGAAACAATCAGTTGTTTATTCCAATGTTTTTATTTTAACAAATGTATCCAACCCAAACATTCGACTTTACATTCCTTCAGTATTCAAGAACAGGTATTATTGATCACTGCATTCAAAAACAAAACTGAGCTTACACTCTTTTAGGACGTTTCAACCTAAGCGTTCTGAAAGTAAAGTAATCCATCGTACGGGTCTAGGGTTTGAAGCTGGTACAGAGCTTCATTACAATTTTTTCCATCAATTTGAATACGAGTCTGGAGTGATCAGTTCCACGTCTCATTTTACCCCTGATTTAAATCAGGTACTTAATCAGAGCTCGGTGAAAACAAAGCTTGGTGCGTGGACCCTCGTTTGAACCTGGATTCGAACCAAGGACCCCACACGCAAGAAGCCAATGCTCTACATATTTTATCCTTTAAACAGATTCAACTCCTGCTACTCGTCATCACCAAGGAACTTGTTGAGGATTGAAAACCGGACTCTCTCAGGAAACAGCAGCCTATGAATAATCACAAAGCGCTGAACTCATATTTCTGTCTTGGGCTACAAACAAAAGTCTGGTGAAGACTTTTCTGACATACATCTCTCATTCTCGCCAACTACAAAGGTGTCACTCTATTATGTTTCGGTGGCATTACGCCGGCAGGGAAATGTAGTGGAGGCACTTGGAATTTTTTTGCACATGTTGTCCCAAAATAGTAAAAAAGATTTTTCGATTATCAGCTTGGTGTCCTTGAATCAGCTGGTCAGCAAATTCAGAATATATTTTGGACTAGTTATTACGCTCAGATCGTTCATGAATGATTGACCCAAAAAAAAACCTTTTTATTTTGGGATACGAACGAATGTTAATACTATTTCATGTCTCACCATAATTCTTATTAAATTTTTGACTACATTTTCAGCCTCGATTTGTGCTTGTACCCGTGTCCGAATATAAGAATAATGGTAAAAGGCACTAGAAATCAACAATTTGAGAGAGAACGCGCATTAAGATCTTAGTGAAATCGACATTAAACTAAATTTAAGCTAATTATGATTATTGGCGAGGTGTGCAAATGCGAGCTATTGGCAATGTTCGTGTTTTGTGACTTGTCATGCTGGTACAAAGCCAC
Source organism: Nemotelus pantherinus (assembly GCA_963978885.1). Classification (NCBI taxonomy): domain Eukaryota; kingdom Metazoa; phylum Arthropoda; class Insecta; order Diptera; family Stratiomyidae; genus Nemotelus; species Nemotelus pantherinus. Next base: position 45,762,629 of record OZ022265.1, on the reverse strand, counting down.
ACTGCAATAAGAGATTATTAGATTATAGGCTTGGCGGACATATCTTCACGTAGTTCAAAAAAAAGATGAACAATAAAAGCAAACTCTTATTATAAAAAATAATTCAAATAAAGACAAGGCGAACTCTTTAACAGTATGATTCTTTACATAATTTACGTAGTCTTTTCTTGATATTATATACTTAGTTAATCAATGACTATGATTGTTTGGATTTGGTCTTTATTCAATTATTATAGTTCTTATGGTCTTTAAGCTTTTTCGCATTTGAATAGGTTTAGGCAACGTTAAATGTTAAATTTGTCCGTGAATTTTAAGAATACTGGCTGGTTTTTCCGAAACTTTAGAAAGAAAATGTTTGGCTTACATTACAATTTACCAAGTTGAATGCCTTAATTGAAAGAAATGTTTTCGTACTGAGCTACTAAACTAACTAAAATGAATCAGTGAAGCATCTTAATAAATTGATCAAAATTTAGGCAAACGCATCACTTTACCCAAATGTTTTCCGCAAGTCTAGTTGCCATCATTCGAACTGTGTTTTTGATTCTTTTCTGGTCGACGGTTGTTGATATGTCTCATACGTTTAATAAAACAACGGCACAATTCGCAGTAGGCATTGTCGAAAAGTGTTATTATAATGTTTGGCGCAATATCTGGAGTGACAGTATTTGTTGTCAAACTAAAAATTTTTAAAGGTCCATGCTCCATAAAAATTAATCAGTTATTGCACGGAACCTTGTTTTGGCTCAGCCATCCCTTTCGACATAAGCTTTCCGCAAGATATTATTGTAGTTACTCCTAGTGATAATCGTTGTATTTACCTGGAAACAATTTTCAATCACAAGAAAATTTGTAGAATATGATGAGCTTAAAAATTTGATTGTGAAAACTATTTTTTAATATCTATTCATTGGTTTGGTAGCCGAAAAAAAATGTTTCATCGCTGCAAAAATATCCTGTCAACTACATTCTAATTATTATTCTCTCCAGCCATATCAAACACTCGAAACTCCCATAAAAACTTCCTCTTTTCAAACTTAAAACATTTGCTCTAAGTATTTACTTTGCGTTCAATCCATCCATTCATGTCTTCTGCTTGTTTTACGCTTCACTGAAACTAGTCTCTATGCTAGCACTAAAAAAAACTCATCGAAAAAATCAAAACCATGGTCTTTTTCGCATTTTCCTCCTTTTTCTTTTCGAAATATCTCCCTGAAAAAAATGGACGGAAACTTTCCTACCAGCCAAGCCGTGGTCTCAAAAACTCAACTCTCCGAACCGAAATTTCACTCCAGCCAGGTAGACAGACAGTCATGAGATATATATGATGGTATGTATATAAAAAAAATATTGTCAAAAGCACAAAACTAACATCTTCTTCAATATAACGCCCTACTCCTGGCGTTCAAAAGTAGTCAGACTTACTTTAAGGAACATTTGGGAATATTGAAAAGTCTTCGCACAAAATCGGTTCACTAGTGGTAGGAAACTTTTAACCAGCAAGATATGTATGGCGTCTGAGTCTACGCTCATAAAAGTTACCATAGCTGCGAAAGCCTGGTAAAGTTTTCGTCAAATTGAGTCGAACGGAGCGACGCTCCGGCCTCGAAATGAATGAATACTGTTACTGTTCTCGACATTAGTAATTTAAAGGCAAGACCAAAACTTTGACTTTTATAACTACACTAATAGTAAGGATAACGAATTTCTCCCGAAGACCGCTTCCATCGTAGTTTTTCATTCAACAACAGAGACGACCCGGAACATGCATCAAATGCCCTAGCGTGGAACGAATATGTCACCGAGTTAAGTCCTTGTTCGATTTTAAGCCGTTTTATAGTTGTACGTCGGCAGAATATTAACGCCCTTGGAAGGGCTTGCACACGGATACTTTCAAGATCGTAAAATGTCATGCTGGTAGGAGTAGTGTGTCAGGGATTGGAAGGAGTGAAGTGGATTTTATGTTTTATGGGACATCGACATTTCGAATGGCGTTATTTATGGTCCTTAACGAAATGGAACGTGAATTTAATACGTTATTTTAGAGCAAAGTCATTGAAAAGTCCGTGTAATGTTCCGGGAAAAAGCATCCGATGCATCTGAGAACGATTTCTGGATCCTAGATATCGTCCTCCATAAAATTCACGTCCTTTTTCGACTGACAGGATACTTTTGAATGTTCCTGCGATATTGATTCGGATTAAACCGGATGCTGTTTCAAAGTCCTGGATTGAAAATCTTTTGTCGTTAATTTTGCTTGAAATATGTTCTGTCAATATCTTCCTATGACACGCTCTCCCATCAACTCCGCGTCGTTCAACTGACATCTTAAACTGAGAAACTGCACAGCGTTGCCAACGTTAACTGAATTTAATGTGACGACCGACCGGATACATGTCGTTACGTCGCCAAGAATCGGGGAGGTTATAATGTGAGTGTACATAAAAGAGTCATTGTTCTATGTTCAATGAAGAGTTTTGTGTGAGTCTTTCTGAATCGCTCATGTATACTTGGAGTAAGTGATTGTTTGGTATTTCAGAGCCTCTTAACGATTTCATAACAGTAAATAATTCTCGCCATAATGTTTGTAGTGCGAAAATCAGGAAAGTATACCGTCGCTGTCTTCCGATCGCAATAAGTAACTACTCGGAATTCATGAGCCATCGACTACATCGGGTACCAACGCACAGAGCTGCTATAGCAATGCTTGTAAATCAAAGAATATTATGCATATCGAATCGGTCTTGGGAAGGACTTTCAGTGAGTTTACGCTGCTTGACCAAATTGCGTGAATGGAGCTCAAATCGCAATACGGATTATGGCAAAGTAGCCGAGCAATGGCTTTTCAGTTGCAAAACGTATTCCAAAATATAATTTTGTTGGATTTAGAAGGCAATCAAATTGTAAAATCTTTCCAATCCCCATATGATAATGCATATATTTTGGATTCAGAATAGTTGGTTGGTATCTTTTATGTGGCATAAATGTTTTGAAAGATATTTTCTTCTTACTTATAGCCATGTATTCATATTATTTATTTTTTTGAATGTATTATTGTGTTTTATAGCCATTCATAGTCACTTTTTGCTGAAAAAATTGCAGTTTGGTTGTTCAAAAGACAAAACCATTCTAAACCCTTTACCAACCGAAGTCTGAATATTGATCGTCTCGAAGCAATTTATCAGTCGGCTGATCTGATCTAGTATTAGTTTAGTCTAATTTTCATGGTATTCTCATCACTTATTATGAATCACCTTTTAAATGGATCTCAAGGTTCGCGTTTAATTTTTCAGGATAATTTCAGCTTTCACAATTTTAGCCATTTCACATATACATTAGCCCACGTTGGGCGCATGTATTTTTATCAGGAAAAAGACCTGAAAAATAAATATGAAAAGCTCATACTTGATAATATCCCATATGCTATCAAAAACAAATGCCTTCAGGTGAAATCGATATTGTTCGGATAACCAACAGGCGTGAATTTTCGGATTCATGGCAAATTTCTCAGAACTATATGTCTACTAGTTTTCGCCATAATAGTATAAAATGGTGCGCGAAATCAATACAACATAAATGTTTTATAACTGCAATACAAAATGAAGTGAAGCATCAAGCAACTACTAAAGTAAATACAAAACCCTAACGAGCAACAGATCAATTGGAAATCGAGTTCCATGAAAACTTTTCGTTTAAGAAGTGTACTTGAGTACCTGAATACATTTTGAAATTTAGTGATGAAAAAAAAGCAAATTGGATATAGGTTTTAAAATATATTAATCGAAAAAAAGCAAAATGTGCACTTTGGTAACACGAGTTAAATAAGCACAAAACGATTTTTCGATTAAAGTTAGCATCCGTGCCTAGCACAAGAACTTAATTTAGTGGCGTACTATAAGGACAATTAGTGTTTGGACAAGTTGTTTAGTGAATAGAGCACTGGCTTCTAGTCTAGATCTAATTGGGGGTAAAGTAAGGGGTGAAACCTACAACTTTACACTCGTATTATTTGTTTATTTGGAGAAGTAGATCCAGTCGCAAAATTAGAAGAAAGGGTAAAAAGGATAGGTGTTCGTTTGAGTTTACGTTAGATTGTCAGATCTTTTAGGTCAAATTTGATAGTGCATATTTAAATAGAGCTTTGATACCTCCTTTATATTACTATATTTTTGTACTATTTGTACTTTTGTATATTTATATTACTATATTTTTGTACTATTGTACTATATTAGAAATACCGTATTTTTTGACAATTTGCAATTTTATTTTTATACTCCTTGAATATTTTATTTGGCTGTTGGGGCATTTCACGTGAAGCGGACTACGAAAAGGTTCTAGATTTCGTGCATATTGTGCGTAATGGTACTTCTAAAGAATATGAACGTGGACACACAATTTTTTTTTTCTACGAAGTTTAGTTGCCAAGCTATGGGCTTCTGAATAATTGACGAAATTGATGAAAGGTTTTTTTTTTAAGCCAATTTCCAATTTAAAAAAAAAATCTTACAAACATTAAATTGGTATATTTAAAAATAAACAAAATTAACTTGGTCCAAATTATTCAAATTACGAGTCAATGTATCTACTTGCGGTTTCACACAGGAAAAAAAATCATTTTTCAAATATAATTTTAAAATTGATAAGAACAGCTAAATTTCTGTACCAATCTGTATATTTAATATTTGTAAGATTTTTTTTTTTTTTGAATCTCAAAATCGGCCTCCAAAAAACCTTTTATCAATTTCGTCAATTATTCAGAAGCCCATAGCTGGCAACTAAAGCTCATAGCCCATATGTTGGGGGATAAGTTGTTGCTGATATTATATATTCATATGCGGCACTTATATTCTTATTTGTGGTAATCGCTTCTCGTGGTAGTTTGAAGCCTTTCACCACGAATATTCTTCTCTCAAAACGTATTTTTCTGTAAATCTCAAAATATCAAAAGTATCACAATCCCACAAAAAAGATACAAAGTATTCTTTCCAATTTCGATGACTTACCTCATAAATCCATAAGTTAATCAATTTTCAAGCAAAAATGAACTCATCTCCCACTACAATGTAAATTATGTACCCTGCTTACAATACGTTGCTTGAACCAACCTCTATCAACATGTTTGTCACATTCCCTCAACATTGTAATACATCGTTGTTGCCATCACCGGCATCCCGTTGCGCTACTTTGCCTCATTTGCATTCACACTATTTTCTCTACGTATACCAAAATCACAATATAATTACCATGGCAAAGAATACTCTTCAGGCAGCACTCGACGACACTCTGCCAGGCTCGATGCTGTTAATCAATCAGAATATCAACCCCAGGAACCTACCGCACTACAAACGTTTCTACTCCACCCAGAGAATTTCCATTAAAATTGCCTGTCCCTCGTTTCTTCGCTCCTGCATTGGTGTAATTGTGCCTGTGTCACATAGGTCGTTCAAGGATTACACAAAGTCTGATTTTGTCAGCCCTTCGCATTCTCTTCAACTCACGTCTCACTACCGCTTTTCCCATCATTATCATCATCATGAGCATGTACATATAATAAAGGAAGAGTTGGCATATCATCCCTTCTGTTGATCGCTCGTCCTTCACATTTAACTGCTGCTCAGCGCCGAAAACACAAACAGGAGACACAAATCGTCCTTGTGCTTTTAAACGAAGATCAGGTTATGTATGCGATAAAGTAAAAAATCGTGTTGACTCGAACGCTAAGCACCAAGCCAACCTGTTCACTCCCTCTGCAGATGTGTGTACTCAGTTGATAATAATACTAACAGCCCTAACTTCAGAGTTATAGCTACAACAACAGCATTTCTTCCATTAACGGTTACAAGAAAGGCAACAAGCTTTGCCACTGCGAGAGAAGTGCTTTATGGCGTTGCAGACTACAACAATTACTTCTGAGAAATGTTGATTCCTGCAAATGACATGAAACAATTACATTGCGTAGTGAATGAACATACACGAATGAACGAGCGAATGAACACAGTTCTCCCATTTCTGCATCCTGTTTTCATCTCGATTACTACCGGATGTTGGGTTTTCAGTGTGCAGAAGCGTCGTTGTTTCCATTGTTTCAGCTAAGCTTGCTGCTGTTGATGATGATGCTGGTGATTCGACAGTTGAAAGAAAACCAAACAGAAACTAGTCTGGTTTGCAAATTCCCAAGAATCGTCTTCGTAACACAACCGCAACGATGGTTTGCAGTAGAACTAAAATATAGTGTAGCAATTTCCTGTAGTATTCTAAAGTGTTCCTTGACACATCTAATTAGTGGAACTCATTAATTTGAGTGGGATTAAAACAAAGGAGTAAAAAACAGGTTGATGTGATTGCGAAATGCCATTTGAAGCGAGAATTGTGAGCTTTTCACGAAGGTTGAATTATTTTTTTCTTTTGGACATCAAAGTTACATTTAATCATATGCTGACTTTGATATTCAGTTTTATAAGCGCTCTTTATGATTTTTTTTTTTCGTTGTAAAATCCTGAAAAGTAGTAGTGCTGCTCTTTGAATATTAAATATCAATAGAAATTTCCTTATCTATGATAACCTATTGAGAACGGCATTAATATAACTCAAGATACATTTTTACTATAGCACTTGCAGATTTCTCCTCAGGTACAATAAATTCATTTAAAAAAATCTTTTGTATATCAGCCTTTGAATGACTGTTTTCATTTCAATGAATTGAAATTAGTAAAAGAAATGATCTTGAAGTAAAGTATGTTTTTTTTTTTCATTTTTAATTTATTGTTGTTTTGTGATTGTTTTTAATAATAGTGGCTATTAATAATAATGAATAAAATAATATCGACTATCAATTTAATAATAATGACTATTAATTTTTGAATTGAGCAGATTTTACACAGCTTAAAGTATATTTAGCATAAAAATCTTACTTCCGGAAGCTGTACTATTTCAGTCGGCTTTATTATTTTAGCCAAACAGCCACTTTGTACATTACAAAATATTTTATATTAAGACGTGTACTGGGCTCAACGGACAGGCTATGATGGATTCGTTGTCAGGTTCATCAAAACTATAGATTCAATTTAATGCATATATTTTAAATAAAATACAGTTTTATTTTAAGAAAGTTTTAACGAAAGACATAAGTTTTCTAATAGCAAAATGACCTCCAGCGATTTTATTATTACTTCGGTTTATGTGGAAATTTTCGTTTCAAGTTTCGAGAAATTTTTAAAATGTGAACTTTATGCCAAGGAGAGAATACTGTAAGCGCTGCTTCGATTCCTGTTTCAGTGCGTTCCAGCAATGGATGCGTCCAAGTCAGTGAATGAAGCGGTAATGTCTCTTCACTGATTTAAGTAGGATTATTCCAAATAAATAAATCATACAATAAGCTCTCAAATACTACAGTTAACCTACAAGCTATCATCATTATCTTAAGCTTACGGATTTTGCATAAAAGCGTACATCCATAATTCATTTCCAACGTAAAATACAATAATAAAATTAACTTCCTTATTTTTCCTAGGGTAGTAGTTAAAACTAACAAGATAGTTGATATATATATATATAAACTTCGGGCTGCTTCGTTGGGGCTGCTGTTTGAGAGCTTCGAATGATGGAGTCTAGCGGTGCATTACGCGTAAGCTGCACGGACTAAGTGGGACTCATGGCTAATGCCACGTTCCCTTGCTTTACGGGCGTTGCGAATCATTCTTTTATCTATCTCTTCGGCACCGGCTGCAGCGTACAAGATTTTGTTTGAGAAAAATTTCCAAGGCTCCCTTTCTGAACAGTCCTGTACAATTGCGGAGAACACGACGCTCGAAAAGTCCGATGGACTTTATTCTTTATGTACGGGCGGTATTCCATATCTGAGCACCATATAACATGATTGGGCGGATGATCGTGGTGTATATTAACACTCTCACTTTCTTCCATGTCGGGGCGGATTTTCGAAATAGGGCACACATTATTCCAAACGCTGCTGTTGCCTTGTTAATGGCCATCTGTATATTAGAGCTGAAAGAAAGAAATGAATCGAAAATAATACCTAGATACTTAACCTTTTTTGACGGCGTGATTAGAATGCCATGTATAATGAGGCTGAGTGTTCGGAGAGATCTGGTTCTTCTGGAGTATCGTTGCACTGGTTCCCTGAAACAAATGAATTCGCTCTTTCTGGCGTTAATTTTCATTCCCCATTTAGGGTGATAACTACAGAGCTCGTAGATGTATCTTTATAGTTTGACTAAAGCCATTCTGGGGTTGTGGGCGTCACACCAAGCCAAGAGAGCATCTGCTTATAGATTAATTTGAACATTGGAGGGACTCGAAATGCCGGGGATATCATAAATGAAGATGTTAAACAGTATGGGGACAATAATAGAGCCCAAATTCAAGAGGAAACAATCTAGAGTTAGCACCATTATGTGTGCTGAACGCGCATCTATCACGAAGGAAACTGGCTAGTATCTGTATTAGATATCCAGGAATATCGAGGGAGATGAGTTTGTGGATCAGGCCGTTTATCCAAACAGAATTAACAGCCTTCTCAACATCAATAAGACAAGCCATAGTAAATTTACCCTCAGATTGGGATTTCCTTATGTCAGTCGTGAAGACTTGCAGGGCGCTAAAGGTGCCGTGACCTCTTTTGAAGCAAAATTGCTGATCAGGAATAATTCGTTTTTCTGTCACTGACTTACTGAGGGATATATATATCTCTCTTTCTAGAAGTTTCCTTAGGTTTGAGAGCATGGAGATTGGCCGTGTGTTCGAAAGATTTGTGTTGCCTGGTTTTTTGAAAATGGGGATAATTTTCGCCCGCTTCCATGCACTAGGAAAATATCCGATGTTCAAACAATTTTTAAAATTTATGGCGAGTGAGATGAAGAAGGAAAAAGGAATTTTTATCAGCATGAAATTTGAGACATTGCCTTCTCCTGCGGATTTCTTCGGTCTTAGACCGGTGACTGTCTCAACAAGTGTTGATGGAGTGACAAAGCTCGCATTCTTACTAGGGCAGTTGGATGGATTAGAAGGTGAGAACTCTGTCAAGCAAGAAACACTCTCTCTCACATCAAACTGTTCGACAATCCGAGCCACCTCCTCCGCAAAGGAGGAATCCTCACTGGCTTTCTCACCTGCAAAGAGTGTAGAGAAATGGTCTGCTGCAGCAGAAACAGTAGTAGTATCATCCAGGAAAGGTACACCATTAGCTGTGAAGATTGGGGCGTCCTTTTCTTCGGGTAATCCTATTGATTTTTGGATACATATCTATACCCGGTTCAATGTTTTTAGCATTCGCTCGAAGACTTTATTTAGATGTGATTTGGTTTTGACTATGATGAGGAAAATGGTGGCCCTCACTATAGCCTTAACACGCCTGTATTCATCGTTAAAGACGTTCAGTCGTCGATGATAGGTACGGGATAGGCGTCTTTTTAGGTTCCTGCGTCTGGAGAAAGACTTCTGTATGCAAAGTTCCTGGTTGTTCACAGGATGACTATTTGATCTATTGCAGAATGCAGAGCATCACTGATGCTTGTGATAGTCTGATCAATTTCAAAGGCGGAGAGATTTCTATCCTTCTCAATAATAATGCTCTCGAACTTAGACAAGATATCTCGTTGGAACGCATCCCAGTTGACGTTCCTGTAGCAGATAAAGAACTGAGGCTCAGAGGCTTCTTAATGCCATTTGCACAAGCAGATTCAGCCTCAAGGATCGAACAGCCAAAGGAGCCAAATTGAGGCAAAATGCTGACAAGCTGGGGAGAGACTAGAAAGAAGTCAATTATAATCCCAGACCTCCTAAATGTAGGTTCTAAGGGTGCAACAACGTTCAATTCTAAACATTAAATCTGTAGCCATCTTTGAAGTGCGCAACCGAAAGGATTATTTGGGACATTTCTCCCGTTTTACTACATCTGCTGCTCCGAAGTCTCCCTATCACTAAAACACGCCCTGTCAGCAAAAAGCTGATTAAGCTTAGCCCATTCAATGCTTCTTGAGTTTCTCCTCAACGCCGCATAAGTTGAAGGAGAACATCTAGTAATGGAAATGGTAAAGTGAGATCTCATTCGATACGCGCCTTTCAGTTATAGATTTAACTATTGCATTTGATTATTATTGATATTGACATTCACAACCGCACTTCTGTCAAAAGCGACGAACATTGGAGAATTCTCAGTGTTTTTAAGTCATTAGTCCTGCTGAAATTACAAAATAAAAGATATCTACTCTAGAGCTGCTTCTCTTGCTACCCGAACTGGTGCAATGGAAGTTAATATTGCCACGTACCAGAAGTTCAAATCTCTCTGATTTAGCGTTCTGCACCAGGTCCCTCAGCTCCTGTGGTGGTAGTTAGAGCAAGGAGTCAAGTAAGCTCAGGTGACAATCGCGTAGATAACCTTCTACTATCGCGGTACAATACGATAACCGCTGACAAGTCCCAGCTTGAAAACTGTCTGAACGTGGTAGAATCAAGCAAGGACTAGAACATTGCGTTCATAAAATCACCTCAAAATCGATCCTCTAGACCAAAATACTGCCTTACTAGAACAGAATTTTATAAAAAATTATGAATAATTTAAGAAATTTGTTGACTGCCAGGGAAACGTTTTGCCATGCTTTTTCTTGAGCACAAGGAAACCCAAGCGCATGGAGCTCGGTGCTATCGACTTGATTGCTATATTTGAATTTTTTCACAAATTCGACAACTGTCAGAAATTTTCCTTTACCTTCATAGAAAAAACTTAATTTCCAGGCTCTTAGCGCCCACACTGGGCGCTACTATCAACTATTACTTACATCCTTTCAGAAGTGATGTATATCGCGTAGTTACAACATTTTCATTAATTAAAACTTATGAATCAGGTTAAACGATAAAAATTGCTTTGATTATGATATCATGTCCCTTTATTATTTTTGACATATGACAGTCCAATACTGAATAAATCAGGAACATGCACTCAAAGTTTTTCAAACGAATATAATTTAATAAAACTTGAAACTATAACAACAAACTCTAATATTTTGAAACTACTTCTTCAACCACTTCCACGATAAACCATAATCCACCAGGAGAGCTGTCAAACAAAATTAAAACAAGCGTACATCCATATTGATAACTCCACCACATTCACATAAGCTCGTACATACATCACTTTGGCTAATTCTGTTTAATTATTAATTACATATAAGCACTTGCCATATTTTAAACCGGTATGCTATGAGAAACGCTTACATAATTCTCATCGTGCAGTTAACTTCCACCTGCGCTAGATAACCGGATTTCGTCCTTATGGTCAGTTTATTCATAACATAAAAGCCAAACTTTACACAGTCGAAAATCTTTTCCTTTTAATTTATGGAACCAATTAAGAAACGTATAGGGATCGAAAAAGATCTACTACATCCGACGCCCGCACGAGGCATGTGCGCATCCTGAATATCCGTCCTAACATATTTACTACACTCTGCTACTTATGCATGGTTCCTCGGGAACCCGACGAAGTTTTCAAATGTTTTCGCTCCTTTGAATTCGGGAAATATTGAAACATACAGCTTGTTGTATAGAAACGGGCCAAAACATGTACGAAAATCCGTTTCCTGACATGCTAGCGTCCGGAATTTCAAGCCCGGAATGCAAACCGGTGTATCGAATATGGGATTGAATGGAAGCCGAGCACAGAAAATTCCTTTTTGATATGCTATTTACCCGCTATCTTTCAAATAGATTACGGTTTAACTAAATAACTCGAAAAGCATTTTCTCCGGGGAAATTTATGATTTCACCTTTGGAAAATTTAATGAAGCTGCTGCGTGTGGGATTCATTTTTCTGTTGAACGAAAAGAGAGTAATAAATATGGGAATGGCTAAGATTACAAAAGAACAAGGTATAGAGCGACGGAACAATGGTGGATGAAAATTGTTTATTGTCCTCGTCTGAATTATTCTTATGAATTATGCTGTCGGTTCGGGTCCATGGCCAATGAAAATGTTTTGGCAACAAACACATTCTAGCGTAAGAAAAAAATCTCTTGGAAACAGGAACATGTAAAAACAGCTTCATTTTCCAGAGTAGTTCCATTTCAATCAAATTTTTCAATGTGTCAGCACATTTCGCTCATTAAAACAACCATCAATCTGTAATGAATTCCAAGTTTTCATGTTTTCGCTAACAAGCATGAATTGATTGTTGCTTTTCCTTGCTTTTACTGATAGATTTAAAATCATTAACGGCCGAAATGATGTATTACCACTATAATTTATGCCATCGTTAGCGTAATTATCGCTGTTATGGACGCTTGGCTAGTTCCGGCCGTTTATTTGTGCAGGCTAGTTCGGAACATCTTTGATGATATAGAAGCTTTCACGTCGTTATTAACACCATATTCTCTCTTATATTAGAAATAACTCAAGTTTGAACAATAGCTGTCAATTATACGCTCAGTCCGGTAGCTTGGGCGATATTGTTGGAAGTTGATAGCATTCCCCGAAAAATTATGCTGAATTTACCCGAAGTAGGCTGTCGTCCTGTTGCTTGACTTTCAGGCATGTCCACCTGGTCCATTCGGAAGTGCAAGGAGAGGACGATGATGATGAGTTTGTGCTCCATCGTCGGTCGTTGCAATCAATCATTTGTCGTTTGCCATGTACAATATGATAGTATTTTGAGCTGCAATTAATTTAACGGTTCAGAAAATTAATGTTCATTGGAAATTCTAAAAGTGCAATTTTTCAATGATGAAATCAGAAGCAAATGATTGTCAAGTGGTTCGGTTTAACGTTCTCACGCATTTCGTCCTGTGAATAGAGATAGTATTTTGTGAAAGAAAAAATCAATGTCAACCTTGTCATATTTAAAATAAGTTAGAGCTCATTATTATGAATGAAAAACTGATAACAGAAATAATAACTTAAAATTATATTAAAATTAAATCGCTAAAAATAAATTTTACAACATGTTATCTCAAAACCTTTTTTCTTTTCGAGTTTTGCAAGACTGCCGTTGCCATCGTTGATGGTCCTGTCACTCGCTTTGAACTAAACAACTATGCCCAAATTTCGCCAATTTTTACACCAAATGCTATCTTCCCATAAGGTGAAGTAGGGAGTCTCACTCTTTTTGGTCAGGAGTATGTACACCAGCATCTTGACACCCAGCATCTCCCAATCCTGCATTAGATCATTTAGGTTCTACTCTGTAGCACTTTTACAGCCATTTCTAGTCACAAAACCCACGATATTACCACTTCCACTCTGGAACTGGTAATATCGCGCTGCAAATATTCCCTATCTTCATTATTTCTAAGCAACCTGCTTTTCGTAGTCCAGACAACTCTTGAACTACACTGAAAAAACACATAGCGGCAGACGCCATAATTTATAGACTTCTGGCACCATGTACATTATCGATTTCGGGATTGTGATAAAATATAGCGCCCCACGCCATAGTACATGGCGAAAAGTACATAGGAGCAGACGCTATGCTTATAGCCCTCCACAACATGTACTATAGTCAAAAGCTGTGGCGGCATATGGGAATCAATGTGAGTGGGGCTAACCTGCAAAGACCTTACTTATATTAGAAATTCTAAACAGTTAGACACTTAAACTAACAGTTAATCTATACAATTCAGTAGCAGATGATATATTTTAGAACACTTCATCATTATATATTAATTTTGACTGGTTTAAACTGGATTATAATTATATCCCAAACTATGCTATAACATGAGGATCATATATGGAATTTTTTTTCCTTATGATTAGGCTGTCTCAATTTCAAACATTTCTTATTGCATTAACAAATCAAGTCGTAGGTTGCCATATGAACTGCGTGTATTTAAAACATTATAGAGAATATTCGCTTGCAGGAATATTTTATTAAAAAGTCACTAGAAAAAATTAAAAATCGTCATCATTCATATAATTTATTAGTTTGGTTGCTTCTTTTATTATAAAAACGTCTCAAGAATCCCATTGAATCAAATCGAAGCAATAAATTAGATGCCCCAGGCTTTCAAAAATAGATTATACAATTCGGAGATTGAAAATTCCAGCAAAAAACCATCGATCTTGGAGTGCTTGAGCCAACAAAGTGTCCAGACACTTATTCACACTCTCGCAACAGGAATTAAAGAAGTGCTTAGAAAAAATGGCCCAAAGCTTTGTTGAACTGAATATAAGAAAAATTCGCAAAAAGTCTCGTTAGGTTAGAACTTACAATACATTAAGCTTCAAAAATCGTCATTGGCTAAATGTTGAGGCTAGTGCTTGTTCGGGTCACAAAATTTCATTTCCTAAAGTTTTGTCGGAGAGTGTATTTAATAATTTTGACATTTTACTACCGCAAACAAAACGTACATGAAGAGGTTCAAGCAATAGACAACTGAAGCCGTATTACATGGCTCATGGTACTATGTAATATAGCGTCTGGGGCCATAATTTCTGCTCCATGTAATTATGGCGCTGGGAGCCATATTGCATAGCTCAGAGTGCTATGTACATAGCGTATGGGACCATAAATAATGCACTTTGCTACATAGCTCTGGGCGCCATGTGGATTTTTTTCAGTGTACAGATTTGTACCAGAACTACCTAAACTCATCGTTGCAGTTGATAATTTGAAGTAGCCACCACTTCAAACAGGTGCAAGGTTCGTCAATGATGCTTCTCAATCCGGTCATCCGCTTCAATCAGGCCTGACTCTACGATCATCCATTTTTTAAGCGAACCTCCATTCGACTACTGCCATTCTTAGGCCTCTTGATTGCTGATTGGTTATCTTCAGTGCTATATTTTCGCTGCTAGTTTTTTGGCCAAGCTCTGCTCTACCTAATTTTGAAGAGCATACTTTTTCCTTTCTTATGAGCCGTTCGATCATTCTATATCTCCTCCGCGAAGTGGGATGCTTTTTCGCCAAGCCTGCAGACAATGCGCAGCGCCACCTTGCTTTTCTATCCTCTTTGCTTAGCCAGGGCTTGTTTCTCTTCTGGAGTTTAGTGCCTTTATCTCGCTCAGAAGATTTAAAATGCGATTTTTCCGCTTTCGCCGAAACTACGCTCTCCGGACTCGAGTCTACGTTTACTGTTGCATCCACGAGCATTCGTTTTGCGCCGCTCGGGTGACTGTCAGTGGATTTGTCTGTTTCCATAAAAATTGCTGGTAAGGACGGGGACCATTATAGCTTGATGCTCCTGCGGAAAGGTTCCAGCACCGGCTTCAACACCTCTTTTTCTCGATAGAACATTTCTAGCAGTACATGCTTCAGTAGCCAAGCGATTGACATCCAAATCATTGTAGTCGCTGGACCTCGACGACCTGGTGCCTATTTGCTCAACCCTGTCGGCCAATGTTCAAACTGTAGGCATGGTTCTTTGGATTTGACTTAGTTCAGATAATTTACTGGTCTTACGTCCAAATTAATAACACAATATGCTTCATCCATTTACTTTTTACTAGTTACAGATATATTTTTTAAATGTCGAATTTTCTTTTTGGTTCAGATTTTAAATAGGTATGGATATTTTTGAGCAAACTGGGTAGCACACTGGTTAAAAGTATATCGTACTGGCGTAAATAAGTACAAAAGTTTACTATCTTGGTTTTAAGGTAGATTCAAAGAGTTTGCATGCTTTTTTGCATACTACGTATGAAAGTACCGAGCATGCAAAAAGCAGTAAGCCTGCAAAAGACATAAATATGTGTTAGAATTTGTTCGTGCTGCTTATATATACTCTGTGAAGCAACGCATTTATTGAAACAATAATTTTACTGGAAAGCGACGTGGAAAGAAATAAGCTTTAAGGTGCTTGGTACTTGAACTCAAGCAATTTGCAAAACCTACATGAAAATGCTGCACTCTCAAATTAATTCCGCAATAAATATCAATAGATTATATTCTTAAAAGGTCAAACCAATAACAACAAATACAAGAAAACTAGCTACAACATCCATACCCTAAGGTTCACATCCATGTCCATGTAAACAATATCATGAAAATTCAATTAACTCAATTTTACTTAAACAGTATCTCATCCGCAATCGACTCTACAAACATAGTAATATTCATAATAATGTCCTCCACGGCCAATAAGCTACGCTACTATTTCAACACTCGGTCGCACAAAGAATAGAGCAATAAAAGTACTTAACATCCTCGATTCCACACAAATTCGAAGAGTCTTCTTCAAACACTCGTGTTGATACGACAAACACTCATAAGCTTCCTTCTTCGCATCCACTTCCACACTCGACTTGTCCTGCAAACAGCGTCTTAAGTAGATACGACATATGTACATACGTATCATTATTTTTGTCATCATCCTCATCAGTTTCACCTTGTCGTTCGACTCGTCCTCGTGCCAACCCAATTCGAATAAAACGTTCCGAATGATATGCTCTTGTTCCTGTCGACTTTCATTTCACTCATAAAACGATTACAGACTGCTGCCGCCGCCGCTATCATCGACGGTTTCGCAAAAACCGTTTCCGTTTCATTTCAGTCAACATGCCATACACATGATTGGCAACGGGTGCAAGAACTGGGGCTGTACCAGTCGCAGCCTCAACTCCTGCATCTCTGAGCCACAAATCCTCAAAGCTATGATCTGCAAGAAAGTTGCGAAGGCGGGTCCCGGGACTGTACAAACGACAAAGATTATGATTCGACTCCTGTCTCCAATTAATCGATATGCTGTTGTCTTACCGAGCTGGCTTTTCATAAAACTTTTCATCTGCTCCATCTTGAACGGCATTATCTTTCGAACTTTAATCTCATAATCTCGTCATTGCGATTCAGAGATGTATTCTCAACTCTCGACTCAAGTTTCAGACAGGGGATTTCTCAAGAGTTTGAACGTAGTTCATCGTTGACATGGCTTCATTTCGTGCTGGTTGAAGTAGTCTTTTGCGATCGATTCGATGGATGTCTTCCAAAAAATTAAACCGGAATCCTTTCGCTCTACAAGGATTACCTCGTACCTTCTTCGATCTGATCTCGTTAACCTAATTAAAATTTTCATTTCCTCTGACGTTTCCGGATCCTTTGAGATTTCAAAAGGGTTTGTTTATCTTCGAAGATGGGAAAGGCATTCGAATCGAGCAACTAGATAATTGGGAATCCACTTGATTGTCAGTTTGTCTGTTTGTATCCTTGACTTTAAATTAAAGGAAACATAGACGAAAAGTTAACAAAAGTCAAAGCAGTCTTAGAAGCCCAACAATGGTTTGAAGATTTCAGTTATCCTTTGTGTTATTGAGTAAGGTAGCTGGAGAATACAATGAAATTAGATCAAAGCTGGCAAGAGCGTCATTGTTTGAGAAAGTAAGCTTCTTAAAAGCGATGTAATTGTATTATGCCCAAAAAAATCACTTCATGGACGTCTTTTTAGAATCTTCTTAATATTTTCAGGAGAACGGGATACGCATTGAATTTTATTTAAAGTTAATCTTAAAAATTTTCTAATATAAAGTCGCAATTCATTTTTAATGACTACATCTGCTATTCGAACCGACAATCTTAATAATTATATCGATTTCTCTTATATTTTCCAGATGACGAGAACTCCCATGTGCATGCCATTCTAACTCATGACAATCTTCTTGACGGCACTATAGACACGGCCACGGAGAACTTCTACATCGAGCCAGCTCAACGATATTCCAGTGAGCTGCCTGCGGCCGGTGTGCATTCAATTGTTTATAAATTAAGTGATGTTAAAATGGATAAGCCTCTATCTTCGTCGATTCACTTGACACCGTCGTCGATGTCGACATCGTCATCCTTGACAGATCATGCTGAACATTGCGCCAGCGAGCGATTACGTCGAAAACAGTTTTTTGCCGGGAGAGACATGAACAGCAACAACCACAACGTCTGGGGTAGTGATGTGATTGTGGATAGCGAGGAGCAGCAGGAAAGATATCGGTGGAAAGGAATAGAAAATCCCCGCGAGAAAACTGAATCCAATGTTCGACGAAATTCGAAGGAAGATAAGGATGTGTCATCAGCAACGATACTGTTACATAGTCGGCATAAAAGATGGCTTCCGGAAGAGGTAATGATTTTTCCATATTAAAGTAGAATAAGAGAGCGATAACGATTTGTCAAATCGAGACTAAATTTAAAGAGGGTTCGGTTTATTTAAATGACATACATTGCTTAAAGTGAGATTATGTTCATACAATGTAAATGATGAAATTCTTCAAAGTTCTGATTTTATTGGAAACCATTGAAAACCTTGGGTAGCTGCTGTCTAGTGCGTGTTGTTCCTAGTTCATATCCAGCCATGAGCACTCAACTATGATTACCATGGCTACCGGTTAAATTCGAACGTATCAAAACTGATACGTTTTTTGGTAACGAACGAAACAGATACAAAGATACAACAAACTTGAAAATTTTATATAATTCTGCATAAAACTTCTTAAATACCTTTTAATTTAACTTTAATTCAACTAAAATTCAAGTATAAAATTACATTCCAAAATTGAATTCTACGTACAACATGAACCACTGTGATGTATATTTTAAACTTTAAAAATTCATATCTAATTGCTACTATTCTATGGGGCTGCTCGAGGATATAACATTATGGGCCCTATTCTGAGAATCACCTCACGTGACGAATGAAGTGATTCTCTTGATTTCGTATTCTGAGAGTCACGTGAGGTGACTTCATCTCATCTCAAGTGGCATTTTCGATCTGTCGGCTATTCCGAGAGTCACATGAAGTGACGAGGTCACGTAAAGTGACCGGTGGTCAGAAGTGATATAAATTGATATTTTGAAAAAAAAGAAGGATTTTGACGAAGTTTGGATCGTGAATCATGAAGAAAAAGTAAAAAAAAAAGATCTTATTTTTCAGATAATTTATATATTTTTATTTGCATAATGCGGTTAAACTCGACTACGTGTTCGCCATAGCCGTAAGCCGTTTTCTGATAAATTTTTGGCTCGTATTAATTCGTGTTAATTTTCGGGGTGACTTAAGTTTGATTGGTGGTTTTTCTGGCTTCGCAACTTACCTGCTGCTGCTTTAGAATTGCGAGGGTTAACTTGAAGTTCCTTCAATATTATTAATTAGGGTCAAGTCAAAGTGCTCCTCCCATGATGTAGTAGCTGTTTCCGCTCCCTTTTTGTTCACCAAACTCAAGGTTAGTTTCAATTCCATCAGCAAAGAAGGGTCCTATATCTGATTTTTCCTCAATACGAACCCCCGGACAATCCGTAGACCCTTTGCGAAATAACTTCTGGTTGTTTTAGCCATTGGTTTTGGAGCAAGCTTTGCAGACTCAACATTTCGCGATCTGGATCCCATGGACCTTTTGGTTTGACAGACACGCAGGGTCAATTTCTCGACCTCATACTTGATATTGTCATTTCAGACCTCTAAATACGGCAGTGTTTCTTCATTTGTGGTGAGGAGTATCGACAGTCTCGCCAATTTTAGCAATCAACCAATCGTTCGTAGGGAGATCAAGGTCGAAAAGTTAAACAGTCTCCAGCATATCTACTGAATGAAAATGAAAACTGGGAATCTATGCAGTGCATCTATGCCAACCGGGGATATCGTCCTTAAGCACCGCTTTTAATTTGAAGGCTGTCTTGAGCTCCAATTCGAATGTCGTCTGCTTATAGAAATCGGTCAAGCGGCGGTATTCACATGCCACCAGTCTAGCACGTGGACACCAGCCCGCGTCATTCATCATAGTTGGAGGCTTCGACCTGGCTATTTGCACTTTACAAACAGACTCTAAAAATCACTTGCCTCATCTTCAGCCAGGCATCAGTAACAGCCAAAATAAGATACTTGTTGATCATTGCATTAATGGATGGAGCAGGTGCCTTTATTTTAGAATGTGACAAATTTGCTTGCCGTGATTCTTTTGAGTTTTTCCTGGTTCAGGTTTTGGGTCCAGAGTACCGCAATTCCTCCATGTGGCGGTAGAACGAGTGTACAGGAAGTTAGGAGAGCTAGCTCATTCGTCGTATCCCCAATAACGACAACCAAATTAGCACCAGAGCTATTACCTTTTGTCTGTGTCTAAGAGGCTGGCTCATTTGCCAAATTCCCATTTCTCGTGACTTTGTTTGCTCTTCACGACAAAGCCGAACTCGTCTCTTCTGGGCATGGTGGTCTAACTCCCGACAAGTTTCGATTTATTGTTTTATTATTTTCCTTTGTAAAATGCCCCCACTCAAAGCTGCCATCTCAACCTAAAAGTGTAGTCACTTTGATTATCCCACGGTTATTTATGCAAGCAGAGAAGCCATACAAAAGTTGGCACAAACCCTTTCATGCCCACAACCGGATCTGTGCTGAACCTACGCCACCAACAACTGAACCTACGCCACCAACTTAAAGGCGACAAAACTTAGCTCAAGCACACTATAATAATTTTCGGTATGCAAAAAAACCGGTTGTTATAAAGAGAGAGTCTAGATAAGAGTTTAGATAATTAAGTGCTACCAAGGGTCCACACCAAGGAGGATACTTGCTTATATTCTAAAGTGGCAGCATAATAAATACGAGGATTGATCAAAAAGTAGTGATAATCGTCTATTTCCAGTTTGCATATTATTTTTAAAAAAAAATTAGTACCTCATATACCCACTAAGCCAGGATTAAAAAAAACATATGAATATGCCACGATTCCAGCGAGGTACATTCATTTGAATCCGAATAGTCGAAGAGAGAACATCGAAATGGAGAAAATAGAAATTAGAGTGGTCATTGAGTACCTGTGTTTGAAAAAAATTATCTACTGAAGACATAGTTCGTGACTTGGTGGAAACACAAGGGGACTCTGTTGCTCCATATTCCACCGTTGCATGTTGGACCAAGAAGTTTAAGCTGGGAAGAAAATCAGCTGAAGATGCATACCGCGATGGACGTCTATCCACATCTCTCACTGAAGACAACGTGAAAAAAGTCGAAGATGTCGAGTTGGCAGATCAAAGAATGACGATCAGGCATATAGTTTGAAGTCAAAAGGATCTTGTATGGCAGGTTTAAATGAATCGTTGCCAACGAATTCCATCTGAAGAATGTCTCTGCACATTGGGTGCCGAGAATATTAGCCAACGACCAAAAGGAGAAACGAGTCGACATTTCGAGGGTGAATCTCGATAAGTTTCAGGCAGATCTGAAGAAGCTTTTGTCACGTTTCGTAACTAAGGACAAGACCTGGATCCACAATTTTCATTCAGAAACCTAACAGCAATCGATGACCTGAAAGCAACCCTATTCACCGATGTCGAAGAAATTCAAGGTGTCGAGTTCGGCAGGGAAGTTTATGCATCAGTTTTTTGGGACGCTGAAGGAATTATTATGGTGGAATATTTGGAAAAGTATGTCACTATATCAGGCTCTTACTACGCACACCCAATATGAAGATTGCAGGAAGCTATTGAGGAAAAAAAGACGCACCAAACTACGATCTGGAGTGCTGTTTTATCAAGACAACGCACCGGCTCACACGGCTGCAGTTGCGATGGCTACAATTCAAAAAACAGGATTCGAGTTGCTTGAACATCCACCCTATTTGCCAGATCTAGCTCTCAATGAATTCTACTTCTTTCCTCGGCTTAAGGAACACCTTCGGGGCAAGAAATTTGAAGATAATAGCAAAGTGATGGCCACTGTTGAGGCGTTTTGGGAGAGTAAAGACAAAAAAAGTTTTCTAAGGGTATTGTGGGTTTGGAAAAAAGATGGACTAAATGCATAAGCTTGTTTGGAAACCATATTGAAAAATAAATATTTTTCTTAAGTCTAATCACCTTGGTTTATATTGATTATCATTACTTTTGGATCAACCCTCGTATCGAATATAAACTGTTGTTTATTTGAAGCTTGTATCCACTATTACTTTTTCTTTTGTTTTACGATATATTCATTAGTATCCTAAATTTATCGTTTTTTTTTCAAAAGTTTACACATTTTTCATGAAATTTATACCTATTGAAGAGATTGATACATTTTTTATCAACGTTGCATATATTTATTATTATTTAATGGTAAATCTGATAATTAAACTTTTAGTCGATCTAGCTGCAACTAAGCAACTAATCCAAATGAAGACTAAAGCGAGTCGTGAAGCTAATTGTTTTGGTTATTTTTGAAGTACCTAGCAGCTCCACGACTTGGACCTTAAACGAATTGTAAATGAACATCTTACTCCATTGGATGCCACTGAACGACAATCAAACAAATTTTAACTTTTGATAAGAGAAATTTGTTACCTATTATTACGCAGAGATAACTTAGTATGTGAAAAAATAATTTAAGCCGTAGATTTTTGAATGTACATATTATCATATTATCCATTAATAATTCTAAGTTGGATGCTCTTTTTTGAATGAACATCCAGAAAGCAATTTGGACGAGAAAACCATTATAATTCGAAGTAACCGTGCTCGCATTCAAAAAACTTCGCACAAACGATTTGAGCTATCTTAGAACAATCTTATGACAAAAAGCGCAACAATATTATTCTAATGTGCATTTTTCTGCACTTTCATAGTCTCGCTCCCCCAAACAAAACGGTCTTCCATCATAAATTATTATTCTCACCGATGTAATTCTTTCAACCTGTCTACCCACGACAGTGATTTTTTTCGTAAAGTTCGTTTTGTTTCCCCATTCCAGTTTTCAGATTTTCAGTGTACATGCTCTTTGCATAGCAAAGATCGAGTAGAAAAGTTAGCAGCGCGTACACAGGTAGCTCCAGTAGATACGATGTCATGCCAAGTCAGACTAGATGATAGATATCCTTTGTGTTCATTTCCTGATTCTAGGCTAGGTCGTTGTTAAAAGTTGTCGATGTCGGTAGCAGCATTGGCAAGAAGTATCACAGACGAATAAGAGAACATGTGTAAGCTTCCGAAACAGAGAGTTGATTTTTGGAAGTTTTCGGAAGTTATGCGTCAATGGTTTCGTTTGCGAATTTGTACGTTGTTTGACTTGTCTGTCACACGAATTTCTGTATTTACAACAGCCCCGATGCTAAATATCTCTGTGATGTCAACGTAACTGTACTAAAAAAAACAAAACATGAATTCAGTTGACCTCGATTCAATTGGGATGGTAACATCACTAACATGGAAACAAAAGAAAAGTGTGCTGTTCAATCACTGGAGATAAAGTTTCGATACGAAAGGAAGACGATCAATCACTATTTTTCAAATCGGTTGGAAGGCACTTTCAGCAGTGCTTGGTTTTGAAAAGTGATAAGTTCAATGCTTGATAAGACATTTGACTTCAAATTTGATTATATTATCAGGTATATCTAACTTTTAGAAATCAGAAAAATAAGTAGTCGTTAAGTGACACGGTTGATAAGGTAAACAAGAAAAGATAAACGCAGAATATCAGTTGGAAATGTAAAAAATTCTTGAATCTACCTCAATAACGGACTGAATTTTATGAGTGTTATAGATTTTTGCTTGAAAATGATCATAAGTCTGTATCTATCAGAGTGTCATGCTCAATTAAGCGGGTTTGGCATCTTTAGATGTGTTGTTCATGAAATTTTGTAGGAATATCAACTACGTCTGGTGAATGATAGATACGCTAAAAATAAGTTAAAATGTGTACAAAAAAAAGTTTCTCGGTCTAGATCAGTGTAACGTCTTATATGATCGTTTGTTTGCGCTAAGGTACTAAAAAACGCCTTTTAGTAGATGAAGTTAGTGACATAGAAGCAACCAATGTCTGTAAAAATTTAAAATTTACTCAACTCAAACTGAATCCAGTCATGAAAAAATCCAAAGAAGAATTATGCAATGGAGAGAAAGAATAAGGCGAGAAACTTATAGTTTTCAAAACAAAAAAGATACCAACTATTGCTGATTGGCTTCCAATAAATCAAGCGCGGTAAAACGGACACGTACGTGAGATAATACTCGATCCCAAACTGAAATGGGGATAGAATGTCAAAAACGGATGTAATGCATTAAAATCAGAGGGCACTTATGGCAAATGATTGTAGTGCTACTCGTAGTTTGATAAAACACTGTTTGAGATACGAATCATAAGCTACCGCTCTATTCCGCAGCCAAATGAATTTTATCGAGTTCGAAGGACAAGCGCCCAACGTGGGTAGCTCTAAACATTAGTAGCTTAGAGTAGCTACTTATCGACCACCACATATTGGTTTTACCAATAGTCTATTCAGCTATTTAGTATTCTGACACACAAATATCACTATTCCTTACCAAACATCAAATTTTACTAATTGTCTTTGGGAAACTTTCTATCAGTGCAATAAAAAAAAGTTAGATTGAACTTGAAATTATTTTTGAATCATATTCAATTCAGTCTATTATTCCAAACCTTTTGGATTGAATACGACACGTTGAATACGCTGTTCAACTGGCGAAATATATAAATTATATCCTTTTCACTTGATTTGATTCCAACATTGAATTAAATTAGATGAATAGGAGAACATTTTTGGTAGAATGGACTTGCTTCTTAGTCAAATAATTTAAAAGAATGTAAGCATAATAACTATATTTAATAATTACAAAACCATAAATGAACAATTAGTAGTCCCTTCAACAAAAATATCGTGCACCTCTGCGACGACTGGAAGACTCTCACCTGTGAAGTTTCTTCTTCCGCGCTTCAAGTGCAGCTGTGAAAACTTTACAAGCTCCTGACCCAAAATGTGATTCGCTTCTCCTGGTTTGACCTTCTCATTACACAACAAGCAGAATGGCGCAGCGGTGCATACTTTTGCGAGACGGCCAGTTTGACCACATCTGGTCCTTTACAGTAATTTTTCGTGTGATTGTAATCCATTCACTTGTAACAGCGCACAACTTCGGGTCATCTCTTTACTCTAGCATTAACCCAGCCAATTCTTATTCGGCCATCCTTAGTTAGTTTTATAGCTTTTGGCTCTTACAATTCTACTTCGGCTTGCCGCTGTTCTTTTGCGTTTGGAGGTAATTTTAATTTGAAAATTTTCGGTTTCATAATGCTAACTTAGCTGGTTTTATTATTTATACGATATAACGTATGTCAGGGTGCATCCAGAAACCTGTTACTTGAAGTCTGTTTTTGGCAGTTGCTGGATGACCTTAAATAGCGTAGTACATGCTCGTCAGGAGATTCAATGCTAACTTATACGCAACACATACATGTTGTTTAGGGTTCCAGTCTACTAGTAGGGATCATACCAAGGGCGATTATTATTGAGGGGTCAAGTCTTTTAGTAGAGATCATACCAAGGGCAATCATACTGCCCTCTGTAGACATCTCCTCTTACTTTCCGTGGTTAATTTCGCTTCTTTGCAATAAATTGTGTCTTGCATCGTCAAATCTCCTTCTATGTCCATAAATCTGACATTTAGAAATGTCATCTGCTGACATTTAGAAATGTTATTTTAATTTAGCTTAAGGAAAACAGTTTTAAATTTTTCATCATTTTTATTACCTTGTTTGGTCAGTCGCCAGCGGAATAGGGGGAAGAACATGTAGTATATGCAAATATACACGTGCCGCAATGCTCGGGCTGGTGAAAGTGTGATCCTTAACCTCCTCGCAGTGGCCGCTGGTAACAATCCCCCCAGAAGGGAGGATTGGAAAATTGGATCAGGCTAGTCCCTTCTCAGTAAGGTTGGTGAGAGGTTCCTCCCCCGTAAAAAAGATCCAGTTCTGTCGCATGCCCGTACAGCAGCCAGATGTATGGGCTGTGTAAACGGAGGTTTCGCCCGTAACCGGCAGAATGACGCCTTTGTTTATCTCCACAGAGGTGACACGAAGGCCTGGAAACAGGTCCGGGCTGGTGACTGAGGTGAAAGTTCACCTGCGGGGTTCTGAATCCAACACTTCATTTTGCCCGGCTCTGGAACCTGGCGAACCGCGGTCTTCATCGTAGCAAACTGTTAGACTAGGGGAGGTACCTTGGTTGCCTCGGCAGCAAGGTTCGCAGGTTCAGCGCACTGTAAAAGCCTCCTGAACCCTCGGAAGGTCGTCGGGGAGTGTGCCTCGCGATCCGAAGAGGAGGAAGGACGATCGGAAACAAAATGCTGGCGATTGTCTCGGATGTGGTCCGAGAACGCGAAACCCAAACCTGAAACATTATCTAAAATAAACCGTTGGATCAAACCGAAGACGTTAACAAAATCAAACTTCCCGCCAGTACTACTGGAGGGAAGTCACTAGACAATGACTCCTTCAAAAGGAATTCAAAAGTGAAACGGCTCAGAGACTGCAGGGTGGCCAGGACGTTATGGCCATCACATGATCTAAGCAAAAGCAGGAAACTGCTCAAGCTCAGCAGAAACTGCTTGAGAGGTACGGTCGGCTTAATCACAGGGCACTGCCTAACCGCATCTCATGCGAACAGAATGGGACTAACATCCAGCAATTTATGCAAGCGGTGCGAGGTGGAAGAGGACACCATCGAGCACACTCTCTGTGATTCTCCAGCCCTAAACGCCTCAAGATTTTTGTTTCTTACAACTTTCAAGAGTTAGCAGAGGTAGCCAGTACCGTCACGTTGAATCAGCTGATCCAGTTTGGCGGAGCGGTCACTTGGCA
Source organism: Nemotelus pantherinus (assembly GCA_963978885.1). Taxonomy (NCBI): domain Eukaryota; kingdom Metazoa; phylum Arthropoda; class Insecta; order Diptera; family Stratiomyidae; genus Nemotelus; species Nemotelus pantherinus. The sequence goes on along the minus strand of OZ022265.1, from coordinate 45,736,080 downwards.
GCTCTAACAAGCTAGCGGAGGGTGGTAATGGGCCCAAACTGGTGGCCTAATGCTAGCCGCGTTCCCGGAAACCCTCTTGACTAACCTAGTCTAACCTTGGTTAAATAGATAAATAAATAAATAAAAGCACATATTGCAATTTCGTTATTAGCCAATACTCTTTCAATTATTTGTTCTTCAACATCTCCATGGTATTTAACATGCTGTATGGTTTAAGTAAGCGAATTTTTGGATGATGAGTACGTAATTTTCCAGCAACAAAAGAAAATCATTTGATTCAAAAAATTTATCTTAACTTCTAACTACCAGGACTGAATTCAACATCTCACACCTGTCAATTTGAAAATAGAAGTAAAATTATTCATCAGTCAATAATGATTAACTGGTTTTCACCCAAAAGAAAAAAATAAAAACATTAAAAAATATGATTATTGTGTCTTTCAAAGTATGTAAAACGAGAAACCCAAAGGTTTGACATTTGACATCAGTTTGAAATCATTTTTTTAGCAATTCTAAATCTCTTTTAATTCGAAAAGTGTATAAATGACGGCAATAATGTTTGTAGTTCCTCTTTGTGCCGTTTGCGAAACAACCTGCTCAAGCTAGATTTCCGTCCATGCTCAATATTTGTTGGCAGCCTCATGTTATATTACACGGAATCTTTTTCTTTGCAAAGCATTTGCATAATAAGCACTAGTCTTGCATAAACAACCCAGATATAAACAGCTCGAGATCAATTTAAATCTTATGCTTGCATTTGCTGTTACATTTTTTCCTCTCCCGTTGTCCTTAAAATTCAAAAACAACAGTCAACGAGCTTGTTTAATCAAGGTGATAAGCTGCAACGATACCGACAAGAAAAAGCTAGAAATAATGATAATGGTGATGATGATGATGATATTTCTTCGGTAGCAAAAGAAAACTTCATTCTGAGGGTCTGAAATATGCTCATTGCCTTGACTGAATTATTTATTCTAAGTGGGATAGTAAAATTCTGTGAACCGAGGAGATTCATATTAAACTAGCTGAGCTACAAAAGAAACATCCAATATTTTAAATATATCTGTAAGAACTTCATTATGCATGAAAATCAATATACTTGAAATGATTTAAGTACAATTCCATTTTAATTTTTGGAGCAGCACTTAAAATGAAATTGCATCTGCCTTCAAAAGTCACTTCGAATAATCCTCTTTCAGTTAAATGACTTCAATGGAACTCATCATTAATTTTCTGTTTGAAATCAGCTTATTCCATCTTTTCGTATGCACCAATTAATTGTCCATTAAGTTCTTTCCTCGAATCAATTCAAATCCACTCGAAAAGTTCGACATTGATATGTGTCCCATTATTTCTGATCAAAAAGACTTCATCTCATTTAAACGTGTATTTTTCATTCGTACGTATTCTGACAAGCAATTCGCTTTTGTCTGCTCGATAAAAATCAACAGAATTGCTACCTCACGCCTTTTCCTCTATATATCAGAAGCCTTGAAAGTCATGCCAAGCGCACTTAATTCACCGCTCAATAAATGTACGTTTAATATGAATGCATTTATAGCACACATCGACGTGAAAATCCAATTGACCTAAATTGGATCCGGGCGGAATTTCGCGATAGCGTGTGTCACTTTTAGCACGTCCAATATATGCAGCGCTGTAAATGTTGGCTGCCGTACATACTCTTCTTCACTCTGCAACTATGTCATCAATAATCCTATTGCCATCCAAATAGCAAACTGCAAATTGAATTTGAGGACGCTGCAGGATGAGGCTGACATTCAATTACAATTATTTTACTAGGCTGGCAGTACTGCTGCGACCATTGCTAGGAGCCATAAAAACTTTTTTTCCGACTACTGCAACGCCACGACTCCCTGGCGAACGCGCAAATGAGCGCTTACTTGTTCTGCTTATTACCACCATTTACCGTCATGTTATTTATCCATTCATTCATTACTGAACGAGAAAATAAGGACAATTTGGTGAAATGAAAATATATTTCCCATCTTCCAGCACATAGTATTATCCGCCATTCGTAAAAGCATGCTCGTATGTAAGGTACACTATTATTTCACCTGCTGTGAGCCGAAATATAATGACATTTCCCTGGGAATGACTGGCTGCTGGCGTAAATTTAGCTTGAAATTGGTCTGATCAAGCCGCCGACGGGGAAACTAGGAAACAAAAACAGTCACTATAAAGTCAACTACGTGAAAGATATTTACGTGTGAATTTCAGTTTACCCTCAAACGTTTTATGAAAATAGGAGAGTCAATTTACTGAATGCTTATAACTGTCATTATGCTAAAAATATAAGTGTCAGACTGTTTCTGAGTAAACGAGCTTAAGGGTAGATAGAAAATACTCAAAGGATATTTGAAGGATATATCGAAAAAAGTGCTTATCTTAAAGTGCATGGTGAAAATATTTTGATAAGTTCGCATATTATTCTTACGGATTTTTTCATGTTCTGCATAACTTTGGTAAATGTTGCTATGATTGTACGCACTCTTAAATCTGATTGGCTTTCCTTTTTATGTTTCCTTTCCTTTTACACACTCTTACAACAAGCTAATGATTTAACATTCAACAATATCTGCTCTTCTAAAAACTTCTTTGAAATTTAGCAACTATGCTGTAATCAAAGCCTAATTGACAAAACAATTTTTTGCATGTACCAACTGTGCTACCTTATGCAATATTGTATCACCCGAACGACCCGAACGTGCGGAAAGTGACGTGCAAGTAAATGGACAATCCGTGTGAAATGACTCCTCTCACCTCTCCTCTTCGTCCTATCTACTCGCCTTCCCGTGGCGGTGCTGTTAATCTTGACCAGAGATCGGGTAACGATATCCTAGCGATATTAAACCCCCGGTGAAAGGGAAAGAAACTAAGTGTTAGATAGTCCGGTCCTCCAGGCTTGGGGGCTGGAGCGATGGACCGGCAATCCGTCCTCCACAAAATTTTAACCGTTCCGGAACTTACGGAGATGCCTTGGATAGGATTGAACCAACGGAAACGACCCGGCAAACGAAACATGGACTACCCATTTGGATCATGGAATATCAGATCACTTAATAAACCTGGTGCTGTAAAAGAATTATTATTACAGGCCACTTAGTACAAATTGAACGTGCTGGCAGTCCAGGAAATGAAATAGATTGGTAGCGAGATTCAAGACATGAGATCGCACACAATATTCAAGAGTGGGAAGCCGTGAATTTGGAGTTGCATTCATTGTGGATAGGGAGTTCAAGCCACAGGTTATGGACTTCAAGGCAGTAAACGAACGATTGTGTGCGATTCGCATCAAAGCAAAATTCTTGAAAATATGGCTGATAAACGTTCACGCCCGACAGAAGAAAAAGACGAGGAAACGAAAGACGCATTCTATAACCACTTGGAAAGGCTATTCGACTCATTTCCCTCAAACGACGTCAAAATAATACTCGGCGACTTCAATGCTTAAGTCGGGAATGAAGAAGTACATCGGAGAACAACTGGAGGGCACAGTCTCCACGATGCAATTAACGACAACGGCCAACGATTGACTTTGCATGTAGTAGGGTGTTACGTGGTAACATACACTACCCGAAAACGCGTCAACATACGAACGTCCAGCCGGTATTAAACACGGGTAGCAAAATAAAAAAAAAAAAACTCTAGCGCACCTGAACCGCTAGAAACACTAATGTTCGAAGAACAGTAGAAGAATCGTGCAGGTTTTGAGTGCATAATCCACCACATGAGCTGCTTATTACGGCCAAACTGTTTCAAACGCCACGTTCTACTTTGGTCTCAAGAATGCATTATAACTCATATGGTGGAAGGTTTCAGATATTACCACTGGCATGAATTTCAACGTTTATGAGAGCAAAACATGGGTTAATTATATTCGTTATCAGTTGCTTATTTCACAAAATTTTGAAAGCAGCATCTCATATAACATCAATGAAGAAAATGCTCAGTGCCTGCAGCACTGTAACTGAAGTTGGTGTTTGGGGCTGCGATCCGAAAAATTTGCAGAACTTTGGGAATTGAAACATCGGTTATTTATTTTCATTGTAAATGTTTCCGGTATGAATACTAATTGTAAGCATTTACTGATACAAAAGTAGCATAACCGACTCGTGCTGGCAACCTTTCGCCAGTATCAAAGCCAAAAATATATCACATCTGCTTCACATTGTTATATTACATTCGAAGTTATAGGAGTATAAAGAAATTTAGGATTACCTGCAGCGAGTTTTTTCAAATAATGGAAAGCTTAATATTTGCTGTTTATTGTCACTACAATATCATTACCAATTGAAAATTCTACGATACAACTTAATAAAGATATTGCAACCAAACACAAAACCAACAATAGCTGGCAACCCTATCGTGGCTTTTCAACCAAATTTGACCTGAATAATGTTTATAGTAGGTTCCATTAATTGTATGAAATTCGTATTGATTTCATGACTGCGCTGGAAGTTATATGGCAAAAAGTTTTATTTTCCTGAGCGAATTTTCAAATCCAAAGACACAAAAATTACCATAGCTGGCAGCACCAATCGAATTTTTCAACCAAATTTCTATCAAACAGAGTTTAGAGTAAGGTTCAGCTATTGTGTCAATTTCATGAAAATCTGGTAACTTATTGACATTTCATAGGGCAAAAAGCAGTTTTTTTTCTTTGTAATTTTTCAAGATGGCACCACTGGCACAGAGTTGCCCACAATTCAAAATCGCTTCTACCAGACCTGGTCCTACTTAAGTCCAATGCATTCTGTAAATTTTAATGGTATCTGATTATTGATTCGTGAGTTTCCGTGAACAGAAGCTTTTGATGCTAAAAATATAGGTTGACTGGGAAAGGGTTACCGTTCTTGCCGACATGAAATTTCCAAAGTTTTACTTTGAACGTGTAGATAAAGCATAAGATTTGTATACAAATTGGTTTTATTGTAAGAAACGGACAGTTTTTGGAAATTCGATGGTTTAATGTTATCACTTCCAAATTTTTATTTTTTCAAATTTAAGATACCAAAATTATCATAGCTGGCAGCTCCAACCGAATTTTTCGACCAAATTTCTACCAATAGTGGCTTGAAGTAAGGTTCAGCTACTGTGTGAATTTCGTCAAAATTGAACGATTCAATCAGAATTTATAGGGCTAAAAGCAGTTATCTCTTTTAGTGATTTTTCAAGATGGCACCACTGGCACAGAATCATCCGCATTTCAAAATCACTTCTATCAGACCTGGTCCTATATAGGACCAATACATTCTGCAAATTTCAATTAATTCTGCTCATTGGATCGTGAGTTTGCGTGAACAGAAGTTTTTGATGCTAAAAATATAGGTAAATTGGGCAAGGGTTACCAGGCGTGCCCGTTATACCATATCAAATTTTTTTTTTTGTTTGTGTAAACAAAGCACAAGATTTACATATGAGTGGCTTTTTCTTGAAGAAGCGGCAGTTTTTCAAGAGAGACGATGGTTTGAAGGTTTTCACTCTCAGTGCCTGGCCTAGCTACAGGATTGCCAGCACGCTCATCAAGAGCCACATAAATCTACAACTAACTAATTTGAATATGTCCTAAAAATTTTGTAATGATTGAATAGCTCTGTCAAAAGTTATCGCAATTAAAAAATTTTCAAGTTTTCCCGTTCTGTTTTTAGGCACCCAGCGCACACATGGGGTTAAATAATTCCAAAACATTATCCGATTCACATGTAAAACACGTTCAAAATTTATTTCGTCAACTTTATTTTTGCAAAACTTATTTGTGTACGGAATAATAGGTATATTAAAAATATCACTAAAATGGCCGCCGGCGCCAAAGGGTTAAATATGTTTAATGTTTTGTGAGACCTGGCACTATTTTGCATATACACCAATGTGTCCTGAAAATTTCAGCTCAATCCGATGGCGCGTTTTTGAGATTTTTTCACTGAAATTTTTTGATGATATATATATATATGTATATAGAAATATGAATTTTTGGCCAAAGTGATTTTAATACTAATGTTCTTCTTCGAACATTAGTAAAAAAGGAGCAACCTTTCCCCGTGAGAAAGGCTGCCCCAATATATTTCGCGGAGCCACCACTCAATCTAGTAGGGTACGAATGTAACCACCACTCAGTAGGGTTAATAGCCATCGCGGCGGCCGACCATTGTGATGTACTGCTCGGCCACTGACGATGTAGATTTAAGTGTTTTAGCATAAGAATTAACATGTGGATGATAATCGACCGCGATGTAACATAATGTACACTATCATGCTCGCCACGATAACCCCCCCGCGAAGTCCACACGAAAAGATGTTAACACCCAAACACGATCCGGAACACGCACAAGATGGAATAGGTACTCACCTGTATGGGGCCTCGAAAGCCACGAATCGTTAATGATTAACAACTATATTTTTGTTTGACGATTCCACTGGAATCCACGCTGCCCACCACGGCGGCAGGGAAGATGCGCCTTACACCAACCTGGAACGAAAGGAAAAAAGAGACCACAAAGGATCGGGACTTAACTTCGTAAGTGAATGGGGTACCTACCTGACACCGCACGGTTCCAGGCTCTTCTTGGGTTCTTCCACTGTTCCGTCGGTCACATGAGGGCCATACACCTCCAAACGCACTGGTTGGGTGCTCTGCGCTGCCCAGGCCTCATTTAACAACGCCGAGAATCTCAAGCCAAACGCCCGCACCACTAAGATTTAACTTTGTTTACTCGCGGAAGAAAGTAAACAACAGCAACTGCACGAGAAATGTCAAAATGGGGAACGATCCACAACGTCTCACTCAACTTTCACACTACGCGACAATAATGGTGGTTAGAAAGTAGAGTATGTAAAGGGTACGGTAGAGAATGTAAAGTAAAGAATGTAAAGTATGCGCGAGGCGTACAGCGAACCCAAGCAACGGGATTTTTGAGAAAAAGTACCGGTGGTCAGAGGCTGGATGGGAAAGCAATCTTGGCGGTAGCTTTCTTTTCGATTTCAACCAGCAGAGTGGACGGACGTGGATTTAATTATTGAAAAAATTACAGGTGCGTGGCCAAAGTTCAGTTCGACTTTTTCCGCTGCTTTTCGATTTCAACCAGCAGAGTGGACGGACGTGGATTTAATTATTGGAAAAATAAAAGTGGACGGACGACGATTTAAATGTTGGAAAAAATAACAGATTTATAAAATTGGAAACCACATGTGCGGAGGAGGAGTCGCCAAATTCGAAGTGCGTGCAGGAGTTCTGATACAATTGGAAACCACATGGGCGGAAGAAGAGTTATCAAATAGCGAAGTGTGCAGAGCCAAATCTTGGATGGTGAAGGTTAGTGTATCTGAATTAACTTTTAGCTATATAAGGTCGGATAGGCAACATAGTGATAGTCCGAAGTAGTGCGTAAGTGAATAAATTGTGTTTTGAACTAGGAAGAAGTATAAAGTACAAGTGTTCAGATTGAGTGGTGGCAACGAGTAGTAAAGAAACCGACCGTCGGTTCTACTTTGGTATTTAACTAGCCTGTAGTGAATTGGGAGGAACGTAAGAAGGAAGAAACCTGGAATTGAATAAAGTTAATCCGAAGAAATTAATCGTTATATTATTTGGGGGATTCGAACGGGACATCAATCGTGTTGCTTGTTCGTAGGAAGATTCGGTTTCGAGTTTTTCTCTTTTCTTTTTTTCGATTTCTTCTCATTCTGATTTTTGAGGCCGCCATACTAGTGGTAGAGGGCCATTTGCCATAACCCAGCGTCCACGTAGGGGCGAGGTTTAATTGAGAAAGAGTGCGTGGTTTCCCTTCAGGGCCCCACTGACACCGGCGAGCCATAAGCTCACTCGGCGGCTCGTGGTCCTCCCTTTGGGTGAGTGAGTGGCGCCCACGCCCCATCTTCATTGAGCAACCCGGGACCCAAACGGACCAAGCCGTGTGTCGCTACCCCCCAAGTAGGCTGGGCGGGTAATAAGGGATATAGTCATAAGTTCGACATCCTTCCCACATCGACGCATCCACAAAAGAACATGGGCATCACCAGATGGCAGTACCTTCAGGCAAATTGCCCATTTCCTTATTCAGCGGAGATGGGCTTCCAGCATACTTGACGTTCGGACGTTTCGAGAAGCGAATTGTGACTCGGACCACTACTTGGTCAAATCCAAATATCGATGTCGCATGTCAAAAGCGTATGGGACGAAGACCAGTCCCCTTCGTAAGTTTAACATCGAAAAGCTCCAAACGGCGTCATTAGCAGAAAGCTTCTCAAAAACTCTTGAGACTAATAACCCCCATCCTACAAAATAACACAGTGAGGCCGGTTGACGAGGTCTGGATGAAGATGAAGACAGCAATCAAAGCCGCTGCAGAACAAGTGGTTGGGTATGAAGCTCGGCGCAAAAGAAACAACTGGTTTGACAACGAATGCCAGGATGCGTTGAACAAGAAAAATCAGGCATATAAACAGTTCCTTGAAAAGAACACCAGGACGAAAAGAGCAAAATATGAAAACCTCCGTCGAGTAGCAAATAAGATCATTAGATGTAAGAAATGAAAGTATTATGCCGAGCAATTAAAGAGCATTGACGAAAATCTGGCGAGCAATAAAACTAGGCAAGCTTACAAGGTAGTGAAATGTCTAAGACGCGGATACCACCCCAGGACGACACTCTGTAAAGACGAAATCGGCAATATCATCGCCGAAGATAGCCAGATTAAGGAGAGGTGGGCCTGCTATTTCAAAGAACTCCTTAATCCTGCACAGGGCACAATAATATCAGAGCCGATAGACATCTCTGACGAAGTCCCGATCACACCTCCTGGAAGAAGTCAATTCTGCCAGAAAAACAATAAAGCGCCGGGCATTGACGAGATTCCGGTTGAGCTAATCAAGTACGGTGGAAGCTGCCCTATAAAAGCCATCCACAAATTGATCCAGCACATCTGGGGTCAAGAAAAAATACCGCAGGAGTGGTGCAAATCCATCATATGCCCTATCCACAAAAAAGAGACAAACTTCGGTGCGAAAACTACAGAGCCATATCGCTACTTTGTACGCCCCATTAAAAAATAAAATAAATGTATACGCTGAAAATGTCTTTGGGGAGTACCAAGGAGGCTTTAGGTCTGGTCGATCAACTACGGATCAGCTCTTCACAGTCAAACAAGTGCTCGAAAAATGCTGGGAATTTAACATCGACGTCCACCAGATTTTCGTGGATTTTAAACAAGCATATGACAATATTGACCGAAACGTGCTGTACAAAATAATGCTATACTTCGGCATCTCGGCAAAACTATTCCGATTGACCAAAATGACGATATCGTCGACAGCATCACAAGTCAAAATTAACAACAGTCTAACTGACGCCTTTGACACAAATGTCGGACTAAAGCAAGGCGATGGGTTGGCCCCTCTGCTGTTCAACCTAGCACTTGAGCACGTGATAAAGAAGATTCCTGTCGACACAGAGGGTACGCTTTTGTATAAGTCGAACCAGTTAGTGGCCTACGCGGATGACGTTAACATCTTGTCGCGTTCCTTCACATCCGCCAAAGAGCTCCTGTTGAAACTTGACTAGGACGCCAAAGAAGTAGGCCTGAAGATCAATCAGACGAAAACGAAAATCATGACGCAAACAAGAAAGAAGACCTCCATTAGACGAAATATAATTCTAGACGAATATAATTTAGAGATCGTGGACAAATTTATATACTTACGCTCGAAATTGACAACGAAAGGCAGTGAAACTGATAAAATTAAACAGAGAATACAGCTCGCTAATAAAACGTTCTACTCCGTTCTGGCCATACTGAAGACCTGCTGCATACACAGGAAGACGAAGCTCAAAGTCTACAAATCAATAATCAGACCAGTGTTGTGCAACGGATGTGAAACTTGGACCCTTACCCAAGCATCCGCAAATATTTTGATCGTCTTCGAAAGACGGGTTCTCAGGTGTATAATTGGAGCTAAACAAGAGTGCGGCCAATGGCGGATAAGGTACAACCACGAGTTGTACGAGGTTTTTGACGAGCCAGAGGTTGCTACAATAATCAAACTGTGGAAGCTGCAATGGGCTGGTCACGAGCAACGAATGGACGAACATCGAGTACCTAACAAGTTATTCGACGGAAGGGCCGAGGGTCGAAAACCAGTGGGAAAACCCAGAAAACGCTGGTATGACTCTGTCGACGAATACTGCGAAAAGCTGCTCGGTTTTCGAAATTGGAGGACGCGGTCATTAGACTGAGACAACTGAAGGCATCACCTGCGAGAAATCAAGGCCCAAGAGGGGCTGTAGTGCTACGAAGACGACAAGCCCATGACAAGCCCACGACGACAAGCCCAAATTTTTGTGCATTTTTTTTTTTCGTTGATTAGCTAATGCTTTTTCCTAATTTAATTTTATCATGTTTTAAAAAAAACCATTTGAACGCTTTACTTTTTAAATAAATTGTTCAGTTCCAACCCAAGCCGAACACAATATTCCACCACTCGTAACGATTATATAAATTTTTCGTTCGACGTTACATCATAAACAATTTCATTTCCCATTAACTTCCGTCAAATGCCACCTTGATACTAAATTGCATTTAAACATTCTACGCAAGTTTATTTCATTCCGACAGCTTAATATTTGGCAGAGCTCGTCTAGCGAAAAAAATTCTTTTCCACTGTCACAACCATACACAACAAATTCACCACCCCATCTGTCTGTCTGTCTGCTCCACACGTAACAGCCATTGCTTCTTGTCGTCTAATACAAGAGCATGGAGTATATTTTCCAAATAAATACAGAATAGGATTTCAGCTCACGGGTAGTTCGAGTGTAGATATAATGAAATACCTGTCATTCTTCCGAAAATATCTGAAATAGTTGCGAATATATTTCACAACAAATTAAAACTAACTTGACTATAGTTGAAAGTGTCCCCTACATACATGTAGGAAAATCACTTATAAGTTATCTTGTAACCTACATATATCTTTGAGTTTAATATGTAGTACATAGAATTGTTAATTGCTATTGGCGAGAAATTTCGAGACCCGGAAACTACGTGATCGTATTGATATGAAGTAATTTGGTGGTAGACAATATGACTGCAGGCGAAAATTTCGAGGGTTGAGATGCGGAACAAGACTTGAACTATTATCAGACGAAGAATATTATGGAAAAAGATTATTTAAGATGGGAGGAGTCAAAGAAGTATTTGACTCTGGGGATACATATCTCTTGAATTTCTGCTGAGTGTTGGCAGGAAAGTTGAAAGAAACAAGCGGTAAACAAATCATTGAAAAGTTTTCATCTAAAGGATATGCTAACAACTGAGATAAAGTTTTGTGCTCCAGGACGGTTTGAGAAAGGTGAAATGGATTGGACCCAGGTGGACTAAAACATATCAAAGAATGTTTTGGACATTTGATGCAACCACAAGATAGAACCCAACAGGAGTGTTTTACTTTCTTCAGGACGATGCAGTAGAAAGTTTGAAAGAACGTCAAGCTTGACGTTTGTTACGTGTTTAGCTAGCTAAACGTTAGCCATGTTTATTTCGCTTGGATTCACATTTCAAAAACTTTCAGTACATGCCTGTCAAAAGAACAGAAATAATGATTCAGTCTAACTTTTTTATTTTTTCTGCCGAAAACTAAGAAATACCAACTCACTTTTCAACTTTTGCTATTATCACACTCACACTCGTTAATTAAGAGATTCATTATTTAGTGAAAACCACGCAGCTTATATTTTAAACTTACGATTAAAATTTCTAGAGGAACAAGATTTTTTAATGATTTAAAGAAGTGTGAAAAAATGTAGTCACGTCTTTTTTCACTTGCTATAAGTAGATACTTTTATTACAAGAAGTGTTTCATGAACAACATGAGAGAGAAAAAAGAGATTTATTTTATAATTTTTATAATTTTATTCAGCGTCTTATCATATTTACAATTTACTTAATCCTATGTTAAGTTTAATAATTTATCCTATATAGATACATCTAATTGCTTGAAGATGGTGCCTCGGCTTTATTTCCTCGTTCAAAACACGTCGTTTTACAAAATATTTTAAAGTTTAACCTGTTTGCTTAATTTAATATGTGGCCGGATTCCTTTTGCTCTCGCTGTCGGTTTCGTTCCTTAATTGTTAATTTTCCTTAGGGTTCCAGTGATAATTCTTTGATGGTCCTTATTTGGGCTCAGCCTTGAATATATAAAAACAGAAGTCTTGTTTTCACGAGGATTATGCGAAGCTTCCATGTTCAAGTAAGCCTCGAATGGTGGAGTGTAAATAAGGCTGGGGGTTTCCAGAGTAATTTCAGAGAGATTACAAATTTGAGGGTTTTGGGTAGTTCTTGTATTTTGCTAGAAATTTTTCAATAAGTTCTAGTAGGGATTTTTGTAGAGGAGGCATGCTAATTCTTTCATATAACTCTGTGTTCTTCATATAACACTTTTCTTCCAAGTTTTGCCAGCTTTTCTTCATGGAGTTGAGACATTGTCATCCATATTGCGAGCCCGTAGCTTATTTTAGGCCTGATCAGCTGTCGGAACATAAGGAGCTTTGTCCTTTGAAAAAGTGAAGATGATTTTTTCAACAGAGGATAGAGTTGATGATACACATAGTGAGCTTTCACCAGCGTATTTTCCCCACGAAGGTTAAAACTTATTTCTATCGTCGAAGGCGGCCCCCAGGTATTTTACTGATTTATTCACCTAGGCTTCAGTACCGTTTATTTTCAGAGGCATTGATTTCTGATGCGTACGTGAGGGCGTCATCAGCATACTGAAAAGTTTTGCCTTGATTACTTTGTTCACATGGCTGATCTCCAGTGAAAATATTAAAGAGGATGGGGTCTAGAACTGAACCTTGAGGTACACCACCAGAGATCATATTGATTGGAGAGATTGCTTTGCTTATTTGGACGAAGAAGCGCCTACCGTTGAAAAAGCTTTGAATCATTTTGGCAGTGGCAGCTTGAAAGCTGTGCTGTATGAGTTTATAAAGGATTCCACCCATGCATAGAGTCAGAAACTTTCTCAATGTCCAAAAAACAAACTGTGGTTGTGACAAACTGTAGTCACACTGAAATTTGAATAGGGCATGGTTAGTTGAGTGTTGAGCACTGAAGCCAAATTAGGTAGAAGGTATAAGATGTTGTTCTTTAATATGAGACTGCATTTTCCTAAGAATTAATCTTTCTAAAAATTTTGCCATGTTAGAAACAAAATAGATAGGCCTGAAATAACTCAAACCATTTGAATTCCCCCTTGGGAATCAAGAATATTTTTGCGAATTTCCAAGGGATCGGAAAGTAACAATTGCTAATACAGTTGTTGAAAAAAACTGTAATAGCGCAGCAAGCACTTATAAGAAGGTGATTTAGAAAACATAAAGAAATGTTGTCTGCGCCAGAAAAATTTTTGCTATTGCCTGTTTTGATGATTGCGGCCAGATAAACGGGGCTGATGAAGATTTCCGGATCAGTGGGACACAATGTCAAAATTTTTGTTGTGATTAGAACCAGATGTGAAAGATAATTGACTTCCAAGAAGGATTTTATAGTGCTTTCTACTTCAAAGAAAGCTATGGATTTTCAAAATGATTCGAAATGATGATTGAAAATGAGCGATTTTATAGCTGTTCCCAATTTGGGATTGGGAATATACCGAAATTCGTGAGCTTTCTCTGCGTGTTATTGTATTTGTGTGTACACGATAGTTCTGTGTATGTACACGTCGGTTTCCATCATGGCGCCATCTGACTACTGCTGTTCACTTCGTTCGAGCATGTGCATACACGCAGCTTTCGGATATGGTGGCTTCTGACCAACGCTGCTTGCTTCGTATCAGCACGCCCGTGTAGTCAGATTTCCAATATGGCAGATTCTGACTTATCCTATTCACATCGTGCGAGCATGCTCGTGCAGAAGATTTCCCCTAGTGGCTTCTGCTGATTGGTGCTGATTTCGTAAGGGCGTTTCCCTACAGGGAAATTCTTTACATGGCGACTTCTGAAAAATGCTGTTCATTTCGCAGGAGCGTGTACAAACGGGCACAATTCTAACATGTCGGCTTCTGATGAGTGCAGTTCACTTCTTAAAAGCGTATTCATGTAAGGGAATTCCAATGTGGCGGCTTCTGAAATTCACCGTTTACTTCGTTGAAGCGCGTGGAAACAGGGAAATTTGTTTTATTGATGCTTGTGGCGAGTGCTGTTCACTTAGTTGGTGCGTGTCTGGTGAATAGCGACGTCGCCACTTCATGCATCAACGTTACATGAACCATTTGAGATGATGGTTATGTGGTTTAGGCATTTGGCGGCACCGCGGCCGTGAATCGCATTCATGTTCTAAGCACATTTAGCACTTTCGAGATATTCGATGATTTGTGTTTTGATTTGTACTGCAAATAAACAAATATTTTCGTTTTTTTTTAAGTTAGCTGTATAACCATACAGCACACAATTTTAGCAGGAGATCAAGAACAGAGGTCATTTTTGAATATTGATTTTAGCATACTTCCACAAAAGATAAGTATTTAAAATTTAGCAGAATGATGCAGTAGAGCAGGGGTGGGAAAACGGTCGATCGCGATCGACCGGTCGATCGCAAACAGTTCGACAGTCGATCACAAACATTTTTAATAATTTAGTAGGTTAATTTAAAATGTGAACTAAAAATTTAGTTTACGATTTATTCAGTACATTTTGGAATGGGCCTTGGTAGATCCAATCGGACAGTCCACGCAGTTTCAGTTCACACAAAAGCTCGCAGAGCCTTGGTGGCGGAGAAGCCAACGGGAAAATCCGAGATCGATTTGTGCAATTTATAGATTTATATCATTTTAGTAAAACTGCTTCACTAAATCTCGTATACGTATACGGTTGTTTCATTTCCTTAAATCTCTCTGTTCTATACACCTTGCCTGCATTTGCATTCGTCTCCCTGCTACCGAGATAGTAAATTGTCACACACAGCGTAACAAAAGTTAATCTCAATTTTAGATAAAATAAAATAAAAATCTTTTCACGCCAATGTAGTTTGTGTAGTTCATTCTTTCGAGCTAAATAGTGACATTTGGTGTTTGAATTTTTAAAATTGAATTGTGTAAATGTCTTTTCAATAATAAAATCGTTCAAAAATTGAAATTCTTGACATCTTATCCGTCAGAAATGATAAGTGTCCCCGCTTTTCTGCATTTTCAAAATTTTTGCTCGAAAGAATGACCAGATAATGGAGACATGTCAAAATTTAGCTTCACGATTAACTCAGTACTAGCCTAAAAAATTAACTGCACCTACTAAATTAGCGTGAAATGATTGGAGACATGTGCCAAAGCTATTTGCATTTTCAAAGCGAAAGCATGTTCCAAGCAATTTTTCACGCTTAAAAGTGAGTACAACTCTTGTTATTTTCAAGCTAAATTTTCGCCGAAATAAATTTCACGTCAAAATTTGCATGAAAATTTAACGTGAAATCGAAAACAGTACTAAACTTTAGATGGCTTAGCACAGGAAGGTTTTTGCAAAGATTTCTAAATCTTTTGCCTGAAATTATTGCATTTTGGACACATTGGGAGAAAAACATGAACAATTGGAAGATCCAGTATGGGTAAAGATATTAGCATTTCTTACGGATTTTATGGGCCGTTACAACTTGCTAAATTTACAATTACAAGGAAAAGGAAAACATTGTTGACTTGTTGAGTTCGGTAAATGTTTTTTAAGTAAAATTAAAACCTTTTGCTTCACAATTAAATAGGCAAAATTTTTAAATATTTTCCATATTTTGAAAAACATATTAAACTTACTAGTGAATCTAGCTGAAAGCTGAAAGACATTCTTCAGTTCGCGAAAGAGTCCGGGGCCTTCGATGGCTGCTTGGACTGATTTTTTTTCTCCTGCCGCATTTATCTCGTAGCAATATGTACCAATAGGTCCATGTGTGGCCTTGTGCCAACTGGTACAACCTAACCTAACCTACTGGTGCATGTAATATTGAAATGTTTTGTCCTGAACTGGAAAATTTTAAACAAGAATTCGAGAGACGATTTGCAAATCTCAATAACCTTCAACCGATTTTTGAATTTATTTCATTTCCTTTTAGAGAATTCGATAACGAGGATATTTCATCAAATCTAGCGCATACTTTACAATTGAATTCATCGAATCTAGAGTTAGAAATTTTAACCATTGCCCGCGCAAATGAAAATTATTTTTTTTATTTTATTACCATAAAAAATATCCATTATTGAGATTGGTGGCAATGAGGATATTTGCATTTTTATCGATGTGAAGCAACGTTTTCTCAAATGAAAATAATCGAATCACAGCTTAGGAGTTCTCTGACTAATGATCACTTAACGGCATCTATTTGATTGTGCTTCAGTGCTTACAAGCCTAACTCTACAATACTTTTTGATGAAATGGAGAGTCACTCATATACATCAAAAATTAATCCAAAATATTTAAATATACTCGCTAAAACTGCATGTTTTTTTGCCCATTAATTAATTGTTACAGGCCGCCTCCATTAGCGATTTCCCATGGCATAACATTTCAAATTGCTAATAGAGGCGGCCTATGGTATGCAATATTTGATGGCATGCCATATATGGTAGGCAATATGCTATGCCATTTGCTTGTATGCCATCAGCAGCAGAATTTCTTCACCCTACACTTTAAATAAAATAATCGAATCCAGCATTTAACGCTCAGATACAGCGCACGTGCTTTCCGCTCAGATGCATTTTCGGAATGATATTGCATTCCGATGCATGCTGTTTGGTGGATGGCCACCAAACTGTTCGACGAAGTGAACAGCGGCTGCTAGAAGCCACGATATTAGAAATTTCCCTTTTGGACACGCCCTATTGAAAACAAATCACAATCTATATGTTTGTAAACCAGATCGCCGCTCAAATTTCTATGGTTACACGAGATCGGGATTTCAAACCGGTTTTAATCTGATCTTCGTGTAGTCATATAAATTGATCCGGCGTACATACATATGAACGCTTCGTACAAAACCGGTATTCGCAAATCAAGCTCCTGAAGAGCTTCCGTGCACGTACACAGTCTGCGCACACATACATGGAAATCGGGCTAAAGCTCACGAATTACGGTATATTCCCAATCCCGAATTGGGAATCGCTGTAAAAACGCTCAATGATTGAAATGATTCATTCAAACCGATCCCCAAAAGCTTCTATTTTTCGCTCAAAAGTTGATTGTTTATGCCTAGTACTATACTCGTCGCGAAACGAATTCAACGGTCGAATCCCATACAAAAAGAGCTTTACTGACGAATTGAAAAGCTCTTTTTGTATGGGATTCGACCGTTGAATTCGTTTCGCGAAGAGTATAGTACTAGGCATTAGTGAGACCTGCAGAAGTGAGAAAGACTTACAGTAAACCTATGGATGTGTTTGAACATATCTGGTTCGGGTTTCACTACTCTTAGTGCTGCCTTAAACTTTAGATCTTGCCAGTTTGTTACTACTTGAGCTATAGTTGGAGTGTGTTCAATATTCTTGCTATAGCAGCTATTAGCTGCTATTTTAGCAGCTCTGGATGTCCAATGTTACGAAATAGCTACTTTCTGATGCTTGCTATTTGACAGTCGGGCTGTCCAAGATTCCGGAATAGCTGCTATGGTAGCAGCTATTTGCTGTTCGCAGTCTAGAGGATAGCAAGACAGTAGCTAAGGCAAAATGGACGTGCGTACACAGCTGACATATTGTTCAAACGTCACTTTGTATTAGAAATGGAAATGAAAAGCGGTTTTCGTGCTTTGGAGGCAAAGGAGATGAACAATAAACTTGAAAAGTGCTATCATAAACTAAATATGGGCTTTCGAACACTTCAAGTCAACTCGAGTTTTAAGTAGCCTTTTACACAGCGCAATTCATCTTGAGTTTTTAGAAGGCGGGTGTGAAATACAACAGGCCGGGTACGCTGAATCGTGTACCATGATATTTTCAACGTTTCTTTTTCGCTCTTTTGCACAGATATGGTGTCAAATGCCAGGAATAAGTGAAACGTTTTGAATATGTTTGAAAAATTTTATTTTTTTCTGCAGCAGTACGCTGAAAACGCGCAAATTTCAAACAGATTCCAAAATGCAAGGCAAGTGTTTAGCTGATCCAAGTAAACACAAAGATTAAATTTAAAAAAAACTGAAGAGATTTGTTTTTGAGTTGTGCTGTGTAAAAACCGACCTACGTAGCAGACAAGAGCTGCTACGTAGCAGCTCTTGGCTTTCCAATATCCATAGCTGCTTCACCTAGCTACTGCGAATTTTGACACTTACTAAAGTGATGCTATGCTATGCTTTCGGAGCAGCTATAGCATGCACATTGAACACACCCCTGCTGACATGATTTTGATTTGCTCTAACATTTGCCTGTTTTCGGCGTTAGTTTGACTAAAATTCCTTCGGTAGATTCGATTGAGCCTTTTTTGAAGTGTCTTTCGTTCTTCGTAAAGGTTTTCAATGAAAGATGGTACGTTTTGATGCTTATGAGTCTAAAGTGATTTTTGCGTCTTGTAATTGTCTATAGTGGATCCAACGGCAGTTGAAATATTGATTACGAGAAAATTGATTTCCTGATTTGGAATCTATGGCAAATTGAAATGGAAGATTTGCATCAAGGGTTTTCGGGAAATCACTTTAGTCTATTGATTGATAAGGCATGTGAAATAGGTGTTATTGTGGGACTATGGATGGCTTTGAAGAAATGCGGAGAAGAAGTTCTACTGCCATGTGATCTGATTCTGAAGTTTTGATTGCAATACACAAGCGAGAAGACTTGCAGATATGATAAAGAAGTCAATATATGATTGCCCTCTAAGATGGGTTGCGTTTGTTGATGGAATGATAGCCCAATCAAGTTCTCTGGTGCTATCATGCAACCAAGAAGCCAATACCGTTCTAGTCTGCTGTTGAAATCACTTCACCTCAATCAATGTCTGAGTAGTCACGAAAAAGGTTTTAAGCATAGAAGAATCTGGTCTGAAATCAGCGGATAGTGCACGGGACATAGAAAGTGGAACACATTCACTATTCTGCAGCACCAACTTACAGGTGCAGACCTACACTGCACTTAATATGGGTGGAGTAACTTATACAATATGCAGCTCTTTTTTGAAAAGGATTGCTGTACGTGAGCCGTTACCACACCTGAGAAGGGCGTCACCTAGGAATTAAAGTTTGTGGCGAGAAGTGAGGTGAGTTTCAGAGGGATTTATTAGATCAGGCTTATGTTCTTGCAAGAATTTTAAAAGTGCAAGCCTTTTGGCATGCAAAACAAGAGATCCTACATTCAAACAGGTGAATTTTGAGTTCATGGTGAGCACATGCTAAAAACAAAGCTCATGAAGTAAGATTTTTTCCGTGCTTGTCATTTATTTTCCTGAACTTAAGAAGGAACTCATTGACTTTTTTAATTAAGGTAAAAAGGTACCTATCTATGATTTCCATACTGTCTTTCATGCAGAAGTCAAAAGTATCCTGCTCAGCGACTTTAGGTTTATTAAAGAGTAATATTTTAGGTTTTTGAGACTTGGGCTTACCGGCGGCTACATTGGCATATGAAATTTTGCTATTGGTAAATGTACTTACTAATTTTTTGTTAAACTGCTGTGTTTGCGTATTTTTCTCACGGCTGGCTTCCATCTGCTTCTTGATTTGGGTGAACGTACTACACCCTCGATAGTTTGCTGGGTTCCCGCAGAAAGCCTAGATCTCCTCGTTGGCATCATCCTTTTCACGCTGGCACTCTCCTAGCAGATGAGTCTCGTTGCACTTGACACCACGATAGTTCATCCCACAGTTTGTAGCAACATACCCATATGCTTGGCATCAAAGCACTGTGTAATGCCTCGTGGTCAAAGTCTCTCGAAGTGTACCATCTGGCGGGGATTCGGGCTAACTGCTCCAGTTTGCTGCCCGCTGGTAATTGCATCAGGAAGATGTCGAGCTAAATTCCTCGCTGTTTCAACCTTATTGTTTCCAAGCGTTCAATTTTTTGCAGTAAATAAAAAAATAAAAGAAAACTCTAGAAATTTTGTTATTCAATAAAAGTTATTTATGTTATATAATAAAAATAGAATAAAAGGATGTTAAGTGGCGAAATTAACTTTGTTGAATTCAATAATGCTCATAGTTCAATAACGCTCATTATGGCTCACAGAGTCTAAAGCCTTCGAAAAGTTCGAATAAATTACATCAATTTGACGTTGATAACCGAAGGTAAGTCATCAGATTTGAAGATTGGGAAGATATTGACGGATTTCCATAAAGAAAGGAATACACCAGATGCAAGACTAATGTTGGAATGAATAGCTAAAAGAAAACAGAGAGAGAATGAAAAGGATTTGACAATTGGGAATAATGTCAGGATCGGAACTAGCATTAGAATCTAGAGAATCTAGAGAAGAGTTTCAACTTTGAAAGGAATGGTACTAAACACAGATAAGACAGCAGAAGTACGGGAGAAAACAGAAGTTATCAAGGTATTTAGTGGATTTTTTTCAAGAAGAAGGAAAATAAACAGCAAATAAATCGCAAATAGCCTTACGATTGGGAGCAATAACATCATCAAGATACATAGAATCAGGAATTGAGGGAAGGGATGTAGGATGACTAGAACATATTGAAGCTTTGATGCTCAAGAAGTAATCATAAATTGCCTGATTGCACTCTTTTAGTATGAGAACGCATACTACGGAATTTTTGAAGACCTGTGGGTGATCCCGACTTCTTTAGCTTTCACGAGCTTTTTCATTAATTTTTTGAATGTGAATCAAGGAAGATCTTTTAGGTTTTGCAGACCGTTTCAGGAGAGTTAAGTGAAAGATATGATTAGAACAGAAAGAGTAAAACTTGACCAATGCACAATCAACATCCAATCCTTCGAAAAATGAACACCAATTGATAAGATTGATTTCAGTATACATTTTCTGAAAGTCAGTTTATAGAAACTATAACGCTGAATAAAAGGAGATTCAGTCCTTGCCTTGAAGTTAAGGTGAACATCAACCAGGAGTGGAGGGTGGTGAAGATCAGGTTTCACATATGGGAAAAGAAAGAACTAAATCGAGAACTAAACTGACAGCAAGAACAAGATGAAAGAAAGGAAGAAGTCGCAACAGAGTGGTGATTGTGGGATAATAAACTGAAGCTACTGGAGTCCCGTTCTACAGTAAGCATGTTAAATTCACCGAAAAATAAGAGGGAAGGAAGGAAATCGTGGAAAAATGAAGCTAGAAAGCTCAGCAACAACACGTCCGTACGTGGCGATAGACGAATCACAAGGGCTATAAACACAACAAACCAGTAGATCGGAAGTTGGAGAAAGAACAACACGTACAACAATACACTCAAAAGGAGGAGAAGGAACAACCTTGGCACAGAGTGCTTCACGAAGAGTGTTATGGATGACGATTAAAGCACCACTGCCATTTGCTTTGCTAGAAGCAACGCGATCACGATCTCTCCGGAACAAGGAGTGTTTCCATGGCGCAGATAATATGATGAATATCTAAAAAAAACTAACAAGCAGAACTTCATTAAGTTTTGTCCTCGAACTGCGGACATTTTAGAAGAAAACTCTGTAGGCTCTTCCTTGTCTTATTTTTCTCTCTCTCTCATTATTCATTAAATTGTGCAATATATTCACTCGTACTTTTTGTTTCCACTCAAACAAAATCACACACGAATGTATGTATAGCTGATGAGACATAACAACCTACAACTTTTCGCAAGTCACCGAGCCAATGAGCCCGACGAAAGTCCTTGTATGTATGTATGTATGTAAATGGGTTTGCATCGCATTGAAAAAAGCCAATGAGAAATTTATAGGTAACCTACCTTCTTAGTCCTCTCAACCATTTGCTTGCCTAGCTATTCGTGCACTCGAAAATAAATGTGTCTACAATTCTCCGTCTCGGAACGAAGTAATCTAGGTGCAGGTGGCCCAGCTACAAACTGTCTAGGTTTGTTCTTACAAGCTTAACAGAAAGGAATCTTGAAATGGATGACGCCGCAGCGCTAACTGGCGACGTGGATATGAAATGTAAATGTGAGAATAATGGCTTGTGCTCCAACAAAAAAAAGGAAATAGACTGCTCGAAAAGTAGAAGAAAAATAAATTTACCTTTCATTTCGAATTCGTATGCACTACAGCATCAATACGTTTAAAACAGTTACAACCGTTGAATAGAACACGAACACAGAACCTCAAGTTTACATTTCAATTATATTTACTGTCGTCTAGGTTTGACGTACTGACTTCAGCGGCAGCTGACTTCCTTTTACTCCATATCGCTGTTCCTACCCGCATCTACTTTTCACCTTTGTCACTGCCACTGTCATTTGCTGAGTCTTAATGACTTTTCAGCGCAGATAATTGCTGTCGTGAGCTTTGCCTCTGCTGGTGCCGGAACTGAAGCCCGAAGTATTACCAAACTCTTGTGGAATTTATTCTACCCGCGTTGGCACTCGGCACTTCCTGCGGGAAAGTTAGCCAAATGGAGTGATAGGATCTACTTTAAATTTGAAAACAAAGAGCAACTAATATCTAATAGGAAAAGTTTTTGTTTAAATTTACATTGGCTGCACTGTTGTGTGCTATATTGTAACCTCGACCTGTTCCCGGAGCAAAATACAAAATGGATCAGTCAATCAATTATTGGTAGTTGCTGAACTGTTTGCTTTCGAGTTTGTTACGCATAGTGGGCGTGTGGTTGCGAGCTGAAAAGTTTTCAAGATTTTATTACGATATTCATGGTGCATAGCTACTACAGTATTGGCTGAAGGTTGAAGAGATGATGAAATAATAGATGATGAAGTTAGTATATAAAAATTAGAAGTAAACATAAGTTTGTACTGTTTGACATTGATTTTAAACAACAAATCGAGAAAATTACATAAAATATGCCTTGAACTTTGATAGAGTTAAGTGAAATTTACACAAAAAAGCAACTCAGATGCGGTTGTAGTTTTTCGGCGGAGATGCCTAGTTGCGAAAGCCACTAAGTACCTGGAAAGTTATTTTGGACTTTTGATTGAATAAAGCCAAAAATTTGAAATACCGCTTTTACATATTATATGATTCGATTTATGTATCTTTAAGATCATTCTACTATAATAACTACGAATGCGCCCAATGTGGGCGCTAGAGCTAGGCACTTCGATTTACAATCAAATTGGTCATTATAGACTTCACACTGACCTTGTCCTCACATTTCAATTTATTAAGATATAGCTACCTAATTAAAATAAGCAGTAAAAGTTACCATAAAGGTTTTAGGCTAATACTTAAATAAATCATAAAACTTTAATTTCAACCTGTTGTTTATGTTTGTAATGTCCATAGCGATTAAAATAAACACGACGATCAGTTCAATATTGATTGCCGGTGTATACGGATGAATTTATTGTGCTTTCGTTTGACTACATAATGTTTTTGGTCTTCTTGTTAACGAAACTTTTGTAAAAACAAAATAACAAAATTTCGAGAAGAAAGGAAGTAGCAGATGATAATCTCCTTGTTGTCAATAATACTTAAATAAGTGAATTACATTCAAATATGAATAAAACACCCAAAAATGTGATTAACAAACAATGTAATAGCTTTTCTGCGCAACTTGTCAGTGAAAGACTACGTGTTGAAAAATATTTCAATATGGATAAAACTGCATTGTATTTCGTCTCAGTCTTATCAGAAAGTGCTAGCTGAGTTTAGAAAAGCTAATATTGTATTTTTTCCGCATGAACAGGCAGTTTCCAAGGCAGTTTTGTTTGTTCTTGATGAATATAATATTGAAATTATTAAGTCATAGCTCATTTCAGCTGGTTTCAATCAATAGAGACGATGGTAGAGGCGGCGGAGTAATAATACTTGTCCTTAAGAGAATTAAACATGTTCCTAAGCTTTCCCCCTTTTAAACTACATAGAGCCAGTTGGAGTTGTGGTTGAAGCATTTCCATTGCCAATAACTATTTTCGCTACTTATTTTCCGGAGGGAAACGGGAATAATGAGAAAAAATCAAAGTTCTGGAGTGATATAGGCATACTCGTACGAAATTCTGGAGATCTGTTCATCCTAGGTGATGATTTAAATGCAAAGCACACAAGTTGAAACTGCTCAAGGTGTAATGGTTGGGGTAACATTCTTTGTGACATTGTCAAGTTTAATAGGTATTTACCCTCTACATATGCACAGTATGAGACCTTCAACAATTGATATGTTTATTACGAACAATCATCTTGTCACAAATCCTATCACCTTAAATGCACTGGCCTCCGACCACCTTCCAGTTATGGTAACCTGTGAAGCTCTTCCCCATCGTTCTAGTAAACCGTACGCATACAACTATGCTAGATCAGATTGGCAGAAATATAAAAGGTATCTCAGAAATAACCTGCAAAGTTTACATTCAACAACATTAAGTAATCAGTTCATTATTTCCTTCCTTGATCATCTTCAAAGGGCAACTGATGTTGTCATCGAATTGTCATATGTTCCACAGCTAATCTACCAGTTAATATAAAAAAAAAACTTATTAAACTTCGCAATTTATGTAGGAGAAATTAGGTAAGATACCGTCATCCTTTTTACAAAAATAAATTGCGAATATTAAACTCTGAGATACAAAAAGACATTCTTGATTTCCGTCACGAGAAATGGAACCATCTTCTGTCTACTTTCTCAAAAGGTGCATAACCTTTTTGCATTGCTACGAAAATAATCAAGAAAAAAATTACGTTAATTTCGAGTCACACTTGAGTCACACACATGACATTTCGCAATGTCATGTGTGTGACTCAAGAAAATAAAGCAAATGCTCCTGCTGACATTTTTTATGCGAACCACACTTTGTCGCAACATACTTCTGATCCTCTAACGGAAAGTATTGTAAAAACTTCAGTGGAAGAAAAAACAATACCTAGTGGCGATATTCTCCCCGATGAACGTATATCCAGCTCTTACTTAAGTAACATTTTGATGTCACTCAAAAGCAAAACATCTCCTGCACCTGACAATATTCACAATTTAC
Organism: Nemotelus pantherinus; assembly: GCA_963978885.1. NCBI lineage: Eukaryota > Metazoa > Arthropoda > Insecta > Diptera > Stratiomyidae > Nemotelus > Nemotelus pantherinus. Next base: position 45,711,013 of record OZ022265.1, on the reverse strand, counting down.
TATTGAAAAAAGTATCGAAGTATTGACTCGAATATACAACGAGTGCCTTCAACATTCACATTTCCCGAGAGCTTTGAAGGCAGCAAAAATAATCCCCCTCCATAAATCAGGTAAACCTACAGATATGCCAGAAAGTTATCGGCCAATAAGCCTCCTTAGCGTTCTTAGAAAAGTTCGGGGAAAAATCATTAAGTCCAAACTTGAAATGATTGTAAATTGTAACAGTGTTATCCCTAACGACCAGTTTGGGTTCAAGAAACACCATTCCACAACCCACCAGATTCTTAGAATATGGAATCATATTTTTTCTAATAATGACAAAATTTTCACGGCCTTAGTTTCACTAGATATTGAAAAAGCCTTCGACAAAGTTTGGCATGATGGCACCTAATCAAAATAATTTAAAGCTTTTTACATGAAAGATCTTTTGCAGTACACTTAGAAAAATCCAAATCATCATTGCGTAATATACCTGCTGGATTTCCCCAAGGTTCTATTCTTGGCCCTATTTAATTTATACTTATCAGACTTCGCACCTCTCGAAGAAGGTTGCCAGATGGCTATGTTTTTATTATTATATTCCACCAAAGAGACAATTTGAAAAATAGTTTTGTTTTCAAAAAACAAAACAAAGCACTTGTTTTGTTTTTTGAAAACAGTTCTGTTTTTTTTAAACAGACTGTTTCAACTGAACAGACAGGTTTTGTTTTCAGTTTTGTTTGTCTTGTGTCCGAGAAATGTCTGTGATTTTTTAACTGTGATTTTTTTTTATAAGTGATATTAAAAAAGAAAAAAACCGAGATATTGGGCCAATTCTCAATTAAAAAGGAAGATTGGAAGATTTATCTACTGACGACGTGGGCTTAAATGGAGAAATGAGATCATCGTGACTACTTTTTTTGACCTCATTATAACAGAGCACAAATATGAAAAATTCTTCAGTTTACAGAAATATGAAACACACAGGAATACAGACTTAAAGCCAAATTTAAAACAAATTTAAAAACCAAAGTACATTAATCGATATACTGAGTGTTCTCGTAGAACAAAAATGCATGTTTCAACCAAACAGACACAAAAATTGCGAACAAACATGTTTTCCTTTGATCTTACCGACTCGCGATGGGAAGGTGTTTTGTTTACTAAAACAGTTTTCAGAGACAAAATGTTCTCGAAACTGTTCAATTTTTACAAAACATTTGTGTTTTTGTTCAGAAAAACATTTTTTGTCCGTGTTTCTTGTTTTGTCTCTTTGGTGGAAACCCGGCATTACATTACAATGTTACATTGTTTGTTTCTGGTGCATCTCCAAATGCAATCATTCATTGTATGCAATCATCGTTGAATACTATAACTGAATACTATTTTAGATGGAAAATACGAGTCCATGCTGGAAAGTCACAAGCTGTTTACTTTACTCGAAAAAGAGCAAACAGACATTTCCCTGATATAATGCTATCCATATCGTCCGTTAACATTGAATGGACCACTTTTTGTAAGTATTTGAGAGTTGTCTTGGACGAAAACCTTACTTCGAACTAGCACATTTCATCCTTAGTCGATAAAATCAATGTACTTATCCGAGTTCTTTATGCGTTTACAAATAAACAATCGCAATTAAGCCTGTGCAATAAATTGTTACTCTTAAAATCCATTTTTCAACCTGTAATGTAATATGCTGCCCCAGTTTGGTGTAATTGTGTTAAGAGTCACCTAGCTAAAGCTCAAAGGGCACAAAACAAAGTTTTAAAGTTAATTCTAATGCCGGGTTTCCACCAAAGAGACAATTTGAAAAACAGTTTTGTTTTCAAAAAACAAAACAAAATACTTGTTTTATTTTTTGAAAACAGTTCTGTTTTTTGTAAACAGACTGTTCCAACTGAACAGACAGGTTTTGTTCTCAGTTCTGTTTATCCTGTGTCCGAGAAATCTCTGAAGATGGTGATTTTATAATTAACTGTGGATTTTTCTTCATAAATGACATAAAAAGAAGAAAAAAACCTATATATTGGGTCAGTTCTCAATTATAAACGAAAGTTGATTATAGCACGGAAGTATTATTGGAAGATTTTTGTACTGACGACGTTGGTTTAAGTGGAGAAATAAAATCATCGTTTCACAACTTTGTAAGAATGTCAAGCAGTGATTTTGAACTGTTAATTAATTTGCTAGGACCGAAAATCGACAAGAAAAATACAAATTACAGAAAAGCGATCGCCTGGCAATTACTTTGAGGTACTTAGCCACTGGAGACAGTTTTCAATCATTGAAATATTAGCTCAAACTTTCACCTCCTTCAATATCTCGAATAGTACCGGAAGTATGTGAGGCCCTATATGATGCTCTTGGACAGTACATCAAGGTAAGATAAATAAAATTAATAAAATAGTCATATTGTGTTCCTCTATCTACAGTTCAATCAGATAAATATGGGTCATAATATAAATTAAATATGACTAAGTAATTAATACAACGCTTTATTTCAGTGTATTATTTATATTAAGCATAAGTATATGATTACTGCTACTGATTATTTTTTTTTATGATTTTTATATTTAAAATTTTTTACGAGGTGAATCAAAGTACATTAATCGATGTACTGAGTGCTGTCGCTAAAAACAAAAGTGCATGTTTCAACCAAATAGACACAAAAAATGCGAACAAACATGTTTTCCTTTGATCTTACCGACTCGCGATGGGAAGGTGTTTTGTTTACTTGACAAAAATGTTCGCGAATCTGTTCAGTTTTTACAAAACATTCGTGTTTTTGTTCAGAAAACCATTTTTTGTCCGTGTTTCTGGTTTTGTCTCTTTAGTGGAAACCCAGCATAAATCTTCCATGGCACTTTTCAACTCGGCAACTTCGTACCTTAGCTTAAATTGAATTTGTCTCCACTTTTCTAGCTAAACTCAAACAAAAATTTATCTTAAAATGCCGTAACAGTTAATCAATGAATTATTGTCATAACAGTAAAAGACCGGGCTGTGTGCAATTTAGTCTAAGATTAGATTAAGGCTGGGTTTTTAGTAAGTTAGGTTTAAGAAAATTGTCATATGGAGGTTTTTTTTATTTGCACTTTTTTCTTCTAAAATTATCAATTCTATAATTCTCCGACACTAACTCATATTTTTGTTGTTGTATTCAGTATACTTAACAAAATTTGATCTGCTTGGATGTGCAAAAAAAACGCACCTATTTTAAAGTATAGTAGTTAAGAGGTATTCATACTCTAATCTCTAGAATTTCATCATGTACAATATTATTCTTGAAAAACTTTATTTCTGAATCCTGAGTAAAAGAATCTTGAATCTTGAAAACACGATGATGGCAAGGTTTTATAAAAAAAGGTGCAGTTGGAGTTAGCGTTTTTTTTCAACTTAAGTATGTATATTATGAATTTAGCTATAGTTTTATGTTAAACAACAATTAGTACACAAACGCTTTCGCTTAATTAATTTACATATATTCAATATTTTTTCCAGATACCATCAAATCGCAATCCATTTACATATATTCAATATTTTTTCCAGATACCATCAAATCGCAATCCATTTACATATATTCAATATTTTTTCCAGATACCATCAAATCGCAATCCACCACTTCCACTCGATCTAGAAATTCCCTACAACGATGAATCGAGCATCATAATCAAACAAGAGATTCCTGGTCGTAGCAATGACGACGACGATCATGAATTCGTAGAGGATCGCAGCGGAGGCTATAACAGTGACATCTATGCGAAATCGAATCCTAATCACAATATCATAGTTAACGACTATAATCCGAACAGTGATTTCAACCTGCGCAATCGCTTCAATCACAACAACAATCGGAACATTCTAGTGAATACGTTTCATAATAACGGCAGCAGTAGTTCTAGCACTAATCGTAACGATAATAGCTTTTATAATACGAACAATTATAATAGTAATAAAAATGGGAACACTAATTTTAATAGAAACGGTAGCGGTAATATTAGCAATGGTAGTACGTCGCGTCCAAGCCATAAGACACACGTCGAGATCATAACGAAAAATGGTGCAACGAAAAAACCAAATATTATTGTAAATAATTATAATCCGGATGTGATATTGACCAGTCAGAATTATCATCATACTAATTTAAATTTGAATGTTCGTAACGATTTGTCCGATTACGGAACGAATCGGCCGCTGTACGAGAAGAAAAGTACGTGTATGTTGTATCTGCAGGCAGATCATACGTTTTTCAATAAGATGGGATCAGACGAGGCGAGTATTGAAGCGATCACGCGGCACGTACAGCGAGCTAACTCAATTTATCGAAATACGGGTAAGTTGAAATTTTACAGGTATAAGTTGACATTTTTAGTATATTTCATTTTGACGATGGATTCATTTTCATTTTTATCTTATAGAAAATCGGATAGGTTAAAGCAATAGCGTGAGAATAATATTTTCTGAAAGCGACTCAGATCCCTTTTGAATTGGTTTGCTTACGTTTTGAAAAAAATTACTAAATTTGATCCATTATCAAGACCAGATACATTTGAACTTCGGAAGATAAAATGGAATTGTTTGTGTGGGACGGTTAAAAATGAAAAAAATCTTTAACTAAGTATTTTTGAAAGTATCCATATCAAACCAAAACAATCCACATTCCCGTGGATAAATTTATAGTCAAGAAGGGAAGCGTGAGCACAAATTAATAACCTTTTGAAGATCATCAATATTTTGAAAATAATTTTAGTCTTCTAGTGTCAGCCTGTTCAAGTAATAATAAAACGATGAAGATCAAATAAGGGCAACAAAAATATATAATTTTTTACCGCAAGCTATAAAATTTTATCATAATTACAACAAGCACATGAAATAGCGTTCTTACTATTCAAGAGTCCTGAGAAAAGAAAAAACTCAAATTTTTTAATTAATTTATTTTGTATTTCCTCCGCTTTGTTACAAAAGCGGTCTTGAAGCTGACTTCACTTTGTGGTGAAGAATGAATAGTTAAGAACAGACCTGTTTGAAATAGATTTTTAGTTTCTTTGCACTGCACGTAATGAAATACATTATTACATAAATACAAATTAAACCGTTGCTGTGGAGAAAGATGGTAAAGAACCACCTAAATTCATGTACTATACATACGTATATATATGCACATATATATTAAAGTGAATTGATGGAAATTCAATTACTGTTTCAAGTCTAGTATATTAAAAAAAAAAAACTTGTTGAACTCGCCTGACAGCTATTTTTGAGTAGAATTTTACATACACCTCGAGTAATTTCCTGGCGGTTCCACCATCCTTTGGCTGATCATTTACCTAGTTGTTCCTTACTTGTTCCATTTTATCCATATTTATTTCAATGTGGTGCTGCATAAACAATTCAATAAAGCACGCAAAGCAAGAAAACCAGAAAAATTTTACCACGCAAAAACAAGAAAACTCACCTGACTTACTTTTCGTTTTTCTGTTAAGTTAAATTTGCCCAGCTCTTCCACGTGCCGAGCGATTCTGAGCACATCTCCGTTCTTAAATGAAAATCTCAACTTTGACAGGCTGCCTCCACTAGCCATTTCCCATGGCATGCCATTCGACTTGCCATGGAAATGGCTGGCGGAGGTGGCCTATGGCATGCCATATTTGGATCTGGATGGGCCATATGGTATGCCATTTGCTTGCCCATCAGCCATATGGCCATATTTTGACAGTTCTTGATATTCAAAATAGCGTTAAACCGTGGTTTTGCTCCGTTTCTTATAAGAAAATGTAAGAATTCTGAATTTACAGAGATTTGACGATCTTGTTGAGTAATCAAAATAGAAATAAAGAACAGATATAAAGAATAGGGAATGGCGGGAAAATGCAAGAGGGTCGAATGATGATGCGTAAATTTTAAACAATAAAATTAAATACTTGTTATTTTTTAAGGAGATAGTTTATCAATTTTTAAGGATGAGTAAGTATATGAAACTGCCTATTGATGAGCGGCGGATTTTTTTAATGACTTCTATCCCATCCCTCTTTGTACCCCAGCAAATTTTATAATAGTTTCACCTTCATCTGAAATTTTAGCCGCTTATCAAACAAGGGATCTATCTCTAGAACAGAGAGATTTAATGAAATGAAATAAGCGTTTATATACACGAAATTTGTTGAAGCAATTTTACTACAAAGGTAAAATCTATAATAAGAACAAATCGAAAGAATTACTACCTCAGATATTCTCTTTCGTGCCTCCGATACTTAAAATCTACGATCTTTTGGTTTTAACGTGTCAAATGGCCTATTATCTCTTTCTCTATCTTCTTGTTCGCGGAGAAAAAGTCTGTCAAATTTAGTCGTAGTGCTCAAAATTTTCTTTCACTACTACTAACGCTCTGATTCAGGCAAATTGCTTCATTTCTCACTGCTGTGTTCATTTCCTTATATCTCTCTCGTGTGAAGATTTATCCTACAGGCGGAGTTTTCATCAACAGCAGAATTCCTTCGCTCTCGACTTCAAATTACTTTTTAAGAACATTCAATGCTCAAATGAAGCACACTTCCTCACTGTTCAGAGGCATTTTCGGAATGATATGGCATGCCATGAACTTGCCCATGCATCAAATGGCATGCCATAAATTCACAGTCGTTGCCATCGAATATGGCAGGGCAAATGGCTAGTCGAGTCTCCGTGTGACGGATGAGTCGAAATGGACACGACGGGGCTACACGATAATTCGCTAATATGCAAATATACATTTCACCATTCAGCCCTGTTACGATGATTACTGTTTACTATTTAATTGAATGTAGTTTATTCACGGAAAATGTACAGGTTTTACGCAGAAACGGAGAAACCTGTACGGAAAATGTACAGGTTTCTCCGGGTCCATTTATTTGGTATCGCTACGGACCAATGGGTCTATGTGTGGCCCTGTGCCAGCCAGTTAAACCTAACCTAAGCTACGGAGTAAGCTCTGAAGGTGATAGAGAAGATGCGTAGGCTGGCAGCCTTATTAATAACGGGGGCACTCCGCACTTCCCCAACGAAGGCGCTCTTGGTGACCGATCGGCTTGTCACGCAACATGCAAGGTGCGCATCAGTAAGACTACATTGTGGCGACGCCTGGATAAGGATGTAAAAATCGCTGACACAAGCAGAGAGGAATGGACTTTGAGACTGTCCGTAAGAACAGATCCCATGGAAATGCATACCAGAGGCTCCAAACTCAACCTCTGACTTAAACTTGAAGCGTTAATTCCCCTTGTAGTGTAGAGTCTTTTAAGCGGAGTTACTGGTGATTATTGAAGCGATTAGTTGGTTTTTATGTGGAGAGTGGTTATACTGTCTCTTGTTGAAAGTAGCATCTCCTCAAAGCTCAAAGTTTGAATGCCAAACGGCTCTTAATGAGATGTCGAAAGATTCGTTGATGCAGCTGTTTAGGGTGGCAGGATATACGGACATTGAGGAGAACTGTGAACTAGCTTGCAAGGGCTGGAATGCTATTGCCGGAAATGCTTTGCAGTCCCCCTTCAATTAAACTGGCCATCAGGTAGAAATATTCAAATATATATTGGGTGAAAGAACCTTCTTGTGTGATCGCTAGACATTAGTGGAAAACCTTTGACATTGGCCGCACTAGGGTGCTTCTAGTTTTGGGAGGGAGGTCCCTTTGCGCAGTGGTCAACTGCAGATTGTTTATTTGTCAGGCATTACAGCTACTTCTCCCGGAGATATAGACACGAAAAGGAAGACGCAACAGACCTTCGTCGCCTGTATGAATACCAGGCCTTCGCTGGAAGAAGGATGAAGTCTCATGGTTCATTCATTTTTCCTTGCTTTACCAAAGTGGCCTGGGTGCAACGTAGGAAGATCACCTAATTGATCAAGGACTCAGTGTGGCTCTCCTGTTAGTAAGGTAATACGCAATCTCCTATCATAATGTTTCCTTGTGTGCTTAAGTTTGCCTTCTTCGGAGTCTGTCTGAAGCAGACAGCCGCGTAACCTAACCTATTAGGCTAAGATATATCTTTCAAATAAAAGAAATAATCTCCGGACCTGAGTTTTCCCAAGTAAGTCCCGAATGAAAAGTAATAAGCAATGAGTTTACTTGTTTTTCTCATTGAATGCATAAAATTTAAATCAACGTTAGGTACAGATGAAATCGTAATGATTTGTAGGCATTTGCTTCTGTAAAATAGGTGCTATAACTTCTCATAAAAAATGTCAGCGTTATTAAAAACAAAATGGTAGTATTGATGACTATAAATAAGTAGCCAGAAATTTAAAGGGAAAACAAAAAAAATTGTAAGTAAATGTATATTAAAAATTGATTACGATGGCTTTATATTTTTACGAAGAAAAAAATGAACTTAACGCACCTTTCATAAGAACTCAATATTAAATTGCATTGCTAATTAAAGTATTGAAAGATTTTATTTTTACTGAACAATATTCAGCTAGAGACCTCTCCGTACACCAAAGCATCAATCGATAGGGAATTTCACTTTGAATTTTCTTATTCCTCACCTTCATTGGCATGCATACATTTGTTAGGAATATCGAACAAAAGCATTGTTTTGATTTATACAAAAAATATATATAAAGTTTATAAAATTCGATACGTTGTTTTTGTAAACCAACGAAACAGCTATAAATAGTAATGGATTAGTAAAGCATAAACGCATGGCTCAATAATTGGGCTTAGCCCGAAACGACATTTTCCTTTTCAGAGAATGTTTAGTCTGACTGGCCTGTTTATTTTTTTCGGCAATGTTTTAAGGTGATGTTAACGACTAAAATATCTGTGGGCGCAGGCTTTCTGTCTCCAAAGAAGTCCGCACAAGGGACATTTCTCCTAAAAAATCGTACGTATGTTTATGTTGCAGTTGCCTTCTACTAGCGAAGGCTCTTTGTCATGTCTCGGCTGAGTCTGGCTTTGCTGATTCTCGTCGGAGAACCTGTGGTCCTTTACGGATGATTTTTTATACTGTGCTTTTTCATCACAGATGAAAATAAGTACTGTTTCTTTTCTTGGAATTAATTCATTTCATTGAATCAAAAATCCAGATCAGTTGCTTAAATATAGTAGAGTGATACACTAGGATCTGTCGCAAGTTGATTAGAATGTTTCCTGATAATGTAAATGGGAGGGCTTTACAGCCGTTTATTTGGCATTCTTCTCCACTCTGGCAAATAATCTTATTTAGACCATTTTATGGGCTACTATCAACACATGCTCACAGGCTATCCTCTAGACTTTTATCTTTTTTTCACCTCTTTTTGAGCAAAAGCATAACAAGTTTGGTTAACATAACTCATGGAATTTTACTATCAAAAACCGTGTGCGCCCAACGTGGGTTTATCATATAATCAATTTATTTCTCCACTTTAGGTTCTTCCAACACCATTTTTATTTGCAAAAACAAAACATCTCAAGTAAAATTCAATGTTTTATGAATGATTTTAAATTATGAAAATTCTAGGTAAAATTTTAGACAGTATTCATTTATTTTTAACATGCAGAAAAAATGCAATTACATGTTGATTAAAAGTTTAAATAATTTGATGTATCACAATATCAACGTAGAAAGTGAATCAAATCTTAAAAGATTGTTTGTTCCCTATAATCTTTACAGTAGCGGATGATGGTAGGTACAAGACTTTACAAGTTTTTCTGAGCAAAGAGTGTTACGGGAAGTATTTCAAAGAAAGATATAATGTCAGATTAGATGAGAAGGTAGGTCTAAGTCAAACTTGTGTGGAAATTGGACTAGTCTAAACGAGGACGATTATGCTTATATATAAAAGGGTACGTGTAAATCTACGTTTGACAGATTCAATGGAATTTGGGTTATAACTGTTTCGAAGAGACCATACAAAGGATGCATACTCTAGTATGAATCTTACCAGTGAAGAATAGAGAATGCAATATTGGGAGGACATCAGAGTGAAATTAGAAAGTTTGGAGGCTCAATTCAAGAATATGCAAATCAAATCTTCGATAACTGTTAAACGGTGACCCTAGATCGCATAAATTATTAGGAGGTGAAAAAAATGGTAATCTAGCGAGTAAGTAGAAATCATTGGATTGTAGTAGAAATCACCTAATCGACCAAACTGTAGAAAATAGTTTTAGCATGAAAATGTTTTCATGAGGAAGGAGTGGAAGAAAGCCATTCGCATAAAATAAGAACAAAAATGGGCCGAGAATGGATCCTTGAAGAACACCAGTAGTTTGTCGAAAAGGAGCAGATACGAAAGAATCATAGTGTGATTGAAACAGTCAATGGTAAATGAAGAGAACCCAAGATTTTGCAGATTGGTAAAGAAAACAATGGCACCAGCAATATAAAAGGCTTTGAAAACGACAGTCTTGATGGCATGTAAGTCAAGTCACGTGTCCAGCATTTCAGCTACAAACTTCGTAAATCAAAAAAGGTTCGTAGGGATTGAATGAATTTTGAGAAATTCATATTGTCCTTCCATAATCTTTGATAATTTAATCAGAAACATATCGTTCAACTATCTTGGAGCAGGAAGGGAGCAAAGAAATTCGGCTGTAATTCAGGGAATAGATATGTAAATCACCAGACTTGTTCATGAGAACAACTACAGATGCTCTTCAATAAAAAATAAATATGGAATCAGCTAAACATTTATTTATGAAGATTGCTAAGGTGAAACAAAATGAATTGCATGTCATCTTCAAAAATTTCAATAGAAACCATCGAACTGGTTACTTTTTTAAGATTGTTCACTAAGCGTTAAGCCAACTTTGAAAGTATTAGAAGAAAAAGAGATTAAATTGGTTAGCTAGAGCTAGTACTGGATGAAGAAAAGATGAAAGTGAAATGCCATGTTAATAAATCACAATTAGATTGGGAAGGACTTACAACCCGCAGTTTAAGTTTTTTGCATGAAGAAGTTGAGTTGGCGGTACATAGCTGCTTTGAGAGCGCTCAAACGAGCTTGAGGTAACCAGAATTTAAAGATTTTTCAAATATGGGAGTAAATGTTTGGCACGACTTTGTTTGACGACATATATATATATATATATATATATATATATATATATATATATATATATATATATATATATATATATATATATATATATATATATATATATATATATATATATATAGCAGCAAAATGATTAAGGGAGATAATCTCTGGATTGGCCGATCCGATTGAGCTGAAATTTTCGGAGGACATAGATGTATATAATTGTTAGGTCCATGACTGGTTAGAATTCAGATATCCTTAATTTTTTGGCGGCGGGTTTTTTAGTGAACTTTCAGGTACTCCTATATTTCCAAGCAGTGTAAATTTTTCTAAAAAAAAAATAGTGGAAATGAAAACTTATTATGTTCTTAGCTAGCTTATGATAAATAATTGGAGTTTTTGAGCCGTGTGTGTGTGCTGAGTGCTTAAAAGTAGGCAAGGATTTTTTTTCAAATTTTGATTTGTTATAGCTTCTGATCGAAACATTGGATCATCTTGAAAATTGCGGAACGTATTGATGTTGACTAAGATTAAACACACATGGATTTTCAAAACAGTGCAGATAACCCTGTAGCTACGACAAGTTCCTGAAAAAAAATCCATCAAATCATCGACCATCCTGATTTTTTTTGTTTTTTGACAAAAACTTCAAATCATTGATAAATTTGAACCTTTGTACATCATGTAAAATTGAAGTTTTCAAAATTCCGATTTGCACAAGAACGGTAACCCATCACCAAATTACCTCTATTTTCAGCACTCGAAACTTCTGTTCACGAGAACTGACGTCCGAATGAACGGATTATAACGAAATTCACAAAACATGCTGAAATAAACTAGGACTAAGTCTGATAGAAGTGAATTTGAAACGCGGGCAACCCTGTGGCAGTGGTACCATATTGAAATATCACTGAGAAAAAAAACTGCCTTTTGGCATATAACCTCCGATTCAGCTATCACATTTTAACGAAATTCACACAATATTTAGACCTTACCCCAGGCAATATTTGATGAAAATATGATTGAAAAATTAGAATAGAGTTGCCAGCTATGGTGATTTTTGTCTCCTAAACCTTGCAAATTTGCTCAACAAAATAAAATACTTTTCCCTATAACTTCCGGTCCAGTCATGAAATCAAAACGAAGTTCATGCAATAAATGGATTTTAATGTAAGCCAGATTTCGTATGCATTTCATATAAAAATCATGAGAGGGCTGCCGGCTATGACCATTTTTGTAATTTTTGGAATCTCTTTACCAAGCGATTATGCCATTAGATTTGCAAATGGGAATGATCCTGCAATGAAAATTAACAACAAATATTAACGTTTTATAAATTTGAAAAGTGTTGAAGGTAGTAGCCCTAAAATTCTTTTCACCCGTATAACGAAATTCACAGGGTGGGTTTAACTTAACGTGAAGCAGATTTGGAATATATTTTGCTTTGCTGCTAACACAGGGTAACCAGCACAGACATTTTCGTAAATATTTCACCAACAGATGCTTCAAATTACATACTCATATGCAAAGCTTTTGCAATAAAAATAAAAAACCAATTTTTAAATTTTCGAGTTTTGAAAATTTTTCGGATGGCAGCCTCAAACAACGTTTAACCGCTGCAACTTTCGATGAAATTCTGGGATGAGAACGAAATTCAAAGGATAGGTTGATTTTAGTATGAGCTTGTTATGATAAACTTATTGCTACTTCGTTGGAAAAGTGTTTTCAGCATTGAACATTTTCATCATCTATGTTATAGTTGGGTTTTGTGGCTTTGGATAAGGAATAGTTGATACGGTACTACAAAAAAGTGTATAACGACTTTCCACATTTTTTTGTCACTCAAAGGCAATTTCTTCGAAAATCTGTTTTCTAGCGATTCTGATACGCTAGACTTTTTTAGGTTTGTGAAGTTTTCTTTCTTTTTAATTTTAAGGGCTCTTATTATTTATTTATTTAACTCAATATCGGCTAGTGAATAGATAATATATTTAAAATTTGTTACATAATCCAATAAAGTTTCTTTAAATAATTGACAAATTCAAAAATAGATGGAAATTGATGGAATTTCAAATAGACACCAAGCACCAAAGAATACAAAAAATCATTAAATAAAGTATAAATTTAAACAACTCTCCTTAATTTCAACCAAAAGTAGGCTTGATGCAGCTACAAAAATCGTGATTTGACTAGCTGCGCACAAGACTGAGAAATTCAACTGACTACCAATGGCTTCGAATTTCTAGCCCAGTGAAAATAATGCCTCACAAATGGCAAAACAACATACATATTTACACCACCCATTCATTAATTAAGTATCACTTCCATCCTTCTACTTTACTCAAATGAAGAAATTTAATTCCGAATATTATAAATGAAAAGAGTACACACTAAAATTGTAATTACTCATTCCAAGAAATCCCTTTGATACATCAAACTGACATCAACGCAATCAACGCCATCTTTTCAACTTTTTGTTGCTTGAACTTTCATTAAATCCGTCAACTTCCTCTTCGTCTCCTATCTCCAAGCAGCATTGTATTCACACTGAGAAAACGATAATATTCCTATTCGTTCTTTACAAATCACACTGAGCTCATATTGTTGCTTTTGTTATTGCTTCAGCCATCCGCCCTTCAACACAAGAGCATCTTCACTTATCCACTTTGTTCGGATAACGAATAAGAAGAATGAAAAGAAGATGTAAGACTCATCCTTACACTAAATAATTTCATTTTGTCAATGGTCCTTAGACAAAGGACATTATCTGCAATGCAACAATGTTCTTTGCTTCTTATGTACATACTTACAGTGAGCAGTAACACTATATTGATACGATACAGACATACACATTTCACTTACTGGTATTGCATTTTCTCATTCGAAGTAATTGACAAGGATCTGCCTTGTATTGTGCAATATGAAATGTACTGAAGATGAGATATTACTCAGAGTGGGCTTAGTACTTAGGTGAATATTTGTTCCCGGGCGGCAAATTGTCATTGTCAATAGTTTCATTCACGAGTTGAAGGCTGATGCACGATTATCAGGTGGTTTATTGATTTCATGTGGTCAGACACAATCTCTTGTCGGTCGACAGATTTGAATAACGAACCTACTGACTGAATGGATCATGAGAAGATGATATCTCGCATTTTAAGCGTTCCCAGAGGTTTCGATATGTCGAGAATGTTGGAATTAGTGATGAATAGAGTCGGGGAAATGAATAGATACAATAATTGACAAGTACTGGATATGCATATAAATTCCTTGAGTTAAAAATCTTGCAAATCATGCATTCATGTTTAGTGCTTTACGTTAAGACATTTCAGCTTCCATTCGATTTCTATCCACTGAATATCCACGATATTCAGTGGATAGAGTTACGATATCCAGAATCGTGCATCCACAGGACGATATCCTCTGAATCAATTTAGACGAGTCTTATGTAAAACGTGGGTTTATTTCCTCTACTGCGACTTTCCGGAATAAAGCTTTTCGCTCAATTTCATTCCGAAGATTTGCTGTCGATTTGGTTCGATTCAATGAGAAACCTTGCTGAACTTAATCGATATCCTCAATTTCATGGCAAATGCTCATCAAAACCATCATCAGAAAAAAACCTTCAAGAGGCTTTCTCTTTCTCTCTTCTTCACCATATCCCCGGATCAATTACGCCAAGCGACATATCCACGACAAAGCCACAACTTAAGATCCATTAGTGCTCAACTATTCGATCCATGGCATTAACATGGGTACATAAATGCAATCTTCGCATTCCACCTATTAAACCCTATCCGGGCCAAATACTCCAACGCAAATCTCATTTACGAGCCAAAGTCTTGCGCTTCAGAATGCTACTAAGAAACCGTTACAGAAAGTACTGGTCTTGCTACGGCCGAAGGTGGAGTATGGCCGAGTCGGGCACGACAAGTTTCATCAATAGTTACCCCAAGGCGAAGTAATTACCGCATATGCTCTTAATTAAGCTCCCACTACTGGAAATATTGAGGTGATTAGGGAAGCTAAAGGATATTCGTAGCAGCTAAATCACCTGAAGCCAACCAACGAATTACGTATATTTCCTCATACAAGAAAATGTACGGATGTAGCATTGAAAGCAAACCTCTAGTCCATTACTATAGTTTGATGTTTTCGAAGCATGTATGAGTGTATGACCTGATGGTATGCGTCTCCACATGCAATTCAAGCCAAGTGTGAGATGAAAGCCTTTTAATTAATGCAATTGCGTAAGACGCTCTTCCTGAAGTGTTCCGACAAATTGATGAATTAATGCCGAAAATAACCTAAAGCGTTATTTTGGTATGAATATTGACTGACTGAAGTCAATCTTACTTCTGATATAAGAGTTTGCTAGTAAATTGGGTTGAAGTATGTGAACGCCTTAAAGCTATGCGGGATCATCAAGCTATTTGCCTTTATTTGCATTATTGTAGCAAGGGAAATTTCGGATGTGATCTAGTTTACTGGGTTAAATGAATGAATATTGCCACCATATGTAAAAAAAAGTTAAAGAAAAGAGACTATAAATTAAAACTAAACAAAATATAAAAAGGCTTTGAAATCTAAACAAAATTCAACACAGATAAGATATCAAAAATTCAGAAAATTTGTTCATTTCATAACGCATTCTCTCAACTTATTTTTAAAAGTGCGAAACGAAGGTGAAAGCGGACCAATATTCAAACAATTATGCTGCCTAGGCAAGCGTAAAAGTGCAGAGTAAAAATATACCTTAGTGTGAACAAAAGGTACATTGACGGTAAATGAAGAACTGTTAAGACGTACTGCGTCACGAACAGAAAACTGCGCTCTGGGGATATATGTAATAGAACCAGTAATCATTTTGAAAAGGAGACATTCATCGATATACACTCTGCATATGTAGGCATCTTAAGGACTGCAAGACGCATGCTGTACTCACAGTAGGGAATACGGAACTTGAGGAATAGTGAGCGAGTAAATTATATTTTCAATGCATCCTTAAAAGCAATTGTTGGCGCGTGAGTACTGAATTTCAAATAATTACGTAATAATCAAGAAAAATGATTATTTTTAAATTATATTCCCACTCTACAATTCGTCTCTCCATGGCATGTAAAATTTTTGCACTTTTCTTCTGGCAAACATACATATTTATTTCAGGTAAAATAGGTTTTTCAAAGTTAATAAACTTTTTGTTTTAAATTACGTTTCCACCTTACAAATCATCCATACAAAGCTTAAGAAAAAGAGAGTAAATTGGTATGGAAATTTATCACATCATACGAAATAGTGGCATGCAGGTTTTTGAAGAGTGGTATGTCCACCAAGTCAAATAAAAATTTACAAAATTTCACGGTAAACAAGATCGGCAGCCCATGATCGAATCACCTCTATTTTCAGCACTCAGAATTTCTGTTCACGAGAACTGACGATCGGATGATGAGATCAATACGAAATTTACAGGACATGTTGGATATAGCTAAGACCAAGTCTGATAGAAGTGGTTTTGAAATACAGGCAATACTGTGGCAGTGGTGCCATTTTGAAAAATCGCCGAGAAAAAAAAACTGGTTTTTGGACTATAGCTTCTGATTTAGCCACCAAATTTTAACAAAATTCACGCAGTAGATGAACTTTACTTTAAGATAGATTTCGTAGAAATTTGGTTGACAAATTAGTGTAAGGTTGCCAGCTATGGCCATTTTTGTTTCCTAAGGTTTTCCCCCTATAGCTTCCGATGCAGTAATTAAATCAAAACGAAATTCATGCGATAAGTGGATCTTGCTGCATTTCTAATCCTGTAGGTATTTCGTTGAAAAATAATGAAAGGGTTGCCAGATATGATGAATTTCGTAATTTATTGACATTTCTTTATCGAGCGATGTTGTCATAAAAATTCCAAATGGGAATGATCCTGCAATGACAGTTAATAACAAATATTTAGATTTCGAAAATTTGAAAAGTTTTTACCATAAAATTCTATTCACTCCTATAACTTTCAGCGCAGCAATTCAATCGGAACGAAATTCACAGGGTGGATTTAACTCAACGTGAGGCAGCTATGTTGCTAACGCATGACTGCCAGCACCAGACAATTTCGTAAATATTGCACCAACAGATGCTTCCATTTTGTATTGATAAGCAAAGCATTTGCAATAAAATATGCAACCGATTTTTAAATTTTCCGAGTTTTGGAAATTTTTCGGATGGAAGCCCCAGACATAGTTTAATTGCTGAAACTCTCGATGATATCCTTGGATGAAAACGAAACTCAAAGGATAGGTTGATGAAGCACGAGCATGTTATGGTCGACTTATAGCTGCTGTGTTGGGCAAATGTTGCCAGCACTGAACATTGTCATCATTTGTGTTATAAGAAATGCTGTCAGAAAATGAGTAAGAAATGGTTGATATGATAATACAAGGAAGTGTATTACGTTTTCACACATTTTTAAGTCCCTCAAAAATAATTTCTTCGAAAATTAGTTTTCTAGCGATTTTGATGCGCTCGACTTTTAATGTTTCAATGTATGACAGAGCTTAGCCTCTCTGCAAAATGTATACAAATGAAGAAATCTGAAAAATTGAAATAAAAACTAATAAAATTAATGCGCAACATGTAGTGCAAATATAAGTATTATCAAACAAATATGTGGTGCAAATTTAAGTTTTATGAAACGCCTAGACCCGTACGAGGGTTGGCGCGGGATTATTTTTTCCAAAACATTCAGATTTACATGAAAGTCACGTTTGTGCCATATTTCCCTTTCAAATTATATATATTGCGATCGCATGTGCTCTCTAATCAAAACGGAATTGCTTCTTGTCTTTGTTGCTAGAGAGGAAAATAATTTTTACGTGAATGTTCATTTTTGAGCAGATGCAAATAATGATTAGCCGGCTTATTCAACGTATTTTCCATTTAGAAAAGTTCATTTGCAGACAAATACAGCCATCAAATCTAAAATTCCCTTAAATTCCCTAAAAATGATCAAACTGAATATCGTTTAAAATTACGAATTAAATTTTTCAACCAATCGGTTTGCCTACCCACGTAACATAAAACATCTACACATGAAATAAATACAAATGACGCGTATAGATCATTCAGCATCATAATCTGCACGTAGCATTCCTAATTAGTAGCCCAAGTCAATTTCAAAGTTTGCTTGTGTGACTTTAAAGCGTTCATTCACACCGGTTTTCATCGTAAAAAGAATTTTCTTTGCCTAAATGACGTCAAATCATAGGGTTGGCCAAACTTTATCACCCTACACCACAAACAATCAATAAAAATTTCAATTGGGCGGTTTGACACATGTTTTATTTTCGTGTTTTCATCAATGAAAAGAGTAAATGTTTGGATTGGCCATTGTTGTGCATCAATTACAAATAGTATTTTGCCCTAAAATGTATAATGTGAGTACAAATTCATTTCGAGCCCATGCATCTCTTTTTACCGGATTTAGCATAGAAAGCTTTCGTCTCGTGGAAAGAAATGTTTGTTAAATGTGTGCAAGCTACATTTTCACATTCCCCTTACAAAATAATATCAAATTTCATTTAGAAAATTCAATTAATATGCGAATTGATGTTCCATGTGACACATATTTTATTTTCCCCGCTATCCGTACTAATGCCTAGTACGAATCCCATACAAAAAGAGCTTTTCAATTCATCAGTAAAGCTCTTTTTGTATGAGATTTGACCGTTGAATTCGTTTCGCGAAGAGTATAGTACTAGGCATAACACGTAAATTGACTTTGTCGAAAACAATAGAAATGTATAGAATTGTATGTTTACCTAGAATGTCTACAGCGCTGAGGAGTAGAGCGTTCGGCATTGAGAGGGAAGCTTTTTTGCAGAGAGTAAGGTGCATGTGTAGTAAAATTGCTTCATTCACGTTCGGATTCATGGATTATGATTGCGTGTCCATTCTTTATAAGTCTATGGTTACAATTAACCGAAGCTACTAAATGTGAAAATCAAAAGAAAAATTAAGGATAGCACAATAGTAGTAGCCCCAGCGGTAATTACAGCATACTACATAGACTAAACCAATCAAAAATCTTTTATAACAAACGCTCATTGGTTGTTCGTGAATAGTTAGGGAGTTATTGAAAAAAATATTGTCAGCATTAACTTAACAGAAAAATCATCTTCCCATAAAGATAGATTAAGAAATTTTAATGTCATATCACGTTTTGACCCTTTTTTATTTCACGTCAATCTAACTCCTAAGTTTTGCGAAAATGCTGGTCCTCGGCATCAAAATCATGTTTGACAAATATTATTAGCTTTTGTGCTATTTCAATTAATTTTCATTTCCATTTTATGTGAATAAAAACCCGGCAAATAAACTTTGCCAAATGCAGCTTTATTGCTAAATTATTCTAATTGTCAATAACGATACGGTCCGACCTACAAAACAATGGAACATTTTTACTTTGGATCTACACAAAGATTCCGAACCACGTCCCATCACTGTTTATCTCAATCTTAGTTCTTATAATTTCGGTAGCACTCCTTACGGAAACTGACAGCAAATCTACTCAAATATGATTACTAGTTTTATTTCGTATCATAAAATAAATAAAACTACGTGCTTTGTTACTAGCTGATAGTAACAGCAATGATAAAAATCGATAAAACAAAATTCTCGCTCACTTACAAAGCGTATGCACTTGTAAATTTCAGTTTTGTGTCACTTTTTCATGTGAAAATATTCTACATAGTCCAATATTTTCTAGTTGGCACCTAAAAATATTTTCTCCAGTAAATTTCCTTTGAACTGTATCCGAAACATTTTGCACATATTTTGCACCCTTTGAGAATGGCACTCGAAATTTATTTGCGTTTCAAAGGAATAAATTTAGCATGAAATGGCAGTAGATTCTATCGGAATTTGGTTTGTATGTTATTTGAATAATGTAAGTCAGAGGTGTTGTAAGTATATAAGTGCGGTTATTTTGTGAGGCTTACTCATTCTGCGAACTACATATTGCTAGTGAGCTCTTAACAACGGGTGTTGTTCTAGTACTGTAGAGAAAAAGGTTTTCCAATCAAAAATTCATTGACGGGAATGTACCTTAGATGATTTTTTCTTCTTCATTTCAGGACCAAAAAACTAATTGATCTCATTGAAAGTTTAGCTATGACTGAAATCGGATTTGATTACATATTTAAAAAGCAAAGTTTTTCCGCTGTAACCCATTTAGCGTCTTGCGGAGTGGAGGTGGGAAAGACTCAATTTACATAATCGAAACTTTTACAAGTGAGAAATGATTAGTTTCATGCCCCCGTTTTTACTCAGATGCTTAATCAGAGTTAGGTTAAATCCATGCTCGATGTACGGTCCCGCGTCCGTATCTGGATTCGAACCTGGGATCCCACACACTTGGAGCCAGTACTCTACCCACTAGGCTAGCACTTGTCTGCATTTTTACTCTTGACATTTGGAGATAGATCCACAACCCCCTTTTGTTCACGAATATCAACTCCATACATATATTTGCCAGGAGATAAAAAAAAACTGGGCGGAATTCCTAATTATTAGCCAAGTTACCTTTAAAAAGTTAAAATCACAAACCTTGGATAATTTCATACTGCACCTCAAAGTCATTAAAAAGTACTTAGACTGAACTCATCTTGAAGTCACAGATCAAATACTTTAATTGGGCTCATAGTATCAAAATCACAACCTTCCTCCAACTTCCGTGTCTTCTGATTTAAACTTAGTGTCGTGTCTGGTTTGCAGGGACTACACAACTAGCACCAAATAATAACAAGTACCAACAAAATTCACCATAGCTCCTGCCATTTAGATTGATATTTCTGCTATCCGTCAATCAAAACACTTCCTGTAGTCCCAGCTGCATGTAGCTGTCAGAGGTTACACCTACTACATATTTCACGTTCATTTTTTCCCATCTCAAATGCAATTACCAGCATGTTTTTCATCATCAATCATTAATGTCCCTTCGAACAATCGGATTCAACCTAATGGCTTCCAAATTTAACAGAATTTAAAATTAGTTCTTTCTCACGTGCAACCTCATCAACCCACTGGAGAACCAGCAGAATAGATAGATGCCAAATGTGGAACAAGATTGTTCTTGTGTTTTCTTCGCGTGAATGAATTTTCGTCTATAATTTTGAAGCCCTAGAGCTTTGAGTTCGAAACACACTTAGTCTTAGCTTGCTCATTTCGTAGAACCAGCCACCGGCAAGGAAGCATGACCTGAGTCTGTCCAAGGCTGATAGGCACTTTATACGCAATTTATATAATTTTTACGAAAAAAAATTTGAGCTGAATTTTCCTCATTTTTGTCGTGTTTGCTAACAACTACTTAAAGCAAGTAAACTTTCTTCCTGTTGCATCATTTTCTGACTGCCTATCCCCAGGGCAATCTTCATTTTTCCACGTCACTTTAAGTGTCTTAATGGCAAACAGAAAGTCTGTACCGAAGACGAACAGGAACAGTCGTGGTTTGTTGATTTTTTTTTACGTATTCAGGCAATCCAGAGGAGATACCTAGATATGATTGAATATTTTTCATGTAATAATAAAGTTTGTCCGGCTGTTTCAGGTAATTGCCGGCGTATAAATAATCACCGTGATAGCTGGGGGTTTTGTACTGCTGTTGCTGACTTACTGTTTCTAGAGAAATTTAAGAAAAAGGAAGTATGTACATCGAAAAAAAAGTATGTGTTGGAGGTCCTGGTGGAAAACGATGACGACCAACGGTGAAATACGTAATTTAAAACAATTTCTGATGTTACTTGAAAAAGTTGATCGTACGAAATGTTTGTCTTATTAGAATGTTGTAAATATTCGAGGGAATTGAGTTTGATAATGAATAATTGCAGTGTTTTAAAATGCAGACTAATAGAATAAGGGTGATTTTAGCTTTAATAGTGAACAAACTGTCTTCAATTTGTCTGAAATACAAGTTTAGAAAGAGTGACAAAATGAAAAGATTTATTTAACAAGGAGAACAATTTTAGGTCAATCATCTCTTATCTCTTTTTGCTGGCATCAAGTCACAGGTTCAATCATTAAAACACCACAGCCATAAAGTGAAAAATGAGCATAAGCTATGTTTCTTTTAAATCGGCTTCTTGGGTCTTGCCATTTGTTTGTATAATTGTGGCGACCGATTAAACATTGCCAATCAGTCGTCAGTTTAGCATATTTATTTATAAGGGATCATCTAATGTTTGCCCTGTGTGTCTTTTCCTACCCGACTAGCTCAGTCTTGACGTGGGTGTTTAGGACGGCCAATTCTCCTTCCAAATGTCACAAATTTGCTAATAGCACTAGAAAGAAGGGAAATGCAGATTCATTGTTTCTTTAAAACGAATTTATTGTTAACAGAAATCAAATTCAAGAAAATATAACCATCGTTATAAAGGAAGAATACCAAATTTTAGAACGTATCTTTATGCCCGCAAATGTATTTTTCAATTTATCTTTGAATTAACACTCTCGACTTTGGTTCGTACGTTAGGTTTGAATTCATTTGCATAATTTATCTTTTATCACGCCTATTCGACCATATACTATATATCAATTTGTACTTATCTTAATCCTATAAGTCGTTTTTCAAAAATCATTTCACGAGAGCTCTCCAATTTTATTTCATGGAAATTTTTCCGGACTCTCAACGCTTACTCCCACCAATTGGTCCTCCTTTTTTTGGGTGTATATTGCAATTCATTTCACAAATATATCTATAATCTCCTTTGTTCGCATTTTTTCCCAAAAATCCCGAAATTTCCCCGGTAATTTTTCATTTTCCGTTTTTTTCTTTGAACCAATTAATGCCACTGGTGCTGCTAGACTGGTTCGAATCCAATATTCGATCATGTTGGGGACCATGGTTACAAGCTTCCACTACGTAATAGCCATTGGGTTAATTTCTATCCGCATGTTTATGAGAGATGTGAGCTACTGACCCACTGTCATGTTTGACGATCAACCTACTATGTAGTAGCTGAGGTCAGGTTTGCAACTTTTCTGCGGTTATTGTGTTTTACAGGTTAGTCTTGAATTTGTCTCAGATTTATTTTGCTTTGAATTATGTTGTAGAAATAAATATAAAAACATAAGCCAGCGCATCGGTTCAAAATAACTGAATTTCAGTTTAAGAATGGGTTATAATTTTAGTTAAGACTCGTCAGTAGTTCTTTTATATTGCGGAGGAGTTGGCTCAAAAAAACAGTTAATTCACGACAGTATAATTTTAATCACTGTTCAAAAAGATATTTATTAGGTCCAGGGAAAAATGTGTGTAAATACTTGCAGATAACAGAACAAATCATGCTGCAGACGGTTGCGACTATAAGTACCTTTTAGTTTCTCTGTATTTTCAAAGCAATCGTGGGAACGACCCAGGCCCAGAGATCTCATTCCGTCGGGCACATTCTAAATAATACTTTTCCCTCTCTATGTCTTTCCGTTTTCTCTTTTTCCCCTCCTTATGTCTTTCGCATGATGCATCCTTAGCACGTCGCCCTTTTCATTCATCAATCGACATGTAGCCTAATCAATCTTGCACCCAATCGCTACATGTACAAACTTTGGGACAAGTTTGGCAGCACAACTAAGTAAATGGTTTTTTATGCAGACCGTTAGTCCTGATGTCAAATTCATGGGTATGCAAACTGTATCGATTTGTCCCTTTGGTGTACGCTTGCGACAGCTTTTTCGTTACCTGACCTTGGGCCAATTCAATTTCAAGGAAACCTCTTCATCCGCAAAAGCATTGAATGATCTTAGTGGGATAGACTGGTAGCCGAACATCAAGAAATGCGGTGAAACCCTGCACATGACCCTGACAAGGTAACATCCAATTCCGATGAGATACTCTTATGTAAGCTCAAATAGCAGTGAGGACAGATTGATTTGATCTCTCGGACGCGTTAGCTTGGGTTGAGTAAAACGGAGTACAAAAATGGTTCACCCCATATTTAGCTAGGAAGGTTGGAGAAGCTTTTGACCCAAATTGGACTTGGTGTGAAACGTCATTATCATTTGCCAGAAATTTGACCACTAAACTTCAACATTTTTTTACGAAAATCTCAATGGTAAGTGTACATTCCCTTTTTTAAAGGCATCAACTAGCAGGTCATGTCACTGTTCTGTCATCAAATAATTATTTCGGAAACAGTTATTTAACACAGAAACTGTGGCGAGGTAGTTCATTCAATATTATCGTCGTTCATTTTGGTATCTACTGCTTTTTTGGTGTCTTGCCGCACACCATTTCTGCACTAAAGACAGCTACTTTAATGCGTCTTTTCAATAAACCTTGTCCAATATATTTTCCAGGCTACAAAACACATATAAAAGCTGTTTTTTTATTAATAATAAATTTATAACAAAAACGGCAAGATCATGGTTTTCATGGAAGGAACTTTCATTTTTTGGAGACTTTGCTTTGTTTTTATAGAAAAATACTTTCTTGGCAGAACAGCCGTGTAAGTATTTCAACATTGTAGCTGTTACCGACTATGAATTTTGACATATAGAGATGCCGCTATATGCTGAATTTTTCTTTGATTCGCAAGCATTTTTTAGAGATTCGATCACTGACCTGACTCTATTTTCATTATTGAAGCCAACAGTCTGCCAAACTATAATTTTCCATTGCAAATAGCAATTTCTGGCCGCCGAACTCTGTTGTGCATGAATTCTTCAACAAAAGAACAAGTAAAGCAAGCGCTGCAGCAAAAAACGGGACAAACTCATCTCAGTATTTTACACCAACGTAAATGGGATGCGATCTAAACTTAATAATTTCTATTTTATTTTGATGTCATTGCAATCACCGAAACGTGGCTTTGTGCAAATATTTACAATGCTGAAATTTTTATTTTGGAGTAAACTATTTTCCGCTGGAATAGGCATGGAGATCTACCTGACGCTCCTGTCGGAGGTGGTGTTCTTCTGGCCTTTCACAATAAATTCAAAGTATCTCTAATAGAAATACCGCATACAGATAATGAATTTATTTGTGCTCAAGTGGAACTTATGACAAAGAAAGTATCTTTTGATGTCAACTACACGCCACCAAACTCTTCGTATGACGTTTACGCTTCGCTAATACATATTAAGCAGCTCATATGCGACCTTGCGGACAATAACAACGACGTCGTCTTAATGGGTGATTGCAACATACCTAGAATTAACTGGTGCCCTTCAGTGGACGGCACTTTCGAAGCTCCGAGCTCTACTTCTATTGGCGGACAATACGACATCAACATTGGAAACGAATTGATATCACTTGGTTTGTTTCAAGCCAATTGCATCCAGAACGCAAATGTTAAAATGCTAGACCTGATTTTTTCGATGGATGCCTCTTCTACTGTGGTGAAACCCCTCACATCATATATCATCGACGAAACCGCGCATCATTGTGGACTCAACATTATTTTTGAGCCAAAGTCTAGTGATAACTCCTCATCTAACACATCTGAACTTAAATTTAATTTTAGACGAGCTAATGCTGATCAAATACGTTACTTGCTTGCTAACTATGATTGGTCTTCCGTGTTGCAGGAACCTAATCCGGATAAAGCTACGTTTTATTTCCATATTCGGTTGTTTAGTTGTTTTTTACGATGCGTGCCAACTACCTTCAATGAAAGCAAGAGTCGTTTTCCTTGGATGTCTCCACAGCTTTGTCATTTGAAAAATTCCAAAATCATAGCTTGGACACAGCTTCGCCTGACTCGCTCAGAACCCGACTACCAACGTTTTTCTACATTAACAGATTTGCATCATAAAGAAGTTGCATTTGCATATCAGAGACATACGCAACAGCTAAAATTCAATTTTCAAGCTCAACCTAAGAGATTTTGGAATTTTGTTAATTCTATGACTTATAACGATGGGTATCCACTCAAATTTAAATCTGACGACTCATATATTGATGATCCCTTTGATATTAGTAATTTATTTGCTTCTGTTTTCTGTAAAGCTTATCGTGCGGACTTGCCAAACTCCAGGCACTTTTTACCCTATCTGACGAACTCAACAGTTTTCTCTTTGGAGATGAAGGATTTAAAAATTGACGAGGACACCATTATCGCATTTGTTAATAAACTTGACAATTATATAACACCTAGTCCAGGTGGCATACCTAATTTGGTCTTAAAATATTGTGTGTCATCACTACTACCTGTGCTGTCTTATATTTTCAATGCATCCTTAAAAACAGGTAAATACTCCACCGTCAAGAAAGGAAGTCGTAATGACGCTTGCAACTATCGACTTATTGCGAAACCTCCCTGCGTCGCTTAACTTTTTGAAGCCATAGTCACGAATGCGGTACCCTTTAATTGCAAATCTATTATGGCTTTGTATCAGCACGGTTTTATGAAAAGTCGTTTGACCACAACCAACCTGGTTGAATTTTCTCACCAAGAAACTCCAAACTGACTGTGCCTACGCCGACTTGACGAAAGCCTTTGATAAGCTTGACCACTCTATACTTTTAGTTAAGCTTCATTTCTTTCAATTCCCTAGCTTGCTTTTAAATTGGATTGCCTCTTTCTCGACGAATCGAACCCAAAGTGTTTCCTTTCGCGGTCCCTTGTCATCTGAAATTAAAACCACGTCTCGTGTTTCACAAGGTAGTCATCTAGGCCCTTTACTGTTCGCCTTACTTATTAATGACGTAGGTTCCATTCTGCAGTCATCTTCTGTTCTTCTTTATGCCAATGACCTTAACCTTAATGATTGCAATGATTTGCAGCAGGATCTAAACAGATTTGCCAGCTGGTGTTCCGATAACAATTTCCAAATTAGTCCCGACAAGTGTACGATTATATCTTACACACGCAAAAATAATCCTGTAATCTATGAATACTCAATTTTGAGTATATATTTAAATAGATCTGCAAAAGTACTCGATTTTGGAGTGTTGTTGAATCAATCCTTGGCATTTGACGATCACATCGATTCAATCGTTGTGAAAGCTAGCAATGCCTTAGGTTTTGTCAGAAGACGTTCGAGGGAATTCAACGACATTTCTCTAACTAATACTCTCTTTTGCAGCTTAGTCAGACTTATTGTCGAATATTAAAAAGTCTACATTGACCAAATATAGTCCATCCAAAAGAGGTTCTTACGTTTCTGCTTCCGCGGTCTTCCGTGGTATGACCCTTTACATCTATCTCCTTATTAAGACCGCTTAAATCTTTTACAAATGGATACCTTGAACTCTCGACGTCAAGGTTCCAATATTTTATTTGCTGCGAAAATTTTGGAAGGCACCGTTGACTCAAACTACTTATTAAGCCAACTTAATTTTAACACTAATAATAAACATGTCCGGTGGGTTAACTTTTTGTCGATCCCTCAACATTGGACCAATTATGGTTGCAATGAACCAGTCACTGTAATAAGCAGATGCTTTAGCGAAGCTTATGGTAAGTTTGATTTTCATTTATCTACAGCATCACTTAAACGATTTCCGCATAAGAATAATTAATTTTTATTGTATGTGTATAGTCTGTATTAGACAAGTTTAATAAATGAATGAATGAACTGCGCCATAATCCTCCGAAATGCAAAAGAAACATTTCTGACAACTTGAAGCTCACAAACAATTTCTAGTTCATGCCAGCCACCAGAATTCACAAAGATCGCAAAAACTAAACACAGGCCATAACACAATGTTATACAAAGTAAATTAAGGCCAACGACCGTTGCAAACATTCAGCGGACCTTTGCGAACTATAAAAACACACGGAAACTCCATTGTTAATTTAATAGAAAACGGTAATTGAATTAGTCCTAGTGTAAACTCAATCTTTTCACACCTCCCTCCAGTTCAGTGCATCGTACTTGACCGGACCATATAGCAACAGTTTTTCCTTGCTGGCATGAAACTACGCTTTATACAACAGTCAGACTGCATACCAAGCTCTTTCATCTGGCTATCAATGCTGTACACCTCGACGGCATATCGTCCTTCAACAGCGGAGTTTCGCTTGGCAGTGGAATGCCGTTACTTTGTAGCTGCCGTTGAAAATATTAAACATAAATATAAGTTTTATAAGTCAAGTGTAAATTCACCAATTGCAATATTTGCCTAAACTTTATGGTTCACTTGTTCGCATATACTGCAGCGTACAGAGCTGTCATCGATCATTGTTGCTTTTGCTGCAGAAAGACCTGGATTTTTTTTACGAGGAACGTGAAATTCTATGATTTTGCATTCTTTGCATTTGTCCCTATGCTGTTCTAAAAAAAGCTATTCGGAGATCGATAGACCTCCGGATGCTAGGATGCACCTCTGCTTTGGCTGTTTGTATGATTCTTACGACTGCAGCTTTATATATGTACAGTGCCGAGAAAAAGTGATGCAAAAAGATGAAAATATACAAAATTTCGGCTTTGATAGCTTATTTGCGAACTCTCAAAAGTAATATCGGCAAAATTGATATTTCGGAGTATGGTCCTATGTGCCATAGGTAAAATTTCATCCTCATTTTCCCAAAAACCGGTTTCTGGAAGTTTGTTTACGCTTCCAGATTAACCTCTAGCTTAAAACATACCGGGAAAAAGTGATGCAATAATTGCTTCTCATTGAAAATGTGTCATATTATATGCGATTGCAGTCCATTGTTAGTTGTTTTCATCATTGGAAATCAATTTTAGAGGTGATTGGAAGAAAACATTCGTAAAAGAAAGTAATTTCTGAATCCTCAGGTTTAGGTTTTCATTAATATTATTATTTAGCCAATTTTCAGTCGATCAACATGAGAAAAGACTTCTTTAGATGAAAGAAAAACTATTCTTCGGCCTCATAACCAGACCGTTCCATACAAGGAAATTGCATCCATCGTTAATAGACCCATTTCCACTGTTTGGAGGATAATAGACAGGTTCTGCAAAAATAAAAGCTTAGAAAATAAAAAGCGCTTAGGGTGGAAGAAAATATTGTCAGGACGTGATATGCGAATAATTGAACGAGAAGTCTAGAAAGATCCTTTTATACCGGCGACGAAAATCAAAGCAACACTAAAATCTATTAATAAAAAAGATGTTAGCGTTCATACAGTCAGAAATCATTTAAGGAAAACGGGTTACGTGTGTTGTATTCCACGAAAGAAATTCTTCGTTAGCGACATAAACTGTGAAAAAAGATTAAATTTCGCCAAAGGACATTTGAATAAGGATGTCGAATTTCGGAAACACGTCTTATTCATGGATGAAAGCAAGTTTAATGTGTTTTCTCACGATGGACGAGCAAAAGTGCGCAGAAAGCCTCTTACGGAGCTAGATACGAAAAATATGATAGGAACTGTGAAACATGGTGGTGGTTCTATTTTGGTATGGGGATGTATGGCTTTCAATGGAGTTGGCGAACTTCATATAATAGAAGAAAAAACGATGGATCACAAAGTCTACATCCAGATTTTAAAGGATCAGCTAGCTGCTAGTGTTCAAAAGTTAAATTTGGGAACAAACTATATATTCATGCAAGACAATGATCCTAAGCATACTGCCCACCAAACTCGAATGTGGATACTTTATAATATTCCAAATTGCTTGAAATGGCTCCCACAATCACCAGATCTCAATCCAATTGAGTATGTTTGGGAAGAACTGTTGCGTCGACTTGCTTGCTTGAAATGGCTCCCACAATCACCAGATCTCAATCCAATTGAGTATGTTTGGGAAGAACTGTTGCGTCGACTTGCAACACATAGCATCTGCAGCAAATCCGCGCTTAAGGAAATAATAAAAGAAGAGTGGGGTAAGATCACTCAAGAATACTGCGCTAAGTTGTTTTCATCTATGCCAAGAAGGCTTCAAGCTGTCATAGATCGAAAAGGAAATCCTACCAAATATTAAAAATCATTGATTGCTATCAGTTACCTAATACAG
The DNA here is from genome assembly GCA_963978885.1 of Nemotelus pantherinus. NCBI lineage: Eukaryota > Metazoa > Arthropoda > Insecta > Diptera > Stratiomyidae > Nemotelus > Nemotelus pantherinus. The sequence goes on along the minus strand of OZ022265.1, from coordinate 45,681,124 downwards.
TTGGAAGAATATGATCGAGGTTTAATTTTTGCATCACTTTTTCTCGGTAGTCAAAAATGAATTGATTTACTTTTTAATTTTTTTCTTATAGAAAAGCTATTTTTTTTATATATTTTTTTATATTTAATCACTGTCTGGAAGTATACTAACAGCAAGAAAATAGCCAACGGACTTTTTATTCACTACCTTTAAAAATATGAAAATGTTAACCCAAAGAATTTCTTAAATATGAGCTTTTGCATCACTTTTGCTCGGCACTGTATGTATGTATGCTCGCTCCCATTCGGCCTTGGTAGCCATAACAAATATTTGCCCGAAACAAGATTTCAAACGGAAATCGTTGGTGCCGGGTAGATAAATTGACAGTAGATGGGGTTGGTATGGAATGGCAAAAAATAATATTTGAATCGACTTCGAACGCGAAAAGTTACCGGTCGCTCGGTTACGCGACTTCCGAAACATATGAATTATGTATTGGCGAAATTAAGCTTTTTCCTACATTTTTCTCCAGGGAGTGTATTATATAGACGGTGGCAATGCATGTGCACACTTCTGCTTCATGCTCCCGCTACAAAAAGCACAGATATCGTTATAAACGGTGACTGGTGTAACATCAGCGCTGTCTCTCTGATTCATAGCCAGACGGTTGGTTTTCAATATTTATTTATGTACGTATGTATATTCTACTAGTGTTCTTTTACCCAGAACCATTTAGTCGAAACCGCTCTGAATATGCTTGACGTTCATTAAGTTAATTAAAAATATGGGATCTTCGGGTAAACGTATCAAATATGAGTTTATTGTTATTTCCTGTTTCAATCAGAGGCCTCACTTTGTTTCAAAATGATTTTTAATGCTTTCCGATTGTAATTGAATTGCTTATTTTGCACTTAATCGAAAGCTTTTTCGAATAACTTCCTGGAATGGGTGTAAATTACATCGATTTTTTTTTGTCAGGATATTAATTATCTTTGAGAAAGAAAAATGTTTTTATGAGTTTGGGGGTTTTGGTTTGTGAAAGAGTTAATGAATGACTTTTATTGGTCGAGTTAAATTTTATCTTTGGCAGCTGTCACAAGTCTATTAATTGGTAAGGTTTTATTCCATAATCAAGGGAGATTGGATCTGCTGAAGTAAAAATTATATATAGTAAAAATTGATTTAAATGTGTCGGAAAAATAAAAGGAACGATTAGAAATGTTTGCGGATCTCACATTGTCATTTTTGTCCTCATTAATGAATTGACCATTTTCAAGAAGTTTTTGATCCAGTTAGAATCACAACATTGTATCGATTCCCGGTGCGACTCAAACAATTTTTGCTGAGAATATGACCATATCGAGGAATAAAATATTCACTGCCATTATGGAACTTGACAGTAACAAGCGCCCAGGACCTGAACTTCTTCCTCCTACTTTTCTGATCAAGTGTGTAAAACAACTGATCTCGCCCCTTCATATGATATTCAATAATGCTCTCTCCTCTGGACTATTTCCTTCGTATTGGAAATTTTCTTATATTACACCAAATTATAAAAGTGGCGATAGACGTTGTATTCAAAATTATAGAGGCATCGCCATTCTATCTGCTTTTCCCAAAATATTTGAAAAAATCATCTACTGCAAACTTTCTCCTCTGGTCGACGCTCGACTGAAAGAGCAGCAGCATGGATTTAAAAAAGGTCGTTCTACTACAACTAATCTTATGGTGCTTGTTTCTGATGTTTTGTGCAAAATGGAGAAAGGTGATCAACTTGACGCAGTCTATACAGACTTCACCAAAGCATTCGACCGAGTTGATCACTCCATTTTGATCCCCAAGCTGAAACAATTCGGAATTGCAGGACCTTTACTAAAGTGGCTTGGCTCCTACCTCCACGACCGCTTGCAATTCGTGAAATTCCAAGGTCTTATTTCTAAGAAAGTCGACATGAAATCCGGTGTACCTCAAGGAAGTCATCTTGGCCCTCTTCTTTTTAATATTTTTATATCTGACATATCGGAGGTTTTATCTGACATTCCTCATTTACTATATGTGGACGACCTCAAAAAAAAACCATGTCATCAGGACACCATCTGACGCTACCTTTTTTCAGTCTTAACTGAACTCTCTAGAGCATTAGGACTCCGGGAACAAGCTGCCTCTTAACATTGCCAAATGCCGCGCAATTAGCTTCTCTCGCAAAACTGCACGCGTTCATTATACGTACCGCCTCAACAATACGTCACTCAGCAGGGTTGAAAACATATTAGATCTCGGTGTCATCCTGGATGGAAAGCTCCGCTTCAATCTACATTACGATAGAGTGCTTTCCCGAGCAAGTAAACAACTTGGTTTCATTAAGCGACGAGCCAAAGAGTTTAAGAATCTTTGCGTTCCTAAATCCTTATATATTTCAACTCGACAGAAGCAGTTTTTACTATTCGCTTTGAGAGATCTTTTCAACCCTTATGATTTCAGTAATCTACCATCATACGAATATCGCCTTAAATGTATTAATTTGTTACCTCTTGCATCAAGAAGGCTAATGTTATCTGCCTGCTTCAGCTTCGATGTCATCAGAGACGTAGTTAATGTCGTTTACTTGAAAGAAAAGTTTGTACTCAATCAGCCGACGATTGCTTATTGAATACCATCACAACACAACATAACGAGCCAATAAATAGGTGCTGCAGGCTATTCAATAGCATGAGCGAGAACTTTTCCCTTACGATCTCTAAATTAACGTTTAAAAATAACATCATCAAGGCTCTCTCTTTGTAGTCTCCCTCATCCCCCACCATACTAACATATATGTATTGTATATTCAATTTAAATTTAAATTTGGTATTTAATTTGTTAGTCATTTATTTGTCATTTGTTATTTATTTATTACTTTATTCGTTGTCTGTTCATAACTAATTTTATTTATGCACTATTTACTAGTCTTGTATTTATATATAATTTGTTTTAGTTTTATTTTGTTTCGTAATTTTATGCATGTACTATTTTATTTTATTCTTTTTATACATGTATGCCTTGCTTGGTAAATAAATAAATAAATAAATAAATTGAATTATCAATATCAAATATTCATTATTGAAACTGGACCCTGACCATCCGTGTCTATCGACGTCATTTACACTGCGTGAAATTGTGGGGAGAGGCTTCGCCATATGGGACGCCACTGTGTTTGATTGTTGAGATTAGAAATATCACATCTCGATCCAACATATCAAGTTTGATTCAGCATTCAGTAGTACGACTCAGCAATGACTAATAGTTTTCTTTGCGTAGACAAAGCGGAGACAAATTTCGATATTTTGAAGGTTATATAAAATTGAAAATTGCTGTTTCGAATTAGTTTTGGGTCGATATCATCGATATCTCTCTGGCATCAACTGAATAGTCAGTCTCACCCAAGATGCGTCAAAGCACGTTTATTGGAAGGAAAATTTCTGAAAAAGCGCAAAAACACACATAAGAATATGAGGAAAATGACTTCATTGAAGGCCTCCGGTCCCAATTGTTGTGGGGGCATACACCGTCATGTGATTCCGCCAGCTTGTCGTAGATGGAAAGCAATTTTATGCAGTACCTTCAGGTTATCGTTGAAAGTCTCTGTGATAGTTAGCAAATCGTTAAGGTTCACGAAAACTTTATGCTTCACGTGTGCCGGAATAAACTTGAACATCAGCCGAAACATCATTTAAGATGCATTACTGAACCCAATCAGCTTCATGACAAAATGGTGAAAGGCCGCCCGGGCAATACTTCCTTCCCCTTAAAAACTGTCTTCTATCGCGCTCCCAGCTCAAAAGGTATTTGTCAAAAGCCATCCTCTCGTAATTTAGGTGACTGAAATACCTTTAATAAGCGGCAAGTGGTAGGCATCTTTCGCCAAGACGGAGCTCAGTTTTCGTAGATTCAGATACAGTTGACTAAGACGAAGACTGGTGAAAACCAAGCACTCTTCGACTTTTCGAACACACCTAACGGTAGCTTTCTACTAATTTCTTGGTTGATGTATTTCTCCATAGCTGTTCGCACAGAAAAGTGCGTACCAGTAACAATGTCAAACGTTATGAGGGACGTTGTTCCCAAAACGTTCTAAAATAACGATGGGAAGCAAGCGACCACAGTGTTAAGGTGACGGCGTTCCCTGTTCTTTTGAAATCATCTCTTTACAGCTTCATGAACCGAGTCATTTTGACAGCAACTGATACTCAAAAGCTCATAGCAGCACTGCAAAAAATGCATTTTATAGTACATTTTACTGCACTTCCCTCATCTCTATGGGACGAAAAAATTTCGAGAAAGTATACTTATTTTTCTGTTCACTGGTCACATTTTCGCAATTGGTTCAAAATTCTTAAACAATAAAGACTTAAGCTGATAAAAACAGATCAAAATTATTTTCCCACATTTGCTTTATGTTGTATTAGGCTCAAGTCTTTTTTACTCTTAATTAATTATTCGGAACATATCTGCGGAATCTATAAGTCTACATTAGATACAAACCTTCAAAACTAACTATTTATTTATTAGTTTTTCTCCAGCAGCTCATTTTAAAAATATTCTGTTCTTTTATTCACCAATTTAATTATTTTCACTCTTTTTTGTGCTCCTGAGCTGCGTAGTTTCGCAGTGTGCTGTACCACCATTCTTTTCCTCCAAAAGCAAACAATTTTACCCTGTATGAATATTTTCAAATACTTCTATTAAACTTTGTGCAATTACTTCCTTATGAATGATAACCAAGAATATAAAATGAATTCACGAAACTCCTCGGTAACTTCCTTAATTTTAAGATAAGTATCATACTACAAAATTTTATTTAAAATCCTATCCATATAAGCATATTCAACTCGCAATCTATTATCAAATATCAAATAAACACCTATACACTTGCCTTTATGACTCTATTAAACTACCACTTTAATTTTCATTTCAGATTTCAACGGTGACGGGAAACCGGATAATATTACGTTTATGATCAAACGTGTAAAAGTTCATAATAATAATGCACTGAAGGATCCATCATATCGATTTCCGGGAAACTATGGCGTCGAAAAGTTTCTGGAGCTGTTTTCAGGTAATAACGCAATGCGAAACTTTATAAATGATTTGCTATTTTTAATTAAGTAACTGTTTTCAAAGCTGAGGGTGCTAGAAGTTTTGAAAACTATGGTAAAAACTAATGAAAACTGTCTTAAATGTCATACAATATTTTAAGATTCGGTACGTAAACCGATAAGTGTTAGAACGAGACTAGCAGGATATACTAGCTGAACATTTTGCGTAAATAAGCTGAAATAAAATTTGAACTACCCACACTGGGCGCTCATATGAAGACATTTTTTTATGAGTTGGCTTCTTGATTTTGGATTGGTTGATGTTTTGTTAATTGAATCCTGTACATGAAAACAATTCAGTTAAAATTAAGTAGTAATAAAATCAGAGATATTTATGATAGCAGCTTGATCTGTTGGTTTCAAAAAAAGCTAAATGGAAACCTATTCATATAAAATGATGAATAATTGTCCGGGATTTTGAATTTAACTATGAAACGTGCTGATAGTTGAAATTGTTTGAAATAATCTTAGCCAAAATTCAAAAAACTTTATGGAGTGACGTTTCAATTAGCCCTCATTTTAACTTTATAGATCATTTTGACGAACTAAAAACAGACAAAATTTCAACAATACATGGATGATATTGGTGAGCAGCGTAAAGCTACTGAAGGAAACCTACAAGCTCGCAAATATAGCAGCACAGTCTAAAGGCGCAAAAATTAGATACTCCTTATACTCAAAGAGAAAGAGCTGAACACTTTCCTGTGCCTCTCTTAAAACCGCTTAAGGTGAAAATGAATAGATCGATTTTAGCTAACCAGCAAAAACCAGACCTTTCTAATAAGTATTCGACAGAATTGTGTTTGTATTTGGCTTGAATCTTAAAGGCAGAAATTTCAAATTTGTCTCAGTTCAAGGAGTTTTTCTGGTCCTCCATCTATAACTGCAACAGTAATTGGCCACAAGAAAATTACATAAACTTACTCAACTTTAAACAAATTAAAAACGACTTCGTGCGTCATCCTTCAAACCTTCACTGACAGCAAAAAGCTGAAAAAGTTTTGACCAAAATGTATGGGCACAGTCCAGAAACAAAATCCCTACTAATTACGGCACAATCAAAATAAAACTTGGTAAAGTCATTCTCCCAAATAGCGAATGAATATTGAATATATGAATCAATTAGTGATTCACCATCGAAAATTAATCCAACTCATGCTATTATTCCAAATATTCTGAACAAATGAGTTAGTTCCTGGCTATTGCATAAGAATGTATAGCTAAAATAGTTCCTGGTATGTTTGCAGCCCAAACTACCTCATGAACTCCGTCCTTCAGTAATGAATAGTATTAATGAGATTCCTATTTTATCCAGACTGCTGACATCAAATTTGACAATAAGTTACTGCAGGGAAAACGCCTCAAACTTGATAAGCATATCTTGAAACCCTACCATATTATATAGGGAAATAGCAAAAACACTAATAGGGAAGAAGATAGGGCAATTATTGGGCAAATAAATTAAAATATTATTTCCTAGTTCATAAAACATCATGGTCTCCTAAAATCATAAAGGTGCAAATTGACTTTCTCGAACTCAATCAACGCACAAATTTCCAGACGCACAGGCTTTCACCGAGGATCTTTGTAAAGCCTTGGTTATAAAAGTACGAACTTCCTTTCAACTTCTTTCATGGAACGAGCAAACTAGGGAGGTAAGCCATACTAAAGAAATCACGTAACTTACTACTATGACACTACTTACACAGAAATTGTCAACGGATTAGGAATTCTTTTTAGTCTTCAATGCAAAGTTGACGTTCCTAAGCCGATAAGTCTCATATATTTAGCACCGAAAAAACGAAGTTCAGAACGTCCAACTTACTCATCACTATCGCGATTGATACTGCAAGTCACGGAGCCTATGAAACCAATTTCGGAAACAACAAAACATAGAAGGTACGCATCGGCAAACGTGGAACCAGTTGATCTGAGAATTCCGTCATCAAGAGAGTCACACTTGACGGGAACTGATGTTTCTCGAACATAAAGATAGCCGAAATCGAAATCAATCAATTGTCGTTAAGAAACGGTGAAGCACTTAACTTTCAACAGAAAAAATGAAGCTACTAAATGAGGTTCACTCGAGCGATGTTACACTGTTCAAAGCTACCGGTTCACTTTAACATACATTGAACTCACCTATCTCTGAAAAAGAAACAGATTCTACGCCAGAGCGAAGAAAAAAAAACGTCTAACTTGCATCCCGACGCCACTCATTACGCTTTCAGAGACACTCTGTTACATTGGAAGAAGAGAGGTGAACGTCCCACAAAGTATAGCAGTCGATTATTTATCGAAACAGAATACAATATCACAGTACCACAGAAGCTTACACAGGTATTTCGATCGTGCAAAACTTTTGCATAATCCTAAATTGTCCTTTAAAACGGTTCGGGGGAAAGGATGCAAGAAAAATGGCGCTGGTTTGCGTTATACCATCTCCTAAAAGTGTCGTCTATCAACGCCAGAATTGGAAGCTGTAACAATTACGCTTATTACGCCCTCAAATAAATATCATTTACTCATGATTTTTGTAGGAAAGTTATTAGATGGCTACAATGCCAAAAAAAAAAAAAAAAAAAAAACAAAACAAAAAGTATCTCACATTTTTTCACCGTTCAGCCATAAAAACAAATTAACATAAAGTGTTTTCAGCTGCTAGTTTTAATTAAACCATTATTGTGATGAATATTGTTCTAGAGTGGTACATATATTTTTATGTAAGCTTTACCCAAATTTCAGTCAGTGACATTTAGAAAATTTCTGCAGAAAACATGCTTCTGATTTTATCAAATATGCTTACTCGATTCACACTGCCTTTAAAACAGCACAAAATTTGACATTGTTTTTGCCGGAGAAAGGAAAAACAACAGTCTGCCCAAATAAGGAATTTTAAATGTAAAATATACTCTATAAATTATTGATGCAAATTTTACAATGCAAATTGCATGCACACAACACAATTTCTCCAAAAGAGTTAGCTGTATTTTTTTTTCTCGGCCATTTTTCAAATTATCACTTGGAAGATCTGAGTTTATGTCTGTAATAAATCTAAATAAATCTATATGAAATGTTTAAATAGTTTAAAAAAAAAATTCAATTCTGCCTGGAAATTTAATGTTTTTTTTTACTGTGAAATAAATAGTTTAGTGATAACTTAGATTTTTTTAATAAAACTACCAAAAACTTTTACTAAATAGTTCTACCAAAAATTTAGTTGATTTCTTGAGTCAATTTTTGTCCCCTTTCCTTCCAAATAGTCATTCGTCCCGAAAATATGTATTCATGTATTAAGCTCAGTTCAAGACACAGCTCTCGTACGTCGGAATCATATATTTAATATTAATATAGGCATCAGGACCGCCATATTGTTCGAGGATTTGCAGTGTGTCCTCAATAACATCACCGATACGTGTGTCACGTTTAAAGTCAATACCTTCGCCCAAATTAACATTCACGTCCCGAAACATGTTGCAAATTGGCAAAATTTGTCTATAATAAGGAACGAGCGCTTGACCGACACAAGGTCCTGTTCGATGACGATGAAAATAGCGATAATGATGATGACGACGGTGATGATGATGTTGACGTTCATGTTGTTGATAATGGTGGTGGTAAATATAGAGGCGACGACGGTAGCGATGCATTGATCGGAAACGATAAATTAAAGGTTTTGTTTGAAGTACGGTGTCGCCGAAAGCGTTAAACGGTTACAGTACAATGTTGTGTTAAGCAGAAGCGTGTACTATGTTGCTCATGTTTGGCTTGAGTGTACTTATGATGTTGGTGGTTAAAGAGAAACATACCTTCAACGACCATTTGCTGAATCGCTTTCAAAACCCGAATAATAACTGATGGGACTTTTGTGTTTAAAGCCTTTTTGATCGGTTGAATAAGCTGCGGTACAACTGGTAAAATCTGAAATCATGAAAGGATATTAAGGTTTACATATAAATTAAATTTGAATTAACTTTTGTCATATTTGTCAAATATTTATTCCAGCAAAACAAATGTGCTCTCATAAAATAATAAATGTATTTAGTGACTCTGAAAAAAGAGCAGGACATCTCAATAAAATTTAAAATAAAGCAGCTTTCAAAAAAGTCGGGGAAGTCAGAGTAAATGAGATGCAAAATAAGCCGAGCAAATTAGAGCTAGTTGAGCGGCAATTCTCGAAATTGGTTGCTTGTCAAAAGTTCAACCTGTCAATAAAAAGCTCTAATTTAGTCACAATTCTTTGTTGAAAGTCAGTTCCGTGACAGTTGACAAACAGATAGTTGCTTCCCCGAACTTGCTCTACCAAAAAAGGTAGACCAGAAATTGTGCTCTAAATTGCTCTAGTTCCACGTAGAGCAGGCTCATGAAACACAAATCAGAGCAGCGAATGTTGCATGAAAAAGTCGAAACAACGCAATAAATGGCTTATAATGTTGTTTTCTGCCAAAAAAAATCAATTTTCAACAAAGTTCAAAAATATTCCTATCATAATGTAAAGCACAATGCGATTACGTAGTGAACAAACAAACTGTCTGTACCAAATTGTCTAACCGGTCGTATCACTCTACTACGATACATGGTGTCAAGTTTGGGGTCTGAAGTACAAAAATGACCGGGTGAAAATCTCCGAGATTTCTGATAGTTAACTGAGAAATCGATATGGCCGTGGAATTTCAGGAGTGTATAAGTGGGAAACTTGACTCGCTGTACCACGCTTTCCAGGGGAGGGAAGCTCCCCAAGAAGTAGCAAAGTGGGCGAGTAAAAGACTCAGGTATCGAAGTGTGTTTGTGGAATTGGAGGAAGCGATACTTACGGCGATACACTAAGGGGAGATGTCCACAGAGAGGGGAGATGTCCACAGAGAGGGGAGATGTCCACAGAGAGGGGAGATGTCCACAGAGAGGGGAGATGTCCACAGAGAGGGGTAATATCCCCTCCGCTATGATCCCTACTAGTTGATGACCTTCTTGTGACCCTCAATAGTAAGGGTCTAACTGATTTCGGCTACGCGGAGGACATCACTGTGATAATAAGAGACTCACACATGGATACCTTGAGATCCAGAATGCAAAAAGCCTTCAATGATACAATCCAAAAATGCAATGAAAAGGTTCTATCGATAAACCCTCAGAAAACTAGCATTCGTCAAAACAGGAAAAATCGAAATAGAAGCCCTAAAAATTAGGGGCACAATCGTATGTCTGCAAGAAGAGGTAAAGGAATTCACCTAGATAGGAAACTCACTTGGGACAATCATCTAAACAAAATGACTAAGGCTTTCTGAGCGGCAAAACAAATGCCGAAACGCAATTGGACGCTATCTCCAGGGGAGATACTCTGGGCATAAAAACAAATGGTGAGACCTATCATCCTATATGGAGCTGCAGCATGGTGAAAGAAAACAATAAAAATTTGCTGTTCATATGCTCAACAAGCTTCAAAAGATAGCCTGCCTGTTGATTACAGGAAAATTGAGCTCCACGCCAACGTCAGGAATGGAGGCCCTTTTAAATCTAGAACCACTGCACCTAAAAATTTAGGAGGAAGCAGCGAAACAGGTTATTAGCCTACAACAGGCCTATAGGTGTAAATCAGGAGACATTGAAGGCATCTAAAAATCCTGGAGGTCATCAGCCCCAGAATGGGAATGTTGAACTTCAGTAATCAAATAAAGACCAAAGCAACCTTCGGGAACAGATTGAAAGTCATAATTTCATCAAGGAACAAATTACAGTAAGGACCAATTCCCTCGTACAAAGAAGCGCAAGCATAATATATGGATGGTTCAAAAATGGATTGTGGACTAGGGGCATAGATCGTAGGTCCCAAGTGCAAAATGCCTCCAAAAAGGAGACCATCATCTATCAAGTAGAACTGTCTGCCATACTACCTCACACATAATAAAGACAAGGAACACTAAAAAGGCCCGAATTAAGAACCTTTTGGATAGTCAAGCGATTTCCATAGCTGTCAATGGCAATCACAAAAATTCAGCTTCATTCTTAGAGGTCAGAGAGGCTCTAAATGAAGAAGGGGCACAAAACAGCCTCGAGCTGATATTGGTCTCCGGTCATGAATGGAACCAACGAAAGGAAGAAGCTGATACCAAAGCCAAAGAAGGAGAACACGTGCCTTTCACTACTCCTATTCCGTATTGAGGCGTTACAAAGACAGTCACTAACTAGGAAATCGAAACATGGAGCAAGAAATAGATCGAAAGCTACTTAATCTTGAGGGTTTGAAACACTCAAAAAATTAGTTGGTTTCGATAACAAAAGAGCGAAAGAAGCAATAGCTCTCTGCAAAAGGGGCATAAGGTCCCTATGTGGGGTCATTCATCCCCATCTATATTGTGAGTGTCGAGTCAATCGCCAGTCGATAGTCGACGAAGTTGTCGAGTCGATGGCGTTTTGGTATTATGAGAGTCGATCGAAACTACTTATAAGTACTGCCATATTGAAATCGAGGAAAATGCTTGGGTTGAGTGCTATTGTGAACGAAAGTGCCATTCTAAACAATTTGTCAAGTAAATTTTTTTTAATAACAATGTTTTTTTTTAAAGTTTATAAAATAACTTTTTGTGATTGATTTTTTGACGACGAGATTGAGGAGGACAATCAAACCGTCCTCCTAGAATTAAGGCGAAAAAGAAAATGGCTTAGAAACTCGTCAAATTCTTTGGATATGGATAATGCGAAGTAAGCACTGTGCATTAGAATAGACTTGATTTATTTAATGAAGAGTAAATTTATACAGAATTTCAAACTTTCAAAAGAAGCATTCGTAATGCTGCTCGGAGCTTTGGATTACTACTTAACACTAAATTAACGCTTTCAAATATTTGGTAACAAATCTGGGGACAACTTCAAACGTTGAAGCTGCAACTCATACATTTGTTTTTAATTTCAATTTTTGCGCACGTAGTCTTTTTTGTCTCTCGCATCTTCTTCATAAATCTGCACGGTTTTTTGCTTTATTTGTAAGGATTTTTCCCGCAATTTTAACTTGTATTTTTGAAAGAATATATTTTTTTGCCCAAGTGCAGGGATGCAAGTTCCACACTCATATCGCATATCGTTCCGAATTCACAGCCACAGCCAACATTTAAATTAAGTAATTCAACTACACACTCTTGAAGAGGGGAGAAATAAACTTATTTGTTCGGACCACCGCCAGTTTTGCGTTTTCCACTATTGTTTCTTATGATCTGTTTGCGAATTTTAAATCTGAAATCGATCCACACCTGAGGAAGTCATACGAGTTTAAGAATTTTGATATCTTAATTACAAACCTTCTGCCAGCCACTTATATACTCTTACTGGCCGGATTCATGCTATTTACTTCTTCTCTAAAACTATTCCAGCGATCCTTCACTTTGCCATTTTACCCACCAGCTTTAACGAATTCTCTTGCGAGCTCTTCGTTATTCTCAAGTATAGATACCAAACGTTCAAATTAATTGGCGTTTGTTATTTTCACCCTTTAATAATTATTTTATAAGCGACTGAATATTCCAAGAAAATAGCTTACATTTTGCATATATCCAACTACCTGTCGATGTAACGTCGCAAAGCAAATTGCAATTGACGAAACTTGTCAATAAAATCGATAATCGACAATAGATATCGACGGTCACAATAGCAGATCTGTCGATATGCAGTCGTTGTCGATATTATCGACATGGACTCGACACTCACAATATGGCTGATTGACAGGTCACCTTCTTTGTAAAAAGTATCTCCACATAATAGGTAAGCAACGGGACGACTATTGCAGATAATGTGGGGGAAACGACGGAGTGCTTTCAGCATCTTTTCACATACTGCCCAGCACTATCAAGACGAGGATAAGAGCTCTTTGGCTCTGCTCTTCCCTCTATCAGGTACATAAATCATATCCAAGTTCATAAGAAGCCTAGACGTCTTATAGGGCACAGCGCAGAGGAGGCATAATAGATCCAGTGGCTTGCAGTGCTAGGATCTTTTTGAGCCCTATCCAAGCTATCAATCAACCGTAGAATATGGCTTATTAATTTAATAATGTTCCCACTCGAAGTTTACTGAATTTACTTTAGTTATAATTTAATTCATTTATTTTTACATATATAGGGGGATGAATCCTAATCGTCTAACCAGTCGTATCACTCCACTCTGTTACACATCTATTGAGACATTTCTTGAATATATTGCTTAATATTGAGTACTGGTAACCATCCATAAAAACTCATTGAAAAAAATAGATATAATATTTGATACATATATCCATCAAATAAATATGCAAGAACATTAGCTTCAATTACATTTTCAACTTCGTTACTGAATTTGTGTCCCACGACTTCATTTGGATATCTCGTTTTCTGAATTTATCATAGCACATTCAATCATACTGAATTGAATCATTCAAAGCTTCCCCAAACACAATAATTTTCCCATTGCAAATGACATTCTTCTTCCTCCCCTTAACCCTCTTTCAAACTTTAAGCCTATTTTAAATACATTCATACTTTCGAAATCAATAATAAAACTTCGCTATCCAAATCAAATCAGAATATTTGCACCCACGAACGAGTTCCAAATAAAATTTCAACCCCCATCAAAATCCATCAAAGTAACTCTTCTCCGTGACAAAAGCCTAAAACGTTGGAGCGACCAAGATGCTCTGCTTCCGGCTGTGCTGCTGTCACATCAAGCATCTGTTAAATAAAAGTATTTTCTCAACCGCAAAACATATTTAGCCCTCGAATTTCTTCGGGTACCGCGTGATATTTTTGTCCTTCATCCCTTCTTCTTTCTGTTATCATTTTTATAACTATTACTACGCAAACAGCCTTCTACTCCCCATTTCGCGCGTAACTGCTACGAGGCTTTAAATTCGAAAAATCCTCTCTAGTCCTAAGCTGCTTCTCGCAGCACTTTATCAGGCTTTTTCGGTGAAAAGGCAGCAAAAAATTCAAACTGAAAATCGTCGAGTTTTATCGCACGCAGTGTCGAACAAATTAAAAAAGTTTTATCGTTTTGCTGGCACAGCGAGAGATTCAGACAGGATGCTGCTACGGCAACCGCATTGAAAGGAATTTTCTTTATGGCAGGACGAATAGGATACGGATTGGGTACGGGAGATTTCATTCGTCGTTTGTATTGATTTCGGGGCTCTAATATGGCATCTATCTATGTGTCGGGTGTGGTCTGTTTCAGAAGCTTACAGAAGTCCCGAATTGGAATTGACGGCGATAGAGAGTTTATTCGGTCGAGTGTTTAGCAACTTGCTCAGCGATAGTGACACAGTCGATACAGCAACACAATTCGGGACGATATTTTCGTTGGATTTGTTAGGGGTCGTGATCTTATCTGATAGTGATTTGTTCTGAGAAATGGAACTTGGAGTTTATGGCACTTTGGGGATGGGCAGGATTGAGCAATGGGTATTTTACACGTTTGACTGAAATTTTTGATAAACTTGAAAATATTTACGCTTTCAGACTAGGGCTCAAATTTCCAAGGCTTTTCTGTTTGTACATCTCAGTTGACATCAGCCCAAATATTGACTTTGCTTCTTGGTAAGTAATCAAACTGGCAGAAATAAGCCCTCACACGTGTCCGTGCTTTTTTCACTTCAAGATGCTTTCATCGTTCAAGCGTTGAATTTCAAAGTGCGAAAACTCGATTTGAGCAAAATTTTCAGGATCTGTTGTCGCTTAAGAAAAGAAAAACAATTTTCACATTTGGTGAATAATCGTCGATGATAAAATGGAAAATATCGCTCATTCTCCATATCCGATACGCGTTGATGGCCCATGTATCATCATTAGACAAAACATGACTCTCCATCTAAGTGCTTTTAGGCCAAGGCAATGCCCCAAGTCACTTTCCGTTTCGTAGGAAAAGTTTCCATCCGGAGTGGAATCAGTAAATTCGAATGGAGTTTTTTCATAATGTCTAAATGAAAAATAATGCCAAGTACCACATACAACAACCATATGGATAGATAGATATGCACTTGGCACGAAACAAATGCTGCTGACTCCATTTCTGTTCTTTGTTCCAGTGACTTTAGCATCATCAGCGGGATTAAGTTGTTGTTTTCGTCTTGCTTCTCTGGCATACATTTCCGGAAAATCGCAAAGCCCGATGATTCAGCCACAAAGCAAGCATGAAAATTTATTAGCCAGAGAAAAAGTTTCATGTTGTTTCCCTTCGCCTTCAAACCATACGAACATTATGCGCTCGGATGCACAACCGGAACTGTACTGAAACATATTCGAGTTGTTCGATACGTTTTCTACCGGAAAACTTTTCAATGTAATTAGACTTTGGCCGACAAGTATAAAATTCATAGGAAATGACCTATTTTCAGCATATCATTGCGCTTCCTTAGATATATCATGAACAGTGGACTGCAGCAAGACCAAGCCGAAGTGGATTCGAAATGCCTGGACAGCCATGTTAGCTTCGAATTGGAGTCTTGTCCTTGTTTCGGATTTGTATCATCACTGTCTCGTTCAGTTTCGGGGATGCTCCGATTCTGCTGGACGATGGTCTTTGTAAAATGTATCAGACACATGACTGCATCAGCACTTATCAACGCCTTCCAGGCACTGAAAATTATTCGTAGACATAAAGGATTGCCAATGCAGACCCCGTTTGTGCAGCAGAAATTTCTGAAAAGTTTTTCGAGATGCTTCCTGTTCTGTCTATGCTGACGAATAGATGGTTATTACTCTTGCTACAAAGACATTATTAACACCGAGCCAGTTAACTGGTCTCCTTTTGTTTTATGAAAACCAAATGAAACAGTTTATGTGGAATGTGTACGGAATAACGGTTAATTAGAATTGTGGCATTTAATTACAGTAAGGTGCAGTGGAGCTCTATTACTGAAACTAAAGTTGGCTACAGGTCATCCGCAATTAGGGAGCAAAGAGTGCAATTTATGGCGTGAAAGTTTTAAGCTTTGAGCAGTGTCGTCGTCGTGTGGAAGAAATTATTCCGAAATTTTAATAAGCGAGTGCAATTTTAATAAATCGTAAATAACGTGTGGAAGCCCCTTCAATTTGTTGCCTGATATAATAGTCAAACCAAAAAACAAAGAGAAGTGTGAGCTAATCATTTCATACTTGTGAAAATTTGAATTATGAAAATGGATTATTATAACCTCCATTCCCCAAGACCCCAAATTGATTGTAGCGGTACAACTTTGCTTTGCTTACTTAAATTGCTTATAGTCAAACGCACTCCATTAATTATTCCTTACTTAAAAATTCTCGGTCAGTTGCCGCTAGCTCTGCTCTGCGTGCAAAAGATTTCTTTCGTGCAGCATCAGCGTTATTATTGGTTGCGTTCTGTAGCTTAAAAAGAAATTTTAATAGCCAACTTTGCTTAAATAAAGTCATCTTCATCTCATGTCGCCTCTTTAATAATCTGAAGCATTTGTGATTCTACATTCGCTCCCTTAAAACTAAAAAGCAATATCCCAATTCTGTAGTATTTGATGGTCTCATCGGTATTAACAAAGCACTCAACGGAACACTCTGTCGTGATTTTCCTTTCTGTCCTCCTGTTGAGTATATTTTTGTGCGTATTTCCTTAGCCTCTGCCAAAACGTTAGTAGTTGCTTCAATATTTATCCCCTGCAACCTTCCTATGTCAGTTTATGAACGCTTCCTTGCGGAACTTTCTTCTTATCTCAACAGTCATTTTTCCACCGCTTATGTTTTGATATTTGGTGATTTTAACCTCCCAACACTGGATTGAGATGGTGCCTATTCGGTTATCATCTCAATTAGTAGTGCTTCTTTAACCATGTCATCGTTTCTCTCACTTTGTTCCCTCTAAGCGCTGCTCTCTTTCCCTATATGCCTCCTGACCCACATCATCCCCCTCTTGTCCTTAAAATCTCTAATATTGATTCCATGAGGAACAAAATCCCTTTTCTGGTACGTTTCAACGTTCACAAAGCTGATTTCACTGGCATGGCAATTGAATTAAATAGAATTGACTGGTTCTCTTTCTTTCGTGGTCTTGACATTGAAGATGCTTTGAGCAAATTGTATATTTTCCTCTCAAACCTTATTCCGCAATTCACACCAGCTCATCGTCTTAAAAAACGAAATGATTTTCCTTGGTTCAGCAATTAAGTTGCAGTCGCACTCGAAGCCAAAAATGCAGCTCGTAATTTATACAAGAGATCTGGTTCACCTGCTGACTTCCTTTTGTATAAAGAACTACGCTCTAAAGCGAAAGAAGCTGCAAGACAGGCGATGTGGACTTACATTGAAGCATTGAAGCGTCAATCAGAACCAACCAACCGAAATCCTTTTGGTCATTCATTCGTTCCTTGAAACACTCTCTCAGCATCCCCAATGGCATGCATTTGGGTGATACAGCTGCTTCCACTCTGTTTGAAGTGTGTGAACTTTTTGCTTCTTACTTTTTCTCTTTCTTCTCACAACAATGCCCTCCTCTTCCTTCCCAAAATCTTATCTTATCGTCTTCTCCTGAATTATATTCGTTTCGGACAAACCCTTTAAAAATTGAACTTCTTTTGGAGGATATCAACAGAGTAGTGGTCCCGACGGTATTCCAAATACCTTGGCTAAATCTCTTTCTTCATCTCTGTGCGTCCCTCTTTCTATCTTGTTCGATATAAGTTTATCTTCTGGTTCTTTCCCTTCTTGTTGGAAGGCTGCCAATATCTTCCCTATACATAAAGCTGGTGATCGTACATGCATCTCAAACTACCGTCCCATTTTCCTTCTTCCTTGTTTCAGCAAGATCCTTGAAAAAGTGCTCTACAAGCGAGTTGACTCGTTTATCCAACCTACCTTAGTTCATGAGCAGCATGGCTTTGTCAAAGGTAGATCCACATTAACCAACCTTCTTTCCTTCACACATATGGTCGCATCCGCTCTTGACCATCAAAAGCAGGTCGACGTTCTATACACTGACTTCTCCAAAGCTTTTGACTCTGTTAACTATAGCCTCCTTCTTCAATAGCTAAGGGAAAGTGGCATAGCTGGTCCTCTTCTTTGCTGGTTTAACTCTTACATATATGGTCGTACCTGTATTGTTCTTCAATTCCCTTTTTTCCTGTATCAGGTGTTCCGCAAGGATCTATTCTTGGTCATTTTCTCTTTCTTTTGTTCATAAACGATCTACCTTGTTTAATCCAATCTTCTCGTTCGTTATATGCCGACGATTACAAGATGTTTCAAGTGATTGAGTCACAAAATGATTGTACGCTTTTACAAAATGACCTTAATAGTCTACAGACTTGGTGCTGCGCCAATGCTCTCATTTTGAACATCGCGAAATGTCACAAAATGTATTTTGCCTGTAAAACTTCACCTTTAATGTTCTCCTATTCTGTTTCTGGCTCTCCTCTTAATGTTGTTGATAATTTTAGAGATCTTGGTGTAGTATTTGATTCTAAGCTTAAATTTGATAAGCATATTTCATATATAACTGACAGGGCCTCTAAGTTATCGGGTTTCATTATAAGATCCTCTAAATCCTTCGTTAATATTTCCACCTGTGCACACGTTTTTCTCTACTTTGTACGTAGTGTCCTTAATTACTGCTGTCAAGTGTGGTGTCCTCATTATGCCTACTTAAATACTGCGTTGGAGTCCGCTCAACGCAAATTTACTCGCACCCTATTCTATAAATTTCAGCTTCCTTGCCGTCCTTATAGTGATCGCCTGTCGTTCCTTCATTTTTCCTCCCTCGAATCACGGAGACTTTTCCTGGATGAGTGCCTACTGTTTAAATTATTTCATAGGATGGTTGAATCCGACATCAGTAGCCACGTTTCTGTCCGTGTTGCAGTACATGGCACCCGTTCTTCTTTTGCGTTTAGTGTGCCATTTGCGCGTACTGACAGCTATTTTTATTCTCCGCTGTTGCGTTTACTGAGGCAACCCAATGACCTTCAGTTTGGTCCTCTACCGCCAACGTTATATGCCTTCAAAACTTTTCTGAAAAACAATGTTTTGCTTACTTCCAACTCAATGTAGTTTTTTTTCTCTTATTTTTCTTAATTATTTATTTGTACTTTTTCACCTTCATTTTGTTTACTGCTTTTGTTATTTTTTATCATTATTATTTCATTATTATCTTGTGCTCTCTTTATTACTTTCTTTCATTAGTAGATTCTTTGCATATTATATATTTCTATATTCATTAATTCTGCTGAATAATAATAATAAATAAATAAATAAAGCATTTTTCAGAAAAATGCTGACTTATTTTCCTTCTTGCTTGTTGCCTCCTAATTTGGATTTAACGCACCTTTTATTTCTTCTACAATTTTCTTTTCGGTGAACCTCTTCGAAGTGGAATCTTTGGCTTCCCTCCTAGCCTCTCCAATGGGCAGCGGCGTTTCGGTTTCTGCTCCTTATCTTTCCACACGAAATGTGCGAATGTTATGTTTATTGCGAGGATTCCGATATCTACTATTATTGCTGCTATAAATACCATAAACACTCCATATCATATTTTAAAAATTACAGCCGATTTTCGTACCTTTATTGCTCTTGAAGCTTTAATTTTCAAACTATTTAGTGATCTGTAAAATAATATACAGTAACAAAAACTAGTCAGATCAAGGCTAATCTCAACTTTCTACATAAAAAATAGAACCAAATTGTACAATAGTTACAAAAAAGAAAAAGCTGCTGACTCCAAAAAAATTGTATTAGCATGGAGATTGCTTTTGCTAACGGACATTTTTGGTAAAAACTTCAAAAAAAAATCATTTATTCAAAAAAAAAAACAATTTATTCAAAAAAAAAATCAAAGAGCGTACCCTTTGGCGGTACTAAACTGCTATAAACATTTTTTTCCAGTACTGTGTTTTTGTTTACCTTTCGATTTCCTTTTTTACCTTTTTGTGTACCAAAATACAATCACCCACCCATATTTCTCTTAAGGAGACATAGCACCTTCAAATTTTTAATAAATCGATTTTTGTTTGATTGAATATGTTCAAATGAATTTTCGAAAACATGATTTTAATAATATAAAATTCAGATTCTGAAAAAAAAACTTTTGTGAGCATATATAGCGAAGCGCGCCAAGGTCATTTTTTCTATGATTTTGGTTCACTTCGCTATACCGCTACATCGATCTGAAATTTCGTTCTGAAATTTTAACACGTTAATTTGCACATGTTAATGCTCGGAATGAACTACGGATGAAAATTTTTTTAGTTGAAAACCGATTTCTGGGGGGAAAAACCTCGATTTTCGAAAAAAACACCGACATTTTGTTATTTTTAAACCAAATTTTTTTGTTGTTTAGTTCATTCCAAGGCCACTTTGCTGCTGATAAAAACCCCGTTTTTGTTTTTTTTCAGCCTTTTCATTAAGAAATGTCTTTTTATTCAATACTAACCTTTGAAAAAAACAATTTTTTTCAATTTGTAAGTTCTATGTCCCCTTAATTGAACTTTGGAAATATTTATATTCCCTATTGGAAACTTTTTTTTCTAAAAATACACATCTATAGGTCCAACCACTGATGAGTCTGCGTCCGTAAGTGTGCATATGCGCCGAGGTAAACCACGTAAAGCATATGTTGCACCCAAACATAACTTTCCGAACAGCCAGAAAAGTGCAACCTTGAAAAAGCAACCTTTTGCTCAATTATTGCTATGAGCTGTCCGTACGTAAAGTGGTGATGGGATACGACTTGACATACTTTCGCTTATACCACTCGTCTTTGCGCATGTCAAAAAGTGCCTTTTTTGCACTAAAACCGGTCGGTTTTGACAGACGATTATGTTCGCAGACTCATCTTTGGTTAGGGCTAATTACCTTTTCACCGCCAACTGATAATAATACAGTGACACCTTCACTAGCGACAGTTCTGTATGGATCGTCTAAATCAGCTAACCTAAAAAAAATATCATTACTAGAAATAATTTTCTTACACACTTAAAAGTAAATGTCTTATTCAGGATCATATTGAAACTAACCCTTCAAAAAATAATGGTAAATAATATGAATAATCCAAAGTTTGTGGCGGAACATCCCAAATTAATGACGTCTCATCTTCGATCGATTTTTTCAATCTCTTTTTGACATTTTTCGCACCTGGAACGATAGGCTTTGTATTGGCCGGAATATCACCGCGTAAGAAGAATTTTCGAAATAAAGTTGTCTTTGCTGGGTGTGGTGCAAATGGATTTGTTCTGGAAATTAAAATTAAGAAAAAAAATTTTAGCATTGGTATTGCAGAGAGTGAAAGTAAAAACCTTCAAACAATCGACTATCCTGGAAAAATGTTGCCTTTTACAGTGAAAATCAACTCATATATAAATCTTTTGTTTTGTCTATACAGCCAAAGCAAAACTTTCGAAATTTCACATCGAACAAAAACGGTAACCCTCTTCTAATTTACCTACATATATTTTAAGCATCAAAAACTTCTGTTCTCGAGAACTCACGACCCAGCCATCAGATACAAATGAAGTTCTCAGAATGTATCGGTATTGAGTAGGACCAGGTCTAATAGAAACATTTTTGAAATGCGGATAGGTCTGCGCCAGTGGTGCCATCTTGAAAAGTTATAAAGAAAAAAAACCTCTTTTCGCCCTATTAATTCTGATTCAGTTACCAGGTTTTCATGAAATTGATACAATAGGTTATCCTTGCTGTAAGCTATCTTTGGTAGAAAGTTGGTTGAAAACCTTGGGTGGTGCTGCCAGCTATGGTAATTTTGGTGTCTTGGGTTTTCAAAATTCGCTCAGGAAAGTAAAGCTTTTTGCCCTATAACTTCCAGTGCAGTCATGAAATCAAAACGAATTTCATATGATATATGAAACTTAATATAGGCATTATTCAAAAGGAATCTGGTAAAAAACCATGATAGGGTTGCCAGCTCTTTGGTTTTGTATTTATTTGCAATATCTTTACTAAGCGATTTTTTCTTAAAATTTTGGAACTGTAATAAACAACAAATATTAAGTTTTCGAAAATTTGAAAACTTGCGACTGGTAACCTTAAATTTCTTTTTACCCCTATAACTTCTAATGCAGTCATCGGATCAAAACGAAATTCCCAGAGTAGGTTGATTTTAATGCGAGGCAGCTGTGATATAATTTTGGCTTTGATACTAGTGAAGGGTTGCCAGCGCGAGGCGTTTTTCTATTTTGAAAATGAAAATAAGTTCCCAATGTTTAAATTTTCTAAGTTCTAGAAATTTTTTCTATCCCTGTAACTTTCGACGAAATCATCGAATAAAATCGAGATCGATAGTTATTTGATTTTAACATGAGGCAATTATGGGAGACTTTTAGTTGCAGTGCTGGTAAAGTGTTGCAAGCTCTAAGCATTTTCTTTGTTTATCTTATGTTATGCTGCTTTCAAAGTTTTGCAGTGGTTGGCTTTCCTAAATCTTGATATTCCTGAAATCTTTTCATCCTATGAGTTTAAATGCATCGTAAAGATCAAAGTGATTTTGTACTCGAAACAGGTTGGAGCACGTGTGGTAGAACATGCACTCCAAATCTGCACGATTCTTCTACTGTTCATCTAACATTAGTATTTCAAGCGGTTCAGGGGCGCTAGAGTTTGTTTTTTGTTTCCTAAGCTTTGCAATTTGTAATTAGACAATTTGGCTGTAAATGAAGTTGGTGCAAAATAAATAAATAATAAATATTCTTACGTCCAACATTAATCTTATACACGCTTTTATCACCATGTTTCGTTTGAGTCCGAATGTATGAATCAGGCTAATTTTCCTAAAAATTAATCTGTGTGTTACTTGTAAATACAATTCAAGACTAACTATTTACCACGCATCCAATTTATAAGCGTCTACAATGACGTGTTACAAATACCTCTTGTCACAACCGATCTCGGTGACGGTTGAATTTTAAATCTCCCAAAGATTTGTATTTGTTGCTTCCACTCGATTGAAAGCGTAGAACTATCAGCATGGGATTATCTCAATACTGCTAACATGTAGCGCAGATTATCCGATTGCTTGTGATCCTATCATCTACTCTGAAGGTGACCCCCAGCCTGAATGCGGCTTACTGGCGAGAAACAGTGCTGCCAGATAGACACTGCGCCTTATCCCCAGACAATTTCTATTTATCACTAAAATTACCCTAAGTAGCCATAGTGACGTAATTTCCGGGAAATTTTTCGGCATTCTCAAAAACAAGGTTATTTCAATGTAAATTTTTATAGGTGTAAGACTGTCCTGGATCAAATCAAAAGTGTGGCCTACAGTATTAACAAAGGTATAGCATGTTGCACATAACCTAAATAAGTATGGGTACATTTGCATGTTTGTTTCAGTATTTATTTTGTTTACATTTGTAAGCGTTTACGTGCGGAGTTGATCAAAATGCAATAAATCCCAGAAAGTCTTTTTTCAATGCACGCTTTTTCAGCTGAATCTTTTTCAAATAATATCTAATAATTTAATACATTTTTTATTGTGTTTGTTACTTTATCCTAGTTTTCCACACAACAGTTCATAAGAAAGGAAACATACTCATACCAAAAGGTATCCTTAATTCCCTGTGCCAAAATGTTCCTTCTTATTAATAGCCCAGTCATTTTAGCATAAAATAGGGGTCAACCTCGAAATGAGAGAAAATAAGCTGAATTTTCGTATATACATACCTTCATTTTGGCGTTCTAAAAGTTGTCTCAAAAGTCTCATAAAATCTCGTGTCTGCGTCGTAAGTAGTGTACGTTAAACATCGATAGTACTATCGATAGTATCGATAGTTCAGAACTATCGAAAACCTCGATGTTTTTTTTTTGCAATCGATAGTTTTTGAAAACAGAAAAAAATGCGTAAGGTAACATTTCGATATCATACCATTCACTGTGAGTATTTTACGTTTGCTTAGTTTTTCTCATTTAATAATATTTCCTTTTCTTGTTATTATAAAACAGCACAAACCAAAGATAGCAGACCACTCTTATATTTTGTTAGTTTTGCCACTTGTTATTTATTGTAGAATGAAATAACATGAAGAAGGAAAAAATGTTAAATTTAACTGCACGTGAAAATCATACGTGTAGAAAATTGAGACTGAGTGAGAAAGAATTCCAAACAATGATTTTGCTAAGTGTAATATATGCAGCAATCAATACAAAACAAGTGAAAACACGAAAAATTTATCAGGGGGCTTATTATGAATCAAAATCCCAAATCGGAATTCATACGATATCGTATTTTCGTATTATGATTTGCTGTTTGCACGGGAATCCGTCAACTTCGGATTGTAAATTCCGAAGGCGAGTCGTCTAATCCGACAGCTCATTTGTGGTCGGATTTTTTTGGCGGATTCTGGCGGATTTTTAATTTTCAAATTTCTTTGTTTTTTCGGTTAGATTGATATGATTAAGTAAAACCTGGAACTCGGGTAGCTGATAGACACCGTGTGTTATAAATCGTAATTTTGCCACCAATTTTAAAATTCGTGATATTACATTCTTATAAGATTCTCCTTACCTACTGGACTTATTTCGACTTATTAAATTTTAATCCTTATTTTTGTTATTTCCGACTGACCATACTTAGGCAAAGCAAAATAAATTGCCATAGAGTCAATGTTAGCAAGAAACATTGAAACTCCGTCCCGTTTTTTTAAATTTAAATAGGTATTTTGACACATGATTGGAAATATATTGGAAATCTGGAATCGATTTAACCCATTCGAGTGAAGCTGTCTGCAGTTTAAATTGGGAATTAATTTCCGATTTCGGAATAGATCATAATACGAAATTCCGACCATTGGCGAGTCGGAAAATTTTACGAATTCCGATTTCGGAATTTGAATCATAATAGGGCCCCAGATCATTTAAAACGGAAACATAGATCATAGTGGAAATTATTTTCTGTTGAACCTATAGCAAAAACTCATGGTCCTAGTAACATCTTTGAGAGCAGCTCAATGAAATCTAGAACAATCATCAAAAACTACTTTGCAAGAGCAAAATTCTACGCAGATGATTCTGTCCGAAAAAATATTTAGATGAACTGTATAATTCGTATGGTTGTTTTGGACATAGTGCCTTTGCGGAAAGTAGAACATGAAGGTTTTCGTGATTTCGTGGCTGATTTGGACGGAAAACATGCAATTCCTCACACCAAATACTTCGAAGATGTTAAAACGCGGGTTTAAAATGCCATAAATGCAGTTCAACATATTTCTTTAACTACTGATATGTGGACAAATCCAAACAAAGAGAGAATACTGATTTTTTTCAATGGCAGAAGTAAGTTGCATATTTATTTTATGCCTGTTTGATGAATACTATCGTTGGTGTAGTTGAAAAGACAAATATTCAGGCTCGTTATTTCTTGTTTAGGCGAGAAATACTACACTAAGCAAATGGAACATTTGATCAAAAATAAATGCGATCGTCACTGATAATGCTGCTCGCATGTTAATGCAAGCAAAACTTCTTCAATTTAATCATATTCCATGCTTCGCCCATACTTTAAATTTGACTGCAGTCAGTCACATGTGTCTGATATTTATAACACCTGATTTTCATTTTATCACGAAAAAGTGCAAAGATATTGAAACTTCTTTTCAATCGAGTTCAGTTGTTTCAGGCATACTGACAATTGCACAACGACAGCTCAACAAACCTGAACTGAAGTTAATTCAGCAGTTCCGTTCTCGTTGGAATAACGCATACGCCAAGATCAATTGTTTCTATGATATCAGGCAAAAATTGACTTTGGAATTAGCCAAATGTGTGAAGGCACCTGAAACTTTACTCGTCGAAGATTTGAATGTGCTGCCGAATACAATTCTGCTATTAGAACCATTTGATGTGGCTACGACAACAATATCTGGCGCAAATTACATTACTCTTTCTTATATAACTCCGTTATTACGAGGGCTGACGCTACAATTATCGAAAGTGGGAATTAACATAAAAAACACTGCTGGAAAGAATATTTATAATGCTTTATGCAAGTCAGTGCGGGAACGATTAAAACCGTTTGAGAAACGGGTCCTTATGATGTTAACTACCACTCTGGATCCAAGGTGGAAGCATAGCTGCCCAATCTCTTCAAATAGAATATAATTATTTTCTGATGACACAAAAGCCGGAGTCAACTCTGAGTACTTATGAATTTACGGCAGCTGCATCTACAAGCAACTGAACTGGTGACACTGGGGAAATTTACTAACGAAGTAATACTGAAAAGCAAAAAAATCCAAGGAGTTATTATTTCTACCTGAAGATCTATTCAAAGACAAAGCTTATAGCTGCCCAAATAATGATGCAATAAGACAAAGATATATACCAAAACCTGGAGAAACCTCCCAGTGGAAACGACAAATGTCCCATCGACTACTGGTTAGATTCAAATACTGAGACAAAGAAAATGTTTGCTTTCTAGCATCCATGTATACTTGCGTCTTCTATTCCGAGTGAACGAATTCTTTCGAAAACTGGTGTAATTCACAGTGATCGCACAAACCTTTTATATTCTCAAAGTGTCTCAATGAATTGCTTTCCCTAAATCAAAATGCCCAGCATTTCCGAAATGAATAAAACTCTATGTTTCTGTGTTTCTCTATAATAGTAATTGAATTCTCAGTTATTTTTAAAAAAAAATAATGAACCCTGGGTGTATCTACTAATTTCGCAAGACACATATACACCATCGATAGTCTATCGATAGCCTATCGATAGTTTTTAAAAAAACATCGATATTATCGAAACATCCAACTGTCGATGTTTAACGTACACTAGTCGTAAGTCATTCAAAGTCAAAGATGAGAAAAAACAGTTTTTCACGATTATCTTGGTTTATATTGCTCCAATGATGTTAACATATATTATCAAAATTGTAGCGCATATAATTTGCGACAAATTTTATTTGAAACATATTTTCATGCGCTCAACCGTTTTTGCGATAGAGGGCGGTGAGCGCGCAGCAGTCAGCCATACGTACTGTAATGCAAGATCAACCGTGAATACCTGTGAATACTAGCTTTAATTTTGAATTCTTTGTATTATTTATCAGTAAATACATTGTATTTAATAACATTTTACATATTTTTAATATATTCATATAAATATACTTACCTTTTTTGTGTAATTAAAACTAATTAAATGAAATACTTATTGTATATGCAAATTTATTGAAAGTAGATTAAGCTCAAAAATGGTTAGGACATGATTAAGAAACCCAGGAATAGGGGAGGGTGCTCCAAAGTGAATTTCTGGAGCCAATGACAACAATATTGCCACCAGCTTCTGATGAATTACTTAATACTCTAGTTTGTAATTGTAAGAATGTATGTGGGGCCCGGAGCGGATGTAGAAACTCCGGGTTGCAATGCACTTTAGCTTGTGGCCAGTGTAATGGGGAAGCTTGCCTCAATGCTGTTTCATTGCAAAGTGACTGTGAGCAAGAGAGTGCATTTGACCCTGAAATTCAAGAAGGTCTGGAAACAACAATGCAAGGCAACGAAGATGATGACAATGTAACAGAAATTCCCGAACGTCCAGAAGATGACGATGAAGAAGAAGAAAATGAATTCTTATAAATTTTCACTGCAATTCAATTTAAATCGTAGTAAATGTAGAGCTGCTGAATAAAATTAAAATATATAAACTCGTTTTACTTCTACTTAAAACTTACTTTGAATAAGTTAATATAACTTTAAGATATATATAATCATATAAGTATAATATATTATCTAAAATCTAAAAACACACAATTTAAAGATAAAATACTAAATTATTTTTCTACTTAAAATCTACTTTGAATAAATTTACATATACAATAAGTATTTCATTTAATTAGTTTTTAATTACACAAAATAGGTAGATATTATTAAATCAATATAATAAAAATATGTAAAATGCTATTAAATACAATGCATTAACTGATAAATAATACAAATAATTCAAAATTCAAGGTGGTATTTACAGGTATTCACGGTTGACCTTGCATTACAGTACGTATGGCTGATTGCTGCGGGCTCACCGCCCTCTGTCGCAACAACGGTTGAGCGCATGAAAAAATGTTTCAAATAAAATTTGTCGCAATATTATAATAGATGTTAACATCATTGGAGCAATAGAAACCAAGATAATCGCAAAAAAACTATTTTTTCTCACCTTGAATGATAGACACGAGATTTTATGAGACTTTTGAGGCAACTTTGAGAATCCCAAAATCAAGGTATATAAGAAAATTCAGCTTATTATCTCTCATTGATTGCTAATTTGACTGGACTATAAATGATTATCTCCCAGTCTTCTGTAGCAGCCTTTGGCATATGCTTTAATACAAATTTACTCGGAAAACTATAGGTCCAACCAGTGATGATTCTGCGTACGTACGTACGCATATGCGCCGAAACCATATGTCCCATATGTCGCATCCATACATAACTTTCCGAACAGCCAGAAAAGTGGCATGCTCATTAAGCAACCTTTTGCTCAATTGTTGCTATGAGCTGTCCATGCGTAAAGTGGTGATGAGATACGACTTGACATACGTTCGCATATACGCTGTATAGGCACTAATGTTCACTCGTGTTTACAGATGTAAAAAAGTGGCATTTTTGCTCAGAAACCGGTCGGTTTTGACACTTGCTTATGTTCGCAGACTTATGTCTGGTTACGACTTATCCTAGTCCAAAAACAAACATACATACGTACATACATAGAAAACCAGACTATCCGTTTTTAGAAAACTCACCCAATTCTCTATCTACACTCTACAAACCAACGACTTCTGATATTAATTATCCAGTATCGAACAAGCAAAGGTTATTTTACATTCCCCGAAGCCAAATCGATTATAGTGATTACATAACATAATATGTTTACTCAATTCGTCGTCGAGTCGTTGCAATTGGAAATCCCTTAACATTCAACAAAATACAATCTAAAATAGCTCAGCTGAATCGAAAATAAATCTCACGAAAGCAAGCAAGAAAAAACCTTAATAAACTTCTTTCATTTTCGTTATGCAAGCATTTCTTTTTCCAACGTCAAACGGCAATAATTCTGTATCGATTTGGGTAATTCAGCGATGATATCATTTTCCATAAGATACGCGCCGCGACAGAGTTTCCACAGCTCTGACAGTCCTGACAGCTACTATACTATGCTCTTCCTTCGAAGCCACCACCGCTTTCCTAACCGCAGATAATTCGTCGTATGAAGCTTTAGCAGCAGTGAAGAAATCAGAACTTATCGTCCCCGCACGAATGAATCGTAGCTACAAAATATCATGGAAGAATGAAATATAACTGGATGATTTGGAATTCGTTTCGAATACACAGGAGTTTCTTCCCGTTTTTTTTCGATTAAGCATTGCTACGGAATCGACCCATTATAGTCGCGAGTCTTGCATATCGTTGGTGGAATGATTCAATGGATGTGTTCGGAAACATTGTTCGAAACAGATATCTTTGCTTTCAAGAATTTCATTGCAGGTTTATCTGCTAATGGTATAAATAGAAAATCGGATTTCCCAATGATTTCGAACAATGTTTACACACCAAATACAGTTGGCAGTCAGGACTCACAAGAGAAGAGAGTGGTAAACTTCAGAGTCAGACTGTCCTTCGTCTGGTTGGCTCCGAATCTTTGGCCAAACGCATGTAGATGGACTTTTTTCTTGCACTCGCTGACTAGACCAGAATACTAGAGTCGAAGGAGATGTTTTCCAGTCCCACTACCAAGCCACGGGACTAAGAATAAGTCAACTCAATAAAACATCAATATTACGGAACAAGGCCAAGTTTGCGAAGCGAACGAGAAATTACGAAAGCAAACAACAGTCGATTGGCAGATCAAATCATTCCTGCTCTTGCTAAGGCAATTGAATTGTACGGCTGCAAACAACAAGCACCAAGACACTCAGTTGGATTGTTTATTTGCTGCGTGGAACGAAAGGAATGATCAATGCAAACAAGCTAGCCTGAAAAGGTTTCAGTGCCAAGGAAGAAATTGAAAATCGCTCAGGGGTCCCAACGGTGAAGTACCTTATTAGTCGAACCAGTAGCACAGAATCCCAAAAGAAGAAAGAGTTTTTTGATTGAACACTTCTCAGTTCATGTCGCCGACAAGTCTCCAAGCTAATCTTGTTTAATTTCACCATAAGTCAAGGACGACATTAACCCAAAAAGGTCTAAATCTCAAGATGTTGCTTTTGCCGTCATCGTTCTTGTTGTTGTCATGTCGTTTCGTGGCGTGTTGTGTAGTGACATCGTGAAAGGGTCCTTCTGTCAATACCACTGGAGCAACGAAAAATCTTTTTTCTGCTCTTCTTTTTCGAGCCCTTTTTGCATACAAATTACATGATTTTGATCCAAAATCCTTTTTCCTCCACCACACTGCGAATATGTTATATGAGGTCGTTTTCTGCACAGTTCATAATAACTTTACATGCTTTTTCTCGGTTTACATGCTTGTTCTTACTTTACATGCTTGTAGTTCTTCCTTAAAATCATATACGTTTACGATTCCCAGAGAAATTCTAGCAATGCCTAATGACAACGATATTTGGGGCAGGAAGAACTCAACCGGGTAAGAAGGATAACCATGCGTGGTCGGAAAACTGAGCCGAGGGGTCAGACTTCATAAATGTATGAAAACGGATACCCAGATTTTCTCTTTGTTCGTTTGCCCGCATCATAAACAGGGCAAACCGAAGCGAATAAGTTAAACTTTATATGCCCAACATGTCAAAAACATTAAATTGATGGATCAAAATGATAACTGACGTTTTTTTTGCGTACAAAATGCTTTAGAATGTTTACTGTTCGTGGGATGGAGCACCAAGAAAGAAAAAAATATGATAAATACGAAGTAGACGGCTCGCTGAGCAAAAGGATACAACGAACAAATGACTATGGAAACGGTCTACAAACTACTTGAACTTTGTTTGGCATAAGTGAATGATGGCTGCATAATTGAACCGTACATTAGTGTTGCGTGAAGAAATATTAAAAGATCTTGAAGCAGATGTTTGAGAAAATAAGAAAGTGAAATTTTAAAGTTTGCTTTTAGAAAGTTAAAGACTTGCAATATATTACATCGCAAACAGTGGTAAAATCTTGAAAAATTTGTAATTGAAAAACGATCACAGTCGCTTCACATAAACAGTGTGCATCCTTTATGATTGTCTTAAGAAAAGTCATAATGCTGGTCGACTGCATCTGACAGTCAAGAAAGTTTCGGTACTCAGAGAAGCAATGCCAGCACCTTAGATGGAGTTTCAGGATATCTGTGCTTTTGAACTTATTTATTCTGTAGTCCTCGCTTTACAAACACCAGAGGTGGTCTTTGGATCTGACGTTTACATGGGACTTATTTTGACCAAGGGTTATATTTTCGACCAAAAGCCGAGTATATGCCCGGTTGTTGTGTCTCCTGAGCACAAATGTTTGTGTGGGTAGTCCCCACCTTCATAGATCCAAGTAAAACTGGTAGTATTTTCTGAAACTGCAGCCGAGCCATCAGTGGGATAGGAGGAATATAACATGTAGTATACGAATATATGCACGTGCCGCAACTATCTCGGCTGATGGAAGCCGGAGCTTAACTTACCCGTGGTGACTACGAGCAACGACCTTTTTTCAGAAAAGGTTGGCGAATATTTTCCCGCTTTTTTACTCAATTCAGGTGATGAGGTAAAACTAATAGAACATTTGCGTACAAAACTATGGTTTTGTCAGTGCTCATACATGGGACCGAGTCTTGAGTGCTCTGAAATTGGCACTCTGTCTTTTAAGCTGCGTCCAAGAGGCAAAACTTGCGGTGAATCGTTGGCCCCGTTTTTGAGCTAGAGTAATTGCAAAGCCATAATACTACAATCGAAGTTTTGGTTGGTAAACTTTTGGGGCATCCCGTATTTGTCTTGATAAAGAAATAAATATCAAGCACTACTTTAAGATTACTACTATAAGTTTTTTAATTCCATTACCGAGCAAGATGCAATATTAACCTAGCAAATAAAGAAACACAAAAATAAACAAATTACTAAATAGATGAATATAATACGAATATTACATAAATCGATTTATAAAGCCTAAGTGCCTCCGCACACGGGTCGACATTCAATCGACTCGACTGCGACTCGAACTCGAAGCGTCATAGGCGTCACACTCGAAGTAGACAATTGCATCCGCACACGGGTCGACATGCAATCGACTCGACTGCGACTCGAACTCGAAACGGGTCGTTTTCTACGCGAAGTTTTGACAAACAAACAATAGTATATATTATTTATTTAGATATTTATTTTACGAAACAAGGCAAAATACACAACAAGAAACCATAATATAAATCTAAAATACAATTAATCATTATAAATATAAAATAAAAATTGTCCGTAAAAAATATTTCAATACATCACAAATTTTGTAGCATTTACTCTACATTGTTTTAATTAAATTTAGGCTAATAACGATGGAAGTTAAGCGGGTTCGGATGTGGAATGGGCTTTGGACCAGTTATTTTTGAAGTTTGATTTGGTAATCCCCGAAGAGTAGTGGCTGCTTATAGAATTGAGTATTCCACAGCACCTATTAATGGGCTCATTTTATGATTAGTAGTGTGATGATTGAATTCATTGGGCAGATTTGCAAATCTGGTGCGTCTTGGTCGGTTATTGAAAGTAATTTTACTAGAGAGATCTTCAATAATATTATATACTTGTATGTTATTAGTATATGTCGCTTTGTCACGTGTAACTTATATTCACCCACTATGGATTACTACAAGTAATAATGATCCGACCTTTATTGAATCCGATATGAAGCACTTCCATTAATATTCTGACAAGCATGTCCCAGGGTCCAACTAAATTCAATAGCTATACGCCTCTCTTCCACACTCTAAGTGCAAAATTCCTATCCTCGCAGATGGTACTGCTATATCATCTAAGAATGTCAATACCAATCGAATCATTAGCCATTGGCAGCAACAACTAGTGTTCAATAAAAGCTTCTCCAGTAAGTGGAACTTCATCCTGAAAAATTGCAAGCTTGTTTCTTTGTTAGGAAACTATATTATAAACACTTCGCTGTTGCTTGAATAAATATATAGATGCTAAAGTAGAATTGTTTTTGCGGGATGATTAAAATTGAAAATTTTATCGAACTTTTTTTTTGACAAAGTGGTTTCGAAAGTATACACTGATTCTCATCAGACACCAGCTCACACAAACTGGATTGTTTTGCGTTTTGCGGAGATGTTAAAATTTGTCACAACTAACGTAAATAAAAATTACTGATTTCCAACTGCAAGTGGTCACATCAGTCAAGTAAGCACTGTAAGCTGGAGTCTGATGAGAATCAGTGCATACGTTCGAAACCATTTTGTACAAAAAACATTTTCTATAAAATTTTCAATTTTAATCATCCCGCAAAAACAATTCCACTTTGATTCTGCTTTCGGCAGCTTATTCCGCAAAACGATCGAGTTTCCCGTATCAATTATGCTCTGCTTTATCTATGCTGATTTATAGACAAGAAGGGAACCATGATCACATATCAATAACCTTTATGAGCATATAGGTGCAACTATTTTGTGGCCAACATAATTAAAATAAATATAGGAAAATTTCATGTATAGAACATTACAATATGTAACATTACATTATGCAAACATATAAAAAAATACATACGTGATACGTTATCAGAAACATTAATATTTTTCAAAGAATCAATCATAATAATACATAAAATAAAATAATTAATAATGCATACATTATAAAAAAAAATCAATTTCATATATTTCGAAAAAAATATCAATAATAATACATAAAATAAAATAATTAATAATGCATACATTATAAAAAAAATCAATTTCATATATTTCGAAAAAAATATCACGCGTCTTGCTCGACTTTTCCCGTTCCAAACACTTCGAGCGAGACGAGTCGCAGTCGAGTCGCAGTCGCACCGAGTCCGAGTCGAGCGCAAGTCGACCCGTGTGCGGGTCTCCATTCATTTACATTGGAAATCGCAAGGAGTTCGAGTTCGAGTCGCAGTCGAGTCGCAGTCGAGCCGATTGAATGTCGACCCGTGTGCGGACGCTCTTACTGTTTGCTTGCACGGGATTGCACGGGATGTCATATTGTAAGGAAAACCGAAAAAGTCAAGATCAATAACTTTATCTACTAATAAACTATTCTTAAGGAAGTATGTGCTGTGTGTTACTGCGGCTAAACTTATAGCCTGGAACTTACCATTATTAAGGTAGGTCTTGTTGACAGTGCACCACAGGCTAAGCGAGTCCAGTTTCGACTGGAGAAATTGTGCACTACATTTTGATTAAATGACTTAATAAATTTTTAGATCATCAGCGTAGAGTAAACGGGGTATAATTGATAAAATGTTTGATAGCTCCGATACAGTTTTCGTGCTTTATAGTTTGGGGTAGTTTGAGGACGTAGGAGTTGAGCCAGCTGAGTAAGGTTTTATTGACTCCGAAATACCGTAGCTTCAGAATGAGATGGTCAACTTTTTCGAAAGCCTTACTGAAGATTTTACCCCATTGGTCAATTTGGTAACCCTTCTCCATTTTACACAGACTACTCAAGACTAATACTGTGAAATTGAAAGTTGTTGAGCTGCTTTTCTAAAACCATACTCTTGCTGGGTTAAACGCAAATAAAAAAAGTGCGGAAAGTTTATCATAAACAAATTGTTCAAACAGTTTATAAAGTGTCAATGTATCTGTAATATCTGACCGAGCTTCTATCGTTTTTTTTTCAATCGCAATTTTTATCTACACATGAAAACTTCCAAATGGATAGGAAACCCCAGAGTTGACATACAAAATAATATGCAAGGGGGTGATTAACTGTTTCTCACAGTCATGCAAGAAAGTTGGAGGAAGAAGATCAGGACTATGGCTTTTGTAATAATGTAGTTCCGTAATAGATTCGTGTATACGTGATACTGCTAGGTTAGGGAAGGTTAGGTTATACTGCCTAACACAAGGCCACACATAAACCCATTTGGTCCGTAGTGATACCAAATAAGTGGACCTGGAAAAGGAAAGTTCAGTTCGAACGGCCATCGAATGCCTCGGACTTTTTTGCGAACTGAAGTATGTCTTTCAGCCTCTGCTCTGCTACAAGGGAGAGATTCACCAGCCATGGCTCACCGAAGTAGCGCTGCCTGGTTTTCCCCAAAGCCAGGCAGTGACACAGGAGGTGCTGAATTGTTTCTGAGACTCCCGGCTCTTGACACTTCCTACAGGTGTCACTGGTTAGAAGTCCCAGTTTCATGGCATGTAGTGCTACAAGACAATGGCCAGTAATGATGCTGACTAGCCGCTTGCAGTCAGTCCGTGTTAATTCGAGCAGGTATTTAGTAGCTGCGAGATTGTATGACCCCCACATTATTTTGATTACCCTGCAGAGTTGCACGCCGTCTGCACATCGCACCTTCCATCATATTGGAGACGATCGAGTACTAGATTGCTTAGATTGGAGTTGGGATGTCTAGCGAACCTGACAGAGGAAGGCTAGCTCCGTGATTGGCTAACGCGTCCACCCTCTCGGTTCCTTCAATGCCCTTGTGAGCGAGAACCCATAAAATTCTGACTCTTCTGTTATTGCTCAGTCTGTTATTGCAAGTACACACTTTGGTTTGTATATGTCAAACATCAGAGCTTTAAGCACCGTTTGACTGTCTATAAAGATGTTATTTTTCTCACTTGTAGTACCTCTAGCATGTACAATGTCTACGGCTTTACTTATAGCAAAAACCTCCGCCTGAAAAATATAATACAGTTTCCATAGTTGCATCTGCAGAAAATGCTGCAGCACCCACTCTGGCAGCTTTTTTAGAGAGAGAGAGAGCTGCTGTACTCATTTGCTGATTCTATTCTTGCCCATCCCCCAAAATCGCTTGATAACCACGCTCGAAGCACAGAGTGGGGACAAAGTAGTCAGTGCTACTTGCATACCCCCGCTCAATACTGCTGTGGCCGAATTATTGCGACTCGTAGTATCCTGATTCACTAAGCTTGACAGCATCTTTTGCGGTAGAGCCCCTGACGAAGAAGTCAAGCGGAGGGAGGTGAAGCAGGACGTTCAGAGCAGATGAAGGAGTCGAGGCAAAGGCACCTGTGGTACAGAGAGCCGTAATCCGCTGGACTCTGTTCGTCATGCTAGTAAAGGTAGTTCTATTCACTGCTGCCAGACCAAGCAACTGTAAGCAAGGATCGTGAGTCCCTTGTTTTCCAACCTTTCGAAAATTAAATTTGTAATCAGATATTGCTATATGGTTCACAAAAATGGTTGAAACAGAATCTGAGAAAGTTACTGCAGAGGCTGCTGGGCATGGTCAATTATGCCGGCAGATAAGCTCGTTCAAAGTTTATGTCAACTTTCTAGATAGCTACGAAAACTGCTACTAAAAGTTGTAGCTTGATACTGGGATGATGAGTAGCAAAAGAATGTGTAAAAAAACAATCAGAAGAACAATGATATCAGTACGAAATCTCAATTAATGGTGCAAATAAAGCAGCGAAATTGTCAATTAATGTAAATTTGAGTACATTGTACTGTCGCTTAGAGAAAAAAAAAATGACAAAAATGTTAAATTAAAACAAAAGCTGGCATTTTATATTTCATATTTAAAGCTGATTACGTCGTCATACCAGAAATAGTAAACTAACAAACACTTCTCAATAAAAGTAGTCTATTCAGATGGTGGACCGCAATACTCAAATTAACAGCAATACGTTTATTTAGCTGACACTTGATCTACGCTATCGACTCAAAGAAAAGAGATACACCAAAGCCTGGCAAAAAATGGGGAGCTTACAAGTTTGCGTCGTGTTGTTCAGCTAGATTTTGATAAATTTGCTAGCCCAAACAACCACTTCACGCAGGTAATATGTTTTCAGTACTAACGGGACAATGCTAATAAAAAGGGGCAAAAATAGTGGCAAAACACAATACCCTAAATTTGTTATCGTTCAAAATGCTGAAAGAAGCAATAACCGATGACACCAGCAGCATCTATACAAAAAAGAGGCGGTGATCAAACAGGACCACATTTACGATTAAGCTGCTTGCGGAGACTATGATGACTTCTAAAGCCAAATTTCAAATTGAACAGATTCTTTTGGTCGTCTAAAATATAAAAAAAAATAGTTCATAGAACGCTCGACGATTTCGCCAATTCTACTCAGAAAACTTATGAATTTATACTACCCTACGAAGCATAAACTTCCTATCTGCATTTTAGTAATTCTTGAGTTATTTGAAGATTTGTGTTTTTCTATGAGCTCGAGATAGATGGAAAGGACATTTTTCACTAATGATTTTAGTATATTTGCACAAAAGATAGGTTTTTCATATATTTTAGAATGCTGTAAAAGATTATGAAATTTTCAAATCCAGTTTTAGCTCAAAAATGAAAAAAAAAACATGTTAGATAAGGCGTTTATGCCACGAAGGGCTGCATAGCTGTCAACGTTAGTCTCGTAGTTTTTTTTTCAATAAAGTGACCAAACTTTACTGTAGTCATTTTTCATATAAAAAATTGAAAGAATTTGCCGAGGAGCTGAATCAATTTATTCGAAAAACTGCAGATTACCAATGGTCAGGACAAGCAGGTTTAAAAAATATTATTTCACTATTGTTTTTTACAGCAGTTTATAAAATATTCAAAAGCCCTAATCCTAGTTCAAAAATGGTTTAATTACCTTCGTTTTACCTCCTTGCTTCCTTAGTCTTCATTACTCAATCAAACTGCACGGTTTCAAAAAAAATTGTCTTCTTTTATGATTTGTATTTGAATTCTAATGCATGTCCTATTTTTAATATATATTTTATTCAAATGATAGCATTTTTTACTCTGAGTAAAATTATGCTTGATAATAATGCATAATATAAATTTCAATTCATTAATTACTGATGCAAATATACAGCATCAGTATTCAGGAAGCAATGCTCAGCTATTTCATTTCAATTATATATACGCATCAATCCCAAAGAGAAAAGTAAGAAAACAAATATGATAAAAATTATGCTGGTAAAACAACTTCTTTTCACACTGAAGATTAATGAATAAACGAATTTAAAAAAAAACCCTAACTGTAATCACCAAAGTAAAATTCGAACTGACTCTCACTTACGATAAAAACAGTACACAAAGAAAAAAACACTTACCTACGCAACGGTATAACCCGAGTATTTTTCTGAAGTGACTGATACGAAAACGGTGGGACCCAACGTAAATTCTATAGAATAAGAAAAAAAGTCAAAATGTTTGAGGACTGATCAAAAATATTTATGTCTGCTCTTAACTTGATTTCTTCGTCCAACGGACTGTCGAATCACTTTTCCACTCACATAGCCACCATGATCCTTCAGAACCATTCTTTCCTCTCTTTGATAGAAATTATCTTGCTTTTTTTGCTCTTTTTCTTCTAAAATAATATATTTTCAATGCTTCGTGTGTTTTTTTTAGCTAAATAGAATAAGGTTTCTTATAAAAATATGCTGGCTGCTGAAAATACGAAATTCAAAAAAAATATATGTTTATTGGAAGTGTCAAGTCATGACAAATATCTGATAGGATTAACCGAGCTCACTAGCGTCGCATTTTTTGATAAAAAAAAATAAATGCATTTTTTTGATTACTACAGTGCAAGTTTCTACCTCTACCCTAGGAACTGCATGACTTTTACAAATGTTTTGCTGAGAGTTCCCCTTTGGCAAGGCCAATATATCTTACCTATTGATCAAATATTCAATCTTCTATCTGAAGTCAATTAGCAGCCTTCTCCATCCTCTCATCCAACAACTGTTCGAAAACAACTATCACCAGTCAATTAACCGAAAAACATCTCCATCTTGCTATCACTTCTTTATGAACTCATCGTGACTCATCAAAGCCCATCCTTCAACGCATACATCTTACTTGCTTCGTCAACTTTTCGCTTCTCTTCAGTAAATCATCTTTTCATTTCGTTTAGAAAATCATCTTCTATTTGCTTGTTTGTGGTTTCGTTCTGCCGTCATGCCGCTTCAGCTAATGTTTACAACTAATTGAATTCGCCATTTAATCGAAAAACATACGCTGCCTTCATTACTTCGATTGCCATAGAAAATGGTTGTGTGTGTGTATATATACACACTCTATTTAGATAACCACAGAATCTGTTTCAACCTCTTGTATAACTCCATAATAAATCCCGATGGAGCGAAAATCATATGGCGCCACAAAGAATAGCTTCCACTGGCAAAGTAAAAATGATACCAGTTCATCTCTTACGCTGTCTTTCATCTATCTATTAGTCCGGGGAGATCTAACATGGTGCTTCGGAAAAATTAGGGGAAAGCTGAATTTTGGTGTGAACCTTGGTACTGGCGTGTTGAACAAAATGTCAAAAGTCCCCATCGATCCGAGTGCTGCGTCGCTTTTTATACGGGGTCAAAGGTCACCAAAAGTGACCTTTCCTAAATATCTCAGTAACGGTTACGTCTTCAGAAAAACAATGTATGACGAATTTGTAGCTTGGTAAAATTCCAACAAAAAAGTTTATATAGCTTTTTCCTGTAACCATAACCGTTTTTGAGGTATATTGATCTAAACATTTGTTACTAACAGCATCCTCTTTCTCACGGCATGTTAATATTATCCGATTTTGATTACGACTTGGCATGTTTGTGAGTTTGTTTTTCTATATTTAAGAGGCGCATAGAAAAAACATATAAATAAACTTATCTAATAGACTCCAGGGTAGGTGGAAAAGTGTGCTCCGAAAAGTTCCCCCCTCCCCCTTTGCCATAAAACGGTATCCCTGAGCATCCATCCCAAATCTTCAGAAATGAGCTCGTTGCCTACTCTTTGCCCACTGTTAAACAAGGTAGGATCACTTTTTATCCTATTAATTGCCTATTCTTGACATGACACGACCAGCCCTACATCCACACCCTTCCCACACCCTACCCACCCCCGCAAACGAACCACCCCGAAATACCCGGTTTTTTTAGTTTTTTTTTCCATACCGTCTTATCCCATGAAAGATCAGGGCAAGATCACGTAATTTCAGGTGCAAATTGGTTTCGAGACGTGTCATATCTCTTTCGTTATGCAGCCATCACAGGATTGGTAAAAAAACTGATTATTCGGGGATAATCTGCATCGGATTGAGCTCCTATAATGTCAGGAATGAGCGTTTACAGAATTATGCCATGATAATATCGTGCTTTTTCATGCTCCTAGGCCCATGATATGTTACAAAACCTATTTCCACCTGCAATTTGGTTATTTTGTCCTGCTCTTTCGTGGAATATCCCATAAATGATGCCGCAATACAGTTTTTTTCGGAGAAGAGAGTAGCGAACAGATGTCCCTACAAGTTTTATGACAAAGGGGGGCGGGGGTGGTGGTAACTTTTCGGAGCACACTTTTCCACCTACCCTGGAGTCTGGTACATAAGTTTATTTACATGTTTTTTTTATGCGCCTCTTAAACATAGAAAAACAAACTCACAAACATGCCAAGTCGTAATCAAAATCGGATAATATTAACATGCCGATGAGAATGAGGGTGCTGTTAGTAACAAATGTTTAGATCAATATATCTCAAAAACGGTTATGGTTACAGGAAAAAGCTATATAAACTTTTTTGTTTGAAATTTACTAAGCTACAAATTCGTCATACATTGTTTTTCTGAAGACGTGACCGTTACTGAGATATTTAGGAAAGGTTACTTTTGGTGACCTTTGACCCCGTATGAAAAGTGACGCAGCACTCGGATCCATGGGGACTTTTGACATTTTGTTCAACACGCCAGTACCAAGGTTCACACCAAAATTCAGCTTTCCCCTAATTTTTCCGAAGTTTCGCCTTTTTATGTCGGATTTCACTGGGCTATATTACAACAAATATAGATAGAGTTAAATTGGAATTGTTTTTGCGGGATGATTAAAATTGAACAACTTTTTATTAACATTAAAAATTTTAATCTACATTGAAAATTCTATTTTGACAAAGTGGTTTCGAAAGTATGCACTGCTTCTCATCAGACACCAGCACACAGTGCATACTTGACTGGCGTGACCACTTGCAGGTGGAAATCATTACATTTTTATTTATGCTAGTTACCTTTAATAGGTAGAGTTGTTTGTCCGCTAGAGTGTATCGCACCAGGATAATGCCTGTAGTATTCATAGAAACACAATTCCGATATTGAAGGCTGATATTGCCGACTCAATTCACATAACTCCCAGCCACTTATATTGTTTTCGGTACAGTGTTATTCAACTTAAAGTTCTTTTTGTAGAGCTAACGGAGTTCTTTGGTTATAGTTCCGTGGGACCGATGAATTCTCAGAAGGAAATTCAGCACTATTTTCGTCTGGTGTCATTTTAGTGGAAATGATATCTGGACTCCTACGTTCATCCTTACAATATCTTCCATTTTTTACTCCTTTCCATTCCTTCCTCGTAAAATACATTCCTGGAATGTCAGCGTTGCTGCGCTTGTCTTAATAAATCTTCACCCCATTTTTCAAAACATTTATCTTTGTAGTCAGTAGCTCGGAGCTTTTTCACATTCCTTTGTAATTTCAGCTTTTGTCTATATTGAACAAAAACATGCACATATAAGTTGATTCTAACAGTACATATATCTTACTCTTGTCTTTATATTTTCAGAGGAAGACTACGATGCCTTTTGCCTGGCCTATATGTTCACCTATCGGGACTTCGAAATGGGTACACTTGGCTTAGCATGGACTGGTGACCTGAAAAATGCTGGTGGAGTATGTGAAAAGAATGGGGTAAGTTGTCCCGATATGTATGTATATGTCAATAGATTAGAATAGCGACAAATTGAAGAGAAGAAATAGAAAGTAAGGAAAGCAACTGAAGGCTGTCAGCATAGATAGATATACAAGCAAAAATGAAAAATAGACAGGTATCAGGAAACTAAGCTGTGCCAAACTGAATGAATAGTGTGCGGATGATTTGTTTTTCGAGATGGATAGGCTTGAAGTTAATGAACTCTTAGAATAAAAGAAACTAAATACAAAGATCGAACAGAGGTTGTGGGAAAGACATTGATATTCATGGCACTAATGGGACTTTCGGAGAGAGTTATGACTGTCGATGTGAACAGGGACAGGGTTTTTCATTTGAAATTATTAATCCGCATTAAAAATCTATATTACATATTCTTTTGACCATATTTAGTTCAGGAGATCATTTAAATTAAAATTGGTGGTATTATATTTATTGTCTAAGCTGTATTTGAAGTACTTCATACATGCCGAAATAAAATTTAAAAAACAACGCAATTTGATGCAAAGCTACAAAGTGGTTGATGCGATCTATAGACTGATGGACACGAAAGACATTTATAAGAAATTAGAAATGAAACAAAGAAGCAAAGCTTTGAATAACTGAATAATTTTCTTCTTGATGCATAAAGCGTAGGAGACAATAAGTTTGGATCGAAATCTAAAATCGTAAGCATGAAAAGAATTTTACGTGTCTGCTGTGAAGTAATATCAATGCTAGATGAGATGAAAAATAAATATATCAGTCCTATCAATGTTAATATGATGCTGAAAGGTTATTTTGACGGCGCTAAGTCCTAAAAATTCGATCGGTATAATCGCGCCCAACGTGGGTAAGCAATAATTAAACTTTATCTTAAAGTTGATTTATCTGAATATCTTTTGAAATTCGCTTAAATATTTTCGGTTTAGTTTTATTTACAGAGTTTCTAAATATCTAAAATCAATAATCTTTGTTTTTGAACTGGTTTTATGTATGCTTGAAAATGACCATGCTAAATTGAAACGAGAGCCATGTTTGATTGTAAAATAGCCAAAACTTTGTTTGTACAAAGCAAAAACACATGGTGCTTGGTGCACTATATGATAATACTTCACGTCAAGGTCAAGCCACTCTGAAAATTTTTCTTTGATCCGACGGCTGCATTAGAAGTTAAAGGGGTAAGAAAATTTTTGGTGCTAATTATCACAACAAGATCATCATAATTATCTACACGTTCACTGTAACCTAAAATTGTATGGTGTCAGCTTTTTTAAATACCATAGCAGACAGCCCCAACCTAAAGCTGTGTTTAATGAGCTGCTCTAGGTTGAGCTAGGTAGAGATATCTCAACAAAATGTGTTTAATGAGCCATTCGGCTGCTCTAACTTGCCCGAAGTTGCTCTGATTTGTGTTTCATGAGTCTGCTCTAACTTGAACTAGAGCACTTTAGAGCATGATTTTTACTCTATTTTTTTTGGTAGAGCAAGTTCGGGCAACCAACCAGCTGTTTTTCAATTGTCACGGAACCGACATTCAACAAAAAATTGTTACTGAAGTATAGTTTTTTGTTAGTGAATTGACAGGTTGACCTTCTGATAAGTAATACATTTTGAGAATTACCTCTCAGCTGCTCTCATTTGCTCGACTTTTTTCTGCCTCTCAATTGCTCTAGTTTGCTCGACTTTTTCTGACAGCCGCGCTACTATAACTTGCCTTGAGATGCTCTGCTTTTTTTTTCGTGCTCATTAAACACAGCTAATCAAATCTTTATCAAACTTGGCTTAGAATAAGGTCTGGTTTTTTCTTACTAATTTTTTGAGATGTCACCACTACTACAGTTTTTAGTATTGAATTAAATTACTTTTATTAGTGACGTGTTTCTGTTAGACAGATATAGAGCCGATCTCTACTACAATTCTATATCTGATGCCATTTTGACGGCATTTTCGATTAGTGCATTTCTGTATGAAACTCTACGATCATATGTCAATTCGATCTATTCACCATGCAGATTGGAACAGAGAGGGTGTTCTTGCAATGACATGAATAGAGTTTGGATTCTCAATCAGTTGAAAATATTGTCACGGCCATTTTTGCAGTTAGATTTATCGTGATAAAATTATGTAGGACGTGTGTGAGCAAGAAAAAAATTCGTATTTTCATATTGAAAGAAAGTAAAGAACTGAAAGTATAGTAGTAAAAAGTAAAATATGGTAGAAATCAAGGAAAAGTAATGCAAATATATTTATTATATAATAAACATATAATAAGTTAAAAACATTTTTTATTAGTGCTTTTATTGTTATTATATATTTTATGTATTTTTGATGTAAATACCGGGTTATATATGATTAC
This sequence comes from Nemotelus pantherinus, assembly GCA_963978885.1. Classification (NCBI taxonomy): domain Eukaryota; kingdom Metazoa; phylum Arthropoda; class Insecta; order Diptera; family Stratiomyidae; genus Nemotelus; species Nemotelus pantherinus. The sequence continues at coordinate 45,636,874 of OZ022265.1, read as the reverse complement.
ATATGGTTTTATGAATAGGGCAGATACAATTTCTTTTATTATTGTAGCGGAAGAATTATTGTACTTCAACTTCGCTTACCAATAAAAAAATTCCACGGATAAAATATATTGTGGACAGAACAAAAACAGTGGGCTCCGTTTGGTACTTTTAGGATTGACGTCCAAGCGAATACAAGCAAATACAACAACAGCCTTTCACACAAAAACACCTTTGAATCTCCTATTTCCGTTCCAAATATTACCGTTCCATTCTTCCACACCCATTTTCACTGCACTGTATAGAAACTACCAAATTCAATCTTTAGAGCTCTTTTTTTTCTTTTCTCAAAATTTTTCTCTTCTCAAAAACGGGCCACTTACCTAGTTCTACTGAACATCAATAATATCAATGAAAAAACTTAAGAATGCCTCATCTATAGAAAACAGGCTGAAAATAAGGCAGACTATATTCATGGTCTGCTTAACCTGCATAAACCCAGCTCATGTCCTCTACAATTTGTAAATGACACGAACTGGAGTTATGAAGTCAGGCTAGCAGCCTTTGAAGATAAATGCTCAACCAGCTTCTACAAGGAGGCAGTGTCAGAGATGTGGAAACTATGAACGCCAAATCGAAAATAGTGCCAAACGACTAGAAGATCTCCAGTGAGCCTAGATGCTGTGCATAGGATCGCTACTCCTTTTTCGGTCCCGAAAAAATTCTGGAGATCGTTAGATTTTTTAGCCCTGATCGTCCTTTAAAGAATTCATGAGTGCTTAAAATTGGAGAGCCCGTTGAGATTCAACGAGATCTTGACGGAATCTTCATTCCTAGTGAAAAGGTAGCATCGGACTTTGAGGCCCAAAATGTACCCCTTTTGAATAAAATTAACCCTGTATCGAAAGATCCTGAGAAGAAGCTGAACTAACAGAAGAGTTTTCCAGCAAGAGGTATGTCACTCGTTCAGCGATGGAATTTGAGAGAGAATCATAACCTCTGAATCGGACGGTTGCGTAGAGCTTATAACTCTGGGAATAGAAGAAAAAGGTGATGACACCGAAAGCCAAAAGCCAAAAGTAAAATAACACCAAAAGCCAAAAGTAACTGGTGGAATGTGGAAATCACCGATCTGCGGAGATCTGCAGAAAAAAGTTAACAATGCGAAATGATCGAATGGTTGCATAAAACAAAATTGAAGGCTTTGAAGTATGCGAAACACAAGGCAAAAGGCAAAGCCATAGGGGGGTTGGTAGCTTATCTCGCTAACGCGTCAGTCCGAAGCAGCGATCTACTGCCCGCGGGTTCAAATCCCGCCATGCCCATGGCTGTATTTGTTCGTCTTGTGTTGCGGCGACTGGGCATAATACCAGCGCTCCATTAATTAAGTGCCACATTAAAGCTTTAGTAGCGACTAGGCATAGCACTAGCGCTTTAGAAAATAAGAAATAAATGTTGCACTTAAAAGAATAATGGAATAATTGATATTGGCTTCTCCCATATGTGTCTTCCTACCACCATCGCTAAGCATTCGCTTCAAAGGGCAATCCCCTGAGCTTTGGCATTATCATAAAAAAAAGAAAAAAAAACAAAAGGGATATCCACCTTAGGTTTCACGCTAAACACCGAAGGTAATAGGATGCATCCAGAATTTAATTTCATTTTAATTTGAGAGCTACTACTCTAACTGTAATTATCGACTCAACTTTCGCGGGAAATCATCGTGCTTTGACGGAAGTAGCTCATCAATTGAAACAAGACATCCGTGCCTCGCTGCTTCTTAGAATTTTCAACTCCCGATTGAGGAATCGGGAGGAATCTCCATCAAGCCGTTCAAGTCATTGGCTCTTGACTGCGTTCTTCCAGCTTACATCCGGTAGCATATAAAAGTGATGCTACCATGGCTGAAGAATATATAAGGGGTGTTTTTACTACACCAAAAAGCCAATGGGCCTTCTATTAGACATAACATGCTTTCACCAGAGAAAGCTCTGTTAAGACTGCTTTTCAGATCCTCATTGGACAAATTCAAAAATATGCGCTTGTTGTGTGCTAAGACATTGCGTGCGGGTACCAACATCAAACATGATGCAGCTGTGGAGACACTTGCAATGTTGGCATGTGCATGTCCCCTGTTACTTATTTGAATGATAGCAGTGTCAAGAAAGTATCTATCTATGCTTTCGGAGAGGTTGAATAATTCTTTCGATTTACTTTAACGTTGGATTCAGAAATGTGACATGAATTAAAATCCCAGTAAAATGGAGCTAATACTTAATTCATTTGTGTGAATTTTTGCTTGACTTGATAGAGTGCTAAATTCAATTTCTTTTCCAGTTCAATTTACTCTACAGTAGCCTTTCCAGGTGCATCCATATTAATGAAAGTGTTTCTTCCTTAAACGATTATTTCAGATAATCTTTTTACATACAGAAAAATTATCCAGTTCGAAAAGTCACAATCGATAAGTGGCATAATATTCTCCAATTAAATCATCACTTCAATTCTGAATTCAATTTATTTGAAAAAATGAATCAATTTAATCAATCGCCCAGATATACCCTGCCATATCCTCCGAGATAACTTCAACTACGAACAAACGTGACCAAAACAAAGCGACACCATACATGTGGTCTCTATTCGTATTAAAGCCACCACTACCAACATCATCCTTGATCAATTCATTCACTGCATCAAGTGTTGATAGAAACCAGAACTTAAACACACACTTGGTCGTGTCCTTACGAAAATCTGAAAGGGTTTCTATGACCAAAAGGACTCGCTTGTGTCAACTGCTAGATTAAGTGGTGACGTTTCTGTGGCTTTTTTAGTCAAACGGATATTTGCAATCTGGGTCAAGTGAAATGATGGTATTGTGGCGTGCTCTTATTGCAATCACAAAATGTCCAATTCAAATAAATTGAAAAGTGACAAACGCTTAAATGTAATTTCGGATCAAAAGAGATCTGTAAACTGAGATTCTTCATTGAACGATATTTGAAATGGAAGTGAAACGAAGTGGTGAATATGATAACGTGCTTGGCAATTTCTCGCACTGATTTTTGGATTAAATCAATAAATCAACGATTCGAGGAAATATCTCGGCAATGACACTTCCTATCGTTGGAATCTAAGTATCAACCGGCCACTTTTTATCCAACTTATCCTTCACTTCTCCTTGATACCAAGCTCAACACAAAAATTTATAGCACTCAGGTCATTTTCGAAACTTTTCACTGTCCCTGTACGTAAACCGGAACGTTCAACCACTAAATTTTATTTGTTATCCATAATCCGAAGAAAATCTTGTCATTAAATCCAACGATTTTCCACATTTATCTCAATATCCGCGCCACATTTCATTGTAATGAGAAAACATTGTCAAGGTTCGTCCATTTATCAATATCAACTTCAAATCCGTTATCGTTTCTTCTAGCTTTTGTACGACAGTAGCTCAGTGATTCGCTTCATCGGTCCGACTATTAACTGATTCGACAAGGAGATTTCGGGAACAGCATACGGAATGGACACAATGACTAATTATCTCAGATGAATACCACTCACTAGTGAGGACCTCTTTTGTACGGACCATCAGCTGTTGCCAACCAACTAGGCATGAGCCTTTCAAGACCATGAAAAAATCCCTGACCATCTGTCAAAATGCTCAGTTGAAGAAAATCGCTTCGATTATTGGGCTAAATAGACTCATCGTACTGAAGTTGATTGGGGGTACATACGTCTTGTCTGGGAAAAAATTCCAAGGACCATATGACTGTTGGCAGGCTTGAATATTTTTAGCCCAAAACAAGGATAAAAATTTCCGGAAACACATTATGCAACAAAACTACCCCCACTTCACTGAATCATTTTTTGCAAGCATCCTTAACATTGTGCCTACATATAGAACGAGACGTTCATCCCTCGAGCCTGATTCATTAAATCAGAACCTTTTGTCCATTTAACAGCCATTTACAAGAACATTAACTTAAATATGCCCTAGTCTACGAGGGTCGGTTGCGTTCTGGCAGCTAGAAAACACGCTTCTGCGTCCAGCAACAAAGAATTTTTATATGTGAGCATGAGGGTAGAAGCTGGGAAAAACTGAGAACCGTGTTTTGACTAGCCCTGGGAAGGTTTTTGTATGATGATTAATTTTCCGCTATGATTTATACATTTTTAATACTCTTCACAGACGCCATGTTTTTTTCTTCTACGTACAACGTTGTTCTTTTTCGAGCTATCTTTTTGTTTTGCTTCCCTCCTTTCGATGCCATGTCGAATATGGTGGTGATGAATGATGAACCTCTCAGTTCAAGCCTATTATGGGGTATACAAAGTTCATATTATGGTTGATATCATGAATAATATCGAAGAGTGTGTGAAAATTATAGATAGACTAGAACACAAAAGCTAATGAGATACACTTACTGATGACACTCATCAAGAATAATTTATTGTGTGAATATGAAAGTATGCCAGTCGATTGTACAGCTTTTATTATGATTTTGTCGTGATTCCTTGGACACGGTAAATGATGGATATAAAAATTATAGCAAAGAACGGTTTTTTAATGCAGGTTGTAATATTACACACCGAGAAGCTTTTGCAATACAGCTGTATGTCACGTCTATGGAGGAAAAACAGTAGCTATAATATATCAAATGGATTATTCAAAAAAATTCCAAAAATGTTTTGTCAGCCGGGCTACGTATTGACCCTATGTAATTTTCAAAAATATAATTCATATTTTTAACTGAGGTATCCACTTTTTTGTTTCGTTTCAAAAATTCAATATTTTAAATACAACACCAGCACTTTTAGCGGGTAGAACAACCATATAAAATATTGCGCCCAGCGTGGGTATAACGTGTGATAAATGAGTTGAACTTTTTAGATGAAGATTTGAGCACTACAAATTTGAATTATTAACAAAAAACGGAATAAAAACAGGAAAACATTTAAGGGGAGATATACACCTAGGAGCCGGATAAAACGGTCATTTTTGTGCATTTTTTTAAGGAAAACTATTTGAAATATCGGATTGGGAGTTTAATTATCTAAAAGTATACACATTCAAAAGTATGCTTAATTTTTTTTTATTTAAAAATATAAAAAATATACAAGGATATTGTATGATCCTTGGAGCGCTGTAAAAAAAACAGCGTTAACGGTACCCACTGGCATTTGTTCAAAAATTATCTGAAGAAAAAAATGGAAAAAAATTATTAAATTAGATACTATAATCTAGTTCGTGTCATAGCTGATTTTGAAAATATCGATTAATGATAAAATGGCGGACGTTTGAACATGAATAGTGATTTTTTGACCAAAAATTAGATATTATTTTGGCTATAAAACAAAAACTAAGTAACGAAAAAGAAAAATCCCATGACAAGTACTAGATAATGTTATATAAAATAATCACAAAAAGAATTAAGGTAATCAGTTAATTGGTTTCCGAGAAATTTTGGGTACCGATTTGAAAAACGTGTTTTTAAGAAAAACGCGTTTGAAAATTTAGGACTGAATAAATCATTAAATTTGTCAACTAACATGGAATCATCGATACCAGGCCCATAGTGTAAGTCTTTTACTGTTTACGGAATATTCATGGCTTCTACATTGTCTTGCCGACGCCGTATTCAACCTTCTTTCGTCTGTTCTTGCGCTTGCAGTTCGGCTTTCGCTATGCAAGTTTCGTCTTCTTGCGCTGCGTACAAGTGCGCTCCCGATCCGAACGATATTCTTAACACATTCATGACTTCCAGCGATGAGGTGAAACCATTGTTGAATGTACATGTTGCAAGATATACTGCAATGCTAACGATTTTGGACCCGCTGTTCATCGTTTTTGGGGCTATTGTCCAAATAAGTTGGTTGCAGTTTTGGGTATATCGACCAACACAGCGTTCCAACAATTTTTCATTGCTGAGGTCTTCGTTTACTGGTTTGATGACACTAACACCATTTTTGGCAATGTTCAATAATTGTGACGAACATTTTCCAGTTCTCCTTTAGCCTTTGCTCGTTGCAACTGGCACCACGATTCGGGGCCTTCGGGACAGAAATGTTGTTGAGGCTTGCTGTCTGTTGAGCCGTAATGGTAAAATGTTGCCCGTATCGCTTTTTTCATTTCATCCTTGGAGGCACAGTTTCTGCAAATAGCTAAGCCATAGTAAATCTTCAGTATATCTATAAACTTTGCCCTCAATTTGTTTTTGCTGCTGATTCCAGGACTTTTTTCTTTCATTCGCGAAGAAGGGTTCACAATCGCTTTTGAACGTGACCCACTCATTCTTTTTTTGTAATTTCAATCTCGTTACCATACGGTTTTGCATTCACTAATCCCGTGTTCGTCTTAGAGTCACCATCCCCAGCGTAATTAGTGTACATAACTCTATACTTTTCGGCAGATTGTGAAAACAATTCTTTCATGGCGTCTACTTCCATTTTACCTGCCGATCCATTTTGATTGGCCTGGCAATTTCCATCGTGATTCGATTTCCATTCCTCACATTGCTCAGTATTTTCGAGTTTATTCCAATAGTTACATTTAGCACAATAAGAAGATTTTACAAGAATATCAAAAACTTTTCCTGTAAACTGTCCAATGAGAACCTCAACTCCCTACAATGAGGTAAAACCACGTTTTCGCCCCGTACTATCTCCAAAAACGGTTAGTTTGGTTATCCCAGCACTCGAATTTTGCTTTTATTTCCCGTTGTACTTCTTTTACAGCTTGTTTTAACACCAATTGAACAATACTTGAAGCAGCCTAATGAATGTTATTAACTATCGTATCATACTTCGTAAAACACGTTTGATTATATCGGCTGTAACTAGCTTATTTATAGAAATATTAACTTGGTGTTTTCACCAGATATTTTTGAGACCTGTATCTTCACGAAAATGCAATAAAAAATAAATCGATTTTGCCGACCATTCTAGGTGGATATCTCTCCTTAAGATAAATGGTTGTAGTTATTAGTAGGTCTACTTAGACAGATTTTGTATGACATTATAACTCTGCACAAGCTATTCACTGGTCTGTTTTGGCTACAATAGTGACTGACCTTAAACGATCTTTAATTATTAAGATTCTCACTCATCTGAAAGTACATAAAATTGAAAGTATATTCAATCAAAATGAGGCTTAAAAGAGTTGTAAACTGATCTTTTATGTTCGCAATCTTTCAGAAATCAAGCAAGCAACTGCTTGAAAATAAATTCAGATTTATTCTTATGAAACAAAATCTGCTGTTCTCGAATTGTATTTTAATTAACTTACAAAAAATATGTTAACTAACTTACAAAAAATATGTTAACTAACTTACAAAAAATATGTTAACTAACTGTAAATATGTTAATGTTTAACTAACAAAAAATATGCTACATTTGAAGTTTGATGTTAATTCAGAAAATGTTGCAGCTGTGAACTGATCGATTCTTTCGACGTATAGTTGTCCTGACAAGACATTTTAGCGATTGGCGCATTCTACTCAAATACAATGGACCATTATTACATGCAAAATAGAGTATACTAGTTTGCAATGATCAGATAGAGACTAAATTAAAGTATCGAAGCTTCTCCGTATATGAAGGAACTCTGTTCAGTCTGTTATCTTTGAAGCAGATGATTTTAAGAAACCGTTTTTGAGCTCTTTCTATCTTTACGTTGTAAGACTTATAAAAAGGTTTCCAAACAGGAAAGCAATATTCTATACTGCAGACCATTGATTTGTATGAAGTCATTTTTGATCGAATATTTTTGAAACAAGAGGTACTTTCTAATCACAAAACCAGCAACCCTAGAAGTCCTTGCAGTTTTACTCTCAATATTTTCACAAAATTGTATACTTCTATCTAAGACAACTTCTAAGTCATTGATGTTATGATGCTACAAATTCTCGTCCATGCGGTACTGAAATGTGTTAGAACAATGATTTCTGCTAAATGCCATTTGATAGCACTTTTAAGATTAAGTTACATTTTGCTATTTGCGCACCAAGTGACCAGTATCTCGAGGTCATCCTGAAGTGCGTAAGGTCAGCGTCAGAGTGACTCTCTTTAAAAACCTTTAGGTCGTCAGCATAAAGGCAAAAGCTGCTATTTTCAAAGCAAGAGGTAAAGTCACTTATGGCGGTAATATAAAGTACGGTACCCAGAACCGAACCTTGAGGCACTCCTGATGTAGCATGATATTCTTATGCGTCATATCTGCAAAGAATAACCCTCATATTTCTGCAGGCAAGATATTGAGTAAAACCACTTTAGCAACAATCGAGGGACACCGAGAGTAGACAGTTTATTTAGAAGTAAAGTATGCTCTACTTTATCAAAAGCTGCAAAATCCAATTCTTACGATTCACATGAGCCAACATATGACTATAACTCATTTACGCGGACAAGTCTCTTGTGCTGTAGGACAGCACTGAAACCCTCACCTAGTAGAACTTAAATTAGAATAATTCGTCACTGTTGACTTCTTTGAAAAGCTTATATATCATACTCTTCATTTTAGAGAGTACCTGCTTTCCTATATTCATCACTGTCGTAAATATTGCAAGGTCTCATAAACTTTCAGAAAATCTGCAGCAAAAAGTTCCTGCTCAACACTAGCACGAGTAGATTCTAGAAACTATACCAAAGCACAAAACATACTTTTTATATTTTTCGTTTCAAAACGAAAATAATTTTCACTCGCTGATTCTACTACCCAATCTGTGTATTTCCACCACTAAACAAGTAACGAAATGAACTTTTCAACACTTCAAATCACTTTTCACTCTACAAAACGACTAGCTTTATAGCAACAACAAGCTATACAACCTTCTCTTAGCATTCAAGCTCCATCAAGATGTTCTATTTAGCAAGAACAAGATAAATATCCTTCTTTCTCGTTGCCTGCACAATGTTGACTAGCAACCATCCAGTTCAACTTCAACTATAGCACATCAAACTTACTTGTATCATTCATTTTGAAATCGCAGCTGTTTCCGCTCAGAAAACAAAACAGTTTCAATATGCAAATTTATTTATAAAACTAATTAACTCTTTCTTCCTTCCATCGTTGCGTTTCATTTCATTTAACGCTGAAATGTGTACAGTTTGTGTTCATTTCGAGTGGTAGAAAGAAAGACCCGTTTATTCGTTTTGTGAAAGTTTTCGTGTTATCTCAGCAGCCAGCACTGGCGAGTAAATTAATTTAACACGAAATGACACACTATGATGCGAATTGGCCATTCGGATGGTATTTATTTTAAGAGAACTGAAAGAGAGCTGACGTCAAGTCCTGCCGCTCCAATGTTTTCCCCGAAATGATGTTTCAAGTTTCATACCCTTATTTCTGTAAGAAACTGTTTCCTAACAAACAATGTCCAAGCTCGCCAGCTGCAAAAGAGTGTGTTTATATCCTCAAATGTGTATTATGTCCTCCAGCTGCTCTGGCACTTGTTCAATTCGAGCAACCATCCTGCAAGAAGATCCGTTAATTAAATTTCCCAACACAGAAATCGCTCGAGGCAACTCGGACTAAGCCAGTGTGTACAAGTTGAATATGCTTTCTTCGGCCGGATATTGGAATTGCATTCCAAAGAAATGCGGAAAACTCAAACGTCTCAAGGGCCATAACACGCCTAGAGCTTTGAATCTGGTCCAAAATAATAGAATTTTTTTTTGCTTCCGAGCCATCTTTAGCAAGTCCGCATACTCTACCCTAACCATCTTTAGCAAGTCCGCATACTAATAGACTCCCGTAAGGTGAAAATCATCATCTAATTTGTCATGATTGACACAATACACTGGATATTTAGACCAAACCAACTCTTGAGAACTTTTTGTCTCTGTATTATTTACTTTTCGCTTCACCCGTACTTTTTCGTTTTGCGTAACGTTCTATCTGTTTATCTACTCCCTGTCCACAGACACACCCCAAACTTTCAGAAATGAAATAAAAGTTAATCTTGCAAGAAATCGAAGGAAAAACAATGAAGTGACTACTGCCGAAATGTTTTGTCCAATTTATTTTATTTTTTTCTATCTTCGTGATTTCATCCCTTCGGGACAATAAAACTTTTTAATTAGACGGATTTCCCTTAAGCTGGCAGTGAAAGTGCTCAGGCAACGGACGAAAAGGCTGGAGATGGCATTGTCCTGGCGGCTGTGACGGCATAAGAAAGCGAGGACCGAGAAAAATGCTTGATGGATAGATAGCACTGAAGAGTGGAATCGATAGCCGGAAAGCGTCAAACCCAGTCCATCTGTCATGGAGATAGAGACGGTACGAAGAAGAAGAAATTGATCCGAGATGATAAGAAATTATTTTCAGTTGATTACGCTTAGGCCTGGCCTAATTTTTCTTTTCTCTCTCGGGCTATTTTTGCGGAGTTTCATTTTTGCTCTGTCCGCTTTTCACGTAGATTGAGATTTTCGATTAGAATGGTTGAAGTAGGGTGCGAGTCATGGTAGAGTAACTTTACTTAGGAACTGTTAATATTGGAATGATATCCTCAAGTTGACTTCGAGTTGATGCTGGGATCCTTTAAGCTCCGAAGTAAGTAGCTTCGAGAATAAATACCTATCTGGAATCTAATATCTAATTCAATGCCGGTAATATGGTAAACTCTTAGAGCGTCAACGCTTTTGCGGAAGGAAAATGAAAGTGGAAAAATTCACTAGATATGAGGTTTTGATAAGACAAATTCTGATTAAATTATACTACTTGATGGCCTGAGAGAAAATCGAGAAGTGGATTATCGTTTTTTTTTTGTTCTACAGGATTGACTCCTAACGTTGATTATTTCAGTGGAAACATTTTTTTGGAAATTCATATATATATCTTTTATTCCATTCTATTTCTACTTCAATCTCGAAAGTCTTGCCAAGTGTTCAAAATGTGTGTTTTTAAAATTTTACTATGAGCTTAATGTAATAAGAATCCCCACGCGCTCAGATTGCGTTGTGACCTAATAGTTTAGGAGCTTTTGTTAGATTTTTCATCTTGTTGTGACCTCTTTTCATTCGCACTTTTTCTAGTTAGTTTTTATGTTTTTTTTATTGGGACACTGTAGTACGTACAGCCTTTCAGTTGTCTTGCTTTGACACTTGTGTTCAACCGTCGGAGATTCTCTGATTTTTTTTTTGCCATCTTAACCTACAAGGCTTTGCGGACACATCTAGCATAATTAGAATTCAAAATATGAAGTTTCAAATATAAGGTCTGATTAAAAAAAATTCAGATTTTATTTTTCATATAACTAAGGAGCTACTAACTAGTATTATGTGACTTTGAAAACCCAGACATATCGATATGTGCCGGTAAGACTCTCATATCTCCCAGACTCGTGCTTTGATGTTTCTATTGAATGTGGCCGACGGTGTCTTTTGCCAAGTTGCTATCAAACTTATCAAGAAACTTGCACCCTGAGATAATTGATAAGCATTTTTTTTTTTTGAATGAAGCTATGGCCGAGATTTAGGTGATAAAGTTATATCGTTGATTCAAAAATGAATTTCACCTGAGAAAAGTAAATAATCTGAGAGACCTTCCATAAATATAACTCCCGGAAGAGTAGATAAAGACAGCAGTTAAAGCTGGGTGGGCGCCATGTAGGTAGGGTTGCCAACTTAGTGGAGCAGAAATCCGGGAGGAAAATAAAAAAATAAGTAAAAAATATGGCAGCCCTTGGGAACTGACCGATTGTAGTTCTACTTCTTTGGCTTTAATTATGAAGAAATTATTTATTGATTTTCCAAACCCATTTTATATTTCGTAATGGAATTCCATTATCAAATAAAGATTTTATAATAACTTTCCAATTTATTAAAAGATTACCCTAAAATAACAAATTCAAACCGGTTTTTCAAATTTTTAAATATTCAGATACAATAATGCAAGGCTATTAACAATAATTTTGCAATTTTGCACTTCTGTTCCAAGTAGCTCTCGCCAAGTAATCTTTACAAATATGCTCGAGAATGCTGAACAAAAACTTTCTTCAATGATCGACAATCAAAATACGTTGCTAACTAATGCCTTTTTGGAACAAGCACTAAAATTAAATAATATAAATAATAAGCTTGAACACTTTGAGCACCAGCGCGAAAACCCACTGGAAGATATGAATAATCGGCCATCTACTTTCGAGCATTCGCTTCTCCATGAGCTATCAATGGCCGAAATTAACAGCAACATGCCGAAATTGATCACAAAAGACATTGCTACGTCTCCTATCAAAGAATTGACTTCTACTGCAGCCAAGCCAATATATAAATTTGGTACATATTGGTCGAAAAATGAGTGGGACAGTCGAATTAAAAAAATAAAAAAACATAATAAAAATTGCCAATACGAAGGATCACGCTTCCATTTACCAGTTGATACCGACAAAGTAGCGTTCTTCGTGAAAGGAATTCCTCCCACTGCTGATCAAGGATGGCTGAATACGTTTCTCGAAACTGGATTCCAGATCAATGATTATTTGATCACAAAACTACCACAACGGAAACACAACTCACAGAAGCGTTACAAGGTTTTAATTCCAACAAAATATGCCTGGATGTTCATGAGTTTGGACGGAGGTAGCAGCAAATTCAACTCGAATGGCGTTACATTTTCTCCCTGGAAGAATCGAATGACCAACAATAGCCGTAAGAAAGTACCAAATTCTGTAAGAAAAAATTGTACTTCAAATAATGTTCCTAATACCCGTAAATCTCCATCCATTCAAAATCCTCAAATTACTAATACTCGTAACATCCCATTAATACCACGTTCTACTGTTGCTTCCGTTTCTTCTCTACAAAATACAAACAACAACGTAGCCAATATTAGCTCCTCTTTATCCTCTAGCCAGCTGGCTACCCATGTCGCCTCTACAGAGGCAACTACGAATACTACCTCTTTTGGCAATTTGATGACAACTGCTTCTCGTCGAAAAGCATTCAACTCTGTTAGGCATTTATCCTAACATAACACCTTCTTTAAATCGACTCAGACTCTTTTATCACAATTGTAGTGGTATGAGAGGGAAATTAAATAAATTATATCTTGACGCAAAATCTTGCCACTTTAATTTACTCGCCTTCACAGAAACATGGCTAAATGATTCCCATAAGAATGAAGAGATCCTGGATAGCAGTTGGACAATTTACAGAAGCGATCGTGATTATTGTTCCACAGGTCAAACGCGAGGTGGTGGGGTTTTGCTGGCGGTTAGCAACACACTTTCAAGTGAGATTATTGACACCACCCCCAATGTATTGTTCCAACACCTTGTTATTCGTGTTTCTTTGAATCACAATTTCCTTTATATTAGTTTGGCCTATATTCCACCTAGATCGGACGAATCAGTTTACAACCATTTCTGTGAATTAGTATCTTCCATTACAACGTCTCTAAATGAAAAAGACAAAATAATATTCTTAGGGGATTTCAATCGTCCCAACTTATGTTTTATCCCCGATGAAAATGACGCATTTCTTCTTCCTGTTAACCTTTTAGATTCCAATGACTTCAACCTTGCGAGTACTTTTTACGGCAACGATTTGCAGCAAGTCTCTCCAACTCCCAACCAAAACGGTCATTGGCTGGATCTTGTTTTCACTAATGCCTACGACGAAGTAGTGGTAAGTCCAACTGATGACGCAGAGCATCTTTTTTCAAATAGTTTACACCACACTGCACTATCAGTTGAACTTCCCACTCCTGATTCTATTTACTTAAAAACGTACAATAATTCAATTGTATTTGACTTTCTTAATGCTGACTACGAAAGTATTCACCATGTACTTGACTCTATAGATTGGATGAATACTCTTTCAACGTTAGATCTTGAGGAAGCCATTTCCACTTTTTATGATAAAATATTTGACGCCGTTGAAAGATATGTACCTAAGATTAAAAAAAAAAAAAAATTGTCTGAACCATGGCTTGATAGGGAACTTAGGCATTTGCGAAATCTCAGGAACAAACTTTATAAGCGAATAAAGGAAAATATTGATGTTAATCCTACTATTCAGGAAGCTTATAATGAAGTAGCTAAGGAATTCTCGACAAAGTCCCGCGATGCTTATGCCAATTATGTTAAGAAAACCGGTGAAAGTATAATCCACGACCCAAAAAAATTCTTTGATTTTGTAAATATGAAGCGGAAAGTCACCGGTTATCCATTGTCAATGTCCTATAATAATATCACCTCTGCTTCTCCTAAAGATATCTGCGATTTATTTGCAGATAATTTCCAGAGAATTTTCAATGTATCAGACCCATCTAACTCAAATGTTTCTCCTTCTAATTCAGCACCAACCACTTTTCTCAGCCAAATTAAAATTTCACGCGATGAAATACGTAAAGCTATCTTGGAGCTCGATTGCAACAAAGGCCCTGGTCCTGATCTCCTTCCACCGTCCTTCCTGCGTAGGTGCGTAGAGCAGCTAATAACACCCCTGCATATTTTCTTTGACAGGTCACTTTCATCCGGTGTTTTCCCATCCTGTTGGAAACTTTCATATGTGACACCAATTTTCAAAAATGGCGATAGACGCTGCGTCGAAAATTACAGGGGCATTGCCATTTTATCTTCCATTCCAAAACTTTTTGAAAAGGTTGTATACAATAAACTTTCCCCACTAGTTGACTCCCGTCTGAATGAGCAACAGCATGGCTTTAGAAAAGGTCGCTCAACTATCACAAACTTGACAATCCTAGTTTCGGACGTTTTGTGTAAAATGGAAAAAGGCTATCAAGTTGACGCAGTCTACACTGACTTTAGCAAAGCTTTCGACAGAGTTGACCATTCTATATTGATCCTTAAGCTGCACAAATTCGGGCTTGCCGGATCTTTACTAAGCTGGCTCAGTTCCTACCTCCACAACCGAATCCAACTCGTTAAATTTCAAGGAATTTTATCAAAAAATATATTTGCTACCTCTGGTGTTCCACAAGGTAGTCATCTTGGCCCACTTCTCTTTAACATATTCATCTCGGATCTATCTGACGTCCTGTCAAACATACCTCACCTACTTTATGCAGACGACCTCAAACTGTACCACACCATTGAATCTAAATCTGATGCACTTTTCCTTCAATCCAAGCTTGATTCTCTTGTTCAATGGTGCAATATAAACAAGCTCTCGCTGAATATTGATAAGTGCCAAATTATAAGTTTTAGCCGTAAATGCACGGTTACGGAGAACACTTACTTTCTCGGCAACAACTTATTAACTCGCGTTGATAGCGTTGTTGATCTCGGTGTTGTGATGGATGTGAAACTTCGTTTCACCTTGCACTACGACAAAATTCTTTCCCGTGCGAATAAGCAGCTCGGCTTTATTAAACGACGTGCCAAGGAGTTTAAAAACTTGTGGGCCACAAGATCATTATACACTGCACTTGTACGCCCTCTTCTTGAATACGCCTGTATTATTTGGAGCCCAACCTTCGAAATTCACAATAACAGACTCGAGTCCATTCAAAAACAATTTTTACTTTTCGCCCTAAGAGATCTGTACAACCCTTACGATTTTGAAAATTTACCCCCATATGAGTTTAGATTGGGTCATTTAAACTTAACTTCACTTGCATCCAGAAGAATGATGATATCGGCCTGCTTCACATTTGACGTAATTAGAGGCGTTATTAGAGTTGAGTTCCTCAATAGTAAATTTGTGATAAATATCCCCTTAAGGAACACCAGGTCCAATCGTTTACTAAAGGAATATCCACATTCCACCATCTATGCAGCTAATGAGCCAGTGAATAGATGCTGCAGGGTCTTCAATGGCTTTAGCAACCTTTATTCCCCAACGATTTCCAAACTATCCTTCAAGTCTTCCCTTATCCAAGCCATTTGTACACCATAATTTTTAAGCTCTCATTTAATTATCGTTTTTAATTGTTTTTCTTTTATTTCATTGTTATTTTACCTATTTTCTATTTCAAACTTATTTGTTTATTCAATTAGTTATCTATTTATGTGTTATTTATTTGTACCGTACACTTGCTTCTTTTAAAATAATTTATTTGTATGTATTTATATGTATTTATGCCTTGTTTGGCTAATAAATAAAATAAAATAAAATAAAATAAATATAGATATCTGCACTATTGGAACCCAAAGATTACCCTAAAATAACAAATTGAAACCAGTTTTGCAAAATTTTTAACCTTTTGACACGATAACACAAACCTAACTATAATTTTGCAATAAGATACACTATACCTATGTATGAACTTTGTAAATCAGCGTAACACAGCAGCATTATAGGTAAACATGTAAAGGCAGAATTACAACTCGAGCAGATAGCAGTCCAAAGTTGTAAGCATACTTGTAAATGCAGTGTAATTCTTCACACAAATGTTAATAATCTTTTTTTATTAAATTTTTTCCGGACAAATGTTGATAATCTTTGTTTTATGAAATTTTATTATTAAGTCAAAATAGTGAACCAGATACTACAAGAGATTTAAAAAAAAAATTTTTTACTCTTTTATTACGCAGTTATGCCATTACTCTGAAGAACGTAAACACGTGGTTTTCAAATTTAATAAATGGTTAAATATTAAATAGGTAAAAAACACTCACTTTTTTGTGCTGTTTTATTTTACATTACACAAATATTATACTAAATAAGACGCAAAAGCATACACCATAAACACCAGTTTCATGCCGGGTACTAAATATCAACAGCTAAATACTAGGTATATCACACTGTTCGTATGTGTGAGAAACAAACATGAATAAACAGAGCGAATGAATCAACCCACACCTTCTTTCTCTTTCTTAAGCATTGCAATATATAATATATAAGAGCGTTTCACAAACATCTGGCGGATCCGAGCGATTCTATCCTAAGCCTAGTCGCCCCTCTTCTTTCTCTTTCAGAGCGTTTCAAAAAAAATCTGACGGATCAGACCGATTTTCACCCATGCTTTTTAATACCTACCCAACGAGCCAAAAGAAGTATAATTTCAAAAACAATTTTATTTATTTAAAATGATATTTCTTTACACTACGAGTTGCTTGTAATGCCTTTTGATTTGCAAAGATGAAGCTATAGAATTCTTTACATGTGTAATTAAAATTTGTGCATACCTGTATTTCTGATTTTACATGTGTTTCATTAAGCCGATTACGATTTTTTGACCACAATAGATATATAATACCAATTCTGGCGCACTTAAGAGGAGCAAATGAAAGGAGCAAAGAGGAGCAATAAGGACATGATGACAGCGATCATCGGCACGCGCATCCCACGCAGGACGTAAGCGATGATCCCAAACTGATAAACAGCCCAGTTGAGCTGATGAACAGCCTAGCTGAACTGATAAACAACCATGTTGAGCTAATAAAGAACCCTGTTGAGCTGACAGCACAGTTAGGCTGATAAACAGGGTAGTTGAACTGATAAACAATCCTGTTAAGCTAACAAGCCAGTTGACCTGATTATTAGTTCAAAGATAATCGCTTACGTCATGCTCCGGACGATAATCGAACTCACCATGTCCTTATTGCTCCTCTTATTGGCTCCTGTTTTGCTCCTCTTAAGTGCACCAGAACTGATATTATAACATTTGCGATAGGGATCAATAGAGCGAATGTAACAAGTTTTTTTTATTTCTTTGCCCGATTCTTCTTAACGTTTTTCAAAAAAAATAACCCAACGCAAGTCTACCCTCATTGTTTCACTTGCCACAAGGTCATGCACTTCTCGCAGCAAACAGTAATCGTCGTACAGTTTATCCTCATTAATTGGCACGGTTAGAGAAGCACTCAGATCTTTTATTGACTCAATTGTACAAATCTAGTGCAATTTAGTATAGTATTTACAAGCATATAAAAGCGAGCATAAAATATAAATAAAAATATAAACATGCCGTGAATCCAATTTTTGTTAAATTTCCGGGAGAATCCAACTGCATTCCGGGAGCCGGGAGATTTTTTAAGTGAACTGTATTTTTCCGAGAAAATCCTGGAATTCTGAAAGAGCTGGCAACCCTACATGTAGGTCGTATCACTGCCTATCGGAGATTTTTATCGAAAAACACACATAGACCCAGTAAACCCCCGATTTGATAGATCACCGAGTAACAATAAGAGGGGATGGAAAATATATTGTTCCTTGTTTGCATCAGATTAATCAGTGATGCCTATCAGCCTATGATCTTGGTATGTATGTCAATTTAGGTTACATTATAATTATGTCAATTGGCTAAAATCGCATGGAGATATAAATCTGTTGGGTGATTATGCCACTCTCTTTTTCAAAAGTTCACATTTAGTTAAGTTCACATTTTTGAGAACTCTTCCTCTGCCACTGTTTTGGCATATTATCGAAAATATTCAACGCATTTTGCCAAAGATACAATAATCAATTCTACATTACCTATCATTTCAAACAATTTAAATTTCCAAACTATCAAACCCCTGATTCCCAAAACCTATTAAAATTTTATGCTGAGCTACAAACCACATTTCCATTTCTACCTAGCCACATCTTCACTTCACCCCCGCCCCACAGCCCCAGATTGCAATCAGGCTTTATTTGTGTCCCATTGCTTTGGTCATTACCGGAAAATAGTCTTGAGTCACAGTCAGCCAGCAGTGACCAACATCACAAGAAATTCCATCTTTCCACTTGACTGAATCCGAATAAGGGATTGGATTGCTTCCGTAGATTGAATTCTTCTTTGTTTGCCGCAACATACCTTACGATCAGCACATTCTTGCCAAAACCTCCCAAAGGTTCTTTACCGCATGCCAATGTGGATATCGAAATCAACAAACTTTTAACCTGACATAAACCTCAAACAAAAACACTTTTAATTAATTTCGCAAATGTTCGACACAAACTCAGAATGTTGTCATCGTTTTCTAGGTTCTTGATCCGACCACAGCATCCGTTCGAATTTCTTGTTAACTGATACTTTGAAAAGTTATAAAGTGGACTAAAATTGAGGTTAAGAGATCCAAATCAAGCAAATTAAAAACTTAAAGCATTTTTAGGTTTTAGCTTAATTTTTTTTGCAGATTGTAATTGAATCATTTGGCTGAGAAATTTTCTCTTCGGAAAATTGGAAAGATGACTAATGAATTCGCCAAGCGCTAGTGAAGTTGCCACTGCAATGACTAATGGCATCCAAACAAACTCCGATCCTGGCTGACTCACATGTGCTTGCATCAGCAACTAGTCTTGCCAATAAAATAGCTATGGATGGCGTTTTCGTTTTGGCGAGCGATGCAGGAAAACTTTCTTATTTCCTTCGAAGCGATTGATGTGAGCCAAATTGTGTGAGAACTTCATACTATATAGATAACACACTGTAACTGGACTATGCACAACTAGTCGAGCTAATAATAAACAACATCACCTTCCTATCTCTGTAACGATAGATAATCGTTGTCGGAGCCCGTCAACCGTGAAAGATATAAAACTGGAGATGTAAGAAAATCATACCTTTGAAAATTTCTACGCAAAATCGATCCATTCACGAGCTTATATCTATCTAAAGTCTGCCGTGCGGAATAATGGCACCAGTAAATTTCAAGCAAAGGTCAAATGAAATAGAAATAATGGTCAACTATCCCGATTTAGTCTCGACACGATAGTCAATATCTTGCCCCTGATTAGCACCACTATCGTTTGCCATTATGCTGGCACTGTCTCCCGCCTGACCAGACAATTGCAGAACCGCTGCGATGTATCGAAAAGCCATTATATCATCGTTGCCGCCGACCAAAAGCCAAAGGAATCGAAATGGACTCTGTCCGGAAAGTTGGAGGACACACGTGTCGAACAACTCCGAGAACTTTTGACCGTGCGAACAGTTTACTTCATAGCTTCTACCACTGTCTTTTATTTTGCAGAAAACTTATGGAACTTGTTCACGTTTCAGCCATTGATTAAACCAGACATTATGTTCCTGTCGTCGTTGTCGTTGTTTTTTTTTCTCCGACGCCGTCGTCAGTTGAAGTCACGATTTGTGTAACTTTAATACTATCCAAGTTCTTGACAAGTCACTCTCTCTCTTCCTCACCAGGAGCCTGTAGAACTTTGCTCATGAGATAGGATTTCATGAACTGCAGTGGGGAAGGGCAATGAACGGGAAGCTGATGGCGGCGAAAACAGTAATATGCTCTCGGGTAGAAAGGACTGAGAAAAGCTTACGCTAGACCTATTCGGGTAATTTATAGAATATGTGGTCGTTCATTATAATAAGGAGGCTTCAAAATGGGCAGGAACATCGTAAACATAGTAAACCCTTGAATGGGGTTGGTCCTTTGAATGACAGCGTTCGCAATACATTTGGATGTATACGTTGAAGAGATTATTGGGTTGAAATTCATGTTGTGATTATTCCTTTTTGGTCCCACTTTTTATAGAGAATATAACTCGATTTGCAAAACTTAACATACAAATGCGATTAGTGTAATTCGGTTGACATCTAGCAGTTTTGTTCAAAAACAGTGGATATTTGTTTATATTTTCAATGGAAATAAAATAAAATTTTAGTCCAAATCTGTCAACATTTTTTAAAAGTATCAAAGGATAACTTTTGAAAAATGAAACATTTATCTTCTACCAATTCCGGGAGTTGCGTTCAAAGAATGATTTATATTTATATTATTCAAGCCAGGATTTTATTTTCGAATATTTCATTCTTAATATAATCGATTACTTTATTATACGTTATATCTATGACAATTTTTTGGAAAGCTAGTAAAGTTCTGTCTATTAAGGTTAGATCACCGAATCCATTTGCGGTTTCTTGCCTTGGCTTACGCAGCGCGTAGAATTTTTCCAAATAGCACTCCTCAAGATGATATGTTTGATTTTGAGGAGTTTCTTTCAGTTCAACCAGCGAACTTGAATCATATTCGAAGCTGTCTTAAGCTTTTAAAAGCAATCTTTCACATGCCAAGACACGTTTTAATTGAAATGAAGCTGGTATTTTTTTAGGAAGCCCCGACACCTTTGTCCTAGCTCCTCTTTTGCTGCCTTATTTTTAGGAATATGTTAGCCTCACTGCCTAGCACAACAAAACTTTAGATGTCAGACGCTTCTGTTTCGTTCGCAAAGAACTCAAGCAGCGTTGTTTGAATCTTTTGTGTCCCTGTGGGAAGATATATGCTGTTGTCATCAGGAAACTCAAGGTTGCTATCTAACTCCTGGGAATAGTCACCTTATTGATTTCGTAACTATCTATACTGGCAAGAATTCCAAGCTGGAGCTGGCCAACGCCCTAATGAAAACATATGTCAAGTGCACATTAACGCGATACGTGACGCTAGTGGTAACGTCACAGAAGATAAGAGAAATAAAAAAAATGTTATAGCCAAGCATATGAAAGAGTTTAAAAAAAAGAGAAATTTGAGTCCCTCCGTAAACTCACGATTTTATTCTCTTTTATTCTATACGCCTTCTGCTATCTTTAAGCCGGAGGCTAGGTATAACACCTGTGATTCTTTAATTATATGTCAAATAATAATGCTACCGATGATTGGATATGGCATCAATGCTTTACAAAACTAAAGTCAAATCTAAAAAGTCGGGTCATTAAAATTAAAGAAAAGATTCGCAGGTCCACAAACCGAGGTTTTTTTAAAAATTTTATACCTTGTGGGTCACTAAAGCAACCCTTAATTTGCATTGTACGCAGTATATCTTTAACGTATGATTCAATTGTGCTTCATTTTTCCTCTTTACGCAACATCGACTCACCAATTAACTCTGACGTGATCAAGCCAATTACGAATTTGAAGTTGCTCCTAAACTTACGAACCGATTTCACGCAAAGAATGTATGTTGCTCATCATCATATTCATCGACACAGTATTGACAGTACAGTGAACTCATCTTACCCGTTATGTCAAGGTACCTTCTAAAACAGCCGTGCCCCGTTATGAATTGGCATAAGTAAAAGGATATATCCATGTGGCTACGGCTGATCCAATCGATCTCAAAACCTATTAATCTTGCCATCCAGTGACCTTTGTTGCTTCCACTTCAACTTTGTTGCCAAAGCTGAAGTTTTGGCCTACGTGCGTGCGCTAGAGCTACTCCTGGCTCAGGGCGTGTACCCCTCTCTGCTTTGTCGCGCTAGTAGGTCTATCGGGATTACTTCCTACAAAACCAACACGGTATCTTCCGACACCATGTAGTAACTGTAAGTGATACGCAGGACACCTTTACGCAGATTACTGGCAATTTACGCTTTAAAGTTCTTAGTTTGGAGTGTGTCCACCCAAATAACTGCCCCGTGCAGCAAGAGTGATTTTGTGAAAGAAGCCTTTGTCTCGTTTTGCTGGCACCACCGGAGTTTTCCGGCAACCTGCTCAACGAACATACGGCTCTTAGAGCCTTATCACATAACTTTCGGATGTGGTCCCAATAGGTCAGCTAGGTACACCACGTCTACCAAGTAGTCTAACGACTTACTGGTCTAGATCTCTCCGAGATAGCAATCGTCACGCTCCGCTTCGTCAGCATGACAATCTCTATCTTCGGCAGTGCCAACTATATTTCTTAATCGGTCATATACAGATTCGCCCTCTTCTAAACTTGGTTAAGTATAAATTGACTGAACTCAACAGTTCTGGAAGTGTTTACTGCTGCCACGTCATTAACGTGGCCCACCAGAAACACAGCTTTGAAAATTTCCTGCGCAAAAATCCACCGTAAGCAATGTTCCAGAGTTTAAGTCCGAAGATTGACCGCTGTGCTGCCCCTAAGATGGTTAGTCTTGTCCGAACTCCTTTTTCATTGATAAACAGAAACCATCGATTCCTAAGATAGGTTCCGCATCATGACCAACAAGTAGTCAGAAAAGCTATTTTCGAAGGTATAAGGCAAGCCTGTCCACCTCATCAAATTGAAGGCATTTTGGACATCTAGTAAAACGGTCGGATTGGTGCTGTTAAATGCCTCTTTCACTTTTGCAACCGCTCTAAATGGTTGAATGCCCTTTTTAGAAGCCGTACTGTCTGTCAGATAGATCACCTGCTGATCTAATTGCAGACAGCAGCCGTGGCCTCAGCAATCGTTTGAGAAGTTTTTTTCGTTGTGTCTAGCATACAAAGCAGACAATACGTGGACGAATTTTTCAGTTCTCTCTTTTGCTTCATGGTGAGTGCCAATGCTGATTATGAGAGCCTAAACCACCATCTAAACAATATTGATTGGAATCGTACTTTTTTACCGTTAGAATTGAACGATGCAGTTGATTTGTTCTACCAGTTGGTTTTCGATGCGGTTGAGATGCACGTGCCAAAGATAAAGAAAAAAGACAAACTGTCTGAGCCATGACTAGATAGAGATCTGAGGTGTTCTGGATAGAGATCTGAGGTGATCTGAGAAACAGCCTTTATAGGATAATAAAAACCGAAATCAATGTTAGCAATGTTATCAAGGGAAAATATAATGATATAGCTCAAAAATTTCGAAGGCAGTCTCACCAAGCATATGAAAGTTATGTAAATATAGTCGGCAAAAATATAATTCATGCCCCAAAAAAATTTTCGACTTCGTGAACACCAAACGAAAAGCTTCTGATTATCCCACGTCCATGTACAAATGGAACTCAGTTTCTTCTGATCCACAAAAAGTATACGATATGTTTGCCGACCATTTTCAAGAAGATTTTTGTCCGGTCAGAGGATCATCTAACGCGCCACCTTCTGAAATCTGCCTGTCGCCCATCGCTGATAAACTATATTTAACCAGAGAAGACATTTCAAGGGTCATGATAGATCTTGATATGAAAAATGGCCCTAGATCTGACCTACTACCTCTAAGCTTCCTAGTTAAGTGTGCAGAAATGATTATATCACTCCTGTATACAATTTTCAATAAATCGCTGTCATGCGGTACATTTTCGTGCTTCTGGAAATCAGCCCATATCACGCCGATTCTTAAAAGTGCTGATAAACGCTCAGTAGAAAATTATAGAGGCATCGCCATTTTTTCAGCTATACTTAAACTGCTTGAAAAAATTGTTTGTGACAAACTTACAATCGTTATTGATCCTCTCCTAAACGAGCAACAACATGACTTTAGAAAAGCCCGTCTACTACCTCCAACCTAATAGTCTCAAGTGTGCTTTGTAATATGGAAAAAGGACGTCAAATCAATACTATATACACTAACTTCCGTAAAGCTGTTGACCGCGTTGACCATGGCATTTTGAACCATAAACTCCAAAAATTTGGCATTTCAGGAAGCCTTCTAGACTGGTTGAATTATTACCTTCGAGATCGAACGAAATTCCAAGGCCGTTATTCCAAGAAATTCCAAGGCCCTCTCTCCAAAAAAAATTATCGTCTCATCTGGGGTGCCTCAAGGCAGCCACCTAAGGCCCCATCTGTTCAATGTTTTTTTTTTTGATCTCTCAGAGATGTTATTCAACATTCCGCACCTTTTTTATGCAGATGATCTGAAAATAAATCACCCTATTCAGTCGGAATCAGATGCAAATTTTCTTTAGATGAAACTTCAGTCTCTGGTGCAATGATGTGAGCAGAATATACTTACTCTTAACATTGAAAAATGCCATGCCATAAGTTTTTCCCGCAAGAACTCTCCTCTTAATTTCGATTATCACCTGAATAATCAGCCCCTGAAAAATGTCGATAGTGTCGTGGATCTCGGTGTCGTTCTGGATAAAAGCAAGGGCTAGCAAGCAGCTAGGATTAATTAAAAGACGTGCGAAAGAATTTCAGAACGTATGGGTTACAAGGTCTCTGTTTACGTCTTTAGTTCGCCCTCGACTCGAATACGCTTGCATCGTCTGGAATATTCATAGCAATAAACTGGAATCCGTCTAAAAACAGTTCGTGCTTTTAGCCTTGAGAGATCTCTATAATCCACATGATTCCGAAATCCTGTAAGATTTCCTGTAAGACAAACCAGGCACACACGTCTCCTCAATGAGCATCAACATCACACTATCTATGGAGACAGGGAGCCAATAAATACATGCTTCAAAATATTTAACAATTTTTTGAACTACTATTCCCCTTCTATCTCTAAACCTTTATTCAAAAAAAAATCATATACTGCTTTAAATTCTTAAACCAAATTATTTAACTTTCCTCATAATTTCCATATTGAATTAACCACCAGACAAAAAAGTTTACTGACATTTAGAAATGTTATTGTAATTTAGCTTAAGGAAAACAGTTTTAAGTTTGTTATTGTTTTTGTTACCTTGTTTGGTTAAATAAATGAATAAATCTTCTGCTGCCGTATGCGAACAGAACAGCGCCAATCTCGAGGTCGTACTACTGGCACAGACAAACGTTGGAGCCTGTAAAGGTTGTGAAGCAGTTTGCGGCGTCAACTTTAATGTACATTGCATTTGACTATTGACTATTTGACTATTGATGGTGGCTGTACATCAAAAAAATTATTAGGCAACATTAGATTTGAAGCGAGCTAGAAAATATATTCCGTTAAAAACATCCAACCTCTTCCATTTCGAACAATTGCCTCCTTTTATTAAATTTCGGAAAATCTCCGCCAAAACAATCATCCAAATCTACTTTTTACAATATTCCCTAAATAATCCTTTCGTTAACATTTACCAAACCTTCATAAGCCAATATCATCCTGTTCAAATATTTACAAAATCCTTCTTCTCACCAAGAGACAAAAATGGAGTTTTTTACTTATATCTCTCTTTTTTCTCAATCACATTGCCTGTAAGAAAATTTCCTTCATCTTAGATGATTAAAAATATTATTACCGGCAAACTGACATAAAAGCCTTCCATAAAAGCAACTCTGCCAATATTGCCCGTAGAAGCTTAGCATTTATGACGAATGAAAAACCTTTATATTTTCCAATACAAAATTTCATTCGCCTATCAACCCCTCTCAAACTTTCTCGAGACAAATTTTAAAATTTTCCTCTCCTCGTTTTTCATTACTCCGAAAATAAAGATAGAAGAACATATTTTTTCATTCTGCCGCTCGTTTTAATTAAAACGGGAAAAAGTCATATTTTGTTTGCTTCCACTTGACCCTTTTCACAGCGTTCTGCTGACAACAAAGCTCTGAATAATAAACGTACTGAATCCAAATAATTAACGTGGCCCTTTGACCCTCAGATTTTGCTCAAACCAAAAACTCACAGGATGTAAGCTTGCATTTTTAATTCGTGTGCGACAAGGCTCGATTTCAAGGTTGAATTAGATGGATTAAAGCCTGAAAACTAAATATGTTCGCCTGGCAGATACGATGACAAGGTTCAGCTTAACAAAGAGCAAAACGAGTCCCTTTCACACTCAACTACATTTCAAAGAAAACATTATCATTTCCCGAAATTAACATTAAAATGTGATCGTTCCCCGCACAAAACAACCATCTACTTAAAATACTACTCTCGATGGTATATTTCTGTCTCGCTGCTACTTTTGCCATATGTGTCTGTTAAGAAAGAAACAACGAAATACAAGGACAACGGTGGAGTGACACTCACAGTGGAGTGCGTCTGACTGAAACGAAAATTTGCAAATTAGAGTATTAAGCTCGACTGCACAAAGAGAAAACTCAATGGGGATTTCGGCCGTAAATTATATTCATTAAAGATGAGCTGAAGTAACAGGCATAATTAAGTGGGTCGGCTTGACGATACATCCTGTTGACTACAGCTACTGCCGCCTTTATATTAACGGGAGGAGGTGGAGCCTGACATCAACGCGGCCGTATTCATTTTATAAAACAGACCGCAATAAACTGATCCAACCATCTAACGAACAGGAAAATGGAAAATTAATCGTATCAAGTGCGTCCTGGTTACGAAATTTGTTCAGAACTACGGAAGCGAAATGGTTGGTACTGTACTTGATTTTGAATTGCCAATTAGAATTTTACTTTGATACCTTTCGTAATGATATTCCGATCTGAATACATTGCATGTGGTTACATCAAATCGAAAATAGGATGCTTTTTCCAATTGTGAATTTTCATTGAGTGGTGGCTTTTGATTATTTGAACAATTAATTTTACTCCTTTGTGCGAGGCTCGAATAGCAATCTAAAATCACGCAAGGGTCCAGTTCCAACTTTGATGCATCGAATGAATTACTCATGCCGGAAATGATATCACGCTGTGAAGGTCTGGCGGCTATTTTCCCACCATAAAGTCGTGTAATTTGTTAACTGAATAGTCATGGAATATTTAAAGTAACATTTTGATTTTCCCATCAACATTTGTAGTCCTTTTTAACTGTTTTTTCGAAATTTTTCCTTTCAAACTGCTGTCAAAAACAATTAATGATGCACCAAAGAATGAAGTTAAGTAAAAACTTCTCAGTCAAAGTTTTTCTGTTTAGGTGCAGAGAAAGAGTATAGAGGTAGCTAACACAGCACGCGAAAAAAATTCTATTCTATTTTCTATTCTAGTTTTATTTTTCGCAAAAAAAACTCAAACCTGTCCCACAATTTTTCGAAGACTATAGCCCACAGATATAAAAAAGAATGGATTAGAAATCGACCAAGAGAAATTGCTAATTTTCGACTTTTTGCTTACTGGTGTGAGAATGAGGTACTGGTGTGTGCCCTACACAGTTCATATGGTAACGCTCATGTAAAAACCACGAGAGATCGCCATTTTGAACATCGTTTGACATTTCTTTCCCCAAACCGGCGAGTGGAGATTAAAATGCTTTTTGTGAATGAAATTAATTATGATTTCATACAAAAACAAAACGAAATTGATGCCAAAGGCTAATTTTACTTACCCGAAATACAATATCCCCTGCGAAGCACTTCGGTAGCTACTTTTGCAGCCTGGAACGCGGCACTTCATTATCGCACTATTTCATAATTTTTGACCGCTAATTTATTCGCGAAACCGACACAAATTGCGCACAAACGTAGATGTACGTTTCCACCGAACACGCCGAAAAATTTTTAAATTTTCTTACACAAATTTTGACTGAAAGTCAATGTTTTTAGTCCCCGACACAAATCAAACTGATATTGACGTTTCTTTCCGTGTTGCCCGTTGCACGCTTTTACACCGATCTAGTGTTCACAGCAATAAGACACACCATTAAGGCTTTTCGGTTGCGAGGGCGGTAGAAAGGGGCGCACTGAGCGGAATTTTTGTGAGAGAGCAATGTTGTGCGTGTATTAAAAAAGGCACACTCACGTATGGGTACACGGATAGCCATTTTGTATCCATATTCTATCCATACATACGTCAAAGTATAAAGGCTAGTATACCGACTCTGGGAGTGTTTAACCCTTCGGATGGGTCTGGATTCTTAAACCTTGACTTAAAATAGTTATTTAAACATAATATTCAAATCCCAGACTTTATACTTTAACGTAAGTAAGCCAGGTTATTGCACACCTTTATTACCTGCTACCTATATAAGCCAGCGTTAGTCAAGGTATTTAACCTTCGAACGTTCTTACCTACAGTAGTGAGAATCCGCACACAAAATTTTAGCCTTTATACTTTGACGTATGTCTGGCAGGCGCTGGCTCTCACTCTACCAGACAAGTGATTGACTTTAGATTGGCCTCCTTGCGTTTGGAATACAAACTTCGATTCAGCCGAACAAAGTTTCCTGGCATCCGGATCAAATTTGTGACCATATATGATCACAGAAGCATCACCAAGCTTCCTGTTGACCTAAACGATCGGTAGGTCACCGACTGTTTCCCTGAAGGTAAAAACTCGAATTTAGTGATTTAGAGCCCGTCCAGTCTGGCTTATGTATCCGGTTCATTTGATATCGAGTTCCTGGCTCGAATCAAAATACGAGCGGAGATAAATTCGCACCGAGTTTTGAGGTAGCCTAGCTCTGATTAGGATTATGAGTCAGATTAGGGGCAAAATAGGGGGAGAAACTAAATATTTCACACTAGGACTCTGGAAATTTCGATTCTGAAAATTGAGTCTAATAACTTCATTCTCAAGACCCCGAATTTATTGTATTGGGTCAACGTTGCTTTGCTTTCTAGAGATTTGGGAATTTAGAATTCTTCTCCAGAAGAGATATAAGAGATATAAGTAATCAAACTGGCAGAAATAAGCCCTTTGCCGTTAAAATGAAGAACACTATGAGCATCACTTTTCGAACACACTTGTCGTACTTATTGAGCCAGTTTTAGTGATTCAATTTCCTCTGAATTCCTTCTCTAGAATGATTAATCGTTAGCTTTCTGAAAATGTCTAAAAATTATTACCCACTACGAAGAAATTAAGCAATGTAAGACAAAGATTGTGGTCTTGATGTATTTACTCCTATGCAACTTTGATTTGTCGCTCGTTTTGTTCGTATATACCCAAAATATCATCATTCCATTCCTATCGCAAACTTAATGTAAATGCCACGATTCATTTTCTTTTACACAAACAAAAAAGCGTATTTCATACCAAAACGCCTGAACGCTTTCCGACAGCTGACAATAAACTAAACATCCGATGCTACTTTCAGCAAGCGAATTTCTTACATGTTTAACAACACAAATTAGACTGAAACCAGGGGAAATTGGATACGTATTAAACTAAAGCGACCCAGGGAGTAAAAAATATTATTTTTTTTATCAAATTTATTTTAATTTTGATCAAATCAAACACATTTACACAGAAAAAATAGAAATGCTGCCACTTTCAGAACTCGAATATTTATTTTGGAACTAACCAATCATGCACCTTTAAATAAAGGGGACATAGCACCTTCAAATTGAAAAAAATGGTTTATTTCAAAGGTTAGTTTTTAACTGAATAAAAAAACATATTTTAATGAAATTTTTTACATATACTTTATTTGTCTTATGCTCCATAAAAAAAATTGTTAAAAAAATTTTTTGGTCCCTTGTCGTCTGCTACAATGTTTTGAAAAAACAACAAAAAGCCTGGCGCGCATGATAACTGCCCTCAGAAAAGGCTGGAAAAAAAACAAAAAGCCGGGTTTCTATTAGCATCAAAGCGGCCTTGGAATGAACTAAAAAAAATGTGGTTGAAAAATAACAAAATGGCGGCGTTTTTTCGAAAATCGAGGCTTTTTCCCCCCAAAATCGGATATAACTAAAAAAATCCGTAGTTCATTCTGAGCATTAACATGTGCAAATTAACGTGTTAACATTTCAGAACGATTGGATAAAAACATTTTTCTTAATCATGCATGCCAACTTGAATAAGGCTGTTTCGAGAAAATCGCGTTTAAAGTTAAAATTCAATATTTTTGTAATAAATCTTACCGAAATTTAATCTGCGTTGCCTGGACCATACAATATAACTTCCTTTTGCTTAAACTCCTCCACTTCCAAAGATTTTTGCTCCCTTCGAGCAGTTCTGGCCTCTTTAGATGCCTCAGTCGAGTGTTTTTCTATCTGGTTGATTCTTGCAGCATCTCTATTTTCTGCATGTTGGCCAATTGTGATGCCCATGACTTGCATTATTTTCAAGATAGCCATAAATCCTCCTTTGAATGTACATGCAAAAATATTTACAGCCACATTTATGATATTTTGTCCACAAAAAGTATGTTTGGGGCCAAATTCCAAATACAAGAATTATAGCTTTCGTTATTATTCTGCGTAAAATTGCCCAAGCAGCGCTTTAATCAATCTTCTGATGATAAGTCTTCATAAATAGGCTTTGAAATTTCTTGTACCTCATCATCTAAAGGTGGAGGATGCTTGAAATTTTTTAAAGCATTACCACCAGCTGCCTCCGCCTTGCGCCAGTTACACCAACTCTTTTCTCCAACATCAGTTGAAATTTTTTGGTAGTTTGCTGCCCAAATTTCCTTGCGCATGTTTTCAACCGAATTAGAATTTTATCGTATAGTACATTTTTCATTAATTTTAGTGTCAGTTAAACTTTTTTCGAGACCTGTTTTTGGAGTTTCAACACATTTTGTAGAAGCAGCTTTTTCAGCTAATACATTTTGTTTTTTTTGCCAAGGTTAACTTTTTTTTGCTTCTTTTAAAGGAGTTGACTCACTTATCTTTCTCTACACTTTGTTCTAAGTCGATGTAGCGGTATAGCGAAGTGAACGAAAATCATAGAAAAAATGACCTTGGCGCGCTTGGCTCAGCAGTGCATTCGCTTAGACTGACATAGGTTGCTTTATTCGTTGTGGTAGCACAAAACAGCTGAAAATAAAGGGGGAAAATAACGAGTATAAACTACCACAATCGATAGAAAATAGAAAAAAAAACTAACAGAAAATTACCTCTTTTAAGTTTCTACATATTTTGTGGGCTTTTTCGAATTTCCTGACTGCCAAAACATTCAAAATAACCTTGAAAAACCCACAGCCACCTCATGGCAAAAAGACAACTTCTCGTGAGCTTTTCTTTTTTCTATCAGCACATTCTATAGTTCAGCACGTGAACTACCTTTGAAGAATAGAATTTCTGTACTAGTGAATTCACTGGTACAAGAGTATTGTTGTTTTTAATGCGTCTATTCTGCTCTATACTAGTATAGAGGAGCTAAAAAACGTGCCTATTATCTACTTGATCAATGGTATAATCATACATCAATCAGTATACATGGTCGTAAAGAATGAACATACATGGTCGTATGCCATCGAGAGCTGATTCTGGTAAGCAGCATTCAAAACATCAGCAGCTGTTGTTGTTTTCCATGCTACCCACCCTAACCAGCTCTTGATTGAGATACGAAAATGCGCACCTAATAAGTCTGACAGCCTGGTATTACATAACCATACATAGTTTGCTTCTGAAAATCTGTTTTCTGCAGCTAAATAGTTTTCCACTGCCAAACAGTTCGTTTTAACAAACGAAAAATGGTTCGTTTTAAAAAACCGAAAAACGATTCGTTTTAGAAAAACGAAAAACAGTTCGTTTAAAAAAAATGAAAAACGATTCGTTTTAGAAAAACAATTCGTTTTAGAAAAATGATTGCTTTTAGAAAAGCTATCGTTGTAGAAAAACAGTCCGTTTTAGAAAAATGATTGACTTTACTATTCGTTGTACAAAACTATTCGTTGTACAAAAACGGTTCGCTTTAGAAAAATGATTGGTTTTAGAAAAACTATTCCTTTTAGAAAAATTGTTCGTTTTAAAAAAACGGTTGATTTTAGAAAAACGATTTGTTTTAGAAAAAATATTAGCTGTAGAAAAACGGTTTGTTTAAGAAATGCTGTTCGTTTTAGAAAAAAATGTTCATTTTAGAATAACTTTTTGTCGCTATTTTGAAGAACTGCTCGTTCGTTTTTTGCAGCGAAACGTTTTTTTGCAAACTGTTTGACGTTTTGAGCCCATCACTAATTTTAATCAATATAATCTGCAAATTACTACGTGGTCGAACTCATAATTTCCATTGGATTCACACCAACGAAAATTCTTGAATCAATATCTAATTAATCGCCTGTGATCGGATTAAAATAATTATTCCAAAAATATCGAAACTTTATTTGATTTAATTGGAATTTACATTACCACCGTTACGAGCTGTATATATTTGACAGCCGGTTGCACCTAGAAAGTGAGCGCTTTATCGGTGTGGTGGGCTACCGATTTTCGTAATCAGGTTTATTGATATTGAATTCAATTACTTGATTAAATTTACTTCATATAATCCTCTTCAGTATTATTCGCGCTCGATGATTAGTGCATCTGAGTTTCATTAGCCTCTGTGTGCTAAATAAAACACGCGTTGAAGGAAGGACACATGTATGGAACGATGGGAAATTCGAAGTGAAAATCTTAGCAGTCACTAGTTCTGCAGATATTAGTCGCATTTTTTTTAGACTTTCTGACTGGCACCAGAAAACTGTCGATTCAATTGAGCTAAGCACTCAATACCCAATACTCAGTACTTTCTTTCATTTCATGCAAATTGTGTGTGCAAGTATACTGAAACCGGTAGCAAAAAGCTGGAATGGGTCCTTCAATCGATTTTCATCCAAGGAAAAACGTTTGAGGATCAGTATGAGTATCAAATGTAGGCAGGCACTTTATTGATTGAACCATACCCGGCAAGTTATTTAAAAGCCATCTTATCAAATGCACGCCGACGTACCTGGCTTTCAATTTCCGAGAAAGTCCTTGGGCAAGAGATGAATTTCGATAAATGACTGGACGGGTAAGTGAGTTCTTCAGAACTGCAATCATTTGCGTTTACAAACTAGTGCAGCATTTCGGATATACTCAGATCCTCACGTTCTATGCTCGTCCTAACTCAGCCCGCCACAAATTCGAATCAACCGAAATCGTTGGTATTTTCACTATCTCTCTAAGGTGCTATCAATATACGAACATAAACCGAAAACATTCTACGTGATGGAATAAAAATAAATGACCTACCTCTTCTGACGTAATGCTGGACTTTATATTGTAGCGGAGAGATCTTCGTTTAATAGCTCGGGTCCAGTACGGAACTCGACGGTTAAATGCGCGACTAAACCGGAAAGAAATAGTGCTTCCACTGCTAAAGTCGTGTGGGCTTCAAAACTGCTTATTATTTTCTATCTATATCTGCGGACAAGTGTGTGGTTTTATATTATATTCGATGAATAATGCGATGCATCCGCCTTCCTCTCCAACGATAAGGACGACGACGACCGGAAAATGATGCTATTAAAGAAAATGGTTTCGTTTCCTTTCGTCTTGGCTATACTCGTTGGATTTTGTTAAGGAAACGAAGAAGATACGAGTAGAAGTGGGCTCGATGGCTATTGTTGTGAAATTGTGAAAGCAATGATAGTATCGATAACCTGTTATTGGATATTGTTAGGTATGAGCTATGATAAGGAAGTTACAGTTCTAATTTAAGAAGAATATTATTAATGTGGTACCATTTTTGGAAGTATACCCTAGAGACATATCTATTATAGCTGGTTGGTTTTTGTTGCCATTGCGTTTTGGATACGTGATTAAGTAGAAATTGGTTGTTTTTTGTGTATTTTTTTGATTTAAGGACTTACTGATTCAAGCCAAATTCAAAACCGAAATCGTGAAAAGACATGAAAAATAGTCAATATTTTTTTAAAGAGTATTTAACATTGGCTCAGTTGAAATAGTTCAATATATTATAATCAGAGGTTATGAAGGAGAATATATTAGAATAGGTGCTTGATGCACTAAATTCTTTACTTTATTCGATCTCATGAATCAGATATGAATATGTATGTATCAAATTTTTCCTGAAAAATGCTGATATCATATCGTAAATCCTTTTGAGTGCTGGCTCCTCTCGCCACAACAAAAAAAAGTGCCTAAAAAATTCAACGACGATCGAATAGTAATAATTTTTTATTTCTCCTTATAATTTTACAATGTACACACTTTCAGCCCACGTTGGGCGCATTTATTTTCTTAGAATTAATGTGACTTTCGAAGAGTTTCAATACTTAAATGGAGGTTTCACTCTTTACATTTATTTAAAATATTAGTTTTAAAGCTTTAAAGGATATTTTTATGCTATTACATACCTAGAGCAGCTGACAGAGCAAATATGACAATAGGATGTTTTCTCAGATTTTTCGCTCTCTTCGAGATATTTTTTCTAAAACTTAACGAGTTCTACGGAAGTGTACAATTTTGCTGTGCATTGACACTGATTACTATGGAAGATATTTTGAAAACAAGAATTACGTATAAAATATTCATTTCATAAAACAAAACTTTCTGGAAAATACATTTTGATCACAAAAAAAATACTCCATTGAAGGTTAATAACGTTTTTTTTGGGTTTTTAGCCTAATATGTTTAGCGTATCAGCTGCAATAAAATAAAACTTTTAGATCAAAAATTATATTTCACAACTGTTCCCTATTATAAATTGTATTTAACTATCGTCCTTTCTTATAAATAATATCTAAGAACTTCTTTTTTTATAATTTGATTCAACAACTATCTCATCTCAGACAATCATTTCAAACTCTAAAAGCTAATTGCACACATAGACAATTGAAAATTATTTATTTTTTAAACTTCAAGCAAATTTTTACTTAGCCTACTTAATGTACAAATTTTCGTGTGGTGTGTTTAATGTTAAGTAGTGTGGTGAGTAGTGAATGTGTGAATGATATGTGTATGTGTTTGTGTATCCACAGTTTCTAATTCGCAGGTAATTTATAACATGTTTACCATTTCTATTCCACGTCTGCTGTGATCTCATTTATAAAAAGTCGTCCTTGTGGTCCAAGCTAATTGGCTCAAACACATCTACAGTATCTTTTCCTGGTCTGACTTTAACTAATACGCGACGTCCAAATATCAATGTCTTTGTTATAATACTATGGTGTCAATCCTGGTCTTTATGTTCACAATATCATTTTCTCATTGCAACATTGGTGCATCATGTAAAACTTTCATGATCTTCAAAATGTGATATTGGTAAGATCATACTCTCATTGTTTTTTTTTGTCCTGTTGCTGCTATTTTTAATTAATTTTGTGTTAATATACGGAACATACGTACCTAGTCTTCGAACTTACATGCAAACAGAGCCTGGAATATTTTTCATGTGTCAGAAGCAGAGGGTAAGAGCAAATTCAGTCGTCATCCTGCAGTAAATTTTCAATCACTTTCTTTCTTGTGTAATGCATCCACACAGGAAATTTTTTTTTCAAAAGCGTTATAATCACGTTTGAAAGCATAATAAAAGCACATAGTCATCAACAAACTGCTATGCTGCTGACACATTAAAAGCACTATGCCCTTACTCTTGCCGACAACTGATTAGAGAGCTCTTTCTGTAAGAAAATGAGATCGAAGAAGTCGGAAGAAACTCCTACCCCCAGTTGGGACGAGCAGGAACTATCTATTATTATAATTAACAGTATCGTCGTCAGTAGCATTTCCATTGCAATTTTCACTCTCATCTTTGCCATCAACGTGAATCATATATTTTGTTGGCACCATCATGTTTTGTTGCTGCTGGAACTTCTACTGCCATTACAACCGCTACTGGTAGTGAACAATCGTTCAGTTAGAATATCGCCGTTGAAAGGTTCGTGGAAACGCACGATAGCAAACGTAATGGCTGTCTAGAATAAGTCTTATTTCAGATTACGTTGCCGTTCTTGTAATCTCGTGCATATGAAAATCGTATTGGTCCTGGATGAGTTTGCTGAAGTGAAATTGTATGTGATTATATGGTGTTGGTGATGTTGCACAGAATATCAAACTATTCCGTCAGCACATAGCAAAAATGAAAGACATGTGGATGTGATGAACTCAACATGATTGAGCAAAAGCAAAGTCAAATTGCCGTTCACCATAAATTGACTTGCATATGGCTACATTATCAAAGTATTGGATTTCACTTGGATTTAAGTCTTATGTGAGTGTTTTTCTGTAAAAAAAAAAACAGTCAGATTTGCATTTGATTTGTGTTTGATTAGATGGAGATTAGTGGAGCTAATAAATTTAATCCAATTCAACTTTTTCTAGTTATCTAAAACCAAGTATTTTATAGAGGTATTAAATCGCGATCACTTTTTCCCTTCTTTTCTATACTAGGATAGACATCGTATATCGGCTCTAAAGCTTTTCCAAGCAGAGAATATTTGATGCGGGAATATGAATCATTTTGCGGATAAAGCTTCCGAAAGTAGTATACAAACAGTGCGTACTTTCGAATTAGCTGAACTTAAATTTTTGCTCGTCTCGCAATTAAAAACCAATTCTACTTCGACTAGTTTTAGAATTTTTGATTGGTTAAAAAAAGCACAACAAAGAACAACGAACAACGCATCCTCATTGTGGAAATAAGCTGCAAGAAATAAATAGCTATACAAAAAAAAATACAGATTAAAATCTTACAGATTTGCTCCACCTATGCTTCAAACAATTGTTTAGCCAACATAGCCCACTCTTTTCGATGAAATTGAAATTCAAAAGTTTCAACAAACAACTGAGTAAAGTAATTTTAATTTGACATGTCCCTGACCCACATTGGGCGTCAGCAATATTATAGGTATTTATAAAAATTCTTCAATATTGCATGCCACGTTTGCACTATTAACAATCAAAATAGATCATTTTTCGCACTTCAATCCATAATTTGAAGCATTGGTAAAGATAGTTTAAAATTCATTCACATTATCAAATTTATTTAAAATACATGAACTAATATTCTCCGACTACGACGCATTTTGTGTTCGGAATCAGTCAGGTGAAGTCAAAACCTGATCTGTGGTCATTTTTAAAAATCAAGAACTGACACATATGATGGCAGCCGGTGCTTTCACTGCTCGGCTAGACAGATTTTGAATCGGACTAAAGGTTACTTAAAATATAGCTAAAATACAAAAAGGAAGTTTATTTAAGCAAATTTTTAGTTTATGAAACCACTATGGTGCTTAAAAAAGCTCCGTTTTATTTTGCGCATTTGTAGTTTATATAACTGTTTACAATATATAAAAAAAATAAGGAAATCGAAGGTGTGCATTTTGAAATATTCAAGGATAAAGGACACTCTGTAAGGATCATTTTTGGCCAGGATATCTCTCGCACTATTTTTTCTACAATACCTACACCTTATCCTTTTCAACAAGCTACATTTGAAGGCTCTACGTAAAGCAAATTTTATACAATTTTTTGAATGCAACACCAACCGACGTTTCTCAAAAACTTCAAGAGGCCATATTACCGCAAATGTTTGATATTTTAAAAAAAAAAATTTATTGAAGCACATAACTCAGCTACTTATATTCACAATAAAAATTTCATTGAAATCTGACGATAGCGCTCAAAGACCGTTGGTCGATTTTACGTGGAATGACCCTTAACTGATAAGAATCCTTTACTAAAAATAAAATCAAGGGTTTTATTTTTCTAAATTTTGGAATTCATACAAATGGTTAACATGGAAACATTTCTACCCTTTGAGTTTTGATGCAATCATCGGATCAAAGTCGTATATGACCTTTCTGCCTTCAAAGACAATTTCTTCGAAAATCAGTTTTGTAGCCGTTCTGATGCGCTAGATTTTTTTTTAATTTTGTCCTTGATGCATGAGTAGGCGTCCTATGCGATGTAGATATTCTCCCGCCTTCTGTAGATATTCTTCCGAGCTTAAACTTCTTACGTAGCGTGCAATTGTGAAATCTGGAGGAACCGAGCCCCAAGCATTTCAACCAAGTTGGCATGAATGGCGTTAGTAGACATATTCCTAAGTTCCTTTTTTTGCTATCGCCTCGACAGTTCGTATTCATATGAAATCATATTCAAATGAAACCAACCAGAAATGAGTTGACTTTTGAGTTTATTTAAATTTTTATCTAGTTGGAGTATAAGAGAGCAAATTCATTTTTTTTTAATTTGTAGGTTTATTAAAAATACGCGATTTGTATCACTCCTCGTAATTTCAAATGTTCCAAGTCTCATATTGCAAAAACTATTGAAAAATTTCTAACGCTTATGTTTAACCGAAAATTTATGATTTATTTATTTCTCTGAGGATGAAGTTTTAAAGAGTATAGTTCTTTATTGCTATTCATAGAGAAGGCAGTGATATTTGAAAATTGCAATTCAGATAAAATGCTTAAATACCGAATCATCAACAACGTTAAGAAAAAAAGGAAAGTTGTTGGTTATTGAGTTATTGAGAAATGGACAAAACCGTGGTACCTATCAGTCTAATTACTCAAGAGGACCTAGCATCTTAAAATTTTTAAAAATCGATTTTTGTTTTTTGATTGAAAGTGTTAGAATAAAGCTTTAAGAACATGATTTTAATAATATGAAAATTGGAATTAAAAAAAAAAACATTTTTGTCAGCATATATAGCGGAAGCGCACCAAGTTCATTTTGCTATACCACTACATCGACTTAGGCCAAAGTGTAGAGAAAGATAAGTGAGTCAACTCCTTCAAAAGAAGCAAAAAAAAGTTAGCCTTGGCAAAAGAAAACCAAAAAAAATTAGCTGAAGAAGATACTTTTAAAAAAAGTGTTGAAACTCAAAAAAAAAAAAAAAAGTCCGAAAAAAAGTTCAACTGACACTAAAATTAATGAAAAATCTATCAACATACATAGCTATGCGACGAAATTCTAATTCGGTTGAAAACATGCGCAGGGAAATTTGGGCACCATATTTCCAAAAAATTTCAACCGATGAGAACCCTCAACACTCTTATTGCCCTGTTGGAGAAAAGACTTGGTGTAACTGGCGCAAGTGGAGGCAGCTGGTGGTATTGCTTTCAAAAATTTCAAGCATCCTCCACCTTTAGATGATGAGGTACAAGAAATTTTAAAGCTTATTTATGATAAAGAAGTCAGAAGATTTATTGAAGCGCTGCTTGGGCAATTTGGCGCAGAATAATAACAAAAGCAATAATTCTTGTATTTGGAATTTGGCCCCCAAACATACTTTTTGTGGAAAAATATCATAAATATGGCTGCAAATATTTCTGCAATATTTCAATGAAGGATTTATGGCTATCTTGAAAATAATGCAAGTCATGGATCAAATAGAGATGCTCCAAGAATCAACCAGGCGGAAAAACACTCA
This sequence comes from Nemotelus pantherinus, assembly GCA_963978885.1. Lineage (NCBI taxonomy): Eukaryota > Metazoa > Arthropoda > Insecta > Diptera > Stratiomyidae > Nemotelus > Nemotelus pantherinus. The sequence goes on along the minus strand of OZ022265.1, from coordinate 45,597,448 downwards.
ACAGAGGCATCTAAAGAGGCCACAACTACTCGAAAGGAGAAAAATCTTTGGAAAGGAAGGAGTATGAGCAAGAGGAAGGTATATTGTATAAACCAAGCAACGCAAATTAAATTTCGATAAGATTTATTACAAAAAATAACCTTTTTCAAGTTGGCGTGCATGATTAAGAAAAATGTATTAATCCACTCGTTCTGAAATTTTAACACGGATGAAAAAATCGGCATTAAATTTTTTTGGTTATAACCGATTTCTTGGGGATAAACCTCGATTTTCGAAAAATCGCTGCCATTTTGTTATTTTTCAACCAAATTTTTTTGTGTTTAGTTCATCCCAAGGCCGCTTTGATGCTGATAAAAACTAGGTTTTTGTTTTTTTTCCCAGATTTTATTGAGGGCAGTTATCGTGCAAGCCTGGTTTTTTGGTATTATTTCAAAAAAAAATTTAGCAGACGACAGGGGGCCACAAAAACTTTTAACAATTTTTTTACATACAATAGTATAAGGCAAATAAAGTATATCAGCAAAGCTTCATTAAGATATATCTCTTTATTCAATTCAAAACTACATTTTTTTTTCAATTTGAAGGTGCTATGTCCCCTTAAGCTTAAATATGAAAAGCAGGAACAACTCCCGCTACTTTAGAATAAATATGCAATTGGAACGTAAAATATTAATGGTGATTGATAATATTGCATAGTATTGTTCTGTAAATAGCTGCAAATGACAGAAAACTTGTCATAAGATTATTTGGGAGAATGAATAGAACATTGAAAGAGAATGGAAAATACCATGAATTTAGGATGCATAGAAACCTGTCAAAGCTTAGCTCATTATAAACCATACGGTCGAATTGTTTACAACAAAGTCATTATCTGGCCACTTCGATGTCGTTTGACACTCACTGATATGATAAATATATTATGACACAAGACCGGCTTTATAATTCCATTGCAGAATATCTTTCAATTAATATTTAAGCTATTACAGCCATTAAACCACATTAAAGAAACTTAATAGCCAACTATTCTCAACATCCTCTTTCCGAAAATCATTACAGTACAAACAAACATCATTAAATTATCATAAATTCCACCGAGCAGAATGCTTCATCAAAGCAGTTATCTTTCCTAATTACCACCCACATTCAACCAAAAACAAACTCCTAGTTAATTTCCCTTGAGCCTCACTATACGTGCAACTTCTAGCTGGCAATGGGCATTATTACAAGACATCATTACTTCATACTAAATTAAACACAGCAGCATGAATACTCAGTTGAGTTCAGTTTCGTACTTCGTACTCGTACAGTCAAAAATAAAAATTTTATGACTTCCTCCCTCTCAGACCGGATCGTTCTCCATGTATCGGTACAAGCTTAACTATCTCCGGTTTCCTCATTATTATTACGTGAAGGAGTTTCGGTCGGTCTTGTTGAAATGAACGTGATGTTTCCACCCTCGCTCGGCTATTAAACCATTTTCCTAATAGTCTTTCTGCACGACATAAAGATATCAGTCGAAATGCCATCACTGACTCAGTTCGAGAACTCAACACACTGCAACATTGAGCGCAGCGCTACACGAAAATCAGCCAACTATGGACATGTAAGCGTTTCGGCAGTCATGTCTAGTATGTTTCTCATCTGATGAATAATGGAAATGTGTTAAGCTCCCATAAAACTTTTATTGCTGTCGTATATCTTTGCTGTTCGGTCGGTTTCCTATAAGTTATTGCCAGAATTTGTACCAGCTTTATTTGTCTTCTTCAGGCTGGCAGTCCTCGTGTTCCTGATCGTCATAGGACGTCGAAGGCCAACTAAAGTCACAACGATAAACTTTGCTCGTCCGCCGACTCACACTCAGCCTATTAATTTCTTAACCTGTCATCATGCTCAAGTGTCTTTTCCTACGGTCGCCTTGAACTTAGCCATCATCGTTCTATGTTGTGCAATCTGTCCCGATAACCGCTTTTAGGCACAGAGTCCTGGCCGGGTCGTTTCTCAAAAATTCTACCTGACGTTGCTCAGTGATTGGACTAGACTTCCTTAGTTCGACGGCTCAGTTCAGTTGACGACGGGCCTACAAAGACTTGTCCAATAACGGCTAACTATTAAAATATATTGTCCTTGAAGAAATGTTTTCCGATATGATTTATAGTTCCGTGAGTGGAAAAAGGAACAAGAGTTGGAGTAGGAGCATGTTACAGGTTCGAGTTGTCTCGCAGAAGTTTATTAAGCGAAGTGTAATATACTAGAAAGCACTCAGTAAGACAGATGGACTGCTATTGATAAATGTTTCGAGGGCACGCCCGGAAATCAATGATATATGACTTAAAACTTGTAATAAACGCCATCGGTGCCCAATGAACAATAAGTTACTTGCTAGAAAACAGAACACAAATTTAGATTAACAGGACTGGGAAAATCTAAGGAATAACAAAAGAAAAAAACTAAAACAATACGGGGTTTGTTCAAATTATTTGCTTTAATTTATTGTTCTTATACATTGACAGCCCTATATAACACCCGTATGGAAAGAACCGTAATCGATACGAAGAGAAATTGGATCGAAAGAAAACAAAATTACCTGAGAGTTGTTTTTTCCTTTAAGCAGCGCGTGATCTTTCCATTACTCTACTTATTGCAGTGAATGTTAATTTATTCGGCTCTTGTATTGAACCACGTTGGGCGCCAACAACAGCATACAGCATTCACGCAAGTTACGTATAAGTTCATGTCAGACATTCTAAATAAATATGACACCTTGTTGCAGAGCGTAACAAAACACCTGCAACAAGCAAACGGACAATAAACAATTGTCTATTCCCGTGGGATCTGCATCATCAGCTTAACTGATATGCTAGATCACTTAAGCGTTCCCACGAAACTGCAGACGCCTAGGTCAGCAGATAATAATGCATAAATAGATTATAAGTAGCTCATCCCAGTGAGTCTGATTGTAATCGTGTAAGGGTAAACTCTGCCCAAGTAAACATCTAAATTGTGAGATAAATTTAAAAGTATAATTCGTTCAAAGTTGTGTAAAACGAAGTTGTCGAGTTTTATTTTTTTATCTCCGTGATCAGGCCCCACCATAACTCGCACTATTGTGGTAAATCATTCAGTTTTTCTAGAATTTTTTGCGAACTATTATGGTGTATTTCAATTGTGTTGACCATTTTTCGTCCTTGGTCGTGAATGCATGTTTCTGTCGCCCATATTCTTAGATTTGGGTGAATTTCTATGATCCGCATAATTTTTGAGATTTTGCAATTAATTGTTCAAACGACATTTTTTTTATGTTCAAATAAATACTGAAACAAGCCACTCGTGCTTTCTGGAGCTCTAGGAAATATTGTGACTTTAACCCTAAAATTTTTTCCTCTAAAGATTTGCTTCCAGGAGTTTTTGGTGGAAAAGGAAAAAAAACTATTTTATTACTTCGGTGATGCAAGAGAAGAAACTGATTTATGTTCTGTAATGGGGGTTTTGTTCTATCTGTATGGAAAACAATTGCGATAACTGATTTCTTATTGTCAGAGGATTCTCAAAGCAAAAAAAATACTTTTATAGGTAGTAAAATGCGAAATTTTTTACACTCCAAATATCTATCTTGTTGAGTTAGTAGTTAAACAGTTTCAATGCCTTTAAGCAACCATGACATACTTTTCCTCAACTCTATAAGCTGCCGTCTAAAAGTCACTTCTTGCCTCTTTCGTGAGGAGTCTCCTCGAAAAATTGCTTCTATTTCTTACAAAGTGCGAACAGTTGTGAAAAAAAAGTCAATAGTAATGTTCCTAGAAATTTCCTATTAAACGGGAAATTTTGTGCAGAGGTTTGTATGAATATTTTAAGCTTCACTCAAACCTCTGCACAAACTCTTTCATTCGTAGGAAATATTCCTTTCTAGAGAAAATTTCTTTTCGAATAAAAGCTTGACTGGGCTAAGACTATCGACCATCCGCACTAACTTCAATAATATCTAGGTATATTTAGAAAATAATCGTTATAATAGAAAATAATCGAAACAAATTGTGTCAATTTTAGTGCAAAACTGTCTTATTTCTAACAAACTTCTTCCTATAACCCAGTCAATCTTTCTCGATGGTGAAAATACTTCATATTCTTTTGTACTCAACAAATTTCAAAGGTTTAAAGAAGTGCTTTGAAACTTATTGGTTTTGAGCATCCTGTATTATCTCGTTGGTTTGGTTGCCTTTCTTCTCTATAACGCTACTGCGAAGGTGCTCATTTTGATGAATTTCGCGGCTCAATCCCTGATGTAGCTCTACCGAAACGCAATACACGACCTATTAGTTGCGACCAATTGTCACATTACACCAGTCAATTCTTCTCCAAGAAGTCCTAAGATTTGTTCTTACCTAGAAAAGTTTGGTTGTGGAACAATTTAAAATCTACCATCTATATTATTTACCAGCATTCACAGCCCACACTAGTTCTAGCACCAATATAAAAAATAGAACTAAAGTGCTTCGCCTAATTGCTTTTGCATAATGGTTAAGAATCGTCTTGTATACTCTGGTTGGCTGAGCGGTATTCCGTTTCAGGTTAATTGAAACACGAGCTTTGAATTTGGTGAGAAGTTTATTCATTTGAGAATCGTGAACTTCATAAGCTACCAAATAAAAAAATTGGGCGTTTTTATAAAATCTTTCAGAGCATGCATGATGTCTACCACAGCTTGCATGATGTCTACCACTGCGATTCACACATTTTGAGTTTGCTTCAGATCGTTTTTTTTCGGACTTATGCTTGTCGAGCTATTCGATTTTACGCAACGAATCCGGATGTGGTAAACTGGTGCCAATCGTTATATTGATCTTGGCCAGATATCGGTTTTTTGTGCATAAATTCGGCAGAGTAGTGTTACAGAACAGCTGTGTACAGCCGCCACCACAACAGAAATTCTAGATTGACCTGCTACCCTAGCGTGACTTACGGTGCCAGCTAGTCGCCGATGTCGTTTGTAGGGTGAGGGGCAGGTCAAGCACTAGCCGGGTCACACACTCTGGACGCGGACCAACATAAAACGCATAAGAAGGACGGGAAGAAGGGAGTCCACTTCCAATTCATGGCTCCACTGAACTTAAATTGAAAGGATTTATAAATCCATTGCTATCCCAATTGCCTTTCCAAATAAAAAAACCAAAAGTTTATTGAAACAAAAATAAGCCCATATAATATAAAAATTCAAAACAAAATAAATCAATATACAAATAAACAACGATAAATTACTATTTTCTCTTAAAATTAATTAAAATATACAAAGAAAAACAAAGATAAAATAGTATTTAAACTAGAAAGCTAAAATTCTACTGATTTAAAATCAAATTGTAAATAAAATTCAAAGACTAAGAAAATATTAGCATAATAAAGAACAAAATACTTCTACTTACTAAGGGAATCCGGACGACGACGGTACCGTTTCCCTGGAACCACTGTGAAACTTAATTTTTGCGTTTGAATTAGTTCGGTAAAATACATAAACATATTATTACGCACAATGAAATTTATATTTCAAACGCAAACTTGCTTATCACAAATCAAAGCTATTGAGACTCAAAAATTTGAGAAATTGTTTTTAAGGCAGTTAGAAAAGACAAAATTATTAATGAGCACTAATGTAAATGCCGAAATTTGCGTTAGATTAAGGTTTTTCGTTCAGGTTTTTCTTTCATGATTATCAATTACTTCTTGCACGAAATCATGCCGAATCAATTGCATGTGCTTACTTATTGTTCATTGAGTCCAGTGTTCAATTTCGGGCACAAACATTATTGCAGGTTTTCACTAACAATTCACTTCAATTATTATATTCTGATGTTTGCATTTTTTTCATGGAATGAGTATTTTTCACGTTTTATATCCCTTTAGATGTGTTGGCAAAGGGAATGTTATCTAAAGATCGTATTTTGGCATCTTTGTAGATCACAAATTACCTGCCGATTTGCCTCTTCATCACTTGCTTTTTTCCTTATCTTCTCGCAGCGTTGAACGTTCTGCGTAGTCTTCACGTTGTTCAGCTTAAATCGCAGAAACCACCAGCAAAATTGAATTGCATCCGAGTGGAAAGGGAACCAATTTCAACAAAAAAGACCAATGCCTCGAGCAACAACCCAATCCACTTCACTGACTACCCAACGTCAATTTTCGTCTTATTTTGAATATGCATAGAAAGCCAATTAAGTTTACATCTGGGGACTGCTTGTAACGTGAGATCATTGATTTGTTTAAGATATTGTAAATGATATCCATACACAGCTGACTGGCATCTACATTTGCACTGAAGGCCAAATCACTTCACTATGCGGAATTGCCACAGTTAAATTCACATGATCCAATCAAGCCAATATGAGAACACCGAACAGCACAACCACAAATATGTAGGACTCGCTCGTCAAATGGATGAATCGAAATTAATTTTGTAATGATTAGTTGCACTTTTTGATTTTTTAACCCGGTTCAGCTCCTAACACGATGATACACTAATTTTATTTCACGCGCGTTTTTGCGGCCAAAAAATTGCAAATATCAAATCAAGATTTTGAAAGGAACGAGCGAAACGAATTGTCGCGTAAAGTACCCTTTCAGTAGCAGCGAAATAACATGCCGATATTGATAATAGATGGCATTATTTTGTGAGTCAAATGTGAGCACTATTCAAGTTTGAGGCCGGATGTAGGTGGTTGTCGAATATGTCTGCTCGAAAGTAATTCAAACGTAAATTATGCGAACTTGCTTTAATCTGTTCAACAATGATAAAAGAAAGATATTAAAGCTGTAAGTAAACAAATTTATTAAAAAGTCAAAGTAGATTTTAGCGTGACTGGAACGACAGATTAACTTAAAACGGCATTGAATTTGGAATTTCATCGAGAGTCTCAGTTTTTTGCATGACAATTGAAGCGTTGGTTTCTCAGCTAGAGAGTGAGGGAACAATTTTGAAAGTGTATGATACAAATCTATTGATCATTATTGCGATTATGTACTATAACAGGAATATATTGGTAATAAATATATTTGGGAATAAGTGACATTTTTTCTCTTATAAGATACTACAAGATTCTTATAAGAGGAAAACTGAGAGGACAGTTCTCATAATATCAGCCTTGTAGGTAATTAGTGTCCTACTAGTATTAAATGGGTAATTTATGAGAGCTATTTTAGCCTTATAAAAATGTTTCAATTTTTATAATGAGACTAATAAAGCTCTTATTGTTTTACTTTTACAATGCTTATAAGTGTACACAATTACTTTTGTGAAGGTGTAATTGTGAGATCAAAAGTATTTTTATAAAAGTTAATATTTCAAACGTACAAGAGTCGCTAGAAAAAGAGAAATAATATCACGTAGTCCAGATACTCAATTTTCAAAAAAAGGTTAATATAAGATTATAATTTTTACAAAAAGTTTAATATAAGATTATAATTATTCTCATATGGATATAAATTTACCTTGTCATTACATAACACCTTTAAAAGCTTTAAAGTCTCACACTGAGAGTGTTATGCAAGTCAGCTGAAATCTCCTTACAAATGCTTTGCTGTGGAGAGTCTCAAGTGGATTAGTAGAATCTCAAGTGGCTTAGCAGAGTCTTGTAAGACATTCCAACAGCTGAATTCTGGAGAGTATGTTGGTTGGGATCTCAGTTGATCTTTTCACTCCCTAACTATACAACAAATGTCTGAACACGATTGATTATTGTACTCTATTAGTAGCGGATGCATTTTCATATACATATAGTCCCAAACAACAGAAACAAGAAATCTATGTCGGCATCAAAACGCACATTTAGTTACACTTGAAAAGTTTCCGTATTTTGTCATCTAATTAAGTGTCCAGATTGTTTACATACAATTCAGCATACCAATGTATCAAAATTAATTATATAGTAATATTTAAAATTTTACCTGTCGCACAGACTAGAGGTGCACTTTCTTTACCTCGCACACATTTTGTGTTGACGGATCAATCATCTATGTTTGCAAACTTTTATAGTTTTCAGTGATTATTGGTCAGTTCAGCTTGTTATACGTAGTATTAAAAGGGACACATTTGTAGCACATCTACCACCGGCATTTCAATAGGGAATAAATACACGCAAGACAGAGGACATATAATAAAAGTTCAAAATAACAGCAATAAAGATCTTCAACTAGCCATCACTTATTGCATATAATCTGTGGAGCAATAAAGGCAAACAACAATAAAATACCGACTCAAAAATATTCGATTTATCGTGCCTAAACTATTCACTGTACTGGGACTCTTTGCAAAAAATTAATTTCCGAGATTTTGTTGTGAAAGTCGAATACTTTTCTATCCATCTATTTGTTTCTATATTTTTCAATCTACTAAAAAATACTTAGGTACATGAACAAATCTTGTGTTTAATAGGGATACATTTGTAGCAAGTGTACGACCGACATTTCAATAGCGAGCAAATATACGCCAGGCAGAAGACATAATAAAAGTTCGAAGTAACAGCAATAATGATATTCAACTAGCCATCATTAATTGTATAGGATCCGTAAACAATAAATAAATATCGACACCGAAATATTCGATTTGCATAACAGCATTGAGGGATGATCGCCGCACATATTTCAAGATATATACGTATACACCTACCATAGTAGGTGCAATAATGTTTCCCCATCACAAAAATAATGCAGCAAATTGACGCGAACACACAATAAAACGTTACACATTTTCACTTTCAACTGGCAACCACTTTAACCGACAAACATTACTTCCTTCGCTGAATGAAAAGGGATGCGGTCCATTGAAAAGCTGCGAAATAATACTTAGCATTTTCAATTTTTGGTTTGCGCCTTCGATCTCGTTCATTAGAAGATAGTACTTCTCGGCCAGCAAATTGTTCGCTGACGAATTAAAACGCTCTTTTTGTATGGGATTTGACGTTGAATTCGCTCTGCGAAGAGTATAGTACTAGGCTTAAGGGCGAACTCCTATATCCCACACAATTTGAACACATCATCCAAAATCCCCTTCGAATTCAGCCAAAACTCCAAAATGCGACTGCAATGCGACACCAGAAAAAAATATCTCCGCAATCTTCTTTCCCCCTCCAAAAAGGCCAAACGTCATCGGTCCCAATCTTCACCCAACCATCTCACCCAGCTGATTATGCCGTTGCCGCCATCCGACCGACTTGTCCTGCCTCTTGATTATTCCGTTCGAGCATGAAAGCAAGGCAATTCAAATGCAATTCGGCGTCGATGATGAATCAGGGCAATTGCATTTCAACTGCATTGCCTTGTTGTTGTTTTAAAAAAGTATTAAACTCGTTTCGCCGAAAATTCATATATCTTTATATATATATGTATATATATATAAAGAAGATATATATATATATATATATATATATATATATATATATATATATATATATATATATATATATATATGTATATATATATATATCTATATATATATATATATATATATATATATATATATATATATATATATATATATATATTTATATATATATACATATGTATATATATATATATATATATATATATATATATATATATATATATATATATATATATAAGGATTAAGGGAGATAATCTCTGGAGTAGGTCCATGACTTGCTAGAATTCAGATATCCTAAACCTTTTGGCGGCGGCGAGCGTTTTAGTGAATTTTGAGGTACTCCTATATTTCCAAGCAGCATAAATTTTTGTTAAAACAAATGTTTGGAAATGAAAACTTATTATGTTTAAAGCTTGCCTATGTTAAAAAGTTGGAAATTTTGAGCCGTGTGTGGGTGCAGCGTGCCTAAAAGTAGGCAAGGATTTTTTTTCAAATTTTGATTTGTCATTACTTAACGCAGCCACTCCAAAAATTCAAATGAAATTCGATAGCTCAATAACAGTACTCATCAAGCATGGAAATAAAATTCGCAGGCAATGGCAAAGAACTCGGTGCCAACACCTTAAGGCTTACCTTAATGAGCTGAATAATCAGATCCGTTTCACTTTACGCGCTCTGCGTAATGACCAATGGAACAAACTCCTGTCAACTCAGGAACCTGGTTCTCGCAAACTGTGGCAGCTTCATAAGCTATTAAAAACCAAATCGAGAACGGTTCCCCCATTGCAGCGCGACGATGGATTAATTGCCTATTCCGAGAAAGAAAAAGCGGATCTTATAGCCTCTAAATTCCATGAAGCACATACACTTACGCTACACTCTCAAAACTATGACTTTTCCGATATAGTCAGCAACGAAATCTCCAATCTGAATGTCCAGCCAATTGATTTCCACCCAAATTCCTGCTGTGGACCTTCCGAAATTCGTTCTATCTTTTAAACTTTAAAATTAAAATCCTCCTCTGGTATTGACGGACTGCCCAATATTATACTCAAGAATCTCCCTAGAAAGGCAATTGTCATGCTTTCTTATATCTTCAACATCTGCCTAAAATATGGACACTTTCCTTCGGCCTGGAAAAATGCGTCCGTTGTTCCAATATTAAAGCCTGGTAAAAATCCTAAGCACCCTAAGAGCTATCGCCCAATAAGCTTACTGCCGTCATTAAGCAAACTATTTGAGAAAATTATACTCTCCAGAATCCGATTATCCATTGAGTCGTCCGCAACAATACCTGATTTTTAATTCGGATTTCAACCCAAGCTTTCGACAACGCATCAACTGTGTAGAGTAGTGAAATATGTGCAAAATAGCTTCAGTCACAATAGATCTACAGGCTTAGTTGCATTAGACATCGAGAAAGCATTCGACACTGTTTGGCATGACGGACTTATATATAAGCTTATAAAATCTTCTGTTCCTATTTACTTGTGCAAGATTATCCAATCCTTTCTTTCGGCCAGGACCTTCTCAGTTAAATCCAAAGCCTTCTCCGATAAATACGTAATACCAGCCGGAGTTCCTCAGGGGTCAGTCTCAAGCCCCACTCTCTACAACATTTATATGTCCGACTTAGAAAAAACACCCCATTGCCACATCGCCATGTACGCAGACGACACTGCCATATTTGCTAGTGGGCACAGTCCAGATGTGATAATTAACACCCTGCAACAACAGCTTTCAATTATTAATAATTTCTTCATCAAATGGAAAATAAAAATTAATTCGGACAAGATTCAGGCAACATACTTCACTAAAAAGCGAGCATTAAGACACTTGCCGAATCCCCAGGTAAATATCTTGGGATCCACCATTTCTTGGGAAAAAGACATTAAATATCTTGGCATCCAACTCGATCAGAAACTTACTTTCCACGCCCATGTCGAAGCAATAAAGTCGAAAGTTTTGAAGAGCATTTACTACTCTTATCCGCTTATTAACAGGAAATCCAGGCTCTCAACTGCGAACAAACTGCTGGTTTTTAAGTGTGCAATGCAGCCAATCATTCTCTATGGGTGCCCTGTATGGAGTAACTGTGCAATATCACATATCAAAAGTCTACAAATATTACAAAACAAATGTTTAAAAATTATTCTTAACAAACCCTTTTATTACTCAACTAATCGGCTGCACGCTTGTGCAAAGCTCAAGAAAGTACTGGATATCTCTAAACATTTGACCCAAACATTTTTCAATAAATGTGCAACATCCAATAATTCTCTGGTTGCATCTCTGATCGTTCATTTGTAACTACAGCTACTGTATACGCAATTGGCTTAAGTCATGAATCTTAGTTTTTAAATTTTATTTTATTTAGGTTAAGCACAACATTAGGTTTTAAGCTTGTTTTTCGTATATTACTATACTAAGAAAACTTTTTGAAAAAAAAGCTAATTTAAAATCAAATTTAGAAGTAAAGACTTTGTCTAAACACTAACCTTAAGATATTGTACCACACAACACATAAACTAATTCAATAAAGTTATTATTATTATTATTATTATTGTCATTACTTCTGACAAAAACATTGGATCATCGTGAAAATTGCAGAGCGTACTGATGTTGACTAAAATTTAACACACATGGATTTTCAAGATATTGCGGGTAGCCCTGTAGCTACGGCAAACTCCTGAAAAAAAATCCTTCAAATCATTGACCCTCCTCAAAAATTTTTGATTTTTGACAAAAAATTCAAATCATTGATAAATTTTGACCTTTGTTCATCATGTCCAGTAAAAATTTTTTAAATGCCGATTTGCACAAGAACGGCAACCCATCACCAAATTACCTCTATTTTCAGCACTCGAAAGTTCTGTTCACGAGAACTGACGACCGGATTATCCGATCATAATGAAATTCACAGGACATGTTTGCATTAGCTAGGACCAGGTCTGATAAAAGTGATTTTGAAATGCGGACAACCCTGCGGCAGTGGTACCATCTTGAAAAATCACTGAGAAAAAAACCGGTTTTTGGCCTATAACTGATTTTTATCTCATAAATCTTGCAAATTTGCTCAACAAAATACAGCTTTTTTCCCTATAACTTGCGGTCCAGTGCAGAAATCAAAACGAAGTTCATGCAGTAAATGAACCTTAATGTGAACTAAATGCCGTAGGAATTTCGTACAAAAATCATGAAAGGGCTGCCAGCTATGATCATTTTTGTAATTTTGTGGAATTTCTTTACTGAGCGATTATGTCATTAGATTTGCAAATGAGAATGATCCTGCAATGAAAATTAACAAAAAATATTAACGCTTTAAAAATTTGAAAAGCTTTGAGGGTGGTTACCCTAAAATTCTTTTCATCCGTATAACTTCCAGCGCAGTGATTCAATCGAAACGAAATTTACTGGTTGGGCTCAACTTAACGTGAAGCAGATTTGGTATATATTTTGCTTTGCTGCTAACACAGGGATACCAGCATTGGCCATTTTCGTAAATATTGCACCAACAGATGCTTCAAATTACGTACTCATATGCAAAGCATTTGCGATAAAAATAAGAAACCAATTTTTAAATTTTCCGAGTTTTGAACATTTTTTGGATGGCAGCCTCAAACAACGTGTAACCGCTGAAACTTTCGATGAAATCCTCCGATGAGAACGAAATTCAAAGGATAAGTTGATTTAAGTATGAGCTTGTTAAGGTAAACTTATTGCTGCTTCGTTGGGAAAGTGTTGCCAGCACTGAATATTTTCATCATTTGTGTTATAGTTGAGTTTTGTTGCTTTGGATAAGGAATGGTTGATATGATTCTACAAAAAAGTGTTTTACGTCTTTCCACATTTTTTATCGCTCAAAGAATATTTCTTCGAAAATTAGTTTTCTAGCGGTTCTGATGCGCTAGTTTTTTTTTAATTGAGTGCAATGGAATTCGAACTGCACCGCTTTTATGTTTTGATTTTGTTGTTAATTTGATTTCAATTTGAAGTGACGGCAAACAGCTGTCCGTAACAGTAGGTGGCATACAGGCTGCTTATAATTTTTTCATCGATATAAAAGCTTGTTTATGTTTGACTGTATGTTTTTTTTATTTCATATATAAAAGGTCAGTTAGGTTTAGGTATTGTCATTGCAAATCTGCTTTCTATTTGCGTAGGCCTCTGATAATGATTTGTCGCTGCTTTTCTTCTGGCAAATGGTTCGAGTGGTGCTAATGAAGATGACGTTTATTGTCTTTTCTTCTTACCGTTGCATCAAAATACTCCATCTAATCGAATTTGTCTTGGTAAAATTTTATTGAAATTTCATTTTATAGATCCTTTTTTAAGACAGAGTTCTACGGTTAATTCTACGGTTAATTCATATTGTTTGAGAGAACTATTACATAATGTCAATATACTTGCACAATCACAAATACACATATAGCAAACGTCTCTTCTTCATTTTACCACTAATATTACTATAATTTTTGAGTACGCCGGAAGAATGCTAAGGTGTATCGTTAGAAATATACATATAAGGCCGTGAAACTTCAAAAAAGTTCGGAATGAATTTCTCGCTTTAAATGGAATATGATCTATGAATTTTCATGGAAAATTACAATGATAATAATTTCAGGAAATCTTCTCCAGTTCCACTTCACCGACCATAATTGCAGTCTTTTTTACTTCAATATCGATAAATACTCATAAGTTGGTATTAACTTTGTCGCATTAACATTAAAATTCATACATTTGCAGAGCTGCTACCCCATTACTCGCAGGGCATCCGCTTCCGGTGCAAACAATCTCGTATGAAAAACAGAAACCTGTTAACGAATAATAAATTTGGAACAAAAGCTCAGCCGAGTGCGCGATTCAATGTAATGACCATCATTTTCATTTCCTGTCGTTCGAGTCAATTGAATTAAAATTAACAGAACATTCGAAATCTCGCACGTCCTTCGTCAAAAGCGAACAAACTGCAATGTTACACTCAGCAGTTTCTCTTTCTCCCCCTATTTTTACTCTCAACTAGTTTACCGATCGATATGGCCTCACCATCACGTGGACAAAGTGCCTCGCCCAGACTGGATGTCATAATTCTTTTAATATATGCATTTCCAGTTTTTCCATGTTACTTTCGCATTTCATTCAATAACTATACGGTTGCTTCTGCAGTTGTCGCGAGCTTAATTTTATCATTTATTAAATTTCATGCAATTAGTTCTGATTGGATCAAGGGATTTCACGGACCACAGGATGAATGGCTTTTACAGAAAGTGGTTTCTATCATTAAAACTCGTGATGACCGAAAGCTATGTTTTTGTTTATGCGAACAGGATGTTAATTATGTGATAAAACTATTTGTATAACGATTTTGTTTAATTGGAAAAAGCCTTAGGGACTATGCGAATTTCGAACAACGTTTCTAACAAGGTGACATTGTTTCATTATTGGCTATTAGTTTTGTATTTAGTGTCAAAATGTAAAGATGAAAACCGTTTGTTTTTCAGCCTGGCTTCGGCAAACAGTTAGAAATATATTTACCAGCATTAAAAAATACTGTCTTCATTAGATAGGTCGACAATAAAAATAAGTTTCGTTTTGTAGGTCAGTGCTTTTATGATAGACTTTTAAACAATTCGCTCATGTAGAAAATAAAATGATGCTAGTATAATCTGAAAAAGCATATGAGATACATTTTTAGGGACAAACGAGAGAGCTTGTGTGTATAATTTTAATATTAACGAATCGAGTGTTAATGTACAAATTTAAATGTTTTTAAAACTCAGTAGCGACGTGATGGTTTTTTCTTTTATTTATTACCTACCTGCTTTTGCAATCAAATTATTCCCATAAATATTAATAAACTGTCATCTTTCATCACGCTGAGAGCATTTCCTCATAAATATCCAATGAACGTGACTAACAATTCTAAATTAAGACTGTCAACATCTTTTTTCTATCAAGAATCGGGTCGAGTTCCGTGCAGCTTACCTTTCTTTTTCTCCTTCTTGAAGAACTCACAAGATCCATAATTTATATTACGCAACGTTTGCAATAATTTATAAACTAACATTCCTCTTCGAATAATTTAAATTCCATGTGAAAGATCATGAATATCCATTGGAAATTATCAAGAACAGCAACGTCACTGCCATCGTTGTTGTTCCTTTACTCGGGCCATAAGCAATTAACAAAGGAGCGTATGAAAATTTACATTCTTCAAAATCTTTTGTTATGCTAGTCGAACCCTGGTCGACGCCTCTTGACTCCCGTTGTTGTAGAGCAACAGAATCCAATCGAATTTGATTAACGGACGCAGGTACCATCTTTCATCTACTTATTTCAAGCACTACTTATGCTGTCCATCTCGACAAGTCCTGGCAAACGACCTCGGCAATTTCCTTCTTGCCTGCAACAACAGCAATATTTTCTATCAGCAAAATTAACATTTCCATTTCTACTAGATCTGTAGCGAGTAAACCCACACTAGGCTGCCAGCCTGGCGCAACAGAGCTATATTATGAAATCGTCCTTATCCTAGATGAAAGGATTCACTGCGTCTTCACTTTGATTTTGAGTGTTGGAACAGAAAACAGAAAAGATGAATGGGGTTTCGGTGGGCGCACGATGACGACATGAATGGAAAGACGGGACAACGATTTCGCTTCTGCCGGCAAAGACGGTAAGGCAACGAGAATGTGATATTGTAAATTAAAACGATGAGAAGAACAATTCAATTTCGCACTTTGCATTCTTAATCGGAAGAGAAGGTCCGCTAGAAATATTCGCGCGTACGAAAAATGTGCTCGAGTTGAGACGATGACGATGCCAGGACGGACGAATTCGAAGATATTGCTTCATGGCATTGTCAGGACACACAATGCATTCTGTACGAAACAGAGACTGAAAGGATTTGAAGACGAAAGGATTGTTCTCAGTCAGAAATTGACTTGAAAGACGAATTGGAAGACGAAGCGTTAAGAGAAAGTGCACAAGAATGATGAGATTGTCTTTGAAAAACTATTATCATCTTTTACTAATAATGGTATTATCTCAGAGTTTTCTTCACGTACCTATGATTTATTGACACTGCTTGTTGCTTGATGTTGGATGAAAATTGTTATCGACAACGTTGCTGGTATTGAATTTATTTTGACAGAACTAGAAAGTTAAGATCAAAGAGTATTGCTCGACAATGAAGCTGCTTTTGATGATGTTTTTGAAACGAGTCTGTGAGAAATACATGAAATTATACTTCACTAGATGTGTTTACAAATAGCTAAATTGAACAGCAAACAACAATACTAGGCAAATTATAGATTTTGTCTTGATTGTTTGTTATATAAATTTTCTAAGCCGACGGTAGAAAATTTCGAAGGTGGAAAGGGTGATAGATTTAGGGAAAAATGTTTCATGCTTTGTAGAACCCACACTGGGCGCAGCTTTTGTAATCGATTTAGATTTGAAAACTGACTCAATTCAGGTTAGAATGATGTTCAAATGTATTTTGAATTTGATTTGAGGATAAACGCTCATAAATACAACACTTATAAATACAACACTATAAATACACGCTCATAAATACAACACTTATAGAAGGTCAACACCCATTCACGGGGAGCGAGAAGCCACAAGAAGAGAGGCATAGCCCCAATGGCAATACAATTGGGTTGGCTTATTTCGATTGCACACATATTCAGTAGAAAATGAAACATACAAAAGATAAATTCAATTAATATAAATCATAGTTTAATCATCAAAAAAAAGGAATAAATCAAAAAATTAGCATAGCATCACCCAAATTAAAACAGTTATCACAATATTCAATAAACTCAACAACAACAAAATTAATAAAGTCATATAAATTAAAAAAAAAACAGATGTTTCAGAAAAAGGAGGATAAACTGAAAAAGCACTTAACCGGATTCCGGGGCAATGACCGACCGTTGATCGAACGCATATCTGTTTATATATATATATATATATATATATATATATATATATATATATATATATATATATATATATACAGTAGTAAAATATTACTTTTATTAGTTAGACCTTTTTTCACTCGATTGATATCAGTTCAAAAACTATTGGGAAAATATGTAAAAGTTTTATAAGTAAATTTCATATTTGTTCAACCTAAAAATAACAACTACTGGGCGGTCCAAGAAGCAATAATATTATTGATTGTATTGGAAATGATAATAAAGAGCGTCTGATACGCATTAAAGTATAAATGACAAAACACGTACACATTCTAACGAATGCAAAAACTACGTAGCAAAAGATTCATTTTGGTAAGAGTATGGTCAAATGGCAAAGAATAAAGTTCGATTCATGTAATCGTCAGACTAAACGCAGTCTTTAAACATATTCTTCAGTTTCTCCAAAACAACCTTAACTATGTGCCCAGTAAAATTGTTCAAACATTGCCGCTGTGATACTCCTTTTGCATAGCATAGTCCAACTAGCGCAGGTTAATATAAAGTCGTCAGAAAAACGATTTTCTGCCGCAAACCGATTTCCTAAAAAAAAAACAAAAAGAAATAAAAACAAAAAAAAAACAAAAATTAAGAAATATATTTCTGAGGCAATTTTTATCGTTCATTGTGTTTTTTTTTTAAACGTTTCCGCTATCCATAATCTCGAGCGATGCTTTCTCTGCCAATGTAACATTGCTGGGCATGACACAACAATAAATTTATATGCACAGCTTCTAAACCACAAACACGCGTCACCAGTTAAAAATGTCACCAATTTCGTGAACGATTCTCAACTGATGAGCCTTTTTTTGTTTAAAAAAATAATTTTAATCAAATATTTTTTTATTAGTTTTGTTCTCGCTGACTTTGAAATGTGCACATGCAAGTGGTTCGCAACATTTGTGGGGATGACCCAGATCCTGAGGTCTCATTCAGTCGGTAAAAGAGATAAAAAGAAAATGAAGAAAACTAACTGAAATCAAATTAAAAATACCTAATCTACTTCTTACCTGAATATCATTACGTATTTCCAAAAATATCTGTGGCTTTAAAAATAGGTAATGATTCCTGTAACGAAATTAAAGCCTATCGCAAAACCTAATCACCATGTCTTCCTAAAATTAACAGTTTACTGCCACTTGAAAAGAAGATAATAAGCTTTAATGACTAACTTGCATCTCAAACCATGATTCACTTTGAATCCTTAGAAAGCTTACAGATTACTTAACCTTCAGAAATAGGAAGTTTAAAACTAAAAACCTAATAATTATTGTATCCAACTAATAATACCAGCAACTTTGCTAGAAGACAATAATTTTAAAGCTGCTTCTGAATCCTATGCTAATCATTGCGTCCTCCCAATGATAATGCACAAGCAATAATACTTTTTAAACTAAACTTCCTATTATGTCTTCCCAAAGCTCTGAAATCAGCTTAGCTCCGGAAAAAGCTCCTAATGTGAAATCAGCATTACATCTTTTCAACTGCTATTTATTCATGCTCACTATGAAAGGAGACAAAAATGTTAGTACCACGAACTTAATCTAAAAACTTTAGAAAAATATTACAAAGCCAAAGTAATATTACAAAGCCAAGAAAGTTTCAAACTAATATAAAGACTTGATATAACCTTACAAACCCCTAACTGAAGCAACTAAGTGAAATAAAAATATATTAGTAATCTAAACCCGTAGAATTGGAAGATCTTTGATGCTGCCAATGCTGAAGGCATTCTGACAGACTGGTGGAGAATGTCTTCGAAGCTGTCTGGTAACAAGGGATATTTGATCCCATAAATATTTCGCCAATAAAGCAGGTAGTGCTAGTGCTAAATTTATGTATCTGGGTTGCACGTTCAATTACAAAGTGTCTACGCTTCCAATGCGCCATAAGAGACCTAAGCCAAAAAACTCACCGATAAGAACGAATTTTCACTCCATTTTTCTCCATAAACATTAATAACACTGGACGATTGTTTAAGTTTGATCGCGTGTAAACACTTCAATTGCTTTGTTTCCCCGAAAACAATCATGGATTAAACATAAATAAACGTGAATTTATCAAGTGCCCGCACAATCGATACTAATTATTATAGTCATTCATCTCAGTAAGAACTATCTTCCCAATCGATCACCTCCCTTCGATGGCGCAAACAGTCAGTCTTATGCTGCCTCCTCACTTTGGGCCATCATCAGCCACTGCAATGGTCACAATAATGGCCACCATCACAATATTGCCTCCACACACTGCGCCACTATATCAGTGCTGCCATATTAGGAATTTTAACCCTAGATTTAGGGATATTTTAAAGATTTCAGGGGACAAACAGGGGAAAAAATATTCAGGGTTTTGTTTAGGGTGTTCTGAAATTTGATAATGCATTTTTCCGGAACGGATGTTTCGATAAATAATAATTTCGAAATACGTCATGTCCACCTTATTCTGATATAAAAAAATATAAAATATCAATCTTCCATCATACCAATAAGCGGATATTGGTGATGTTAATTCATAATAATAAAGAAATAAAAATGTCAAGTACTACTTTCAAACAAAACAGAGAAGAAGAAATATAAATAAATAAATAAAATTGATATTTCTACCTTACCGATTGACGACAGAGGCTGCGATTGCCGTACCCTATATCTCTATCTATTCAGCTGAGTGACCGATTCACTTTTTCGTAGGTACTATTTACAATACGCTGTCGTCAAATCCATGGTGGGGTCATTTAACCGCCCTCGCTCTATCATTGTTTGATGTGTATTGCATTTAACACGGGGATATCCCAAAATATCGGTATAAGTCATATTCGTTTCTCCGAGCTCGCTTATTAATTAATCTTCTGATGAAATATGCCCATGGTACTGTCTAACTGTCTCTCGCGACTCTGTCGATAATAAACCTTTCGGGAGTATTTTTTTCTGAGTGAAAACTTAACGCACCCAGGAAAAAATTAGTCCCAAAAGATTAGGATGAGTGGGGGAAAGTTTCACCTCACCTTAAAAAAGTTTGCTTCATGTGACGAAAGTCTTACACATATAAAAATTTTTATTTAAATAACCTGGTTTTTGAGAATCCCGCAAAATTTCCTGGAAATGACGTCACTATGGCTACTTAAGGTATTTTCAGGGATAAATAAGAATTGTCTGGGGTAAGCCGCAGCGCCTACCTGGCAGCACTGCACTATATGGGTCAGTCAGGATTTTTCGGTTGCGCAAGATAGCCCGCTTGGATGCACTGAAAGAAAAATCTTGGTAAAATCAACAATTTTCCTTAGTTGTTTTTGCGTCAACTACGGGCTATAGTTAAAACAACCATAAAAAAATAGTTGATTACTTTTATGCACTATGACGCGTGGTTGATAAACAACGTCCGTGGTGCAAAAAAAGTAAGCAACCACAAACAATGGTATTCCAACAATATACATAGTACGAAATAGTAAATGACTATAGTATGTAGGGTGGAATTATGTTTGTTGAATTTAACAATTGTAGAGTGATTCGCTTACTATGAAAATTGTTGATAATTCAATATTTTGTAGTGTTAAATGAATCGATGCTCATTTTCCTATTTTAACAGAGTAGAAAGAACCTTTTTCCGTAGTTGATTCGACAAATTTGAATGCACTGTTGCATTACTAAAAATAATAGTTAAATCAACCACAACTTTTTCTTTCAGTGTGCGCTCACTGCTACGGCGCTGCACTGCATCGTAATGCGTGTCATGCACATACATATATTAACTGCATAAAAAGCGTCATACAACGTAATATAAAGGCTTCACAGCATAACATGAATATGAATTATATCGAACAGCAAACCGAACACAATTTTGCCATGTAGCATATGAAACTTCTATGATAGAATAAGAGTATGAGTATGAGGAGTACGAAAAATCAATAGTTTTCCTTCGTTGTTTTTGCATCAACTAGGGCTATAGTTAAAACAACCATAAGAAAATGGTTGATTACTTTTATGCACCATGACGCGTGGTTGATAAACAAAAAAAAATTTCATTCGGAGCATGAAAAACGTCCAAATGTTGAAACCATTCTACTTTGCGTAGAATAATTCCAAAGACGTTGCTCACTGAATTACGTTTGTTGAAATCAACTATTGCAAAGTAGTTTAAGTACCATAAAAACTGTTGATAATTCGAAACGTTGAAGTTTTGAGTGAATTGATGAATATTTTTCTATTGATCAACTATTTTTCGTGGTTATGAAACAATTAAAACAGTTGATTTCATGAACGTTGCGATATTTTTTGTATAACCAGAGTCAACTACTTTTATATCGTTAAATTAACTATATTAACATAGTAAAAATAACTATTTTCCGTAGTTCATTTAACGATTTTGAATGAATCGTTGCAATACTATTAAAAATAGTTGAACCAACCAAGAGTTTTTCTTTCAGTGTGTGTGTGAAAAACCGCTCCGAAAGCCATCCTCGGCCATCGCCATTTCCATGCTTCGCCACTGTCGGCAACAGCAAGCCATCGCCCGTCTACACAATGGGCCATATAATGGCCCACGCACATGGGCCACATGACAGCCCACAGTGTGGAGGCGACATTAGCTTTCGTAGAACCGATATTAAGGACCATCGTGCACTCCGAAATAAATTCGATAAAACGGCTTACAATCCACTTTCACAGCACAAATCAAGAAAATTCAATAACATCTTTCTTTGCAACGACTGCAACGCTAAGACTTATCACAAACCATCTTCTGGACAACCATCAAAATCACATTCCCCCGATCGCAATTTTTCTTACAATTCCATTGGCATATACTTTGGTTTTTTTGCACATTCGAACTTTATTCAATAATAAAATTAATTTAACAACTAAGAAAACTGATCCTAAATAGTAAAGTTAAAAAAGGATTTCCTCATAAGCTTCGCACTAAGAAATAACATCTTCAACCTAATATTTTATTTTGCACTATATACCGTTGTGAGCCTCAGACAACCATTTCAGACACAAAAATTCTCGTTATGATTATAATCAGCTTGGAAGAAATTAATTATAAACATTCGTAAGCAACCATTCATTTTCAGCCCATTCAACCCTTTCTTTTCATAGTCTTCCCATTCTTTTCATACTTACAATTCAATGAAAACTGGAATTCATCCCCAACTGCGGCACTCTGCTTAATCAAGGCAATTCCACTGTCCTGTCCGCTTCGAACCTCAAATTCCATTCACGACATTTTTTCCTTTGCCGTCAATACCATTTCCAACTAACTACTTACCTTCCTAGCCAACCAACAACCTACTATGTATGCGTCACCATTAATTCCTACAGTAGGATAGACAATAACCGAAAGAATAAAAGAGAGACGAAGTAAAACCCCAAAAGCATTCTTCAACCTCGATAATACCGTTGTTTTCGTATCAAAGCAAAAAAACGAACTCTGCTCTTTTTTTCTTTTCCAAAAGTGTTTTTCCTTCAAATTTGAGTTGAACAGACTCAAAGAATTCCTGGGCGAAAAAATTAAATACCTCGAACAATGGTATTGTTTTCTACTCCTTTCCCCGGGTTTTCAACCAAACCGACACCAAGCGAGTTGCCACACCATTTTCCATCCCGCTAACGATTTCACTGTGCTAATAAGTTGAAATAAGTTTCCATTTATTGCATTAACAAAAGGACTTGTGACTGAAGGTAGGTTGGGAAAACAAGTTAAGAAAATATGGAAGAAAAAATTTATAAAATGAAATGAAGTTTTGCATATAGGAATTTCTACAAAAAAAAATTATAACGAAACGGAAGTGAAAAAAAATAAACGAATTCTGTTTTGAAGATGTTTGCTATTGTTAAGCTTGCTACTGCTTGCTTTTTTCAACTTTCGAATGGAATTGACGTAGAAGTTTGAGAAGAGGAGAGATGAAAACGACTAGAAAATGACAGGATTTAATTTGTTTTCAAGGAATACTTTTTTCTGGCGATGAAATTTGAAAAGGATTTAAAAGTTTTTGAAATGCAAATGGTCATGATTGTATCAAGAAAATGTTTTTATTGAACCCAGTCGAGACGGTCGTACTGTGGATGCTGTCAGTGTTTGTTAAAGATGGGGGTTTGTGGTGCTTGAAGTTTGAACAATTTTTGCTTTAGATATTTTAGAAGATAAAACGAGATATTCTTGTTTGCGCTGGAAAAATGGCGTTGGCAAAGGCTTTCAAAGCTTAACAGCGCCTCATTGCCGATGGAAAAATTTATTGGAGGAGGCCAGGACCCGCCGCCGGTTGTAGCGAGGATAATCACGATGATTCTAGAAAAATAAAAACTTTGGTTCAATTCATTTATTTTCACAAATTAAACTTTTATTTTTATTTTGATTCTGGCGTCTAGTGGAAGTTATTTGAGGTAATATTGAATACACACGCAATAGTTTTTGAAACTAATTAACACAAACTTGGTTTCAAAGAATTACTCAAGCCTGTACAAGATACAGCTATAAACTTGTAGACATAGTCTGCATATGCGAAAGCAACATGGAATCCACAACCTGTCGAAATAAAAGTGTAATTTACAAATGTTATCGAAAAACAGGCCAATCTTAGAAAAAATTGGCAGGCAAATTGGTAATATAAATAGAAAATATCAGACAAAGAATCAGATATAGTGGAGAAAGAAAAATGAATTAAGTGGAAAAATTTAATGAAGAGCTAGCCAAGCTTAAACTAACAAATGTGAATCTAGACTATCTTTACAATGCTTTTTAAATACGGTGCTTCAAATACTGATTATTCAATAAGGAAAATTTACGGCACTGATCTTAGTATCGTGGCTTTGCTATTTCCGCTGAGCAACAAATTTTTACAACAATCTTTGGTAAATGCTTTCAAAGAGTACAGTCAAAAAACATGAGCGGCGCAGCTGAAAACTCCACCATCATGAAAAGTGGCATTTTAAAAAATGGCCAATAAAAAGTTACTACTACCAATAGCATCAGAAACCAGAAAAAAGACTCTCATACTCGAGAAAAGCACTCCTGAAAACAGGCAGCCGAAGAAAGCAAGGAGCTCGGATAGGCCCTTGAAATATCCTCAGCCCAAAAAATACTGACAACACTTCTTTAGCGGAACCTTACAAGATATGTATAAAGACGGCGGTCATGCCGAAAGATTTCCCCAAAATAATTTACCGACGGACTCCACACGGTCAACGAAATGGGTAAGGTGCCGAATAGTCTTGGTAAGAGGATGCTTGTAGATTTAGAATGAATCATCGGCCCTCATTTTCTTCGCATCAATTACAAAGTTGGTTCCATATCACTCAGTTGCGTGGACAGCTCAACCGTTGAGTAGAGACGAGTAGAGACGAGTAGAGACTCCAATAATAAAGCCACGAGGCAACCCCGACATATGGGCCACGGAGGAATCCCTAATTACCAACCGCAAGATCTTTGTTGGGTATATTCATAATTGAGGGGCCTGGCAACGTATTAAATTCTGTCGTTTCAAAAAATGACCTAAAGGTAAAATCCTGTAGAGCATTAATTAGAGAAAGCAAAGATAAAAGCGCTATGCTAGTTACTTACTTACACAATGCCAGGGTTCAGTATCCTGAATAACTGGATGGGCGGCAATATTAGCTACCAATTGAAGTTGTTGTTAAGTTAAGTTGTTCATCAAAAAGTCAGGTGGAAAGATGCCAAGTACAAAAAAATAATAAGCTAGTCTGAACTAAAGGAGAAGAACCCCCGGACTAAACGAGTAGACGAAGACACTAACTAGCATAAACATTCACTTTCTTTTTATCTCAGACAACACCAACAGAGACACAATGACTGTTCAAGTACCATTGAAGGAGAAATGGTAGAGGCGAGATTTATCTTGATTTACCTTCCAGGGGTTGAAAATCAGATCAAAGGATGACATCAAGGAACTAAAGAAGACGTGAAAGCTCTTGACAAACACATAACATGTTCACATTATATTTATTAAAAACTGGCGTGAAAAAGATGAAGAACAGGTAACCGATTGCGCACGGACTAGAATCGCTATCAAAATGACACTGAAGTTAAAGTGAAATCGAAAAATAAGATCAACAGAATAAAACTCAAATCCTACGAGAAAAAGGTCAAAAACAAATCATACTGCGGTGGTTGTGAACAAAAAGTTTTCAGCATCTTGAAAAAAGCGACTGCCAAAAACTCACTTGGAGTTTCTCAAACCCCAAAAACAGTCAGGATGCAAAAAAAATATGTCCCACGGCATATAGGACGCCTTGAATCACTAGCTGAAGGGCTGTCGAACACCTTTGGGAGCACACTTTAAATGGTGCCTTGGACAAAATGACTAAAAATGTTAAGGCCGAGGAAGAAGACGCAGATATAGATAACGCAATCACACAAAAAAAGCGCACGCAAATAATCTTTTTCTAACTCTCTCAATCAACAAGACCAGATGGTATCATCCTTGCTTTGCTAAAAAAAAGCAAACAGAAATAAAAAACCATCCTCGTACACATTTTATTGCGGGCTTGAATTTCAGCTACATACCGGAATTATGGGCACTGGCATGGCTGGTAGCCATCCTCAAGCGCAACAACTCGACCATCCATAATCATACACGATAGTTAGCCTCCACATCCTCTATGGTGATCGACATAAAGATTATGCCTAATGGTACTACCAACAAAAATAAAGGCTTAACTGTTCTCAGCTATTGCCACGATTGGATTCCCTGAAATCCGGAATACAAAAGAGCTCCAATGAAACAATACAATTATGCGCGGAAGGGCACTTACCCATAAAGCCTTAAAAAACTAAAATAGTAACATTCACCAGGATAGGAGATCTAGAAATAATTGGCTTAGAGACGCATCGCAGCAATCGGTACAATATATAGGGATCCACCTGGATAGAAAATTCACTTAGATCAGTGGTCTAAAGAAAACGACACTGGATGAACACTGAACGACAAAAAATACGCTGACCTAATTGGGGACTACCTCGAAGGCAGACACTCTGAGCATGCAAATAAATGGTGAGATCGATCTCTTAACATTAAAGGCTCCGCCACATAGAAAGCGGTCTGTCGCAGCAGAAAGCGATATCTGACCAATGCGGTCAGACGATCTGGTTGTATGATCTGGTTGTATCAGAATGTGGTATACCGAATTCAGTCAGTCTCTGTCGCGGCGACAAGCGATCCAGTTGTACGAAATTGCAGTTTTTTCTAGTGACCGCCTAAAAATCAGTGACCGCCTAAAAATCAGTGAGCAGGCTGAATTATTCATCGAAAGGTATCGTGGCCAATGTGGCGTCCCCATACCGCAGATCGCCGACCTCTTTCTATGTGAGCGAGGCTTTAGTAAAATGTTAATAGTTTAGTTGGGGTGCCTAGCACATACTGTTGGTATAATCCTATTTACTTGTATGTATTCACGGACATGACGTATCCTTATGCTCCGTTGTCTACGTGTCAGGCGTTGCTGTGACTAGGAAGCTATCTTTTATTTATTTACCTTGCAGCATCGCAAGGAATGTAAACATACAATTTTGAACGGTACACTTTCGCAAAGTAGTTTTGCGTACTACAAAGATCACATGTTACGCCAGCAGCAGGGCTCTTTTGTCTATGTGGTTGACCGCATTGATCGGATTTCTTGATAAATACTTTTGTATCTGTAGCTCCACGGATTTAATAGTCTGAATATGTTTAACAGGAAAATAGCGGCATTTTTATTTTTCATAACGAAATTGATGAAATTGTTATTGTCATTTTTTTTATGTTTTAATATTTAGCATTGTGAAATGCATATTTTTGGCAATATCAATAATTTAATCAATTTTAATATGTACTTCCTTCACTTAGGAGACGTTCTTTGATTTTGCTATTTTTGTATAACTCGTCTCGTATGTCACTTAAGTTTTTCAAAAATGTTCAAATAATCTTCCAGAGACTCATCATTTTGCGGTGTTCAAGTGAAAAATTGAATCCTTTCGAAAGCTCGGCAAGAAATATCTGTATAATAAATTTATCAAAGAAGCTTCATCTAACTCAACACGAAAAGATTTTTATCTGTCAAGAGATGCTGATCCCATACAAATGGATCAGCATCTCTTGACGCACGGAGAAAACTGGTAAATTAGATGTTTCAACTGTGTCGCCACCATCATTGATGTTTCCATACAAGGTGATTGAATTGGAGTGACAAATTCTCCCATTTTAGAAGGATTTTTCTTTCCTTTACTTCTCCTCAATGATTCTCTCTCGACATTACTATGGATAAAAAGGGTAAGCACTTGTCACCATGCTATGGTTAAATAAATACACACTATGGCTTTACTACATGCTTTTTTTACTCATACTTTATTGTATGACGACTGTATGACAGCTTATCCTACAGTGCATAGTACAATTGTGTTATTTTTTAACAGAGTTACTTCACAAAATAGTAAATTATTATATAAAAATCAGGAAGGCTCACTTTCCGAGCTATGGATGAGTCATGCTGGCAATACCTTAACGATCTTTAAGAAATATGTATTGTAGTAAACTTCTAAAAAGTTAAACAAAGCCCTTAAAAATATTAAGCATTTAATGGAAATACGAGAGAACCAGATTTTTTGGCTGTCAGCCATCAGGTTTAAAGTACGGCTAATCAAAATTGGCTAATTAAATAAATACTGAATAAAATGCGATAACTGATGAATCTGCACTTTGTTTGACTGTAGAGACTGTCTCTGTAGAGGATTTCGTCAAAGCTCTGGAGTCACTAGTAATAAACGCTGTTGGTGTGATTGCAGTAGTTGTAATGGATTAAAGTAGATAGTATGTGGTCGGTCCCACCATAAATTGGCCTAACTATGAAATAATAAAGAAAATGAAATGAAATCATTTTTGTTTTTTAATATAATCCCCACTAATACTGACACTTCTAACATCTGTGAGCTAACATTTCTAAGCCTTTATGAAAATAAGCACAATTTTTGTCTTCAAAATGACTGAAGACAACCTCCTGCAACTCCTCATCGCTTGAAAATTTTCTTCCTCTTAAGTCCCGCTTTAAATTTGGAAATAAATAATAATCAGACGAGGCCATGTCTGGACTATAAGGTAGGTGTTCCAGCCTCATGAATCCACTTTGATGAACTGCATCCTTCGAAACACCGGCGGTATGAACGGAGGCATTGTCGTGACGTAACAGAACGCCTTTAGACAGTTTGTCTCTGCGATTCTCCTTTATCATGCCTCACAGTTTATATATTAATCAAGCGATTTATTTGCCGTTGACAACTATGTGGCGTTCTTTGAAATCCACCATCAAAATGACTTGGAAATCCCAAAAGATTATGCACTTAACTTTTTTGGTAGATTTTGGCTCGTTTGCCTTTCTTAGTGACCTTTCACGCCTATAACGCGATTTTATTGACTCGCACTTGCTTTTTGGATCATAATACAAGACCATAGTTTCATCACCAGTCATACTGTTCGGTTTTTTTCGACACAAATCCAAAAACTCGCAATCACAGCGAACTCTTTCCTGTCTCTGCACAGCTGAAAGAAGTTGCGGGATCTTTCTTGCACTGACTTTTTATGTAAAGATGTTTATAGATTGCATGATGGACGATACTTTTCGAAAGCCCAAATTTAGCTGCAATTTTCCTAATCCTCAAACAACGGTCACTCAAAACCTCTTCCTCGATTAGGGCAATAGTTTCAAGAGTGAGCACTTCCACCGGTCGACCATCGACGGTTTCTCTGCCGAGGCGAAACTCTTTCACCCAATTTTTTACTGTGTCGTAAGAAGGGGAACACTCTGTGTATACGCCAACTAATCGTTCTTTTATTTGGGCGGGGGATAAGCCTTCTTTAAACAAAAACTTTATGATGCTTCGATACTCGGTTTTCGACATTTGGAAAAAATCCGCGACTCTTGTTATTCAAACCACTGCTAAACTGAGACTACGCTCTTCAAGTCAATGAGTGTTCGTGCGCAAAGGATATGATAAACGAACTATTCTCTGCATGTATCGACATTTCGCGTAGAAATATATCAGGCCAGTTCATTATGGGACCGACCTCGTATGTCGCAGTTTTTAGCTAAGTAAGACCAATTTTATTTCCGAACACTACAAAATTACACTTTAGAATTAAATTAACTTGAACATTGAATCACCATTTGTTGCATATTTCTTTAAAAAAAAACCAATGTTTTTTGCTTCAAAAAATGCGAATAAAATACATACATATGAACATGATTTTCAAATCAATAAAAATACATAAAATGCATTTCACCCATTCGCGAAACTCATCTTTTTCAATCGATCGTACGCAATTCGAAACTACCCATAGCATTCTATCGCTCATGCAAACATTCATGCATCAGTGATATTCATTAAAAAGCCTTCTCTGGCTCTCAATTCCAGCTTTTTCTTTGTTATATACATATTTTCCTATAACTTTCAACTGACTAATAGATATGTAGCTCTATGCTGGACCCACTTATTCATTCACCTCTCACAGAAAATATTTAAAAAAAATATAAAACACGAATTTCATAACTCTTGATTCAATAGCACTTGCATATGACAGTAAAGCCGCGATTATTTAAAAGCGAACTATTTCCCGAAAAACACGAAATGCATACAAACAGAAATATACGACTTTCGGCTTTTGAGAAATAATACCATGGACCCGTAAACCGCTTCAGACTACTCGCTTTAGATTAAATACCTTACTTAAAATTTCGCAGGATGATGCACTTGACAAAGCCGAGAAGGAGGCACTTCACATGCTTCGGTTGGTTTTAATTAATTTTATTTTCGCTCAAAGCAAGCTCATCTGAAATACCTAACCAATAAACGTACGGATGGACGAATGAATGAATGGTCAGTGGAACTTGTCTGGCTTCTGTGAAAATCGTGAAATTTTTCCAAAGCAATTAAAGAAATAAAATAAAAAAAGCAGGACCTGTGCATGTGCACCAGTGCCGACCTAGCTTTGCTGATACTGGCGGCGTTGATGTTGAAGTGGAAAGGGATGAATAGGGTGAACGAGCGTGCAGTCAAGCTCTACAGCCACTTCCACTTTTAGTTGTGTGATGAATTTCCACTGGGGCTGATTTTGGTGTATAAACCCTAAAGTCACCTTTTCCATAGAGTTCGTTGATTGTAATTCAGTATGAAGTAGAGCCCATAAGTTGAAAAACTCAGCTGAAGAGCATTTATTCTGCAGCAATCCATCTTATCCTTTTTAGACCAAAATCAACACATCCACCCTAGCCGCATTTATCGCTATTCGTGACGGAAGACGCTGTATCTGCTATGCATTCATTAGCACCATGATGAATGAATTCCTTCTTCCCGTCCACGAACTACGCCAAGATAATTAAGAATTCACGGTGGCCTAAAATATTTGGGAATCGATAAGTTACATAGGTAATTAACATTTCCCTCTTTCGTTCTGTGCTAGTGAATATTCCATGAATCCATTCCTTTCTATTACCACCAACTTCCGGTTGATTTTTACAACTGCTTGTTCGACTTGCCTGTGCATTCCTTATCGCTCTACTAGCTTCGTGATTTCCGTTGTAAACTACTACCTGTTCTGCCAATTCATGAACTGATAAATTATAAAAGGAACATGCAAATGGAATTAATTGCGTGAACATGAACACCATGACCACAAACCGCTTGAGCCTCTCAGAAGTCAGAAACTGAGCAAATCTTTCAACGGATCAGCTTGACGAAAACGAGGATCAAGCAACTTTCTTCCATTGAAAAATAGGTGGGTGTGGCAAGGAAAAACGTTACAGCTAGCCGTAGTCGAGTTAAGGAGTTCTTTTAATTTCCGTGTCGCGACGGAAATGTATCAAGCAATTATCGCCCGACCTTGCTTGGGCGTATCTTATAAATTAAAAAAGAGGGTCTGGGTAGTTTGAGGATGGTGTAACGGTTTTGTGTTTATCGTGACATTTTACAGCTAATATATATTTTTGTGACACATTTATGTCGAAACTTTTTACCTAGCGTGTACTGAGGTGAAAACTATCCTATTGATTCCAAGAAAGATTATCTTTGCGTTTGTATTGAGTGTCTCAGAGCGGATAACAGGGATAGAAAATGTAAATTAGTTTAGAAATTTTCGATTTATTTGGAAAGTTCAAGCTATGTTTCAGGTCTTCAAAAAAAAACGTTCATTCTTGTAGTACTTATAGAGACCTTAATATTCAAAAATTCCTTGAGCTAACTTGAGATTAGTGACATATTCAACCAGCTTTTTTGAAGGATCCGTAATGAAGTCGAAAAGAATAGAATTCAAGCTCTTTAGAAGTGTGACTAAATCCGCGCCTGTTTCTTTTCCACCTTTAAATAATTTTACCGAATGAGAGTGTAATCGGCTAAAATGCTTTGCTTAAAGTTAAGTTACGCAATGGTTACCATATAAGCATTCCAAGATTTCACATCATAAAAGCCCTCGATAGCATTTTTAAAGGCTGATTGTAATTTAGAATGATAAATACCTTTTCTTCTGGAGCTGGTTAGGATCTTTTTATAAGCAAATAATATCCCTTGAAATTTAAATCCAAAAACTGACTCATTATCAGCCAAACTGTTTCGGGTCAAATAGTTACTTTTAAGCGCCACATATATGCTAAAGAACTCTTGTCGCTTTCATTAAGTGAAAGATCTCAAGCATTTTGCATAGCAGCCTTATACTCTTTGATGAAGGTGATATCTGCAAGAATTCTGACAAGTTTTTTAAATGCGCCTGTTTATGTGCGTTTAAGAACAATGAGTATGCAAGGTTTTCTTCTTGGTGTTAAGCCATGAAATTACACAAAGCTAGAAATTTTCACAACGTACTTATTAGCACTACTAAACATCTACTTCTTAATAAGACCAATGTACACTGATAAAAATTCACATGGCGCCCAGAACTATGTCACATAGCGCATTATTTATGGTCCCATACGCTATGTACATAGTATTCTGAGCTATGCAATATGGCTCCCAGCGCCATAATGTCAGAATCTGCATAGCGCGTGGTCCTATGTAACATGGCGCAGCATTTAAGGTCCCACACGCTATGTGCATAGTACCCTGAGCTATGCAGTATGGCTCCCAGCGCCATAATTAGATAGCGCAGAAATTATGGCCCCACACGCTATATTACATAGTACCATGAGCCATGTAATATGGCTTCAGTTGTCATACCGATTCGGATGAGTTGAGGTAAGTGCTTTGTTTTGAAGTCGAGCTTCTATTTTACTGTAATAAAACAAATCTCTTCAATTTGCAATCTAACCCAAGGACATACGGGAGGCTAGTGAAAAAATTAGCTTAAGCAAGAATCTAGCTGACAATCTATTTCTCATGCACGCCATGTACTATAGTACCTGGTGTGGAGGACTATAGTAGATGGCGTGGAGGACTAGAGTACATGGCGTGGAGGATTATAGTACATGGCGTGGAGGGCTATAAGCATAGCGCTTGCTCCTATGTACTTTTCGCCATGTGCTATGGCGTGTGGCGCTATATTTTATCACAATCCCGAAATCGACTATTTATGTTGTCTGGCGCTATGTGTTTTTTAAGTGTACTAAGTACGGACCGGAATTTTTGGACTAACATATTGTGGAATGCCTATACAGATGGTTAAGTCGGATGTAGCTTCCTTTAACAAGACTTTGAGAGAACGGAAGGTTGCACTTTCATTGGAACATTATTTTCAAATATTTCTCAAAAGTTAATCAATGATAAAAGCAAACGGAATAATCACTTTGAAAAAACAGGCAGCAACGTAAAGCCAACTAGCAACCAAACATCACTAAGAGCAGCTGCTGGTGACAGCGAGGAAAAAGCCACATCTAGAGAAATTCTTCAAGCACTTGGATATTTTCTGTCCAAATTAATTTCCACCCAACCTCACTGTTCATTTTTTGATTAAACTGAAAAGCTTAAGGCTTCAGCTTTGTTGCAGCTATTAAATAAAAAGTTTAAAATGGTCAATTATATATGCAGCACTATTTTTACAGACAGGCAATTTTTTTGTCAAAAGATAATGATTTTGTGATAAATTGGTTTAGTCAACTCAAAATCTTCCCTCTCTGAATCTCCGAAAACCAAGATCTTTACGTTACAAACAAATATGCTTGCTAAATATTATGCTCAAAATTGATTATTTATAATTGTGCAAAAACAGAGTAGTTATAATAATACTTGGAAAAATCCCGGGAAACTTCCATGCCTCCACTAGAAATAAATCCATTAGCACATGCTTTAGTATGACAGATCACTAGATCTTCTAGGCAAGCATGGTCACCCACAATCGATTGTAGAAACGATGCTGCACAACGAAGATAGCTGGCACAAAGTCTCAACATATCTAGAGAAAATACTGCGCACAAGCTGTGGTAAATTCTGAAGTAACTAGGCACCAATAGACGAAAAAGCACGACCGGGTTGAAGTAATGCGAAAGTGCATCCCGACCGGGACCTTCGTGACCTGTAGATGGCCTTTTTTAGTTAGTAAAAATTTTGCATAACTCGTAGTATATCGTTTGAAGATTTTTTTAGCCATCTCCAACGAAAAAATAAGCAGCCAACCATTATACTGCTGACACTAGATCTCTTTGATTTGCCGGATCTTTACTTAGCTGGCTGACTTGCTAACTTCGCAATCGAACACAATTGGTAAAATTTCAAGGACGTTTGTCGAACAATATTTCTACTACCTCGCGTGTACCACAAGGTAGCCATCTTGGCCCACTTCTTTTTAACATATTTATTTGCGACCTATCTGACGTCCTAGCGAACATACGTCATCTACTTTAAGCAGACGATCTCAAAGTTTAACACACCATTAAATCTAAATCCTATGCATTTTTTCTCCAATCTAAACTCAATTCACTTGATCATTGGTGCAATGAAAGCAAGCTTGCTCTCTCAACATTTCTAAGTGCCAGGCAATTATTTTTTTTCCAGAAAATGCACGGTCTCATATAACACGTACTTCCTTGGCAATAATTTGTCAGCTCGAGTTGATAACGTTGTTGACCTTGATGTTATCTTGGATGAGAAACTCCGCTTCACCTTCAATCAGGATAAAAATACTTTCCCGTGCAAACAAACAGCTAGGCTTCATCAATGAATTTCGTAGCCTGTGGCTCACAAGATCTTTATACATCTCACTTGTACGTCCTATTCTCGAATATGCTTCCATTTGCTGGAATCCGTCTTTTGAAACCCACAGCAAGAGACTCGAGTCCATACAAAAGCAATTCTTACTTTTCGCCTCGAGAGAACTATACAACCCTTAAGATTTTAGTACCTTTTGCTCCTTAGGAGTTTCGAATGAGTCATCTAAACTTATTGACACTTGCATCTAGAAGAAACATGATTACGATCTACTACAAATTCGACGTCATTAAAAGCGTTATAAGAGTTGAATTCCTGAACAGTAAAATGGTGATAAATATTCCGGTAAAGAACACCAAATCCACTCGTTATATAATATCCAAATTCCACTACGTACGCAGCTAACGAGCCTATAAATAGATGCTGTAGGATATTCCACAGCATAAGTATTCCGAATTTTCCAGCGATATCTAAATTATCCTTCAAATTCATCTCTTTTCCAAGCCATTCGCACCCCCTAATCTTAAGCTATATGTCAATGTTTTATTTATTTTTTATTTATTAATTATTATTCATTTATTTGTTACTTATTTAATTTTTCGTTTTTTTATATAATGTATGTAAACACTATTTCTCAATTTTACTTTGCATTGTTTATATAGTTTAAACCTTGCTTGATTAATAAATAAAATTAAAAAAATTAATGCAAATAAGAGTATTTACTTATATATCCTGCTTAAATATGCTTGCTAAGCAAGCATATTATAATTTCCCGACAAAATGCATTTTTTGGATAGTAGCCCTTCTTAGTTACAAAAGGCTACCACTAGGCTCAGAAAGTGCCACGATAGATAATTGTATCCAGGAAGGGGGTTTCATAATCCTCTGCTGTTTATCGCATACACAACAATAGGGAAGTCATAGGGAGTCATAGGCCACATCTCACTTCTTGAAGAATGGCTAGCGAAATGGAGAATCAGAATGAACGAAACCAAATGCATACACGTTACCTTCACATTGTTAAAACTGACTTGTCCTCAAGTATATTTAAACAATGTACCTATACCTCAAAGTAACGAAGTAAAGTATCTCGGAATGCACCTTGATAGGAGGCTCACCTGGAAACGGCACATTGAAGCTAAAAATCAACAACTGAAGCTCAAATTCATAAACCTCAAATGGATGCTCAATAGCAGGTCAAAACTTTCTCTCGGCTCTAAAGTGCTCGTCTATAAGTCTGTCTTAAAGCCAATCTGGACATATGGCTTACAAATATGGGGTGCAGCCCGCCCTTCAAACATCAATATCATCCAGAGGACCCAATCAAAAATACTTCGATCTATCACCGGAGCCCCGTGTCACCGCCAATCTCCATAAAGACCTGCGAATCGAGACGATTTCAGAAGAAATTAAGAACCGTAGTGGAAAATATATTGCAGCCCTCGCTCATCACTCCAACAAGCTGGCAAAAAAAATACTAACTCATCGTAAATTTCAGCGATTGAAAAGAACTGACCCGTTGGACCTCCCATCTTTAACGTAGAAAAAACAGCCTGCGTAGCCAATTTCTTTGCTTTTCAAACTCTTTTAAACATTGAACACTGTAATTCTATAACACAGATCATAGCTTTGCTCTTTGCTGTGTGACTCTATGTCAATAAAGTAACTTGGGTCCAAAATGTTCACGTCTTCAACTGTGAGGAGTGCACATCACTTGTTTTAGCATGTAAGATTTTAAAACTAACTGAAGCTTCTTATATGAAGGAAACAGTTTAATAAAGGTATTATTTAAAAAAAAACAAATAGGGAAGTTTCAGTCTGAACTAGCTTTTCAAAGATGAGCCGTGGGTGCCAGTTGTTTACCCAATTTTGCATCTCAAACCACCGAGAGAGGTTCAGTAGTATCTCGTGGGCTTACTCTTTAAGCGCAATCTTCCAAATTACTCACTGCTACCACCGAAAAAATAGCATGAACACAATTGTTTTTAGCGCGTTCATTTCACTAACTGCTAAGGATTCTGCCTCGTTTTCATTGGTGCACCATGTTCTCTCAGAACTAAACTCACACGTTACTATCCAAAATATAATCTTGATTGGTCACGACTATGTTCAGAAAAATATATACGTTTGCCCAACCAGATATAAAGACAAGACTCTGTTCCGCTAATGCTCAAAAGCTGAATATTGAGAATATTTCTTCTACCAGTACACCTAGACCAAAACACTCTTAAGCTCTAATTACAAGTCTAACGAAAAATAATTTTTTTTTCCGAGGAGAAAAAAAGTGATTTGTTATGCGAAAAAACCGAAGATTTTCGTTCAGCGACAAAACTAGAAGACCAAAATTTCAAAACGTCAACCAATTTCCTTAGACTTTATTGTGAAGAAGAGGAATGCTTGAACTTTATTATGAAGAAGGGTCAGTAGAACGCTAGCTGCCAGTGGTCCTTGGGTCGAATTCAGGCACACCAGACTTTATGTTGAGTTAGCTGTGCTTCAATGCAGTGACGTAAAGGCTCATACACTTGAGGCTGATGAAAGGTATTGTCTTCAAACTACGATTGCTAGAACTAGAAAACGGCTGTAGTTACCAAATACCCTCCATTTCTGGATCTCCATTCTACTTTCATTCACAATATTTTAAAATAAAGGAACAGATACATGTAGCTATAAGCTTGAGTGGAATTAATCACTCTACACTAGTATGCATTGATTATTAGAGTGTGAATGAAGTTTTCTAACAGCTTCAACCCCTAGACCTGACCAAAGGTTGCCGTGGAATTACTTTACTTTACATTTAGCTAGACACCTTACTATGGCGTCCCATTTCAAACATTTTGGTATCTCAATAAAATGGAAATAGAAAACTATCAATCACTGAGTGGTTCTCATATTGACCTTGCATCTGC
Source organism: Nemotelus pantherinus (assembly GCA_963978885.1). NCBI lineage: Eukaryota > Metazoa > Arthropoda > Insecta > Diptera > Stratiomyidae > Nemotelus > Nemotelus pantherinus. Next base: position 45,560,090 of record OZ022265.1, on the reverse strand, counting down.
AACCAAGATAAATTATCGCAATAGCCAAACACCTCTTCGACTTCAGCAGCTTTCAGGGACAGTAAGCAAGAACGAATAAGAGCTGATACGAAACCAGAAGCTACATCAACAGCCAACAAATTGATTGCTTCATCTATCCTTGACCATCTGATTGTTATCCTGATTGCAGTCATACTATCACACACTCCGCTGATGCATCTCACCATTGTCCGTTTCCACACCTGTTCAATTAGTCACAAAGCCCCACTTTATTGTAGATAAAAATGAATTGGTGCCAGTAGTTTCAGTGCAAAGACTAACGAACCGTCCGCGTTCTGTTTGCGTCCAAATTGAAGCGGATATTGTACGAAAGCAAAGTGGGAACGTGTAAATTTTCGTAAAAAAGTTTCACTGTAAACTGCATTCAAACCAATAGCAATTGAACACTACACCCAGTAATCCACCCATTGTTGCCGCCAACGCCAGCATTGCCTCATATCTATGATGCATGAAGCATTTCGATGTACATATTTCGTCGAAAGTACCTTCTCTACTGTCACACATTTGAACACATTCCCATAGATCCTGCTAGTGGATGTATTTCACCGGAGAAGTGGATTTTTTTTACCTAGGTGAGAAGACCCAGCATGTGAAATTCGGTTAAATTGTCGAAATTGTTATTACTTTTTCTAAACTACATCCTCCTTCTCAGTTATCTCCAGGGCAATATAAACACGCAATGCTTTAATAAATCAATTTAGCCTTTAATTTATCGTGAGCTCGATCAGTCTTCGTTTCCTAGTGATTCTGGAAAATTAGAAAGTTTTCCAGATACCATCCTCTGCACTATTCTGCGCTGGACTCCAAATATCCTTGCAAGCACATAAGTACGTACATATGTCGGTGAGTACTTGTATGCTTTGCAGATCCACTTGATCAGACAATGCATAGTGGAAAACAACATGTCAACATAACTTCGACCAATTTTCCAATTCACTGAAACAACCCGGTAAGTTTGCAAACGGAAAACTACGAGATATATTGAACGGACGTTTAATGGAGCTGCTTGAACGAAGCTGATTTAAGCCATAGCGAACTAGAAAATAAAACAGAATAATGTACTGTATGGACTTTTTACATTTGTCCGGTGTTCAGACTTGTTTTTGAAGGGGTTTTTTTCTACCTTCGTGAAAATGTTTGTTTTATTATGTATCTAGTTCCGGGAAAGCAATTTAGTCGGTACTTAGTATATGGCGGCAGGAAGAAAATAGAAGAAAGTTGTCCAATTATTTGAAATTAGAGAGAGACATATCGAAGTTTACCTTGAAATCACTATTTTCTTGTCGTTTGATTTATTTTATTTTATTTATTTATATGCCAAACAAGGCATGATACAATATATATAATACAAGAAATAAAATAGAACATAAAAGTATTTCAAGTTTATGTTTACTTGTATTTAGGCGAATTAGGGTGGGAAATAAATAGGTTAAGAAGTTAATAGGGCCTTTTTCAAATTATTTTTACTGAATTTTTACTGAATTCGTTTCGCCGAAAATTCATATTTCTTTTATATATATATATATATATATATATATATATATATATATATATATATATATATATATATATATATATAATATATATATATATATATATATATATATATATATATATATATATATATAATATATACAGTGGCTCACAAAAGTCAACATACAGCATGTAAAAACACGAATATGGTACAGTGGAATAAGAGAGAATGCAATGAAAACGTAAAAGTAGCTTTATTGCCACTAAAAATAAGTTTCATAACATAACAATAAAGAAAATCCGAACACAGAAAGAAATAAGCCATGAAAACTAAGAAAATTCATGCATCGAAAGTCAGCATACACTACGAGCCATGTATCGAAAAGATGGAGAATGACCAAAAAACGTGAGCTCAATACTTTGTAGGTCCCCACCAGCCTTAATAACAGCTTCTTAATGCCTTCGCATCGAACGAACGAGATTTCCGGTAATTTCGGGTGGAATATTCAGGTACACAGCAGGGCAGATTTCAGGGTATCTTTGCTAGTAATAGTTGCTCTTACGGCTGGCTCACGAATTCTGCGATCCAATTCCTCTCATAAATGCTCTATAGGGTTTAAATCGAGAGACTGAGGCGGACTGTGAAGCTGATGAGGGACGTTATACAGCAACCATTCCTTGACACTTCTAGCTGTATGTTTTGGATCATTGTCCTGCTGAAAGATCCAACCTGGCTGAGGCCTAATTTCTGCACAGAAGGTATCAAATCACCTCGCAATATGTTCAAATACGTGTATTGATCCATAGTACCATCAATAAAATGTAATTACCCCACACCAGCGGCCGGCATACAGCCCCATACGAGGACTGACCCTCCATCGTGTTTCACTGTAGGGCGCAAATTCTTCTTTGCCAATGCTTAGTTCCGCTTCCTCCTCACGTATCCGCGCCTGTCAGAGCCATAAATATTATACTTGCTCTCATCACTAAACAGAACTTGATTCCAAAAATGTTCGTCCTCATTAAGATGCAGGCGAGCGAAGTCAAGCCTCTTCTTTTCATTAACTGGAGAAATGAAAGGTTTTCTGCGCGGAACTCTACCGTTATAACCCTGATTTCGCAAAACTCTACGTATTGTTTCTGGACTCACTTGCTTCTCTGTTGCGTTTACAAGTGCAGTGGCCATTACCGGAACACTTTTTTGTGGTTCCTTACTTATTTTCCGTAACAAGTCTTCCTCATCTCTCTTACTTAAGGATTTCGGTCTACCTGTTCGTTGTTTATTTTGTATTCTCCCTTCCCTTTCCGCTTTCCGTATGATCGTTTGCACCGTTGCCCAACTTCTTCCAACTATTTTAGCAATTTCGCCATACGAATTCCCTTCCGCTCGTTCACTAAGGACGATTTTTCGCACTTCCATGCTCGTTTCCTTCCGTATACGCTTTTTAAGCATTAAAGGCACTCAAATCACTTTAGTTTGATCGAATTGCAATGTACTAATGTTTATCTTTGTATATTAACACGGTAGGAAACTTTATCGCAGTATGACTCATCGCTTAGACTGATTCTTTTGAATTTTCTGTGGTGTATGCTGACTTTTGTTTCCTCACTTTCAGCGGAATTTCTTGTTATTTACTATGTATATGTGTATATATATGTATGTTCTCATTAATTCTGTGTAAAATAGATTACAATGTCTCTGATACTCCTTTTAAATTCGTTTTTCACCCGTCTTTTCATTTTTTTTCTACCTAAATGTTGCCAATTTTGCGTTTTTAAGCGGTGTATGCTGACTTTTGTGAGCAACTGTATATATATATATATATATATATATATATATATATATATATATATATATATATATATATATATATATATATATATATAATATATATATATATATATATATATATATATATATAATATATATATATATATATATATATATATATATATATATATATATATCAGCAAAATGATTAAGGGAAATAATCTCTGGAGTGGTCAATCCGATTGAGCTGAAATTTTCGGAGGACATAGATGTATATAGTGGGTAGGTCCATGACTTGCTGTATCTTTAATCCTTTGGTGGTGGCGGGCATTTTAGTGAAATTTCAAGCACTCCTATATTTCCAAGCGGTGTAAATTTTTGTTAAAAAAAGTATTGGGAATGAAAACTTATTTTGTGCTAAGCTTGTCTATGATAAAGAATTGGAAATTTTGAGCCGTGTTTGAGTGCTGAGTGCCTAAAAGTAGGCAAGGCTTTTTATGGAAATTTTAATTTGACAAAACGTCTGACAAAAACATTAGATCATCGTGAAAATTGCAGAGCATGTTCATGTTGATCAAAACTTAACACATATGAATTTTCAAGACAGTGCGGGTAACCCTGGCATGCTCCCTACGGCAGGCTGGCAGGCTCTTGAAAAAAAATTCTTCAAATCAATGACCCTCCTGAAAAATTTTGGCTTTTTGACAAAAACTTCAAATCATTGATATATTTTAACCGTTATCCATCATGTCAAACCAACATTTTTAAAATTCCGGCTTGCACAAGAACTGCAGCCCATCACCAAATTACCTCTATTTTCAGCACTCGAAACTTCTGTTCACGAGAACTGATGATCGGCTTATCCGAGCATAATGAAATTCACAAGACATATTGGTATTAACTAGGACCAGGTCTGATAGAAGTGCTTTTGAAATGCAGACAACACTGTGGCAGTGGTACCATCTTGAAAAATCACTGAGAAAAAAAACTGCTTTTTGGCCTATAACTTCCGATTCAGCTGTCAGATTTCAACAAAATTCACACAATATTTGGACCTTACTCCAGACAATTTTCGATCAAAATTTGGTCGAAAAATTAGGATAGAGTTGCCAGCTATAGTGATTTTTGTCTCCTAAATCTTGCAAATTTCCTCAGCAAAATAAAGCTTTTTCCCCTATAACTTCCGGTCCAGTCATGAATACAAAACGTAGTTCGTGCAGTAAACGGGCCTTAATGAAAACCAAATGTCGCAGGATAAAAAAATCGTGAAATCTCTTGACCAAGCGATTATGCCATTAGATTGGCAAATGGGTATGATCCAGCAATGAAAATTAACAACTAATATTAACGTTTTGAAAATTTGAAAAGTTTTGAGGGTGGTAACCCTAAAACTCTTTTCACCTGTATAACTTCCAGCGCAGTGAATCAATCGAATCGAAATTCACAGGGTGGGTTTAACTTAACGTGAAGCAGATTTGGTATAGACGAGTATTTTGCTTTGCTGCTAACACAGGGTAACCAGCATCGGACATTTTCGGAAATATTCTACCAACAGATGCTTCAAATTACATACTCAACTGTAAGCCATTTGCAATAAAAATAAGGAATCAATTCCTTAAATTTTCCGAGTTTGGAAAATTTTTCGGATGGCAGCCTTAAACAACGTTTAACCGCTGAAACTTTCAATGAAATCCTGCGATGAGAACGAAATTCAAAGGATAAGTTAATTTAAGTATGAGCTTGGCATGATAGACTTATTGCTGCTTCGTTGGAAAGTGTTGCCAGCACTGAACATTTTCATCATCTATGTTATAGTTGGGTTTCTACTCTACTCTAAAAACCACAAGCCCACTCTTATAACGCCATCACACATTGAAAGCAGACACAAATTCTGATTAAATCACTTATAGCCTTACTAAATATTCGAGGCCACTTCATAGCGAAACCAGCGAATTCATCTCAATGTACTTCTATTCTACTGTGCCTTTAACGCCGATTTTCACCTCAAATATCAATCTGACAACAACATTTACTATTGCCTGAAAGTTTATGTTTTGCATTCATGAACGCAACCTATACGCAACCAGGCGAGTATACGGCTTTCAACGGTACTGCGATTTAAGTGCATAACCATTCCCTCTACTTTACTAAAATCGTGTATCTAATATTCATTAACATTGACGTGCGCCCCGCGGACTGCGATTTCACCTTGCAATTTTACGAATTTCCACATGCATTGGAACTGTCTCGGCAACAGGACGAACCGTTTTTCACCGGTAAAAACCAATGTGAAACGACGTGCATGCAATTGCATTATTCGAGATTGAATTTCATTATCGTTTCTTTCCGTCTCGTTGCCAAATCCCATATCCATCCGACCTGGTGGAGAGAACCTGAATCCGAAGCATGGCAGACCGCATTAATGCTCGGACTTTAATTAAAATGTCGCAGTGTCAACGAAATTATTTAGTTTTGCATTGGAAAATCCGAGCCCAACTGACTCGAGTATTCACTTGTAATGAGCTTTTTAGTATGCACCTAAGGCAACGCGAGACGACAGTACTACCCTACTAAGCATAAACGTTCGATCTGCATTTTTCTCATTTTTGAGTTAAAACCGGATTCGAAAGCTACATTTTATTACATCATTCTACATAATTTAAAAAACCTATCTTTTGTGAGAATATGGTAAAATCAACATTGAAAAATGCTCTCTCCATATGTCTCCAGTACAAATCAAAGCACAAATCATTGAATACGTCGAAAGTACTAAAATGTACATAGAACGTTTATGCTTAGTAGGGCAGAGTAGTCCTCCTCCTCGTCGGAGATTGCTAGTAAGTAGGCTTGCAATCTTTTACTTCCTGATACAACGTTTTCCTTGAAAATCTGCTACCCACTTCTTTTCTTCGAATGGTTGCAGGCACATTTGCTTCAAAGTTCTATGCAAATTATTATAAAAACGTGGAAATGAAATTGAAAACGTCGAAGCTTATAAGCTAGGTCAGAGGAGACAAAGAAGACCCTCCATTCTGTAAACACAAAAAGTGTCATTTGCTTTAGCTGAATGACACTTCTATGATTTAAACGGAACCGAAATTTGCATGGAGTCAACAAAAAAGAGTATCACTCTTCGTTGTATACACCATAATGGTCTGTTTCTAAATGTTTGTTCGTGCGAAATCCTTTGTAATCACTAAAACTTTCATTCTATTCAATCCATGATGCTCTTGCTGCATCTTGCTGACGTTGTAATCACCGGAAAGTCATTTTACCCGAGAGCTCTTCGTAAACCATAATAAAACATGGCACAGAAGTTACGTCCGTAGTTAAATGACAGCTTTACGAGCCACGACAGCAAGGACGAAAAACAACAGAATCGAGGACTTTTGACTCAAGTCTTATTTAATTTTTACAATGACTCGAGTATAAATGATAATGACTTCTTTCGTTTATTGTTAGCAGTAAAACAAGGCACCCTTGTTCCTAATCTTAAAGAACTGGTCGTTGTATTCGAATGACTCTGACTTCTCGGTATCATTGTGTGGCTTACGTTTGAATGTGCAGTGCGGTGGAGGTGCACCATAATTCTACAATATATAAAGCTATAAAGTAATTAGAGAAGTGAATTCATTTTAATCTTCTCAGTTATGCTCACCGATTTATGGGCTAAATTTAACAAGTTCATGAAATATCTAATATACAACCCGATTCGTTGCAACAAACTCGGGCTGCTAAATAGGTCTCGAAAGGCTTATGACACATAAATTACGATTTGTAAACGTCTGGCAAAGAAGGGACTTAAAATGCACGACAAGATGAAACAACTTGTACTTTTTAGTAGTGTTCGTAGAATGGAAGTATTGTGTACGTTATTTTTACACAAATTTGCTTTTTGCTTTAATTACGATTGAGGGTAGGAAAAAAGGTTGAGTGCAAAAGAAAAAGAATTCTATTGTTTGTTTTTATCGAACAGTGTTTTGGGATACAAAACGTACTTGACTTTAATAGTGATTTAATACTGTTGCCAAGGACGTTTAATTCCCCCAAATAGGATAAGTGATATTTTTCAGTAAGAGAAAACTAGATTCGATATTAGTGTCTCCTAGCAACACACAATTTATATATTTAATTATTTCTATTTTCACAGGCTAGAGAATTAGAATGAATTAGAAAAAAGAAGAAAAAATACAAAAGGAAAAATTCATAAAATTTAAATTTAGATACCTCAAAATAAAAAAAAAATGATTTAAGATATTATAACAAATATCATAACAGTAACAAAGTTTACTATAATTCAAAAGTGGTAAATGACCCAGCTGAAATTCATTGTGTCTTCTGACACAATGAAACTAACGAAGGTCGAACCTCACATAATAAAAAATTGGAAACCAAGGTTAGCATAAAACATTGGAGAAGCCTGAAAATCAGGCACTCATCGGGGAACACTCGTCGAGACTTTAATGAGATATAGACAAATACTAGGGACATAACATTTAAATAATCAGAAGCATTTAAATGATGATGGTGGTGTCCAGACTTGACAACAGCATTGTAAGATTCTACGGACCAGTGAAAAAAAAACAGATGAAAGGAAGTGATGTTATTAGTAAAACGAACGGAAAACCTAACGACGAAACCAAACAGACGAATAAAATACAATCATCAAGCTATTCAATTACTCTGAACATCTTAAAGTACACATGTACGTAATGTGCTAAACAAATTTAAGTTTAATGTAAAACAGGAAACAAAGATCTTCAAAATGTTTGACAATCGTAAGAAGCGATCCGGATAAAGAGTGGGAAAACATTAGAAGAGACATTTTGCAAATATAAGGCATTAAATACCACATCAAAACACAAAGACCATATTGCAACTGGAGACAATCATCAAGCTATTCAATTACTCTGAACATCATCTTAAAGTACAAACGAAGGAAGGGAGGTCATCGATAAATACCAGGAATAGCGCCGGGCCTAGTATTGAACCTTGAGGAACTCCAAAAATAGTACAGAAAGAGGAAACACGCCCAAGAATTCACAGAAACAACACAGCTACGACCAGCCACATAGACTGAGAACCAGGACAAAAGAATATCAGGTAAACCATTACATTCGAGCTGTACAAGAAGAACTTGTAGTCATCAAAAGAGTCAAAGTCTTTGCAAAATCTGTGCATATCACATCAGTTTGCTTCTGTTGATCTAAGGTGGAAGTAAAGGTTAAGAGGTTAAAGGCGGAAAATTTGCTATTTTGGACTGCTTTTGATTTGGTTGGAATATGACTACGTTTTCGTATACAATCGGCTATATCTGACTTAAAACTTTTGGTTATAAGGACTGTCCCAGTAAAATTTCACCCTTCAACTAAAGCACATAAATTGAAACCTTTTGAGTTCAGGATATTTGTTTTTTTATTATTGTTTAGATATACAGAAACTACATTGGTAAACGTTAGTGTCGCTTAGAGTGAAAAATTTCAAATTTTCGATTGAGACCCGACATTAAGTTTTTTACTGAAACCTCATTAATGATTTCGTATGCGTTTCCCGACTTTTTTTTCATGTCAGATACATTTTTAGCTTTTACATTGCTTTCTTTCAACACCCGTTTCATTTAAGCCCGGTATCGTTCTATTGGTCTCAGTTTAGGACAGTTTTATGGACTGTTTGATATGACCTGGTTGATATCAAACCACTCCAGCGTTTTCTTATTATAATGACTTGATGCTAGGTCTAGCCAAAGCAGCACGGACTTTTTATCCCTATTAATGAAAGGCAACAGTCGCTTCTGCAGACATTCCTCGATGTAAACCTGCGCATTGATTGTGCTTTCCGCTATAAAAATATCGCTCCTTAGACCACATCGGCAAATCGCCTGCCACACCATGTACTGTTTAGGCAATTTACTTCTTTCTTTACTTTTTTAAACACTTTTTTTTACTGCGCCCTTTGCTTTAGCAGTGTAAAATGCATGGTCAGGAATCTGCCTGAAGCCCGCTTTGACATAAGTCTCGTCGTCTAAAATGAACAATCGATTTTTGCCATATATTGATCGTATAATTTTCGCGTCCCTGTTTTAGCTACTCTCTCCTTTTTCTCGGATCCATCTGGAAGTCTTTGCACCTTATATCTATGTTCTCATTTTTAACGGTTCTTTATTCGATCGCCCATTATCTTCGATGTACCTGCAACTACTGCCATATCTCGAACGACAATGTTGGGTATGGCCTCGAACTTTGTAACAATTTTCCAGATTTCCGACCTGATCTTCTTTGCATAGCAACAGCTACCTTCTTCTTGACCGTTGAAAGTGCATCTTTGAAAACTTGATTTCGGAATTTTCTACCTATTTGAAAATAATTTGCTGTCGTACTTTTTCTCCGACTCCATTTTGTCAGTTAGTTGGATAAATAAATACTAATGTAATTTGCTGTCCTTCTTACAGAAGGTTATCATATGACTTAAAGATCTAGGAAAGTTATACACACGGAAATATCCACAAAGATACAAGGGTCAAATTTTACTGGGACAGCCCTTAAATGGATATTCAAGCATCTACTATCATTTTAGTAATAAATATATATTGTCTAGATTTAACAACCAAAGGAAGCACTGTAGTGAGGTTAGAATCATATGAAGATAATATGGTTTTGCGAACAATAAATGAAAAAGATCTCTGAGAATCCCAAAAATTTCCAAAAAGTTTTTTTCGCATTTTCACTATTGCATTTTAAAATTTGGAAAGTTTGAGTTTAAAAAAAAATCTTAGGTATTTTCAGAAAAAGAAAAGAAAAGTACGATATGCTTCAAATAATATTTCCAAATTATACAGACACAAAGAATGACACGTTATTACAAATGGCACTCATTGTATTAAACATTAAAAAAAAAAATTGTTGACTAAACATGATAAAGAATAGCTTGAAATCACCTTGTACAATTGATTCGAAAGAAAAATTCAGAACAGATGTATGCTGTATGTTGTTTACTCATTGGAGATTTACACTTCAGAAAGATAAAAAGTTTTTCGATTTTCTAATTGTGAATTTACACTTAATACCAAATAAATATTTTTAATATTACTTGAAACTGTAATAAATACAAAAACCAATGTACACTTTACTGATGTCACAATGCTTCACTATTGTCAAATTCGTTTTAAAATGTGTGGTTTAAGAGTTAACTAATTGAAAAATATTTTTTGACTCTTACCTGTATATTAATTTGTTTAGTAGCTTTGAGTGTATGAGACCCTCGTATTAAATTGAAGCGTTGTACCCTGCGTATGCTTAATCGAGAAATATCGTAGATGTATTGCAAAAGAAAGTCTTAAAATTTTTCCCCTCTAAGGCCTATCTGTCGACCTCACATAGTTGACCAATATTACGCATTAGTTCAAAGATACTGGGTTTACGGTACCCCGTGCTTCCCCGGTCAAGTCGAATAGCAGTATATGTTGAAATGCAGTAAATCTTTTTAATGAAGCTGTAAAAATTAGTTCAGTACCAAATCAATCTTTAATTTAACAAAAATCATCTTTTTTCACATCAAAATATTTATGCGCCCAGTGTGGGTTTACATTAAAAATAGTTAAATATTGTTGAATATGTATATTAGCCTACGTTTGATATGCAGTCATATTAGAAAACTAAAAATCTCCATGGAGAAGAAAATATTAGGGTTAGTTTGTATCAAATTTGAAGTGTTTCAAAATAGGCAGCATTATTCGTTCGAAAAAAATAACTTTCTTATGTTACCAAAAGACGGCAGAAACCCTAAAAACCGTGATTTCAAAAAGCTAATTTTAAAAACCTAAATTTCTTCGGAAGTGAAAGTGGGAAGCTGAAAAAAACGCACTAATTAGCGAAATAAGCTTGATCGAAACAAATAAAAAGTCAAAAAGCTTCTACTGGATGGCAAGGTAAATTATATTACACGTTCAATTGACGCGCTAACAATCGGAAGCCTGAATTCCAAAACGTTCAAATTTCCAGTTGCAAAAAACGATGCAGGAGGTGGGCACGACAATAATGCCCTACTAAGCAGAAACGTTCTTTCTGCATTTTTCTCATTTTTGAGTAAACTACATACTCTATTACATTATTCTGCAAAATATGAAAAACCTATCTATTGTGAAATCATGTTCTAATCAATATTGAAACATGCACTCTCCATATATCTCCAGTACAATTCAAAACACAAATCATCTCGAAAGTACTAAAATGTAGATAGAACTTTTATGCTAAGTAGGGCAAAATCGTTTCATCGTTTCATCAAATCGTCGTCAACGAAAAAAAAACATGGAAATTAAAACAACAGCCGGCAAATTTGGAAAGAAATCTTAAGCATCTAAGCAAAAGTTCGACAATCATATCACATACTTTAAAAAAACACAGTCCGTTTTCCAACAAAAAATCAACAATATTCAACAAATCTGGCTACAATTTAACAGATCCACAGTTCCAGGTTGCGCAACTGAATATTAGAGCCAGAGAAACTGAGCCCAGAGCCAGTGAAAAATCCTTCTCTTGGAGTTAAAAAAAAGTATGAATCATGTAAGAAGTATTTTCGTGGAATAGAAGCAGCCTTGACAGTCCCAGCACCACCATCATTTCCAGGCTACATTGTGAAAAAATAAACTTGTGTCTTAATAACTACTAGATGTATAACTATTAACACTGGTACTGGAAAAACAACACTACGAGTGCACTATGTGCGAAACTATCTACTATATTCTACAACAAATCATTTAGAAGAACAAGAACAAGTAAGATATTTAATAACTAACCAAGACACTTCGTTTTTTTAAAACTGTGGAAAATAAGTGAAACGTTTCAAGAGGTCCTTTGCACTGAAGGTTTTCATTAATACTTGCACATTCTTGACACTTTTTCCCAGAATAATTTTCTGAAAGGAAAATACATAAGAAAACACAAAACATTATTTTTTGCACTCATATGTAAAGAAACATTCAAAATCATCACCTTCATTTTTATTCTTGATAACTTTGAACAAACACCAAGCCACACAGAATCCAGAAAGAAAAAACACCACTCACCACAAAATATTGTAACTTAAAAGACCCTCGATAAATACTTATCTTCTACTTTTTCATCTTATGCACACACCACAGCTCTTGTGTAAAACTCGTCTCCATACAATAAATGTTAGCAGCTGATAAAGTTTCACAGATTAACCCATTCAAAAGTTTTAATCCATGGTAAAGTTTTAAGCTTTCGAGTCCGCCTCTTCGATTCCAACTTCAACCAGTTTCTATCAAAAGACGACAATATACGACAACATCGTAAAGTAATCTTATGAAAACCGCGACATACGTACGGTAAGAGTAAAAAACCTCCCAAGTGACTGATAAAAAAGAACAAGCAAGAAAACTCTTGTTATTTTCTTCGTTACTGCAGTCGCTGGTGCCGTTATAACACAAATCACACAGGACTTCGATGACAATGATGACTTTGGTGAAGAAACGAAAAAACTTCATACTCTCATATCCATTTTTCGAGCCATATTTACTTACTTCTCCCACGAGTCCATGCCTGTCGCTCTGACCCTGTATTGTCGTTTATATATTTACCATATAAAAAAGTTCTTTTCACGAGTAATCATCTTACGGAACAATATTATATGAGGCCAGACCAATATTAAACATACCGCAAGCTACCACCACTCACATTGCTATATCACACACACAGGGGACTATTTCGATTTGCTCTCTGCTTTTTTTCCTGTTGTGAAAATATTTGCGCTTTAGTATCAAAGTTTTTCTTCAAAAAAGTAAAGATGGAAGTTGACAAACAAACGATACCACCACTATCACCACCAACAACACACACCCATAAAAAGAGTATTACCGAACGAATAAATCAGTATGGTGAGAGTAGGACACGAAATATAGAAGTAATATAGAATTTTTAACGAGCAAATGACAGCATAAACACACTTCGAATTTACCGCAAGTACGGAAAAGTTTGATTATGGGCAAAAGAGATAAAACAAAAAGGAGTGAAAAATATCCATTGCTGTGGAGTATGGAAATTCAGTCTGAGAAAGAGTGTGTAACGTCTTTATTGAAGATGTTTGAATATTTTAAAGTTTAAAAATAATGCGCATTATTGTTAGCTTATGAGTTGCTTGTTGGGACTGTGCATTTCCAATTGAGCAATAAGGCGACCCGGGACCCCCAGACTGCAAGCTGGCCCCTCCCAGAAAAATATTTTTTTCCTACCGCAGACTCTTGAGTTTTCATCTCTTTGTTTATTGGGGTTGGATTCAATTAATCGGAAAAAACTTGGGGCAGTGCTTCTGAATCACAAAATATCTAAATCTTATGCACAATGCGTTCAAGGACATATGACATACAACCATAGGCGTGCCGTGGCCTAAAATCTGGCAGGGGCCAGGGATCGAAAGGTTCAAAACATGCGATGATTTTGTCTTCCGTAAGGTACACGTACTGTTCATACAACTTATATGATTTACTAATAGATTATATGTTTGTTAGTTTATTCTTTGTTATTTGCTAATGCATAATGCATTATCAAAAAAACTTCGTGTGTGTGAATACGTATGAGCTACTACCACATGCATATAATGTGAATGGTAGGTATGAACTACACAAGAATTATCTATGACCGCAAAGAAAGAACGCTTGTATGAATTATACGGGAATAGAATGGAAATAATAAGAAATATAAGACTATTTTTTCGTTTAGAAGCTAAATATATTTCAATTTATACTTGAAGAAGAGGATAGCTTAGTTTCAAAATATCTTTGAAGAAATTGGGATGTATTAAGCTTAGAAGAAAGAAATTGATCTCTTCCTTCAAACTTTTGTTACGTAGAAAGCCTAGAAAAAGCAAAAATAATTTGCCAAGATGAATAGTGCTGTAACTTACTCTTTTCGAGCCATTTGGTTTGCAGGGATATCTTTGTAGCCCTAACTGCGTGTCCGAGGCTAGATGAAACAGCAAAACCTTTCAAACTAGTGCTTTTTGCTGTTTTTCGTTTTCGTGATCCTCTGGGAAATGCGAGATCCAGACAGTGCTTCTCTGCGAATGATTTAATTTTTTCCCAAGTGTTTTAACTGTTCCATTCACAAGATCTATCCCATCCCTAAGAGTTGCATTTTTAGTTTGGAAATATGTGTTTACTATGTTCGTCATAGAAAGAACATAATGAAAGATGAAAAGATTTACTACAAACTTAGGACAACTGATTGAATGAAAGATCCCCAATGAATAAACTGAGTCGTTGTATTTTCCCTCATTCATTTCTCTCTCTAAAGCCTCTTTCATAGTCCCATAGCTATCGATCACATATTTGCAATTGTGAAATCTCATTGAGTAACGAGTCTAGGTTAAACTTCTCATTCCACGCCTTGTATTTAGACCAACTGCCTCTTCAAGCTGCTTCGAAAATTCGTATTGTGATGGCTTCGAAAAGTGTAGGTAAAGGGATTTGGTTGCATTGAAAAGGATGTACACGTTTCGATTGTGAAAAATGTGTCCATCACAACCAGGATAATTTTATGAGCTAGATAGTGTACAAATGTGGCTGCAGGATGTTTCATCTTAATTTAGATTTGTACACCACTTTTTTGTCCTGACATGACACTAACACCATTATAAGACTGTCCAACAACAGGCGATTCGCTAAGTCCGTAGCTGTCTAATAGGCTCAAAATTATATCTGCTAATACGAGGCATTTCTAGCTCCTGAACAAAGGTAAACCTACAAAGCTTAAAAACCTTTCTTCAACTGCTAGCTTTTTAGCGAATCAACCACGAAGAGTTGTTGCTTTTCGTGGGCCTTTGCTTGTTCTGCCATAATGGATATCAGTCGCGAAGCATGATTCAAATGCAACGAAAAACTTGATGATTCAACAACAACGAAAAAATGCGCGGTTATCACTGGCACGACTTTCATCATGTCCTCTGAAAGCACGTCCTTGGCGACTGAGACACGTCGTAAGGTCGATAACCTTTTCCAAATAATTTCGGTTCATCTTGACAATATTCTAAGACTGTTCAAGCACCATATCACTTAATGTCTTCCAAGCACTATTATAGTTTTATTATTGTGCACGAATTTTACTATCCGGATAATTTATTCGGATCACAAAGTTTGGTCGAGCTAAAATTTTGGTGTATTTTTGGCGACAATGGAAAATTTGGCATTGTGATAACTTCACACCGAATCAGCAGATCATCACGAAATTTACAAGACTCATCAACGGGCATAAAAAATAAGTTTTTGTCGTTTTTAAATAATGTCTGGGCAACCTTGTAGCTACCATAAGCACGTAAACACAAATCTTTCACACCATTGACTCTCTAGTATTTTTTTCGGCTTTTAGAATAAAATGCAAATGACTGATGAAATTACTATATTTATGCAGTCAAATCTAAACCTGCAAAATTCCCAATCGCACAAAAATCGCACCGAATTATTTATATTTTTAGTGCCTGGAACTTGCGACCGGATAAAATTCATAGGATATACTGGTCTTGAGTAGATACAGGTCTGAGAAAAATTTTAATGAATGTGATAAAAACCATGTGGCGATTGTGTCACTATGAAAAAACGCTCGGTGCAATTGAAGTGCTATGCCTTTTAACTTCCGATGCAGTTATCAAAATATAATGAAAAGTAGGTCATATATAGCATAAAAGTGGCAAGGATGCCATTTTTTTTCTCCAAATGACTTCGAAAATTGTATTTTATAATACGTTAATTACCTTATTGCCTACCATTTTAATACTCAGACTTTGTTTTGCATAATATAATAATAATTGCATAAAATGCCAGTTTATAAAAGTGTTTTTATCTAAATACCTGTATATTGCCTAGTAAGAATGAACAAATAATCTTAATAAAAAAAGGATGATTGGCGGGGTGGTTTTCGTCTTTTTCTTAACGTATAACTTGTCGAAATTAAATATTGCCGTCCATTTCTCGAGATAAGTCCCATAAAACCGTAATTAATACCGCAAATATCACAGTCTCTATATTATAAGTAGTGTGTATGCTTTGGTATAGGCTTACACTACTGCACTACATAATTCTTGCTGTAAACACAAAAACTTAAGAGGCGAAAACTTAAGTGTCCGCTGTTGGAAATATTTATTTTCCTGGGAGGGGCCAACCTAGGGTCTGGGGGGGTAATTTTGTGCCTTTTACACAGTTATGGTTGTAGCGATTTTATGATGATGCTAGTGTCATGTCAGGGCAAAATTAAGGTAAAACACCCTGCAGATATATTTTTAGCTGCAGCTAGCTAACAAAATCAACTTTATTGTGATAGACACATGCTACACCATCGAAACGTGTATATACTCGTACTTCTTCATTAATATCGAATCCTTTTACCTATGCACACTTTTCGAATTACACACAATTTATTAAAGCAGATAAAATCAATGAGATTTCATAATTGCGAATGCTTTATCGTTAGCTATGGAGCTATAAAAGAGGCTTTAGAAAAAGGAATAAAAGATGAAAACTCTAGCACACCTGAACCGCTAGAAACACTAATGTTCGATGAACAGTAGAAGAATCGTGCAGATTCTGAGTGCATATTCAACCACACGTGCTTCAACCTGTTTCGATTGCATGATCACTTTGATCATAACAATACATTTAATCCCATAGGGTGGAAAGGATTTCAGGAATTTAAAAGATTTAGGAAAACTGCTATGTCTTCATTTTATCATTTGAAATTAAGACTTCTATTTTTTTAAATTAAATATATTATACAAACCAAACACTGCAAAACTTTGAAAGCAGCATAACATAACATAAACAAAGAAAATGCTTAGTGCTTCCAACACTTTACCATCACTGCAACTCAATGTCTCCCACAATTGCCTCACGTTAAAATCAAATAAATCTATCGATTCCAATTTTATCTGATGATTTCGTCGAAAGTGACAGGGATAGAAAGATGTTTAAGGTCAAAAAACGAAAGATTTTTGGAATTTTCTACAACTTAGAAAATTTAAACATTGGTCACTTATCTTCAGGGTAAATGTTCGCGATATGAATATTTAATGTAAGCATCTATTGATACGAAAAAAAGCAAAAAATGCCTCGCGCTGGCAACCCTTTTCCTCACATTGAAATCAACCTACTGTGCGAATTTCGTTTTGATCCGATGACTGCATTGGAAGTTATAGGGGTACAAAGAAATTTAGGTTTACCAGTGGCAAAAGTTTTCAAATTTACGAAATTTTAGTATTTGTTGTTTATTTTCACTACAAGATCATTACCAGTTGAAAAATTTACCGTAAAATCACTTAATAATGATATTGCAAATAAATACAAAACCAACAATAGCTGGCAACCCTTTCCTGGTTTTTCAACCAGATTCCTTCTGAATAATGCCTATATTAAGTTCCATTTATCATGTGAAATTCGTTTTGATTTCATGACTGCACTGGAAGTTATAGGGCAAAAATGTTTACTTCCTGAGCGAATTTTCAAAACCCAAGACACCAAAATTACCATAGCTGGCAGCGCCAATCGAATTTTTCAACCAAATTTCTACCAAACACGGCTTAGAGCAAGATTCAGCTACTGTGTCAAAATCTGGTAACTGAATCAGAATTCATAGAGCAAAAAGTAGTTTTTTTTCTTCATAATTTTTCAGGATGGCACCACAGGCACAGAGTTCCTCGCATTCCCAAATCGCTTCTATCAGACCTGGTTCTACTCAATACCATTACATTCTGTGAATTTCATTTGTATCTGATAGTTGGATCGTGAGTTCTCGTGCTTAAAATATAGGTAAATAGGAGGAGGGCTACCGTCCTTGTCTGATGTGAAATTTCAAAAGTTTTCCTTTAGTTGGATAGATAAAGCATAAGATTTTTATATGAGTTGGTTTTCACTGCAAAAGGTGTCTACAGCTTAGTAACAGCAATGTGCTCTGTAAGTTTCATAATGATCTGATTATCTGGTCAAAAGTTATCGCAATTCAAATATTTTCAAATTTTGCCAATTTCATTTTAGCCGCCATTTGACTTCAGACTCGCACGTACTAAACCAGTCGAAGTAGTTCCATAGATTATTGCCTATTTTCTTTATTCGCTCCTGTGGAGTGTTTTGGCCAAACTTTGTTCTACAGCTAGAAACGTAAAAAATGTCTCTGCTTCTCGTCGCTCTGGAACGTATCCTAAAAGATAATTCCCCAAGTAGATGTGGAGCATCGATACGGCCGTTTAAAAGTTTATATAAGAATACAGCGTCAGTCATAATTCTTCTTACTTCTACTGACGTAATATTAATAAGTCTTATAATTTCTGAATAATTTGTGTTTAAGCAATGGATGTGGAGTTGTTTTGCACCCTTTCAATAGAATTAGAGTGCACTTGATAATATGGGCTCCAAATCAAGGAAACGTAGTCGAGTTTACTTCTGACTAGTGAAGTGAATAAAATCTTTAGAGCAATCATATTCCGAAAATCAATAGTGCTTCGTTTAATAAAACGCAACATGCGTCTAGCGTCGTTGGTTATTTGAGCTATATGTGGAGCAAAGCTTAGAGTTGAGTCAAATAAAATTCCAAGGTCCTTAACAATATCTACTCGCTTGATTTGATAGTCTTTTAGGATGTACGTATTAGAAATATCTAGTATAGTGCGGTTGAATGTGATATTAAGACAATTGTTAGCATTTAATTCTAAGCCGTTAAGATTACAGTACTCGGTAAACCTATTTAAGTTGGATTGTAATATGGAAATGTCGTTAGTGGAATTAATTTTCCTAAAAATCTTGCAATCATCAGCGAAGAGTAAAAATTCAACATCTTGAAAAATAGAGCCAATATCATTCATAAATATTAGAAAAAGCATAGGGCCCAAATGTGAGCCTTGAAGTGCCCCTGAGGTGGGAGTAAACGGCTGACGGAAACTATAAGCTCACGGTTTGTGATGTAGTCACATAACCAGCAATGCAATGAACCCAGAATGCCACAAGCTTGTAGTTTTTTAATTAAAAGAATATGATTAATTTTATCGAAGGCTTTACTTAAATCTGTGTATACTGAGTGCACCTGAGAATACTCTGAAAATGACGCTGAAATATAATTATAGTAGGTTAATAAATTTGTTGTTGTTAATTTGCCTATACAAAATCCATGCTGGTTGGGAAGAATATGAGACCTTAATATAGGAGTAATGTGGTCGGTAACAATGCTTTCGAATATCTTGGGAATAACTGATAAAATGCAAATTGGACGATAATTATCTACATATATGTAGATAAAGCGTCGATATAATCTTATTACTCATATTTTTATTTTTGGTATTTAACTGCAAAAATAATCATATACAGCGCAAGCAAAAAAATTGAAATAACTTTAATAAAATATATTTTTAGTAAAAAATAGTTTATAACTAAGAAATATTAATAGTATTTATCTTTTTTCCTCTTTCAGCACTATCGTGGCTCATTGAAATCACTGAATACGGGTATTGTGACACTGTTGAACTATGGAAAACACGTCCCACCAGCAGTATCGCATGTTACACTCGCTCATGAAATAGGACATAATTTTGGATCACCGGTAAGTAAAATATAAATTGTTATTCTAAAAATGCATGTGTCATCCTTAAATTTGACTGTTTTAAACTATTTTTGAAAGAAAGGAGCATATCAACAATCAGTTGATTTGAATTTTCGACGATTTATAAATGAATATTTATATTTGTAATATAAAACTGCGTACCTTGGGTTGTCGAGTTGTCAGCTGTTAGCCCATGTGGTCTATAGCTCAAATCCAGTCATAATCACATATTGAATTTTGATTTAACCTAGCTCAAATTAAGAGTAAAGGGCCAACTTTCATATGCACTGATTATAAATGAAGTCTCTACCAACTTCAGCCCTCAGAACCAAGAAGCTATTTTCTTACATTATACTATTATGTAAAGTTACTAGTATCAACCAATAAGTGGGATAGAGTCGGCAAATGCTACCAATGGAACGGCAAGCGACTAAAGCGGCAACCAAGGTCATTGCTGGAATCGAAGTGGCTCCGTAGTACCAAGTCTAAGTGACTTAGTCGAAAATTCAGTTAGTTGATATAAAATAAACTCAGTTATAAGTGCATAAGTTCACCTAGTGAAGAAAGCTATGTATCTTGTTTTATATACGCTTTTGATTAATTGAATTAACTTTACACCGGCAAGTATAACTGTTACATTAGTCAGCAACCTCAACCAGAATTTGCCCATGTTTCAATTTATTCCCTCATCTCAACAATTATAGTAATTTTCTCGCACCATTTTCTCCTATCAAACTATTAACCAATATTACATGTCCTTTATATCTGCATGTTCACAATATCCTGTTTCTGTTCGCAGTGCCATGTATTCTTGTGTAAATAGAGTTTTGACGAGAAAGTTTTCAGCTTTAGCGCTTTTCCACTTACAATCCTACTTCATGCATGCCACTCCCTCAATTCCTTTCCCTGCTGTCTGCAGCTGGTGTCCTTCAGCACATACGTACTTTTGAAACAAACAACTCGCATACCACATTCAACCTCAAAATCTTCATCGTATCCAAGGCCTTATCCTTTTCTCAAGATAAAGCGAATTCGAAACAGAAACTTTTCATTCCATACATAACTTCTGGGCACAGCAAATAGTACACACACAGCTTCGTTGTCGCTACGTCTCTCGAACTTAAGCACTCCATCCACGACTCACAGCAATTCAGCTCACTGACTGACATTTTCCCAACAAACTTCTTCTCGGTTATGTCAATAGCAGCAGCATCTCACAGGCATTTCGTCGTCATCGCCGGCATTTTTAGTCCATTCTCAACATTCATTCACAAAAGTACTATACCTTCGCTTGAGGTTTCAGGCTTTATTTTTCTGGTCGTCCCGATGCCGCTGGCTTCTCGTTTTATTCATGCCTATGCCTGCTTTCACACATAAAATCAGCCAACTTGCTCAACGAGTGTACCATTATCTCCGAAACCCAGGCTTCGTACATTTTTTCATTTTTTCAGTTTTCTAGGTCCATTCTGCAAACAAGTCGAAAACGAAAAGAAACCATCCAACCTATGGAACAACAACAAGTTCATTTTTCGAATATGCGACGAGCGTCGTCTGTACGATCAAGGATATTGCACAGGAGAAAAAGTATCTGCGTTTTCCTAGAACCGATCGTCGTTCAGCATCGAATTGACATGAGTTTTGTTCAAGTTGTTTAAAAGATTTTTGGGCTAGGAGATGTGGTTATCCATCTTGTGAACAGTCAGCCATACGATGAAAGCACTTTCCGGAAAATATTTGGAATTAAATTGAATCGAAAACTCACTCATTCATTCATTCGTTTGTTCGTTCGTTCGTCTAGGTCGCTTGTTGTGCCTGTATGATGGTGGTTTTCGAAAGCATCCATTTTTGTTGACGATTTCGAATTTGCTGTTCAGTTGATTGCAAGGTCCTTTTTTCAATTCTTCTTTCGCATCACTTTGCTCGAACTCTCTCATTCCTGAGACATGACCCGATGTGGCAATCTAGGTCTCTTGTCCATTCAGGAAGTTGTATTTCAGTGTTTATGAAAATTGGAGTGGTTTTTTTAAAAGTTCAATTGAAAATGGAATTTTTAGTGTCTGAGAGGAATATCGATGGAAATTGAATTTTCGTTGTACTGAAAGAGTCATATAGTTATAAGAATAACTTGACCATCTCTTTAGAAGCTTAGAGGTATTACTGCTTTTACATCATGAGCTGTCCTTAGTTCGAATTTCTTGAATACCAGCTATGGCGTAGACAACTTTTTTGATAAATCTTTCCTGGGCTCACTTCCATAAAGCTCTGAATTTAGGCGGAGATCAATTCACTCGAATAATCCTAAGAACTTTTTGTGGGGTGATTAAAATTGAAAAATTTTTAACTAAGTGGTTTTGAAAGTATGCACTGATTCTCATCAGACATCAGCTTATAGTGCATAGCTGACTTATGATGTGGCCACTTTCAGTGGGAGATCATTAATTTTTATTTACGTTTGGAGTGATAAATTTTAACTTCCTCAACTTATATCCAACGATATCATTTACTCATAAAGGTTATTAATTTGTGATCACGGTTCCCTTCTTGACTATAAATTAGCATAGACAACGTATATAGTCTCTAACGTTTCTCCTTGATTTTATGTCGCAGTTTCCAAATCTTTGCGCGAGAAAGATAAGGCCCGAAATGAATTTCTTCGTAGTTCTTCTGTTGAGGCGTTTCAGCGTTATCGGTATCTGCGAGCAGTGGCTAAAAGGACTGTTGAAGAAGCGAAACGTGGATATTTCGCCCATATTGAAGCGAGTCTTTCCTCAAATAGTTCGAAGCCTTTCTGGTCGTATGTCCGTTCCCTAAAAGCTAGCAACCGGTTTCCTGACACTTTTTTCTTGAAGAAACTTCGGCTTCTATCGCTCAAGAAGTTTGTGATTTATTTGCTTAGTTCTTTTCTTCTTCGTTTTCCTCCCCTAACATTGCTTCAGGGAGCTCTGCTGCGGCTGTGTTTTCTCATCCGAATTGTGTGATGACCAATGGATCACTCAGCAAGCAGTGGCCCAGATGGCATTCCTAATGTGTTTGTTAAATCTCTTGCATCTTCTATATGTGTACCTTTGTCTATATTATTTAATTTGAGTTTATCTGTTGGTGTTTTTCCTTCTATCTGGAAAGCTGCCAATGTTTTTCCGATTTTAAAATCGGGGGACATTGGCAATATCCCTCCTGTCCTGCTTTCCGAAGTTGCTTAAGCGGATTGTTCATGGCAGAATTCATAGTGCTTTTAGTCATTTATTTTCCGTTGAGCAACATGGTTTCATCAAGGGACGTTCAACGACTACGAATTTAGTGGAATTCACTAACTTTGTCGCGAGCACTTTGGACAATGGTCTTCAAGCTGATGTAATTTACACTGACTTTGCGAAAGTATTTGACAGGGTAAACCACTCAGTGCTGTTGGATAAGATCCGTAATTTTGGTGCTTTCAGTTCCCTTTAGTGATGGGCAAAATGGCTCTTTGAAGTGAGCCAGCTCCGTAAAACTCACTCACTTTAAAGAGTCGCTCTTTAAGAGCCACTCAAAAGAGCCACTTCAAGCAACTTTTTTATGGTTGCAAGAGTATAAAGTAAATTGCTATTTTTTATTGTTTTATTAATAATAATAAGCTTAAATATAATATAACATAACATTACTTTAAAAATATAATATAGCATATAATATAAATTTAAAAATAAACCATAAAATCATATCTGAAAATCTTTCCATATAAGTGGCCACTCTACTCAATCGTTGATTCACTATCTCCAGATTCTGGGATGTAAATCTTTCTTTTCCTTCCACCAATTGAGAGGGTCAGCAGTTCTGGGTATATTTACATGTTGTAAATACTTATCCATTTCGTTAATGCCTGCAGCTACATAGCTTTGCTGGGTTCTTACACTGTTGACTTTGTCATCAAATTTTCGCCATAGCGAATTTTGCGTTCCTTGTGCTGTGGGTACCGAAACTAGATGTATATAAGCAAGTTTGTACGTGGATTCATTTTGAAATGCTAGTCTTTTAAATCGTGGATCTAAAAGAACGCTCTCTAGGCAAAACATATTTTCTTTATATAATTTAAATCTGTTTGAAAGTTCTCTTTGGATCACATTTAGAAAACTGCGTACATCAGCAGTTTTATTTTCGTTCAGGCAGAGTTTTGAAATGTAGCTGATAATCGTTGATATAATAATATATATTTTAGAAATCGATACTGTTTTCTCACTGCTTAATTCTAGAGTAGCCTCATTGAAGATGCTCAATATATCAGGGGCTGTTTTCATAATATTCCATTCATCAGAAGAAGGAGTTGGTAGATTTTAGTTCAGGACACCTAAGGTGGCTAATAGTGGCTCTTTTACTTCTTGAATGCGCACAAGCATAGATTACGTAGTGTTCCACCTGGTATTAGCATCAAACTTTAATTTAAGCTCTACGTATTCCATTTGCCTCTGTTTTTGTTGTAATTTTGCCGTTATTTTGCTACCAAAATTTTTTCGGACGGTTTTCCGTCAGATTTCATTTTGCCGTATCTTCGAAACTAGTCCGCTTTTTCCCAGACTTGTATGGAAATTTCGCCCGAAACAACTCAAAAAGGTCCCCAAATTCATGCTAGTAAAAAAAAAATATTTTGGAAAAATGAACGTTTTTGCCCAATTTCCCCTATCAAAAATTTTTTTGCCCTTGAAATATCACTATTGTACTCCCCGACCACTTCCAATCACCGAAAACGTCCTAAAGGCAGTTTTTGCCAAACTGTGGCCAAAAAACTCCTTACTCCCCTACAAAACCGAAATTTTTGTATCGCAGCAATAGGTCTTGGCCCGCTATGTCCCAAACCACCTTAACCCCAAATTGGCCGATTTTGTCCGATTTCGACTACTTTCGCCCTAAAAACTTTTTGAAGAACGAAAATATTCGATACGAACCTGTTCCATATACCTGTTCTAGTGTATACGCTTCATCTCTAAAATCTACCTATGAAATGCACCGCCTAATAGCCAACATTTGGCTACTAAAATACTCGTGAACCAGAGCAAAATATACGCACGTAAACGCATACTGTGTGTTCACAAAATGTCGCCATCAATAACCGCACACGATCAGTATCCATCATTCGCACAGTTCTTCATTCAACGGAGTCGACTCTTTTATTCCTCACTCGCACAGTGTTCATTCAACGGAGTCGACTCTTTTATTCCTCACTCGCACAGTGTTGGCTCCGTGATTTCATTCATTCTTCATTCGACGGAGCGACTCTTTTCACTGTGCAATACGATAGTCGTATACATATGTTCGTGTTCCGACGTTAGAATAGCATAGATTTCGCTTCAAGTACACACGGTAGTCTAATGAAGTATTGCCGTGTGTATATGCATAAGCTTTATTTGGTCGGGTGGTTGTTTGAGTGGCTCCGCAATATCGCTGTTGCCACTAAAGTGAAGGTATGAAGTGTGCGGAGCTATTCTAAATGATGGCTCACATAGCTCTTTCAAAAGAGTCGAAGAGCTGAGTCGCACAGAGTTGAAGAGTTGACTCACACAGCTCCTTCAAAAGAGTCGCTCTTTTTGATTGACTCGCTCATGAGCGAGCTAATCAATAGTAATGTAAGAAGATGAAATGCGAAGATTGCTTCAGCTAAGTATGATTACAATAGTAATAGTAATCATACTTAGCTGAAGCAATCTTCGCATTTCATCTTCTCAAAAGCATATCATTCCTCTCATTTCGCTTTTCTTTTCCAAACGATAAATTACAGTTTGTTGACCAAAAATTAAGCTTCATACGCAGTCTCAAAATAATCAAATACCAAAATGGCATATCTTACGTGGTATCTCTTTCCAGGAAATAGTTCTAGGCAATCTATTTCAACAATAGCCCAGCTTACTTTTCTTAAAATCTCAGCTCCCTCATCAGCAAAAATTTTCTGGTTCTAACGCTAGGGAGCTGACTGGTCATGGCTGCCAATAAATGTCCAATTCATCGTCGCTGATATATGTCTACTTTTGAATAGAACTAAAAAGACATTTGTACTATTTATTTCAATAATTCTTTAGCAGCATTGGTGGTCCTAGACAGTTTATTATTTTATTGTTAATTATTTATGTTTATTTAATTATTATTTATGCCCCTGTTTATCAATCAACCAAACATTACCAGAGGCAAACCAAATATAAATTTATTTGAATTTGAATAACATTCAATAGCAACTTTTAACCGTTTTTCCATTTTGTGTTCTTCTTTCCAGCACGATCCAGAACAATGTACACCTGGCGGTGAAGATGGCAACTATATCATGTTTGCTCGCGCAACGTCTGGCGACAAGAAAAACAATAATAAATTCTCACCCTGCTCATTGAAATCCATCGAACCTGTCCTCAATGCCAAGGCTCGAAGTGCCAAAGGATGTTTCACCGAGCCACAACGCTCGATCTGCGGTAATGGTGTAGTCGAATCGGGTGAACAATGCGACTGTGGCTGGGAGGAAGATTGCAAGGATAGTTGTTGCTTCCCAATGTCCCGTCACCCGCGCGTCGATGAACGGCCTTGTACTCTTCAGCCTCGAGCTCTGTGCAGTCCGTCACAGGGACCTTGTTGCACTACAGACTGTGCTCTGAAGTTTGGTAACAAGTGCCGCGATGATAATGGCTGCCGTGATCCAAGCTTCTGTGACGGACGTATGCCACAATGTCCGCAGTCTGTGAACAAACCGAATAAGACGATTTGCAATAAGGAATTCGTTTGTTATATGGGCGAATGTACTGGCTCGATATGCTTGGCCTATGGACTTGAATCCTGTCAATGTCTTCCCGGACCGAATGATCCGAAAACTAAATCCTGTGAACTATGCTGTAAGCTTCCTGGTGAAACAAATCCTTGTAAGAGTTCTTTCGAATGGAATGAAGCTCCTTACGATGTACCAGATATGTTTGCCAAACCAGGAACGCCATGCAACGACTACAATGGGTAAATACACTATTTACTCAAAACTTGGTCCAGGTTTTTAACAGATAATTTTCATACTTTCAGGTACTGTGATGTCTTCCAAAAATGCCGCGAGGTTGATCCTTCCGGTCCTCTTGCGACTCTTCGAAAACTCCTCTTGTCCGAGGAAAGTATAGAAACATTCAAGAATTGGGTCTACAGCAACTGGTATATTGTAGCTATATCGCTGGCCTGCGTCGTTGCTATACTGGTAAGTAAATCAAATCCTTCCACTCAACCTATTTTATCCTTAATAACCATTAACGAGATGATACTAAAAAAAATTCCACACTTCTTTAAACAAGATCCTTCGAATAATAAGCTGCATGCTCCGGCGACTCCATAAACGAATCGAACGACGTCGTCGTAAGTTCATAAATACTTCTATAGACCCACAGCCTTTGTCGATTATCCTGTAGGAATCTCATTTGGCTTCAAGCTAGCAAATCGTCGCATTGCTTCATTTAATGCTACTAGTCCCGAAAGTAAAATCAATCTCATTTCGAAAACCCCCAAGCCAGTTCAAGACATAAAAGCGCCTTCATTTCGCTTCTTTCATTTTAATTACCATCCTTATGCCGTCCTTAGGACACTTTATTAATGCGAGAACAAGTTTGTCTGTCGTTAAGTGAAAACCCTTTTTTGCTATTGTTGTTGCTGTTGTCGCCGGGGACAGTGGCGACATTGATCGTTTCATTGCCACATCTTTTCGGTACTTGCCTATCTTTTTCGTGAACCCTAATCAAAATTAGACGAAATATAAGGATTCGACAAATGCAAGATAATTTCTTTTGATCTATAACGTGGCGGAACTATCTGCGAGCTCGTGTCACTGTATCTTTAAATATGTATAAGTCTACTGGTGACCATATTCAACAAAGTGTGACTATTTAATATGGCCTCTAAACTAGGATAAATTTTTTTCCTAGGACTTTTTATTGGTTGCAATGAAAAAGCTTTTGAAATTCCAACGAAGCATGTCTTTGAGGAGGGCAAAACTAGAATTCGAAAATTTTTTTCTTAGCTAGAATTGCGGCGACGAAAGCAACGTCATTTAAGCGCACGTCGATTGTGGCTTTCGTCCTATGATTTCCTTATTGCATTGTAGTTAGTGTTGTCTGGTTACCATGAAAATGTGACGAGTTATTATCCACCAAGAAAAAATTGAATTATTGTTTTTCGAGAGTTACCTTATTACTCGGCAGATAATACAGTGAAATGACATGCCATTTATGCGGATTAGTCCTTTAATTACTGTTTGAAAATAGTTTCATGTTTTAATTTTTTTTTTATTGTTCATAAATACTAATGCAGACGAGCTATGTACACAATATTCTTACTAGCTCTTATTCTTAGCACATCCTACCTAAAAACCTCTCATCGTTCATTACACACTAAATCCGTGCCACTTAAGTTAACTTCCTGTTCGCCATAAATCCTACCGGCACTCTTGCCCTTTCATGGAATGCCATTACTCGACAACTCTGACCCGTAGAATTCTATTGGCGTCCTGGGAAACAGTCGACAGTCAAATATATAAACGGATGGCTGGTTCCGATGCTAAATTTTTTCCCATAAAACAAAAAGTTCCGCATCGGGGCGCAAGGACGACTATGAGGATCCCCGGCCATAAACCAGGAAATGAGGAACTGCGCTTCAACTAGGCTCATTTGCCGAAAAACAATACCCTCCTAGTCGTAGTCCTTCCACACACTTCAAGAAATAGCTCGAAAAAGTCGCATCCTGGTCGCAATTTTTTCTCTTACGCGTTAAGCATGTATAGTATTCCTCATTACCAAGTCGTACGATTGAATAATTTTATTTTTGCATTTAATATCGACTCTAGTAGCTTGAGACAATCCCTCCTGTCCATATTGAAGTTTTTGAAAATTTCATTGCCAGTGGCTGCTCTTACAGCTGTCACATCACCCCAAAAAATCTCCAATCCCCTCAACTCCAGCCCTCTTCTACCGGACCCCTGCAGCCGCAACTGAAAGATTCGAAAACTAAATCGCCTAGAACGCCTAAAGCAAACGAGTTCGTATTTTATTTCCATGCTATTTCGCTGGAGCGCCGTCAATTAATGAACGAGATAAACGACGAGTGACGACCACTAAAGAATTTCGAGGAGAATGCTAAGGCTTTTCGGATATTGTTAGCGAGGATGTTTTATACTTAGGCGGCGAACAAAGGCTCTCCGGCGATTGAGCGAAACTGCCGACTGGAGAGTGGAGCCGGCATCATGGAGTTTTCGTGATGCGAGAAGAAATTGAGATTTAGCTCCTTGGAAATCGGAGATGCCTTTAGTCGGTGGTAACAGAACAGGTTGGAATATAATGAAATTATTTCAACGGCTGGTATGAGAAATTTTAATGTATTCGGAATGAGTAGGTGGCTGAGTAGATGGGCAGGTGGACGAAAATTGAGTTTTTGTTGCGTTTGTTTTTCGCTTTAATTAAGCCCATAACTTTATAAATTATTTACAACTTTAATTTTGAAGATTTGAGTGAGACTCTTTGCATTCCGGCTGTAGTATTTTAACATTTAATTTAACGTTTTATTTCGAGCCAAAACCATTTATGAAAATATTTTAGTTGCTGAGTAAATTAAAATTTAGCAGATTATTTTTGCATTGTGCCTTAGATCATATTAGGAATAAGTCCAATGGACCCTAAATTTATGTTCAAGGTATGATGCCAAAATCATGCTTTGGGATGTGTATGCAAAAATAAATCGGAAGCCAGTGTTCAGGCAATACGCAGACACCTATAGTTTCCATGGGAATACTTATGACGGTGAACTTCGAGGCAGCATCGAATAACTGCCACGCAATTCTCGCGTAAGGTTATCCATTAGGCCACTTTAGTTATGCTCATATGAACTTGATGACGATACGAAT
This sequence comes from Nemotelus pantherinus, assembly GCA_963978885.1. NCBI lineage: Eukaryota > Metazoa > Arthropoda > Insecta > Diptera > Stratiomyidae > Nemotelus > Nemotelus pantherinus. The sequence goes on along the minus strand of OZ022265.1, from coordinate 45,530,350 downwards.
GTATCGAGGCGCTAATATAAGCTCAGACCAAAAACAAACCCATATTGCAATTTTTTTTTTTAATATAGTGCTTTATTGCCGTATCATTACAGTAAATTACAGAATAACAATTCAATTTTAATACAATACTCCTCCTTTTAAGGTAAGGAACCTTGTATTAGGAGTGAGGAGTTGAAGATAATTTTTCATTTCAAGTTATACAATTACAAAAAAAGAAACGATTCCAGTTCATTATAAAGTAAATACATAAATAATATTTAAAGTTTAAATAACAAAATTATTAAGAAAAACAAAATACACAGAAGATTAAGACCGTCTACGTTATATTAGGCACTGGAAATTTTATGACATTATCGCTCGATAAAGAAATGTCAATAAATTACGAAATTCATCATAGCTGGCAACCCTTTCACGGTTTTGCAACGAAATTCCTACATAATTAGAAACACAACAAGATATGCTTATCACATGAATTTCGTTCGTTTTGATTTCGTCACTGCATCGGAAGTTAAAGGGAAAAAATCTTTACTCTCTTGAGCAAATTTACAATATTTAGGAGACGAAAATTGCCTGGCGTCGCTATGCTAATTTTTCAACCAAATTTCTACGAAATCTATCTTGGAGTAAGGTTCACCTACTGCGTGAATTTTGTTAAAGCCTGGTACCCAAATCGGAAGCTATAGGCCATAAACCAGTTGTTTTTCTCAGCGATTTTTCCAAATGGCACCACTGCCACAGTGTTGCCCATATTTCAAAATCACTTCTATCAGACCTGGTCACACCTGGAACATGTCCTGTAAATTTCATATTGATCGTCAGTTCTCGTGAACAGAAGTTTTGAGTGCTGAAAATAGAGGTAATTTGATCACGGGTTGCCGTTCTTGTTTACCGCGGGATTTTGAAATATTTTATTTGACTTGGTGGACAAAAGTCAAAATTTATCAATAATTTGAATTTGTTTTCAAAAATCAAAAATTTTTCAGGAAGGTCGATGATTTGAAGGATTTTTTTAGGAGCCTGCTGTAGCTACAGAATTGCCCACACAGTTTTGAGAGTCCACGTGTGTTAACTTTTAATCCACATCAATACGCTCTAAAAATTTCACGATGATCCATTGTTTTTCTTAGAAGTTATGACAAATCGAAATTTGAAAAAAAATCCTTGTTTACTTTTAGGCACTCAGCGCCTACACAAGGCTCAAAATTTCCACTTCTTTATCATAGGCAAACTAAAAACGTAATAAGTTTTCATTCCTAGTACTTTTTAACAAAAATTTACACTGCTTGGAAATATAGGAGTACCTGAAAATTTACTAAAATGCCCGCCGCTGCCAAAAGGTTTAAGATATCTGAACTTTAGCAAGTCATGGACCTAAAAATCTTTGTTTAGGTGCCATGCAAAAAAGATTATCAGTGTTTGTCATGCATACGTGTTTCTGGCAAAATTATTTTTCCATAGAAGTTAAGCAATCTAACTTTATAAGGTCCTACTCCTTATATACTCGTATATTAAATCTTCCCAAAAATTTCAGCTCGATCGAATTACGTTTTCTAAAGATAATGTCACTGAATCTTTTTGTTGATGTATATAAATATATATACCATTAATCAATTAATTTTATAATTCCATACACTTAACTTTTGGGCAACTAATTTACCGATTTTCTTTGAAAATCACCAAGACTGACAAAATTCAAAATATTTGAACATTTCTGCGTTGGCGTGCCAACAGATCGTTGTTTATGGCTGACTCGTTTGCCGATAGCCAATTTTCGAAGACTTGACCAACCGAATGGTAGATTGAGAGATGTTTTATTCGATTTTCTCGCTTGAACATCAATTGAGGCGAATCAATAATCGAGGCAAACTCAAAACCATCCACAGCCTATTTCCTTCTTCGTAATCAGATGATTCATGCAGTTCACTCATTAAATGTATTAATAGATCTACAATACCATTCATCCCAAATGTAATAAACTCAAATATCTGCAGTTTGAACTTCAATTCATACAAGTTTGTATATTTTTAAAGATAGCTCAAAAACCTATTGTTAATCCATTTGCTTACACGTCTTTAAGCTACAGCCACTGACATCGTATCATCTTATCATCTAAATGTTGCAAAAATCCAAATCATCAAGCACAATTTACTTATGCAATTTACTTACTTTTTCATTACAGGTAATTGTTGCGAAACTCCTGGGCAAACGATCGAATCTAAAACTGAAATCAGTAACAATCATACACAGTGCAACGACCGAAACGGTTCGCTTACCCGAGGACAACAACGGCGTAATAGTTCATACAGCGGTCCGGACAAAAGTGCCGTTCAAGAAGAAAGTCCGGGGCGAACGATCGAAATCGAAAACAACAGGAACGGGAGGAGCCAGCAAATCAACCGCCGCGACTGCATTACAACAAGCTGCTAAAGGTGCCAGTACACATCTAGCATCAACCACCACAGCAACAGGCAATTCTAAATCAGCGGCTGGTATAATCTCAGGAAAAGTCACGAAGCGTGGTAGTGAGTTTTTGAAAAGGACGAATCGCAAGAAGAATCGAGTATCGAGCGATGAGCATCAAAAAAGTGCCGCACCCGATGCAAAAACAAACAAGAAGAGTAAGAAACATAAGGAAGTCATTGACTATTCTGGAAATGTTAGCACTACACCTCATACCAATACATTTGGACGTGTTCATAAATGGCTGTTAGAGTCACCTTTAGTGGCGCAACCACTTTCCCACAGCGAGCATTCCTCGAAAGTTCGAAAGGTCATTAGTAAAAGTCAGTCAACGCCAGATCGACTGGTTCAGCAGTCTCCGGTGAAAACTAAATCACTAGGCAATCTAAGCAATGAAAAAGTAAGGCTACAGGTTGTCTACAAACCTCCTTTCAAGTTCTCGCTGAAATTGTCGAAAAACTCGGCCGTAAAGACTCATGTCATTGGTGGTGTTCTAGGGAAGAAGAAACGCAAGATTCGCACTGCAGACAAAAAACGTGTTGGTGCCACACCTTCTTCTGGTAATGCTGCCACCAAAAGCAGTACACGAAGAACAGCCTTACTGATCCGATCAAAAGAAGACGACATCAAAACTCCTATTGTAGACTCTGAACCCAATTATGAGACACTCAACCCTAAGTCACCAAAAGACGGGCCTCACTATGAAAACCTGAAAAAATCACCAAGCGGAGACATGCCACACAGTCCGCAAGACCAAACTTCGGCTGAACCAACGCCTGGCACGTCCAAGTCAGTAGGGGCCCGCATGAATCGTAGCGCCAGTAACAGCCAACTGGACCGCCAAAACTCGCCAACTAAGCCCCAAGCCAGTAGTTATAGTCGTAGCAACTCAGTCACGAATAGTAGTCAGCCGCATCATGGGCAACCACAAGTCACCCGTAGTCGCCGAAATAGCAGTAGTAATTCGATGAACCTAAGCCGAAACTTTGGCAGTACTCAGAACCTTATTCCATCCAGTAGCAACGGTCAAGGGCACTTGACAAAATCCGCCAAGAAGCGAAGTAGCCTTAATCTAAAGGCGACCAACAGCCACGACCTGGCTAGGTCAAATACTGGGACCAACTTGTCGACATCCAAGCGCCATGGGGGCTCAGCAGCCAACTTGAAACGTGAAAGCTCTGGATCATATCAAAATTTAAAGATGGGTGTACCAGGAGGAAACCTCTCGAGGAATTCAAGTAGTGGCAACCTGAAATCTGCGTCACTCACACGAGGCAGTATTAGCAGCATTCCACGCGCCAGCCTTAGCAATGCACCACCTATTACTACCGTAATGGCTGCCCCGACAGCAACTGCATCACCAACATCATCTGTAGTTTTCTCACGTCAAACTTCACTCCAGCCGCACCCTTTACAGCCAGTCTCACACTCAGGCCTCCATAGCAGAACGAATATCGCGCCCTCATCGGCGCCAGCTAATAATTTTAGCATTAATCATAGTCATAGCACGTCTAGTTTTAGTCACATTAACAACACTAACAACCAATTCACTCCTAATAGCAGCATTAACAGCAAAAACAACAATAGTCATAGTAGTTTAACTGCAACTAATAATATCCTGCGACCGCATACAGCCGCCGTCTGTGAGGATGCAACGCGTCAATTCGAGTGGCCGAAAGTGAACAGTAGTCCCAGCAGCAGTGGCAATTCAGGCTTTATGAGTGGTCACGGTAACACTAGTAATAACACCACTAGTCATGCCAGTGGCGGTACGAATCACGAACAATCGCGACGAAATCGTCGACACGCTGGCACTGACGAATCCTTTCAATCTGATCTAGAGGTTATGGTATCTGATGTCAAGAATTTAGTTAGCTAAAATTCAATTCGCTCTATCGATATGAATATATTTTTTTTAAATGACGAAAAAAAAACTGAAGGCAAAAAATATGCTACTAAGAAAACCTAATTGAAAAAATCGTAGAGATTAAAAACCTACTAAAATATCAATTAAACTGATAATGAAATTTCCTAACAAAATGCTAACTTAGATAAATATGCGTCAATTGATGAAGAATGAACTTTAGGATTCAGGACACTGTTTCAAGTATATTGCGCAAAATAAGTACATCATCTAGTGTATTTTTCGTTTAATATTTTTTATATGATATTTAGTAAAAGATAATTAATTTGAATATTTTAGAATCTTGCACAATACACTTGAGCAGCGTTGGTGTCCGAATCGAGGTAGATGCATTGGCATTGTTCTATTTATAATTTTATTTATATAAATGATTCGAATTCATTTCAATTAATTTCAAATTATGGACAAATATCGGTATTCCAAAGGTAATTTACCTTCTTTTTAGTTTTTATTGGCGTCGGTCCTAACTTATCGTTTATTGGTATCCAAAAACAAAAAAGTTTTTTTAGAGATGATTCTATTTTAATTGTTTTTTTTTTAAATTAAAATTATGATCTATACTGATAGATGCTGAGAAATAGGGTAGATCATTTTCTCCACATCGATATCAGTCAAAAGTTTAAAATAAGTCTAGCCTCTAAAGAAAAAATTGGTCTTCCATGTAACATTTTTGGCATATAAATGTGTTTCATATTTTAATGCAAGTTAATCTGCAATATTTTTTATTTTATAATTTTATCTTCTAATCTGCTCAGAAATGATTCAGTTGCATAAATGATTCAGTTTGGTCAATGCGCTTCAATTCATATGCATTATTTCGATAGTTTTATGATGCGAAAAAACAGCGCCCAACGTGAGTACTCTCATAAATTATTTCGTATTGTAAATAATTTTTTTTCAACTTTTCCGTTTGATATTAATTTACATTCAACATACACCGTTTCTATTTGCGAATCACACTAGTAACCATAAATTCAATCGTTATGTTTCATATATCTAAAATAGACAAAGCCAATGCTTCTACCTCGCCATGAAAGCCTTCATACTCATGTCCATTGTTATGTTTACTCAAAACTTACCTTTAAAAATTATTTCTGCAGAAAATTAATAACTGTTACTGATTTATTATCATTGAATTATTTTCTTAAAATATTAATTTAAAAATAATAGCTACAAATGAGCTACAGCTGTGTAATTTCTTTATTCTACGACTGAATTATAGTCACAAGCCGAACAAAAAACAGAAAAATATTGTCTTTTAGTTGTATTCTCTATTATTAGTAACTTCAATTGTATGAATATTATTTGATATTATTATTTTTATTATTGTTTTAAATGAATAATATGATTCTAACTAATTGATTAATAAAAGTATCGGTGAAAACTGAAAGAATACAATGTTTTATTATTTTCTTATTATATTTCTTTTATTGCTTGAACAAATTGATTTATGCATTATGATTTTATGTTTAGGAAAAGAAATATAGAAACATATTCTTTAATTTCAGTATTTATAACCTGTACGTAGTCCTCGTGATATATTAAACCCAATGTCAATGTTGGTGAACAGCATATAGATTTTTTTGCATTAAATCAAACTGTTTTTATATAACTGCGCCTGCAATAACATTCTACTTTCAGCGATTCGAACTATCTGAAGTACAAACAACCAAAAAGTAGACTTTTTCAGAGCACAAATTAGCTGCAATCATCTCGAAACCATGTTGCTGAATGTCGAGGTTATAAATTTCTGAAAACGGAAAAACATACCAATGATGTACGCAATCGAATGGAATGCGAATATGTTTCAAAATGAATTCCGTGACTGATTATCATTTGTAAACGGACACAAACATGAAAAGTAGGTTTAGTTTGGTAATTTTTAAGGATTTTAAACTCCACTGACATCGTTGGCGTCTTTATCATGATTAAAAATTGATATTCCCGTACATCAATCATTCGAATGGTCTGAATTGTTTCCATAGTTATGAGTCAAGGCAGTAGTGAATTGTTCGATAGAGGCGGAAGCTATAACATCAGCAAATGACTTTTGGGCATGGAATTATGTATCCGTATTCATACAAGCTGTAGCAAACATGATTTCAATGGGAACTAACTTTTCACTATTCCATGTCAGCTCCCTTCATCTATACCGAAGTATGGATGAGAGACCGACAAGGAATAGGGAAGAGGGTGATGGCGAACCATCAAGGAAGCAAAAAAAATAATTAATTGCCCCTGGAGCAGGGTGCCCTAGAATTGACAGTAAAGGCCCCTAGTCCGCTTTTAGCGGAGCACCCTTTTATCCGACCCCGACGGATGCTGGTGTGCCGCTTTGCTAGCTCTACGCGGCTGGGGTGGGTCATTACAGAAATGGGGTGGATAAACTCCAAGAAAGAAAAGAGTGCTACTTGTATTTCATCCGTCATACAAAGTAGTAACCGCAAAGTGCAAATATACTCTTAAAGGCATAAGTTCGTAAAGAACCGCCATACAAAACTCTCAGGCATGAGCTGATACCAGACTCAGCCGAGACGTGTCAACACTCGTAAGGGAACCTGAAAAACGTTACGTTAAATTAAGGGGGAGGAAGTTGCCTTAGTCTTGTGCGGATCCGAGGCAAGGCACACAACCTCAGGCCCCTGATATTATTAGGGCCATTATCCCTGATAGAGGCGGGGTAACGCCACCCACTGAACTCGACATGGGAAAATTAGTCGAAGAACCACACCTTTGAAAAACTTAGGCCAGCCAGGACCTCGCACAACTTTTATAAACAAATCCTTACGGGCATAAGCCCAGTAACAAGGCCATTGGTTTGTCTTTTAATGTTTCATTTTTGTTTTATTAATATTTTTGATGGAAGTATTTTAGCTAGAATTAATAATTCAGACAGTACAGTATTTTTGCTCATATGTAGTTTTAATTTTAGTTATATATTATGTTTAAATTTTCTTAAACTAAAGGCCTTGCACATCTCCCCTATAACTATGTGTAATTTTATACCCCATTTATGTTGTGGTTATTGATTGGGGTATATAAAGAATATATATTTATTTCTGTATTCGCCTAGCAAAAAGACAGTTTTTTTAGTATTTCAAGAATTTAATTCTGTATATCAATTCCATGTCTTTAGGTTTCCAATAAAAATAAGCAAGTATGTACATTCATTATCACATACAATTGGTATCTGAACTAGACGCCCTAAATTAATTAATTATTTGAGTAACCGAAACACGAATAGCAGCACATATTAAGCGATCAAATTGAAAATGGTTGATATATCGGTAATTGAACTAGTAGACTAAGAGCCAGCGCCTGCCAGACTTACGTCAAAGTATAAAGGCTAAAAGTTTGTGGGTGTATTCTCACTACTGTAGGTAAGAAAGTTCGGGGGCTACAAACCTTGACTAACGGTGGCTTATACAGGTAGCAGGTTACAAAGGTGTGCAAAAACCGGGCTTACTTACGTTAAAGTATAACGTCTGGGATTTGGATATTATTTATTTTTATTTTATTTATTTATTTTGTATGTGCATAAAATTTTATAATATTATACATATATTCATAATTTAATTGCACTACTCCCCCTTGTAAGGTAAAACACCTTGAATTAGGGGTGAGGAGCCTTCAAATGTGCTATCTATGTTGACATATAATTAATTTAATATGTAGATATTAGTGTTACCATTAAATTATTGTTTTTTTTTAGTTTAAATACAGAATCTGTTTCATCAATGAGTGAACTTATATGATGTTAATTTATAGATAATTTGCATCAACTAAAAATAATACAAAAAGCCAATAAGAATTCAATACGAACAACAGAAGAGTACAGGAAGAAAGTAAAAATTTGATCTTAAGTTTATTAATTTTTGAAGTTTGCATATATGTACATTACTTCAAATCACTTGTCAATAAAATCATAATATATCATGCTTCAAATATGTAAATCCATCCTTACAAAAATTTAGCTGTAGTATAATTGTCTCAATTTTTTCTTGAAATCATTTGTATTCACGAGTCTTCTGATTGCTTGCGGTAGAGCATTGAATAAATTGATCCCTGCATATGAATAGTGACTTTGTCCTAATTGTCTAGTACGATTTGGTAGCAGAAGTACCCTTTCTGTACCGCCTCTTGTAATATTTGTATTGGTTTGTATTTTATTAGCTACAAGATCTTTGAAAATTTGGATTGTCGTATGAAATTTGTATATTTGGTCAAGTGGTAGTACTTTCAAACAACGAAATAGTTGTTCAGTATCGTATAGTCTAGGTTTCTTAAGGAGGATTTTTAGTAGTGATATATGTATAACATTTAGCGGGTTTAAGGCTGTCTGTGATGCACAGCCCCACGTTATTATTCCATACTGTATTATATTATGTATTAATGCGAAGTAAAAAGTTCGGATTGTATGTACCGGCAGAAAAGACCGAATTTCAAAACAAGCAGGTATAATTTTTCTTAATTTACTGGTGACATTTTGAACATGTTGATTCCATCTTAAATGTTGGTCAAATATCACCCCTAGATATTTAGTTTGAGTGACTCTCATAAGTGGGTTACAGAGGCAGTCGGTATTACAGTCATTGGAGTGAATGGTAATGTTCAGGCTCCCAGGTAGTCCCCGCTGGTTGGCTGCGAAGGTCATATAGTTCGTTTTCTGATAGTTGAGTGTAAGTGAATTAACATCAAGCCATTCTTTTAGAATACCAAGACTGTATTCTGTTTTTACTTTTGCCCCACTCCATTCGCTATCTTCAACATAAAGTACAGTATCATCTGCAAATGATATCAATTTGCCTTTGATTTGCTGTGCGAAAATATCATTAACGAAAATTAAGAAAACAACTGGACCTAACACTGTTCCCTGAGGAATTCCGTATTCAAAAGTAAGTTCCATACTTAGCTTTCCAGAAATTTTTACCGATTGCTTTCGTGTTTGTAAATAGTTTTGTATCCATGCGATCCACCTTGGGCTAAAGTTAATTTTTCTCAATTTATCCACAATCATTCTGTGCGGAACAGAGTCGAACGCTTTCGCTAAGTCTAGAAAAACAGCCAATGGTTTATGTCCTATTTCTAGTGATTCAATAATCAACGTAGTTAATTTTGCTATGGCATCTTGGGTGCTACGTCCAGCTCTGAATCCGAATTGGCTCTCATTTATGAACTTATGCGCTTCTAAATATGCCACTATGCGTTTTTTTGCTAGTTTCTCTATGACTTTTGCAATATTGGAAATTAACGAGATGGGACGGTAGTTATTAACAACTAATTTATTTTTATTTTTATGTTTTGGAGTTATAATACTAGTTTTGTAAATTTGTGGAAATACTCCTGTTTGAAAACTAAGATTACATAAATAAGTTAGGGGTTTGCTAACATAAGCTTTTAATTTTTTTAAGCAATCCACTGAAATACTATCAAATCCTGGGCTTGAACCGTCTTTCAAATTTTCTATTATTTTAATAGCTTCCCCTTCCGTAACGGTTTCAATATCGTTGAAAATATCCCTATCATTTATTTGTGAGCCAATAGTAGTAGAGTTGGTATGGACGTTGATCTGAGCAGCCATATTTTTTCCAACGTTGCAGAAATGTTGGTTAAAAGTGTTGACGATTTGTTCTGCATTCTCTTCGACTGTTAGTATCGTAGTGCCAACTTCTAGGGCTTGTATAGCCTCAAAAATGCGATTTCTTCCTGTCGCCAGATTTATCGCCTTCCAAACTTTCATTCCATCATTGTTGGCGTCGTGTACCATTCTTTTAAAGTAGTTAACCTTTGTCAGGAATATTAGTTGGTTTAATTTGTTACGATATTTTTGATAGTATTTTCTCAATTTTTCATTGCCCGGGTTGTTTTTAAGCGCTTTAGATAATTTATGTTTCTTTCTAACTGACTTCACTAGTCCTATGGTAATCCAAGGTTTCAGCTTTCGATTTTTACTACCGATGTTATTAGAGACACTGCATTCTCTTACGAAATTATTAAGTGTAAGATGAAAGGCTCTAGCACATTCATCAACATTATTATTGGATAGAACCTGGTCCCAAGTTTCATTGGTTAACTTGCTAATTAGATGTTCATAATTAATTTTTTTAACAATTTCAGGCTTAGTATGTATCCGGCTACTGGTTTCTGTTTGTTTCTCCACCAGTAGCATTACAGTACTTTTGTGGTCTGAGATATCTAAATCTAATACAGCTGAAACTATTTTATTGCAAAATGATGATCTTATATTAGAAAATATATGGTCTAAACAACTATCTCCTCTCGTACATTGGTTGATGTAAGAACTAAAACCTAGTTCGTTTAATAAGCTCAAGTAGTCTTGCTGGCTATCAATCAAAATATTCACATTAAAATCTCCTATTAGCACTACATTCTCATTTTTAATTTCTTTTAAAACTGCTTCTAATTCTACGCAGAAAGTGTCTATGCTAAAATTCGGCGATCTATATACAGCCAAAATTTTTAATGGAGTTTTGTTTTTTAGGAAAACGTTGATTGCTAGAGCAGTTGCGCCTGTGAAAGTGTGTTCCTCTACTCTAGTTACATTGAAAGTATTTTTTACGTACACGACAACTCCGCTGTTTTGATTGATAGTATTCTCACTTCTGTAGCCTGAATAACCGGTAATCTCAAAACATTGGAGATTTGGAATGTTCCAACATTCGCTTAAAATCAAAACATCAAATTGATATTTTATTGTTGATAGTGTAAGAATTAGGCTATTAAAATTTTTATTGATGCTGCGAATGTTCGTGTGGTATATGCTGAAATGGCAAGTATTTGGATCGATTTGTCTAATAAGGTCGTTGAGACTAGTGCATGAAAGCTCGTTACAAGCGGACGAGTAATTTAAATATTCCATTAGATCATCACTACCCATTGCAGCGAGCGGTGAATTTGATCGAAATATTTGACTTATGAGTTAATTCTGCGCCGAGCTCTCTCCGTATACATCTAGTATGTAGGACAGTGATTTCTATTATAACCTGAACAATGTTATCATTAATCAGAACCTCTTTATTGGCTGTACGAGATATCGTTTTTATAATTCTGTACCGCTTAGTGTTTTGGAAGGATTTATGTGTTTCTTTAAGCATGATAAACAAAATATAAGTGATTTCGTTGATGATGTGATAAATATAGCTATGAATATAAATGTTCTTTGATTTTTTGATGAAGTATATGCACATATAGTAATTAGTGTGAAAGTAGTAATACTTATTTTTTAAGCTAAAAAATGAAGATCGTCCTCTGATTTTATGTTAAAAATGCGTTCTCCATCTGCTTTCCTGTACAATATTTTACCATCACGGCACCAAACATATTTATGATTCATCTCCTTTGCTTTGGTCTTAGCCATCCAGAAGAGTTTGCGAAAGTATGGGCTTAGATATTCATTTATGTAGTATTTCTCATTTCCGAAGCTATTTTTACCACGATGTTTGTTTAATAGAAGCGCAGCATGTTCAGATGATTTGAATTTTATAATAATTTTCTGGACTTCATCCCCGTTACTTCGTCGCAAGTAGACATTAGTTATAGTTTCCTCACTTATTCCGTGATGCTCTTTACAAAATTGCTGCACGTTCTTTAAGATGCTTGGCTGTTGGTTCATTGGTAAGCCGGATATTTCAACCTTGTCCTTGTTCGATTCCTGTTCAATTTTGTTGATTGTTGCTTCCAATTGGTTTATTCTCTTTGTTTTTTGCGCAGATTCCAATTCTAAATCATGGATCTTTGTGTGTAGTGATTTGATTTCTTGCGTCATCTCTTTGAGTTGGGTCATTGCAGCTAGTTGTTGATTTGCTAAAAAGTTGTTACTTTCTATTAAGCTGTCCATTTTTCTCATTAGCAGCTGAAATTCTGTTGCACGTTCAATTAATTGTACAGAATAAGAATAAGAATATAAGAATAAGAATATTTAAATAACTATTTTAAGCCATGGTTTAAGAAGCCAGACGCATCCGAAGGGTCTAACACTACAAATACACCGAGAAAGCGTTGCCCATGAATATGTAAGAGAATATTATTATTAGTATTAACTACGACCTTTAGAGCTTAGTGAAGTTAAAAAATAATGAAATTTGCATCTGTACTTACATATATGTATGTATGTATATATAACTTTCCTCTTTCGAAGGTAAAAGTATACTGCCCTACTAAGCATAAACGTTCTATGTACATTTTATTACTTTCGAGATATTCAATGATATGTGTTTTGATTTGTGCTGGATAGACTGAGAGCCAGCCATACGTCAAAGTATAAAGGCTTAAATTTTGTGTGAGTATTCTCACTACTGTAAGTAAGAAAGTTCGGGGGTTACAAACCTTGACTAACGTAGCAGGTAGCAGGTTACTAATACGTGCAATAAACTGGCTTATTTATGTTAAAGTATAAAGGCTGGGATTTGAATGTTATGTTGAAATAACTATTTTAGGTCAATGTTTAAGAAGCCAGATCCATCCGAAGGGTCTTACACTCCCACAGACTTTCTATAAAGTCAAATACATCCACCCTTACAACGAAAGCCTAGGTACATAAATATATGTTAGTACTGGGTTGGGCACAAAATCTCGTATGACAATATCCCGTTTACAAAATCCCGATTACGAAATCCCGCATTACAAAATCCTGGAACATAAAATCCCGTAAGACAAAATCCTGTATTACAAAATCCTGTAATACAAAATCCCGTAGTTTTACGCGGCGCCGCGCCTGATTCTATATTATGCAAAACTACGGGATTTTTCCTTCAGCTCTTGTAGCTATTGTATCTAAAACGACGAAAGCTAAAATTAATGGAGGAGAATCAGAGAAGGAAAATTTGGCAAGGTACCAAAAAAATAAAAAAATTATTGAAAAAGGTTTGAAACTGAAACAATCAATTATTTAAGAAGAATCGCGTACAATATGTCTCTATGTTGAAATTGTTTCCCAAATAAAAACTTAAATCACTGTTTTTATTTCATTATATTGTTGTGATCTACCGTTAAAACACCTTCCGTAGGTTCGATATTCTTCACATTCGTGAAATAAAACAGTTTCTTTTAAAACACTAATTACACTTTTATTATAAACACTATTAATTATTTACACTTTATATTCGCACTACTATAATCTCGCGTTACAATTTAACACTTTTTCAATTTAATTATCGCACTATAATTACTCGCACTTTATCGCTTTTAATTAATCGCACCCGGATACACTAGAACCGCTGTATCGCTTTTCAAAGTAACAGCCTTTCGCTGTCTTCGCTATCTACTGAATGATCGCTAGTACTTCTCGTGGTGGTATTTATAGTGGTGCCAAATGTGTCTCGGGTTCTCGAATGTTCCGCTTTTGCTTTCTAGAGGGCTCTATGATTCATGGGAATTTCCGTTGCCATGCGAGATCTGACTCATGGGTTTGAGGCTCTGGAATGTTCCCTTTTTACGTTCTAGACGATTATTCTACGTTTTATCCATAGATTGTTATTGTGTATTGGCTATTTATAGATTGTTTACGGTTTTTGGCTATTTATAGATTGTTTCTATTCCAAGAACACATGATGAGACAGACACTTTAACCTTAAACCCTCCTTAGACCTGTTCGTCCCGAACAGATTCGTCGTCATCCATTGCGTTATTTCCATGGTACGGGGCAAGTCGGTCTAGGTGCACAACCTTCATTTTCGACCGGTGTTTTCGATGCTGCTGTATTCGGTAAACAACATCATTGAGCCGTTTAATGATGCGGTATGGTCCTTCCCATTTTGGCTGTAGTTTCGGGCTCAGGCCTTTCCGCCGGCGGGGGTTGTACAGCCAGACTAAATCATTTTCTTGAAATCCGGCCGAGTTTGCCTTCAGGTCATATCGCGTTTTCATCCGGTCCCTAACTACCTCGTGAATGGAGTCTAGCCGTTGCCGCAGCTCCGAAACGTACTCTGTAGTTGTTTTCGGATCTTCTGGTGGTATTCCGAATTTAACATCAGCCGGAAGTCGAATATTTCGTCCAAATACGACACGTGACGGTGATTCTCCAGTTGTAGTATGCGTCGCTGTTCGGTATGCCATCAGGAAGAATGGGATATGACGATCCCAATCATGCTGATGGTCTTCTACCACTTTGGCCAAGTGCTCAATCAAGGTTTTGTTGAACCTTTCGACCATTCCATCGGACTGTGGGTGCAGTGGAGTAGTTCTCGTCTTCTTTATGCCCAACGCATCGCAGAACTCAGTAAACACTTGGGATTCGAAATTTCGACCTTGATCGGAATGTAGCTCGTTTGGGACTCCGTACCTACTAACCCAGTTGATCACGATTTGCTCCGCCACTGTAGATGCTTCCTGATTTGGAATAGCATAAACTTCTGTCCATTTGGTGAAATAGTCGGATACCACCAGCACGTAGCGATTTCCTTGTTGCGACACCGGAAACGGTCCTGCCACATCGATGGCGATCCTTTCGAAAGGGGTTCCAACGTTATATGTCTTCAGCTCACCTCTAGGCTTCCTCCTGGGTCCCTTCACAGATGCACAGGCTGCACACTTCCTACACCAGTCCTCCACATCTTCCCGCGCATGCACCCAATAAAATCGTTCTCTTATTTTATTAAGTGTTTTGTTTATGCCCAGGTGGCCTCCTGACGTTCCCTCGTGTACCTCCTGCAAAACATCCTTAACTTTGCTCCGAGGAAGTACAACCTGCATTCGATGCGCTGACCCATCCGCGGTTTCCCATTTCCTTTTTAGTAGGCCTCCTTCAAGATGCAGGGAGTTCCATTGTGCCCAGTAGCTCTTTAGCGTAGGACTTCGACTCGATATGCTTTGCCATTCAGGCCGATGTGCAGACTCCTTCCAGGCTATGATTTCTCGTAGATCTCCATCCGCCAGTTGTTCGTCCAATAGTTCCGATTGAGACCATCCTCTTGCTGGTGAAACGGATATCCACTTAACCTCGGCATCGACTACCTTTTCTTCTAACCGATGACAGTGCTTGCATTCCGGCTTGCATGGACGTCTGGAGAGAGCATCAGCATTTCCGTGCATAGTACCTTTTCGATGGACTATGTTAAAGTTGTATGTTTGCAACCTTTCAATCCATCGTGCCACTTGTCCTTCGGGGTTCTTGAAGTTGAGCAGCCATCTCAGAGCAGCGTGATCAGTCCTCAATACGAAGCTTTGACAGTACAGGTATTTGTGGAAATGCTTAGTGGCTTCGACTATTGCCAACAGCTCTCTTCGAGTGACGCAGTAGTTTCGCTCTGGCTTGGATAGCACCCGGCTAAAGTAAGCAATAACCCGTTCTTGACCATCAATTTGCTGCGATAACACGGCACCTATACCTGTATTACTTGCATCAGTGTCCACGATGAAAGTTTTCTGCGGCTCTGGATATGCTAGCATCGGTGCTTCACAAAGCTCCTGCTTAAGCTTCTCAAACACTGCTTGGCACTGGTGGTTCCAGTTAAACGGCTGATTTTTCTCCGTCAGCTGGTGTAAACTTTTGGCGATGGTAGCGAAATCCTTCACGAACCTTCGATAGTACGTTGCCAATCCCAGAAAACTCCGAAGTTGATGCTTATCCTTAGGTACTGGCCAGCTTTTAACGGATTCAATTTTTGCAGGGTCGGTTTTTATTCCTCCAGTAGAAACCACATGACCAAGGTATTTCACTTCACTGCAGAACAGGTTGCACTTTTTGGGACTTAGCTTCAAGTTAGCCGCTCGCAACCTTTCGAATACGTCCTCCAGGTTTTTCAAGTGTTCCTTGAACGTTCTGCCGATGACAATTATGTCATCCAGGTACACCAAACATGTTTTCCAACTTAGTCCAAGCAGCACTCGCTCCATGAGTCGTTCAAAGGTCGCAGGAGCATTACAGAGTCCGAACGGCATTACAACAAACTGCCAGAGCCCAGTTCCCACGGAAAAGGCTGTCTTTTCACGGTCACTTCTGTCGATTTCGACCTGCCAGTATCCGCTCTTCAAGTCCAACGTTGAAAACCAATTCGCACTGGCTAGAGTGTCCATAATGTCATCCATTCTCGGCAATGGGTAGCTATCCTTTTTCGTAACATCATTCAATCGTCGATAGTCAACACAGAACCGTGTACTGCCATCCTTCTTTTTGACTAAGACAACAGGCGACGTCCAAGGGCTATTCGAAGGCTATATGATCCCTTGTTCTTGCATGTTCTGTATCATATCGGCGACCTCAGCTTGTTTGGCTAGTGGTAAGCGGCGGGGAGCTTGCCGAATCGGTGATGCATCTCGTGTATCGATTCGATGAGTAGTCAACCTTGTTCTTCCGTAATCATCCTCTCGAGTCGATAAGATATTAGCATAGAGTTCAATTAGCTGAACTCCTTGTTGGTACTGTTCGTCGCTTAGTTCCGAAGACTGTAGCATGTTCCTAGCTAGCTCATTTATCTTGCTGTTTGGTATCTTTTTGCGTTCAGATTGTATTTCTGCCATTCCAAAGAAGTGATTGACGAGACTGGCTGGCAGTCGGCGATTACTTCTCCTTCCTTAAGCTTCTTTTCCTGCTCCGCCAAATTCAGCACCCTTATAGGGACGTAATTCCCCTCCGTAATTGTGATTAAGCTTTTTGCCACCATAAGGTTGCTGACTGCTGGGTTTTGCGTTGGCTCCACGATGAAGAATTGGTGGATCACCAGGATCACCATCCAATTTGGCCCAGATGATGTTTTCCGACGACTTTGGTACTTTGGTGTTTTCGCAGACGATGATTCTTAGCCGGTCGTTTCCCTTCCGGCTTCCTACCAACGGTATTTCAACGTTTTTCCACTTGATCACCCTGTCTCCCAAATCCAGGCTGAAGCCATGAGGGCCTAGGAAATCCATCCCAAGTATACATTCGTCGGTTATATCTGCCACAAGGAACCGATGCTGGAACACCAAATCACCGAGCTGTATTTGACGAGTTATTTCCCCGTGAACTGGTGCAGATTCGCCTGTTGCTGTACGAAGTACATATCGTCCAACGTTACCAAGTCTCCATGCCTTCACCAAGTCCATCCGCAAAATCGACTTCATTGCTCCGGTATCGATGGTGATATTGCAAGGCTTGTTTTCGATTTTTCCTTGCAGACTTAAGTCGTTCTCGTATCGATAGAGCCTAGAGACTGTGATGATGGTTCTGGGGTCAACAATTCCACGAGCCAACCTCCGACCCATGAGGTTGGCTCTTACTGGTTTCCCGCCTCTTCCGAAGAAGAGACGGCTACGTTCGCTGAACCAGCCCCGTTCCTTTGTCGCCTTGCACACTCTTCGCAAAACCTTGTTTTCAATTTCTTTCGGCAGTCACGCCTCAAGTGCCCTTTTTGTCCACAGTTCCAACATTGTGGAGCTCCGCCTGTCGGTGATTCTCGGCTGACCTCGGCTCTTTGGCATACACACTCTTCGCACACTTCACGCACTCTAACGTTACTGCGTGATGCCCGCTTTACCGATTCGTAAGTGAGAGCGTAGGCCAAAGTATCCCTCAGCGTTCGATTATTTGTCAATCGAAGTGCTTGTTGGAGCTCTTCATCACGAGCTGCCTGGATGAAAGCATCCTTCGCTGTCTCGTCCCGATGATCTGGATTTGAAGCAGGATAAGACAGAAGTGTCAAGCGCTCGATGTCTTGAGCCAGCTGCTGCAAGGTCTCTCCCGGTTTCTGTGTGCGTGTCCTCAGCTGCGCACGATGAATTTCCTTTAAGTGGTCTTCGCCATACCGCATATCCAAGGCGCTCGCCAGGCTGCAATAACTGGAGTAATTGTCGACCGACATGGTTTGCAGTACGTCCACCGCGGATCCTCTCAAAGACACCATCAGTGAGGTCGCACGTTCTTCATCGTTCCAGCGGTTAACTTTTGCAACAGCCTCAAATTGCTTCTTGTAGTTGGTCCAAGAAGTTTGCCCATCAAAAGTTGGTGGTTTAAGTGCCTTGATGCCACTTGATTCTGTTGGCACAGTTCCTACGGCTTTCACTCGTTGCAGATCCAATTCAATGTCAACCAACTTTTTGCCGAACTGTTGTTCCACTTCCGTTACTCGACTCTCTAATTGCTGTTTAACTTCTGAAACTTGCTGTTGGAACTGTTGTCTGATTTCTACCAGCTGCTCCTCACTCTTCCTCGCATGTTCTTCTAACTGTTCCTTAATGTTGAAGGATTGCTGGTCGAGTTTCTGTTCCAGTTGCTCCTTAACGTCTACAGCTTGTTGGTCGAGTTTCTGATCCAGCTTCGTGGCTTGTTGTTTACTGTCTTCAGCCTGCTGTTCCAATTTTTGACCGATATCCAGGGACATCTTCAGCAGTAAATCCATCACCGGGTTTTTCTCCTCACTGCTTTCTTCTTCTTGAACAAACTCCGGGCAGATTTCCTCGTCCGGGAATTCAAATATTTCCGGATCGTTACCTTCGGTACTCAAAGCCTCCCTGAGCCGTGACAGTAACGCCGTCTTGTTCCCAGTTGTTGAAAGTTCACGTTTTCGGCACTCCACTTTCAATTCTGCCAATGTCAGCTCGTTCACTAATTTCGGCATTGTTTTTCGATTAGTCCACACGACTTTTCACAATTATCACTTTAGTCTACTCAACTTTTCACAAATTTCAAGTCCGCACAATTAACAATAATCACTGTCCGAAACTTTTAACTTTTTATATTGTCCGCGCACTTATTAATTTTCACTGTTCATACAAATTCACTGTCCAGTATCTCACTAAAAGTCACTTTTCAAATCACGAACGCGACAGAATCCCTTATTTCTGACACCAGTTGTTGTGATCTACCGTTAAAACACCTTCCGTAGGTTCGATATTCTTCACATTCGTGAAATAAAACAGTTTCTTTTAAAACACTAATTACACTTTTATTATAAACACTATTAATTATTTACACTTTATATTCGCACTACTATAATCTCGCGTTACAATTTAACACTTTTTCAATTTAATTATCGCACTATAATTACTCGCACTTTATCGCTTTTAATTAATCGCACCCGGATACACTAGAACCGCTGTATCGCTTTTCAAAGTAACAGCCTTTCGCTGTCTTCGCTATCTACTGAATGATCGCTAGTACTTCTCGTGGTGGTATTTATAGTGGTGCCAAATGTGTCTCGGGTTCTCGAATGTTCCGCTTTTGCTTTCTAGAGGGCTCTATGATTCATGGGAATTTCCGTTGCCATGCGAGATCTGACTCATGGGTTTGAGGCTCTGGAATGTTCCCTTTTTACGTTCTAGACGATTATTCTACGTTTTATCCATAGATTGTTATTGTGTATTGGCTATTTATAGATTGTTTACGGTTTTTGGCTATTTATAGATTGTTTCTATTCCAAGAACACATGATGAGACAGACACTTTAACGGTTGTCGCTCTTCCGGCCGCCGACACGTCGAAACATGTTTGTTCGTGCATGCAACAATATGAATAGGTTTCATTTCACGAAATTTTGAGTTTCGGGATTTTGTTTTTTGGGATTTTGAATTTCGGGATTTTGAGTTTCGGGATTTTTAAGTACAGGATTTTGTATTTCGGGATTTTGGAATACGGGAATTTCGAAACATACGGGATTTTGTTGATTCGGGATTTTGTGATTCGGGATTTCGATACGATCCCATTAGTACTCAAATAATACTAATACTTATAATTACCGCTACAATTATTTTATTTACATTTTTCAAAGGCTTAAAATATTGTGCCAATATATACATAATTAATACTTATGTAACAATGTTACAATAATTTAATCATCGTCATTTTCATTATTTTCACCATCTTCATCATTTTCATCATACTCCCAATCATGGAATTGATCGCTTTCATCGGTTTCACTGCTGTCACCATCTGATATGTCTGTAAAAAAACAAGTTTATTAGATTCTAAGTAAGTAATTATTAAAATTCATCGTTTCATTAAAAAAGTACCTGGCGAAGTTTGTAGTGCATCACTAACGAAGCTCGGCAATTGATCGCCTTCGAACCATTTAAATTCATATTGGTTGTCATTTATGATCCATCCATAATTTTCCGGGTTGTATATGTGCGGGTTCTTCAAGTGAGCCGCAGATGTAAATGAGTCATTCCAAATAAAATTAAGAAATTTCGATGCGAGTAATTTACCACCATGTAAAAGTGAGCTAATTCAGCACGTCTTAAGGACAAAATATATTGCAAGCATATGGATGCTCACTTGAAGAACCCGCACATATACAACCCGGAAAATTATGGATGGATCATAAATGGCAACCAATATGAATTTAAATGGTTCGCAGGCGATCAATTGCCGAGCTTCGTTAGTGATGCACTACAAACTCCGCCAGGTACTTTTTTAATGAAACGATGAATTTTAATCATTACTTACTTAGAATCTAATAAACTTGTTTTTTTACAGACATATCAGATGGTGACAGCAGTGAAACCGATGAAAGCGATCAAGTCCATGATTGGGAGTATGATGAAAATGATGGAGGTGGTGAAAATAATGAAAACGACGATGATTAAATTATTGCAATATTGTTAAATAAGTATTAATTGTGTATATATTGGCACAATATTTGAAGCCTTTGAAAAATGTAAATAAAATAATTGTAGAGGTAATTATAAGTATTATTATTATTTGAGTACTAACATATATTTATGTACATGGGCTTTCGTTTTAAGGGTGGATGTATTTGACTTTATAGAAAGTCTGTGGGAGTGTAAGACCATTGGCTTCTTAAACATTGACCTAAAATAGTAATTTCAACATAACATTCAAATCCCAGCCTTTATACTTTAACATAAATAAGCCAGTTTATTGCACGTATTAGTAACCTGCTACCTGTATAAGCCAGCGTTAGTCAAGGTTTGTAACCCCCGAACTTTCTTACCTACAGTAGTGAGAATACTCACACAAAATTTTAGCCTTTATACTTTGACGTATGGCTGGCTCTCAGTCTATCCAGTACAAATCAAAACACAAGTCATTAAATATCTCGAAAGTAATAAAATGTACATAGAACGTTTATGCTTAGTAGGGCAGTATGCTTTTACCTTCGAAAGAGGAAAGTTATATATACATACATATTTGTAAGTATAGATGCAAATTTCATTATTTTTTAACTTCACTAAGCTCTAAAGGTCGTAGTTAATACTAATAATAATATTCTCTTACATATTCATGGGCAACGCTTTCTCGGTGTATTTGTAGTGTTAGACCCTTCGAATGCGTCTGGCTTCTTAAACCATGCCTTAAAATAGTTATTTAAATATAATATCCAAATCCCAGACGTTATACTTTAACGTAAGTAAGCCCGGTTTTTGCACACCTTTGTAACCTGCTACCTGTATAAGCCACCGTTAGTCAAGGTTTGTAGCCCCCGAACTTTCTTACCTACAGTAGTGAGAATACACCCACAAACTTTTAGCCTTTATACTTTGACGTTAGTCTGGCAGGCGCTAGCTCTCACTGTATAGCAAAAGTACACTACAATCCTTCCAATGATTTTTAAGTTAAGCAGATCGTTTCACAAGTGGATATCTAAATGCACACCATGAGTAAAATTTCCCTTTATTCCTACAACAGGTTATATAAATGTATATCATCGAAGCATAATACTCATATTGAGCAAAGAAAGAAAATATAAACAAAATTTCACAATTACTTTGTCAAAATACATTACTAAACCTTCTACAATCTATTATTCTGATAAATATTTTTCCTGGACTGGTCGCTAATAAATTTATCCTTATGCCAGAAAAAAAATGGTTCTCAGTATTCAGCAATGTTTATTCCAGATGTAAGTTGACTCCGCTACATCAGCATCCTGTTACTAGCATAAAACAGCACCTGGATTAGCGCTTAATTACAGGTCCATCGCCCGACTAATTACTAGAAAATTGTCATAAAACTGTTATTGCTTCGAGCATGAAGTTACACTTTTGGCATCCCGCTCACCAATGCATTTGGTCGGAAGAGGGCTGGTCTCCTGCTAGAACAAGCCCCGATCCCCTGGCTAAAGAAGAAAAGAAAATAATTTTTGATACAGAGTACCTGTAGTCCATCCACCTCATGCAATTTTTCATTAGTTAGTTCGCCCCACGCAATAGCGATTGCTTCTTTAAGCGCTTGCTCGAAACGATGTTGAACATTTGCATTGATAAGAGTATTGACTTCTTTGCAACGTTCAATATATGCACGTACGACTTCTATATCCTGGATCCAATAGTGTTAAAATCAAAGATTCGGCAGGACACTGTGTAGTTTTATACTCATTCTGATTTGTATAAAGGAATTCTGAAAAGTTTCACTTGTCCGGGCTATTAAATGCATGGTCAGACTTTGGTCTAACGACACCTCACTATCAGAATTTTATAAGAGGTTCCGGTAAGATTTCATTTGTCCACGCTATCAAAATTCACGTCGAGGCTTCGAAATTATAGAACCAACGCGACACTGACAAAAAAAAGATAGACCTGTGAAACTGGTAGGTAAACATTTACACTAGACGATTGAACTGAACTTTATGGTTTATCACAGGAGTGTGTAGATTCATGCTCATTCCCAATCTTCCAGAAGGTTCCGATAAAATTTCACCTGTCTCGGATATACAAACGCACCATCAGACTTTGAGATTCCACACACTTCACTACTAAAAACTGATAGCCGTGTGAAAACGTATGTGGGAATTTATACTAAATGATTCGTCGTGAACTTAATTGTGCACCAAGGGTTTTGTAAATGCATGCTCACTCCGAATTTAATCAAAGGTTCCGATAAAATCTCACCTCAATGAACTATCAAAACGCACGATCGCAAACCTCCTTCGAAATCATGAGGCCTACTCACATACACTTTAGGGCACCAAAAACAACAGTTTAAATTCAAACCTTTCGACAACGCTTTCAATTTTCTCCCGCAGATTCATCCCAACCGCCTCGATTCGACCCCATCGACTGCTCGATCACAACTCCCGATATTTTTCCCTTCAAACATTTTTCTGGCGATTTTCAGTTCGCCCGGGCTCCAAGAATTTTCTAGCTAATTTTTCAATTCGATTCTACAATGCTCGGTCGCATGAACGTTTTCCCACGTTCTTCATTAGCGACATTCTTTGGTTCGGCTCGAGCATTGGATCCATGGTTGTTGTTAGCGACTTTTCATGCCGGGCAACAACAGAGTCGTCGTTGTGAATATTTTGAGTCGTGGCGGCTCGAAATTTCCTCCAAATTCAACAACAACAATTCCATGGTTTCGAGCTAATTGCCAGTAATTAATATTAGCTGGGAATGAGCTCCGGAAATGCCAAAACATTGTTGTTATTGGATCTGGAAATTGTATTTTGTAGCAATTATGATGAAAAATGGAATATTGATGGGTAATGAGGCATATGCTTGTTGAGATGCATATACGAATTAGGGTATTTATGCATAGTGCATTTGCATAGGTGCATAAGGCTCGTTTCACACATATGAGGTTCCATTCGGTTCGGTTCGATTTCGGTCGCTGCCGACAAGTGTGAAACGATAATTCGGTTTCTATTCGGTGCCTAATAGAAACCGTATAGAACCGAATACTCCCTGAGCACGAATAGGTTTCATCAGGTTTTTATTAGGTGTGAATTCGTGTCCAGGGAACAGAAAGCAATCAAGGCGTTCACACATGCACGGTTTAGTTTTGGTTTTACCTGATTGGATCATCTGAATTTTTTTTTAAATTTATAAATTATCAGTTTGGATCTTTTAATTTGAAATATTTAGACGTTTTACCTAGTTAGTTTAGTCAGTTTTAATTAGTTTTATAATTGCCTCCAATTTTTTTGAAATTATCAGTCGCAGTTTTTCTGATAAAATGAGCGATTTATAAGATGTTGATGTGGATCGGCTGATTTGTGCTGTGCAATCTAAAGTAGTGCTGTGGGACAAGACTTGCGCAAAATATGAAGATAAATTTAAGACGCACGAGGCATGGAAAAACGATTGTGTGGAAATTTTACGCAAAGTTGAGGAAGAAAGCACAAAACCTAATATGAACCGTGTGAGAACCGTGTATGTGTGAAGGGGTTTCGTTCTGTTCGGTTTGTTTTCGCTTACAACCGAAAACGAACCGAACCGAATGGAACCTCGTACGTGTGAAACAAGCCTAAGGGTACCTCTACACGTGGCCATGCACATGCTGAGTACAGGTCGGCGAGGGGACTTTTGTAAGCGGATACTACAAAGCGCATCACTTAAATTATCTGTGAATAACTTGCATATATTGCGAGAGTAAGAATTCATTATGAAATTTTTAGTCCTATGAAATTCAATTTATTGATATAGATTCGTTCACTGAAAAAAATATTGTTCATAACGTCAATGAACATCGTTTATAGAGTCCAATTTCATTGTCGGTATGAACAATTCATTGTCACAATGAACTTTTCATTATTAGAAGTTTATAATTGTATGAACCGTTGATAAATATAATGAATTTGAGCTCATAGAAGTATGCTTCCCAACTTCAGCTTTTTTTCAATGAATATTCATAGAAATCAAGTATTAGTTTATAGTTTTCATTCACATGAGTTTTCATTCACATGAGTTTCCATTCACAAATTTATAGATTGTTCACACGAGAATAACAAGCTATGTATCTCTCTCGACCATGGGATAATTTTATATAGATATCAAAATTGTATCATCATGTTTGGCATTTAACTAAAGTATCCTAAACATCGTATCTGCTATTTCATGTCAAAGTTTAATAAAGATTCAAATTTCGCCGTTCTTGATCTATTTGCAGTCTTATAAACTAGTTCATAGTACTTATGAATTGATTCATAGAGGCTATGAACAAGTTCATAGTCTCTATGAATTCATTCATAGAAGTCAAGAAAACGTGCATAACATAAGTCTATACGTTCATATTCTTTATATGTACAGGCGAGCCTCGGTTTACGTCATTTTCGGGACAGGGAAAACGCGACGTAAATCGAAACGACGTATATCGAATCCAACAGAAATGCAGTCCATGGAAATGAAAAACTTGTCTCGCAGAACGATTGTTTATTAACGAAAAGCAATAACATTTATTTAAAAAAATAATAAGTTTAACATAAAATTATTTCAGAAAAGCCTAACAAATAACAGTTCAACATAAAATGCTAAAGTAACATGTAAAATAAATAGTAATTATTTTATTAGGTGCATGTGTATGTAGCATGTATGCACATGCTTGAAATTTTGTCATATGTCTCTTTAAAATAATTCATTTTATTTCATTTATTTCTTCGGATTTATGTCTTCATTTCCAGTAAGAACTACTTCATCCATTTCCGATTCCACAGAATTTAACTGTTGTCTTGAAGAGCACGGTTGAAAATACTTCCACATTTGCGGCTGAACAAGTGATTTTCTTTGTTTTTCTTTAAGTTCTTTGTAAATTCCAAGACTCTTATTTACACCCTCTCCAAATACTCTAAATCTCTCGTTATCCGGATCGCAAGACTCAAATATATTTACTGCTTGATCGAAGAAGTTAAAGGCTTTAGACATTTTTTCTAATGTTAATGTGCAGCTTTGGTCTTCAACTTCTGAAGGTGAAGCACATGCGTTCTTGTGATTATGCTGATCGCTCGAATATTCGAAAAGTTCTTCGGTAGATAGGAGTTGTTCATTACAAGTTGAAAATTCTTCCACATAATTTTCGGAAAAATAACTCGACATCCATTCCCATAATTTCTCTCCGCATTTGCTCAAGCTCGACATTTTCGAAATCTGTTTAGGTGCCTGTTTTTTGCGTCTCGATCAATAGCAGATTACGGTAGGCAGCATTGAAAACAATAGCAATCTAACATGGTGCTTCGGAAAAATTAGGGGAAAGCTGAATATTGGTGTGAACCTTGGTACTGGCGAGTTGAACAAAATGTCAAAAGTCCCCATTGATCCGAGTGCTGCGTCACTTTTTATACGGGGTCAAAGGTCACCAAAAGTGACCTTTCCCAAATATCTCATGATGACAAATTTGCATGACAAATTTGTAGCTTGAAAAATTTCCAACAAAAAAGGTTTGGTAACTTTTTCCTATAAGCATAACCGTTTTTGAGATATATTGATCTAAACATTTGTTACTAACAGCATACTCTTTCTCACGGCATGTTGATATTATCCGATTTTGATTACGACTTAGCATGTTTGTGAGTTTTTTTTTCTATGTTTAAGAGGCGAATGAAAAAAAAAACATGTAAATAAACTTATCTACCACACTCCAGGGTAGATGGTAAAGTGTGCTCCGAAGAGGGTAGATGGAAAAGTGTGCTCCACCTACTCTTTGCCCACTGTTAAACAAGATAGGATCACTTTTTATCCTGTTAATTGCCTATTATTGACTTCGCACGACCAGCCCTACACCCACACCGTACCCACACCGTACCCACAACCTTCCCACCCCCGCAAACGAGCCATCCCTTAATAACCGGTTTTTTAGTTTTTTTTCCATACCGGCTTATCCCATGAAAGATCAGGGCAAGGTCACGTAATTTCAGGTGCAAATTGGTTTTGAGACTTGTCATGTCCCTTGTCATGTCCCAGTCATCACAGGATTGGTAAAAAACTGATTATTCGGAGATAATCTGCAGCGGGTTGAGCTCCTTTAATGTCAAGAATGAGCGTTTGCAGAATTATGCCCTGATATTATCTTGCTTTTTCATGCTCCTAGGGTCATGATATGTTACAAAACCTATTTTCAACTACAATGTTGTTGTTTTGTCCTGCTCTTTCGCGGAATATCCCATACATGATTTAGCAATACCGTTTATTTCCGAGAAGAGAGTGGCGAACAGATCTCCCTATAAGTTTTATGGCAAACGGGGTCGGTTCCACCTACCCTGGAGTCTGGTAGATAAGTTTGTTTACATGTTTTTAATGCGCCTCTTAAACATAGAAATACAAACTCACAAACATGCCAAGTCGTAATGAAAATCGGACAATATTAACATGCCGTTGAGAAAGAAAATGCTGTTAGTAACAAATGTTTAGATCAATATAAATCTCAAAAACGGTTATGGTTACAGGAAAAAGTTACAAAATCTTTTTTGTTGGGAATTTTTTAAGCTACGAATTCATGATATATTATTTTTCTGAAGACGTGACCGTTACTGAGATATTTAGGAAAGTTCACTTTTGGTGACCTTTGACCCCGTCTAAAAAGTGACGCAGCACTCGGATCGATGGGGACTTTTGACATTTTGTTCAACACGCCAGTGCTAAGGTTGACACCAAAATTCAGCTTTCCCCTAATTTTTCCGAAGTTTCGCCTTTTTTATGTCGGATTTCACTGGGCTATACCCTAATCTGCTATTGATCGAGACGCAAAAAGACTAGTACTGTCATATTTTGACGACACCACGATACGATGAGTGTGTTTCGTCGGATCGAATGCCACATAGAAAACTGAAAAAAAAACGTCTTTCACCGAAAATGTTTCGTGAAGTTTTACTAAACCTGGTTTGGGTCCTAATAAACCTGTGGTGGACTTTGTTGATCTGGGAATTTTCGAAGACATTTTGTTAAGTCAGATGGAGCACTCTGCTATAGGATAATATGGCAACTAAGGAATATATTTGATTTCATTGACTTTATTAATACAGGTATAATATAAGTACTAGTTTCTTAGTTTTCCTACCAAAAAGTTCAACATATTGTTTGGGAAATTAGACCTTTGGCTTTTGAGTATTGAATATATTTGGCGCTAAAACATAGTAGAAAACAAAGTAGAAAAAAAGTTTCCTAATTCAAGTCATTCTCTTGTTGACACAGTCTGGAGTTTTTGATGATTGTTCGGGGTTCGATCATTCCACGAACAAACTTCCGACCCATGAAGTTGGCTCTTACTGGTTTCTCATCTCCCCCGAAGCTGAGACGGCTACGTTCGCTGAACCAACCTCGTTCCTTTGTTGCCTTCTGAGTGAACACCTTTAGAGATATCTTGGCTTCCATTTTTTGGCAATTACAGTTCCAAAATTGGAAAACTCCGCTTGTCGTTGGTTCTCTTACACACGAAATTATTGATTCCTTGTCTTAGCATACACACTCTCCGTGTACTTAACGGATTCTAACCTTCCTACTATACGCCCGCTTTACCGATTTGTAGACCACAGCGTAGGCCAAAGAATGCCTCAACGTTCATGTTCAGCTAAACGAAGTGTTTGTGGAAGTTCTTTTGCCCATCCTGATATTCTAGATCTGGCGTAATGTGAGGCAGAACTGTTAATCACTCGATGTCTTCATATAGGTACTGGCTTCGATGCATATGTTCTGTGAATTATGAACTTCCTTTGTGTGGTTTTCATCCTTTCTCGTATCCAAATAGTTTGAAGCACTTCTGCCGCGGTTGCTTTTAATGAAACATTAATTTAGTTGCACGTTTACGGTATGTATTTATGTGACGAAAGCTTTCATACGTTGCAAATGTGAATTCAACAGATACGTTTATTCTTAAAGCCCTTTCAAAATCTCCTTTCCTATTCGAACTAATGCTCTGTTCACTTTCACCACTCGACTGTCTAACTGCTGGTGGAACTGTTGTTTAGCTTTCATCAGGAGCTGCTTGCTTTTCCAAGCATGCCGTTCCAGCTGCTCATTAATATTCCAGGCTTGCATTTCAAGTTTTTAATTCAATTGCTCTTTAAAGTCTGCGGCTTTTGGGTTAAGGCAGTATTCTGGTATAGAGTCTCGATTTTGAGGTGATTTTACGGACGCAATAAAAAAAACCAGAAACATTTTGGATATCTTGTTTTAAATCAGTTTTTTATTAACATTTTTAAAGTGTAAAAATGTATTCAAAAAATAAAAAATAAAAATTGGTGTAGATACAGGCCGGCGAAGTGAAGGCTCAAAAAAAAAACTTGTCTCATGGTTGACATGATTCCAACCTTTGTAGCGAATTGAAAATTTAAGTGCCTTAGCACAACTCAGAACCAGACCGAAGTCCAGAACCAAGAGTGCTAAGGTCCAAAAGTGGAATGGCTACTGCCATTCAAGAGGCAAATTCAAATTTAAAAAAAGAATTGCCCCGAGCGCAGGGTACCCTAAAAATGGCCGTGAAGGCCCCTCGTCCGAATTAGCGGAGTACCCTTCAACCAACCCCGACGGATGCTGGGGTGCCGCTTTGCTAGCTCGCTGCGGCTGGGGTGGGTCCGTAAAAACAATAGAGTCGGTTGGCTCTCAGAAAACGGGATGCTACCTATAATTTCATCCGTCATAATAGTGTAGCCGCAAACTGGTATAATGATATACCTGAGGGAAAAAGGGGCTTAATTCCGTAAAGAAAAGCATCCATGGCTCTGCAACAGGGGCTGACTAAGCAGACCCAGTGCTCGAGTCGACGCACGGAGCCAGAAAGTTGAAAAGTTTAGAAGGGAAAGAGGGGAAAACACTGCCTCACTTTTCACAGGAACCCGGGTGAGGCAGACAGCCCCAGGCCCCCGATGGTGGCGGAGCCCTGACCCTCAATGGTCTAGGGTCCTTCACCCTCTGACATTGGCCTTACGATAAAAGATGCAAACTGAATTCTAAGAATGGCCAATGTCCCTCCCATTATAAAATCTGAAATTCAAAGGAACTGGAAATCTACTTACTCATTGGCTAGCCAAGCCATCGCGACCCTGGGAAAGAAAGTCTTCCTGAGCTTTCAGCCCAATAAGAAGGCCGAGGTTTACTTTTAACAACACATCATTAATTTATTTCTCTTTCTCATAAAAAAAATAAAAAGGTAATGGTCTCAGATTATGAGCTCTTTCGGAATATCTTTAGCACGTATTTCTTACAACGTGACGTTTTGCGTCTGTAAAATCATACATACAACCCATTTCGATTACTAATCATTATTTCACATTAAGTCAAAAATTACTCTTTAAAAAGAATACATTTATATAAATTTCCACTTAAATATTAGTCATATAGTTATAAGAGAGAAAAAAAAAATATCATTCTCCATCAACATTTTTTTAAGGTAGATTTTTGTTTGGTGCATACTCAAAATGAATTTTTGCGGTCAGTACATATTACAAGAACCGTATAAGTCAGCCTCTTGTAAATTTCATTAAACTGAAGAAAAAAATCTTTATCGACTTTATTCAACTATACAAAAAAATTCAGCAATATTTTTGGCGAACCTTAAAATCTGTCATTACTCTTGATAATTATCGATGAATGTATCCCAGAATTTCAGTCTTACAAAAAAAGAATAGAAGTTGAAGATGGTTCTCGGAAGTTGCAAATGTTATTTAATTTTCTATGGTACAAATTTTGCCGAAGTTTGATAATTTTTATGGTTTCATTACACGTTTTGACGCAGTTTACTTTGTTTTGATTTATTTTACTTAGTTTTCTGTAGCTGTTCTACTATTTTCATCATTTTTTTTTATCAAACTCTTAGAGACTTTTCCCTTATCATATTGCATACTGTTCAATCGAAACAATTTAATTATATAAAAAAATCTACTCAAAGTATGCCATTTTTTTACCAGCATACATATTTGCTATCACAAATTTCTTTGCACAGAATAACCAAAAGTAATCGTTATTTCAAATAAAACTGCCCGTTTAGAGTTGTATTGTATTGTATGTAAGCCGGATTTTGATATTTCCACGAATGAAAAGCCATCAAATCGCTTCCGCCACAACCACTACTGACTGCACTATTCCTAGAACTCGGACTACTATTCGTGATAATTTCACTTTCGCCGAGGGAGCTGCAACCTTTTCTTCATTAATTTGAGCTCAATATCTAATTTGCTAGTATTTATGCTTTGTACAATGTTAACTCAAGTTTTGGTGAGATGCTTTATTCTGAAAACTGTTGGCATCCAATTAAAACATCCAATCAAAACATCCACTGACAATGATGAATTTATAAATTAGTCACCCAATATGCCAGAGCTTGTACATCTAACAAGCGTCAAATGAACTGCATCATACATATCTCGGTTCGTAAGTGTGCGCGATTAGATACAGTACTCAAGTACTCATATCCAAAATAATACCGTTGTTGTAGTACCGAGGCTATATTCATCGAACGGCAATTGTCGAGCATTTATGTAAAAAATGCAAAAAAACAAAACTTTACTGAATTCAGCGACAACATCTGGTTTCCAAAAAGCATCACTACTTCCCACGTTTAGAATATTGTACGAAGCAAGTAGTCAGACTAAAGGGTCGGTATGGCAATATACGATAATGGACATTTATCCACATATGTACCCGTACATGTCGTATAATTAAATTGTTATCTCTGTAAACATCCTACAACGAGATCACGGTTTTGCGCTTTTCGCTTGTTGCACTTTGTCGAGTTGAGCACTTTATTTTATTATATGTCGCTGGAATCATTGATTCTAGGCTATATTGCACTGGAGAAAGACGTTGGTGGCTGCGGTGTCGCGTAAATATCGAAGACTTTGATTTCAGCCTATGGGTTAAACTCACATTGAAATATAAGGCCAGGAATATAAATTTGGTCTTATGACGGATTATTGACCAGAGGAATTTGCGATGCTAAAAAAAATTTGTGGTTTGTTGAGTCGATTTGAATTCAATTTCCGTGGCAGCAAACTTGTTTTTCGAAGTAACTTTATTCGTGGTTAGGCCAGGAATCAGGATACTGAATACAGAACACAAAGGTGAACGGTACACGACAAACGCGACGAGTTCAATCAAGCCACTGCGGATAGTCAATTGGATTAGATCACAACAATCTTCTATTGAACAAACGCCACTGAACAAACGAAGGGACAAAACCACCACCCACGTACGGTAATTTGACTCAAGCTACTGCTCAAAGCAGCCTGCGCGTTTCTTTATCTCGCAAACGCATCTCATCTCCAGCTTTTGATTGGTCGCCGACGAACGAAACCATCTCGGTCATTCGGGGTTGTCTGCGGGCGAAACCATTTCGACTCTTCTTGGGGGGGGGGGGGGGGGGGGCTGGCTGCTGAAATATAGTCGAAAGAGGTGTGCCTTGGTATCGATAGCTTGGTCGATAACTTAGGTATCGAAGGGTTGTGAGCAATCGTTGGGAGTGAGTGAGCTTTGGGATGATGCGACACCTTCCTGGTGGTTTGAAACATACATTTTTGGTGAATTCTGTAAAAAGAAGAATGTAGAATTAGTCTGAACTTTTTTTTCACAAAATGGCGTCCATGTAAAAAAAAGTCGTTTTTTGCTTCATTTTTTCAACTTTGGGAATTTTTTATAAATAGTCGAAAAAATAGTTTCAAAAATCCCTACGTCAGACCAAATCTAATAGTGTTAAGAGGGTTTGTGCAAAATTTCACGTAAATTGGTCCATTACAACTAGAGATATCATGCCAACCGTATCGAAAAAAGCAGTTTGGAGAAAAACGCGTTTAAAGCTTGGAGTCTCGTTTCGGGCAGTCTGAGCCGTTTAATGGTATGTTATACTTTGATTTTTTTAATCAGAGATCCCCGTCTCATGCAATGTTCCTTCTTCAACTTCAAAAGCGAAATTTTCGGGAGCTCTTTGAGCCATACGAGCAGATCCATCTTCTTTAGAAGCTTGAGAATCTCGTAGCTCGGAGCGGTTAATTTGTTGTTGATCGCGTTTGTTGGTTTAGTTGGCGTGTCACAAAAATAACTGTAGCTAAAAAAATAATTCGAATTTCCGAAAATTCTTTTAAAAGCTCATTCTTAAAGATCTAGACTTTGCAAATATGCAAACGAAAAAAATCGATTTGATCAAATTTCTAGACCAGAATACCCCCTTAAGTTTCTCATCAATTTCATTGCTTGCTGCTTACAATCATTAGCTTGTTGCTTCATATCGGAAGCCATTTTTGGCAGCAAATTCATCATCGGATCTCTCCAAACGCTGCTTTGTTCTTCCTGAACATGCTCTTGACTGGGTTTTTCTTTCCTTAGCCGTAATGGGAATACCATTTTGTTCCCCCGCATCATTAAATCAAGTTTGTGGCCCTTTAATTCCGGTAATGATAACTAGTTTCCGCATTTTTCTTCAATTATTCCACGCAATTTCTCAGTATAATAACTTGTCCTCACATTAGTCACTGTCCAAACTTTCTTACTTCTTATTTAGTCACCATACCGCAAATTTTGTACTTACCATATATCTGCACATACAATAGTTTGTTTGTATATTGTTTTATTTGGTGGTTTCAAGGAACCTAATACCATTTATCTTATTTAAATATATCAGAACAAATATTATTTAAACAGCAGTCGTCCCAATAACTCGTATTGATACAACCCACACTGGGCGCTTTCTTGAGCGATCCTTAATGATTGCAATATAAGCTTACAAATACTATTTGTGCCATTTCTGTCAGATTATCAACCTTTCAGCATAATATTTCAGACAACTTATCTGATTAGAACACTCCTAATACTACCAAAAGCGCGTCTAAAAATAGGAACGCGATACAGACCTTTTCAATAAAAAACCATTCCGCAAAAACAAATGCTTTGATACGCTTAATTTTCAAAGTGAATATTCTTACATTTACACGTACATGCTAATTTAAAAAGAAACAAAGCAGCAACAAAGCAACAAACTCTCACTCTACAATAACCAAGCAAATACTCAAACAATACAAGCTAAAGTTTTCTTTCATTCTCTGCATAATAACTTTTAGCATCCCCGAGCAATTCCTTTTGCTTCTACTTCTTTTTCTACTTCCACTTCCCACGCTTTTTTCATGGTCTTGCTTGACGAAAATGAAGTCAACTAATGAAGTTCCTTCTAAACAATGCGGAAACATTGCAAAACCAGCATCATGCTAAAAGACGGTAAGAAAACAAAAACGATTCACAAATGCTCTGTTAAATCTTTCTTTCCAGCAAAGACACTCTAATTTACATTTCAGTTTTATATAAAGTTAGAAAAACGTGAAAACTTCCCAGGCTGAATAAAAACCCACAAATCCTCAGGGTTTATGTCGTTAGTGTGCTAAATTAAGTTCTTCTTGCTATGCCACTTAATACACCCAGCTCAAAAATATTAGTATAAGTTTCACTGCCCACTCCATTTTTAGTCCATTCATTTCCGTTGTGCACTATCTCTTCTCACCACATCTCATTTTTACTTTTTCCTTCTCAACCGTATTTTCGACTCGATTTTAACTGTGTATCATCCAATTATACACACATATGACCAGTAGACATTTATAGATATCTACGCCCAATGCTAAGTACATCTAACATTCATTGCATTTTCTATTCAGTGAAAAATCTTATGAAAATTATGACTAATTTCATGACAAGCAAGCAAAGATGCTGAAAAAACTCTTCAACAACGCAACCGAGCAAAGCGTCGTGGAATAATAACAACCGGCGAGGTTTCGAAGAAAAAGCTTGCGGATAATAAACGAAAAAAAAAAACGCTAACATAGAATTTATTTCAGCAATGCTGAACGGAAAACTAAAAATTCATCTCTACCATACCACATGGTGGAGGGGTGTAGGGTGCATGGAATCGTGCTCCTGTATCCTTTCATTCAGAATAGCTTCGGTCCAGGGAGTACACAGTGTTAATATGATGCCAGGCCAGACGATAGCAATCCCGGAACCGGTGCCATTCCGAAACATACTCTCACATCCGCCAGGGACTCATTAAGTTAATTACACAAGTTTTCGTACTTTGCCCTGCATAAGATGCTGGCGATTTTTCATAATACTGCAACTGGAGCTCGAGAACCTCGTCCTTGCTCTGTATTTAATGGCTGATACCATTAACGTCTGAGGATCTGATCTAGATCGTTGGGGAGCGAGATCGTATTCGGCTTGTTTCTTCTTGGCCGACAACCTTTGATACCGAGGTACGTTCTACCTGTGTTATCTTCCCTATTACGACCAGGACAAAGTCAAAATAGTTTTCTAGCGGTCTGGAATAATTTCGTATTCTTTTTTCGCTACGAAAAATCCTGAATAGATTGCACACGATCTAATTATGGTCGGTATACTTCTGTGATGGTGCTCCTTGAAATCCAGCAGCTCATAAACCGAACGAATTCGGGAGCAATTCTCAAGTTTTTTCCTCGTACCAATGGATTATGCTAATTAAAGAACCTGACCATATTATAACGGAAATAGCTGGAATAAGTTCAGTTTGTTTTCAAAATAAGCTTGGATTACATTGGAATGCTTCTATGAAAATCGACAAAGAAATCTCAGTGAAAGTTTTTAATGTTCTTTGATAGGATTTGGAGGCGTGAGTTTAACTAAGATTCGAAACTTATTTGATATATGGTACGCTTCATCGAAAAGTATCTAGCATTAGTGATATTTGAAGTTGTTTTTAAGTGAAAACGTTTACTAACGAAGAGAACCGTATTCTTATAGTCCGGGAGCCAGCGACATATTTTGGCGACTCATTTCATCGTCGATCAAAGTATGTAATAATCCTCAATAAGGTCTAGTTAGTAACGAAAATCGACCACTTACAACCAGTTAGCGGGACAACGTTTACTGAGAGCATCAACAATATGTAATAAACAATAGAAAAAAAAACCTCATATAATCGTCGTTCATATTTGGAGGAGTTGTCAATTGACATCAGACAAAGTCGAAAAACGACCACTTACATTTGTTTGGCGGGACAATCAACCACTTACAAGCGCGCAAACGTGCAAAAAAATTTCAAAAATTGACTTATTTCATCGTTGCTCAAATTGGACATGGTTACTGAGGATCATGTTGCACGTGTAAAAATACTGTGCTTACAGTCGATTCGCGGGACAAACCTACTTTAAGCGATCATCAAAGTCGCCGCTGCAAGAGTCACTCACTTGCAGTTATCGATGCTCAGATACCATAATTTGGGTATTAAGCTCGGTAACATGCAATGCGTCTGCGAGAACGTTAAAATCTGGTTTCACGTTGGTGTAAAAAAATAATGAAAGGTTCATCAACGTAACTGAAATGTACACGAAATTAGGTCCAGAGCTGTGTTCACTGTGCACTTCCACCGTTTCATGCCTTCACAGGATGCGACTTTAATCCTTCTTTGTACAGAAAAGGAAAAGTGAAACCATTAACTATTTTGTGGAGCAGCGAAGAGTACTTGAGAGCTTTTTCAGATATGTCAAAGTACCCCGATTGCGACTTTGCGGCGATATTGTCGATTGTAGAGAAATGTTTGTCATTTGTACGACAGGAAAAAACAACGGAAGCTAATAAGGTGCGAGTAGAAACGTTTTTAAAGGCCTACAAATGCAAAGAAATCGAGCAAACACTCAACATCAATGTAAGAAACTTCGATGGATCGAGCCGTCCTCCATGCAAATTGGAAATCGTTCAGCATACCCTAAGGTCCGCTTATAACGGGAAAATGTGGAGCAACTCCTACTCACAAAACATCACGGATTTGGCACCAGAGGACTGTGGATGGCAAACAAATGGGGACAAATTTGACTTCAAATGGTTTCAGAGTGAACAGTTGCCAAACATCGTCGAAAACATTGTACTCAAGAAAGAAGGTGAAGAAAAAAATCCAGACGGCGAAACTTTGCCACGTACCCAATAGCAATTACAATAATAGTCAAATATTCAAGGTGCACACAATATTTTATCTGCCAGTAGTAGAAAATGCGAGATTTCTGTCTGCCGGACCTTAGAAATTCCGAGTACAATCAAGATTCTTCCGACGAAAGCGATGAAAATTAGTATATGAGCGTTTTTACAGCAATTTCCAATTCGGGATTGGGAATATACCGTAATTCGTGAGCTTTCTCTGCGTGTTATTGTATTTGTGTGTACACGATAATTCTGTGTACGTACACGTAGATTTTCATTATGGCGGCATCTGACTACTGCTGTTCACTTCGTTCGAGCATGTGCATGGACGCAGCTTTCCGATATGGCGGCTTCTGACCAAGGCTGCTTGCTTCGTGTCAGCACGTCCGTGTAGTCAGATTTCCAATATGGCAGATTCTGACTTATCCTATTCACATCGTGCGAGCATGCTCGAGCAGAAGATTTCCCCTAGCGGCTTCTGCTGATTGGTGCTCATTTCGTAAGGGCGTTTCCATACAGGGAAATTCTTTACATGGCGACTTCTGAAAAACGCTGTTCATTTCGCAGGAGCGTGTACAAACGGGCACACTTCTAATATGTCGGCTTCTGACGAGTGCAGTTCATTTCGTTATAGCCCGTCCAGACTACGGATACTTAAGTATCCGCATACATAAGTATCGTCCACACTTTTCATTGATTTTCATGGCAAGGGTAAAATGTATCTGCAGATGTCGCTGCAGTGAGGACAATACCTATGTATCCGGATACATAAGTATCCGTAGTCTGGACGGGCTATTAGAAGCGTATTCATGTAAGGGAATTCCAATGTGGCGGCTTCTGAAATTCACCGTTTACTTCGTTGAAGCGCGTGGAAACAGGGAAATTTGTTTTATTGATGCTTCTGGCGAGTGCTGTTCAGTTAGTTGGTGCGTGTCTGGTGAATAGCGACGTCGCCACTTCATGCATCAACGTTACATGAACCATTTGAGATGATGGTTATGTGGTTTAGTCATTTGGCGGCACCGCGGCTGTGAATCGCATTCATGTTCTAAGCACATTTTAGCACTTTCGAGATATTCGATGATTTGTGTTTTGATTTGTACTGCAAATGAACAAATATTTTCGTTTTTTTTAAGTTAGCTGTATAACCATGCAGCACAAAATTTTAGCAGGAGATCAAGAACAGAGGTCATTTTTGAATATTGATTTTAGCATACTTCTACAAAAGATAAGTATTTGAAATTTAACAGAATGATGCAGTAGAGCAGGGGTGGGAAAACGGTCGATCGCGATCGACCGGTCGATCGCAAACAGTTCGACAGTCGATCACAGACATTTTTAATAATTTAGTAGCTTAATTTAAAATGTGAACTAAAAATTTAGTTTACGATTTATTCAGTACATTTTGGAATGGGCCTTGGTAGATCCAATCGGACAGTCCACGCAGTTTCAGTTCACACAAAAGCTCGCAGAGCCTTGGTGGCGGAGAAGCCAACGGGAAAATCCGAGATCGATTTGTGCAATTTATAGATTTATATCATTTTAGTAAAACTGCTTCACTAAATCTCGTATACGTATACGGTTGTTGCATTTCCTTAAATCTCTGTGTTTTATACACCTTGCCTGCATTTACATTCGTCTCCCTGCTACCGAGATAGTAAATTGTCACACACAGCGTAACAAAAGTTAATCTCAATTTTAGATAAAATAAAATAGCAATCTTTTCACGCCAATGTAGTTTGTGTAGTTCATTCTTTCGAGCTAAATAGTGACATTTGGTGTTTGAATTTTTAAAATTGAATTGTGTAAATGTCTTTTCAATAATAAAATCGTTCAAAAATTAAAATTCTGGACATCTTATCCGTCAGAAATGATAAGTGTCCCCGCTTTTCTGCATTTTCAAAATTTTCGCTCGAAAGAATGACCAGATAATGGAGACATGTCAAAATTTAGCTTCACGATTAACTCAGTACTAGCCTAAAAAATGAACTGCACCTACTAAATTAGCGTGAAATGATTTGAGACATGTGCCAAAGCTATTTGCATTTTCAAAGCGAAAGCATGTTACAAGCAATTTTTCACGCTTAAAAGTGAGTACAACTCTTGTTATTTTCAAGCTAAATTTTCGCCGAAATATATTTCACGTCAAAATTTGCATGAAAATTTAACGTGAAATCGAAAACAGTACTAAACTTTAGATGGCTTAGCACAGGAAAATTTTTGCAAAGATTTCTAAATCTTTTGCCTGAAATTATTGCATTTTTGGACACATTGGGAAAAAAACATGAACAATTGGAAGATCCAGTATGGGTAAAGATATTAGCATTTCTTACAGATTTTATGGGCCGTTACAGCTTGCTAAATTTACAATTACAAGGAAATGGAAAATATTGTTGACTTGTTGAGTTCGGTAAATGTTTTTAAGTAAAATTGAAACCTTTTGCTTCACAATTAAGTAGGCAAAATTTTTAAATATTTTCCATATTTTGAAAAACATATTAAACTTACTAGTGAATCTAGCTGAAAGCTGAAAGACATTCTTCAGTTCGCGAAAGAGTCCGGGGCCTTCGATGGCTGCTTGGACTGATTTTTTTTCTTCTGCCGCATCTATCTCGTAGCAATATGTACCAATAGGTCCATGTGTGGCCTTGTGCCAACTGGTACAACCTAACCTAACCTACAGGTGCATGTAATATTGAAATGTTTTGTCCTGAACTGGAAAATTTTAAACAAGAATTCGAGAGACGATTTGCAAATCTCAATAACCTTCAACCGATTTTTGAATTTATTTCATTTCCTTTTAGAGAATTCGATAACGAGGGTATTTCATCAAATCTAGCATTGTGCTTCAGTGCTTACAAGCCTAACTCTACAATACTTTTTGATGAAATGGAGAGTCACTCATATACATCAAAAATTAATTCAAAATATTTATTAACAAAGTACATTGCACAAAGTAGTAATACAATGTATTTAATATATTAATATCAATAAACACCTTAATTTAATTTTTGTTTGTTTTTAATTTAACCCATTTTTAGAAGTTGATCGCGCATAAATTAAAAAAATTAATGTCGATCATACCAGTATTAGGTTTGCCCACTCCTGCAGTAGAGTATGTAATTTTCGAGTATTACTGACGCAAAATTGAGCAACATTTTGAAAGAAAGTTTATGGGAATCAGGGCAGAGCGAGTGTTTGAATTAATTTCTAATTATATTTATGAGAGAAATATATTTAGAAGAACCAAGACAGCACATTTTAAATTAATAATTTAAAATAAGGGGCATTTCACGTGAAGCGAGCAACGAAAAAAAGTCGAGGCTCTGGATTTCGTTCGAACTTCAAGTTGCCACGAAGCAATCACACAAAATAATATCTCTCAGATTTATGATAGATTTTGTCTACAAATTGAATTGTAATAGAGAAAGCATTGCGGTTATTCCATTATAGATAACGTTTAATTTATTTGAACGTTGAATATTTGTGAATTTGATTAAATTGTCACACCAAAGCTAAGTTGGTGCCATTTTGGAAATAAATGTATGAAAGTTATGTTTTAACAGTTCTGTTTTGATCAGACATAAAAAAATATAATAATATTTTGTGCTTCCACCAGACATTTCGTAGACTTACGGGACACATTGATGTGTATTATATATGAGTTTGAGTGGATTTTAGTGATGTGTATGCAAGCCAATCGTTGCAGCGCGTACGTATACAAACATCTTTCACACCATTAACCCTGCTGTTTTTTTTTGCAAAATGTAAAACAGTTAATTGATTCACTGATTTTCGTAGTCAAATAAATATTAAGAAATTCCCCAATCTCATAGGATATGTCTCATTCATCAGATTACTTTTATGATGAGTCATTTTTCTACCAACAATGCTACCATCAAACTTTCATATTATAAACCTCTTACAAAAAAAAACAGTTACAATTGGGAATTTCGGTCATAGCGGACAACCCAAAACGATTTATATCTCTTTAGCTTTCGATGGACTCATCTAGTAAAAACGTAATTTACAGCATAAATTGTTGTTGAGCAAAGTTAGCAATGCGTTATCAATATTTTGCATTTTCATCACAATTGCACTGCTTGATACTTCTAACGAAATTTCATATGCTATACATTCTAAAATTAAAATAAGTAGTAGGCGTTTTAGGCGTGTTATTGCGAAGGATTAAGACCTTGACTCCTACGAGAGTTAATCCTGGAAAGTGGTGCATTGCCTTCTAAATAGGCTGATCGTAATAAAGGTTGCGTTTGCTGCAATATGCTTTCTAAATCTACTTATTTTCTCTATTTTCCTTTGAATATCAGTCTTTATAGTAGTTCATATGCACAGTAGTTTTTAATTAGATACAGCGCACGTGGCATTCCGCTCAGATGCATTTTCGGAATGATATTGCATTCCGATGCATGCCGTTTGGTGGATGGCCACCAAACTGTTCGACGAAGTGAACAGCGGCCGCTAGAAGCCACGATATTAGAAATTTCCCTTTTGGACACGCCCTATTGGAAACAAATCACAATCTATGTGTTTGTAAACCAGATCGCCGCTCAAATTTCTATGGTTACACGAGATCGGGATTTCAAACCGGTTTTAATCCGATCTTCGTGTAGCCATATAATTTGATCCGGCACACATCCAACTTATGTAGACTCGCGTCGCTTTGCGAAAAAATAAAAAATCACCAGAATTACTTTTAACAATTAACTTTATTTCTTCGTCCGGCGATGGTATAATTACAACTCAACTTAATTTTACCTTGTTTGCCTCTTTTATCAATTTGCAAAAACTTAACCTAAGCAAAATTTGGAATTGACAATTTTGTATATTTAATTTCATGAGCTAAGCAATCACCGAGTTCAATTGGACGCGCAAGTTAATAGGTCATATTCCACCTGACAACAAATATGCTTATTACGCGAGAAATTATTATTCGCGACCGGAAATTTGTCCATACAAATATGCTGATATACAATCCCACGGATCGATCGAAGAATTTGTTGTTTCCAGGTAAAAAATCGTACGCAAGCATTAATTGAAATTGCAGGTAAAGAGAGATGGAGTAATGTGATAACTCTTCCCGCCTTAAAATCTGTGTCCCACAGATTAAAATGGTAGTTTGATGTGTTCCGGGTAAGTATGAAAAATATTAGGTTGTGCGATTGGAAACTCATTTTTACGGTAGTAAAACAAATATAGAACGAAGCAAGCCAAACATATTATTAAAATAATAATTATTATGTCGGAAGAGACGGAAACAATATTATTTTGGAAAATATTGTCTAATTTCTGTAGATTCTTCAAATGAAGTTTGTGTAAGTATTCGAGATTAGGTTTAAGACTTTTTTCAGTTAAATTATTACTTAATACAGGAGGTAAAAAATAGAACTTCTTCGTTTCCAAACTAGTAAACACTGCATTATTAATCTGAATTGTATCATTTTGGATGTTAATTAGAAAAGTACCATTTAAAATCTTGGTTTTGTTCCTATGGAGAAGTCTACCATTAAAGTTTGTTACATAAACTGAGCTATTGTCGATCACTTCAATTAAAGGTTTGTCGTAAAATACATAGTCACATTTTGCATTGTTTTCCTCTAAAATTTGCGTAAGGCAATCTTCTGAATTGAGTTTCTGAAGCTTTTGCTGTTGGCAAAGTGTTACGTCTCCGATCCTGGGGCAACCTTCTTTTAGAATACCGTACTTTAATTTCCGGGCCAAGAACAACTCAGAATAACTAATATGGACCATTTTATTGTGGTTTATAGTGGGACGGATAAGAACATGATTATATTCGGTTGTCTCCGTTGTTGGAAGGCAAACGACATAGAGGAGGATTGAATCTTTTATTAAGACCTTCGGTTCCGCGAATTCGATGGCTTCTATTTCATTTTTATATGGAAGAGTTTCGGTTTGGGATATAATTGAATTAATCTCTGAGCTATCAAGCAATTTAGAATTAACAATACCTTGTTTAGCCAGTTGACAGGCCAGAACTATCTCGTCGACTTCATCTTTGAGGATAATCATTTTATTGAAGAGCATTTGTTCGAATTTATCGTTATTGTGAATATTAATGTCTGCAACTATTCTGTTATAACTATCTAAAATTTCAGAAGATACTTTCGTTATACGTTGATTAAATTTATATTGTTCGTTGTTATTCTGAATGATACTGTTCTGACTTTTTACGATGGCATCCCAGTCGGTTGCATCTGGGTTTCCAGCAACCCATTTCCAGGCTGAGCCTATCCAGTTAATTGCTCGTTTTGGTCTATTTGGCTTTCCGCTTTGTAGTTGTCCGAGTAATCCCGAGATTAAGGACAATTGATGGTGAAGTTGCGGGAATAAAATGCTTGATCTGTTTACTCGATCACGGATTATTAATCCTAGGTTGCTTAGTACTTGCTCATATTGGTGTAAATCGATAGCGTGGATGATTTTAAAGTTGCCGTTTACAATCTTGCCTATTCCTTGCTTGGTTGTCATGACGGGGCCGTGATATTGGTATATGTCCACTGAAGCATGTGCGCTCCATAGGATCATCCTGAAATAGAGGAGATGTTCTTGAGGTGGGATTTGTGAACTTTTTTACCGGTATTAGTAGTGACTGTAACTCTGTTATTTTTGGCGATGATTTCCTTCTTATATAGAGGTTTATGCTTGGCCTTAATTTGCTTGTTAACTTTAAAAACTACATCACCGGGCTTGTAATCTTTGGGAGCCGACCGTTTGGTATTATGTTTTTTCAGTACTTTTTCTTGATTTCGCAAAATTTCGTATTTAAGGTTTTGATTAAGCTTTGTTTTAAAGTCATGTAGGTTTTGGTAATTAACTCTTTCGGACCGGTTAAAAAATATATCTACTGGTTTTCTCTTTGTTACGGAATGAAAAGTATTATTGTACCTGTCGACGGCTATATTCACCACTTCATTGGGAGAAAGATTAGGATATTCTTTCGACAAGCATCTCACGATTTCCAGTATTGTTGAGTGAAGTCTCTCAATTGTTCCATTAACCTCACTTTTTTGCGGCGGTGTTAAATATACTTCGATACCCAGTTCTTGGAGGAGATTGTGAATTATGGGGCTTATAAAACCCCCTTCGTTGTCTGATACTAAGGTTTGAGGAATAGAAAAATAATGTAAAACTTTGAGGATTTTTTGTCTCAGGTGCAAAGCAGATTTGTTTTTTATGCGAAAAAATTTAGCAAATTTGCTAAATTTATCGATGCAGGTTATATATTTTTCACCCATTATATCCCAAATATCCACGTGCAATATTTGCGTTGGAAACTCGGGACACGGTGTTTCCTGTAACTCAGGTTTCTGTGGGTGTCGATCATATTTATTAAGGTTACATGTTTCGCAGTTAGCAGTATATTTTTTTACCAGACTATTCATTTTAGGAAAATAGTACCTCTCCAAAATTTGTTCCTTATTTTCCCGATGGTTTCTATGTGCTCTGTGATGTTCTTTTTTTATTATTTTGAGTTTATTTTCCTCGTTGGCTATATCATCGACGACACGTTGCGTAATTCGAATTCGAAATTTTGAAAGGTGTTCCTTATAGACTTCTTGGAGCATCTGTAGAAACTTCTCAGGTATTTTGACTCCATTGGTGACATTCGGGTTTAGATTTTCTTTCAATACCTTCAATAGACTATGCTTGTTTATTTCTCGCAAACGTAAATAATGCCGATGGTACCCTGGGTGTGGTTGTTCGTATGCGGTTATTTCCTTGCCTTCGG
This sequence comes from Nemotelus pantherinus, assembly GCA_963978885.1. Classification (NCBI taxonomy): domain Eukaryota; kingdom Metazoa; phylum Arthropoda; class Insecta; order Diptera; family Stratiomyidae; genus Nemotelus; species Nemotelus pantherinus. The sequence goes on along the minus strand of OZ022265.1, from coordinate 45,485,676 downwards.
AAAGGATTATCTGGTTTTTAAAAACATTCAGCGGAGCTTCGCAATGCGGAATAAGGTCGGTGCTGTCCTCGTCTGCGCTGTGTACTGTCCCGGAGCTGGAAGTGAGCGCATTTAGTTCGAGTGGCAATCTGGAAAGGGCATCTGCGACAACGTTCGTCTTGCCTGGTTTGTACGTTAATTCATAGTTGTATTCTTCCAACTTGGCTTTCATTCGTTTAAGTTTTGCATTGTGGTTGGCATTACTGAGCGCGAAGGTTAATGGTTGATGATCGGTCAAAATTTTAATTTTTTTGGCTCCATAAAGGTAGGTTCGTAGCTTATCGAGTGCCCAAGTGATGGCTAACAGCTCCTTCTCATTCGTAGCGTACCCTTCTTCAGTGACATTTAACGATCTTGAGATGTAAATAATTGGTTTATCTTTCCCGATTTCACCTTGCGAAAGTACTGCTCCAATCGCATAATTGGAGGCATCTGTCGCTAATATGAAGGGTTTCTCAAAGTCAGGAAAGGTTAAAATTTCGGACGATGTGAGCAACTGCTTCAGGTCATTAAAAGCTTCAAGTTCTGATTCGCCCAATTCGATACTTTTACGCTTTGAATGATTGGCACTGATTTGCGCATTATCACCGCGAGTTAAATTAGTTAGCGGCTTTGCAATTTTTGCAAAGTCCTTAATAAATTTCCTATAATATGATGCCATACCTAGGAATGTCTTCAGATCTTTTAGATTGGTTGGAGGTTTCATTTTATTTATTGCAGACACTTTCTCTGGGTCAGGTAAAATACCATTTTCTGAAATAATATATCCCAAAAATTTTACTTGGGATTTAAAAAATGCAGACTTTTCAGCGTTAACTTTTAGATTTGAATTTCGCAGCTGAGTAAGAACCGTTTGAATATTCTTTAAATGGTCTTCCTCATTCTCACCTAGAATGATTATATCGTCGATATAAACATAACAGATTTTTCCAATGAATGGTTTTAATACGTCATCTATCATTCTTTGGAAGATGGCTGGGGCATTCTTGAGACCAAATGGTAGCCTCGTAAATTCGTATTTACCATTTGCCGTTGAAAACGCCGTTTTTGGTATATCTTTTTCCCTCATTTTAATTTGGTGAAAACCAGAAGTCAAATCAAGAGTCGTGAAGAATTTAGATTTGCCAAAACTGGCCAAGGTGTTGGTTATGTCGGGAATTGGGTAAGTATCAGAAATAGTTACGGCATTGAGTCTTTTAAAATCTATGACAAGCCGGTATTGTTTTTCACCTGATGAACTAGGTTTTTTAGGTACAATCCAGATTGGGGAGTTGTATGGACTCTTGGATGGACGGATAATTCCATCCTCAAGCATTTTGGCTATCTGCCTTTCCACCTCTTCCCTCAAGTTTACTGGATATGGATACGATTTTACGTAAACAGGCTCTGCAGTTGAAGTTCTTATCTCGGCTCTAACAGCAGTTTCTACGATTTCGTTATCAGTTACTGGGCCAAAAATATTATCATAGTTAGTAAGAATATTTCGCAATTTACGCTTGGTTTCATCGTTTAAGTGATCGTCTTTGATAATCAAACTATAAACTTGCCTAGATTGTTTCGCTTTTAACGGAATTTTGATATTTGGGTAAATTTCAAGGATGTTGTTCTTCCTATCGATGACTGCATCCAATTGTTTTAGGGTATCATCACCAATTATTCCGTCAAACGAAGTTAAACCCGGTAAGATATAAAAGTCTAAAACCGTGTCATTGCCTACAGATTTGAAAAATTTACCTCTAACCTTTTGAGTGATTTTAATTTTTCCTGCAGCTGATTGGATGGTGAAAGGAGATTCTACAGGTTCAGCATTGAAGCCGATCTTGGGGGATACGAAGTTGTTGTTCGCGCCGGTGTCAATCAAAAACTTCAGAATCTCACCGTCACGATTGCGATACTCTAAGTATGGTACGCTACTGAGGCGTCCATCATAAAATTTAGATGATTGTTGGTTTCCGAACTATCACTACTTGCATCAAAGTGATCAACATAAGCCTCGTCGGACTGCACTTGAGATTCTAAATCTTGATAATGTTCAAAAGAGTCAACATATGATGTATCTGGTTCATCTTGTATCTCTAAATTATACAGTCTTTGTAACTTCTTAGGGTAGACTGCAGATTCATTGGAACGTTTTACTGGCTGGACGTAAGAAGGTCTATTTTGGTAATCTACCTGTTTAGTTTGGATTGATTTATCAACTTCCATTGGAATTGGAGGCTTAGGTTGTACCGGTCTAGGAGGAGGAGAATTTTGCGTGGCAGGTTGGATATTCCTCTGAATGTTGTATGCTTGGTTTCTCAGAGGTAGGCTCAATGGGTGATAGGTAGGAGAGATTTTGGATCTAGTTGGATCAATTCTGGAGTTGAAAAATTGGTTGATGGGAGCTGTGATTGTGTTACCATAACCTCTTTGGTGAATTTGGAAATTCCTAAAGTTAAGATTTTGAAAATCCAAGCACGAGGCATATGCTTCCGGCAGTGTTTGGGGTTTCTGCACAATAAGCATACGAGATAAATCTCCATTTAAACCACGGATGAAAACGTCAAGGGCACGATTTCTATAATTTTCAGTGAGTGCGGTTGTGGTTTCACGAGAATGGTCTTCAGTTTTAAGTTTATTAATTATTAACGAGAGTTGGTGGTTAACCGCTGCATAAAACTCGTCAATGCTTTTATTTCTCTGAGCCATCGAGTGCAGTTGATGCTCCAGAGTTCTAATATCACGCTTATCAGCGTAATGCAATGATAAACATTGCTTGATTTCCGACCAATCGCTGTCGAAAATATTGTAAGACACAAGTGCCGCATCTGCTGGACCTCTTATTTTTTGCCTTACATGGCGAAGAATTGCTCTAAAGATAGGCTTGTGGCGTACTATTTCATAGTCGCTCAGAATTGTTTCGACGCTGTGAACCCATGACACATACTGGACAGGGTTGCCTTCAAAAGGCTGCAAGTCTCTAACACAATCAGGTAATTTTTTTATCTCAACGAGGTCCTGCTCTGTTCTAGGAACCGTTGAATCGACTTGCACGGGCGGTCTAGAAGCTTGGGATTTTAAATTAGATTCCAGATAAGTTAACCTAGATTCGAATTTTTTACAGATTTCAATCTGTGCGTTGACCGCGCCAGTTAATTGTCTAACACTTTCTTGAAGGGCTTCCATATCGAACGTAAAATAATGAACGAAACACGAGAGAAACGAAACGCTTTATAACCGACAGAAAACAAGTTATGCAAAAACACGAAATTTTTTATGCCTTATTGAACTCGGTTTACAACTATTTCACTTTTTCACTTTCCCACTGTTACACTTCTTAGTCTAATATGTATTTTAAATGCTTTAATTCTTAAATATATTAGATAAAAAATTCTTTTTCAAACAAATTTTAATATATATTCAAATATTTTTTCCTTTCATATGTAGTTTATTCAAAGAAAGTTTAATATATTTAATGGAGTGTAATTTTCGAGCTACTAGTTTATTAAAAAATTTTCCAAAAAAGAGAAATAAGAGGCAAACTTACAGGAATAATATTTTCATTTCGCTGCTGCTGGATTGGGCGTAGATGTCCTTTTTGGCGAAACCCGTTGATTGGAAATTGGCTTGGGTATCCCTACTGCGGTACGCTTCAACTCACAAATCACTGCAACTTGGTTGGAATCCTGCGTTGTTGAAGTTCTCAAAACGATTAGCTTGCCGACTCAATGTTGGAACAATGTAGATGTGCACCAAAAGTATGATGAGGAAGATGAATACGTCAGTATTTGCAGATTTCGACCTCAAAATAATACACCAGTACTGCACGTAGATTGCTGGACTTCGCTGACAAACACTGGTAATTGGAAAAAATAGATTTTCCACTGGCACTAAACTTTTAATTCGCGTTATCTGTGTTCTCACGGGAACAGAATAATCTTCGCGAACTTCTGTGTTCTCACGGGAACAGAAATTAATACTCGGGAATACTTTCTGTGTTCTCACGGGAACAGAAAATTTTGCTCGGGCGCCACTTATGTAGACTCGCGTCGCTTTGCGAAAAAATAAAAAATCACCAGAATTACTTTTAACAATTAACTTTATTTCTTCGTCCGGCGATGGTATAATTACAACTCAACTTAATTTTACCTTGTTTGCCTCTTTTATCAATTTGCAAAAACTTAACCTAAGCAAAATTTGGAATTGACAATTTTGTATATTTAATTTCATGAGCTAAGCAATCACCGAGTTCAATTGGACGCGCAAGTTAATAGGTCATATTCCACCTGACAACAAATATGCTTATTACGCGAGAAATTATTATTCGCGACCGGAAATTTGTCCATACAAATATGCTGATATACAATCCCACGGATCGATCGAAGAATTTGTTGTTTCCAGGTAAAAAATCGTACGCAAGCATTAATTGAAATTGCAGGTAAAGAGAGATGGAGTAATGTGATAACTTCCATATGAACGCTTTGTACAAAACCGGTATTCGCAAATCAAGCTCCTGAAGAGCTTCCGTGCACGTACACAGTCTGCGCACACATACATGGAAATCGGGCTAAAGCTCACGAATTACGGTATATTCCCAATCCCGAATTGGGAATCGCTGTAAAAACGCTCTATGAAAATTTTATTAAGTCACGAATAAATTTGGTAAATATCTACTTTTTTACCGATTTCATACTCATTTTCTCAAATTTTGTTTTCGTGTATAAATTTATGATTGAAGTAATGTTTTGCTTCACAAAACATGGCATGATCGCTTAAAGTAGGTTTGTCCCGCGAATCGATTGTAAGCACAGTATTTTTACATGCGCAATATGGTCGTCTGTAAACATGTAGAATTTGAGCAACGATGAAAAAAGTCAATTTTCGAAAAAAATGTTGCACGTTTACGCGCTTGTAAGTGGTTGATTGTCCCGCCAAACAAATGTAAGTGGTCGTTTTTTGACATCGTCTGATATCAATTGGTAGCCCCTCAAAATATCAATGGCGATGATAAGAGTTATTTTACGTACTGTTTCTTACATGTTGTCAACGCTCCTGACACCAAAAGGTCTCGAGGTGCGATGTAAGTGGTCAGTTTCTGTGATAAGCACAAACAACTTGAAGACCCTGATATACTTTCATTGACGATGAAATCGGCATATTTTTACTGTCGCTGGCTCCCGGACTATTAAGACTTCGCAAGACTTTTTTAATACGAGTTTTGGTTGGTTCCAGTATTCGTGATACAATAGTGCATGCATCAGTATTTAGCTTTTAGTTTCGTGTAAAAGCTTTTAAGCTTATCTAAAAATTTTCATGAAGCGAGATTTCAAATAGATCTTCATGATTTCAAGCGTATTTAAAATATATCTTCATGATTTCTATCATTCCATTAGCCTTTTTACACGACATCCCAAATTGGAATTTGGAGTATACCCGATTCGTTGAGCTTTCGCCAAATTTCATTGTGTTTGATAGTGTAGTGATAGTTTGCAGCCCCGGATCTAGGGGGGGACAAGCCAGAGCCCGTGCCCCGGGCGGCAAATTCAGAGGGTGGCAAATTCAAGCTTGCGATAACAGACGCGCAGTATAATATAATAATAAATAAATAAAAGTTAAATTCGTTTATTTCGGACAACTAAAGGATCCACATTGTGTTAGTAAGGCTTATAGTAGGTTATCATCAATAAAAATATAAAGCACTTTAAATATAAACAAAAAAACAGATAAGCCCACTTCACTGCACCGAGGGTGATTAAGGAAACGAGCTGGTTTCCGTATAAGGCACCTCCATAGTGGTGAAATGAACCTATCAGCTATAGTCTTTAGGATGGTGTTGGGAGTGTCCCGTGTTCTATGGATCAGGGATATAGTTTTCTTTTGCAAATAACGGTTGCAAAGCCTCCTTTCAATATCAGCATCGTCTTTAAGGTCATTGGCAATGATATGCCCTATAGTACTTTAAACACATAAATTGTAGTGATGGGCGTTTCTGTTGTTTTCAGAAAACGAAAACGAACTGTTTTTTTCCAAAAACAACTGTTTTTTGAAACTTTTTGAAAACTTTTTCACTCGACCAGCAGCAGATTGATACTGGGTGTTGCCATAAGTGATGGGCGTTTCTGTTGTTTTCAGAAAACGAAAGCTATTTGAAAAAAAAAACAGTTTGAAAAAAACTGTTTTTTTCAAACTGTTTTTTTCAAACTGTTTTTTTCCAAATAGTTTTCGTTTTCTGAAAACAACAGAAACGCTTATCACTAATATTAACACCCAGTATCAATCTGCTGCTGGTCGAGTGAAAAAAGTTTTCAAAAAGTTTCAAAAAACAGTTGTTTTTGGAAAAAAAACAGTTCGTTTTCGTTTTCTGAAAACAACAGAAACGCCCATCACTAATAAATTGTACTCACGTAGGCATTGATAGGACAACAATCGCGCTCGGTCGGTGCCCACGAGACACGCAGGCGCGCGGCGGCTGATTCAGTGGCAGTGTACAAGTGGAACGCACTCACATTTGAGGGTGGTTAGTGTCCTTGCGAAAGGGATGCACCTATATTTAGATAAATCCTGCGTGTTGTTATAGATACTATATTGTACCTATCAAATAACTGTCTTTCTTTTCGTGGATTCCACGAAACCCCTAGCGACCTCATCACACAATATCCTCAGCCTGGTCAAGGGAGCTTCTTGAGTTAAATTTTCCTGCTCTCCAAACATAATTCAACTCTTAAGTTTCAATTAGAACACTTAAAAAAGGACAAGTATCATATTTATCAAAGACAATACAGAATGAAATTATTGACATAGTGGCAAAAACAGTTAGAAATTGCATTTCATACGACATCAAAGAAGTCAAATAATACACTATAATGTTTGAATATACTCCAGATATCTCGTATACAGAGCAAATGAGCCAGGTCATTCACTATGTAAGAAAAAACTGTCGATGTGTGTGAAGTAAAAAAAAATTTCATCGATTTCATAGAAGCTGCTGGAATGACAGGAGAGTACTTTTGTCAACAGATTATGAAAAAATTGACAGTTGGTGGTTTAGATATTAGACAATGTTGTGGCCAATCTTATGATAATGGGTCCAATATGACTGGCAGCTATAACGAAGTGCAAGCCAGGATCGCAGAAAAGAATGAGCTAGTCGAGTTCTTAAATCTTTTCGGTATCCATTCTGCCTCATCCTGCTCGGAAGCAATAAACCTATTTGGAGTAATTCAAAGAATATATTGCTTTATTGTCGGTTTCAATACTCGGTGGGATACTATGAAAAAATATGTTAAAAACAATTTAAAAGGAAGCAGTCAGACAAGATGGTCAGCGAAACATGTCGCTGTGAAAACCATCTTAAATAATTTGCCGGAAGTGGTGGAATCCTTGGAGGAAGTTGATCAAACTTCTCATGCTTCGGAAGCAAAGTACAAGACAGGTAATTTCTTAAATGCTTTAAAGAATTTGAAATTTTTACTGAATTTGTCGATTTGGGCAAATATTCTTTACAAAATCAATCGAGTAAATATTGAAATTCAAAAAGAAGATATAATTCTTGCGCATTCTGCCTCTTTAATGGATGGCCTGATGAAAACTTTGTAAGAAATGAGAGGAAATTCAATTGAATATTGAATAGAAGAAGCTAAAAAAAGTTGCTGGAAACATTGGCGTTGGGTCTATTCTGCAGAATAAACAAATTCCGAGGTGTAAAAAACAATTTGATGAGATGTGTGATGACGTACCACGAAGACTTCAGCCTGTTCGACTCTTTGCTCAGGCAACAATGATGGTACTTGATCGAATCTTATCAGAAATTAAAAAGAGGATTGATAATGCTACCACGATGAAATTGAATTTTACATTTCTCAATGGCTCTGAAGTCTTGAATATGTCAACTGAAGAACTGCAGAAGCATAGAGCAGATCTTGGACGATAATATGAGCAAAATTTAATCACAGTTGAATTCTGCCAGGAACTCTACGTTTTTAAAGAGTAAACTCCACTTTTATTTTGAGATACAAAAAATGCCTGGGCTTTCAATCTCTTGCAACAGATTTATGCGCATGATTTACATGATGCCTTTTCTAATGTTTATATTGCTCTGGGAGTTTACTCTACGCTTCTTATTAAATCCGCAAGCTGCGTACGAAGTTTTAGCAAACTTAAACTTATTAAAAATTATCTACGATCGTAGATGAGCCAGGAACGTTTATCGAGTCTCGCAATATTAGCAATAAAAAATTGAACTGCTCATGGGATTAATTATGCAAGGCCATAGATTTGTTTGCAGAACAAAAGGCTGGAAGAGTAAAATTGTAATTTCAGTGTGCAACACTCAGAACAGAGAGATTTAAGGAAATAAAATAAGCGTATACATATACGAAATTTAGTGAAGCAATTTTACTACAAAGTTAAAATCTATAATTTGAACAAATCGAGAGAATTACTACCTCAGATATTCCCTTTGGAGTATCCGATACCTAAGATCTACGAGCTTTTGGTTATAAAGTGTCAAATGGCCTATTATCTCTATCTTCCTGTCAAATTTGCCCACAGTTTTCCTCCACTACTAACGCTCTCAGGCTCAGGCCAATTGCTTCATTTCTCACTGCTGGTTTCATTTCCTCATATCTTTCTCTTTTGAGGTGTAACATAATAATTACTTTTAATCTCACGTTTTATTTCAGACCCTATCCTTTCCTATCCTAATTGAAATATACATATCGTCGCTGTGAAATCAAACCGGCATATCTGCAAAAATTGAGTTTTTGAGTTTTTGGTATCAAAAAATTCCTTATTTTCCCCTCTATTTTTATGTCGCACCGGCATATCGTAAAGTTGAAGAAAAACCCGTCTAATGGTGTTTTGCCGCTTTGCATTCACATGGAAATAGCCCACATGCGAAAACTTTAAAGCGCTCTAGTGAAAAATGTGTATTTTGCAGATATGCCGGTTTGATTTCACAGCGACGATATGTCCGACACGTTCATATATTTTGGGAAAAAATATAGGCTTTAAGCCCGGTCCAGACGCTAGGTTTTGTACAACGTTTTATCTGCGCAGTCTAAAACTATGCAGACAAAACGTTGCGTGTGGATAGGAAAACTGTGCAATTTTGAGAACGGTACAATTGCAGCGATAATTGAGTTGATAGGGCATAGTTATCCGCAACGTTTTGACTGCGCAAATAAAACGTTGTGCAAAACCTAGCGTCTGGACCGGCCATGACAGAGAAAGAGCAGCGCTAGACTGGTCGTTGTAGCATTCTTTGGGGGAGGCCTATGTCCATCAGTTGTCTGAAATGATAATGATGATAAAGGTAAAAATATTGGTGAGCGGGGGCGGCTTTTTTTTAGTTTTTGCCCCGCCTCGAAAAAATGCAAGATCCGGGGCTGATAGTTTGAATATGGTGGCTTCTGACGATTGCTGTTCACTTCGTCTGTGCATGTACATGCAAGGAGGTTTCCGATATGGCTGCTTCTTAAATTTTCAATATGGCGACTTCTGAAGATCGCTGTTCATTTCGTAAGAGCGTGTACAAACATGAAAATTTCCAAAATTGTAGCTCACTTCGGAGGAGCGTGTGCATGTAAGGAAATTTCCAATATGGCGGCTTCTAAAGATCGCTGCTTACTTCGTTAAAGCGTGTGGAAACAGGGAAATTTCCAATATGGAGGCTTCTGGCGAACGCTGTTCACTTTGTGGGTGCACATCTCGTTAATAGTGACGTCGCCACTTTAAGCATCAACTTTACATGAACTATTAGTGATTATGGTTATGTGGTGCTATATAAAGGCACAAAATTTAAAAATGTATTTTTTTCTTTTCAGATTGCCTGATTTGATCGAGCTGAAATTTTCAGGAGCTAGTGTATCTACGTTGTAAGGCGCTATAAATTTATAACAAAATTTTGAAAACATTCGGCGGCAGCGGGTGTTTGAGTCAATTTATAGGGTCTGATTGATTTTTGTGAGAGAAAATATATTTTGAAGATCCAAGCAAGCACGTTTGGTTAATCTAAAGTTATATGCGTCAAAGTAATCGCAGAAAGTGAGGTGAGGTAAATTGTGGTATGTTCGCAAATATACATCAGATCATTAAACAATTAAGGCGGTGACTCCACCAGACAGAAAATCTAGCATAACATAAATCGCGATAGAAAATATATCTTGATAGAAATTTCGTAGTGGGCATTTTATGCTATGATATTTTATTTCGAAGTTGAACTCCAGCTTGGCAAGAGGCAATCACACAAAATAATATTCCTCAGATTTATGATAGATTTGAGAGATGAAAACCGGACATTCCATTATTGATAACGTTTCATTCATTTAAATGCTAAAAAATTGAACCGCTGAAACACCCGCTGCCGCCAAATGCTTACACTACATAGCCATAATCGCAAATAGTTCATGTAAAGTTCATGCATAAAGTGGTCACATCACTATTCACGAGACATGCACCCACGAAGTGAACTGCAGTCGCCAGGAACCACCATATTGGAAATTTCCCTTTTTGTACACACCCTATTGAAAACAAACCACAACCTATGTGTTTGTATGCCAGGCCGCTGAACAAATTTGCATGGTTACACGAAATCGGGATTTTAAACCGGTTTTAATCCGACTCTCGTATAGCCATACAATTTTATCCGGCGCACACACATAAAACACTTAGTACAAAACCGGTATTCGCAAATCAAGCTCATGAGGAGCTTCCATGCATGGATACAGTCTGCGCATACATACATGGAAATCGGCCGAAAGCTCACAAATTTGGGTATCCCAATCCCAATTTCCAAACAAAAGGTTTTAACTTTTCGGAGCACATTTTTCCACCTTCCCTGGAGTCTGGTAAATAAGTTGGATAACATGTTTTTTTATGCGCCTCTTAAACATAGAAAAATAAACTCACAAACATTCCAAGTCGTAATCAAAATCGAAAAATATCAACATGCCGTTGAGAAAGAGGATGCTGTTAGTAGCAAATGTTTAGATCAATATATCTCAAAAACGGGTATTGTTACAAGAAAAATTGATCTAATTTTTTTTATTGAAAATTTTCTAAGCTACAAATTCGTCATACATTGTTTTTCTGAAGACGTGACCGTTACTGAGATATTTAGGAAAGGTCACTTTTGGTGACCTTTGACCCCTTTTAAAAAGTAAAGCAGCACTCGGATCGATGGGGACTTTTGAAATTTTGTTCAGCACGCCAGTGCCAAGGTTCACACCAAAATTCAGCTTTCCCCTAATTTTTCCGAAGTTTCGTCTTTTTTATGTCAGATTTCACTGGACTACTAGCATTTTTCATAACACTCCGATTTATTTGAAACCTTTATAAACTCTTCATGAACAAAGGCGAGAGCCAGAGAAGTACATACGTTGATAAATACGAAAGTTTAAATCAAAATTGAGAATGTTGAGGATTCTCGCACAAAACATTAATTTTGTTTGAAGTGGCTAGGGTTAGTCAGCGACGTGAAAAATTCAGTATTTTCAATAATTTTTTTTTTTTTTTAAAGTAAATTAGTTGATTGTCTAAAACACATGATAAAAGTCATTTTATTATGTTCGAACTTCATTTCACAAAATTTAAAAAAAAAATATTTATTAAACAACCAGTCATCGACATATTTGTCGGACTCAGTGCCACAAGTCATGCTTAACGCTAACATTTTACTGGTTAGTACCAAAACATTCATTCTTTTAGTTAGTTAGTGTTCGATCAAAGATTTTTCTTTTTTTTTAAGAAACAAAATGGCGAATTCTGATAATTTACACACGGAACCTCAAGAAAAATAGCAAAAAGCTTCTTAACGAACAAAAATACCTTGGATCAAGCACTAGTTGTTTATGTTTTCAATTAATTGTATAAATTTCATTCAAATCGCTTGAGTGGCTCTTGAATTACAATGGTCACCGCCTTTAAATTCATAGTTTCGAGAAAACCCCATTTGAAGCTTTTACACTGGATTTACGTAGAAAAGTACTCATTATTTAATTACTAACACCAAGTCATCTATTTTGGGGCCATATAATAGTTCCTCTGCCAGTGTAGAACTTCTAAGACATCCATTTGCTGCTATCTACGTCACATTCTGCTTTTTATGTGCCACTTTTACACGCTCAAATTAGTTTTTTTTTCAGAGAGCCCTTCAGTAATTCAAGGATATCTCAAAAAGTATTTAATAGATTTAAACGAATTTCCCAAATAATATTTTCGAGACATTGTGCTTTCAGAAAATGTAACAAAATATGCAAAAAAATCGATTTTTTGAAAATCCTGACTACTCCCAGCTCTGAAAATCCGACTGAAAAAACAACTGAAATTGTGCAGGAATTTCTTTCCCATCCGCAGCAGGTTTCTTAGGCGTTGGAAGCTTTCTCTCTCTCTCTCTCTCTCACTAGCTAAGCCGGATGTTGCCTTCCTGGTTCTCCAATAAAACATACTAATTTAATTTATGGTAAATAAAACGGTACCGATCATCGATGTCTTTTTTTCTCTTGCGGATTTCGGGATTTTCGATGATGTCCGGGGCGCCTTGATTGCTGATAAGTTTCGTGTTTCAATTTTGAGAGTTCGTGGATCAGTTGTTTGACCCAGTCGTCTAGCACGCTGCAATATATTCTGCCTTGGTTGCTAACAAAGCGTTTGCTTCTGGAAGTTCCCAGAGAGGGTGTCCAGTTTTGTCCGTTTTGGTGTCGATTATGATGAACTGATGAATACTTTTCATAATGATGATCGGCCGGAATCGAAACTGAGTTTGCTTTCTTTACGTTGAACCTGCTGAGGACTCTTTTCAGGTAAGAATCTTGGTTTAAGAATATGATTCCGCTCCGGATCTGCTGTATCTCCTCGCTGATGGTGATGTCAAATTCCTTTTTTGGGTTCCGAGAAGCGATTCAGCGATGTCATCATTTTCCGTTGTACTTAGTCCAACGCCAGTGTATATTACAAGAATCTTTCCTGGTCACTTGTAAAACACAGGGATCAGCGACAGAAGGACTGCGACCGAATTCACCCAAAAGTCGGACGACACCCTGATTCCAAAATCTCCATAAAGGCTGCGTTTAAGCTCGCAGATATCGTCACATCCAATTTCGTATCCTTTTGATTGCTGCATGTACATTGTTTTCCTCAAGCTTTCCGTGGAGAAACGCATGCGATTGAAATTATGTTTCGAATAGAGTTAAAGCCCACTACGAGACTAAAAGTCGCATAGTAGTCCAGTCTGGTTTTTGGGGTGAAACATGAAGACTTGCCTTGCATTTGCTGATCTTACTATCTGCGTTTCGTTTAATTTTATTTTTGTAGATACACATACTATCGATGACCTGCTGCTTTATTGGCTTCGAAACCAATTCGATTGGTTTTCATTCATTGTATCCTTGAACATCTGCCCGTTGAATAAAGCATCTTTGTAAAGTTCGAAGTCAGCCTTGTTTTCCAATAGCCAACGAATATTCTCTGCTCTACTTTGGAATCCAATCTTTGGAATATGGACATGGACTTTTTCTTCACAGGTTCGGAGACCTTCTTCTATCTCCTTCTTTCCCGCGCAGCAACGAATGAGGTTTCATTCCTAGGATGCTGCTTGATCCAGTGAGATTTGAGGTACACACGGACGCATTTACTGTCTCAGCCCACATCTTTGTACGGGTCCGGTGGAGTGAATTTGTTAGATTCTCTTTTTAGCTCAATTATTTCTTTGGAGGCAAATTCTACGCCGTTGTCTCTGCGAAAGATTAAAATTCCTGTATCGTGGTATTTGCCGGTCTCCTTCAGAAACTTTTCGAGACTTTCCACCTTCTGTGACGTCTGGGCTGGGAACAAAACGGTTATGCAAAGCAAGAGGTTGTCTTTTAAAAGTGAAAAATAACGTCATCTACCCTCCGAGTTTGCCGCCATTGGTCCAACCAGGTCAGCATGTATCAACTTTTGGGTAGTTTCTGTTTTAGACTTGCTCACCGGGAATGGGGTTCAATGCATTTTGCCTATACATATTACAAACATTACATATTACAAAGATGTTTTGATTTAAGAAGAGTTTTGATAGTTGATTTTAAGTCGTTTCAGGGTTCTTTTAAGTTGACGAATATTTTGATGAGCTATTTGCTCGTACCAGTTTTGAAGTGTTTCGCAATTGGCGACGTGAGCTTGGACATGCTTTTTGTTGGGGGTAAAGACAACTTCCTCTTGTTCCCACGGCGATGATATCTTCTCCTTTCAATAGTTTGCAGCTGATGTTGTCGGAGCGTTTGTCAAGCGCTGCACCTTGAAAAAACATGTTATATTCCGACTGGGGAACAAAGAAAACATTCTTCAGCAGGTGCTTTTCAGTCCATATTTTTCCGTTGAAAGTCATTGTGTTGGCTAGTGTTGATCTGGATTTCCCATCGCCAATACGTACTTTTAGAGGTTCTACTATCTTCTGATAATAAGTGAACGAGAGCGCTGGTTTGACACCTAGGCTGAGTGAAGATACAACACTGATTTATGATTCTCCTTATTTTTGCTGACCCTTTTTGTCTATCACACAAAGGTTTCAGCTCTAGCTCGCCGTTGTCTCGTCAAGATAGTTCTTGCGATTTTCTGCTGCAACATTCTCGATCTATGTGTTTTGGTTTTCCTGAAACGTTGCAAGAGCTTGGTCTCTATATTTTCCGAGATTTCACTGTTACGATCAGCGTACTGCCTTTTGCCTGCGGATTTTACATTCCCAGTCAAATTTTCTCGATGATAAGTCTCGAGATGAGGTTCGTCAGTATTTTATCGTTTTTTTTTCGAATTATAGGCGGTTACAAAGTCGTTAAGAGCCAGTGACATGGCCATTAAAATTCTGGTGATGATCATCAACTCGGAGATTGGCTAGTCTCCTGATACAATGCTCCAAATTCTGAAATCGTAGTGATATGCGTCGTGAGTTTACCTGTGTGGACCTCATCAACGCTGTACTATTGTTGTTGCAATAAGTGGTCACTTGCCTCTGGCATTTGCTGGTTAACAGAGACGAGCTTATCCCACATTTCTCTTAAGCTCTTTCAATTCATAATGTGAAATAATACTTCTTCCTCCATCGCCGTAACTATGATTTTCTGGGCGAGCTAGTCAGAGATGGTCCATTATAGGACTAGAGCATTAGCTAATTTTATGGCATCTGCTGAGAGTTCGGGTCTGAGCAACGTTCTTGGACTCAGCGTTCAGACGTCCACAACTCAGCGAATAAACAAGCTGGTTATCTCTAAACACTTTCAAGAACACTCCATTTTATTAGACGCTGGAATCTTTACAAAAACTCTTTATGAACAAACCAAAGCTAAGGCCAGAGATGTGTATGAGTTGATAAAGAAATCTATGGTGCAATTTTTTTGGCGCATGAGAGATTAAACCAACATTGAAAATGCTGCACGTGTATACTTTTACATTGCTTTTCTAAAAGTTTTTCAGTTAAATTAATTCTGATTTCAATAAAAAAAACATGCTTCAAATCATTTGTTCTATAAAAAAAAGTTGCCTCAAATACAAACTTGGCATATGTGAACAGAAAATATTTATTCAGTTTTCCAAGTATATTTCATGACTTTTTTCATATTTTCCATTTTTCAACAACGATAACTTTGTTAGCATAAAAAACACTAGCTTATTGCAAAAAAAACTGTCCGAAATCAATAGAAAACTATATATATTTTTATGAATCTAACAAAACAACCTTAATTTATTTTCTACTCAAACTATATCAACTGTAAATATATACTATAAATAGAAAAAAACTTTAATACTGCAAAATTATGCCACAATTCAAAATACATAATTAATGATCATATAACCGAATTAAAAAAATTCACGAAATACTGAACGTACACATTCAAACCAAAAATCAAATTTGTGAAAACACTGAATCATAAATCTACACATTCTCTAACATAAGTAGTATGATTCAAGTTTCTTTTCCAATGAAATAAAAAGGAATACCGAAATAAGACAAGAATAACATGAGAAGAAAGAAAAATACCCTTTTAGAGCTAAAAATAAGGAAATAAACTTGTTTAAATACAAAAACTCTGAATTGAATCGCTATCAAAAATAATTTGTTTCAAGACAATTTCGAAAAAATGTAAATACAGTCAACTCCGGTTATAGCGGCCCGGGTTATAACGAACCATGGTTTATAGCGAACCTATTCTTAAGTCCCGGCGCGTGACCAATAGGAAATGTATTAAAAATAAACGTTTATAGCGAACTCGTATATAACGAACTATCGGATGTAACGAACTAATTTTCCATCCGATTTGGCTTAAAACATGGCTATAACGAACTTCGTGACACTAACTATGAACGATGCTTGGATGTGTACGGTGAGTGTGATGAGTGTGCGTAAAGAACACCTCGATATAATTGGGGACTTCCCCGAATGTGGTTGTATTGTTCGTCTATGTAGTAAAGAAATAATATTCTGCAGTGAAGAACGTGAAGAACAATGGGTGATGCTCGAAAATGAAAAGCTTTTTCCTTAGAGGAAAAATGTGAAATTATTCGTGAAATTGAAAGTGGGAAAATGCAGAGTGTCGTATGCCGAGAAAGATGTTTGTGCAAGTCTACAGTAGGAACAATTTACAAAAATAAGCTGGAATTGCTTAGTGCATACGAAAAAACTAACGTGAAAGTTAAAAAAAAATCGGAAATCCGTGCGCGATGATGTCGATCAAATGTTATTAAAATGGTTCACTCAACAGCGATTAAATAGTTTTAGTTTTAAAAACGAAAGCAGAAGATTTCGCCAGGAAAATACAGAACGAATTTGTTTGCAGTGAAAGTTGGATCGAGCGATGGAAGGCACGTCATAATGTATGCAGCGAGAAAATTGTGGGCAAAGCAGCAGTATCACTGTTTGGCCATTAATTAAACAAGAATTCCACGTTGATGACATATTCAATGCCGACGAAACTGGCCTTTTCTATAAATTAACTCCCGACAGAACTTCAAATTTTAAAGGGGAGCAGTGTAAAAGGGGAAAGCAAGCTAAGGATAGAATAACACTTTTATTATGTGTCAACATGTCGGGATCAGAGAAACGAAAGCTGCTAGTAATAGGCAAAGCACAAAATCCGCGATGTTTTAAAAACGTGAAGAGTTTACCTGTTGATTATCGTGCAAACACCAAGTCACGGATGCCATCTGAAATTATCACCGACTACTTACGGAAATGGGATGGAGAATGTACTAGAAACAAACGGAGAATTGTCTTGTTAGGGGATAATTGCCCAGCGCACCCAACAGTTGGCCAGTTACGATCCATTAAGCTTGTTTTTATGCCACCAAATACTAGTTCGTTACTTCAACCCATGGACCAGGGTGTTATACATGCCCTTAAAAGTCGCTATCGGCAAGCTCTTTTGTTAAATATTATTCAAAACATTGATGCTGGCACAACAGCTACTGTTACTATTCTGGACGCGATCAATCTTATTCATAGATCTTGGCATAGATCCTCTCAAACAATAAAAAACTGTTTTAAGCATGCTGGTTTTTATTTAACTAATTTAAATTTATTTAACTAAATTAAACTTAAGAATAAAAATTTTCAATCAATGGATAGTTCGAAAAATATTGTTTATTTTACTTTTTTTGTTTTTGAATATTGATGCATAAATAAAAATTATATGTATGTGTAACTACTCTTATGTGTATTTTTATGCCTCCGTCTATAACGAACATCGGCTATAGCGAACCAATTTTCCCGGTCCCTTGAGGTTCGTTATAACCGGAGTTGACTGTAGCTCTATTTTTTAGCAAAAAAATATGAAAATATAAATAAAAAATTAAATTACAAATATTTTGTGTTTATTTTAATGCTCGAGGCCAATGATGGCTCGGATACAAGTTTAGAAAAAAATTTCAGTATCAATAAGATGATAAAATGGAAATATAGATTCACACCTGAAAAAATGTATTACTTATTACTATTAGAACGAATTCTATATTTTCAGAATCAATCGAGATTCTTAAAGGCGTTTGTCCGAAGGAAGCTGGATGAAGTAACCTACATGCTTGCCGAAGGGAACGGGAAAATTATGGATGTCTTACCACTGCGCTGATACCGATTGTCGGTATCAGTAGCGCAGTAACGCACTTAGGTATTAGTAGCACAGTAACGCACTTCGGTATCAATGGTGTTGGCGCTGCCGCTTTGCAATGCCAACACCATTTGGCTTGGCGCTATGATACGGCGCGGCGCAAAGATATGAGTTGAGTATACTTACCTCAAGTCTGTTTGATGCAAAGCAATATACCTACGCGTACGCACGTTTCCACGAGCTTATTTGATTTGCCTTCAAAAAGCTAGCACTGCGTTCAAAAAGCTAATGTGAAACTGAAATTCATTCAAATTTTTGTATGAAAGTTTTTCTCGAACGGAAAATCAATAGCATTCCAGCTAGAGATGGGCAAAATGTCATAGCTCATGACGCATTGCTCTTTCTTACAGTGCAGCGCCTGAAAAAAGCACAGCATAGTCTGTGAGCGAAAGCTTTCGTTTGAATAAACTTAATGAAATGCGAAGCGAACAGTGTACTGAGAGTACGGCGCAATACTGTAAAATACTCTAAAAAAGAGCAATCAGTGATATGTCATATGTCATTTTGCCCATCTCTAATTCCAGCTCATATTTTCTTCTCCGATCGGTTCGACTCAAGCCACTTGAGTTTTACAGGCTGCATGTGTACTTCAAGCAAGCATTATGAAAAGCGATGCGATCGCGGTATCATAGCGTCATGGTATCAGCGCAATGCTGCCAGCGCCGTATGTGAGTCCGAGAAACGCAGTGAGTATTACACATAGGCGAATGAGATCATGGTATCATAGCGCAATGGTATCAGCGCAGTGCGCTGATACTACTGCTGGCGCCGGTATCAGTGTATCAGCGCTTCAAATTACCCATGTATAATTCAAGTCCCCTTCCTTTCCTATGGATTGATGTGAGATTATAATATGCTTATAAAATGACTCATGGGGAAAAAAATGTAGAAAATCAATTAGATTGTTGTGTTATTAGCATTTTAACATTAATTTAACAGTTCTCATTTGATAATAAATGAAATATCCTAGTGCGGTAATAATTTTCAACTTCGAATCAGAACTCTTTCATACCAAGACAACAAACTAAAAACCAACATCAAGTAGATTCTAGTTGATTCAGCTAAAAAAATATGATAACTACGTTCAACTCTGGCGTTGAGTAAAGTTTTCCTATATAAAAAAAAATATTTTCATATAAAAGACACAGATTCCTTTTCAGTAAACCTTGCTATCAATATGTCAAACTATTGTTTTCAAACTGCAATATTTTGAGAAATCAAACTTTAAATATTCATTACTCAACGGCTTTTATTTGCAATTTATCCACAATTAACTGTAATTCATGGACAACGTCAATAATAATGGTGAATCGTCCGAGAGGTGTACATCAAAGAAAGAATCCAACAGGCCAGAGTTCTTCCTTCACATAATAAATTCATCCGTAGCCCCCAATAATACTTCCAAGAATGAACAGCAGCATCAAGACCAACAACAAGACCATCACGATTGTGAGGAATGCAACGAAATTGAAACAGCACGCCAGAAATTTAAGGAAATTTCGGAAAGCATCGATAACGAGGAGCGAAACTTGAAAGTGCTCGAGGAACGTCGTCAGAAACTCGAACGCGACATGGAACGGCTGCAGAAAGACATCGAAACCGAAAAAGAACTTTTTCGTCAAAAAATTGAAGCCGACTTAGCACGAAAGGCAGAGCTGTCGGACAATAGTTCTGATGAAATAAGTCCAAATGCAAGCAGTAGTAGTTTTTCAAAGATCGATCCACTCAGCATTAATACAGGTAGCACTATGCAATTGATTTCTTTTTTTTAATACTATCTAAATTAGAGGAAATATCTGAAAGAATTCGTGAATATCGAGAAGCTGTTGAAGACTCACAACTGCACTCCATTCTTCACGAAGACGATGCCGACATCAAGCGACTCCGAGAAAACCTGCTTACATACAAAAGAGCTCTGGCAGAGACCAAAAAAGAGAAAATCGTCAAGCAGAAACGTAAGGCTGCAGCCAAAATATTTCAAAGACATTTGGAGGAAGTCGATTTGAAATGCAGTGAGCAAATTGATAAATTAACTTCAATTCAGAAGAGTATAGGAGTGAGTGATTCTGACAGGGAAATCAATTAAGTTTATGAACACATTTATTTTCAGAACATCAATGCTCATGGCAGTGGTGATTTGGAGTTGTTCAACCTACACTGATTGCCACTAAAGCTCAATCACTGTAATTGCTTTTTAGAAAATTTAATTGCTGTTCCGTCATATTTTCGTGAAAGTATTTAGCCGCATAATGAATCAAACAAATTTCATTGTAAGTGCAATAAATATACATTTATTTGTTTCAAATTAAATCTAATGTCTCACGTTATTATTCTGAATTTATTATTAAAAATATCATGTTCAAGTAATCTACTCAAATTGGACTGATACGTACTTACTTCCTCCGACATTACACTTTTATATGCTTCGTCACTAATATGGTGAAGAATCGTTTCTAGAAATTCCTCGACATTCTGTAATAATTATTAATGCTCACAGGTAGTTGTATCTGAGTTATTCTACATACCTTCACTATCATTGAATTTTTTTTATGGACGCTAATCACCTCCATCAATAATGAGGTGAACTTTTCAAAAAACTCTACTAGATGACATTGACAGACTTTAGTTGGTATTGTAGTTATGCATACAATGTAGGAGATATGAATCGCCTGGAAAAAGTTACATCGACTTTTATTGATTTCTTTGTTAAAAAAATATAGTAGCTACTCTAAATAACTCCGGTGCAACACTTTCATTCGCTAAGAGTCGGTATGACTCAGCCACGAAAAGCTTAAGGAGTTTTTTTGCCCATTTATAAAACACCCTTGGTTTAATTTCCTTTGATATCAAGCGTAAATTTTTGTAATCAATATCTGATTTTCCATAAATGGCAGCTTTTAGCACTTTCCTTACACTATTGTGAACATCAATTAGGCAAATATGAGCGAAATATTCAAACAATTTCACACAAATGTCCGAACTAGATTCAAAAGTTATCCGACGAAAAAGATCTTCGAGGAGATCATCAACTTTATTCCACTGAAATTAACAAAATATCAAGAGCTACTTCCAATGAACATAGTTTAAAAAAAATGAGAATTTAACCTTTGAATAATCTGAAATTTTCATCAATTCAGCACACTCAAGCAAACAGTCCCATATAATAATTGTACCAGACTTCGAAGAAATTTTCGGTATATCCTTAACTAGAGTCTCGTAAATAACGTTGTGCAGATTTAAATCACGAAGAGTATTTTCATCCTTTATTTAGATGAAATGAATATTAATTGTAATTAATGTTGAAATGAAAAATTACCGTTCTAGTCAGTATTATATGCATGAGTCGAAAGCCCATTTCTTTATAGGACGGCTCGTAAAATTCCTCCAGTAGCAAACTCACCGATAACATAAATGAGCATAAGTCATTGCTGAGTTGATTTTCATATTTCACATAATAAAGCTTAAGATAAGAATATTTTCAATCGATACTATGTTATAATATACGGAAGCAAATTTTTACCTCACAAAATTTGTCAAAGCTGTGAATTGCCCCCAGATTCCGTTTCCAAAAATCTTTTCGAAAACACCTTTTATAATAATCAAATATGTCAGTAACAAGTTTTTGATCGTTATCTAGCATTTTTCGAAAATGTTTTTCGGTTAAAGCTTCCAGATTATGCAAGAAATTTTGATTTTTGGTTTGGTAGAGGGTACTATTGGCAGTTTGTTCGCACAATAGAAGGGTGAACATACATCGTAACTGCAATAATTAAGACAATATTTTTTAAAATGAATATTAGAAGATATATTTCTAATTTAGACGTTAAACCTTTCGTGTATTTCCTTGTGTATCGTATAATAAGTCTTCATTCTGTTGAATCGTATCAAAAATCTGTATTGATTGTGCATCAAAGCATTCCCGGAATGCATCAAAATGTTTGGATTCTATGAAATCGGTTCCGAAATCTTGAATTAACTCGGGAAGTAAGCATGCTTCGATGAGCGATGTTAGATGATTTATTTTCTCGTCTCTGTTCATGTCCTTGAAATGTTCTTTCCGTGAAAGTAAAATTATTTATATTATATAAACAAGAGTAAAAATTGCTTAGCAATATGATATGATATGTTTCTGTTTAATTTCGTGAGACTTCACGCACGCACTAAAATTGTATAACATTTTATCGTTGTAAAAAATATTTAATGTAAAAAATCAAAGAATATTTTGATTGGCAATAAATTACAACCTATCGAGAAAAATACTTCGCCGTATTTTTTCAATCAACGAATATTTACATCTCTTACAATGAAGGCAATGCATTTTATTTTTTGCAATCGCCAGGAAACGTGAACCTAGTGATTGAAGGTTGATTAATATAGACATTTGCCAAGGATTGATTTTACTCTATATTTGCTCTATGTCCAAAGTCTAGAAATTAAGGGCTGGTATTTAAATATGTGATTTATGCTAATGACACTTTAATCTTAAATCCTAATCGAGATCGTATCGAATCATGGCGGATGATTAATGATGATTTAGATAAATATATCAATTGGCTTGTGCTAGTAATAGAAAAATAAAGAAAATAAAGGAGAAAAATAAAGAAAATATATCGTTAACAACCAACTCAGCAATAGACTAGAGAAGACAAAATACTTAGGGATAGTCACTGATAAATTGTCATAATCTGATCAAGTTAGGAAAATCAAATCTAAAATTTGTCTCATTGTAGGTATTATCTTTCGGAAAAGATTATATGTGAGCGTTTTTCTAAAATGCTTTTGTACTTCAATCTATTACTTATGCAATGCTCAACTGGAGCAAAACTTCATCAACACATCTGACAATTTTGAGTAGAACTCTAAATAAGGCAACTGAAACAGCTCACAATCTGAGCTTACGGACCCCTACTAATCAGCTACCTTTTATAACTGGGAGAGTAACGTTTTTGTAACTTCAAACATTTTAAAACCTGATAACTATGTAAATGGGAAATAGTCCACAGAGAGAACATACCCTTCATTTCTTTGACACACCAAATAAATGCAAAACTATGAGATGAGATTATACAATTCTTTTACATTGTCAACCAATAGACCTCTTAATGATTTGATTGTTTCGACTACATTTTTTAAAATTTGGCCCACTCTCATGCCAGCTTTCGACACTGTCAGGATATACAAATGAAGTTATTGTTTGTAGTATAGGTTTGTGTTTATTTGGATGATGACGAACGCACGCGGCTAGCTATATAAAGTTGCACTGATCCGGTCACCGGGAATACGGTCAAATGAGCTCACCTATAAATTTATTTTGCTTAATTATGACATTTAACAGTATTTTTACACTCCGGAGATCTGTGACATCAGGAGTGCCACAAAGTTTTGTCACTGGACCTGTTTCATACACCATTTTCACTGCTGACCTTCCTCTTCCAGCGGGCAATCTTCAAGTTAAAGTCCTGCAATATTCAGATGCGACGCCCTTATTCACGTCGAGCCAAGACCCGCTTAAAGCTGCGCTGCGAAGAGCCTTGAAGATTACTTGGTCAACCTTAAATTTTATTTTGATGAATGGGACATCAAGCTAAATAGTTGCCAAACACACCTGACTGTATTTAGGAACCCTTCCAAGTTTCGGAGATCTCAAACCATCCGCAATAAGGCCAAAAAAGTCGTCTTGTTCGGAACTTCTAGAATCACTCTTAGTTCTACATTGAGCTACCTTGGACTATATATGCATGAATTCTTGAAATTTAACCCCTATTTTCAACATGGAATTCGACATCATTTCAGCGCAACAGACATATTTTCGCCAAAAAGATGTGCATGACGACAAAGGCTAAATCCATTTGCTTTAAAACACTCATTCGGCTAATCCTGACATACGCATCCCCATCCTGGATTACCTGTTCCAAATCTGTCATGGCAGAAGCGGAGATGTATGAACGGAGAATTCTGCGTTTCTGCACTGGCAGGTTTTACAACCCGGTAACTAAAAAATGGCCAAGGAACTCTCTCCTATATCAGGAGACAGGTCTTGAGCCGCTTAGGGACCGGGTTGTAGAACTGATGACAAGGTTTTACGCACAGACAGACGGACATGAAAACGGACTGATTCGGGGTATCGGACGTAAGAGTGGCTCTAATGAGCCATTTATGCGTACAGCGAAAACAGCAGGACAGCGGCGGCTCATGGACATGCTGCTCAATTATGTTGGCCTTCCGACGAATCGGAGAGGATAGTTAAGACCTAGGTTAAGTTTAGGTCTAAGTAGGCTAAGCTAATTGTAGCTAGACTTAAGCTAGATTTAGTTTAGTAAATTAAGTTAGTATTTAAGTATTATATAGCTAAGTCAACCCCGGGTATTGTACTACCTGGGTAACATTTTATAAGTGCAAACCAAAAATAAATAAATAAATGATAGAAAATATGATCAAAACCCAAAAAGAGCCAGCAGGCCAAATATAAGATCTTTCATGTTGAATTCCCCTTAAGTTAAGTAATCGATGTATATTTAATGAATAAAATTGTTGTTATTAATTATTATTAATAAAATTAACAGTATCTTTTGCTAGTTTCGTCGTTTTGTTTTTAACTTCTGAATTTTAAATTGATTATTTGAACTCTCCAATGAAAAAAACCTTAACTGGTCGGTTTAAAATGACGAAAAAACGTAAAGCTGCTTTAAAAAAAAAAATATGTAAAGAAATATGTTCCTAGCGGTTGGCAAAATTGCGCTTTTTACAGCCCAATGCTTCATATACGTCATTATCTTGATTTAGCAAATTAAATTTGTTTGAATGATTTTCAAAAACTTTCCGTAGTGGCTAAAATTATTTCAGTGGCAGTAACTTAAGGGACTACAGTCTGCATACTTTGGATCGTTTTATTATGCTTATGTTTCTTATTCTGATTGCAAATCTTGCATTTGGAGAAGACTTAATGAAGAACTCCTTTCAAGCAATGTGAAGTAAAACAAAGTTATGAACATTTCATGATGGAATATTTTTTCAGCAGGTTGCCTTAGTGAACCTCTATATTATCAATGGAATAATGAATTAAAAAATGACACTTTACACATTAAGGGAAAATTCGGTATCAAAGCCTCAATATCAACTAGATGAAACATGTTTGAGCATACTTGAGAAAAAACTACAAAACCACGTATTTTCAAGGCAACTTGCTTTAGAAACGGTTTCACGAAAGGAATAGAATAAAATTGACAGTACTTACTGTGAAAAACTCGACTAATCTTTGTTTTTTTTTTTTATTTCTCAATGAAAATTAAAAGAAAATGCATTCATAAGAGCAAAAGAGAATTGCAATCAATTCCAGCGGTAGTCGGAGTTTTGCTTTTGCTCGAATATTTCTTGGTCTCTTATGTTATTACTTTCTTCGAACTCGATTTATTTTTTGTAAATCATTTTCAATTGTGTAAATAAATATAAGATTATTTCGGTTCTTATCAAAATTTCTTTTCTGCTCGAATTTGGATTGGAGGTTCGAATCTGTAGCATATTGCTTAAATATTAATATTGAAAACACAAATATAATATATGAAGACAATAATGGTTACATTAGTATAGCGAGCAATCCAAACAAATAAAACAGTAAAACAAATATATTAGCAAATGTACTAACAAAACTACTACCAGCAAGTTTCGTACAATTCAGGAAACAACTAAGTTTAGAACGATATACTAGGTTGCAAAAGGTGGCACAAATTAAATACTTTTCAATATAACTTTATCGATTTCCTTTATTAATGGCTTAAACTATGTACAACATAAATGTGTTTAGAGATGGTGTTGCTAGGTTCTTCCTAGTTCTTGTAACAAATGCTGCACCATATGAAAATTCCCAGAGATAAGTTAACATGAACCAGATCTAGGTCATGCAAATTTGAATGCATTGTTTATTTGAGAAAGAAAACGTCAAATTTATTTGGTATAGAAGAATATCAAATCTCATTTTTGAGGGGGCGTGTTGGAATAATTCTGATAAGTAACTTAAAGTATTGTGTTCTATTCTATCTATAGTATATGTGTTCTATTTTGAAAAAGGAACTAAAGGCGTATGTAAGCATATAAAAAGAAGTTTCTTATGCGATGCACATATGGTTTTATCTTTTATGTTCTCAGTTTAAGGCAGGACTAGCGTCTTACCTTAAAAAACATAATCTCTTATCACTCCTAAATAGCCAAGAAGGTCCTTTTTTAAACAAATCATGTGGTAGCATGTGACCAGAAGAATCGAATAAGCATACTCGTTTTATTATTTTAAATAACAATGGTGAAGCATAAAAAACCAGAAAATGCTTATATTAATAAAAATGATAACCGTTTTACAGGTGAATTTCATATATGTTCGTATACTTGTATAAATTATCTTATTATTTTTATGTTTTTGCTATAGGTTCACTAATGTAAGTCAGCACAAAAGGAAAATGAAGTCGTTTTGATAAGCTTTGAAAACATGCCATATTCACACAACACAATTTTACAAGGAACTATTTTTCGTATTCTAGAAGAGTTATCTGCATACAAATGAATTTAAACTGACGTCAATATGAATCATTTCATTCTTAATACTCTTGTGAAATATTAGAAGAGAAACTCCACAAATTTGGTTATTATTTAGAAACCACTCTACCAGTTTTGCAATTGAAATATGTGCTACGTTTTTAAATTATCTTACCTTGAAAGAGAAGGAACTCTTTTAAAAATTATTCAATCTCGCTAACTAGTGGAATAGAAATAAGCCCATTGAAAATACAGACTCCACATTCAGAAATCTTCTGGTTTCGGTACTGTTTGTTTATACTGTTTATACGTCAAAATGTCCTTCCAGCTGTTTGACAACTTCGTAAATCAGCTGTTTTATATGTCATAGTCAGCTGTTAACATTCGCTATTCCACACAGCTTCACTCATATTTATTCCAAAAAGCACATGGCTATATGAGACAACTCTATTCTCGGGCATGAGACAAAACAATAACAATCTTCGGGTAGGCTGATACCAGTGGCTGATACACAAACAATGCACATCGATTTTTCCTGCATATCATCTGTCAAACAGGAAAAGTCCAGTCAGATTTCAACAGTTTCCATTGACCAAGTAGAAAAAATGGAATGTCGTCTATTTCTCATAGTTCTCATTACACTTAACATTACTAGTCAAACAAGTAAGTAAAGCTTTCTAAACTCAGTTTAAAGTAACATTGATATACATTTCAGGATCATTAAATCGACGACTTCGACATTTCGATACATTTCACATCGACGAAGTTAGTCATAAGGTTATTAAAAGAGGCGTCAAACATAGTTCGCACCCGTTTAATACTATCAAAGAAGTTGAATTTAGTACTCTAGGGAAGAATTTCCGTTTGATATTGAATCCACATCGTGAGGTGCTCCACAAACAATTTAGGGCCTACACTGTAGATGGTGATGGCAATGAAACTGTTGTGCATTTAGGTCAGACAGAATATTTTTAGAATTCGAAACATTGTTGAAACTAAATAATTTTCTTTCAGATCATAATAGCTTTTATGCTGGTCGTGTGTTCGGAGAGAATGAATCTTCTGTCCGATTGCATATAGATGATGGACTGATGTCCGGTTTGATTATACTTCCTGATGAGACGTATCATATAGAGGTAAGTGTTTGTAACCTTTGTTGCTTAAAAGTATAAAGCTTCGTAAGCATAAGACCAACGGCTAAGATATTCGTTGGCCCGGATTGGCTTAGTGTGTATGGAAAGCCAACCTTGACATTGGCCTTGGTTCTAGTGTGGACGGTTGTTCGACAATAGTTGAACCCGGACCACATCCACCTCCTCAGTCCTTCATTAGCCCGTATCGCGTCTTGTATAGACGGCACAGACAATGCCAATCGTTGAGAACCAATATTTGGTCAAACTGTCATTGGCCTTTCGTTGACTATGTGTACGCGCCTTAAGATCAAACACTTTATATCTGTCCTTGATATCATCGCCTGCATTGATGATCGTTTTTACTCTTTTATGCAGTTTATTTTTAACTTTGTAAGTATCACAGAATGCTGTCAAGCCATGGCTATGAATGTTTTTTCCTTTGGTTTTGGAACGAACTTAGCAACGGTTTCAAACACCTGCTTATCAAATAAAGTCACTGCAGCAACCAATTGTAACGTTGTTAGCATCTGCCTGTGAAGGCAGAATAGTGGAAAGTATTGAAGAAAAGATTGGAAAAAAGATAGAATAGATGGAAAGATAGAATTGCTAGTACGTCGTCGTAACTATTGGTGAAGATAAAATCTAACTAGTTAGCGTTTTAGTTAGAATTTTTCGCTATAAATCATTCCCATAAAATGTCCTTATTAGATTTTGATCAAAATAGTCAAGTATGTAAATTAACTAGAAGTAGGCTGTTGGCATTTTGATTTGCCGTGAATTTTAAAGCTGTGTTTAATCACACCGAAAAAAGAGAAGCTGTTAACAAAAAGTAGATTAAATTACAGCAATTTAGAGTACAAAGTCTCATTGAACACTTTTCAGGCAACAATTCGCAATGTTGATTGTTTGTCAGAAGTTCACCACCAGATCGCTATTAAAAAACTCTACTTTCGTCACAATTTTTCGTTGGTATTCGGTTCTGTGACAATTGATGAAAACCTTGCGCTAAATGGCTATAGTTCAACTTAGAGCAGACTCATGAAACACATCAGAGTAATTTCGAGCTAGTTAGAGCAACCGAATTGCTCATAAAACACATTTTACTGAGATATCTCAACCTAGAGCAGCTCATTACCCACAGCTTAAATTTGGCCGGTTAAAATATCCCATTATTAAAATCTGATCATTATCGCCTAGATATCATACTAAGGAAGAAACTGTTACGCATATATCATTACACACGATCTCGTCTGAATTAAGTGGGGTGTAAAAAATCCCAATTAAAAAAAGCCTCTGCACCAGCAAATACGAGTAAATATGTGCTAACATATGAGGGTGTTCAGACCAATTCACCTGAAAGAGAATTATCAGTGATAATTAGCATACCACCTCCCCTATTTTGGGTTGTGCTGCTGTAATTACGGTCGCTTCTATAAATGATCTAGCTACCATCAAATACTTCCTCGTTTTTATGGGATTTGTTTAACTAGATTTCTAGGTTTCTAAAAGCTAGTTCATTGTATTGGCAAGATTTGCCGTCAAGAAAATATTGATTTAGTTTTTCATCTCATACCACCACAGTTGTGGTAAAATAGGGCATTTGTTAGCGCTCTTTTATTAAGAGCAATACTTTTAGAAGGTTCCCTTGTCCTCTGGAGGGAAAAAGTATATTTAGATAAATCTTTCCAGGCATAAGCTTTACGATTGCTTTTTCTTGGTCTGTGGATAAACCAAACTGTTCATGGTATCGAGTGAAACAAGATTAACTGCCTCAAAGTCAATAGAAAAACCCTCCATCTGAAGCATAGTTTTGAGATTAATTTTAGGTCTACTTGGAAACATGCAAAAAATATACCGAAGTTGACAGCGTAAATATCTACTTTCCATATCAGTACTTGTAGAGTATAGAAGCTTTGACATATAGTGACACCAGTGGTAGCTTCATTTCCAGTAGAGGTGTTTGGATTGACTTTCATCTTCTGTTTAATTTGTTCTCTCATTCTCTTCTATCTGGTTTTGCGACGACTAATATTTTGGCGTTTTACCAGGGTTATAATGCTAAAGGAATAGAACAGCTTAAACTAAATTGTCTTATTTCTGTGTATCATTCAAATAACAATCAAAGTTTGTGAGATCATAGACTAAAAAACTACTGGATCGATTTCTATCAAAGCTTTACAGTCTTTACTTTTAGTGATAGTCGAAGCGTGAACGATATCAATTTTCAATTAACTCAAAAAAAAAAAAAAAAAAAAACAAATAAAAGACCCTACACATTTAATTGCAACACTCTCAATACTAATAGGACCATTCGGTGGAATTTTCGGCTAAAATAATCAGTAGTTTTTGAATCTATAGGGCACACACATACGCTCCATCAAAACCAATCATTTATAGGTGCTATGTTGTCGTATAGACACAAATGTTGCTGAAAGCTCTGGGGGCCCAAAAGAGGCTGTTACCCCGGAAAATATAAAAAAATTTAACGAAATTGATTTGTTCACATTCAGCCAAAAGCAAAGCGTATTTTAGATTCAGAGCGCTATTTGAAGCTGTTGAAGCGAAATAAAAAGATTTATGTGACAATTTATGAAACATGGAGCTACAACTACTCTCCAGAGTCAGAATCAACCGCTGAAACTCGACCAATGCAACCAAAAACGTAAGTCAGCTGGTACCGTTATTGCGTCCTCATTTTGAGATTCGAAGGATTTCCGAGGCTCGCGTCGTGTACTGGATAGAGCACTGGCTCATAGTGGCCCGAATCCAGCTTCGTTCATTCCTAGTTTTGAGTTTATCTAGCTCTGAATGTGTACCTGAGTTAAGTCAGTGGCAAAATTAGTCAAATCAATCCACACTCGAATTCACGTTGGTTGTAAATATGTAAATAACCTACTAGCTTCAACCCTTAGACTAGACAAGCGTTGACGTAGGATTACTTTACTTTATGGTGTAATATTCAACGCCTAC
Source organism: Nemotelus pantherinus (assembly GCA_963978885.1). Classification (NCBI taxonomy): domain Eukaryota; kingdom Metazoa; phylum Arthropoda; class Insecta; order Diptera; family Stratiomyidae; genus Nemotelus; species Nemotelus pantherinus. The sequence continues at coordinate 45,454,901 of OZ022265.1, read as the reverse complement.
CATGAAAATAGAAGTACCATAAATAATGGATATTATATGGCGGTATTGGTGCGTTTGAAGGACGAAATCATAAAAACCGACCCCAATTGAAAAAGAAAAATGTTTTCCACCAAGACAATGCACAATCCACATGTTGTTGGCAACGGTGGCAAATTTGAATGAATTACAATTGCTCCCACATCCACCGTCTTTTCCAGATTCGGCCCCCAGGCCTGCAGACCTCAAAAAACACTTCACCGTAAAGAGATATTGCATTGATGGAGAAGTCATCGCCGAAACTGAAGCGATAAATAAATTCTTCTATAAGAAAAGCATGGAAATGTTAGTTTGACACTGGAATGATTATATAACTCTAAAAGGAGACTAAGTTCAATAGAACAAAATTTTGCCAAAAAATCGTTCTTATTTCTCGGGACTTTTCAAACGAACAAATTGGCCTCGAGAAATTTCAAACGATGAGCTATTACCTGTCGTCTTCACTTGTGTCCACAGAAAAGTTTGAAAAAACTCTGATCACATATTTTTCTACTTATTCTTTCCTTATATCTTTACAGCCTTTATGGCGCCATGCGCCGCATTTAGGAAACCGGTTAATGTTGGCTTACCGAGCCTCGGACGTAATATTGACATTTCCGAAAAATAATGATTCCGATGATATAGGTGCACCTATTACCTGTGGCTATGTTAAGGAAGGCAAAGGTAAATTCTCTTTAGTGAATTCATCATAAAATTAATATCGATACTTTATATTTAGAACTTGATCTTGATGATGATGATGACGATGATGGAGATCATGACCTCGATGACAATAGTTTCGAGGTTAACAACAAAACTAAAGTTAGCCAGGCACAGACTTTTCAATCTATGCTTATCGACGCTGCTCATATAACCGATTCAGACGAGTTGCCTTATAAGGTAGAAACATTGAAGCGAAGGAAGCGCCAAGCTGAACAATATGAATACACACCAACAAAAACTCGATGTCCTCTGCTGCTTGTAGCTGACTACCGATTCTTTCAGGAGATGGGTGGCGGAAATACGAAAACTACAATTAATTATCTAGTAATTCATTTCAATGCTTATTGCAATTTAGAACGATTAGTTTGAAAACATGAAAATTTTTACTTCACAGATCAGCTTAATAGATCGTGTTCATAAAATATACAATGACACTATTTGGGTAGATCGAAAAGTAAGTAAATTTCTAGCTTGCCCGTTGCATACCCAATATTCTAAGTATTTTGCACTTCACAGGAAGGAGATGGATTCAAAGGAATGGGCTTCGTCATCAAAAAGATTGTCGTACATTCAGAACCGACCCGTTTACGAGGTGGCGAAGCACATTATAACATGATTCGTGAGAAATGGGATGTTCGAAATTTACTTGAAGTAAGTACAATATCTAATGAAACGTTTCGACATTAATACGCGATTTATAACTTTCATCGCGGCTGGAACATTTGATGAATAACATGCTTTCTCAATTAAGGTCTTTTCACGGGAGTACAGCCATAAAGATTTTTGCTTAGCACATCTCTTTACTGATTTGAAATTCGAAGGTGGTATTTTAGGTCTAGCATATGTCGGTTCACCACGAAGGAATTCCGTTGGAGGAATTTGTACACCAGGTTAAATTACTAATTAGAGAAAAATAATTGTAGATCCAAATTCCGTTCCGTTGAAAATTTTCATTTCCTTAATTTATGACTTTATTTGTCATCAGTTAAATGTGTTTTGTATTTTTTATGTTTTTAACTGAGTCTTCATTGTTACGTTCAAATATGATATAAATAATTACCAAAACTTGAAAGGAAGGCTCACTATTTCCATATTAATGACTGATATTTATTATTTCCAAAAGTCTTCCGTATTTGTGGATACAATTTTTAGGGCTTTAACCAGATAATATTGCTTGTGACCACTTAAAAGCCCCTTATAAAAACTTTAGGCAATTTGTATATTTTGAAATGTGGTATTGCAAGATTATTAGCATCGTTCAAAAGCGGTGATTTTTTCGATCCGTAAACAGAGAGTGATTCGCCGTTGTCGCCGTCGTAACACTACAGCCTCCCTCGGGTCTTAGCTTATTGCAGCAAACACATCCAATTAGCTCGGTCCAACGACCGCGTCCCCCAATTTCAAAATCCGAGCATCGATGCGCAGTCTTCGAGTCGGACCAGCGGTTCCTGGGTTTTCCCACTGTCTTTCGTCCCTCGGCTTTTTCATCGAACATCTTTTTAGGTACTAAATGCTCGTTGTTTTGCTGTGCATGACCAGCCCATTGCAGCTTCCGCAGTTTGATGACTGTGGCGACATCTGGATCGTCAAATATTGTTATATTATTCGTCATTGGCCACTCTCCTGTTATGCTCCAAGTATTCGCCTAAGGACTCGCCCAACGGGAATCGCGGTAATGTATGCTGGCGTAATGCATGAATCAAACAATGCTGGTAATGCACATTTCCGACTTCCAAAGCTATTTTCCAGCAATTATAAGATATACTCGTAAACATGACTTGGAGCATGGAAAATGCTGCAAGAGAGAAAGCTCATATGTTATAAGTCCAAGACTGGCCAATGAAATTGACTCGCAGAAACAAGGGGAAAAGAACTTGCGAGCATACATCGGTTATGAGTAGTCTGCTATATAAAGCGGAAAGATGAAAATTTCGAAGCATTTCAAATCATCACGCACAGGTAAGTAAAATGTATGAAGACAATTCCTCCTAGTAACAAAGAGCATGCGCTATTAGAATTTCTAATGAGCGTCAGCATGCAAAAACCACACATGCAGAGATACGATCGGCCGCCGGCCAAAGCTTTCATTCATATTGAGGCGTATAAATGCGAGAATACGGTGTCGTACTTTCCAAAAAGCTCTTATACATAAAGCTATAGAGCTAAAAGCATGAGTTTCCCCTTGTATAAATCTTCCCAGCCTAGGACATGCAATGTTAAAAAGAAACAACGCGTAATGGTCCGGTAATGCTTACACGCATTACGCGTAATGCTTACCGAATATATCCGTAAGCATTATTTTTCCCGTTGGGCGTCTTTGGAAGGCGATCAACATCTTTGCGGATGTTTGTGTGACGGTCCACAACGCAGGTCTTGTTAATTATTTATAGACTTGGAGCTTTGTTTTCCTGTGTATGGAGTTGGTCTTTAGTATAGTCAAAACAGAGTAAAAAAAAATAAAAAGTTTTACTAGCCTTTTGTCTTTTGTTGTCAATTTCGCACCTATGAATATTATCTCGTCCACACTTTCTAAAGTATAATCGTCAAGAGCTTTCTTGTTTTTGTTTTCGTCAGATTGATTTTCAGACCTACTTCTTTTGCTTTCTGGTCAAGCAGGATTTCTTTGGTGAGTGCCAAAGAAATCCTGTTGATTAATGATAACCGCGTAGGCTACTACATGGCTTCATTTATATATCAGCATACCCTTTGTGTCGGCAGGCAGCTTCCTTATTACGTACTATATTGAACAGCAGAGACGCCAGTCCATCGTCTTGTTTCAGTCTAAAATTTGTGTCAAAGGCCTCAGTCAAATATTTGTTGTTTATGACTTGTGACGTTGTTGATGCCATCGTCATTTGGTGAGTTGGGCTACTTTTGCTGGGTTGTTGAAGTGCAGGATTATTTTATACAGTATGTTTCGGTCAATACTGTCATAGGCAAAATCTGGTGGACGTGAATTTTAAACTCCCAGCAATTTTCGAGCACTTATTTGACTGTGAACAGTTGATCAGTCGTCAATCGTCCAGACCTAAAGGCTCCTTGGTACTCCTCAATATCATGTCAGCATCTCCCTTAATTTTTTTTCTAATATTTTCGTCAAGATTTTATAGGACGTACAAAATAGTGTATACCTCCGTATTTTTCACACTTTAGTTTGTCTTTTTTTTTTGGGATAGCGCATATGATGAATTTGCGACACTCCTGCGATATTTTCTGCTAGATCACTTTGTAGGTGGATTTCTTGATGCAGCTTCCACCGTTTTTAAATAATTCAGACAGAATTTTATCGATGCCCGGCGATTTATTATTGTTCTGGTTTCTTATGGCAGACTCGACTCCTTCCTGCTTTGAGGAGACTATTAAGGCTTTATTGAAGATTTCTGTCAGCTTTGATAATTTAAGCCGAGCAGGGTTAAGGAGTTTTTTAAATACCAAGTCCACCTCGCTTTAATCTGGCTATCTTCGGCGCTGGTATTGGCGATATAGTCTTAAAAGAGTGTCGTTTTAGGCTAATCCTAGCATCTTAAACTTGCTTTGCAAACTCGTCTAGTTTTGCTATCCGCGAAGTTTTCGTCAATACTTTTCAATTTCTCGTCATAATATTTCCGTTTCTTACATCTTTTCATATAGTTCTCTCTTCGTCCTGGTGTTCCTTCGAGGAACTGTCTATATGCATGATTCTTTTTTCGAGTATATCCTGGCATTCGTCGTCAAATTAATCATTTTTGTGTCGTCGGGCTTCATACCCAACAATTTATTTTGCAACGGGTTTGGTTATTGTCCTCATCTCCATCCGGCCTCACTGTATTATTTTGTGGAATGGAGGTTGGCTTGATCTAAAATGTTTTGCGAAGTTTTCAGCTACTGACGCTGTTTGGAGCTTTTGGATGTCGCATTTCCGAAGGTGGCTGGTCTTCGTCACATACGTGTTTGACATACGACACAGATATTTAGATTTTACGAAGTAGTAGTCAGATTCACGATTTTCATCCGTAAATGTATGGACGTCAAGTATGCTAGAGGCCTATTTTCGCTGAATGAGGACGTGGGCAATGTGGTTGAGGGTATTGCCATCTGGTTATGCCCATGTTCTTTGGTGGATACGTCGATGTCGGAAGCATGTCAAAGCTATGACTATGTCTCTACCACAGGCAATGTATATCAGGCATTGGTCGTAGTAAATAGTTTCATCGTAAAGGCTGTGCCCTCCAGTCATTGCCCGATGGATTTGTTCATTCTCGACTTTAATATTGAAATCACCGAGTTTTATTTTGACGTCATTTGAGGGCAATGAGTCGAATAATCTTTCCAGGTGGCTATAAAATGTGTCCTTCGTTTCCTCGTCCTTTTCTTCTATCGAGTAGTGGATGTTTGTTAGCCATATTTTAAAGAATTTGACTTTGATGCGGATTGCGGCTCTTATTGCTTTGAAGTCCATAACGAGTGGTTTGAACTGCCTATCAACGATAAACGCAATTCAAAATTCGCGCTCTGAACTCGTGGCTTCCTGCAAGCTTCCCACTTTTGAATATTGTATGCAATCTCATTCATTGTACCTCGCTAAGAATCTATTTCGTTTTCTGAATAGATAGCATATTCAGTTTGTGCTTACTGGGCTGTTGTAACAATAGGCGCGGTTTTTTTTGCTCCTCTTATCCATAACAGAGCAATGCTAACCGGTGCAGATGCATTGAAAACAACAACAACTCCTGATGTGCTTCAGCATTGTTCTGTTATAGATAGGGAGAGCAAAACAAAACGCCTAATGTTGTAACAATGCTAATTGAGCGATCTGAGATTCCACGATTAAAATGTGTAGTCCATATTTCATTTGCCGCAGTTCCGGAACGGCTTAAAATTTTGCAGAGTGTCATTTTTTGCGGTCCATCGCTCCAGTCCTTAAGTCTGGAGGACCAGATTCGCTACCACTTAGTTTCTTACTCTTCCACCGGGAGTTTAATAAGACCAGGATATCATTATCCGATGTCAGATAATGATTACAGCACCGCCATGCGGAAGCGAATGGAGAAGGCGAGGAGGAGAGGTGAGAGGAGTCACTTCGAAAGAACAGATCGAACGTTTGCTTGCACGTCATCCTTCGTACGTTCAGATACCAAAAGAGTGATCAACAAGATCAAACAACCTCTTATTCTCTCTCTGAGCAATAATATGCATGTAAATTTTAAATCAGGACTCTCTGATCAGCTCAAGAAACGAATAAAATTGTTTGACGAACACTTTTGTGGTATTTCAGCCCAGTCAACAATCCAAAAAATATTCCAAAAGATACCCCCAAAATGGAAGCGAACACGATATTTAGATCTGGGCCGTTGCAACAAATTCAGTCTGCCTATTTATTTTTTTCGTGACCTTTTGTATATTTTCCTGTGTATCTTCGTTTCAGTACCTGATTTCAATATTATTTGCATTGATAGTATTACCGCGTTACAGTACTAACAATGAAAACATCTATTTTGTAGAATATTTCAAAAATGGATACACACTCTATTTAAACTCTGGACTAAGTAGTTCACGAAATCATTACGGGCAGCGAGTAATAACCAGAGAAGCAGATCTAGTAACAGCGCACGAGTTCGGTCACAACTGGGGCTCAGAACACGACCCCGATATTGCGGAATGCTCTCCAAGTGCATCACAGGGCGGTAGTTTTCTGATGTACACTTATTCCGTGAGTGGATATGATGTAAATAACAAGGTTAGTCAAACCAATATCAAATCAAAGACCCATTCGATAATGACTTTGATTGTTAGAAATTTTCTCCGTGCTCTTTACGGGCCATCCGAAAAGTCCTTCAAGCAAAATCGGGTCGTTGTTTCTCCGAACCGGAAGAATCTTTTTGTGGGAATTTACGAGTTGAAGGTGACGAGCAATGCGATGCTGGTCTTCTGGGTACTGAGGATAATGACGCATGTTGCGATAAAAACTGTAAGCTGCGTCGGAACCAGGGAGCTGTTTGCAGTGATAAGAATTCTCCTTGTTGTCAGAATTGTCAATATATGCCGGCCGGAGTGAAATGTCGCGAAGCGCAGTACGCAACTTGTGAGCAGGAAGCCAGATGTGCAGGAAATCATGCTGAGTGTCCGAAGTCACCGCCAATGGTTGATGGGACTCAGTGTCAAGAGCGGGGCTTGTGTCGCGGAGGAAAGTGCGTGCCATATTGCGAGACACAGGGATTGCAGAGCTGTATGTGCGACGTTATTCAAGATGCCTGTAAAAGGTTCATCTTTATTTTATCGAATAGTCTGTGAGGTGACTACAATAATTTATTCTACAGATGCTGCCGTACAAGTATCAATGAGAGCTGTCTTCCTGTCGACCCGCCTGATATACTTGCGGACGGAACTCCTTGTATTCAAGGTTTTTGCAATAAGGTAAAATATGGACTCCGTGATTATTTGTAAAAAAAAAAACGGCATACTTTCACAGGGTTTATGTGAAAAGACAATTCAGGATGTAGTCGAGCGATTCTGGGATATAATAGAAGAAATTAATATAAATCGTGTTTTAAGATTCTTGCGCGACAATATTGTTTGTAAGTATCCTTTTTTCTATTCATAGTTCAAATTAAGCCAATATAATACATTCCCACACAGTCGCAGTTGTCGTCTTAACCAGCATATTTTGGGTACCAGCCAGTTGTGTAATCTCGTACTTCGATCGAAAGAAAAGAAGACAGGAAATGAAAGAAATCGACTGGAGTCAGAGTCTTGATCTGATCCACCCGAGCGATAGACGCAGAGTTATTCACATACGGTAATCCAAACCTTAGGTTTCGTGTCCTTATTTTAATGTTTCCTCTTCTTCAATAAGCGTTCCGAGGCAAAAGATATCCGTAGCAAGAATGTAAAACGGCCGCACAAAATCGAGGGACTGCATTAAGGCCAGATAAAATACTCCCATTTAGAAAAGGAATATTTTTTATTTACTAGAACTGAACATACATTTTGTACACTTTGTCATTTCATTTTTTGTTTTTCATTCGACCGTTTCAACAAAATCAATAGAAGGAAATGAAAACATGTTTTTAACATTCATTTTCAGAATTACTGTTAAGTTTGATTTGAGTTCAAAATGAAAATCATACGACTTTACTTGCTCAAATTAAGTTATGTAATAAGAATACTTTCCTTGTCTTCTGATATATTATCAAATAAAAATACGACATTTAAGAGATTTATGGCTCTATCTTTTCTATATCTATTGTTATTTATTTCTTCTTATGACTATTGGCTTTCTTGCCGTTCGCAGCATTTGGTGCGCGTGGCGCTTTGAAACCATCTTCCAATTCCTCTTCTTCGCACTCTTCACCGTCGTCTTTGTCATACATATAGTCTTCTTCGCCTTCGGTGTCGTTGACGATGTGTTGGCCGTGAATGTAAACGGGCCCTGATCCTTTGATCAGCTTGAACTGAACCGAAGTCGAGGGGAATTCAATGTTTGGCTTGAGAACACGAGTTTCGCCAGCTTTTAACACTGCGATCGGAATATTGATGATTTCTTCGTCGATATTCTGTGTTTCGACCTGAAACAAAGTGAGATTTTTAAAAAAATGTCAACATATTTTTCCTTCATGGAACAATTTACAGAAATATCAAAAACCGAAGGTATCAATAGTATTTTTTGGTTAATTGGTCACTCCTACTACGAGGAACCTGAGTTGGACTTTCCTATCAGCAATTGGACATCGAGTTCGACTTTTAATTCATTTCAACACTTTTTAACACTGATTTGAGTTATTTCTTATACACGACGCGTTGATTCACGTATGCTTAATTCCATAGAAAGACCATCATTCGGAGAAAAACAACTAATTTGTACTTCTCCGGATACAACCTTCCTCTGCCAGAGACCATACGTGAATGCATAACAATAGTAAAGCTTTGTGGTTTAGTTGCCGTTCAGTTTAACTTCAGTTATTCTTGCATATACAACAACCAACTCGCCCACTTAATATAAAATAATAAAATTTCATAAAAAAATAAGTTGTCGGAAACCGACAGGAAAGTCAAACTCTTCTGTGCGCCAACCTTACCAAGCATATCTTAATTTCCTGATAATGACTGCATACATTTTACTTTAAACTATATAAATCACAACTCACCTCCACAACATTAAATTCTCCATCGACAGCATCAGCACCGAGCATCACTTGCTTAATGATTAGCTTCTGATCAGCGAGTATCCGCTCTTCATCGGTTACTTCGAATTGAGCCACTGGTTCGCTGGCAGTCAACGTTGCTCCTACATAAAAAAAAACCAAATGAATAATGTAAATCATCGAAATTTCTCTGAAACACTAGGCGCGTTTTTTTGCTCCTCTATCCAGCGGAGAGTAGAATGAGAGTAGAGTAGACGCATTGAAAACAACAACACTCCTACACCAGTGAATTCACTGGTGTAGGAGTGTTGTTGTTGTTTTCAATGCGTCTACTCTACTCTCATTCTACTCTCCGCTGGATAGAGGAGCAAAAAAACGCGCCTACTATAAAAATCATAAAACGAGCAGAATAAAACGAGTAACATGCCGAAACGTGTTCTGATCCCCGACATTTATTATGGTCAATTCTAGAAGCGTGGCGCCAAAATCACTGTTTCTATTACAACCACTGCTTCTCTCGTTGCAATAATATCGCAAACGGAATTCTGCATGGTTTTGCATCTACTTACCGTAAAACGACTCCATTTTTTCGCTTGAATTAACGTGAACAAGCCGGCCGGAATGATGCAGAAGACACGTGCCGCTAAGCCTTGAGAAATGCAGATACTCAATTTCGCCGCTATGGTGGACAAGTCGTCGAAACGTCAAACATTCATTAGAAAGCGATCAAGGCGCGCTCTGGGCCAGGTTTTACTTTCCAGCTGTTACCACGGCCTCATCTGGTCAGAGCTTGTACTATTTTCGTGTTTAAATTTATATTTAAATACATCCTGCCTGGAGCACATTCAATAAGACTTCAACAACATTGAAATATTTCAAAACCTTATTTGGGTAAACTGGACTTGATGCCGGTAAAACTGGACTGGTAAAACTAGACTTGATGCGGATAAACTGGACAAGGCCATGACTTGATGCCCCACAACCGGGAAATCTCACCACCAAAGGGCGAAAAGATGATAGAAGGGGTGAAAAATTGAGGAAAAACAGACAAAATTATACAAAAAAATAAAAAAGAAGATAAAACAAATAAGAAAAAGAAAAAAAAGAAGAAAAGAAGCCCCAAAAGCAAACGCACAATCACAAAAACACAAACATATTAGCCCGACATCTATCGGCGAAGTTCATGTAACAGCTGTGTGGGGCATCAAGTCCAGTTTTACCCTTTGTGTTTTGTCACCATCTCGTATTGCTTTGATATGAGTTAGCCTAGAGCAAGGAGACCGTGCATTTAAATTTATTCCAATTAACTTTTCCGAAAATATATCGGTTCCGATACGACTACCATAGGATGCAAAGGGTTAAATATGTCTTTAACTGATTATGGATTCCAACCATCAACAAAACACCACCGCTAGAGGTATCTACAAACGCTTTATAGAAACGTCATTGGCGTCATCGGCAAGACAGTTGTCGTTTCTTTGGTGTGAAGTTTGCGAAATCGCTTTGTGGAGGTGATAGAAATCGTCATATTAGCCGGCTTCGAGCGCGTGTACCCGACAAGCAAATCTTGAAAAACCTTCCGAATCATCATGGCTGAAGAATCATTTTATGGTAAGTACAGTTGCAAACAAGCTTCGTTATTAGTTAAATGCATCATTTTGGCGGTGAGTGGCGTAATTTCTCGTCTAAACTGCTTTAAACTTCCAAGACATGGATGGCAAACTCACAATGAACTGAATATATCGCTGGTCGCCGGACTCCAAAAAATGGCACCGCTCCCACTTTTTGGGTAAATCAATATGATGCAATTGCGCGAATGGCCAGAATGATAAATTGAGTTAATTTGCTTAAAGTTGATTTTGAAGCGAATTGTGCTGATTTCAGTTTACTTTGAATTTAAGGTGTGACATTGAAAGGAAAGGATAGCACAGTGGAATGGGACGTGCTGTCGAACGACGAGGACTTTCCTCGCGGCCAGAAATTGATCATCAAACAGATCCTGCTTGGCGCCGAAGCGAAAGAAGGAGAATTCAATGTTGTCGAGGTGAGTACCCTAGTGAATTATTCTATCAAGCTCTTCAAGTATGGTGTAAATTTGGGGAGAATGGTTTTTCGTCAACTATTGGACGGAATAATTGTGTAAACAGATTAATTCAAAACAACTGAGCAAATTTAATTAGTGACATAATTCGTGCTATGTGAATTTATTGTGAAATATCGATATCTTCGTGATAGTCATTGCTTGATACTTCGCGCTGTCAAGTTTAAATTATGTCGAATCTGTATAGCCAGTTTGAAAGTAAGAATTTTGCGGGAGATCCCAAAGAATGGAAACAACTTTTGTTTTTGTCTAAATATAAGATTGATTATTCACATCGAAAACTATCTTAGATACGTCGGCGTTTATAGCGCAGGCTTTGTCTTTTAAATATTAAAAGCAACGAAAAAGTCAAGAATAGGACATTACTTGACAATACCTTAAACAAAAGCTCAAACCTTTTGAAACAAATGTTAAATATCAACTGGACGAAGTATATAGTAATATAAAAAGACAACTGTAGGCAGTATGATTAACATTTCATCTCAAGTGGATCATCAGGTGCCTTTAATATGAAAGTGTTGTCAGATTGTACTATCATTTGCACTATTCCTTATTCACACAAAACACTTATCTTTTGATACACTAAAATCTGTAGAAATTATTCCATATCTTCGACTACTAATTTCACAAAATTACCTTGCGAGCGGTGTTAAATCTTAATTTCTGTTGCAATGGTTACTCATTAAGACTAATTCTACGCCACAAGACATTCAACTAATTGACGCTTGGGCGCAGCTTTCCGGCACAAAGCAGAAAAATATTCATGAAATATATCCCCAGCCACCGCGAAAATATTTTCTTCCCAGTTTAGTGCTTGGAAAGTAAGGCAAAGACCCAAATAGTCAGACTTTTAACATAAAATTCAAACTGAAAATATTCTGCCTTCGTGGCAAAATACTTCTTGCAAAGTTTCATTACAAAAGTAAGCTTAATTTGATAACTTGCATTAGATATACAAAAGAACTAAATACAGCTGCGTGTATATAACTAGAAACGCTTGCAGCTTATAAGATAAATGAAACTGGTGTCGTGATTTTTTCTCAGCTGATTAAAATTGAATTTTCTGCAGGAATTTTTTTGAATTGTGAAATTGCCCGTGTTCCATTATTACTATTAAGTACTCGCAAGTACTTCTGGCTACTTTCAACTACTCGCGCTCTCGTTCCCGAGTAGTTCATGAGTAGTTACGCCTTTTTTTGCCGTGAGGTGGCTATTTAATTGTCAATAGGTGGCTTTGCTTTTTTCATGGTTATGTTGAATGTTTTCGTAGTTAGGAAATTAGAAATAGCCCTCATAATGTGTAGATTGTTAAAAGAGGTAAATTTCTGTTAGTTCCTTTTATATTTTCTATCGATTGTGGTAGTTTACACTCGTTATTTTCTCCCTTTATTTTCAATTGTTTTACATTTGAAAACTGTATACCATATGACAGATCACAATCTGCTCGTATGAACGAAGATGGCGTTCCATTTGTGATCTACTTGGGAGTACTAATTAGTAATAATGGAACACGGCAATTATATTGAATTCGTCGTCGACAATCAAACACACATACAAATTCACCATTTCATCATACTCAAGCATGTAAGGTTGAATTTTCGCCCGCTAAGTTATTAACAAATTGACCATTCCCGAGTAGGGAATGAAGGATCGGTGGATGGATCCGAGCCCCGCTCATCACGATTTTTTCTTTCTTTAACAAAATGAGGGTACATCAGGATGAATTTCGTTCTTAACGAACATTCTTTGTTATTCGATTCAACAGCCATCATAGTTTTGGTATAATCGTTATTTTCTCACATGAATTCACGAACACCCATGAATAAAAGATTAATATATTGCATGCAGTTGAATGATCTTATTTGTCACAACTTGCCCCTCCAGCAGTGCCGAACACTGGTATGAGAGTGGACAAGAATTTACAAATCAAACTATTTGAATGGAATTTTCTGCAATTTCAATTATCACTCTGAATTTAATATGAGTAGAGATAAAAAGAAATACTAACATGAAATCGGTTAGAGTGTAATAAAAAATTTAAGAAATTTAAAAATATAGGTCAGATAAGAACTAACTAAAAGTTAGATAATAAAAATAAAAACTAAAATTAAAGAAAAATATTTACATAAAAAATAGATAAAAATCAGTGGTTTTATTCATTAGTTTTTAAAATGAATTTAGAACATACTGCTTCAGCTTCTTTCTAGTAATGAAACACGATAGTTTGCTTTTTAAATCATCAGGCAAAACATTATACAACGATATAGCTGAAAGAATCGGGTCATTAAGGCCTTAATTACTTAGAGTTCTGTTCAAGATGGCCAAGTTAGTTTGAAGAAGTTTGGCTCCAGTTAAGCATAGCATAACTAATAGATGGAATTACAAAAGCATGGTAAATCATGTATTTTAAAACAATGTTCAAGTAGCATCGTCCTTTTGGGAAACCTACAATGGGACAAATCTTGGCTCTGATTTTTCTAATTTGATCCGACCATGACAATTCGTCATCAATTATTATTCTTAAATATTTAGTTTTTTCTAGTCTATCCATGGGTTGGTTGTTAATCAAGATGTTTAATGATATGTCTTCTTTATTTTCCTGTTTGAAAATCAAGTAATGCGTTTTATTAACATTTATTTTTAATTTACTAGTAATTAGCCAATTGAAATATCCACCTAAATCATCATTAATCATTCGCTCTAATTCGATAGTATCTCGATTTGAATTTAATATAAGGGTGTCATCTGTATAAATCAAATATTTAGAATCTAAATCTAGATTATTCAGACTCTGAACATAGAGCAAATAAAGAGTTGGTCCCAAAATGGATTCTTGAGAAATAACTATGTTTATCACTCTCCTATCACTAGTTTCACCTTTGAGCTGGGTACTTATGGTCCGATTGAATAAGTAATTTTTTATTAGATCATTTCCCTTTCCTCGAATACCTAGTTCATTTAAAATATGGCCTAAAATGTATCAACTGTGTCGAATGCCTTTTTCAGGTCAGCAAATATGGCTGAAACATATAAACCATTGTCCAGTTGACTGTTAATATAATGTTGCGCATCTATGAGGGCTGCACTTTTATTGCTGCCAGTAAGGAAATCATATTTATTTTGATCAAAGCCTATCGTGTTGTTAATAAAGTGAACTACCTAGAATTGATAACTCACTGAAGATCTTACTGAAGGCATTTGCTAATGAAATTGGCCTATAGTTGTTTGGATCATCAATATCACCACTCTTATAAATGGGGGTGATAAGAGAGTTTTTCAAAGCATTGGGAAAGCTGCCTCCATCAAAGTGCTTGTTAATAATAGAAGTAAGGAGTGGAGCAAGAAGATCTTTGATGCATTTTGAATCAACTGCCTTAATCGAATCTATTCCAGGAGCTGCATTTTTAAACATTGACATAATATAATTTATTTCTTCAATCGTAGTTGGCCTTAGGAAGAGGGTCTGCTGATTGATTCTATTGCTAATTCTTTGCGCATAATTTGTACGAAATTCATCATTTATTCTACTGCCACTTAGCGAAAAGAAGTCATTAAGCTGCGTCGCTTTGAGGAGAGGCACATTAGCATTATTTTGATTTTGATTGAACCCTGTGTTCAATTCACTCGCAAGAATATCCCATAATTTTTTAATGTTTCCATGCGCCTTATCAACTTTTTTATTTAGTGCAATTTCTTTGGTTTTATTTATTAAATTGCTAGCTTTGTTTTTCCACCGCCTGTGTTTTAAGAAATGTTCATTATTTGTATTATTCCGGTCGGTTTTTTAAGCAAATCTTTTTTGCTTTATTATATTAAGGACATCACTATTTATACAATCATTGATCCATGAGCGAAACTTTTTATAAGTGGGGTATTTCAATGAGTTCTTCAAGTTCAATTTCCCGCGATTCCAGTATCAAAACTTGAATCCTGTCACGGACTATATTCGAAAAAATTTTTTTTTGTTTGAAACAGGTATTTGAAAACTTTCATTGGTGACTTAGGAATAAGAACACCCGTAATAGTGATGTTTTGAACCCTATAATCCAAATCAGGCATGTCATAAAAAGCAATACCAAACTCATACCTGCTGAGGTTAACCGAACTGACAGCATGATCAATAAGCGTAGCGGATTCATTTAAAATAGTTATTTAATTAAATTTCAAGTGAACTGCATAACGTTGATTTTAGGCATTTTTTTCACACAGTGAGTATGCTTTTGTTTGCTCACTTCTATATCGCGATTGTGTTTGCGGTGGGACCATTGGATCGGGTTATTTGTTTCCTACTTTGCTCAGATTTAGGTCTTTGTTCGGTTGGTTGTTTCGATTCGAATATACTGACCTAGTTGTTTATTCAAAATGCCTTCCAACCAAACCGACCACCTAGACACGTGCATGCAACGCGAAGTAAGTGCAGTGGATGACGATAAAGCCGTCCAATGTGAGGGTTTATGTGAAAGGTGGTGGTACCACATAAAATGTGTAAAGGAATATGAATTCCTGCATAAAACCAAGTACAAAAGAAATTTCTTCTGGTTTTCCGATTCTTGTAAGCCTTAAGTCTACAAGACACCTGTATCTCCATTGGTGGTCCTCTTGGCGATAACATCCAAAATAAAAGATAAGATGGATGTTCGGTCAAAGGTTCATTCCACTACTGTAGATTCCGCTTTTGCCACCTTTAAAAAACGAACTAGGAATCTCTAATTTAAAAGATAATCTTTCACTGAGCAGTCCCTCCTATTTTTAGTGCTATTTACATAACTCTAATCCTAGAGCGGATAGTAAAAATTGTCTTGAATGTATAAAAGCTGTACCATTTTAGATTAAGAAAACTAATTGCTCCTCTTAATTCATATGCCATTGCAATCTTTAAAATTATTTTAAGCTAATATTAGAAGTAATAGAAATAAATTAGCTACAGCTACAGTTATAAATGATTCCGATATCATTATCTTAGGCGGAGCTTATATTTATGAAAATGAAGCACCTTGTTATAAATTCTCAAGGTAATCTACAGTGCTAAATGTTCAAGATTCAGTTGAAGGAGAAATTGTGATTTATATAAAACGTAAAAGGATACAATTTTCCAATGCAGAAATCATATTCAAAACGAAAACCGTATAAAAGCGGGGCAAAAATGTCGCTAGTCAAGTTAATGGGTGTGAATCGAAAAGTGTCGTAAGTATGTAACGAAATAATCAAAGCGTCGTAAATCGGGGTACGCCTGTATAACATGGTCATTGTCGATCTAATAGTCTGTAATACTTTTATAAAATCCGGCACTCATAGAAACCCTTCTCAAAACAGCTAAGATTAGACAGTAATTTTGATATTTTTAAATGGAATGATAATCTGACCAGAAACAATCTGGAAACGCTTAAAATAAACAACTTGAGTTTATTAAATGAAGAACAACCAACTAGAATCACAACTGAATCCTCGACAATTATTGGTCATGCAGTCAGTTCGATTAACCGCCGCAGGCATGAGTTTGGCATTACTTTTTATAATATACCTTAGTTGGATCACAGTGTTCAGAGCATAACTATTGCGGGTGTTCTCATTGCTGAATCTTCTATGAAAAGTTTTCAAATACCTGAATACAATAAAAACAAATTTTAGAATTTAGTCTGCAAAAAAAAAACCATGTTTTGGTGCTGGAATCACGGGAAATTGAACTATAAGAACATATTGAAATAATTTTTAATGCCAAATTCTTTCAACGACTCATAGAAAGATTCGTTCAAGAAGCAATGATTGGAAAAACAAGGCAAGCAATAAAGCCTAAGAAATTGCAGTAAATAATGATGAGACACATGGAAATAATATAAAATTTTAGGATATTCTTAGGAGTGAAATGAACCCTGGGATCAATCAGAATGAAGATAAGACTAATGTACCTTCCGTCTCAGCGACACAGTTTAATGACTTCTTCGTCAATTGACAGTAGAATAAATGAATTTAGCGCAAGGAGTTAGCAATAGAATCAATCAGCAGACTTTGTTAACACCAGCAACAATAGAACAAATAAAAAGGATTATATCAAACCTTAAAAATGTAGCTCCCGAAATAGATTCAATTATAGCAGATAATTTTAAAATGCATCAAAGATTTTATTCCACACCTTGCTTCTATATAACAGGCACATGGATGCAGGCGCCTTTTCTAATGTTTTGAAAAAGCCTCTTATCACTCCCATCTACAAGAGTGGTAATTTTGATGACCCAAACAAAAGTAGGCAAATTTCATTAGTTTCAGTAAGATCTTCGAGTGAGCTATCAACTCTAGACTAGTTAACTTTATTAACACGGTAGATTTCCTTACTAGCAGCAATACAATTGCAGCCCTCATAGATGCGCAACATATTATCAACAGCCAATTAGAAAAAAATGTATATGGCAATTGATGAATATAATGGCAATTGAGGTATGTAAAATGTTAGCCAATGCTGCCTCTAAAAGGATGACATTACAATAAAGTCCTGGAAAACCTGAGGTTTCGAGCGGAGATTATCACATGATCGCCTATTTGCCACTCACCGTTGACTAGTTAGTGCTCCCAAGTGATCGCTCCGCTAAATTGAATCAGCTTAGTCAAAGTAGCGGCACTGTCCACCTCTTTTAACTCTTGAAAGTTATAGAAAACTAAATTCTTGAGGTGTTTGTCACTTAGGACTGAGTAATCGCAGAGAATATGCTCGATGGTGTCTTCCATCTCATAAATTACTAGATGGAATATTATTATATTCGCATGATGCAGTAAGGCAGTGAGCAAGCCAACCGTTGTTCTCAATCAGTTTCTGCTGAGCTTGAGCAGATTCCTGCTCTTGCTTGATTCGGGTGGTGGCCCATAATGTCCTGACTACACTACAGTCTATCCTGTTTTCCCATTCATACTTTAGTAAAGCCCATATACTATCAACAACTTCCAATGTTATTCCGTTGGAGGTAGGACGTCTTGTCTGACAATAAGAATCCTGTTAAATGGCTCACCTGCTCGTTGATTCTTCCTGGACTCGTCAAATCCAGGGCGTCTAGTGCCTTAAGGTGTCTCCCTGTTTTTCTCGAGTAAACTTCTCATTGTGTTGTTCTCGGAGTCCGAACTTTTTTGAGCAAGATTTCATAACTATCGATATTGCATCATAACCATTGGCGGTCCGAGAGCGTCGGTAGGTTAGACACCTGTCAGGTGTGGAAGCTTTCCATTGCACTTGGAGTTGCCAGAGTAATATCAATTAAATAAATGTATTTCCTATATTGAGGCTGATTGACATTAAAAATTATATTCTGCCTCTGTCGCGTATAATGGTGCTTTCCCGCATCTAACAATGGGCGATTGCGTCACAGCCAATGATAGCATCAACTTTTATTTAGCCGCAACCGTCACTCCTCTAAGTCCATGTGCTATGGTATTCGTGTCATATGGAAGATAGCCCGCCTTCCGTGATCTTCCTCTCGTAAGACACAGTGGTTCTATCCCCGTGACAAAGCTGCGGAATCAAGACTACATTAAGTTCTTTTTGGCGACTATAATAGTCGTCGCTACCTGTTGGCTGCAACACACTGAGCCTCCAGCCGAATCGACGGACCGAATTCTTATATAGAAGCGGTCCCTGTATGTGTATGTATATGTATCGTGTGCTCCCGATTTAAGCTGCCCGTTGTCATAACTATATCTCATTTCATTCAGAGCTTAAAAAATTCGCAACATATTCTGAAATGCTATTTAAGATAAATAATGTAAAAATATGAAAAAACAATACACAAACGAAATATCTTATTTATTACGTGATAAATTAAAATTTACTCTTATTCGTTCTAATCAAATCACTGCCGTCAAAGTCGAAGTTATACTACCTCTTTGATTGCATCTTTTGACTGCCTCCTGGTAATCATCTCCTCTCTGAAACAAACTCTCTAAATTCTTTGAAAAACGATATACGACACCGGCTGTTTCTCGACTCCAATTCCAAAATACTACTTTACAGTTAAGTACTTCCAGATCATCACACATCGATTTCAAGTTCTGAAACGATTCAAAAATGAGAAATTAATAATATGTATTAGTTTTCGTGTTGAAATAATTCTGATCATAAATCTTATAATTTTTGGCGCATTCAATTAGATAAAAATAAAGTAAAATTGATTAATATTTGGGACTTACCAAAGCAACCGTTGAGTCAATAGATTTAATTAATTCGCCATCGATAATCACGTAGCGTAGCTCCGAGTTCATTTTCAAGACATTTTTAACGACTCGATATTTCAAATATTCAGCTGATGAAAATATAAGATTTTGTGTAGGTTTCGCGATTAAAATTTCGTGTATGTCATACTGAAAAATATAAAAAGTGTTTTATATGAAAATTTCGGAAAAATCAGGGACGATTTTACCACACTTTAAATAATTAGGTTTTTCCAAATTCATCAATCAAGAGACGGAAAACTATCTGTATCATTTACACTAAAAACAGATAGTAAATCTTGTTCTTAGTGCAAGCTTTGCAATTAATTATAGGGGAATTTTTTCAGTAAAATATGTAATGGAAGAGACAAAACAACATAGTCGATATTGTTTCAATTATGAGTTCGCAAAGGGTGGCAATGCAACCGAAAGCACAAGAAATGTTAATGCTGTTTATGAATAAAACACAAATACGCATAAAATAGTTCCAAAAAAGGTTCTGGAGGCGGAAACTACATCCTGCTAGATCAACCCCGTTTTGGATTGTCAAAGGGGAAGAAGCAAGTTGACTCAATAGGTCAATACGCATAAAATAGTTCCAAAGAAGGCTCTGGAGGCGGAAACTACATCCTGCTAGATCAACCCCGTTTTGGATTGTCAAAGGGGAAGAAGCAAGTTGACTCAATAGGTTCCTCATAAACCTTTGCTACACATATAATAAAGATAAGGAACATTTAAAGGGTTAGAATTAAGATCCTGTCGGATAACCAAGCGGTTCTCAAGGCTATAAATCGCGATCACATAAATTCAGCTGCACTCTAAGAGCTGAGGGAGATCCTAAATGAAATAGAGGCACAGAACAGGCATGATTTGATGCCGATGCTAAGGCCAAGAAGCAAGAGTGATCTTCACAAGCCCTATCCCGTACTTGTGGCAAAGGCAGACAAGAACAAGGAAATCAAAACATGGAGCAAGAAAAAGATCGAAGGCTACTGGCTTAATCTTGAAGGTTTGAAACAATAAAAAAAATACCTTGGCTTAGATTACCGAAGATGCAGCAAATGTTCCGTCAAAGAGCATATCCAGATTCATAAACAGCCTAGAATAACGCAGAGGAGTTACAATAGACTCACGAGGTAGCAGTGCTAGGAGCCTTGTGAACGCACTCTATGCAATCAATCAATTAACTTGAGGAATACTTTTCGTTATTGCCAAATGGCTTTGAAATCGATTTATTTATTCCTTCCAGATCGATGGAAAAGTATCACAGAAAAAATAGTTTTATCTAACTTAATTTTGTCAAATAAATGTTGCATAAAAACTGCATTATTTTTGGGATTACTCAATATTATGTTAAAAACAATTAAAACTTAATAGCAAAATTATATATGTATAAAAAAAACTAACCTTTTTGATACCGATACTAATTTCTGGACGAGATGTATTGTATAAAACAATAACAACACTCAAAACGATACCTGTAACAATTCCCAACTCTAAACCGAGAAATAGACATGCTATGACTGTTACAATAAACGGGATGAAATCAATTCCTGAAAGTAGATATCACTTAATATGTCGATAGCCTTCATTACTCTATAAATCTTACTCTTAGAATTCCATATCTCTTTTATTTTGTCGTAGTGAATCATAAACATCATCGCCGAAATTATTATTGCCGACAGCACAGTTTTCGGTATAAAATAAAACGTTTCCGTCAACAATCCCAAGCCAAGCAGGACACATGCGCCAGTAAAAAGCCCACTTAATGGGCTAACCACTCCACTGGCATGATTTACAGCAGTTCGTGTAAACGATCCCGTGATTGGCATCGACAAGAAGAACGAAGATGCAAGGTTACACATCCCCAAAGCGATCATTTCCTGCGACGCATCTATTGTTTTTCCTTTTGCTGAAGTATATAGTGCTAATTAATACGATTCACTCGAAACAAGGTATTGTCTCACAAAAAGCTTTTGCAATTGCAATGCTCTCCAGAATTGCAACTAGCGGAATGGCAATAATGGAAGGGCCCAGCGAATTAATCATATCGGAGAAATTTAAGGTTGTCGTTCCATTGTTGATTACCGTTGAGAACGGAGGCGGAGTGAACTGTGGCAAGCCGGCTTTGAGATTTCCAGTAAGCCGGAATGGTTCCATGTTGTACCTAGAGAATACGTATGCTATAATCACACCGATGATAACTGCTAGAGCGTTGCGCGATAGAGCAATGTATTTGCCAAACGCTTTCCACTTTCCAGGGAATGAGCTGAACTTCTACAAAACAAAAAATTGATTGATTAGCAGCAGATTTATCGTTTCGCATGATCTAGTTCTAAAGCTGAAATTTTCAGCTTCACGTTTTGAATAGCAGCATTTTGTGTGTTTCGGGATCTTTTGAACGATAAATAGGTTTGAGTTGGATAACAAATTGAATTTATTTAAAGACAGCAGTTAATACTGTAAACATTTTTGACAAGCTGATAAGCGATAACATTGTGTGTGACAATCGTTATCTCATCATTTTGCCTATAACGATTCAAAATTGCCAATAAGGTTTACGAGATGTCGCTAATTTTTTTCAAAACAAAAGATTTTGATAGGAAGTGAAGATAGATATGACTTTAAAACTCTTAATCATTTTAAGCGCCTAAAAAGTGTAGCGATTTTCATTGATTGGTCTAGAAGCAAACGGGCAAAGCATTCGCCCCCCTTTTGATTTTGAAAATCAGCTCTTGTTACCGCTGAACTAAATATTTAGCTGATGAGAATTGTATAAAACGCAACGAGTTAATACATACGCGTAACACAAGCAGGCAAATCAAAGTAACAACACCGAGTGTCGCATCCCAAGGCCGTGTCTCATTGATGTGTTCAAAGAAATTCTCCCATGATTCGAGGAATTCATTCGACTCGCCTACAAAAAGCACCATTAGCAAAATATATATGAAAATTTAAGCCAACTTACTGTGAATGCCTAAGAGAGGATTAATCTGGCCGCTTGCTATTGTGATTGCTGCTGCTGTTGTAAAGCCATTGGTAACTGGTGATGATATAAATTGAACGAGAAATCCCAAATGCAGCAAACCGAAAATTAAAACCACACAACCAGTTAGGAAGCATGCTAATACCGCAAAGTCAGCACTGTCGGAAACATATTTTTGTACCATAAGCGACATAATAGCCGTGGGTCCTGCAAGAGAGAATGCATTTGAAAGCAAATCAATTTAGCGAATAGCTATTTTCTGTTCTATTTGTGGTCTAATGAACATATTGTTTCAATAATATTAATTTCAAAATCTTTCCCCTTTACGTGACCCAGCATAATGATGAGCGGGTGTTTAAGTAAAAGGGATTTTCCACTTTTACCGCTTACAAATTACTGAAGTCAATCTAAAATATGTTACTATATGATGTAATGACATTGCTATTATACTGAAATTATGCTTCCAATTCTTTTCGGTTTTTATAAATTTTCAATTAACTCGATTCCGCTTGATTTTTAATTGATTACAATAAAATTTAATTTGATTCCGCTTGATTAACGTAGTTGAGATCGAACATTTTATTAAGTTTTTTTTTACATGAAAGAATATGAATAAGATAAGAAATAAAGCAAAAGTGTAGATAAGATGGTTTCTCCTGACTAATTTATTGCAAGAAACTTGTTTTATTTGCTTTTTTTTAAGAAATTTCATTACTGAGCTGAGGGAATCTATTTTACTGATAGATACTCTTAAAATGCTTATCTGTGGATATTTCTCACCTAGTATTTTGTCTTGTACATTGCCTGAAATGATATTAGTAAAACAGCAGCCTTGAACAAATGAATATTTTATTGTGTCTAGAATACACGACTGCTTAGTATGACGTTCTATAATATGATGGCTCGATTTCATCATTCATCGATCACACCACATGCCTCGCGGTGAACTTGAGAATTCCCCACAGCACTCCCCTACTTTAAAGATGTTTTTACATTTTCAAAAAGTTGTCACAATGCCCGAAAAGGCAATAAAATGGTTGTATTACAAAAATTATTCGCAAAAGTGTATTCTAATCAGAGAATGTCCTTGAAAAACTGAACTATGATAAAATGAAAGGCTTTCACGTCAATTCGAAAACGATTCCAAACAAATTTTATACGCATTACGGGATAGGTATTTTTCAAATAAAAAAATACTTGGAAATTTTCCGCTATAAACGAATGCCAATCATTTAGACATTCGAATGCTAGTCGATTAAAAACGCTCAAATCGATTATCATTGTAAATTGTACAAAAAAGAATAATCATGGGAAGCCTACCATCACGTCAGCCATAGTGCCTCACTTCATTCTTGAACTTTTTGCTAACAAGCTAGTGGCTAGAATTTTTTCTAAATATTTGCCCAATACTCTTAAATTCATTTCTGATTATACATTAAACATGATTCAGCAAGTGCTAAAAACTGCAGTTAACATTTCTTACCAAATGACAATGTGCCTAGTAGTGTTATATGTATTTCATAAATTAACATTTTTGGCATGTGTCCATTATTCGGTTAATTATGCTTGTCAACGGCACTTGAATTGAAGTGTTTGTTGTCAATAGCACTTGAATTGAATTTGGATGGAAATATTTGAACGCTAGGGCTAAACATGTGCTATACGAGTGTCATCGTGTGCTATACTTGTCAATCGCACTCAAAAGGAGTAAACTCTAATTAATTGGTGTTATATTGTATGACAGGTTTCAGTGAGAAAAGTAAAATATTGCACTTAGGTTTCTGTTTGATTTGACCGTATTAAGGCTTGCAATCGAGGTACATACTTATTGATGCCATCGGTTTGATGGTCGTAAATAATATTTGTCCAAATAATTTGATTTACATTTAAATCATAAAACTTGTATTTCTACACTTTCTGTCGCACATGCTAATCAAATAAAAATCTGGAAACGACATTACACACTTTATACTCCTATTAAATATAAAGCTTTAACTTAACATCTTTCATTTTCACTTACCCACGGTAATATCCTTGCACGATCCGAAAAATATATACACAAAGCATCCCATAAACGCTGAATATAAACCATATTGAGGTCCTAATCCAGCCACAACTGCATAAGCAATACCCTGTGGTATTGCTGTTAATCCAACCGTTAAACCGGCTATGAAATCCTGCAGCAAAAACTTCCACTTATACTTTGGGAGCCAAGTGACTATGGGCAATCGCTTTTGTAATGTTGATTTCGTGCACAGAGTTCTCGATTTCCGCTTTATTGCATCCAAAACATCCGGAAATTGTTCTTTATAGTATTCATCGAGATTTTCTGGGATCGTTACATAAAAATTCACACATGAGCACTTATTTGATCATATAATTACAATTATAATGATAATGATCATATATTACTAAAAAAACACTTTATGAGAGTAACGCAAATAATTAAATTCACTTTTGCTATTCAATTGAAATTAAGTAATTTATAATTCTGATTTACCATCACTCTTAGCACGAGCGAAATTCGCATCGTTCAAACCATTAACCATGCCGATCACTTTGATAATGACAAATTAAAAAACACCAAACTAGAATATAACCCGGCAGCAAGTTTTTATTAAATGTCTTCTACCGTTTGTAGAGAACGAAAGCAGTATACTGCTTATGCATGTGTATACTGCTAAACGATTGATCCGCAACTGTTTGGCTGTGTCCAGGTAGTCATCATATATTTCAATAGAACAGAGTATCCGAGAGCACGCAGCTATTATCTTTTTAAGTAA
This sequence comes from Nemotelus pantherinus, assembly GCA_963978885.1. NCBI lineage: Eukaryota > Metazoa > Arthropoda > Insecta > Diptera > Stratiomyidae > Nemotelus > Nemotelus pantherinus. Next base: position 45,429,983 of record OZ022265.1, on the reverse strand, counting down.
GCAACTTAAAAGTAAAGCATGTACAGTCGAATCGTACAGATTTGAACGATTTCGGACTTTTCCTTTCTTCTCATTCAACCTGAGTTATCAAAAGACGAATAAATAAGGATTCTCTATTATTCTTAGAAGGTACAATTTTTGGTTACTTGTTAATATTAATGCTTACCTGGTATATATCACCAATTGATGAAGTTAGGTTATTGCATTATCAAAGAGCCAATTGTATTTCGAATTTTTACATCTTTTAGATATGCAGTGTACACAATGTCGACATGCCTCCAGATATTAGTTATGTTATCGATAGATAAAATTAATTGATTTCATGCCCTTTGTAGAGCTTCTTATTGCTATCATAATCAAATATACAGAAGGTGCCACAATTATTAGTACACTTGTGCAGAGAATCACTATAACTTTTAGAAGTAAGCATAGTTCTTTTATTTATAGTAGCATATAATGTGCCTTTGACAATATCGAACAACAAAAATTCCAAAAAATACAAAATCAATGATAAAAGAGGTATCAAAATTATTTGTGTACAGCATTTTCGTGCCACAATTATTTATGCACGTGCGAAATATCGTTCTAGGAGAATAATGAATGCTGCACACTGCAGTTTAATTTTCATCAGATTATTTTATTTTTAAATCGTTTCAAAACGATCTGGTACTGTGAAGTTAGCAAAACGATACTCTTAGATTGGAAGTTTCAAATAATTATGGGTTTCATAGGAATACCAGCTTTTAATGGGTAACAAAAGCAAATAAACATGAAAGTGTGAAAACTTTAGCCTCGTATATTAGCCGGACCGACTTGGACTGATTTGGCTTGGAACGGATTGAAATGAAACTTCAAAGTAGGTTTTTGGTGCGACTGGATTAATGTGGATTAACCGAATAAAATTCAGCTAGTTCTACTAAAGTGAAGTATATCGCGTTGGAACGTCACATATATGAATAGAGCTCAAGTGGGCTTCGAATTTTTCAATCCTCAATCCCTCGATCCGGCTCTTTTAACGCCCAAGTCTTGTCGATCCACTAAAATTTCGTGATCGGATCGACTTATCTCAAATCAATCCGTTGCGCGTATACAACATGGTTTGAATAATCCTAATCCACTTTGAAACCACGTTATAGACGCGGCTTTTGGCAGGCAGAGGAAGGAAACCAAATCTCTCTCCCATCCATACGGCACAAATTCGGGAATAAAAACTGGTTTCGTCTGTACCGACCGTCATTAAAAGGAAAGCGCTCGATCCTATGATGCCACCAGCATGCAGTGCGCATCATAGAGTGCATTTTTGTAGATGCAGCATTGTTTCTATGACTTGATGGAAATATTCTCGCTCCAGTTTTGGTGATTTTACTTACTGACAGAGCCATCGAGCCAGAAATGAGCCTCGATGCTGAAAAAAAAATTTCCCGTTAAACTGAGTGTCAACTTCCAGTTGATTTTCGGTCCATTCTCCGAACGTTCAGTTCTTGCACGAATTGGATCTTGTAAGCCTTTAGACCGAGACCCAAGCGCAAAATTGTACAGAATGTGAACAAACAACTACCAACTTCTTGCGCACGTCTGCGAATCGAAAAATCTGGGCTGTCACCAACACTGGCTTCCACGATTACGATATTCTGTTTGGAACGCACTGTTCTGAATATTGTCATTGGCCTACGGTACCTACCAAAATTGAAAAATGACAGTAACATTGGCAGCTGTCATCAGCTCATTTGAGAGAGGTGAGGTGCAAAATGTGGCATCTATAAAAAAGCACCCTTTATTTGGGTCTGAATATGCTACACGTCGAAATTAGAATCGATTTCAGTAATCAAAAACTCATAATTATAATTGATTAAAATCAAAAACTCATAATTATAATTGAGAGGAATAAAATCTCCACGACCTCCAATATTTTATCAGCATTTAACATTCGTAGATTGTTGTTCATAAAAGATATTAACCTATTCAAATATACAATTTACAATTTTAGCATTTCAAGTTCGAGTCAGTTCCGAATAAAAACCCCGATGTACACTACAATTTCCGCTATTTACCTCTACGATGATTCAATTTTAATCGCGTCACCTTAAACGCCAGTTCGTCCATAAACTTTAGGAATAATGAATGAATGTCATCGACATTCCAAATCAATCGTTAATATTTTAATCACGTTACAAGTGCTAGTGAGAATTTTTGCATCATAACAATGAGACAAGACATCAAACTGAAAAAAGCTAGTTAATTTGTCGATGATTGATCGTATTATGTAAGCTATTTAGAATTTTGCATTGATTATTTCCATCTGGCCGTACTTATAATTTTAAACTGTTTTATTTTGATTCGAACTTGTTAAATATTTCGCTGCAGTCAAATGAAAATTTCCTCATATATTATAACTTTAAAAAAATATGATGTTTTGGTTCAGCTTTGATCTTAACACAAAGCATGAACACTATACATGCACACGTTGTTTGCGTTAAAAATTAATTGATAGGTAACAAAGAAGAATTCCACACTGCCCTGAGTCGCATAAACGTTCTATCTACATTTTAGTACTTTCGAGATATTCAATGATTTGTGTTTTGATTTGTACTGGAGATATATGGAGAGCTCGTTTTTCAATGTTGATTTTAACATACTTTCACAAAAGATGGGTTTTTCAAACTTTGCAGAATTATGTAATAGAGTATGCAGTTTTTGAATCCGTTGTTAACTCAAAAATGACAAAAATATAGATATAACGTTTATGCAAATCAGGGCAGCACAGTACTGTGAGCAAACTCTTGTTGTGTATATGCTTGTGGTCTGTAAAACTTTAATTTTCCTCTCAGCTAGTATATTTAGTTTTACCTATTTCAGAAATATTTGTAATTGCTTTGATCTATTGTCTTTAATCTTGCACATTGGAACAAGTATACGATATGAAATTGAACCAATCGAATTAGGGATAAAGTCAATTTAAAATGTCATCTACGTCCGTATGCATTGATATAAAAGTCCGTATGTCTGTCACATTTAGCTCAAAGACTTTGTCATTTTTCTGGAATATTATAGATTTTCCTATTATGTCCTTACATTTGTCTTTGGTAAAGTCCACTTTAGTCGAGAAACACTATTAATGCAATAGGTGACGAAAAAGTGCAAAAACCGACAATGTTTGAGACATACCTAAAATAAAAGAAGCGCTTTTTTCTTCAAGGAAGCTTCAAAATGCCAAAGCGAATGCAAGTTTATCAAAACGTACTTTGAATTGTTTGGAATCTATTTTTCTAAGCTTGGCCCCGCAGTAGCGGAATTATATTATTTTAACCCTCCGAGAACACACCTATTTTTTCGATCATCGAGAACAATTGGGGTCAAATTGACCCCAACCACTTTTGAACGTCTATAGAATCGCCGCCACTTAAGATTTTCATTTGAAAAAATTTGTAAGTATTGTTTGAGACCTCTTTTAGTAGTTTTCATACATTAGAAGTGCCTTAAATGTCTTAAACATTCCTAAAAAAATTCGAGAAAAAACAGAAAACTATACAAATAATCCCGTCTACTATCGAGGTGCGTCCTTTTTCAATGCTTCAGGAAAAATATACACAACGCTACTTCAAAGTCATTTTAACACTTGGGTAAAAGAAGAAAAGGAAATATCAGAATGATAAGCAGTATTTCGTTCAACAACGGATCATCTATTAGCGCTCTTCAACTGCGCAAATTTGTACTTGAATGAAAGACGCAAATTTGTATGCTTTCATTGTTGATTTCAAAGCTGTATTTGATATCGTAGATTGCCAATCTCTTTCCTACAAAATATGAAGGGTGTATTTTTATAGGTACCGCATTTTGAAACTCACCACAGTCATATGAGCTGATGACAGCTGTCAATATCACTGTTATTTTTACTCAGTTAATGACTGATACTTTTTATTTTATTCAAATTTGAAATTTGAAACTCTCTAAAAAGCGCCTTTTATTTGTAATACATTCTATAAAGGCTATTAAATTGCTTTTCCTCTGCCAAAATTAAAAATATATTGCACCTAGTTTCTTGCAGCTACTCCGGTGGCTGACTCGAAGCAGGTGCACCTTATCCGCAAAGTTAATGGATTACATTATGACTAATTTGACTATATTTTGTGAATATATTTCTCCATTGTCACAACAAACAAGATGAAGCTGTCATTTGTTCAATTACCTTAGATAAATCATGAAAAATTTTAAAATCACATTCAAAGGAAATATCTTATTTACGAAGTAATAAATTAAAATTTGCTCTTATTTTGTTCTAATCAACTCACTACCGTCAGAGTCGATGTTATACTATCTCTTCGATTACACCTTTTGACCGCCTCCTGGTAATTATCTCCTATCTGGAACAAGTTCTCTAAATCCTTTGAAAAGCGATAGACAACACCGGCTGTTTCTCGACTCCAATTCCAAAATACTACTTTACAGTTAAGTGCTTCCAGATCATCACACATCGATTTCAAATTCTGAAACGATACAAAAATCAAAAATCAATTATATGCATTAATGTTCGTTTTAAAATAATTCAATCACATGAAAATAAAGTAAAATTGGTAAATTTGCAACTTACCAAAGCGACCGTTGAGTCAATAGATTTAATTGATTCGCCATCGATAATCACGTACCGTAAGCCAGAGTTCATTTTCAAGACATTTTTAACGACTCGATATTTCAAATATTCAGCTGATGAAAATATAAGATTTTGCGTGGATTTCGCGATCAAAACTTCGTGCATGTCGTACTGTGAAATTCAAAGCGTGTTTTATGTGAGAATTTCGGAAAAATTAGAAACGATTTAATTGTATTTTAGTATCGACTTGAGGATTTTCCAAATGCATGAACAAAGGAACGGAAAGGAGAAGCTAAACTATATGCATCACTTTCTTTAGAAGCGGATAGTAAATCACCTTGTTCTTGTTTTTAGTTGAAGTTTTGAAGTCTATGGTGCAATATTAATGACATTTTTTCAATGAAAATGTAATGGAAACAACAGACTAGCATATTCGCTGTTGTTTAATTTATGAGTTCGCTGGAGGTGGCAATGCAACCGAAAGTACAAGAAATGGCAATGCGAACTGGTAAAACTAGTGATTGACTATCAAACGGCAAACAGTATAGAAAAAACAGTTTACCTACAAAAAAAAATAGATTTTCAAAACAGCAACAAACAAACAAACGTCTTAATTAAATTTGATTTCACATGTTCCCAAAATTTGTTCGTTGTCAATTTTCGATTAATTCAAACGGTTTTAAAAAAACAGTTGTTTATTTTAAACTACGTTTTTTGAAAACTACAGAAACGCCTATCACTAAATAATAAACGATAAGCGTCAAATAATTCCAAAAAAGGTTCTGGAAATTTTGAAACGAAAGCTGCATCCTGCTAGTTTAGTCCCGTCCTAGAATATCAAAGGCAACGAGAGCAAGTTGAATCAATAGGTTCGGCCTAAGCTATCCACAGGATACATTGCTACCAAAACGAAAAGTATTTTTTGATAAAGATAATGCTCGGTCCCATGCAGCAAGAGTGGAGTTTGAATGGGAAACTATGCCACACTCACTTAAGGCCAATGACAGACAGTTCGGTTTCACCGAAGCGTTTAACGCTTCGGTTTGGCGCGTCGACTGCCACACACAGCGGTTTTCAGAAGCGTTTATCGAGTCGGTTTAGTTACAAATTACGTCAGAGTATCATATTTTCCTTCCCCTATCCCATGCATTCATCAATGCATCCAGAAAATTTCAGCTCGATCGGACTACGCAGCAATGAACTCATCGAAAAACGCTCGAAAAACGAGTCGGTGGGTCATTTCTCTCATCAACCGACGCGATTCCGAAACCGACAGGCGGTTCGCACCGCGGTGTGTGTCATCACAATGCTAAAGTAATGTACGACTATACCGACTCGGTTTTCCTCTCGGGAAACGCCTCGCAAAAACCGCTCTGTTTGTCATTGGCCTAATACACCGAACACCGCACCATCGGCTTGTCACTTTCTTCGCAGCCTATGAAATAATTTGGATGGAAAAATTATGGATTTTATAGAGAATATCAAACCGAAATCGCCCAGTGAATTTTGGAATAGAATGTTCAAAGCCTACCAGATAGTTGAACAAGTATTGTTATACGTGGTAGAGAATATATCTTAGATTAAAAATAGTTTTACTCATCTTAATTTTGTGAAGTAAATAAAGCACAAAAAATTCATTATTTATAAGACTTTTAAAACTTATATGGAAAGACATATAAGAAAAATGTAACTAACCTTTTCGATATAGATATTAATTTCTGGGCGAGATGTATTATACAAGACAATAGCAACACTCAAAACAATGCCTGTAACAATTCCCAACTCGAGATCGAGAAATAGACATGCTATAACTGTTACAACGAACGGGATGAAGTCAATTCCTGAAAGTAGAAGTCACTAAATATGTCGATATGTTCTATAGATCCTACTCTTAGAATTCCATATCTCTTTAATTTTGTCGTAGTGAATCATAAATATCACCGCCGAAATTATTATAGCCGATAGCACAGATTTCGGTATAAAATAAAACGTTTCCGTTAACAATCCCAAGCCAAGCAGAACGCAAGCGCCAGCAAAAAGTCCACTCAGTGGGCTGACCACTCCACTGGCACGATTTACGGCAGCTCGTGTAAACGCCCCCGTGATTGGCATCGACAAGAAGAACGAAGATGCAAGGTTACACATTCCCAAGGCAATCATTTCCTGGGATGCATCTATTGTTTTTCCTTTTGCTGAAATATAAAATGATGATTAATTCGATTTCCTTGAAACAAAGTATTGTCTCACAATAAGCTTTCGCAATTGCAATGCACTCCAAAATTGCGACTAGCGGAATGGCAATTACGGACGGGCCCAGCGAGGTAATCATATCGGTGAAATTTAAGGTTGCCGTTCCATTGTTGATTACCGTTGAGAACGGAGGTGGAGTGAACTGTGGCAAGCCGGCTTTGAGATTTCCAGTAAGCCGGAATGGTTCCATGTTGAACCTAGAGAATACGTATGCTATGATCACTCCGATGATAACTGCTAGAGCGTTGCGTGATAGAGCAATGTATTTGCCTAACGCTTTCCATTTTCCAGAAAATGAGCTGCATTTCTACAATAGAGAATTGATCGATTAGATGCAGATTTATCGTTTCGCATGATAAAATTGCAAAGCCGAAATTATCAGCTTCACGTTTTGAATGGCAGCATATTTTGTTTGTGTCGGTATCTTTTGAACGATAACTTGGTTTGTGTCGAATAACAAATCGAATTCATTGAAAGACAGTAATTAATACTGTAAACGTTTTGACAAACATAAGCGATAATATTATTTTTGACAACCGAAATCTGATCATTTTGCCTGTAACGATTCAAAATTGCCAATAAGGATTAAGATGCCATTGATTTTTTCAAAACAAAATTTTCTGATAGGAAAAGAAGATAAATATGACTTTAAATCTCTTAGCCATTTTATGCGCTGAAAAATGTAGCAAAACTCATTGATCTAGACGCATATAAGCAAAACATTCTATCCCCTTCATCAGCTCTTGTTACCGCTGTACTAAATATTTAGTTGATGAGACTTGTATAAAACGCAACTAGTTTACACAATGAGCTTCCTTATCGAAAATCCATACTTACGCGTAACACAAGCAGGCAAATCAAAGTGACAACACCGAGTGTCGCATCCCAGGGCCTTGTCTCATTGATGCGTTCAAACAAGTTTTCCCATGATGCGAGAAATTCATTCGAGTCGCCTATAAAAAAAAACGAATCAAGAAAATGTATCTGAAATTTGAGTGTCAACTTACTGTGAATACCTAAGAGAGGATTAATCTGGCCGCTTGCTATTGTGATTGCTGCTGCTGTTGTGAAGCCATTGGTAACTGGTGATGATATAAATTGAACGAGAAATCCCAAATGCAGCAAACCGAAAATTAAAACCACACAACCAGTTAGGAAGCATGACAATACCGCAAAGTCAGCACTGTCGGAAACATATTTTTGTATCATAAGTGATATGATGGACGTGGGTCCTGCAAGAGAGAATAAGAAGTTATTTGAAAGTGAATAAATTTAACGAATAGCTATTTTCTGATTGAAAATTTCGTGGTTCTGTGTGTTCTGATGAATATATTGTTTAAATCATGCTCATTTAAAAGATTTCTTCTAAAATCTTTCTGTTCCCTTTGTTGAGCAGGTTTTTAAGTGATGGGCTTTTTCACATTATTTGTACGGTTACACTTTCCGTATACGAATTACTGCCGTTAATCTAAAATATGTTACTATATGAAAGAGTTTTTTACTTAATTTGATCTTGATTCCGACCAACTTCTAGTACTTATACATCAATATGTCCTGAAAATTTCAGCTCGAACGAGTAAAGTTGTCACAATGCATGAAAAATAACATAATTATATTATAAAAATTATTCGCAAAAAAATATTTTAATTAAAAGAATGTGTTTGGAGCTGGCCAATTGAAGTATGATAAAATGAAAACCTTTCTCGTCAATATCAACACGAAACCGAACAAACTTTACACGAATTATTTTTCAAATAAAAAAGTTCATCGAAATTTTTCGACATAAACAAATTTCGAACATTTAAATATTTCCGAGATTCGAATGGTAGTCGATTAACCTGTTAACTGGGGAATAAACTTTTGCTCAAATAGTTCTACAGAGCGGGCTTTTTTCTTCGCAGTGCGATGTAATCAACACAAAGATTTAGAAAGCATCACTCATGGTTGCGTTACTCGTTCGAGCTGAAATTTTCAGGACATATTGATGTATAAGTACTAGAAGTTGGTCGGAATCAAGATCAAATTAAGATACTATTAACCCTTTGGCAACGGTGGGGATTCTTGTGATGGATAAATTACTTCTGTGTTTCTATGAAAAAAGTAATTTGGAAAAACTAAGTATGCGAAATGATAACTAATAATCTTTTCAGCTGGTTTATGAAAATTTTTGGAAATTTTTAACCCTTCGTGGGCGCTGAGTGCGTTATAGTAGGCACAGAATGTTTTCCAAAATTTGAATTGTGATAGCTTCTGATGGAATCATCAGATCATTAAGAAATTTCTAAAACATATTAACACTTACTAGAAATAGATCTAAATCTGAATGTGATTTTTTATGAATTGTAATTTTTTTAAACTTCGTTAATTTTCGTTTTTTTTTATAAACAGTTGCTACCTTTTAATTTTCAAATGATGATTACCATGTTATGAAAATAAGCAAACAATGTTTCAATTTTAATTTTTAATGACTATTATTTACGGTTTACTCCCATCTTGTTATGAAAAAAATAAAGCTTAAATCATAAACATTCATAGACTAAGAAGAACAAATCACGACAAGCACATGCGGACACTCACTTCTGATCACGCCTACAAACCATCCCTAAATAACCTGTTTTCTATTACAATCAAAAGTTCCTTTTTACATTGAGTACGCCGATTCTCTGTTTTTGCCCATTTACGATTAAAATTTTACATGACGAAAAATGTCGTCATGCTCATTGTAGTTGACTTCTTGGTATAACGAAATATTTCGTCATGCCCAGTTAGCAGGTTAAAAAATAAGTTTAAATCAATTATCATGGTAAATCATACAAAAAATAACAATAAACGGAAACCTACCATCACGTCAGTCATAGTGTCTCATTCTATTCTTAAACTTTTTGCTAATAAATTGGTGACTAGAACTTTTATAAATATTTGTCCAACTTTTAGCCTAATAATAACGACATCGATAACTTGGGAGGGTGATAAACTGCGCCTACGTAGCAGTGTCTCACATCACTTGTCAAATCGAGTGTAGATATAAATACACAATAGGATCAAAAGTGAAATTATTGCAAGTATTGGCGAGTTAGATGCAGCTAGACCTTCAAGCTGGGATATTAGCTTGACGGAGGAAACGGCTAAGCGAATCAGCGCTTCGGACCCACCGCCTTAGTAAAATGTTTCGACCAACAGCTTTCTTAATGTTGCTTAAAAACATAGAGCTCGGCATGTTTGGACAACAGTAAGTATCTGTCCCGCGTTTTTGTAAAAGGAAATTCATTAAAAGACTCTCCCGTTAACGTTTAATTTTAAAGTTGGGAAGTTGGGGCATTTGACACGGGAAAACATCGATTGGCGGCTGTAAACCTTTACGCGCTTAGGTCATCATCCGAATACCGAACCATTGCAAGTATCATTGGAATTGGGTAGACAACAGTCGGTTAAATAATTTTGGAGGTTTGTCATCCCCTCGCATATTTCCGCAAGAACATATTAATATGTGCGGCAACCTCTCAAATCATCCAAATGGCTTCCATATATCAAAGAAAATCTTCGTTGAAAATGAAATCATTCGGTAACGCATGTCGAAGTATCAATACCGCGAAACGACATAGAGACCGCGTATGTACTGCTATGCCAAGTTGGTATTAGCCTAGAACAGGTGATACACTGGTGTTATAGACTATACCATGATATCAATACCAGCATTGTTTCTGTATTATTAAAATCTTGTCCATGCATTAATGATGATTAAACAAGTGCTAAAAATTGCAATTAACTCTCTTAACAATTGATAATGCGACTGGAATTGTCTGTATTTCCTAAATTCACATCTTGGACATTATTTAGTTAATTATGTTTGTGAAGGGCACCTGAATTGAATTCTTTGTTGTCAGTGGAAGTTGAATTCGGAGGGAAATATTCGAGCCTTTGGACTAAAAGTGTTCAGCGTGGGGTCTTAGTAAAATATTTCACTTAGGTTTCTGTTAAGTTATTTCGTATTAAGGCATGCAATCGACGAACTTATTAATTTGCTCAGTTTGATAGTCGTAAAGAAAATTTGCCGAAATATTTTAATTCACATTTAAATCACAATACTTGTATTTCCACACTTTCTGTTGCACATTCTACTCGAATAAAAAATCTAACATCGACATCAAAAAACTCATAACTCTCATTAAATACAAAGCTTTAATTTAACACTTATCATTTGCACTTACCCACGGTAATATACTTGCACGATCCGAAAATTGTATACACAAAGCATCCCATAAACGCAGAATATAAACCATATTGAGGTCCTAATCCAGCCACAGCTGCATAAGCAATGCCCTGTGGTATTACTGTCAATCCGACCGTTAAACCGGCTATGAAATCCTGTAGCAAAAACTTCCATTTGTACTTTGGCAGCCAAGTGACTATGGGCAATCGCTTTTGTAACGTTGATTTCGTGCACATCGTTCTTGATTTCCGCTTTATTGCTTCCAACGCATCCGGAAATTGCTCTTTATAGTATTCATCGAGATTTTCTGTTGTAACATAAAAATTCACACATAATCACTCAATTTAATCACAGAATTATAACTATAATGATAATTATCGTAGAAGTTACTAAAAAAACTGGCACTTTGTGAGAGTAAAGCAAAAACTAAAAATCACTTGATATTCAATTAAAATTAAGTAATTTATAATTCTGATTTACCATCGTTTTTAGCACGAGCGAAATTTGCATCGTTTAAACCATTAACCATGCCGATCAATTCAATAATGAACAAATTAAGAAAAACCAAACTAGAATATAAACTGGTAATAAGTTTTTATAATAAATGTCTACCACCGTTTGTAGAGAACGAAGGCAGTATACTGCTAAACGATAGATCCGCAACTGTTTGGCTGTGTCCAGATAATTGTCATATATTTCAATAAAGCAGATTATCCGAAAGTACGCAGCTATTATCTTTTTAATTGTCCAATAGATGTAAAGCATATTCAGTCAAATCGTACAGATTTGAACTATTTCGTATGTTTGCGTTGTTATTCGAAAAGGATTTTCTTAGAAGGAACATTTTTAGGTTAATTTTCTCTTATTTTAATAAATAATGTGACCCTGGTAGATATGATATTACTAATTCAAGCGTCATTGTATTATGGGAGGGAGTTAAATGAATTTCGAATTTTAACACTTTTTTTAGATGTGCAGTGTGCACAATGTCGACATGCCTCCAGATATTAGTTATGATATCGATTAATATTAATTGATTTCATGCTCTTCATAGAATTGCGTATTGCTATTATAGTCGAACAAATGAGTATTATTTTACAATCAATTTAAAAATCATTGGCGACTCTTTTTCCGCTGATTTGTTGTATAATGTTGTCAAAGTTGTGCAATATGTTCTTACGATTTGTACTATATCACCTACACTAAAGGTCAAGTAAAATAGTATTTGAAGAGTAGTGGTTAGATTAAGACGGCAAAAGTCAATCTCTGAAAGTGTTTTTAAGCACTAGCAGAAAAAAAAACACGGGGGTTTTTTCAAATTAGCTTTATTCACTAGACGTCTTTTATTCGTTCATATCGGCAAAACCATGGGCTTGTGGTTCATTATTACATATTTACTAGAAGATAATCTCTAAAATATACGATCCATGAATTGTATGCGATCTACTTAGGCGCAGATATTTTGATAAGAATAAAGCTCGGTAGAGTCCTGTGGGCTGGACACCCAGCTAGTTACATGCGTACAGAATAGGGCTACGAAAATACACCACTTACAAGGAGTTACCAAACATCTGCAACAGCATTCCTACTGTTACACTATCTGTTCAGTTGAAATTAATGAGCACTTTGAATAATATTTTTTTAAAAATATCACCTATATTTTCTCAATATCATTTATATTTTAATTACTTGGAAGCTTGTGAGAATTTTCGTATCTTAACAATAACTACTAGGCCTCCATCTAAGTGACACCAGCTTGTTAATGTAAGTTAAAGTTATGTTTTTTAAATATTTAATATATTTCCATCATACTTTACTTATAATTTTAGACCGTTTCACTTTGATTGGAACTTGTTCAATATTTCGGTACAGCAAAATGAAAATTACGGAATAAATGATCACTTCAAGGAACTATAATATCTTGATTCAGCTTTGATCTAGCATAAACACTATAAATACACATTCTGTTTGCGTTTAAAATTGATTGATAGGCTGCAAAGAAAAATTGCAGAGTACTTTGAACAGACACTTGTTGCATATATTATTGTTGTCTGTAACTTTCTTCAGCTGGTACCTGTTTCAGAAATATTAAAATTACTTTGATCTATTGGCTTGTATCTTGTATTTTAGAACAAATATAGCTATGCAATTGAATTTATTGATTAACTGATAAAGTCAACGTTATCCACGACTGTATGCCTTTGACAGTTCCACAAGAATTCATCAATCATGGATATCCCTCTACTCACTTGTCATTAGCTCAAGGGTTTTATCATTTTATTAGAGTATCAAATATTTTCTTATTTTGTTTTTGCATTGGTTTTTGGTTAGTTGAGGAGCAATATTTATTGCTAGATGACAAAATGCAAATACAATCAATGTTTGAGACAAAAAGTGCGATATTTGCTTCAAGAAAGCTTCAAATTGTCGGAGCGAAACCAAGTTTATGATAATATACTTCGGATTCTGTTCCTGTCCTAGCAAGTTAATTTTAGTTTTAATATAATTCTGAGTAGACAATTTAACGAAATATTTCAAATTGAAAATCGTATATTGTGTCTGCAACCAAGTGTTAAATTAGAGGTTATGTTTCAAATGTTTTTGATGGTATTGCAAATTACTGTAAAGCACACAAATTGTCAAGGCTCATATAATTTCCGATGATTGTTGGCTGGTTTGCATATCATATTCATATTCCCAAGTCGCATCAAAAACCAAAATTTATTGGTGCAATTCTAATTGCGTGATCGCTAATTAAAGGCGTCGTAATTGACAAGAGAATAATGCAATTAGCTTTCTTTTAGGAGAAAAAAAATTAAGCAAAATATGATTCCAGATTAAATTATTTAAGAACATTGAGAGAGAAATCTTTTGTGTATCGAGTTTTTGTCTGCCAAAAATTATTTGTCCACATGCATAAATCGTTTATTTTTATGAATAAAACAACTATGTTGATCACCCTGTGATTTAATCAGCTTGTTATTAGAAAGATGTTAAGAATCTAATGAATTACAAACCTCGGTGCCACAAATACCACAACCTTGAATTGAATTTGAATTGAAAAATGTTTTATTTCAATTCTGTACATTCTTAACCTAACTTAGATTTAAATTAACTATAAGAAACTTAAAATCTAACAGCTATATTGTTTCGGTCTGCTGGCGCTTGTCGGTTTTATTTTTAGTATTTATTGCCTTTAACATTTTAGATCCTTACACGTTAATCATATTACCCAGCCTGAACAGAAGATGGAATTATCTTGGCAATAATTTCTTATATTTTATATTACCCGTGTTATATATGTTATATACCATTTTATATCTAGTTACAACTCAGGCTAAATTGACCTAAATCTTCTGTTGGTTGTGAGGCTTTCATAAGCAAAAAGTGCAGCCATGAACTGCCGATTACACGCTATCTTCGCGGGCGCATAAATGGCTCATTGGAGTCGTTCTCATATCAGTCTAGAACTTTGTCGTTAAATCCACAACCCGGTCCCTATGTGGCTTTAGTTCCAGCTCCTGATACAGAAGAAGGTTCTTCGGCAACTTTTTAGTTACCGGGTTGTAGAACCTGCCAGTGCAGAGACGCAGGACTCTCCTTTCGAATATCTTCGGCTCTGCCATGGCAGTTTTGGAACAGGTAATCCAGGATGGGAAGGTGTAAGTCAGGATAGGCTGGATTAGAGTCTGGTAGCAAATGGATTTAGCCTTGGTGGTCATGTCCATCTTTTTGGCGAAAAGATTGATTGATTGGAATGCGGATTTTGAAGCTTTGATTTTACGCCGCACATAAGGAATACAACAACCTTGCGGTTTACCAGTGTCGAGTCGACGACGACGAGTCTGAAAATAGTGTAACTGCTAAAGAAATAACAAGAAATATAGTTGTGTCAAAACAATATGCTGTAACAAATCAAGAAACAATAGTGATGTTCGAAAAATATCACGGGGAAAAGGAGTAGAAAGAAAACGTGCTGTAACTATTAATTCTTTCTGTGAAATCAATTTCCTCAGGCAAGTATGAGGCGAATCATCCAAAACTTCAACACAGGCGAAAAAAAACCAAAAAAATTAATTAAATAACTTGGTTAACAAATATAAAGAAATTGATTTAAGGTAAAATAGATTGCTTAGTGTATTATTTGCCCTTAGGCATGCAAACATTTTATGGTCGGATGCAATTTCCTTTTCACTAAATGCCACTTATGGCAAACATTACTATGCTTATTTTTTATGCTGAAAAAAGCAAAGAGATGACTGCCTAAAGACACAATTTCAAAGGACATATCTTACTATATGGATGAGCTTCCACCAAAAGTCAGTCATTACTAGAGATGGAACTAATATATTCATATTCGTAAAGATATTAACTAATCTAAATATATCAAAACATAAAAAAAATATTTGTCAGAAGTTGGGTCTTTATCTGAATATGATTGCAAATATTTGGATTAAAAATCTAACATCAAAATGGGAAATCAAAATTTACCAAAGTAGAACAGCTGATAGCGATAAAATTCTTATTTTTTTCTTATTTTTCCAAGAATTCATTTCTTATTTTCATGTATCCACGTCACTGTATTGTGCATGTAATTATTTTCGTATGATGAGTTACCACTGCAATCATTGAAATTACAGTTTTCCTACGCCTATCGCATCTATCTCTTTATTTTTAGCTTGATAATCAAGCAAAACTGTCTAAGTTGAAATCTGATTATCAACGTGAGATACAATGCCGCCATATTTATTTATTCATTGGAAAAGAATGTATTGCACACTTCTCTACAAGATTAGTTTACCATCTTCAACTAAAATAAAATTTGAAATATATGTATGTGTATATTCATATAACAATTTTGATTTTGCCAAGTTGATTCATTTTAATCTTTTGATCTTACTTTTCATATTTTTCGGTTATGTTTAGTTTCGATAATACATGATACTAAACTTTTAAAATGATCTTAGCCGTAAGATAAATCCTTTTACTCAATAACTATTAAACGTATCCCCTACCGGTGGAAAGGTTATTATCTTTTCCATCTGACAAGAACCCGATCACGATGATGCCATACACAATACTTGAGGAGCAACAGCAATGTGATAACTATCTCTTTGTTGGCTTTTTATGTATTTTCTAATCAACACAAAATGATATTCTCCTGTCTAATGATGTGTGGTATTTTTAGGTGAGAATTTGCTACTTGCCTATTTATAAATTTAATTCCAAACTCAAAGCCATTTTCAATAAACAGTATATAATCAAATCAATTATTGATATGATAAACTATTTTGAAATTGCGCCTCTCAAAATCGATATTCGGCGAGAATGCTGACTTATCTAAATTGTCTTGTTTACTATTTATAACAAGACACAATATTGAATGCAATTTGAAGAAGAAGACCCCTATCGCATATCTCCGTGTGTATTTGTAAAATGATTTTGAATGAAGTGCGTAATCTTCTTTGTTAGATAGGATGGATAGTTCTTAAGTGTTTGCGTTATCATTTACCGTAATGGATTTTGTTTTACTCAGAAATGTATATATGCTTTTAATAACTATAAGAGGGCGCCAGCTAAGTAATTACTGCTCCGTGAAAACAGATCTGAAAGTAAAGTGGTCTTTGATATCATATTTAACATATGCGATAAAAAAATCCTGTCCATATCTGGTCATGGCTAATATCAATAAATAATTTTCAACGGCCGGAAGATATATTTTGCTTGTTTATTGTGTGTTGGCGATTCCAATTAGTGATGGGCGTTTCTGTTGTTTTCAAAAAACGAAAACGAACTGTTTTTTTCTCAAAAACAACTGTTTTTTAAAACTGTTTGAAAAAAACAGTTTGAATTAACGAGAGAAACAAATTATAGGCTGTACGACAATTAGAGTTTGGTCGTGCTAGGATTTTCACATACTAGGTATAACTAGTACGAGTACGATAAAATACCTGTTCCAAATACCTATTTCAAGTATGTACATGTATACATACAATGCATACGATTTGCAGTAATGTAATGAAATGGACTAATATTCCCTCCTCCATCCTCGAGACACAACGTTCCCAAGCTAGAATGGTGATGGTGCAAGATTACCTTCAAAGAATACCGAGTCATTAGTCTGTGTAGCTTGTCCGTAACTTTCCAATGGTCGGTCATTTATTTGGCAAGTCTTTCTTGAATCTAGGGGCCATCTAAAGAAAAACGATCAAATTCAATCAATTTAATTTTATTATATGCAAAAAACACCTCCTGTATTCGTTCAAATGACAAAAGTAAAAAAATTACTAAGATAGGACCAACTAATCCTGTTGTCATCTATATGACTTTTCATCGAGCGATCTCTGATACCAAACTTTTCCTGGCTAATCTAAAACAGTCGGATTTCCACTTCGCCTCACTGAAGCATGTAGATTTTATTAAGAAACCAAAAAAAAATGTTTCGTTTATTAAACAGGCACTCACTAGGGGGCCAACCTCTTCCGTAAGGCTAGGCATGAGTCCAGGGGCACCTTACCTCCCATGGTCTCGTAAATTAAACCCTCGTGGCGACCTGCAGTCAGAAAGAGGGCCTCAGCACACCCGGAGACGCCAACTGATGAGCCAAAAGGATCTCAACCTGTTCCTCCTTGGCACTTTTAGGGCTACTTTTAGTTTTCCGGCGGATTTCATTTTGCCGTATCTTCGAAACTAGGCCGCTTTTTTCCAGACTTGTATGGAAATTTCAGCCGAAACAACTCAGAAAGGTCTCCGAATTCATGCTAGATAAAAAAAAATTTTTTTGGAAAATATGGACGTTTTTGCCCGATATCCCCTATCAAAAAATTTTTTGCCCGACCACTTCCAATCATCAAAAGCGCGGTAAAGGAAGTTTTTGCCAAACTATGGCCCAAAAACCCCTTACTCCCCTACAAAACCAAAAATTTTATATCACAGTAATAGGTCTTGGCCCGTTATGTCCCAAACCACTCTAACCCAAAATTGGCCGATTTTGTCCGAATTCAGCTCCTTTTGCTATAAAAACTTTTCGAAAATTTGAATAAAATACTTGCAAGTACGAAAATACTCGCAAGTACGAAAATACTGTTTTCCGCAGCTAAATACTTTTCCACCGCCAAACAGTTCGTTTTAACAAACGAAAAACGGTTCGTTAAAAAAAAAAACCAAAAACGATGAAAAACGATTCGTTTAAAAAAAACGAAAACCTTTCGTTTTAAAAAAACAATTCGTTTTTAAAAAACGAAAAACGATTCGTTATTAAAAAAAACAGTTCGTTTTAAAAAAACGATTTGTTTGAGAAAAACGAAAAACGTTTCGTTTGAAAAAAACAGTTCGTTTTAAAAAAACGATTCGTTTGAAAAAAACGACAAACGTTTCGTTCGAAAAAAACAGTTCGTTTGAAAAAAACGATAAACGTTTCGTTTGAAAAAACAGTTCGTTTTCAAAAAACGATTCGTTTTAGAAAAACGATTGGCTTTAGAAAAACTATTCTTTGTAGAATAGTTGGAATAATTGGTTTTAGAAATAATATTTGTTGTAGAAAAATGGTTCGTTTTAGAAATGCTGTTCGTTTTAGAAAAAAAATTTCGTTTTAGAAAAACTGTTTGTCGCTATTTGGAAAAACTGTTCGTTCGTTTTTTGCAGCCAAACGTTTTTTTCAAACTGTTTGGCGATTTTGAGCCCATCACTAATTCCAATATTCTAAAATTACCAAATTCACAATCATGTAAGCTTAAGAAATCTATGATACGAACGTACATTCTAACCCTGCAATTTTCATTTTTTTCAGGTACAAACAGTCAAGGATACCATGAAAATTCCAATTGCTGTCTTAAAAGCTGGTGAAACCCGATCTGTCAACCCCGATGTCGAGTTCTACGATACATCGGTCACATTCAAACTAATCCAAGGCAATGGACCAGTTTACATTCACGGCCAAAATCTCAAGGATGAAGTCGAAGTTGTCGATATGGAAGACGACACAGACGAAGAAGATGAAGGTGAAGAGGAGGAGGACGAAGGGCAACCGAAAAAGAAGCAAAAAATGGAAAACAACACAGATGGCAAAGGTGCCAAGAATAAGAAAAAGTAGACTTAGAAACGAAACAATCCCACTTATAAAAACTTTTAGTTCCTTTCGATTAATTCTTTATTGTAATTTTTTCTTCTTTCTCGCGACACACTTAATTAAGATATTTTACTTAAGATAAAAGCTCTATAGATTTTGAAAAATAAACGTCGTGGTCGTGTGTAAAAATAGAAATTAACAGCCAGTGTTGTAACTGTATCGAATATCTCAAAAGTGAAATTTGAAATAAATGATATCGCATTGGCCAATTATCAGAACGTTTATTTAGACACTTTACGAACTCTCTTACTTTTGTCTCGTGACCATAATGACCATTCTGTATCGTATCTACATACACGCAAACTGTGCTAAATATAACAACATTCTTTGTAATTGGATGATTACAGAAGCTATGACGATTGGAAAACGTAAATAAAAAAATACTTTTTAAAAATTTTGATTGTATAATTTCTATATAATATAGTAATTCTTAATTTTTTCGTCTACCAATCATGTATGAAACATGAAAAATCATGATTGAATTTGAAAGTATTGGAAGTTTTGCTGCTGATTAATGGCAGCTAAACTTAAGTAGCATGCTGAAAGCAGAATAATTTTTTTCCATTGAATTTGCGTTAAGTAAATACTATGTATATAAAATATATTCAAAAACAATAAAAAGGTTTTCTATTTTTGAATGATATTTTTTGACGAAGACTCCGGCGTTTGGATGAAAGCTACATACTCAGCTTTCGTCTTTCTCTCAATTTCTCTCGTGCTTTGGCCTGGCTAAAAAGTATGTTGCGGGGTATTCTTCAAAATTCTTGATGATAAAGCAGGTAAGACTTGTTTGCATTATTTCGAACTAGTTTCCACTTCTTGCTTATGTTTATATTTTCAATTTTCTATACACTGACCATATCACGCACTATGTGGCATGAATCTCACCTAGCACCACAATTAAGCTAGCTATTTTTGGGGGGCTTTGAAAATTTTTGGCTATGTAGTTTTTGGCCTAGTCAAAGGTGAATGAGATTAAACCAAAATGACGATATGTTTGACACTTTAACCTCAAGCCAGACCATACAATTTGCCCAGCTCAAGATTAGTAAATTAAATAAAGCTTAAACCCCTGGAGTGTTTCAGATTATAATGATTTCACTACACTATAATAGCACGTATTTACTCATATTTGATTAGTTTTTATTTGACGTTTGATCCTTTTGCTGACATAATTCCACGGGGCTTGCTACAGTCAATCGGACTTCAAGACGTTACAAGGAATAATTGACTAGTTTATATTTTAATTGTCAAGGTTATAACAGGGATACAGAAAGTATCATTGTGCTTGTTCTAGTGCGCACCCGTAGACCTTGAATTTTCAAGAGTGAGAAATAGTTTTACAACAATATATTGTTTATAATGATTGATTATCATATACAAAGTAAAATTATTGTGAAGCCTTTCGAAACATTTATCAATGCACAGTGGTGCTGTACTATGTGCAGATTATTGCATATTTTTTCTCAAGGATTCATAGGACGAACTAAACCTCATAGAAAAAAAAATTGCGTATCCACGTTTATATCCTCAGAAGTACCATTATGCACAATATGAACGAAATCTAGAACCTCGACTTTTTTTCGCTGTCCGCTTCACGTGAAATGCCCCATATGTAATTCGATATTTAAGGTATTTTGAAAAATATTTTTTATTTGACTGTGGTTAATAAAACTCAGAGTTTACTAGGTATTTATGAAATACGTTTTTATTTATTTTCCTTTCCTTCACTTAATTTGACTTTAAATATCAACGGTAATGTCAATTTAATCTAATTTGATTGGACATGATTCTAAAAGGATTCTAATCTATTGCAAAGTAGACTTTCAGCTGAATCAATAACAATTTCAAGAAAAAAACCTTTAAAAATTACTGTCTTGTCTTAATATCCGGGTTAGGGCAATTTCTTGCTGCTTCCAGAGTATTGCAGTCGTAAATGCATTTCCCTATATCAGCACATATTTCATATAATTTACAACAAAAAATAATACAACATAATAAAAGCGAAAAATGCAAGGAGATTTTAATTTTAACATGTCGCTTAGGCAGCTTAAGGACACGGCATTGTCTTCAACCGTTCGAATGCAGCTTTTTCCAATGATTCTCTGCTGTCTGGGTGTGCGATATGGATCAGTTCATAGGCACGTTGCCGCATCGTTTTGCCGAATAACGATGCGATTCCGTACTCCGTAACAACATAATGGACGTGAGCACGTGTCGTTACAACTCCAGCTCCTGTAATTCAATATATATTACAGTAACAGTGAAAAATCAGTGCTTTTAAAACAAACCTTCTTTCAATGTCGGTACAATTTTTGACACGCCTCGAGGTGTCACAGACTGTAATGCAATTATTGGTTTTCCTTTACCGTCGAAACCTTCGGCTGCTCCTCGAATGAAGTCCACTTGACCGCCGAAACCTGAGTAGAATCGTGTGCCAATCGAATCTGATGAAATTTGACCGGTCAGATCGACTTCGATGCACGAGTTAATGGCAGTCATTTTTGGATTGCGGGCAATGATTGGTATGCTGTTCACGTAATCGACTTCCATCATTTCTTCAAAAGAAAATCATTGATGAGACTAAATATAATTGAATTTATTTATGCAATCAGTTAATACAACCGAATTATTCTAATTAGTGTAGTGATAAAGTAAGTTTAGTGATAAAGTAAGTTTAATACGTAAAGTAATATCAAAAACAAAAATTTATATTGTTTTGCGAAAAATTCACTAAAAAATGGAAGATTAAGCTAAATAAGCAAAAAAATACAACATTTTTGCTTACGAGCTAACGGAAAACGACAAGCTTAAGCGGTAAAGAACAAAGATTAACGTTGTTGTATAGACATGAAGTAAGACTGCATTAATTAGTAAAGCTAGCTAGTAAGTTACTGTAATATTGCATCTAACGAGCTACGACTATGAAATAAAGAACAATAGATCATACGACATGGCGCAGCCGGTACATAGTTTCTTGAATGAATGTGAATATTTTTCGAATAAAGTTTTTGGGATAGTGAGTTATTTAGAGCGAAATTGATTTTAAAAAACCACCACTATTAGTATTAGAGGGAAATTTAGAAGAAAATTTCGTGAAATTTATGCGAAATTATAGCATATACGCGGTGGCTACAAAAATAGTTGATGAAGCAAAAGCGGTGCAAGTTGCACGTTTTTTGAACTGTGCCGGAGAGGCTGCCGTGGAACTTTTTCAAACACTGAATCTAACGGAGTAGCAAAGATCTGATACTGGAGAAGTGACGAAGGCGTTTAAAGAATATTGTGATCCCAGGACAAACGAGGTTTACGAAAGGTGCAGATTTTATAGTCGGCGGCAGCGGAACGGAGACCCATTCGATTCGTTTTTCGCAGACATAATGAAGCTTGTGGAAAATTGTAATTTTGCGGATCAACGGGACAAAATGCTTCAAGATCGGATCGTGATTGATGTTGCGGATTGAAACATCCAGAGCAAGTTGGTGAAAATGGATGGCCTAACGCTGGACAAAGCCAAGGAATTTCGCAGAGTAGCAGAAATAACTGAGGAGCTGGCGAAAGATATGCAAGGAGCTTCTGTTGATGGAATCAATAACAAGAAATAGGAAAAACTGTGGCAAAAGTCATAAAAAAATCATTTTTCGACCATGTGCAAGAGGAAACCTGAATCAAAGGTAAGCGATATAACATGTTCTATTCACAATAACAGTTATCGTGATAACGATATTGCAAATATTGAGAGCGAAACACTATTATGTTGATAGTTTACATTGTGCAAAGTATATTGAAAGTAGTTGGTTTGAGCAATTAGAAGTAAACGATAAACAAGTCAGATTTAAATTAGATAGTGGTGCAGAGGTGAACATTTTACCTAAGTATATCTTTGATATAATTGGCTCGGGTCAGAAATTGAAACCAGTTGTTGGTCATTTGGAAGCATTCGGCGGTCAAAGGTTGATCCCGATGGG
The DNA here is from genome assembly GCA_963978885.1 of Nemotelus pantherinus. NCBI lineage: Eukaryota > Metazoa > Arthropoda > Insecta > Diptera > Stratiomyidae > Nemotelus > Nemotelus pantherinus. The sequence continues at coordinate 45,406,839 of OZ022265.1, read as the reverse complement.
ACGAGTGATTTTACATATACATGTAACAAAAATAAAAATTCAGTTCTTGCCTCATTTGTTATAGTTGATGTGCAATGTAAACCTATATTAGGTGTAAAGCTAGGTCTGATTGAACGTAGTGTTGTCAGTGAGTTCGAAAATCGCGTCGGTAAAAAAGCGTTCATTACGGAAAATAGTGACATGTTTGCTGGTTCTGGAAGATTTTCAGAGGAATGTGTGTTGAAGTTGAAAGATGGTGCTGTTCCTGTGCACAAACCACCACGCAGAATTCCTGTCGGACTACGCGAAAAATTAAAGAGAAAAACCTTAAGTGAATTAGAGGCACGTAAAATAATTGAAAGAAAGGTAGGTCCGTCATCATGGGCGCATAACCTGGTGATAGTGGAGAAGAAAGATGGGACGTTGCGTCTTTGCTTAGATCCCAAGGAATTAAACGAAAACATTGTTTTTGAACATTTTTTAATTCCTTCGCTTGAAGGTTATCGGTTAGCTATGAGGGATTAACACTATTTTTCAGTGCTGGATTTGAAGAAAGGTTTATGGCAATTACCACTTGGAGAAGAATCCAAAGACTTGACTGTATTCAGCACACCATTTGGCATGTATCGATATTGTTATTCGTGCGCGCGATAGGTACATTAAAAATGATCGTGACTCTATTGGAGCGTTGTGACAAAAAAAAATATGCATACGAAATGTCTATCCGATTATCCATATATGGGTGAGCCTTTTTTAATATACGCACAACAATGCTCTCTCATAAAAACTCCCCACCAAACAATTTAGCGAGCGTTTACTAAAAACGATAGTTTCTCGACAATCGACAGACGTATTTCTCATACGAAACCGGGCCTGTTCGTAAAGTGATAAGCAAGCAATAATAAAATAGAATGAGCGACGCAAGAAATAATGCAAGCCATGTGTATGTATCCTATGGTTTATGCGGCTCAGTAACAGGCAACATTTCCTAGAATTTTTTTCCCCTAGTTTGCTGGTCGTGGTATGCCAAACAAATATTCAGTTTAATTCGTCTGTGCTGAAAAGTATTCTTATGTTACGATGTTTTCTATTCGTCTTTAGCGGCCTATATTGTTTCATTCTTGCAATCTTTCAAATTTATTCCACTAAAATTAAATAATTTTAACACATTTTCAATTCGCAGAAGCTAATATATTTGAAATCGTTAAAACTATCGCTTAAAAAAAAGTAAAAAAAAAAGATAAAAGTATCACTATTAACGAGTATATAGCTTATATATACTCGCTAAAACCACATGATTCTTCTCGGATGGCTATTTTAGGAGGACCAATGAATCGTTTTCGATTCATTTGCGAGCTCGTTAACGACAAAAACATTCATAAAATAATGAATAATTTTGAATTAATTACGATGCATTTTGTTTGCTGGATCGGCTCAATGCACCCTTTTTTACCGCACTCACCACCGAAAAGCCCACCCCCTTATTTAGACTGGTAGCGATGAAGAACCAAAAGTAATGACAAATTTTCACGTGGTTAAAAAAACAGTTTCAAATTCACATCTGACTTTTCTGATCATAGGGCAAGACCGCATGAAAGACGCTTGTTTTGTATTTTGCATGCACACACAAAAACGTGTGTAATGCTTGTTAATATTGCGATAATATGCTGTGTCTAAAATATATGTACATAAATATAACAGCAATTTGATCATTCTATTTGCAACCTTATTTCTGAAATCAATAATCGCATAGCCGAGTTTAAACATTAGGAGATGATTCATTTGTGATAAAAATATTCTTGCATCAAATGAACATGTACATACATGCACGTACATTAAATGAAAGTAAGATACAAGAAGTTCATATAATTGTTCAATGTTTTCCGCCGGCTTTGGTTGTCTCCAACATTCGTATCTCACTTTCACACTAATAAGCAGAAAGTCGAAAATTGGACCCTTTCTCACGTTCGATTTCTAATCCATTCTTTTATATATTTTCTTTTAACTCATGAACAGAGACCTCGGAGCTAAGATCGGACAAAATGTGATGGTGATGATGTTTGATGAGAAAACACTTATTTAGGAACACTCTGCGATATTCTTAAAAGAAAGTAGAAGTATTATTAAAAGGTTTTGAGGATCTGAGAACAAAACCTAATAAAACGAGATGAATGGTCAATCTAAGCTTAGTGTCGAATACGAACCAAGATCTTTGAATTTTAGTTATAAGACATCTGATGACATTTAGAGCAAGAGAATTGGCGGTACATCAGATACTAAGTGTGCTTACATCATTTTGCAGTTGCTTGCAATCTTGCAACCTGTCAGTTACTCTAAACATCATCAAGTCATCAGTATACAAAAGGCAAGATGAATTAATGGAGGAAGGAAGGTAATTAATAAAAAGTAGAAACAGAAGGGGGCCAAGGATGGAACCTTGCGGAACCCAAGAGATTGGATGGAATGGACATGAAGAGCAGGAATTGACAGTGACTAACAGAAGAGATCATGTACTTAGGAGAAAAACCAAGAAAGAAGAAAGTCAGAGAGGTTCCAGCTTCAAGAGCAGCAGTTCATCGTCAGCAGAATCGAAAGCTTTGGAAAACTTGGTGTATAAAGCATCTATTTGCTTTTATTGATCCAAAGCAGATGCAGTAGTATTCGTAAACGACAAAAGATTAGAAAGAGTAGACTTTTCTTTAACAAACCCATGCTGCTCTTGAGCTAGGAGGTGTTGGACTTGGGGATACAGCTTGTTATATACAATATGTCTGAGAAGTTTTTAAAGCATAGAAGAAGGGATATTGGACGATAGCAAGAAATACAAACACGATCACTCAACTTGTGTGTCAGGAAAATATTAGCAATTTTCCATTGTGCCGGAAGAACTCCAGTGACAAGGCTACAGTTAAAAATGATGGATAGTAATGTTGGCACATAAGGAAGAGGAGAGACTTCACCAAGACATTGGCAGTACCATCATACCCACAACTAGTGCCATTATCGAGGCGGAGCATTAAGGACTACAATTCCAACGGATTGGTGTGGAGTAAGGATGAAATACGAGGGAAAGAGAATGCAACGTTATACGAGGCAGGTGCTGAAGATTGGGAGCAAACGGTGGAGAAATTGTAAGCAAAAAGTTCACATACTTCCTCCGCATAAGAAGACATATTTTCATCAAGGATCTTATTATGAAGAAAGTCAGGAGAACTTTTGAGAGAGTGGATTGTGATGGGAGCATCGCGATAAGTGGACGTGAATTGTGAGATGACATCAGATAGTAATCCGTAAAATTTATGGGCAGCATTACCCATGTCTAGTCCTCGTTCCCTCCAATTCCCTCAAGAAGGAAAACCCATTGACTGAATTTATCTCAGAAGTCATAATCGGGAAGTTTGCTTTAAGCCAATTGCAATGGAGAGGGCACAAAAGTTCTTCCTCGTAGAATATTGAACGAGCAAGATTTCAGTTGAAAATGGAGGGTGATGAAGATATGGAGTTATATACGGTTAAGACGCAGAGCTAAGGAATATAGTCGAGGAAAGGAGGTTCAAAAATTGTTGCTATTCATATTGAATACAGTGTTGTGCTGGCAGAGGGAGAATAAAGATAGAAATGACAAGGTTACTAGAGATATGCTGTTTCTTGATTAAATAGACGAAAAAGAACGATCTATTCTACATTAGACAGATTGAAATCTTTACATATCAACAAAATCGCGCTTGGAAACCGACTGTTTAGGAAACTGGAGGGTTCGGCAAAAAAGCATTCATACACTGATACGATACTGGTGCAAGGAATATAAGCAGTGGCAACGATTAGGAAGTTAGAAGTTTAAGTTATCTGAGATACAATAAATTCAACAGAAGAGCAAAATGAAAAATCACTGCAAAGTTCCTATGAGCGACTTTTTCAAAGCAATCAAAATTCCTCCACCATCCAATTTACCAGTAAGCAAACGAATACGGTCTTTACAAAAGAGCACATGCAAGGGTAAAATTTCTTTGTCACGATTATCTTCCGTTAACCAAGTATCCGCGAGAAAAATAATATCATCGCGAGCTAAGATAAGAGGATAAGTTAATTTCAATGGTCTTAGACCTTAAGTTCAGAAGTCTCTTTGAAGTAGGTCTTTACGCTTAATGAAACGGTAAGTTATTGCCTCGTATTCCAAGTTAACAAGCGTAAGTTTTTTGCATAACAATAGTTTAGGAACATAACTTAATTTTGCTACGGTATACAAAAGAACAATGTCACTAGTTGCTTTATATCCGAGACTTCATCTATATGCGGAAGAGTTGCAGGAATGGTAAGCTTTGTATTAGCATTAGATGGCCCCGGCTGACATAGTGCACCCACATTAAGAGTTTGCTGTTGAGGATCGCTTAAAATAGGCACTTACTGATGTCCCAGTTGTTGAAGATTTTAATTAGCACGCAGATATTGTGTTTAGGATTGTTGGGATGACTTTTGTGCATGACTTGATGCCGGGGGCTTCTGTTGCCTCTGAGTATTTGGCATCGCAATATTTTGACGATTTTTGTTTTGTACTTCTTTTGCTCTCCGCAGAATTAGAAATCGTAATCGAAAAGACGAAGATGAGATTAAAGATATAACAGCACCCGACCCAACTGATTGTTTATTTACCTTTGAACGCGTAGGTGGATTGGAAGGGCTGGGTAAATGACTGATTAGAGGCTCAACTAACGAAGATAAGGCAAAGAAAGATACTAGCGGGAGCACCGAAATAAATCTTATCGCTCTTGTGTTGTTCTCTTGCTCTTCCACACCCTTTTCCCCTACCTCAGGAGTTTCGAAAGGATCCATTCTTGGTCTTTTATTTTTCCTTTTGTTTATTAACGATCTTCCTTCCCTCTTTAACTCACCCCATCAGCGTACGATGATCTTAAAATTTTCAGAGTGATTGAATCCGATAGTGACTGTTCCATATTGCAGAACGATTTGGATGCTTTGGCTACCTGGTGCGCAGCGAATTCCCTCACTTTGAATGTTGTGAAGTGTCATCAAATGCCTTTCACCCACAAAACATCCCCTCTGCACTTCTTCTACTCTGTCCTTGGCTCCTCTCTCAATGTTGTTGCTAGTTTCAATAACCTTGGCGTGATTTTTGAGTCCAAGTTGAAATTCGACTTGCTTATTTTACACTTCACTGCCAAGGCTTTTCTTTTTTCCGGCTTCATCATCAGATCCTCTAAACGTTTTATTAATTTTTCCACTTCTCTATATCTGTATTTTCCTTCATTCGTAGTGTTCTTGAATACTGTTGCCGAATTTGGAGTCCATATTACGGATACTTGATCGATGCGGTTGAATCCGTGCAACGCCGATACACCCGTTCGTTGTTCTATAAGTACAGTATTCCATATTGTGATTACGACTCTCCATCCTTCAAATTTCTTCCGTCGAGTCACGTAGAGTGTTCCTCGACGAGTGCCTCCTTTTAAAAGTTTTTAACGGCTGTATATTGGTTGACCCCAGCATTCACCTTTCTTTTAGAGAATCGGGCCGTCTTAATAGAACATTATTCAATTTTAATGTTACATTTGCCCGTACCAACACCTATTTCTGACATATTCTCGAAATATGTCCTAATTTAGTCAATTGTTTGTTTCTTTTTTCGGTTGACTTAGCTTTTGTTTCCTTTTTGTATTACTTTTCCATTCTGAATTTACTAATTTTCTTTGTCTTTTTTTTTAATTTTCATGTTAGTGTGTTTTATTTTTTCTTCTTGTCTAATCTATAATTGGATTTGTTCTGTGGAATTGGACAATAAATAAATAAATAATAACATGTACAGCAAAGTATGAAATCATAAGTGTTTTTGAGTTCAAAAACAGCACGGCCGCGCACTAGCTTTAAAGCTCAAGTGGCATTGGGTCATATCAGGTACAGTTAGAGCACAACCATTAAAAGTTCTATTGTAAGCGCAGGTACGCACAAGCCTCACAGAATACACACATGCTCAAAACGAGAACCTGTAAAAATGCAGCTACAAAGACGGAAATGTTAAATGCAAGATTGCGCGTTGGCACAATCACTATATTACAGCGCATAAAACGACGATATTCAAGGCAAAAAACGCGGTGACAGAGCGGCGGATTTTGAAAGAAAATCAATGTTGACTCAGAGTAAACCCCCTAAACCTGGCCAGATACGTTTTGCGAAATGTATGTGGCTAGGCGTAAGAGCGAAAACAGGATCTAAACTAACAGCGTCCACAGCAGCAACTACTACTACTCACTTACCGATGAATGGATTGTTGTCAACGAAATCGTACAGCTTCTGTGATCCGATCAAGAACGAGCCAACAATTCGACCCTTATGGAATTTCTTCTGATTGTTGGTGACACAACCGTTCGCCACTAGATCTACAACACCGTTTGCAAACATTTCCGAGTGAATGCCAAGATCCTTGTGATTGTGCAATGCATTCAGTACAGCATCGGGAATGTTGCCAATACCCATTTGCAATGTTGCACCGTCTTCGACTAGGTTTTCAGCAATCAGGCATCCGATTTTCGCTTCTGCTTCACTGATTTTGTCAGATCCGTGCTGTGGAAGTGGTGAATCAATCTCGATAGCATAGTCGAAGTGAGATTGATGTATTATCGCATCACCGAATGTTCGCGGCATTCGTTTGTTTATTTGAGCTGTAACATTTTTAGCAGTTCAATATTATACTAGTTTTCAAGGAAGCTCATACTAACCGACAATCGTTTTTGAATACGTGAGACCAGCTCGAACGCAATCCACACTCGTACCAAGCGAGCAATATCCATGGTCATCCGGTGGTGAAACATGAATCAAGGCAACGTCTGGCTTCACAATCCCTTTGTGGAATAGTTTAGGAATTTCATGCAGGAAAATTGAAATGTTGTCGCCGCGACCATCAGCTACTGCTTTTCGTACGTTGCCGCCCATGAAGAATGAGCACGATCGGAACATGTCTTTATATTCGGGTTCACAATATTTTGCTGGTCCTTCGGTGTGCATGTGGCAAACTGTAATGTCTGCAAGTTTTTTGTCGACACCATGCTCAACCATTCCATTGAGTAAGTCGATTGGAGTTGCAGCTGCCCCGGAACAGAATACGGTATCACCTACAGAAGAAAAGGAAACCGTTTTAATAAATTAACATAACGAGGACATATATTTTTATTTGTTTACACAAAATTATAAATTTCACTTTGCCCTAGCGTGTTCTCGCATGAAATTATTTGTTATGAAAATATTATTTCCAACAAGACTATCACCCTATACACTGATATAGTTATCTTCGATTCATATCTATTTCACGTGCTACAAAGTAATTATGCGATAAATTTCGCATTATTATGTTAACTACCATAATCAATGCCATGAATATAACTATGACGAGAAAATTAAATTACATACTCGAATGTTATCGCTAGACTAGTTTGTCATTGATACACAGACGTCTCAATGAAGCATTAAAGAAATATGTGTATTATTCATTGAACGTCTGTAATGCAAATTTATTCGATTTTTTATCAAAAGGATTTATATGATATACTGTGCTAAAACGTGCTAGATATCTTCAAAATGCTATATGTGTCGTATAATATTACTCAACGCGATTCAGTTTTGTTTAATGAAATCTGAAATGCAAATCTGATTAACTGATAACAAGTCTTGCGACCTACTGTAAATAATCTGTTGTGAAATCTTAGTACAACAATAAAAATGATTGAACCGAATCAGTTAAATGCACCAGCACGTGAGCTATCTTTAAAAATTTCGTTCTGTGATAGTATGTCAAGTATTTCGTTCGGAACAATATGGGCAACAAAATTATTTACATTTTACCTGTGTAAATGCAAATGAACTTTTTAGTTGGAATAAATTTTCTTCATTTCATTTTTGTTTGAAACCAGTACTGGGAAATTTTTATTTCTTTTTATGAAATAAATGTGAAAATTCTGTGCGACAACCAGTGATGGACGCTTCTGCTGTTGTCAAAAAAACTAAAACGAACAGTTTGTATAAAGAAACTGTTTTTCACAACTGTTTGAAAAATGAAAGAAGGTTCAATTAATATAAATGTTTTCCACTGCCAAACAATTTGGCGATGAAGAACAGTTTGCTGCTGCCGTTGGAACTAGGATGTTCGTTTTAGAAAAGCTGTTCGTTCGTTTGTTGCATCCAACTATTTTTTGCAAACTGTTTGCCGTTTGTGAGCCTATCACTGGTGACAATGTTGATTTTCAAATTTACCCGTCAGCATCTATTACCTTAAGTTTGCCACATTAAAATTAGTATTTTGTTGACCACCTACCCAGCTTCATTATACAGCATTTTGTCAGTAAATAAGAAGTTCGTTGGTAGAGACGGTACAAACTGGAGAACAATATTAAGTCGATCATCGTTTTTCACCAATGTTGTTCTTCGTGAACGGATTGAGGCAAATACAGAGAAAGTAATCAAGAAATGTGTTGGTATTCCTTATAATGCTGAATTTCTTCGAGCAGATGAAACGGTTGGCAAAAAAGGGGCCAAAACAAAGTCCGCTGAGGTATTTGAAACTATGATGTTCAAGGTACGAAGCTGCAATGATCGATACCTCCCATCGATACACAATAAGTTGAGACGCAAGTCACATCTCCGCAACTCTTAAACCTCTACAAACTGTTTAGTATATTTTCATGCTTTTTGTAATTTTTTGATCTGTGATGTGTGTGAACTGAGTGCAACGCTTACGTGACTAACATAATAGAATATTACAGACTTCCAAACAATCCACAGTGCGAATACGTGTTTCTGAATGGCCCTTGGTAAATTTTTAATTTGTAATATTTTTTTTAGGTAAGTACAGATTTCGCATTAAAAATGTGAATTCAAAAATAATGGTTACATATTAAGTTCAGAGTGATGATTAAAATAGCAGAAAATTCTATTCAATTATATATATGTAAAACAAAGTCGGGTTAGTTATACCATTTATAAATCAAGAACGGCTAATACATTTTGTATGAGAAAATTTTTTAAATTTGTATACAACGCCATTGAGCTAGCTGTGCAGACATGCAATTTTCAGTGTCATTTACAATTCCATGAGCCAGAAGATCTAATCTTTCACCACTTAGCCGTACAATTAAACTTCGGAATATTGCGAATCAATCCACTGCAGACGAACAAGAGATCGAACAAGAGCGCCGCGTTAGTACCCAACGGGAAAAGTAGTTCGTAAACATACTCCCCGTAAACATTCCGTATTATGCATGGAAGCATTACAAATCCGTACCCGGTTCATTTCTGGTTAACACTGGATGTCCTAGACTAGCAAGGTAGTACAAGGGAAACTTTGAACTTTCAGCTTTATAGCTTTATAAAAAGGACTTTTTGGAAAGCCCGACATTGTATTCTTGTATTTCCGCCATCTATCGAGAATGCATATTGAAGCTTGGACCAGCAGCTGATCGTACCTCTGAATGACCTGGAATGTGAAGATAATGCGTTTCGACAAGCCGTTTTGACCCGGAATGTGTAGATAATGCGTGCTGTGTAGATAATATGTGCCGTACACGTTACTATAGAGAATTTGTGCTGCTGCATGGACCGGCGGCCAAGCTTGCCCCTGCATGAGTCTTAATGAATGCTCTGAAATAATCATCTTTCCATTTTATATAACAAACATTACCCTAGTCTCTGTATGCTCGGAAGTTCTTTTCTTCTAATTTTTGCAAGTACCTATGAAGTAAATGATGATTTTTTTGAAAAACAGTTTTCAAGCGTTTCATCTGCATTGCTGAGAATATTTGCTTCATGCAAGCTGTTAGAATGCATTATAGCTATTCCCGTTGGGTAGGCAATGGCAATGAGAAATTGTCGAGCTTATCGTACAGGTCAACAACGTGATAATCTTCGTCGCGCTAGAAGAAGAGCTTTTTTATATTACGAGGTGCTGCAATGAAGGTAATCGACCCGAGTGCAATCCATCCAGCAAATAGTTTAAAAGAAAATAATGCAACAATGCTGCCCTACTAAGTATAAACGTTCTATCTAATTATTTTCATTTTTGTGTTAACACCGGATTCGCAAACTACATACTCTATTACATCATTATACAAAATATGAAAAGCCTATCTTTTGTGGAAGCATTTTAAAATCAATAATGATAGATGTGTATATGTAATTTAGTTCAATTCAATTGATAGTTTTAGTATTTTAAGAAAATATTGCCAGAATCTCAATAAAGGATAGCCAAAATATTTATGTATTTATAATTTCAGGACATATGACCAATTTACAACGAAATTAAGCAGGTAGTTGACTGACAGACAGATCAAAATAATACATCTAGTTCATATCAAACCAGTTCAGAAATGAATTGAATCGAAGATTTCTTCGACGATAATCCTTCTATATCTCCTATCGAGCATAAGTCCAATCACCCATATCTAGTTTCTAGTAAATTCACTTAACCTTTTGAGCTCCGTCAGTTTAACTTGCAAAGTAGCTTGTAACAAACGCTTAGAAGCGGAAGTCTGTAATCGCACAGATGGTTTCGCAAACTTAGTTTGTTATTGTTTTATGTAGAATTGATTATTGAAAGGTCGAAAGTGATTGACTGCAAAAGTGCATGATCATAGAAGAAATTAATACAGGAATCCGAAACAGAAAACAATGTGCATATCAACGAAACAGAAAACAATGTGCATATCAACGTCACATTTTTCACGGTTTCTTTAAATCAGAAAATTTACTTGAAATATCTTTCACAACTGGCTCTAGTTAATTAAAATAAACAATTCAAAACACCGGCTGTGCATTCAATAACAGTGCATACATACATAACTACATAAACAAGAGCATATTGAATAATTCAATAGTCGTGAATTGCAATGTAATTGCTTTTATTAGTAAATTAATCAGGTCATTTAGTCTATAGATTATACATAATGCAGTCTATGGTGCACATGCATTTCAAGAATAAAATCATGCAGCCACGCATTATGGATTTGATAGCATGGACACCAGCTTATTTTCCACACATGATATAAATATCTTAAATTCAAGATCATAAAGCTATTGGAAAACCTGTTTTGAGTGCATAACATAGATTTTTATCGATTTCCAAAGTAAACAGAGTGCATATATTTTCTGATCCCCTCAATTGATTTCGTTTTTTATGGTAATGGATTGAAAATTTTATATCGATGCCATATGAGTGTACCATGAAAGTTCCTAAAAAAATTCTATTAATGGACTAGCAAGCTCAGATGCGATGATTGACATATATTGTGTCGTAATTGTTTACGAAAACAACACTGCAAACAAAAATATATTTAGAGAATGTTTTGTTCTCCTCTTCAGTATGCCATAAACTTTCTAGTGCATAAATAATATTGCCTACCAGACACAATGCGACTAGCAGTCGTCGCATGAATATCAATCAACATATATCGCAGATTACGAACTAAGTGGACTTTTACCAATTCAAATGGACTTTGCTTTCATTTATTGGGAGTGTAACATTGATAAGGGAACTAACTATACACGCTAGGTTCAGTAGTAGCAGTAAATTTGACCGATTACCGCCAAAAGTCTGCTAATACAAGTGCCACTGCCTGTTTTTTCAATTAGGACAATTTTTCTCCAGATCGGTTGATGATTACATAATGAGATAATTCCATCTCAGGATGCCTGTCCCCAATTACTTGTGGCGTTTATGCAATGTATGACACGAAGATGTTTCTCACAGACTCAATCACAGAAAGGCTTCAATTAATTAAATCTAACTACGGATAATTTGGGAGCCACCGGGCCCCGATAATTGTATAGTTACATACCCGATTTGATGGTGCATACTGCTTCCTTAGCTGTCTTACAGATTTTTGGTTCTCGATTCAGAGGATGAGAGATTTCTTTCACATAAGTAAAATAGTTGTTCGATCTCTGGGCAATAACTGAACTAATCCCAGATGACCGTGATAAGAATTTTGATGCCAAAAGAGCCATTTTGATGTCAAAAGTACCCACGAACACAGGAATTTGTTATTAAGCCAAACAGAATTTAGTTCATGTACGAGTGAAAATATTTGTCGAAACGTAATTTGAAACGACCAAACACAATGTAAAGTTTCAAGAAAATAATTCCAGACTAGTTCCCCGACACTCCCGACAGTCTAATCAGTTCGAATCCAGGCCTACGTAAGCGACTGATGGGAGAATTTAGAATTTGTTCCGACTTTTGTGTTGATTTTGACAGAAGTGTAATCAAATGACAGTAGCCGATGACGTCTTTCAACAAATACAGTGCCTCTACAACTGTGCCGGCAATCAAGTACATTTCTGAGGTGTAGGTCTGTTCCCGTACTTGAATCTATTACAATATATTAAAATAGATCCGCAGCAAGTCGTTTTCGTACTCTTGCTGCAAGCCAAATGCAAGCCAAATTTTGCGGCAAAAAGAAGCCAGCTGCCAAATTCTGTTACTGCTGCAGTTTGCTGAAGTACGGGAACAGACCTAGTATTCGTTCAGGATATAATGACCAATAACGACATCCAATCAATTAATTTTCGAACTAAAGAATTGAGGAATTCATTGTGCTATTAAATTTATTTTTAAACTTTCTTAAATACAATATATGCATTGCTTAATTCTGGGATTTAAGCGTTTATATTAGTTCCCTAATGCGAATAACGGGCATTATGTTTAACTATATACATATATATAATGCGAATGTGCAAATTTGCTCGACAATTTGATAGCTTTTGATTAGCTTAGTAGCGAAAGGTGTCGGATACCTATTTTCGAAATGATTTGAAAAGCCAACAGAAAGTAGAAGCGAATGAAGATAGAAACATTATTGATAATCCACACAAGCAGCGTAAAATTATGCCATTAACTGGGAAACAGCAGACAGATAAACCGATAAATTTTATTAACTTAAGCAATGCGCTTTAAATGCATTAAACCTAGCTTAATTTCCCAGGCCAATGAAATAAATGTCATTAACTGGTTTACTTGTTTTAAAGCACACAACATAGATAATGGTTTGAATGCCTATGCCTTGCTGTAAAATGTTATTTCCTACGACACTCCCACTTTTCTCGGCATAAGAGCTATCGATTCTCTTTGGCTAACTAACATCTAATGAAGCTCTGATTCTGAGGCTGTTACACATATGCGCAAAAACACCTGTCTTATACTTAAAAGGTAGCCAGTTATCCAATGAGCGCTTACTACTGTCTTATTGAAGACTCAACCACATCCTAGTGTCGAAAACTCTTCTGTCTCTACATCGATTCTCCCAATAAATCTCATTGTGGCCATACTGTTATGTACCTGAATCATTTATCTACTTCATTGCCACTAGAAATTTGTTAACTGATAGAATGTTTTATTTCTGCTACTTCCTGTTGTACCTCCGCATTCAATAAAAACATTAAATGGTTGAGCTTCGTAAGTATGCACGTACTTATTTCACTTCATTATATTTATAACTATAATTATAAACTTAGGCACAAGCAGACTCTCTTTTAGTAAGGTCGACGATTACAATGAAAGTGAACGTTTTACGATTTAAGGTATCAGTTATCACAATAAATACGTTCAAGTACACAGTTAAATATGTTGTTCAATTGAGAGAATAACATCATATCATAATATATTATTATTATACCATAACATTTCTTCCCTTATCAATTTATTACAATAAATTAGTGCATGATATTGATCATTTATTTAATTACACAGTTCTAATCGAACTCACATCAATGAATTAAACAAATATCGAAATTCATTAGTTATTTATATAAGTATTTCGGGCTGCTTCCCAATTCTTCAATATCTGTGTGCTTTAGGAGCACCGCCAGTGTTTGCATTATTTCCATCATTCAATTGTCCTGATGAATCTTGATTTGGTGCATTTACGTGTATATGATTATTTTATTAGTCTCCATCATTAATTTACCATTTAGAGCAATTAAAGGTACTGTAGTAGATGCAATGTGAATCTATGGCTCGTTCTTCACGATGGGCCAAAGTCAAATCATGGAACTACTGGAACTGGACTACTCGTGAGCCTACCTCAAATATTTTAACTATTGGCTTTGTCTTCTCCCCCTTGATCTAACTGATTTTTTTCTACTTTGCGTTTTGTTAAATTTAGTGTTGATCTTATCTCTTATTTAAACATTATCTTAGTCAGAAAAATCCCTGTAGCTACATATATTGAAGTAATATATTGCTTAGACTGTCATTTTTTCGCTTTCCCTCTCATGGCATAGCTTAGAACGCCTTTTTTATCATGTCAACTCTTTCCGCCAAACCATTTGTTGCTAGATGATTTGGCGCTGCAGTCTTCTGTATTATGCCACTTTATTTTAGGAAATATTTGAAATTTATATGAAACAAATTACGGACCCAGGTCAGAAACAAATACTTTTGGTAGCCCAAACGTACAGAATATTTTCTGGCCAACCTCTACAGTATCTTAGAATGGTACAACTCTATACTTTCTAGAATGAAATAGTCTACGCCGTTAGATTGGTCTATGAAATCCGCATAGGCTAGCTCAAAAGGTTCATCGGATAGTTCTCAGTGGTGACCGTTATCCACTGGCATATTTCTAGCCAATTTGCTCTCTATAAGTTCCCTATATCGATGTCTATATTTCTCCCACCAAGAACAACTCTTTGCCAAACCCTTCATTTTGATCATTCTAAAGTGTGCTTCCCTCAGAATATTTTTTTTTTATGAAATTAGAACTAGAATGAAAATGCCTCCCACAGATGAATTGATTCTTATCAACTTCTTTATCACACATGCCGCATATTAGCAACAAGAATGAAGAAGAAGACGCAGCCATTATAGTATTTGTTGACACACAAGTAAGCAATTAAGGTAGCGCAAGCAAATATGCAAAGTAATGTAGATGTATATGCACTTAGATAAACAGCATGTAAAATATTTCTCCCATATGATTTCAGTTCGTTGCTTATTTGAATAGCGACTTTAGTTGAGTGTGTAATTTGAAAAACGTTGATCTTTCGATTCAATCGGCTTTATTAAAATGCTTTTCAGTTTTCTATTTTGTTTTGTAAAAAATAATTATATTACATTTATATCAATTAGATTGTTGACTAGATATAGTCCTAGAGCTTCTCTAAAGCATAACTACTGTCTTAAAATAATAAGTAACTTAATATTCGTAAATGACACAAAAATGGACAGCAAAATATTTTCAATAGTCTTAAAAGTAAAGAAAATTATTCTTCAACAATGACAATTGAGAAATTTGATATTAAGTAAATAATGGTATGGATTTCGCATAATTTTTGCAAGTTTTTGGTACTATTTTCGAATTAAAATTCGCATCTTGCGACTATTCTTCATTTTTTTACAGTCGCAGATATCGCATTTATATACTAGTGTCTTGATTAGCTTTAAGCTACGTATTTTTATGTGTTAGCTAGTTATATTATGTAAATATGTATTTTGTTAGTTTTATATATTAGGTAATTTTCTCTTTTATACAAATTATGCAATCTTCATTCATCATGACTATAATTTTTATACATTCATAAATAATACCGACTCAAATTTTGTGTAAGATTCGTTTCTTTTTCTAAATATTTCACGTTTTTTTTTTTTGAATATTGTGTACATTGTTTGAATGAAGTAATTCAAAATTAAATGACGGTTTTATTGCGATTCCTCTGAACTTATAAATGAGAAAGATTTGAATTTGCGAAACAATTTGCACAGTTCATATTTATAAAGTTGTTTTTCAGTGCTTTGTATCTTCTTACAGATTATGTGCGTTCATTTTTCTTAGATACTTATATTAGTTTATTTTCCACTTTACATAAGTATATGAAGTGAAAATTCACTTTCATATACGAAGTGAAAATTCACATATATGTATTTATAAAAGCATTTTGAAAATTTTGCCAACCAAAAGAACACCTCAAACAATTATATTTTCGTTTTTTTTTCTTCGTATCGTTTATTGTCGTGTATGTGGTGTGTGCGATCGTGTATGACAACAACAATCCACTCGATTTTTTTTTAAATTTTGTATAGCAACAGTTAATTTCTCTATTTCAACATTTACAGAATCTAGGAACGTTCAATGATGTTTTTCAACATAGGCTGAATATTACATTTTAATTTATTCATAGTAATAAGTACTCACTTTCTGTTACATGACTTGGTTAGACAATTTACAATCTGACATAGAATAAGATGATCGAGTTGCTGAGTTTAGTTGATTTATTCATAGTTTTTTTTTTTTAATTTTAATGGGAGATCCTGTGATCTTAAAGCAAGAAATAAGTATGCATCACAAGCTAAGAGAATAATGTAAATATTTGGGAAAAGGCGAATTACTCAAATTTTGATTACATTTATCTACGTGATCTGTTTTGTTGACCATGGCATTAACGAAAATTTGATGCTCTCTAAAGATTAATGAATTGCAACTCGAAAATTTGAAACATCTAAAAAATATGCAGGATGGATGTTGAGAAAGATAGAGAGATTGATTTTCAATATGTATGCTCTAGTGAGCAACGATTAAAATATGACATCTATCTAATGGTGACCAGTCAGTCCTCAGTACTCGAAAATAAACACCAGAATATTTATTCAAAATTCACATATTAATATGGTATTTAGGGATTTTACGGCTACTGTACACTGGAGACACATTTTCATAAAACATTTAAAGTGCTCTTCAATGATGACAATTTATCGGCCTACGTTTGTTTTTTTCGCCAACGATATAATATACGCTTACTGTTTGGCAATTGTATTCCTATGTTCAATTGGATTTCGTGAGATAATAAACGTAAATAAAGTAATAAGCACTTTTCTTTTGACTTACTAAAATTTACTAATACATTCTAAATTATCAGGTAAATTTATAAAAATAAGTTTATTGAGCATTCCGAGCTCTACATTGGTATATTTTTGTATTACATACAACTATATGTATGGTTTTCACACAGATATCTTTCTTACTGTACTCTTTAACTGCAAATTAATTAGTCTATTTCCAAATTTAGCGAATTCGACTAGCAATAGTTATATACTGATAACAAATGAACATGTTTGAGTGGTGTAGATATAACACAATACTAAATACACTCAGTCGCATAGCAATTTCAATCGCGGAAATTGATGCGTTTCATTCTTGGGAAATGAACTGTCAGCTCACCGTATTTATGGATTGTATACACGAAATACTTACATTGTATACACGAAATATTTATTCTAAAAACATATCGATTTCATTCTGATCAAATAATAAATTATATAAAATAAAAAAAATAAAGAAGCGAAAAATAAAGAAACTTAACATTTTGGCCGGAAAGTCAGCATCAGGAACTTTTCGATTAATAAAACTGATGAATCTAAAGAAAATATTCAGTTATATTAACGGGATATAGATATCAATCTTCTAAAAATCCAGCATAAACAAGAGCACTAAATTGTAGAATTTGTTGAAATCTTTTAGAAAAGCTCTCCCAGTACACTCCTCTTTTGGTCTATTGAAATTGGTAGGGACTTAATTCGTAATCAATGTATACCAGTGTGAAGCGATAAGCTCCACGGCTCACTTTATCCCTGATTTGACTCAGGTACCCGCTCAGAGTTACGTTAACTCAGAGCCTGGTGTGTTATCATGGCTGGATTTGAGCCGTGAACCATACACACTAGCAGCCAATGTTCTCTCTGGTAACCACTCGGTTACCCGAATTTCTTTGCAATCCTTTAGGGCAAATAAAAATATCGAAAAAGATAAATATCCAATATATACCCAAAAACTACGAACGTGATATGGAAGTTACGCATGTGAGCAGAGTATACAAATGAAGGAATTTTTTTCAGAAACACAGCCAATTGTCCGCGACTGAAGTTGGTACGACTAGATAGTTTCATGATAAAATACTCGAAACTCATGTTTATGAAATAATTGTTTTCAACTCAAACTGCATCAGTCAATAAATAAAAAATATAACTAATTAAAAATCCTTTCAATTTACGTGTTGCTTTCCTGATAAAACTATGTTTTTCACTGTACCTTTTCTTTTAAATATAACACCACTTTCCACTGAGAATATATCAATATGGCTGACAATTATCTTACTGATATCGTCATATTCAAACAAAGATTATGATCACGTTTATCACCCCATCCACCATTGCCTTTTCGTAGTTTCATCTTTTTGATTAGACTAGCTACGGTCAGCGTCAGACTTCGTGGGAACAGCTGACCAGAAGATTTTGCAATACGCAAGACTTGCTGAACTTTCGAAATGACTTGATTTGATTCGCAGTTTTTCTTCTTATGATGAACACCACTGCAAGATAAATAATATTAATTTTATAGTTAGCATTCACAGCCAATTCTGTTTTAATTAGTTAGTTGATTTATAATTTCACAATGTAAATCAGCAAATATATTAACATTCTTTCGCAAATCATAACACATTCATGTGAGGCAGGGGGACTATAATAATTATATTGTTGAAAGCAGTTAATTCATCATTCACAACTCGTCAGTTATTCTTCTTTAATATTCGATTTTTTCGTGCCGACGGCTAATCTCCTTTGTATTTCGACTAGCGATCAGAAAATGAAACGAACCTTCTTGTTACCTACCTTTGCGAATTTGTCAGGGTTTTGAACAAATTGCTTGGAACACAAAACAAAGTTTATAAAATTTTAATCTGTTCTACCGGCGGATTTCCAAATATATTTTCCAACAAAATATTACTATCGATTATGCATTCATCAAACTATCATCATTCACAAATTAGAATAAAATGCAATACGGTGGCTTTCTATGAGGCCAGAACTATAAAAGACTTGAAAGATAGGATTAAGATACATGAAATACTTAAAAAATGTGTTAACGTATCTAGGCCAAGAAAACAAGAAAAAATGGCCAAACTACCAAATAAATCCAAGTGGAAATTTTTCGACGGAAATGTGTTTATTGTAAGATGACAAACATAATGTGGAAAGTCCATTACAAAGTAGTGTGCGCAACAAAAGTTATTCAAGGTCAAAGATCACGAAAATCAGTTCTTCTTAAATATCTTGTTAACGGTTGATTTTACGTGAATTCACTCAGCATTAAAATCTGCAAAAAAAACTTCATACATCAAATTCATGTACGATAAGTAGTTTTCGAGATATGAGACTGAGAATTTTTTGAGCGAGGCAGTACGAAAGTTCGGCAATACAAAACTTCTTAGCCGCGAATGTGGTACTTGCCACTTACGAGGGTAGCCTCAAAAGTTTCCGACCTAACAAAGATACAAGACATTTTTTCTTTAAATTTATTTTTATTTTTCTACGTAGTCTCCCTGTAAGTTTACACACTTCTCCCAGCGTTGCTCCCATCTTTTTAACCCGTCGAAACAGTACTCGGCCATTTTCTCTGCAAAATATTTGTTCACGAAGGTGATTGCCTCCTCATTTGACGAAAATCTCTGTCCTCCGAGCGCCATTTTTAGATGAGGGAGCAAAAAGAAGTCGCTTGGGGCTAGATTTAGCGAAAAAGAAGGATGGTCAAGCAGGTTCAACCGTAATTCGTGGATTTTCGCCATGGCAACCGCTGAGGGATGAGACGGTGCATTGTCTTGGTGAAAAATGATTTTTTTTTTCTCCGCAAATGTGGCCGTTTTCGCAATTTCTGCCTTCAGCTTATAAGTAAAGATGCATAGTGTGCTCCTGTAATGGTTTTTCCTGTTTGAAGATAATCACTTTAGATAGCTCTATGAAAATCCCAAAAAAACAGTCGCCATCACCTTCCCAGCCGAACAAACAGTTTTTGCATCTTTTGGAGCCGATCCCCCCTTGACAGTCCACTGTTTCGACTGTATTTTTGTTTAGGGCGTATAATGGTGTATCCAAGTTTAATCTCCAGTAATTAATCGGCGCCAAAACTTTGATTTATTGCGCCTAAATTTCGCCAACAGAGCGTTGGAAATGTTTATTTGAACACGTTTTTGGTCTAAGGTGATCAAACGCGTGAGCTTTCTCATGTCGTAATCTTCATTCAATATGTGACAAACATGTTCTTTGGACATATTCATAGCGTCTGCTGTCTCTCTCACTTTAATTCGACGGTCGTTTAGCACCATTTGGTGAACTTTAGCGACGTTATTGTCAGCGGTTGCAGTTTTTGAACGTCTCAAACGTTCACCGTCTCCCAACCTGGTACGGCCACGTTTAACTTCAGCAACCAAAAATTTCACTTTCCCCGTACACAGAGTCCAACTCATCTTTGATTTGCGTAGGCGTATTGCCTTTCAAAAACAAATATTTGATGACAGCTCGATACTCGATTTTTTCCATTTTCACAAAAACACTCACATCGACTCACTCAAACGATTGTCACATAACAACTGAGCGTCCAAAATGACTGAAATTTTGGTGAGTACCTGTCAAAAGATGCACAACCATATTCTCTAGCTTTTATTGACGAGTGCTGCCATCTTCACATTAAGGTCGGAAACTTTCCAAACCATCCTCGTATTTCATGGTAACAAACCGGGAAAAATCCGTTTAGTCTTTGACGCAGCGATAAAAGTGAAAGGGGTTCCGCTCAATACGACATCACTTATTGGCTGCGGCCTTCTAAGCACTCCGCTTGAAATTCTTATGAAGTTTACGATCCACGCCTTTGCATTCACCGGGATCAGATAATTTTTTCACGTGGCAGCAAGTGGTACAACGTATCACGTCAGATGTATAAGCTACACATAAACAGCTGTACCCGAGACAATAAACCCTGGATGAAAGCACTTCAATTGAATGCGTCACGTTGCATATTAACGAAGTCAAACTCTGCTATTCCAGGAGACTCAAAGACGTGTTCCGGAGAAATATTTTTACTCACCAAGGACCAAAAGGATCCAAAAGGATAAACAAAGCTGTTTGCATGAGCTATGTATGGCTCGTTATAGAGGAGGGGGAAGGATTGATAATGAATTCACGATCATTTTACCTAGATCCCATCACATAGCTAAGCTAATCGTTACATACAACGAAACAAGAAAAAATGTGCTCACTAATTCTGTGAGACAGTGTTAAACGATTTTACATGCCGCGTTGACGAGCGCTAGTGAGGCAAGTTCATCCAGAATGTCAATAGAGCAAAGTATTGTTATGTCTCCGCTACCGGTTGGTCGGATTGTTGCCGACGCTGCACTTTTTCACACAGAGGAATCGATTTATTCGATCTGTTTATCGTTACCGCACACTGAAAACATGAAAAGCTATGAACAGTTCATATGATTAACCAAAAGCGCCATTCATCTCGAAATGGTCAGTGAGATGTTGACTGGTGTTCAGGAATTTTTTAGCAACAAAAGACCGGAACCGAATATGCTATAGTGACAGGGTCACAAATTTATTAGGAGCTGAGAAGGCTATCTATCAAAGAAGCCGACAAAGAAGTGATCCTCGGGACAATAGGAGAAGCCACAACAACTTCAACTCTGAAGTGGCACTTTTCATTTCATTTCATTTTATTAGATTCGTGTAATCCAGACTATACACATGCAATAGAAATTAATTATTCTTATACAGAACTCGTTTAAGTGATGCTATAGATAAATGAAAATCAAACAAATAGTAAGCTTCGTTAAAGCATCTGCTTATTGCAACCATAATTGGTCCGTTGTTGAGGGATCGACAAAAAGTTCACCCGCCTGACACCTTTGTTATTAGTGTTAAAATTAAATTGGCTTAATAAGAAGTTTGAGTCAACGGTGCCTTCCAAAATCTTCGCAGCAAATAAAATTTTGGAATTTTGACGTCGAGAGTTCAAGGTATTCATTCGTAAAAGATTTAAGCGGTCTTAATAAGGAGATAGATGTAAAGGGTCATACCACGGAAGACCGCAGAGGCAGAAACGTAAGAACCTCTTTTGAATGGACTCAAAATTTGGTCAATGTAAACTTTTTGATACGGCGCCCATACAATTTTTGCGTATTCGACAATAGGTCTGACTAAGCTGCAAAAGAGGGTCTTAGTTAGGAAAATGTCGTTGAATTCCTTCGAACGTCTTCTGACAAAACCTAAGGCGTTACTAGCTTTCACAACGATTGAGTCGATGTGATCGTCAAATGTGAAGGATTGAGTCAGCAGTACTCCTAAATCGAGTACTTTCGCTGATCTATTCAAAGGTGTACTCAAAAGTGAGTATTCATAAATTACAGGATTATTTTTGCGTGCGTGAAAGATATAATCGTACACTTGTCAGGATTAATAAGAAGATTGTTATCGGAACACCAACTGCCAAATCTGTTTAGATCATGCTGCAAATCATTGCAATCGTTAAGGTTTCCCACAACTGTGAAAATTTTAGCGTCATCGGCATAAAGCAGAACAGAAGATGACTGCAGAATGGAACCTACATCATTAATAAATAAGGCGAGCAGTATCGGGCCTAGATGACTACCTTGTGGAACGCCAGACGTGGTTTTAATTTCAGATGATAAGGCACCGCGAACGGATACTCGTTGGGTTCGATTCGTCAAGTAAGAGGCAATCCAATTTAAAAACAAGCTAGGGAATTGAAAGGAATGAAGCTTAGCTAAAAGGTTAGAGTGATCAAGCTTATCAAAGGCTTTCGTCAAGTCTGTGTAGGCACAGTCAGTTTGGAGGCCAGCTTCAATTGAGTTGGTTATTTGGTGAGAAAATTCAAGCAGGTTGATTGTGGTCGAACGACTTTTCATAAAACCGTTCTGATACGGAGCCATAATGGATTTCCAATGAAAGGCTACAATATCCGTGACTATGGCTTCAAAAAGTTTAGCGAGGAAGGATGATTTCGCAATAGGTCGATAGTTGCAACCGTCATTACGACTTCCTTTCTTGAATAATAGGAGTGACGGTGGAGTATTTCCACAAATGAGGAAAGATGCCTGCTTTTAAGGATACATTAATAATATAAGACAGCACAGGTAGTAGTGATGACACACAATATTTTAAAATTAAATTTGGTATGCCATCTGGACTAGGTGTTATATTATTGTCAAGTTTATTAACAAATGCGATAATGGTGTCCTCGTCAATTCTTAAATCCTTCATCTCCAAAGAGGAAACTGTTGAGTTCGTCAGATAGGGTGAAAAGTGCCTGGAGTTTGGCAAGTTCGTACGATAAGCTTTACGGAAAACAGAAGCAAATAAATTACAAATATCGAAGGCATCATCAATATACGAGTCGTCACATTTAAATGTGAACCCATCGTTATAAATCTTAGAATTAACAAAATTCCAAAATCTCTTAGGTTGAACTTGAAAATTAAATTTTAGCTGTTGCTTATGTCTCTGATATGCAAATGAAACTTCTTTATAATACAGATCTCTTTGGATAGAAAAAAAGTTTGATAATCAAGCGATCCTCTCTTGAGCCTTCACAAGAACGATAAATTCAAAGCCTTCCCAGAGGAAGATTTTTGGGAGTACTGTGCCCAAAATACGAAATCATGCGAATTGCAAATCAGCTGCGGAATATAGTTAGCCGTAAATTTGGCTAAATTGGACGTCGCTACTGAAGGTGCTGTGGATCCAAAACAGTCGGGAGTGTAAAGTTAAATGCCGTCATGCACACCCGATTAGAGAATTGAACCTCTTTTTCGTTTAGATGTTGCTACGCATCGAATAGTTAGTAAGTGCAAATTAAAATTCTAAACTAATGCAACGAATCTAATTCTAAACTAGAGCAACTAATAATTCAAGTCTATAAAACTCTACTACTCATTTATTTATGTATTGTTATATTTTTATTATGTTGCATTTGCACTATCTTCATTTGCAACCACTATTAATTTCGAATAAAGAATTCGAAAAATTCATAGATAACCCCAATTTTGAAAGGCATACAGATCTCTTGTAAATTTAGATCTGACAAATAAGTAAAGTATAATTTTACAACGATCTCTACGATTTTGTTTCTTAACCGCTTTAACTTTCCGTACACTAATCTTTATGGATCCATTTAAATTTTATCTGATATTTAACTATACTGGTTTTCATTGAAGGGAACAATTAAAATTAGTTCTATAAATTCAAAAAGGAAATGAACTCGGTTTCGAATAACTATCAGTGAACTTAGTTAGGATTTTACTTACCACTCTCCAATATGGAAAACTCGAGGTCCTTTCACTACCATCGCGTGCAATTTATGTTGTAAGCACTGCAGTGAAACATGTTGGAGCGACCAATCCCAATTGTAGTCGTCATATGTGCAAAAATATTCCGAGCAATGCCGGATTTCTTTCCACGTACTTCGATTAAACGCAAAACCCATATTGTGCTTACTACTAATCCAGGGCGTTACTTCAACCTGCAGCAGTTGTTCAAAAATATAACAAAGTATTAATAATAGTACATGGTTTAGTAAATTCAAATCAATGAGAAAGATCTAGAACATCTAGAAATCGCATATCGTGATCAATTAATACTGAAATTCATTATCCTTACTGTCTACACATCAAATAAGGCAACGAAAAATTCATTTATGCATTTCTACAAAGCAGATTATAAAATTAAAACATTCACATTTTCGCTAGAAATAAATAATTAATATAAAGCTTATTTAAGCGAACACAGCATTTAATATGAGCATTTGATTTAACTCTTAAGTGGGCGTTGGAAAATTAAAAAAATAATATGTATATACTATGTATTACCGCTGATCATACTCCGCGTGAAATTTCAGGACTAAACTATAATTCATTTCGTTTTAATTATTTTCATTCGATGTTAGTTTTTCAATGTTTTCTTTAATCTATCAACTAAATGTACCTGATCACTCAAAGTCAACCTGCTTGATTCACGAGCAATTTTCATTCTGAAAATGAGCTAAACAAAAACACAATATCAAATACCTTCGTTTAAAAATTATTAAATACCGTATTTAGCCACTCTTGAAAGATTTAAACGATTCTTAAATAAAAGACAATTTTCATGAATAGTTATGAAAGAAAATATGAACGATTGTTGCGCTAGGCTTGGTGGAATATATTATACTTCCATAATGAGTTTATGTTCAACGGTTTCTAATAGGTGGTTAGATTAATGATTGTGCATAGATCCGTGGTAAAGGACTTTTGAGCACTAAAGAAAATGATCATTTATTTATTTTCCTGGAACCTTTTGAGCCACCATTCAAAGAGCCAAGTATGCATATGTCCCCTTCTGATGACTAGACATTATTTTGAAAATTAACCTCCCGGAAACATCTCGAATGATTTCAAAGAAAACTCTTACTAGATTAATGTTTTTGAATCTAAAAAAACAAACTAATGCTATTCAAACGCCAGGTGTAAAAATGTTTTGAACTTGGTGTTTACTTTGAAATAAATAGAAAATAGTACGAAATCTGTTTCTTGAGATTTTTACGAAAATAAATTTGCTGGTACTCTTTATGATTGTGTATTGGTTTGTTCATGCGGCAATCTAGCATACTATTTTATGAAATTATTTTAAAAAAAACTCAAGTCCAACACAAATCAACGATAAATGAAAATACTTTTTCAGAAAGTCGAAACCATATCACTTCTAGATAAAACGGTGACAATAATCAATCATCACTAAACAAATTAAGTTCTAAGAGTAAAAGAATTAAATTAAAATAAATTCATCTACCTTTTGATATATTGAGTAAAGAGACGGTAAAACATGATAGCTCCAGCTTTGTTGTGCTGTACTCTTTTCGGTGGCCAAACTTTCAATTTTCATGCCCCCTTTTATACTACCACCACCGGAATATGCTAATGATAGTGCCTTTGCAATATGATCGTTATAATAACTTTTGTGGTTAATGTTATTATGATTACTATTTGCGGACATATAGTAGCTGATATATTTACTATCAAGTTTATTTGCATTATAATGATTATTATTTTTATTTCCTAAGCCATTAGAAGCGCTTGCAGCAGCATTTTGCCCATAATAAGCTTTCTTATTGTTCTGTACGTGATCACATAAAAAAAAAGAAAATTAACTATTATTTGAGGAGATGATGATATTCGTTAAGATCGACGAAATTAAAACAGGAAATTTTACGTGAATGTGTTTTGTTTTTTTCGTTTGATTTCCAATGAAGTACCAACAATTTTCGGTTTTACTTGCTTAAGAAAACGTATAAACGTTTAACGCATTTCTGCTTTGCAGTATAAAATAAATGGATTTTCATTTAACAACTGTGAGCTTGAATACGATTGGCAAATACAATAGAAATCATCGAAAACAACATTGATCTTCTAACAATTATGTACAACGTACAAAACAGTGAATAATATTTGAATTTTTTGTTTTCATTGTCGGTGCTTTTTTTAACATTTATCTAATGATTACGAGTTAAAAACGAATAGAAACTGATGTTTGCATGATGTAAATTAGAAATCTAAATATTCGTTGATGATGGCAATATGATTTTAATGTGAATGGTTTTGTGTTCAACGTATTCGCTATTCAAAATATTTAGTAAATTTTTCGTTACTTTCATTATTTACCAACTTAAAACAGTATTTGAAAGTACCTTGCTGTTGTAAGTGTAATAGTTAAACGTTTTCAAATATGTTCCTAACGATAGGATATTGCATTTTGGGCATAGCTCCAATGAACGTTTTTGCATCAATTCCAATAGATAAACAAAATCTTCGGCTACGTAGTGATCTTCCTCAAGAAAAAGAACTAAACCTAATTAGGAAATGCAAAAAAACAAAGCAGTGAAAATCTTTTCATTTTCGTCTTATTTACAAAGAAGTTTTGTTCGTTATGTTTTCAATGAAGTGAAATTTACCTGAATGATATCGCGTTACATCTAACTGATCAAAAACTCGGTTTGCTTTCCACCACCAATGATGTTTTGTTTGCGTAAATGGAGCTTCCCGATAATGTCCATAAAGGTCTGGATAGTTTGCATTGTTACATCCAAGTCTTAAGGCTCTAGAATTGGATAGAAAAGTATTGCGTGAGGATAGTAGATTTCGGAGTTTATATTTACCAAAAAATAAAAATGGTACAGTGAACGTTTGGTATTTTTAACGTAGTTTACTTCAGACTAGAGCTGGGGAAAGGCACATATAGCACACTGTACACTTTTACAGTGCCGCTTTCATACAAATTGAAATAATTATATGCGCATCACGCACTGTACTGAGAGTACGGCGCAGCACTGTAAAAGTGTAGTAAGAGTATATACTGCGTTATCACAAGAAGACAAAATATAGTTCATAGCTATTGTTCGCTCCCTTTTCTACGAGTCTTTGACATTAATTATACAATATGTATTAATTTTATTACTGATTATAATACTAACACTTGAAAATGAAAACAAAGAACAACTTCAATGCATCTAATGACTAGCAAAGTGAAATTAAAAAATTAAATTGCTGTAAATAGCTGTATGTACGTAATAGCTGTATGTACTGTGGCTTAAATGGCTGTAAAACGTATTGTTTTATTCCGCACCTTTTTTAACCTGTAAAAATGTTATTGTGCCTATGAAATCCTTTTTAGATCCACAAGAATTTAGTATTGCGTATTACATACTCTCACCGTTAGCATTGCTTCCAAGCGTTCATGCATGTTATTAATTAAATGTTGTGTATCGGTTTGTGGGATATTTCTCCGTATTTCTCTGATGACTTGTTCAAGCTCCTCAAAACTAGAAGATGTTGGCGAACGATCCCGAGTGAGCATTTCTCGCCTTTTAAGCATGTCCCAGATACGTTCAATAAGTTATGTCAGGGACTCTTAGATGGTATTTTCATAGAAGTGCTTCCCACGGTAATATTCAGGGGTCAGTAGTGTGCAGTCAGGTATTACCTTGCATTACGATAAATTTGCCACCAATAAATTGTACTTTTCCAATATATTAATCACCTAGTGTAGATCAACGTATAACCGCTAATTCCATGCTACAATTGTAGCAAATAGTACGGCAAAAAAATATTTCCTCGTTTCATCTCCAAACTCGTTTCCGTTAGTCTGATAATCTTTAACTGGTACTTGGCTAAGCTAAGAATATACCTTGATTCCATTGTTCATTGGGATAATTTCACACAAACTGAAGTGAAAAAGGATCCTGTTGCGGACCTTCGATTGGATAATCCTCATTTTCTTAGTCTATTTTTATCGTGCAAGTGTGAAGTTTCAACATTCACAAATACAGTTCAGGAGCTCAGCTGAAAGAAATGACCATCCTTTCTGTTTGTACATTGACTTTACCCTGGTCTTTTTGAATTCCCGACTACCCGCACTAAGCAAATA
Source organism: Nemotelus pantherinus (assembly GCA_963978885.1). Classification (NCBI taxonomy): domain Eukaryota; kingdom Metazoa; phylum Arthropoda; class Insecta; order Diptera; family Stratiomyidae; genus Nemotelus; species Nemotelus pantherinus. The sequence goes on along the minus strand of OZ022265.1, from coordinate 45,378,563 downwards.
CATTGTGGATCCATCTGCCAAATACGAAGTAGTTTTTGGCATTCGCATTACGATCGTTGGATTGATCTGCTCTGTTCACAACATAACTATGTTCACAAGATTAAAACTATGGCGAATTGACAAAAACATGCAAAATAAGTCTGAATTATTCCTCCCAGTTCAGTCACCTGAGGGGACCACGTGTTACAGATGAACTTCTTTAGTGAGCTTCTTCCCAATAGTTTCGGTATAGTGATCAGACACGACAACATTATCCAAGCGACATCTTTTAGAAAAGGTCAGACACTTATTCCACTACCCAATATATGACGTAATGTTTTCATATTACTAAAGTCAAAGTCGAGCGTCAGTTTCTTTCGGAGCAAATCCTTTTAGCATCCTAAAACATCATAATTCTGGACGGTTTTTTTTGCAAAAACATACTCTTCATCACTTTTTGACTTTGCTGCTTGTACGAAGTTGCTAACTTATGTTTGGCCATTGCTTCTGCTATAGAATGGACAATACCGAGAGTTACCGAAATATACTTCGTGCTACATAGTAGATCTTATTACGTTTCATTATCATTATGGGCGCTATAACCGGAGTCCAGTTCTGACCTCCTTCGACAATTTTTTTCATTGGTCCCGATGGCCTGTCTCCCCTGCTTTTGTTTGCCGTAAAGAGTTTTCCGAGCAGGTTCCACTCCGCTCATACGAGCTAGGTGCCGTTCTCACCGGAATCTACCGAACTTTATCTTTATATCTGCTTCTGGGAAGATAGCGTACAGCCCATGGCTGTAGCGTCTCCGCAATTACCCTTCTTCACATATGAGGCCAACAATTTTCTATTAAAACATCCTCCCGAACGTGACTACGAGGCCAGAGTACCTTTTGCTGCGCATCCAAGTTTCGGATCTATACATGATTACTGTCCAGACCATGGCCTTGTACAGCAAAGGCTTTGATGTTCGGGTGAGATTTCGAAATTTCAAAAGCCTTGGCATACTATAGAAGGCTTTCTTGGATTTGAGCAGCTGACCACGTATTTTTTCCTCCATATTGTTATCGGTTGCTACAACTGACCCAAGTTAGTTGAAGGATTACAATACTTCATGTTTATGCTCCACTACCTGATAGTTACCATCATGTATGTCTCTCTCTTTCATTTATGCGCAGCCTCAGTTTTTGTGCCGTTCGCTCGATCTGGATGAAGGGTTAGTTCAGATCTGCCAATGATGTCGATATCATCTGCATAAGCCAATATCTGCCTGCGCTTAGTGACAATAGACTCTCTCGTTGACGTGCCAGTGTCTCGGATTGCTTTCTCCAACGCCAGGTTGAAAAAGAGGCAAGCCAGACAATCCCATTGTCAGAGCCCATTGAAGAAGTTGAACCGCTCGGATAGCAATCCGTTTTTTTACTTGGCTTGTTACCTTGGTCATGGTCGACATAGGCAATCATGTAACTTTGTTTGTGATGCCGAAATCTCTCATTTTCTTACATAGTTCAACCTTGGCTATGCTTTCATACGCGGCTTTAAAGTCTACAAATAAATGGTAGTCTATCAATAGATAGTGCCATCGCCTGACTAAGAGTAAAAATCTGATCACATTGATATTAGCAAATGATGGCTTTAGGGTATGCGGCACTCCGTTCTTGGAGAAGAGAGGAAAATATTTTATAACAACACGCTTCTTCGTTGAGATTCGTTTAGCAATTTACTAAATTGTACTTTCCATCGCTCCAGAATGCCTTCAGGATCGGTGATCAGATTACCCTCGTTGCCCTTACAGTACATGCAGCGTGGTGTGTACTGTGTCATGTTTCGGACTATTTGCATCTGGTGTGGACCTCGCTCTCTAGTTCTTTCTATTTCACTCTTGTGCAACATACTTGCGTTCTGTTGCTAGTTTGCATTCATCATCAAACCAGTCGCTCCGATTTCTGCGACTACTAATGACAGTGGCGTGTTCACTTCAAATCCGTATCGAGCTTTTCGAGAGTGAGTCCTCACGCAAGACTAAAGGTGTTACTAGTATTCTCTTTGCGTAAGGCAGCAGTGTTGATTCGAAGTTGGTTCACCGATACGATGCTAATTGACAAAGCAATCCGCGCTCGGATAACCATATTAACAAGATAGTGCTCCGAGTCTAAGTCGGCACTTTGGTACGTTCGTACCGTCATTAGGCTCGAAAAAAGGCGACGATCTATCAGACCTTGGTGTATCTGATTACAAGCGGCTCCATCAGATGATACCGGGGTGGCCTTGTGAATATCTTTACGTGGGAGCCTGATACAACGACCAAGTTCTACGATGCTGCTAGTTCTATTACTCTTAGTCCGTTGTCATTAATATTCTCAAGCAAACTGTGGGTGCCTGCCAAATGACTGAAAATCGGCTCCCGACCTATTTTAGCATTAAAATCTCCAAGGATGATTTTTACGTCATTTACCTTAGACAGACATTGAGAATCCGCACGACATGTTCACAACATGCTTCTTTTTCGGCGTCAGTAAATTCTTCCGTAGGTCCGTGAATGTTTATGAGGATAATGCTATCAAATTTGATATGCTAGGTTGCATAGCTTTTCACTAATAGCATTAGAGCCAATAATGGCGGACGAGGAACCCTACCCCGGACAAATGGTGTTTTGGATAACAGCTGTAGTGTAAGCGATATTCTTGCCTTTGTAAAACACGATTCCCTGTCCATCTGACCTCTTGTACTGCTGTTATATTAGCCTTATATATAGACAGGGCATCGGCGAATTGTTGAGCTGCGCGAGCTTTGCCGAGCAATGTAACGTTCTATCAGAAAATTCTCAAACCGTTTAGCCGTTTTCGTGATCATAGTTGTGGTATCAGTCTATTTCTGACGCTTGAAGTTCGTGATGAGCGCTTTAGACATATTTTACGAGAGAGGTTATTGGTCTTTTCTTACCTTCTTCTTAGAAGGGACTAGCCTGATGATATTAGACAATCTTTCCTGAAAGAACGATTGCTGCCCGAAGCCATCACGAGGAGGTTAAGATCATCATTTCATCAGTTTTATAAACTGCATGTTATTCCCCCTATTCTAATGATGGCTAAGACTGTTGTTACGCTTCATAAATCCTTTGAATTCGTAAAAGTATTTCGAAAATAAGCAGCAACTGACACATAAGTAATTTTTAATAATCGAACTAAATGTACAATGTTATGTGTCTCAAGTCAAGGTTGACTCAAATCAGCCGTATACATTCATTCTTAGTGATGATTTCAACTGCTTATTGAAACGACATAAAAACGTTTTGTGGAAACGCTAAAGAATGTCGGCAGGTATTAGTAAAGACCTATACTACAAATGTGCTACTATACTTCATTTTTACAACCTTCATTCAACGTATCTGTTCGTCAAGTATTGGAACAAATAGATAAAAATCTGCACTCAAGATAAATTTTTTCATTTTACTACATAGATTCTTATTACTTTGCCATCAGAGCGGAGCATTGTGAAAATTGTTTACAGGCATTGAAGAGGGTAGAGTAATATCGTTAATGTCAACCAGATAGTTATTTGCGTTCAATATTCCAAGTATATTCAATTTATCGATTTCAGTCACGTTTTGTCAATAAAAGCTATGAAAAATGAAAAACCTACTGTTGAAAATTGTTTCAAAAGAGCTATATACTGTTGCATGCACGCCAAACGAGCCGTCTTTCGTTGTATCGGCGCCAGAAACGGCTAGAAACGGCGAGGAAATACTCGACATACATTCCATACATGTATTTCATACATGTATTCAAACAACGAAAACAATCGTAAATAAAACGTAGAATAACTCTCTAGAAGGTAGTTTGAGAAACTTCGAGAACCTAATACACGGACCCATTTCCCATTTCACATGGCGACGGAATTTCCCATTAGTCATTTCGAAGACGGATCCAGAACCCAAGACACAGCTCTAGAAAGTCCCAGATGTAGAATAATGATCAGATATGAGTATAAATACCGCCGCGAGAGGAGCTGGCAATCAGTTAATAGATAGCGAAGACAGCGTAAAGGCGCGATACAGCAGTTTAGTGTATCCGGGCGCGATTAATTAAAAGCGATAAAGTGCGAGTAATTATAGTGCGATAATTAAATTGGAAAAGTGTTAAATTGTAACGCGAGATTATAGTAGTGCGAATATAAAGTGTAAATAATTAATAGTGTTTATAATAAAAGTGTAATTGGTGTTTTATAATAAACTGTTTTATTTCACGAATGTGAAGAATAACGAACCCACGGAAGGTGTTTAACGATAGATCACAACAACTGGTGTCAGAAATAAGGGATTCTGTCGTGTTCGTGATTAAAAAGTGACTTTTAGTGAAATACTGGACAGTGAATTTGTACGAACAGTGAAAATTAATAAGTGCGCGGACTAAATAAAAAGTTAAAAGTTTCGGACAGTGAGCATTGTAAATTGTGCGGACTAATTAAAATTGTGAAAAGTTGTGTGGACTTTGTGATAGTTGTGAGAAGTCGTGCAATTAAAGAACAATGCCGAAATTAGTGAACGAGCTGACATTGGCAGAGTTAAAGGTGGAGTGCCGGAAACGTGAACTTTCAACGTCTGGGAACAAGACGGCGCTACTGTCACGGCTCAGGGAGGCTTTGAGCACCGAAGGTAACGATCCGGAAACATTTGAATTCCCGGACGAAGAAATCAGCCAGGAGTTTGTTCAAGAGGAACAAAGCAGCGAAGAGAAAAATCCTATGATGGATTTGCTGCTAAAAATGGCATCCGACATGAAGCAACAATCCTTGGACATCGGTCAAAAACTCGAACAGCAGGCTGAAGAGAGTAATCAACAAACCACGAACCTGGACCAGAAACTTGACCAGCAAGCCCAGAAGCTCGACCAGCAAGCCGTCGACATTAAGGAACAGTTAGAAGAACATGCGAGGAAGAGTGAGGAGCAGCTGGTAGAAATCAGACAACAGTTCCAACAGCAAGTTTCAGAATTAGAGAGCCGAGTAACCAAAGTGGAACAACAGTTCGACAAAAAGTTGGTTGGCATTGAAGAAGGAATGGATTTGCTGAAATTGGATCTGCAACGCGTGAGAGCGGAAGGAATTGTGCGAGCTGAATCAAGAGCCGACAAAGTGCTGAAAGCACCAACTTTTGATGGGCAGACCTCTTGGACCATCTACAAGAAGCAGTTTGAAGCAGTTGCAGAGTTTAACAACTGGAGCGATCGAGAAAGAGCGATACAACTGATGGTGTCATTGAGAGGAGCCGCAGCGGAAGTTCTTCTGACAATTCCAGAGGACAATAGCTTCAGTTATTCAAGCATGACGAGTGCATTGCATATGCGGTATGGCGAAGACCACTTAAAGGAAGTTCATCGATCACAGCTGAGAACACGGATACAGAAGCCAGGGGAGACGTTGCAGGAGTTGGCTCAGGACGTTGAGCGATTAACACTTCTGTCCTATCCTAGGTCGGATCCAGAGCACCGGGATGAAACAGCGAAGGACGCTTTCATCCAGGCAGTGCGTGATGAAGAGCTTCAAATAGCACTTCGTTTGGCTGGAAAACGGACGCTGAAGGAGTCTTTGGCCCACGCTCTCATTTACGAATCGGCGAAGCTGGCATCGCGGAGAAGTGTTAGAGTCGGTGAAGTACGCGAGGAATGCATGTGCAGGAAAGCCAATATCGCCAGGGAATCAAGGAGAGGTGGAGCCCCTCAGTGTTGGAATTGCGGGAAAAAGGGTCACTTAAGGCGTGACTGTCGTAGAAACTGGAAATCGACATATTGTCCGGAATGTGTGCCTAGCAGAGTTCCTCGATGCTGGAACTGCGGAAAGAGCGGACATCTGAGTCGTGACTGCTACAGGAAGTACCCAACTAGGTACTGTGAAGGATGCTCAGCAAGAATCAAGCAAAGCAATGAATCTGAACGGTCAAACAAAGCGACTTGCTCTTGGAGAACGGCTGGGAAACCAGTAGAAAACAAGTTTGAAGTTCAGCGGTTGGACAGCAACACTGGTAAACCTGAAACAATCACCGTTGCCAGGTTGCATGTTCGCGGAAATAACTTGAGCTTGCAGGGGAAAGTCAGTAACGAAGCTTGTAAAGTCATCATCGACACTGGAGCTGCAAGATCGATCCTGAGAGCGGATATGGCTAAGTCCTGGAAGCTTAATAACGCTGAAAAATACGTGCTTCAGACGGTAACGGGTGATTCCACGCGAGTTCTTGGTGAAATCGTTCTGCCGATACAACTTGGAAATATGGTGTTCGAGCATCAGTTCCTGGTAGCGGAGATAACGGACGAGTGTATACTTGGAATGGACTTCCTGGGCTCTCATGGTTTCAGCCTGGATTTGGGAGAGCCGAAAATCAAGTGGAGGAGCAACGAAGTATCATTAGCTCGTCGACCAGGATGGAAACAACGACAAGAAGATCACATATGCGTAGCTGCGAGACGAGTAGGCGTTTTGGCGGAAACAGTAGAAAAACCGTTAGAGGCATCGCGGAGCGACATAAAGTGCAGTGAAACAAGGAAAGAATTTGCATCCGGATCTGAGCGGAAATGTGTAATGGGCAATATTTCTCGAAGACTGCATATTGGACCGAAATCTGGGATATCGCTGGAGGACCGTATAACGGCAGCGAGGTGTGTTTTGAAGCGATGGCAGCGCCAACGGCCGGACTCTATTCGTCAAGCAGTGAAGAAAGCGGAAACGAAGCTGTACAATTTGAGCGCGAGTTTAATTGGATTTCCCAAAAACATTTTGGTCTGGAACGTACAACCGGAATGGGAAGGATCGTACAACGAACGGCGTGACAAGGGTGTCTGGCGGATACATCGAAAGCACCGATCGAGAATGAAGGCTATACATCAGGCTTACACAAATGTTGACGACGAATCTGTTCGGGACGAACAGGTCTAAGGAGGGGGTAGTGTTGCATGCACGCCAAACGAGCCGTCTTTCGTTGTATCGGCGCCAGAAACGGCTAGAAACGGCGAGGAAATACTCGACATACATTCCATACATGTATTTCATACATGTATTCAAACAACGAAAACAATCGTAAATAAAACGTAGAATAACTCTCTAGAAGGTAGTTTGAGAAACTTCGAGAACCTAATACACGGACCCATTTCCCATTTCACATGGCGACGGAATTTCCCATTAGTCATTTCGAAGACGGATCCAGAACCCAAGACACAGCTCTAGAAAGTCCCAGATGTAGAATAATGATCAGATATGAGTATAAATACCGCCGCGAGAGGAGCTGGCAATCAGTTAATAGATAGCGAAGACAGCGTAAAGGCGCGATACAGCAGTTTAGTGTATCCGGGCGCGATTAATTAAAAGCGATAAAGTGCGAGTAATTATAGTGCGATAATTAAATTGGAAAAGTGTTAAATTGTAACGCGAGATTATAGTAGTGCGAATATAAAGTGTAAATAATTAATAGTGTTTATAATAAAAGTGTAATTGGTGTTTTATAATAAACTGTTTTATTTCACGAATGTGAAGAATAACGAACCCACGGAAGGTGTTTAACGATAGATCACAACAATACTATTTTGGCTTAACAGAATATTTACAGAAATTAATTGATTTGATAAATTTCCGAAATTCCAGGAATATTCTTCTTTTTCAAATATTAAATAAATAATTTAAATAATAGCTATGCGACAAGCACGGTTTTGGAACATAAACTGCTGTTATTCGAACGCAAAAAACAAAATTCCAATCCAAATTTTTATCCGCTACACATTTCAAGTATCAAGTATGATCTGCTTTGAAGAGGTCATACATTCCAAGTCAACCACCAGGTGTTCCATATTTTCAGTTACATATCAGTTATTAATTGCAACCAATAAAGAAAAACCAATAAAGAAGAAAAAAATTCTATATCTCCCTAAATAGACAAAAAAGTTTTCAGTTTTCAATTCCCTTCGTTTTTCTTTATTAGCTTACTCTGCTGTGAGTTTTGCAATACAACAAGTAACATGAAGTTATCCACAGTTATATGTAAATTTAAATATGCATTATAAATCATATGGTTCGATAAGCATAAGTTGATCTCATTTGATAATTTAATAGTTCGTAAATAAAAATAAAAGGATTCGGTGAAAAGATTAAATTTCATCGCATATATATAACTAAATTTGGACAGAATTATTTAGTCATTGCTAATTCTGTTAAAAATTGCTTGTGGTTCATCGAAATCTATTATCATGAATAACAGCCGAAACGTCGCGTAAATGTTAATTCATAGCAAAAGTACAGGGTTTTTTTTAAAAAAAAAAAAAAAACAATTTTATGTTTAAATAAAACAAATAGTTTATATATTTGAATTCTGTGAGGCTCATAACTTGGCCATACCGAACGAAGTCGCTTTGTACGCGAGTGACTGATTAATAAATGATCGATTTGTGTTGCACGACGATAACGCAAGAGGAAGATAGTAAATCAATACTTTTCGAACATTGAACAGGCGGTTCCCTCATGTCCTCCTCAGAGTTTTGATTTTAACTTTAGTGAAAATGTATAAAACTTGATTAGGTCGGGAGTTCAACAACTCACTCAATTCCAACATAGATCTTGCACAATTTGGAAGAATCCAGGCCAAGAAGACTTTAAGCATTAATTGATGCAACAGGAGAATACTTTTGCTACTAGATAACTGATCGCAATAAATAATTGAAAAATAAGAAGTAACCATTTCTGTTACATATCAAGTCACCTTGTTGCACTATCGAGGTGTCTCCAACGCGCACACATAATTTTGCCCAGCGTGAACGATTCACAAATAATTGTGTCAAAGTTTGTTGCATGAAAGTATGCGATGAAATACGACTTTATTGCAAATTTCTCATATTTTAGTTTTATTAAATTATAGACTAATACCAAATTAGCGGTTTATTATTGATTGCAATGTGATTACTGAGTAACGATCTATATAATGAATCGCAAATAAATTTTCACATGTCAGAATAATAAAATAAGAAATCGTTATCACATACATATTTTATCCACTTACTGTTCTTTCTTTATATCCCTCGGACAATCACCAGGATCGACACCAGGATACTCATTTGGATGCGTTTGTATCGAGTATGGATAGAATATCTGTAAAACTTTACAGAAATCTATAGACTGTACTAGGTCGTTGATATCTTCATCGTAAAAATCGTGTGAAAACACAAGAAGACTCTTGGCAATATCTTTTGCTTGTGCCAAACTTACTATCAAATGTCGTAGGTATGTTATTCTGGTGTGTACCTAAAAAAAAATTACAAATAATATATTATATCACTATCCGATATTAAGTCATAGAATCGAAAACTTTACCTGTATAACAATTATCACAGAATCATTTTGCAATGGACCAAATGTTTCCTCATTCAGGATCATTTGATTATAATTATATCGTGCAATCATTCGACGAATTTCCGATTTATTCGGTGGATGATACACTTCTGTATATCCGCCATTTTGTGTAGTATTGTGCACTAGAATTGGTTACAAATTGTTAACGTGTTTCATGTATAAAAAAATTGTTTGTGACAATTTACCGAATGTTATATTTCTAGTTTTTGGTTGTAAAAATTTGTGAAATACAGACGGCACCATGGAAAGAATTGCTGCCGTTGAATCGTTTGTGGCATCTCCCACTGTTTCCCGACCATCAGCTGGAACAGACAGGTTATTCAGTTAGATTTTTTGGCAAACAGTTTACTCAAAGTTATATTAAACTTACAGTAATTGAAAACATGGAGTTGCAGTACAATAAAAAGGACTAGAAATAATATAAGTATTGACCGAATGCAATACGTATTACGACGCCGTGACATTGCCCCAGTGTTGGGCAATGGCAAAGGTATTCGTCTTCCTGAAAATGAAACAAAATATAAATTTAATATCCGACCAATATTTTTTTTAGATAACTACAGATACTTTTTAAGCATATTCTTTCCACTAAGCGAAACCATAAATATTGATGTCATTACCGATTTTATAGGAAATTCTAAATTATTAGCTCCGAGCAAATTTATTCGCAACGTACAATATTTTACTCAACATCGTTTGCAACGACAATCACTAGCAGCGCTTTACACACTTATAGTTGACTCCAATCGAGATAGTTACTTTTTGAAACGTGATAATTAGATACGTAAACACGAGACGTTTCGAATACAATTAGTATATATCTACATACGTCTAAAATAGCTTCGGTTTATTTTTCGTGTCAACTATTTCTTGAATCTCATGTCAAAGTATGTTGCAATTTGTCTAATATTTTCTATGAATTAGTCAATTTATTGCCGTAAATATAACTACGAAAATTCTTTAATTTATGGATCTATCGTATATCCGTATGTTCATTAACTCAAAATGTCTGTAATAATACCTATACGAACACAGAAATTACATTTCTAGAATTCACGTGCATAAAATATTTTTAAAACCAGCACTTGAGGTTCTTATAAGGATTATCCTTGTGCAAAAATCTGACTTCGTATGTATCGATGCATTCATCTACAGCATTTACGGGTGTCTCATTCCTATCATTGAGCTGATTCACCGAAAATCTGCACTTACTTACCTCTCATTTTATCCACAAATGAAGGATTATCGTAATATCATTACTCATTTTGTCATTGTGCACCGTCTCGTTTCCGGACAAAGTTAGCATTTAAAATTCAGGACCCTGAAAAATGAATGAAGCGAGAAAGAAAATGATCAGATTTTGCTTATCAATTCAGTTTTATCACAGTGAAGGACTTATTTAATATTTGATGATTATTTAATGTAATGATGGTAGTTGTATTGAGTCGGTTTATAATTAAATTATACTTAGGGCAGCACATATATTTATTACTTTACTGCTAATTTTATACGTTTATTTTATGTGTTTGAAGGTGAAGGCACAGTTTTTCTATTGTGCGTCGTGAACATCGATTATAACTATTTTTACAATAATTTATATACAGTGGCTCACAGCTTATTTGATACAGTGACTATTTAAAAATGCAAATCACTGTAACTTTGAAATTAAGAACCCTATCCAAAAAATTTAAACGTATTTGACTAGATGCATGTTCAGCGAATACAATGCAAACAAAAAAATTCCAGCAATATTCTTCGGCGTCCAGTAAAAGAGAAATACCACTGGCGCAGAAAAATTGCAGCTCACAGCTTATTTGATACAGACACTTCAATGCGAATAAACTTCTATTTGTCGCACCGTTAATCTGTCTTGTTTTTGTTTCTTGAATTTTTGATTGTGTTAGGCATTGGCTTAGGTAATTTTTAGCAAGATCTTGTAAGCTGAAGTGCCAAAATGAGCCAAAATTGTAAAATGGGTCATGGCACCACAATTGAACAGCGCGAGTTGGTATTAAACCACTTTAAAAAAGGACAAAGTGTTCGAAAAATTGCTGAAAGTGTGAGTTTGAGTGTTTCTACAGTGCAGCACATAATTGAGCGCTTCCTACACGAAAATCGGGTAGAAAATAAGAGGAGAAATGCGCCAAACAATATTTTCACCGTATCCGACGAACGATACATTGTAAGGAAAGTGAAAGCAAACACAAAGATTTCCGCTCCAAAATTGGTTACTGAGGTTCATCGTGAATTAAGGAAGTCATGTAGTGCTGAATCCGTCCGACGAGTGCTTCGCGACCATGATTTCAGGGTCCGAAGCTCGTAGGAAGCCTTTCATTTCCAAAAAAAAATACAATAAGCCGATTTGCCTTTGCCAAAGAGCATGTGGGAAAGCCATCCGCGTTCTGGAATACGGTTATTTTTGCGGACGAGTCCAAGTTTAACATTTTTGGCTCCGACAGAATGTTATATGTCTGGCGCAAGGCAAACACTGAGCTAAACAAGGAGAACCTCAAAGCTACTGTGAAGCATGGTGGTGGTAATGTGATAGTTTGGGCCTGCATGACCGCAGCCGGAGTCGGAAATTTAAAGTTTATTGAGGAAACAATGAACCAAACAAAGTACCTTGATGTACCCAAAAACAATTTGCTGCAAAGTGCTAAAAAACTGGGTGTTCGCGACCAATTTCGGTTGTACCAAGACAACGATCCAAACCACAAGTCGGGAATCGTGCAGTCCTGGCCAATTTGGGATTGCCCTCATTTGATGTCTCCGCCGGCACAGTCACCAGATATGAACGTCATTGAGAATCTGTGGACTTTGTTGGATAACAACATTAGAAAACACAAGATTTCTAATAAACAAGACCTGATGAAAGCACTGCTAGAGGTATGGCAAAAAATTACTCCTGACATCACAAAAAAACTCGTTGATTCAATGCCGAATAGGCTCCAGGCTCTGCTTAAGTCTAAAGGCTATCATACAAAGTATTGAAATCAACTGGAAACCTCATAATTCACAACAATTTTAATGTTTAATCAAACTGTATCAAATAAGCTGTGACATGAAATTTGTTATTACTTTTAGTTTTTTTGTTTTTTAAGATGTAAAACAGCAACTTTGTAACAAATATAAACTTGTTTAATAAACAACAAGCAATTGCCTTCAAAATGGTGTTCAAATTTTTTTGATATTGTTATTATGTTTTGAGTTATTGCAACTTAATTTTTTAAAGAAGCACTGTAACAAATAAGCTGTGAGCCACTGTATATATATATATATATATATATATATATATATATATATATATATATATATATATATATATCCCAAATTTCTCCAATATTTGCAAACTGCTCGGTTGTTTTTTTTTACGACGAGTGCTTTTGATTAAATACCTCAAATTAAAAATGAAATCACATAAATAAAATTAAAGACTTGTGTTAGAAATTTTCATTCTAGATAAATATTCATAAATATTCACATATTAATATACCATAAATATTCAGTATTATAATGATTTACGACGACGACGCCATGATCTAGCTTATCGAAAGCCTTTTTCACAAGTTCTAAAAAGTTACTGGTGGTAGATTCACCTTTAATGCCTTAGAGTGGAAAGATAACACCTCGGCAACTATTGCTTCCAAAGGTTTGGCGACACATGGTAATTTGTCTATATTTGTGCACGACTTCTTCCCTGTCTTTTTTATGAATCGAAATTAGAGGGGAATATTTCCTCAAGTTCGGAAAAATGCCAGAGGAAATGGATAGATTAAAAAGTTGGGCTAACAGTAGTGGGATAAAAACGGTGAAACGGTTAAGCACTATGGTCGGTAATTCAACAGGACTAAGATGAAAACTACTGTCAAGATGAGATATATACCTTAGGATGGTGGCAATATCGATGTATATGTAGGTCTATCACTTCCAACGTCGTTTTAGGGGAGTTCATCAAGTAATTCAAATTTGTCATGTCAAACTCGCTGAAAAGTATTCTTACCTCAGATTGGTTTAAAAAAAGGCGCCAATAAAGAAACTAGTTCACATCGGTTTTTGCACGAAGGATGATAGTGTTCATTATCGTCAGAGAGTCGCTATTCAACAAGCGGTAAATTGAAATCACTTATAGTATTGAGATGATTGATGGGCTCCATTTGACGGCATATATTGGATGAGGTTATACGTGAAATCATATGCGGGATTAGGTGCAGATGATGGGATGTATAGTATTGTCAGAAAAATTCTCCTTTGATGAAAGTTTTGTACAATACAGACGCTGTCAACGTCTCAAGTGTCAGATGTTTCTAGTCGAGATGCTGACCGTTTTTTTTTGTATAGCGAGTAGAACAGCATCGCTGGCAGGAGTATCGGGGCAATCATGATGGCGTTCACGGCGAAAAACAGAAAAGTTACTGTTGAAGAGCTCTGCATCATTGATGTTTAAGCACAGCAAGCTTTCAATTAATCCAATTATGTCGTAATCGGATACTGACTATTATATTAATTTTAAAAAGCATTGTCGCAACTAGTCAGAGAACTGAACCGAAATTCTATTGACATTATTTTTATTTTATCCCACCACTAGGATACGCTTTCTCCATTATAAGTTAACCTTAAGGCAACGTAGCACCTCCAAATTTTTAAAAAATCGATTTTTGTTTTTTGATTAAATATGTTAGAATGAAGGTTTTAAAACATGATTTTAATAATATAAAATTGAAATTCTAAAACAAAAAAATTTTATGAGTATATATAGCGAAGCGCCCCAAGATCATTGATTCTATGATTTTCGTTCACTTCGCTATATCGCTACATCGAATTAAGCCAAAGTGTAGACAAAGATAAATGAGTCATCTCCTTTAAAAGAAGCAAAAAATAAGCTAGCCTTGGCAAAAAATAAAAAAATAGCTGTTGAAGATGTTTCTAAAAAAAGTGTAGAATCTCCAAAAAAGGTCCGAAAAAAGTTCACCTGACACTAAAATTAATGAAAAATTTAGCCACGTATTATGGCCTAACTATACGACGAAATCCTGATTCAGTTGAAAATATGCGCAAGGAAATTTGGGCAGCATATTACCACAAAATTTCAACTGATGAGAACCCTCAACACTGTTATTGTCCTGTTGGAGAAACGGCTTGGTGTAACTGGCGCAACGCGGAGGCAGCGGGTGATAATGCATTAAACAATTTCAAGCATCCTCCACTTTTAGAGAGAAAAGAAATTTTAAAGCCTATTTATGATAACTTATCATCAGAAGATTTATTAAAGCGTTGCTTGGGCAATTTTGCGCAGAATAATAACGAAAGCTATAATTCTTGTGTTTGGAATTTGGCCCCCAAACATACTTTTTGTGGGAAAAACGTACTAAATATGGCTGCAAATATTTCTGTATGTACATTTAATGAAGGATTTATGGCTTTCTTGAAAATAATGCAAGTCATGGGAATTACAATTGGCCAATGTGCGCTGGAACATGCAGAGCATAGAGATGCTGCAAGAATTAACCAGGCGGAAAAACACTCAACTGAGGCATCTAAAGAGGCCAGAACTGCTCGAAGGGAGCAAAAATCTTTAGAAGAGGAGGAGTATGAGCAAGAAGAAGGTGTATTGTATGGTCCAAGCATCGCAGATTAATTTTCGATAAGATTTATTGCAAAAAATATTGAATTTTAACTTTAAACGCGATTTTCTCGAAACAACGTTTTTCAAGTTGGCGTGCATGATTCAGAAAAACAATATGATCCAATCGTTTTGAAATTTTAACACGTTAATCTGCACATGTTGATGCTCAGAATGAACTACGGATGAAAAAATCGGCATTAAACTTTTTTAGTTATAGCCGATTTTTGGGGGAAAAAAAACCTCGATTTTCGAAAAAAACGCCGCCATTTTGTTATTTTTCAACCAAATTTTTTTTTTAGTTCATTCCAAGGCCGCTTTGATGCTGGTCAAAACCCCGTTTTTGTTTTTTTTTCAGACTTTCCTGAGGGCAGTTATCATGCACGCCCGGTTTTTTTGGTGTATTTTCCAAAAAATTGTAACAGGCGACCACAAAACATTTTTAACAATTTTGTTTATGTAGTCTAAGTCATATAAAGTATGTGTCAAAAGTTTCATTAAGATATGTCTTTTTATTCAATTAAAAACAAGCCTTTGAAAATAACATTTTTTTTTTCAATTTGAAGGTGCTATGTCGCCTTAATGCAAACAAAATTTCTTGGGTTCCTTCTCTTCCCTACAGGTGTTAAATCTGTAGCTAGGAGGGTCACCAAGTAGCGATAATCAAGGAATGAGACCTCATCTGATACAGTTATTGATCTGACTACACAAGATGAGCATATTTATATATCAAAATCAACCTAGAGAGATAGGAGAATTCACAGTGTTTAAAATCATTAGCCCCGTAAAAGTTATAAAATCAAAGAAACTTTCTCCTCCGTTGTTACATTTGTTACTGCCCCAACTGGTATGATGGGAATCAGCATCACAGCCCATTAGAAGTTCCAGTCTTTCTGATTCAGCGTACTGAACGAGGCCGTTCTGCTCCAATGTAAAATGGAGATAAAGCGACAATCGCGTGTTTCAGCTTGCCATTGGGTTGGTACAGCACGACGACCGCTGACAGTTCCCGACTTGAAAATTGTCTGAGTGTGGAGGCATCAAGCGGATTGAAAACCAGAACAGAAGTTCTCGGTCTATTTGAATTTTCATAATAGAAGTTTTTTGCCTCTTGCTTGAACTGAGTCCGTAAATCATGCTATCACAAACCCACGGCTCATGTACAAGCGCAATGTAGGCGGAAGCTTACAGTTTTGCCAATTTTTCGCTCAAAAGAAAGGCTTGGCATGCTGCAAAGTCTTGGCATGCTGCAACTTGATCTGAACCAATATTATACCTTCAGTCATAGGAGTATTCAGGAATGATGTCTGCGGACCTGAAGGACCTCAGTGAATGAAACTCTATAGGAGAGATGTTCCACTGGATCTTTGGGTTTTCCTCTGGAGACATATCTATGGGCAAAAGAAGGTAAAATAATCTCACAACAACTCTTGTCAGGTCTAAGGGTTTAGGAGTTGAGGCTGGGAGAAAGGCCCACACACTAGAAGACAATGCTCTGCCCACTACAATATACGAGCTAGTAGAAAAAAATAGTTATCATTGATAAATATTGTGAGAGGAAATATCTAAAGAGCCGACCCAGATCAGATTCACTAAAACTTTGAATCACCAAAAACAAACATGGAATATGTATTTGTATGATAGTTAACAGAAACCCAAAAATTACAGCTTTCAAAATTGCAACACAAATAGCTGAAAAAAATTAAATAGAGATTTCCACGGAAACTGGTAGAAATGTGTTCCACTGAGGCAGTTACAAGAGTCGAATAGCAAGACAAAAATATTACATAAACGAAAAAATGGGAAGGATCGGTTGAAACTCGTCAAAACGATGCATAACAAAGGAACAATTTGGTGAGATTATCACAAATTGAAATTTGACTAAGTGGTTCCTGGCATAATCCTGACAATAAAGTGTATTGTATTTACGGTGAAAGTTAGTTAAAATTTATCAATGGCATTTATAGTGTGGTAGAAGCCAAATACCGAACTTGATATAACAAATTATGTCGGACTATGAAGCACGATGTTAGGTCTATTTAGCATGGGCTTGTACGGATGTTCAACACAGATGATTTTATTTTCGTTCATTACAATGACCCGAAACATATGATAACATATGAAAACAAGATTTGGCTTCTTTACAATGCTTCAAAACGTCTTAATACTTCTATACATGCTGATTACATCGAACATTTACGGGATGTCCTTGAAAGAAAATTAGATCCGTTTGAATAACTACTCGTAACTTAAAATATGAGTTCATAAAGGTTTGTTTTTCAATCACCGATGATGTTACACGAAATTCAGTTGCATTGATACCCAGACAATTAGATGCAATTATACCAGTGACGGCTCGTCAAGAGCGGCCCGGCCGTACCAAAATAATTGACACCCGAAAATAATAGAGATAAATAATTAATATTAAATAGTTAACTACTACACATTGATTTCTCTCGCCCATATCTACCTCAGAACAATCTTCAATTTGTCATCAGCTGCGTGTACAAGCCCGGATTAAAATAGGAACTAGATCAAAATAGTAGTGTCTAAACGGGTAAACAAACCGTTGCTATTCGTCTGCTTTGATTTCAATCTGGTTTCGACTCCGATTTGTGTACGCACAATGAACAATGTATCCAGCAAATACATGTTTCATACGATGGCCAGTCAACAGTCCTCTAAATCTACATTGCACCAATGCCTCCTAGAAGTACGGGCCGTAATGCAGAATGATGACGTCACAGCAATAGGACAAAATGTCGCGAAAAACACACGTAGTCTTATGGGACGTCCGCGGGAAAATGTTAATTGTACGGGTTGTGTTAAAGTGAGTGAAATGAAAACAAAGTGGTATATGCGGAACAGTGCTAGTGAACAGCTAAAACACAAATTAATGCGGTGCGTGCGGCATAATTGGAAAAATTCGGAAAATGTGAGGTTCCGTGTCGATTTACTATCGCGATACAATAGGTCGATACAAAATGAAAGTTATGACTAAATATTATTAGCACAACGCGTCCACGCACAAAAAACTAACGTTTTAATCATATTTTAGCTTAAAAACCGCAAGTAAAATCTGCGTGTGTGTCGGCACTGCCTCGTGGAAATGTCAAAATTGCCTATAGCCATGACGTCACAGTGACAACGATTACGTAGCCTGACGGCCCGTACTTCTAGGAGGCATTGCATCATCCATCCAATGCCTTCTAGAAGTACGGGCCGTCAGGCTACGTAATCGTTCTCGCCGTGACGTCATGAGTTTAGGAAATTTGACATTTCCACGAGGCAGTGCCGATGTACACGGAGATTTCACTTGCGGTTTTTTGGTTAAAATATGAATAAACCGTTAGTTTTTTGTGCGTGGACGCGTTATAATAATAATATTTAGTCATAACGTACACTTTGTACCAATTAATTGTATCGCGACAGTAAATCGACACGAACCATCACATAACCTAACACCAACCGATAAACATTTCGTAGCGAATTTTCCACATTATACCGCACGCACCGCATTAATTTGTGTTTTAGCTGTTCACTAGCACTGTTCTGCATAAACCACTTTAGTTTTCATTTCACTCACTTTAACACAACCCGTACAATTAACATTTTCCCGCGGACGTCCCATAAGATTACATGTGTTTTTCGCGATATTTGTCCCGATGCTCTGACGTCATCATTCTGCATTACGGCCCGTACCTCTAGGAGGCATTGATCCATCCAACGAAACGGCCGGCGGCCGTATCATATCCAGCAAGTACAAGCGAGAATCGAAGACACGGCCGATATTGCGGCCCATAGTAAACTGGCCGAGTCTGGCTACATTCTAAGCAACTGAAAGCTTCTCAGGCAGCCTCCATTTTATGCTTCATTTCAATACTAGCTATTTAGTTAGGTGTTTTGTATCAAATTTCGCACTGATCATAAAGACCGCGTAAATCAAAAATGGCAAAAATTGCCAGCGGCCAGCCGCCGCCAACTGCCGGAGCTCTGCTTAAAAGCAGCAGGCATCGTACATGTTTCGTTATGTTACGCCAAAGTCAATGTTAGGGTGCTTTATGTTTCTGAAAAGATTGAGTTTCTGTAGCATAACATTGTATGAATAGAAAAAGGTCAAATGCAAGTTTCCTTACTAAAGAATGCCTAGTGTTTGGTAGGGTAATAAGACAATGGTAGTCTATATTGGTAAAATAGAAAAAAATGCTTTGTGAATTGGTTTTATGCTTTGATTGGGCTTTTCCACACTTGTATTTTTGCTGGACTCCTCAAACCGGTTTGACAACAATCACCATTTCCACACTTGGTGTGCATCGGCAACGGAAGCGTTCATATACCGATTATGCATTTGAATGTGTGCGTGTTGTTGTTTCTCATTTCGACTTGAGTGTTTCATGAAAAATTCCGGACCCGGCAACTATGTTTCTAGTTGTGTTACTGAGTTGCAGCTCGATCAGTCAGTTTCAAACGTGATGCAAATTTCTCTCCAAGTGCATCACTTTTTGTACAAAAAGTAGAGAATTCCCCTTGATTCTTCCGTCTCTTGCCCAGTAAACCGGTTTGATTAGTGCATCAAGAATACAAGTGTGAAAAGGCCCATTAGGAGACTGTCGTTGTTGTATAGGATTGATTTGTCAAACCGAAAACGGTTTTTCGAAAATGTGTATTATTGAAGAGATGGCAATGGAAAAACTGAAATAATACAGGTAAAAGATGGTCCCACAAATCATCTTTTTATAAACGAATTTATTAGTAAATTTAATGAAAAAATATGAGAAACTTAATCGAAAGGAAAACTTGATAAATTCGATTGCAGTATTTTATGCTTAATGTTCGTGGTACAATCGTGAGGTCCGTAATGAACAATTTTTTGGTGTGCGCTTTAATTTTGAACCCAAGCTAATCGACAGGGAAAGATAATTTAAAGTTTCAATTGCAAGTTTTTTTTACCTTTAAAATGCATAAAAGCTTGCATTAGGAATAATGTGCGATTACGATTAATAGCAATGTTACGAAAATAAATTAAAGATAAATGATAATTTTTGTGCTGAAATAATCGATAATTTCGCGGTAATTAAAATATGAGAATAAATATAAGTGGTGTTGCTTTTTATATCCTTTTGGGAAAAGATCAACTTTGATTTGTGGTTTGATCTTTGATAAGTACGATGATACTAATAATTTCTATGAGATTATGTAAGTAGTTACCAAAAATTTAAGGTTATAAAAAAACTTCCCATTTGGCCTACCCAAATTTTTATGTTACGAGCCGTCATTATACACTCAAAAAACTACACTGATGAAGTACTAATAAAAGTTGTTCTAGATATGTTTTCTTAATAAATTCCATAACAAAAAATTTAATATTCCAAAGATTAAATGCTTTTTTGCATTAACTTTCTAGTCAGATCTTGTAATTTGTTTTTTTATAAAGCTAAATCCGACATGTTTAATTTTTCTTTTTTTTTTATAGTATGTTTCAGCTGACCTCATTTTATTGTTGATTATTGTATCCTTCTTTTTTGTAATAAATGCAATTTTATGGAAAACGTATGACTATGTATTTCATTTTTGTATGACTATAGGTGCCCGAGTATTTTTTCACGTAGGCACACACATTCGATTTGTGGCACACATAAAAAGTTAATGATTATTTTAAATGTTATCAGACTTTCAATTTTGTATTTGCAACACTATTGTGCTATGTACATCTATTCATTGGAGTCATTCATTTCACTTTTATTGCATCAAAAGAATTATATGCGGTCGATAAAAGTTCAGTCGATTGATTCACGATGAAAACGTTTTTAGACCAACTAGCACACAAAAGTTATTTTCTCTGAAATAGTTTTTGAGTGTGCAATTACTTTATATGCTGGCATTCATAGCTTGATGTTAGTTTACAATTACAGAGTTGAATAGAAAGCAGAATGGTTTGCTCTTCACGAGAACTTGTACAGTTTACATATTGAAGTTTCAATGTTTTTCGTGCACTCTTAACCAACTGGTTGGGTTCTTCTTGTCGGATTAATTAAATTTTTCATTCTTCTGTTTGGTAATTTATAAACAAACACAAAGGTTTTTTATATACTGATCTCAAATTATGTTGTACGAAGTCCACATAAAAGTTAGTCAAACAAAAGTATATGCCATGTTTATAAATCAATGAAATCATAAATATGTAGATTGTGTGCTATTGTGTTGAGCACAAATTGTAATAGCACAAATCTATTCTGAGTATAGGTACATGCCTGATGAAATCATGATGATAAACTTTTAATAAGCATATGTTCCCCAATTTATCCAATGAAAGTTTAATTGAATACATTAACGATTGCGTAGCTGGAATGTTTACTTTATAAACAACAATTCTGATACATACATCCTTGTCCGGAAAAATATTTTTGTTTTACCTTGTGGGGCATTTTATGTACTCTTCTCTCGCAGCTCTTAACGGCATTGTGAATAAGCTTTTCCTATCCAATCCATAATGAAATCACTACAATATCGAATTGTCTTTTCTTCAAATCAATCGTAAACTTAAGTACTATCGCAGATATGAGAGAGCCTGCACCAATTGGAAATTTCCTCTGTTCGAGACAGTTCCTTTAAAACGCCAGTAAAATTAAATTTATCGTTTGTTATCGCGACAACAAATCAAATTCAACTAAACTATTGTTAGCTAATGATGAGAGGTAATCATAAAGTCTGCAATCAAGCATTGTTTGCGTTATTTAGAGTCGACGTGAAAAATCATTTCCCCGTTCATGGTATTAGAAAGATACCGTGAAAGAGGTTTTTCGTTGTATTGCAAGCGTATGACTTACTTTTGTCAGGGGCGGATTCGCCACTAGGCTCGGTAGGCCCGGGCCTAGGGCGGCAAATTACGGGGGCGGCAAATTTTCGATTTTTGTTGGCGTGGCCACTTTTCGATTTTTTTTTTGAGGCAGCAATATTTTTTCTGTCATATATATTTGAGTTGAATGAGCCTAACACCTCAAACCAACCGGATTCTCTAAAAAATCAATGCACACTGAAATTCACATCTGATAATTTTTTCGGACATTGAAAAGTTTGACTCATAATAAATATCGAAATGCGATCACGGTAGAGGACCAAAGAAACTCAAAAATGCCTAAAAAGTATCTAGAAAGTATCTGAAAATACATTCAAAGAGCCTAAAAAGACCTAAAAAGATCCTAAAAGGAACCCGAATAATACCTCTTCAATTTACGAAAAGCTAATCAGAGGTAAATATTTGCATGCGTTGATTTTTCAGAGAATTTTTTTATTATTATTATGGTACAGAGTATATCAACTACATGCGAATCTCTCTTTATTTTTGATGTATTTTTTCAAATTCGACTTCATTACTGAAATTAAGTTCTATAAAAAAAATGAAATCTAGAACACCATAGGTCAAAATATCTCGGGTTCATCCTTAGTTAATAACAAATCGTACATTAATTTACAGTAGTCGAGTGCATAGTTGATCTCCAGTCAAGTGCGAAAGCAAACTTTAAACGAAATAGTGAACTTACTTATAATTTATGAGCGAAGACGTTGGAATTATATGCGATGTAAAAGTGTATACAGTTTTCGACTGTTCAACATTGGTACTTTTTAGATTCTTTTTTTGTTAGGTACTTTTAGGTTCTTTACCGTGTGTGTATTTTTATATTTATTTGTGTGACAAGTGAATGAACCGGTGTCGGTACCCAGCGTGCCAAATTCGGAATTCGGAATTGGTTACGACTATTCCGAAAGTGAGCGAAAGATATAGAAATATAAAAAGCTCTTGAAATGAATACAACTTTTGACTGGGGTATTACTGTTCATTATTTTATGAGAAACATTTGAATATTTTTTAAGAATCTCTTCTGAAGTTTGGAAGAAACAAATTTAAAATCAATCGGAATTCGTTGCGAAAATTTCACTGAGTTCGAACAAATTCCTAACAAAGTGCAAACGAATCTGTGATAGGGAAATTGTTAAGAGTTTGTTACGAAATACATTGGAATTTGCAACAAATTCCGAACCTAATGCCGTTAATGTTTCATCTAGTAAAGTAAGCATTAAAACAGTACTTTAGTCGTACAACTGTTTTTCATGCATAAGTGCAAGTGCCTACAAAGTTTTCTGAAGTTGTGTTGTTTGAGGTGTTAACAGTGTCTATTTTAAAGGTTCGTAATGCTATTCAAATTTGTTATTCTCTTGTAACTTCTCCTTTTTGTATGCAGAAGCTGCTGTGCGAAAATTTCCTTCAAGACGACGGAACGAGATCGAAGGTTTTTTAAAAAAGGTTTTTTTATAGCAGCAAAGACAAGCTTAGCAAACGGGCGAAAAAAATTGTTATTTAAAATTTATAATATAAAATAAAACAACGAATAAAAAAAAATTTATATTGGAATTAAAAAATATAAGTATTTTATTCAATAAATGTTATTAAAATGTATCCAAAAAGTATTGGAATCATTCTCAAAGAACTATTTGAAACCTGCACAAAAATCTTCAAAAAATTCACAAAGAATTCGTGAAGAATTCGAAATGAATGCGTAAAGAATTCGTAAAGAATTCGCAAAGAATTCGTAAGGAATTCGCAAAGAATTCACAAGGAATTCCAAAAGAATTCGCAATGAATCTTGAAAAAGCATGACCCATTGTACGAAAGCTTTTCAGGAGCTAAAGAGGGGAAATTTTGAGCACTTTCGGCGTTTTTGTAACGTTTTCCATATACCGGTCTTAAAGAATTCGTAACGAAAAAGTTTGAGAATCCGAAACTTTTTTTCTGAATTCGCTTCAATTTTCTGAAAGAATTCTCAACGAAATGCCGAATTTGGCACACTGGGTATTATTCTGATATTCCTTTTTTGTAAGCTCGGGTGCAACGAAAAATAGCGAAATTTTCTGGGGAATCGAAAAAAATCACGCATTGTTACATATGATATTATTCACGAAAAGGGCGGCAAATATTTCTGAGGCCTAGGGCGGCGAAATGGACAAATCCGCCACTGACTTTTGTACTGCGAAAAGGTGAATTTATAATCCATTTAAATAAAAAGCTGAGTTGGTAGTTCACGCATATTCACGGTAACTTATGCCTAGTACTATACTCTTCGCGAAACGAATTCAACGGTCAAATCCCATACAAAAAGAGCTTTTCAATTCGTCAGTAAAGCTCTTTTGTATGGGATTTGACCGTTGAATTCGTTTCGCGAAGAGTATAGTACTAGGCATTAGAGCGAATTTGCAGTTGTCTAAAAATGTTAAAATGAAAGCTGATGTGAGTTTCACAGCTTTCATAATTTGTTTATTATTTGTCTGGGACATGATATTATGAATACGAATAACCGTTGATAGAAAAGAGAAAGGATTATGGATTATTTGGATGAAGTTGTTTTTTTTAAAGAACATAGGTAGTTTTTGCGAGTATATTAATTTCTTATTCTACATATTATTGTAGTATCACATTTATAGGACGTCAACGAGTTTTACGCAACAAACTCTGCAACAAAACTATTCTGGCTGACTTCTTAGCAAACATATAAATGATGGATTCCGGACTGACTGGTCTATTCCGATTGCTTAGGTACAATATCTATACAATTCCTTTGACCTTGCCCTGGTACAGAAACCAGTGGAGCTGTACGAATTGGTTGTAACGAAGAAATTATCCACGACTGATTGCTTAGGTACAAAACCTATACAATCTTATGGAAAAGTGTTGCCCTAGTACAAACCAGTGCAACTATGCGTATGATTCTTGTTGACGTGCAACCTCTTGTTAGCCTCAACAAGAGTAATAAAGAAGGCTTAACTTATTGGTTTCCAAAATACTAATGATTTATTAACCTGAACATGAGGTATAAAAGTGCTATTATAGGTATAAAAGTGCTTACACACTAGAATTGCATTTGCACATATTTCAAATTATGTAGAATTAATATTCGATGCAAACAAAATGCTGAGCACACAGTCTGGCGTAATCGAGAAAATCATATTGACTTGATTTCAATTTATTGATTACAAAATGCATTTTGCACAAGTTGGAAAATTAAAATTTTATGAGTAATGTTGCATGGTAAACTAATTGGCTCGAAATTGAATATTAAATTATTTTAATCCATGTACACGTGATGGCTGATTAGTTGACTCAGCGAACAATTTAGATAGATATTTTGCGAATTTTAACAAGAACCAAACCTGTAAGACGCTCCTGACTTGTACGGTGGCGAAGAGAAATCTTCACGCGCTTTAACGTTGAAAAACTGCACTCCACAGATGCCGTCCAGACAAGAAGGGTCACTAAGAGTGCCAGAAGGATATGCACGTTCGGAAAGATTTCATTATTGCACAGATTCTGTGCGCTAATTGCACATTTCGGTACCTTTTTCGGAGCATGCTGCCATCTCATCGACCCCATATTCCATTCGCCCCGAAGAATAGCTTCATTTGAATGTTTTAGATCATCTTTGGAGAATTCTATTGGTGGCTTTAGATCATCGAATGTAAACTTATTCACGGTTCCTGACACGAGACACTGGAGTCCAATAATTTTTTACTTGTGAGATAAAAACCGTTCGCTCAGAGAAGATCCGAGTTCGTTCGTCGTGCGTATATACTATCTTCAGATATTCATTTTGAATAACATCTTGAACACCACGAAATTCTCCTCTCATAACAGATGCCCCATCATAACCTTGACCTTTCACGCATTCAAATCAAAGCCAAGGACAGTAAGTCGATCTTTAACGGCACGTAACTAAAAATTGGTTATACCCTCAAAGCCGCCTGGAAATCGTTTGGTGTTTAAGGAAAAATGCAAACTATTGATAAGTATTGTTTCAATCATTTAATCGAATTAAAATTTCCAAAATTCCTGATCACAAAAAAACGGTAACCTTTCAGCAAACTACCTATTGTTTAGCACAAGAAACTTTTCTTCGATTTGATTATCTGATAATCAGACCAAAATGAAATCACAGAATCTATTGGTTTTAAGTAGAACCAAGTCTGATGTAAGTTTGCTGAATATACAGGAAGCCCTGTGGCAGGGGCGTCATTTTCAAATAACACTCAATAAAATAATAGCTTATAATAAATAAAATATACCAGCCACGATTATATAAATATACAATTCACAATTGTATATAAATATAGAAGCCAAGCTTGTAGAAGAATTCACAGGGTAGATTTATCTTAACGTGAAGCAGATTTGATACACTTTTGGTTGTGCTACTAGTAATGAGCTGCCGCTTTGGTCATATTCGTCATTTTTATACTTACACATACTAGCATCAATTTTCCATTTAATAAATACGCTATAATAAAAATATACAATATGTGTTCATACTTGCTAAGTTTCAAAGCATGCGGGTGGCAGCCCTAAAAATCCGTATGCTCTCATAACTTCCAATGTAGCCAACGGATCGAAACCAAATTCACTGGATTGGTTGATCTTAACGCGAAAGGTTTTTGATTGCAGTGCTAGCACCTGGCATATATGCTATTTTCGTACTGAGTGATACTAACGTCAAATATTCGTATGAGAAAGATTTATATATTTTTCCTTAATTTTAAAACTTTTGCGGCAACACTTGACAACTCCCAACAGCTTTCAATGCACTCACCCGATTAAAATTAAATTCACATGACAGATTGGTTTGAAAAAGGACTAGGTCTAATATACAAGGTTATTCAAAAGGATGAGCCAATTTAATTAATTTGTATTTCGCGAATTGTAAACTGGGTAAAAAAATTATAGTTTTGTTTATTTTATTTACTAACCAAGCAAGGCACAAGTTTCATAAACAATACAAAGCAAAATTGAAAATTAATATGTGTATATAAAAAAACGAAAAATTAAATAAATTAAATTAACAGATAGTTCAATAACAACTAATAAATAACAAATAAATAAAACATTGACATATAGCTTAAGATAAGGGATTGCGGTTGGCTTGGAAAAGAGGGGATTTGAAGGATAATTTGGAGATCGTTGGAGAATACAGATTACTTATGCTGTGTGTGTGTGGGTTATGGGAGAGGCTAATTTGGCACCTCTTAGCACTCAGGCCAAAGGACCCATTGTACTCATTTCCCCCTGCCTACCATAGTTTCCCAGACTTCTTGATAAAGTCTAAGATCACTGATAGGGGAAAAGAGGCTATCCTCTGCATGCGTGCAACATGACAGCCAATCCATTGATATCTGAGACGCGCAAACGCTGGGCATTCACAGAGCAATGCTACGCAGAGTGAGCCTCTTCTAGGCAGGATGAACAGAGGTCATCCTGTACAACATCTTCTCGGTACATATGTCCTCCTAGACAGTTGTGTCCAGTCAGAATGCCTATCATGGCTCTGCAAACTTTCCTGCTCTTATTGAGCAAGAATTCTGCAGTCACATGGTTGGGCTCTGAAAGGAAGTCCTTCGTGCAGTCCATCAGCAGTCGTCCATCTATATTTGTGAGCATCATCTACCCACTTCGGAAGAATGGCACGTGCAGATGCGGTCGGCACACTCAAGGCGGGTTCAGGACCCCGTAGCAATTTCATTTCACTCAACAAAGGAAAAAGCTCGTGAAAAGCTGAAGAAGACGGGTTCACCCACTGACCTTCAGGTATTCCGTAGTTTGCGCTCTGACGCTAAAAAAGTGCTCAAGCAGGCTATGCGTGATTACTTTTTGAACATCGAGGCTTCAATCTGTTCTAATCAATTCCAAATCCTTTTGGTCCTACATCCGTTCCCTCAAATCCAATTCTTCAGTTCCTGATTCTATGTCTCTTGATGATGTTACTGCTTCCACTCCTCTGCTATTTGTGATTTGTTTGCTGCGGTTTTTTCCTCCTCCTTTAAAAAAAAACCCACTGAACACCTCGGTAGCTCCCACTGTCTCTCGTACCTCTCCTGAATTATCTATGTTTAGTACCAATCCTTTGGAAGTTGAAATCCTTTTGCATGCCTTAAATTGGAATGCCAGTTCCGTATTCCGAATTCCTAATATCCTTGCTAAATCCCTCGCATCCTCGCTCTGTGTTCCTTTAGCTATCCTTTTCAACATTAGCCTTACATCTGGTGTATTCCCCTCTTTATGGAAATCCGCCAATATTTTCCCAATCTTCAAATGCGGTAATCCTTCCGTTGTTTCCAATTATCGTCCATACCCCTCCACTGCTGTTTCAGTAAAATCCTTGAACGTCTTGTCTACAATCGAATTTATCTGTCTCTACAGCCCTTACTTGCTCCTGAGCAGCATGGTTTCATCAACCTTATGGAGTTCACTAATTTTGTAGCCTTTGCCTTCGATTGTCAACATCAAGTTGATGTAATTTACACAGACTTTTCGAAGGCTTTTGATTCTGTGAACCATAACCTGCTACTCCTTAAACTTAATGGTTTCGGCGTTTTTGGTCCCCTCCTCTCCTGGTTTTCCTCTTATCTTCATAGTTGTCCTTGCAGAGTTACTATTAATGGTTCCATTTCCTTTCCTATATTCCCCACATCCGGAGTTCCTCAAGGTTCTATCCTAGGTCCCTTACTTTTTATCTTGTTTGTCAATGACCTTCCTTCTGTTATCAATTCTCCCTGTCTTTTATATGCAGATGACTTCAAATTATACAGAGCAATCAAGTCTGCGAATGATTTTCATCAATTGCAAACTGACTTGTTTGCTCTTAATCTCTGGTGTCAAGACAACTTCTTGCCACTGAACATTTTGAAGTGCCATCAGATGTCTTTTGCATATAAAAATACTCCAAATGTTTTCTCTTATTCTTTGTCCAGCATTTTAGAGACCTGGGTGTGGTGTTTCACTCAAAGTTAAGATTTGATGTTCATGTCATGAATATGACGTCCAGGGCCTCTAGGATTGCTGGATTTGTCTTGCGTTCTTCGTATATGTTTACCAACATTTCCTCCTGTATTCATTTATGTGTCTCCTTGGTACGCAGTATTCTAGAATACGCGTGCCAAATCTGGTCTCCGCGCTTTCAGTATTTATCTGACGCCATTGAATCTGTTCAGCGCAGGTTCACTCGCTCGCTTCTTTTTAAATTTAATATCCCCTATTGTCCCTACTCCTCTCGTCTTTCCCTCCTTCGTATGACCTAGTTGCAATCTCGAAGATTGTTCCTCGATGAGTGTTTTCTCTTTAAACTTTGCCAAGGCATTTTTTTGTCAGATCTTGGTTCCCAGATAACCAGACGTGAATCTGGTCGTCCAAGTCGTTCTTCTGAGGTTTTCTCTGCTCCGTTTGCTCGTACGTAAGTCTATTTCCATTCACCTTTGCTGCGTCTACCCAGCACGCATAATGCCCTTAAGCTTGGTCCTCTCCCGCAATCTTTTTCACAATTCAAGCATGTATTGAAAATGTTACCTTGAATTGCTATTTCACCTTAGTCCTAATTTTAGTTTTCAAATTATTTAATTATTTTTGTTATTTATTTTCCTTTTTTATGTTTCATTCTTTTATTTTTGCTTTCTTGACGCTGTAATTGGAATTGTATCTGTAGCGCAAGGAATTAATAAATAAATAAATAAACCCCACAGTTTTGATCAATAGCAGGTTAGGGTGGGCAGTATTGAAAACAACAACAGCTGAGGCGGATTGTTGTTGTTTTCAATGCTGCCTACTCTAATCTGCTATTTACCGAAAAGCAAAAAACACACCTAATATGAAGATTGAATTATATAATAAGTTATTATTAGATAATAAGTATATTATTGTTATATAATAAGTGTGCAATTCATAAATTCCAGGTCAACGATTCAAATTTAAAATAAAAATGATCTATAAAATCTTTAGTTTTCAATACATATGCCCAATATGAAATGCTTTCTGTGTCGTGAGATTTTTGCTTCAATAGAACTCCCCATAGTTCACTTGAAAAGAGTCCATGATTTATCAAAAAATAGCACTTTGAGATGTATCCAAAATAACTGGTATCAATGTTTTATTTTTCCATACTGCTTCCCAGACAACTAGTTCGTTGGTATAAGGGACAGCACAAAGTTTTTTTTACTTGCCAACGACACGCGGTGTTCCCAAGCGGTCCCCTATCTAAGTCCTAACCGCGCCCAACACTGCTTTACTTACTTCGAAACTTAATTGTTTCAGACGACATATGAAGCGAAAACATTCTGAGCAGAGTTTCTCATAGGAATCAATGGTAGATCCATCTTCCGACCATGATTCTTTTGTTCCACCTCTAGTTGCAAACGCAATTGTTGCAGAAGAATGTGCATCCGACATGACTTGGGTATTAAAATCGTAAGGGTTGTATAGTTCTGTCAATGCGGAAAGTAGGAATTGCTTTTGTATGGACTCGAGTCTGTTACTGCGGGATTCAAAAGCCGTATTCGAGCAAATGGAAGCATATTCGAGAATGGGGCGTACAAGTGAGATGCATATGGATCTTGTGAGCCACAGGTAACGAACTTCCTTGGCACGTCTTTTGATGAAGCCTTGCACGGGAAAGTATTTTATCATAATGCAAGTTGAACCGGAGTTTCTCATCCAAGATAGCACCAAGGCCAACATCGTTTTCAACTCGAGCTAACAAATTATTGCCGAGGAAGTACATGCTATGTGAGACGGTGCATTTTCGGGAAAAACTTATAACCTGGCACTTAGCAATGTTGAGAGAGAGCTTGTTTTCATTGCGCCAATGATCAAGTGAATCAAGTTTAGATTGGAGAAAGAGTGCATCGGATTTAGATTTAATGATGTGATAGACTTTGAGATCGTCGGCATAAAGTAGATGAGGTATATTTGCTAGGACGTCAGATAGGTCAGAAATAAATATGTTAAAAAGAAGTAGGCCAAGATGGCTACCTTGTGATACACCAGAGGTAGCAGAAATATTTTTCGATAACAGTTCGATTGAGAAGATAGGAAGTCAGCCAGCTGGTGTTCGACTCCGTCAAAAGCTTCACCAAAGTCTGTATAGGCTGCGTCAATTTGGTATCCTTTCTCCATTTTACACAGAACGTCTAAGATTGCGACTGTTAAATTCGTGGTAGCTGAGCGACCTTTTCTAAAACTATGCTGCTGCCTGTTCAGACGGGAGTCAACAAGTGGGGATAGTATATCGTAGACAATCTTTACAAAAAGTTTTTGAATTGAAGATAAGATGGCAATGCCCCTATAATTTCCGATACAGCGTATATCACCATTTTTGAAGATGGATGTGACATACGAAAGTTTCCAACAGGATGGGAAAACTCCAGGCGAAAGTGATGTGTTGAAAAAAATATGAAAGGGAGATATAAGCTGCTCTAAACACTTGCGCAAAAAATTTAGACGAAGAAGATCGGGCCCAGAACCTTTGTTGCAGTCGAGTTCCGAAATAGCTTTACGTATTTCGTCATGTGTAATTTGTAAGTGGCCGACAAAAGCTGTTGGAGCAGAATAAGAGAAAGAAAGGTGAAATATTCTGGCAACTATCTTAAGCGATGATAGTTGCGTAAACAGCCGCTAGGGTGCTCGAGCCAATTGGCAGGCATTTCGTGTCACCGTCAGTAAGATGCTAGTATGCAGCAAAAGTTTTTCTGCGTTCTTGCGTTTGAAAGAAGTGAAGCAGTAGTTACACTGAAGCGGGCATTTTATCCCCGTTTTGGACCACAAACTAGGAAAAACATAGACCGTTGGTTTAAGTAATTTAAACAAACTGGATATCTTTCCAAAGGAAAAAGCTTGGTCCGACCGTGTGTGACTGAGGATGACGTCAAACGAATTGAAGACGGTTTTGTTCATAGTCCAAGAAAGTCAACCAATAGAACTAGTAGAGAACTAGGAATACTCCAACCAAACGGTATGGCGAGCTTTGAGATGGCATTGCTGTACAAGCACTATTGCTTGCAACTTGTGCAGCGTCTCTTTGAGTATGAATTTGGTGGAGATATACTAGAAATGATAGAAGATACGTATCTACCACGCTTAATTTTTAGCAATGAAGCTACGTTCCATCTTAATGGAAAAGTGAATCGACATAATGTTCACAGACGCGAAATCTCCGTGCAACATTGCAAAATGAGAGAAACTCGAAACATATTGTGTGCCAAAAGTTTATGGATCACTTTTTATGGAAAGAACTTTGAGTGAAATAACGTACCTGTATACTTTGTAACAATGCCTTTTTCATCAGCTTACTGAAGATTCACGAAACTTCATTTTCCACCAGGATGGAGACCCGCTACATTAGCAGCATGATGTCGAAAGATTTTTAAATCAATCCTTTCCTCAGCGATGGGTAGGCCGCATGGAAAATCAAGACCTGGCTCTACACTTCTAGCCAACGAGTTCTCGTGAGCTCACGTCATGTGACTTTTACTTGTGGAGCTATGTTAAGGAGGCTATTATCGTCCCACCTTTACCAGCACCTCTGGCCGACCTGCAGAGCCACGTCACTTGCTACGGCGAAATTAGTAACACATAACATACTTTTTGCGTGTTCAACGAGTTTGGCAACCGCTTAGATGTTTGCTGTGCAGCAAACAAGGAACACATTGAGCATTTGTAACCTGTGTTAAAAAAGTTGAAACTTCTTCTTTTCATAAGTATTTAGATTGTTCATGTCCACTTTTGGTGTTAGTGTCATTTCAAATCATATAAAATCAGAAACAAAATCGACAAAGTTCATCTACTTACTGTTTTTTAAACAGTTTTTTTTTCTAGCAGTTGTTATGCGCTAGTGTTTTAAATTTCATTTCAAATCAATGGACTCATTCTGTGTTAATTTTTAATTTCCATCCAAGTTTATATTCCGTTTATATCTTTCGAGACTTGAGTGGCAACTTTGAACATATAGGATAAGAAGAGCTGAATCTAAACTTGAACCTTAAGGATGCCAGTATTAGCCTATTTTTCATCAATAATTTCTTCTTTGAACTGTAGGCAAATTAAACGAACAGATTACTAATTTTCGATTTAATTATAAACACTCAATCCATTCAATATCTCACTTAAAATATTATGTTTGATAAAGTCTAAAGTAATTTTAAAATCAATGCAAATGTTAACCGATTAATTTAAACTGTACCTTAACATCTGTAGTCAAAGCAGAAGGAGACATTGGTTGCGATGAGGATTTTTCGTTGCATTGGCAAAACGTTGAAAAACAACAAAAATTCAAATTGCTTTAATTTTTAGTTCCTAACAACACTTGCATGTTTAATCCAAATGAAACCATTCACCGCAAATACCGTCGCACTGAATTGTATTAACCAAATTCACCACTTCCAGTATTCATATATTTTGCACTATTGATAGATATCAGGATTGGTAATGGTATCCAAAATTTGTCTGTTATTGTCAAAGGCAATAATGTTCGAAGCACTTATGAAGTAGCAAAAATAGGAAAAAGAATCAGTTTCAAAATCAAACAAAAAAGGGGAAATGTTATCAAAGATCTAATGGTCTAGCGATCTAATGGAAAATGAAATATTTCAGCACAAAAAAGTGATTACTTGCTTGAAACGGAAAAACTTTACATGCGAAAATTTTATTTTAAAAATTGAATGTTCTCACTCGTTTTGAAATAGCAACCTCAAATACTACACTTAAAAAAAACTAACACAAAAACATACTATCAAACTGCCCTATCACAGCTACAGCAGAAGGTCCTTAAATAATGGCCTGTTCGATGCGCACGCCAGTATTTATTTGTACACGTGTAAGTCTACGAACACTGTAACTTTGTCCTAAAATTCAAATCTATCAAATCACCTCTGCGCACAAACAGATTCACTCACAGTCTGATACAAAACCAATTTCAATTTGACTCATATAGTTCTAGATAATGAGTTGAGGCAACAATCGAAATTTCTTATTTTACTTCACACATTCTCACTGAAGCCAGATGTAGATAAAAAAATTCATTCCATATGTACTAGTACCGGAGAGAACATCTACTACTCCGTCTTTATTCTACAATTTGATAATTAGCAAGTCAACTACCAAAGCTGCGCTACATGCATGTAGGACAAAATAGAACATGTAGGAACACTACGTTATCTTGTTACTTTCGTCACAGACAACCATATTTCCTTTTCGCTTAGTTTTCATACAATTTCCTCCCCCAGTATCAGTCTGAAGTTCATATCAAGTTTTTTTCTTAAGTCGGAAGTGCAATTTTGCCTTAGTTTCAATCGAATGAACGAGTAAAAGTTCATCAAAAACTTCTTCCTTTTTTTTCCTTCATTCTGATAAGACCTAGTAACGACAAGCTGTTAATCAAACTGTTTTTTTTTATACTATCGTTTTATTGTTTTGCAATAGTGTAGGGCCAAATAAAAAATTCATCAGCATAGGTCTTATTTCGATTGTTATCGTGCCAATGACAACATTTCAATATTCCTTTTAGATTTCGAACATGAAAAGCAAACTTTATGATGCTAATCGAAATTTAGTCATGGCGGAAATGAGACCTAAAGATATAGCGGCGGTTTTTAACAAGCCGCTAAAGCGTGAATATTTTGGATGTGAACTATTCACGCAACTTGGTTTTATGAAGAAAATCTATTGCTTGTTTGTTGTTCTCGCATAAGCGATAATTTTTTACAAAGTGAATATACTGATTACTCATAAATCATTGGATCAATAATCCAAATAATTTAATGTAAAATGCGAATTGCATTGAATTATTAGTACATTTGAACATTTTGGCATTGAGAGAAGATTAGAGTTAAGGCCCCCACTCACCAGCAGTCCATCAGTCCAAATGGCCTGAGGCCAGGCCAAAATCTCACCATGGACTCAGGCCATCGGGCCTTTTTTTGGCTCGACCGTGTGTGGAAAAATAGTAGGGCGAAGATGACAATCGATAAAATGGACTAATCGTGTGTGTTGAAGCCTCAGTCCAAACAACGTGGCAGTCTTGCTTTGCACGCTGACCTGTGACAAGCTCATTGACTGTTTCTGCGATTATTTTATTTAATTGAAAAATTCAGCATAATGGATAGTGGTGGCCATGATTTGTTTTTGGAAGCTATCGAATAATATAGGTCACATGAATGTATATTATACACTCAAAAAAAATTTGCTTTAATTTTACCCTTATAATTAAAGATATAAATTTATATTAAAGATGTAAATTTATTAAAGATGTAAATTTACAAAAGTGCGTACAAATAATATTATACGTCTTAAATGTGTAATTTTTTTTACGAGCGAATTGTGCAATTTTACCCTAAAAAGACGTAAATTTAGGACGAAAACGCATGAGATTTATGTATCAAAGACTACTTTTTACGAGTTTTTTAGGATAATAAACGCAATTTGCTCGTGAATGTCCATACAAATGTTTAAAAAAACGATAATAAAAGGGGCGTTTTTTGCACTCTTGGGCAGGGTAAGTTAAGGTAAATTTAGGTAACTTATCCTGCCCAAGAGAGCCAAAACGCACCTAAAGAATGTTTTATCAAACAAATGACATCAAAAGGTGTCTATTGCGAACAATTTTAGGAAGTTTGCACTACTAAAGCAGAAACTAGATAAGTTTCATTTTCAATAAAATTGAAAAAATTTAATGATCCAAAAGTCAGCCCCTCAAGACAGGTAACTGCCATTACATAAAATATTACCCCAAAATTAAATATCACTAACAAAAGCCTGTAAATAGGTAACTTTAAATGTTAAAAAAGGCAAGAGTCCTATCAAATCAAGTAAGCAAAATATAAATATTTTTCTTGTCAAATACAAAAACTTTTTGCAATTCCTTTGAGTTCATAATTTATTTTAATTTGATATATTCACTATATACACATTATACACATTAACTTATAGCACTTATTGCTACACTTCTATTTAACTTATAGCTACACTTCTAATTAACTTATAGCTACACTTCTACACTTATTACACGAAAAGACTGACACTTAACTGCTGCTATTCAAAGCAACGATCACGAAATATCAGACTCGTTCAGTCTAGCCAAATCACCGTCTTTCGTCACAATGTTACATCAATAATAAGTCAAATTCGAGCAAATGATACAATTTTACAGCTTTGGTAAATTTACACTCTTTTTGCTAAGGTTTACAAAACACTATTTATTATTCAGCTGATATGACGTAAAAGCAAAAACTACACATCCAATGTGTAAAAAAAATTGTGATTCGTTATTTTAACGTTAAGTATCGCTCCTAACAAGGTATGCTCTCTCCTCAAGTGTCCCAGAATTTTTCACCACAATTGCAGTGGTATAAGGTGCAAATTAAATAAACTCTACTTTGACGCCAAATCATGCCATTTCAACGTACTTACCTACTAAAACTTGGTTAAATGAATCCCATATTAATGAAGATATCGTCGATAGTAGCTGGACAATATTTAGAAATGACCGTGATTATGTCTCCACTGGCCAGACAAGAGGAAGTGGTGTTTTAGTTGCTATTAGTAGCACCTTTTCAAGCGAAATTGTTGGTTCAACCCCGCATAAATTGCGACAGCAA
This sequence comes from Nemotelus pantherinus, assembly GCA_963978885.1. Taxonomy (NCBI): domain Eukaryota; kingdom Metazoa; phylum Arthropoda; class Insecta; order Diptera; family Stratiomyidae; genus Nemotelus; species Nemotelus pantherinus. The sequence continues at coordinate 45,342,127 of OZ022265.1, read as the reverse complement.
AAAATTATTCGAATACCATTCGACAGCACACCAGTATATATCGGTTTATTGTATGTTCCGCCTAAATCTGACGACTCTGTGTACAATTATATATGCGAATTTATATCTACCTTCATGGCATCTCGTAACGCAGAGGATCAAATTATACTCCTAGGAGATTTGATCATAAAGATATATCCCTAAAATTGTGAGAAAAGATAATCTTTTTGAGCCTTGGCTTGACAAGACTCTTAGACGTTTGAGAAACCATTGAAATAAGCTTTAAACTCAGAGTAAAATGCACTGTAAAATCAACAGTCAGAACCGTTGAGGTCGTATTTTATACTTTGCTGTTGAACTATATTGTAATAACAGGTTCCTCCACAAATTTCTGTTGTTTTAACAAATTTTGTCCGTTAATTACAATTGTGCACTGTGATGATAACAGCTTGATCTGTAAGAACTACAGTTTAACGGTTATTATACCAGATGGTGAAGCCAAATTTGGCATTTACCACACTGTCTGGAAGAACGCCATGCTGTGAAGGTGTGATAAGTTATATAAGTGAAAATCGTGATTAGTGAAAAGTGAAAGTATTAAAGGATGGAGAAAGACAATTTCCAGTACCTCTTGTTAAACTAGTTAATGACGATATATAGCTAATGGAGCTGTTGAAATTATGGAATATGGAAGAGGAATATAACATTCTCAGAGGTCAAATAAATTGTAGTGTGAAATTTCTTTGAGGCTGTTGATCAATATCTGCGGGTACTGATCGAGTGAATAATTTCTTGGTTTATACTCGCAGGTGTTGGGATTGAAGAGATTCGATACATAAACGAATCAAATTCGAACAAAAGGAAATTTGAGCGGAGAAATCAACATATGGAAAAAGGAGACGATGAGTATTCAATTGCAACACCTTACTTAATTAACTTTATCATTTCAGTTTTCGTAAACTTATGCTGTTTCTTTCACAAAGTTTGTAAAGAAAATGAAAAACGTTATGAAGTGGATCAAAACGAACGAGCTCGTTGACATAAGTTCTCAAATTTCCCTTTCACCAGCACTATCGGAAAGTGCAAGGAACTCGCCAATTGAGGTAAGCGTGATATTGCTAATTTGGATTGGCTAACTTACTTATGCACGATCATGGCGACAAATCAGATACTTTTCGAGATTTTTTGAAGCTTTCAATTTACAAGTGAGAACTTATATAACATATACTGCAAATGTTTATAACATTCTATTTAGCCAAATCATTAGAAAAACTGCGTTTATATAAAATTGAAGAGATGTTTATAGACAAGCAGAAAAATTTAATTATTTTTTCATCCGAAATACATCTGTCTTGTATTGTTGGAGTAAATACGAATCACTTTACTTTAAATAAAACTGCATTTTCGATAGTCCTCTATTGCATGTTTATAACATGAGTGATGGCATAGGTTACTTACGAAATAAAAACTTCTAAAATTTTGGTGACATTTCATGTCGTTGCAATCTAAAAAAAAAACCGAAATGTTTATATGTATATTAAGCTTCCAACTATGTAAAAAAATTATAGGAAGTATTTATAAAGAGAGGAAATGGTTGAATATAACAGTTTTACTACAAATATTTTGCTTTCGCACTCACTAGCTATCATAATCGAGCTCCCAGTAGCACGCTCCATGCGACTTTTATGTATTGAAATTCACCTACCTCCTAAACTACTGGCCATCCCATTCTTAAACTTTTATGATAACATAAGTATACTTTAAGCTTTGTTTTGTTATAAAAATAAACAAAATTAACCTAGTCCAAATTATTCAAATTACGAGTTTAAGTGTCTACTTCCGGTTCGACACAGGAAAAAACATTTGTTTTTCAAATCTAATTTCAAAATTAAAAAGAACAGATAATATTCTATACCAATCAGTATGTTTAATGTTTTTTAGATTTTGTTTTGAGTCTCAGATTCTGCTTCCAAAAAAACCTTTCATCGATTTCGTCAATTATTCAGAAGCCCATAACTCGGCAACTAAACCTCATAGAAACAAAAACTTGTGCATCCACATTCATATCTTCTAGAAGTACAATTATGCACAATATGAACGAAATCCAGAACCTCCAGTTTTTCTCGTTGTCCGCTTCACGTGAAATGCCCCTCATATCAACAGTTGCTACCGTTGTTTCAACAATCAATCCGTTCTAGATCAACAACTGAAAGATAGCTGTGGATTCAAACATTTTTGCTTTTGTATGACTATTAACAGTGAAAATCGTTAGAGCAACACATAATTTGTTTAAGTTTACTGTATTTTTTCTCTCGGAGACAAATCAATAAAAAATAATGTCGACTCTAGCCATCGCATCAAAGAAGAATAAAATGCAGTGGCCAAAGAATTCGAGAAAAAGTCTCACGAAGCATTTGACAGATTCATTAAAACTACCGGCGAGAATATAATCCACAACCTCAAAAAGTTTTTTGAGTTTGGGAATATGAAGCGAAAAACAACCGGTTACTCCTCTTCTATGTGTAATAAAACCACAATGCCTTCTTCTCCTCAAGAAATTTGCAACTTTTTCGCAGAAAACCTTCAGGAGGTTTTTACCCCAGCCAGTACTCCATCACCCTGTCACTCTCCTAGAGTAACTAGAACAATTTTTGCTCAGGCTATAAATATTTCCAGAGATTATATTTTTAAAGCTATCTTGGAGCTTGATAGTAACAAAGGCCCTGGACCCGATCTTCTTCCACCGAATTTTCTTATTAAATATGTTGCATAGCTAATCTCTTCACATCATATTTAATACACCTCTTTCTTCTGGGCACTTTCCATCGTATGGAAAATCCTCCTACGTTACACCAATATTCAAAAATAGCGATAGAAAATCAATGCAAAATTAAAGAGGTGTCGCCATTTTATCCACTATTCATAAACTGTTTGAAAAAATCATACGTGATAAGCTATCAACTCTGGTCGATGCTCGACTTAACGAACAGCAGCATAGTTTTAAGGAAGGCCGTTCTACCACTACTAACCTGATGGTGCTGGTTTCACATGTCCATGCAAAATGGAGAAAGGTGATCAAATTGACGCAGTCTACACTGACTTCAGCAAAGCGTTTGATCGTGTTAACCACTCCATTTTGAATTCCAGGCTGCAGCAATTCGGAATTGCAGGATCTTTATTAAGATGGCTTAGCTCTTACCTCCAGAACCGCTCAAAATATGTCAAATTCCAAGGGCTTATCTCTAAAAAAAAAAAAATCATGTCAACTGTGGCCCTCTGCTTTTTGAAATTTTTATATCAGACCTGTCGGAGGTTTTATCTGATGTACCTCAACTACTATATGCGGACGACGTAAAAATTGTTCATGCTATAAAGTCGCCATCTGATACCAACTTTATTCAACTAAAACTAAATTTCCTGGAACATTGGTGCTAACATACCTCTCAATATCGCAAAATGTCAAGTGATTAGCTCTCTCGAAAAAGTACGCTCGTCAATTATACGTACCTTTTAAGTAATACGGCACTTAGTAGGGCTAACAATATATTAGACCTTGCTGTGGTGCTGGATGAAAAGCTCAGCTTTGGCTGAGCACACTAAGGTGCTCCTTTCAGAGCCTTACCATCCAACTGCGAGATTCCTCCTCAACAAGAGTACAAAAGTTTGCAGAGCCATGATAGGCATACCGACTGGACAAAACTACCTAATAGGACAAATGTACCGAATAGGATGACCTTTGTCCATCCTGCCTAGAAGAAGCTGATTCTGTAGAGCATTTCTTCAGTGAATGCCCAGCATTACGCATGTTACAATGACTCAACTGGGATTTGACGTGTACACAGAGGCTAGCCTCTTTTATCCTTTCATTGACCCTGGATTTCGTTAAAAGATCTGGGAAACTATGGAAGGCTAGAGGTATAAGTACAATGGATATTTTCGACCTAAGTACTTAGAGTTGTCAGGCGCTTCTCCTCCAACTTACATACACACATAATAGTTGTGTTCAATATCCATTGCTTCGTGGCCAATTCATAAGCATTGGCCCGGCAGTTGCCCCGAAGACTAGGAGCAAGCATTGAAATCACGCCCGAAGATGACTAGGCCAAGTGAGGATGCTGTTGCTAGGATTTTGTTGAGATTCAGAGGCCCTGAAACAGGTCAGGGCCTCCGAATAGAACATAGATACCTTCAAATTCAATTTGATTAATCTCTATTTGAAAACTAATGCAGATCGCTTCAATTGCCATAAATCCTGCGACCAAATGCATTTGCGTTTTGATCCACTCTTCCCCGTTTATTGACGTTTGGATCATCTGAGGTGTCACTGCGAATGATTTTGTAATCATCCATGGCCAAACGATGACGGGATTTGAGTTTAGTGTTTGACAGAAAAATATTGTCAGGACTTTTTAGGTTCAGGAGATCGTGACCGAAGTTTTTTTTTTGTAGCTGGGAACTGAAGTGGCTATGTTTAGGGCTGCGACTTTAAGAGGAGGCATTACTAGTTAGACGAAGAACGAGCGAGATGGAAGCATTTAGATTTTCAGGTTGAGATAAAAGTTTTTCAAATGCTTGCTTGGGTTAACCAAGGCAAAAAGATTGCGCTCTTCAAACTTTCTGTATTCTGCACAGCCTCTGTAGCTATCTGGATGGCCTGTTGTTTTGCAGTTTCACACTGTTTACTGGCGTGAATTTTAGTCTTTATCGTATTTAACACACTTCTGGTTGCATTCTCATTGCTTTGCGGAATCGGAGTCTTTCTTCGATTGGGTTTTGGAGCCTTTTTAACAATTACCGCTAATTCAGAGTAGACATTAAATCTTTTCTTTGATTTCTGTGCCATGGGGCCCGCATTTTGACGCCACCGGGTAGTTAGTGATAGCCAATATCTAAATCACCTAAATCCTCTACAGACGTTAGATTTCCAACGGCCACAACTTCATTACTAGCACTTTGGATAGCACCCATGGCTGTTTTGAGTTTCTCTTCATTTCAATTGCATTGTCTAAGATTTTTTTTAAGAGCTTGCTAAGCCTCTGCTTCGCCTCTTTACGAAACATTCGTGCTCTTTATCAATCTCGGTATTGAATTTAGATTTAAAAAAAGAAAAAGTAATTATATATATATAAACGAAAATATATGCGTCAAGATAAAACACTTAAAAAAAAAAAAGTCAATTAAAAGATACCACTCACACATTTGATCCTTCCTTTTTCATCCAAAACGTTTAGTCAACGGCCAAAGATAATTTAACCACCCCCATAAAATGAACACAATCAACACACCCTGTGAATGCGCGCTTTTGGTTGGCGTGTTTTTCGCTTGATAATGATCGCACGTGTATTTTCATGCGACATAGTAGCCGGATGGCATACGTGTTGCTTCTACATTTCTTAATTATACAGAGAAATTGCTGCGAATATGTGCGGTTCGAATTCAGGCTACCACAATTATCACCATCGTAAAAAATTTCAGTATAAATAAGTATGTAAAAGGGTGTCGAAGTCTTAGACGAATTAGTCTAAGATCATTTCATACTCATTCTAATCTGTTCTTATCCGAGATAAAACCCAAAGTGCAGCAATAAATGAAGTGGAAGAACTTTTGCTTTTACATATATCTCCACTTTAAACAGATATTTGATGCTGCTACGTTTAATGCCAAGAAATTATTGAGTCACATGGCTGGTAATATTATATATAGCACAACTATTGAAATCAAACACTCGCGGTCCATTTGCTTCGGTAGAATAAATTCGCTTATCAGAATATTCATCAACTTAGACTTTATATGTTCTGCACTAACTGTCCGTTCATTGTTGTTTTATATCAACTCGGGTTTTCTTTCAGTTAACGATTTATTTTCATTGTAAATTTATTCCGACATCAGATACAAACTAATAATACTAATGCTATATTTACTTCGTCGTATCCGTCGACGCAATGAACCCCGAAAGTGTACTAACAATTTACTTTCATTGGTCACGATTTACTCCCACCGACCAGGAGAAACGCAACAACGAAAACAAAACCCACAATAAAATGAGATCCAATAATTAATTACTGTCACGCGCTGCCCTTGAAAATTATATCACTTGCGCTTCATGTCTAAGTATATTTGCATTGTCTTTTGTCAAACTAATATCTTATTGCAACTATTTGAACAGTCAAAGTGCTTACACAGCGCATACACTTGCAGCACCACATTGTCAGGAATATTATGTATTTCATACACCTACAATTGCCTGGGCAAGTCAAGGCTCAGGTCAATTGGTAATTGATCGAAAATCTAATAAAATCTCTTCTCGTAACAAAGAATTATTTATTGATTTCGCTTGTTGGATGTCGTTGGCAATGTGGGCAATATGTAACAATATATCGCCTGTATACAGCGATTTGAATGTCGTATAATCTACTTAGGCATGGATTAGTCGGCTTAAGCAAATAAGAACAGAAACCCAGAGTAGATTGGCGAAGAAGTTTTTATGGTAAGATTCAATCATTTTCAAATATCATACATGGATAGGTATTTTTGTCATTATGGGGGAAACACTACGTTTTCCAATCCGACCTATTGTTTAGTTCCACTCAGAATCCGGTATTTTCTTTGATATACTGCATTAGACACATCATTTTCAACATTCGACTTGTTTTAATATTGGGTTGTGTGTAACTAAAAGTACGCTGATCCATATTTATGTTCTGTTGCGGAAAATATAAAATTCATGTTACACATTTTTTGACACAATAACAGTAATGATATTTTAATGACAAGCTGCGACAGAAATTAATTAACTGATCACCAATGGAAGCAAAATCAGGAATTTTTCAAATCCAACCTCGCGTGGAGTATGTTTTTTCTGCTCCGTACATATTTTTAGAAACGTCGCGGTTAAGTTTATTGGTTGAATATTAATTATTGTTTGAAGTGGGGAAAGGTGCAAGTATATGGCAGTCAAAATTTAGCCTTCTGATAAAGTGGGCAGGAGTAAGAATATATGATAAAACAAAAATCAGGATTGATTGATTGATTGAAGAAGATTTTTATTTCATTTTTGTTGTACATTCTTAACCTAGCTTAAAGTATAATTAGCAATGATAATTTAAAGTCTAGCGGCTATACTATTTTGGCCTGCTGGCTCTTATGGTTTTTTTTTTATATAAATATTTTTTCCTTAAACAGGTTTTATCTTACCCACTAATAATACTACCCAGCTTGTACAGGTGCTGGGGTTGCCTGAACAATACTTGACTTAAAATCTACCTTACACTACAGTTAAGTTCTAACCTATACCTAATTATAACTAACCTAGCCTAATTAGACCTAAAACTTAACCTAGGTCATACATTTAGCCCCTTCTGTTCGACGGAAGGCCTACATAGCTAAATAGCGCATCCATGAGCTGCCGTTGATACGCTGACTTCGCGGGGCGCATAAATGGCTCATTGGAGCCACCTGTACACCCTTTGACCGAATCAGTCCGTTTTCATGTCCGTCAGTTTGTCCGTAGAATTTTGTCGTTAATTCTACAACCCGGTCCCTAAGTGGCTTCAGTCCCGACTCCTGATAGAGGAGAAGGTTCTTCGGCCACTTTTTAGTTACCGGGTTGTAGAACCTACCAGTGCAGAAGCGGAGGATTCTTCTTTCGAATTCTCCGCTTCGGCCATGACAGTCTTTGAACAGGTAGTCCAGGAAGGGGAAGCATAAGTCAGGATAGGCCGGATCAGGATCTGATAGCAAATGGATTTAGCTTTGGTGGTCATACCCATCTTTTTGGCGAAAAGATGTCTGATGCGTTGAAATGCAAATTTGGCAGCTTTGATTTTACGCCGCACGTAAGGATTAAATTTGAGAAATTCGTGAAAATCAACACCGAGGTACTTTAGAGATTAGCTAGGAGTAATCTTAGAAGTTCCGAACAAAAATCAGGTGCAAAGAAGACTAAAAAGACTGGTTTTTCAAAGAAAAGTAGAGGAACTGTGTAGATTTTCAATGCATGTTCTACCGAGCGTGCTTCTTATTATGGTCAACCCGAAGACAGGCAGGTAGGATAAGTGACGGTCAAACGGGGAGTATCCACCGTTACACACATACAGTGGCGAGCACATGTGGATACATGTTAACCAAATTCAACATTAAATACTTGTAAAATCCTTAAAAATAAATTAATTGGTTTGAAATTTTTGCAGTTGAATTCTTTGTTAATATTTATATGAAACAAATAATAAACAAAATTATAAGTTATAAGCTTAGTTTAAGTTTTAAAACAAATAATCGAAATGGGTAATGTATCCACTTTTGCACGTTCATGAAAAAGAAGCTAAAATTTTTTTTTTATATTTAGTCCAGAGACCTTTGGCTTTAATAACGGCGAGCATACGCTTAGGCATGCTCGGCACTAATTTTTCAATTAGTTCGTGTGGAATATTACTCCACTCCGTGTGAACTCGACACCAAAGCTCATCTAATCCCTTCGGTGCGGTGTCGTACCGAGCTAGTCGTTTTTTCAGCAAAGCCCATAAATTTTCGATCGGGTTAAGGTCTATGCCTTGAGCAGGCCACTGCTTTTTTTTAAAACGTTGCCTGATGAGCCACTCTTTAACGATTTTCGCCGTGTCCTTTGAGTCTCCATCCTGCTGAAAAATGACTTCATATTCTGGATAAGCACATTCGTCTACGAAGTCTGGTAGATTAGACTCCAAAATATGAAGATATTGTTCCTTTTTCATAATACCATCGATTTTAACCAATGGACCTACGTTCCACTAAGTGAAGCAGCCCCACACCATTAAGGCGCCTTCTCCATGCTTCATAGTTTCTTTCACTTGATGCTTTTTCAATGTTTCATTTGGGCGGTGCCAGTAATACTGTTTATTTTGTCCACTCACTTACGGGTTTGTTAATGGCAACTGCAGCCTCTTTTTGTGTTGTCTTTGGTTTGGTGGTCATGAGGCGCTCCATAGCTCGAGCATCCCTATTAATTAGCAATCGTGGTCGCGATTTATTAATTTCAGGTGCACTAACATTGCGTCTCTTTCTTACTTGAAGCACGATTCGGTGGCAAATACCCAGCGATTTAGCTATTTTACGTGCTGACTCATTGTTTTTCGTCATTTCCACAATTTGATTTTTTAAGTATTCCCGTATTTTCTTCATTTTTGCTTCAAAATTAAAATAATCACAAAAAAGGTAAAAACGCGTGACTGATTAAATCGAACTTTTATGATTTGCCGCGTAAAACATTATTTCGCAAAACGTTAACACTCTAATTGCTGTGAATCCCGTTATTACGTTTTGTTTCGATTCACAGATTAGTGTTGCAACATAGAAGAAGTGAAACGTGCAACGCCCATTGCCCATACGTACATTGCCCATTTCGATTATTTTTTTTAAACCTAGTCTGAGCTTATAAGTTATAATTTTGCTTATTATTTGTTTCACATAAATATTAATAAAGATTCAACTGCAAAAAGTTCAAGTCGATTTATGCATTTTGCAGGATTTTACAAGTATTTTAAGTCAAATTTGATTAACATGTATCCACATGTGCTCGCCACTGTAGGTACAAAAGAGAAGCGTGGTAATACCACATATAATACTCTCCCTCAGCAACTGTACTCAAGAAACCATTTGGTTTCTTTAATAAGTTGCATTATCCTTTTTAAACTGATGAAGGATCGAGTCAAGTTTAGAAAACAATCAGTCAAATCGCCAAGGGCAGTGTCGAGACAAAAAATATTAACAGTATTTCAAAAAATATGACAAATATGGCAAAAGCTGGCAATCTTATCCTAATTTCGAAGAGAAAAGTTTACCAATTTGGCTTCTATTAAGGTCCATCTATAAAATTTGGTTTAATCTGATGGCTTCGTCGGAGGTTATAGGACGTAAAATTTTTATTTTCTTGAGAGCTATTTCAAAATTGCCCCTAAGCCACAGGCTGGCTCCTACCGCTCCTATTTAAGACAAATAAATTCTGTGAATTTCATATTGATCGAATGACTCGGTCGCAAAATTTTAATCTGAAGGGGGACCAAGCATTGAATTGATATGTGGTTTGCTTTTTCCTTTAAAGCTTAATATTGATTTCGGTATCGCGTGAAATTTGTTTCGACTAAAATTTAGCTTGAAATTTGGCCAGATTGGAGCTGACATTTTGACGTGAAAAATTGCTTTCTTTATGAAAATGCACATATAATTACAAGTGTGTCCACTCATTTCGCGTCAATTTAGAATATGCAGCCCATTCTTTCGAGCTAAAAAGTGACCTTTGATGTCAATAAGTGTTTGAATTTGAATATTAAATTGTGCCAGTGTTGTCAACACAAGAGCTAATATAAAAATCGACCGAGAGTTCGAATACTGGACATTTTATCTCCGATTTTCTACATTGTCAAAGATTTTACTCTAAACAAAGACCAGATATTGGAGACATAAAAATTTATCTTCACCATGAAGTCAGTACTAGTTTTTAGTCAAAAACAGGCTGAATGACCTACTCTTTTAATAAATAACAATAGTTTATTTTGAAAGTAGTATATGTTCACTTTTGAAAAAATTAAGTTAATGATAGTTTCAATAAGATGCAAACATTCTGATTTCATATTTCTAATCACATATTGTGAAGAAATCGCACTCCATTGAATGTATGATTAGAATTATGAAAAAGGAATATTGAAACTAACATCAAATCAGTGAAATACTCAAAAGTGGACTTACACCGCTTTCAAAATAAACGGTTCAATTGTTGTTGTTTTTTTTTTAAAGAACAAATGCCACCTCCTCTGAAGAGTTTTTTCTTTAAAATATTTATGAAAACAAAATAAGATACACATATAGAAAATTTAGATACGTATTTAAAAAAATGCAGATACTGCGCAAATTGTTTTTGCTACAAAGAAAACTCCAGCAGGCTAAATAAATATCATTGCAGCGTTCAAAACACATGAACAAATATTTTCAACTTGAAGATACACCTCAAACTAGATCATTCCAACTTTTTTCTTAAATACAATTCCATATCTACCAAATTCATATGAGCCCTGACTTGTTGCCAGGTCCATGATATATGAATTTGGGTTTGATTTCATAACTGGATCGAAAGTTATAGGACAAAAAAGCCTTTATTTGCTGACTTAACGTTCAAGATTCATAATTATTAAATCAAATTTGTATCAAAATTAGCCTAGAGTGAGGTCCAGCCAGCTACTGGACCTATTACTTTCGTTAGAATCAGGTGACTGGATCGGAATTTATAGGGCAACAAGTTTTTTTAAATGATTTTTCAAGATAGCACCCCTGCCACAGGGTTGCGCATATTTCAAAATAATTTCTGTCAGAGCTGGTCGTACTTACGATTAACACATTCTGGGAATTTTATATTGATATGATCTTGAGTTCCCGCGAACACAAATTTAGGATGCTAACAATGGAGGTAATTTGGTAAAAAGGTACTGTTCTTACGCAAAGAGCAATTTCGAATATTTCAACTTGTCTCTGCAGATAAGGAATGATATTTGCAAAAAATTGCATTTTTTATAAAAAGCAAAAAATTTTCCGGAGGATCGTTGATTTGGAAATTTTCTGTTTACGTTACTGCCGATACTACAAGGTTGCCCGGACATTTATCAAAAATGACACATCTATGTGTTCTGTGAATTTCGTATTGATCTGATACTCTGTGCGAGCTTATCGCATTCATAAATTTTACGAATTTTCTCTGCCTATTTTTAGGCACTTAGTTCTAACATAGTGTCAAGCTTTACAAGCGTTAATCCAAGTTCGAAACATGTTAGGAATTCAATTTGTATTTTCTTTGAAAGCCTTTTTTTTGACAATAATATAAGGGCACCAAAGATACCACTAAAATGCTCACCGGAGTCAAATGGTTTAAGATAAATAAACTTTGGACGTATTACATATATAAATTAATGCATCCTGAAAATTTCAGCTCAATCGGATGGCACAATTACGAGATTTAGTCACTGAATAGCCTTAGAAAATAGGGAAAATGTTCCTACCTATAGAGGACCTCAGCGGAAACATGCTTTATATTACTCTGAACAATGGGTCCAACGAACAATTGTTAGAAAACTGGAGGAACCTTGAAGAGTCATAATTCTTTGATCACGGATACATTAGTTTCACTTTGAAATTCAGCTCAACCTAGAGTTCTCAGACGTTTCACAATCCCAGGAACACAAACTTTATTTTTATATAATTGTATTTAATGTGTACCAATTTTTTCCTAGCTCAAAAAACGGTTAGTTGGTGTTAGACTAACGGAACATAAACGGGAAGCAGCTTCAGCGTGGAAAAAGAATACAACATTAGTACGTTCAGCAGTAGCAAAGCACATATTGGAGGAGGATCACAACATAACTTGGGACAACGTGGAGGTGATCAAGGAGGTACAGCAGGTGCGAAAACTGGATGCGTACGAAAGCCTGCACATATGGAAAACCCCTATGCATAGAAGACTAAACACAGACCAAGGAAACTGTGCATCACCATTGTTCAGGCTAATTTCAACATTCATATGATAGTGAGGAGGATAATTTAATTAATATGGATAATAAAGTAATTAATAGGCAATTAGTTAGTAATTAGTATATAGTCCATTAATAGACAATTAGTTGGTAATTAGTATAAGTCAATACTTTAAAAGTAAGCTCTATAAGTAGCATACATAAGTTAGATTAAGATTAGACTGATAGACACTGAAGAAGAGGGCAGATTACCCTCGAAATATCGATATTTGTCACAAAATTCAATATATCTAGCTTCTAAAGGAAAAATCGGTTTTTTTATTAAAACAAACTGGGACTTTAAACGGCAAGCTTTTAATGGTTCAGCTTCTCCCGGAAATGACTTTTTGGCAGAACTGGAGGTAGCAGTAAATACACTCACGGAAATACTCATAAAAGCTTTTGAACGCTCCTATCCCAGAATCTGTCCTAAGCGCAATCTTAAACCACCCTGGTGGGACAGTGATCTGGGACTTCGCCGAAGACAAATATGGGAACTGTTTAAGTAAGTTAAAGTACCTGATCGCAGGAAATGCTAGGAATGTCAAGTGGAATTCCTGGAACGAGCCGTCACAATAAGCTTTGTATGCAAGGCAGATGGAAAATTGACAAACAACAGCTCGGAAACGATTAAGACCCTCTTAGATACTCACTTTCTGCCCCACGCTCACTGGTGGACAGGTGGTTGCTGTTTATCAAGCAGAAGGAATAGTCGAAGAATTCTACCTATCATGTTTCAGAAGATAGGAATGCTTACCATATTCCAATTCATACCAATTTATAAAGATTGCCTAGTTTTAAGTCATGCACCTGCAGCCGGAGGACGACTACAGAAATTTAAGGTAGAACTATAATGCAATTAAGTGAACTTAAGTGAGCGCTGAAACTGAACAAAAATTCACTCAATTGAAGTCGATCGGTTAATTTGCCCATAATAGAATTAGAATAGAATTCATGAAGCTGAATAGAAATAGAATTCATGAAGCTGCCGTCAGAGTGGCGAATATGAATTTGAATTTGGAGGCATATGAGATGAACTGATGTGAGCGTTTACGCAATATATTTGAATAGATTTTTGCTGCAATTGAAATATAGTTGTCTTCATAGCCTGCTAGCTCTGTTGCAAGAAATCGTAGAAAATTGTAGCTGAGCTGAACCTCAGCACTTTGCTGTAGATTATTAGATCTATAAAGATGGGCTTGGTGCAGGCTCTTAATTTGTGCTTATATTCAAATAAGTGTACGAAAGAAATGTTTTTTGAGCAATATTGGTATGCGACCGGAATATATTTAATCAACAAGGTCTTTACTGCTGAAGTTTAATATTCAATAGTGGACAGCTGAAGCATGGTGTGTGGTTATTCTTTGAATGAAAAAAGCTGTGAGACGGCATTTTAAGTAGTTTATGTACTTGTATTTTTAAAAGTAAGTAATTTAAAGATACAAGTAAATAAATTACTATATAATTTATTATTTCGTATGTTGTTCAACGCGTTTTCTCTTTGAAATTATGTTTGAAACTCATTATTCCTACCTCCTGTAAAAATAGCATTTAAGTGATCGACGAAAAAATATTTTAGATACCTGTTATTCTTTTTACAATGTCACGCAGAATCATATTCGAGACATCTAATTACTACTTCCTATATTGTAAACTGTCAATGAGCCGTTTAACAATAAAAGGTATGTTCGCGTACTACGATTAATTGCAATAAAGCCGTTTTTGCACTCCGTTTTACTGTAAACGGAAAATTTCCCCTTTTTCAGTAGGGTCTAAGCTACTTAAAAATACTGAAAACTATAAAAATAAAATGAAAAGTCGAACTCGTTTCCTTTATTTCTACCAATTTATTTTTCAAAAATCCGTATACCAGTATTTCGGCTATCACTTATAGCCTTCTTCAGCGATGTTTCTTCGAAAACTGTCAAACGGTTTTTGGCCTAATGTTATAATATTATGAAGGACGAATATTTTTGTGACGATAATTTATCACCGCTTAATATGACTTTATTATCATTATTGTTCTCCTGAAAACCGACAACTGACACTTTTGTTTGTCAATTTTCAGGAAATGCAATGTGAGCGTTTTTGTACTTTTCATGAATGCCCCTCACCACATGATTCAGGAAAATTCAGTAAAATTCAATGACTGAAAGTACGCGAACAGACCTAAAATATTCAAATATTTCACATACCTATTATTGCGTCTACAATACCGCATACGAACGATCATTACTTCTACCTCCTGCAAAAATACCAAACGATCCACGAAAACATATTCAAATATTTTACGTGCCTTCTATTGGTTGTAGTCGTTACGCAAACCTCTTGTCAAATTTACTTAATTGATGTACGGTCCCAGTCGTAGGCCACTTAAGTGGCCCGAATTGAACGAAACTTAACGAAACGGCAGATAAGTACATTATGGGTATGCCGCTTGATTTCTATGCAACCGTACTGTCACTTAAGCTACTTAAAGCTCACTTAATTGCATTATAGTTCTACCTTTAGATCTTCACATTAAGAAGAGACAAATCCTATATACAGCCCAAAACGTGTACGTGTTATTTCCGATGGAAATCTGTGGAAACGGCTCTCTTTAGGGTAGTTTCTTCAATAGAGAAGCCACTCCATTAAAATTGAAGGCGCCTTTAATAATGTTCATGCAACAGCCATAATTGAAAGGCTCCGTGCAACCAACACCCAGCTTGCTATAAGCAGCAGAATAAACAACATGCATAAGCAAATGTTTATATCATTGGATTCGGCGGGAGTGCAAATCATAGAGAAGATTCACAGAGGCACACCGCAATGAAAGTTGTATCTCCTCTATTGTGGAACCTGGTGACAAGTCCAATTAAAAAGAGGTTGGATACGATTATGGCCTATGCCGATTACACTGCGATCATAGTCTCGGATAGCTTTGAGACTGGTTAAAGTGTGAGCAAAAACCATGGGCCCTGTCATAAACTCCGGTAAAATCGATCTTAGACTTTCAGGAAATACAAGGTTCCTTAAATAGGCCCTATCAGGTTGGACAGCGCTAGATTAAGTCTTAGTCGCACACTAAGTACTTGGATCTGATTCTAGTCAGCAAGCTCATCTGGAAGGTGAATATAGAGGAAAGAGCGAAGAAGAACCAACAAAAGATGCTGGGTAAAACATGGCCTCAGCCTCGCGCTAACGCACTGGATCGATACTGCGATAGTGGTTACTAATTTGTCCTCACTCTTTGCTTCACACGAAGATTGTTGCGGATAGTGAACGCTTCTCAACACACACATCCACACAGTCTTATGCGAGGTCATGATACATGCGACGGTCAAATGCAAGAATGCAATAGTTCTACCACGTAAAACTAGATGCGTGAGCACAGCTACCATTTGAATTTGGCTAGGATACAAATGCCACCAGGTTTACTGGCCTGGGGACAATGACAAAATGAAAATCAGTTGCCATTCGAATCGACGAGTTTTGGCGTGGTAGCTCGGAGAGTACTGTTAGCTTATCGGGACTTGCTGAAGGATAGTGAATGACCGGGAGTTGATGGATAGCAACGGTAGGGCTCGGACCTGCGACAGCCGTGCCGATACCTGACGAATATGCAATCGTGTCTTAAAAAAAGTAAGTGGAAGTCAGGTAGTAATTTTGTTTGCGTTGCGAGCGTGGTCCCAAATGATTTCAAAAACAGAAAACAGAAAAACCATTGCAGGTAAGTGTGCAAAAGTTGGATTACAAAAGAAAGAAACGTTTTTCGACAAGGAAGTGTGTTATCGGCGCTCCTGTGGAGTATAAGTGTAGTGTGGTGGACTATTGTGAAGCTCATGTATGCTCGCAAAAGGTTAGCCATAGGACGGGACTGGTGCCTAAGTATCTATGCTGCCATGAGTGCTAATTGGAGTGCGGCTCTTGTTGAGATATCTATCTCTGTTCTACATTAAAATTCGATGTGTGGCGGTGAGCTCTGCCCAGAAGCTAACTCAACGTAGCCTATAGATTTGGGGCACTGCTGTATAAATGGTTCGGTGCGAGAGACCTCTCGAAGAAAGGATCTTTTTGAGGCGAAGGGACTGAAAGCACAAAAATGTCTGTACGAGGGGATTCCTATATGTTCTGCATAGACGGCTCGAGAGCAAATGTTAGGACCACAGCCGGCAACTACCTGCATTCACCAGATAGAATGTTTTTGTTTTTCAAGCAAAAATATTCGCTGCCATGAAAGTTGCTTGCTTAGCAATTGATGAGAAGTGGAAATTAAAGCGTATCGCTATTTGCTTCGACCGTCAAGCTGCGTTACTAACGTTACGTAAACCTCCCCAAACATCAAAAATTGCCCCAAAAAGCAGAGCACCATTGAAATGAACACCAGGTGCAATAAGGTGTCCATGTTTTGGATATCGGGATACTGCGATGTCGAAGGAAGCGAAATTGCTGGTGTTGGAACGCAAGGCTCAACGCTTCCACTACAGGGTCGAAAACTCGCTTTAGATGTGCCGACCGCATTTGGAATGCTACTTTTCGGAAGTGAGTAGTTTATGCTCACAATGAAAGATAACTATTTTCAGATGCGGCCAGGTTCATTTTCTTTCAAGAATAAGAAGAATCGTTGGTCCATGACAGGCATACTTACTGGACAAATCATCTAGGAGGATATTTTTACCGCGTAGGTGTTACACGGGATGATGTTTGCACATCCTGAGCCCGACTCTGTGGAGCTTTTCCTTTGCGAATGCGTGTATCAGGTATCAATGCTGCAGCTGGGATTTTACGTGTATGCATAGAATAGAATAGCCTTGTCTTCTATTCATGATCCTCGACTAATAGATCGAGGAATCTCTAGTAGGCTGGGTATATAAGTGCAATAGACTATTATTGCCAGAGTACCTAAAGGCTCCAGGCGCCTATTTCGCAGCCCACACACGTTCACTTATAGGTAAAAGTATCAGGCCTCTTAAATGTCTTGTCAAAACATCTTTGTCAAAGAGTTGAGGGTTTATTCAAATAGTTTTTGGAAGAATGTTGTGAGTCATTGTGAAAATCAATTAAATCTTTTAAGACGACATATACTTTCGTCTGTATTTCCTCAATCAAACGAACTACCTTTCTAACTAAAGTATAATGCTGAATACAAGTACTTCCTGCTTGCAACCTTCTGAAAAAATAAGTTTTTAGCTGCCATTGAAAAACGTGTTGTTATACATAATATTTAAGTAATAACCTACTATACTAGTAAACAACCCTGTATTATAGACGAGATGTCAATCATTTACTCATAGAATATCAACATTCTACAGAATATGCAATCTCTAAACCGGTAAACATATTATGTAACAGATTCAACGCTATCGGAAAATTTTATTTTCCCTAAATGGATAAGGTCAAGAATGTATTTGATCATCTGGATACCTTTACTTAACATTGTTAACTAAAATCAACAATTTGCTACTTATCCCCGAAAATATTTTTATTTCAACCTGTTTTCTGTCGATATAAGTTTGACAATCATTTTCGAATATTTGAACAACTTTACGAGCTTGTTGCGCTGTTTTCCGCATCATCTTATCATCTCCAAAAAATATCTACGTCTGCTAATTTTCATTCATATTTTATATCATATGAAGTAAGATTTGCAGCGAGACCTACTTCAAAAGAAAAAATCAACACATAGGATCGAAATAGTTACTAAAATACTAGTATCTAGTGTTAGTATCTATGTAGTGAATATAACTTTAATCTGATAGAAAACATGTATAAGCTCAGAGAAACAATCGCCTTGCTTTTCTTACTCACACAATCTTTAATTATATGTAGTACCTGTAACTACTGTCCTAATCTAACGGCCACGAATTCGCAAAATAAAATAGTTCTTGTTTATCTTAGCAACGAGATACGATCTGTTTACAATCTCAAAAACAGCTTTGTTATCTCACCTGATGCCTGCACTAGTTTAACACTACTGCTACAAACAAACCTTCATTATTCGAAGGACTCACAAACAAACTGGAAAATTTTAAGACACGAGTATCTAAACAATTCTGTGTGCTTAAAGAAACTTTTATGGTGTCAAGAAATATATATAGACATAAGCACAGACATTTAGTAGTTGAAATTATTGTACAAACACTGAATTATGCAGTAGATCAAAAACAACGATTTTTTTCTAATACTGAACAATTTTTTGTAAGCTGCTTTCTTATTATCACGCCAAAAATATGCAGTTAAATATTATGTGCCATTTAAACAAAGTGAAAAATAGCAATTCATTGGAAAGTTCATTATGTATGTAAGAGAGGAGATCAACGTTCTTGCCAGTTTACCAAGCAGCTATCTCAAATCACTGTGCAAACGTTTCATCTATACCGTCGAAAACAGAGACTTTTATTTCAACGCTCAGTTTTTACAATAGTTAGTATTAGGAATGACCAATCACATTGTTACGGTGTTTAATGCATGCAAAAAGTTGAATGAGATGGCATCGTTCATTCACACCGATTTACGAACTGTTATTTTTTTGTTGGGATTGCAAGAATTTCATTGTTTATGGCACATAGAAATACAATTCAATTCATTTACGGCTTATAAAATCTTATCAAAATGTATACAGAACATTTTAAATTAATTTTTTATAATAGGTGGAACGTTCTAAAAACAATGAGGTTATTGAGCATGAAATCTTTCATTAGTTAACAAAAAATTAAAATTTAATGGAGTGTTGTGTTAAACTAGAATCTATTGCAATAAAAAGTACTCTGTGCCATGTAATATTCAGGATTATTGCAACAACTCGAAAAGCTAGAATACACTTTTTTATATGATTAATTAGTATGCATTGCCGATCAACTGATTAGGTACCCCTTTAATGTATCGCGATTCCCAGGAATTATGAATCAAACTAGAACAAATATTTTAGTCCAGCCTAATAAAAAATTACGATAAATTGGTTAGTGGTTAACTGATTAGAGACTAACTGATTGGGTGCACAATAAAACACTTCACAGAAATGAAGTATTCTTCAGGAAAATTAGTTAAAATGAAATAAATATATGCGGGTTTTTATGAATAATTTATTTATTAAGAATATTTTATTTTATTTTTTTTTTTTAATTGTAGCTACATCGCCACCAAGTTGCACATCCTGTGCAACGCAAATGATCTAATCTTCTACGGGTTAGTTCTATACGTTCAGTCGAGTGATACTTCTGATTAGCATCGATCCAGCTCTGTACAATTGCTCCCATAAGGAATTTGCCATCGCTCGCATAGCCTCCTACTTTACATAGATAGCCATGGAATCATTGAGTTAATGGACCTGAGTGGACCAAAATGTGGCGATGTTTGGTAAAAAACAGCATTAAATCAAATACATTCAAATCAAAGATTGTCGAGCTGTAGTCCAACATCCTCGCCAAATCCCTGTATCCCTTGCCAAGTGAGGAACTAATTCTTCGGAAAAGGGTCTTAATGGTGGAGATGACTGAAAGCTTACTCCACTGTCAGCTGAAGAAGTAGCCAGAAAGCTTGCTCCAGCATCCACGGACAACTTATTTGTACCTTTGACCAAATCTACTACATGGAGCCTATGAAATTCAATCTCCTTCCTTGTGTCGGTCCATCGCGATATGAACGCAATGAATCTGCGTGAGTGCCGGAAGAGTCTCTTATGAATACCAAGGAAATTAGACAGAGTCCCTCCCGAAACACTGTCCGAAAAGTCCCTTAAGAAGACAATGCAAAACAAAGGGATTTGTCCCGCAACACTGGCTACTCAGAAACGGCAAAACCAAGTCAGCAACCAAGCTTGTCTTGCCTACATGAGCAGGAGAAACGCATGACTGACCCTGTTAGTAGGTCCTGGCAAGGGCGGTCGTCAGAACTAGCTAGAGCAATTGTATCTTCTCATCGGACAACCGGAAGTTTATGCAGAATGTTTTTTTAATGGACTTCATAAACTTAGGTAGGTAGGTAGGTCGAGTGGCTGTCAATCGAAGAGTTCCAGCCGAGAGTCACATATAGGCACAATCGAGGCTCCTTGTGATGCCACAGATATCACTCTCTCTTAGCCCCTATAATCAGGAAACCACTTAGTTTCTTTGATAAATTGCAATATCCCCTTCAAATCGATAAAGGATATATAAGGCAGACCTAAGAGGAATGGGGCTCCGATTGAGGCCATTCTTCTCCTTGTCAAAGCCAGCACATAAGATTCCTCCTCATCTTGCGAGCTAAAGCTTCAGCAGAAATTGAATTAACAGCTTCCTGGTGCGACACACATTCATGGAGGGAATGGACTGTCTTGCTATCGCACAGGATAATTCTTCAACCAGAGACTTCTTAGCGGCCTCAAGGTGTTTTTGCCTGATGGCTAGTTTAACCGAAAATATATGTGCTCCTAAAGAAAAGGGACATGAGACTCCCGGCAGCAAGGTGCCAAGCTTTGCCAGTTGTTGCCATGAATTTCCCTATGTTTCCTGTGTGTTGCCATGAATTTACCTATGTCCAAGTGCACAAATCAAACACATGGCTGATGTCTCGACATCTCTTGAAGAAATGCGTGGCATTACAGTTTCTGGAGACTGCACAACGATCAGCAAGGCAGTTTATAGCCGTTTGACTACTTGTGAAAATACCAATATTAATTCACAATATTCGAGTACGCAGCAGACAGTGGATTACTTGAAAAACAGCCACGACCTCCACTTGAAAGACACAACAATGGTCTGGGATAGACTGGGATAGAAAAAGCATGGCGCCAGAGACCATAATTTATATACCACTGGTGCTATATACATAGTTGATTTCGGATTGATAAAATATGGCGCCTGACACCAGAGTTCATGGCGAAAAACTTATAACAGTAGGCGCTATGAGCTTATTGATCAGTTTTTAGCCACCGATATACAAATGAGCGAGTCCAATTTCAAACGTGACACCATCATTCCAATCGTCCCTACCAGGAATGCGAGTTGTAATCTTTAAGTTCAGCAAAACGTCCGGTGGAGCGAGAACTCCTTCGGATTAAATTCTAGCATGGCCCAGCTTTGCAATGCAATGAAGCATCATAGCAGCAAGATTTGCCTTCATCATAAATATTTGATTTTCGAGAAGAGTATTTACCGTAACGTAAATAATATACTATTAACTTCTCGACGCAACAGAGCATTCCCCAGAAAAGATGATACCACCCTGTTGTTGAGGAGCTATTCGATAAAAGCTATCAGCCGCGTGCAAACATCCAGTGCCAAAGTTGCTTTCAGAATCGCATCAGACTAGAAGTGGTTGGAAGTCCCCTGAATGTCTAAGAAGACATCAAGCATATATTCTTTAAGAAAGAGAGATTTTTCAATTTGCTCAATTAGGATGCCAAAAGCGGACATGGCTTTGATGTAAGCATACTGCGACTACGAGATTAACGAAGATTAGCTTATTGATATTGAAGAAGCATGGACCGTGAGGGGCAGCTTTCGAAGATTTCGACTTTCTAACAATAACAAAACTGTACCGCATAGATGTTACACGGGCTGGAACACAATATTAAAAATTTAAAAAATATTAAAAGCTAGAATGAAATTTAAGAAATTCTTCTAATTTGACGCTTAAAATGTGAGAGCGTTTGCGATAACGGACCAAGACGAAGCTGGTCGTCCCGTCTAGGAATGCGTAATAAATGCGAATTAAAATTTACATCATTTCGCACAAAACTATACTAAATTTTGTCAGTCTTCTATCCGAACAGCTGACGTTTCAAGCTAGCAGCTTAGAGCCTAGGTCACACAACGTAGAGCAATGAAGAATTTAAACAATAAATACACATCTAGGAACACTATGCGAATTTAAGACGGGGTTTGCAACAAGGATAAACAACATTATACTTACAATGAGCGAAGTGGAATTTAAACAATAAAGAACGGATGAATCTACGCTGAACGTGTTCCAGCGCATCAATCATGGGCATTTCCGAATTCACGTCTTCGTACTCATCATCAGCTTGTTATGGTAGACTGTGATGAGCTATTCTAACAGTTTGAAGCAGACTTAGACGAGGTGTCCGAAATCTATGGCTTTCCTTTGTAACATTGCCTCCAAACACCATCAAGCCAACGAAAAGTCAAATCAGAAAACTTGATCAACTGTTATACAGGAGAGCAATGCCAATTTCCTATATAACTGAATTCGGACAGGCTCGACTTGATCTGACGTCACATTCTGTTATAATAAGCTGAAAGCGAAGACGAAGACAAAAATTCGGATAGGCCCCATATGTTTATAATGAGGAGACTAAATCTGACAGTAAGAGCCGTTTCACACGAGACACTCGGTGTCCGCCCACTGAATCCTCAGCCACTGTTTTTGTATAGAATTGTGGCCCGGACACTGTGGCTCTGTGTGTATGCTCTCATTTATTTCTATGCCCCGGTAGTGGCTGGAGACACAGTGGCCGGACACCGAGTGTCTCGTGTGAAACGGGCCTAATAATCAAGGACACTACAAATGCACGAATAAAACAGATGTTCACAAGTAGACCGGCTAGCAAAAGGGTGGCAAATCCTGAGAACACAACCGGACAAACATGAAGCGCTAAATGTAATATATGCAACATGTACACTACCGCTCAAAAGTGTTTAGGCACTCTGTTTAGCAGCAAAAAATGTATGAAAACTCAGTAATAATGTGATAACATTTATTTTTTATGTACATCTACACATACGTTCATAAAAATACACTAAATAAATGCGAAAATTAAAACATTTAATTTAAATATTGCCTTCATCTATGTGACCTGCTCTTGACTTAATAATTGCAGCACACAATCGAGGCATTCTCGCCAATAAGTTTTGCCTGAGTTTTTTGTGCTATTGAAGTCCAACATGACTGTAATTTGTTCCACATGTCAGTAGCTGATGTTGGAGCCGATTTCCGTACTTCCCCATCCAGTTCTTCCCATAGTAAATCGATCGGATTCAAGTCGGGGCTCTGGGGAAGCCATTTCATAATTTTGAGAGTTCCTTCCTCTTCTATATGGCGTAAATAGCCTTTGCATAATTTGGAGGAATGTTTTGGGTCACTATCTTGCTGGAATATAAAATTTTTACCAAAAAGACGAATTCCGGAATGGATTGCGTGGTTCTCCAAAATTTCACGGTAGCCTTTTTTTTTTAATTCACCGTCAATTTTCAAAATGTCTCTTACACTACTACCAGCAAAATAGCCCCACACCATCCCTGAACCGCCTCCATGCTTCACGGTAGCAGCAATACACTCTTCCCTGGGACGGTCACCCACAGATCTCACGAATATTCGCCTTCGGGTTCCGAACAATACAAATTTGGGCTCATCTGTCCATAATACGTTGTTCCACTCTTCTATGGTCCAATGTCGAGCCCATTTAAGTCGCTTTTGCTTATTTTGTTTGCCAAGTAATGGCTCTTTCATCTCAATGCAGCCGTGGAGCCCGGCTTTCTGTAGACGACGTTTTACATCGAAACCCTGAATGGCTTTGGGCGACCAAAATTTAATTCTGCGGCTGTTTTACGCATTTTTCATTTGCTGGTAATTACTATTCTGCGATCATCTGTGGATGTTGTTGTTTTCGGTCTCCCACTCTGTCTTTTGTTAACATAACTGCCACTTCCCCGATATTTTTAACGTTATAATCGACCGTAGCGTGAGGTATTTTGATTTTTTTGGCACTTTCTCGATTACTTATGCCACTTTTATGGTACGCTATTATAAGCGCACGCGTTTCCGTACTCAATTCTTTTCGTGGATGCACTTTCAAAAAATTATCACTCGATATTTCGCTCACGACGTTAACAGAGTAAATACCACACTGCAACTGACCATAAGTTACGGATATCACTATGATCTTCTAGGACGGTCATTTTAACACCATTACCTACAATTTACCTGATAAATAACTTTCCCCAGAAATTTATACGAATTATTATTGTAATTACATCGTAATAAACAATTTCCGGGAATCCGGCTAGGAGCAGGTAAAGGAGAGTAATCCTTATCTCATATAATGGGTGTTTCTTACCGAACCACATTTCAAATACGTATTTCACTTTATTATAATGTTTTTCTTGTAAACATAATACTGTATGAATAATCCTAAACACTTTTGAGCGGTAGTGTAGATCAAACTTAATTTTCGACTATCAAATCACGCCAAGGTCTTCAAAGTTTTCTATATTAGTGGGAGGCGATCCAGAAAGACAATAAGAAAACATTAAAGGAAGCTTTTTACCTGCATAATATATTGGATGACATTTCGATATGTTCAGATCAAATGGGCCTTTTTAGACTTGTATTCTTGATGCAGTCCTATAACCAGTTTTCTGGGCAAGAGGCAAAAGTTATGCAATTGGAGAGAATTTTTCATCACTTTTGAAACTGATGCAAATCACTAACACAACTATTAACATAGTTCACGGGTCAGGAATTTTTCATGAAACACTCAAGTCGAAATGAGAAAACAACAACACGCACACATTCATATGCATAATCGGTATATGAACGGTTCCGTTGCTGAAGAATACAAGTATGGAAATGTTGATTGTTGTAAAACCAGTTTTAGGAGTGCATCAAGAATACAAGTGTAGAAAGGCCCCCTAAGAATCAATCATCTAAAGTGTAGCTGTAGGCAATTGTTGGGAGACTCAATTACACTGAACACTTTGAAATCATCAGCATACAGAAGGCAACACGAATGTATTACAGAGGGACGGTCACTGATATAGACAAAGAATAACAGGGGACCGAGAATCAAACTGTGTACAACACCGGATCGAGGGTAGAATATGGAAGAAGAGGAAAGTACATTTACGGCATTAAGTCCTAAAATATAGGAGGAGAACCAAGATGGAAGGAGATCAGAAATACCAAGGCACTCGAGCTTCGAGAGAAGAAGCTTGTGATGAACAAAATCAAATACTTTTAGAAAATCCGTGTAAAAACATGAATTCCGATGATATTTGCCCATCCTACTTAGAAAAAGGAGACTTTATAGAGCATTTCCTTTGCAAGTGCACATATCAGATACCAATTGTGGAGATTCATAAGAAAAATTGTACCGAAATGCTACAAATTCAAGTACCTGTTCCTTTTTTGGAATAACTAGAGTTTTTATATTATAGTAATACAATGTTGTTTTCGACTTATTCTAGTAAAATTTAATTTGTTCAAAATTTATGAAAATCACCGCTAACTGTAAAATTAGAATTTTTAGTTTGCAGTTTTCAGATGGCATTGCGATGTATGAATCAAATCAAAACTATTCTAAAAACAAGTCTCACCTGTCGGATTCCTGGATAAATGAATGCTTGATTCCATATCTGTAAGTACAGAAAAGAAAATCTTCAGATTCATGTTTCTCAAAATTAAAGGATTAACATCTAACTATCGCCAGCTTTGTAATTAAGAACTTAATACTTTCTCATACTTACTTTCCCTAACCTTGTTTATGTTTTCTTAATTCGTTCGATAATTATCAAACTACCATTAACCAAAATCCATGTAAATAGAAAACACCTACTCGTAGATATTTATAACTTCTCCGTGACATTTTTCCCGTCACACTAAAATATATATCCTTGAATCGAATTGATTTCTTCTAAATACCGCTAACTAATTATTACTATACATTAATTTACAGCGATAATTAGCCAATTTCAGCCAACATATTAGTTCATAGTGCTAAGAACTCAACTATAATCATTTTGTGCAGCAATCATTCATTGGTTAACGTTTTCACCTAATTCGATTTATTTCTGATTTTCTAGATTCGATAATGTCTACTAGGCTGTATTCAGGACAAAATTTTGACGCCTATATGGCGAGGTCGACCATTAAAACACTCATTAAGGTATTTATAAAATATATACATAGATAGGACGATAAATATTTCGAACGACCCGATTCGGTTTCGTTACAGATGCGGTAAATGTCATGACTAAATGAAAAATGTACTACATCTAATGGGTAATAAAGAATATTTTGAATAACATATGCTGTGATAATAAAAAAAGATTGATTTTTTTGCGTTTGATTTTATTGAGTGACAATGTATTTCATGCATGTTTTCGCACTGAAATTCGCAGTGAATTACTGTTGATTTAATACCGAAACTAATAAATTTGCAATGTTCGTCAAACTAACTGCTACGTGAGCTGAGTTGGAAAATAACAGTGGATTCAGCGATTTTCACATTAGCTCAGTCAATCTGATCAATAAGATCATTATCATGACTTTTAGCTGGTCAGAAGATTTTCATTTTGAATTAATAAACAAAAAGATACATTTTGTATGACTAAATCTCTTTGGATTCAAGTTCACTTGAATTTCATTTTGTCAAATATGCAAACTATGTTACATATTCTCATGTTCCATATGGTCAACTGAGCAAAAATTGTTGATTCTATTCGTGTGCCGTGTGTTTAGCAAATGTGAATGGAAGCTTAACCTTTAAAGGTAAACTAACAAGCACTCGTACGCAAAACAAGATGTGTATATGTACATACACTAGCATCCAAAAGTCTTGCGTGTCTCTTCAAATCACATGTTTCATAAAAGTTGCAAGTCATTTTTGATTTAAATTTATTTCATATTTGGAATGAAAATATTGATGAAGCTTATTATTTTCAAATAGTTTACTAAGTCTAAATTGTTGATTCTTCAAATGGGTCTCTTTTTGCAGCAATAACAGCCTAAAAGATTTTGAGCATTCTCACTCTAAAAAGCGGGTATATAATTAATTCTTGGAGAATGGAGTTTCCACAGTACATGATATGGTTTGCCGTTTTTAGCAACGGTTTTTTGAGACCAGTTCGCTTAAAATGACAAACCCAAAGACAAAATTCGGAACAAGATACGCAGACTTCGAACAAAATACTATTTCTACCTACGAGCTTTCGCTTTTAATCTCAAAATAAAGAAAAACCTCATACAACCGGAGAGTTTCTCGTCAAATCGTGTTTACTAAAGGCCGCTGAAATTCTGTTGGGAGACGAAGCTTTTTTTCCGCCTCCTTCCTTCCACTCTCTCCATCACTCAATCAGATCAAATCTATTAATTTTAATTACACTTCATACTTTAAGTTATATAATTGTTCTCATTGACATGTGTCCAGAGAAAAGTCTACAAAAAACTCTGGTATCTTCTTCATTAAGGATTTGTGTTTTTGATGTGAGATTTCAAGTATGTCTTGAACTCTATTATATTTTTTGTTAACTTGATCGAGTTCGGTAATGAATTGTAGTATGCGATAGCCTGCTGTACTGGATTCATCCTTAATCTATCCGTTCTTGGAATTGCAAGAGATAGATTTCTAGCAGTTCTGGGTTCTCGGTTAGTTATCTCTAACACAGTGCGGGGGGTGTTAAACCACTTCAAATTGTTGTTCAGGATGATAAAAATTAATTTTCCCCTTTCAAAATTAATTAGTTGTTGAATATTTAGTAATCCGGTTCGAGTGTACACAGTAACTGTTGGTGTTAGAGTCGGCATTCTAAATATAATTTTAATTGCTTTCGAAATAAGTCTTCCAATTAACTCGATGTTTTGCTTTGATGTCTGACTCCATAAAATAGTTCCGTTTGTGATAGTTGAAAGTATATAAGCATTAAACATTATTAATTTTGTTTTAGTTTCCAAGAACTCAAATTTTCTTAAGACTGCAATCATTGGTCCGACTTTATGTCTGATGTGGTTAATGTGTTGTAACCATGACATTTTCTCATGTAGGATTAAGCCAAGATATTTCATTGAATCAGCTTTTTCTAGACGAATTCCGTCTATCTGAATAAAGGGGTTTATAGGATATTTATTTTTTTGCTGGAAAATGATGTACTTTATTTTGTTAACGTTTATAAGCAGTTTGATATGCCTGAGCCACGCTTGATATGTTTCTATATCTCTGTTAATTTTATATTCAAGAGTTGGTTCATCCTTTTCAGAATATTAAAGAAGTGTGTCATCAGCAAAAAGGACTAATTTGCCAGACAGCTGGAGATGCTGAATGCAATTCACATACAGAATGAATAATACTGGCCCAAGAATTGATCCCTGCGGTATGCCTATATTGATGAAACGTTCTTGACTGATGCATTGTATTTGTTTTGTCACAATCCGCCTATCCAATTAATAATCTTTTATTATCGAGTTAAACTTCTTATTACTGACATATTTTTGGAGACGTTGCAGCAAAATTCTGTGGTCAATAGTGTCAAAGGCCTTCTTGAGATCAACAAAAATGGCTATTACATAGTTACCTTTATCCAATGAGCTGTTAATGAATTGGACCGCGTCTAATGTGGCCACTATTGTATTGCTGTGTTCTTGGAAACCGTACTGTATTGGAGCCAAAATTGCTGCCTCATTGATATGTTGCACTATATGTGAATTTAAGATTCTCTCAAATATTTTGCTCATTACACTGATAACGGCAATTGAGCGATAATTAAAAGGATCCGAAGGATCACCTCCTTTAAAGATTGGTGTAATTCGCGCCAACTTAAGGCAAGTAGGAAAAGAGCCCGTCTTTAAGTGACTTTTGATAGAATCTCCGCTATTTCATTTTTAAGCATTTTGACGTCTTCGGATGTTAAATTGTCGATACCTGGAGAAACTTTGGTTTTTAATTTATCTATAATTTCTATTACTTCACTTGGTACTGTAGGTCTTAAATGAATACTGGCATAACTTTCAGGAATCGTATTATCATTTTGCTCGGAAACATTGTTGAATTGTTGGTTGATGATATTATTTCCAATCATTGCAAAATAATTATTCAATTCTTCTGCGATAAATTCAGGATTCGAGATCAACAATCCATTTATGGATAATTCATTAATACCTGTTGATTGTTGGTTTACATTTTTATCTGCTTGCATTAATTCGTTAATAGCTCTCCAGTATTTTGAACTATTTCCAGCCGATGCTTCAAACTTTTTTGAGTAAAATTCTCGTTTAGCTTCTTTTATCAGTCGATTCGACTCCCTTTTTAAGACCTTGTAACTCTGCTTCTTAATTGCGGAATTTAGATCTGCCATGTATATTTTGTAAGCTTTGCGCTTCTTTTTCGAGACAACCATAACTTTTTTGGTGATCCATGATTCTTGGCGTACTCTTGTATGTTTTGTAGTTGTTGCTTTTTTCTTGGCTTGAGTTAATATGCCAATCAGTTCTTCGAAATTTGTTACTATGTTGTTACGTAAATCATCGATTACATATTTTTTAAATTTGAATTTGCATGTATTATTAATGGCTATTTTTTTTGGAGACAGTTTTACTTTAACAAGTTAAGAACAAGTTCAGTCAAATACCGTGATCTGATAACACCATTAAACGTCGAGTTGATAAAATGACTGCTGACGTCGACAGTCGGCGATGAGACAACTGATGTAGCAAAATATTGTCAGTTTCTTGTGTTTATGCGGTTTATAGATATTGAAGATACTGCAAACGACGATGAAGGCTTCTGACATAATGCAAATTATTGTTGACTACTTCGATAAACATGGAATCTCATGTACTACGAGGTCTGATCCAAAAGTAATGATAATCAATATAAGCCTAGGTGATTAAACTTTAAAAAAAATTTATTTTTCATCATATCTTCGAATATATAGTATCTAATATATTTAGTCCATTTTTTCCCAAACCCAGGATACCTTTAGAAAAATTTTTTTGTCTTTACTCTCCCAAAA
Organism: Nemotelus pantherinus; assembly: GCA_963978885.1. Classification (NCBI taxonomy): domain Eukaryota; kingdom Metazoa; phylum Arthropoda; class Insecta; order Diptera; family Stratiomyidae; genus Nemotelus; species Nemotelus pantherinus. The sequence continues at coordinate 45,311,916 of OZ022265.1, read as the reverse complement.
CGCCCTAACAGCGGCCATCACTTCGCTATCATCGTCAAATTTCTTGCCCTGAAGATGTTCCTTGAGCCGATGAAAGAGGTAGAATTCACTGGGAGCTAGATCTCACGAATAGGGCGAATGTGCAAGCAGCTCGAATCATGTTTTTTGAATTGTAGCCATCGCAACTGCAGCCTTCTGAACCAGTGCGTTGTCTTGATGAAACAGCACTGCAGCTCGAAGTTTGCCGCGTCTTTTTTCCTCAATAGCCTCCCTCAATCTTTTTATTTGGTCTTTATAGCAAGAGCCTGATAAAGTGGCTTCATTTTCCAAATATTGATGAAAATGTGACCATTGGCTCATGGTGTATATTAAGGAATCGATTGACTTCTTATTTTATCATTTGGCTGTTAGGAGCAGGACCGTCAGGCGAAAAAACATTCAACTCGGATTGGAATATCGATACAAACAACTTTGCCTAACGATCAGAGTTGCACACTGTCACATTGTCAATCGTTACTGCCATCTCCTGGCTTTTGTATTTGATCGGCTTTAACACTAATAATGAAAGGCTATGCACCCTTTTAGTAGAGCACTGGCTTCTTGTCTGTGGGGTCCTTGGTGCAAATCCAGGTTCGGACGAAACACCGCGCACCGAGCTTTAAGTTCACTTAGCTCTGATTAGGTACCTGATTTACATCAGGTATAAAACGAGTCGTGGAACTAATCACTCCAAACTCGTGTTCACATTGATTATAAATTTGTAAATGAAGCTCCATACAACTTTAACTCCTAGACCTGCAAACGGTTGTCGTGGGATTACTTTACTTTACTTTTATGCATCCTTTGCGTGCGAGTCGAATTTGCGCAAATCAATTTATGAACTGATAGTTGCAGAGATCCGAGCGACTGGTTCTATCATGAATGGAACTAGTACGTAAGATTGTTGCACACCAACCGAGCAATGTAACAATCTCATAGAACACGGAAACGCGGGAAGGAACATAAAGAGATCGAAGAACAGAGAAGAAACATGACAAGCGGAAAAAAGCGAGATGGATATGATCTGTGAAATAGAGGGTGCTAGAGTTAAGTCCGTACTAGCCGTGGAAGTTCTACCAAATAATCCAAAACATAACGGCGTAAACACCATGCTGCACATACGGTATGGATAAAGCGGGCAATCTAATCACCGATCTTGAAGGCATTCTGGAGCGATGGAAAGTAAACTTTAGTGAATTCCTAAACGGTCAGCTCACCGAGAGTTTGGAAACTTCACCAATTCAAGATGACCTTATGCTGCCGCCACCAAGCATAGAAAAAGTACAAAGAGCCATAAGTCGGCTGAAATTTCAGTCGTCCCTGGAGCCGACGACATCCCCGATCAGCTGATTCAAAATAAAAGGACCACGTTATACCAAGCAATTCATGAAATTATAGTGCACGTATGGGAGCATTAAAAGATGCCAGAAGAATGGCGGCAAGGCGAGTATGTTCCATACATAGGAATGGAGATTTCCCAATTTACAGCAAGAATAGGAGTATAATATTGTTGAGTACTTCTTATAACATACTCTCCTTTAACCTGCAAGAGCGAATATTCCCAAACCTTAAGGAGCGATATATTTTCGTTCTTCGGCAGGCGATGGATAACTATCTACAATTCAATATTCCATTATATCATATATTTAAAGACTTTAAGGCTACCTATAATAGCATAGCTTGGATAGAACTGTCCAAAACCGTGAGAGGAATCGGAAGCCCCAATAAACTAACAGGAACAAACTAAGTAAAAGTAGCTGGATATCCAGACCGTTCAACATCTTCAATTGGCTCCGACAAAGCGATGGTCTCGCCTGCCTCCGATTTAATCTGGCGTTGGAGAAAGCAATCCGAAACTCTGGCACGTTGACGAGAGCAACGATTATCACAAAGTCTAGTCAAATACTAGCTTATGCAGTTGTTATTGACATCATTCAAAGATCCGAAATAGCTATACAAGAATCCTTCATCCAAATTGAGCGGGCGACACAGAAGCTGGGGCTGGTTATAAATGAAGGAAAAATGAAGCACATGCTGACCACATCTACAGGACGAGCACCTAGAGCGGTCAATAAGAGCAGCCGTAACAAAATGGGAGAAGAAATATGCGGGCGACTGGTCATATCCAACGAAGTCTACTACAGTCGATCAAGGCTCTTCAAATCTCAAAATCCCACCCGAGCCTCAAAGCTAATATTGTATCCAAAAGATCCGAAACTTGGATGTTCAGCAAAGGGCACTCTGACCTCCTATGCATTTTCAAGAGGAAAGTCTTGCGAAGCATCATTGGCTTCATATGTGAAGGGCGATTCCGAAAACGCTACAACTGTGCGTTGTACGCTACCTACCTAGAAGCAGATATAATTACAAATATAAAGCTTGGTAGACAGCTGGGCAGGGCATCTACCTTGCTCGGAAAACCCTTTATGGCACGTTTGCACATAATCGCCGGAGCATTTTCGATTTTTCCATGGGCTGTCGGTTTTCGTAATTTTCTATGGACATTTTTTTTTTTGGAGCTGCTCATAGCAATTATAGCTAGGTATCGCTTTAATACCTCTATCTAAAATTTAATGTAGTTGGATAGATAGTGGTATGGACAGGTTTCGTTTGGTAATTTCGTTGAAGTATGAAGCTTCTGAAGTAGCTGTAGCAGCCCTCATTTGTAGCTGTAATCCATGATCGCGATGAATAAACTTCGCGCGAAGTGTAGCAGGGACAAATTAAAACTTTGTCAGAATGTTTCGGAAATATTCGTGGCAGTATGGCTTCGGCCTTAGAATCCATTGATTTACAATAAGCACGAATTGGTTGGTTTTGAGAAGTGCAGTTTCACAGGCGACGATTAGTAAGATTGTAACGCTACAGTGTTCGGCACCGTGCCCGATAATTTGACAATTGTAGCACTGCCTTACTTTTTTGGGAATGTGACGCTGGTATTCCCAACGGACAGTCATACTTAACCTAATGTTTTTCATTTGTCTCAGCTTAGCCAACGTCATTGAGCACCTTTCAAAGTATACAATGTAGATGAGCTGATTTAATTTTGTCACTACTGACTGCACATACGAGGGTTGATCAATAAGTAACGATAATGAATATAAACCAAGGTGATTAAACTTAAAAGATATATTTATTTTTCAACATAGTCTCCTAACAAGTTAATACATTTAGTCCATCTTTTTTCCAAACCCAGCGTACCCTTAGAAAAAAATTCTTTAGCTTGACTCTCCCAAAATGCCTCAACAGCGGCTATCATTTCGCTATCATCTTCAAATTTCTTATCCCGAAGGTGTTCCTTGAGCCGAGGAAAGATGTAAAAAGTCACTGGATGATGTAAAAAAAATTTCCCGAGGACAGATGTAAACGTTCGAATTCTGCAGCCTTGTGAACCGGTGCGTTGTCCTGATGAAACAACACTCCGGCTCGCAGTTTGCCGCATCTTTTTTCCTCAATAGCCTCCCGCAATCTTCTTATTTGGTCTGCATAGAAAAAGCCTAATATAGTGGCTCCCTTTTCCAAATATTCCATTATATAATTCCTGCAGCTGACCAAAAAAATGATGCATAACCTTCCCCGCCGAGCGCGAGACTTTGAATTGAGACTTTGACTGCGTTGGTGAAGAGAGTTGTCTCCACGTCATCGATTGCTGTTGGGTTTCTGGATCAAAATGGTAGATTCAAATCTCATCCATGATCACGAAACGTGACAAAAAATTCTCCTGATTTGCTTGGAATTTTTCGAAATCCACTCTTGAAATGTCGACTCTTTTCTTCTTTTGCTAGTCGGTTAACATTCTCGGCCCCCTACGCGCAAAGACCTTCTTCATATGTAATTCGTGGGCAAGGATTCTTTGAACACTGCCGTTCGAGATTCCTGTGACCTCAGCTACTTGTCTGATGGTCACTCTTCGATCTACCAACATGACATCTTTGATTTTTTTAACATTGTCTTCAGTGAGGGACGTGGTTGGACGTCCTTCGCGGTGTTCGCCTTCATTGAATGTTCTTCCCAGGTTAAACTCATTGGCTCAGCGTGCAACGGTGGAATATGGAAGAGCAGAGTCGCCTAATGTTTCTACCATGTCACCGTGTAGGTCTCTGGTAGACCATTTTTTCAAACAGAGCTTTAATTTCGTTTTTCTCGATTTTGATGTTCTCTCTTCGACTGTTCGTATTCAAATGAATGTACCTTCCTGGAGTCGTGTCCCATTTATATGTTTTTTTAATGTTGACTTAGTATGTGGTATTAAAAAATTATTTTTTTTTTTTAATTTTATGCGGACTGGAAATAACCGATTATCATTACTTATTGGTCAACCCTCGTATGTGCAAGTAAAACCGGTTGCTAAAAGCACGTTTTCGATCTCAATTGTACCGTAATCGTTAAACTCGAGCAAAACTGTTTTGAAAAAGAATTTTCTCCGAATATCAGTAAAATATGATTTTTTTAACATGGACAAATTTTCCACATTTACTCCGACCGAACCTAACACGAATCTTCTTCACTAATTTCCCTTAAGCACAAATTGCGGTATGATCGTTGTTAGTTGCTGAAAGTCATCTCGGTTCAATATATTTGCAACTCAGCTTACAATAACATTTCAACAGAGCAAATCAAATGAAATCAATTTTTTCTAAGAATTTTTTAATCAAAAGATCAGATCAAGATAATTTATCAGCTCTACTATCATCGTTTTGATGAGTAAATAGTTTGATATTTATTTACTGGCAAAAAAATTACGTGATCAGCTCACTATCAGCGCCACTTTATGAATATGGCGTTAATATGAACTGAAATTCACACGATTAACTGAAATTATACAGAATATACAGTGATTGTAAATTCCAATGAGTACAGGTAAACAATTAGATAACGATAATGTGTAGATGGATGTCTAAATCTAGATGCTTATCTCCGAAATAAAAATTTCTTTTCCGAAAGTATACTGCAATGTGAACGATACATCATAATAAACACAATTGATTAAGTGTGTTCACATTGACAAAGTTGACAGCCTAAAATGAACTATCGATTGTGAAACAGACACATATGCTAGCCTATTACGGTTTGTCATATCAATATGACAACTGTTTTTAACTGATCACACAAAAGACTTATGTAGGCTGATTATGATGACTTTATCTAGAATTGGAATAATGTAGTAAAACTTGATAACATAAAGAACTGTTTGCAAGTGTTCGCGGCAGTGCTGTCGTTTTACTGTAATTGCAGTATATCTGTTACAATTTGATGCAGTTTACTGCAACATTGCATTTGAGCTTCATCTATTGCATTTTACAAAATTTGCTACTTGTTTAACCTAGCTAGCATATTTAGTAAGTTAGTTTCCCTCTGTTTAGTTATATATGCAACTGCTAGGCATTTTGAACTAAGAATGCATAGGAAAAAAATCAATCTATTGCAATTTAGAGCAATCTGCTGCTCCTTCAGAGTTTTATTTACTGCACAAAGAAAAATTAAAACGACAGCACTGGTTCGCGGTTCTAATATTCGTATAGATTATAGATGTTGGCGCTAAGTTAAAGTGCTAGATTTTATTTTGCTTTTAGTTTTATTTTTTTCCAAATAGTGGCCGGTGCAGCTAATTTTGCAGGAGATATTTAGCAATGGTCGATCAGAAACACCTACGTCATCAAAGAAAATAGTGTGGTTAGCAGAAGGGTAAGGCTTGATTGAAAGAAGACAGCATTGACTTTTGGACTTTGAGCCCATAGACCATAGACATACAGTCAGTCACAAAAGTGTTGACTCAACTTGTAAAATTTTGAACAGCGTTAAATTTTTGGTCTTTTAACTTCTGCCAAGAATAAAATAGAAACATAGATGTATTGTGTAGTTCATATGCTTGAAAGTTCAATGAATAGTATACAGAATATATCAAGTATGTGTTGACAATTATTAAAAGTTGAATTAAAGCCATGAAAATAAGCTCACAAAAGTATGGACTCACAAACTGAAATACGAAATTTTATGATGAAAATGATAATGATAATACTTCAATTAATATGTTGTAGCATATTCCTTCGCCTTTATGATGCAGTGCATTCTGTTAGCCATAGATTGGACTAGCCTTTTTGTCAATTCAGGGCATGAATCACAACCGACGATAGACGATATCGACTGTTGAAATTTCCGAGATTTGAAATCACGAAAATCAAAAAACGACAGCGACTATCGAAATCCCTGGCGATAGTCAAGCGACTATCGATATGTCATCGATATCCATCTTCGGCTTGTGACATGGGGTCTGTTCGCGTACTGCAGCAGCAACAGATTTTTGCAGTTGGTTTCTTGTTTTGGTAAAATTTGGCTTGCAGCAAGAGTACAAAAACGACTTGCTGCGAATCAATTTTAATATATTATAATAAATTCAGGTTCGCGAACATACCAATGATGGCAGTCCATTTTGCAGTTTTATGTTTAAAGACGAATGGTAAAGAGTGGTCGAAACAATTCCGGGTATTTTTTTGAAAAGGTAAGTATTATGATTATTTTATAAAATTTTGTCTCAAAGAAAATGTATTTTCAGCGAAAACACAACGAATATAAAAATAACAAATACTACTCAGTTCATAATAATGAGCAAATTCATGCCGGAACATGGAAAACTTATCATTTTCAGATGAAGAATCAAAAAGGATGACCGACAGGATACCGACAGACTTTTCGCGCGTTAGCAGCTCACTATTTGAATTTTCAAATGATATTATCATACATCAGATGCTGTCAAATGTCAAGAAAATCTACCATGGAGTTTCGATACACTATATCGTTTAGGTTGTGATGCCGAAATTCCTAAGTCGATAATCGCTATCGTTTTTATTTGACGATAGGCGATATCGCCTATCGAAATCTCGTGATTCATGCCCAGGACTAATTTGACCTCATTCTTCTTGAATACGGGCTTTTAATAAATTTGTTGCCTGATATTTTATGTTAGCTGACCGAATCCTTCAGATGCATCCCCAAATTTGCGATTGGATTCATTCATATCCGGCGATTGTGGTGTCATTTTGAGTTGCCCAGGCACATTGTAAAGTATTCACTCCCGCACAATACACGCATATGTTTGGGATCATTATCTTGATGAAATATAAATCTATTAAGTTTTCTTCTTTATTTTCTTTTTATGTTTAAATAAAAAGTTTTATCCATGACACCCTCAATAAAATGCAGTTTTCTACCCTTGCAGCCCCAGACTATCACCGACCCACCACCTTTTTTCAGGGTTAGCCCTAACCAAAGATGAGTCTGCGAACGTAATCGTCTGTCAAAACCGACCGGTTTTAGAGCAAAAAAGGCACTTTTTGACATACGTAAACGGAAGTGAACATAAGTGCCCATACAGCGCATAAAGTCGTATCTCATCACCTCTTTACGTACGGACATCTCATAGCAAAAATTGAGCAAAAGGTTGCTTAATGAGCATGCCACTTTTCAGGCTGTTCGGAAAGTTATGTTTGGGTGCAACAAATGCTTTGCGTGGTTTACCTTGGCGCATATGCGCACGCACGGACGCAGACTCATCACTAGTTGGACCTGTTGATTGTAAGTTTCTTCTTTCATTTCGTTCACTCGGCTCTCTCCACACGTGCTTCCTTCAAGGTGATCCGAATAACTCTATTTCGATTTCATTACAAAACAAAACGTTTTTCCAAAACTCATTGGGTTTATTTGCATGCTCCTTTGCAAATGATAATCTTTTTGCCCTTTTCACTTTGTTCACCTATGGTTTCCTCCTTGCAATTTGGCCATGTAACCCGGATTTTCTTATGACCCGCAAAACTGTCTACACCCAATTCTTTATTTATTGCATTACGCTCTTCATCAAAAGTTTTTACTGCTTAAATTTGTGGATAATCCTATCAGCGTCTCACAATGCGCCGTTCTGATGTACTGTCCAAAATTGTTCGCCGGCCTATTTTGGGTCTATTTGCTACACTGTTTGTTTCCCTGGATTTATATTTTTCACAGTGTTTTGGGGCATCTGAAGTCATTAACAATTTCGCGTTGCGAACAAATTAAATATAAAAAGCTTTGAAAAAGGATAACCCTAATTTATTTCCTCAAGGGTTCCTTCAAGTGCTTATGCCATATTTCTACTTACAAACCTACTAAAAGATCGCGTTGAAGTACTGGAGAGTACTAAATTCGTCAGCATTTTTCAATTATAAAAAAGGATTTACTTTCATATTTCCAAAATTAGCATTTTTTTTTCAAAGAAAACATGTGAGTCAATACTTTTGTGAGGCCCATGATACTTGCCTCAACTATCATTTTTATGACCAACATATTCATAAAAATAACATTAATGTAACGTAGATCACATTTGTAACAATTGTTTAGACTTAGGACTGCGACAAATTTAGATAAACTTGAAAACATGCAAACTGAATCTTTACTTTTGTGCCTGACTGTATATAGAGAATTGACAAGCAATCACAATCCATGATCCGTACGTGAATGAAGCAATTTTATTGCACATGCAATTTACTCTCTGCAGAAAAGCATTCCACTCAATGCCGCTTATTCCACTCTTCCGTGCAGCAGATTCTCTATGTACACTTAAATTTCCTTTCTCTCTGCTATTTTTGACAAGGACGATTTACAGGCTGCGGGAAATTAAAACATGTATCTAATAGGACGCAAATTTTTAATTTATTTAAACTTTCTAAGTGAAGTGTGATGTTATTTGATAAGGAAAGTGCGAAATGGTTGAACACACATTTCAAATCCATTTTTTAGCGCGAGAGGAAAGCTTTTTGAGACAAACTCATTGAAATGAAGTGCAGCGATTGGAATTTGAAAATAACTTACAATAGATGTTCTAGGACAATATCCTGTTTGTAATTGATAAAAAAAAACATATTTTACTATAGCACTGTTTAAGCACAATTTAGTCATAGACGGGGAAGCTTGATAGCGTATAGGGTGATAAAGTTTTGCTAACCATATGCTTTCACGCCGCTATGACGTCATTTGAGTGAAGAAAACCATTCAAATAATGAAAGACGATGCAAATGTACGATTTAAACTAGTATAAGCAAACTTTGAAATTATATATGTTTGACTTGAGCTACTAATTAGGAATACTGCGTGCTCGGGAGATCTATACGATTCGTTAGTTTGTGGTTCATGTCCAGATGTTTTATGTTCCGTTGGTAGACAAACTGATTCTTTAAAATTAAATTGACAACTGTTTGGATCGCGAAAATTCAAATCGTAATTTTCAACGTTATTCAGTTTGATCTCAGATAATTATACGCTACTTCGACATTTAGGAGTAAATAATTTTAACTCAAAGATAATTTAAGATATGATGGCTGTGCTCGTCAACAATTTTATTTTTGACAATATGCATTTATTATGTTGTATATGTGAACGACCACAGAGTATTGCTGTTTCCATGTAAAATATTTCAAGAACTGAAATCATTATTCTACTCCGAAATCACGTAAGACACTAAAAAATATATCGTTCGGTTTGTTTTAGTCGAGTTGGCGCCGTCCATCAATGAAATTGACACATGTAAACGCATATTTCTATATAATGGGAATGTAAATACAATTTTGTCTGCCGAGAGATTGTGAATTTGCTCCAAAAGAATACTTCTTATATTTAGTATCGGAAAAAATAAATTAATAATCTTTTCTGAAGCAAGACTTCGTAATGTTTTCGTACTTAAATATGTTCACTTATCAAAAACCAGCAATTACGAATATACCAACATTGATAAAAAAAATTTCCCGCACACTAACTTTTCATTTGAATTAAACATTATAGCCAGCTTAAGCATGCTTAAGGCTCATAGAAAAAAACGATTAAATATAAAGGACATTTGGCCATCAAAGCACACGTATAATAGTTTCCACTTAATTAAAGAAGAATAGTTACTAAAGTTCGAGTATTAGAACATTCAATTAGGATTCAAAACTGTGTATTTATAAAAATGTTCATATTGAAAACACTGCGATTAATTAGTGTCAACTTATCTACATTGGAAAAAATATTTATGAAATCTGTCTATCGAAATTGAATTTGAAATGACAATATTTCATAACATGTTAAAGAACGTAATGTTCTACCATTTTATTTCGATATCGATTAGCTCTATGTTGCAATGCAAATTTTTTGTATTGGGCATAAAAATGAGCATAATAGAAGATGCACCTTGTTTTTTTTTTTGTTTTTTTTTTGCAAGGTATTAGAAAAAAAATGGTCGGAAACATAAAACCACGTTGTTGAAATTCCTTAATTAAGAATTAATATTCGTTTTAATTACGACTTAATATTCGCAAATTTTACCTAATCAAATTTTACGTAATTTCTTGCGCGTCGACAGAATACGAATTATAATAAAAAGATAGATACTTAGTAACTTATTTTTGAGATACAAAAACAAGTCTAGCAAGGTGAACATTAACAAAAAGAAAAGTAGCTCCTCGATTAGGATTCTCACTCGCAATGTTCTAATTTATTTTTTCCTTTTTTTCTTCGTATTAATTCTTCATGAAGTTAATCATTAATGTTAAGAAAATAATGCAAATAAGTAGAGAACTTATACATTTCAATATTTTATTTTATTGAATAGAACGTATTTTTAAATGAAAAAACACCTTTTTACTGGACGAAAGCTCATAAGAACTTTTTCTTTTCAAGGCTCGGCATCAGCCTTTCTGGCCAATTTCAGCGAAGGACTTAGACCGGAGTCAGTGGGCGGTGTGACCCAACATCATCAGGGGTCATGGCCTTAACACCATCTGAGGCTTAAAGCTGTCTGCCTGGGCTCAATCAGCTTCTTGGATTGAGGCAATTTTTTTCTTCCTTTTTATATTTCAGATATTTCCTTTCTAGGTTCCCCCATTGCTAGTTACGTGCTTTGTCATGTCTCAGCTTCCCAGCCCATGCCTTGGAGCTAAGCCTGGTCCTTCACGCATAAAAGCCTGGTCCTTCACGCATAAAAGCCTCTTTTCCCGTGAGCTCATATTGCGGCAACGATTTATTTATTTATTTATTTATTTATTGATTTAATGTCTATAACAACAGATCAAGTCCAATTACGCAATAGACAATGATAAATAAAAATAAAAATATATATAAAACGAACAAGAGTATCATAATTCAATAGAAAATAAGAATCCAAAATTTAAATATGCAATTAGCTAAGATGAACATGCATTAAACAGAATAAGTAATTATTTTATCTTTTAACATGTTTTTGAAAAGCATCAAGGTCGGTGGTAGGGAACCAAGTCTGAGTTCGTTATGCTGCCTAGGTAAACGTAGCAGCGGTGAAAAGTAATATGTGTCAGCCCGTGCAAATGGAACATTAAACGTTAAAGTTGATCTACATGACCGATCCAATACACGGACGGAAACCAGGTTGCAGAGGTCAGATGGGACAAGTCGATGGTGTAGTTTAAATAGAAGGCATTCATCGAAGAACAGCCTACGAGATTTCAGGGATGGAATTTGCAGCATGGTAAGTCTCGCACTATACCCACAGTAAGTCAAATTGAATTTGAAAAGTAGAGAGCGGGTGAACCTGCGTTGTACAGATTCAACCGGATCAATTAAGTACTGAAAATGTGGGCACCATATTTGACAACAATATTCAAGGATACTGCGGACAAAATAGCAAAACAGGTGTACACAGGTGGAGATATCAGTAAAATGCTTAGAAGATCTAAGTATAAAACCCGAGAGCCTGGACGCTTTGGCAGTTACATGCAATATGTGTTGGTCAAATAAGAGTTTAGTGTCGAAAATAACTCCCAGGTCTTTAAAACAGAATACAGCATCGAGAGAGGTACCGGAAACGCAATAAGAAAACACTAAAGGGTTAGTTTTACGCGTGAACGACATTTGGCGACATTTTAAGGCATTCAGAGTAAGATAATTTGCACTACACCAGTTGCCCAGAGTGTGCAGATCATTCTGTAGCTGAAAGCAGTCTTCAATTGTATCGATTACTCTGAATATTTTAAGATCGTCTGCGTAAAGAAGGGAGGAGTTTAGGAGACCTGGCAAATCATTAATTAAGATTAAGAACAACAAGGGGCCAAGTATCGAGCCTTGCGGAACACCAGAGGTGGGATAGAAGGGAGCAGAGGAGCAGGAATTCACAGTAATAACACAAGCACGTTCATAAATGTAAGAAGAAAACCAGGGGAGCAGCGGTCCATAAAAACCATATTTCTCTGATTTCAAGAGAAGAAGCACGTGATTAACAGAGTCGAATGCCTTAGAAAAATCAGTGTAAAGAACATCCACCTGTCTTTGCTGATTGATGGCAGAAGCAACAGTATTGCTGAAAGATAACAAATTGGTAACAGTGGATTTACCTTTGACAAATCCATGTTGCTCGTTGGCATTGACGGATGAAATATACGTGGCGTCCCTCATTTCTCAGAGCTTATGCACCCCATTGCCTTACAATCCACGCCATCCGCGGAAACTAGCCAACTGGCACTCCAGCATCCTTCAGGGTTTGGATAAGGTGGACTAGGGACATACACGGCCGTTTCTAAGGCACTCTGCTCCAGGAACAATGAACTCTTTTTTTTTATGTCGCCCTTGTTGATGGTTTCTGCCATCCCAACCACTTGGCAGGCTCTCCGCCGAGCTTCGGTTCAGTTGAGATGCTCTGCCAAGGCTTAGTATTTCAGTGAAATCGCTCAAATTTTATACACCGCACAGATGAGGTTTCGCACCTTTGCGGCCAGCCACAGTTTGCTGAAACTCTGGCTAAGGGCAGTGTGCAATGTAAACGCTCTGTTATTCTTCGCTTAAGACAATCTTATAGCACGTTCGCACTGCCCTCTCCGAAAAGGTTGATTTCGAGCTGAAAATCGCACTGGTCGAAGTGATTTAAAATTTGAGCGGGAGATGTTATTAAAATGTATATGGACGATTAATTTAGCGTGAAAGTTGGTGAAAATGTTAAACATGTATGAATATTTTCCCCCACTTATGCATTCAACATTCTCAAGTTTTGTTCAATTTCCATCCACTATTTTAGAACAAAATTCGAATGACAGTTCATTCACACTTATGTACTTTCCATCAATTTGGTACAATTCAACGCACTTTGAAACAAATGCAGCCGGAGGAAAACTCTCAACAGTACCTGATTTCGACGAGATTTATCCGAAATCAGATTGCTTACGACTGCCAAAAGCCGAGACAAATATATGGCAAAGCAGGTAGATTTGTGGTCGATTTATCCTCAAATCGATCAGCTGATCGAAACCGCGTGATGTAGCCTCAGTGCAAACGTTCTATTAGAATGCGTTCTAGTTTCTAAAGAGATTTAGTTTCTGCCAAATAGCATTGTATGAAGTGATTGTAAGGATGGAATACGGTGGTTGTGCATATTGGTAAAATGAACATACAGTGCCGAACAAAAGTCTACGTACGCCAAATAAAATAGCGGGAAATTGTTAAGTATAGCTTAAATAAAACATTGTGGTATTGCGAAATAAACATAGCCCTTTGTACAAAAATATTTTATTGAAAGTGCATGAAATTTCAGTTTCTACGAAAAAAAAAAATTAACAAAAAACTAAAATATCCACAGACAACAAAGAACGAGTCTGCGTACAATTCTAAGAAAATAGTAAATAAATAGCAATACTTCTAAGAAATAGCGGTAAATTTGTTTTGGGCTGGATGCAGTAATGAAATAATTCAAGCAGTTGGTTTTTTACTGTCGGTAAATACAGATTGCAGCTTAAGTTCTTTTTTTTTAATAATGGAATCGAGACGAAAAGAAATATCACGTGACATGCGGGAACTTATTGTGAAATTGAAAAACGAAGTACATTCTTACCGCGAAATCAGGAAAATAGTAAATAAATCTCATTCCAGTATTCAGACCGTCATAAAAAGCTACCGGGTGAGAAATTCTGTTGAAAACAAGTCGAGAAGCGGCAGACCTCGTAAACTAAAGGAACGTGAAGAAAGGAGTATATTAGTCAAAATTAGAAATAAGCCGGGGACATCTTCAACAATCCTAGCGGAACACATTCAGCATACTCCTAGGCTAGGTTGTTCATCCGATAACGGTACGTAGATTCCTCCACAGTTCTGGATACTTCAGTAGATCAGCACGAAAAAAGCCATACATCTGCGAAGTAAATGAGAAGAAACGTTTGTGATTTGCCAAACTCCATGAAAATGATGAGGATCGACTTTCTGGGAAACTGTTCTCTTTCGTAGCGAGAGCTAGTTTAACTTGTTCGGACATGATGGAAGACACCGAATTTGGAGAAAAAATAGTCAAAGTCTTAAAAAGAAGAACTTAATTCCAACCGTTAAACATGGAGGTGGTAATGTTCTAGTTTGGGGCTGCATGTCAGCGGCTGCAGTGGGAAAACCGAAAAATAGCTGCCCGAAAAACCACCGCGGCTACTGCCGCGGTCATAATTGAAGAAATTATGGGTCGCATAGTATATCTAAATATATTAAAAAATAATGTAAAACAATCCAGCAAGATAACGACCCAAAGCATACGGCTGATATTGTGAAGGAGTGGTTAGTTTTCAATATACCAAAACAGCTACATTCTCCACCTCAGTCGCCCGACTTCAACCGCATAGAACATTTATGGGATTATCTTGAGCGTAGAGTGCGAAAACACAACATTAGAAATAAAGAAGACCTCAAAACCGCCTTGCGTTAGGAGTGGGCCAAAACACCAGTACAAGTGACGCGAAATCTTGTCAATTCCATGCCAATCAGGATGTAGGCCGTCATTATAGTGAATGGCGTGCCAACAAAATATTATTATTAACAAAAATAATAAAACGCAGACTTTTCTTCTTTGTTATCTGTGGATATATTAGTTTTTGTTAAAAAAATTTCGTAGAAACTGAATTTTTGTGCACTTTCAATAAAATATTTTTGTACAAAGGGTACGTTTGTTTTGCAATACCACATTTATTTATTTATGCTATACTTAATAATTTTACGCTATTTTTTATGGTGTACGTAGACTTCTGTTGTTGTAAAATGAAAGAATCAGTATAAAATCATTTTGTATATGCTTTTAGGACTGAGTTTTACACTTGTTTGCTAACATTAAACATGTATTTTATTGAAGTATCATTAATTTGTCGTGTGCCTTTTCATCTTCTTCACATCTACATAAACCCCTCAATACATTTTTCTCCTTCTTGGGGACAATGTTCTAGCGCTTTTCGTTGTGCTTATCGGATTTTTTTTGGTACGAAGGTCACCTTTTATTTTTTAATTGCAAATTGAAAAGAACTACGAGAATGTTAATTTTTTCACCGATAATTAACAAAAACTTAAGTTTATAAAATATAATTTTCCTTGCGGCCGAATTATTTTATTATTTTTATTAGGTACCAATCAAATTAGGTACCAATCATGATAAAATAACAATAATGGATTCAGTTTATTTTGGATGTTTTGACCGCATCAAAGCAAAATCAATTGTACTAAAGTTGTTGACTAAGCAAACATTGGTGGCCTATACTCTTACTTATGCCTAGTACTATACTCTTCGCGAAACGAATTCAACGGTCGAATCCCATACAAAAAGAGCTTTTCAATTCGTCAGTAAAGCTCTTTTGTATGGGATTTGACCGTTGAATTCGTTTCGCGAAGAGTATAGTACTAGGCATTAGTTAAAAAAAATCCAATATACCTAGTATTGCAATGTGCACAAAGCGCGAAACTACCAGGCAGAAGGTATGTGTAGGTACAAGCTAATTACACTGATTTCATTTGGGTAAGGTATTTTTAACCATTTGCTTTTTAATGACATTAAATACGATTACAGAAAAGACACGTTATGGTGGTAATTATTTCAGTTGGACATTAAACATAATTTTATATTTGAGTCACTTAATAGGCATTTAATAAATAGGCGATTTATTGCGTGTTTATTGGACTGCCTAGGTACGTAAAAAATAACATTACGAATATTCACTTTTCCACTCATGTTCTATGTAAAGCAAACATGAAGCTAGGTAGGCTACAAGCGGATTAATTACTAATCTGTCCTCTTACGTACATACCCGACTGCGAAGTGGACTCTCGTCTCGTTGCTCTTTTTAATGGACTCGACAGTGTATGAGATTTTGGAAACAATTGATTTTCCCTGAAAGCAACGCCAAAATATACTTGGTGTGATAAGGTTGCGCAACTACACCAAATTACTGTTCCAATGCAGGGCACTGATTAAGAATTCCCCAGCCATTTCACAATTGTCAAGCTGCATCGAAGTGGTCCTAGGATTTTCTCATCGTCGCGAAATGGACGAATGCAGTCGAATCGAATTCCCACAATAAATGCATAATTTAACTGGCCCATAAACATTTATATGATAAAACCAAAACAATCCGATAAAAACTCGCTTTTGTTTGGTTTCTGTTGCTAGTGACTGGGGCAGGGGCAGGGGCAGCGTCAGGAGGGAGCTAGTGAATTGGAAGTAGCCGCATTATTGGTTGTCAATTAGACTTCTTGACGACATTCGGCCGGATCTCCGAGAAGCATGATTATTCTCCGCTGCGATTACACAACGATATCGGTCGGGTGCTTGCTTATTGGCTGGCCCGCGAAATGGAAAAGCAGAGTATTCCATTTCTCTAGATCGACATAATAACAAGGCATGTTTAGCTAAACCGAACCAGTTTCTTCAAGTATGGAATAGATGATAACCTAGGAAAAAAACACTCACCTTTTGGTAGCTTTTCGCTTCACTCTTTACGGCGGAATCAGCATTGGACAAACTTATCTAGTAACATCATATCATACATTTTTGAAATTGAATCACAACTTTGCCACTGCCCACATTACATTTTCCTGCGATTCAATTCATCGACAACAGCGAGTTCTATCGATTGAGCACCGAACATCTGATTTATTTGCACTTTTTGCACAACATAAATAAAGCTACACACATCTGGTGTTTGCAAGTTTTTATTTCCATCGAAAAATTTTCGTCGCGAAATCACTCATGCTCCGTCGCCGCGCACTGCAATTTCATCAAAGCATAATTAAATGATTAACTTATTGAATTGTGGCACTCATATTTATTAATGGGATTGCGGGAAATTGTCGCAATACAAACTGAACAAAATCGAAACGCGTCTACGCGAAGAAGTTGTATAGCGAACTTGCAGACCGACCAGCAGCGAAAATGAAATTGTCTGCGTTCGACAATCCGAATTCCGGGGACTTCTGTCGCTCGCCTGACGCTTGGCTAGTGAGAGTAGAAAAAAACAAGCATGAAACATTTGTCGAGTTTCGTCCGTGGCCGAGCAGCAGATTTCTCGCTCGACACAGTTTCAGCTCTACTCCCCCCATACACCCGGCCAAATTAAACTTCTGCAAACACCCAGTCTCTGCCCCAGTGTTTTTCCCAGTCATCCAAAACCCCAAATCGCCTCATCGGAGCTCTGAGTAATCGTCTCGTCTGCAAGGTGGTTGTCGCGTGCAATTGTCCAATCGGCAGCTGCTATGGCAAGTTGCACGAGCTAAATCACATTGCGTGCAACATTCATTTGTTGCGTGAGAGATTATTTGACTGAAGATAATTGTGCTAGTGGTGCTAAAATAGAATTTTTTTTTCAAATTTTTATGGGGAGTTTTGAGCCGGCAAAGCAGGAAGAATCAGGAAAAATGGAGAAAAATATTTAAAAGGAAATCGAAAGGATGCCACCAGCTTTTAAATGTGTTAAATCCCAGCTGTTAAATCCCTTGTCAAACTCTCAAAATATAAATAATCGCCCATTAGCATCGGTTTTGACTAGGAATAATACGAAAAAACGACGTTTTTTAGTTCTAAAAGATTATAGAAAGAAAAATATGAATTTTACGGCTATGACGGCTCCATTCTTTTGTATTTATAGCTAATTATTTTATATTTTTATATTTGTGTTTTTAAAACCGAAAGAATATGTGAAATATATACGCTTATTGGGTGGGTATTGGCTAGATATCCAAATACTAAGTTTCTTTGACAATAAATTGTTTAAATCGATGACGGATATAAATCAGCCATTTTCCTCTGAAAATCGATGATGAGAGAAAAATAAAATGGAAACGACTAAAAGATCGTGATGTGACTGCATTCTCGGGAGGTAAAAAATTTCAAACTATTGGCTTGCCCATGAAATTCTGCTTTTAGCTATAAACATATTTTACATAAAACTCTATTCTCGAAGCGATTACACCAAAGAAAAGTACAAGATTTCAGATGTTCGAGATCGATTTTTTTTTTGCCGCATGCATTACTATCAAACGCAGATGGCAGCACATTCGAGATCCAAAATTAAGACGTCTAACGGTTTGGATGACGAAGCTAATCTAAAAAATTAGCTATTATGCAGCATAACAACCAGTGAAACAATGTGCTGGGAAATCTTGAATTTGGCTCCAACAAGTTCTGGGGAATGTATAAAATATTCAGGAAAAGTGCTGGGAAACTTTTTGTAGAGTCTATGGGTCCAGTAAACAATTAGGTCATTACGCGAAAGACCGCACACCTATGCTAAAAAATAATGCAACCCAAGGGAAATCACCGCTTTTCTTGGTAAATTACAAATCAACAAAGTCTCAGAATCTGATGATATAATCCAACAAAATCCTTAAGAAGCTTCTCAGAAAAGTAGTGGTACTGCTTTGTTTTAGACTTAGCGCTTGTTTAAAGGTGTTATATTTTCCAACTGTCTGAAAACAAGCAACGACTTTCCCTCTATCAAAGTCAAGTAAAAATCTAGCTCTGTCTCTTAGCTACAGACCCATGAGCATGTTATGTTATCAGATATACCTTTAAACGTATCAGATATATTTGGAGTATGAAATTATCGTATCCCAGTTACAAGTCGTTTTCCGAAAGGGTTACTAAGCAAACTATAAGCTGTTCCCAGTTAGTTATTTACGATATCGAGAGGACATTTACTGTCAATGAATCTTAAGGATTGATCACCTTAGACATTGAAAGTTTCTTCGCGGCTCTTCAAAATGCATATTTTTTTAAAAACTCTACTTTGTCCAAATCGTGCAGTCATTCTATAAATCAGGTTGCTTTCGACTGTCAAAAGCCGAGATAAATATATGGTAAATAGGTAGATTTGTGGTCGATTTAGCTCTAAATCAACCAACTGATCGAAATCGCCTGATTTAGTCTCAATGTGAACGGGCTATTAGAGATCATACCTAAGCCCAATTTTTTTTTATATATCTTAACAGTAAAAAACATTTATGCAGACTGTACCAAATTTTTTTTCATTTGAGAAATAAGAATTAATGCAGCAAAAACAAAGACAATATATTTTACAAAGAGACGAATAGCACAAAACTTTCCTATCTCACTTTATTGACGGGGTAGATGAAGATGAAGTTTAACTCTTGACAAGAACTCACACACAAACTCAAAATTGCAAAACTCAGACAGAAAAGGCTTACCTGAAGGTCGCGAAAAGTGCACATGTTTCTTTTCCTAATAAAACGCGTGTCCAAACAGTCACTAAAAACAAAATGGCTTTTGTAAAACAAATACTGCTGCTAGTGATGCTTTACGGAGTACCAGTTTAGCATATATGCCAATCCCACAGAACCAAACTACATTTAGTTCATAAAAAGTGGCTCAAAACGATCTGCAATACGCTGTTAGTAAAATACCCCATCGAATTATTGAAATCTGTAACCATTGCTACAACTAACGGGGTACAATCAATTGTACAAGCTCCTGACTAATTCAGCATTAATTTTAATTAGGTAGATTATACATTAGTCTAAAGAAGGTTCAAGGTAGAAATAAGTTCAGCTGAGTATAAAAGTAAGTAAAATTAAGGTAACTAAATACAAGGTTTTTGTATTTAAGTTCGTCTAATCCCAGGTGAAAGTCTAAATTTAGTTTCATAGTTTTAGCGGCAATCTGTCTAAAGCTTTTCATTTCATTCCTACTATCATTTGAAGCGCATAGAATAAGTGAATCAAATTGATTTTGCATTGTGGCTATTGGCAGCCTTTGGGTGCTTGTAGAGGAAATGAACACAGCCATGGTTTCGTATTCAATAATTTTCAGATAAAACTTCAAATAAGAATACTCATTAAAACAGTATAATGAAATATATTTGATCTATTTTAAGTAATACCAATACTTGTAGGTTCTTCATTATAACACCTCATGTTTATTATTCTAAAAACAACCCAATAACAATATGAGCGGTCCAAAAATAAATTAAATAATTTAGCAAGCATCTCTATATACAGTAGAGATAAATAATTTGCATAAAAAATCTTATTTTCCTATTGAACGAGTTTTTTCCATAGCTTTCATAACAGTTTCGTCATCTGCCAGGAATCGAATTTTGCCTAAAACAGACATCGTTTCTGTACTGAATTCATAAACGAATGGAATGCTGTTGGGAACGTCGAATTTTACGATTTCTTCTTTTGACAAATCTGCAAGTAGATGCAAGAAAAGCACATGTAATTTTAACTAACAAGTTAACATCATTAATTTTCTAACGTTGTTCAAGTTTACAGAAGGAAAGGGTATTGCTAATTGGGTGATGTCTATTATGAAAACATTAAACAGAATTATCGAATAATCATTTTAGCTATCAGTAATTTCCCTAAATCTACGTCGAATTATTAGTCTCACAAAAATGTTATTGTTAATATGTTATCTCACTTTCGATTTGTTAACTCTTAAATTAACTCGTCCAAAGTTGGCACGATGAAAATATAAATAAATATATAGTATATAAATTCAAAGGAGCGATTAGTTAGTCATTTTAAAAGTCTCTTGGAATCTATATTAGATCAGAAAATTTAACGGTAAAGCTAATAAGATTACACATTCAATTTCCATTGAAGAATCGTCATATTTGCTGAATTTTTTAATTTTAAATCGTCTTACTTTCCACGTGCTTGATTATTCCACGTAAACTTGTACCGTGCGCAACAATCAGAACGCGTTTCCCATTTTTCACCTGAGGAACAATATCGGATTCCCAAAACGGAATGACACGTTCGATTGTTGAAGCGAGAGTTTCTGATTTCGGAAACGATTCCGGTGGAATATCACTAAATTTCGGATTGGAACAAATATCATTATAATATTTTCTATCTGGAGTGATTGGCGGTGGTGGGATGTCATAGCTACGTCGCCATATCTGCACCTGCAAATATATTACTGTAAATTAATTGCTTCTTCCAAACCACTTGCGAGTTTAAATAGTCTACTTACCTGCTCTTCGCCATATTCATTGGCCATTTGCCGTTTATTGAAACCGGTCAAGGCACCATAGTGCCTTTCGTTTAGTCGCCATGATGAGATGATCGGAATCTTTGTCGCATCTATCGATTCTAAAATCAATTCTAACGATCTATGGGCCCGACTCAATGCCGATGTGAAGGCAATATCAAACTTTGCATTTTCTGTAATCAACGCCGCAGCAGATAATTCTTTAGCATCACGTTCGCCTAGAAAGATGATAATGGAATTTTATGAACTTATAGAATAATATCTCAGAATCTTAAACCTATTACCTTTTTCACTTAGAGCGGCATCATACCATCCGCAAAATAAGTTTTGTTTATTCCATTCGCTTTCACCGTGCCGAACAAATGTTACAGTATTCGACGACATCTTAGAAAAACCAATCGAGAAAAGAATATTGCCTTGCAACACTGAAATTATAAATAGACATCGAATAAAATCTTCAGGAGCTCATAGTCTACTGATTAGGGGGAAATCTGAACACTTGCCAGCAGCTTGCACTTTCAACAGAGGAGGCACGTCTCGTGCGATTATCATCTTATATATTTACACTAATTTGGCTGATTGATACCTCCATAATTTCTTATCGTTGTTTCATGTTGTAAAGATACATTGTTCTTATAACATATTGAATCAATGTGACTGAGGCATTTATATTCATATAGATCATATTTTAAAATACAGCTATAAACGTATATTATGCATTGTAATTACATCGAGGAGAAAGTGAAAAAATTGATTTTAGGCAGAATAGAAAATTGCTTGTCGTTCTAAATTACTGAGCTGATGCTCCAAGTTAGCATGAAGTTCTTCTGTTAGATTATAGTTCTCACACTATTGCATTTGAAAATTGAGTATGGTCTTTCTGGGAAATATTTAAAGCATTATTAATTTCCGTTTGATGTCACGTGTTTCACAGCAGGTTTTATAGTTTCCAGAATTTCTGAAATAATATTAACACGATATTGGAAACAATGATAAAACCTACGATAAAACCAATGATAAAACAATGATAAACCTGCTTAGCTCAAGCTATCGACTTTCTTTTTTTAAACTATGACCCAATAGTAAATGCAATATATGTAAATTTTAAATCTACGTACGTATTGTGCTAGGAAAGTTATGCTTCAGAGTCTAGAATAAAATATCCTCTAATTAGATTTCAAGCTTTGGAGCTGATATAAACTCTCTATGATATTGTAGACAGGAAGGGAAATAGCTGTTGGCAATTTACCAAAAATACTTCTATAATAAATTAACATCGCTTGATAAAATTCGCAGATCATTGCAATTTTCCCAGCTAAGTTAATAAAAACCAATAATCTCCCAACTTGCAAGTGGTTGCATGAGTCAGGTATGCACTGAGCTGATGTCTGATGAGAAACGGCGAATATATTCAATTATTAATAGTATCGCAACAAGAAAACTTCTAGTTCCATATTCTCAGTTATTTGAGGGATCGCATATTCTACTTTTTTTGTACACATTGAAAATACTGAGTGTGTTCTTCTAACGCTAGAATGTTCATTCACATTACATTGGTATTAAATTTATAGAGAAAGATTTATACCAAAGCAAATACATTTACACTACACAGCAATTTGTTTGGCATTCGAATTGAATAAAAGTTCGAAAATCGCCTGCAGATAAAAATATATATGTACGTAGAACAGTTTAACTAAAGGTGGAACTTTTTTTCTGATAGCGCCTATAGATATGAGGCTCTGGGTGTCGTTTTGGTTGCAGACAGGCGATATCTGTGAACAGATTAGATTTTAAACTAGCCGACAGTTATTATGGTCGCAGATATAGCATATCTACAACCAAATCGACGACCAGATATGGCTTGGTGCCTACGATTAAAACCACAACGCTAGTCACCTCCAAATAGTTTTTTGATGCATTTTGGCCAAGCAAGTTAGTATGATATTAAACTGAGCCATTTTTTTGACCACTTCCTATTATCCGAAAACCATGAAACTTACAATTTGAGACACTTTCACTTTTCCCGTTGATCTCTCGAAAACAACGTATTATCAATTAAAACTGCATTTCCACTTCATGATCTTTAATGTTTTAAATTTCGATAAGATAAAAATGCATACGCAAATCCCATTCAAATAAATGTTGACCAAATATCTCAGACACAATTGTTTTGGAGATGTATTTAACAACGAAGGACACGACCTTTGTGTCATGGTTGCGTGATCATGCGCATTTACGTTACAGATTAATTCAATAGGCATTTTGTCAAATATTTGAAGTGATCGTAAGCACTCCTTTAACTGCCTCACCTTTTAAAGTTCAACACATCTCCAAGCCACGCTTTAGTATTCATTCAATCATAATCTAATCAGCTCCCTATCCATTAATCATTATTAATCAGTGTAAAACAAAAGCTTCCTGCCTTGTCCCAATTGTGCAACGGAATTTCACGTCTTCCACTAAAAGAACATTAATCGCACCCCGAACCTCGACACACTAACACGTCCACGAAGAATACACTCATCTCCAATCACTCTATATCAAAAGTTCACCATCAATTAAAATATCAGCAGCCACATTACGAATTAAATTTTAAATTTATTCACGTGTCTACATTACAATCGTTTTACATTGAATTTATTTGGGTGCTTTGTATTCCTTCAAGTGCGTTAGAACCCAAGCCGGAGTAAATAGTATTGATGCAACCATGATAGATCCCAAAATATACTTCTCCTACAATAGAAAACGGAACATATTAATTGAAATTCACGTTCATGCGGCAAATTCATATCGATGAAATTCTCATTCCCAAATTTTCGTCAGACGTTTACGTAACAGTCTGACAGACGAATTCATAAATTACTTACAGCTTTTGATACATGCTGCGTGGCGGGCCCGGATACTACAGATTGGCTTCGACGTTGAAGAAGATTACGAACAACCGGCAACAGTATACGATTGTTGGCATTCATTTTTGCACGGATTTTATGAAAACTCGAACCCGACCTGGAATATTTCACAAATGCAAGTGACAGACCTTCGAGGAACACTACGAAATGTACATTGCCATATGTAAATTTCCCTCGTGAATTGACCCAATAGGAAATACCCGAGAGAGCATTGAACGTACTTCTTGTTAATGTCCGTCCAGACAATATATTTAATTGTATGCCCAAAAGCATCTGCCAGACTTCAGAGCGCTAGGAATATAAGCATGGGCAAATGATAAGTTTGCGCAAACATTTTCCAACAGTGCCCGTGATTGCATTCACAAACAATTGTCACTGCAAACTACGGACCACAATAGAAGTTTGAGCATACTTTTGTTTGTGCCAACGTTGGCACATAAAATGGTAAGTGTGGACTGGACGTGCCTTTAGTTCAAATTTGTCGGTTTTTACACACCTCAACTCGATACGAAAAACTTTTCCTGTTTCTCCCTTAAAGTTTGCGATCAATTCAATACTCGGATTGATGTATTCTACCACTCGTATTTGCCTTCACTATTGTAAGCGCTTCGAAAATTTTATAAAATTTATGAATTTCAACAGTATACAGCAGATCAAATGAGTAAAATTATTGAAAAATTGTCACCAAATATTCACTAGCCTTAAACTTTTGATTCGAATAAAAATGAGAGCAAAATCACATGTCAAAAAGTTTCACGGATCAATATACCCGATCCTCGCCCTTCCCCTCGCCATCTAACCATTTGAGTTGAGTCGTATCGTTTAAAAGCCCACCATTC
The DNA here is from genome assembly GCA_963978885.1 of Nemotelus pantherinus. Taxonomy (NCBI): domain Eukaryota; kingdom Metazoa; phylum Arthropoda; class Insecta; order Diptera; family Stratiomyidae; genus Nemotelus; species Nemotelus pantherinus. The sequence goes on along the minus strand of OZ022265.1, from coordinate 45,286,876 downwards.
ATTTGATGTGTGTAAAAGAGTACTACTTTTGTTGGCATCGAAAATGTAGCCAGCTTCACCTCGTCAAATAAAATGACACCGAACGTCAAGAGAAGAATAAAAACAGAAAAGCAAGAAAACAAATTGAGTACGTATGTATGTGGAACTTGTCAATGCTCAGCTGTCATAAGTATCATCACTTTTCTTATCATTTGCGTGGTATTTTCTGTTTTGTTCATAAATTCTCTTACAATCGGGCGTAAGTATATTTTTCATCTATACTTCAACAAAAATAACGTAGCGGGAAACATAAATCCGACACGTAAGTAGTTATTTGTGACGGTGCAATTACATTATATGCAATTTTCATCCAGTCTTAAAGTAAAAGTGAATTGGTAGTACCGCAATTAAGTTAATTGAGATCTATTTTGAGGAGATTTCGAATACGTAATAACCTATTTAAAGTTGCCACGATGCAAAGTAATTTGCTAACCATTAATTTGCCACGATTACGAGGATCAATTTGGTGACGAATGTCAACAATTTGCAATACTGACCATTTCTAATCGCAGTTATTAGAGCGTACAGACTGATTTCGCCACATCAAGACCAACTTTCTACCCAAGCGGGCATACTTCGATCAGTATTGTAATACTACGCTAGAAGGTATAGAAATGTTCCTAGAATGAGCTCGTATGGATTGCCTAAAAAAAATTAGTCTCGAAAATGCGTAGTCTTTCTTATTGAATTTAGGCAACACGTACCCGTCAAATGTCCAGGCCTAGATAATTTACAGTCGTACAAAAAAGTATTCGCGCAGTGCGATAATTTTGATAAACTGGTGGTTATTATCAAGGAGAAGAGCACAACAATCAAAAATAAAATAAGCAGAACTAGGAAATATTTTGCACCATTTATATTCAATACGAAACCTAGAATTCGTCGGATATAGTTTGATAAAAAAAACTAGAAAAACTGTAGAAAACAGCATTTGAGAGTATTATATTTAATTTTTTGCTATGGAAACTTTTAAGAAAATATAGAAAGAATTGCCATTGTTATCAAGCTATCGGGTTATCTCTCAGATCCGAAACTGTAACAGTGTTTCGCCATTGATTCAAATAAATTTTCGTGTGACACTCTGGGGTGATAGAATGCCATGCCTTAATAATTACATCTTTTAAAAGAACTCATATAGCCACAAGATCAGCGAATAACCTTGCTATTCAATAAGCTAGAACAGAGCGTTCGAAAATGTATCTTATACAAGCTTATTATATTGCGCTACCTGAGTTAAATGCGTGGATTTTATATAAAGAATCCAGAAATTTCGAGGCAAGAATTTTTATTTCCATTGGGAGAATAACTTGCCACCGAACATCGAAAAGAGCTACAGCTAGACGAAAAGAAGATAAAGCAACATCATTCACAAATATAAGTGACTGTCAAGCATACTATGATAAAGCTATCAAAATCCGTTTAAAGCCCTGAAATGTATTCGACGCGAAACGGAACGAAGTGTCAAATCCCATACAAAATCAGCCTGGCGCGGAATTTCGTTTCGTTTGGTTTCGCTCGTCAGTAATGTGTTCGAAGGCGTATAAGAGTCTTCGAAGACAACGCAATGACTCGCTCTGAGATGGCGCTGCACAATGTATAAGTTAAATTTCGCGGCCATTTAATGACCCAGGACCTTAAATTGATGCGAAAAATGTGACAGCTCATAATTTCATTCGAGTTTGCGGATATTTTATTGAAAAATTGGTGAAAATGGATGGATGAACCGCGCATCCTTGCAACAATAGTTTTTGTTTTGCTGATATTATCATTTTTGATGCCGGTTAGTTAAATTTATATGCACCGAATTCAAATGTAATGCACTTGTTAAATGTCATCAGTGGTAATTTATACTGCCCCCGGTGTCGGGGTGCGGAACTTTACTTCGCTCGATTCCGCACAGACGTTTTCGCTGTATTTCGATCGTCGAATACATTACTAGGCTTGAATTGTAAAAAGTAAATCTGTGAATAATGTATCATCGAGATGAATATTTACAAAAAAAAAGATTAACACGGATAAAAGAAACTAAATAAAAGAAACTATAAAATTGTAAAATTTTACAGGATAAAAATATAGTTTCTTTTATCCAGAAGTGTATAATGCACATTATTATATGCCAAAAAAAAAAAATTGGATATTACAGCCAAAGCCCACAGTCGAATAGCGGGAATAACATATGATTATATACACGTGCCATGACTACTTCGACTGATGGAAGTCTTATCTTAACCGTCTCATCGTGGCTGCGGGCTCAGCCACCACGAAGTGGCTCAGAAAAGATTGGCGAACATTATCAGGCTAGTCCCTTCTAAGTAAGGTTAGCCAGAAACAGACAAGCTCTCCCGCAAAAAGCTTTCCAAAGCGCTTGCCAGAGATCCAACAGCTAGTCTCGGCACTGGATTTATAACACAACGACGACAACGAAAACGGCTAAACGATTTGAGAATTTTCTCATGGAAAGTTAGGTCGCTCTACAGAGCTGGAGTTGCTCAGCAGCTAGTCGATGTCCTGTCTGTATGTAAGGTTAATATAACAGCAATAGAAGAAATGGACAGGGAATGCTGTTTAAGAAAAGAAAGAATATTACTTATGCTACAGCTGTAATCCGATACACCGTGTACTTGGGGAAGGCTTCATAGTCAGCCAAAGATTGAAGTTTATCATCATCAGCTTTAACGCTATTAATGAAAGGCTAAGCATCCTTCACGGGCGGGGAAAATTTGCAAACATCAGCTGAGCAACAATCTGCTAACGACGAAAAAGAATCATATTATGAACAGGTTGGGTGAATTCGCAATGGCTGTCCAAAGTATGATGTAAAAATCATTCTTGGAGGTCGTTACGCCACAATATGTAGGGAGCGGGTATTCAGGTATAACACAGGTACCAGTAGTTTGTACGAGAACACTAGTGGTAATAGACTTCGAGTCATAGAACTAGCCGCATCGAAGAACTTCGTCGTTGCGAATATCAGGTTCCCATAAGGAAATCTGGGTATCACCTGATGGAGCCACTCGCAATCATGTAAACCAAGTGTTGATAGATCGCCGCTACTACTCGAGCCTGATGACGATAAGAATTTATCAAGGTGCCAACTTAGACTCAGACCTCTGTTTCCGGGTTCTAATTGCTTTGCTTAGAAGTACCGCAGCCGCGAACCAGGTTCGAATCAACACGGCTGCCTTACGCGATGAGAATACTAGTAACACCTATGGTCTCGCGTTAGGACTTGCCATCGAAGAGCTCGATGTGATGTGATGCTCGATGCGATGTGATGCGTAAGTGAGAGGACAAGCTTTAAGAATGCTGTCATTCTTTCTGCTGATGCCATCTTAGGCAATAGTCGCAGAAATAGGAGCGACTGATTTGATGATGAATACAAACTAGCGAATGAACGTAAAAATATTGCACACTAGGCAATGCAGCAATCTCAGAGAGGAATATAAAGAGCTTAGACGAATAAACAAGCCATCCTGGAAAAAGAAATGATCTGCGAAATAGAATTAGGCAGCGAGGTCCGAACTAGGAGACGATGTTCTACTAACCAGTCCTAAAAATGACGCAGTACACACCATGCTTCACGTATTGTAAAGATAAATAATGTAATCTGGTCATCGATCCTAAACGCATTCTGGAAGTGCACTTTAATGGATTGCTAAACGATCAAATCATCGAAGATTTGGAAGAGTTGTAGCAACTAAGGAAGTAAAACATTGTTGAGTACTTCCTATAAGAGACTCTCCTCTATCCTGCAAGTGCGAATAGCCCCATAAGCTAACGTCATTATCGATCAATATCAATGTTGCTACATCTCAAGCAAATAAACAACTGATCAAATTTTCACTCTCAGAAGATCAACTGATCAGATTCTCACCCTCAGGCAGGAGATGGAAAAATGTCTGAAATTCAATATTTCATAATACTATCTATTTATAAACTTTACGGTCGCCTAAGACAGCATAGCCAGAATAGAATTGTATAAAACCATCCCACATAAACTGGCACGATTGTGTAGTTTGATTGTGTTGCTGCTCAGACCATTAGGGTTATGGGGCATGAATTTGAAGTAGAGCAATCCTTCAAGTAACTTGAGACAATTTTAGCAGCCAATAAGAATATGGTTTAAGAAATAAGTGGGCGGCTGCTAAAATCAAGGCTCTTCAATTCTCGAATTTTCAACCGAACTTCAAAGCTATTGTTGTATGGATGTAGGATCCCCAGACTCTAGACCGCGTTCGAGAGGAAAGTCTTGCAGAAAATCGTTCGCGCCAAATGTGAAGAGGGTAATTTCGGAGACGGTACAACGGTGAGTTGCATACTATCTACCTAGAAGCAGATATAATCACAAAGATAAAGACCGATGACTTCGGTGGGCAAGGCGTCTAACTCGTATGAGCAAAGAAGAGCCTGGCCCGAAAACCCTCTGTGGCAGATTTTTATGGCAGACTACAGCAGAAGATACCTTGTTTGCGCTGGCGAGATGGACGTTCGCATCTTAAAGGTACCTAACTGAGTGACATCGGCTTGCGATCAAAGATGGTGGAAAAGGGACCGGATCCCGGTTATAGTGCCGAGGATAGTTATGAAACAAGTCTGGATTTGTTCTACATTCACGCCTTATATGGACTGGATGACGAGATCCTTCGATTGCTTCAGATTTGCATGGGGTCGAAAGAATTATATTCCTGGGTGATATTGATGGGTTTTGAATTAATGCTATTTTGCTAACTGCCGTTCTTTTTCAAGATTACTAATTATAGGAGATAATAAATATTAACTTTATTAAATGAAAATTATTGAAATAAAAAAAAAAATGACATTACAATTTACAAATAAAATATATAAATATTATTTTAATCAACGTAAATGGGTTTTGGTTCGATATAAATAGGTTTTAGTACTAAGCCAAAATGAATTTCGAATTTATTATGCCGTTCAAGAACTCTGGTTTACATAACTAGGAAGGTGATATTTATAAACATATTTTGGAAAGAGAGGATTAAAAAATTGGTGAACCTGACGTGATCTGAACACGCAACTTTCTGATCTGGAGTCAGACCCACGTATTTCTTCAGAAATATCATACCATAACGATCAACACCGTTTTTTCTCGACCCTGCAAACACAAAGTAACACATCATCTACTGATCACTGGCTCTCTCATTGTGACGATTCGAAGAATTCGATTTCCTGTTGCAGCAGAGTATTTGCCGCCTCTCCAATAGTATCTGTTCGTCTCCACTTCGCATGGTATGTAAGAACAATGGTGCATACATATCTATCCTGGACGGTTATTGCGTTAAGGCGTTTTTAACCTCCGCAAGGGAGCCATTTCCCATTGGCACGACCGGCTGTGTCTAAGGGACGACATACACCCTGCTTTATGTAGCAAGAAACTGAATTCTTTTCTATTCACCGCGAGCTTATCGGGTGCTAGTTGATTTGGTCACGATACTATTAGAGGGCCAGTGGATAGTATATATGGTGCGTAATAATACTCTACAAAATACATTGAAAACAACTGATAGTATGGTCAACATTAAACAATGGCTTTAAACAATTATTCTAAGTAATGTTACATCAGCAAAAAAATAGTTTTTTTTAAACTATTCTATAATACATGCGAAAAAGGCACTGAAAAAGCTACGTAAGCGCATCATTTGTGTGGGAAATACTATGGTAAATTATTTGAGAAAGTGACAAGCACATTATTATTATTACATAATTATTTCGGCTAAAGCGAAATACAGCCAAACGTGTTCCCCCTCTGCGGAAAATATAATTTATTGCAGATATGGAAGTGTTAAATCCGAGTTATTCGGTACTCACAAATCTCGAGGTTATGGAATCGTTGCGCTCAATAAAAGATACGAAGAAAAATATGGCTTTAGAAATTTAGCTACCATAGCCTATGAGACCCTTCCATTTTCTGGACGGAACTCCATCCAAAATCAATATCGTGACGGGATCGCAGAGTTCATTAAGGAAATCAAACCATACAAGCTCACCAGAGCAGAGTGTCTTGCTATGGCCAACGATACACCTACCCGGCCATTGCACATACAATTGCTAATCGAGAATAGCGAAGAACGCCTCACAGAGGGCCAAGTAAACGCAGCTTTAGCCATAGTAGTAAAGTATTTAACTCCGAGCGAATAAAAATCGATTAAACATAAAAAAAGTGATTTAAAAAATTATCAGCAACAATTTAAAATAATCAAACATGACCCGGACTGTTCAGGAGATAAATAGCAGATAAATTAGGGAAAGAACGAATAGATTGAAAATAGGCCCGGTGCAGCAGGGTATTGCTTTATACTATACATTACTGACCTCGGTGAAATCGGTGTGCATCTTAATGGATTTAAAAGAAACCGTAAAATCCACATAAACAATGTCAAAAATCCTTAATAAAGAACACAGAAGAGCAGGAACAACCATGTGAAAACCGAAAAAATCGATAAATTTTCGCCTTTTTCCTTTTTTTTTGTCAATTTATACCATAGAGGACTTGTTTCATGATAAAATTTGTTCAGTAAATTTTTAAACTTTACTAAATTTGCTACAATTTGAGAATATGACCGTCTATGTAGACCCGATAGCTTCCAAGATACAGCCTTCAAAATTAATTTTTTCTTTTAAATTTTGAAATTTTTAGCAACAAAATATTGCCAAAAAAACAAAATATTGCTAAAAATTTCAAAACATAAATTAAATCGATATCTTTGAAATCTCCTTTGTGGTACAAATTGGCAAAAACGAAAAAAGTTGAAAATTTATCGATTTTTTTCGATTTTGACGAGGGTGCGTTCGGCACTCGAGGTCGTAAACTAGGGTTATTCATTTTTTGCATTAAACATTATTTTTTGTGCTTATAGCAAGCCAGCGTAAAACAAGACAAGCTGTATGATTTTACAACACTCAAGTTAAATTTGGAGATATACGCCGCACATTAAGTTACCTGCTACTGAAATAGAAATAGTGTCAAAAGGCTGTCAATAATTTTTCGAAAACCAATATTGATTTTCTATTCACAGTTAATTTTATCGCAGTATATAATATACTATTTCAAAAACTACAGTGATGACATAATCGTCAGTGCAAACAGAATTAAATTCACCTTCTAACAGACACTGGCCGGTTAGCCTTGCAAAGATCAAAAGACATCATTTTCCTGAGTTTGTACTGCTATGTTGTTGGTTGTAGTTTTGTTTATTTGCTTTCAAATTGCCTACACCGAATGATTTCCATCAAATGTTTCTTTTCAGGGTAGAAGCTAATTGAAAATGTCAGTTCCAAATACACCTGGACGAGAGGATATGACGTTATATACTAGCGCATTAGAAAATCTTACACTTTCTTCAATTGTTGGAAACGGTAAGTTGATTTGGTTGTTAAAAATATAATAAGTAATAAAGTGTCTGCAAATTCAATCATCAGATAGTGCCAACACTACATTGGAATTCGATACTAGCATATCGAACGATAAAACTGACGATCCGAAAGAGTCCAGTGTTAATTTCATATTTTCCGAAAGCTCAGATAACTTGGACATTGATCCTAAATCAAAATTAGCGAATAAGACAATATTCAAAACCGATAATCCGAATTTGTCAATTATTGAAATAAACAGTGATACGTCGAACAAGGCTGGAGAAAGTGATGTTTTCATAGTGGAATCCGACAAAGATGATGGTAAATTCCAAAGCAATCGAAACAAATCTACCGACCATTCCAGTAGCGAAGTTGCAAATGGTGTGGATAGTGAAACAGCGTTAGTTTCAAGAGACGAAGATAATAATGAACATAAAAATACAAATGAAGTTGAAAAAAAGGTACCACGGGCGATAATAGTGCACCCGACAGTTGAAGAGTTTGAAGAAAATCTACCACCAACCGTATCAGTGCTTACAACACCTTATGGAAGCAAAGTTTATTTGGTTGGAACTGCCCACTTTAGCGAGGAGTCACAAGACGATGTATCATACGTAAGAAAATCGCTTACAATATTTATTCAAAAGTAGATACATTTTAATTCACAGGTTATCAGAAACGTCCGTCCAGATATTGTAATGGTAGAGTTGTGTGCAGCAAGAACGCACATTCTAAAATATGATGAAAAGACACTGCTAGAAGAAGCCAAAAATATGAATTTGGCAAAGGTACGTAAAACTGGAGTTTTTATAGGTAACTGGTTAACATACCAAAAATAACAAATGTATTATACATTGATGTTATTAATTTGTGATCGCGGTTCCCTTCTTGTCTATAAATAAACATAGACAAAGTATATGTAATGTATCATACAATTCGATTTAAAAAAAACCTAGCAAATTTTATGAGTCTGTGCGCTAATTGCTTGACTTTATACTTTTCAATTGAAGATTCGCAACATAATTGCAACAAACGGATTTACAAATGGAATATTCTACATACTTCTTTTGCATATGAGCGCACAATTCGCCAAACAACTTGGCATGGCACCCGGAGGCGAATTCCGACGAGCATTCGACGAGGTGCAAAAACTTCCTGGATGCATGTTACACTTAGGCGACCGTCCAATCAACATCACAATTCAACGAGCTCTACGCGCTCTATCACTTTGGCAAACAGTGAAACTGGTGTGGCGTCTCACAGCAAAAGAAAGCATAAGCGTCGAGGAGGTCGAAGAATGCAAGCAGCGCGATCTTCTGGAGAAGCTGATGAAGGAAATGGCGGGCGAATTTCCATTTTTCAGCAACGTATTTGTAAAAGAACGGGATCTGTACTTGTGTCACTCGTTACAAGTGGCTGCACTGCCAAACGCACAATATAATGGCCCACCACGACCTGTGAAGGTGGTCGGAGTAATTGGAATTGGTCATGTAACCGGTATAACTGAAAACTGGGGTCGAGTTGACCCGACACTTATTCCTGAAATTCTCAAAATACCACCGGTTCGAACCAGTACAAAAGTTTTCAAGTATTCTGTTAAATACGGATTGATCGGATTGACAGCATACGGTGTGTTCAGGTTCCTTCGGCCAAGACTACGAATGTTCATCTGATAACGCAAATTTTGTTGAACATTGGCACGTTGAAAACCATTATACGCTGACCGACTATATGTTTCTAATTGTAAATAAATTAAGGAAACGTTAAGAGTATCAGCCTTGAGTTTTCGTTTTGAATTCTCAGCTGTAAATATTTTGGTGTATTTTAATTGAAAAATTGAATAAACCGAAAGTTGTAAAATGCTTCACATTTTAAAAGATTTTATCTGAGAGGCGATATCTGTGCTGTGTTCAATGTTTTGAGTGTATTAAGATCCAGATCGAACACCATTGTCGGTTTATACAGACGTGCGTACTTCTTGTGAAAAAAAATTCAAAAAGAAAAGTAATAAAATATCCTGGTGTCAATAACAATTGCTGAGTGAATCATATTCAAAAATGAATAAAAAATCAAAAATGATTCTAAAACTAGAAATCGACCCGTTAACAGTGCAATTTAGTTCGCCCTCTTCCAGATATTCAATGAGAACGATATTCTCAATCCAAACATGCAATCTTCTCTTTGTACTACTTCTCCTCCACTGATTGTTATAATAAAGCAAAAAACAAAATTTTGGCAGCTACTCTGCGTAATGTAAGAGTAAAAATTTGATTCCAAACCAACCATAAACGGATATTATCGTAAACCGATGGCTGATGCATTATCGTTATAAGCCAACCTAATTCTCGTAAAACAGGATACTGTACTACTAAAAAAAAAATTAAACCTCATTGTAGTACATCTGAGTTCTGATAACAAACTTTAAAAAATCGAATATTGAATTCTTTTCTCTTGATCTAAAAAAATAAATCACAATCAAGGGCGATTATATTTGGTCATCAGCTGGTCTCAAGTGCATTGTTGTTAAGCCAACAGATACAAAGTGACGATGGTGCTTATCCATTGAGTACTTCGAAAAAAGATCTACAAAGTTAAGATAGTTAAGGGTAAAGCAAAAGATGATCTCAAATTTTTTTAATCATGTGCAATACAAACGTCGTATTCCCAAGAAAAACGCAATGTCATAATTGCCAAATAGTGGGGCATGGCGCTAAATGCTGCAACGTTAAAATATTTTGTGTAACGTATTGAGAGAGCAGTGAAGCTTGTCACGATCCTTTCAATCAACAGCCTGCCAAGTGGTTGTGGGATAGCGAGCCATCAACAGGGCAAAAAGAGAATTTATTACTCCTGGGGTAAGGTGCCCTAGAAATGGCCGTGAAGACCTACCGGTCCGCATTAGCGGAGCGCCCTTTCGTTCGACTCCGACAGATGCTAAAGTGCCGCTTTGCTAGATCTCCGCGGCTGGGGTCGGTCGAGAAAACATGGGACGGATCTGCTTCGGAAAAAGGGACGCTACATATATGTTCATTCGTCCATCAGCAGCTGCAATATTTACAAAAATACAGGGAAAGGAGGGCTTTTATCCGCAACACACTAGGCAATTCTCAAACATACCATAAACAAACATATAACTACACATACCCTATCTCAGTCTGTAATGTTTGCGTACATGTACACAAACCATATTCCGAACGAAATATACACAATGCAAATGTACGTTACGATTGGATACTGTACTGTACGATGTACACATACCTTATTCTCTACAATGAGGAATATGTAAGCGTGCATATTCCGAATACAAACGGTGTACACTAAACGTACCGTCCGTTTAGCGTGCTTGTGCGATTCATTTATACGAACAGTAGGGCATTCTCTAGAAGTAATGCTATCTATATCGTCCGCTAATACTGAATCGGTCACATCTTGAAGGTATTTTGGAGTTGACTTGCACCAAAAACTTTCCTTTAAACTGCAAATTTGAATTCAGTCGTCAACTTCATAGCTCCTCTAGCCAAACTAAAAAAAAACCATCCCATAAAAGGCCATAACAGCAAAAGTCCTTTAATAACTGAATTACATGGATTTAAATTGCTAAATAATAAATATATTTTATGAAAATGAAGCAGAATGCAAGAGTAAATTTTATTTCCAATAAGCTATGCTCCCGTTACATAAGGTGTGTGTTGAGGTGTGTATGAGGTGTGTCTTGGGTAATTATTGTAGCATATAAGTTGGAGTTAGATTTGGGCGAATTACAGATTGGATATTTCTATAATTTTATACCTATAATTTTTAACCTAGTAGAGCTGAAAATAAATATAATAATAGCCGTATACTGCCCTGCTAAGCGCAAAAGCGGTATCTTAAAAAAAAAATTGAAAAATTGATTTTTATAACATTAGAAAGCTTAAAAGAATACGCATCTAATGAACTAAGCCTTTTAATGATATCTTATTTGAAACATATGGAAAACACCTTAAGAAAGTTTTCTAAATCTAAGTACCCGATGTATCCAAGATTCATAACTGAGCGGAAAAGTGGACTAAAGAGAATCCTCCACCAGCTCATAACGAACCCAGTTCCTCGTCGCCTATCTTAGTTTTACCTTAAATCACTAAGGAAACTAGAGGTATATCAATATTCCTACTTTTACGAAACTTCAATTATCTCGAAACTCACTTTCATTGAGATACCGCTTTTGCGCTTAGTAGGGCAGTATAGTGAAGAGCCAGTAGACATTGATATCGCTTGTACTGGGTAATTTTTTATTCATATTGTACATTAACAGTATTTGGGACATTCATTTATCATGGAAAGCGATTCTATTTTCGGATGGCAAACATTCAAGAAGAGATGAATCGACTTTGGGACGCGGAATCAATTATGCCTGAAAAGTGCTAGGATTGGCTTTTACCAAGCAATTTAATCATAAATGTTCGGGAGATTAAATGCATTTAATAGATCTGAAAGTATCCTGACTATACCATATCAACAACATCAGATATAAAACAGCATCAGTGGTATGAATTTTGATGAAATATTTCAAAAGTATATAAATATATAATAGAATTCTTACGACTAACAGAAAACTTGACATCTTTAATACTTTTATTGCGCCAAATTTATCCCACAAACTTGTTTTGTAGAACCAACGACTAAGCAAAATATTGATTTTTAGACAATATTTAGAGTGCCAACTCTGATTCCAAGCTCAATTGCGCTGAGGAAAGCAGGTTTATTTGACATTCACCAAACAAACTCGAAAAAGGAACACCTATGGGTTCCTAAATAATCAAAGTAATTGGTTACTTCTCATAAGAAGTATTAAATAAGCTTGCAATCAATGCTACCACTTTGTGAAAAATTAGCGTATCAAAAAATTCTGAACTACGTATCAAAATCAAAAAGTGTGTATCAAACACATAATATGCTCTTATAGAATCTCTTTTCCATGAAAATGAGCAAAAATTGTTTTATAAAAGTATTTTGGTTGTGATACTACTAAAAATTGCATTATTATTTAGTCGTTTCGAAGATATGCACCGTTTCTCATCAGACAACAGCTTTTTGTGCATATCTAACTGATGTGAACACTTTTCTGGTAGTTTGTTTCAGATTATTTGTTTCCATGTCTAGATAACAAAATATATCCATCGATAGAGTTAGTCGCGGTTTTTTTCCACTGTTGCTACGATATATCCTACAGGACAATTTTGATGGACGACCGGAACGACGCTTGGAGCTGAAATTTCTTGTCGATTTGAAATTGTTTATGATCGATGAATATTTTCTTCGTTACTTTCACATATCTTTGTAGCTTTTCCTACCTTTTCAAAATTTTATAATAATTTTTCTTCCACTAATAGATTTCTTCATTTTTCTTTTTTCAATGGAAGAAAAATATTCTTAAAACAAACCTCACAAAGGTGAATAATTTGACAGAATGACTAATATTTTCCTCAATCATGGCCGTCCATGAATCCAATTTTTTGCAAGCAATTAGAAATGCTTTTTATATCGGCAAACGGATTCATTGTCCATAATTAATTCTGTGATACTAATTTCTTATCAGATTTTTTTCTGAAATTTCAGTTTCAAATTATTCAGAATGTATTCTTTCACTTCTCTAAGCTTAAATTACTTATATTCAAATAATTTTAGAATTCCATTTTGCAGTACTTTTAAGTAAAAGGCTTATTTTCCATAGTAAATAGTAATGAGAGGCAAAATCGAGTTAACCTATATCAAAGTATGAAAATATTCGAAAATATAAAAATCATACCAAATTCGTACCATTGTATCAAAGTAGTAGCTCATCTTGCATTTGACAAAGTGGGAACTGATCTACTAAGAATGAATCCCATTTAGTAGGCTTTAGCATTCTGCAAAAACTTGTCTGAATCTGTGAGAGCAATTAATTTCGTTAAATTTAAAGTTGATTTATCAACCCGCAAAAAAGAATGGTCTACGCTCTTAATTTTTCTAAAAAAAAATGTGGGCATAGTTATGACGAAGATACCAGAGTTTTTTGTAGACTTTTTTCTGGGCACATGTCAATGAGGACAAAAATATAACGTAAAATATAATATGTAATCAAAATTAATAACAATTGTATCTTCCCTTATACCAATTTTCAATTGTCTGGGAAGTACTAAGACGATATTTTTGATAATATATTGATGCACACGGACCGTGCATACTGATTGAGTGATGGAGAGAGTGGAAGGAAGGAGGAAAAAAAAACTTATTGATTTGAAGAAATATTAATGTTGCACACGGACCGTGCAATTTGATTGTGACGGCTATTGTGGAAGGAAAAAATTAAATTTTTAAATAAGGATTCTTGTATTTTAAATAGTCCATGTTCTTGTTAAACACTGGGAACATTTTTTTTAGCTGGCCAGACTAAACACGCCCATCACATTCATAAAGTATACTGCACTAATCTTAAGATAAAAGCGCCACAAAAATAGAAAAAACTTTATTTTCACGTTTTCGTAGTCAAACTACAATCTAATTTTTAATCTTACGTCAGTCTGCGCAATCAAAAATTCTCGCGTGCTATTAAATATCTTGAACACATCGAAATCCCAAATTCCCCGCTGAACTATCCTGCGTGTTCTGTGATCGAGCAGCACACCGATAGCGATAACAATACGATTTATGACATAGATAGGAGCCACCTTTCTTAACGCGATTTGGACTTTCTGATGGCGCAGCAGTATTTTCAATGTCCCATAAATCGGCAGTCCATTCCCAAACATTTCCAACAATATTGTACAAATCAAAATCGTTCTGACGAAACTTACTAACAGGACATGTTATTTCGTAACCATCATTGGCACTGTTTACATCTGGAAATGTTCCCTGCCAAATGTTCATCCTGCATTGGAATTATTCCTCATCAAGACCAATCAATTATATGGCATTTCCTTACCAGTGCTGATCGCGTGGATTAAGCTTGTTGCCCCAGGGGAACAGCTTTCTTTTTTTGCTACCACGACATGCAACTTCCCATTCTGCCTCTGTTGGTAGACGTTTGTTTCGCCATTTGCAGTAGTTGGTGGCATCATTCCACGAAACATGCACAACGGGATGATTCCAAAATTCTGCGGTTGCATTTTGCGGCGAAAGCCAATTATCATCCTTAGAATATTCAATTTTATACGAGCTACTTACCTTCTAAATTAGAGTCTGGCCCGTGCGGATGTTTCCAATTGACACCGGTCACTTTATACCACCAAGGTGCTTGCACAACTCGAAAATCTTTAAAGGCATCTCGAAGATACTGCGAGAGTATTCCACCAAAAATAAAGCTGTCGTTATAATTCTCAGCTTCTGTTACATGACCAGTTACTTCTACGAATTTGTGGAAATCCTTGTTCGATACTTCATACTTATCCATATAGAAGTCTTTTATCGAAACTTGTCTCTCGGGAGATTCGCGGTCTGTATGGAAGATGGGCTCTGATGTTCCAATTGTGTATGTACCTCCTGGAATCAACGACATGTCCGAAAACATGTTCTCATTTTGCATTTGGTTGGTTTTCGGCGGTTTCGATATACACTGACCATTCCCTTCAATATCGCTTTGCTTCGTTTCGCGGTTCAGCTTGTTACAACCACAATCAGCACTTGTTTTAGTGCATAAAATTATGCTAATGACGATCCATTTACTCAGACTCGCAATTACTTTCATACTTACATAAAAAAAAAGAAAGTCTTGCACATAGAATACAAACAATTGCGCAAAGAAATACGACAACGAAAGAAGTGAGTTTGTTTACAATCCTGAGGTCATTTCAGTTGTTTCTTTGACTGATCAGCTGTTTATCACCCTCTGCTCACCCGCGCCATTAACATTGTGCGTGTTTTAACAGCAATCGATTTCAATATTTGTTGTCTAATATTTAAGAAATATGCAGCCTGGTGGATTTCCATGTTTGTAAGATGGGCTTTTAAAAATTAAGTCGGCTCATTTGTGGGTATCTGACGATCTTTCGATGTAATCAATCATAATCAGCTTCGATTGATAAAATTCAACGTTTGCATTATCTGAAAATCAAACATGATTCCACGTGTATGGGCTCCGTATTATCAGTAATCTCCAAACATATTCCATTGCCTGCTGTTAAATGTCAGCGCATCCAATGCTCCTATCTTTGACAGGACCAGTTTTTCCATCCAATTTTCCATTCTCCAAACAGGCTCAGCTGTGTTGTGTGTAAATCGAGTTCAGAAGCTATTCCGAATTTTATAAAATTTTAGTCAGAAAACACCACTCAAAGCCAATCTACTGTGATAAAGCTATACGTCTGTGCAGGGAGGAATTTCAATATAAATCGAGTATAATGGAAAAGTCTGCAGTTAAACCGTACGAATCGTAAGTTTTAGCCCGAGTAATTTGTTATGATGTTAGGTTATGTGTACATATGTCAAAACGTGCAAGACTTCTCGTTTGGAAAAATATTTTGAGATAAAATCTTAATGGGAAGAACTGCCAAATTCAATTCGGATATTTTACCGAAGAAATTTGTTCTGATGCAGTTATTATGGGTTTGGTCTACTTGATATGCACCTGAACTTTTTGCATCTTCCAGTTGTAATGGACAAATAAACGAAAGCATGTCTGTTTATATATTTACAGCAAATTCTGGGATCTTATCGACAGCGATGACAGTGACATGGAAAATGATATCGATGTCGAAAAACTGTCGCCACCGGAAATAGGTCCAAACGAAAATAGACTACAGTACAGCTACTGTTTGTGGTTTGCTCGCAAAGGGACACATAACGCTGGAGACTACAGTAAATCCTTACACTTCGTAGGTCGTTGTGCGACAGTTGAGCAATGGTGGTCACTCTACTGTCATTTGAAACGGCCGACCGCTTTAAAACCGTATCGAGAATTAAGCTTGTTCAAGCAGGGTATTAAGCCGATGTGGGAGGACCCTAGTAATGCGAAAGGAGGACAATGGGTGATTCGTTTGAAACGACATAAAATTGATCGAGCCTGGGAAAATGTTTGCATGGCGATGCTAGGCGAGCAATTTTTGGTTGGACCGGAAATATGTGGGGTTGTTCTGACAACGAAATATCCGGTAAGTGGACATTTTTGTGAATACCCGTGCTGTAAAATTGCAATCGATCTATCACCCATTATGAAGAAGTGCAGTCAATATTCTGATTTGGTATTTTCATTTGAATTTTTAGGAAGACAGTTTGTCCGTTTGGAATCGAACTGCTACGGATCATCCTTGCACGTCACGAATACGCGATACACTACGTAGAATACTAAACTTACCTTTAAATACTCCTATGGAGTACAAAGTACACTGTGATTGCCTGAAATATGCAGCCATGTATGTGCTAACAATCGATAAGTTGTTTGAACTGCTGCTAAACGTTCCTTATTTTGTATTTCAGGGTGAAAGGAAACAATGCAAAGAGCTGAAAGTAAGCAATAACAATGACTGAATAGGAGAAAAAAGAATCAGAATGACAAACAAGATTCCTTACAATAAAGTGCAAGCATTCGTTGATGAAGTTGTTTGTTACTGATACGATCTGCTGCGACCTGATTTCTCTTGAAATTCGCAATAAGCAACACATTTCAAGGATTATAAGAAAGGCAAATCATCCTTAGTATGATGTCAAAGATTTCGAGTGATGTACTAAATTTTGCGTAGAAATGTTGCTACTCGATGAAAATATGCAATTATCCATTTTTTTTCGTTATTCGCAAGAATCAAATGGATTTAATGGTTAAATCGTCCTGAATCACTTTTTCGACTTTTATTGTAGACAAAATGTTCACATTTTCTACTCTTCTTATTTTCTGGAGTCATAAGCAAACAGATCTCCTGCTCTCATTCTAGTTTTCTTTTGATTCAAGATCTGAATGGCTGAAGAATTGAAACTTGTTTAGTTCTCATGTCAGAAGAATAAATTTATTTCGCAAAATGATAAATCAAATCACAATCTCTAAACCTCCGGCAGGCTTCAGTGTAGTTTGGTTAAGACACCAGGATCAGAGGCCGAAATACTGTGGCAGGTAATTCAATGAGTAAATTCAATGAAATTTTCAAGTTATAACTATTGAATAATAACTTTATTCGAAACTTTATTCATGATCCATTACATTTTAAAAATACCTTCACAATTCAAAGCAAAAACGGTTCACGCTGGTAAATCAAAGCACTTCAAGTCGAACAAATAAACGTTCGAAATCAGACAATCGCCGACCTA
Source organism: Nemotelus pantherinus (assembly GCA_963978885.1). NCBI lineage: Eukaryota > Metazoa > Arthropoda > Insecta > Diptera > Stratiomyidae > Nemotelus > Nemotelus pantherinus. The sequence goes on along the minus strand of OZ022265.1, from coordinate 45,269,209 downwards.
AAATCAAGGAAACATTAACGTAGTTATGCTTGGGTAATTCCATAATTAACGTACCGCCGGTGAAATGCCAACTAGAGCATCAGCATGACCATAGAACTCTTCCTTTAGGGAAATCACGATGGTCTGCAGGTTTGTTGTATTCTCACGAATATACGAAGCAACTTTGCCGATATTTGTGTTATCCAGAGCAGCATCGATTTCGTCCAAGACGAAAAACGGTGCGGGTTGGTAACTGTAAGAAAAAATCTTCGATCATGATTCTAAATATACAGATCTCATCGCCAACCTGTGTATCGCAAATAACAGTGCCAGAGCTGCAATTGTTTTTTCACCGCCACTAAGATTACTCATCGGCTGGAACCGCTTGCCGGGGGCTACGCAATTATAATTTATACCATCCAAATATGGCTCCTCAGGATTATCAGGACCTAGATATGCCTGTGCGGCATCGTTCCTTGCAAGTTGTTTATAGATGCCATCGATCGCTTCAGCAACGTGCACACTACAACGATTGAATTTGTCGGTACGCTCGTTCTTGATTTTTTCGAAAGCAGCTTTCGCTTTTTTAGCTTTCTTCCTTGCATTCTCAAATTCTTCATTAGTGGATGCAACTTTTTGCGAAACATGATCTAGCTTTTGCATGGCTTTCATGTTCGGTGTTTGAATTCGTTCCAATGTATCCAACTTCGCCTGCAATTCCCTCTGCAGTGATTCATTGACTTTCTTAAATGCTGAATCGTCTTTCAGTTTTGAATATTCGCGCGGTAAAGCCGAGTAATCGACCTCAATGCTAAAAATATTTTCGGTAGTTCTACCTAGCCTTGTGAAAACGAAAGCAGAAATCTTACTTATTTTCTTTCTCCAAAATCATTGACGTGGTTGTACTTGCATTTTCCGAATCATTTTGCCGGACGGCATCGTCCAAGGAGCCTTTCAACAGAGGAATTTTCAAACAGTCCATCTAAAGTAAAACTTATTTCAAACTGATCTCAATCAAACTCCGTTCCGATTTTTCACTTACTTTTGCTTGCATAAGTAGATTATGACGTTCGTTTTTCTTTGTTTCAATTTTCGATTCAATACTTGATGCCTGACTCGTAAGTGTATGGATTTCTTTTGCCAAATTCGCTACGTCACGTCTAGCCTAGAAGTACATAAGATGTAGTGTTGGGTAGGATGAGCATACTGTTACTAGTTACTCATTTTCAAACTTGGATGGTACAATACGTCCCACTTTAAATGAAGCGCTAAGTTGAACTAGACAAATTAAGAGCACGGTTTTCTGCTCTACCTTTTTTGGTAGAGTAACTTTGGGACAGCAACTAGCTGTTTGTCAATTGTCAAAGAACCGACAGCCAACAAAATATTGTGACTGAAGTGAAGTTTTTTAAATAATGATATGCTCTGCTTTTTTTCAGGTTCATTAAACACAGCTTCTGTCCTACGTAGCATAAACGCCTTATCTGACATTTTTTCTTTTTTTAGTTAACACCGGATTTGAAAATTTCACTTCTATTACATAATTCTATCAAATATGGAAAACCATTCTTTTGTCTGAGGATGTTAGAATTAATGGTGAAAAACTACCTATCTGCAAAACCGCCCTATATACATACCGCTAGCAAGCAGTGGTTACTTTCTTTATTTCTTTTTCTTGTTATTAGCAGCCTATCACATTATGTCGAATTCCGCGTATTTGTGTAGTAGGAGGAATTAGGAATAAGTATTTTGTTTCGAAAACCATTTTTATTTTGCTCAACACAATACCAACAAAAGTTAAAATTTTTTCTAAAAAAATTCTTTAAATTTATTTGATTTTGTAGTAATATATCCGAAAAAAACGCAACTGATATTTGCTAATGCAGATAGGGCATTTTCACTTAGTAAATCTATTATATTTTCTTACATTTCCTACAAAAAAAAACCTTAACTGCTTAAAACCTCTCTTCCGCAAATATTTTCAGCGTGAAATTGTTTACTTCAGATGTACCTCGAATAAATTTATTTCTTTCCATGCTATGTAGGGCAATATTGTAGTTAGGTCTGCCCGCTTTTTCGGGCATACACTTTTTGAATATAAACTTACTTCTGTAATGGGAGAAAAAAAATTGCCCAAAACCAGAAAAGTAAAGGAACAGATTTTGAGTAAAATTGTCGAAAGAGAAAGAATAGCTAAAATTGACGTCTCTTTCATACATCTCTTTCAATTCTTTCCATAGGCCTTTTGCATGGTTCAACTCAATTCGAGTTTCAAGAAGTATGGGGGTGATGCGGAAAGAGTTTTCCTTCACTCATCCTCATTTGTCGAATGAGTATTTTTTTGTGCTTCTAGATGCTATAAAATTGATGACGGACACGGGGGGAAAACGCACCAGTCCGAGAACAGACCTATTATATCATAGTCAAATTATTACGTGCAAGCCTGTCCAGACTAGCCATTTGCGCGATTGACTGCACTATATCAGAGATGTTGTCTTAATAGATACCACTTCAAAAGTATCCAAGATTTTAAAACAGTTTTGTTATTATACTCTACCACTGATGGTCAAAAAATGACATAATTTTATTTGAATACATTAAGTAGTAAAGATGTAGTACACGCTAAATTTTGGCCCTTGAAATTGATACTTTTTTCATTCAAGGAACATTATTTTGAAGCGTATTTAAATAGAGCAATAATTCTTTTTTAAATAAAACTAGCATTTGGCATCCACTGAAAGCGCCGTTTTCTGAAATGGTTGCATCAGTAATGACCATCATTTACAGGAATTTTATCAGCTGCGTTTCGCTTCAGTTTTTTTCTCCCGAACAATTTGAAAACTCATAAAAACTAATATCTTGTTCACTATTTAAAGTAATAAAAAGAGATTGAAGCTATTGAGACGGGTAATATGTTCCTTGAATGAAAAAAAGTATGAACTTTCAATGCTTAAATCTAGCGAATACTACATCATTATCACTTAATATATTCAAACAAAATTGATGTCATTTTTTCGACAATCAATGTAGAGTAGAATAGAGAAAATTGTCTTCAAATCTCGGGTACTTTTGAAGATATCACAGTTTTAAGATGCCATTTCTAATATGGCGCGGTCAATCGGACAAACGGCGAGTCTATTCCAAGTCGCATGCATATATTTTCTACCGTGTACTTCAATCGCTGCGACTCAAGAACCTCAAGTAAATCACTTTTCGTCTCAATGGGACAAACATCAGGTGGTACAACATTTTTACTTTGAAGTGCTGGGATATTTTGTAGCTAAGTATGGGACATTTGTCTTGGCTCTTATATGAGTAACACAACACTAATAATCTAGTTATTTTATGAAGCGACACTGATTTGAAACTTTACCTTCGAGATTTCGTCTTCCATGTCGTCGACAGCGCCTTTCTTTGCTTGTTTTTGCTGCTTAAGTTGTTCGATTTTCTCTTTATCCTGATCAATTTCCTTTCTGTAGCGAGCTTCTGCTGATTTCAATCCTTCAAGGGCATCTTGTTCATCCTGCAGGGTTCGTTCCCAGCGGTCCACATTTTCTAAATTATGACAAACGTTTTGATGAAACATGAGTCGGAAAAGTTAAATCAATATTTTTATGTACTTCTAGTGTCCTTTTGTCTCTCGAAATCTAGGCGTGTGTTGATAGTGTCGATTTGTTGCTCGAATTCCGCACGTTTTCTTGCCCTCTCTTGTTGCATCACTAATTCACGTTCTTCGAACTGACGAATATTTTGTACGCCGATGCGACGGCAAAAATTTGCAAAAACTCTATCCTCGACATTGTTCATATTTTCTTTGATTTCTTGTATCTTTTGGTCTCGTTTCATCATTCGTCTTTCGATTTCCGCTATTTTCGGCTGAAGAAGACCGACCACAAGTTACAAAATTAATTCTTGATATTAAGCTACACTCACCCCGAATTCCAACACTGAAGCCTCTAGGTCTTGGTATTGTTTGTCAAATTGGCTTATAGCTTTCTTAGAAGCTTCCAAGTCAACCATACTGTATTTAAGACGATTTTCCAAACCCTAATATTTCAATTGTCAAGTAAGAGTCCATTCACAACGCATGAAATTCTTTAGATTCTTACCTTTATCTGACTTTCTACCGTAGCTAACTCACTCTGCTTCCTCGATTGTTTTATGAGTTCTTTGAGTTCTTCGTTCAATTTCTCTTTTTGTCCTTTTAGTTGTGCCATGTGCTTTTCGTCCCATCTTTTCGCCTTTCGAGCTAAATCATGACTGCCGCCTGAAATTATACCTGATTTTTGGTAAAATGTTCCGTCTAGCGCGAGTGCATCATATCGACTACGATCGATTTCATAAGCAACTCGCATTGCATCCTCTGGAGTTTCGCAAACAAGGGCGTTGTTTGTTGCGAATAGCACTGCTCTCTCTATTTCTGGTGGGTCGAATTTTAATACATCGAAAACTAATTTAACATTCCGCGGTTCGCTTATGTTCCTGCAAATATGTTTTGATTAAGTCAGAATATCACTAAGCAATTCTAGCAATTACCGCAAACGCTCCTTCAGCGGCTTGATCTGCAGATAATCTAATGGCAAAAATGTCTCTACCTCAAGCATTTGTTCTTTTAGTATCTGATGGAAGCAAATTGTTACTATTATGGCAATTCTAGTTTCCAGGGCAGCTCACCTGAATGCATCTACGAGCAGTTTTCTCTGTATCAACGATGATCGCTTCCATGTACTTTCCCAAAACTTTCGTAACGGCCACGTTGTACCTTTTGTGGGTCGGCTGACACATATTTATCATTCGATCGTACTACAAATAGAAAATAATTTTAGCAAATGTTCTTTCTTATGCCATTAACGGATTTACAACGCCAGGAACTTCTCGCTTGAACAGCTCTACTACTTCCTGCTTCTTTTTGCGTCTGGCATCCTCATGCTTGTCGACTTTTGCATCACCCAACTGATCACGAACATACTCCAGCTCACGTTGCTTTTCTGCTATTTTTTCCTTCGAAGAACCAACATCACGTCGCAGTTCATCTTTGATTCGATTCTGCTCCTCCAAAGCAGCCTGACTTGATTTGATATGATCCATAAGCTTTTCCTTTCGTTTAACAGCTTCATCTCGTTGCAAACTGCATTTTTTCAGTTGTTCTTCGACCGAAGCCTTACGATTGATTTCGCTATCCAACAAATCTTGATCAGATTTTTGTTCACGGTTGATGGAGTCCAAGTTGGATCGATATTGAGTAGCAGTCGATTCGGCCTGTTGCTTCAGCCTATCGTATTCTTGAACAAGTCCCTCGTCCATATTGACATTACTGCCACGTCTTTGCGACTCTTCTTCGATTTGTTCCTCAAACTTACGTTTCATTTGTTCAATGCCGTCAAGTTCCGTCTCCAAGACACGAATATCCGCTTGATGAGCATCGTCTGCCTTACGTGCTTGTTCTAAAGTTTTCAGGACAGATTGCAATTTCTTTTCACAATGTGATACCTTCTCTTTGGCTTTGATGAAAAGTGGATGTTTTTTGTTCATTTCCGTTTCCTAAAAATCAGTAATATCAAACGACAAAAAGCATAGGAACAGTGACGGACTGATAATCCATGTTCTTGATTATTTTATTGTACTTACTACTTCACGAATTTCTTGTTCAGCCTTAGCAAGTTCCCTATTAAACTTTCCTGCTTCTTTTTTCTTGTCCTTTAGAACTTCATCCGCCTGCTCCTTTTTCTTTTCGACATCCCGTACTTCTTTCTGTTTTGCTTCGTGGTCTTCATTCAATTTCCTTATATCACTTTCGACGTGAAACAAACGAAAGAGCTGATACTGAACTTGTTTTTCACCCTGATAATAAAACGAGCAACGTAAGTCTATTGGACGATAAACAATTATTTGAATTTACATATTCTTTCTTCAGTCGAGCATAGCGTTCCGCTTCCATTTTCTCCAATTTCGCTTCCTTACGTTCGGCTGCAATGCCTTTCTTCTTTTGGTAGGTGAATTGAGTTTCCTCTTCAGCTTGGTGCATTTCCATTTTCAATCTATTATAGTCGTCTTTCAGTAGGCCAGAACTGAAATATCAACGGAATATATCTGACACATTCTTATTTTTGATTCATAGTCCAACTAACCCACTAATTTCCTCAAACAGAGCTGTACGTTCTTTCGCGCTTTTCATTGCGATATTTTCAACAGCTCCTTGAAATACTAGGAAATTCTTCGCTTTGACATTAATTCCAATTTTCTCCAATTCGGACAGGTACGTGTTGCTCGAGACCGTCTTAGCAAAAAGTTTAATATTTAGATCAGTTTTAATATAATGGTATTGCAATCGATTACATCTCCATTAATCCTATACTCTGACGAGCCTGATGAAACACATCGCTGGAAATCTTTCTTTGCATTGTCGTCTCCAACAAGAAATTTGGCTGTCACGTAGCAGGAGCGTGAGACTGGCTTTCCAACAGATGCACCGTGGATTAAATCGTTCAGCCGTTTCACACGAAGACTAGATGTCTTTTCTCCCATCACGAAACTTATAGCGTCCATAAAATTTGACTTTCCTGATATTTCCGGGATTTTTTTAGGTGAAAAACTGAACAATTTCGAAACGAAAAGCTACCCACCAGAGCCATTAGGGCCGATCACTGCTGTGAATTGTTTAAGAGGCCCAACTAATATGTGGCCTTTGTAAGATTTGAAATTTTCCATTTCGATGTATTCCAAGAAAGCATTTATCCGTGGAGCGTCAGGCATGTTGAAATTGAGTCGTTTTTCACAATATTTTAAGTAAATTTCTGAGTTTTTTCCCGCGTCCACTGGTTTTAGTTTGGCTTGATTGACGTTAAGTCCGACGAGCATTGCCAGAGGGAAAGTTAAGGCCTGTTCATTCGAATGTAGGTACAGTCACAAAAGAAAATACATATGTCAACCGTCAAAAAAAGTTTTAAAAATTTGTTAAGTTAAAAGTTAAAATTAACAAGATATCCTCGTTTTCCTCAATTTTCACTCATTCAACTTGCCTGTTAATTTTCATCTGCCTGAGAGAGTTTGATGATTTGTTTTTTTCATGTATAGGTCATATTTGATTTATTCCTGTTTCTGTATTTTTAATATTTCACCATTAATTCAATTACTGTTTCTCGTATGGATACGTTTATATGTCATTTACTTACTTATTGAGTAGCTAACAATTACAATAAACTGGGTTAATTCATTTTTTGAGCATATGCTTCGCTAGTTTTGAAAATTTAACATGTTAAAATATTGGCATTTGAATCACCTTCATGAGGATATAACAAATTTATATCTATTAACTCCTACAGAAGCCATATCATGATCAATAAGAGTAGTGAATTCAGTTGTAATTAGGGTTGGATGTTGCTCATTTGGAGAATTTCTAAATAGTTTTTAGTCGCGTTGTTATAAATTATGAGAATATCAATATTGGTGTCAAACATCGTGACGAAGTTTTTAAATTTTTTTATAAATCGGATCAATAAACTCATAATAGATATGATTATTCTCAGAAGGAGCTCTGTAATAAGTCCCGAATTTATTAGGAGTCCCGCAACCTTCTAGTTCAATGATAATAGTATTTTTATTCATTGAAATTTTTTAATTGATATTATTTTTTATATAAATTGCAGTATCTCCTCTAACTGAATCCCAACAATGAAAGACTGAGCCAGGTTTCGCCTAAAATAATCAAATCCGCGACTGATAATACTTTTCTGTGTTTTCTAGTTCTTCGAATATACACGGCTAATGTTGGGGTAAAGTATATTTAATGAGGATAAGGTAATGAAGAATTTAAGGTTGAATAATTAGTCTTCCTAATCATAAACTACACAGCTTTTAAATGTTCGAGACAGTCTTTACTGTTAGCTTTATAATTTTCAAATCTAGAAAAACATGAATCAGATTAATTTAATAGTTATTCGACCAGAAAGATAGACATCCATTATACCATTCTGAAGGATCGATATCCGGAACAGCACTAATCCGAATATAAATACAATTATTTACGCATGCCAACATCACTGGCTAACGATGAGCCCTTGCTAAAAAAAACTTTCTATACGCCAGATATATGATACTTTTTTTCCTTGAATCTCATATTTTTTAACCTTTTATTAGCACAACGCCACAATCAAGTTATATATCCTTAGATCAAAATTGATGGAATTTACTGCATCTAGCTGCTATTAATGCATTGCCGTTTTTGAAATCCATTTAGATTTGTATGTAAGATTTCATGGAATTAGTGATTCTTTGTAGAAGTGAATGTAGAATTTTTTCAAACACTTTACTCAGCACACTTGAGATCGCTATCGGTCTACAGTTTAAAAGATATGTTGAATCACCTCTCTTGAAAATCGGGGTATCATTGATATCTGCATTTTGGTAAGTGATCTGTTTTAAATGTTGATACAATCGCCGAGTAATCTAACAATAGGCAATTTTATTGATTTGAAGTCCTCCGTTGCAACAGTCATAAGTTGGCTAAAATTTAGTCGTAAGGCTATTCATAATTTAACTAACATGTTCAAAGTTAAACATGTTAGTTTAATTTTAGTATTAACTATTGTTTTAGCGAATTATGATATTATCAGTGTCAGCGTTTGTTTAGGAAATTTTTTAAAGGATCCAATTTAGGGAATTTTGACTTGTCCGATAATGATCGAAGTGGACGATCCATAAAATTCGTTGACGCTTTAAAATCACTGACAGAAATTGATCCCATCCAAACTGAGTATCTAGGAAATAGCAAACACTCTTCAGGCTTCTTGGTCAACAGTGCCGAGACACCCTCACGAATTCGGGAAGGTTTGCATGGAAGGCTTCTTGGTGGGACTAAAATTGTCAGAGATGAATAAAGATCAACGGCGTACAATTTGCACTTCTCTATTGTGTGGATAGCGAAGTGCTCCGTTCTTAACAAGGATTGTTACTGGTGATAATTTGGCATGTTATGACAACAGTAAGCGCACCAGTCAATGGTCTTCTAGACCATCTCTCAGTTTAAAGGTGTTATTGTACATTTCGAGGGACTGTGTGGCATTTTTTTAGCTATAACCGAGGAAACAGTTGAACTGTATAGTCAACAACAAGATAGATTACATACCGATTTGTTGATAAAACCAGGGTTGTGGAGTCGGAGTCGTACCCCCTGTATATTTAAAGCGGAGTCGGAGTCGCGTTCGACTCCGACTCCGCTTTAAATGTACAGAGCCACGACTCCGACTCCACAGCCCTGGATAAAACGACCAGCTCTGGTCAACACAAACGGAGTCAAAGCTTGGCATTATAATAGGCGTGTTTTTTTGCTCCCCCTATCCATAACTGAACAAAGCTATCCAGCAAAGACGCATTGGAAATAACAACTCCTGTCCCAGTGGATTCACAGGGACAGGAGTTGTTTTCAATGGGTCTGTTCTGTTATGGATAGGGTAACTCAAGAAAAAACTAAGCTGATGGACTGGGAAGTTTTACAACCAGCTACCTCCTTAAGCTGCATCTCGACTTATCAAACGACTTTAGAGGAAAAATTATTTGGTTCGATTTTTTTATCAACACTGCTATTTGGAGTATTCTTTATAGCTTTGCCAGCTAAAGCTGACCTACTCTCATGTCAGTAAAAGAGTTTCTTACACATGACTTCCGTGATGAACGAGTAACAGTAAAACTTCCACTTTTTTCGATATATTTTTATTGAATATTTTCATATTTTTTTTTACAAAATTCGCCTTGATTACAAAAATCTTATCTTTTTATCAAAAAACTGGATACTTATGTTAGCCTATAGAACTTTAGTAACTAGCTGTAACATATCCGTAAATTACAAACTAACATTTTGCTGATTTCATGTTTATAGTTCTACTTCTCATATTTTTTTTTTTGTTTTCATTAAAGGTAGGAAAGTTACAATAATTTGTACTATCTTCACTTGTTTATATTCTGTATCACATATCGATACTCAGAAATAATTAATGATAACGACAGTCTACCTCAAATTTGAGAAAACTTCAATGAAAAAATAAATCAACTTAGAATGTGATTTGAAAGTCAAAATATTATGTAAAATGATAGCTGAAACAATTTAGTATGAAATACGTATTATGTATCGGAACCAGAGGAGAGTAAGTATCCATGTTGAACAATGTGAATAGTTCCAGGTAAGTATCCAAATTGAAACGTTTAATAGAAATATTCATTTGTCCTCTGCTTCCAACACACTAGATGAAAGTGAGTTGCGACCTAGCAGCCGAAATTTGTTTAAGTTCTTAACAGGTGTCAAATGATCAAATCAAAAGCTGCCAAAAAACAACATTCGACTAGTTTCTTATGCAATTGGAATGCCGGATTCAATTTTAGTGAAAAGAAAATGTACAGAATGAGCTGCTTTGTCGTAATGTGCTGCATCTGAGGTTTGATAAAGATCTTCATTGGTCATATATTTTCAAAATATTTTTTAATTTTTCCTTAAATTTCTGTAATATTTAAAACGGTTTTTGCTTTTGTTAAAATGAGACTTATTAAGTCGTAAGTACAAAACAGTTTTAAGTAGGTTGTCCATCCATCGGTTTTAAATATGACAGAAGATTCATAAAAAAACCTCTCAGAACCAAACAAACACGGCGTCTTAACGTAATTGACTAAAAAATTGCGTGACTTGAATACACAAGTTTAGTCTATAGTTTTTCTTCTTTATTGTTTTAACGCTATTGATAAATCAATAAATACTTTTGATATTCGTCAAAATTAAAGCCATGGCGAAAGTGTCATTGCAGGAAGCATTTATGTCTATGCATTTGTAAACTGTTCGAAACGAAGAGCAGCAAACACGATCAAAAATGCATTTTTTGTATTTCTAAAGAAATTTACCTGGTCCCTGCAATGACATTTTCATGCGAATCCTTTGATGTTTCAAAAAATATAGTTTGTTTTGTATAAAAATCGATTCTTATTGCTATAGAGATCATATTTTATTATAAAACTCGTTTTTATGGGTGTTATGCGAATAAAGAAACCAAAATAATTCAATTCTAAAATAGGAAATTGATGAAATTGTCCGAAAAAAAACAAAACACATAGACATCCTTCAAAGTATTTGCTATATTCTGCATAGGCTGGGACAACTAAAAATAAATTATAATAAGCTCATCATCACACCAAACATGAGCATGAATGAACTAAAAACTAACAATAGACAAGATCTAGCTTAGAATTAAACGCTACTCGCTACCAAGTCTATGTACACGAAAGAAATCCATTTCTCTCTTCTTATCTTACAGTGGCTTTCTTAATAGATGATTTTGTAAGCTATATCTAACTCTAAAAGACTTTACAGTCATCATATGGTAAATCGGCATACATTCCGCGTATCATTATTCGACATCCACCACGAAGATCCACGTACAAACACACCTTACCAACTCTAACCTATAGGTATATATTACATGCTATAATTTTTAAACATCACATATGCGTATTTCAGTGACTTCCCAAATGTGCTTTTCACACAATCTTAGTATCTGAACTATGTCTCTAAAGTAGAAAAATACTAATTCTATACATCATACTTGCTCAATCACCTCACGTTTTCCAGAAAGAATTCTATCAACTAAAGCAATTGAACACTAAGCATCCACACTCAGGGTTTATATTATTCGATTCACCAGTTGCATCTTCCTTCGATTGTGATGCTGTTGCTGTTGATGTGATTGCGAGGTGGGTTGCTGCTGAATACTGTGGTTTTCGAAAACGCTGGCCGGTGCTATTGAATAGTTGATATCGAGTCTCGCTTTCTTCGCTATCGGCGAATCGCTTTCTGACAGTTCGTACACTTCCCCGTCACCAATCAACATTTGCACATTGCTCTTGCTACCGTTTATACCCAAATCTACTGCGTCATAAATGTGGGAAACCTGCGAATATGTAAAGGTAGCAGTGAATAGAGGATGCTCAAAAATATCGAAAAGAAATAATTCAAGCAAGAAAAATTCGACATGATTCTCTCTTCACTCACCTCTATATCATACTTTTCTTCCTCTTCATCGTCCATTGACTCTGGAGTTTCGATAATCTGCTCATCGAGCTCACCTTCCAGGTCACTGCTTTCCTCGACATCTGACTGGACATCATTTTCGCCATCACTATCACCCGTACTGCCATGTTTCATTTCACCTCGCTCCAGACTCTCAAGATTTTCGGGACAAACCATAGCTAAACGAATAGCCGTTGGATCCTTTCGTGACCACTTCTGAACTTCCTCGTCCATTTTTGTTATCTTCGAGGGATTCATCGCCCACAAGCAACCTTTGCGTTGACTGCCATTCGTCGCGGGTTTCTCAATCTTCTCAAAGCACTTGTTTAACGACAAGTTATGCCTTACACTATTCTTCCAGCCGTTCGGGGCAGTTTTAAAGTATGGGAAGTGTTCACACATGAAACTATATATTTCGGAAACTGGCAGTGATCCGCTACGAGAGTTTTTCAAGGACATTGCGATCAAGCACGAGTACGAATACGGCGGCTTTGGAAATTCGTGGTAAGTTGTCTTGTTTTTAGTCTTCACTACGTTATTGTTGTTGCTACTGTTATGCGACTGATGACTTGGTGAATTTGTACCATTCGACATTGTATTAACTGTCTTATTAGACGAGATAACAATACTACGAGCCACAATTTTAGGCGAGTTGCAGCCACTGCTTGAATAGACATTCCCGTTCAAAGTGGAGGAAATGTGCTGATGCTGCGAGTGCGCTGGTGTTTCATGTTCTTTTTTAATATGTGCCACTACATTCACATTGTTGGGTCGCGCCAATTTCGCATTATCAATAGTACTTTGTTTGATTTTCGTGTAGGCTAAGCCGTTAGCAAATGTCAATCCACCTAGTCCAGGCGCAAGTTTAATTGTATTACCTCCCGCTATTGTAGCAGGGATAACTGGCGTGTTGCCAGAACCAGCTAAAATTTTCGTTGGCTTCTCCTCTTTCAAATCACCATTGAGATCTTTCTTCACATTGTCAACTGTTGTACTAACTTTTTTCTGTTGACCTGTAGGCAATGCGTTTGAATTCAATGTAATTTGGCGCTTGACTTCTTCGACCGGGCGGATTTTGATTTGATTGGGAGAAAAAGTTAAATGACTTTTGTTTTCCTTTGGACTAGGCAAAGGTGAGTTGCTATGTTGAAAATTGTTTGTATTCAAATTGATCTGGCTCCGTGGCGAATTGAGAAGGGACGAATGAATTAGTGGCATCACTGAATTCGGATTGACACATGCTCCAACATCCGCATAAATTTCGCTCGCACCAGACCATTTCGGTTCGCCGGCTAGCCATCGGTCTTGAGCAGTAGCGCAGTCAGTCGAACTGTTGCCATCGGGATCAATCGAAGATGGTAAGTCGTTGACGAGCGATGCAAATTCACTTGCACTGCCTACAACTGTTGCGACTTCAGTGTGTATATCAATATCGAGCATATCTTGCATCGAATCGGTTACAAAGAAGTCCATTATTGACCCAGATGTATCCTGAAATAGAAAGGGAATTGATTAGTAAGAGAGAAAAATAAGAGTGTGCTAACTTATTTAAATGTAATAATAAGTGAAATCCTGAAATTAGACCACATCTCCGTCGCAAAAAAAAAAGATCCCATTTCTCAGGTGGTCCGATTTTACAGGTACACTGAATATATCTTTATTTTTATTGAAGGTTACTGCAAATTATAGTCACATACTTATTATCAACGTATTATGAATATTAATTGTAGCGAAATGAAAATCAAATTATTGATTTTTCACTTTATATTATAGTATGTCACACTTTTGAAAAAACATATTTTATTCGTTGGAAAGAAAAACACTTTCGACTTAAAGATTTAAAATAATTAGAAATAGAAGTTGTCTTCTATGCGCTTTAATCACTTCGAACTCGATTGATTTTTTCTGGACTTAAGGTGTGTTTTTTTGCTTCGTAGTTAATTGTTTATGGTGATAAACGAAATGGTTTATCGTGATCGTTTATCGGTGGTTTATGGTGAATTGTTTGTAGTGATAAGCGAATTTGCAGGCAAGCTTCGTATTCTACATCGGAATGATGTGATTTGAATTCACTATCTGAGCTCTACGTCTTCTTCAGTTGAAACATTTGCAACAAAAGCTTCTGCGAGAGAGAGGGAGAGAAAGAGATGAATTTGTGGTCACTAATTCAGGCATTCCAATTCTCAAAAACACTTTCGAATCGCAACGCAAGCAGTTACATTTAATTTCAAGCAGACTTCAACCAGCAAAGAGCTTCAAATATGCAAACTGCTAGGTCTGAAGTACAGTCAACGTTTTGTAGAGGACATTGTTTTTCCGAATAACCTTGGTCTTTTAGCTTTTTCAATAGCCTACAAACACTTTTTTCACCACTTGCACAGCATTAGATACTACCTTAATAAGAAAATCTTCAAAGTGAGCAATAAAAAGTAGTGAATATTTTTATTTCAGATTTTTATGAAGTTTCTGAATATGAAACAGAAGATATGTTAAATCACATGATACCTCATATGTATAAGGAAAAACTCTAGCGCACAGGGAACTACTAGAAAGATTGTTTGTTTTTCGAAGGAAATTTCAATACGCCAGAAATTTAAACAGTTTGTACTTGTTTCCATTCAGAGGAGTTCGTCATATGAAAATTTAATGGTAGCATCTCTTGATAGCAACTTTTTGCTGGCACCGACAATTCAAGTCTGCTTACAGTGCTACAGTGTAGCAACTTACACTGTAGATTTTATTTTGACCCGATGCCTGGGTTGGAAGTTACAATCATGAACAGATTTTGAGGATTGCCAGCCCAAAAATATATCAAATCAAAAACAAAAATTCAGAAAGTTCGACGAGTTTAAGGATTATTTTCACGTCATCAAAATTTACACAGACCTATTCATTATAAGCAGCAATGAACTGATGGCTCTTCTGGCAGAAGCGACCAAAACTTGAAATTTTCAAAATTTGTTTTGCTTACTTTTAGGTTTCATACACTATTATATGCTCGCCGACACCAAAGAGTTAAATATTTTAATTTAACATATACTTGCTCCTTAAATACATCAATATTTTATAAAAAATTTTGTTGAATCAAATCACACACTCCGAGATTATCACTCACAAAACTCAAAAACTCGACCACAAGTTCCAAATTCACGTCAGGAAAAAATCACAGCGACCGGAAAATCATATCTAAAAACCACTGCTGAAAATTACGTCCAAAAATAAGCTATCAATATCATCACAGTGATCGGAATCACTGCGAAGTAAATAGCAATCAAATAACACTGGTTGGCTCTGTGATTTTAAGTTCGCTGTGATGTAATGCTGTGATTTCGTTAAGATTTCCTTCGCTAGCATTACGCTTCCTGTGATTCGTTCACTGTTATTTCGAATATGAAACTGCTGCTACCAATGACTTTTGTATCCACTGTGATATATCGGGCCAACCAACAATACTATTATCTCGAATCCAAAGCGTGCCCGTAGTTATCGTACCTCTTTTTAAGAAGCCTGGGGCTGGCCCATCCGTTTAATACATTCAAATTGCATAGTTACAATTTGTAGCAGGCAATTCGACGAGCTTTAACTGTGGACGACGGTATCTCGTCAGATACTGGCAGATTTATTTACAAAATCGATAAAATAGATTTTCCACCTGCTAAGAAAATCTATTTCCAATCACTTCCAGTGTCTTTATTTCGTTTTTTTTTTAAAAAGAAATGAATTCCCTACTCATCAAACCTTTTTGGTTCTGTCTGATGATAGCAAATCGGAAGAATATAGTTCTAATAATTACGGTCCAATTGTCCGGGCGGACCGATTAAATAGTGTCCCAATTAGCAGGTTTACCTTATTTAAGACCAATACAATTAAGGCAAATAAAAATGATAAAATGCAAAAATGGGGGTCTTCATTTCTTTAATACTGAAAATTTTTTATGCAACAATGAGTTTGCAATTCACTAAGTTTATGGAATTCTAACACTAACCATGTTCAATGGTGATATTGGTGAAATTAGTAGCCGGAAATGAGTAATTTTGGAATAAATAATTCAGCGAAATTTCTTGTCAATAATGTACAAATTGACATTCAGCACAAAACATGAAAAATTGTATGAAATTCACGCTCGAAGAGAAAATTCACAAATTGTAGAAAACGAGGGTAGAAAATGACTGTAAACTACATGGAAATCTGGGACAACGACGAAAATGGAGTAAAGTGAATCTCGGCTACAAACATTTTATCGTAATTTTCTCCAGCATACCTCTTATGTACACAGCACAGCCGCAATCCAGTTCCCCTCTACAAGCCTGGACACCCACACATATCTGCACATTCATACCCATATCTTCTCTCCCTCCATCGAAAGATATCAAATATGCTTTCTCATTATCCATACAAAGCAGCTATATACTTTTCTCTTCTTATGGAGAATTTTCATGAGTGTGTGTATGTGTGTGTACACAATTTATATGAAACCACCGCAAGTGTTCACGAAAGCCGAAACGCGGCTGGAAATAAGGAAAAAGGTACAGTCGCGCCAAAATGCCATTGAATTTTCGATTCAGCACGCGCCCCTTCAGTTGGTTCGTTCGTTCAGCCTGCAGACGGAGGAATTAGACACGGCCGCCGCCATTTTAGCTACGGCGATTTGATGTATAGTAGGAATAGAAACTCGGAGGGTTTCAGTTGTTTTTCAATTTGAGGTTTCGGGAATTGAAGAGGCAATCTAGCTGAACGGGAGGAAAATGCACAAGTTTAAAATTTATCTATTTGCACTTGTACTGGAGAGGCATGCAAGTTCATTCTGAGAACGCGATGGGCCAGTCCATAGGTAGTCGAATGTGCTGCTTGCCGTTGATTTCCGAGACACTTGCCATTCGCATCTCGCAACTTGTGGCAACATAAAACTTGCTAGACGAGCACCACCAATTGATTGCACGGCACATGGTCTGTTGAATATTAAATCATGCTAAAGTGGAATGTTGTGGGCTTCAATTGACGAGAGAGCCCAAGACATTATTTCGATATGTATGTAGGCACACTAACGATTTCGATTAACGCCTGAATGTATGTTTCTAAATTCGAGATCGAAAGCTGAGAGACGATTTACTTTCGTCAATCCATCGGTGTCACTGTGATAAGCTTTATTGATATCTATTAAGTACTGTGGTTTATCGATTAATGCGACAGTCCTTAGAATATGCATATTAAAATGCTTCTGAAAACATTTTTTCTCATTTTACCAATTCAATTTATTATGCTGCCAATTTCAATGATTCTTTTGGATATTAATCCAATTAGATGAGGTCGTATGCGCCAAATTCGCTCCTATGTCCGTTATATATATATGTATTAGACCAGCATGATACTCTTTTTTGTAAATTAGGCTTTATTATTAAATATAGAATGCCACTCCAATTGCCTGCAGGATTTGTAATCATGAAAATGCACAGAGATCAATCATTTAGATTCGATTTTTGCATGATTAGAGAATCCATCCAGAGTTTGTAGGAAACCTAGTCAATTACTTACTACCCATTTTGCTCGCACCATGGTTTCAATTCGTTAATTTGATCATGCATAGACTATGGTATATTGAAGAATTGCGTCAGAGAGGCTACAAATAATGTAATTACATATGTACTCCTCAATCCCGCAACAAACAAAATATATCCAAGCATTGACAAGCACGTGCGTTTTCGGTGCACAAAAAATGGGTCTGCCCTATCGCCTATGTGGGCACCTACATATGTACAATTATGTGTACTTCTACTGTTCACAAAACATTGACCTAGCTCAGTACAGCGAATTTCATGATTTTCTCGCCACAAAATGTTATCATGCTGAGATTAAATGATCTCTAATAGTGCTGACTTATGTCCATTTTATAATACATATCATACGTATGTGCGAATTAAGATACAATTGACCAAAACTTGGAATTTTTTCGCATGATGACTTTCGACTTAACTAGAAACAGAGTAAGCGGTTGCAGCCAACATCAGCACTTACGAAATAAACACTATAATTGTGTCTGAGTGATGATTGATGCTGCATATTAGTTCTTATAATTGATACATAATTAGTGTAACGCGTAATAGCATTATAAAGCGCACCTGGGAAGTGTGAAAGAATCAAACATATTCCTGAATTTCAACCAATATAAATAAAACCCTCGCCTCGCAGCTAATCAGAAAGTAGCTGACTTCTTGAATCCGTATTGTGTTTAAGCTCTCCGGTCTTCGCTGCAATGCTTTAAGGATTTGAAATAATCGGTGACTCGTCCATATTATCGTTGATGAAGGAATATGAGATTTGGATGTATGTGAAAGAATACAGCGATCAAAATGTATGCTTGTTCAAATAATGTAATGCAGGAAAACGAAATCATTGTGGAAAATGTTAAAAAGTTGTAATTCTACTGTTAGAGCTTGAATAATTGACAAATTGAGTTCAGTTATTTGCATACCAGATTAGATGTTTCTGCAATGCCTATATATGCACATCGAAAATAGATTTAAGGAATTAGTTTCTGCATTATTAAAATTTTTGATAAGCTTAGACCCTATCAATAATAGCTTTTTCTGTTTACCGAAACTCTATGAACAAAGTAACATCGGTTTATTCACAGTGGTATTGCCTTACTGCATCTCATGAAAATCGAATAAGATTTACATCCAACACTTTATGTGAATATGCGAGACGGAAGAGGACATCATCGAGCATGCTTTTTGCGAGTGTACGACCCTTTGTAATAAATGCTTCTAGATTCTAGTTAGCAGAAGTGGCTAGTACCGCTTCGCTGATTCGATTTAGAGGAGCGGTCACTTGGCAGCTCTAATCAGCCAGCGGACTGTGACAAATTTGTCACTTCTGCAAGCCACATAAATTGCAACACTATTGTATAATCTAACATCGGTCTATCAAAATCAAAGGATGGATCGTTTAGGGGTTTCTTGGTACGTCATGTTATTTTGACACTGACAACTCTTTCGTCCTTAAACTTTGGCAGTTGTCACTGGAATGGTCTCCTGCGGTCCGGAGGTCTCCAGAAGTCTCTTCAGTGCAGGTTGCTACATTTGGTTTTCTCAGTAAAGGCTGATAATGAGTTAATTGGAAAGCTAAATGTTGACAAGTCTCCATTATCTGGTCATTCTTTCGAGCAAAAATTTTATTTAATTATATAAATTTTATTTAATTATATTTATTGAGTAATATAGATAGAGCCTAAAAGAAATATCACAAATTGCTTCAGAGTTTGGTTTTCATCTGCATATTGCCATTAATATTGAAGCCAAGCAAAATAAAATTATTGCAAAATGTGGGTTCTTTGCAAATACGCTTAAAATTTTCATGAAATTAATACGGAGCGCATATTATTTTTAGGGAAAATTGCTGTTATACAGTGGCAACCAAACATTGTTTGGTTTTTTGTTTTCCGAAATTCCTCTAATCTCTTTTCAATTCTAATCAGTTCTTTTTTACATTGCCATCCAAGTTTAATACAGAAAAACCTCGTTCTTAGGTAAACTATAAGGTACAGATATTAAAGTCAACATGAAGAAAGGCGGCAGATGACATTGATTCATCTAAATTGTTTTCAACCAAACTCGGTTTATCCCAAAGCGCTCGTTTATATTTAAATAGCTTGAAAACTTTAAATCTTCAGTCATCAAATACTAGATATCTTTCGTAGTTCAGAGTGTAAAGTAGATTGAAGTTGGCAATTATTACTGCTAGAGAGAGTTGATTTAGTTGGCACATGGCAGCAAAATTAGAAAAATTTAATTTATTTACTGGATGATAAAATGTATCATTTTGCCGTAATTCAGTGAATTGCTGTATCATTGTATCAAAAATATAAGTTTCAAATAAAAATGTATCAAAATGATACAAATGTATCAAAAGTGGGAACTCCTGCATGTGAAAATGTCATCTACATTTTCAAAGCGAAAGCAACTTCCAAGCAATTTTCACGCTAAGAAGTGAGTACAGCTCTTGCTTATTTTCAAGCTAAATTTTCGCCGTAAAAAATTTCACGTAAAATTTTATATCAAAATTTAATGTGAAATCGAAGACAGTACTACGGTTTAAGGTATGTATCCATATGTATCATTTTCGCGTATCGTATCACCGTTGCGTATCAGTGGATACGACAAACGTATCTTCGTTGCGTATCAAAATTTGATACAAAGAAACGCAACGAACTCGATCGGTCATTTGGCGGTTTCTTGCCGTCGCATCAAAGGAATGAAACGATACGCTCTCGAATCATATTTGGACAACTTGCGTTGCACAAGTCGCGTTGCATGATTTGACATTTGAGTCGTTAACTTGTCAATATTGTAGTGCAGTGCATAGATAATGGAGTGGAATAAAGAAAACATTCTTCAATTTATTGAAGTATATCGACGATATCACATTTTGTACAAGGAATGATACGATACTAAGTGGAGTCATGTGTGGACACGTTGCGTTGAACACTATAGATTCGTGAATAAAGGCGTTGCAGCTGCGTATCGAGCTTTTTGCAACGGATCGTATTGATGATACATGGAATATTGAGTAGTGTGGACACCGTATCCGTTTAGTGAATGATACGCAACAGGGATACGATACGGAAGAAATGCAACATATGGATACCTACCTTAAGACGACTCTTCTTTGTAATTGAGCGCTCGATAATTAACGCTTATTTGCAAAGTGAATAAAAGTGAATATAAGTGTAAATCATTAAAAGAGATATATAAATAATTGAAAGGAAATAATCTGAAGAAGCGAGGATATATCGCAATAAAATTCGAAATCAAAGTTGATGTCTTGCGACGGGCCATTACCGGTTTCTTCGAAAAGTGACTTAACTAATAGAAAAAGTTAAAGAAAAATAGGTGAATCGACAGTTGTTAAGTGTTATATCTACGCCGAACGAAATGAACTATGTAAAATGGCAGAAATTTAAAAACTTGGTTGTAAAGTGGCCGAAATAAAGCACCACAAAAAAAATTGCCGATTTATCCGAAAGTGTGTGAGCAACTAACCTAAGAAAAATTATTTACAAAGATCCCAGATTCTTCGCGTCCAAGGTTCAATTGACTAATGAATTGAGCGATCACTCGCTTCAATATCACTCAGCCTAAGAGCAGTTCAAAGATAACGCTGGGCTTGCGCGAAAACCTATGTTTTCTCATGAAAAATATTCAATCTTGGCGGCTATGCAAACAAGCAGAATCCTCGTATTCGGGGCTTGGAAAAACCTACACGTAATCCTTGAGAAGCCAACGTAACAACACAGCGAGTGACAGTTTGATGTGGGAGCCATTATTGTCCCAATTTTCTTCAAACATGAGGCTGGCAACGTCGTTGCAGAGCGAACAGTAAATTAAGAGCGCTACAGAAGGACAATAACCGAGTTTTTACGGCAAGAAATTGAAGGTATTGAGTTGAATTACCTTCAATTTCAGCAGGATTCATGCCACAAAAGCCAAAAAACGATCGCAATATGTTCGCAAATCGTGTAATCTGTCGTTCCGGTAGTGCGAATTGTTCGCCACGGCACTGCGATTTGACGCCATTGGACTTTTTTGTAGGATTCCGTTAAGGACCGATGTTATGACGACAACCTAGAAACGATTCATGAGCATAACGATCGAAAACGTTCTGAAAAATTGGTTTGGCAGGGTGATTAGCATGTCTTTTCATATTAATTAGAAGGTGCAATTTTTTCAATAAAGCAAGCATATTTGAGTAATATATAGGGGTTATCATTTCATATTTTAAAAAGAAACCAAATAATGACTAACTCTGAATATTGTTGCATGCATACATGCATCGAAGACACTTCCATATTAGCTAGAAAGAGCTAGAGCGGCTTATCCGAAAAATCAAGCAAAACTGGACTAGAACAACCTAGTGAGCGAGATATCATGTAGTTTCATACCATATGTCGGATTTGGAAGAGTTAAGAAAAACTCGATTATTTTCAAATGAAATGGTTTTATTCCTGAAAATATTCACCGTTGGAGTCTATAGTTTGTTGCCAACGTGTTGGCAAATCAAAAATTCCTTTTTTGAAAAAATTAATATTTTTTTGCCCCAAAAACTCTTCAAAGGACGCAATTACAGCGTTTTGGTTGGAGTAGCGCTTTTCTTGTAAATAGTTTCCCAGGCTCCGGAAAAGATGATAGTCTGTTGGTGACAGGTCTGGAGAATATGAGATATGAGCTAAAACTTCGTACTGCAACTCCTGTAGTTTTTGCATGGTCAAACGGTATACATGCGGTCGTGCGTTATCGTGTAACAGAATTGGTCTATGCCTGTTCACTAGAGAAGGCTGTTTTAAACGCAATTTTGCGTGCATTTCGTCCAATTGTGCACAGTAGGTCTCTGCAGTTATCGTTTCACCAGGATTCAAGAACGAATAGTGAACGACGCCTTCTGAAGTCCACCAAACAGTAACCATGACCTTCTTTGGATGCAGTCCCGCTCTTGCTTGGTGGCTAGGTGCTTCTCCGCGATCTAACTATTGTCCTGAACGCTTCCTATATTCATAGGGAATCCATTTTACATCGCAAGTCACAATCCTCTTCAAAAATGGTCTTTTTTTATGTCGCATCAGCAGTGTAGAGGCTACTTCAACTCTCAGCATTTTGTTCCTTTCAGACAATTCATGTGGGACCCATTGATTGAGTTTTTTCACTTTTTCAATATTTTCGAGACAGCGACTAATGGTTGATTTCGATACATTGAAGGTCTCAGCAAGGCACTGTAAAGTTGTCGATTTATTCCTCTCAACTTCTGCTCGCAGTTCGTCATCATTAACACTGCTACCTTGTTGACCACGTGGTTGGTTGTCCAAGCCAAAATTTCCTTCTCGGAATTCTTCCCTTCCTTCTCCATCGTTGCATTGTGCGTTCGTTGCAGGTATCTGGTCCTAACACCTGATTAATTTCTTTCGTCGCTGCAGCTGCATTTTGTCCTTTTTTAAACATAAACAGGTAAAGGACCCGAATATCTCTTACTGTAAACATGTCTATAAGAGCGAAAAGGACAGATATAGGAAACCACACGGGTAATAAATTAGGCACTAAAAGAAAGGTATTTACCTCTATTTTCAAACACAAAACTTATTTTGAACTTTACCAAATAACTCTGTTCACCATGTGATCACTTTTAAGACTGTCAGGAAATCCGACATTTGGTATGAAACTACCTGATACTAAGACATGTTCGAATCTTGCCGACCATTCGAGATATCCGACTGGCACCTACAAATAATAACTCGACGAATTAAGGCAGTTTATTTTGAGCTAGGGAATCAAGCAAAGTGCGAATTATTTAACTATTGAAGTTTTTTGCACATGAACGTTTTCCCCGTTTTAATTAACACAAAAACGTTTTTTTAGTTTCGAAAGATCTGGTATTCATATACAACGCTTCCTGGGATTTTTCACTGGCCTTCGACCATCATTTTTTCCTTCGAAGGCGTTTAGGTGCTCAGCGTTCATCACTCATCTTCCAGTAGAGGAGGCGCTACAGTATGAGATCGGACAATAAAATCTTTATTCCTCTAATTTAAAAATCAGAGTAACGATCGGGCCCTATTTTCCATTGAAATGTTCTATCTGCTTCGGAGCTTTGCAAGAAGTCTCCTCTATTCCTAGTAGCAGCTTGGGAATTTCGTTGTCGTCTATGTATGCTACCGTACGTATCTTGTCGTCATTGGTCACTTCTCTCTTCGCCATTTCCCACGCTCTTTTATTGGGTCGAGAATTCGTCGCAAGGTTGTTCTTTGAAAAGTGTAGATCTTATTTTCGGTTTCCTGATTTGAAGTATTCATGTAGCTTTCATAGCACAAGACGGTTCGAACGCTGATGATAACGACCCTTGACCTCTCGAACTTACTTCTTCCAGTTGTAGTCACAAATAGTAGTCGTCATAAAGTAGCGCAAGGAGAATCAATATATTATAGACGAGAAGTTTATACTTTTTGTGGACCTTTCTCAGCTTCATTACGGGCAGAATCATATAAAGTGCCTTATTGGAAGCGATGATTCTTCGATAAATTTCAAGACATTCGCTTCCATCTTTTCTGAGTAGCGCTTCCATTTATACGAATTGATTTACCAGCTCAAAATTGTTTGTATTTGCCCATAGTTATATTCTGCTTGCTTGAAATACTTTTTGGTGTTTGAGTCCTACACTTAGTTTTGACCTCATTGACCCTGACCTTTGCTTACTCGGTGCAGTTTCTAACTCTTGGAAGATCTCCTACACATGAAATATTGATCGCACCATATCCTCGTTGTTTGCATGCGTCACCTGATATGTGGATATGTGGACTAGGATATTTTTACTTCAATTGTCAACTGATGTTCGCTGTTTTGATTCATGGCTTTTAGTATCTGCACTAGGTGCTTGGGTTGGTATCCGAGTTCAATTAGTATTTTCAAAAGAGGATTACGATCAATATCCTCCTAAGTTTGACGGACCAGCTGGTGCACATCGATGATCGCTCCCTATTATTTCTTCAGCATTTTTTTTGTCGTTGTTTTCGTTTCGTTATTAATTTTTGTGAAGATTTGAGAAAACTACGTAATATCTTGGAATATGTAGACATTAATTTTTTCCTAATATTTTAGCCAATGTTTTATAAGAAAAATAGATGGCATTTGCAACATGTCTCCACTTACGTTAAATTTGAATGTGGAGACCATTCTTTCAAGCGAAATTCTGACATTTGATGTCAATAAGCGCATGAATTTGAAAATTGAGATGCCAATGCCTTCGAACGATAAATCAAAAATTGAAATATCTACCTACTCACTAGCAAATTTCCATTCCTTTAAATAATTCGATATTTTTTTAAGTTTATATGCCACGGCTTCTCATTAAGTAGTCTCGGATTGTTATTTTCAAAATTACTTCGCAAAAAAAACAACACAGATCGATTTTCGAATAACTGAAAATAACTGTAGAGCTGTGAATAGAAAACTACAAAATAAATACAATTACCTCAAGGCCACATTTGCATGCACGAAACAGAATAAGAGGTAGGCGCCATATTTCTAACTAGTCCCTTTTTTGATTTCAAGGTCCTGACTACCTTTTTGAAAAAACAGGCCTGTATTGTCACCTAAGACTCGCGTAGGTACCTGCTACTATACAAAATACTATTTTAATGTTTCCCAGGCGCTTAGATCCACTAAATGCCAAGAAAGAGAAAAGCCTTGAGCAAGTTCAAAAATTTAACACATTGGTCGTAGCGGGCGAATTAAGAAAAGGTTACCGGTTGTTTTGCAATCACTAGTTTTCGTACCTGCAAAAGTCAGAACGAGCCACAATCAAACAATAACGCATCCTCCTCTCAGGCAAACGTTAGCAATGGGCAAACTACCTGAAGATGATTTGCGTGATCCAGGGTATTTTGCGAGCGTTTTAGGTTTTTGTTTTCTAATTTAAATGATAAGGATCAATTAATCAATGTTATGAATTTTTAGTTGGAAATTCGAAGAGGGCTTTTAACATTTTAAACCTTTTTTCTGCATCATATCGTCGCTGTGAAATCAAACCGGCATATCTGCAAAATACACATTCTTCACTAGAGCGCTTTAAAGTTTTCGCATGTGGGCTATTTCCACATGAATGCAAAGCGGCAAAACACCATTAGACGGGTTTTTATTCAACTTTACGATATGCCGGTGCGACATAAAAATAGAGGGGAAAATAAGGAATTTTTTGATACCAAAAACTCAAAAACTCAATTTTTGCAGATATGCCGGTTTGATTTCACAGCGACGATATATAGATTCGCAGATAAGTTTCTAATTGGTTTAATTATTTTGAAAAAAATATATTTTTTTTTCAAGTTGAGCTTGCTTATGATTTGAAAAAAATCGGTCAGATAAATTAAGTTATTATTTCATCAGAATTTTCTTCGTGTGCAGTTGCAATTTACATTACTCAGTTCATTGAGCAGTCAGCCGCTTGATGACACAACATTGACGACACCCCTTGTTTACCTTAGCCACCGACAAATATGGGTCAGTAACCTAACAATAGGCAAACTAGGCCACAATTGGTATATATGCCTGTTTGTTACATAATCATGCAGATTATGCGGCCAGTCGATTAACCGGAATTTGTGTATGCAGACAGACAAGCCAGACGCGGATGGTGTCTCTTGGACGCTGCTCACCTAGCCTCTTTCGATAAATTCCTTTCATGTTCATTGAGAAATAATAAAAAGCCACTACCGAAACAAAACCGTCTGGGCTTGTCGTCTCGCCGTAGCCTTTGCACTAGTCGGTCGTTCAGCCGTCTACTCCCTTGACGGCGCCCGGCTCTTGTTTGTGCTTTTTTTCACTCCTCAAGCATCGATTCTTGCTTAGGTGCCAGAACAGGCCGTCAGCCAGTCAATGGTAGTCTGGAGTCGCCGTGTCGTCATCGTGTATGGTTTTCCACTACCATTGATGCTGCGATTTCGTCGACCGTCATTTCGCTACGCCACTTTATTATCCCGTTTAAAAGTGAAATTGGATTGTCCGCAGCATGTGCAGTGCATGCATACATACTTACAAACGCGGATGCTATTTTCCTGAAGAACATGTTACACGAAGAGTATTGAGAATGTACCCATGGTATATGATATGTATATACATATGTCACATGAAGTTGTGTTCCGAATTATTGAACAGCAAACATTGGGCCGTGGGGCATGAACTTGGAAGGGCAAACTTGTTTGCAGTTATGCAGCCGACTTAAGTGTGTTTACATTTCGTCAGTTTGATGCATGTAATCAAAATTTTCTGCAAGTTTAACATCACATAGTCACGTTACAGAGCTCTCGAAGCTGGGTGTGGGATTAGTACCTAATATGGATGGAATTTCATGAAAGATTGCTGTTTTTCCCCATTCCTAGGATCCCAAGAAGGATTAATGGTAGTCGAAAATTGCGTTCGTCGGGGTGGTTTTCAGAGGTTACCAATTTCAAACTTGAATAAAACAAAATGTATAGATCCGACTAATACATTATTGTTTTTTTTTTATTGCGAAATTTGGTTCTTTACATTTACTTTTTGACTACCTCTCAAGAAGCTAGTTCTAGAGGTCCAATTTTTACATTTTATATATCTTTTCACTTTATATATCACGACAACTTTATAAATCTTTGACGAAGTGTGGGCTTATGACGCCGACGACATGCAGTGCGCACCATACAGTACATTTTTGTGGATATAATAGAGTCTCCATAACTTGGCAAGGATTTTCGTCGCTCCAGAAGCGGCAATTTTGCTTATTGACGTAGCCATTGAGCCAGAAATGCGCCTCGTTACCGAAACAAATGTTCTCGTAGAACAGTTGATTTTCGGCCCATTCTTAGAACCTTCGTTGCATCCGATGATCATACAGCGGTAATTCTTGAACCAGTTGGATCTTGTAAGCTTTTAGACCGAGATCCATGAACAAAATTACCCAGAAAGTGGACGGACAATTTGCGAATTTGTTATGTTAGTCTTAGCTTCAGATCGTATTCTCCAAACTTTTTTACCGACTGCTGCAGAGAGAAAATCTGATCTGTTGCAGACATCCCTGAAGTCTAACCTCGTTGGTATCCGAATGGAGGTGTCCTATCAAATAGACCAGCGCAAATAGCTTTTATACGACACTCCGCAAAGTGCTACTCTTATAGTAATTGTTGCACTCTAGCTTTGCTTTGGATGGCAACTGTATTAGTTGCTCTTCTCTTAATAGCAGCCCATTTACATTGTAGTTCTTGCAATGCTGCCATGGCAGCACGACATATATAGTGTACAGTTTAGAAGTAACTGCTCATTTAACAAGTATTACCTAATGAATTTTAAGAGAAACTTATACAATTTTATCCATAAGCTGTATTTGGAAAACAACATTTATTTAGGTTGCCGACCTTAACACCAACGGTCGATGTGTACACTCGATCAGGGTTGTTGAGCATCCAACAGATTATTAATCTTGAAAGAGGCAAAATAATTTACCAAATTATCAATAACGGACTAAAATGGCCAGATATTCCTCGAACTGTTGGAGAGTTGACTAGCAGAGAAACAAGATCAGCCAGCAACCTTTTAGTTTGCAAACCAAGAACGGATAGATTAAAGATGGATCCAATACAACAGGCTATAGCCTTCTACAATACATTGCCAGATCCGTTAAAGAACTCAACCAATATCATGAGATTCAAAGAAAACTTAAAATTGCACATAAAAAGTAACAACGCACAATGACAAATAACACCAGAGTTTTTTCTATACTTTTCTCTGGACACAAGTCAATGAAGACAATAATAAGTTAATAAAAGTGAGTCTATATTATTGATAAGAATTATGCTGTCCCTTATACCAACAAATTAGTTGCCTGGGAAGCACTATGAAAAATTTACTGGAGGGTAAAGATGGTGCACATGGACTGTGCACGCTGATAGAGTGATGGAGAGAGTGGAAGGAAGGAGGAAAAAAAAAAACATCAAAGAACACAATAAATCATCCCCCACTTTTGGTTTCCCACGTAGTCTTAAGGTTTTAACTAGGTCACACGAGGATGAAAGTATCATATTGCAACTCAGGAAGAAAAACACTCCCAATAGTCTCAAAATTTTGAATTTTTTCTTTGAATTAGGAATTGGTAATGATTTGTGACCGAAACAAAGCTTGAACATGATCGAACTGTAAATTAAACTTCGTAATATGTGTGCATCATCGCTAATCGTCCTATTCGCGTGTTCTAAGTTGATTGGAACTACATCACCATATTTCCTTTCAATTTCCTATGAAAGTTTTGAAAAATTTAATTAAATTGAAAACTTAATTACAATGAATGTCATGCGACTTATATTACCCGTAGACAAACAATATTATCCCTTCTCTTATGTATGTCCCAAGCACAAAACAATATTAATATTATCTTCAAAGTACCGATTTACCACCCACGATTATTGTTATCTACGATGTTTAGCACATAAATCAATTTCACTTTATACATGCCACGACATTCGAGTTTGCTGACCTTAAAAGTAACTAGACACTTTCGCTTCACCACCGCCGTCAAACCCCACTGGCCACAAAACACATTTTCGTTTCCTTATCAGCTCTAGATTATGTCATGGCAACATCCATTCTCAAAATTCTAATTCTATAATGCTGTCGTCATTCGCGAACATCCTCTCGTTCTTCTCTTTCTACAGATTCAGTGATCTGTATTTTGTGGTGGATCTCAGCAAAAATGTTCATGACCAGCAAGCACATCATCCGGTAGCTCCATTTCTGGGACCATGATTGCTGATATAGAGAATGTTCGTCATTACTTCAAATGGACAATCAATTCGCGGCAATAATCATTGCCAAGGTTGCGCTGTTAGCAAAGCCACTGTCGCTACGTTCATTCAATGGCCCTACACCATCCGAATGTCCCACACGCATCCAGTCCATGACTCCCTGCAAATACTTTCCCAGGAACTACTTTCTGAATGGATTTCCCGAACTCGAAAATATCTCAATCATCCGCACTATTCTATTTATACTTGCGCGAGCAATCCCAAGTTCAAAGACCCGAGCCAATATAATGGAAATGTTTACTTTACTTCCCCTTCACAGCCCCAGCAATGTGCTTCTTAGCATTCCCACTAGCTTTTCGCATCAATGCATACAATTTACTTTTCGAAAAACAGCAACACAGCTAGTTCCCAATCAATTTTCGTCGAAGGGGAAAGTTTTCGCAAGTGCTTATAATTTACTTGTTTATACTAATCCGTTTTATTCTCCCACACCATTTCTTGCAAACGGAAAGTCCCCAACCCGATCGGTACGATTCGTTGTTGCCTTGCCAGCATCGGTGCTGATAAGCAAGTTTTATTCCGTGCCGGCTCCAAGCGCCAATTCTACTTGGCTTTTCTGTTTTGAAACTTTCTGCCTGCTGCACCGCGCGATGAACGATGGAAAAAGAGCGCGAAATATGCCGGCTCCAGTCGCAGCACGGATTGGAATCGGAAACAAAACAAAAAGCGCGGTGGAGGCGCAAAAAGAAACAAAACATCATTCAATCGAAATCTTATTTTTATTTGCAAAAGCCGAGTGCGATTCAGAGCACATAGTCGCTGCGTTGCGTCGCGACCCCACATTGTTTGTATACAATTCGAGTTTATAGCACATACACACATTCGTCTTATGTACCAGTCCCCACAAACACGGGGGCATTTCGTTCCACAGAACTGCTCCGTTTTTTTTTGCACCGATGCCCCAGCATTTAACAGCCAGTAAGCTACCATTTTGTCGGTTTTCGCAGGTCTGCAGCTTCGAAAAGCGACTGCTCACTGCCAATCGGCGACGGAGAGATTTCAAGGCCGAGCCACCCGGCAAAATGTGTACAACGACACAACAGTACTTCGTTTTTGCATTCGAATATTTCTTTGAAAAATTCTTCATTAATCAACAATATAATTCCTTACCGCATATTTGTTCAGGAACAGATCGTGGAATCCCGCTGACGTATCCTCACATTCAAACATTTTCGCCAATCAGTGTATTAACGGGAACCGTTCTTCAAAAATACTTGACACACCAGTAATCCTTTTTATTGCAACTAAATAATGTTTGTTCATCCACTTCGACTACCACGAGTCTACCAAAAATCTTTCTTTCTTCCGTAAACGGATTCCCGCGCCTTTATTTCAATTCCGCTACTTCAGAGGTGGCGGGCGAAGAATTTTGATTGGACCCGCACAGGAAAATTCACATCACTCAATCAATTGCCATTCATAAGGCCACTTTCTTCAGCTTTTCCTTCCGCTCACCACCAACGAACCCGAATACCACCGGCTAAAAAAAACTACACGAGAACGCACCGGAGGAAAACACTTCGAACTAGACTGCACCGAGCCAATGTGTTGTGAAAACGGCCGACGAGACCATAATACGAAAGCGCGCGGCAGATGTTCGTACTATGTTTTCCACGTGATTGTACCCCTCGTCCTCCTTTTTTTATTTAACGTATATACTACACGATAAACAAACCGTATTCCCGGTCGATTCTTAAACACTTCACAGTGTGTGTCACATAAGCCACTACTACATCTACCTCTCGTAAGCGGTTCGACGAACGATGAAGGGGCAATCGTCTTCGTCTTGCTTCGTTCGACCGGACCGGACCAAACAAAGAAAACTGTTCACTTCTCACTAGAGCCTGTGTGTATTTGTGCGCCTGTCTCTGTGTTTGCGATATCTTCGAAAAAATATGGAATTGCTTATTCTGGTGAAGGGAAATTTAGATTCAACTTCTTATCGCTGGCACTTTTCCGTTGATTTTTAAACCACAGCAAACTTTCCACTAAACTCGAAAAATCGCACAAATAATCACCAGGGCAGTGTAGTCCGCACACTGAATCGAAATTCGTCTGAAACTATCTCATTGGGTTTCTAGATGGTTGACAGCAATTTTGCCGGGAACGTTTTACGGCGCGACACGCATGGACACCGAATCGAAAGTTACCTATAATACCTTTCAGGCAACAGTAAGCATTCGAAGAGTTATCGAAATACTAAGTAACGTTTACTAAGAACGATATTGTAGCGATTAGAAATGATTTTCAAAGGAAAACTATTTGTTTAACGGAAATACTATTTGCCCCGCGAGAACCACACGACACCACAACACCACCAATGACGGACGAATGAGATTCTGAAGCCAATTCACCTCTTCGTTGTTTTAACCACGGACCAAGACCAATTCCTGCAGTGGATCAAAAACACTTAACGAAGGTGTCTTGGCAAAGGTGCATTTAGTGCTGCCAGATCGAAACGGTTTTTCACGTGCGAAAATGAAAATTGTCTAAGTTTATTAATGGATCTGATCTAAGAAAATGGATTTCGTGTACCACCTGTTGATAAGGTAAACTGCTTGGCTCTTCTTGGACTCAAATTTGCAAATTTGGTTTCCTCATGGTCCATTCCAGCTCTTGCGATAGGTAAGGATCTTTGCTTGGAATATATTTAAATAGGTTTGTTCCCGTAACAAACGCTCAATCAATTGCAATGAAGCCATTCACGGGAACGCCGTTTTAAGGCTGGTACTGAGTTCGAGTTCACGTGAAATTTTGACATGTTTCCATTATCTGGTCATTCTTTCGAGAGAAAATTTTGACAACGGAGAAAAGCAGAGACACTGCTCATTCTTGACGGATAAAATGTCAAGAATTTCACTTTTCGATCGATTTTCTTATTGGAAAGTCATTTGCACTGCTCAATTTTCAAATTGAAACACTAAATGTCACTTTTTCGCTCGAAAGAATGAACTGCACAAACTAAATTGGCGTGAAATGATTGACAACATGTTTCAGTGCCATCTATGTTTCAAAGCGAAAGCAACTTCAAAGCAACTTTTCATGCTAAGAACACAGTAGGTGCGTTTTTTTGCTCCGATGCAGTGCAGAGTACAACTATGCCGCAAAAACAACGATCTAGTATAAAACAGCAGTGCATTCGCTAAACCTGACATAGGTTGCTATATTCGCTGTGGTCGCACAAAACAGCTGAAAAAAAGGGAGAAAATAACGAGTATACACTACCACAATCGATAGAAAATAGAAAAAAAAACTAACAGAAAATTAATTCTTATAACTTTCTACACATTATGAGGGCCTTTTCTAATTTCTTAACTACCAAAACATTCAACATAACCATGAAAACCGAAAGCCACCTCACAGAAAAAAATACAACTTCTCATGAGCTTTTCTTTTTTCTATCAGCACATTCTACACTTCAACACGTGAACTACAAATGACGCATAGAATTTCTGTACTAGTGAATTCACTGGTGTAGGAGTGTTGTTGTTTTCAATGCGTCTACTCTACTCTCCGCTGGATAGAGGAGCAAAAAAACGCGCCTAGTACCAAACTTGCTTATTTTCAAGCTAAATTTTCGCCGAAACCAATTTCACGTGAAATTTTGTATGAACATTTCACGTGAAATCGAACTCAGTACTATGCTTTACTGAAAACTGAAAATTTTCCCTATTCCAGGAAATTTCAGTAGGGTCTTCTGGAAAATTTGACATTGAAAATTTGACTTTTGCGATTCGATTTGTTTAAGTGACTAAACAGACTAAAACCATTCACTCTTCATTCGCTGTATTATTATATATATAAATATATAAAAATAATTTCTATATTTTTCACTCGTCTCACTTTCGAACGTGAGTGTACTCAGCAAAAAATTTCCCACCGATGCACTGAAAAACGGCGCTGACGATTGGCAGTACATTCGTTCTTGGAGCGAATAACTCTGTGGTTCTGTCTATGAAAATTAGTGTATCGTTATTGTTTCGTTTGAGTAAATTCACCAGAAAATAAGAAATAAATAAAAGTTACTGTGGAAGAAATTTTATTGTAGTAGGTTAACATAAAGAATTATGTCACGAGGTGAGTTGTCACAATTTCGCTCAGAATATTGGGTCTTGTGCGAAGAAATGAATTGATCAGTCCGTTAACCACCTAGTTTGCAACAAAGAACGGAATGTTTCTGTTAAATTCAAATTGAAATTTTGATTACGAATATGGTATCGGGCACAAGTAATATCTTCAGAACTAACCTGTTTCTCATTTTGTAATAGCATGTTTTTGCATGCCTGAAGATGTCATAGGGATTATCCTAGTTCTCAATGCAAATTGTAATGGCCATATATATGTATGAATCTTGGTTTAGAAAGGAAATTCACATTTGTATTTTCTGTCTGACCTAACAGAGGTCTTGCGATTTCAAATCTGACAGAAGATCTAACGGGCTAACGAATCGGTTTTTGCAATCGTCAAAAGTCGAAAACCACATGTCCCCGCATTGGTTGACAGTTGTAGTGAAGGCAATTGGCGCAGCACATTTTGTACGTGATGTATCCATAAGTCCCAATTTTGATCAGCCGTGATAATCCAGATTTATTAACTTGGATTCTTTACGTGTACAAGGCATGTGTTTATATTGCATAGAACAAAACTGTTGCACCATAACCATTGTCTGATTATTCTTCTGGACCACCGTTCGACGAATGGAAAGGTATAATCTTAGAAAGTACGGTTCGAAAGCAACGCGAGGTAAATTTTTTTGCTTTAAAATTAGAAATAGCTCCATTTTTCTATTAAAATACCACATCAATTTGTACTCACCGGACTTATAGCGTAATCTCGTGGATAATCTAAAATTGTGTTTTGCAATTGCACATTTTTATACTTCATAGTTGAATTCCCTACTGTCAGAAATTCATTGGACCTGAACAATTTAATTCTGCTTATATACAATCAATGGATGTTTAGTTTGCGATAGGTCAAATAATCGATGGTGGTGAACAATTACAGAAAGTTTAGTTGTCTGCTCATCTCTATGGTGCATGTTGTTGTAGAAACAAGTTGTAGAGATCCATCTGTTAGGCCGGCGGTTTTTGCCATATGACCATAATTAGTATCAAAAAGATGTTTCATGAAAACTTTGCACCTAAATACCTTGACATCAATTCAGGCATGCAAACCTCACTAGATTTTGTCTGAATTACACACGTATGGTCTCAAATTTTCAGTTACTCGTGCAGCATCGAAAGCCCTATCAGTTTCACCTACTGAGGCTACAGGTAAAGGTTGTTCAGTAAAACTACTAGAGATCTAGTATATTATCGATAATTCATCTTTAGCAAGCCCAAAATTGCGAACTAGGCGCGGTATTACACCGGATGTGGAAACAACACCGTCAAAAAACTTTCCAGCAAAACGAACACGCCGCGCGAATAGTTCTATAGACGTGGTACCAAGTCCATTGCGTCGCTCACGTCGTCTAAGTACAAATTCCGAAGAGGTTTCGACACCGACAACATCTCATAATGTTCGAGGCATACGACCAGCTATCACCTTGGCTGAAAATCCTGTTCCGGAAGAAGATGAATTTGTTCAAACATCCAATGGTGGAGGTCGACCACCTCGAAATCGCCGTGAAACAATATCGTCGGAAAGTCAAGATTCTATAACGTCAGAGAGCAAACGCAAAGAAGGTAGGTAGAATGCGTTGCGATATAATGTTTATTCACTGGCATCTGTTCAATTTAGACCACCAATCGAATAAGCAAAATGTTCATTCGGAGAAGGGCCCCGGCAAAACAGAAACTCCGACAAAGGTAAATGTAAGACGAATGAGCAGAAGATTTTCCGACAATCAAACACCAGTAAAAGTACAGCGAAGTGTGGTAAAGCTTAAGCGATGCAGCAGTCATTCAGAAAGCAGCGATTTAGAACATGAAAAACCGAAGCCCATATATCAACCAGTTTCAGCTGAGAAAGGAAAACCTTTCGTAGAAAATGCGAAAAAAAGCGGGCAAGAAAAGACACCGACTAAAAGTGCCACGAATAAAGAAGATGAAAAGCATAAAGATGTACAAAGAAGAAGTGATGTGGACGCGATAAATGCGTCAAAAAAATCACCGCCTTTACCAGATGCACTAAAAAGCCAACATGCCACTAATCCCAAATCAGCTATCTCATATGTTTCACCAACAGAGTTAGCGAAAAAGGACGATCAGAAGCGTGGAATTAAGGAAGAGCAATCAGACAGGGAAAACTCAAACAAAGCTAAAATTGTACGAAAAAGTTCACTTGGTCTCGAGGGTGCTAAAAGCAATGCAAATGAAACCAGTAAATGTGAAACTCCTTCAAAAATTGATAAAGCATCAGAAATTATCGAAGTCATTGAATCCGAAGATTCATCTGAGGACAGCGATCAGAACGAACATGACAACGAACTGGAACCGTTTATCATAGCAGATTCTGAAACGAATCAGTCACAGCGTGAGTCATCGGAATCGGAAGCTGAAGAGGAATCGCGTAAAAATGAAAAAAAGCCTTTGGAAACAGAAAAGGAGGGAGTTGTGAAATCATGTAAAAGCCACGATATGCCCATGTCAATTTCAGATGATGAAGAAACCATTCCGTTTCTCCTGGGGAAAGAGGTACCTACATTGGATGTGAATTTGGCAGAAAATGAAAATTGCAAGGGGATAAGATTTGGCGGAGGTGACATTTCAAGTAATAGACTTGTGTTGGAAAATTCAGTAATGAGCATAAGCTCTGAGGATGTTATTCCGGAGACTCAGCAAATTGAGGATATGGATATCGATATAGAAAACGAGGCTAAAACTAAAACTCTAACGAGAAATTCATCGATTTGCGTAGAGAGTATTGAGGAGCAAAATGAGATCTCAAAGAAGAGCAGCCTTGGAAGCACATCTCATCCATCACCAAGGAGATCCACGACCCTCAATCAGTCGTCCGTTGGAAATGGTATGGATATATCTCAGGACACTAATGGAGATAATTTAGACAGCGAAAATTTGGCTGGAGTTAACCTAGAAACGTTATCGACCGCATCACCGACAACTCAATTGGCCGTTGCGGGCGAGGAACCTGAAAATGAGATTGATTTGATGAATAAAAGCAGAAATGCTGAAACCGAATCGCTTGGAGACAGGCGATCATTAATTGTACATGAAAATTCTGAAACGGAAATGTGCGATGTAAGTGCGGAAGAAGAAAAGCAGCTGAATGATTTAATTGCAGCTATTGATGAACATCAAAAATTTTGTGATGAAGAAGTTACAAAGGGAGAACAGAATGTCGAGCGTTGGGAAAAACACAACCAGAGTACTGAAGGAAACGATGGAGACGTATCAACGAGCCGTATTGAAAACGATCAGAGTGTTCTGATTGAAGGGACAAATATGGAAAATACAACAGTAGTTGAGAATGAAAAAGCTAAAAAATCAGACGGGCAGATTATTCCATCAACACCCAATGTGTCATTTAATAAAGCTATGCCTGTGGAAGAGAAATCGGATGCGGATATTATCGGTAACAATGACACCACATCAAATGATCCAACGCTTGGCAGCCAGCAGTACAAATCGCCACCAAAAGCACAGACTAAAATTCAGTCTGGTGAAAATTTCGTTGATCAGATTAAAGTTGAAAGTCAAGATATAGATAGAAGTAATATGTTTTCATTGAAAACATCAAACAAAAGTTTACCTCCAGCAGAGTGCGAGTCTTTAGGAAAAGGAAAGTCTCCTAACAAGTCCGAACAGAATGCTAGCGCAGCAAATAATAACGAAAGCGTATCCAAGAACGATGATTCGATGAAACAACACCTCTCAGAATTTTTCAAAAGCCACTCATCAGAAAGCTTCAACACAACTTTGACATTTTCAAGATCCTCTTCTACATCATGCACCACAATTGTTTCAAGTTCAAAACGAAGGTCATTGATGTCTATACAAAGTGATTGGAATAAGTTGAATAATTCGGAGGAGGAAGATATCTACGATATGTTAGTCAAAAGTGGTAGGGAATCTATCAACTCATCGAAAGGTGCAGATATCTCATTAAATTCGTCGAAATCTGAACCAAATCTTGATAAAAAAACCGAAATATCATCAAGCATGTCATCAGTACGATCGGAACGAGACGGGATTAGCTGTGGTAGCAAATCCGCAAATGATGATACTACAGATTCCACTAAAGATTCACAAACAGCTTCCTCAAGCAGTAGTTCTGAGGATTCTGACACGAATTTGGATCCAAGTGAAATTAAAGTGAATAGTTATCCCACTGGTACAACAAATCGAAAACTGAGTGCTCAGAAGCGGTCCTCAATTATGAACAGCCATTCAAAGCGCATGGACACGTCAACAAAGAAAAATACCTCGGACTTGCTGAATGGATCGAAAAGCAGTCGTGGAAATCCTATTGAAGGTTTTGAGAATGAATCATCAAGTGACACTGATGAATCGACCAGTGATGTGCCAAAAGCGCACTGCGTGGTTGAATGTATGTCGGAAGTAATTGAGAAAATACTGAAAGGCCCAACAGTCAGTTCAACTCGAATGGATGTCGATGAGGTCGAAACCAATATTGGAGCGGACAGAAACATTGAAGTAGAAACAGTAGAATCACGACATTCTTTGAATAACCTATATTGTTCCTCCACACGGAATACTTTGAAATCGTATGCAGATAGCAGCAACGATTCGAACGAAGTTGATGAAGCTAAGAACAAAACAATGAGCAGTGCAGCAAACTCCGTGGAAAGTGATTTCAGCTGTGACTCTGAGGTGAATGAAGAAGAAATTCAAAGCGCGCCGCCAGCGAAAACTAGCTTGTCAAAACTGCCAGCAACGTCGCCTAGTAAATCAAATGAAAAAGAAGCGAATGCAACGGAGGCCAGATTTTCAGGGTCGTGCGAAAAGCCAGCTGGAAATTCATATGAAAAACAAGCTAATATAATAGAGCTTAGCGTTTCAAAGTTGAGCGAAACGTCAGCTACAAAATCGAATGAAAAACACGCTAATCCAAAGGAGATCAGCCTTTCAAGGACGGACGAAAACTCACCCAGAAAGCTGAATGAAATTAAAGCTGTTGCAACGGAGCTCAGTCTTTCAAAGTCGCCCGAGAAGATGCATAGAAAGTGCTTTGAAAATCAGGGCCTGGTTAAGACAGTAATTTCAAAACCTCCGGATGAATCTAAAGAAAAAGAATCGATCAGTGAAACCGATGACTTGGAGGAGGATGATGAAATAAAGTTAAAAGCCGCAGACAAAAGCAAAGCAGAAAAATCTCGTGATTCGATAAATAAATCGAATGTATCTGCGAATAAAAAACCAGCAAGTACGAGTATATCTAATGAATCAAGCATAGAAGACAATCCAATGGGAAAATCCGATGAAAATAACTTCAATAATAGTTTGCAGCTGAAAAGCCCAAAAGTTCAGAAAACTTCAATTGAAAATAATCCTCCTCAAGTTAACCATGCTTCAAATAGTAGAAAATACGAAAACGGAATATTACAAGCGAAAACATCCAGTGGTAAAAGTAGTGATGAAAGTAGCATAGAAAGTGATGAAGGTAGCTTGGAAAGTGATGTTGGTAGTACCGATAGTGATGAAAGTTATTCAGAGAGTGATGTTGCTGAAAAAGATTCGAATAAGTCGCGCGTTAAAAAACCTTGTGTGAATACATCGAATATATCGTCTTTTCAAAGCAAGAATTCTAGGCAAAGTCTTGAAAATAGCAAGCGTAAGAGCTTCCAGCAAACCAGCAGTGATGAGAGTGACGATTCAGACATCGAAGATTTTGAAAGCTATCGTAAAAAATTAAATGCTAAGACCTCGATGATTAGCGAATCGAAAAATTCTTCTAATAATAAAAACCCACTAACCTCAATAGTAGACCGCAAAGGAAGAAGAGTTGTCTCAAGCGAATCCAGCAGCAATTCGGAGGAGGATGATGATGAAATCGATGAACATGAAAGAAGTCGTAATTTCATAAATAACTCAAAACCGTATATTTCGAAGACTCAAAATGAATCGTCAAACAGTAAAAGTGCAAAAGCTCTTCAAATGGTTTCTAGTACGGATGCTACGTCCGAAGAAAGTGATACTTCCGACGAAGAGGTTGAGTCACACCCAAAAAAATCATCCAACGGTCCACAAAAATCATCCAACGGTCCACAAAAATCATTCATGCAACCACAAAATACAAGTCATGACATTACTGATCAAATGAACAGCGAAACTAGTGACGAGTCCAGTAATCAAAGTACAAGTGAAGAGAGAGTAACTATACCAGAATCAAAGTCGTCGACTACTGCTGCAGCACCTCTCTCTCAGCGGCTATCCTCACAAAATGAAAGTCTCAAAACAATACAAAGCGATTTGAAATGTAGAACAGACAGTAAAGTGTCTAAGGCAAGTGGCTTTGACGATATGGATGATCAGGGTAATAAAACTGAGTCACCAAAACATAAATTAGAACGGAAGAAATCGCTTCAAAGGCGTATTTCGGTACCAAATGACGTCATCAAATCAACCTTAAAGTTAAATGACAGTAAAACAACGGGAAACTTGAAGAGGCTATCCGCTCATGGAAGGGAGTCTTTGTTGAATAGATCAGCTCCTCAACCGATTGTCTCAAAAAATCCGAAAGCTTTAGTAGAGCGACAACAACTGTCTTTCAGTCAAAACGTGAAACAACGAGAAGAAAGTGATGAAACCGATAGTATCGAAACCAGCAGCGAAGAAGATTCTGTGACTGATAAAGCAAATAGAGCCAGTACGTCTCAGGCAGATAATGTTTCAAAGATCCAGAAGAAGTCGATAAAACAGTTGTGCCGCTCTAAAGCTGTCGAAGAGGACGATGAAGAAGATTCCAGTGATAGTAGTTTGGATGAAAACATAAAACGCACACCTGGAAAAGTCCAAAGGGGCAATTCGAAGAATTTACCGAAGAGTGCTCGAAATAAAGATTCCACTTTGCTTGTTGAAAATGCAACTTCAGATGAGGCCAGTTGCAATAAAAGACAATCAGTGGAAAATATTAAAAACAAGTCGAAGCTTGATTGCCCTAAATCACTAAATGTTAGTCTTAAACGCCCATCAGCACCTGTTACACCACAAATGAATAAAAGTAAGGGAAATCTATCTCTCAAGCATACGTTGGCTCTGAAAGTTTCTCAAAAGAGCAATGTGACACAAGTATCTGAGACTTCTTCACTGAAACAAGAGTCAACAGAAGAAACAAATAACGCCAACATTTCAACTAAATCGGAAATGCCGATTTTCCAATCTTTCAA
Organism: Nemotelus pantherinus; assembly: GCA_963978885.1. Lineage (NCBI taxonomy): Eukaryota > Metazoa > Arthropoda > Insecta > Diptera > Stratiomyidae > Nemotelus > Nemotelus pantherinus. The sequence continues at coordinate 45,228,505 of OZ022265.1, read as the reverse complement.
AGAGAAAAATCAATCAACACCGGCTTCAAATCGAGAGAAAATTAACACAAAATTCAATGATCAAACCTACGTTTCGAGCGATGAGAAAACCAAAGACCTCAGCCAAAGGTCAAAAGTTGCAAGTACATCTCAGTCAACGCACATCTCAACAAGCACATCTCAGTCAGCGCGACCGGAGGATACTAGTCGGGCTGGACGCGTCAGCGTCGTTGAGCTACTGTTGAAACAGGCTGCCCGTGATTTGTTGAACAGATCAAAAGAAACAAAACAAAGTCCCCAAGTGCAAAGCAGCAGCGATAACTCTTTCGAAAACTATCCTCCTATGAGTGAAAAAAACAGGATGGCTCTGAAGAAATTGAAGCAGAAAAAACAGGCTCATGATGATAAAAACCAACTTTTCGAGAGTGAAGCTCTTAAGGAAATTCTTATCAATAAAATCAATGAAGCTACTAAAGCGGGAAAAATTGCGGATAGAAAGAAGAAGAAAGAAACTGTAAGTATAGATGCTTTCGTTAATATTATTATGAAGACAGGTGGTGCGAAAAATGCTCAACTGAAAGAGTCGTGAGCTTTATCCTTTCTTCTGAACATATGAATCCTGTAGTGTTTTTGTTTTAAATATTGACTTGAACTATCAAAAGGAAGTGCTTAGATAGTCCCAATTGCATTTCAGTCAAGCTTTTAGACTTCGGCTAATATGTCGAATAATCACCACTAAATAATTCAAGCACCATATGGTCGAAACTTGATTAAGGGCAGACCAGCCGTTTATTTTTGTGGCATTTTTTTGATTCATGGTTTTCTGACCATCTGCCGCAAATATATTTTTAAACATTCAAGCGAGTGATTAAAAAAATAAATATAAAATTATTCGATAATTATTTATTAATGTATATTGACACTTGATATAATATATATAGATGGTGCCACAATTATTTGCGCATAGTTTTTCCATACGTACGGACCTACCTTTTAAATTTTGCTATAAAGCAAAAAAATCGAAAAGAAAATTGCTGCAACTTGTAGAAGTAAGCATACTCTATTTAATTTTCTTATAACAACTCGTAACAGCCTAAAAGAAAACGAATAACAAACACTTAAAAAACACTTCCAAATGAACCAAATTTATTTGTGCACATAACTTTTGTGTCATATTTATTTGTGCACGTGCGAAATCTCTCTGGTAGAGTAATGGATGGCTATATTGGGTATTTTGTGCATCGTGCGTGTTGTCATGGGCTCAGTTTAATGTAGTTTTCATAACATTAGGACGATTTTAAATCGTTTGAAAATATTCCGAGAATGTGAAGTTAGCATTGAGCGTATGTTCCTTGCTTTATTGCCTTTCGAAAAGTTTGGGTTTCATAGGTAATCAAACAAACGTTAAAGTGTGCAAACTTTGCTGCGCACAGCTAGAAAATGAGTGACTTCTACAAACTGAAATAAGTTTATAGTAAGAACGCAAACATAACTCTTGACAAAACTTCCAACAACACATACAATTATCTGGATATTAAATGCGAAAAAAAAAGTTAGCAACACCCATTTCGAAGGAGGGGGTTCATATTTATACCCTGTAAGCAGGTCCAATTCCCTTGTAGAATCACAACACTACACGATTATTTTTCAGTTATGAAGATGCCGCGTTGGATTTACTTTCGCTCCATTTTTCTTGTTCTTTTGGATCCGAAAATTAAACATTGCATTCCTGTATTCTATCTGAAGATCATGCAACCTGATACTTGTAAAGAATACTCCTCTAAAAGTCAAGCGGTTTATTTTCGCATTTTTTTTTTTCGAAATTCAAGAGCAGCATTTTACTTTTTTTTCAGCTAGATATGGCTCCTGTTGCACAGCAGAAGCGTTTATGTTACTGTCCGCTAGCTTCATTCATATCGCATTCATGCTAATATTACATGTTGCGTCTAATATCCACAAACCATTTAACATGCTTTGCATGTATTGAGAGGTGCTATTTTTCTTAGTCTTATAGGAATACCAAAGAAAATTAAATTGGACTCTCGAATCAATTTCGGCTTTCAATGCCGTTAAAAATAGTCTAGCAGAAGCAACCCTCATATTCTTCCTTAGCCCAAAAGCAGAGCTTGCATTGTTCGTCGATGCCCCCAATCTCGCTATCGGAGCTGCCTTGCAACAGATACTCAACAATAACTAGCAGCCCCTTGGCTTCTAATCGGCGAAGCTGAATAACGAGCAATGCAATTATAGTGCCAATGACCACGAATTTCTCGCAGCTTATCAGGGAGTGCGATACTTTTATTATTATCTGGTGGATCAAACTTTCATTTTGTTTGCCGACCACAAACCTCTAACATTTGCTTTTAAACAAAATCCTGAAAAAGCTACTCCACGTCAGCTCAGACATCTGAGCTTTATCAGCGAGTTCGCTATTGATATTCAGTATGTCTCTGGTCTTACTGTTTTCTAAAAGTGAGCATGCAATAGAGCTATCTGTGGGGCGTGTCCGAATTTACGTCTTCGACCTCATCTACAGTTTTTGTTTCGTCAGCAGAGTAGCTAAGCTATTATAACAGTTTCAAGCAGACCAAGACGAGGTGTCCGAAATCTATGGCTTTGCTTCGTAACATTGCCTCAGCCTCAAAGCACCATCAAGCCGACGAAAGCACAAATCAGGACGTGACTTCGTCAACTGTTATACAGGAGAGCAATTTCAAGACGTAGATAATTGAATTCGGACAAGCTCGACTTGATCTGACGTCACATTCTGTTATAACAAGCTAAAGGCGAAGGCGAAGACGTCAATTCGGAAAAGCCCGTGATAGTAGATACAAATATCCGATTTTGTTATTTCTTATTAAATTTCCTTTATGTATACTTTGATTGGACTATTTCTGTTCTATTAGATGATTTAATAAATAAATAAATAAATACATAAATTCTAGATTTCAGTAGGAAATTTCTTCGCTATTTCACCATGATGTCCTTAATCATTTTGTCCCCGGTAATATTGTATAACCTGGGAGTCGAATTTTCTATGCGATTTGTAATTTGGTTAAAATTTAAAAAAAATGTTTGAAAATCTTAGTTGCTTTCGAAGATATCTTAGTTTTAGCATCTGTGGTGAATCGCGTAAACGGCTAGTCTATCCTTACACTGCAAACTTTCCTCAATACTAAAATTTTACTATTTTATATCATTTTTCACAACTTCAAATCACGCACAACTTTTTCTACGCCTCCAGGTGTCTAACAAACCAATTAGTGAGGAAGATCGACTTAAAAATGCGGTAGCTGCATTTAAGACGACGGAAACACCTGAAACCGAAACCGAGGTTCTTAGAGCATTCTTTGCGTTCAATCGGACGAATAAGGGACCAACTAAATTAGTAATTCCCAGGGAAGAGCTAATAAGTGCATATGCTGCGTATAACCTTACCGACCAGAAAATTGATAAAGACAAGCCATCGACGAGCGGTATAATGCCTAAGAAAAAACATCAGGAAGATGTCCTTAAAGAAAAGTCAACAAATATTGCGCAAAAGGCACACAAAAGGCCACAGCCAGATGATACAGAGCCATCGTCAAGCGGTAAGAAAAAACATCAGGAAGATGTGCTTAAGAAAAAGTCAACAAATACATCGCAAAAGGCACACAAAAGACCACAGCCAGATGATATAGAGCTTCAATCCAAGAAGCTGAAGCTCATGGACCATGAGTCCAAAGTGAAGAAGCAAATCGATACAAAACCCAAGAAATCGCATCTCAAAGAATCAAATAAATCAGCCACTTCAACCCTTACATCATCGAGCAGTCAGAACGAAACGATGACGAGCATCGGTAGTACGAGTTTGATAAGTTCTGATGAATGGCAAGTTAGAGACGTGAAACCGAAAAAAGTTCTCAAAGTCTTGAACGAAATTCCATTTGGGTTCAAGGAAAGTGCCGTTACACCGAAAAAAGTAAACGGCTTTGAAGTGTCGAATGCAACTCCGAAAACCATTGGTTGGAAAGTACGATCATTAACGGATGCAGGTTTGAATGTGCCGGAAATTTCAAAGAAATCGAAAAACAAGTTGAAAAGAAAACGAAAGTACGAAGAAGATGATTCGTCGCCGTCACAGGTTTGGACAAGCTCTGGTTATTTCCAGGTAAGCGACGTAATTAACCCGATCAAACAGAAAAAATACCGAGTCGCTGCACCGGGTGCATCAACTGAGTTCATAGTACAACCGTTGAGTAGTGGGAAACTGAAATCGTCGGGTTCATCGGAATATTTCAGCTCATCGGCGCTGGAGTTCAAGCAAAAAGCTCATTTCAGTAAGCATATCCAACGCGAATCATCCAAAGAAATGCTGCGGAGGAAAATCAAAGGGAAGTATTGAAGCAGTGCTTTTGATGGTGTTTGCGGAGATTATTTTGTACAGAACTGTAGTTTTTATCATGATATGTAGCTCTTTGTTATATGGTATTCTTTAATAAAAATAATATAGATTAATAAATTTCGTTTGATGTTCTGAAAAGCCAGTAGCCTTTAATTGTTTGAAGTAATAAGCGTTGTGGGTGATGAATGGTCTGACTCCGCATCTAAGCTGCCTGAAGGTAGTTACTGTTTGCTGCCGATGAAGAGCCATACATTTTTTTTTTACAAAAATATTTTAGGGAAAATTCACAGAAATGTCCTGGCTACCTAATCCCCGGGTATCAGCTGACGTTTGCATTTTGAGTGATAGTATATTCCTTTTAAGATTCGATAGTTATTAGCAAAGTGTTTGATAGATACAGATCAGTGTAACCTTCTGTGTATATATCAATCCCAAAAGGAAACAATCATGTTAAATATGAATATTATTAGTGTAAATAAACTTACCAAATGGTTTGATGTGATCCTTATTTTGCCTATCTAAAATATCTATTATTATTTATACCATATAATACCATACCATATAATATACCATATAATATATAAAATATATATTATTATTTATACCAAAGATATAAAAAAAAAAAAACATCTTTCACTCATAATACAGCGGAAAATGTGGTTTGTCATTTTGATTTCAGTTTTCAAAAAGATCAACTTCTCTCATTTTCACACTTTTTGTTTTCATTATTAAGTGCATTATTTACAAATAACCTTTTTATTTTCTTAATAGTAGAACCATCTTTACCTAAACCACACCATTAAAAAGTCTCCCTAAAGTCCAAGAATGCTCTATTCCATAAACATAGTTTTTAATTTTTACTTCCCTCAGCAGTTTTATATTTTTTTACTTCCATCTTTCCATCTATTTTCTTTTTTCTGGATCCTGCTAGAAGGCTTTTCTAGCAAGGTCAGAAATTGTGTTAGTGATATCATGCCCAGTGTAACCAGGTATCCATATTATTTCCATGTATTTCTGGCCGATATTAAACCTAATTTCTTTGCAGGCGTTATTTCAGTCTGTAAGGATGCACATTTTAACACATTTTTTTCTCAACGGCAAACTTAATATTACTGACAGATGTGGCTGCAATTTCACGGCTAGTGACTGATTTAGAAGTTTTTAGTCTGGATTATGTGGCAAATTGATTCGTGTCGAGATTTATAAAGGCAGATCTTGCACCCAGAATACCTTTCAACCCATTGCATAGAAAGACCGAAAAGTCTTCTTGCATTTTGGGAACAATTATATCCGAAATTTTGACGTTAAATAAAGACTGGTAATTTATTTTTCGAGAACTCTTAGATTTTGAGGTGTTACTATGCAGTGAGAGAATTTGATTTAGTCACACCCTAGCCATGCAATTAAATTCGCAAGTTACGGCGTAAAAAGAGTAAATAAATAAAAACAGATTATTGAAATTTACATGTATTATTTTAAAATAATTTCAGAATGTTTACATATCCAAATAATATCATCGCTTAAACTAAATAGCAAAATCAAAACTAAACTCTATTTTAGAGCGAAATTGATTTTAACGCAGTCTTATGTAGCAAATGGATATTGGCCGATGGACCGAGATTGTATTGTTTTGGCGTAAGTCATAGCAATAATAACAGAATCCGTCTGGTCCATCCAGGCTACATTTTTTTTTCATCTGAAGAGATGACAGTTTCCCACATATCCCCCATATCCATACGATTTTTCGCAAACTGCAGCCGACTTTGTTTATGGTGTGGTTTCAGTGGCGGCTTTTTACAAGGTTTTAGTATGGAACATACTTTTACGGTAGCCTGTTTGAAAAAAACGACATAGAAAACCGTCACAAAAAAGCGACATAAAAAAGCGTTCCACGAACATTGGCTGTGTTGGTGTGTGCTTGGTTGCTATAAATATAGTGAGGGAGGGGGTCCAGGGGGGCGAAGCCCCCCGGCGAGGCGCCAAGTTTTTAAGAAAATTTTTAAGAAAATTTTTTGAAAATTTTTAAGAAAATTTTAAGAAAATTTTTTGAGAAAATTTTTGAAAATTTTTTTTGAGAAAATTTTTAAGAAAATTTTAAGAAAATTTTAAGAAAATTTTTAAGAAAATTTTTAAGAAAAAATTAAGAAAATTTGAAGAATATTTTTAAGAAAATTTTTAAGAAAATTTTTAGAAAATTTTAAGAAAATGTTTAAGAAAATTTTAAGAAAATTTTTAAGAAAATTTTTAGAAAATTTTTAGGAATATTTTTAGAAAATTTTTAAGAAAATTTTTAGAAAATTTTAAGAAAATGATTAAGAAAATTTTAAGAAAATTTTAAGAAAATTTTTAAGAATATTTTAAGAAAATTTTTAAGAAAATTTTTAGAAAATTTTTTGAAATATTTTTTTGTAAATTTTTTGAAAAAATTTTTTAAAATTTTTGAAAAATTTTTAAGAAAATTTTTAGAAAATTTTTAAGAAAATTTTCAAGAAAATTTTTTGAGAAAATTTTTAAGAAAATTTTTAGAAAATTTTTTTTTTAAATTTTTAGAAAATTTTTAAAAAATTTTTTAAGAAAATTTTTTTAAAATTTTAATAATTTTTAGAAAATTTTTTTAAAATTTTAAGAAAATTTTTTGAAAAAATTTTTAAGCAAATTTTAAGAAAATTTTTAAGAAAATTTTTTGAAAAATGTTCTTAAAAATTTTTTTTTTTGGGAAATTTTTAAGAAAATTTTTTAGAAAATTTTTAAGAAAATTTGAAGAAAATTTTTTGAAAAAATGTTTAAGAACATTTTGAAGAAAATTTTTTGAATTTTTTGAAAATTTTCTTAAAAATTCTCTAAAAATTTTCAAAAAATTCCAAAAAATTTTCTTAAAAATTTTCTTAAAAATTTTCTAAAAATTTTCTAAAAATTTTTTCAAAAATATGTTCCATATTTTTCATGTTTTAGCCTGGTAAAAATGCGAATCGCGAAGCGATTCGGACATCCCGAGTGAGCGCGAAGCGCGAGTGAGGGAGGGGGGTCCAGGGGGGCGAAGCCCCCCGGCGAGGCGCGTAGCGCCGTTTTTTTTATTACAATCTTTGTCGTAATTCTCACGAAGTTTAAAGTAATTTCTTATTACTTCCTCGAAACGCAAAATTTTTAGAGTAATATTCCGATTTGAAAGAGATGATTCTTCAAATGTCTCAATTTTAGACCTTTGTTCTCCAAGGAGATACTTTTGCTTCGGCACGTTCGTGAATAGTCTTACTCTATTACTACCTACATAAAACTACTACATAAAATTTCTTATACTCTTAGAGGTCAATAAATACTTATTGACCCGTACGCGTAAATATTGAAAACTTCAAAAGAAACCTTGAAGTACTGTAAAATTGTCTGTTGCGGTTATATCAACTTCGCACTTTGGATCAAATCAACCAATATCTGGCAATAATCTGCCATATGGACTAAGGAAAATAATCAGTAATCCCTAAAATGAAATACTTGCGTTCAACTGCGCGATAAAATTTCCAAACATATCCCTGCTTGCAACAAAATTTCGCGGAATTACGGTTCTCGGTAGAAATTGCTTGTGCGGCTGGATCAATTTCGCTGACTAAAGATTTTATCAAAAATCTCCTTGAACATGTTATAAACGAAGTAGTAATTGGAGGATGCAGGACTGTTTACTATGTTATTAAACTTTATTGGATATGAGAGCTTAAGTTTATTAGTTCTCTAGCTGATAACCATAAGGCTCTTAGAATGCCCAATCTACATGGCAAAAAAAGAAGATTGGGTGAGTTTTGGGGAATCTCTAGGCATCTTTTCAAGGCTTTGTTTTTAAATGAGTCTAGCTTAGTGCGGCACAGAAGCTTGTCAATTGAGCCTCGATTTTAGCTATTTTAAAACAAACCGATTTTTCCTTTCGAAGCTAGATATATTTAGTTTTTTTTTGTGACAAATATCGATATTTTGAGGTAATCTGCCCTCTTCTTCAGTGAAATCTTTTCAAGCTAAAATGTTTTTTAAGGCTTTGGTTTTTGAGCTGATTTTTGTGTTTGTTAGGTTGGTATTTAGGTAAATACCTAAGGACTTAATTTCTTTCATCCATTTTACTTAGCATTTATTGACAGAGATATTGGATTGTAATCTGTGCTTACGGTTTAGATAGCGTTGTATTAGTCATGGTGGATCAATAAATTCCGGTTCTTGGGTATCTCTAGGGGCCTAGACGTGGTATTTCGCGGATTTTTTTTAGACATTTCACTTTAGCTTTATGTGCCTAGATTAGCATGAAACCATCTGCTTATTGAAAAATTTTCACATTTATATTTTCGATGGAATTAACAATAGCCATAGATAGGTTAAATAATAGGGGCCAAAACGTCACCCTGAGGTGGACCCTTATTAGTTTTGATGTGTTGTTCTCCAATTCAGAGTTTACTATTACGCACTTTACTGCTGTAAAAGAGCCATAGGAGCGAATTGGGGATTACAACCTCGTACTATTGCTTGGCTTTACACTGCTGTGGTTGAGCCAATTCTACTGTTTGGGGTGGCGTTCTGATGGCAGGGTGCTATTAAGGCTACCTGCAAACAGCAGCTTGAAAAAGTGCGGAGAATGGCTGCACTACTTGTAACTGGGGCGCTCCGCACCACCCTTACCAAGGCACTATTCGTGGTACTTCATTGGCTGCCAACCAATCTACTTATCTTACAGCAAGCTAATCTTGCTGCTGTGAGACTGAATTGTATCTCGGCATGGAATAGAACAGAATTCGGCCATGCGAGGATTTTGGTCGAGGGAGTTCCCGCTCCAGCGGGTGTTGTCTACATTACTCCGCAGTGCCTACTAGATTTGGAGTTCACAACTCGCATTCCTGACTCGCTCAGAACCTGACTATCAACGTTTTTCTACATTACGAGATCTGCATCATAAAGAAGTTGCATTTGCATATCATAGACATACGCAACAGCTAAAATTTAATTTTCAAGCTCAACCGAAGAGATTTTGGAATTTTGTTAATTCTAAGACTTATAACGATGGGTATCCACTCACATTTAAATCTGACGACTCCTATTTTGATGATCCCCTTGATATTAGTAATTTATTTGCTTCTGTTTTCCGTAAAGCTTATCGTTCGGACTTTCCACACTCCAGACACTTTTCACCCTACTCTTTCGAGATAAAGGATTTAAAAATTGACGAGGACACTATTATCACATTTGTTAATAAACTTGACAATAATATAACACTTAGCCCAGATGGCATACCTAATTTGGTCTTGAAATATTGTCTGTCGTCACTACTGAGTCAGTGTCTTATATTTTCAATGCATCCTTAAACACAGGCATCTTTCCTCATTTGTGGAAATACTCCACCGTCACTCCTATATTCAAGAAAGGGACTCGTAATGACGCTTGCAACTATAGACCTATTGCAAAACTTCCCTGCGTCGGAAAACTGTTTGAAGCCATAGTCACGAATGTTGTAGCCTTTCATTGCAAATCCATTATGGCTCCGTATCAGCACGGTTTCATGAAAGGTCGTTCAACCACAACCAACCTGCTTGAATTTTCTCACCAAATAACCAACTCAATTGAATGAAGCTGGCCTCTAAACTGACTGCGCCTACACAGACTTGACGAAAGCCTTTGATAAGATTGATCACTCTATACTTTTAGTTTTACTCACTCTATACTTCATTCCTTTCAATTCCCTAGCTTGTTCTTAAATTGGATTGCCTCTTACTTAACGAATCGAGCCCAACGACTATCCTTTCGCGGTGCCTTATCATCTGAAATTAAAACCACGTCTGGTGTTCCACAAGGTAGTCATCTAGGCCCTTTACTGTTCGCCTTATTTATTAATGACGTAGGTTCCATTCTGCAGATATCTTCTGTTCTTCTTTATGCCGATGACGCTAAAATTTTCAAAGTTGTGAGAAACCTTAACGATTGCAATGATTTGCAGCAGAATCTAAACAGATTTGCCAGGTGGTGTTCCGATAACAATCTCCTAATTAATCCTGACATGTGTACGATTATATCTTACACACGCAAAAATAATCCTGTAATCTATGAATACTCACTTTTGAGTACATCTTTAAATAGATCAGCGAAAGTACTCGATTTAGGAGTACTGCTGATTCAATCCTTCACATTTGACGATCACATCGACTCAATCGTTGTGAAAGCTAGCAATGCCTTAGGTTTTATCAGAAGACGTTCGAGGGAATTCAACGACATTTTTCTAACTAAGACCCTCTTTTGCAGCTTAGTCAGACCTATTGTCGAATATGCAAGTATTGTATGGGCACCATTTCAAAAAGTCTACATAGACCAAATTGAGTCCATTCAAAAGAGGTTTTTATGTTTCTGCCTCCGCGGTCTTCCGTGATATGACCCTTTACATCTACCTCCTTATCAAGACCGCTTAAATCTTTTACGAATAGATACCTTGAACTCTCGACGTCAAGATTCCAAAATCTTATATGGCGCGAAACTTTTGGAAGGCACCGTTGACTCAAACTACTTATTAAGCCAACTTAATTTTAACACTAATAATAAACGTGTCAGGCGGGTTAACTTTTTGTCGATCCCTCAACATCGGACCAATTATGGTTGCAATGAACCAGTCACTGCAATAAGTAGATACTTTAACGAAGCTTATTATAAGTTTGATTTTCATTTATCTACAGCAGGGGTGGGCAAACCTAATACTGGTATGATCGACATTAACTTTTTTAATTTTCGCGCGATCGACTTCGAAAAATGGGTTAAATTAAAAACAAATAAAAATTTATTTAAGGTCTTTATTGATATTAATATATTAAATACATTGTATTACTACTTTGTGCAATGTACTTTATTAATAAATATTTTAGATTAATTTTTGATGTATATACGTGACTCTCCATTTCATCAAAATGTATTGTAGAGTTAGGCTTGTAAGCACTGATGCACAATCGAATAGATGCCATTAAGTAGTCATCAGTCCGAGAACTCCTAAGTTGCGATTCTGTTTTTTATTTGAGAAAACGTTGCATCACATAGATAAACGGAAGCAAAAAAATGCAAATATCTTCGTTGCCACCAATTTCAATAATAGATATTTTTTATGGTAATAAAGAGCTTGAGTAGCCTAGTGGGTAGAGCACTGGCTTCTTGCGTGTGGGGTCCCTGGTTCGAATCCAGGTTCGGACGAGGGTCCGCGCACCAAGCTTTGAGTTCACCTAGCTCTGATTAGGTACCTGATTTAAATCAGGGGTAAAGTGAGTCGTGGAACTAATCACTCCACACTTGTATCCACAATGATTAAAAAAAAAATTGTAATGAAGCTCTTTACCAGCTTCAACCCCTAGACCCGTACAAGGGTTGTCGTGGGATTGCTAATAAAGTCCAAAAATAATTTTCATTTGCGCGCGCTATTGTTAAAATTTCTAACTCTAGATCCGATGAGTTCAATTGTAAAAAATGAGCTAGATTTAATGAAATATCCTCCTTATCGAATTCTCTAAAAGGAAATTAAATAAAATCAAAAATCGGTTGAAGGTTATTGAGATTTGCAAATCGTCTCTCGAATTCTTGATTAAAATTTTCCAGTTCAGGACAAAACACTTCAATATTACATTCACCAGTAGGTTGGGTTAGGTTATACCAGTTGGCACAAGGCCACACATAGACCTATTGGTCCATAGTGATACCAGATAAATGGGTCAGGAGAAAAACAAATCAGTCCAAGCGGCAATCGAAGACCCCGGACTTTTTCGCGAACTGAAGGATGTCTTTCAGTTTTTGCATTTTACATTCACCAGTAAGTTTAATGTTTTCTAAATATGGAAAATATTTTAAAATTTTGCCTAATTAGCTGTGAAGCAAAAGGTTTTAATTTTGCTTAAAAAACATTTACCCAACGCAACAAGTCAGCAATATTTTCCTTTTCCTTGTAATTGTAAATGAAGCGAGCTGTAACGGCCCATAAAATCAGTAAGAAATGCTAATTTCTTTACCCATACTAGATCTTCCAATTGTTCATGATTTTGTCCTAATGTGTCCAAAAATGCAATAATTTCAGGCAAAAGATTTAGAAATCTTTGCAAAAAGCTTCCTCAGCTAAGCTATCTAAAGCTTAGTACTGTTTTCGATTTCATGTTAAATTTTCATGCAAATTTTCACGTGAAATTTAATTCGGCGAAAATTTAGCTTGAAAATAAGCAAGAGTTGCACTCACTTTTAAGCTTGAAAAATTGCTTGGAAGATGCTTTCGCTTTGGAAATGCAGATAGCTTTGGCACATGTCTCCAATCATTTCACGCCAATTTAGTTTGTGCAGCTCATTCTTTAAGCTAGTACTGAGTTAATCGTGAAGCTAAATTTTGATATGTCTTCATTATCTGGTCATTCCTTCGAGCGAAAATTTTGAAAATGGAGAAAAACGGAGACACTCGTTATTTCTGACGGATAAGATGTCAAGAATTTCAATTTTCGAACGATTACGTTACTGAAAAGACATTTACACAATTCAATTTTCCAATTCAAACACCAAATGTAACTTTTTAGCTCGAAAGAATAAACTGCACAAACTAAATTGGCGTGAAAAGATTTTAATTTAAAATTTATTTTATTTAAAATTGAGATTAACCTTTGTTGCGCTGTGTGCGACAATTTACTACCTCGGTAGCAGGGAGGCGAATGCAAATGCAGGCAAGGTGTATAGCGGGAAGCAAAATTATAAAGTTGTACTTTAGAACAGAGATATTTAAGGAAATGAAACAACCGTATACGTATACGAGATTTAGTGAAGCAGTTTTACTACAATGATATAAATCTATAAATTGCACAAATCGAGAACATAGCTATCTCGGATTTTCGCTTTGGTTTCTCTGCCACCAAGGCTCTGCGAACTTTTGTGTGAACTGAAACTGCGTGGACTGTCCGATTGGCTCTATTAAGCCAAGGCCCATTCCAAAATGCACTGAATAAATCGTCTACTAAATTTTTAGTTCACATTTGAAATTAACCTAGTAAATTATTAAAAATGTCTGTGATCGACTGTCGAACTGTTTGCGATCGACCGGTCGATCGCGATTGACCGTTTGCCCACCCCTGATCTACAGCATCACTTAAACGATTTCTGCATAAGTATGTTGTATGTGTATAGTCTGGATTGGACGAATTTAATAAATGAATGAATGAATGAATGACACGTTATGTGCAGAAGGGCAATTCTGGTGATGCTACAACCATGAGTTGTACGCTATCTACCTAGAAGCAGATATAATTGCAAGATTAAAACTCGGTATATTCCGGTGGACAGGGCACCTAGCTCGTATGAGTGAACACGATCTTGCTCGGAAAACCCTTTACGGCAGACGATAGCATGAGAGACCTTGATTACGCTGGAGGGATGGTGCTGACCAGGGGCCTATTATGAATCAAAATCCGAAAGCGGAATTCATACGATATCATATTTTCGTATTATAATTTGCTATTTGCACGGGAATCCGCCAACTTCGGATTGTAAATTCCGAAGGCGAGTCGTCTAATCCGACAGCTCATTTGTGGTCGGATTTTTTGCCGGATTCTGGCGGATTTTTAATTTTCAAATTTCTTTGTTTTTTCGGTTCGATTGATATGATTAAGTAAAACCTGGAATTCGGGTAGCTGATAGACACCGCGGGTTATAAATTGCAATTTTGCCACCAATTTTAAAATTTGTGATATTACATTCTTATAAGATTCTCCTTACCTACTGGACATATTTCGACTTATTAAATTTTAATCCTTATTTTTTGTTATTTCCGACTGACCATACTTAGGCAAAGCAAAATAAATTGTAATAGAGTCAATGTTAGCAAAAAACAATGAAACTCTGTCCCATTTTTTTAAATTTAACTATATATTTTGACACTTGATTGGAAGTGTATTGGAAATCTGGAATCGATTTAACCCATTCAAGTGAAGCTGCCTGCAGTTTAAAATGGGAATTAAATTCCGATTTCGGAATAGATCATAATACGAAATTCCGACCATTGGCGAGTCGGAAAATTTTACGAATTCCGATCTCGGAATTTGAATCATAATAGGGCCCCAGGACGGTCAGAACTTAGGCGTACCTAATTGGATGACAACGGCTCGCGATCGGGACCGATTGAAAAATTTGTTGATGGAAGACAGGACCGGATCTCCGTTGTAGTGTTGATGATAATAATGATGAAAATTTATATGAATATTGACATTTTTCCCAAACTGCATACTACCCAACTAACAATTTGTGCCCATTTGTTACTAAATGGACTTTTTTGACGCGAATACGTCGTGAATACTATGTCGAGTCGGAATTGTTTCGTCATTTTTCCTTCAAAGTAAAATTCCTTGATAGGCAAAATTTTAGTAATGAAGTGGTAAAAATTACTTTCGACGCGTCTTTACAGGCATTGTGCCCATTAGGGATTAGTTCCTTCATTGCGACTTAATCAAAATCCCAGTAAGGCACATTATACATCAAAGTTACCACACATATATCCTTTCATATTCCTATGCCTATCAAGGAAACTCGCATGTAACGGTTACGTATTGGCGCCTATGTCCATGATGGTTTCATTCTGACAATTCTTTAAACGTCAATGTGGAATCTCACAAAACGAGTTTAATAAAAAAGTCTCCACCGTTCGGGACAGCTAATTCCTTTTAAAAAATATTAAATAAACTATTCGAATCAACTAGAAATTCAGTTTTCAAATAAAACGTTTGATTTGCAAATTAGCAAAATGAATTGGCAAAAAGTTTTATAGATTTGTAATCACAAATTAACTATCTTCTGAGTGTATCCTTACACATTAATGTCGATGGTTACCTCATCAATTATTACATTCGTAATTTATTGTAACGAAACGAAAGATTTGCTCAACCCTTTTGTTACGAGTTATCTTCAATATTAATACAGGCAGTGATTGGGAGTGAGTGGGAGTGACATTTCAGTGAAAATTAGGCGCTTTGTTTGCGATTCTACCATCAGCGCATATGTAAACGGTATATTTACTTATACGTTTTTGTGAACATATATATCTTACTTGGTATTCTTATAAAGATTTTGTTTAGTTTAACTCATATTACGGATGCAAAAAATGCACAGTTATTGGCGGATACGAAAATTTAACCATGATTTTTGGAGGAATCAATTGTAAGAAGAGAGCAGATGAAGAAGATCATCACACTGAAGAAGATCATCACAAACAATCAACACGCTTTGAGAGGCTTTCGGGTGGCATGATCAAAGATTTCGTTGCAGCCGACTCCACATTTATGTATTTCGACATTCTATATTATTTACTGTATTTACACATTACAACCTCTGATAATTTAGACCCCCGAAAAATATACATTTGATTCTAAATGGTAGGGGTCTTTTAGTTGAATGTAATTGTAGTATGCTTTTTGAGATACACCGCACTGTAAGAACACTTGATTTTATAAAATTCTGGAAGTATGCCAACTTTCGAACATTTTGAAAGCATATCGGTTTTATTATTCTTAAAGAATGTTTACCGAAAAGAATTTACAAGAATTTTCTTATTCTATCTTGTGTGGTTAGGATTTGTCAGAGTATTGCGTACTTTTCTTTTCTTAGTATAGCTAAAATATTGATTGAAGACTTTTTTATTATACTGTATAAAGAAATTCATTTTTGGTCAGCATACAATAATAACTAATGTCTACAACCTTTGCCATCTAAGCGATCATGTCATTCGTTTTAGTCCTCTGCCAAACTTTTCTTCTTATAAAGCTGAGAACTATGTTGGTTTTTCGAAAACGTTTTTAGGCACATTATGGGCACATCTCGATTCTATGTTACTTTGATGGCACTACCAAGTAACAATATTCCCACAACAAAATCAACAGTGAGTGAACTATACTTTCGTACGTCTGAGGCACGTGCATTTAAAAGCCTGAGTTTCTGCATTCAGAATTCATACTGCAGTAGTGTGTTAAATACCAAGTAAAAGTGCAAAAAAAAAACGAATAGTAAAATAGAAAATCCAGCGATGCTTAAACATTTTTTTTTTAAGATTTCGTTTTTATCCTTTGTATAGCATATTGACATTTTTCGGTCTTTTAAAGATAATATCCAACTCCTGCCAACTAGTATGCTGTACGATATATTTATACTTAAATTATTGTTAAAGAATAGCTTTCAATTAAATTTCTTTATAATTGTCGCATTATTTTATACCTCTATCGAGAGCTGGTCACGACTGTAGTACTAAAATAACAACAATACTGTTCCACTTGTTGCAGTTTCCAATGGTACTTTTCTAACCAGCTCTCGACTGAGGTGCAAAAAGCGCACCTAGCATTGGCCAAATTTATGTTAAACCAACTGTTTCACCTTGGGTTTCGAGCGCATTTCAGATTAGAAACTAGGTAGTAACGACGACTTCTAAAAACTACTATGAAGGTACGATATAGTCAAAACTACTATTCGGTAACATCCAAAGGCACAAAGTGTCAACAATGCCTTGAAATGACCGATATAGGCACTAACTGGGATCATTTCCTTCAAAGGACAATCATGGCGAACAAATTTGGGCAATCATGGCGGCTAAGAATTGCAAACTACTTTGAAGCTAAAAATATCCAAAATAGTAGTTTTGATTGATGTACTAAGCACAGATTTTTCATGTTTGAACATGCTATACTTGTTTGATAGTGCGAAACTTAGTTTTTGCACAAAGTATAGAATATTTTATGAATGAAAATAAAGACCTATTTTAGCTAAAGCCTGATACAATCGCAGGCGCGTGGTAGTTTTAGGGAGTATCAACACTACCTTTGCAGTAACGTTTGAATCGTTCGTGTTTTATCACCATAGGATTCAAAATTTTCAATTATTATAATAATAATTAAACATATGCTGAAATACAATATTATCTTCATCGTATAAACACTTAACACATACATAATCATTTTGCATAAACTCTTCGTATATCATACAGATAGCTATGAGCGTGAAAGAGAAAGATATTGGGTATCGGCAAGAGGATTGTTTGTAAATTTGAAACAATTCCAAATGTAACGTCGCGATTACGAAACTCTTTGAAAATTGTGACTAAGATTTTACGTTGCTGTTACGTCATTGTGACTATAAGTGTCATATTCTTAGTCGCACGTTAGGTATTATGTTTCGAAACCATTACTAAGCGGTGTCGCGGCAATGCCGTCACAAGGAAGTAACTACAACGTAGCCCTTTCCATGCAATGACTACTTTGTTTCGTTGTCATTACTGAACAGCGTTGCTCCAAATTCGAACCTACGACGTAACCACAAAGTCGCTAATTCGAAACATTGGTTTCTTTGTAGGCGCAACCTTAGGAATGGAAACGTATCCACGCCCAAAATGTTCAACAAATTGTTAGTTGGGTAAGCTTTGCTATCCCTATACATCTCGATTTCAAAATCTTACTTTCTTAATCACAAAACAAGCACTCGTTACTTTCTTCCAATTCTTTTTTATTACTATCCATTAGCGCTAACTTATAAATTGGCAGGAAAGAATCCACATAAAAATATAATAAATATTTGAAACAATATCTTGTTCTTTCGCGTTTTCCCAAACATATTTCTCAGTTGCAACGTTGTTATTGCATTTTCTTTTGGTTTACCTTTAACATCGTCATCGATTATCGTCAATCTCATCATCGTGAAATTATATTACAAATTGACGAACAGGGTAAAAACCACAGATTGTAAAAACAATAGATCTTTATTCATACCAATGTATTGATTTTTATTCTTCGGAAATCTTAATATCGACATTAAGAGAATTAATAACTTATGCTCTTACACACACATATATTATATACGTAATTATGTATAATTTCTATTTCTTAATATAATCTCATACTTAGTTCATACATAGAAGTAATTATTCATAATAAATTAATCATTTGAAAAAAAAATGTAGAACAATTTTTCTTTCAAAAAATAAAATAAACTGAGGTAGATAACAACGTATAATGTTTCTTTATAACTTAATATATTTTTTTTTATTATAGTTTATTCTTTTCAACTCTCTCATACTTAATTTTTAAATGTGAGTTAAGCATAAGTAATTTATGTGTTTTATTTTTTTTCCTTTTACGATGAGACGAAAGTTGTTTGCTTTTGGTTTCTTTCTTTCAGCATTTACATTGCTTTCTTTTTTTATCGAGTTGCTGAATAGCGTCAAAATTATAGATTATAGTGAACCAAAAGCTGAGTTGAAAAATTTTGGTTTGAAGCTTTACACTCATAAATGAGTTTATCGAGTATTTGGTTCAGCTAAATTTTGAAAATTTTTCACTACGTATTTAAACATGAACCACCGCTTGAAAAACATGAACCAACTCCGTTATGGCAGCCTGTTGGAAAATTCTGGAATGTATTTGCTTTACTGTAAATGATCTATGGCTTTTCTAAAGAAAAACGAGAAAAAATTGAAATAAAATCTAGTTCGGATCATTTGAATGCAATATTGTCGCGTTAAGCTTTTGCACTCTTTCTAACCTCTTAGTTTAATATATTTCGCATGTCCAACAGTAACTTACGTCTTTGTACTAATGTAGTTTTTTTTTTGTTTTTTGTTTCTGGTTTTTATCGTTTTAACTAAGAATAATCTTATTAACTGTTTGGTTTGAGTGCAAAATTTACGAGAAATCATATGCATTCAAGCAATATTACATTCATTATTGTTCGCCTAATGTTTTAAAAACTATTGGTAACTTGTTGGTTTGTATTTTTTTCCCACTTTTTGCGTTTTTTTTTCTTTTCTTTTTAACGTTCATCGTTCACATTTTCATCTTTCAACATTCTTTTCGTTTTTTTTTTGCTCTTTTCGCCATTTCTCAAAACAAAACTCAAACTTAGAATTAAAACATAGTTTCAACAATTGTTTTGCTCACAAACAGTATTCTTCTCGAAACGAAACGAAATTCGGGTATGTCTATTACTTACAATATAAAATGATATTTATTCACAAAAGGATAGGATTTTTTACAACTATCTATATATATCGCATGGGTAGAAAAAAACACAAAATGATTCGTACAAAATCTAAAAAAAAATAATCTTAGCTGTAAATTTATGCACGAGCAATTATTGAATATTTACATCCATAATATTACATAGTATAATAATAGTATACAAGTTTTTAAACGTTAATAGCAGCATTTACATCTCTCTTTCATATTAAATTGTTATTTCATGCCTTAAATTAAGTTAAATTTTTTTGAAAAAAAGCCTAGGTTTAAGAAATAAAATACACAGTCGATAATATTTTTTTTTTAGAGTTCCTCTACAAATGATTTAAGAATGAATGCTGATACTACGCATAAAAATAAGATATCGTTTCTAGAAGCAAAGCAAAATGATTTCTCATCATCAAATATTTACTAGGTTTAATCTTTGATATTTCTTTTCTCTTTATTAGGTTTGTTTGTTAATAAAATTGCTTTGCAGATTCAGGTTTAAATTGTAATTTTTGAGTGTATTATTTTTGTTTTTGCTTTGTTTCTTCTCGGGGATTGAGTGAGTTAATGGTACTGAACTTTTTCCAATCAAAAGAGCTGACAAAAATTTTAGCGTATACTCTTGGTGTTGATTGAAATAACGTGTGTTTAGTCAAATATCTACAAAAATATGTTGGAAAAACGAAAAACAAACGTATTGCCTAACAGAATTACTGAATTTATTAACAGACATATGAACCAGACTTTTTTTTAGTTTGCATGCATGGCCTGTAAAATTGAAGGAGCTAAACAAGGAATGGATTGAAAACTAAAGATATCATCATGGCTACAATGTATCTGTTTTAGTTATGTTAACTTGAGGTTGAATTAGTTTTAATTTCGAGATATTAGATAATTTCAATCGAAATATCTGGACGCTAAATTTTCGATGGCACGGTCAAAACCAGAAGTACCGCAAGATTTTATTTTTCGAGAACGAAAAACTTATAGTACTCTACTGACTACTTGGTCCCTACTCTGTGCTTCGAGCGGGGATACCAAGCGACTGTGGGAGATGGACAAGAATGGAATCAGCAAATGGGCGCAGCCACTCTTAGTATCTACACTGACGGCTGTAAAACAGCTGCCGGAGTGGGTGCTGTAGCATTTACTTCAGATGCAACTATGGAAGCAGCTTTCAGGCTTCCTAATCACTGCAGTATTTTCGAGGCGGAAGTTTTTGCGATACGTAAGGCCGCAGACCTAGCACATGCCAGAGATACTACAAGTGCGAAAATCAATATCTTTACAGACAATCAAGCGGCGATTAAGGCTCTGATGTCTTACTCATACATATATTGTGGGTTTCCGGTCACAAAGGCATTGAAGGAAACGAGAGTGCGGATGCGTTAGCCAAGCATGGAGCTAGCCTTCCCCTATCAGCGTCGGTATACATTCCAACTCCAATCCAAACAGTCAAGTACTCGATCGATTCCAATATGATGCAAAGTGCAATGTGCAGATGGCGTGCAACTCCAAAACCAAATATAACGATTCGAAGCAAAGAAGTTGAAATCGAAGCGAACGACAGAAGCCAAAATATAACGAATCCAAGCAAAGAAGTTGAAATCGAAGCGAACGTCAGAAACCAAAATATAACGCGTCCAACCAAAAATGTTGAAACCAGAGCGAACGACAGAAACCAAAATATATTTTGGTTTCAGTCGTTCGCTCCGGTTTCAACAATTTTGTCTGGATTCGTTACGACGAAACCAAGCAAAGAAGTTGAAATCGAAGCGAACGTCAGAAACCAAAATATAACGAATCCAGAGTAACCAAAATCATGTTGGGGCCATACAATCTCGCAGCGACTAAATAACTGCTCGAACTAACGCGGACTGGCCACTGTCTTGTAGCAGCACATGCCATGAAAATGGGACTCCTAACCAGCGACACTTGCTGGAAGTATCAAAAGCCGGGAGTCTCAGAAACAATGCAACACCTTCTGTGTCACTGCCCGGCACTGGGGGGAAAATCAGGCAGGGCTGCTTCGGTGAACCCTGGCTGGTGGATTTCTCACATGTACCGGAGCAGAGGCTGAAGGACATACTTCAGTTCGCAAAAAAGTCCGGGGCCTTAGATGGCCGTTTGGACTGAACTTTCCTTCTCCGGGTCCACTTATCTGGTATCCCTACGGACCAAATAGGTCTATGTGTGGCCTATGTGTGGCCCTGTGCCAACTAGTATAACCTAACCTAACGAACGCCCTACAAACAGGCCGTTCGAACACTGATGAACCTGATGTTTCGCAAGAGACCAGACCTAGCAGGATAAATTTGGAAAACTATGAGAGACCGAAGTAGGATTTATTTCAAGAGCACTGGAAAATCCAAATCAAGAAGACATCATACGAGTTAAGATAGTCTTTCGGTACATAGCAGCGACTATGTAATAGTTTATTGAAGAGGCGTAGGACTACTAGAAATCTACAGAGGATGCATAACGATAGACCGTTGAACCTCTGGAGTCATCATAAAGTATTCAGAAGGAACAGTTTCTTGGTTAAGCCAATAACAAGCAATTGTGGCAATCTCAGCAATTGAAGTAGAAATTATCGCAGCCAAGGAGGGGGCCGAAAAAGCAGAATCATTAGGCAGACTATTCAGAAGAATCATAAATGTCAAAGATGTTTCCGTCATCCAAGTTGACAGCAGTGAGACTGACTCAAAACATATTTCCTATAAACACTTCTTCTTTCGGGAGAAGGTCACAAAAAGAACACTTGGATTTCAACAAATCTTTTCGGAACATCAAGAAGCAGACACCTTGGCGAGACCATTATCGAGAACAATTTTGTAAATTAAATGTAATTAATTATTTTACTACTTTCAAGCTGAACTCTTTCTATATTTATTGTACATATTCTTTGCACAAAATGGAATGCAACCTAAAATCATCAAATCGTTTCACCACAAAAGTGGCTTTCATAACAACAAAATACTGCATAATTACATAATGTCTTATGTTCTGCATAGAATATTTGCATGTTATAAGAGAATAAATGTAGAAAAAACTGTAATATCTATGTATGCTATTGCCATATATAAAAATGTAAAATAATTATAGGAAAATTAGACACTTTGCGTGTATATGTAGCAGGAATTTAAACAAATTGGAATTAGATATGGATAAAATTAAAGCTATCTATTGCACATTTCATTCATTAGATGAGTAGCGTAACAAAAAAAAGTTTGAAGAGGAGTTAAAGTTGTCAAATAGAATTCGATTCACTAATAAAGCTGTGTGATGTATGGTGCTATTGTTACGGCATGTAAGAGGGTACTATTGTTAGGGCATGTAAGAGGGTGATAATGCTATTTTTCTTATGAATATGTATATAGACATAAAATTGATATATCTCAATTGAATTTACGTATGACATGGAATGGTTTCAGCTTTTATCTATTCTATTCGGTTCTAACTATATTTATTTTACATATTTATAAACAGGAATATCTATGTGGGAGTTTTTTTTAATAAATTAATTTATTTGGTCTATTGTTGCTTTGATTATAAAATCATTGTATATTGTATGTAAGTAGAATCCAGGCTATGGTCTATTAGGTGAAACGATTTGACATTATTTGACGATTGTTTTCATTACGTATACGCAGGGTTTTTTTTGATTGTTTCATTTCTTTACCGCGATCAAACGAATTGATAGAATTATATAAGCATCGAAACTAAAATTAAGTCAGCTCTATTGGGATGATATTTGTATTTTGACCCTACCCGGGGATCATTTTCAGATGCATGCAGGTATTTTTGAGTAGATTTTGAATTTGTTTTTTTTTTTGTAATTGCTGTGATTGAGTCAGGTCTATCGATTTTATGTTTGTTGGTTTGTTTTGTACATGCAAGGCACGTTTGACAGGGTTTTGTTATGACGTTATTTTCTTTTTCATCTACATTCGATTTGGATGATATTAAGTAGAAAATATTTCTTGTAGTTAATGAGAATTTTTTGAATTTTTGAAAGTCCATTTTACAAGGCTATAAAGCATTTTTAGATTGATAAGTGTTAGAGTGATTGTTCATTTCATTTTAATTTATAGAACATTCACTTCAAATTGTAAATTAAAGACTCTTAATAATAGATAATCAATTTTAGTAAATGATGAGTTATCTTAGAATTATAAAATGTTCAATTTTCATAAAATAGGTATGTAACAGCTCACTTATACACTTGCGCAATAAGAGTTGTTTAGTTTACATTGTTAATAAGTTATTTCAGTGAATAATTGGAATTTTGTAGAAAAGAAATTATTCATAAAACACATGCTTTCTTAAAAATCGAAATAATCTTATATTTCTAAAACGATTAGCATGCAATGTTTTCCAGCATTAGTGCAATTACTAAGGAGACCGAAATGAAATCAAAATTTGTTCTACCAGTTTATTCACACTTAGTTTGTGCAGAAATGATCCGAAAACATGTAAGTTTAGTTATTATGTAAATTTTATTTTTAGGTTAAGCACAATTTTCTACCAAAAAGAAGGAAAGACGCCAAGGCCAACAATAGAAGAAGCACACTTAAATCATTGTATTCTATTTTGGTTCCATCCAAAATGAAGACAACCGAAGTAGTGAAAAAATGATTGATACTTATAGGGTTATTCTGAATCAGGGGTTAAAATAATTTAAAAATGGAAATAGAAATTTCGAAGATGTCGCACGAAAAAGACAACCCCAAAGCTTTGATGATAATATCATGAAGGCGATGGTGGATTTAGATCCCCATCAAACAATTGAGGAATCATCATTGAAGATTGGCTATCCATGGTGTACAGTACAGGATCATCTTCGCCGCGTAGGAAAATTGTACAGGCAAGTAATTTGGGTTCCTCACTAATTGACGAAGACGACGCTCAATCAATGGCGCGTATCTGCGCGTTTTTTGTCTCGGTTTGAAGCCGATCCGTTTTTGCGGAGAATTGTAGCTGGTGATGAGAAATGGATGCTATACGCAGGCTGTTATATAATTAATGAGAATGACATAGGAGGATTCATTAAATTAAAAGTTTGATCCTTGATAGCAGGTACTAAAAAATTTCAGATAATTCGATTGAGTAGTTTAGTTGTTATAATCAAGTAAAACTGACATTGCAAAGAACTTTTCGAAAATGGAGCAAATTGAGATTCGTGCTGTTATAAAATACTTTCATATCAAAAGGTTAACGGCAACTGGAGTAAAAAATGAGCCGGATTTAACTTTAGGAGTCTCCTCACCATCGTTTGCCACAATAAGCAGATGAGTAGCAAAAATTAAACGTGGTCGTTTATCCATAAACGAAAATCTACAATGGAGTGTAATAAAATCGACGAGTGACAGTGTGTGAGCTTGCTGACATTGCGAGGATTTCAATGGGTGTCGCGTTTGCTACCGATCGATAAAAAACGCATTCGCATGAACGTTTCGCACAAGTGCTTGGACATGTTTAAGCGCGTTAATAAATTACAGTTGATGAAACTTTGATTAGCCACTACTCGCCAGAAATGAAATAACAGTCTAAACAATGGATAGAAGTGGGCGGAAGAGCTCAGAAGAAGCGAAAACGGTCCGCTGGAAAAGGAAGACAAAAACTAGTCCCGTCGTAAAGCGTGCAACTCATCGACTATTTGGAGAAAGGAAAAATTATCACCGGGAAATATTAGTTCCTTTAGATATACTGAATGAAGCGCTCAAGACAAAATGCCATACCTGGTAAAGGAAAAAGTTCTCTTCAATCACAATGTGCCCGCTCACACATCTCCAATTGCAATGTCGTAAATTCATCAATTACGCTATGAATTGTAGCTACATGCAATGTGTTCACCAGATTTAGCCCCCTGCGACGTTTTCTTGATCCCAAATTTGAAAAAATGCATCTTGGAAAGAAATTCATGTAAAATGCGGACGTGGTTGCTGATACGACCCTTATTTTGTAGGACTCGAGAAATCATATTTTACCTACGATATTAAAATATTGGAATACCGTTGAACAAATTGTATTGAGTTGAAAGGAAACTATGTTAAAAAATAAAAGGACATTTTGCCGAAAATCAGACGATATTTTTACCATACTCATTACTTATGGAACAGCTCTCGTATATTACGAGGTAACAAAAATTAACAATGTTGAAGAAGCGAAAACGCATTTGGAAAAATTTTTCAATAAAAACCGAAGGAATTTTTTTAAATAGGGAGTCGAACAACTGATTTAGCGAAAAGAGTTAGATAATGATGGAAATTATTTTTTCTATTAGTATTTAAGTTTTTTTTTATAAATACATCTCTTTCGTCAGCAAAAAAAAATTGATTACTTTTCGGTCCTCCTAATATTTCAGGCTAGAGCTATTGCTCTAGTCGGTTGTTTTTGTGCTGGTCATAGTAATCGCGAGAGTCAAGAAAAGGCCATTCATATAAATATACATATACAAAGACAAATATAAATAGCCAAAGGACAAATCGATCTACACAAAATACATTTTTAAAACAATACACAACCCTATAAAAACAATTTTTCTGTTCAATACATGTGCAAACTAACTAAAGCAATATTCATAGTAAAATAGTTACGAAATCATCTTTATCGTTTTTCGAGTCTTTTTTCATAGTTCGTTCTTTCTCAAAAAATATTATATCGACTTTAATCCTTAAAGATCCTAATACCAATAACTGATTTTAACGTTAAGCTGTAAATATCTTAGAAATCATGCATACATCTTAATCAAATATGCTGTTTTACAAAAAAATTAAATCATCAAATTCAATACCTTCCGTCGTTTTCAATATCTTTCTATCAATATCTTTCTTTTTCATATAGTTTTTTTCATTGTATGCCATAAGTATTACACTTGTTTACTTTAGTTCAACTGGTAGTTACTATTTTCATCTTTTCTTTTTTCTTTAAAAAATTGTAATCCATTTCATATCAGTATACTCTAATCATAATTTCCTCGCTTTTAAATATTCAGTTTGCATATATATACAGACATAACTCACTACCAATAATTTTTTTTTGGCTTATATTTCGTTCAGAGTAAACAAAATATAAATATATTTTCTTATCTTCAATTTGTTTTTCATTAGTTTTTTCAACATCGGCCATACAAACTTTCATTATTTTTGCGAATATTATTATCAACTCTTCTAAGGTTTCCGACATAATATTTTGTCTTTGTTACTTTTCTCACTCATCATATTTCAATTATATTTTCTGTTTCATTTTTCGAAACCAGGACACAAGTTATTATTTAATTTCAAAGCAAAACGCCATCATTATTCATAGTTTTCCAAGAAATTTAGGAATATAATTTTCATTTCACAATTATCGTTCGTTGAAAATATATGCTTAACTTTGTTTTAGGTTTTTTTGTTCTTCACGATAGTTAAACTGATCACTGGCAAACAACAGTACATAGTTTGAATTTAGTTGTATAGTTGAATTTCGAGGAATTTAAGTTTGAGTAGAAATAGTAGTCATGCATTTAAACGATTTGCAGAGGTGAAATGTTGTTTTAAAATAGATTCATAATTCATAGCTTAAATATTAATATTGTAGTAATATTAGTAGTTGGTAATATATGCTACAAGTAGTTATGTAGGTTCTGTTACTATGCATGGGTTCTTTCTTGTTGAATGTTTTTGAGGCTAAATTGATTTTTTTGTATAAGTATAATAAAATATGCTTATTTTATGACATCAGGTACAGAAATTCTTCTCTTCTTTATTTCCTTTCTAGTTTCTTTCTAAATATTAAAATATTTTGTTAGTTAGTCCATCATTTATTAAAATTTTAGTTGCTTTGAAACGCTTTTATAAACAGTTTATTTTGTTACATTCCAATAAATTGTAGACTGATCGCGAGAATCATGGTGCGATTTTTTAACTACTGGCGATAAAGAATTCAGCACCAGGTTACATCATAATGATGAAATTTGAGCTGTTTAGCACAAACTGAAAAAAAATCAATTTGCACTATTGGTAGAAAATGAGTCTTGGAATACGGTACACTTTTTTATGCTATACTTTGAAATTTTCTTTACGTTCACGATCAACATGAATTTCACGATCGATTTACAGTCGTTGAAAGTAACAGACTATTTTCATATATTTTTTTGTACTGCTGCTGTTTACAAAACGTTACCTTTTTGTTTCCTTTTTTGTTTGTTTATTTGAAGCAAACGGTAATGCATTTTATTGTTGTACACTATTTTACGCGCGTTCTATGTGGATGTTAAGCCTCACAAAAGAAAATGAAATCAGCATACTGCATCTAACACTTTTCCATATTCTCATATAACACAAATAATAACACATATTACGCATAATTATTCAAGCCTAATTATGAAGAATACGTGATTTTCATTTCGAAAACACTTTCCGAAATAAAAAACATAAAAAAATCCATAATTCTAGCGTGATTTGTTTCATCACGACAGCTTAGAACAATAAGTAAATCAACATACGAATATATTGTGAATCGAGCAGGCTGAATACTCACAATTATTGTTATTTCATTCGTTATCCGTTCGGTTCCACGATTGGCCGTCGAAAATTCCAATTTGAACTTTTCAACAATGGATTACAACTACTACTACTTAGGTTTACATTTCGGATGCTATCGTCCATATCGAGCGTGGATGTTGTTGTATCGGGACTATCGTTCAGTGTACTGTGAAGGTTTTGTTTATTCTGATTATTGGCTAGTTTTGTCGGATTATGCCGGTTCGATGAGTTCGGATGATGATGTTGATGAAGAAGGGCAGGATGTGGACGATGATTGTTAGGATGAATTCTTGTGTCATTCAATTGACTAAATGTAGTAGTAGCGCTGCTATCTAATCTAGTATCTATTAGTTGTTGGCGACTATTATCCAGAGTTGCCGATGTATTCGATTTAGGATCTGCTGAATACTGTAAAGAGATTTGATCATTGGCATCTTTAAATTAAATTATAGCTTATAAACTAAGAAAGAACTTATGAGTATATTTTTTTTCAAAATT
The DNA here is from genome assembly GCA_963978885.1 of Nemotelus pantherinus. Lineage (NCBI taxonomy): Eukaryota > Metazoa > Arthropoda > Insecta > Diptera > Stratiomyidae > Nemotelus > Nemotelus pantherinus. The sequence continues at coordinate 45,200,117 of OZ022265.1, read as the reverse complement.
TAAATTGAGAATAATCTGTAGACTTGAACATTTAGCGAGTAATTTTTAAATTGTGATCATAGCTTGGAAATTTATCAATTGAAGATATTGTTAAGGACAGCTGTTTGCCGCCACTCACAGTAATTTATATAAAAAAAAAAACAAAACAAAACAGTCAGGCGGTGCAATTCGAGTGTCATTGCACTCAATTAATGTTATTGACATCTAATGGCATTCGAATTGCATTGCCTGTATAAAAACAAAACGAGCGGTTGTTGCTCTGCAAGCATCACCTAAACACTGAAAAAAAAACAACAACAATGAAGCGGTGCAGTTCAAATGCAATCAACACCTGAGTGCATTTGAACTGCATTGCTTGTTGTTCGGGTGATGCTTGCTGGAGAGATAAGTTGTTGCGGGAGATGGCGGCAACGGGATCATCAGCTGGAAACTGAACTGGCTGGTTGGCGTGAATTTTCGCTGGGGACGAGAAGTTGGGTTTTGGCGCTTGACCATAGAAGTTGGGGAGAGAACGAAAAATTTGATTTTTATTCAGGAGCAAGCTGGTGGATTGTTTTTTTCTGATGGTGCAGATTTTCGCCGAAGTGGTGTTATTCTCCGCGGTCAATTTTTACTTTTACGATTCTATAATTGAGAATATCGTAATATTGCACTAATAGGTGACCTTTTTTTATGGTTTTGTGATGGATGTGAATAAATGGTGAAACAGATTCATTACCAATCTGATTTGGATTGCTGCAATAGTGATGCGGAAAGAATGAGTTCGCGATGCGTTCAATTTGATTTGCCTAAAACTTTTGTCATATGTACATTTACCACTACCTTAGTGATCGAGACCGTGAATTCGATTTATAATACTGGGAAAAGTGACTTAATGAAATTTTATGAGATCTCCATCGGTTGTCTGTCTTGAGTGCTGGAACAGTTGATTGTGATGCTGGATGATTAACGTCGGACGAAAATTATAGTGGAAAGTTCATTTGATAGCTAATTTTTTAATACTAGTGAACTGAATTGAAAAGTAAATTATTGTGGAAATTTCAGTTGATAACTAACTGTTAATACTAGTGAACTGAATTGAAAAGCAGGAATTGCCCATCTAGAATCACCCTTCTGCTGTGGAGTCATAAGTAATCTAATCAATTTGAAATAGTTGAGTCGGCACTGCTAGTGAACTAGACGAAGCCTTATATAAAAAAAAAGTTATATACATTGTCCGTACATAAACAAGAAACGTTGAAATAGAAATAGTAATTGGATTGTTGTTTATAGTTTTATAAGTGTAAAATTGAAATCGATTAAAAAAAATTTTTCAGTGGGTCAGGAAACGGTACCGTCGTCTGGACTCCCTGGTAAGTGGAATTGCTTTATTTTTATAATTTTATTGCATTTATCTGATTTTTTTGAATTTTAATTAGAATTGAGTTTTTATTTCTTTTAAATGTTAATTCAGTTTAATTTTAAACTCCATTTAATAAATTATATTTTAATGCTATTATTAAGTTTTAAATTTGGAATTTGATTTCTTTTTATTTTACAGTAGAATATATTTGTTATTTTGCTTATTTTTGGCAAATCCTGTGTTTTATTTTTTTCATCCTGGTATTAGCAATGTCTAACTAATTTAGTCATGTAGGTTCAGTGAGGCTATGAATGGAAGATGGGCTCCCTTCTTCCCTTCCCATTTAGTTTCTTGGTTGGTCTGCGTCTGTAAAGCGTGACCCAGCTAGGGCTTGACCTGCCCCTCAAAATACCCACGACACCGGTGACTAGCCGGCACCGCAAAGTCACGCGAGGGTAGCAGGTCAGGCCAAAAATTTCTGTTGTGGTGGCGGCTGTTCACAGCTGTCCTGCAACAAATGGCGCCCAATAGATTTATTCGGTTTTAGTTTTTATTTTATTTTAATGTTACTTATGTTAAAGTTTTTATATAGTGCAACAAATTCCGTATTATATTTTTGCGAATTTCCTTAATTTTAACTTGTACTTGATTAGTTTGTTTTGCTTATTTTCCATTTAGTTTTGAATTTTCATCTTTGATTTAGTTTTTTTACTTGCTCCAAATGAATGATTTGGCAGGCTGGGGTGACACTTGTTCCCGAGAGCACTTGGTTGCCTCAGCCAATTTTTTTTTTTGTTTCTTTGGCCGTAGTTGGCATTATGTCAAATCATTCATTTTGGATTATATATAAAATTTTTTTTTTTTTTTTGCTTTTCGCGTAAGTTTCTACTTTTCTTTCTATCTTTGTGAACGGTCGCTACCACAACAGTGGCGCCTATCCAGCTGTTGTGTTTGTCAAGCGTTTAGATAGGAAGATGTGCTGTGGCTCGGGGCCTGATGAGGGTAGTGCCGTCCCTCATATCCTCGCTAGAGAGTCGCTTAGCTTGTCTAAGTTGTTCGAATTGAGTGGCGCCTTTACACTCTCATTAGGTTTGGGGTGATTCCGTTGATGCCTTGCGGACCCCATATCCGGCAATAGCTGTCGATGCCTAAATGGCATCTATTTTGAATTCGGTGTTCCCTCCCGGCATCTTCTGGGTTGCTCCACCCGAAGTCATGGTGCATCTTTCCTCCATCGTTTTTATTTTCCATTCCCAATTTTCATACCTTTCTTCTTATCCTAAACTGCTCACTGACATCTGGCTTCACTGAACCTATATAGAAATGTTTATTAATCTATTACATTAATATCAGTCTTAGAATTATGTTATTTATTATATTACTACGGGTTTATTTGAGTCGAGGTTATGATTTCATTCATTGCCTCATTGCATTGATTTGATTGATTTCGGTTTTCTTATCTGAACTGAACTCTGTTTTATTAGCGTAGTGCTTATTTATTGAAGGATTGTTTCAGCGCGAGGTGTTCAGATTGGAACATATAAATTGAATTTTGGATTTAAGTTATTTAGTTAGGGGTTACTTGTGTTTTAAAATCTACCTATTTTATTGGGTTTTAATTAGTTAGGATTTAGTTTTGCTGTGAAATATTACCATTTATTTTTTTTTTCATTATTTATATTCGATTGCTGGTCTATATAACCTTGTAACATGCCTCGAGCAAAACGCAATCGTAGACCCACTACCAATGATTCGGGCTTTGATCGCTTGAGCCGAGCATTGGAAAGGGTATCGCTCACTCCACCAGCAGAGCAACGTGCTCGACTATTTCAGGGTGGCGTTCCAGCCACGATTCCAGGACCATCGTCAGCACCGGGGCCCTTTCACTCAACGGGTCATTTGGATGGAGTGGAGGCAGTTCCGGAAATTCCGGCAATACAGAACGAGTCAGGTAGACCAGATTTCGCCAGCAGCCTTAATTCCAGCCGGTCTGCTGCTATTATGCCACCGTCAAAGTGGACGATTCGTTTTGATGGCACTTCGACGGGTCTCAGCGTTACTCGGTTCCTGTTTAGGATAAAGACCATGGCAGCGAGCTATGGGGTTCCGTTGGCCGTACTCGCTCATGACTTGCATTTGTTGCTACAAGGTCCTGCCGAGGAGTGGTACTGGCGTTATATGGAGCTCCATCGCTCGGTGACTTGGTCTGATCTGGAGCAGGAGTTGCGGGAGCGGTTTGAGGACCGTCGTAGTGACGTCGATATCAGGCGTGAAATCGACGCTCGAATTCAAAACCGGGCGAGTCCATCCAGGTGTTCTTCGATGCGATCGAGGCAATGGCACTGCAGCTTAGCAACCCATTGTCGGATGTTGACTTGCAGTGCATATTGCTACGCAACATGAACCGGCGCCTTCCAGAGCACTTGGCTGGACTCGAATTCCGTAACGCTCGTGAGTTACTGCGACGGTGTGTTGCGACTGAAGCAGTATGGTATCCGTCAGGTCAACGAACTGAAGGTACGCAAAGTCGACGAGTGATTCACGAAGTGAAAGAGCTTGAGGATCACGGTTCTGTTTGTTATGTAGACGCAGTCGCCCCACCGTCCCGTACACCACAATTTCGTCATTCATTTCAGCAATTACCAGCGGCAAATTCTCGTCCAGCACATTCCTCCACGGATCTCCGAATCTGCTGGAATTGCCAGGATCTGGGACACTCATATCAGGACTGTTCTGTGTCACCAACTCGAATTTTTTGTTATGGCTGTGGGACCCCTGGCATACTGAAGCCTAAATGTTCACGGTGCAGCAACTCGGGAAACGTCCGACGGATCGCAACGAATTCGGGGATTCGGAGCGGTCCATCTGCCATTCAACAACGGCGTCCCGAAACCACAGATGTGGCTACCAATGTGGACCCAGAGCTGTGGCGTCGTCAATAGGATGCCAAATATTAAATACGGCTGACACTGCGACCCAAACACCTTGGTCTGCAAATCAGCCTCTGACCGAGTTTTGTAATACCCCTTCTAGTTGGTCGGCCTCCGGAGATGGCCGAATTTCTCGTCGCACACGCTCCTTTAATTGGTCATCGAAATCTTCTTTCGGGAGATCATGGAGGTACTTTACTTTGCGAAAACTATTGAAGCAAGCTTGCGCAGATTCAATTCTGACACCGTACGGGGAAAACCGGCCTTTTGCTGAAATCGAAATAAAAGGTCGGAAGCTCATGGGGCTCCTTGACAATGGAGCTAGCGTGAGTATACTTGGAGCGGGATCTTTGGATCTGATTAAGGATCTTGGGCTGCAGATGTCAATGCTGCAGACTGACATCCTTACTGCATCGGGTCAAAAGGCTCCCGTTCTAGGATACGTGCGTGCGCTGGTGCGATTCAACGACCGCTTGAAGATGGTACGATTTTTAATTGTTCCATCTTTGACCGGTCGCGTATATCTGGGAATTGATTTCTGGAATACGTTTCGGATTGCGCCAGTGCAAGTCTCCGCTGTTGAGGTTTTGCCCGAAACACCCGCTGTTGGTTTTCACCATTTGCTTCCTGAGGATCAGCAACGTTTAGAGCTTGTCAAACAACAGTTTCCATCGTTCAATGTTTTGGGGCTTGGTAAAACTTCTTTGCTAAGTCACCACATTGATACCGGTTCCGCGAAACCCATCAAGCAGAGACACTATGCTGTCTCTCCAGCGGTCCAGAAACTGTTGTTTGATGAGCTAGATCGTATGCTTTCCTTGGGAGTGATTGAGGAAAGTCACAGTGCGTGGAGCTCACCCGTAACGTTAGTGCGCAAGCCAGGTAAAGTGCGTCTATGTCTCGATGCCCGAAGGTTGAATGAGGTCACCATAAAGGATGCGTATCCGTTACCCTTGATTGAGGGGCTGCTTTCGCGACTTCAGTCCACTAAATTCATCACAAGTCTGGACTTAAAGGATGCTTTTTGGCAAATTCCTTTGGACGCGGAATCTAGGGAGAAAACGGCATTTACTGTGCCTGGCAGGCCCCTGTACCATTTCAGGGTCATGCCTTTTGGTCTGTGTAACGCACCGCAAACTATGTGCAGACTGATGCATCGGGTTATACCTCATGAGCTGCATGACAAGGTGTTTGTCTACCTTGACGACTTACTGATTACAAGTTCGACATTTGATGAGCACTTGGAACTTCTTTCCACAGTTGCACAGCTGTTACATGCAGCTAAACTCACCATCAATGTCGAAAAGAGTAAGTTCGTTCAAAGGGAAATCAGATACCTTGGCTATGTGGTGACGGTATCCTGAAGACAGACCCCGAGAAAGTGTCTGGCATCGTGTCTTATCCAGTACCGAAAAGTGCGAAAGACGTGAGAAGATTCATGGGCATGGCAGGTTGGTATCGTCGTTTTGTCCCTAATTTCGCTTCCGTGACAGCACCACTGACAGACTTGTTGAAAAGCAAAAAGGCTTTCCAGCGGACTCAAGGAGCGGGAGTAGCTTTCGATAGGGTCAAAGAGTTGTTAGTTTCTGCTCCAGTGCTGGTGAATCCTGACTTCACCAAACACTTTTATATTCAGTGTGACGCCAGTACTACGGGTATCGGCAGCGTTCTGTTTCAGAAGGATGACGATGGTGGAGAGCATCCCATCGCTTATATGTCCACGAAATTAAATGCTGCGCAGCGCAACTATAGCATCACAGAGCTAGAATGCCTGGCTGCGGTGCACAGCGTCAAGAAATTTCGGGCATATATTGAGGGGCTGCCCTTTACCATCATCACTGATCATGCTAGCCTTAAATGGCTCATGAGCCAACAGGACCTCTCTGGAAGACTTGCCCGTTGGAGTTTGAAGCTGCAGGGCTTTGATTTTGTCATTGAGCATCGCAAAGGGTCACAGAACATCGTACCCGATGCTTTGTCAAGGGCACATGGATGCGGCGAAGAGGTGATGGCCATTGCTGGATGTTTGCCGGAGCACCATCGTGTGGCTGCAATAATTCCCGAGTCAGCGTTTCAGGACCCAAAATATGTCGAGTTGGTAAATCAAATCATAAAACAGCCTGACCGTTTCATGAACGTTTATGTTCGGGATGGGCGAGTTTACATTACCACCAACACGACAGGAGCGCTGACCACGGACATTCCCACAACCAAATTATGGATACCGGAAAGTCACAAGCAAGAGCTGATTCTCCGTGCTCATGATGATCCATTGGGCTCTCATTTCGGCATTCGGAAAACGATTGAGCTTCTGCAACGCTATTATTATTGGCCTCGTTTAAGGCAAGACGTTGCAGAGCATGTCAAAGCTTGTAAAACATGCAAGCAAATTAAGCCTCCGAATGCCGTGATGCGACCACCAATGGGCTCATCTCGAGACACGGATCGACCGTTACAGCGCTTGTTTGTGGATTTCATGGGCCCATACCCACGGTCAAAACATGGGAATGTGCAGCTACTCGTAGTGCTAGACCACTACACAAAGTTTGTGTGGCTCAAGGCCTTGCCAAAAGCTACTGCTGAGGCCGTGGTTAAATATCTGAGCGAGATTTTCTTGACCTTTGGAGTGCCTGAATTCCTTCACTCCGACAATGGTGTTCAGTTTACTGCAAGGGCATTGGCTAAGTTCTTAGGAGAATATGGGGTCGAGCATATATTCACTCCCTTGTATTCGCCTCAAGCCAATGCTTCAGAGCGAGCAAACCGAAGCATCCTTAACGCAATCAGAGCCTACATAGGGGACGAACACCGGAATTGGGATGAGCATTTAGTGGAATCATGTGCAGCCTTTCGAAATGTTGTACATGAGGCCACTGAGTGTTCCCCCCATTTCCTGATGTTTGGTTACCACCCTATTCAACATGGCTCTGATTACGCTCTTTTGCGACAGTTGAACGCGTTTGAGGATGGGGAGGTGAAACTGAACACTCATTGTGATCGACTGCGTCTCATACACGATCGAGTGAAGGAAAAATTAACGCAGGCCTACGCAAAGGGCGCACAAAGGTATAATTTGCGCAGTCAGTTTAAATCCTTTGTTCCAGGGCAGGAGGTGTTCGTTCGAAATCACGCTCTCAGTAGTGCGGCGGACCGTTTCGCGGCCAAGCTTTCCCCGAAGTTTGTTCGTGCTACGGTTCGTTGTCCGCGAGGTCTTGTGGCATACGAGCTTGAGGACGAGAAGGGAAATTCGATGGGCGTCTATCACGCTAAGGATATCCGATAGGGATCCTGACGTCTCTGTCTCTCTGCGACTGGTTGTTGCCCGGCGTTGAGACCCTTCTCCTGGGGTGAGTCGTCCCCACGCTGTTACGGACAGCTGTTTGCCGCCACTCACAGTAATTTATATAAAAAAAAAAAACAAAACAAAACAGTCAGGCGGTGCAATTCGAGTGTCATTGCACTCAATTAATGTTATTGACATCTAATGGCATTCGAATTGCATTGCCTGTATAAAAACAAAACGAGCGGTTGTTGCTCTGCAAGCATCACCTAAACACTGAAAAAAAAACAACAACAATGAAACGGTGCAGTTCAAATGCAATCAACACCTGAGTGCATTTGAACTGCATTGCTTGTTGTTCGGGTGATGCTTGCTGGAGAGATAAGTTGTTGCGGGAGATGGCGGCAACGGGATCATCAGCTGGAAACTGAACTGGCTGGTTGGCGTGAATTTTCGCTGGGGACGAGAAGTTGGGTTTTGGCGCTTGACCATAGAAGTTGGGTTTTGGCGCTTGACCATAGAAGTTGGGGAGAGAACGAAAAATTTGATTTTTGGTCAGGAGCAAGCTGGTGGATTGTTTTTTTCTGATGGTGCAGATTTTCGCCGAAGTGGTGTTATTCTCCGCGGTCAATTTTTACTTTTACGATTCTATAATTGAGAATATCGTAATATTGCACTAATAGGTGACCTTTTTTTATGGTTTTGTGATGGATGTGAATAAATGGTGAAACAGATTCATTACCAATCTGATTTGGATTGCTGCAATAGTGATGCGGAAAGAATGAGTTCGCGATGCGTTCAATTTGATTTGCCTAAAACTTTTGTCATATGTACATTTACCACTACCTTAGTGATCGAGACCGTGAATTCGATTTATAATACTGGGAAAAGTGACTTAATGAAATTTTATGAGATCTCCATCGGTTGTCTGTCTTGAGTGCTGGAACAGTTGATTGTGATGCTGGATGATTAACGTCGGACGAAAATTATAGTGGAAAGTTCATTTGATAGCTAATTTTTTAATACTAGTGAACTGAATTGAAAAGTAAATTATTGTGGAAATTTCAGTTGATAACTAACTGTTAATACTAGTGAACTGAATTGAAAAGCAGGAATTGCCCATCTAGAATCACCCTTCTGCTGTGGAGTCATAAGTAATCTAATCAATTTGAAATAGTTGAGTCGGCACTGCTAATGAACTAGACGAAGCCTTATATAAAAAAAAAGTTATATACATTGTCCGTACATAAACAAGAAACGTTGAAATAGAAATAGTAATTGGATTGTTGTTTATAGTTTTATAAGTGTAAAATTGAAATCGATTAAAAAAAATTTTTCAGTGGGTCAGGAAACGGTACCGTCGTCTGGACTCCCTGGTAAGTGGAATTGCTTTATTTTTATAATTTTATTGCATTTATCTGATTTTTTTGAATTTTAATTAGAATTGAGTTTTTATTTCTTTTAAATGTTAATTCAGTTTAATTTTAAACTCCATTTAATAAATTATATTTTAATGCTATTATTAAGTTTTAAATTTGGAATTTGATTTCTTTTTATTTTACAGTAGAATATATTTGTTATTTTGCTTATTTTTGGCAAATCCTGTGTTTTATTTTTTTCATCCTGGTATTAGCAATGTCTAACTAATTTAGTCATGTAGGTTCAGTAAGGCTATGAATGGAAGATGGGCTCCCTTCTTCCCTTCCCATTTAGTTTCTTGGTTGGTCTGCGTCTGTAAAGCGTGACCCAGCTAGGGCTTGACCTGCCCCTCAAAATACCCACGACACCGGTGACTAGCCGGCACCGCAAAGTCACGCGAGGGTAGCAGGTCAGGCCAAAAATTTCTGTTGTGGTGGCGGCTGTTCACAGCTGTCCTGCAACAATATCTTAAAGTCCCTATGGATGTCCACGTTTCTAATGTACCATGAAATTCGAAAAATTCTCCGCAGTGCCAGAATGTGACAGGGCTGTAAAGATGTTTGCTGGTCTTTGTTATGTATGATGCTATTAGTCCCGAATGCAAGACTGTACGAGAGTTGATCCAAAAGTAATGATAACCAATATAAACAGAGGTGATTAAATTAAAAAAGAAAATATTTATTTTTCAACAAAGTCTCCTAACAAGTTAATACATTTAGTCCACCTTTTTTCCAAACCCAAGATACTATTAGAAAAAAATGATTTGTCCCTACTCTCCCAAAACACGCCAACAGCGGCCATCACTTCGCTATCATCTTCAAATTAGTTGCCCCGAAGGTGTTCCTTGAGCCGAGGAAAGAGGTAAAAGTCACTGGGAGCTAAATCTGGCAAGTAGTTCGTATCCTGTTTCTTGAATTGCAGCCATCGCAACTGTAGCCTTGTGAGTCGTTCCGTTGTCCTGATGAAACAGCACTCCGGCTCGCAGTTTGCCGCGTCTATTTTTCTGAATAGCCTCCCGCAATCTTCTTATTTGTTCTGCGTGGTAAAAGCCTGATATAATAGCTCCCTTTTTCAAGTATTCCACTATAATAATTCCTTCAGCGTCCAAAAAAACTGATGCATAACCTTCTCTGCCGAATTCGACACTTTGAATTTCTTCGGCGTCGGTGATGGGAGTCGCTTCCACGTCATCGATTGCTGTTTGGTTTCTGGATCAAAATGGTGAGTCCAGGTCTCATCCATGGATACGGAACGTGGCAAAAACTTCTCCAGATGAGCAATGCATCGTTGGCAACGATTCTTTGAACACTGCTATATGAGATCCCTGTGACCTCATTTATATACCTGATGGTCATTCTTTGAGCTGCCAACATGACAGCTTCGAATTTTTTCACGTTGGCTTCAGTGAGGGGCGTGGATGGACGTCCTTCGCGGTGTTCATCTTCAGTGAGTGTTCTTTCCAGCTTACACTCCTTGGCACAGCGTGCAACGATGGAAGATGGAAGAGCACAGTCCCCTCGTGTTTCCACCAAGTCGCTGTCTAAGTCTTTCCTAGACATTTTTTTCAAACACAGATACTTCATGACAGTTCTAATTTCGTTTTCATTCGCGTGTTGGCTCTTGTGGTGGAAGGTTGTAGCCGGAGAATTGGTGAGAGATTTGCTTTTCTCCGAAGGACAGTCTTTCTCTGGAATTGACAATACGTGTTTCAACGTGTCTTAAACTGCGGTTTCGTGTTCGTTGCGTTGTTTGAGTCACTTATGTGTTTGTGTTGTCAATGATAAATTAAGGTCAAACCCACCATAAACGGGTGTTGTCGAAACCGATGGCTGATGCGTTATCGTTATAAGCCAACCTAATCCTCGTAAAACAGGATATTGTACCAAAAAAAAAAAAAAAAAATTCGTTTTTCTCCATTTTGATGTTTCGACTGTTCGTATTCAAATGAATGTAAGGCCCTGGAATCATGGTATATTTATAAGTTTTTTTATGCTGACTTAATGGGTATACGAGGTAGCAAAAAATATGTTTTGAATTTTATGCGAACTGGAAACAGCCGATTATCACTACTTTTGGATCAACAATCGTATGTGTGCGACGTAAGTAAGTCTGTATTCGTTCAATCGGTTGTTTCTTCACTGTCAGTTTTCGTGGGGTCTGACTTCTCTTCCAAGTGATGAAAATAGCCTGGGTTTTGCCTGAGTTTATCTTAATCATCCCTTTGTGGGAGTACTCTTTCCTCTAAATTTGCCATCCATGTGAGCTTGCTGTCCAGAATAAGACCTAAGTACTCAGTTTGTAACTTGAGACTTAACCTGGAGCCGCCCAACATGATAGGGTCTAAATCGGGAGTTTTGTACTTCCTCGTGAAGAGCACAAGCTCCGTATTATTGGAGTTGATGCCAAGGCCCACGGTATTTGGCCACTCCTCAATCAGCCCTAGAGAGTACTCGATGAGCTGGCCAAGGGTATGTGGAAACCCACCCAAGACTAAAATAGCAATGTCGTCAGCATAGGCCACAACCGTGAGTCCCTTGCTTTCCAGAATTGAGTTTGAGGGAAGAGGGTATAGAACCACTCCCTGCGGTGTGTGTCTATGGACCTTTCTTATGATTGCGCACCCGCCCACTCCGCTGATATGAGCCTTTGCTTAAGCATGGTGCTTGTTCAGCTACAAATAGCGGGATGGGTGTTGTATACGGGGAGGCTCTCCATAATAGCTATTGTGTGCACATTATTGAAGGCGCCTTCAATATCTAGAAAGGCTCCCAAATTGTATTCTTTGTAGCGGAGTGTCCTTTCTATTTTGAGGACTGCCCTATGGAGAGCCGTTTCAACAGATTTCCCTTTCATATACGTATTTTGGGCTCTTGATAGAGATTGAGTACCAAGTCTTTGTTTGATATATAGATCTAATAATCTTTCGAAAACTTTGAAGAGGAAGGAAGTCAGGCTAATTGGCCTGTAATCCGGATACCCATGGTTGACTTTACCCGCCTTGGGTATAAATACAACTTTAGCGGTCCTCCAGGCTTCAGGTAGGTGACTTAGTACTAGGCAACCTTTGTAAATTTGTGTTAGGCAGGAAACAGCAAGCGTACCTGTCTTTTGAAGCTTGACCGGCAGAATTCGTTCCAGACCTGGGGACTTGAAGGGTTTGAAGGTATCAATTGCCCAGACTAGCCTCTACTTGGTGAATACTTCGCAAATGCCATCGATGTCCTGCAGGTTGGGCACATGCTCATCAGTGAAAGGGGTGCAGTCATCCTAACAACCCGGGAAATGAGTGTCTACGAGGATCTTCAGCGTTTCCGAGCTGTTGCTTGTCCCCTCCCCATCAGGCTTGCATACCAGGCTAGGCGTGACAGGGCGTTTAGCCAGCAGATTTCTGAGTCTAGCCGTCTCCGAGGTGGATTCAACCCTGCCGCACAGATCTTTCCAGGAACTCAATCTGGCTTTCCTTATTTCCTTTTTATAGAGCCTAAGGACATCCTTGTATTCGTTCCAACATTCCCTGCAGTCAGCTACTTTGGCTAACTTAAAGAGTTCGCGTACTTGTCTTCTGCGAGAACCCAACTCCCTGTTCCACCAGGGTGGCTTAGGTTTGCGCTTCGGACAGACTTTGAAACAGGACCGTTCGAAGGATTTTAACAGTTTAATAGGGAGTGTATTAATCACAAATTCCAGGTCAGCTACAGAGCAAATCCTGGGAAGAGGGCCTAAGCTGTTGGTCACTTCCCGTTTGAAGTTCTCCCAATTTGTATTTCTGGGCAAGGCAACGTAGGGCTGGAATAAATTAATTTGAAGTTTCAATTCCCGTAACACACTAGATCGTAATAATTAAACAGCTTATTGACGACAGAAATTGCAAAATGATGGAAACCAAGCCAGGAATGGGAACAAAGACAGCGATTGAAAATATAAATCATTCCGAAAACTACCAACAACGGCGGAAGACAACATCTTGATCAACAGTTCAACGGTACGCTGAATCAAAGAATTGGGGAAAACACAGCTATGTGTAACTAGTAAAGCCTTTGTTTCAATATGAAAAATATCAGAGATGTAAGTAACATCTGCAAAAGGTTGCGAAGCGAAAGATTTCATGATGCCGGTGCTTCGTCTAAAAAAGTTAACGTGCTTTTTGCGGATTAGTCTCCAATTTTTCTGCACCTATGCCAAGGAGAGAAAACTTGACGGTTAGAAAAGATATCACTATCGATCCACTACCAAAGCCGAATTCTGACTCAAATAGTTGCAGGAGGAATTAGCTCCGGCCGAAAATCGCGACTTCATGTGATGAAAAACCGTCGATGTACTGACTATTACCGAAACCACTTTTTCCCCTGTTTACCCGGAATATCAGAAAACAGTCCCCACATAGAAATTTGCTCATTTTAATGAAGGACAGAGTGCGAGCCCGAACGCATACAGCAGAGCCCACGCTGACACTTGCAAAATCGATATTTTCAACTATTTAGAAAGATTGACCGGCAAACTCTCCTGACCTTAACCCAATCATACAAGATAGCTGTGCATAATCGTGTATTTAGATACGATCTAAGAATATGCGAAAATTAATTGCCAGTTTACAGCAAGAATTATGTAACTCCACTGAAGACTAACTAATTAATTTGTGTGGTTTTGGACGACGTATTTTGGAATGTACAATGGATAGTAGCAGCAGATATACGCATTATTAGTTATAATAATCTGTATTATGTTTGCATCCCAAATAAATTAAAATTTCCAAATCATGTTTGTTAGTTTACTTTTTCTGACAAAAAGTCTGGGGAAGAAACTTTTGGGAGTCTCTGTAGTAACATCAAAGTCAGCTATCATAAATCTTCGAACTAAAAACTCATTCAAATCAGTTATTCAACTTACCTGTAAACTGTCTGCTTTATTCTTTATGCTACCATTTGCTTTAAATGATTTCAGATCAGTAGTTGCTGCAGCTGCTTGCGTGGAATGTTTATTTGGAGGTAGAGTTGTTTTAATGGAACCATTTTGTAACTTTGTAGTGTTTCCATTCGAATGTATATTTGAAATGTAGTAATTCGGCGAGGAACCGTTCTTATTTAATAATTGAGTAGCAGTTGTTTTCCTTAATTCGTCAGCATCAGTTAATGTAATTGTTCTCAATGGAGTTAGAGTTGAATTAGGTGGAAGAGTGGAAGATGCTAATGTTGTTGTCAGCGGTGTAACAGCTGTTGTCGTTATAGCCGAAGTTACCACTGGGGATGTGTTAGTAGCCGGTTGTGAACCATTTACTTCCACTCCATGTTCTTGGAATAATCGATCACTTAACAGATCACCATTTGCCGCTCGTTTTTTAGCATTGGGCGTTGACGTACAAATCGATCGCGATATATCACCGTCGTTTTCACCATAGAAAATACCATTTCTTGGAAGAGCGTTCATAGTATCGCCAACAATTTGCAAGCTTGATGGTTTCGGAATAAGAGTTTGTAACTCTCGTAGCTCAATATTTGATGCTGGCGTTTGTGGACAATGAGAGTCGCTGGGAGACGTTAAACTGCCACTTTGGCCACAACCTCGACCCTTGAATCGTTTCCGTTGCTTTATAAAGATGCAAATGAATATCAGAATGCAGATCGCACATAGTAGGATGCCGACGACAATACCTAAAATCAATATATTACTATAAATATTGAGCTCCTTATTTTTTGAAGGGTATTTACCGAGAATTGGATCACTAATCCACTCCGCCTTTCCTTCGACACGGGGTACTTGCACTTTATGCAAGTTCATGTATATCGGTAGACCAATACCACTTGTTCCAACCGCTCGAATCGTAATGTTGATTTTTTCGTCTTCTGTTACATTCGGAAACTATGATTTGAAAAAGAAGACAAGTTTATGAATTTTCCTTAAAAGTAAGTACTTCATAACTAAGCCGATGTTAAGAGCCGTACCTTAAATACATTTTTACCATGAGTTACGTTTGCACTGTGCACCGAATTTGCTCCGTTCCATTCGATATTGTAATAAATAATTTCGCCGTTCGGATTTATCGGCGGATCCCAGCTTAATTCGTAGCCATTATTCCGAACAATTTTTTGGTTCGCTACAGGACCAGGTGCTAAAGGTATAAATGTTAATTGTATTGAGCCTGCCGATTATATGATTTTGCTTACCATCCGGTAACGTTTTTATATCAACCATCCCGAAATGACTGGGTGAGTAACAATCGAAAAATTCCATGTGATAAATAGTAGACGGTAGTAGTTTCCGAATTGTTAAATACATGTCGAGTTCATAGCTGTAAAAGATTAATTATATGGCATGAAAAAAAAGAATTTCTAGTGTGATTTTGCAATAATATTCACTGTAGCTCATACAAACTCACATATTTTGGCAAACATTCTCATCGATCTGTCGTATTTTTGCCTCCAGCGAATTGACGAAATAGCAAACTTTGATACATGTTACAGATTTTATTGGATTCCATAGCATTGTTATGGAACGAGATTCAACATTTGAGACTCGAATGTGTCGATCTTGGAATGGCAGTTGAGGGTGAAGTGATATCTGGAAAATAGATTTTTTTTATTTAGCTGAAATTAATTTTAAAGACACTTGTACACGTGAAAATTGATATGATGTAAGAATTTGTGCGTGAACTTCAAGATTTGATTTGAATTTTACAAGTTCATTACTTTGATGAAGCAAAAATTTTCAGCTTCAACACAATTTAAGAATCATGTCTTCCTTACTTTAGTTTCATGAAAACATTCAGACAAAACTGCCACAAATAAATCTTTAGTCATCAAATACCTACCGACTTCCAATCAACGTATTTGAGATTCTGATTCAAATCTTCATTTTCTTCCGTGATAATCAGGACGCGAACACCGATATTTTGTACATTCGGGATTAACATTCCAGTTACATTGCCCGGAACACAAACTTCTGTTATCAATATCTCGGACTCGGAGGTTTCTTTATCACGTTTCTCAGTTTTCTTTAGTTTTTTATGACCCTGTTTTCCACTTTCTGTACTGTAACCTCCACGATCAATCGACCGTTTCATGCGACCCTCGTTGCTGTCGCTAGCCGTATGATTTATACTCAAAACAGGCATTTTCAGGAGCCATTTGTTGATATCATCTTTCCTGGTTCGGTCAAGATCGATTAGGTTTGTTGTGCCCACAATTGTGTCTCCGAACGATAAAATATTGTTGGTTTTGTTGTTGAGGAATTGAATACGAAAATATTTCGCCTTGACGATATTCATCGGGGTCCAGAAAATGAATATGCCGGACTGGAGGAAAACAGTGTTGACCCGCACTGAAAGTAAGAGAATAGACATTTTGTGAAATCTGCAGCAACAAATACCACAACATCAGGACACATACTTCCTTGTGTACTACACAATGTTCCGTCCGATAGTAACGACGTATCGAATGTGCTTTCTTCGCCATTCATAGTTCTATGCTTTGAAGTCTCCACCATTCCGCGCAAGAATAATGTAAACGAACGCAAAACAGGTGCCAACGATGTGAAATTTGTTGTTGAGGTCAATCTAAGCGGCATTACGGTCTTCCAAAGGATGGGGTGTTTTGTTGCGAAATGTGGTGTTATATAGGATAGCTGAGAAGAATATAATATATATTTACGGGTCTTATGGTAGTTATTCTTTTACTATTTAACCTACCGGTGCACTCATGCTGAAAGTCACTAGAACTGTTTCGTAGTTGATAGGATAACATGCAACATTTTCTGGTCTTTGTGGCATATGCGGCCATTCATCCTTTCGCCGAAGTACTAAACGACCAGAGGAAAAGGCTTCACCAGCTATGTTTTTGGCGAAGCATTGATAGATTCCTTCATCCAGGTCGATGGAATTAATATACAAAGTGCGAGAGTTGTAGTAAATGCGAAGCCCATTTTCCAGGAGGACTCCATTTCGATACCTGAATATAACATAATACGGTCTTTAAATTGAGCACTTGGTCAATAGTTGAATCAATGAAAATTACCATGTAATAGTTGGTCTAGGATTTCCAGTAGCATGGCAGTTGAAAGAAGCTTGAGCGGCTACTGAACTTTCCCAATTTTCCACAGGTTTAGTAATAATCGGCGGAGTTATTACAGTTACATTGTAAATCTGAAAATAGCAAATAAAGACATAATAAGTATATTTTAGAAATTAAATAATTATGCAGCAAGGTAAGCCACAAATAAAAAAAAACTTAGTGGGAGGTTGGAATCTATTGTGGAAGTTTCAAAAGTTTGAAAAACAAAAAAAAAACATAATCCACAATTGAAATTACATGCAATGGCATAAAGTTCCATAGACTTGGATATTCCACACTTTTCATTCATACTTGCCAAAGTATGTTAAAATCATAAGCAAGTTTTGCACCTACTCACATAAGATTTATTGCGTTTTATAACTTTGCTTGCTTTTGATTGCGTGGAAATTATTTTAACTTTCCAGTGTCTGTGTCGCACTTGAGCGCAAACATTTTTCGATATGAAGGTTGACCGGCGATATTAAAAGAATCTATTCATTGGAAGATACTTTTGCGACAGCGCCTAGTCAAGAAATATCCTTGAATGTTTTTGCTTCATGAACTTTCAAATGGAATGTCGTCTACAATTCGCTTGGTCGGTCTTTTTAATTTAGTTTGATAAGGCAAGCAAGATATGAAGACTGAAGGTTAATTCTCAGTTTATTTAAGTGGAAAATAAGTTCGAATCGGGACATCCAAGGTTAATCGATGTATGTTGTAAGATTTTTTCTCGTAATTTATATGTTTCTAGATTTCTAGGAAAACGTTCACTTAAAAATAAGGTGCTGGATGGTTGAGATTGACTAGTGTTTCCTGCTAGTAGTGGCAGCAAAACGATTCTACACATGTCCTTACATACAAGTTAATATAAAAATTGAAACAATGCTTTGTGAGTATATGACAAGTTTTGCACAAAATCTAAAGTTTTCATTTTGAGTTTAACTTTGTTTGTCACAGTATAGCATCCTGAAATTTTCTGTATGAAAACTATTTGGAAGCATGATTTCGATGCAGATGGTACTACCATTCGCATGCAAACAAACAAGTGCATTGAAATTGCTTGAGAAGCGGTCCCCATTTATAACGGGACTTTGGGGCAGATGAGCAAAACAAGAATTCAATCATTGGCCGGCAGCTGGAGTGGTTGTTTTCGATCGTCGAGGGAGAAAGATTGATCCATCGCCGCGAAGGATTTCACTCAGCCATCTTCGCATGAGATTTCGCTTTTGTTTCTACGCATTTCTACGTATTACTTTACTTTTCAGTGGTTCTTTTGTTGCTTAAGAATGTAAAACTAAGATTGGAGATGTCGGGATTTCAGCTGACTGCGAAATGGTGGTTGACTTTTAGGGATGTTTTAGTTACTGTGACGTGAATTTAGTTTATTGAAATGAAGAAATTTGGTCAAATTTGATAATGTTGCGACAATCTGTTTTAAGAAACAGCCCAGTTTGGTAAAAAAAAGTAAAGCAATCCCACGACAACCCTCGTACGGGTCTAGGGGTTGAAGCTGGTAGAGAGCTTCATTACAAGTTTGGTGGTCGATGCATATCGCTTGTTAATTCTGGAAACAAATTGTTAATGATAGAAAAATTAGTGAACACAGAAGTACTTTATTGAGTGTGTGCGTATAGTTAGGCACATTTTTGATTGCCAGAAAAGTGTTTTGGTTAGATGCACTGTATACTGGCACGAAGTTGTTTTTGGAACTAAAAATGCTTTAACTGAAACTCAGAAAACGTTCGTGTGAAGATAACTCTCACAACTCAATGTAATTCACTATCTAGAAATAATTCGCTATCATTCGCTGCTTATCTTTTGTTTCATTTATTCAGACGAAAAGCCTCAATTCGTCGTGGGCATATTTCCAGGCCCCCGTTGAGTAACTTGAATATTCCAGACAATTATCGAATACTCTCGCCTAGTTTTTTGCTCTTTAGAATGTTCTGGACAATTTATTGAACAGTCCAGTTTCTCGCTCGTTAAGTTGTTTTGGTCAATTTTTGCTTGGCTGTTCGAATGTATTGACCCTGAACCATTTTAGCTAAGCAAATGTGACTTCGGTCTATTTGTGCGTGGAATAATATTTTTATATCGTTATTTCGTAATGTTCTGAATATTTTTCCAAGTGTGTTGTTCTTACTATAAGTACTTTATAGAACCTTGGCATCTTTCAAATATAAGTTCAGCCGTTCACACACTGTTTCTTGATAAATACCACCTTTTCGAAGTTCACCACCAACGTGTACAATCTGATTTCCGCTACCAAGTTTTTATTCGCCAATCAGAACACTACAATAGATTCACGACTATTTTTAGCGTCCGTTTTGTCAGTACTAATGTGCACTTTTGCTCAGCATTATTGCAGTTTTTCAGAGACGAAAATTATCTCAATATTGGTATTTCACTTCATTGCGACGACATTGACACAAGTTAAAAAGTGGTTAAAAAGTTGGACAATATATATTTGCTACACGAGGCAAATCTAGTAGGCTTTAGGTTACTTTAGGCTACCGAAAGGCTATGCTAAATAAATAAATTCATTCTATCATGGAAATAAAATTTCCATGATAGAATGTTTCCAAAAAATTTAAAATTTCCAAAATTTAGAAACTTTTAGGACTCTAACTCTCAAAATCTTTCTACCCCCTATTATGCTCCATGCAGTCATCGGATGAAAACGAAATTCAGTGGGCAGTTTGGTTTTGAAATAGCGCTGGGTTAATAGACTTTTGGTTGCGATAGCTGGGCAATTCGCCAAATTTGTTCTGAGATTTTCTGGTGTTAAATTTTCATGCGCTAAATTCCCGAAAGATATTTTCCAAAGATTTTAATCAAAAACTTTACTAATTTCTTGGAAAATCAGACTTTCTAGCGATTCTTATGCGTTGGATTGTTTTTTATTTTTGACACCATTTCTTTACCTGATTGGGTAAATTTACATCTTTCATAATTTCGAAAATGTACCTAATTTTCAATGATATCTTTGCTATAGAAAAATGACAGCGGTGTCAGCATTTGGCAAATCAGGCCTCACGCTGTTGACAAAAATAATCGGTAAAAATACTATCTATTTTTCTTTAAACTTTTTCAGACGTCGTACAATGGCTAGTAAATTAAAGAATATTTTCGGAACGTTTTATATGTTTGCTTAATACACAATGCAAGGGTCATATAGTAAACCTTCCCCTTGCGCAAATACATACATTTGGGCCATTGCCTCCTCTTTTTTAGCTGTTCTAGCCGCTATTCAACTGCTTTATCTATGAAGAATCTTCCTTTGCGAATTCCTTGCACTGAATGCCGATTCGTAGATGTAAGCCATTCATAAATGTTAAAAAAGTAGCAAGTTCTACGATTTTCCATCTATAGTGTATATGCTTGTGAATAATGCGTCATACAGTCGCCTTAAAAAATTCATTCGTGTGCTGCATATAACGAGAAGAATAGTTGTCAAAATTCTACTTGAGTTAGTAACTTCAGTGACGGAACAAGCGCACCAGGAGTTGGAACTCGGACTACCCATGCGCTATTTTATATTAATATTTACACTGTAAGGGTTGCCATCTAGAATAATAGATTTTTTAAAATATGTTTTGTTGCGAAAACTAAAATTTAATTAAGTGGTTTCGAAAGTATGCATCAAACATCAGCTCATAGTGCTTACCTGAATGATGTGACCACTTGCAGTGGGAGATTATTGATTTTTTATTTACATTAGATGTGAAATTTGTTGTCATCAATTTTTGTCGTAAAATTATTTCGTTAAGCTTTAAATACTTATTGAAAAATATTTTCTGACAAAGTACTCAATGTAGAAGTACTTTCGAATAATACTTTCACTTGTTATTAATTTTAAATAATACGAGGGATATAAACCAAGGTAATGATAATCAAGATAAACCAAAAATGAATATTTATTTTTCAACATAGTCTCCTAACAAGTTAATACATTTAGTCCATCTTTTTTCCAAACCTAAGATATTCTTAGTCACTGGGAGCTAGATCTGGTGAACGGAGCAAATTTTTAAGCAGTTCGAATCCTGTTCCTTGAATTGCAGTCATCGCAACTGTAGCCTTGTGAACCAGTGCGTTATCTTTATGAAACAGCACTCCGTCTCGCAGTTTGCCACGTCTGTTTTTCTTAATAGCCTCTCGCAATCTTCTTATTTGGCCTGCGTAGTAAAAGCCTGATATAGTAGCTCTCTTTTCCAAATATTCCATCATAATAAATCCTTCAGCGTCTCAAAAAACTGATGCATAACTTTCACTACTCTAAGTTTTGTGAAAAGATAATCCAAAGAGTTTTTGACATTCATATAACTAAAACACTATTTTGTGCCTGAGTTAGACCGATCGTTGCGGAAGCCTGTACAGTTTGGACATGTTATCGGCAGGTGTATGTCGACCGTATTGAGTTTATTCAAAAAATGTTTCTACGATCCTGACCTTTTTGCTGCTAAGCTCCTTTCAGAGAGTATTTCCTCCGAATACATTTTAAGTCAATTTGGCCTCAAATAAAACTTCACAGAATGATGAATGTTAAAATTTTAACTGTACCTACTTATCGGACCAATTACTCTTTCAATGAGTTTTTTTAAACTTTACCAAAATTAAGAATACTTTGATGGCTTCATTTTTTATTTTTATTTTACTTTTTATATGTTTGCATTTATTGTATCAATTTCACAACAGTTCTAAAGATTCAAATTGGATAGAACAACTTTTCAGCGGAGAATATTATATATACACATTACCATTTTTATCTTTTTCGATGCTCCGTTTTTGCTTTTAAATGTATTTGTTGAATATTTAATGCATTTTTATTTATTCTTAGCTGTTGTCGCAAATATTCTCATAGACGAGTAAAGTGCAACTTTTGAAAGTCATTATAAACGTATGAATACGAAAATTGCTTTTCACTTAGTTTAATATTCTGTCTTTCGAATCGTGGGGGCAGTATTGAAAATTTTCCATATTTTCTCGTTGCATGAATTTATTATAATTTTCTTTACGTATGTATGTAATTTTCTTCTGTGCGTGATGCTGAGTTTTGGAAAATCATTTTGGCGTTCAATACATTTCCATTTAAAATGATTGCAGAAATAAATAAATTACATTTTTGATAAAATCAAGCCCAAATAGCATAGAATTGAACTATTACCTCGCACAAAATATTCCAAAAATAATATTTCAATGCATGAGAAATGAATCTGCTTTTCGACAGGTTTCTGGTATTCTGCTTGCACTCTTCCGCTTACTATCTAAATATGAGCCAAGTTACAAAGAAAACAAATAATAGGAATTAAATTCAATAGCCTATAACCTGTTCAGTGTTTTTCTATGTTATTGTCAGGTGACATTGAAAGGAATCATTATCAACGCGTGTGTTGCTATTTGCATACATCGAACTTTTTTTTTGAGGGAAATACGTAAATCCTTACTAATAAAAATAGATACTCGTGCCAGGCAACGCACAGAATCTACCTACGATGTGTTCTAAGAATTTTATATCTATTAATATAGCTTTGTCCTTGTTAGAAATAGAATGGATTGAATTTTAGAGATCAAAGAGAGATTTTGAATCGAACGTTGTTATGCTTCTTGCGAATCAAACAAATCTTAATGCATTTAGCTTCTTGAAACTATTTGCACATCGTCAGCCTAATAATTGACTTAGCTTGTCGCGTTACATTGTAACGGCAGCTTATCCAATCTAAGATGATATTCCAACGGAACCTAATACATACTTTACACATCTACCGTCCTTAGCATAAACCTTCTATCTGCGTTTCAGTAACTTTCAAGATATTCAATGATTTGTGGTTTTCTAAATGATGCGGATATCTTCTAACGGGACGAAAGTTTAAACATGGATACAAATACTCGTACGTTTATTTGCGGTACACCTGAAGGAAAAGCTTTCACGTTGAAAATATTTCTGGAATATAGGTTTTGAGTAGATAGAAGGGTTTTGTAGTAACATGCAACGAAAAAATGATAGCATTACTTAGCATAAACCTTATATTTGCTGCAAATAGAAGGTTTATGCTAAGTAGTGCTTTATTTTTTGTAGATGGGGCTATTTTTCATTTTTGATTTTAACATACTTCCACAAAAGATAGGTTTTTCATATTTTTCCGAATGATGTAAGAGAGTATGTAGTTTTCGAATCTGGTTCTAACTCCAAAATGAAAAAAATGTCAGACAGAAGATTAATATTAAGGACGGCAGACATCTCTTCACCATAACTTATTATTCACCGATTGCAGTATGTTAATGCAACTGGAAGACGACGAAAATATATTTACATAAGCTCATTCATGAAGCTCACATTAGTACGGTTGACACAACAGTGCAAATAGCGGTAGCAACAGTGTTGCCAATGTTTTCACAGTACTGTACCCCTCATATCTGACTACACTTTAGTTTGTCAATATGTCGTCACTTTATGTTCCACAAATATGAATGAATATTTATTAGAGAGAATTGATTGTAAATACATATATTGGGAACTATTACACTCGGCATTTGCATTTTACTCTAATACACCGACAGTCTGCATCTGGCTAAGCAAATGCACATAACACCTAACGGCTGCGGCTTAAGTTCGCTAGCATTGAACATCGAAGTTAAGAATTAATATCTGTTCTCTAAGAACATACATATTGTACACATTCGTAATAGCCATGGATAACTGGAAGATTGAAAAATGTGGAGAGTGAACTGACCGAATGCTGCTCAATGAAACGAAGAAAATGGAGGAAAATTTATGATCTTGACCTATTGAAGTTCGTGTAATTTATTACACATGCAAATAAGTAGCTGAAATGTTTTATTGTTAATAATGGAAAACTGCTTATTCGTACATACGAGTAGCGAGCGTACCATAAACGATGCAGTAGCTAACCGAGCCTGACCTTAGACAATAATGCAATGACCAGACGACAACGCTTCAACGATATAATATTTATGGTTCATTGTGATGTTGAACGAGACTAGATCTATGATAATATTTAATTAGTTCTGGTGTAGATGTTTTATATTAGAAGTTAGGAATGTTGGATGATGTTATTTTTAGATCTAATCCTCATCTACTTCTATTCGAATGGTAGGAGACGAGATGCATTAAAACAGATTGAATTGTAAACGAAATAAAATGAGGTCCAATAATTACTCGGTTTACAATAAATGATTCAAATTTTTATTGTGCAATTAGACATTTAGTCAGTACCGACGATTCAGTGCACTTAGCTGTACACTTAGCAAAAATTAGTGCATTTTGCTGGTTCGTGCAGTCAAGTGCCTGTGTTGAATTTCATATCATTAAAAATCTTGAGATAGAAGTCGATTTTATATTGTAACGTATATCTTCTGTTATCGAACCTTATGAAGATAGTCACTCAGTAGTTTAGAAAAAGGATATAACATAAAGCTTATTGTTGTATCATCTACCTTAGTCAGAAATTCCAAAT
Organism: Nemotelus pantherinus; assembly: GCA_963978885.1. NCBI lineage: Eukaryota > Metazoa > Arthropoda > Insecta > Diptera > Stratiomyidae > Nemotelus > Nemotelus pantherinus. The sequence goes on along the minus strand of OZ022265.1, from coordinate 45,175,629 downwards.
TCAAAGTGTTGAATTTACTTACTTGATAATCAGATTTGGTCGAACATCGATACCATCCGTCATTATCGCTTACAGTAACATTTTTCAATACAAGTTCTGAGCTTTGATTACGAATGGAAAATGTATGATCGGAATACGATCTTGGTGTAAACGTCCAATCAATGCTATCAGAAAGATAGCTTGCACAATGCAATCTCAAATCACGTCCAGCCTCAATGTATATCGTACTGTTTTGTAGCGATGGCAATAATTTATTTTTTTCTTTGTCCGTATAATTCAATCTGTCTTCTAGGACTACTGAAAGTGACCAACTGAACTGGCGATGTCCTTTTGCAGAATATTTGTTTTTCGCAATACATCTGAAATGTAGTAAAAGTTATCTTAGTAAAAAATATTCATGTATTACGAGTTAATATTGAATTTACTTGAATTTTCCTTGATCCGATTTTGTTGTGTTTAGTATTAATAGGCTGCCACTTTCGAGGATTAGAAACCTGTAAAGTTACATAATGTTAGTTTAAAGGTAGATTTTGAAGTTTGTAATTAGTTTTCGTCGCTGGTTATTTTTGTTCAGATCTTTACTCGCCTATTGTCGTTGATGTTTTTTCCGTCGAACATCCATGAAATATTCGCTTTAGGAACACTTAAAATAGGACATTGTAGTATGGTAGGATCACCGATAGTAACTGTTGTATTTAAAGTTGATACGTGTTTTCGTTTGAAAACTGAAAAACAAAATAAATTTTATTGATACAAGTACATTTAACTAAGTTAAAAACGGATTGTTAGTGAATTATAGTGTCAATAAACAGGTTATACCGCAGATGATATCACAGTTTACTGGAAGCGTCTCGAAAGAAAAATCTTACTAGAAGAGATGGAGGTATATCTCGAAGGGACACATTATTATAATTTATAAGGATTTTCTTTCCTTGAGCAAATAATAATAGTAATCGCTCAGACTCACGACATGCATCACAAAAATCAATATAACCTTTTTTATTTTTGATCTTAAGCTGTTGATTTTGTGCGCGTTCAACAGACCATGAATGAATATCTTCAAACTTCCGAATTTGAATAAATTCATTTTATGGTCTACCATAATCATATCTTCAATTATGGGCTATTCTATTCCGCTGTCGAGATTTTGGAACAAAATAAAAAGGAAACATCGTTTTTTAAGATGCGTGTGTTTTTTCATCAGTTAAATGTAGTTCCAACCTATCCCAGTGACCAGATCAAATGACAGCCTTTAATTAGCAGCTCAATATTAATAAAACAATATGCGTTGCAATTTTCCATTCAAATTGCAAACGAATTAATTTTATTTAAATTAAATTGTTATTATGATAAAATGATAGAGAGGATTTTCTTAGTGTATAAATCAAAAACACGACATATTGATTCACTGACTGGCATAACGATCATACTTTCCTATAACCACTGACTGGTGAATCCTGAATCAGGAGAAGATCCACCCTTAACTATAGAACAGAAACTGCTTCCGAAAGATTTCCTGAAAACAATTTTTTGCGAGTGGCCTTTGAAGCGCAAAATGAAATTAAGAATCTCAACAAAAAAGCAAATCACAAAGTTACTTATGTTACTCGAAAACAGGGAAGGTTTAGCAGAAACGTATAGGCATAGATACTGGATATATATCTAAAGGAACCAATTGCCAGACTCATTACAAATTGAAACTTTTTTTACTGAAAATATAATTGTTAGTAATCTAAGTAAGTTGTGGTATGAATATGATTCCAATTTACCAACTGGTTTGGACCTAACGACGTCCGGAGTTAGTTCCCGATGTTAAGGTGTTAGAGTTTTATATGTAGGATGCAATGAAACAAGAAGTGCAGAATACGCATATATTGCTTTATTTATCTGTTATATTATACAGGTCAATTTTACAGATAATTAACGATCCAACTAAAAATTGAAAGCTAAACAACCCAAATAAAACTCGACAAAAAGTTTTAATTTGTATTAATGAAGAGGGAGTTCCTCGTATAACACGCATTTAAAGCTGATAGATAAGATTGTAATAATACACAGTCATTCACACTGGAGATTTCAAGGAATAATTTTAGGTACCCGGCATAAAGGCAGAAGTTATATGTAAACAAAGATGGAAGGTCGAACGGCAGAGAAACGAACATGGAGCCTTGCGGAACACCGGAAAAAGGATAAAAACGGTGGGAAGAACAATATTATAGGGCACCTTTGCAAATACTACTAAAAATATGGAATGCGAACTAGGAACGTAAAGGACCAGATGGCCAAAATAGCTGATCTTTTCAAAGGCTTTCGAAAAATCTATCTAAATTACAACTTACGAGCTGAGGCCGCAAAATCAATGAAAAGGACTAGACCCTGAATGAAACCGTGCGGTTACTTGGAAATTTGGTATTTAATAGCACATTAAACATGGTTACGAATGCATCTTTCTAAAAGTTTAGGGTAAGAGCAAAGATGAGGTATTGGTCGTTAGTTTCAAACTTTTTCAATATCTCTGGTTTTCAAAATTGGGAAAACATTAGAAGTTTCCCAGAAGTATGAAACTCAATATGAACAGTTTTGAGTGCTTTGGCAACAAAATTTGTGAACTATACAGCGTTTATCGACGTACAGTGATCTGGTAAAAAATAGTGTGAATTTTCAATGAGCTGAGCCGTTTTTAATTATTGATTAAAGTATAACGACGGTATTTCCCATCGAATTAAACAAAAAGAGAAATAGGCCGAAAATTCGTTGCAGTCGGTGCATCGCTTTCTTCAGTATAGGATTGATTACGGTTTTTTGCCAAATCGGACAAAAACGTTTTCAGATAGGCTTTCATAATAAACAAAGGAATCCCTAATGAGCTGACAGTTATTTTTTAAATTATGGATGGACGCCCATCCGAATCTGAGCTTAAGAATGATGTCAGTATCTTTATTTTAGATTCAGTCACAATGGAAGTAATAGGAGAACTAGAAAAAGGTGACTGCGCCATAACGTCGCGGGATTGCGTTAGGAAAACAAGTAACAACTTGATTTGATCATCAACTGTAGTAGAAGATTGAGAATTGAAGGTACGGAATAGCCTAAAATCTGACCAGAATGACTGAGAAAGTTATCATATTCTACTTTCGATAGTGGCTATATATGAGCAATGTAATAAGAGAATAGTCCCGGATTAATCCCGAATTCCGGGATCCCGACTAATTTGTGGTCTTGAAAATCCCGATTTTCGGGACCAGAAATTGGGCGGGATTTTGGGGCCGGAAGTCAAACATAATTGGCAATTAATTACGGCAGGATTCGAAAAGTGCAAATCGAATCCATATGTACGAGAAACCAATTTACATGCAGGCTCACATCAAGATGCGTAAAGAATAGAACAAAACAAACCGATGCAACAGTTAACAAGAGAATACAAAAGGGTTTGTAAATAAATAAGTATAGACTGTTTCGCATTTAGTGTATTCGTTACTTCGAATGATTTGAGGAAATTAATACTAGCGAATGCGTCCACAGATTTCTTCAACAACAATCAAAAAGAAGGTTGTAGGATACGCAAGCAGGATAAAGGAAATAATAAAAAGTGAGAAAAGAAAGGCTAGAATCTCAGGTAAACGGTTTAGTTTGACGTTTGATGAATGAACTTTGACTGCAAATAGGCGCTATATAAATATTAACATCCACTCAGTAAATGTTTACTGAAGCTTGGTGCTAGTAAGGATGTCAATGACAGCTGCAAACTGCCTAGATATATTAAAAGAGCATCTTGTTGAATTTGATGTTTCTCTAGGAAAAACATTGTTACCATTGTAACTGATGAGCCAAACGAGACGCAAAAAGTAGGCCGACTAGGTGATGCAGAGCAACATATTTGTTTGGCGCATATAATTCACTTGGCAGTTTGCGATGTTCTCTATAACAGGAAGTTCATTCCAGATTATAGAGTTGATGAAACAGCTGATAGTCTGGACGACGACCACGAAGATTTGGACATTCCTGAATCAGCTTTCTACATTCGCCTGCAAGACACGCTAGATTTGACAAACGAGTATGACATCAGCGCATGCATAAAAAAGATCGTAAGGTAGTTTTATATTTAAAAAAAATATCCAATGAAAAATGATAACATTCTTCAAAGCTATGTAAAATCCGAGCAAGGCAAAGAACTATCTTTTACTGGATTACAAAACAAGGTGGAACAGTCTCTTGACAATGCTCGAACGGTTTTCAATTTTGAAAAATAGTATACAGAAGGCATTAATAAACCTACAATATCCAGATCGATTAGAAGCAACTGAGTTTGATCTGATTCAGAAAATTATTGAGGTTATACTACCAGTGAAATTGACTGTGCAGGCCTTAAGTCACAGAGATGCAAATTTATGCACGGATAATGCTTTGTTCAGATTTTTATTTAGGCAGTTAGGAGGGAAACGGTCTATGTATTCCAACGCTAAGAAAATTGCAATATTGGATCAAATAAAAGAGCGTCAGAGTACCGAGCTATCTGGTATACTAAGCTATCTCCAGAATCCACGTTGTTCCAGCGAAAATGTACCAAGTGAAATAGAATGTCGAAAATCCCGGGATTTTCGATTTTTTTTATCCCGTAAACTCTGGATTGAAAAATTGGAATCCCTAAATGCAATTCAAGGACTTAATTTAACCCTGATCGTTTTAATTTTTGACGTAATTTTTTTTTTGTAAGTTTGAGACGGTCAGTTTAGCAAAACAAAGAGCATTCTTAGAATATAGCGGATAAGCGGAAGCACAGATTCCAGGATGCTGTAACGTTTTTTCGTACAATTCTTACATTCAAACGATAGAGAATGCTTTGTCGATTCAGGGCTGAGCACAAGCAATCAAAGCTCAACATTGGCTACATTAGTAAATATCATTTTGGAGGGATATGAAGCGATCGTTTGAAGTAGATTATCAGTTCTATGTCTCGAAGAGGATGGTGGGCAAAAGATATAAGGTGTAGAAGCGTGTTTTTCGAAGCAAAAAACGATCCGCTGAGATGTTGGAGATCTAATTCAAGGGTTCTGTTGAGGTGGTTACAGATGGTTTCAATTGAAGAAGCGTACATTTGTTTATGAAATAGGTTAGGTTAGGTTAGTAAAGAGGGCTGCCGGGAGCGCGGCTTGCATTAGGCCACCAATTTGGGCCCATTTTCCACCCTCCGCTGTTTATGAAATATATGAATATAGTTAGCTGAAAACTACCTGGATGATGATTCCGAAAAAGAAAATGTGCAGGCCTTCTAACGACAGAGAAAATAATAATCTTTTAAGTAAAAGCTTCATGGGTTCACAATAGAGTGGAAGATTGAGGAAAATTGTTCAAAGTGGTTAGAGCCACTGCTACAGGTTTACAAAATAAATTTAAGCATAAATTTGAAATAATTTGCATCACAATGTTAAATAACTACCTGCTGAATTAGCGTTACATGTCCTGAAGTTTTGATAATATTAAATTATAATAAAAATTTCTGACAGCAGCGAGTTTAGTGAATGCAGGAACTAAATGCAGCAAAATACCTGATCTGATCTGAAGTTAAAAAAACACACCTAATATGGGGCTTAACGAAAAGACTTGGGGAACAAAGCTTGAATTGAATATTTATTTGTCTCGAATCCATTGATATGAACGCAGGAAACTCGTTATAATTTTAATTAAGTGCATAGAAAAATTAAGGAATTGCGTTTTATGAGTTAAGCCTTGCTTTTCCAAACCAAACCAAATGCTTTTTCAATTCAAAATTCATTTTGATTATTTTCTCAGTCCTTCGTACTTGGTGAGTAAGTAACACTGTGATCACTTCTGATAGCGATCTGCTCTTTAGGGTAGATGTTATGCGACTCGATAAATGCTAGATGCTGAAACACTTTTCCGATCGCACTACTGAGTCTTATACCTCAGCTTATTTCTTCTCATCGGATTTTGCTTCGAGACATTGTAAGATTACGATGACTTCAGTATTTGTCATCAGCTGCGGTACACCCTGTATAGCTTAGATATGTATGTAAGTCTCGCTTGAATAGAAGTTACTTAATCAAATTCCACTTACCAGCATTTTGTACAATAGTCTCATTTGAAAGTAGAATGCCTGCATCGATTTCAGTACCATTCACCAGACATCTATACGATCCAGTTGCTTTTTCACCGGGAAAAATTTTCAATGTGCCATTTTCGAATATTTGGAATTCATTTTTATGCGGTACTATCGATTCACCATTTCGCAGCCATATGTGGAATGGATATTCGAAATTTGCCGAGGAATAAACTGAAAGTTGGTGAAAATTTGAATCAGTATTTTTTTATTAATTCCTGATCAAGAGATTTATTTTACCTGGCTCATCTCGAATAGATACCAAACACGATAGATATTGTGCTCCATTATTTGGAGATATAACTCGATTCGAGAAAGGTAGTATGATGAATTTAATGTCCGGTTCTGATATTGGAACGTTTGCTACTGCATGCCCTGGAAAAATAGGAAAAATAATTGATTATTATTTGTAATCAAATTGAATAATATTATGTACGTGAAATATTTAAAGTAAAATGTGTTGTATATTATGGTGATCTGTTAAAATGGGAAAAAATAAGATCAAGTTTATTATGCTTAAACTAAGTGCGGTATCCTCATCTTTCAAGTCGTTGTAGGTTTTACTTCGATCAAAGTGTAATCGAATTTGTTATATAATCTGCATAGCCCTTGACGAACAAATCACTAAAAAAAAATCTTGCAAGAATTGATTTGATTTTTGTGTTTGTTTGGATGATCCTCGGCAAACAAACCTTTACCTTCATTTCTTACAAAAAATGTTCAACACAGTAAGACTAAAAACTTATTGACCATTTTCACATCATCTGATATCATCTTAATCATCACAGCATAATGCAACTAGAAAACAAATTGAAATTAATTGAACAACATATGTTAGTGATTTGTTACGGACTCAAGACAGCGCCCATCATAGCTTATAACCGATTCTGGTAGATTACGCTAATCAAATTACAGACTAGACCAAGTAGTAGTCATCTTCACTGAATATGCGTACAAATCGGTAGTTGATTTGATTCAATCACGAAAAGCAATTTTAAATTCACCGACATGAAGATGTAATTTGCAAACATCTTTTGATATTAACTAAATCACATTTTCTCTAGTAGTACATGTTTTTCATGTTGTGTAATTATATGCCTATACAAATTTATGCTACTCTCTTTGCAGTGTAACTATAATAAACAAAGCTGCATTTGCTGTCCCTGCCATTTCTTGGTAGTTTTCAGTTGCAATTACAGCTGTTATCCAAATGATTTGTCTTTTTGCAGATCATTTTTTAAATCGAGTTCACTTCGGTTACACAAACTTCGCTTAAAGTTCGTAATCGTTACATGTGAACAGAGGAGTTTTTGTTGCATATGATAAGCCAGTTTGTATGCAAGTATGAACATGAGTAATAAGTTGTTAGTGAAAAGCAACTTTTCTCATACTTTCGTCATCGAGTGGAAATCGTTGGTTCGGTTTTTCTTCGATTTGATGATACGACAGTACTGTGATTGCAGACTAATTCAAAGTATGTGGACTGAAGTTACCTAGACACGACTAGCCTATTCAGGCTACATACTGAACTGATATAATTTTAGCGAACATGGGCTCCTTAATGACACCACAAGATAAGTATGTTGGTGAAATCATAATCACTGCTAGTATAATGAATGCATCTAATGCAGTCTGAAAAGCGCATGAAAGGTCAATAATTATGCTGCGCAAACGGTTGAATCAACGATCGCAGATAGAAGCTCGATAACGATGGCTAAGTGGGCTGCAGTACACGGAAATCACACGTGCTTTATAATTGTCCGGGAGTCATTTTAAGTACTAATCGTTTGCAAAATAATTGTATGTTATTATTGAAAATTACTAGATATATGTTACCTTCAGATATTCTAAACTAAAATGTGCTGCTAGTTATTTGTGTAACTGCTGTGCGTGGATTAGAAGTAGATTTTGCATTTGAATTGGCATTCTATTTGTTTAATTGATATTAGTCGAACCAAGATATCTAACTAAGTCGAACGAAAATGTAAAATTAGTGAATAGAGGTGGAATCAATCTTCAACCCTTTGGCATCAATGGGCATTTTAGTGATATTTTAGGTACCCTTAAAATTGTATGAAGCAATGACAACCAAGTTACGAAATGAAGCTCAGTGGAATTTTAACTTAGATAGGACAAAGTTTAGGAAATTTGTTAACCCTATGTGAGCACTAATTTCCTACAAGCCAGCCCTTCACCAAATTGCCTATTTTTTAAACACTCGAAATTCGTATTTGTGAGAGGTCACAACCGGATTTTTAGATCAAACTGAACCTCACAGGATATATTAGTCTCAAGTAGAATTGATAAAAGTTGTTTAAAAACGTAGGCAAACATCTTGAAATATCGTCAATAAAAAAAACTGTTCCTTTATTATTTCCGATGGAGAATTCAGATTAAAACGAATTTCTTAAAGTAGATCGATTTTAATGTGAGCCAAGTTTAACGGTTTTTTGGTTGCAACATTAGGATAGAGTTGCCAGCTATGGTGACTTTGATGACTTTTGTACTAAATTACCAATGAATTTTCGATTTGTAAACATGCTGCAATGAATTTTTGCCGCCAGCAACCCTAAAAATCTTTCCACCACTATAACTTCCGATGCAGTCATCGGATTGAAACAAATTTTTGAAAACATAAAGCAAGTTTGGCTAATTTTCAGTTATCGTGCCGGCAATTGGTTGCCAGCATGATGCATTTTTATCATTTTTGTAGTAAGAAATGCTACCAATAAATTTTGATACTAGCATTTTTCGATAGAAATGAGCAAAAAAGGTCAATTTTTCTTAAATTTGAAAACTTTCCGGGCGGTCGCTATCCAAATATTATAATGCTTATAGATTCAAATCAAATCGTCGGATGAAATTGAAATTCATGGAGTAAATTGGTATTTACGTGAAGCAGATTTAATACATTTTTGGTGTCGGTATTGGCAAAGGGCTGCCAGCACGTAAATTTGTTTTTATAGCCTATTCCAATACCTGGGATCTTAAAATTAGGGTGGCATACTATATATTCACATGTGTAGTGAGGTCGATTTTGGTGTATGGAGCGATCGTGTAGTGGGAGGCAGCGGAGAGTAAAACTAATATCAAGGAGCTAACAAGACTGCAAAGATTTGTTTGCATATGTATTACGGGTGCTTTAAGAACCGCCCCAACGACTGGGTTTGACACGATTTTGGAACTCATGCCACTAGATCGATTCACCTTTAGAAGCGCAAGCTTAGCGGTGAAACGCGCTAAAAGTTGGGGCATGTGGAACGATTCAAATCAGTGGGGGCACAGTACTGCTCTACTGAGCATAAACGTTCTATTTACATTTTTACATTTTTAGAGATATTCAATGATTTGTGTTTTGATTTGAACAGGAGATATATGGAGAGTGCATTTTTCAATATTGATTTTACCATACTTCCACAAAAGAAAAGTTTTCCAAATTTTGTAGAATGATGTAATAGAGTATGTAGTTTTTGAATCCGGTGTTAGCTCAAAAATGAGAAAAATACAGATAGAACGTTTATGCTTAGTAGGGCAGGGCGGTATTCTCACAGAATGCCGCAAAAGATTTGGGCTCGTTGCAGAAGACACGGACCATATGGGCAAAATAATACATCTTGGTAGCGATTTCCAGGTCAAGTTACCCACAATAACAGACTGGAAGAAAAAGGTTGCTACCACCGATGGTGGCGTCTGGATTTACACGAACGGGTCAAAGACGGACACAGGAGCTGGTTCGGGCGTGTTTTCTACGTATTTGAGCCTTCATCTGTGGTGTAGACTGTCGGACCATGCTACTGTTCTTCAGTCTGAAGTATGTGCTATACGCATGGCAGTTAAGTCCATTAACAGAAAATTAACCAAACCAACGACGATTTGCGTCGACAGCAGGGCAGGCATTCGCGTTCTTGCGTCTTACAGATGTGCTTCAAAAACTGTTAACGCTTGCAGAGTGCCTCTCAATGAAAATGTAAATTATATTCGTATCCGGATAATGTAGGTGCCAGAGCATAGTGGAGTCAAAGGCAACGAAAAACCCGATGAATTGGCGAGGAAAGGTTCAGGAGCTAGTAATAGCCTCTGCATTACTGTACCACGGTCAATCGCTGACACCAGAAGTAAGCTAGCTGCCGTCATATGGGCCAAACTAAAGTCCGAATGAGTGGTCTGCAGGGTGGTCACGACATTATGGTCATCACCTGATCCAAGCAAAAGTAGTAAACTGCTCAAGTTCAGCATAAACCGCTTGAGAACGACGATCGGCTTGCTCACAGGGCACTGCCTTATCGCATCTCATGCGAACGAAATGGGACTGACATCCAGCAATTTATGCAAGAGGTGCGAGATGGAAGAGGACACCATTGAACACACTCTCTGCGATTGTCCGGCCCTAAATAATAAACGCCTCAAGATTTTTGATTCTTACCACTTTCAAGAGTTAACAGAGGTGGCTAGTAACGTCACGTTGAATCAGGCAAGCCAGCGGAGGGTGGCAATTGGGGCCTAATTGGCGGCCCAATGCTAGCTAACCCTCTTTACTAACCTAACCTAAAACTTTCTTCTTGTATAGAGAAAACACATTTATTAATAAATTTATGATCATTTTGAATCTACTAGACCCTTCTAGCGATTACAGATCACGTTTCCGGAAATATTCTTCATTCCAACTTACATTATTCATTATACGCCCAATCGCGATCTGAATCACTCCGAAACAATGTTGCAAATCGTTCATATTCGATTTCGCCACAACTCCAACAAAAAGATACACCACACACCGACTACTATTCAATCGTAGGAAGAATGCAACTCATGAATCGTTTTTTTTTGTAAAAAGACCGAACAAGGAAGAAATGCACGGACTACAAGTTTGTTTGCTGGAACCAGATCTAGGCTAATCTGCGTCTTCGATCAAGACAAAAATCTCGGTTCAACATTCAACAAGGTATCGACCAGGTCGCCCGGACCCGGACTCGGAGTTCGCTCTATCGTCGGCGGCGGTATCGTCATATTGAATATTTTTGTGTATTATGCACTTATGCCTGCTAGAAAGTAGTAGTTCGATGAATAATGGCCGTTTTTCCATTGTATCGGGGAAAGGAATAGATTAAATAAAGGCAACAAACAAGTCGAAATGAAGCGATATCTTTGCCCCGTGGTGGAAGACACGCAACCACTAAACAATTTATTGTTTAGCTGCAAGGCATATTTCTTTCGAACTTTGTTAAATTTTATTTGGAACTGATATCGCCGTTTCTACATATCATCTGATTTTACTGAGGTCGTTCTTACGGTATGTACGACTAAGCTGTCGATGATGATGACAATGCTGATGGTATGCTGCTGTGTGATGGTTTTGCTAGTACTCCGAGAACGACAGGCATTCCATCTTTTAACGGGTTTTGTGTAAATAGATAGTATGCACATGCAATGTATGCAGCATGAGTAGTGCAGTTAGTTTTGAAGAGGAGCTCCTTGAAATTCTTAGGATGTTACAGGATGTTGCAGAAGCTTCTTTTTCTTTCGAGATAAATTTTTAATTAACAGCATCCAATAGGTGGTTTCATCAGTGAGTAATTTTCATTACTTTATAATAATCTTACTGCTACCACATATTTTGTTCCGCTTTTGAGGAAAAATACACAAACGACTCTATTCTATTAACAATAATATATTTTCAGAATCACCCTCTTCTACCTGTACTATTTTCTCAATCTCTTCTTATTCAATCAAGAAAAAAATCAAATAAAAAACCGAAAAACTGGTTCACATTAGCTACATACTAAATTAGGTTCTGTGTGTATGATCGCACATACTCATTGGTTCATTTAATGCAAATTTTCCGAAGTGCTCAGCGAACCAACCATTGAAGAACATTTTTGCGCAATATACGAGTACAGGCACGCATGCAACTATCTATGCATTATGAATCGATGTAGAATGCCTTTACTACTGTCAACTAATAAATTTTCGACCTAACTAGCAATAATAGCAACGTACGTAGGCGTAAATGAACTTAATGTGGAACGAGCATGTCTTTTCGAAATCGATGCAAGAATGGAGAGCAGACAGCAGAAGAAAAAAACAAAAAGAATTTCGATTCGAATTGAATCCCGACGGCGATCAGCGATTAAGCGAATATCTGCACGAAATATGCAATATATATGCGGAAAATAGATGTACATGTATTTCATATTTTCTATCCTCCAAACAGAGCAGCATCCCCCAGTATCGAAGAACTGTTAAGTCAAAACGTCTCGTGAGCCTGCGATGAAACCAAGCCAACTGAAGCAAAGCTGCGTTCGTAGCGTCTTAAGTCCCGGCAGCTTTTCAATCATGTAATGAAGTCAAGAAATCGCTTTTAATAAATTTCAATTAAACTGCAACCAAGCGGAGATGCAGCAATGCAATTTTATTGATCTTGTCGGTTTGTTGAAATGTTTTGCCTCTATGTTGCTCGCGAATTGACAGCAGAGAGTGGAGCAGGGTCGGGTATGGAAATGAGTGTGTGTTACGTTGCATGAAAATGCACTTGATGGCAATGCTTGGTGCAGAATAGACTACCACATTTATTGGTGTTGCGTTCCAGGATTAGGAATTCCGTGTAGGGTGTGTTTATGTTTGCATTTTAGTTCCAGGATATTATATTTGTGAATTACATTTTAGTTTAATGATACATAGTATGATGTACTTAAGTACAGTTCCACAAAAACACTATACACCTCATTTAAATTCATTACCAGCATTCTCAAAATTTTATTTCCTTGCATTACACTAGACCGACGTGAACGCTCCTTAAATGAAATTCTTTGCATTTCGTACCAGTTCATGTCGTCTAACAGTCATTCGTGACATCACTCGCCAAACAACAACCACTACAACGACTAATCAAAATGCATGCATAGTAAATGCATTCAATCGACTGTAGAAAGTAGTAAAAGCAGTTTTATTGACAAGTTTATTGCGCATATTTCAAGTAATCGCGGAAAATAATAAAAAAAAATAGAAGGAGATCGGATCGTTTAATTCACGCCAAGAGAATGCATACAACAATCCAATCGAGTTGTTGGTGGATACTAAATTGTAATTCCCGTATAGTAGCTGGCTGCACACTTTGTAAAACATATTTATTATGCGTGCAATGCTATAAACAGAACTAATTGTGTGTCGATTGCTAATCATTTTCAATTTAAGTTGACCCAATTAAGGGATATTTTTAGGGGGATCTATTTATTTCTAGTTGATGATTCGAAATTATGTAAAGCAGGTCATAACATTTTGTGTGCATTTGAATTCAAACGCTCACTAATAAGGCTAATCACGATGAAATTCGGTTATTTTCGAAGATTGCACTGAAATTCAACAAGACAATCTTAAAAATAAAGAAATTTTTCAATTATAATAGTTTTAAAAAAATTATTGATAATAATTAATTATAAGTATTTCTCCTCCTCGAAATGTATACCATTTTCAGATTTTAATGCGAAATTTCGGGGAAAATCAATGATTTAAACATTTTGTAGACGTGATGTTCCTCCATCGATTTTTGGATTTACAAATCTGTGATATGGACATTAATTTTGTATCTGTATCATTAAATTAATGATCTGGACATTTGCAAGGTTGACCGATAATACTGGTAAACAAAAAATCATTTTTTGCGTGTAACAAGAAAAATTGTAGCTGATTTTGTTAAAAACGAGGTCAAGTAAAGTAGAATTAGTAGTCAAATATTTTAAATACGAATATTTTTATTGTAATATTAATTTTTTATCATATTTTAACTACAAATTTTTTAACAAAAATTAGACTATAATCAATGTTACAATATAAATATAAGTATTGCTTTATGACTTTGTCCTATACTTTGCATCAGGAACGTCGCGTTGTAAAATCCCGAACGATAATCCGCCAGCATACTTGGACTCCATTTTCTTTGGTATCGTTTTTCTATTATAAAAATATTTTGGTGGAATCTTTCACCATGTTCATCAATAACAGCACCCAAATTTGTGGGGAAAAAGTCAAAATGTGAATGTAAAAAATGTATTTTTAGGGACATATTGCAGCCTAATGCCTTATAGTTAGCTCTACTATATTTTCGTAGTCATTTGATCGGTGATTTCCCAGAAAATTTCGATGATTTTTATAAATGATTTCCAAGCTGGTTTTTCCAGATCGTTGAGTTTTTCTTTAAATGATTCATCGTGTATCACTTGTCTGATTTGGTGACCTACAAATATGCCCTTTTTAATTTTGGCGTCACTGATTTCGGGAAATTTTTCTTTTAGGTATAAAAATCCAGCATCATCTCGGTCCATTGCTTTCACAAAATTTTTCATCAGGCCAAGTTTTATATGGAGAGGTGGTAAAAATATATCATCAGGTTTTACTAAAGGAGCATATTTTACATTTTTCAGTCCTGGAGGAAGATATTGTGTTTTTGGCCAATTTTTCTTGAAATAATGATTTTTTATATCTCTAATGTTCCATTCACAAATAAAACAACGGAATTTTGTATACCCAATTTGCAATCCTAAAAGAATGGCAACAACTTTTAAATCTCCACAAAGCTTGCATTGATGTTTGTTATATTTATTATAACATTATACAATATAACATTTGGCCGGTTTTTAATTTCCCAACGACTCATGATCTCGTCAGGAGATGTAACTGCGTTGAGTCTGGCGAACATCAACCAATTCTTCATTCGTAAGGTGTCAATGAAATAGGCATTTACGTCGAGATCGCGGAGCGTCCAGAGCCCAGACTCTCTTGCCACCAGCACAATTTGAGAAGTAGTCTCGTGGCTTAGAAAATTGTTTCCCATAACTGTTGAGTTCCGGCCAATTTGAAACTCCCACTCTAATGCATCGGGTCAGGTAGTGCATCGGATCCGCAATCTGATACCTATCGTGGACTGTTTCGAATTTGTTCGAACTACAAGCATCTGAGACACGTTTTCCTAGACTGTTCGGTGTCCATCAAAAGGATTTTTTGCTGAAGGAGTCATAAAACCTCAGTGCTCCAAATACCAACCATACGATGTGAGGAAGGGATAGACCGATTGCCAGGAACCGGGGTGTTCTTTCTTAAGTGGGTATTCGTCATGGAAAAGTGGACATTACTCTTTCGGGGGTTGAATCTAACCGAGAATCAAATGCGGACTCCCTCGCGGCTGATGGGGCCAGTGCCGGGACTACTACTGATTTGTGCATGTTGTAAATGTCTTATAAATCACAAGAAATACTATTCGCAAGTTTGAAAACTCGCTAGTCATGGAATCTTCTAAGATGGTAACCTGTGATCTTCCACTACAACTAGGGGCCGCCATTGCAACAATACATGAGGTTGAGGCCTGCAAATTCCAAACTCATGCCGGACTGAGCGAAACCAGCATGGATGCATATAAAAATATTATATGCTCAAGTTGCAGCAACTCAATCTAGTTTGCACCTAGAAGTTTTTCATTATTTTGAATATTTTTTAGATAGAGTCCCGAAAATGACATGCGCATTGATCCAGTGATACAATGAACTTTCAGTTAGAGAAAAACTCATCAAGCTAGTCGCATCAAATCTTGAATTGTATATCCATATCTATAGCATGAATTGAAGACTGCAAAGTAAATGAATACTCCCACATACACACGTGCTGAACGCTTTTGATTAATGAAATACACATCATTATTGTATCGCCCCCGCCGCACCCCATCCGACTTCGTTCCAACTCTGCATCCTGCAGCCAAAATTGCATTTCTACGTTTCACACGTACACTACGAATATGTACATAGCTTGTCTGCACCAGCGTTCACAATATAATAAATTAGTCGGATAAATATTGAGTAGGCATATGTATCTCTAAACAATTTCTTGATGTCAGTTAACATTTATCTTGTGTATCGAATGATAGGTAGAAAAACACAAGCCGCCAATGAAGACTAGAACGAAGATGAAAACCCAAACGCAAGGACCAACCGACGAAACATTTTCTAATTTATGAGTGTAGTCAATGCACGAAAGTAATAAAGGTAATTTCAAT
This sequence comes from Nemotelus pantherinus, assembly GCA_963978885.1. NCBI lineage: Eukaryota > Metazoa > Arthropoda > Insecta > Diptera > Stratiomyidae > Nemotelus > Nemotelus pantherinus. Next base: position 45,159,472 of record OZ022265.1, on the reverse strand, counting down.
CATAATTTATAATCCGACTCGTTTTACATTTTCATAAGTCGAATTGAAACGTACTTGCGAGCTTAGGTACGTAAGTACGTACACCCTAGGAATAGATAGATTGTACTACGTACGAAGACAATTCGATAAAGTATCTGTCAAGCAATTTGTCAATGTGCGCTTGCAAATTGGTAAATTGAAAATTGAAAAACCTAAGGAAAAGACATCATCTCATTAGAGCTTGCAACAAATTGGCTGGCCTATATGTGCATGCATACGAAGACATACGACTACGATTTATTCACTGGCAGGAGACCGAGACGCGTACAGGCGAAACGAAAACGGAGGAAGTCGATTTGTGAGTCGAATTAGCATAGAATGAATATTAGTTGATGATGAGGATGATGGTGAACGCTAGATTGATGATGGTTTGTGTAGAAATGACATAAATTGGATTTGATTAGATATTTCATGTTGAGTTTATATTTCAATTGTTGTAAATTAATATCACCATATGTAGAAATATATGGCGTGAAAGACTAGAATTTTGCTGGCTTTGCTGCTCTAATTGCTTTTCTTAGTTTTTAACCCTAGAATGGTACGGTAAATTTTTGGATGATTTTAGGTACATATTTTTACTAAAAAGAAGGCAACAATAGTATTAGGCACATTTTTTATTTGATCATTAAACATAAAAATATTATATAGCTTCTTGCCCCATGGCAGTCAGAGTGGCCAACTGGCTGATGCGCGACGAAATATATACCGCATGTGAGTAAAAATTACTCATCGGTACCATTCCAGGGTTAAATTATATTTTCTGCCCTCGTTTACTGCATTCTTTAACTCCAGAAATATTCCTTAAGAAATTACTTAATTTCAATACACCAAACTGTCTAAATGCAGACATATTTTACTCGTATTTGATATAGTTTTCAGTTTCACCTTCATTCATCTTGTTTTATTACAATAACAATCAACACTAAAACGATACAATTCATTCATCGTTTTGTTCTTCACGTTACCTCAAGAGTGATGTAATTGTGAATCATTCGCCAAAAATAAAATCATCACGAAACTCAAAAAATTGCACAGATTTCTGAGTTGACCCAGTCCACTGGCCGGGCAGCGGTTGATTTAGTGCAATGTTAATGCACGAACGATGGATTCAATCTTCTCCTCGACGACTTGACTCGATTGTAAATTTTCAATTTCATTGGAATTTTTACTGCACTTCAAGTTCTGTCTGGGTCGATGCCGATGACGACCACAACGCCGACGAACTGTGCTTGAGTATGTGCGAGTTTGCACACGACCTACCACACTGCAAATAGTGTAGAGCGATTCGAGTTCGGTGGACTCTCACCATACACTTCGAAACGAACGAACAAGCAAAAGCATGGATCCACTACACCTATAACTAACCAGTTCACAAAAAGGAGCTCGTGACAATTTGTGGGGCCCAGGCTACACCGCATCAGCTCCTTCGTCGTTGTCTTCGTTGTCATCGTCGTTGTTGTTTTCTTGTTTTATTGTTGAGCCAGGAAGCCACACAATCAACTTTAGTCAATTATCCATCCACCCACCCATGCCACAGTCAGTCAGACTACCTTCCGCTGCACCTTGTTGTGTATGCTCCATGTGGCAAGACATTAAACACAACAGTGCGCAATATGTTTGGATCAATACACACAGAAGTTGGGACTTGGACATCACACTCGAGACTTGCATCGTGATTATGATGGTGATGGGGTCGGAGCCGATGGAGCACTTTATACTTTAAGACACCTTGAGTCGAAATTATCACCTCAGCAGTGAGATACCGGGTGAGATCATTGAGCTTTATGGTTCGATATCATGATGAAAGCAACTTGAAATTGCAAGAGTAGTTTGAACTTTTGATTAATGACATGCGAACAGACAGCATAATGTTGGCTGAAATTCAGATACTGTCATTAACAACGAGCCTCTCATCAGCTTCCATTTATGGTGAATTCAAACTAAGTCCCAACTGTACATTCTTCCTTCTCAAAAAATGTTAATTATCTTTAACCCTTTGGCACCGGCAGCCATTTTAGTGATATTTTTAATAAACCTGTTATTCCGTCCACAAATAATTTTTGCAAAAACTAAGGTAACGGAATAAATTTCGAACGCGCTTTAAATATGAATCGGATAGTGTTTTGGAACTTTTTAGCCCCATGTGTGCGCTAGGTGCCTAAAAAGAGAACGGGAAAATTTGAAAATTTACGTATACTTTCTTAGCGCTACTTCGACCAATTTGTGGATCAGGAGACTAACTTTAATAGCTTTAATGGCGGATGATAGCTTTAGCATTTGTATCAATATGTGGATAAGTTCAGTCCTAAACAAAATAACTAATTTCACTGATCTGTGTATTTATTCTAAAAAAAATGTTGTGCCTAATCCACATGATCTAAACAATGCATACACCAGGTGTTAGCGAATTCCATCATTTTAAGCTTATTTCGGTCGGCTTTATAATTTTTGAAAAATATCTGACACATATTGGGTCAAAAATTTGCTTCGTAGCATAGATAAAAAAATCCTTTACATTTCAAACAAACAAGTTATTTTTAATTATTTAGCTATTTAGTCCAGTAACTTTGTCGTCTAAAAGGATAGGTTGCTGAATTGTTTATGATGTTGCCCCAATGAATATCAAAAGTTTGCGACCTCGATCGCTGTTGTCAAAAATCGAGGAATATTCGACTTTTTTAGTTTTTGCCAATTTTTGTTTTTGCCATAAAGGTCTTGTTTTGTGATAAAATCGGATCAATTAGTTTTTAAATTATACTGAATTTGCTTCAATTTGAGACCAGAATTATCTCTGCATACCCGATAGTTTCCAAGATACAGTCTTTCAAATTTTATTTATTTTTTTTTAAATTTTTAAATTTGTAGGAAAACATAATGGAAAATAATAAGCTTACTAACAAAAATAAGTAGATATAGAATACCAGTTCTGTATATAGACAATGAGGAGGAGGAGGATGACGTCACTGAAGAGGATGACGCCACTGAGGAGGATGGCGTCGATGTGGACGATGACGCCACAATTGATGTGGAGGATGACGCCACAATATATGTGGAGGATGACGCCACAATATATGATGAGGATGACGTCATATTATCGGTCCGCGTCTGACGTAAGCGATGATCTTTGAAATGAGAAACAACCCAGTTGAGCTGATAAACAGCCCTGTTGAGCTTTTTATCAGTTCAAAGATCATCGCTTACGTTAACCACCCATCCGATTTGCATCTTTCCATTTGTTTTTGGAGTTTTAAACTGACTTCTGTTGCCGATGACTTCATCTGAAGCAGTAGTTATATATATATATATATATATATATATATATATATATATATATATATATATATATATATATATATATATATATATATATATATATATATATATATATACTATGAGCTTCAAAAGTGAGTGCACTGTGCCTCTAGCACTCATCGTAAAAAGACACATTGTTACTTGCACGCTAATTTGAATAAATCTAAATCGTTGTAAATGCTTGTAGTGCTTGAATGTTGTGTACGAAGGCAAAGTCAATAAAGTAGAAACCCCTACACAATCAATAGCTAAGCGCTATTTATGAGTAAACATAAGTGGATCACATTGAACGTATTCTTCTTTTTGAAAATGAGATAACAGTTGGTTTTAAATGATCCGACAGATTAAAATATTTTTGTCAACATTCAGGTAACACATAATTTTCAAATTATTTTTATTTAGCTTTCTGCATTGTAGGTTGCCATCGCAGGCCGGCCGCCCGCCACAATCAGCGCCACTCGTAAGACCACCGACACCCGATCAAATTGTTCAAAATAAGGAAATAAAAAGAAGCCACATGGGCCCAGGTCAGATGATTAGGGTTGGAGACCAATGATTAAATTAAAACGTTTTTATTTAATTGTAGAGTCCGAATGGTTCAATAAATTTGCGTAGTACTCCCTATTTATAGTTTTTCTTTCTTCTAGAAAGGCGATCATAATTATAACTTTGCTATCGCTGCCATTACTGCCGCCCTTAGCATAAACGCCCTATCTGCATTTTAGTAACTTTTGAAATTTTCAATGATCTGTGTTTTTCAAAATGCTGTAAACATAAGTCCATGTACGGGCCACGGAAGCTACTAACTATATCTACTCACATTCTAGCAATAAAGTATTTAGATGTTATTACAGGATATTACCGTAAGGACATAAAAATAATTGAAAAACATGTGCTAATTAGATAACAAAAAGTTGTATTGTTTCGATTTATTTTATATCCAACTTTATTGTAGAAAAATTGATGACCCACACTACGTATCCTGTCAACGGATTCTTCTGATTCATCGACTACAAGCTACCAGCCCCCGGACAAAAAATTGCAAACAAACCGCAAACAAAACTTATCGCTCTTACTCGCATTTTTCGACCTATGGATATGGACAACGGCCGTGTCCTTGACTGGCAGAATGAAAAACGCTTATACGAAAACACCTACCAATTCGAGAATGCACTGGTGCAAGTCCAGATCGATAGCATAAGCGAACACCACATCCACCGTAAACAGCCAATATACTCGGCCGACGACGTTCAGACGTCATTCGATTCATCGATGTAGCTGTGTTTGCGTGCCCGCCGTATACTTGAAGCTTCGTGTCATGCACTGCATTCGAGGCCGTCCCTGACCTGCCCCAATGGAACTCCTAGTGAGCTTCTGCGTGCATCGATGCTTTCCTTGCTGGTTTCCCAGTCCCCCGACTCATCCTTGCCCAGAGCTTATGTTTTCATGAGTCGTGCTGTCATGACGCGGCACCGCAACTTCTGCTGCAGCCAGTGTCTAATCCGGACCGGAGTGAAGCGATGGGGACGAGGCGGAGACGCATTGGGGCGGAGTGCCTGACCGGCCTGGCATTCGTTTCGTCTGCATGCAATATCAGCCACTGCATTCAACTTGGCGACGAGACGACAACGACCGGATTACGTCATAGTGGCACTCGCCCGACTGCTCTGCAGCGCCAAAACCACTTCACAATTCGACACGATAATGCATTTCGTTTCGTGCATGCAACTGAGCTCTGACGTGGTATCGATGGAAGCTTTTGAGCAAGCAGCGAGCCAGCGGACCATTAGGGGTGGATGCAAGCGCATTGAGTAACTTCTCGGTATGAAAATTAGGCACGATGCATGCTCCGCCACGCAATCCAGATTTGCCGCTCGCAGGGTTTTTCGTACAGATGACGTAAGTCCTCCCATCGGCGCCCAAGTAACAGCCAACGCCATCCCAACGAGCTGCAAGATAACGTTCAACCAAAATAGCACATTCAACCGTTATTAGCAATCGGGGGATGTACATACATCATGCGCTTCAGCAAACGTAAATAAAAAGCTTGGCGCGGTGAACGAACGGGCGCCGTCGCAAGGAATACTTCGGAAAATCGATAGCCAGGACTGCAGCAACAGAAGTTCGATGCCTCGGTCGCTGCCCCGAAGTTCACTGTTCGCCGATTAGATCCGTTCCAGTCTTTTCTCCGTTGCTTAATGTCACGAAAGACAGCAGCTTCGCACAGCTTAGCTTGCCATCCCCATTGCAATGGATGGGATGGTGGTCTTCCTCTTCGGAGGTGAATCGATTGGGGCCAGATGATTACGTTCTTATGTAGAGCGAACGGATGCCGCAACTTTTTAGGAAATGGAAAGAGAACAAAGAACGGAACCTTGCAGATTGTGAAGTGGATGTGGAAGTAGACGAACGAGGAAAGGACCGGGCCAACGAACTAGCGTCAGCGAACGATACAGGGTCAGTGAACTTGGGAAATACTTAAGCATTTCGACCTTATCGATTTCGTGTTAAGTTTCGTTGTCATTGCACTCCGTCGCTTGCTTCAGTCGAACCGTTTTTCCTAGGGATGAACGCATGGATTTTTAATCAGTTTGAAATTGAGATACATAATTATCATCGGAAAGTATCTATTAGGATGTTGAATATGTTAACGCGAAAACTTGAGTTGAAGTGGTAATAACCTTGTTTGAAATGCTTTTACGAGTAGTGTAATTATTGATGTCAGTGGTATTTTTTTTCAATTGGGATTTATGTACAAATGTGGAGCGTATTTTCATCAGTTAAAATTTTGATTTTTTTATGGAATGAGTTTATATTCATTTGCAGGTCGATAAAATACTAATAAATAGGTTCAAGGTAATAGCAAATACAGAGAAATAAATCTTAAATTAGATGAAACGTAAGTTTTAAAAATATCGTCCAAACGAACAAAATATAGCTTGAGCTCAAGACGTACGTTTAGAAGTTCTGGAAGATAGCACATTAAAATGTAAAAAAATGTGATGCATGTTCATACGTTTCCAGGAAAAGAAGCCTACTTTGTTCTTTTATACAAAAATTTATTTTATAAATTCAGACATTTTTAAGATTTCACCCATTTTGAAAATACTCAAAACATTGGATTCTTGGAGTATATTGAGGGAAAAAATACATGGAATATGGACAAAATCCAAGATATATGCTGAGACGTAGGGCCTATAAACTAATACAATTTTCAATTTGAAGGCGACATAGGACAAAAAAGTCTCTATTAAGTTTGTGTTGTTTTGGTTTATAAGAACTTGAGTAGCTTAGTTGGTAGAGCATTGGCTGCTTGCTTGTAGGATTCCTGGTTGGAATTCAGGTTCGGACGAAGGATCGCGCACCGAGCTTTGAGTTCACCTGGCTCTGAATAGGTACCGGAGTTGATTAGGGGTAAAGTGAGTGAACTAATCACTTGTCGCTTTACTTTTGTTTTGATTTATACTGCCAGCGCTCCCGCACATACGCAATCAACTTGATAAGGGAATACGAAATGATGAATATTAACATATACACATTTTTTTCATCCTGCAAAAGCAACGAATTTAAAAGGAAATTTATAGCAGATTTATAAGAATGAAGATTGCAAGGCATTTTAACTGAACCCAATTCCAATCAAGATGCTTACCAGAGTTGTTATGGTAAATCAACAATGCGAATGAGGCAAAAGAGAACTATAAGCTATTTCAATAAGGCCATAATCATTTTATGTTCACATAAAACACTGAATAATTGAGATATCGGGCTGAAAATTATTCCAAGTCTACTGGACATGTTACGTTTAAGTATGCAACCAGATTTCGTTCATACATTGAAAAAAATCCACATGGCACCCAGAGCTATGTAACATAGCGCATTATTTATGGTCCCATACGCTATGTACATAGTACTCTGAGCTATACAATATGGCTCACAGCGCCATAATGTCAGAATCTGCACAGCGCGTGGTCCTATGTAACATGGCGCAGCATTTATGGTCTCACACACTATGTATATAGTACCTTGAGCTATGCAGTATGGCTCCCAGCGCCATAATTACATGGCGCAAAAATTATGGCCCCACACGCTATATGGCATAGTACGATGGGCCATGTAATATGGCTTCATTTGTCATACCGATTCGGATGAATTGAGATAAGTGCAGGCAGCGTCTGGCCGCAGATATTGTGGTGGCCTATAAAACCTAATAAATTCAACTCAAAAAGGTGCCTGGGAATCAAACGACAGACGAAATTCACTCTCAGGTAAAGATCTTAACTGAAATTAGGGATTATTCATTGCGTCAACGTTTTGGTGAGCTTTAAGAACGAAATGCCAGTTGACAAGCGACTCACGAGTTGATGTTTAGTGCCATCAGGGATCTTTTCCAAGGAAAAGAGTTCCTCTTGTGGAATGGACGAGTCAAGTCAGCCACCAGCACGCTGTTATTTGGCCGCACAACAAAACATGCACGTAGAACCTGATATCATCTAAAGGAATGGTCAATATTGAGGCACATTTGAGTTCCGGAGACAACCATAAAAAGTTTGAGTCTCAGACTAGAGCGTTTTGGTTTAAGGATATTTTAAGGTTCGTTTGTACCCGCTGTTTAGAAAGGGGAGGGGGTAACTTTTTGGAGCACACTTTTCTATCTACCCTGGAGTGTGGTAGATAAGTTTGAATACATATTTTTTTATGGGCCTCTTAAACATAGAAAAACAAACTCACAAACATTCCAAGTCGTAATCAAAATCGGATAATATCAATATGCCGTTGAGAAAGTGGATACTGTTAGTTACAAATGTTAAGATCAATATATCTCAAAAACGGTTATGGTTACAAGAAAAAGTTTCGAATCTTTTTTGTTGAAAATTTTCTAAGCTACAAATTCATCATACATTGTTTTTCTGAAGACGTGACCGTTATTGAGATATATAGGAAATAAAAAAAAGTAACGCAGCACTCGGATCGATGGGGACTTTTGACATTTTGTTCAACACGCCAGTATCAAGGTTCACACCAAAATTCAGCTTTCCCCTAACTTTTCCGAAGTTCCACCTTTTTTATGTCGAATTTCACTGGGCTATATGCGGATGGTAGAGCATCCCAACTGAACCAAAGTCCAGAAGAGAGCCTGCCAATAGCGTTCAGTGCTAAACCATCAGTGAGACAAACACAATTTATTTGCCCCTGGAGTAGCTTGTGCTAGAAATGGCCGTGAGAGCCCCTCGACCGTATTAGCGGAGCGCCCTTTAAACCAGTATCCATCTGGTGTGGACATGAAAAATGTTACGACGGTACTTGAAAAGGCTGGAGTATTTGAGAGACTTACTGACTTTACTAGACTTATTTGCTTGATCGATTTAATTCTGCTGATTAGTTTGATTTTTCGAGGGCCCAATTTCTGGATTCACTGGGAAATCAATCCTAAGCCAAATAAAGTTGAATGAGGGAAATAGTAACCAGTTGAGTTGAATCTTTCTATGTTTGGCGATAGATAGGTAGAAAGAGTCTGAGTTATTAATCACATTGCTGTTTCAATCGAACATTTGTATGGATAGGTGAATTCAATTTTTAGAGTGGAAGGCTACTGAAAATTCAGTATACAACGTAAACTTTGATCCCTTGAGGCATATTTCGAGGGAATTTTAAAGTTCATGATTATAGTGCGAATTTTAATAATACCTGGTTCTTGGAAACCAACTTTAAGCTCTTGCTGTTCGAGACCAAATTCGTACCAGTTCTCATGGAATCATCGGAAATATGGGTAAACGAAATTGCCAGTGGCTACTCAAAATGGAAAGAATAATACTGCAGTGGATACGTTGCCATCAACTAGACAATGGGCGATTCCTTTCCTTACTCAACGCCACAATATATTAGGGATACCCGAACTGAACAATTAATTAATTTCCCATCAGAGAAGAACCCCCTCGACGGTCCGTCACCTTGTCGTGGTCATGCTCGATTTAACGCGGAATGACTGCAGGCGGCTGGTCGGTGTCATAACTGGCCACTGTCTTGTAGCAGCTCATGGGGCTCATAACCAGCGACACCTGTAGGAAGTGTCAAGAGCCGGGAGTCTTTGAAACAATCCAACACCTTCTGTGCCACTGCCCGGCACTGGGGAAAACCAGGCAACGCTGCTTCGATGAGCCCTGGCTGGTGGATCTATCACATGTGGCGGAGCAGAGGCTGAAAGACATACTTCAGTTCGCAAAAAAGTCCGGGGCCTTCGATGGCTGTTTGGACTGAACTTTCTCCGGGTCCATTTATCTGGTATCGCTACGGACCAAATGGGTCTATGTGTGGCCATGTGCCAGACAGTTGAACCTAACCTAACCATCAGAGAGGAAGTTTCCGCTAAGGAAGTCTACCGGAGCAGAATTATTGGGAAGAAAGACCAAACACCACACAGTCTTTAGTGATTAAAATCGAGTTGAATACTCGGGAATCCAGCGAATAAGCAAATGCTTGTAGCTTTCTTCAAGAGGGTGATTCTCAGAAACAAACAGATTTGTTCGAAATAAGTTGTATTAGCAGTATTAGCTACTGTTTAATAATTCATCTTTGGATAGCATTTGAGTATGAAAAAGAGTGCCAAATAGCGAAAATTCGAGAAGGCGATAGAGAGAAACGATTGACAAAAAAAAAACAAGGAATCGCTGCTCTGATTCAAATTTTGGACGACATGAGATGAATCGAGACATCAAATCGAAAATACTGCAAAAGTCGCACGATACATGCGATAGATTGAGAATACAACGCTTTGCGAGACAACAGTTTAAGGAACGAATTGCATGAAAAATATTGGAGTCATTCTAACCACGCATACTACACTCTCTGCCAGCATGAAAACATAAATTTAATTCAATAACGGATATAATATGCGAATCTCATTAGATTTTTAAAGAAGACATCTTACAAAATATATGATATCATTAAACCAAATTGACAAAATTAGCTTCATTCCTTCAGAATTTAAATCAGAAGTGCGGCACATGTTATTGGTAAATTTTGTTAATTTTCGCAAACCATCACTTCATATCAACTTTCATTGTGGCCGGCCCGGCACGGAAACCCAATAAATACTGATTAAAATAGACTTGAGTCGTCCCGAAATTAACAAACAAGCATTCGCATGTTGGCAACGTCCTACAAATAAATAGCCACTTTATCAGCTCTTTTTCTTCGTCTTCATCGCCATCATAACGATCATCATCAGCGTCGTCAACTTCTTGAAAACCGTCAACGGAAAGATACTCACAGTTTGCCTAATTAAATTCCGCTGTGAAAAGTGTGCTGTCTGACTGACAACATTGTAACAGATCGATTACATTTGTCGAATACTATGCCGAATAAAACCCAGAAATTATTATGCTTTCTGACGTAGCGCAAGATTGGCATGTTTTGATTACAAATCGCCCATAATATGACAGTTCTTACTAGATGCGGTATTAGACAATTCTCGTCACTGAAAATGACTGAGACTTTGTATGAAAAACGGTTGAGCTATATGGTGTTTCAATGCATTTGAAATTCGTAGGAATAAAAACTTGTATGCAACGTTATTAGGCTTTATTATACAGTTCGGAATTATGAATGGAATGTGACAAAATTGTTTCCGTGGATTTCTAGTGCATCAGTGCACTGTGATGGTTATACTTAAGTACAGTCGAAAATATTTTCTGGTTTTGATTTAATTTTGCGATTAAAATTGAAGCCGCTTAGCGAGCGCTGAAGAAGGCAATGGTTGCTCTAGTGGCTGGTCAAATTATGGCAACTGTTTTCGGAATGCTTACGGTATAATATTCATTGACCAGCTTGAAACTACATACAAATCACAGGAGACTATTATGTGGGATTATTGAGTCGTTTGAACGATGAAATAGGAAAGAAAAAGTCATTCAGCTGCCAAAACTTAAATCATTTATTTATTAAAGTCCACTTTTACTGGCTCGATCTTGGCTCGATCAAACAGAATGACTTAAAAGAGCAAAATTCAAAACAATAATTTCATTAATTGCAAAATAATATCAGATAATAAAATATAGTGTTGCGAGTTTCGGGCTCGCGTCCACTAATTTAATTTTAAGACAAATGAAATATTAGATTTTGCACTGGAAATATCGTAATTTACCAAATTCACGACACAAATTAAGGGGTAACACCTATGTGGAACGCTGTTTTCGAGGGTGATTTTTTGCATTTTTTCCAAGGAAACTTTATATTTGATTGAAAAAATAATTACATGGCTTTATTATACATGTTTTGAAGTATACAAACAAAAGCACACATAAGGACGATGAAAATGACTTGACCAACAGGTTTGGGATACCATTAGAACCACATCCAACATTGACATCAAGACATTCGAGTAAGGATTCAATTTCAAGAGGATTGATGTAAATAAAAGAAAGGGAAGATGGAGCAACATGGGAAATTTCACAAGGCAAAATTGGATTGTGCTGAGAATAGAAGGAAGAAAAATATTTTGCAAAGTGGTTGCAAATTTCTCGTGGATTAAGTTGCCACAACCGCAAAAAGAAATATTTCCGGCTATTGAGTCAAATTTCAAGTAGTCTTCCTCTTTGCAGTGACCTCAGATGATGGTATTTTTGGTCTCTTTGAATACACATAATGGTCTCTTTTAGAAAATATATTGCAAGTAGCGGGATGGAGTTTTTCCGAGAAATAAGTGGGCATAAAGAGCATTGCTAAAAGTTGGCATAGAAAATTTATGATATTTCAAATAATGGATACTTTCCAAACAGTCATTAGACTTTTGGGAAATTTACATTATTGATGGTTATAAAAATACGTTTGCGTGATTTTCGATGAATGTGCAGCAGGCACGAAATCTTTAAAATCATAGAGCCTTCTGTTTTTTTTTTGGTTTTTTGGCAAAAAGTCACTTGATTGGTAAATCTGATACTATTTCTAAATTGTTAATTTAAATTTTTTTTATATTTTGCGAATATCGATCATCATGAAAAAAAGACTCTATAGTACCCGGCCATTGAATTATGACCGATTGCATTTCTGAAGAATTATGATAATTTTATGAGCACTGAGTGTCATTTTTGCTATTTTTTTCTCGGTAAAGTTATAAAATGGGTAATCCGAAATTCCCAGATGTTCAAACAAAACAGCTATTATAAATAAGTGCAAAAGTGCCAAGAAAAAAGTGAAAAAAAACAAGTAGATATCTGTTAGTGAGTGAAATTCAAGTAAATGACATTGGAAGTTTAAAAAAATTGAGAAGTGAAGTGAAGTTACTATTATTGCTAAGTCAGTGGTATAATTTAGACAATATGAGTAAAAAGGCTGATATTCCTTTGTTTAGCATATCTAATTTCATATGTCATATGATGAGACAGGCTCACGAATCATTTAACTTTTCTAAAACTAATTTTCTTCTAGGTTATCTTTAGTGACGAATGCAGGTTGGAAGCGGTTACGGAGAGTCAAAAATTTGTTCGAAGGAGGCCCCACGAGAGATATTCAGAAGATTGTGTGGTTCGGACAGTTAAACATCCGCCCTCAGTGATGATTTGGAGCTGCATTACAACTGAAGGTCCGGGCCCAATCTATTACGTTGAGGGAACAATGCGCTCTAATCAGTATATATACGTGCTGAGGGATGTTCTCCTCCCATATTTAGATACCTTAGAACATCCCAAAGAGGAATACATCTTCATGCAAGACGGTGCTCCATGCCATGCATCGAGAGCTAGCATGGATTGTTTAAGTTCTCTAGAATTAGAGGTTTTATCTTGGCCTGGCAATTCACCTGATTTCAATCCCATTGAGAATTGCTGGGCCTATTTAAAATCAAAGGTGTATAGCCGGAGAAACAACACCATCGCTGCATTGAAGAAAAATATCGAAGAAGTGTGGAGAAACGACGATGGAATGCGAGAAATTTGTAGAAAGCATTCCTAGCAGAATACAAGCAACAATACAGGCCAAAGGAGAAAGCACAAAATATTAAAATTCAATCAAAATTTATATTTTTATTAATAAAGCAAGCATGAACCAAGAAATATATGTTATTGCAAAATAAAAACAATTGCATTTCTTCTGCTTTATTTAAGGAAAAGCTAAATTTTCTAAAATTTGCTGATCGGTCATAATTCAATGGTGGGATACTGTACTCTATAGCTTCCGATGCAGAGATTGAACCAATCCAAAATCAAGGGGTTAACCCTACTGTGATGCAAATTCGATAAACATTGGCTGTAAAATTACAATACAATACAATACAATACCAGCTACAGTAGCTTTAGTCATTTTTTTTTTTACAAAGAAATGCTATCATTAAATGTTCTAAAGATAATGATCTTGCAATGAAAGCCGGCAACAAATATTTATATTAAAACTTTGGCGTGTGTTAACCCTTGAAACCTCTCTTATCCTCTAACTTCCAATACAATCAACAGATCAGAACGAAATTTACATTTTGGATTTCAACGTGATGCTGATTTCGTACGCTTTTTGTTGTGGTGCTTGCAAAGGATTACCAGAATTAGACACTTTTTCATATTGTACCAAAATATGCATAGAAGAAACGTTACAGAGTTGGAGAAAACACATCGAGCTTGAAGAAGATTATATTGAGAAATGAAAAGAAAGTTTGAAAAAAAACTGTTTTTTTTTTATTTTCTACTATACCCAAGGCCCAGGACTTTTGGAGCAGCCTAACAATCCTCGCATGATTCAAGAAATAAAAACAGTGGTTTAAATAAATACATCATTTTCCCAATATTACTAATAATGACAGAACTTTTCCATTGGGGTTGAGACAAGCACAAAATAGACAATCAAATTAGTTGCAAGTTATCTTGAAAACCTTGAGCTCAAAGATCGTCTTCAGACCGCAAAAACGAATCCTTGCAAATAAATCATATTCAAATTCAAAAACTAATTCGCAATCTTAACTCAGCCGTAAACATGATTATATAACCGAAATGATTTTTCATAGCTTAGAATTCTCAACAAAAACTCAACATTTCTTATCAAAATAACAGCAAAGCATTGCAAAAAAGAACAAAACCATAAAATTTATGTTTGTTTTGAGGATCATAAGCGTTTATGAACTCTTAACTGTCAAAAAAATGTGTTCTTTCTGATATCACATTGACATTAATCTACTTGAATCATTGTGCAAAAAAAACCCCAGTCAAAACAACGAAACCAAGCAATGTTTTGAAATATTTTGTGCAACACACATTAGGCCAGGCCAGGCCAATCAGAAACTCAAAACCTAGACAAACTCCGAAACAGGGTCGTTAAATATTCATGTTAAGTTAGTTTCATCTGTATGCTTATTTTTACGTTATCTAATCGAATGGATTTGTTTTGGTCCGTTAGTTTTTGTTTGTATCGCCTGATAGCTCTCTCCACTCGGCACAAAACACTTTAAAAAAGTAATTCGATTACAATGTTCTCAGAATTATGCGTAAATTATGTTATCAGTAGTCTTTGGAGCTTATGGTCTTCTATGTCGCTTTGAATATGTCAGCAGCACAAATCAACAATTTTTTTCGTGGCGCTTAATGTCGAACGAAATCCAGACTATTCGAAAAAAGTTACATAATTAGAATTCACAGCTGCACCCAAATTGGCGGGTCGGTCTCCTTGACATTTTTGAATAGTTGATGATAGGTTTTAATGTTAAATGCTCGCGATGATAAGTGAGTAAGTTCTTTCCGCGTTGTTTAATTTCGTTTCGTCGAGAAAGTGGTAGAATTTTCAGGGATTTTATTTCCACTATCAAATGTGTCCGCAAATACGATAAGACGAGGTTATGCATGAATTTAGAAGACCTACTAACATCGTGGTCATTCAACGAAACGCTGATGTGGAATTTGAATTGTGTAACGTATTTTCGATGTGATAAGCTTTAGAATTGAGTTTCAGTTCGCTTCATCTAGCGCAAATTTAACGATTTTTAATCGAATGATAAACATAGGGTTACGTTAAAATGTTGATCATATCGGTTTTGGACTGCAATCTAGAAAATTCATAAATGTTTTTTTTCGATGCATGTGTTTATGGAAGATGCCAATTTAACAAATGTCCATAGACCATGACCAACGTTCTTTTTTTTAATTTTTGCATCAATGCAATACGGAACTAGTTAATTTTAAACACTTGGTTTTATTATTTTCGAAATTTTATGGAAATAGTAAAAGGCACTTTAGGATTCAATGCAATTCGCTCAACCTTTATATGCATAGTCCACCGTAAACTCACAATATTCCTAATTGAGGAGAAGGTACAGCTTCAGACGTAATTTCAACGTGGTGATTCGAGATCTCCACGGCCTATCACCGGGAGCTTTCACACGCTGCAAGTCTTCTTCTTCAAATCGACTAATGGGATTTCTAGGCTGGTGAAAGTTCCTTTCCTGAAGAACAAGACGGAGATCTACAATACCCGTACAGCATGCCAGCTAATCTACAAGGTTGAAGCTCAGTAACCCAATGGTGGCCAGTCCCAATGCTGCAATTGCCCAAAGTTTGGTCACATTGCCATTAATTTTCATGACTAGACAAAATGCGTTAAGTGCGAAGGCGACCATCTTTACCCGAGCAGCACCACGCAATGCGTAAAAAGTGCCAAATGTGTGAAATGTGATAGTAATCATTTGGTCAGCTACGAGGAGTGTTCGGGGAAATCTATGAACATAAAAAATAGTTGTACAAGCGACGAGAGCGAACGTCTAATGTCTTCACCAGATTCCCAAAATATTTCAAGCAACAGCTTGATTCCGCAAATCCAAAAATAAAATATAACCCAGAGCGGTGATGACCTAGCCCATTGTCCCACAGCCGGCTTTCATGGATCTGATGTGCTGCAGTATGCAAGGACAATTCCAGAGCATGGTAAAGGTCATAGTGAAAAAGATGATGCAGAGGACGCTCGCTAAATTTTACACCGTTAAATCTAAGGAAAATCATTGGTCTTCATCCTAAGTGAGTGTCTATTTTCACTTGGAAGGCAAGTTTCATCATCTCCAAGACCGGAGAGCTTATGCGATCAATTAGGATTCGAAACCAGTTGGTCGCCTCCGCATCTCTAATTACAATTTACAGTGGCTCAATTAAGTAATCGGACAGAGCTACGAGACGAAGACTTTTGTCACTAACTCTTTATAAATCCCATTTAGGAGAAAATGGAATGCATATACATTTACTTTTTAACACTAGTTTATAATCTAAGAAAAAAATAGCTTTTTATTATATCATATAGCCCAAAAGTCGAAATATGTGACACCTGGCAACGGACACCTGGCAACACTGGTTTTCTTTTGACATTTGAGATGGGAATTCCCCGAATTATAACAAATTAAGTGTGAGTAGCAATAGTCAAAGTGTAAACGAACAGAATAAACTACTTGTTCCAGAGTTCGACGCAAAAAACTTTTTGTAAGTAAAAAAAATCAGCTAAAGCGACTTAAGTTCGCTAAAGAGCATAAATTGCGTGGCTTTTCCTATTGGAGCACAGTGTTGCACTGACGAGAGCAAATTTAATGTTTTCCAGTCAGATGGACAAACATATGTGTGGAGACGACCAAATGAGAAGTTCAAACCTGTTAACCTTCAACCGACCGTTAAACATGGAGCATGTATATCGTAACGACAAACTGACAGGTAGAGGTGGGGGTACTTAGCTACTGGTGAGAAGAGGAATAAACCAACTTCGCTTCCAAAATCTTAGCCTAGAAAAGATGGATACAGCCTTAATCAAAGTACAAACTGTTAAAAATGTTAAAAAGCAAAGGGCCAAGATGGCTACCTTGAGGTATACCTGAATTGACATGATTTTTTTTTAGAGATAATCCTTTGGAATTTCACATATTGTAAGTGGTTGTGGAGATAAGAGCTAAGCCATCTTAGTAGAGATCCGGCAATTTCGAATTGCTGCAGCTTGGAAATCAAAATGGAGTGGTTCACACGGTCAAACGCTTTGCTGAAGTCAGTGTAGATTGGGTCAATTTGATCACCTTTCTCCATAAACATGGGGAAAAAAGACAAAAGAGCTTGCAAGGCCACGTACTTTAAACCTTTATTGCCATATATTATAGATCTTAATAAAAACCTAAACCCCACTGTCATCCGAACCTGGATTCAAACCAGGGATCTAACGTCCCAAAAGTCAGTGCTCTATTCACTAGACTATGGAGCTTATTCTAAATCTAAACCCAGTATAATGAATATTACTGCTGTATATTCAGAGGAATTCGGACTATATGTGCAGAAGTTTAGACTATGTGCATAGCAGAAAATTTCATAACGCATGAGAATTATCGTTATGAAGCTATATTTTATAGCTCATGCTACTATGTATGTAGAGAATATGCGACCATAATTGCCACGCTATATATGTATGTATGCGCAATGCAGACTTTTTCAAGCTATATTTTACTTTTTATGTATATTATTTTTTTTTTCAAGCTATACATTTCCAGGCACTTTACACCGTCAAATTAATAATACGGAAGAACTCGTCAAAATGCAAGAAAATTATCACAAAGAGAGCGTCTTCAACTAGTGCTTTTGCCGAACTACTCCAAAGAACCGAAAATGTCTTTGATTTAGGCGAAAATGGTCTAAGCTATTGGGGCTTGAAAAAAAAATTCCTACACTTTCTTTGAAAATGCTCGTTTATTTCATAAATAGCAAATTATCCGAACAACGGTCCATCCCATGCCACTATTTCAGTCTGCCTATGATGAAAGTATCTACAGGAATTGAACACGGCGGATGGAGTAGAACTTCCCGTCCAAGATGATCTAGGTCGTTTCGGATTTGGATTTATTCACGGTTTTTCTTTGATGACTCAGTTCAAATGCATTAATTGTAGATGAACCCGATTCCTCACATAATGAATTTACGTGATTTCTACTAGAATTTACGTGCTCAAAATAAATTACGCCCTCTTGAAGCCACCAAAAAATATTATATTCTGAATATCTTGTTTTTGCGTTGAACCCCCTGAGTTTCATTTATTGAATTCTTTCACATATATCTTCATTGAGTAATGCCTCCATACCTTCATTTGCAGCGGGTCCTAACCTCATGTATGACTGCAATGGTGAATCCTGGTTGCAGTGGAAGCTCTCAAGTTACCATCGTGGAAGACTCCATGGCCAGCAAGTTTTCGGACTTGCTGATAGCATCCCCCTGATCACAGGCTCCGGAAAAGCGAGTACAGCGTCAGCTGGAAGTCCGGCTATGGCTGTACCAGGGGATAAGATGTTTTTTCCCGAATCCTCACATAAGAGGAGAAGGGATGCATTAGAGGAGGCAACTCCGGCTAGTGCGAATGAGACGCCGGCAGACAGTACAGAAAGTAAGAGTGCTCATTCGTCTGAACTCTGGAAACTTGTGGAGGCTCTCAGTCGCAAACAACGTAGGAAACTGCGCAAAAGTGGCAAGCTGCCGGCGAAGGCTGACAGAGAGACAAATGCAGTATTAACTGCAAGCGTTTCCCCGGAGACTGGATGTCAGGCAGCGAAACCTCTGAGCCGACCTGGAGTAGCGAAAGGAAGGTTGGCTGGTGAAGCTAAGGTCGCAAGTTCGGAACAAAAAGTCCTGGACCGGTGGCCGGATGCAAAGCCAAGCCGACTGGACTTTTTGAACCAGGGAAAGCTCTCAGTCGTCGACAGAAGAGGACTCTGTTCAAAAAATCGATGATTCCCGATGTAAATCGGGATTCAGCGACGACGCTGAAAAGTAAGGAGGGACCGGTTACACCGAAGATCTCCCAGCCGGCCAGCACAGATGCCAAATCTGTCAGCGGTGGCGCATGGAAGAAACGCAAGGTTGAGGCGAAAGCGGATGCCTGCGTCTCTGAGCGCAAGGTGCCGAAAGGTGTCAAAATCTGCGAGAGGGATCTCGCAGAGGCTGGCCCTTTTGGCACAAACACATCATCCGCGAAAGTAGGGAAGAGAACGTATGCAGAAGCTGCGTCTTCTTCGCTAGTTGTTGTGATAGGTGTGTCTGACAAGGGTGGCAAACTGGCCGACGGTCAGTACGCTATCCTTACGAACGAACTGTGGCGAGAGATAGCGGAGTCGGTACCAGTTTACAACTTCACGCAAGCGAAGTTTGTGGACGGTCCCCTCCAATTCGCCTGCTCCAATCTAACATCCCAGATCGTTCTGAAATTGAGTACTGGCATTCTGCCCAAATTTACCATTTTGGACTCCGACCTGGCCAAACCCTATTATGTCAGTTGTTTGATTCCTGGTCCACGCAAGAGCGCAGGTGACATCACTGGCATGTTCGGCAAACTGAATCCGGGCATCGATGCGAAACACTGGATCATCAAGTATATATCATCACCCACACACACACCTTCATTTTGAAATTGTTTTGGCGTTCTTTGGCTACTACGTAAAAATCAATACGTTCAAAACGTATAAACTATTCCTTGATAGAACAGGTTGCCTTTGCTCAACAATAAATTGTGACTTAGATGCAACTTTCTTTCAAACACATACGTGATACCTTCCGGGGGAAAAAAACCTCCAAAAAAACATGGTTAATACGTCAAAAGCTCTTAAAATAGAGCTGGCTATTCTAAATGAAATTTGTTGAATGTCAAGGCCTATTTTCAGCCCTTGAACATGAAATTGTTTGTAGTACACAGTTATAATAAATAATTAGACACAGTTATAACAGACCACAACAATAGACGATATAAAATCATGTTAGTGCATACCTATACCTACTACAATAAACTTTCACAAAGCAATTTATCTGTCTGTACAAACATTATCTAGTTTTCAATGACAAACGTCAATGACACCGGTCTGGTTGGTACCGGTTGAAATCAGGCGCACGTCCATTTCGCCTCTATTGACTATCGAAATTGACGATATGTAATTAAATGCTTATCGATGTACCGGCACTTACCTAGACAACGTTTTTATCAGTCAACCGCACAGTGTAAATACTGATAATAACGGTCACGGTTAATATTGCCATTGTTATGTGAATCAGAGCTGTTATGTTTTTGATGTAGTCTCGCGCTTTATTTCTATATTTTATTGCTTTATTTCAACTTACTACCGCGGGCCGTAGCCATGCAAACACATTTGAATTGTATGATGAGTATGAGTGGTGTGGTGGAGTATCTGTCGCACTTTGTGCCTTCAAGTGTTTTACGACACCTCACCGCCTCTCATCATCACTATCATCACATCACACTAGGACTGAATGCTGTCATGATGGCAGGCAAGCGGGCACGAAGGCATTGTACGAGATTTATTAATTGATTCGACATGACATTAAATTATATGGTCAATTGATTGCGATAAGGGTGTAATTTATTTAATAGAATTATTGATTTGTAATTGGATTAGATGTGTTATTTGGAAATTCAAACTTGTTGTTTATCGATTGGTAGTTAATGCAAGTTTAAATTACAGTAATTAAATGGTGTTTTGTAGTTTATGGTTGATATTTAATAACTGTATACGCAGATGTACCGATATGTAAATGTAACGGTTCTTGGGCAGTAGCATAATTTTTAATATAAGCAGGATTTGATGGGCATTTTGTTTGGGTAAGATACGATTGGGTAATCCACATTATTGAGCAGAATTTTTCGCTAAACCGAAAAAGAATTATTCATACAAAGTGGAGTAGCTTGGAGATAATGAAAAAAATGGCGGATCGCAATTAACTCCGCATCATAGATAACAAACATATTGTGTATTGTAAAGATACTAGGGATTTATAAATGTAGGCGAAAAACATGTCTCCTAATAAACTTCAGGACCGGATACCAATCATCACATTCATTCCGACGTAGTTCTATCGAAATTCATCATAATCCAAACACTGGTAAAAAAAAATGCTTCTTCAAATCAAAACCAATAGTTAAATCTTCCAATCAAACAAATTTGCAGCACGTTGCATGTGCCAATGAAAAATTGCCTATTCCGCTATGATGTATAAATACATTCAATATAATACATCCGAGCGCAGCAATAATAGATAAAAATGCATGTTGGTAAACAAACACATACTTTATTGCAAATAACAAACATATATGTATTTGTTTACAATCGGTTCAAATTCATAACAATGATTTTCAATTTTTTCAGATTTCTTGACACATGAACCTTAAAAATATCAGAGAGTATTTTAAACATTGTTTAAACTCTGCGAGAAGTGAATCTGCAACATGTTGCATTATCGGTTTTTTAATTTGTTTCTTCAATGAGCATAAATTGTTTCTTCAAGCATAAATAAATGATGCAAGGATGAAGTTGAAAAATGATTTTTTAATTGTGCGTAAACGTGTGACACGGTTTTGTGGGTAGATGATTCTTTTGAAGTCTTTCTCTAAAGCTAATGCGCTTTGAGTAGTTTATTTTTATCTTTAACCCTTTGGCGGCGGCGGACATTTTAGTGAATTTTCAGGTAATCCTATATATATTTCTATGCATAGTGCATTACAGAGTACAGTGGATCATCGTGAAATTTGCAGAGCGTATTGATGTTAACTAAAACTTTGCACACATGAACTTTCAAGACTCTGCGGGCAACCCTGTAAATACGGCAGGCTCCTGAAAAAAATCCTTCAAATCATCAAACCTCCTGAATTTTTTTTTATTTTTGATAATAAATTCAAAGTATTGATAAATTTTGACTTATGTCTACCACATTAAACTAAAATTTTCAAAATTTCGAGGTGCACAAGAACGGCAGCCCTATTTTCAGCACTCAAAACTTCTATTCACGAGAATTGACGACCGGATAATGCGATAAATATGAACTTTACAGGACATGTTGGTATTAGCTAGGACCAGGTCTGATAGAAGTGATTTTGAGATACGGGCAACACTGTGGCAGTGTGCCATCTGAAAATATCACCGAGAAAAAAAAAACTGGTTTTTGGCCTATAGCTTTCGATTTAGCCAACAAATTTTAACGAAATTCACACAGTAGCTGAACCTTATTCTAAGACAGATTTGATTAAATATATGGCAATTTTTGTCTCCTAAATATTGCTCAGGGAAATAAAGGATTTTTCCCTATAACCTCCGATGCAGCAACGAAATTAAAACAAAATTCAAGTGATAAGTGGACCTGTGGTTCTAATTCTGTAGGAAATTCGTTGAAAAATCATGAAAGGGCTGCCAGCTATAGTGAATATCGTAATTTATTGACATTTCTTTATGGAGCTATGCTGTCATTAAATTTCCAAATGGGAACGAACCTGCAATTACAATTAACAACAAATATTTGGCTTTCGAAAATTTGAAAAGTTTTGAGGTAGGTAACCCTAAAATTCTATTTAATCCTGTAACTTCCAGCACGGTCATTCAATCGAAACGAAATTCACAGGGTGGATTTAACTAAACGTGAAGCAGATTTGGTAAATTTTTGGCTATGGTGCTAACACATGATTGAGCACCAGACAATTTCGTAAATATTGCTCCTGCAGATGCTTCCATTTTATATTCATAAGCAAAGCATTTACAATAAAATTATTTTTCAAGTAATTTTTAATGGGACGTGATTCTAGAAAAGTTTCAAGAGAACTTCGGAATTCTCAAAATATTCGTAAGTCGCGTTCAGTGAAAAGAAAAAATGTATTCCATCCGAAAACACCGGAACATGATGAAAGTGTTCAGAGTACATCTTCTAAAAAATTGAAACAAAACACTGAAGAAGATGTACCCGAAAATAGCAGTACTGAACTTCGAATAATAAATTTCATTACGATATTCACTGCAATTTCTGCTCTTGTTAAGTGCAAAAAATGTGATGGAAATGTACAGTTTCAAACAGCAAGTACATGTGGGCTGAGATTTAAAATTTTAGTTGCATTTAATAATTGTGGAAATGAATATGTTCCTTCCTGTTCTTTCGTTGGCCATTCTTGTGAAATAAATAGACGCTTCATTTTTGTGATGAGAATACTAGGAGTAGGATACGAAGGATTGTGCAAGTTTTGTGGTCTGATGGACATGTCGTCTTTTTTAGATAAAGCTACACATACAATATTACTGAAGCAAATTTTAGATTGTAGTAAAATCGTCGCAGAAGCCTTGATGAAAAAAGCTGTGAATGAAGAAAAACAAGCAATGCCAAAAACTGAAAATGAAGATACGAAAGCTTTAACTGTATCGGGAGATGGAACCTGGCAAAAACGTGGATATACATCGTCATTTGGAGTTTCTTTTATAATTGGCTATTTTACTGGAAAGATTCTTGATATAAACATTAAAAGTGGATATTGTAAGCAATGTGAGTATTGGAAAAATAAACAAAATACGGTTGAGTTTGCGGAATGGCATGAATCGCATAAAAATGAGTGTGCTGCTAATCACAAAGGGTCTTCTGGGAAAATGGAGGTGGATGCGATAGTCGAAATATTTTAGCAGTCTGAAACAAAATATGGAGTTAAATATGCAAACTATATTGGCGATGGTGATTCGGAGACCTATTCAGGAATTATAAAAACAGATCCTTACAAAAATACAACCGTAAATAAGAAGGAATGTATAGAAGCGGATGGGGACTCGATTACGTACATTGAAAAATAAACAAAAAGGTCTTGGTGGTAGAGGTAAGCTTACAGGAAAAGTAATAGATAAATAAAAGCGCGCGCCACAATGCTCCAGCACATTCCATTCCATTCTGATCCAGCACTCTCCAGCTCATGTCCATTCCAGCAAACTGAACACATAGTCTCCATTCCGTTTAGTGTGCCACAATTTACTTGTAGTTTTAAAATTTCAGTTTTGCGTGATTATTTTAGAATGGATAGCAATTGTCTATAGTTATTTGGAATACTAATAAGTGTTGAACCCTTCTATAAACAAAAACCACAGCAAAAATTTTTTTAGTATTAATAATAATACTCTTCTGATCCAGAAAAGTTGAAAGTTGGTCAACTCGTCCATTCCATTCCAACCTTATGTGTTCAGTCTCGTACATTTTCTATGCCGCCAACTTTGACGTTTATTCTGGAATGGAATGGATCATTGTGTCCGGCGCTTAACTGTTTACTATGGTTTATCAATAAGTCGACATTCTGATTCTATTGAAGATATGAAATCTGCTATAATGGCAACGTTTTATAACTACGGCTCGAGTGATAAAAATCCGAATCATAGTATGTGTCCAAAAGGCGAAGATTCTTTACTTTCAAGATGTGTAGGTGGATTCAATCAGAATAATAATGAGAGCTTCAACCAACTAGTGTGAAAAATATGCCCAAAATCCATAAATACAAGTATAACTATCGTACAAATTGCTGCATACATAGCTACTAGTGTATTCAATGAAGGTACGATTTCATTATTGATCATAATGAATACACTGGGACTTAATTGTGGGCCTAATTCTCATTGATATGCCAAAAAATGTTATATATATATATATGTATAAAAAATATATATATATATAAAAAATGTTATATAATATGTTTTTTGAACTGGTGACCACTGTAACTCGAAAACCGTTCAGTAGATTTCAATGAAATTTGTACAGCTTTTGGAAAACATAAAAAACTAGTGCCAGATCGAAGAATTTTTATTTTTTTTTTAAATTTCGATTTCTTATAAACAATTAATTGTTGGTTTTTTTCCCGAAAATCTGGAGAAAAATTTCATGAGGCCGCCATTTTGTTAATTTTTTTAAAAAAAAACTTCGATCAAACACTAGATTATCTATTGATACAACCAATTTTTTCTGTCCGATTGATTCTAGATGAATCTCCAAGGATTTGTGATGGCCACCGCAGGGAACTTCTGTTGGAACTGAATCAACATAAACAGCCATAACTTTTAAAATTATAACTTTTTTTTTTCAAATTTTCGTGAGGTCAAGCCGAAACATTATGTGATGATGCCATATTATTACTTTTATAAAATAAAATGATTTGCTGGCAAAAAAAAAATTATTGAAAATTCTCATTTTTTCTTGTCTCTGACTATGTGCAGCTGACGAATAAATATTGTTATAATTAATTAAAAGGAGTTTATAAAACTTTTTTTTCTATCCGAACACGTGTTTTTGAGTATTTATAGAGCTTTTAGCACCAGCTCGTACAGTCTAATGAATAGATCACTGGCTCCTAGTGTACGAAGTCGCTGGTTCGAATCCAGGTACGTATGAGAGATCGCACACCCAGTACGCATCTCAGTCAAACCAGGGTCCAAATTAGGTGTGAAATCATTCCTTTTGGACTCTCAAAAATTTCGATTATCAAAATTGAGCTTCTAAAAGTTATGATCCCTAAGATTTTAAATCGACTGTAGCGGGACGACTGTTGTAGGACTATCAAATATATTTCAAAATCAAATAATACGGCTTATTTCTTGAACAATATGTAGAATCAGTTGAGCATAAGTTGTTTAAGCTAGAATGTAATTTTCACTTCAATTTTCAAGCAAGTAAAGGATTTAAACAAACAATTTTGCATGAAATCGGAAGTTGGGAATCGGATTTTTCAAAAATCACATCACAACGTAATGTTGTCATTTACTCTCATGAAAAATTGTGCGCAGTATCATAAATCAACAACGCAAATCCACATTTAAGCACACATTTATATCCTTAATGTATACGCAAGTCAAAACTATCCTATCCTTGCAACCCGTTCAACTCACAATACTAATTGTTATGAAAACGATGATTCGACAAACTCTTTTATGTTTCCCAAATTTCATTTTGCGTTTTTTTTCGCCTTTTTCTTTCATTTAAATTATACTGCTTGCGAGTAAATCACTCAACCCTTCCCTCTTTTCTTCCATTCAACAATCGAAATCCAGGTTGAGTATCCTGTACAGCACTCTGTACATAAGCATATTTTTATTTTTGTAGTTGTTGTCCTATAGCGACCTCACCAAAAACGTTTCCCAAAAAACAAATCCCATGAAAAGAACATGGATAATAAATTCATTGAAAATGAGATGCGAAATTCGGTTTGGTTCTTTTGCAGTTTTCGGCTGTGCCAAAATCACAATAATAGGACAACCATATGGGTCGCTTCCTTTTTTCGGGTGAGCTGAGAATGAGGCGAAGCAAAAAAAATCATTATTAAGGAGCACATTCGGTCCGGACAGGTATATTTTGTAACGAACGTCTTCTACCAGTTCCAGCTCCAAGTGGTCCTACCAGCTCGAGTTTTACGGTAATGTACGCAGATTCGTGCATGAAAGGATTATGATTTTCGAATAAACACTCACAGCTCAAGCCAGATGAGGTTCCGATCGAAACGAATCATCTACCCTTGAAATTCGAACAATAGACGCGGCTAGGTGCGTCGTATCTTTGCGAAATTCTAAAGGAACGAAATTAACATGCCGGCAGCAGCAAACGTACATCCGTACGAGTATTTTTCTTTTTATTTTAAACTGTTAAACTGTTGTTCTGGTCGCAGTAATGTTGCTACAAATTCCAGTTTCGTGGACAAGTTTCTTGACCATGTCTTTACTATATGCAAAAATCCTCCTAGCATAATGCATTCAAGTTCACTGTCACCGTACGAGTCATTGCACCGAATCGCAACACAATAGTGCATGTCTGGACCATTATGCGAGAATTGAATAATATTAGAGGTGTTTGACGAATGATTTAGGGTCCATTCAGTTTTCTTTATTGCAACGACGGTTCTTGAACTTTAAACGATTTTCAGGAGTAAACTCTTTTTTTTGTGGATTCCGCGGAAGACGTTAGACACTTTTTTGATAAGATACTTTTGGGAACAATAAATTTTACCACATTTGCTAATATCAAATAAGACAGGTCGTCTTAATTTCTGTTATGATGCTCTGTACAGAATACACAAATTGCATTTAAATGCTTAGTCAAAACTCAAATCAGCTGGCTTCCTCCAAATAGATATATTTGTTCTCAGATAAACTTGACTAATACGAGTCACAGTATAAATTCAAATTATTTACTTAACGACTCACTAAATTTATTTTCTAATATCGTCACAAAAGATTTTGAATCAATTTGAAAGTCATATGTCTCATGTATTCCTGAACGAGTTATTGAAAAATAAATATTATCACATTTTTTTGTCTGTGCATATATTTTCAGTTGTTCGTAAATTGAAGCTTTTGTAGTTTGGTAAAACCAAATCTAATAATTTCGTGTATTTTATGGAAAACGGTGTGAACGTACTAAAGCGATGCAAATCACTTTGCATTTTATAAGAGAATACATATTTATTTGAGATATATAGTAGCCTAAGTGGATCATTCTAAGTTAATGTTTTTTTTTAAATTTATTTATTTTTTTAAAATATTTTTTGTTGCAGTGGAAATTCATCATATCGTGGTAGATTCTGCGACCAGTCGATTTTCGAACTGGCTGATTGCATCTTCTTTTGTCAATTGGAAGTTCGACTACGCCCATGCCTGGGGGAAAAATGTCAGCTTCCCTTGGTCTATGTTTAGTCTTCTATTCATTGGGGTTTTCCATATGTTCAGGCTTTCGTACGCATCCAGTTTTCGTACCTGCTGTACCTCCTTCATCACCTCCACGTTGTCCCATGTTATATTGTGATCCTCCTCCAAGATGTGCTTCGCTACTGCTGATCGTACTAATGTTGTATTCCTTTTCCTCGCTGAAGCTGCTTCCCGTTTATGTTCCGTTAGTCTAACACCAACTAACAGTTTCGTTTGACCGATGTATATTTTGTCGCATTCTGGGCAGGTAATTTTATACCAAAACCGATGAAGGAAATACCGTGGTCGTAATGGACAAAGACGAATATGACCGATTAGTTATGGAAAAACTCAACAACGGGGATTACCATGAGCTTAGGAAAGATCCCTTACCAGACTCTATCAAACGAGCTGAAAGAGTCTTGAAAGAGTGCAAAGCGACGATTGGAGAGGTGAACAAGCTGCGGGTCTCAAACCCGTCATTGCCTAGAATTAGGTGCCTTCCAAAGATACATAAGGGAGGAAGTTAAATTAGGGAAATTGTCACCGCTGCAAACGCTCCAACAAGGAGAATCGCAAAGTGGATTGTAGACGTTTGTAGGGCCTTAGGGAAGATTAGCGATAGAACAGTTAAAAATCGAGGCGAGGTAATAGAGCGGCTTGGAAAAGTAGCAACAATAGGGCAAGATGAGCTAGTAGTATCATTTTATGTCAAGGCTTTGTTCCCAAGCGTGCCGGTAAAACAAGCACTCACGTTTTTTGAGGAGTGGCTATTAGAGAGGAATAGCTCACCAGAGGGGAGGAAGAGGGCTAAAGACTTTTTGAAATTCGCTTTGGTTTGCATGAGTGAAAGTTACTTTACTTTCAGGAGTAAATACTTTAAAGCAATGAAAGGTGTTGCAATGGGAAATCCTTTATCTGCACTTATGAGTGAAATATTTATGGACAGACTGGAGAAGAAACTTTATGAAGAAGGTTCACTTCCTCAGGTTTGATTGATATATGTAGACGACATTCTAGCTATCGTTAAAAAAGATAAAAAAACTTCAATGGAAATCGAAAAGAATGAGGAACTACCCTTCTTGGATTTAATGGTCATAAGGAAAGAAGGCCTTCTTAGATTTAATATCTACCGGAAGCCCACACACACCCAGAGGACAGCATCATCCACGTCTGATAATTGGCATTCCCAAAAAATAGCGCCCTTTAATTCGATGATTCACCGGCTATTAACAGTACCCATGGATCAGGAAAGCTTTAACTCAGAAGTTAAATATATTAAAGATACGGCGAGAAAAATTGGGTTTGACTAGAGGATAATTGGGAATCTTTTCAAAAAGAAAAAGTATAGAATACAGTATGGAGGAGGATCACAACATAACATGGGACAACGTGAAGGTGATTAAGGAGGTACAGCAGGTACGAAAACTGGATGCGTACGAAAGCCTGAACATATGGAAAACCCCAATGAATAGAAGACTAAACACAGACCAAGGAAACTGTGCATCACCATTGTTCAGGTTAATTTGAGCAATCATTTAATAGTAAGGAGGAAAATTTAATTAATATAGATCGTTAAATGTATTTAAGTAAAGTAATTAACAGGCAATTAGTTGGTAATTAGTATAAGTCAATTAATAGACACTTAGTTGGTAATTAGTATAAGTCAATACTTTAAAAGTAAGCTCTATAAATTACATTCCTAAGTTAGATTAAGATTAGACCGATAGACACTGAAGAAGAGGGCAGATTACACTCGAAATATCGATATTTGTCACAAAAATAAATATATCTAGCTTCGAAAGGAAAAATCGGTTTTTCTATTAAAATATCTACCTATAACTTCCGATTTAGTCATAAAATCAAAACGAAATTCATGCAGTAAAAGGAACTTGTTATAGACTATCTGTCGTAGGAATTTCATAGAAAAAACATGAAAGGGCTTTAGTATTTATAGTAGTTTTTGTAATTTTTTGGTATTTCTTTACTGAGCGATGTTGTCATTGAATTTCCAAATGGGAATGATCGTGCAATGACAGCGAACAACAAATATTAAAGGCCCCCACTCACGAACAGTCCAAATGGCTTGAGTCCATTTGGCTTGAGTCCGTTTGGTTTAAGTCCAATTTAGCTCGCCACTCACGATAGAGCCTCGATTCAGTCAGTCCATTCCATTTTATGCCATTAATTTAGAAAAAAAAAATAAAAGTAAACTTGAAGAAAAAATTGTTTTTAATCTATTAATGAATCCGAAGCATATGCAGGAGTTTTTTTGCAATTGCAATTTGAATCTACATAAAGAAATGAACACCAAAAAGCGCAAAAAAGGTTGGCTTGCCAAACGGAAACAAATGAGTCACGTAAATTTGTTAAAAGTACTCACACTTGAGCCGTCTTATTGGCAAAATTATTTAAGAATGGACGATACGACATATAACACGTTGCTATAGTTGGTCACCCCATTTATCAAACGAAAGGCTTGTAGCCTTTAAATTATCACTCCTCACGAAGGATTGACCGCTACTTTGCGGTACTTAGCAACCGGTTGCAGGCTTTGGGTCAAATAATATAACATACATTCAAGTTACCTATATTATTCGATAACTTCCAAAACAAAATCATGACCACCACTATCCATTATGCTGAATTTGTCGAGTAAATAAAATGATCACAGAAAAAGTCAATGAGCTTGTCACATGTCAGCGGTTAAAGCAAGACTACCACGTTGTTTGGACTGCGGCTTCAACATACACGACTAGTCCATTTTATGGATAGTCCAAACTCGGTCTACTATTTCCCCACACGGTCGAGCCAAAAAATGACCCGATGGCATGAGTCCATGGACTTTGGACTGATTGGAAATCCAATTTGGTTCCTTGAGTCCATGAGTCCTTCCGAGTTCTCCCACACACGGTGAGATTTTGGCCTGGTCTCAGGCCATTTGGACTGATGGACTGCTCGTGAGTGGGGGCCTTAAGGTTTCGAAAATTTTGAAACTTTTCGAGGGTGGTTACCCTAAAATTCTCTTTACTCCTATGACTTCCAGTGCAGTCATTTAAGGGGTAACACCTATGTAGAAATTTCAAAAAAAATCTATTTGTTTGTTTTTGCTAAAATGGCAGGGAAACATGTTTAGACTAACGTCTTAAGTTATTTTCAAAAATAAAATTTTTTTTCCGAGCTATGAGCATAAACGTTGGACGCCCCATCGTGCGGTGGGGGATTATGCGGCGCGCGTACGGCACGCTCTGCTCCAAAGTCCTTATACCTACCACAGGTATCCGTTAGCGACTTTTCTCATTAGTAAATTTATTGAAAGTTGAATTTAGTTTTGTATACCACTGTAAGTTTTCACTTCTGTCAATAAAGACGGCTCTCTCCTGCATTGTGTCTTGTCATAACCGAACGTGTTTTATTTTCCGCTCCCAGTTTTTCGTGTAGATGCACAAATTCCTTTGCGTTGTAACCGGCTCGATTATAATTTACAACAGGTTATGGGCCCAGAGTACGGATGCAATTGATATTCGCGGATAATTATTGATGTGTTATTAAGACGATTTTGATCGCGACGAAAAAGTTCCAAGATGGCGACGATTTCACAAGTTGAGAAATTGAAAGATCGAGAGAATTACGATACCTGGAAATTGGCTGCGAAATCATACATGATAATCAAGAATTATTGGAGTTGCATTGTTGGGACAGAAGCGGATGCCACGCTAAATCAGAAAGCAATATCTGAACTAATTTTAATCATTGATCCGGTCAATTTTTCGCATGTACAGGAATGCGAGACTGCGAAAGATGCATGGGAGCGCTTGGAGAAGGCCTTTGAAGATCAAGGGATTTGTCGGCGAGTAGAACTGTTGAAGCAGTTGGTTCAATTGAAGTTGGACGAATGTGAATCCATGGAGGACTACATCAACAAAATGATATCTACTTCAATTAAGGTTAGACGTGCTGGGCTCAAAATCGATGACGAAATCATCGGATCGCTTATGTTAGCGGGGCTTCCAGACGACTACAAGCCTTTAGTGATGGCAGTCGAAAACTCAGCTATAAAATTAACTTCGGATTCCGTGAAGACAAGACTTCTTCAAGAGGTGAAATATGAAAAAATAAATTCGCATTCAATCGCACTGATGGGAAAACATACGAAACAACGTGAAAAACTAAAGCCAAAATGTCAAATAAGATGCTTTGATTGTAATGAGATTGGGCATTTTGCACGGCACTGTCCTCGGAGAAGAAATCAGAAAGGAAAAACTGACAAGTCGCTTTATGCAGCCCTCGTGGCGCAATCGACTTCATCTAATCATTGGTACATCGATTCGGGTGCGTCGGCTCATATGACAAATAATAGTGAAATTTTGACCCAAGTAACTGAAACATCTTCCAGTGAAATAGTTATTGGCAACAACACAAAGCTGCCAGTGAAGTGTGCCGGGAATACAAATTTAAAAATTTCGTATGGTAAAAAAATTGATAATGTCAAAGTGGATAATATTTTATATGTGCCTGAAATTTGTGGAAATCTTCTGTCAGTCAGTCAAATGGCGAAGAAAGGTAACAAGGTTGTTTTTGATGACAAGAAGTGCGAAATTTTCAACAGCAATCGTGAATTGGTTGCTAGGGCACCACTTGTGAATGACATCTATCAATTGGAAAGTTTTCCTATTGAGAACAAAAATATAGTCGCGCTTAGTGCAAACGTAAATAACCAACTATGGCATCGTAGATTGGGGCATACTTGTAATGCTAATTTAAGGAATGTTGAAAAAGCATCAACTGGCATTGGTTCTTTATCAAGCCGTTTTGATGATAAGTGCGTTGTATGCATACAAGGAAAGCAAACCCGATTATCTTTTAAAGATATTGGAGTTCGTGCTGGAAAAATTTTAGAACTTATACATTCCGATGTGTGTGGACCTATGCCACGTAAATCATTAGGTGGTGCGCGTTATATTGTGACGTTTGTTGACGATCACAGCCGAAAAGTATTCGTCTACCCGATTAAACAAAAATCTGAAGTGTTCGTGACATTTCGAAGATTTAAAACGTTAGTAGAAAACCAAAGTGGCCATAAAATAAAAATTTTACGTAGTGACAATGGAACTGAATATTGCAATAAAAAGTTCAACGATTTCTTGGAGAAATGTGGTATTATACATCAAAAAACTGCTCCTTATACGCCGGAACAGAATGGTGTTGCTGAACGCATGAACAGAACCATTATCGAGAAGGCACGATGCATGCTGTTGGATGCTGGTATTTCAGAATCGTTTTGGGCTGAAGCCGCTAATACCGCAGCTTACTTGATAAATAGAATCCCATGCAGAGGAAAAAACAAAACATCGGAGGAACTTTGGTGTGGTATCAAACCAAACCTCAAATATTTACGAGTTTTCGGGAGCAAAGCCATGGCTCACATTCCTAAGCAGCTTCGTGGAAAGTTTGACGTAAAATCTAGAGAATGTATCTTTGTTGGCTATAGTGAGCACTCGAAGGCTTATCGACTGTATGACCCGAAGACTAGAAAAATATCAATTAGCAGAGATGTTTATGTTAACGAAAATCGAGGAAGTCAGGTAATTAATGAGTCAAACCACTCTAATTATTTTGATTTCTATCCGACAGTTGAAAATCACAAGACAGTCGAATCTGTAGCTGAGATTGACCCTAATAATGAATTCAGTGAGGATAAATCTAATGAGACTTCATTATTGGATGTTGAATTTGTCAATACGAAATGCAAGGCGGATAGTAGATCCAACGACAACAATGGCAGATCTGACGACGAAGATAACAACGACATGTTACTGCGACGTTCCGAGCGAATTGCAAACAGGAAAAATGCATTCATCGCTGATGTCTGCGAAACTTGTGAGCCAGTGTCGGTTAGAGAGGCGCTGTCTAGTTCTGATGCGTTAAATTGGAAAGCAGCGATGGATTCTGAGTACGATTCATTGATCGAAAACGGCACGTGGGTTTTGACCGATTTACCACAGGGAAGAAAGGCAATTGATAGCAAGTGGGTCTTTAAAGTTAAACGTGACACTACAGGAGCTGTTGCGCGGCATAAAGCACGTTTAGTTGTAAAAGGCTATTCTCAGATACGTGGTATTGATTACGAGGAAACGTTTGCACCGGTAGTGCGTTATTCATCTATTCGGTTTCTTCTCGCTATGGCGGTTAAATTCAATCTGGATATTCATCAAATGGATGCAATAACTGCGTTTTTGCAAGGAAACTTAAATGAGGAGATTTATATACACCAGCCTGAGGGTTTTGAGGATGGAAGTAAGAAAGTTTGCCTTCTAAAAAAATCACTATATGGATTAAAGCAATCAAGCCGTATGTGGAACGAAAAGTTGAATGGAGTTTTATTAGGTTTCGGACTAAATAGGTCATTGACCGACCAATGTATTTATTTTCAATGCTCGAAAAATATCATCTTGATTCTTGCCATCTATGTCGACGACATTTTGATCTTCAGCAATGACCAAAACGCCAGAGATAGACTAAAGAGAGAACTATCAATTCATTTCAAGATGAAGGACTTAGGAGTTGCATCATCTATCCTTGGAATGAACATTACAAGAAGCAACGATGGATCAATTGCGATTGATCAGAGCAACTATATTAAAGACGTTTTAAAACGTTTTAATATGCTGGACTGCAATCCGGTTTCGTCGCCAATGGATGTCAACCAAAGGTTATCGAAGGAAATGTGCCCGAAAGATGATAATGAGAGGCGCGAAGTTGAAAATATTCCATATCAAGAAGCCATAGGAAGTATCATGTTTGCGGCTCAAGCAACTAGGCCAGACCTGAGCTTTGCAATGAGTTCACTTAGTCGATTCAACGCGAATTTCGGCAAACTACATTGGTTAGCGCTAAAAAGAGTTCTGCGATACCTTAAGGGTACAGTTAGCACAAAGTTGTGGTTTAAGAAAGATGCAGATCCAGAGCTTATTGGATTCTGTGATGCCGACTGGGCTGGAGATCTGGACGAGAGAAGATCTACAACTGGTTACGTTTTTAAAGCGTGCGGTGGATCAGTCTCATGGAGTACGCGCAAACAACCTACAATTGCGCTATCCACAACTGAGGCAGAATTTATGTCTATGGTTGCGGCAATACAAGAAGCATTATGGCTTAAGCGGTTTGAATGTGAAATATTCAAAGATGCTTCTCAAACAATTAAATTGTTTTGCGATAACAAAAGTGCTATTCAGCTTGCTACAAATAATAGCTATCATTCCCGAACGAAGCATATCGATGTAAAAAATTACTTTGTACGAGAAAAACTGGCGGATGGAATGATCAAACTGGAATATAAGCGGACTGAAGAAATGATTGCCGACGTCATGACAAAACCGATGAATAGTGTTAAACTAAATCATTTTGTTAGGGACTTTGGATTATATAAATAATAAGTTGTTGTTTTTGCAAAATGATATGTATTTGAATTATTAACAAAATTATCTTCAGTGAGGGTATTGAAAGTTGAATTTAGTTTTGTATACCACTGTAAGTTTTCACTTCTGTCAATAAAGACGGCTCTCTCCTGCATTGTGTCTTGTCATAACCGAACGTGTTTTATTTTCCGCTCCCAGTTTTTCGTGTAGATGCACAAATTCCTTTGCGTTGTAACCGGCTCGATTATAATTTACAACAAAATTACCATTCAGTATGACAGGTAGTAGACCAACATTTGCCACAAAAAAGGCAATAAATCCACAAAGCGAAAACGAGAAACGTGAAAGAGCCGCCCTTTGTTTTCAAACTTTAAATGCGTTTTTCTCCAAACCACATTTTTTGATACGGCCCGCATGATTATTCAACCAATTTGTATCCGATCAATTTGAAATTTTGGTGCAAGCTTCACAACATCGTTTTCTAGAGAAGTACGTAAGATTTTGCTGATAAATAGAAAATTTTCATTTTTACGGCTGATTTTGCACGATTTTTTTTTACCAAAAAATTTTTTTTTGGAAAACCGTACGCCAATCTTTCAAAATTCAATATTTTTGAAAACCCGTACGTACTTCCCTTGCTTTTAGTTCAAACTTTAAGAAAAATTTTGATTTTTGTGTTTCAGACCATTTGCGACGACGAAAAGTTGCGGGCCGTTGAGGCATCTTTGAAAAATCGTCTGATGCTCGTAGCCTGGTACAGCGGCCATTTTGTATTTTAGGACGTTGTAAAAATTAATTTGTATACTTCAAAACATGTATAATAAAGCCATGTAATTATTTTTTCAATCAAATATAAAGTTTCCTTGGAAAAAAATGCAAATAATCACCCTCGAAAACAGCGTTCCACATAGGTGTTACCCCTTAATCGAAACGATATTAACAGGGTTGGTTTAACTCAACGTGAAGCAAATTTGGTAAATTTTTGGCTATGGTGCTAGCACATGATTGCCAGCACCTGATAATTTCGTAAATATCGCACCAACAGATGCTTCCATTTTGTATTCATAAGCCAAGCATTTACAATAAAATAAGCAACCGATGTTTAAATTTGCCGAGTTTTGGAAATTTTTCGGATGGCAGCACCAGACGTAGATTAATCGCTTCCGATGATATGCTTGGATGGGTTGATTAAGCATGTGCATTATATGGTAGACTTATTGCTGCTAAGTTGGACAAATGTTGCCAGCACTGAGCATTTTCATCATTTGTGTTATAGCAGATGCTGTCGGAAAATGATATTCGTTACTTTGAGTAAGAAATGGTTGATATGATACTAGAAAGAAGTGTATTACGTCTTTACACATTTTTAAGTCACTCAAAGATAATTTCTTCGAAAATCAGTTTTCTAGTGGTTCTGTTGCGCTAGACGCAGGCCCGGACTGGTCAAATCCGCGATCGCGGAGGGCCCCCGGCCCAAGCGGGCCCCCACATGACGTACAAAAAAAAAGTTTTTGTCTTGTTAGAAGTTATTTTGTGTTCTTGGTAATGTTTTGTTTACATTTTCCAAATTACATTGTCCAAATTACATTTTCCAAATTGCATTTCCGAAAAAAAAATTAATTTTCCAAAAGTAGAACACGTCGCCGTATATCTCGCCGTTTATACGTTAGCTTTATATGAGCTACTGTGTTGTGAGTTGAGTTACGTTGTTGTGGTGTAATGCATCTTCTGCGCGGTGACGTGTGTGCAGCAGACAACTGCACAGTGAGGCTCTATCAGATCAGCTGATCACTCAGTAGGGCCACGCAAGCGCATATCGTCCTTCTCCTCCCCCCTCCTACATATGATAACATCCACCCCACACCATTGTTTTCAAGTCATTACAAGTCGATTTTATGCGATTTGGTTTGCTAAATTTGCAGCGCAGTTTTCTTTAGTTAAATGTTGACAGGCTGCCTCCACTAGCAATTTCCCATTGCATGAAATTTGAAATTGCCAGTGGAGGCAGCCTATGGTATGCAATATTTTATGGTATGCAATTTGCTCGGCAATCTGCCTTGCAATATTTTGACAGCTCTTGATTTCAAAATGGCGCTGAACCGTGGGCCTGGTTTATTTTGCGTAGGGATTCTGAATTCATAGGGATTTTTTGATTTCGTTGAGCAATGAAAATAGTCTACAGAGTATGAAATGCTGGGAAATTGGGGAATTTCTTCGCTCTGCACTTCAAATAACTCCTTAAGAGCATTTGACGCTCAGATACAGCGCACGTCTCTCTCGCTCAGAGGCATTTTCGAAATAATATTGCATGCCATGAAATTGCCCACGCACAGATTGCATACCATAAATTTGACAGTCGTTGCAATCGGAAATTGCAGAGTAAATTGCTAATCGAGTCCCGGTGTGAGTCGTTGAGAGTTGAATTTCGGTACATTGTTTGATTAATTAATATTACGAACGGAACAAAAACAATGAAGAGAGCTTACAAGAGTGGTTTTCAAAAAAGAGAGGAAAAGAAGAAAAAGAAACAAGAAGCTTTCCAGTATGCCAGTTCGATGTCTACGATGTCTCAGAGAGAAACGATGACACGACTGTAGGTAAGGTCATCGAAATTTTAGATTATTATTTTTGTTATGGCTTTTTTGAAATTTTTTTCTATTTATTCTATATTTTTACGCCACATACTAAGAACTTAGCAATATTAGTTTTGCATTTTTTACTTCAAAGGTTTTTACTAATAGGGCTAATTAATTGTTATAATTTAAACAAAATAAACTGTATAAAAAACTTTCTCACATTGGGGATAAATTCATAACAGAAATGTGTTAAGGCCAACGTCATAAGGAGGTACTTTATGCAAAATGTGGATAGTTTGTCGGTTTGTTCATCATTGGTCAAAATATAATTATTACGAGCAATGTTTGAACTTAATTATATTGTAACTACAATTAGTTATGATTTTGAAAATCATAATTAATTCTAGTTACAGTATAGTTAAGGGGATTCCCTAGTGAAAACAGTGTTTTTCTACATTATGCTTTTTATAACCATAATCATTTTTTTTTAGGTTTTATTGCATGGTTTTATTACCTTAAAGCATTGTTCGTAATTATATTATCTGTCATTATTTATATCGCAGCTAAAGTGGGATGTTTTATTTCCAGAGGCTGAAAAGTGCACTTTACCGCCTTCAAATCAGGCTGTAACTGCATCAACTTCTTATTGCACAGTTGAAAGGGGTGAGGCGCCTGCTTGCAATCAGCCACATATAGACCATCATCCATCGTCTCTTGTCGGCGAATCAAGCTCCAATTCTGATTCAGAAGGTGATGAAGAAAATCAGGAGACCTGTGATGCAGCTAAGCAACAACTTGGGTGTTTCGTTTGTCCAAACGAAAGTGATCCAATCACGAATAAAAAAGCGTTCATGGAAAAACACCCTATTCAAGTTGTAGAAGGAAAAGGTACAAAATTGCCATTTGAGCCTTCTTACCGACATTTGCCAAGTGGTGAAAAAATACACCGTAAATGGTTATCATATTCAATTCAGCTAAATAAAGTGTACTGTTCGTGCTGTATGGCTTTTGGAGATAAAGGACACAGAGACTCTACCTTTATTACTGGTTATGATGTTTCTTCAAAAAATGTGTATAAATCAGTAGAAATACACGAAAACTCTACCCATCATGAACAAAAGGGCTATGATATTTCAACTCTCCTGAATACCAACCAAACTAAACAGCATGAAAGAGAAATTCAAACTAGAAGATTGGTTATCCAACGTTTGATAGACATAGTTTTGTTTATGGGAAGACAAGGCATTGCCTACAGAGGTGACAAAGCAGAAGCAGCCTACGCTCTCGATTCTTTGCAAAATCATGGTAATTTCCTTGAACTGGCCATGTTGGTGGCTAATTATGATGTAATTTTGCAAAGCCATGTAAAAAAATGTATCGAAGACAGCAAAAAGCACAGAATAAAAATAAAGGACAAAAGAGAAGCCACAGGAAAGCAATCTAATAAGCCCATTGGACGAGGATCAATGTTGACTTTTTTATCAAAGACTTTCATTAACAAGCTAATCAAGAAAATTAGCTCGATGGGTCGAAACATTATTTTGAAAGACCTCCAGGATAGCATTATCTACAGCGTAATGGTGGACAGCACCCAAGATATAGCTGTAATGGACCAATTGGTAATATGCGTCCGCTATGTCGTTCAAGGAAAAGTGTATGAAAGACTTTTAGAGATTGCAGTTGTTTATGACTCAAGTGGACTAGCGTTGTACGAGCTTATAAAATTAAAATTATCTGAGTATGTATATAATTATCTGTTACAATGGGCTACAAGCCTATTTAAAAAAAGAAAATGAAGACCTTATTTATACTCACTGTATGGCACACGTACTGAACCTAGTTGTAGCTGACTCAACAGTAAAGTTACTACAAGCTGAGAACTTGTTTGGATTAGTGGAAGAATCTGCGGTATTTCTAAGCTAATCGCAAAAGAGAATGGCCGTCTGGGAAAAGGAAACAAAAAGAGAACATACTGCCCATGACAAGTTGTACAGATTGCAAAAAATAGGAGCAACGAGGTGGTGGAGCAAACATAAGGCTCTTTCATCAATTATTGATGAAGAATTTTTAATCAGTGAAGACAGTGTTAATTCAGCTAAATTCATAAATTTTATTTCTGTTTTAAAAGAAATCTCTGATGGAAGTTTTGACAGCAAATCTCGATTCACAGCCAGAAACCTGAAAAGTCAATGGTCCAAATTTGAAAACTTGTATATGTCGTTTGTTTTACTAGATTTGTTTTTGGTCACTTCCCCTGTTTCTAAGTACTTGCAAAGTAAAACCATTGATTATGCTTTAGCTTGAAACTTAGTACAAACACTGCTCCAGCAAATTAAGGACAAAAGGAATGACGCGCATTTTGAAGTATTGTACGCAAAAACAAAAACCTATGCCAGTGCAGTTAATCTTAACCTAGACGAAAATGACATTGATGTCGAGTTAGAGTTGGACTTTAAGAGAAAAAGAACGTCAAAGAAAAAATGGATGCCCGGTGAAAAATCAAAAGATGAAGCTGACTCTATTTCAACAGTTCAACATTACAAAATTGCATATTTTGATATTTTAGACTGTACGAGGATGAGTATTGAAGAAAGATTTTGCGCAAACAAAGACGTTTTACAGGATTGCTCTTGGATGGACCCCAAAAAGTTTGACTCTATCTTGAAACTCGAAACATTTCCCACAGAAGCTCTGCACAATGTTTCTAAACTGTGTAAAATTGAAAGAAGTCGGCTGTTGATAGAGCTGCGACAGTTTGCACAACAATACAGCAACTTCATAGCAGCAGAGTCCACTGAGAACTACGGAGATAGATGCATTGACGAAGAAGACGATTTGGACCCAACCGAAGAAGCGGAA
Organism: Nemotelus pantherinus; assembly: GCA_963978885.1. Taxonomy (NCBI): domain Eukaryota; kingdom Metazoa; phylum Arthropoda; class Insecta; order Diptera; family Stratiomyidae; genus Nemotelus; species Nemotelus pantherinus. The sequence goes on along the minus strand of OZ022265.1, from coordinate 45,118,835 downwards.
AAAAATGTTGACATTCACTGCTCTGAAAATAGACAATGTTTCCAGTGTTTGACATGTGCCTTTTCTGTTCTGTTTGAACCAGTGAGGTAGTAGAAATGGAGTGGACATGCCCATAAGATTTACATTGAAGGGGATGTAGTAATTTTTTAGCTACTCATTGTCAAATCGAGTCAAATCCAAGTAGTTCCCCTCCAATTTGACAATGAGGTCGAAATGGCGTAAAGGCAACTTTAACATGCTTTGGGCGCGAGAGGATTGAAGGGGCTAATGGTGGAAAGTTATACCGTCCGTGTCCAGGGGCTGATTTGAACTTAATCTGGACTGTTTACCAACCTGTATATAGCATATAAATTGGTTCTTACCATACCTTGTACCCAAGTCACATGTGAACGAGTTTTTTCTAAACTTAAAATAGTCAAAAATCGACTACGGTCGTTTTTAGGCCAATACCTTATGTCCAATCTGCTTTTTATTAATGTTGAGAGGGATTTATTTTATGATTTGGACAAAAATAAAATAATAGATGAAGTAGCTTTAACAAGTGAGTTGCTTACAAAGAAGCTGTTACTTTAGAGCTAGGGGAGTAAAATGTCGAATCATCTCAGTTAAGTTAAAGTCGAAAATCATAATAATCGCATAAAAACCTAGCTGAATTTCTTCTTCTTTATGCTTAAGTGCCAAAATAGCGTAAAAACGCGTTTTCATTGTTTTCAAGCTCCTAATTTTCAAAAATTTTACCCCGTTTGCTGGGGGTATGGACCCCGCAGTAGAGGGCCCCTTTACAGATTTTAGCTGAGGGCCCCAAATGGTCCCAGTCCGGGCCTGGCTAGACGTATAATTTTTTCATTGCATATGTCAGAAAAAGCTTTATTTGTAGATGAGAAAGTTCTTCCAAAGGTTCATCCAAACTCCAATTTACCTTTGCTAGCCATTAGATTTAAGAGGGTATACATCAAAAAAATTCTTAGCGCAGAATACATTTTCGAATTGTATTCGGTTAAATATCCAAAAAGTTAACACCGCTGTTCCAGATTTCATTGGAAAGTACCTGAAATGGAAGAAAATAAGAAATTAAAATCGTCTTAGAGTAGCAATTTTGAAAAAAAAGAAATGTTTCATAGTAATTACAATATAATAGTTCTCATCGTTTTTTCATCGTACAAGAATCTACGCAGAAAAATAATTATTCAGAAGAAGAAGAAAAATTATACCAGATTTAAACCGATTGATTATATATTTACATTTTCATGTTCATAGAGATATTCGAAGAAAAAGGGAGATGTGAGTATTTTTTCAATGGATTTCGAAAATCTGTTCTTTTACCGAAAATAGGCAGCCTGATTCACAAGGCCAGATTTTTTGCAATTGGACTTTTTTCTTCGTTGCTTTTACCACCCAATTCATTAAAGTGCTGAATTCAATTTGAATTATTCGTTGCAATGGGTATTGCAAACTGAAAATGTGCTGCCTTTTTAGGCTTACGTTTCTACCCAGCATCTGTAACATTTATCTACGCAGAAAACCATTTGGAAAAGAAATTGAAAGAATATTTTTTCAGTAGTATAAAGGCAAAAATAAAAAAAAACGTGTACTATGAACGTACTGAAGGACTTCTGTATGGACTTGGAATCGCTGATTAGTTGATAAGTCGCTCTAATCATAGAGTTTCTGTGTGCCAAAACCACGCGTTTTTCTCGAAACGACTTTTTTAAATTGGCGGGCAAGATAACTCAAAAAGTTCTCAACCGATTCTTATGAAACTTGGTACGCGTTTTCTCTATAGTATAAGCATCTAGCTTCTAAAAAATTTAAAATTTAGCATTTTTGACCCAAAAACTGTTGAAAACAAGGGTCAAAAATCGTACTTTTCTTTATGAGGCGTGCGAATTCACGATTTTTTTACTTTTGTTTATTTTTCTTGGTTCAACTAGAAGATACATGTTTAATAAACACATTCCAACCCATTTTTTTATTTCAAATAGCTGTAACTGATGCTAAAAATCCCGCCGATTGATGCCTTTCGCCGCGAGGGTCTCAGGAGATTGGTCACTACGGCGGCAAAATCTTGTATTTTAATATGTAATGAATAAACATGATCACTTTCAAAACGATTCATTTATTCCTTCTATTTTAAATAAGCCTCTGAAAAACGGTCTAAATTCAGGCATTTACATGTATCGCCGGCCTTAAAGAGATATCTAATCATTCGGGAAACAATTTGTTTTAATTTGAAATAAACTTCTAAACCTTGTCAAAAATATTTCATCCATAAAACTTTGTGGGTCGTATGTTGAACAATTGATTCTTTCACATTTCCAACGTTCAAATTGAATAGAATGCAATATTCATTAAATCATTGAAACAATGATATAAAAAGTGACCACGAAAAACTAGTGAAACTTCAGAGCAAATGGAACCAACAATTATTTTCATTCATTAAGCAATCTTTTGTCTTTTTCATCCCGAGGATAAATCACAATCTTTTTCATGTACATATGAATTCAATTAATCTTTCAATTTGATTTATCAAGACAATTAACTAATGAATCCAAAACATTCCACACTTTTCATCGATTCACACATAATGAACTGTGGATACAATAAAAGAAATCGAATTAAACCACGATCTCAATAAAGCACGATTCAGAAATATTCTCGCAAGAGATCATTTGAAGAAAAAAATGATTACACCATCCAATTCATTGATTTCCGAAAAAATTTCCGCTCATGAATGTGTAGACTTAGCATTTTCGTAGGTTGTGGTTGAGATATTTATACACGTGAATCTAATTTGTTTTTTGTATATTTTTTAGCCATATCTTTGTTCTCAGATATTTTTTCTTTCCAAGTAAAACATATATGCATATCTATGTACAGAAATCTGAGTATGTTGCTGAGATTTTTTTTTTGGATATCATAAGAACTATATCTTAATGGAGTTCAGTTCTAATGCAAAGCAGCGATTTTGTTTATTCGTTGGAAATAGATATGGGCGATATCTTTTGATTTTTTTTTGTGTCTTCTGTTAGATTCTTTCACCGAAATGCAACTTTGCATATTTTGATAGAGGAATTTTTGCGTGAATATAAGTGATAGGCACATAAATTGGAGAACGTGACTCGCAACACATAAGTTAGAGTTAATTTCGGGGGAGCAGTTTCGATCAAAGATGAATGTGCATATTGAACTTTTAGACATTTCAGATGGTCTTATAACTTTTGTGTTTGCTTGTACCAATATTGAATTCTAATCGGTATTTGCATATTTACCACTATGCAATAAATATATCATGAAACAGACGCTGGTAATATTTTAACGATAGCAAGCATGATTGGAAAAGAAGGAATTTTCCATGATAGCCATGTTTTTCTTATTTACTTGGATGCTGACTGAAATCGTCACACAGTATTTGGTTTGCAAATACTGCCAACTGGCATACATATGTTTGACAACTGGGGCATTCCACGTGAAGCGGACAGGTAAAAAATTTTGAGGTTTCCGATTTTAGGGATATTTGATTATGTTATACCTATATATGTTCTCGATCCAGATGCAAAATATTTTTACAGTATTAAGTCTGGTTAGCGAGCTAGAGGGCTTTAAAACTTTGGCATACCGGCAGGTATACGCTATTGCGAATCAAATTATCCAGTTTAAAAAAGTAACAATAAATTAAATAAAGCACTCGAGTTAACGCTTCATATAATGGGCTTATTAAATGCATTTTTGGGTATTTAAAAAAAAATTGGAGGGGAAAAACATTTAAATTTTTGAAACTTGAATTTCGCATAGTTCGACCATTTAATTTTTTTTAATTTTTAAAAATAGCTAATAGTGTGTAGATAATGCTTGCCAAGTTTCATAATGGGCGCAGAAGTCGTTTAGGAGCTAGACCAGTTACAGTTTCGAGGCGTAACGGCCGGCGCCCGGTTCGCGCCTACCGCCCCCTAACGACAGATTATGGAAACTATCAATAATATAAAATGCCTTTAGTTCGAATATTAGATCATATTTTGCAAAGCTTTAATGATGTAAATTATATTTTGGCATAATATTCAATTCAATTGTACATTCCAATTAAATAATAATGCATTTTTTAAAAGTAGCATATTTCAGAAGCATTCTCCGCAAATTTCAGACGAATCGGCCAATTTTTTATGGAGATAAGTAACTTTGAATGAAGTCGTCTCTAATGCATAAAGCGTTTTTTGCATGCTTTAAAAGCATTTTTCTCCAAACTATGTTTTCGAAGTCGGTGATCACTGTAACTTGAAAACGGCTTTATCGATCAGCATGAAATTTTCCTCACTTACTTGATATGTAATTATCCTCCGGATGAACGAAGGATTTTTTGATTGGATTAAATACTTTTTTTCAATAGCCGAAAATGTGAGTGAAATTTTGGTCGAAAATACAATTTTGAATTTTCCGCCATTATTCGAAAAATCAAAATCTGCCAAAGTCCTTCGTTCATCCTGAGCACTATGTCATTGACTAATAATCCCCGATTTTGTTTTTATTTCGGATGATCCAGTGACAAGCTACAGTGAGCACGGCAAAACAGTTTTTATTTTGGACCCCTCGAAAATTTACTCTATTTCGACTAATTTTCAACCTTTTGCCTTAAATAAATTACAATAGGTTCTACATATATATTTCTTTCAAGTAAAAAAACATTTGTTATTAATTAATTTAATGTGTGTCTAAAAAAAATCCTAAAAAGAGCTTTTTTTGGACGTCCCAAGTGTACCTAACCCCTTAAATGTTCTTGAGCTTTGTACTTAGTAACAACCTCATATACAGACGATTTCGGATATCGGAAAAATTGAATAATCTTCCGTGCTGACCGTCCAGCTGGAAGACTTTCGATTATCGCGACTCTCCAGTTATACTCCTGACTCATTTTTGACAGACTGACAATTTTGAGGTAAACACCTTTTACTTATGTCGGCTTACTACTCGTACGCCAAAGGCGACCTCTGGCACAAACACAATGTAGCGGGAAATTCAATTTCAAAACAGTCCAGATTTTGGTGACGCACCCCGTACATCAGCCTATAAAAATCCCAACACATAACCTTGTTCCCCCGACTAGTTATTAGCACAGCTAGTAGTTTATGCTCAGTAAAATCCACATAGATAGGTAGCGTCTTCAAAGAAAGATGTTCTGCTCGTATCGATCTAATCCACTGCTAGCTTGATTTTCTAAGGATCCTTTGAGTTCAGCGACTTCCGGGGCAGATACCATTCCTTGTTCTCCGAGCTGACCTTGCAAAATTGGCATGAGCGACTGAAAAAATTGCCGAGTCCTTTGTACGATTTTGTCATTGTCATATGTGAGATACGGAACACCACTAGCACACCGTTTCCCCATAGAAGCCGGCTAAGTGGGCTCACCCAAGAAGAAGATATCTTAGTGGCATACGTAAACTAGCACCTATGGACACGGTCGCGTTCTGAGTCCCGATCACGCAAACACCGAAAAACCCAGAAAAAAATGATCATGTTCACCATAATTAGTAGTGGAACGCTGAAGATAGATTGCGCTGTCAGGCGAAAGCCTGGAAACAACACCAAGATGTCTCCCATTCTCCCAAATGTCGGGGGAGAGACTAGAATCGTTTTTTCGTCTGGGGCGAACAGGGCCACGGGAAAGCAGATTAATAGCAAATAAGCCAGCTCTGCAGACTGCTGTTAGCCCTGTTACGAATTTGATTGCAATTAGTGCGGGTGTGACACGTGAGACAGCTCCACTAACTTCCCAACATACTCGTAAAGCTTCCTGTTACAGTTTCTCGAAGGATCCTGGTGGTTTTTGTCCCCAAGCTCGGGGTAAGCTCAGAACACGGTTCGATGCCAGAGTGGTGAACAGGTTACGGCAAATGAACCGGGCCGACCGTCAGCAACATGTACCACCTCTAGTGCTGCACCCTCTTCACGCATTCTCTCGGGGTTACGCAGCTAACAGGTTGGCTTTCAACGTTCTGAGGAAGGTTATCTTTCAAGATTCTGAGGATGGTGAGCTTTCAAGATTCTAAGGAAAGCCTTCTGAGGAAGGTCAGCTTCTCGTTCCTCCTGACAAATCATCTCAAAAAGACAAAAAGTCTCTCTAATGGGCAACAAAAATCGTTGAAGAGCGCTCGCTCCCTCTTAACTCTTAAGATGATGCTCAGAAACGACAGATGGCGGGTAAGTGAAAGGAATTTAAAAAAAAAAAAAAATCTGACCAGTCATCAAATCAAAGGTGGTGCGTAAGGACGAGATCCTTAATCAACCTGGTTGCTGGGCATGAATTGTCGGTTTTAATTGTGAAAATTCTAGAGATCGTTAAACATTTCAACCCAGATCATCCTACCGAGGAATTGGAGGGTTACTAAAATTGGCGAGTTTGTCGAGAATCCACAGGAGGCTATCTTCATCATAAATGAAGAAGCACTGCCGATCGTAGAGGCCGAAAAGAGTGTGCTGATACGGAGTTGAGAAATTAGCCCTGCGTATGTATCGAAGCGACAGACCTAAGAGCTTCTGAAGGTACCAGAGCCTGTAAGGCTTGACCCAAAGCAAGTGATTTTAATAATATTGATGGGAATCCAATTGAACTTCAAGTGGCTAAAAAAAGGGGTACATCACCAATCTGAGGTAGAATCAGATGTGGAGTTCTACTCTACAGATGGAATCAGTGTTCAAACTATCTCTGAGTTGTTTAGCTGGAGGACCTCAATTCGACCCTAATTACTAATGGTAAAGGTTCTTCAAGTTAATCTTCACCATTCCGTAGCAGTACCAGCTGCCACTTGTCTAAAACAGGGGAGGAGTCAATTCTCATCGAATAACTATTAGTTGCTTACGACCATGTTTGCAGGCCCCACGCCGACGAATACCTGACTGATAGCACCACGTTTGACAGTATGCACCCAGAAAAACATCAATATCCTCATTCTTCGCCGTTTCATGCCCATTCTGGTGGAAGTCGATCAAAGATCCTGTTGGTTTGTTTCTTGGTGCATGGCACACGATCATAGTACTAGTCCTCCCTGCGACGTCCTTGGGGATGTAGTGCCTGCAGCCACAACAACTTGTGTACCTCTTATTTTGGGAACTGGCTCTAATAATCATAATGACCCAACAATAATAACGGAGGTGAGGCACTTTTTGACTCCCTCTTGGCCTACGGTCTATTCATCGCTAATGCTAGCAATAAACCAACTGTCCTCATCTCAAATTGTAAGGAGATATTTTTAGGTCACCCTAGTTCGTGAATCTCTTCCATGACTTGAGATTTTTATACGAGTGTTTCTTCTCTGATCACTGTTGCTTATATTTTATCCTGGTCTGTCATAGCTAAACTGAGCAGGTAGCCTTCGTTAACAGAAATAGGATGGACTGAATTGAAGGAGTATCGATTGCTATCTTGAATTCATTCCTTATTGCGTTCGGCCTAGATCGAGCAACAACACTTTAACCGTCCTCATGGACTCACATTTTCGGGACAATCATTGCCCTCTTCCAAACGCGGCACGTTACGTGGTGCTTTTAGTTACCAAGAAAGTTGTTTATCTTATTAATCTTACAGCAAGCTAATCTTGCTGCCCACGTTAAAATCTTATCTGAGGGGATTTCCGTCGTCGTCGTAGCACTACAGCCCCTCTCGGGCCTTGGCTTCTCGCAGGTGACGCCTCCAGTTGTCTCGGCCCAATGAGCGCGTCCTCCAATTTCGAAAACCGAGCAGATTTTCGCAGTCTTCGTCGACAGAGTCAGACCAGCGTTTTCTGGGTTTTCCCACTGGTCTTCGACCCTCGGTCCTTCCGTCGAATACCTTCTTAGGTACTCGATACTCATCCATTCGTTGCACGTGACCAGCCCATTGCAGCTTCCGCAGTTCGATTACTGTAGCAACCTCTGGCTCACCAAAAACCTCGTACAACTCGTGGTTGTACCTTATCCGCCATTGGCCGCACTCTTGTTTAGCTCCAATTATACGCCTGAGGACCCGTCTTTCGAAGGCGTTCAGCATATTTGCGGATGCTTGGGTAAGGGTCCAAGTTTCACATCCGTAGCACAACACAGGTCTGATTATTGATTTGTAGACTTGGTTGTAGCTTCGTCTTCCTGTGTATGCAGCTGGTCTTCAGTAGGGCCAGAACAGAGTAGAAAGTTTTATTAGCGAGCTGTATTCTCCGTTTAATTTCATCAGTTTCACTGCCTTTCGTTGTCAATTTCGAGCCTAAGTATATAAATTCGTCCACATTCTCTAAACTATATTCGTCCAGAATTATATTTCGTCTAATGGAGGTCTTCTTTCTTGTTTGCTTCATGATTTTTGTTTTCGTCTGATTGATCTTCAGGCCTCCTTTTTTTGGCTCCCTGGTCAAGTTTCAACAGGAGTTTTTTGGCGGATGTGAAGGAACGTGACAAGATGTTAATGTCATCCGTGTAGGCCACTAATTGGTTCGACTTATACAGAAGCGTACCCCCTGTGTCGACAGGAATCTTCCTTATCACGAACTCAAGTGCTAGGTTGAACAGCAGAGGGGCCAACCCATCGCCTTGCTTTAGTCCGACATTTGTGTCAAAGGCGTCAGTCAGACTGTTGTTGATTCTGACTTGTGATGCTGTCGACGTCATCGTCATTTTGGTCAGTCGGACTAGTTTTGCCGGGATGCCGAAGTATAGCATTATTTTGTACAGTACGTTTCGGTCAATACTGTCATATGCTTGTTTAAAATCCACGAAAATCTGGTGGACGTCGATGTTAAATTCCCAGCATTTTTCGAACACTTGTTTGACTGTGAAGAGCTGATCCGTAGTTGATCGACCAGACCTAGAGTCTCCTTGGTACTCCCCAAAGACATTTTCAGCGTATCCATTTATTTTATTTTTTAATATTTTCGTCAGTATCTTATAGGGCGTACGAAGTAGCGATATGCCTCTGTAGTTTTCGCACCGAAGTTTGTCTCCTTTTTTGTGGATAGGGCATTTGATGGATTTGCATCACTCCTGCGGTATTTTTTCTTGACCCCAGATGTGATGGATCAATTTCCGTACTTGATTAGCTTAACCGGAATCTCGTCAATGCCCGGCGCTTTATTGTTTTTCTGGCTTCTTATGGCAGAATTGACTTCTTCCAGCGTTGGGGTGCGATCAGGACTTCGTCAGAGACGTCTATTGGCTCTGATATTATTGAGCCCTGTGTAGGAGTTTTTTGAAATAGCAGGCCCACCTCTCCTTAATCTGGCTATCTTCGGCGATGATATTGCCGATTTCGTCTTTACAGAGTGTCGTCTTGGGCTGGTATCCGCGTCTTAAACATTTCATTACCTTGTAAGCTTGCCTAGTTTTATTGCTCGCCAGATTTTCGTCAATGCTCTTTAGTTGCTCGTCATAATATTTTCGTTTTTTACATCTAATGATCTTATTTGCTACTCGTAAGTGGTTTTCATATTCTTCTCTCTTCGTCCTGGTGTTTCTTTCAAGGAACTGTTTATATGCCTGATTTTTCTTGTTCAACGCATTCTGGCATTCGTTTTCAAACCAGTTGTTTCTTTTGTGCCGAGCTTCATACCCAACCACTTGTTCTGCAGCGGCTTCGATTGCTGTCTTCATCTCCATCCAGACCTCGTCAACCGGCCTCACTGTGTTATTTTGTAGGATGGGGGTTAGCTTAGTCTCAAGAGTTTTTGAGAAGCTTTCTGCTACTGACGCCGTTTGGAGCTTTTCGATGTCAAACTTACGAAGGGGACTGGTCTTCGTCCCATTCGCCTTTGACATGCGACATCGATATTTGGATTTGACCAAGTAGTGGTCCGAGTCACAATTTGCTCCTCGAAACGTCCGAACGTCAAGTATGCTGAAAGCCCATCTCCGCTGAATAAGGACATGGTCAATTTGGTTAAAGGTACTGCCATCTGGTGATGCCCATGTTCTTTTGTGGATGCGTCAATGTGGGAAGCATGTCGAACTTATGACTATATCCCTACTACATGCAAAGTCAATCAAGCATTGGCCGTTGTCGTTAGTTGCATCGTGGAGACTGTGCCCTCCAGTTGTTCCCCGATGTACTTCTTCATTCCCGACTTTAGCATTGAAGTCGCCGAGTATGAGGGGATTTCCGCTTCAACGGATTTTGACTTCATTGTTCCGGACGTTCTACTAGATTTGAAGCTTACAACTCGCCTTCTTAGTAGGAATGAGCAGATTGATGATACACTCGAGCATGGTCTTATTCATGTGTGCACCGGTGGCTCAAAACTAAACGATAAAATCGGTAGTGGTATGTAATCTAACTTTCCTCTTCTTCAATCCTCTTCTTCATCCAGACTATTGTAGTATCTTTTAGATGGAGGGCGTGGCTATTTCGCAGGCAATCGACTGCCTTCCAAGTAATCTAATATTGGCAATCAATATTGAATGCCTCAAGTACCTTCTCCATATAAATATTGAAGTTATCCGTCAACGCGCAACGACTGGGCGCGGATTTCAACTATTTCTTGCAGACGTCTGTGGCACGCAGGACAAAGAGAGATCCGTCTTGCACCTCATGTGATAGTGTCCGGTCCAGTCAAGAAGAAGATTAGCAGCACTCGATCCACTTTCCCTCTCAAATCTAACTGATCTCTCCTTGGTTAGCCTAAAGGAGTTAGTACAGTTTATCAAAAGAACCAGATGGTTTCCTTATTTTAGCGACTAAGGGTGTGGCCTAGGTGTGTATTTTGAAAGTTCTCTATCGATCAATAGTCACTTTAACCTACTAACCTACCTAGATGAGCAATCTTTCTACCTTCAATCCGGACTAAAATGTTTGTGTCGTCAAAAAAAAAGGTCATATGGTTGAAACAATGGCCAGAAGCAAATGAGTATTAATTGAGAGGCATCAGGAAGGGTAGAGTGGTATAATGCTGTCTTCCCAGCTATAGTTGGTGTCAAAAGAAGTAATATTTTTGAAATATCTAGCTTATTGGAAGCTTGCGTAGTCAAATGGACAGCGCAACGGCTGCTAACGTTTCTGGTCCTAGGTTCAAATCCGACCAAGAAACCTAAAATTAACCTAGCTCCGAATGGGTTTTTGAGTTGAATGAGGAGTAAAGTGAGTTGCAAAGAACTGCTTTTAAACTCTCGACCCCCAGAAGGATTGTAACCACACATATATGTTTTGAATAAAAATTTCAGTTCCGGACAACTTACTCTGTGAGCCACTGTTCCTATAAAGTTTTTTTTTCATTTGCAAGTATTCGAAAGTAGTGTTTATACTTGCATGTGGTTTATGTAGATTGTTGTCTACATTGTATGTTTCTCTCAAAGCTTCCAAGGATAGCGACTACCATTAAATTAAAGAAATGATGAGCCATTCAACTGAAATATACTCGAAAACCTAGTACAACATTCAAAGCCAAACTGAATTCATTTTAAAAATAGCTTGCCAAAAAACCATTAGATATGCACATCTATTAAACAACTCTAGCCTTTTTATTGTCTAAAACAACTGCCAAACGACCAGACGCTATAAACTACGATCAAAAAATCTTTCGAATCGATTAGCATTTTTACTTTTTAGAATGCGTTTAGACGGACGTTCCAGCACGACCGGTAACTATTTGCGCGACACTCCCGAATTTTCTATTCGCACGTTTTTTGCGGGGGGGACGCAGGGTTTTGTCTAGCCATAGTGGCCTCTTCCCATTATTGGCTATGCATGCGACTCAAACTCAACGACAACGACGCATTCCTGCTACATCTTTCATTTTTATCGTTTGCATAAAATTTTCATGAATCTCTGCTTTATAAATAGCAAAAAAAAAGCAAAAAAAAAAAAAAAACAAAATCGTTGTCACGAAATTTGACTATGACCGACGTGCGTTGATCTATTTTACGAGTTTTCGTTTGTCGTCTTGATTGCATGTCTACTATGTGAGTATGAGTGGAAAAAGAAACAACTCAAGATTTGTACCTGCAGCACTCCAAGCCGACATCAGAACCGAAGTATTAAGATAAGAATGTTGGATTAGACTGTGTAGATAGGTTGAGTCCAGCACCAGAGCAGCGCAAACGAATAGCGAAAACAATTTTTTGCCGTGCCATGCCTCCTATGTCGAGAGGTTTTTGTACGAAAGTCGGTGAGTTCAAGAAACCAGTTCCGACCGCTTTTTTCGGACCATTCTATAATTACCGGCCGTTTTAAGAAATTGGGTTTTTTGTGTTCTTTTCAAGCCTTCTCTATCAAATCGAAACTTAAATCTCTTAATCCGCCCGAAGAACAACGAAACGAACCTAGATTTCCGTTCGCGAATCTTTTTCCTTTCCATTTCAACTACCTGGCAACTTGCTTGCTGATGATGATGATGCAAAAGATGCAAAAATATTTACTTTAGACGATCGCAAGATGAAGTATGATCGTCAATTTTCATACTGAATCGCACAGTAATAATTAGATCAAGTTCGGCTGATATCATTCGTGTGCGCGAAAACCAGTTTGCATCGCTCGGTAACAGCAAAGGCCCAATATTAGAACCGATTTGGATGCCAGTGTTCCACGTGTTCCAGAGATTTGCAGACTACCTGACCACGATTCGTGCTAACCGGGCTGACATCAGATGCTTAAAATGTAACATTTTATGGAAGCATGCACAATGCAAACGACGACGCTTACAGAATGCTGCTTCCTTCTTTTGTCGAGATTCGAGACGATGCGTCCGATTTCGTATGCGAAATGACATGGGACTGCAATCGATTTCGCAACTACTTCCTTTCGGAAGCTGTTCTACTTGTGTTTTGACGCTGCCGATTTGGCCGGCCTGTAGTTGAATGGGACAGGTTGGTATGTCTTGACGAATCGCCAAGACTGGGCCGTTAATACGCATCCGGTTCAGATTGTTGAACGTTCGCGACGCCACCATCGAAACGAATGATTGTTTGGCAAATTTTATTGTAATCTCATTTTGGTCGATGAATGGTCGTCGCTTGCTTTCCTCGTTGATTCGTTGATTTAGGCTTTCTATGGAATATCAATAAATATTTAAATTATATGGTAGTACAATCAATAAGATTGTTATCGTTCTATTTTTAGTGTGTGAATTAATTAATTTTTTGCCCAGAAATGTTGAACCGTTGATATAAGAAATCCAGCCGGTTTAGCTACTTTGGTAACTCGGACAGAAACAGATCAACAGATAAGCTAGGATGAAATAAGACCAAACCGGATTTTTTGATATTTGAGCAATATTTCTGTTTGGAAAAACTATTTGTTAATCCAGCACGCATCACATGGGCAATTCATGCATGAGTTCATGCGAAATTGCGAAAAAAGAGTTGTTTTTTTTCCTAGGAAATAAAACCCCGTGTTTTATAAATTCGAATTAGATCTATTCACATTCAAAACGCAGTTGAAATTCAAGTTTGTTCGAAAGAAATTTTCTGGAAAAAAAGCACAGTAACAAAGAAACAAACAAAGAAATAAATGTTTTTTTGCAAAAGCTGCAAAGTTATTGAATCTGATATTTATGTTGATAATACGAAGCTAGAGTTACATTCATCAGAAACGTTTTCAATATATTCTTACAGTAGAAGCCACTATTCAAAATAAAAAACCCAAAGAACTTATTCAATTTGTAACCGGCAATATATTATACACCGTGGAATTAAAGCAAAAGCCCCGATTAAACGTAAGGTATCGCACACTTCGCAAATCATCTACAGCTTTGGTACACTAAGAGCAAATAAGACTCAGCAATTAAAAAATGTCGCAACTGTGGTAACAGCCATACTGTCAACAGTATAGATTGCCCAGTTTTTCAATCTCTGAAAGAAAATATGATTCGACCTCAAAGCTGTCCTTAAAGGGCCATGTTTTCAAGCAGGGAGACTTGGAAAAATCCATCGTATCTTTCTGTCAAGTAACACTTGCCAACAAACACTCAAAAGAGCAAACAGTAAGATCAAAATCATTAGCCTTACATAATTGTAGCGAATGAAAGTTACATCCGCTTCTCTCATATGCTTCTCTCTCCATAGCTAAACACTTACTTTTATAGCTAAACACTCGTTTCTGGAGAAAAAAATTTGTCGCAGCAATTACTCGCTCCAGGGGATGTTGCAATGCCTACTAGATTTGGAGTTCACAGCTCGCATTCCGGGTATAGATGAATGGCGTGATGGTGTCACCCTCGAAAGTGGGCTTATCCATGTGTAGACTGACGGCTCAAAGCTAAACAATAGAGTCGGTAGTGGTGTATACTCAGATGTGCTGAATCTTAAGCTTCCCAAGCAATGGCAGCAACAGAAACTGGTGCTTCTGCCCAAGCAGGATAAACCTATTAGGGAGGCATCATCTTATAGGTCCATATGCCTGCTGAAAACGATGGGGAAGATTTTCGAGCGAGTAATATACGAACGATTGCTGTCGCAAAAGTAAAAACGGACTATCGGACCGACAATTCGGTTTTCGAAAAGGACGATTAACTGTGGACGCTGTCAGAATGGTGTCGGACATGGCAATGAACACGAGAGATAAAGGAGGATGCTGCGCCGTGGTCACCTTAGACGTAAAGAACGCCTTTAACTCCGCGAAGTGGACCCGTATTGTAGGCGCTCTGGTCGATAATCGAGTGTCACGCTATTTGGCATCTATAATTGTCAACTACTTCAAGGAAAGAACCTTATGCTATGACTCAGACAAAGGACCAAAACTCTACCTAGTAACGGCGGGAGTACCACAGGGATCTGTTCTTGGCCCCCTACTTTGGAACGTAATGTACGACGGGATACGAAGGCTACGAGTACCCAGAAATGTGGTGGTGGTGGTAGGATTCGCCGACGATATTGGCATCGTGATTTTAACCCGTTATCTCGAAGAAGTCGAAATTTACGCAAGCGAAGCAATCTGGGCGGTTAAATCATGGCTTAGTTGCACTGGGCTCAAACTAGCCGACCATAAAACGGAAATGGTACTAATCACGAAGCGGAGGAAACTACCAGTAGTATCCGTTGTCGGTTCAGCACTCGCTAGAATGCTACCCAATATTGGCGGCCCTAAGCAAAGCCGAACGCTTTTGATTTCAAGAGTGGTGACCTCTATTCTGATGTACGCAGCACCAGTGTGGGCACCAGCGCTACACATAAAATCGAATCGCCGAAAAATGCAAGCAGCTTACCGACTGATTGCACTTCGAACTTGCTGCGCCTTTCGAACAACGTCCTATGAGGCAACGTGTGTTATAGCCAGTATGCTGCCCATCGAAATTGTTGCGGATGAAGCGCTTCGACTGTATAAAAACGAAGCACGGACAGCAAGCACGCGGGAGACTCAAAGGCTAGTGTCAATGCGCTCATGGCAGAGTAACTGGTCTTAGAGAAAATGGGAAGAGGCGCAAAACGGGCGTTGGACGTACTAATTAATCCCCAACGCTGTGCAATGGGCTTCAAGAAGCCACGGAGAAATAAGCTATAATCTAACCCAATTCTCGAGCGGGCATGGCGGTTATCGGTATTATCTGTATCGCTTTGGACTCGACACCTCACCGGACTGTCCAGCCTGCAAAAATGTACCTGAGGATGCGGAACACGTTATGTTTAGCTGTCCCCGCTTTGATGTATGTAGAAGTAGCCTAGAGACGGTACTAGGCACAAGGATATCAGCGGTAAATATCGTAAACTGCATGCTGAAATCCCAAACTGCGTGGAATGCCGTCGAAAAAACACTTAAAAATATTCACCGCAAACTGCGTGATGCGGGAAGGGTCAGAAAGAAGGAAGAAGAAAGGATGCGTAGAAGCAGCTAATGGCTGATCCGCCCCCGCGAAGTAATGCTGAATAAGTAGTCCCGTGGGGAGTGTGGAAGAAGAAGGAGGTGGTTTTAGTCGGTAAAAATCCGGCATGTTCCAGGGCAGGAGCCCTGAAGCATCTTCTAGAAGATTTCCATCTTCCAACGACGAAAAAAAAAGCTGTCCCTCCGTCTACCAGACCATTTTCAGGCGGAGGTTTTTTTTCCATGACAATGCCAAAGCTCAGGGGATTGCCCTTTGAAGCAAATGCTTAGCGATTGCGGTAGGGAGACAAATATGGGAGAAGCCGATATCAATTATTCCATTATTCTTTTAAGTGCCACATTTTTTCTTATTTTCTAAAGCGCTAGTGTTATGCCTAGTCGCTACTAAAGCTTTTAATGTGACACTTAATTAATGGAGCGCTGGGATCATTCTATCCTACTGCAAAAACTTTATAGTGCAGGAATAAGAGATAATATTTTGGATTGGTTTCATTCCATTCTTTGGGATCGTAAGTCAAAAGTTAAAATAAATGACATCTTGAGTTCTGCAACGCCTCTAAATATAGGAGTTCCTCAACGCTCGGTCCTGTTTCCAGTCTTATTCGTATTTTTATAAACTCACTGTATTCTGAAAACTTTAATGGGAAAATTACAGCTTTTGCAGATGACTCTGTCCTGTCATATTCTAGTTTCAATTACTTTGAAACATATGTCAAAATCAGCCACCACCTTGAAATTTTAAGACATTGGTTCAGTGTCTATAAACTAAGGCTGAGTGACAAGACCAAATATATGATATTCAACCTAGTGAGATCAGTTTGTGTTGACTTGAAATTGGCTTTTCACGCTCTAACCTGTTTAAAATATATTTTTTCACAAAAAAAAAATTCAAACGCGTTTTCTAAGACTTTTTACTCAAAACAAAAAATTTACTCAAACTCAAAAAATAACGGACCGATCCTTTTCCAATTTTGAAGACTTCTTCTGTAAACATTTTACAAGGTAAAACTGTCGAGATATTTTATTTTAAGACTCGAATTTTTTTTAAAAAGGAATTGTTCCGATTAAAAACCAAAATTCCGAAAATACATCTTTACTCATTTTCGTTTTTTTGTACTTCAAAATTACACCAAAAATGAAATGAACAAAATAAATGAGAAAACTCGACCGCATTACCTCAAGAAAGTCATTAACTAACAGAATCTTTTTGGTTTGTTGGTTTCAGATGATCCAGCTATTAGTTATGTTTCTCACGGCAATTTACCTTTTTTTTTCAATATTTTTCAATAAAAAAATTACTGGATACTGTTTAATATATGTACTTTAGTATATTCTTTCAATAAATAAACTAACCTTTACCATATTGCTAAAAAAAAATTATTTCAATTATGCTTAATCCTTAACCACCTAGCGTCGGTCACAGTGACTCCAGTGTTTCTTATTTTTCAAATATTTCCGTTGTTTCTCAAATTGTACACCTGTGAGTCTATGTCCTTTTTGTCGTCCCCCGCCAGTAAGCACTTCGCGTTCGACTAATCGACACGTGCACGCGTTTAATAATTACAGGTAATAATATTTTGCGTGCGGTCATGGTGACCGACGTTGTGACGATATATTTTTTTTTGTGTTTGCAGGTTTATAATGTCTGAACGTGATGAAAATATTGTTAGATGGCTAGAAGAATCTGATTCAGAGTTGGAGGATCAAAACGTTCCAGAAATACCGAATGAAGACTGCAGTGACATAGAAGATGTCCGTTGGGCCACATAATCGATGGCGAGTGCCAATCAGACTCAGAAATGGAAGGTAGCGAGTCAAAGCAACAGGATGATATCGATGAAGAAAACGACGTAAGGTCTTCGATCGGAAATTCATCATCCAATGACGATGTTCCACTGACAAAATATCGAAATTACTTCGGTAAAAACCGGTTTTGTTGGGCTGCTCATCCTCCGGTTTCAAGATCTAGAACTTTGCAACATAACATTATACCACAACCACCTGGTCTCAAACCTAACTTTAGAGATTTTTTGCACAGAAATACAAACCTCTGAACTTATGGAAGTTGTTTTTTAGAGATGATATGTTAGAGGAAATAGTACGGCGTACAAATGAAAAAATCAAGTCTAAGTATCAAAACAAAACATGCGTTCAAGACCTAAGTGTGATTGAATTGAAAGCTTTCATTGGTATGCTATACTACACAGCAATTTTCAAAGAAAACCATATACATTACACAAGTTTGTACAATACAGATGGGACAGGTAGAGAAATTTATCGCTGCATAATGAGCAAAAGCAGATTTGAAGTACTGCTCAATTGCCTTCGTTTTGATGATGCGAGCACCCGAGATGAACGCCGTAACTGTGATTTAGCAGCACCAATATCTCAGCTGTTTGACATATTGATACGAAACTGCAAAGAAGTCTGTTTAATTGGTAGTTACGCTTGCATAGACGAGATGTTAGTAGCTTTCTGTGGCAGGTGCAGGTTCAAGATGTATATTCCAAAAAAACCGCACAAATATGGCCTAAAAATTATGTCGATTACTGATGCCAGAAATGGATACCTTCTGGATGCCTACCTGTACTTGGGAAAACATTCCGACAGCCAAGGTTTACCGGTTGAATATCAAAGACTGAGCAAACCTACGCAGTCAGTTTTGAAATTGGTAGCCTCTATTGAAGGTACCCACAGAAACGTAACAACTGATAATTGGTTTACCTCAGTGGAGCTTCTAAACATCCTGAAGCAAAAACAGCTGACTCTCGTAGGTATGTTGGACCAGAAATGTGCTATCTACTCAACTGACAATATTTTACAGAATGCTGGGTGTGTCTGCAGTAAATGCATATATTGTGAGCAGTATGAACCAAGCTCAGGCAAAGATGCGCAGGCTCAGTTTCATGAAGCAACTGACTGAAGATTTTGTTAAACCCCACTTGGAACGCCGCGTGCACAAATTTGGATTGCAAAGGGAACTTCAGTGCGCTATTTGTCGTGTCCTGAAAATCGATCATTATTTACTTTACTAAAAACAAGAAAAACTAAATAAGTTATAATGATTGTTCCTACTCAGATCTCAGATAAAAAAAAATTACTAAGATTTTGTGGTAATATTTTGTAAACAAATGTTATGTCTTGATTACATACTAAAATTAGTGTTTATTTCAAACTTTCTAAACGTAATATAAATAAAAAAATGTTAAAAAGTATGACGGTGTTTTTCTTTGTGAACATATATATTTTATATTTAATTTAACACTGAAAATATGCAAGCGGTCACCATGACCGTCGTTAGGTGGTTGTGTGACTGGAAAACACGTTAGATGGCTAAGGGTTAAAAAATCAAGAACTAGCCAAGGTTAGTTAACCTGTGTCAAATCAAGGACAAGGAGAGGTGTGAAACTAATCATTTCGCACTCATGAAAATTTCGACTACTAAAATGCAGCCTCTCCCACCACTAGCCAACAAAACACTAAATAAGTTCTTGCATCAGCTTTGCTATTCAGATCAGTTTTTTTGATAGTAAATTATTTAACTTTGGAATTTGGAAAGTTACCTTTTTTTGAAAACTCTTTACTCGCATACGAAATGCCCACGTCACAAAAATAATATCGAGACATTCTTCTTAGTAAAATAATCTCACAAAAGCCCTAAGCGGGTCTAGAGGTTGAAACTGGTAGAGAGCTTTATTCACAAATTTTACAATCAATGTACCTATACAAGTCTGGAGTTATTAGTTCCTCGACTCATTTCACCCCTAATTGAACTCAGGAGCCTTTTCAAATTCAGGTTAATTCAAAGCTCGATGTGCAGTTCCCCGTCCGAGTTTGGATTTAGGCCAGGAACCCCTACACTGAGAGCCATTGCTCTACCCACTGCCCTAAACGAGCTTGCCAAATTTTTCTAGCTATCCGTAATGAAAATTAGAAAAAATTGGTCTTGATAAATGTCCTAACGCAATCGAAACATGCCATAACCTCAAGATGCAGAGACATGTGCACATATTTTCTATATCTTGGCTTAGACGACGCCCCACTATCTATCCTTTATAAAAATTGGATTTTTATTACCTTATTGTTATTTCGTCTGGAATAAATGTATGAAATGAATGCAATAAATCAAATAAATTGTAATCTTAATCTGTTTTCCGTTAAACATAAGTCTTTTCGAATGAATTAAGGGACGGAAATTTGCATAGGATAACAATAAACAAATATAGAGAAATATTTGCTAATACACATTTGAAAATTTTCAGTTCGTCTATGCTTTATCATTTCGTGACTAATTCTGTTTACGTAAATATGGAATTTTTAAGCAAATATCAAATAAACCGATTTTCTCAAAAAAGTCAGATTAGATAGCTTATTGCTAGTTTTTCAAATCATTGAAAATAAAAAATTAAGCAAAAAATATGAATCTTTTCAAAGAATCGCAATCCGGAACATTGAAAGCAATAAATATTTGTGCTGCATGTATAATTATATTCATCTCAACATTCATCTAGATTGTGTGATTCAAGCATTGCTCTTGGCCAATTGATGAAATCTCGTTCTCACGAAACTCTATTCGAAGAATTGACCATACGCGCGTCACCCGTTGTCTTCATCCACCTAATCGACATCTATGTCGCTCCTCTATCCGCCCCTTCTCTATCGCCCAACATGTTTCAATGTTCTACGGTCACTTTTTTCGGGGAGGTCATCGTCGTCGTCGACATTGCCGCCGTCTTTGCTGTCGCAGCATTTTGTTGTTCAGCCAATTAAAACTTATTTTCCCCGAAACATTCCTATCCACTTTAAATATTGAATTTGAATAGATACCTAATTATGCACCGTATCGTTCAATGCTGTTGTTGTTTTTTCGTTTTTGGCACTCCCGATTGGTAACAAAAATCAGAACACACACGCAAGATGTTGTCCCTTGTCCAGTCCAGCTTTTTTTTGGACAATTCCGCGACCTAGCACCACACTGACGACCGGATCTCAGTCTAAATGGACCCTCATCTAGTTTCCCATAATGCCCACGGGAACGTTTAGAGAAGCAATAGAGAAAAGCCTCTGCAGTATTTATATAATGTTTGACAAGTATATTTTCGTGAAGTCGATTGCTACGAAGACGATGTCGAAACGGAATGTTTTTTGCATGAATTGACGAATTCGACTTTTTGATACTTGTACTTCTCTAACGCAAACATTCACGTACGTAGACACTTGGGTACATGTTGATATAAATATGGGATGTAAACAAAAAAAAACCATCCATGGACCGACAGGCTAATGGAAGCTGTGCTGCGATTTCGGTTTGGTTCTGATGCAGAAGAGAGGGAAAGAAAGCGAGCTTTGTTAAAATTTTGTTCAGAAAATGTTTCTTTTTTCAGTTCAATTCATCTGTGAATTAGGGGAGATTTGTGGCAGATGGTCGGATGCAAGCAATGCTGTAGGCTTTTTTGTTGGGAATACATATAAACCCACATTAAAACTTGTTTCTCTCTTGCAAGAGCTTTTTACTAGGTATAATTGATCTAAGACTTGCGCTCCTGGATATGAACGCAAACGAACCCAAAAAATTATTTTCATTTTTTCGCATCAAGTGAACATGAAGAAAAGAACGTAGGAACATCAGTGAACCGAAATTTAATTTGCTACTATATATTACAGTATGGAAGCAGTAGGTATTTGCTGGATTTTTTTTTCCGCTTAAGGCAGCATTCTGGTCTAGAGGCTCGATTTTGAGGTGATTTTACGGACGCAATAAAAACAAATCCAGAAACATTTTTGGTATCTATTTTTTGATCACTTTTTTATTAACATTTTAAAAGTATAAAAATGTATTGAAAAAATAAAAAAAATAAAAATTGATGTAGATACAGGCTGGCGAAGTGAAGGCTCAAAAAACAAAACTTGTCTCATGGTTGACATGATTCCAACCTTCCTGGTGGTCTGAAATATACATTTTTGGTGAATTCTGTAAAAAGAAGAATGTAGAATTAGTCTGACGTAGGCGATTTGAAAAACACTTTTTTTTCACAAAATGGCGTCCATGTAAAAAAAATCGTTTTTTTCCCTCATTTTTTAAACTTTGGGAGTTTTTTTATAAATATTAGGTTGCTGCAGATGAAATGGCCGATTTAGCAATGACATAAAGTTGGCTGCAATTTTAGTGTATTATGTTGGCACAAGGCAACATATTGAAGTATAAATACTGCTACCTTGGTTTATGGGGTCATTTCTGTTTTGCACTTCATAGTGATCGTAAAAACAAAAAAAGAAGATGAACATGGAAATGAATCAAAAACGGCTACTTTTACTATACGAATTTAAATTAGAGCACAACGCAACGAGGAATATCTACAGCGCATTTGGGTCTGATACAGTTAAACACGCAAATGTTGGAGGAAAGTATCACATGATAAAACATCAATGAATACTATGCGGGCACCAGGTCCTTATATTGATCTAACCCCAAAAGACTACCAAGTAGTCAGAAAATAATCAAATCAGGCTTGTTGCAACATGACAAAACACGTGGAAACATTAAGAGCAAATGAGTTCCAAAAGCATTAATCGCGTAAGGCCGGCGATACATGTAAAATTTTCAAAAATTCGATTTTCTTTTTTTTTTGCATAAATAGTTAAATTAACATCTAAAAAATTTACGTACTGAAGGACTTCTGTATTGGCCTGGAATCGTTGATTAGTTGGTAAGTCGCTGTAATCATAGAGTTTCTGTGTGTCAAAACCATGCGTTTTTCTCGAAACGACTTTTTTTTTTTTAGATTGGCGGGCAAGATAACTCAAAAAGTTCTCAACCGATTCTTATGAAACTTTGCACACGTTTTTTCTATAGTATAAGCTTCTAGTTGAACCTCAATAATGACAAACATTTTTTCAACATTTAGTATTTTGACCCGAAAACTGTCGAAAAAAAGGGTAAAAAATCGTACTTTTTTATGAGGCGTGCTAATCCACGATTTTTTTACTTTTTTTTTTTTCTTGGTTCAAACACACTCTAGTCCATTCTTTTGATTTCAAATTGCTGTAACTGATGCTAAAAATCCCACCAATTGGTGCCTTTCGCCGCGAGGGTCTCAGGAGATTGGTTACTTTGGCGGCCATTTTGAAACAAAAAATTAAATAAAATCAGATTCTTGTATTTCAATATGCAATGAATAAACATAATCACTTTCAAAACGATTCATTTATTCCTTCTATTTTAAATAAGCCTCTCAAAAACGGTCTAAATTCAGGCGTTGTCATGCATCGCCGGCCTTTAGAGAAAAATATCCGATTGTATGATAAATGCAGCAGTCATCACATGAATAGGGGGATTAACATGGAGAATATGACAATATTGGAAGTGTGATCTTAACCTCCACGTGGTAGCTGCAGGTAACAATCGCCCTTGAAGGAAAAATTGGCTAATATTATTCACGCTTTGGGAAGTTGGCCCCTAAGGAAAAAACCCCAAAAGCCAGTGGTGGAACAGCATATGCCGAGGACTGAAGGGGTGATGGGTGAAGCAGCCGCTAATATGCGAATTCGGGTGTCGGATGACAGGATCCCGTAAAATTTAATGCCTAGGCCGGGATACCGAGGATAATACGGCTGGTCTGTTATATTCCTCATACTCGTGGGACCAAAGTTGAAGGAACCTGAGCAAAAAAGGAGGGCGCTGCCTTAAGTGCGCCAAATCTAAAGGTCCTAGAGCCTTCCAACAGAGAAGCTCGAGTACTCCCCAGCGAATCGTCAAGGGAATTAAGGGAACAGATGAGGCCCATATCCCAGAATGAACAACAAAGGCACAAGAAGAGCCAAAGCAAGAGGGGAGTGAAACATAGCTTCACACCAAAAAACAAAGGTGAACAAGGCAAGGACCAAATATCTCAGCCAGCTTCACACTGACGGCAGATCCTCATTACAAATCGCGGAGGACTCTCCAATCAGCTACTCAAAATGTTTCCTTGTAATAGCAACGCATAACAATCAGTATTGAATGGTTCACCGTCATTTGTTCGGAGAAATGAGCAAAACAAATCGTCGACGACAGATCACTCCTGTTTTCACATTGGCTCAAACAATTGACGTTCTGAGCAGCTAAAAATAACGAGTTAATGGGTCCCCCGCCGGATAGTCCTGATTCGACTCGATCGATGACTTCTTTTTATTCTCTTTCATCCAAAATGAATTGCAAGATGTTTTTTTGACGCCTGGAGAAGTGAGTAACGCACTCAAAACCTATGTTTTGGTGATGCCTCAAAGTGGTAAAAGTGCTTGGATAATTTGTTCAAACGCATGCGAAAATGTATTTATCTTATGGTGAAAATTTTGAAAATTAATAAATCTATTTTAAATGACAAATATATATTCTTGTTCTTTGTTGCCGAAACATAAAAGGCAACCTAGTATTATGCTCATCTTTATTATAGGTATACTCATATACTTTCGATGAAATAAAACAAAAGGTGATTGAAGAAGAAGAAAACAAAAGGTAAGGAATACAAGCAAATTACTTTCGGCCTCAAAAAGTCAATTCGCAATTTCGTACTTTGACTTTAGATTACTGAGACTTTCTATTTGGCAGCCGCTTAACACTTGATGAGCCTTAAGGAGTTATTTTCGAAGCCGGCCTCTATATATTTAGTAGCGTAGAGCCTAAATCAAAAGACTTGAGTCGATCTAGACTTCAGTCAAGTATTTTCTTTCTTTTCCCCATACACAGTGCCGTCACGTATTATACCATACAATTCGATTGAATAACGATTTCCTTCCATTTCATGATCGAAAGCATTCCGTATAATCCAACAATTAAGTACTTCATTTCAGGGAAACTCCCTAAATACGCTAGACTTAAACTGGATTCGTCTATGAATTCATTCTCACGCAATTTCCATGGCCGGAAAATTCACAAAGCTCACAAACAATTTGCCCCATCATTACTGAGTGATTCAACGTTATCTATTCAAAATAATCTTTTACGCGTTATTCACAATAGTCACCTCATTATCGCGAAAGCCTGACGAACCGTAAATGTCAGTATGCCTGCCATCAGACTTCTTCTACATAAATTGTGAAGTCGGGCATCATTTTGACGATTCCGAGCTGACACAATTTAATTATTCATCACGTCACTATAGAATTTGTCACGAAAAATTCGACGAAATATTCAATAAAATGAAAGAGTGAAAGATGTCGCCAGTGATGTAAAAAATAGAAGAAAAAATTCACCTCACCATCTACCCTCAGATTCGGTCACCGTGTCAATTTGAAGAGCAGCAGCTCCCGAAATACTAATGAAATAATTTATTATTTATTTTGATAAGGACTTAAAGCCCAGCTAAGCCTTTTCTAGTTTGCTGGTGGTTGTGTGTGGCGCCCGTTCTAATCACACTTCAATCGCGAAAAATGGAACAATGGGCTTTTTGTGGCTTGGCGTCGGCTCCGCTTCTTCGATGTCCTTGTCAGATAAGAAGATAAGTGTGCTAGAAATCAGATACATATTGATAAACACCGACTGGCAATGAAGCAGCGACACGACACGGCTGACGTGAAGGATTATTTTAACAGTACCGATGCCTACGCAGGCTTAAGTATCGCTTCGTCGTCG
Organism: Nemotelus pantherinus; assembly: GCA_963978885.1. Lineage (NCBI taxonomy): Eukaryota > Metazoa > Arthropoda > Insecta > Diptera > Stratiomyidae > Nemotelus > Nemotelus pantherinus. The sequence continues at coordinate 45,093,468 of OZ022265.1, read as the reverse complement.
TTTGTTGCGCGATATCAAGACTGAGAGAAACTTTACCAATGGGTTTAGCTTTAATTCGTCGAGCAAATAATTTATTTTAAGATTTTCGAGGAACGAGTAATTTTGACCTAGCTACGTTCTTGCCTATGAGAACTATGTGCGTAGTTTGTTGAAAATATCATTTGATATTTACGAATCGTTTGAAGGCTGGTGGGTTTTTATAAATGTCGAAGATAGGAAAGTTGTTTTTTTGAGCTATATTTGGATGAAAAATAAGTTATGTGTTTACTTTGGTGATAAGATCGCTTACTTAACTATAACCAGCTCTAATAACTGTCTAACGTCTAATATTGATTGCGTTGTTAAAGGAACGGCACATCTTATACACTTATTTTCAGAAAATTAAAGTGAAAGCCATGAGCTTTCAGATGTTTACACATGCTCATTTAGCTGCTAGTCAGTCAAATTGCGTTGTGCAACGCCTTTCTGTATATGAACAAAAGGGAGTCATCAGAAAGACCCGAGCAGCAGAAGATGCCATTGTGATAATAAGGCGGAAAATGTCTTTATAAGCAAAATAAACGAATTATTACATCAGAATCGTTAGGTTGAAGTGGCTGCCGATCTACAGAGGCCTGACGACCGACACACATAGGAATAAGAGAGGCCTGTTCAGAATCGTTAACGGAAATAGATTATAATGTCGATCCGTCGAATAAAAAAGACAGTGACAAAGGAGGAAAGAACGGACATCAGAGCGCTTCCAAGAACCGAAAATATATCTGCGACATTCTTTTCGATTGCATTCTTATTCATTGCATGCAGACGAACTAACGGTGAATTCACACATGAGGGGAGTTTACTCATTTGTAAGCTCCCCTTAGCAGCAACTCTTAGCATCTACACTGACGGCTCTAAAATGGCTGCCAGAGTGGGTGCTGCAACATTTTCTGCAGATGCAACTATGGAAGCAGCTTTCAGGCTTCCTAATCACTGTAGTATTTTTCAAGCGGAGGTTATTGCGATACGTAAAGTCGCAGACCTAGGTCACAAGGGCATTGAAGGAAACTAGAGGGCGGACGCGTTAGCCAAGCACGGGGCTAACCTTCCCCTGTCAAGATCGGTTGACATTCCTACTCCAATCTAAACAATCAAATACTCAATCGACTCCAATATGATTCAAGGTACGATGTGCAGATGGCGTGCAACTCAGACCTGCAAGCTTACCAAAATCATGTGGGGGTCGTACTATCTCGTAGCGACTAAGTACCTGCTCGAATTAACGCGGACTGACTGCAAGCGGCTGGTCGACATCATTACTGGCCACTGTCTTGTATCAGCTCATGCCATGAAAATGGGACTCTTAACTAGCGACACTTGCTGGAAGTATCAAGAGCTGGGAGTCTCAGAAACAATCCAACACCTTCTGTGCCACTGCCCGTGCACTGGGAAGAACCAGGCAGCGCTGCTTCGGTGAGCCCTGACTGGTGAATCTCTCACATGTAGCAGAGCAGAAGCTGAAGGACATAATTCAGTTCGCAAAAAAGTCCGGGGCCTTTGATGGCCGTTTGGACTGAACTTTCCTCCTCCGGGTCTATTTATCTGGCATTGTTACGGACCAATGGGTCTATTTATGGCCCTGTGCCAGCCAGTTAAACCTAACCTAACCTAAGCTCCCCTTAAAACATGAAGAACTAATACCACCACTGCAAGCAGAGTGTTTGCTCGCAAAAGAAGAACTGGTCGAGAAGCAGCTGGAGCGTATTAAAAGAACTCGTAAGCCCGGATGCACCAAAACTTGAAAAATGAATTGATAATATAATTTCATACTGCCACTACCGCAGAAGGTAGATAAGAAACTCCTGGCAATGAGATGGACGCCTACCAAACAGCCAATACATCAATTGACCTTACGAATGCAAAATACAAGCAGCCTTGAAGCGTACAAGAAGCGGAAATGCTTATCGCCGTCTCTTGAGATCCTCAGATCCCGATGTCGTTCTTGTGAAAGATATTCAGCAGAGTATAGAAGTAAAGCTCTCGTAATTGAAAGAGCCGAAGGAGATCTATAATGCGTGGTTGCACTTCACGTCTGTTCACATCATCTGGCGGGAAACAAGATTTGTCTTTATTCCTAAACAGGGAAAATCACGCACAATTCCGAAAAAATCAAAAATTTTACACAGATAGGAGGCTTTCATAAAAAAACCAGATGATCTAGCTCTGGAACCAATGAAAGAAAACGAACAATCGGAGTCAGTTTCCGATAACGGAGACTCCAATAGGGAATGATTCGAGAAGAAAGATGAGGAATTGGACAAAGACAGTAATGTCTGATCTTGTGGCACAGGTCAACCAAATGAATGAACAGATGGTGGATATCCTGCAACAAGTACAAGAAACGCAGAAGGAGCGAGCAGAACCGAGGAAACAAAATACTGAGCGGATGATACTAAATCAGGAGTTGATCAACCGACTGATGCCAACGAGCTATTTTTTCCCAACAATGCTGCCCTTTTTTCCTCCTCTAAGAAAAATGCACTAAATACCTCAATAACTTCTGTTTTCTCCCGTTCCTCTCCTCCCTTTTCCATGTGTAGAACCCTTTGGAAGTTGAAACTGTTATGCATACCTTAGATTCTAATGCTAGATGCGGTCTTGACGGTATTTTCAATATGCTTGTTAGATCCCTTTCATTCTCTCTCAGTGTTGCTTTAGCGATCCTTTTCAACATTAGCCTTGCATCTGGTGTATTCCTTTGTTTATGGAAATCCCCCAATATTTTCCCAATCTTCAAATCTGGTGATCCATCTATCATTTCCAATTCTCGACCTATATCACTCCTCTGCTGTTTTAGTAAACTCCTTGAACGTCTTGTCTATAATATAATAGAGTTTATCCGTCTCTTCAACCTTCACTTGCTCCTGAGCAGCATGGTTTCGTCAAAGGCCGCTCTACTACGACCAATCTTATGGTGTTCACTAATTTTGTCGCTTCTGCCTTCGATTATCCACGTCAAGTTGATGTAATTTATACGGGTTTTTCGAAGCTATTGATTCTGTGAACCATATCCTGCTGCTCAATAAACTTAATGGGTTTGATCACCTGGTTTTCCTCCTATCTTCATAGTCGTCTTTGCAGAGTCACTTTAAACGATTCCATTTCTTCTCCTATGTGTCCCACATTCCTCAATGATCTATCCTAGATTCCTTACTTTTTATGTTGTTTCTCACTGACCTTCTTTCTGTTATCAACTCATCCTGTCTTTAATATGCGGATGACTTCAAATTATACAGGCACCAATTACAAACTGATTGGTTTATTTTTGAAGTTTCATCAAATGTCTCATTTTGAAGTTTCATCAAATGTCTTTCTCAGAATGAGCCAGCTCCGTAGACTGTTGCTAAGTTTGCAGGAGGGTTGTCTTCACTGGCTCCCAGAACCCCGATTGTGGTCAGTGTGGCGAGAAGGCGAATGAACTGGTCCGACCGTCAGCAAGTTACCAGGCACCTAAAGCTCTTCCGCCAACTCCGACCACCGCGTTTATAGAATTAGAAGTTCAAAGTTCTGATGAAATTAAAAAACATCCTCCTGACAAATTGTCCAACAAGAACGAAAAGTTCTTGTCGGGCTGACTTTCTCTCGACTTTGTTGATTCAGCCGAGTAAGGACAGAGGCCGGCTAACAAAAAGAAGCAGGGTAGGCAGTTAAAAAAAATTGAAGCTTGCTCGGCCTTTCAACGAACTGATCAAAATGGCATTGTCTGTGCCAGCGGGGAAGATGGAATCATCTCTTCGGAAAACTAGCTTAACATAAGACAGGCTATGTTTAGGGTTTGCTGCAAGCTGCAAAAGGCCAGCTCGGGTCGGTGAACGACATTGGCTGATATAAAGGAATTAAGCTCGTAACCTGTTAAGACCAAAATTCGGCCGATTTCTATAAGCAGGCCGAACTCTGACCAGGCGCCAAATTAAAAGTGGAAAGGACGAGATTCCTAGTCAGCCTAGATGCAGAGCATGGAGTCTCTGCTTTTATTCTGTTCAAGTAGAAAGTCTGGAGAATCTTAGGTTTTTCAACACTGATCTCCATACTGAGAATCGGAGTCTTGATCAAGTTTTCATCATAAATAAAGGAGTACTGCCGGTATGTGATGGCAAAAAGGGCATTATCAGGTACGGAGTCGAGAAATTGATCTAGCGGATCGACCGAAGCGACAGACCAAAGAGCTGTGAAACGAAAGATCGTGAGTCTAAAGCAAGTGGCTTAGACAGCAGAGAAGCCAATCGGCCACTCCATCAGCTGTCTGCAAGGAGCATCTGAAGGAGAGTCAGATGCGGAGTCTCACTTTTCTGATGGATTCAGCATTGGAACTACCTCCAAGTTGGGTATCCGTCTTGATATCTTGACTCTGGTGCTGAGACAGTTATTACTTCTGTACACCTGAACCCTTATTATAAAAACTGAAGATGAGGGTAAGTTTATGATTCTTCCAGTTTAGGCATTTTTTCATATAAATTTCATGAATATCTTTATTCTTAAAATTCAAATAAAGTGTTTACATTCCATGCTCAAGTAGTTATAAACTACTATTATAAATCATTCAGATAATTCGCGATAGTTTAACCATATGCTTACCTCTTAGATTTTATCTAAATTTTATTATCCAATTACAATATGCAATAAAATCAATTTTAATACCAATTACAATCACATCAAAAGCCTTACTACTTAAACTATCAAATACGATGATAATTTAACATGACACATGCCATTTCTCCTCGTTTTAATACTCTCGCTCACAAAAACCTCACTGCACCTTACGTCAACATAAACACTAAAACGACAATTCGCCGCATCGTGGCATAGGTTAGTTTACAGCGTAATAAAGATACAAATCACGGTATGGATTTATCATTCGTTAATAGATGTTCTGTCAACTCTTCTCATTCACAACATTTCAATGGCAAATTAATGTCATTTGTATATCATAAATAAAAACTGCAATGGGAAAAATTTCAGCTAATACACAAGAAAAAGACAGTCTGATGATATTGACATGAAAACACTATTTCTGTTTTAAAGTCGTTGCTCCGCCAGGCGGTCAGAAAAACCAGAAATCTTCAGATGCACTTGATATCAAGGTTCTCTCTACATTATTTTTGCCGATCTTCACATAATCAAAGACGTTTTTTTACGTTTTAGACTACTCGAACAGATATGCCGGAGATTAGCAAAATAATGCAACTTAATGATGATTAGATGCATTAAATGTTGCAAGAGTACAACAAGTAGCAACAGGTGGTTGTGGCGCGAAACAACAGCAGCAAATGAAACGTTGCATGCACAAGAACAATGATACCTGACGAGTTTTGGTTAGCTTAGAATTTATTTATGATGATTTCATGACCATTAAAAAATTTCATTGAGTTTTTTTTTCTGTATTTGATTATTCATTTATGCACTGAAGATATGATGTCGGTAAATAGCTTTGATGCATGCGAGACTGTGTGCGTTGAAAAGAAAGGAAACGAACGAAAGAGGAAATTTCTTGATCCAAACGAAGGTGTATCATTGAATAAACATAACATTTATTGCATGATCGAAAGTATAGGATTTTGTAGAATAAGAACGATAATGAAGATTGATGTAGCTTATGAGCTGGCGGTATATAGGTACATACGTACATAAATTATCAAATTGAAGAAGAAAAGAACGAACATAATATGCACCCCTGGTGAGTGATAATGACTGGCACTATCATGAAATCTACTCTCGTGTGATGAAGAAAACTTGAAAGTGATTCATTAACTACAGTACTGTGCGAAATGTTGCTATCATTAATATTCAGTGAGAAATTGATTTTAATGAACATTTAATTTTATGGCTAGTGAGCATGTCTTAATATTTTCATTTATGTGAGATGTAGACATGCAATTCATTTGAAAGTTCATAGCAAATATTGAAAAATTATCATTCTTGAAGTGTTTTGACAGAAAGTATGTACAAAATAAGATTGGAATCCGAGCTGTAAAGAGGAAGACTAGCACTAAGACCATGCTCGTGTAAACAAAAAAAAAATGTTTAAATTGTTGTTTTCTTTTGACGTATTGTGCTTTTTACAGATATAAGTGAGTTTTTCAAACTTTGTTTTTGGTATTTGTTCTCGGTGGTTGCGTACTAGCGCACATTTCTCTTCCGTACTTATGCACTACTGTAATCCCAAGCACGAGTCGTAACTTACACCAGCGGCTAGTATGATTCAGTATTAGGTTAGGTTAGTGAAGAGGGCTGCCGGGAACGCGGCCAGCATTAGGCCACCAGTTTGGGCCCATTTGCCACCCTCATAGAGAATCACACGCATTCAACTTACATCCATGGCACTGGCGGGATTCGAACCCGCAGGCCCAGTAGCACGCCGCTTTTCGGCCTGACGCCTTAGCGAGCAGAACTACCGGGCCGCCCTGATTCAGTGTTAGGAACTGATAAAAATATTTCTCGCTAAAAATATATCCACCATAACCAAATACCCTTCATTGTATTTCTTCAAGGAATATTATAGCGGCTTAAGAAACATCACGTTCCATTGCATCATTTACGTAAAAATCTAGGAGAAGAACGAGGTGGGTACTTTATCGAACCTTTTTGATTTATTCAAAATGGATTGAGATGCAACATTAACTTTGATAATATTTGATAGATAGTTTGTGAAAAAAATCTAAGTAGCTATAGGGTGTCACTCCATCCTTCGTATAATTCTCCCAGGAATATTGAAACCCATTCGGCCTCGTTCCTAAATTGATTCACAGAACTGATTTCTTGTCAGATAACTGATTAGAGTCAATGGATACGAGTACATTCTTTCTTCAATCAACTTAGGAACCTCCAGATGGCACCTTTCATCGGGAAGTTTTATTCTAGCGATGGGCCTCCTGGTGGGAAAAGTCGAGGGGTCTAGTGAGGACGAGGGAGAACAATCTAGCGTTGATACAGGTACGCCCACTCCGCAACCAACGAGGCTTACAAGTCCAGCGGAAGTGGCTAAATGGGGACTCGAGTTTGGCGGAGACTCGTCGGGTTCGGTGAATGCTTTTTTGGAGCGAGTAGAAGAGTAGCGACTGGCCAGGGGGCTAACAAAACAACAACTTTTTAGGGCGGCGTTTGACCTTTTTGACTCCCGAGCCTTGATTTGGTTCCGAGCCAACCGCGGTCTAGTAGGGAGCTGGGACGAGCTGGTGGAGAAACTCAAGGCGAAGTTCCTACCATCAGACTACGAAGACCGTCTATGGGAGGAAATCCGAAGGCGGACTCAGGGTGAAAGCGAGTCAATGAGGGTCTACGTGGCTATCATGGAACGCCTTTTCAGTCGCTTGAAGACGAGTTGCACGTCTGTTGCGTAGCAATATCGCTCCATTTTACCAGAAGCAACTGTGCTTGACGCCGGTCACATCTATCGCGGAGCTGGTAAAAATGGGCCGAACTCTGGATGGCACAAGGGCATCGGTTGGGGCTTTTGTGCCTCTTAACACGCAATCTAGACGCTGTTTAGAACCTGATTTGGCCTATTTAGGATCAGGGGCGAGGACGGAGCAAGTTTCAGCGTTGGCAAAGCCGAGTAACGTGCAGTACTGGAACTGTAGAAAGGAAGGGCACATGTCAAGGGAGTGTTCCGAACGGCGTTGTTTTCGGCGCGGTCTCCAGGGAGTGGTGCGGTCCACATGAGCCGGAGCGGAGAACGCGAGCGAATCCACAAAACTCGGGAAACGGTCGGCGTGCTCACTGAGCGGCAGAGCGGGCACTAACAGATAAAACTTTTACTACAATTCTCTACTTGACCGCATTCTCTATTAGTGTATTTCTGTATGACGCTCTACAGACATATCTCAATTTAATCCATAGAGAAATAGAAAAAGTCTTTCTATAATACGATGAGTTGAGATTGACTTCTCAATCAGTTGACAATATTTTCACGGCCATTTTTGTAGTTGAGTTGGAATTCTCGTGATAGAGTTTTGTAGGACAGAGAACCAATCTGGAGCTCGTCATGGCTCCTTAGCATTCTGGGTATAGGAGAATGAAAGTAGACGGATAACGAACAAATGGCGGATTAAAAAGCGATTGAGTTCTTCTCGGACGACCAGAAACACATAATATGTGAGACTCGCAAATGCCGAGGGAGAGTAAATAATGACATACTTTATAAAGATAGCTTTCATTAAGTAATACTCTGCGGGTATTTGGTGTATGGATATATAAGCACAATAAGGAACATTCAACTTGTACAGAAAACAACGACTTAATTTCCATTGAACAGATTTACACAAAGCTATAAAACAACAATTGCCAGATCCAGCAGAATAAAAATATGGATACATGGGTTGATATCGAATGTAAATCATCTGCAGCACAGGACGAAGCCAACCGTATTCAATGCTTTGGAGGTAGCAAAAGAAATATGCAGGTCAAACTTTAATTTTGGACCAAAATTGGCACCAAGCTCGTTATGTTGCTCCAAAAAACAACCGAAATAAAAAGTATTCAATGGTAATCAGATTAGATTTGTTGGAAAAAGACATCACAAAACACGTGAAAACATTTAGAGAGAGAGGAGGGAGTTCACAGAGCACCACTCATTTAAAGTAAAAACACCCGATTTTAAATGAAAAACACTCTTTGACTGACACAATAACCCAAAAAATCTTAAGGTCACCTGCATCCAAAAGGGACTCAAACTTGAAGTTACAAGAAAGGTCATTGATAAATGAGATTCAATGAATGGGGCCAATTATGGAGCACAGAAGAACACTAGAAGACGTGTGGAACCAGAATGAATAGGATAGGTACGATCTACGACAGAGAAATAAAGCCAGGAAAAAAGAGTGCCGGAAACACCAGAATTACATAATTTTTCTAACACTGCTGAGTAATTCACCCTTTTAAATGCTTTTGCGAAATCAGTGTAGATCACATCAGTTTGTAGGCCGTTATCCAAGGAATAGGCCACAAAATTGGCGGATTGAACTAAATTAGTTGTCGTAGAGCATCCTTTAATGAAACCATGTTATATCAATTGAGACCAAGAGATATCAATTTCATGAGCCGGTTGAAGTAAGAGCTGCTGGACGCTTGGGTGAAATACCCGGAGCTTGCGATTTACACCAATCTCGAGCCATTACTCCAGTTGGAAATTTACCATCATCCGTGATATCAATCTTCAGTCCAGGGTTATCTGATATGACGATGTCACATAACCGTTACAGAGTTTTCGGTGTCCCGTTAACCTTCTTTTCAGAAGTAATAGGTTAAGGTTAGGTTAAAGTGGCTGGCGGTCCACAGAGGTCCGCCAACTGACACACATAGGCACAAGAGAGGCCCGTTGTGATGCCTTAATAGTTTGTGACTCTCTTTTGCTCACTGAACTCGGGAAACCATCTGCTTCCCTTGACAAATCGCGCTATCCCCTTTAGATTAACCAAGGACAACTCGGTCAGGTTTGAGAGAAAGGGAGCACCAATTGCCACCAGCCTTCTCCTTGCCAACGTTGGGCATTGACACAAGAGGTGGAGGACGGACTCCTCTTCATCCAGCTCCAACAGAAACCGTTAGACTCTAGGCCCAATTGTTGCGCCCTATGAGGCAGTGGCCAGTTAGAACCCTGACAGTGCAACGCAGAGTGCTTCGAGTTAAGCCTAAAAGCTGCCTGAAGCGATACGCATCCATGGATACCCAGGACTGCCTTGCTATCGCGCACGATGATTCCTCTGCCCAGGACTTCCTAGCGTCCTCAAGATATTTTTGCGTGATGGTAAATTTGACCGATGTCATCGGTATTCCTATTGAGGAGCAAGAGACCTCCGGTAGCAAGGTTCGAAGCCTTGCTAGTTCATCGGCCTCACAGTTGCCCTGAAAACCCCTATGTCCAGGTACCCAGATCAATTGAACAACCGAATGTCTCGACATCTCCCTAAGAGATGCACGGCATTCAGGAACCATCATGGAAACTGTACAAGGACCAGCGAGGGATTTAATAGCCGCTTGGCTGTTTGTGAAAATGCCAATATCAACCCCGAATATTCGATTACACAGAAGATAGTCGACTGCCTGTAAAATAGCCGCAACCTCCGCCTGAAAGACACTACAATGGTCTGGTAGACGGAGGGACAGCTTGAGATTCAGCTCATCGGAGTATGAACCACTTCCGACTCTATTGTTTAGCTTTGAGCCGTCAGTGGACACATGGATAAGCCCACTTTCGAGGGTGACACCATCACGCCATTTATCCCTACCAGGAATGCGAGTTGTGAACTCCAAATCTAGTAGGCCGAATTCTGTTCGATTCCATGCCGAGATACAATTAAGTCTCACAGCAGCAAAATTAGCTTGCTGTAAGATAAGTAGATTGTTTGACAGCCAATGAAGTAACACGAATAGTGCCTTAGTAAGGGTGGTACGGAGCGCGCCAGTTGCAACTAGTGCTGCCATTCTCCGCACTTTTTCAAGCTGCCGTTTGCAGGTAACCTTAACAGACCCTTGCCACCAGAACGCCACCCCAAACAGTAGAATTGGCTCAACCACAGCAGTGTAAAGCCAAGCAATAGTACGAGGTTGTAATCCCCAATTTTCGCTCCTTTGGCTCTTTTACAGCAGTAAAGTGCGTTGAAAGCCTTCCGAGCTCTTTCTGCTACATTGTAAGTTCATAGTAACTTTGAGTCAAGTATCAGCCCTAAGTACCTGACCCTCTGGCTCAAGTTAATGGAAACCCCATTCAATTTGGGTAACTCAAAAGAAGGAACTTTGTACTTCCTTGTAAACAGCACTAGTTCCGTTTTATTAGGATTCACATTCAAGCCGCATTCACGACTTCAACGTGAAAGTATGTCAAGAGAGTGATTTAGCCTCTCCGATAGCGTAGATAAATATTTCCCGACACTGCTACAGCTATGTCGTCTGCATAAGCAATCACTTTGCAGCCAGCGCGGTCCAGCCTCATTAGAAGAGTATTCACCGTGATGTTCCACAGCAGGGGAGAGAGGACTCCACCCTGAGGTGTGCCCGTACTGACTCCTCGTCTTACGCTGGCATCCCCCAGGGAAAAGATAACCACTCTACTTTTGAGAAGCTGCACAATAGAAGCAATCAGCCGCTCGTCCACATGCAGCACCGAGAGAGCTTCAACAATTGCATTAGAATTTACGTTGTTGAAGGCCCCCTCAATATCCAAGAAGGCGGCAAGCGTATATTCCTTAAGAACAAGAGATTTCTCAACTTGCTCAATAAGGACGTGAAGAGCAGTCTCAACAGATTTACCTTTGGTATACGCGTGTTGTGACTGCGAGATCAACATAGGATCGATTGATCTTTTAATATGGTCAAAATCTTAAGCAGGACTGAGTTTGCTTATTTGGATCTCTTTTGCAGAATAACCAGACAGGAGAACTGTGATTGTATTCGAATGCAAATAATAATTATTGGCTAATTTAGAGGATGTACAAAAGTGTATTTTCCTGTATTTATGTGTAAGCAACGCAGCTTTCTTCGATGTTGAACTCTATAAAAAAAAATTTGTTTTCCCGACTTCACACTGATTGCAAGTATTGGAAGTCATTACACTCGATTGGGTGTGACAATATATCGCATAATTCCCCTAGAAATAAATATGTTTCATCAATTTCCATCCGGAATCTCATTACTCCTTCATTGTATGCTTGCATATCTTGCTTAGTAACCGTGTCAATCAACAAGAAACCAAAACAGATTACCTTCCGTTTTCCCCAAAAGTATTTTACCTTAATCAGTTGCTGACAGCGTTATAATCAAACATTGAGTTGATCCGAATAAGTTTCCATTGCCACAAGTGAAGAACCACTCAATCACGGCTTAACTGTTTTCGTCTCCTCGTATCTGGTCTTCCTTCTGTGATAGTACGAGCACCACGTTTGTACTTACTTTACGTGGTCTGTCGTGTCTAGACAAATTGCTTTAATCAAGGAGCCATTACGCAATATTCTTATCAGCGCGAATAGTATTTTGCGACATCGACACAGGGTCATTTTTTATAAACGCGATAGAGAGCACCGGCACGAATCACATTTCCTGCGTAGATTTGACCTGCTAACAAATTTCATACTAAGTATATTCGTTATCGTGATGAAAAAATTATTTCTTTTCGGTGAGTCCTTCAAATTGGTTATTTTTTCGCAGGAAATTGAATGTAACAAAAACAGAATGGCAACTTCTACTATAGGTACTACTAAAGCTTAATTACATAGAGTGCAAGAAACATTTGCCTGAGCAATTAAAGTCTTATGTTATATTGAAACCCTTGGGTGTTATGCAACAATTTGTGTCCGCGCCGACACGATTACAAAGTCAAAATATCATAAAAATCAATAATCGATAAAAATGATTTCAACGTTGATATCTGTAAAAGCTATTCCATTTCAATCATTAATACAATTTCAAAATTCCTTTTTTCTTAATCGATATAAACAACTTTTGTAGAATTTTATTAACAGCTTGCAACCCTTAAATTGCATTCTTTACTATGACATGTCACCACTGATCATCATCATCATCATGCTAACAAGTCTACTTGTCCAAGACATATGTTGAAACGCAACCGCAACATGATGAGTACTCCAATCAAGGGCTAATATTAGCGACAGACACTAAATTAAATGATGAAAATTGCCCACTTGCAGATCTTATTTACGGTGGTTCGCGTTATTAGCGTCAATTTTTTTTAGATTTTATTTAGATATTACTGTGCGTACAACCGTTTCTGTTCTTCGGTGCTTGTTTATTTTCTCGTTTGCGTGATTTTATCTGTCCGAAGTGCGTACATTGAATCTGACGTTTGAACTCACTTGAACGGTCAGAAATTATTGAACGTCATTACAATTTACCTCCTGGAGGGGAGCAATATTGAAATAACGTTTGGTGGAGGCTTTGAATATTGTGCAGATATAATGTTGAAAGATTGAAACCAGTTATAGAGTCGAGGGTAGATAAGTCATTAAAAATAAGTGAATGAATAATCGGAAGCTACTTACTAAAATAAAGTACGATTTTTAGCTGAGTGCATGAACTAATTCATACATTCAGTGATAGTGTTATGCTACTTATGTGGTGTAGATGGAAATTATGGTAGAATAAGTATATAACGATACAATCAATTAAAAATCTTTTCAAGTATTTTTCCTGTTATATCATTTTGCCATGTTTTGTGATATCAAAAATACTTTTAATATTAATTTCAATTTTATTTGAATTTTCTATTTTTCACCAATACTGTAGGAAATCCTTTATCTGAAATTTCAATAAGAATGCTCATAATTGAAAAATGCTTCAAAAGCAAGGCGAGACTGGTTAATACTGTATCTGAAGTTAGGTTTTATCTCGTTATCATAATTTGCTGATCTGTACTGATAAGTCGTCGGTGACATCTGATAGATTCCATGTCCCGCAAGTCATACATGTTGTGGATGACATTTTCGTTCAAGGAAGTTTGTGTTGCTGGAGTTTTAATTCGCTAAATGAGCTCAAGAAAGAAAAAACTCGAGCGCATCAGAACCGCTTGAAAACTGATTTTCGAAGAAATTGTCCTTGAGTGACCAAAAAATGTGGAAGGCATAATACACTTTTTTGGAGTATCATATCAGCCATTTCTTACCCAAAGCAACAAAAAACCATTTGTCGGCAGCATCTCCTATAGCATTGTGCAACATAAACGAAAATGTCTGCTGCTAGTAGTCCTGTGTTCGCAGCATAGCCAAAAATATACCAAATCTACTTCACGTTAAGCTAAGCCCACCCTGTGAATGCCGTTTCGATTGAATGACTGCGTTGGAAGTTATATGGGTGAGAAGAATTTTAGGGTTACCACCGGCAATTTTTTTCAAATTTTCGAAACCTCAATATTTGTGGTTAATTGTCTTTGCAGGATCGTTCATATTTGCAAATTTAATGACAAAACGGCTTAGTAAAGAAATTCCAAAAAAACCCCAAAAATTACCATAGATGGCAGCCCTTTCATGATTTTTTTTTGCAAAATTAGTACGAAATTAGAAATTGGAATTTTTTGCAAAATTAGTACAATAAGGCCCATTTACTACAGGAATTTGGTTTTGTTTCCATGACTGGATCGGAGGTTATAAGGGAAAAAGCTTTATTTGAATGAGTAAACTTGCAAGATTTAGGTGACTCAAATTTCCATATCTGGCAGCTCCATTCTAATTTTTCAACCAAATTTCTATTCATTGTGGCCTAGATTTAGTGTCAAGGACCGAGTGAATTTCGTTAAAATTTTTTGACTGGATCACAAGCTATAGGCCAAAAAACAGTTTTTTTTCGTAGTGATTTTTCAAGACGGCACCACTACCATCGGGTTGCCCGCATTTCTATATCACTTCTATCGGACCTGGTTGATACCATACCTAGTTAATACCAACATGTCCTGTAAATTTCATAATGATCTGATTGTTCGGAGGTCAGTTCTCGTGAACAGAAGTTTCGAGTGCTGAAAATAATGGTTATTTGGTGATGGGTTGCCGTTCTTGTGCGAATTGGAATTATGAAAATTTTAAATTGACATGGTGGACAAAGGTTAAAATTGACCAATAATGTGAATTTTTCTCAAACAAAAAAATTTTCAGCAGCGTCGAAGATTTGAAGGATTTTTTTCACTTACCTGCCGTAGCTACAGGGTTGCCCGCACAGCCTTGAAAACCCACTTGTGTATAGTTTTAGTCAATGTTAATACGCTCTACAAATTTCACTATGATCCAATGTTTCTGTTAAAAGTTATGACAAATCGAATTTTGGGAAAAAAAATCCTTGCCTACTTTTAGGCACTCAGAAAAAGCATTTAAGAAAAGCAATTCCGGCAGTGGAACGATTGGCTGTAACTTCACGATTCCTTGGGACCGCTTACAACTTTGAAAGCCTTCACTACTTATTTAAATTTGATGTGTATTTTCTATTATTAATTATCACATAGAGTTCATAATTTCAATTTGCTTATCAAAAACTAGCACAAACATATTTATTTGCCTTGCTAGCTCATCGGAATCACAGTTGCCCTGAAAACCCCTATGTCCAGGTACCCAAATCAATTGAACAACCGAATGTCCCGACATCTCCCTAAAGGCGGCTTTAGATATGCGGTGTTTGTCAAACACCTCCTATTCCCCAAATACCGAACACCTAGCCAAGTCATTTGGCTTGGTGATTGCGAAATGACAAGCACATTGAATTAGACATTCGGGCTTTGCCGAATGTTTGCCAAAACTGGAACATGGTCGAGCTGCTCGTCGTTGTTTTTCACTCCCGCCATTTTATTGTAAAAAATAACGAAATACTTGCTGCATCTCTGAGTAAATAATTAAATAAATTTATGTCATTTAATATGGATTTGACAAACGCAGAAAAAGTAGCTGCATATGTAGTGGTAACTTCTGCTGGGCTAACTTTGCAAAATGCAAAGAAAAGAAGAAATAGAAGGTAGTGGATGACGAGCGTTAACAAAAGTAGAACAGTGTAAGTATCCAACATTTGAAAAAGGTGCCTACTCATTAATACAGGCTCATTAATTGTCAAAATTAATGAAAACTGTGTACCGTATATTAGGTAAAATATACTTTTTTGAAGGTACAATGCAACAAACTTACTTGTGGACTTATTGGGAGAACCAAGTGGACAGTTTGAAAATTTTTGCAGGATGTCTTCCGCAGACTTCAACTACCTTCTTCAAAAAGTTGAAGCAATGATTGCTAAAGAAGATACAAAGTTTAGAAAAGCAATTCCGGCAGTGGAACGATTGGCTGTAACTTTACGATTCCTTGGGACCGCTTACAACTTTGAAAGCCTTCACTACTTATTTAAATTTGATGTGTATTTTCTATTATTAATTATTAATGAAAACTACGAAAACTATCTAATTGGATTTCCTGAAAATAGTGATAATAAAGTCATGCTAAGCGGTGATAAATTATCGCCACAAAAATATTTGACCTTCAAAACAACATTACACAAAAAATATGTTGCTTGCCGTGCCAGATTTGAAAATTTTTACTCGCGCCACACAGTTTGACACTTTCCAGTATTTATCAACAACCGCAACAAATACCGAATGTCTAAAGCGGGGATCCGAACATACCCAAACACATTGCTCGTCTACTTTGATTTGGTTGAAAGTTCCACAAACTACGGGAATAGCGAGCACCCGAATGTTTGTGCTTGGCCTAAGGCAAGCACTAGGCGAGCAACCCAACCACACATGCGAAGTTTGCCAAACTAGGTGCTCGGTATTTGACAAACACCGCATATCTAAAGCCGCCTTAAGAAATGCACGGCATTCACCAAAAATCATGGACCCTGTGCAAGGACTAGCAAGGGATTTAATAGCCGCTTGGGTGTCTGTGGAAATACCAATATTGACCCCGAATATTCGATTACACAGAACCCAGTCGATTGCCGGAAAAATAGCTGCAACCTCCACATGAAAGACACTACAGTGGTCTGGTATAAAGAGAGACAGCTTGAGATTCAGCTAATCTGAGTATACACCACTCCCGACTCTATTGTTTAGCTTAGTCAATACCCACTGGAGCGTGAACTTCCTCGGCCAAAATCCTTGCATGGCCGAAATCTGTTCTATTTCATACTGAGATGCAATTCAGTCTCACAGCAGCAAGATTAGCTTGTTGTAAGATCAGTAGATTGGTTGGCAGCCAATCAAGCAACAGAAAAAGTGCCTTACTAGGGGTAGAGCGGAGCGCTCCAATTACCAGCAGTGCTGCCATCCTCCGCACTTTTTGCAGGCATCCTTAAGAGCAGCCTGCCACCAGAACGCCACCCCAAACAATAGAATTGGTTCAACCACAGCAGTATAAAGCCCAGCAACAGTAAGAGGCTGTAATCTCCAATTCGCCCCTATGGCTTTTTTACAGCAGTAAAGTACGTTGAAAGCCTTCCGAGCTCTTTCTACTGCATTGTAGTTCCATAGTAGCTTCGAGTCAAGGATAAGCTCTAAGTACTTGACCCTCTCGCTCAGGTCAATGGAGACCCTATTTAATTTGGGTAACTCAAAACAAGGAAATTGGGACTTCCTTGTAAACAGCAATAACTCCGTTTTGCTAGGATTCATATTCAAGCCACACTCACGACTCCAACGTGAAACTATGTCAGAAGAGTGATTTAGCCTCTCCGATAGCGTAGATAAATACTTTCCCGACACTGCTACAGCTATGTCGTCCGCATAAGCCGGCACGGTCTAGCATCTTTGCAGCCGGCACGGTCTAGCACCATTAGGATAGTATTCACCGTGATGTTCCACAGCAGGGAAGAGAGGACTCCACCGTGCGGTGTGCCCGTACTGACTTCTCGTCTTACGCGAGCATTCCCCAGGGAAGAGATTACCACTCTACTTTTGAGACACTGCACAATAAAAGCAATCAGCCGCTCATCCACATGCAGCACCAAGAGTGCCTCAACAATTGCTTTAGACTAAATGTTGTTGAAGGCCTCCTCGATGTGCAAGAAGGCGGCAAGCGTAAGAGCAAGAGATTTCTCAGCATGTTCAATGAGGGCGTGAAGTCTCAACAAACTTACCTCTGGTATAAGAGTTCTGTGACTGCGAGATCAATATACGATCGATTGATCTTTTCATATGGTAGTCAATGATCCTTTCCAAAATCTTAAGCAGGACAGAGTTAAGACTTTTTGGATGATAGTCCTTGGGCATAATATGCGAAACTTTTCTTGCTTTAGGGATAAACACCACTCTAGTTTCCCGCCAGCCAGTGGGAACATACGAGAAGCGTAGGCAGGCGTTATAAATCTCTCTGAGCCATGGAAGTGATACTTCCAATTACTGCTGGATGTCAGCCGAAAGGACGCCATCAGGGCCCGGGGGCTTAAACGGCTGAAAGGAGTTAATATCCCACCTCAGTAGAGAATTTGATGTTCTGATCGGTGGCGTTGAACTGTAAGCGTGCTCGTTTGGGCACCGCTTCTAGAGGGCAATAATTGCTTGGAAAATGTGCATCTATAAGAATGTTTAGAGTATCTGCGCTCGAACGAGTCCAAATACCCTCAGGGTTCATGACGCACTCAATAGCCTTCGGTGTCGTGGTGAACACCTTACGAAGGCGATTTGCCTAGCTGAGACTCTCTACGTTTCCACAGAAAGATCTCCATGAGGCCCTCTTTGCCTTGCGTACGGCATATTTAAAAGCCTTAATATTCGTTTTATACAGCGATCAGTCATTAGATCTTTTCGAGCTATTGAGCTCCCTCCTACAAGTTCAAGAAGTTCAAGGTTTAAAAGAATCTCCATACCTGCTGTTGAAATGGAGCTCAGCAGGCAGATAATATTTTGAAGCTTGTTGAGCCTTTTAACAGTAGTATTTTTGGGGTACTGCTGCCCTTTATTGGATGATTGGCCTCACCATTTGTTCGTATGTCTAAAGTGCCTGCCTTGCAGATAGACTCCAATGGCTGCAGACGCATCTCAGTGCTCCTAACTTTTAGTGTTAATTATTTGGACTCCTTTCGTCAGCGGGTGATTGTTTTTAGCGAGTAGGAGAAATCTCACATAATCTTGCATCGTTCATAGGAAACCTTTTGACTGGCCTTAGACTTTGTAAAAGATACTATTTTAGAACTATTTTATGTGTTTTATTTAAAGATTTCATTTAAAAATAACCGTTTTCAGGGTAATGTAATGTTACTAACGTAGATTTAGAACAGAATATCAGCCATTGATGCCACTGCGTAGCGTTCGTTGTTATACGTTTCAAAATTAAACTCATACACTCATCGCAAAATAACTAAAACTGGCACAAAAACACTTATGCCCGAAATCATCTTTGTATGATCAATTACATCACACCACATTCTAATTCCCTTACATTCTTCAACACAATTAAGCCAAATAGCTCATAAACATGAATACTTTTCTAAGCAAACAAAATCATTGTTATGGCCTGCCGCGTACTGATTTCGACAAACCAAACTAAGATTTTTATCTAAATCAAGCGACTTATGAAAGATTATAAAATAATTCTGGCGGAAAGTACATATTTACGGAGACTACATTCAATCATCTTTCTATGCTCATTTGTGCGCACATGTGAAACGTTACCTTCATTTTCAAAATTAGATATAATTTTTAGAAACCGTTACAATCGTAGAGTCTATTAAATAGAACATAGCTGATGAAATCGGAAAAAAAATCTTTTACGTCACATTAACAGAATTTTTGAAATCTACGAAAAAAAAGTTGTTTTCAGCAAGTATCGAAGAATACATGCAATTTTTTTTGTGGTTTGATGTTTCAATTATGGATTAGTTTACAGACATTTCAATTGAAAATAATTCATGTCATATTTTCAACTTAAATTATTTAGAAAGTAGACGATAGAAGAGATTAATTCGATACAATTTTGCAGTACAATTGGCAAATTTTCTTCGTTTAAGGGGGCCGTACCGGTTACACTGAAAAAACACATAGCGCCAGAAGCCATAATTTATAGACTTCTGGCGCCATGTACATAGTCGATTTGGGGATTGTGATAAAATATAGCGCCACACGCCATAATACATGGCGAAAAGTACATAGGAGCAGGCGCTATGCTTATAGCCCTCCATGCCATGTACTATAGTCCTCCACGCCATGTAACATAGTCCTCCACGCCATACAGATGGCGTGGAGGGCTATAGTACATGGCGTGGAGGACTATAATATATGGCGTGGAGGACTATAGTACATGGCGTGGAGGACTATAGTATATGGCGTGGAGGGCTATAAGCATAGCGTGTGCTCCTATGTACTATGGCGTGTGGCGCTATATTTTATCACAAATCTACCGAAATCGACTATGTACATGGCGCCAGAAGTCTATAAATTATGGCTTCTGGCGCTATGTGTTTTTTCAGTGCAATAACATGCTTTTCGAGCGTAATGATTACGATTGATTTGCAGTTTATTTTTGAATTGATGTATTATTCGATGAAAATTCATTTGCAAAAATTATTTGACGCCCGGGTCCCAGTTTTTTCAATTGATTATCGAAATTTTAGCAGCGTGAAGATCGCTTGCCAATGTAACACGAAGACATGATTTATTTTCCTCCCATTTCTTCGTGACTTTTTTGACAAACTAATTTTACTTGGGATGTTTCTATTAGCTAAACAATCTTATTGCAGTCAAATAATCTACTACAATAAAATCTCTCCTATATTCAAGAAGCTTGCTGACATTTATATACCTCCTCACACAGTATGGCTGCGAGTTATAATTGGAGTGCCATGAGCCATATTACATGGATCATGGCACTATGTAATATGGTGTGTGGGGCCATAATTTCTGCGCCATGTAATTATGGCGCTGGGAGCCATACTGCATGGCTCAGGGTACTATTTACATAGCGTATGGGACCATAAATGCTGCACCATGTTACATAGGACCACGCGCTATGTAGATTCTGACATTATGGCGCGGGGAGCCATATTGCATAGCTCAGAGTACTATGTACATAGCGTATGGGGCCATAAATAATGCGCTATGTTACATAGCTCTGGGCGCCATGTGGATTTTTTTCAGTGTAGAATGCTAAAAAAACAGCCTAATTTTCAATATTTTTTTTCACCTCCTTTATTATGTATAAATTTTAAAATTCGCATGGGTAAAATACACATTTTGAAGATTACAAAAAAGATTGTTTTTTTTTTTTCTACTTATTTATAGAGGGCGCCAAAGTTGATGTCTCGAAAAATGCCTCGCCATACTGCGGACAGATAATCGCAGGAATTAAGAATCTGAAACAAAAAAACCAAACCGCATTCTAAAGGGGAATGTTTCTTACGTGGTAATCTACCACAATATTTAAAAAAAAATGATAAAAACAAATGGCGGTTGCTTGAAAATATTTTTCGAAAAATCGTGTTTTTTTCCATCTTGTTTCGCTTGCCAATTTTTTTCGGGGTTAACTTTTGGCCTATATTGTGGTAGATTACCATACAAGATACTTGAATAAAGTAGTGCACCAAATTTGACTTCAATCGGTTCGGCCAATCCGGAGAATAAGTGTCCGCAGTTTGAAAAAACGTCATTTCGAGAAAAACGCGTTTAAAGTTTTTTTCTATTTATTTATTAAATATTATGTTTCTGTAAACAAAAAATATATTGAAAAATAAAATTATATGTTTCTGTCAAAAAAAATATATTTTTATCACCTACAATTGCTCAATCTGCAATCACTGACCATACATAAATATTCTTGAGTCCACATAAGCCAGTTGCTCTTGCAGTTGGGCAGTTTTTTTTTGCCAAACGCGCCTCCTTTGCCGCTTTTTCTGCGCTCTTCATCTTTTTTTTCGCAATAATTAAAAGCAGCGGTCTGCCGTAAACTGCCGTAACTTCTTTATTTTTGGGAATATCTTAATAAAATTTTGAGACATGATTTCTGAAGGTATAATAAATTGAAAAATTCAAAAAAACAAAATTTTTTTTTCAAAATTATAATCAGTACTAGCCCCATTAATCAATAGTATATTAGTTCATTGTTTTTATCGTATACAGAATTTTCAATGATTTAAATAATTTTCTATAGAAAAATAGAGATACCGCATAGATACATCAATATGAAGAGAATCAGCATGTAGGTATAGATTCTCGAATACAGGAAAAAATATTGCATCATCTTGTTGCTTTTTGTTCTGGTGAAATTTCACATAAATGCTAACTTGAAATGCTGCGCGAAATGTGACGCGTTAGGATTTAGCACTTTCTGAATGATAAATAGAAACGCCCAAAGCTCTGTATAATTTTCATTTAATAAACCACTATCAACATTGGCTCAATTCAGACTTTTTTTTTGTTCACTAATATACATCTTTAAAGCAACCAAAAATCTATGTTTTTCTATGAAATATAAATGAGTTGAATGCAAAAATTGTTTTTCATTTCGCTTTTTCTGTTGTTTTTTTTTATTTTAATTTTTTTTTTATTTTTGTGCTTTTGCATGGAATATTTTGTGAAAATACCACGCTATCGAAACTATCTGTTGAATATTATAATGGTGCTTTTTTTGCTTGGTTTTGACGTCTATTGGCGGATTTTGGCTGCATTAGTTTTATCTAAATTTGTTTGTAGAGCTAAATCTTTAAATTTGAATAGAAATTCAAATACGAAAATAATTTTTTGAAAATAGTTTCAAGGTGAACGAATAAATTATCAATTAATTTTTTCATCCAATGCACCTCTTGAATATTACGACATCATTCTTAGTTTCACTTTTCAACATTACGAAATCAGTTTATGGGAAATCGGTTAGCGAGAAGTATCACCATACACATAACGAAAATTTACATACATACATATGTATATGTAGTGAAGGGCGTTTCTGTTGTTTTCAAAAAACGAAAACGAACTGTTTTTTTTAAACAACTGTTTTTTTAAATCTGTTTGAAAAAAAAACAGTTTGAATTAATAAAAAGAAACAAATTTTATGCTGTACGATAATTAGAGTTGGGTCGTACTAGGATTTTCACATTCTAGGTGTAACTAGTACGAGTACAAAAAAAATACCTGTTCCAAATACCTGCTCCAAAAATACCAGCAAGTATTTTTTGAAGTATGTACATATATATATACAACAGTGGCGAGGGGTGAAGTGATTATGAAGGGAAGCCGAATAAGCATCTATAATTTCTAGAAACTAGCATAGACCAGATTTAAAAATTTTGTACTCTATACATCAATCTACTTAATATGAAAAACCAATGTTTTGCGCAAGTATGTTTAAATTCATAGTGAAAAATGCCCTATCTACAAAACACGCCTCCATTACTTAGCATAAACGCCCTATCTGCAAGCCGGCAAGAGAAAGGTTTTATTATTTCATTACATTTTGTACATTTAACGTGAAAACTTTTACTTTAGATAAAAGTAAAGTAAAGCAATCCCACGACAACCCTCGTACGGGTCTAGGGGTTGAAGCTGGTAGAGAGCTTCATTACAATTTATTTAATCATTGTGAATACGAGTGTGGAGTGATTAGTTCCACGACTCACTTTACCCCCGATTTAAATCAGGTACCTAATCAGAGCTAGGTGAACTCAAAGCTTGGTGCGTGGACCCTCGTCCGAACCTGGATTCGAACCAGGGACCCCACACGCAAGAAGCCAGTGCTCTACCCACTAGGCTACTCAAGCTTTAGATGCAACCTCAAATAAACGTATTGGTTTCCGTGTTTAAATTTTCATATCTGCAGCATTTAGAAAAACACAAATTTTCAATTAACTCAACAATTACTAAAATACAGATGTTTATGCTACGTTCGGGTATTGAAAATAAGCAACATGAAAATAGCACAACGGCAATACTGGAACTGATTGGAACTTCTTCGATTCTCGATCCATTCGTAAGCCGATCCATCACGGCTTATTTTTCACATATTAAAGCGAGACGCTGCTAACATTTAAGCAAGGAATGAAAAGAGACAGAGCGCAGTCAACACACATTTGGTGAAAGGCTCTAGTAACTTGCAAATAAGAATTTGCAAGCCGTAAAGTTTCGGCTTATGAATGGGAATTTTTACGTTATTGTAGCCATGCAGGGCATGGTCTTCTGTCAATTAAAGTGTTACCTGCATAGTAAGATGCATACTCGTACATGCTTTGATAAATTCTATGTTGGTCGATATTTTCGAAAGGGAAGCCGGAAGGAATCGAGTTGTATGGACGCTTCGCCACTGATATACAATATATACGATTTGCAGTGATGTAATGAAATGGTATGATATGCGCTCCCCCACCCTTCAGACACAAAGTTCCCAAGCTAGAATGGCGATGGTGCAAGATGACCTTCAAAGGATACCGAGTCATTAGACCGTGCAGCTTATCTGTAACTTTGCAAGGGTCGGACATTTATTTGGCAAATCTTTCTCCAATCTAGGGGCCTTCTAAAGGAAAACAATCAAATTCAATCAATTTGATTTGATTTTAATTTTATTATATGCACAAAACACCTCCTGTATTCGTTTAAATGACCAAAGTAAAAATTTTTACTAAGATAGGACCAACTAATCCTGTTGCCATCTATATGATTTTTCATCGATCGATCTCTGATACCAAACTTTTCCTGGCTAATCTAAAACAGTCGGATTTCCAATTCGCCTCACTGAACCATGAAGTTTGTCGAAAATTGTATTAAAAAATGATAAAAAAAATGTTTCACCTATTAACGCTCCGAGAACACAGGGGGTCAAATTGACCCCAGAAACCTTTTTGACCGATCGCAGCGCTTAGGTCTGCGGGCAAAGAGGAGTACTATAGGCTCCTAAGTGTATTTCTGTGTCTTGACTATAAGTTTACACCGTTCGCTTCCACTCCCAAATCGTTAGTCGTCGTTGAGAAGCCTTTGAAGCAGATCAAGGGGTCAAATAGACCCCATCTGTACTCGACGTCAATTTTGAGGTAAAAACTCAAAAATTTTTTTACTTTATAAATCGACAGATTAATTTAAAAAAAGCCAAAAAATTAGTTTGCAAGTGTTTTAATTTTGTTGTTTTTAGCAATACAGCGTATAATCTGTGTTCTAGTGTACGCAATAATTTGTTAGCTGAAGACAATGATAACAATTTTGGCGACAGTGATTCCTGCGAAGACGACCATGTCTCGGAGCAATCAGAATCTGATTATTCAGAAGATTACACATTTCTTTGCAACTCTTTATATAGAGCTAATTTTTTTATTATTCTACTATGTCTTGAGAGTATTCATATACATTTTTAGCTCAAAATGTTAAAAATTGACAAAGTTATGATTTTTTTTAAAATAAGCAAATTTTAAAATCTTCACAATCGCCACCGTAAAAAGGCAAAATAAATACCTTTTTTCAAGGACCACTACAGGGCTATTTTTTTTATGACTTTGTCATATCTTGAGAGCATCCACCAAAATATTTTGCCAATAATATTGAAAATTAAAAATATTACCATTTTTTTGTACAAAAAAAAACTGATTTTCAACAAATCTGTTCTTTCGCGAATTTTTTGAGGCATGCTAAGGACATTTAGGGCAATTCTTATGCATGATAACTACTAAAAAGGTCTCAAACTATGCCTACAATTTTTTTCAAATGAAAATCTTCAGTGGTTTTGATTCTATAGACGTTCAACAATGGTCGGAGTCAATTTGACCCCAATTGTTCTCGATGATCGAAAGAATAGGTGTGTTTTCGGAGTGTTAAATGAACAAATTAAAAAAAATTACTAAGATAGGACCAATTAATCCTGTTGCCATCTATATGACTTTTCATCGATCGATCTCTGATACCAAACAAAAATCGAAAACAGTTGGATTTCCACTTCGTCTCACTGAAGCATGAAGTTTGTCGAAAATTTTATTAAGAAATGATAAAAAAAAATGTTTCGCTTATTAAACATGGGGGCCAACCTCTTCGGTAAGGCTGGGCATGAGTCCAGGGGCACTTTACCTCTCGCGGTCTCGTAAATTTTACAACCCCGGTAGAGCTAGAGATGCGCCTCAGCACAGCCGGAGAAGCCAACTGGTGAACCAAAAAGGATATCAACCTTTTCCTCCTTGGCACTTCTAATGCTACTTTCAGTTTCTCCGGCGGATTTCATCTTGCCGTATCTTCGAAACTAGGCCGCTTTTTTTCAGACTTGTATGGAAATTTCGCCCGAAACAACTCAGAAAGGTCCCCAAATTCATGCTAGACCAAAAAAAATGTTTGGAAACTATGGACGTTTTTGCCCAATTTCCCCTATAACAATTTTTTACGCCCTTAAGTTCGTGATTTAGGTGCTCTATGAAACTCTGCTTTTACTTTTAATGACCACATTGACTCTATAATAATAAAAGCCAACGGTGCATTTGTCTTCTTAAAAAGGCGGTCTAAAGAATTCAATGACATTCGGAGGACAAAAAATCCTTTTCTGCTCTCTGGTTCGCCCGATCTTTGAATATGGGTGATTGATGTAGTCTCCTTATTATAAAAAGCATATTGAAAGAAGTGAATCTGCTCAAAAAAGATTCTTAATCTTTGTTTTTAGTTCTTTCCGCTGGTCTGATCCTTTTTGTTTACCTCCTTATGAAAACCGCTTGCAATTATTGACCATGGACACTCTTGAAACTAGGCGTCAAAATTCCAAAGCTCTGTTCGCTGCGAAGTTGCTCAATGGAAACGTGAACTCTGAGCTTTCATTATCAAAATTGAACGTTCGTGTTTGTCACGGTGAGCGTAGACATCATAGCGCCTTATCCATCCCATTTCATAAGACCAATTATGGATTAAATGAGCCTACCTGCTCAACAGCGCGAAGCTTTAACTCAGCATATCAAATGTTCGACTTTAATCATACTGTTGAAATTTTCAAGTGTCGGCTTATCCGAACGTTTAACTGCTCATTATAAAATCATAAATGTATTTTTTGTAGAAACCATTTAAATAAAAAATAAAAAACCACTTTAACCCAAAATTGGCCGATTTTGTCCGATTTCAGCTACTTTTGCGCTAAAAACTTTTTGAATATTTAAATAAAATACTCGCAAGTACGAAAATACTGTTTTCCGCAGCTAAACAGTTTTCAACTGTCAAGCAGTTCGTTTAGAAAAACGATTCGCTTGAGAAATACTATTCATTGTAGAAAAACGGTTCATTTTGGAAATGCTGTTCGTTTTACAAAAAAAATTTCGTTTTAGAAAAACTGTTTGTCGCTGTTTGGAAAAACTGTTCGTTCGGTTTTTGCAGCCAAACGTTTTTTTTTAACTGTTTGGCGTTTTTGAGCCCATCACTACATATATGTGTGTAGGTTTGAGTCTGTGACGCAATCAAACCCAAATTAATAAAAAATATCCCTTGATATTTTTCCATTCAAAGGACTAGACGCATTTTTTTTTATTCAATTCCGTGTATTTCCTCTACAGCTTCATTTGCAGACTGCCTGCCAAGCTCGACAGCTTACGAATAATTTTGATTCCAAGAAAGTGACATGTTATTTTCCTTATTAGAATATTCGGACGGATAGCTTGTGTCAATAACATCCATCATTTAGAAGGTCGCGTGTGGATGTATGTAATATGATAAAAAAAAAATATTGAGTGGAGCCGGGCCTGTTTCATAGGACATGGTTGAAAATAAGCTTTAATTTATTATATTGGTTGAAATACAATAAAATTGTGTAAGAATAACAGGGCAATTTAATATCAAAATTTATCGAGAAAAAAATGGCTTTCGACTACTCCTACCAAGCTATCAGGAAGCTCTCACGTACTTTAGGCTTTTCTATCGTTTCTGACTACATTATACATTTGTTTTTGCTATGGCGTATCGATGTTCATCTTCGACTCCTATGCAGAAACAAAAAGAAGCATAAATCCGGTATCCCCGATGTGAATTGATGGAAAACGCCCCAGGGTAATTATTTTTGATGAGATTTCTCGTCGTCTAGTCTAATGAACTATAGTACATAGTTGCTCGGTTGACATGAAACATTTCGAGAGAACGCATCGAATTCAAGTCATCAGTATGTTTGACTAGCAGACAGACGGAAATTGAAAGTATAACGAGACAAATTATTAAAGATAGAGTGCAGTTTTAATTGATTTTGATACTAAGAAAATTCCCTTTCATAGAACTATAAAAATAGATACATTATGTAGAACCATCACGAACAGATAAAAAAATATATAAACATCTAGATTATATCGCTCTTTTATTAATAGATAAGACACGTTTCGAATTGTTGCAAAACAATTCTCCGAAAATGGTTACATGTAAGTAGCTGTTAGCAACGAATAGTTGAATATGTTCTCATGTAAGCAAGGACATTGGATGGAATATGAAAAAAAGACAAATGAAATCGATATGAAATTCAACAAAATATGGATAACGAATTGAAAAATTGATAAAAAAAATAAAATAAAAGAAGATCTGAAAAATAACAAATAAATGATTTAAGTGTTTTCGTAGATAACCATTTTGGAAGTGAATTGCTACGAAAAAATTAGGAAATTCATCCTACGTCTCCAATTATCGTCCCATATCCCTTAGCGGTGAGGGTACTTTACCTCCATCATGCCAAAGAACTTAAATAACGTTCGCCATACCAAAAATCATGGGCTGTAAAACAACCGGGTTTGAGGGTTATGCACCAATGGATGCACACTAATTACACCCGAAAGCTTGGAGAAGCAACGAGTTTGCATTCTTGCCAAGAATAGGAAGGTTGTAGCCGCTAGGACCAGTGTACCTCCTATTCTAGGAGGTGACTCTAATGATCATCATAAAATGTGAGGCAGCTTCGACAGAAATGGTTGAGATGAAGCAATATATGACTGCATCTTGGCCTACAACTTGTCCATTGCAAATGTCGGCGACGACCCGACCTTCTTCTCCACATATCGAAGGGATGATCTTGGCGTTATACATTATACAGGAAAGGGTGCAACGAATTCACAGAGTGCTCATTGAAGAGATTTATGAACGTCTATCAGAGCCCCGCCACCATCCGTTTTTTGGGTTAAGGTCCTATCCCTGTTATTTCTGGACTATAAATTAAGGACTACGTCCGATATGTCTAAGCTCCGTTTAGGCAAAGATTCTAAAATTCTGGTTAGTACATCGAAAAGTCAATTGATCGTCTGTTAATCTCGTAGTCACAGCCTTCTTACTCCAATGGTAAGTCGGTTGAAACTGCACATAATGCCTTCACTGAGCAAATCGAAAAGTCTCTCACTCTTAAGAAGTAGCGCCTACCTGAGCATTGAGGAGGCTTTTAACTACAACGAGTCTGATACAGTTGTGGAGGCATTCAAGAAAAGAATGGTATTCTCTTCGCTGGGAATGAACACTTGTAACGATGAGCAAAACATGGTGGTATCGTATCTTCTTCCTCACCACGGTAAAGACCTTTTGAGGAGGTTAAACTGTGCCAGCTACCAAGTGATTGCTTGTACTGATGGCACACTTATGGTAGTGTCAGAAAAGTACCTATCTACGCTTTAGGAGAGGGCAAGTCACAATCTTCAAATATTTTCACTTAGGGACCGGGAATGCGCCTTGAATGTGAGCACCAGCAAAACGGAGTTAGTTCTATTTACAAGCAAGTGCAAAGTTCCTCGATACGGCATGGAAGAGATTGGCAGAGAGTGAAGGAATTACCATCAGCTGGCACCTAAGCAGAACCAAAACCAAAATAAGTTCACTTTATCATATGTAAAAGTGAGAAAAGCATACTCTCAAACGACAGATGAGAATGTATATATCCGTGTTAGCTGATAGGTGAGAGTGTGTTGGCGTGCGTATAATCCCATCAAGAAACAGTAAGCGCAGTGAACATTCGCTGGCAACAAACGAAATTCTCTGCAGTGGATTGCATAAAAGTGTCAGAGATATTCCTTTTACTCGCCAAATGGTATCGAAAGTAGTATTCCGCGTTAACTACCTTATCGCTTACCATTTTTATACTCAGAATAAGTTTTCAGAAATTCAATATTGCAGAAATTGCCATTCGTTAAAATGGTCTCTTTGGCAAAGCACATGTATGTTGCCTAGTGGGAATGAGAAACGTATCTGATCGTATAAAAGGGGCGTGTCTTATCTTGGCGGGGTATTTTCTGTCTTTTTTCAACTTGGACACGAATATTGCTATCTACTTCTCGCAATCAGTGGGGAAATACCGCAAATTGTATCGCAATTCACGTACTTTCCGAGCTATATATAGTTCTTAAGCTATGGCTGTGGCTCAAAGAATTATGAGTTCGTCCTCTATCTCATGTGCCAGTGTTACACGAAGCGCACTCTCTCTCACGTTTGACTTAAATGGACTTAAACAGTATTATATAATTTTCGTTCCTCAAGTTAACGAAGTTAAACATCTATCAGGATCGAAGATGTGGCTGGAAGCGAAACATTAAGTCAAAGATCACAAAATCACTTAGTCCTAGCAACTTTAAATATGTGATCAAGATGCACTGTCTACTGTCTCTCAACTCCCAAGTGTTGCCTTACCAATTCAATTTTCAAACCAGGAATCTGTAAATTTAAAATAGTACACTTCTTAATCGAACATTTTAAAATTCATAACTGGTTTATATTGGTACTTTCACGACAACAATCTTTACTGAATTCAAAACAACGTTACGAAAGAACATGTCACGATACTTGTGAGTCACACTTACCAAGAATATATTTTTCAAAATTTTGCTGCCTTCTGAGAAACGACCCACTAGATATGGCATCCTTGTAACAGCAAAATATTTGTTTCTCAATGAAGCTATCATTTCAATTATTTATTATTCTATTAATTTATCATTATTCTACTCATTTATCATAATCCTATTTTTTATTTTATTTTATTAAGCTTAAGCTCGTGCAGTCTAGTGGAGAGAGCACTGATTTCCGGAATGTGAGGTCTTTGGTTCGAACGAATGTATGGAGGAGGGTTCACGAACCGAACTTAGAATTAAGGCCACTGACAGACACTTCAGTTTCACCGAAGCGTTTAACGCATCGGTTTGGCGCGTCGGCGGACACACACAGCGGTTTTCAGAAGCGTTTATCGAATCGGTTCAGTTACAAATTACGGCGGAGTATCATATAGACGCTTGTGAAAAAAGTATTCGTGTATACATTCATATGTATATATATGCATATCCATATATATGTAAGTATATATATATGCATATGAATTTTGGGCAAAGTGATTCTAATACCAATTTACTTTAAAAGTCTGTAATTGCCTACTTTTAGAAACTAAGTGCCCACAAATGTTTCATTTTCCAATACTGTACCCTAGCCATTCTTCAAAAATCAATTTTCTTATCAGATTTTCATTCCCATATCCCAGGCATTCATCAATGCATCCAGAAAATATCAGCTCGATCGGACTACACAGCAATGAACAAATCGAAAAACGCTCCAAAACCGAGTCGGTGGGTTATTTCTCTCGTCTACCGACTCGGTTCCGAAACCGAGAGGCGGTTCGCACCGCGGTGTGTGTCATCACAATGCTTAAGTAATGCACCACTATACCGACTCGGTTTTCCTCTCGGGAAACGCCTCGCAAGAACCGCTGTGTTTGTCATTGGCCTAACCTAGCTCTGAATAGCGGCAAATTAGGAGCAAATTGTAATACTAATTAGTTTACACTCGTAAAAACGTCCATGACGAAAATGGAGGTCTTGCAACTCGAAGCCCCAAGATTCGAAATGCGTTGTGGATATTTTATCTTATTTTATTCTTATTCTATAGATATGACCATTCTTGTGCATATATATATATATATATATATATATATATATATATATATATATATATATATATATATATATCTATAATATATATATATATATATATATATATATATATATATATCTATAATATATATATAGATATATATATATATATATATATATATATATATATATATATATATATCTATAATATATATATATATATATATATATATATATATATATATATATATATTATTTTATGGTTATTATGTTTCTTTTATTATTTTACTCTTTTTGGAAATACTTTCACTAGTATTTTTCGATGATATATAACATAACTGGCTGCGTCAAATATTTACTACAAATAGTAGTGAATAAATTATATTTTACATTATTTCAAGCTCATGTTTATTAGAAACACTCAAAAAAAACATCGAACAGAGTAAAAAAAACCAAAAAAAAAATTGAATCAAGATGAAGACAACAAAGATTATTCGCAATCACGGTCAAGTTCATTGCCACAATACGATCAATTGCGTTGTAGCGTGACCTCAGCGAACTAGCATCGATTGTATCTAAAGGCGGCTTTAGATATGCGGTGTTTGTCAAATACCGAGCACCTAGTTTGGCAAACTTCGCATGTGTGGCTGGGTTGCTCGCCTAGTGCTTGCCCTAGGCCAAGCACAAACATTCGGGTGCTCGCTATTCCCGTAGTTTGTGGAACTTTCAACCAAATCAAAGTAGACGAGCATTGTGTCGGATCCCCGCAGCTCGTTTATCTTCCAGTTTTGGCGAACATTCGGCAATGCCCGAATGTCTAATTCACTGTGCTTGTCATTCCGCAAGCACCAAGCCAAATTACTTGACTATGTGTTCGGTATTTGGCGAATAAGAGGTGTTTGACAAACACCGCATATCTAAAGCCGCCTTAACATCCGATCAAGGTCAAACACCAACTAAACAAAGAAAATCAATTTATACACAACAAGAAAATTATCACCAAGATCAAATCCAATGAAAGTCAAAAATGTGTTGATGGATGCGAGCGTTAGAATTTCAAAATCTGGCAATCGTTTGTATTTTTGAGGAGTTTGATCTTGTACGATTTTCGATTTATGCAGACGAGATTTCACTGTTTTTTTTGCCTTGGTATTGAAATTCGATGTCTTAATAGACAATAGCTTGATTTAAAGAGTACATGAATTCTATTCAATTGCCTTTGTTTGCATAACGATTGAGAGTATTTAGCTTGATTTAGCTTTTAGTCAGTCCTAATGACATGTGTGCGTGTCGCATTTGATTCGAATTGTTACCGTTTTATGAGAACACGAATCAACATCTATACATAACATCTACCCTTTTCCGACATAAATTCAGATTTGCCTTGGGACAATATGAACAGGTAGGGAAACAAGAAAATATAAGTACCACCTACAGTGTGCCTCATCGTAAATTTTCAGATGTTGTACACATGTAGAGCGAAAGGTGCTTCTTATACTTGTACTTTATTAAATCTGTTCTTCGACGATGTTTTCGCATTTACGCTTTATCGGATTCTGGAAAATTTCAATATTTTTTTAAAGCGTAACAACACGTGCATAAATTTATCCTTCAGCTTTAAGCATGAACGTGAATCAGATATCCTACGCATTTTGAAATGCTAAAACCATCAAGTTTGACTTGAATTTTCCTTGAAACTTCCTCAATTTGTTGGGGAAAAATTATAAACTTCGAAAAAAAAAACACTAAACCATACACACGCGGAATTTTCCAGTTGATCCGAAGCATATGGCGGAGTTTTTTTGCAATTGCAACTTGCATCTACATAAAGAAACGAAAACCAAAAAGGAAGTGGCAAAAAGGATGGCTTGCCAAACGGAAACAAATTAGTCACGTAAATTTGGTAAAAGAACTCACATTCGAGCCTTGTGATTGGCAAAGTTATTTAAGAATGGATGAAACGTCATATAACACGTTGCTACAATTGGTCATCCCATTTATCAAACGAAAGGATACAAATATGAGGCAAACCATCACTCCTCACGAAAGATTCACCGCTACCTTGCGGTACTTAGCAAGCATGTGCAGGCTTTGGGTCAAATAATATAATATTCATTCATTATTCGATAACTTCCAAAACAAAATCATGGCCACCACTATCCTTTATGCTGAATTTTTCGATTTAATAAAACAACCCCTAGCGCATCAGAACCGCTAGAAACACTAATGTTCGAAGAACAGTAGAGGATTTATGCAGATTTTGACTGTGTATTCTACCACTACTTACTTTTCCTACTTAAAACTAATACACCCTAAGTAATAATAGAATCTAAGCTTATTTGAATTTCGATGACTTCATCGAAAGTTACAGCGATAGAAAGGTGTTTGAGGCTGCCAGACCTTAGAAAATTTAAACATTGTTTACTTATTTTCATTGCAAATGTTCGCGATTTGAATACTTAATGCAAGCATTTAGTGGTACGAAAATAAAAAAAAACGCCTCGTGCTGGCAGTCCTTTGCTAGCACCGAAACCAAAAATATGTCACATCTGCCTCACGTTGAAGTCCACCTGCTCTTCGAATTTCGTATTGATCCGATCACTGCATTGGAAGTTATAGGGATGCACAGGAATTTAGGGTTACCATTCGCGTAAGTTTTCAAATTTTCTAGATCTTAATATTTGGTGTTTATTTTTACTATAAGATCACTACGATTTGAAAATTCTATTATAAAAAAGATTTGCCAAAAAAATACAAAAACAACCATAGCTGGCAACCCTGTTACTGTTTTTTCAACCATATTTGTGCTGCTTAAGTTGCCATTTGAATTTCGTTATGATCCCATGACTGCACTGCAAGCTACAGGGCAAAGAGCTTTATTTTCCTAAGCGAATGATCAAAATTTAAGACACCAAAATTACCATAGCTGGCAGCTCCAACCGAACTTTTCAACCAAATTTCTAAGGTAAGGTTCAGCTACTGTGTGAATTTCGTCAAAATCGGGTGACTGAACCAGAATTTATAGGGCTAAAAGCAGTTATTTATCTTAGTGATTTTCCAAGATAGCACCAGTGGCGCAGAATTGCCCGCATTTCAAAATCGCTTCTACCAGACCTGGTCCTACTTAAGACTAATACACTGTGCAAATTTCAATTGTATCTGATTATCGGATCGTGAGTTCCCGTGAACAGAAGTTTTTGATGCTAAAAATAAAGGTAAATTGGGCAAGTTATCGCAATTTAAAAATTTTCAAAAATGCGCCTAGCGCACACATGGGGTTAAAAAATTCCAAAATATTATCCGATTCAAATTGAAAACACGTTTGATATTCATTTTGCTAACTTAATTTTTCTCTTAGCTCGGTGTATACCTATGTACCTACTACTTAATGCACACTTCTAGAGAATTCCTACAATTTGATGGTACATCTTTAATTTCTGCAAAGCTTTACCTTTTTTTCAAAAAAGATACATTCATAATTCTTTCGAATACCATTCTCTTTTAAGCCAGTCGCAGTCATTATATTTCTTGGAAGACGCATGATAGGTGCTGCAATTTGCCCAGGTAGATAGATCGTACCCGATTCAAGCGATTCAAGTCGACAATGGTTTTTCTGTGCAATTCGCAACGGTCAAGGTCGCAATTAGATTGTTTACACGAGATGCGCAAAGCGGAAATATTTTAAATTAAATTTATTAAATCATATTTGCTTGTAGTATGGGAATGAGATCATGTTTGTCTTCTTAATGGTATCTGGGTAACTTCAGCCGTGTGTATGTATGTTACTGTTGCGAAGTTAATAGCCTTTGAAGAATAAGAACTTTTAGTGATTCATTCGACAAATGGATAGTCAGAAAGTTTGTTTGATGAAATTAAACTTTATTTAGACGTAATTTTTCTGTTCGTGTTACTTACATATTTTATTTTATTCGAATTATTTATAAAGTTTTCACTTTTTTAGTAATTAATACAAAATATTACTTCATTTGAAACTGTATCCATAGAAAATTAATGGGAAATATACCAGAAATAAAGAAACTACAAGAAGGCAGGCCAAAAATACTTTTTAAGAAGACCAAAAATACTTTTATGAGGGTGTATTCAGGGTGTATACCTAACAGATATGTAAAAGTTCCTGTTGTTCCACTATTTCGGTCTGACTGAAAGAGCTTAAAAGGCAATTTAAGCCAGCATACAGTGTGGTTTAAAAGATTTTCACTGCCTAAAAAGGCGCATTAGCTGTGCATTTGGTGTTTTCGAAATTTGTATAAATCAGAAAACTGGGGAAAACATGCCTACGTCAAACCAGTGAAGCTGCTTTTTTTGGCAAAGAACAACATAGATGGACTTCACTTATGCAGAAGGTTGAAAACGAGGGGATTTTGCAATGATAGTAATCTTGGAAGGTCTAAGATGGCCAATGTAATTCTTATAAACGAATTCCACATCGTTCTGCACCCAAAATCGACATAGCAAAAGGGTTAGCACAACCACTGCTAAAGCCGAACATTGACTTGAAGATCAAGTTTGCAGGAGGAATCTACTCACGTGGTCAGTTGAAACTTCATGTTCTTGAACGAAACGTTATTTTTGAAAATGTTGACTTTAGGATAATCGATAACGATTGCCGCTGAAAGTTTAGGTTAAATTAGATTGAGTGGCCGTCCGTCGAGGAGTCTTGCCAAAAGACACACATAGACACAATACAGTCCTCTAGTGATACCACGGACCTAAACTCCCTTACCTACTGGGCTCTAGAAATCCTCTGGTTCCTTTAATGATCTGCGCAGTATCCATCTCTTAAGTCGATATAAGATAGATCAATCAGACCTGAGAGAAAGATGCGCGCCGAATGAGATCTTTCTTCTCCTCGCCAGAAGCGGACACTGGCACATGAGCTTAACCTCAGAGCCTCACTCTCAGCCGGTGCTCGTGCCGTCCTATGCAGCACTTGTCTGTGAGAACGGTCACTATGCAGAGAAGAGAGCTACGGGATGAACATACCAGCAGCCTAGTGCGACCTTTGTCCATAGAGAACTCGGACAGTCTTCTGACTAAACATGATGATTCCTCAGCTCAGGACTTTTTAGGTATTTTGGCCTAATGACTAGTTTGACGGATGACATCGGTATGCTTATGGAGAAATAGCATGAGATCTTCGGCAGCAATGTGCAGAAATTTTACCACTTCCACCACACACTTCCATCGAATACTCCTACGCCTTGGTAACCTGCAGAGTGGCATGACCGCACCATAAGAGATGCAGATCATTCAGCAACAATTTTGGACACTGTACCAGAATCAACAAGGGAATTTATGGCCGCTTGGCTAACTGTGAAAATACCAATATTGACTCTGAATTTCGGTTAAACAAAAACGTCAAATACCTGTAAAATAGCCATAACCTTCACTTGAAAAACAATGATCTGGGCGACCAAGGGACAGCCTTAGATTTAGCTAATTCGTCCATACATCGCTACCAACTTTGTTGTTTAGTTTTGAACCGTTGATCTGCACATGGACAAGCCCACTATCGAAGATGACATCAATATTTCAATCATCCCTCTCAGGAAACCAATTCCAGTGATGTGTCCGGATTTATGTAGTCAACACTTTTGTTCCACCTCAATTAGAGGTTTCATTTCTTAGAGGATGACCTCCGCTTAAGGAGCCGCGTATATCGGAGGACTTTGATTCCGCAGGAGATGTGAGTCGATAAGGACTCCGAATGAATGCAAATGCCGTCAGGGGTCTTAATACCCCATACCCTTCGGTGCTGAACTAAAAACTTTACGTGGGCGATTTAAGTTATTGATACTTTCTATACTACCACAGAAGGATCTCAATCAGAGCCTCTTCGCTTTGCATACTCAAACGCCTGCAATTTCGTATTAAATAGCGGCTGGTGATTTAAATATTTCACCTCGGGAGCTTTCGATTCTGTTTGAGATAGTGTAGGTTGCATGCTCCCTTAGCTCCAGAGTTGAAAGCACTACTAAGAACCTTAGCCGCTTGATCCAGATACTGGTAGAAATCAATATTCTCCGGAATAATTTCGAGAGAGGATATGACTAGGGATATGACTAGAGAGGATATGACTTATCATGTCAATAGACCTTCATGTTCTTCTATCTTCTCAGTTGAGCTTCCTCCGAATTGAGGTGAGGAAGTTCACTTTGTTGGCAATATTTGCGATGGACATATAGTAAGCCAAAATGAAGTCGAAAAGCGCTTTACTTCAATCGTTTGCATTATAGATATCTCACACGTCAGTCAGACAGACTAAAAATCATGCCTGCCAAAACTACATTCTTGAGGGCTTTCTTCTTCCAGCGATGCACTGAAAGAAAAATCTTGGTAAAATCAACAATTTTCCTTAGTTGTTTTTGCGTCAACTACGGGCTATAGTTAAAACAACCATAAAAAAATAGTTGATTACTTTTATGCACCATGACGCGTGGTTGATAAACAACGTCCGTGGTGCAAAAAAAGTAAGCAACCACAAACAATGGTATTCCAACCATATACATAGTATGAAATATAGGCAGGGGAGGCGTGAATGCCGCAGTTGAGTTTGGTGTATCACAATGCAGCGACAATGTCGCTGTCAATGCAATCAAGGCACCAACCAAATTCATTTTTTTTTCTTTTGTATTGCTAAATCCTGTTGTACGAGGATTAGGTTGGCCAGACCATTCAACCTAATTCAATCAGATTTACTTCAACCTAGTGGTGATGCCAACCTATGGTAGGTATCACCGCTAGCGGTGCGGCAAAATTAGAAATTTGGCAAATTCTGCCGCTGCCGCAAATTCGGCCGCAGCCATTGTGCGCGTTACGTTACCATACAAAACAGTGCATTCTAAATTTTTGACTGCGCTTTGCCGCAGCCCACTGTTTTGCCACAGCGGAAAACGCTGTATTCTGAACAAAATAGCGTCATGCAACGTAATATAAAGGCTTCACAGCATAACATGAATATGAATTATATCGAACAGCAAACCAAACACAATTTTGCCATGTATCATATGAAACTTCTATGATAGAATAGGAGTATGAGTATGAGGAGTATGAAAAATCAACAGTTTTCCTTAGTTTTGCCATCAACTAGGGCTATAGTTAAAACAACCATAAGAAAATGGTTGATTACTTTTATGCACCATAACGCGTGGTTGATAAACAATTTCATTCGGAGCATGAAAAACGTCCAAATGTTGAAACTATTCTACTTTGCGTAGAATAATTCCAAAGACTTTGCTCACTGAATTCCGTTTGTTGAAATCAACTATTGCAAAGTAGTTTAAGTACCATAAAAACTGTTGATAATTCGAAACGTTGAAGTTTTGAGTGAATTGATGAATATTTTCTATTTATCAACTAATTTTCGTGGTTATGAAACAATTAAAACAGTTGATTTCATGAACGTTGCGATATTTTTTGTATAACCAGAGCCAACTACTTTTATATCGTTAAATTAACTATATTAACATAGTAAAAATAACTATTTTCCTTAGTTCATTTAACGATTTTGAATGAATCGTTGCAATACTATTAAAAATAGTTGAATCAACCAAGAGTTTTTCTTTCAGTGTGATATTGTTCCATGATCGTGCATTATGTTGGAAGAAATATACCAATAAGTCATCCGATCTGTTAAGCTATAGATGCCCCACCTCCTTCGCCTGTTTATAGAGGTAAAACGTCTAGACAGCCCCATCATCAGAACGGGCTTCTTCCTCCTCAGGTGCCACTTTGGAATGAGCAACGGAACACTTACTGGAAAACTCTTCCGCTGTTTGAGCTCCCCACTTCAGGTCTCATTATCATTGGATCCAGAGTTTTCAGTCCGGCTTTTTCATTTACAATGAACAGAGCGGTCCGGTCATTTACAATGAACAGAGTTTCCTGTCGATTCGCAACAGGATATCCAATTTTAATAACCCTTTAACTCTACACAGAAAAATCCTTCTAAACTAGACTGATGATCTCCAGAATATCCCCAAGATGGTAATAAAACAGGGAAACCATGCCCTGTATTTTGGGCCGACTGAAGATTTCACCTTTTGGCACGATCTTTAATTTGACACCTGACAAAAACTCATTCAGTTCGGAGATCACCTACTTGTAGAAGTCAGCCGAGCGTTGATCTTCACACGCTATTAGCCTGACTTCTTTACACTAGGCCGCGTCTTTCACTGTTTTGCAGCTTACAGCAGACACTGAACTTAGTCAACCTTATTTTCAGCCAGTTTTCTGCAGAGATTATTACATCTTCCCCAATAGCATCGATTAAAGCTCAGATGAAGCATTCTTAAGCTATCTCGTTGAAAGGCTGCCGGGATGGATTGCCATCATTTTAGGCTTCTTAAAAATTAACCTGTATGGACATTTTTGCTGAGCCCACTTCTATCTTTTCTGACCAGAATGTAAAAGGTGTCAAGGTAGCGACCGCTTCCCAATCAAACGATTTGCCCATTGGATATATTATTAACCTTTGTCGAACAATGCCGCGGGAAAGACATTGAAAGCGTTTTTTTTTAACAAATTTGAAGGTTGATCTTTGAGTTCCGTAGTCCCGCGCGGAATTATCGGATGAAGGTAGAATGCCTAAAGATGAAACGGCTCAAGAGACAAGACTAGTTGACAATCGAATCGACTCATTTTCCGTAACCTGTACGCTACTCTAGCTAGCAATGGACTTCTGAGTTTCTCTCGTGTCAGACTTGGAAACCAGGACATCGGGACCACTAGAAATAAGAGTGAGGAATGACGCTAAGGTTGTGCTGGAGGCTAATGAAGCTGACCCATTCGCCATATTTCCACTAACAATAGTAGATTTACACTGAAAAAACACATAGCGCCAGACGCCATAGTTTATAGACTTTTGGCGCCATGTACATACTCGATTTCGGAAGTCTATAAACTATGGCGTCTGGCGCTATGTGTTTTTTCAGTGAACAAGCAAATCAGTCAAAACAGTGCTACATAGCTTAGATGAGCATACTGAGAAGTCACTTGCTTGCAAGGAACAGACGCTGGCTGCATTTAGAGTCACCGAGGGATCCAATAAATAATGAGCGCCCTTAGCCGATTGTGAATGTTTTTAGTAGCTCGACCATCAAATCTGTCGATGATACTACAGTGTCCCTTGCTGACATTTATACGTCCCCTCACACAGTATGGCTGCGAGTTATGATTCGAGTTAGCTCCACAATAAATAAATTGTCAGCTAGATTCTTATTTAAGCTAATTCTTTAACTAACCTCCCGGATGTCATTGGGTTAGATTGCAAATTGAAAAGAATTATTTTATTAAAGTAAAATAGAAGCTCGACTTCAAAACAAAGCACTTACTTCAATTCATCCGAATCGGTATGACAACTGGAGCCATATTACATGGCTCATGGTACTATGTAATATAGCGTGTGGGGCCATAATTTCTGCGCCATGTAATTATGGCGCGGGGAGCCATACTGCATAGCTCAGGGTACTATGTACATAGCGTGTGAGGTGAGACCATAACTGCTGCGCCATGTTACATAGGGCCACGCGCTATGTAGATTCTGACATTATGCCGCTGGGAGCTATATTGCATAGCTCAGAGTACTATGTATATAGCGTATGGGGCTATAAATAATGCGCTATGTTACATAGCTCTGGGCGCCATGTGGATTTTTTTCAGTGTAGCAACGAGGTTACCAATAGCCTCTGAAGTTGGCCCATTCACCATAACTAAACTTTCCGTGGCTTTGCCTGCTGTCGCCAGCATATCCGTCTCAGTCTATCCTCGGCGTTGGAAGATGTATTGAGATTGGCGCCAGGCTTACGCCTGACGAGTTTAGATTTCTTTTTAATTTTCGTTTTATATGGGTTCTTACTCAGAGCCGTTATTCCAGACCGATAGTGTAATCACCTTAGTGGTTACATGGTCATATATGCAAGCACAGATGGCATGCGAGGGTTGGCACATCCTCTTATGGACGCATGTTTCTAGAGCCAGATCGGTGCTGATAGGGAGTCCGCCTCAACTGAACCTATACCACCAACGTAGTGGCGGCGGGACTTATATCATACTCTGTGGCTTATCAGCATTTTAACAGGTTTTGAAAGATTGTATGAATCCGGCGCCGTTCACAAGCAGATTCCAGTCTGTAGCTATATGAACTGAAGACGACCAGGTCAAGAATCCTACGACAACCAGCCCAAACTCGACAGAGATGCGAATTGTGAGGCAAGAATAGTCCAAGGGCAAAAGCGGCTGGGTTGCCAATGCTGGATCATTGTGTCTCTACACAGAGATTTTTTTGGTTTGTGTCCTCGCTGTAGATGTTTTATTTAGGAATACGCGGCCATTCGACCGTAGAAAGTCATGTTTTTTACTAGTTAAATTTTCTCATCTTCATGCGAAATCATTTCTTAGGCGGTCACCAGAAATTGTTATAGATCTCCTTCCTACTTCGTGAGAGTTGTAAAGTGTACTCCTTGTAAAGTATATTTATTTTACTAATTATAATTTCAAATTATATTACATACAGATATTTAAACCATAGTAACTATTTTTGCTTGTTTAGATTGTGGTTATTTCTACTGTTGCCTTGGAGCCTGTTCGTCGGCATAGGTATATGATTACTTTCAATGTTTACGCAGCATATTTTCTTCAATATTGTTTATCCTCTTACTCCACAAAACTGTCTTAATGTACCAGAAATAATAATAATTCACATGGGCACGCTCAGGCTCCATTGTTATGAGCAGGTTTACAATTCCTATTGTCACTGCAGGAATCCATTAAATTGAAATACCTAGCCCATACAGCACGGATTAATCTTCATAAATGATAGCTAATTTGTTCTCCACACCACTTTTTCATCCAATTACCTATTCAATTATAATTACTACTTACTAACTCAACGCCAGACTAAATCAATTATCAAATCACAGACGCGCACGCATTCCAAAACACCATCATAACAAGCTGGATGGAGTGACTTACCTCCTTCAAAGATACAATACTTTGTTTTCGTGCTACAACACAATACCATGGCTATGCCCCGCTACGTGTCTATCTACGTGATTGACCTACCTAATATCTGTTTTCCCACGCCCAGTTCTAACGCGTCGAATAGTTACACTCGTTTCGTGGAGTCAGACAACAGCAATTATGCATAATATTTTCATAACCAGTACGTGCTGCCACCAGAGATGCATTACTACATACATGCGATACATTGTCTATTCGCCCGGCATTAGATACAGATTATGATTTTATCGCTCACACTCGGCCGCGACGCGACACTTTTCCAGTGCAACAATAAATCCGTTGGATAAATGGATAGATTAGACGACGGATCAGCCCCCAATGTCCATGCAGACAACAAGCTGAAATGATGGCAGTCTGCAGGGATTTATTTTGCGATTTATAGCCGCGACTAGGCGACGTGTTAAATTCGCGCAACACCTACATACATGATGCGCGAAAGCATGCGACTTCACTAGTACTACACTGACTGAATGTTGCTGAGAGAAGAAGCGCCCTTGGTACATGTCGCGAATCACAAATTCATATTCAATAATTTGATGTTGTTTTCGGAATTAGCATTGAATGAATGTTACACGGCTTAAATGATGATTTTGAAGATGTTGGGGTAGGTAATGTTCCTGCATTTTATGATATCTACGTCAGTTATCTGATTTTGTTTGACAAAAATGTTTTTGGCGCTAGTTATTTTACCTGTGATTAAAATCTTGTAAATTTCGATGTCCAAGCCATATGAAGTAAACAACACCATAACACGGGTAGCAATAGTAATTTTCCATTTCAGAGCCGTTTATCTCCCAAAACAGCACCTTGACAAGTACTATTAAGGTTATAGTGCATAAAAAGTAGCAAAATGACATGCATTCATAAAAAAGTAACATCACATTTCATTTCAGATTTGCGCCCAACACTTAAAAATAAACATTTTGGCGAGTAGACTGTACGTCTGTTGCTTCGAATTTCTTCATAAATGCGCAACATCAAAGGCATGCTAGCGAGATATCATATAATGTGCTGTGATAATGGCGTTTCCAATTACACTCAGCTCTAATCGGCCAGGCATTTTTAGATGAAAATATCTTTATTTAGGTGAGTATATTCGACATTATGTAAAAATACCTAAATAACGAATGATACTTCAATTGATAGTTATATCCTTAATCATTTTCTATGTAACAGGATTAAACGCCAGGCAGATGGCATTCGATCAAAAG
This sequence comes from Nemotelus pantherinus, assembly GCA_963978885.1. Lineage (NCBI taxonomy): Eukaryota > Metazoa > Arthropoda > Insecta > Diptera > Stratiomyidae > Nemotelus > Nemotelus pantherinus. Next base: position 45,049,975 of record OZ022265.1, on the reverse strand, counting down.
AAAACACCCTCAAATCGATATAGGACCTAAAACTGTTCATTTTAAAGTTTCCATCACAAAAACAAAAGGCGAATGGACTTTGACTTTTCAAATGAACACGCCATAAATAGATCATTTCAAAACACTCCGTGTAAGACAATCCGCAAAGTTTCAGATTGACAACTGTCCGTTTTGCAATATCTTACAACAAAGTTTAATTTTTCGAAGATCGAGTTACGGTCACAGTGAGAATATGATCTTGAAATATTTCGAAAATAGAATTTCTCATACGAAAAAAAAAAAATACATAAATACAAACGTAGTTGCTCGTGCATGGATTATTTGCAACGTGGACAAATTCCAAAACGCATTTACGTTGTACAGACCGTAGGACACTGTAAATTGCTTGACTTTTGATGTAAACATATTTGGTATGAGCTAGTAGATGGTAATATGCAAAATGTTTTTTTTTTGTGGGAATTTCGAAATGCTTTTTCAAACCTATACTAGATCCGACACATAGAAATAATAATTATGTTAATTTAAGTGCTTTTGGAAAAACGCTAAGATACCTGACATGCTAGCTTTCAATCAAAAGAACTAAGCATAATGCTTTCATTTCACTTGACAATTTATTTTTAGAACACCGTTTCAATGTTGGTACGAAAATAGAGATATAAATGAAAATGTCTCGACAGGCTTTTAGTTACTAAATTTTTAAGTGAATTATTTTAAGGATTCAACACTCGTACTTTTCGCCACTTGATGACTTCATGTTGTGGTTGCCTTCTATTAATACTATAATTTTAGAAATTCCATCATAATGAGAATGTACATAGATATAGAAAAATCTCAATTTAAAATTATTTAAAATGCCTAGTGTGTCTCAAGGCGAATACTTTTTCCCTTTTCCACCAGACATCTAAAATAAGAGAGCATACATGACTACAGCAAAGCTTAAATGTCCCACTAAAATCTATTTTTTTTTTCCCATGATGATGCCAAGGCTCAGGGGATGCCCTATTATGCTATAGCACAGCCTTGGCGGAAGGAAGTTTAAGGGAAGGGTTGAGTTTGCAGGAGATAGCGATGCACGATTCGCTTGAACAATTGTGGCTCATAGTTGGCGGGGAAAACAGTAGATGGTAGACTGTTCCATAATCGTATTGTCCTAGATAAGAAAGAATCATGAAATTTGACGGTACGACTGGCACTGATCGAAAGAGTATGAGAGTGAGCGCGTTGGGAGGCTCGAGTGGTGCGCGTAGGACGTGCTCTACAAGGGAGCAGACTTGATATTTCATTAGAGCAAAGACCATAATAATAGCGATAAAGAAGAGAAAGGCAACCTACATTACGTCGGTGCTCAAGGGATTCAATACGTGAGGTAATAGTTTCATCGCCAATAAGCTTGAAAGCTTTGCGTTGGACTTTGTCTAGTTCCGCTAAAGCAGTGCGACCTGCCCCAGCCCATATATGGGAGTTATACTCAAATCTTGGTCTTACGAGAGTCTTGTAGATGTGCGCTATGTCTGATGGTGTAAAGTATTTCTTGCCTCTCTGAAGGAATCCTAAGCATTTCATGGCATATTTCGCAATTTGAAAAATATGGCTGGTCCAGCTTAGTTTACTGGAGATGTTAAATCCTAATAGGTTGAGCGAAGGTGATTCAGAAATACTCACATCATCAATGGAAATATTGTAGCAAGTAGGAGGATTGTAAGGCTTGAGCATTGGGTTTTGTACGCATTAAACACAAAACGGTTCGCTGAGCCCCAAGCGATAATGTTTAATAGGTCCATGTTTAACGATGCAAACATGCGATCTCTACTAACAGCAGTAGCATTTCCACGAGAGTCGGCTACTCTGTCAAAAGAGTATGCGAAGTCAAGGGTGCTGTCATCGGCAAAAATATGAATCGGATTGAAAGTGGAAGAAAGGAGGTAATTTATAAACAAAAGGAAGAGAGTTGGTGAAAGAACAGTACCTTGCGGAACCCCGGCATTGGCAGTGTGGACACAAGATTTGTGTCCATTCAGAACAACTTGACAGGAACTATCTACGAGGAAACTTTCAATCCACTTGACAAGGACGGGGTGAAGACCAAATGCACGAAGCCTGGTTAATTGAGCAGGGTGCCAGACTCTGTCAAAGGCCTTCGAAATATCAAGAGAAACGACCATTGCGTCACCAATATTATGGAGACAACGGTTCCATCTCTTGGTGAGAAATGTAAGTAAGCCCAGTGGAGCGCCGAGAACGGAAACCATACTGGCGGTCGTTGATGAGATGGTTCAACTCAAGATATTTCATTAATTTTGAATTCACGAGAGATTCGAATACCTTAGACAGAACCGAAACGATTGCAACAGGTCGATAGTTAGAGGGATCACAGGCCTCCCCCTTTTTAGGTATGGGCTGAACATGTGCAAGCTTCCATGCGGAAGGAAATATTTCAGTCGAATATGACAGGTAAAATAGTTTGCGTAGAGGTTTAGCCAAGGCGGAGGCGCAGCACTTTAGTACGAGGGGCGAAATACCATCAGGACTGGCAGATTTGGAAACGTCAAGCTTGGCGAGTATTTTCAATACCTCTCTTGTGCGGAAAAATAGAGGCCCTTGCTTGAAAACGCACTTTGGAGGAGTAGGAGGACTCAATGATGAAGGTGGCAAGTAAGAGTTTGTAGCAAAAATCTCAGCAAAAAGATAAGCTTTGTCCAGTGACTCAGTAAATACGTTACCACCATGAAGAAGAGGTGGCACAGAGGAACTGGAGAAATTGTTCTTAATCCTTTTCACAAGCGACCAAAAGCCTTTGCTTCCTTTCTGGCTTGCAAGGACCTTCTGCTTAATATTTTGGTCAAACTGGAATTTAACTCTTCTGATAGTGGATGTACAGGTATTGCAAGCGGTCTTGTAAAGGGTTTTTGATTCATCAGACGGAGATAGCTTGTAATTTTGGAATGCTGCCTCTTTAGTGCGAATAACCTCTTGCCATTCGTAACTAAACCATGAGGTAGTGGTTGGCTTAGTGTTCTTGAAGGCATGCGGAATAAAAGTGTACATTCCATACCATATGATGTCAGATATGGTGGAAGCTATATATTCGACGTTCTTTGTTGCAAAGCAATCGGACCAATCGACCTCTCTGATATATTTTTTAAACGCAGTCCAGTCAGCCTTGCCATAATGCCAGACCAGTCGTTTGGTAGGAAACTGATTAGTGTTAATCAGAGAAGAGATGTTAAACTGGGCCGAGATCAAATTGTAGTCCGAGTTGCCAAGAGGCGCAGAAACTGAGATCGAATATTTATCTGGGTGTGAAGTTAGAAATAAATCTAAAAGATTTGCATTGTACCCAGATATGTCGAGAATTCTTGTTGCACAATCTACTAGCTGCTCCAAATTGAACGACTCGCTAAAAAGCTCAACATGTCTGCCCGCCAGATTTGTGGTGGAAGAGTGTCTGAGCCACTGAACACGCACGTTGAAATCACCAGCGAGGATGATTTCAGATGAAGGGAATGTCCCAAGCAATTTGTCAATGTCAGAAGACAGGGCATCGAAGCAACGAACAGTATTTGCATCAGACATGTCAGGGCTGCCGTATAAAAAGCAAAAGAAGATGATGTGCTTGGAAAATTTGAATCGAATCCAGAGATAATTAAACTCTGGGTTAGCAGAAGTATGTTGGCTAAGTGTGGTAAACGGCACATCATTACGCACATAAATTGCAATTCCTCTTTGGGGGGAGAAGCGAGGCACTAACTGATAACCAGGTGCGTGATACTGGTTGATATCAGTATCAGAAACGACCTTAGTTTCACTTAGTGCCAAAATTGCCGGTTTGTGAATGGATAAGTGACAGTAGACCGAAAAAAAATTCTTTCTTATCCCGCGAATATTGCAAAAGTTCAATTTAATATCTTGCATTACAATAACGCCGAAAAAATTAATAAAAACAAAAATCAAAGCACAATTGAAAAACAAAACGTGCAACACGCAACGGAAATAAACAGTTATACGAGATCAAAACAAGTCACGGCGATCCGAACAAAGTCAATAGCAGTGTTATGCCTGCAATATTGACCTTGAGCGAATCAAGCGTTACTATAGTTTTGATCACGGATAACCATCAGTTAGAAAGTGTTAAGATGGAACGGGCTCACCAGGTTGTGTTGGTTATAGGGCACAAAAGCCCTTTACCGTGGCACCAGATACACTTGGTCAAACTGTCGAAACTCTGTTTAAATCGATCAAGAGATCAGCCCCGGAGCACGACTGTCCCCGTTGGCGTGCAAACTGCAACTCTAACTCGTATCTTTTGGGACAAAACCAAATAGAGGCTTTGTTTCGTAATAAATTATGAGCGTAAAGTGATCACACACCACAGGTGGTTTGACAGAATGCCCGATTCACGTTACAAATTAGCAGTGATTAAAGACAGGGACATTATAAAGTCTTGCCCCGAAATTGTCGCAATACCTGCTACAAAGTATCTGGTAATAAATGTGACATAGGCGGCCACACGAAGCAAAGTTAACTCGTAGGCCTGTGTGTGTGTGACTATGTTTGGATTCGAACCAGGGACATCTTAGTGCCTCTTGCCACCACTCACTTGGTACACAGGCTTCATATACTTAGTACCGCCATACGTTATCTTATAAAAATTTCGTAGCATTTTCATTGCTGGAGAATGGAAAATGCAAACTAAGTTTGTTATTTGGGCTTAGATCGTTCATGAACAAATGAGAAAAGAGAAACGTTTCCCTTTGGTGATACGAATGAAACCTATCACCATTCAATGTTCAAATGGTTCGTCATATCTTCATATCCGAATGTCTCATCGTATTTCATGGTATTTAGCTTATCGAATGGTAGCTTCTCAAAGGGTTGCTCAAACCGCGGCTGCTGTCAGCAGTGAGATTTGCTGGTGATCTTTTTTGTGGGCAGCACGGCTTTCGAAAAGGGCATTCAACAATCGATGCCTTCTCAGAGGTTGTTGGGGCTGTAGCAAGAGAGGAAGAGACATACCTTTAAGCCAGACCGGTCGTCCTGCTGCTAGCGCTGGACGTACAAAACGCTTTCAACTCGGCGCGGTGGACGGACATCCTCCGGGCCTTTGAGCGGACGTTTCGTATCACTGGCTACCTGTTATCCATGATGCGGGACTACGTCTGGGAACGCTAGTTGCTCTGCAACACCGATGAAGGAATCAAACGGAGGCCTGTTGCCTCAGGTGTGGCATAGGGGTCGATCTTAGGACCTGACCTTTGGATCATCATGCACGATGATCTGCTGCGACTGGATGTGCCTGCGAATGTGTTTCTGGTAGGTAATGCTGATGACGTCGCAGCGAGAATCACTTCCAGATCTGGCGAATTCACTCAACTAAGACTTAACCAAGTCATGAGGAGGGTGGATCGATGGATGACCGAACACGGCTTTCAGTTGGCAGCCTCTAACATAGAGATTGTTATGCTGACGAAGCGGAGGATACCAACTGTCATACCCATGACAGTTGGCTCCGTCGAGGTCCAGACCAGCAAGTCGGTCAGGTATCTGAGAGTGGCCCTGGACAACAAGCTGACGTGTTGGGATCATATCCGCAGGGCATGTGACAATGCTCTAGTAGTCGTTACTTCGCTGAGTAGGCTAATGGCCAACGTCGGTCAACCCAGTGAGACGAGACGGAGGCTGTTGATGGATGAAATAAGAAGTTCCGGCAGCGCATTGCCAGTGTCCAGCGCAGGGGTGCCCTACGAATCGTCTGTAGCTACCGCATGGTCTCAGAAGAGGCTGTCAGTAATCCTGATCGACCTACTAGTGCGTGAACGCAAGGAAGGGTATATTTTTCGCTAAGCTGGGCAGAATGTAGAATGGCAAATGCAAACTCTGACGCACGCGCGTACGCTTGCCCTCCAATTTTGGCAACAACGTTAGAGTGAAAGTGATAAAGGACGCTGGAGAGCTAAGCTAATTGGTATCAGTTAGCCTCGGCTTAACCGGAGCCATGGACAGGTCAACTTTTACCTTTGCCAATTCCTGACAGCGCACGGCTACTTCAGGAACAGAATGGGTACGGTGGTCACACCGTACTGCCGGTACTGTGTGACTAAGCTCGATGATGCTCAGCAGACATTCTTTATGTGCAGTCGCTTCGTAAGTTGAGTCCACGATCGGCCTGGAAAAGCCTGAGGCAATCGTGGATGCAATGCTGCGAAACGAGGAGAACTCACGCGCAGTCTCAACAAATGTCGAAAAAGTGCTGCGCATAAAGTGGGAGGTGGGTTGCCTTACCGACCAATGAACTGTGGTAGTTTCTGGAGTCCGTGGTTACTGATAGGTGAGTCAGCACGACCGGGTTGAAGCAGAGGCGGGACCCGACTCGGAACTTCGTGGACTTGTAGATTGTCCTTTTTTAGTGAGTCGAACCTCACATACCCCGTGGTGATAGGTCATCCGGGGATCTAGTTAGCAGATTTTTTTTTGCCATCTGCACTCTGGAGGGGGGGTGTATCGTATTTTATGTTAAATTTTTGACTGTTTTTGCCGCGTCTCTTCGTGTCTGTGACAAAATCGAATAGTAATAAAAGACTCTAGAAGGAAAGCATCTTTTCAACCTGTCGATTCTACTGGCACCAAGATTGAAGTAAAATTGACATCAGAATACATTTGTGCGATTATGGTAATGGGAGCTGAAAATGCAAATTATCAACAAGAGGAACCTGAAGAAAGTCATGTATGAAGATTGATGTCTGAAATTAGAGCTTCATAGAAAATATATGTTGGTCGATGGATTCCAATACATTCCGCTTGTCATGGACCGTCCATATTTCAATCTTCGTTGATTTAAGTCCAAAGTAAAGCCCTCATCAACCCTTAAATTTTAATCACTATAAAGCTGGCTTTAATTCCGCCCCATGCGACTTTTATGTATTGAAATTCACCTACCTCTTAAATACTGGCCATCCCATTCTAAAACTTTTATGATAAAATAAGTATACTTTAAGCGTTGTTTTGTTATAAAAATAAACAAAATTAACCTGGTCCAAATTATTCAAATTACGAGTTTAAGTGTCTACTTCCGGATTCACACAGGGAAAAAAAATTGTTTTTCAAATCTAATTTCAAAATTAAAAAGAACAGCTAATTTTCTTTACCAATCAATATGTTTAATGTTTTTTAGACTTTGTTTTGAATCTCAGAATCCGCTTTCAAAAAAACCTTTTATCAATTTCGTCAATTATTCAGAAGCCCATAACTCGGCAACTAAACCTCATAGAAACAAAAACTTGTGCATCCACATTCATATCTTCTAGAAGTACCATTATGCACAATATGAACGAAATCCAGAACCTCGATATTTTTTCTTTGTCCGCTTCACGTGAAATGCCCCTTAAGTGTGAATCAAAGGATTAATTTGCAAATTAGAGTCAACAGTTACCCCATTTATCTATAGCTTTTTGTTTGAAAAGACTGAAAAGAGTCGTTTTATCTCCATAAGGCAGTCACTTTTGTCAAATCATCGAGCCCTTATTCGCTTTTCAATATCAGCCATTCCCTTATCTAGGAATATTCAAACTTTATTTAAGTACATAGTGGAAGCACTTTGTGTACCAATAAAAGAGCGGACAGTTTCAATTCTCCATGGATTTTTTTAAAACAATTTTCATTTTGATATACCATATTTTGATTTGAGCCTATTAGAAAAAAATCCACTTACTGTGAGTTAGATGTACATATAGTTTTCCCATTCCAACACATATGTTTATATACAGTCGAGCCCTTACCTGCAATATAGAAAAAAAATAGGACATTAGCTTTTCAATATTCAAACACAATATACAAATAATTGTTCCCTAATGTTACTGGTTAAAAATTTGTTGCAATAAAAGTATCAATCCTTAAAATTATAATTAAATTTGAATTTAATATGATAAAATTTAAATATAAATATAATCCCTACAGGAGAAAGAAAAAAATCTCTTTCATTTAATATTTAAACACGAGCTAATCCAGAAAGCTAATGAATTGAGTTGGGATGTGATAATTTTCAATCCACAGAATATAACATCTATACTTATTAGGGCTTCGACAAATGTGTTATTCCCTAGAATTTTTATAAGCGAACAAGACCTTTATTTATTGAATGAAATTAAATGTAGATAACATTTTACAAAAATTTAATAGTATTGGGTTGTCATTAAGTTTGCTCGATTTTTCCAGTGGCAGAAATTTATAGCGACTTTCCAGATTCCACATACGTGAAGAGATTGACAGCCTAAAACTCATTGGTCATAATTATGACAAGCACAATTCGCAAAAACAAGTACAGCAAAACAAAGAACAACAAAGAACAAAAGAGGAAAAAGGAGGTGAAACTCAAGAAGAGAGGAGGAGAAAAGAAGCAAAAAGAAGGAAGCTAAAAAGAAAGAAGGAAGAAAAAAGAAGGAAGGAGGAAGAAAGAAGGAGGAAGACGAAGGAAGGAGGACGAAGGAAGAAAGACGGAGGAAGAAGAAAGACGAAGGAAGTCGAAGGACGAAGGAATTCGAAGGACGAAGGAAGTCGAAGGAAGAAGACAGAAAGAAGAAGACAGAAGGAAGAAGACAGAAGGAAGAAGACAGAAGGAAGAAGACAGAAGGAAGAAGACAGAAGGAAGAAGACAGAAGGAAGAAGAAAGAAGTCCGAAGGAAGAAGACAGAAGGAAGAAGAAAAAAGAAGGAAGAAGAAAAAAGAGGAAGGAAGAAGAAAAAAGAGGAAGGAAGAAAAAAAAAGAGGAAGGAAGAAGAAAGAAGACAGAAGAAGAAAGAAGACAGAAGAAGAAGACAGAAGACAGAAGAAGAAAGAAGACAGAAGAAGACAGAAGGAAGAAGAAAGAAGAAAAAAAGAAGAAAGAAGAAAAAAGAAGAAAGAAGAAAAAAGAAGGAAGAAAAATAGAAGAAAGAAGAAAAAAAGAAGAAAGAAGGAAGAATAAAAAAGGAAGAATAAAAAAAGAAGAAAAAAGGAAGAAGAAAGAAGGAAGAAGAAAGAAGGAAGAAGAAGGAATGAAAAAAGAAGGAAGGGAAAAAGAAGGAAGGAAAAAAGAAGGAAGGAAAAAAGAAGGAAGGAAGAAAGAAAGAAGATGGAAGGAGAATGAAAAGAGAAGACAATGAATTGAAACCAGAAGAATAACAGCGGATGAAGAACAAAAGAAAAGTTAGTGAAAACAAATAGAAACAAAGAAAAATAAAATCATAAGATGAGGATGCAGAGCGTAAAAGAAGGAGAAAAAAGAAAGGAATCGAAGACTGTTGCGAGCGCAAAGCGTAATATTTGGAATGATTGTGTAGAAATTGCGTTAACAGAACGAGTTCATTAACTTGTTTCACAGACCCTTCTAGCAATTCCACTTTGAAATATACTCTGAAAAAGTCATCAAGATATGGACAGTAAACTACGTGTGACAATGGTAGACATGACAAAGATCTCATTATTTTGAAGTCAAGTGTTAATTGAAAGAATTACTGACAAGCGAATATTTTTTTTCGAAACGAATTAAGTAAAAAAATATATCGTGTAGGCATATGTGCATAGGAACCGCTAGAAAGAATGATTTCCAAAGCAACGCAAAGATAATGTATTCATTTTCTTTCATATTTATTTATCAGATTTTATGTGGTTCAAATAATCAGATATCAGATATTTAACATCTAAGTATAAACTGGCTGAACTGCCCAGTCACCGCCAACAAAATTAGATTCGTTCTGCTCATTTTTGGAGCCAACGTGGCCTATAAATTTTTTTTTAAGTTTGTTCTGATCCGATAACTACATTGGAAGCTATAGGGACGATCATATTTTCAGAAATACCGTTCGCGGAAAATTAGAATGCCTTGAAATTTGAACATTTGTAGCTCATATTTATGGCATGATAGCGTCAATTTGAAAATCTAACGAAAGCATCTCTTAGTAAAAATATATTTAAAAAAAAATTCCAGTGCTGGCAACTCTATCCTGATTTTCAAACCAAAAGTTTGCCGAGTTTCGCTCTCAACATGACATGTCCATCTACTAACTTCGTGGAAAATTATTACAATTCAAAGTTTCGCAAATTTTTTTGCCTACTTTTGAACACTTCACGCCTGCATGGGGTTAAAATCTTCCAAAATATCATAATCAAGCTAAAACCATGGCCTATTTTAATTTCCTCTACTTGTTTATCGGAAATATTTTCTTTCTGTAGAAACCTGAGGCGCCTAAACAGTTAGTGAAGCGCGACTGCTTCCGCTTAAGAACTAGAGATATTTAATTGTAAATTAAAAAACTCACACCGAGCTTTGAGTCAACTTAGCACTGGCCAGGTACCTGAGTCAAACCAGGGACAAAATGAAGTGCGAAAATAATCATTTTACAGTCATAAAGAGTTGGATTATTAAAATGAAATCTCTACTAATCTCTACTCTCTAAAAAACCAAATAGGTTGTAGTGGAAGAACATTGCTTAACTGCTTTTGAATCACGGACAATCTTTTCCAGATATCCTTCCGAAGATGATATCTTACTCATATATCTTACTTATGTGAAGGAATGTTATTTGCAGCCTACGCATAACGACAAATTAGCAACGTTTCGTCACAAATCATGAGACTTGGTCCTTATGGAAACTAAAATCTGTTGTACATCTAAATTTGTAACATGAATAAATTATTGAATTGAAAATGAATGAAACAAATGGAAATTTAAAACGACTAGAAGCTTTAAATATACGTACAGCTTTTGTCCTCATTAAGTTTGATTAGTATTTAAATTCGAATATTCTTATTGCCCATAGCATCATGTCTAACATTCAAATCCAAGATTAAACTAAAGAATGTCTCTCTCTCTCTCTCTCTCTTCCTCATGAATCCCTATCGATAATCTTTTATCTAATTCTTAGCATTCAATGGATTCTCAATTAAATTCACTTGTTGACTCAACCGATTGTAGACAGAGCTTAGTATCCCACGCGCAAACCACCTAAAATTAATATGATTTCATAGTACTGCGATATACTACTCAATCGCTAATTGCTTTTCAATTTGCCCTCACCTCGCCCACCTGACGATACGCAGAATCGTAAACATTTTCGACACCACGATTCCGTTAAACACCTTTTCATCCACGCTACAAACTCGAAATTTCGATGCAGACCTTGACAGAATGCCATCGATTAATGGTTTCCAATTATGGCTCCACGTGCCATTTGTCAGAACACTTTCAACTCCTCGGGTTCCCAAACTTCGAGCTATCATCCTGCATATTCGTCCAGGACAACCAATCACGGAAACTTTTCTTCGAAGAATATGATGTTGGTTTCATTCAGTTAGCATCTGAGCATCTTTCATCTACGAACGGAAAACAACGATTCCCGGGCAACACGTATACTCACATCCTGTAGTCATGGCGTCCTCGTAACAGAGACAACAGTGTAAAAACGTTTTGCTTTGGTTACAAGACGATATGATGGGCTAGCAACGAAGCTTCCTGTAAAAGCGATTCTAACGACACTTCTGGCGATATTTCAAACCTTGTTTTGCGTTTTCACAACGATTCCATCCATCCAAATCAAATCTGCTATTCGAGTGGATTTCTTGCAAATCAAACACAACAAGCTTGCGTGGAGTCCGAAAGAAAATCAGGACCAAGAAAGGCAGAAACAAACAGATTTGAACGGATTAAAAAAAAAGAAGAAGAAATGGACTGAACTGTGAGGCGAATAGATGAGTGGATAAGTGCCTGGTGCCAGGACAAGGTAACTCTCCAAGGACCAAGCAACCAGAGGTTAGGATATCGAGTGACGACGCAGAAAAGACGACGAACACGAACGGAATGCGATATTAATTACTTTCTCGAAGCATCCAATGAGAACAGTTTATTGTTTGCAAAATATTCTCGAGAAAGCTATTTGCATACGGTATTGGATTGGGTTGAGTTGGGCTATTCGTCAAACAAATATTTGTGCAACAATTTCCATCGTTGAAATGTTACTTTGATTTGTTTAAGAGCTGTTGGTGAATTAATTGAATTTAAGTGATTTTTGAAGGATTATTCAGATGAGAGATGAATGTTTTTGAGAAAAGATACTTTCAGTTTAGTAGGAAGTGTGCTAGTGGAGAGTGGATTTGGATTTAAACAGAGCATACACTCCTTATCACTTGAATAACCGAAAAGAATAAAATAAAAACAAAATTTGCTTTTCTTAATAATGGGTGTGTCCCCCTTTCGCTTTTATTACTTCAAAAATTCTATTTTTTAAAATTTTGTATAGATTGTATTTAATGTGTACCAATTTTTTCCTAGCTCAAAAAATATTTTAATAAAAAAACCGATTTTTCCTTTCGAAGCTAGATATATTGAATAAAATCGAAAAAATATCGATATTTCGAGGGTAATCTGCCCTCTTCTTCAGTGTCTATCGGTCAAATCTTAATCTAACTTATGTATGTTACTTATAGAGCTTACTTTTTAAAGTATTGGCTTATACTAATTACCAACTAATTGCCTATTAATTACTTTACTAAAATACATTTAACGATCTATATTAATTAAATTTTCCTCATCACTATCAAATGAATGTTGAAATTAGCCTGAACAATGGTGATGCACAGTTTCCTTGGCTTGTGTTTAGTCTTCTATGCATAGGGGTTTTCCATATGTGCAGGCTTTCGTACGCATCCAGTTTTCGCACCTGCTGTACCTCCTTAATCACCTCCACGTTGTCCCAAGTTATGTTGTGATCCTCCTCCAATATGTGCTTTGCTACTGCTGAACGTACTAATGTTGTATTCCTTTTCCTCGCTGAAGCTGCTTCCCGTTTATGTTCCGTTAGTCTAACACCAACTAACCGTTTCGTTTGAACGATGTATATTTTGTTGCATTCTGGGCAGGTAATTTTGTAACCTCCACATTTTTCCTTTTTGTCTTTCACGTGACATAGTATAGTACCTAATTTTTTAGCTTTACTCTACCAAAATGACTACCAGGTCAAAATCCAATTTTATTCAATTCGTAGATTATAAAAAAGTAATCGGTGGAATCTCTGAAGATATAAGATTTCTTAGATTATGTTTAAAAAAGAATGTGACTCCAAAAAGTCATATTATTAAATTTAGGTCCCATCTGTTAGGAGTAGGGAAACAAATTGCCCTGGCCGAAAGGAATCTCATTAGAGATTCCGTAAATAGGCTTTATAAGAGATTAGGGAATCTCACACTCAAAGTTTATTCCTTGCATCTAAAAATGGCAAGTGAATCTTTGGGTAGAAAAGGAGATATTTTAGATATTGTAGGGAAAGCAAACAGGGCCTTTGAATGTGAGAAAGATAGAAAGAGGAAAATTCTTACAAAAAAACTGAAGGAGCTGACGAGAGGAAAGGATACCATGGAAAAGAAAAAGAATGCCGTAGAGACTATCCCCAACTATGTGGTGAATAAGCCCACGGTTTAATTCACAGGAGTCCAAATGAAGCTACTTAACCAAGGTCTGAATTTTGCTGTCAAGGAAAAAACTTTCCCAACAGAAGACTTGGTAGTAGACATCGAAGCAGCGGTTAAAACCCTGCCCGAAGAGGAGAAAGCACAGATTAGAGGCAATCTGGCTAAACTCATCAGCAGGGAAAATCGTAAGAGGGGGAACACTGGGAAGGCACAAAGAGTGCTCAAAGAGTTGGCTGCTAAACCGGTCTTTTATACCAAAGCTGATAAAGGAAATGCCGTGGTCGTAATGGACAAAGACGAATATGACCGATTAGTTTTGGAAAAACTCAACAACGGGGATTACCTTGAGCTTAGGAAAGATCCCTTACCAGACTCTATCAAACGAGTTGAAAGAGTCTTGAAAGAGTGGAAAGGGACGATTGGAGAGGTGAACAAGCTGCGGGTCTCAAACCCGTCATTGCCAAGAATTAGGTGCCTTCCAAAGATACATAAGGCAGGAAGTGAACTTAGGGAAATTGTCACCGCTACAAGCGCTCCAACAAGGAGAATCGCAAAATGGATTGTAGACGAGTGTAGGGCCTTAGGGAAGATTAGCGATAGAACAGTTAAGAATCGAGACGAGGTTATAGGGCGGCTTGGAAGAGTGGCAACAATAGGGGAAGATGAGCTAGTTGTATCATTTGATGTCAAGGCTCTGTTTCCAAGCGTGCCAGTAAAACAAGCACTCACGTTCTTTGAGGACTGGCTATTAGAGAGAAATGGCTCACCGGAGGGGAGGAAGAGGGCTAAAGACTTTTTGAAACTCGCTACGGTTTGCATGAATGAAAGTTATTTTACTTTCAGGGGGAAATACTTCAAAGCGATGAAAGGTGTTGCAATGGGAAATCCGTTATCCTCACTTATGAGTGAGATATTTATGGATAGACTAGAGAAGAAACTTTATGAAGAAGGTTCGCTTCCTCGGGTTTGGCTGAGATATGTAGACGATATTCTAGCTATAGTTAAAAAAGATGCTTTGGGAGAAACGTTGGAGAAGTTGAACCAAGCACATAAGGACATCCAATTTTCAATGGAAATCGAAAAGAATGAGAAACTACCCTTTTTGGATTCAATGGTCATAAGAAAAGAAGGTTTTCTTAGTTTTAATATCTACCGGAAGCCCACACACACCCAGAGGACAACACCATCCACGTCTGATCATTGGCATTCCCAAAAAATGGCCCCCTTTAATTCGATGATTCACCGGCTATTAACAGTGCCCATGGATCAGGATAGTTTTAGCTCAGAAGTTAAATATATTAAAGATACGGCGAGAAAAAATGGATTTGACGAGAGGATAATTGGAAATCTTGTCAAAAAGAAAACGTATAGAATACAGCGTGATCTTTTAACGACGCTTTTTACGCAGCAAAAACAAGAAACAACCATAAGAGTTCCAATTATTTATTCATCAGCATTCAAAAAAGTTCGGGTACTTCTTGAACGCTTTGATATTAAAGCAGTTCCAACCAGTAAAGCTAAAAAATTAGGTACTATATTATGTCACGTGAAAGACAAAAAGGATATAAAGGAAAAATGTGGAGTTTACAAAATTACCTGCCCAGAATGCGACAAAATATACATCGGTCAAACGAAACGGTTAGTTGGTGTTAGACTAACGGAACATAAACGGGAAGCAGCTTCAGCGAGGAAAAGGAATACAACATTAGTACGATCAGCAGTAGCGAAGCACATCTTGGAGGAGGATCACAACATAACATGGGACAACGTGGAGGTGATTAAGGAGGTACAGCAGGTACGAAAACTGGATGCGTACGAAAGCCTGAACATATGGAAAACCCCAATGAATAGAAGACTAAACACAGACCAAGGAAACTGTGTATCACCATTGTTCAGGTTAATTTGAGCAATCATTTAATAGTAAGGAGGAAAATTTAATTAATATAGATCGTTAAATGTATCTTAGTAAAGTAATTAATAGGCAATTAGTTGGTAATTAGTATAAGTCAATTAATAGACAATTAGTTGGTAATTAGTATAAGTCAATACTTAAAAAAGTAAGCTCTATAAGTAACATACATAAGTTAGATTAAGATTAGACCGATAGACACTGAAGAAGAGGGCAGATTACCCTCGAAATATCGATATTTGTAACAAAATTCAATATATCTAGCTTCGAAAGGAAAAATCGGTTTTTTTATTAAAATATTTTGTATAGAGTTTGCAGGTACTTTATTGGAATTTTTTCCACTCCTCTTGTATGGCGGCTATTAGCTCTTCCCGGTGGTCAAATTGTCTTCCGTCTTCGTAAACTTTTCGACTTAAGTATTCCCATACGTTTTCAATAATATTCAAGTCGCGTGACATCGCAGGCCAGTCTAAAACGTTTAAATTTACCGACTCGAACCAATTTTTCACAATACGCGTGGTGTGAATTGGGGCATTATCCTGCTGAAGAATGACATCCTGGATTTCCAAAACAAACAACCAAATCGACGACCCCATTGAAGGAAATTCCTCCCCACACCATGACTGATCCCACCGCTGCGTTACATCGAGATAATACCAATTCTGCCTTCGGAAAATCGTGAAAATCATATGAAAAGCCATCGGGTCCGTTTAAATTAATTTTTTTTCGTCATATGCTATAAGTCATATGCTTCTTTGCGAATGCCAGGCGCGCTACATTATGACGCTCCTGTAGCATCGGTTTGCGCTTCAGTTTCCTGCTTTTAGTTTCCTGCTTTAATAATTCGTGTTCAGTTTCCTGCTTTAATAATTCGACGAACCGTTGAAACACTTGCATTAACTCCAACTTTTGCACGGATTTTGCTCACAGAGTCCTTCGAATCAGATGCTTCTCAGAAAATTTTTCGCCGGAGATTGACACACTCGACACACAGTATAGACAAATACTAAGTGGGCTATTCTATTGACGCGCTGTAAAATGCATTTTTTTTCGTTACTCATTTTTTATTGCCAAAGTTTTCGAGAATTAAATCCCAATACCAGGCAGACGTTCATTACGGTCTACAATGTATTTACGATTTTTAAGCCAATATTCTCGGAAAAACAATGGAAGAGTTAAGTAATACGGATTTTCCAAGTGGGCTATTCAAGTGATAATTAGTGTATTATATATGATTTTCTGCAAGAAGATACTGAAGGTAGACGTCAGATATAATTGCCTTATATCGGCAACCTAAACTAGGACTTTGAAACCATTGGACTTAAATCAAATGCAATAAATACCATTTCAATCGATAATCATCATCAATTACTACTTGGCCCAGTGACTAAATGATCTGCGTGTCTCATTAAAACGCAATTATCGTCATCGTTTTCGATTTAATAAAAAGAACCTCCTATATATATCCACATACATCGTCCGGTGCGACCAGAAACATGTGACTTATTAAAAATTTACGCGTACAATAAACAGCAGAACTGGTTTGTTGCCGGCCGACCAGATGCGTTGGCGCTTTTTCGAATTTTCTTCTTCGTTTTCGGACGGTTCGTTTTGTCGCTGGCAGGTGAAACAATAATCCATATTTAAATTGGTCGCCAATAAAATAATCGGCGCGAGTTTAAAGCGTTATTGGCAACATTCATTCTATACTGGCTCACATGAGGGTTATAAATGTGATATATGTACGAATAAAATGATATTCAGTACGCGTAGGTTGGTCATGCATGGTCAATGGGTAGTTGGCCCTGCCACTGTTCCATCATTTGACAAATTTGGTACTGTATCGATTATTGCAAAGCGCCTCCGCTCAATGAATGAAATTTAAGGTGCTAAATTGAAGAAACGGAGGTGCAATATTTGCAGTGATTGTGAATGAAATGTATCTAAACGGTATATAACGGAAATGATTGGCCGGTTGTTAATGAAAGAGCAAGAATGAATATGGAGATATATGGGATTATCAGAGCCGCTAGAAAACTAATTTTCGAAGAAATTATCTTTGACGGATTTAAAAATGTGTGAAGATGTTATACCCTTCTTTGTACTACCATATCAACCATTTCTTACTCAAAGGAACAAATATCAATTTCTGACAGCATTTCCTATAACACAAATAATGAAAATGTTCAGTGCTGGCAACATTTGTCCAAACACAGCAGCAATAAATCTCGTGCTTAATCAATCTATCCTTTGAATTTCGTTTTCATCCAAGGATATCATCGAGAGTTTCAGCGATTAAACTATGTCCGGGGTTGCCATCCGAAAAAATTCCAAAACTCGGAAAATTTAAATATCGGTTGCTTATATTATTGTAAATGCTTTGCTTATGAATACAAAATGAAAGCATCTGTTGGTGCAATATTTACGAAATTACCTGGTGCTGCCAATCATGTGCTAGCACCATAGCTGCTTCACGTTATGTTAAACCCACCCCAAGGGGGCCCGGTCGCTCTGCTCACTAAAGCGCCAGGCCGAAAAGCGGCGTGATACGGGGCCTGCGGGCTCGAATCCCGCCAGTGCCATGGCTGTAAGTGTGAATGCGTGTAATTGTCTGTGAGAGTGGCAAATGGGCCCAAACTGGTTGCCTAATGCTGGCCGCCTTTCCGGCAGCCCTCTTCACTAACCTAACCTAAACCCACCCTATGAGTTTCGTTTCGATTGAATGGCTGCGCTGTAAGTTATAGGAGTGAATATAATTTTAGGGTTACCACCGATCAAACTTTTGAAATTTTTGAAACATAAATATTTGTTGTTAATTGCTATTGCAGGATCATTCCCATTTGGAAATTTTATGATAAAGAAATGTAAATAAAGAATCGATAAAGAAATTTCAATAAATTACGAAATTCATCATAGCTGGCAACCCTTTCACAATTTTTCAATGAAATTCCTACAGAATTAGACACGCAGCATGATTTCGTTACTGCATCGCAAGTTATAGGGGAAAAACCTTAATTTTCCTAAGCAAATTTACAATATTTAGGAGACAAAAACCGCCATAGCTGGCGACCATATTCTAATTTTTCAACCAAATTTTTACGAAACCTATCTTCGAGTAAGGTTCACCTACTGCGTGAATTTTGTGAAAATAGGCCACAAGCTATAGGCCACAAGCTATAGGCCACAAACAAGTTTTTTTTCTCAGCGAATTTTCCAAATGGCACCACTGCCAGAGTGTTGTCCGTATTTCAAAATCACTTCTATCAGATCTGGTCTGAGTTAGTTGCAACATGTCCTGTAAATTTCATATTGATCGCATTATCCGATCGTCAATTCTCGTGAACAGAAGTTTGGAGTGCTGAAAATAGAGGTAATTTGATCACGGGTTGCCGTTCTTGTTTACCGCGGAATTTTGAAAATTTTTATTTGACTTGGTGGACAAAAGTCAAAATTTATCAATACTTTGAATTTATTTTCATAAATCAAAAATTTTTCAGGAAGGTCGATGATTTGAAGGATTTTTTTTCAGGAGCCTGCTGTAGCTGCAACATCAATACGCTCTGCAAATTTCACGATGATCCAATGTTTTAAGAAGCTATGACAAATCGAAATTTGAAAAAAAATCCTTGCTTACTTTTAGGCACTCGGCGCCTACACAAGGCTCCAAATTTCCACTTCTTTCTCATAGACAAACTAAAAACATAATCAGTTTTCATTCTTTACCCTTTTTTAACAAAAATTTACACTGCTTGCTACCTGCTACCTGATATATACATCTATGTCCTCCGAAAATTTCAGCTCAATCGGATCGGCCACTCCAGAGATTATCTCCCTGAATTATTTTGATGATATATATATATATATATATATATATATATATATATATATATATATATATATATATATATATATATATATATATATATATATATATATATATATATATATATATATATATATATATATATATATATATATATATATATATATATATATATATATATATAAAATAAAATTATTTTCTTCGAAAATTAGTAAAAAAGGTTACTAGGATACATTGTTGATTTACTAATTTTGGAAGACACCCGAACTTAGTTTTCTTCTAAAAAAAAATAACAAATAGTAAAAATACCAAATAGTAAAAATAACAAATAGCAAAAATAACAAATATTGATATGTTTAAGAAACTTTCTTTGTCAATCGAATATCTTTCAGTAGTAATATCATTTGAATTTGATTCACTAATGAAAGGACCAACCGTTTATGATCAATTCAGATATTTCTTATCTAGATGACATATTTACTAGCAAAAGTAAACTAGCTCAAACATGGTTTTGGTTTCCAGTGGCTGGTTTCTGTGACTTATAAATAGAAAATATCTCTACTACAATTCTCTATTGGACGTAATTTTGACGTCATTCTCCATTAGTGCGTTTTCGTATGAACCTCTGCTCTTACATTCAAACATATACTCCTACATTCAATTTATTCAACATGCGGATTGAAATAGAGAAAGAGTGGCTGCAATGTAATGAGTAGAGTTTAGCTTCTCTATCAGTTGACATTCTCTATCAGTTAAGATTGCCAGGGCTATTTTTTAGTTAGAATGCATCTGATAGACTGCTGTAGGACGCGTGTGAGATTAGAAAGGTAATTATTACTTATTAAATATAATCAGTATATAAAAATATGAAACAATAGAAACATGTTCAAGGTGCAGTAAGTACACATATTTTTATTGACAATGAAATGATTACGTTCATTATTATTGCTTTTATTGTTTTTATTTATTTTGATTTATTATTTATATTAATTCCAGTTTTAATGCACTATACGGTTTTTCTGATGTGGTATACTAATTATTTGTCGAGTTTTACTAATTGGACAGATAAAATCTTGCCGTCAATCTCTAAGTCACTGAATAATTCAATATATCCTAGCACTTTTCGGAATATAGGTCTTCCTTTTTCCACTTTTTATGTGAGCACTTAATCCCTCTTTTACGTTTATCAAAACGAAAGAGCTCCAGAAACTTCACTTCGCGGAACATCTCTCTCTCTTTCTCTCTCTCTCTACGATCATTAATATTACTGTAAAATAGCCCGAATATATTTCCCATATTTAACTTAAATATACAATTAATCTTATTATATTAGTGACTGGCTTATTGTACTTAAACTTCGCTTTCCAATAAAAAGTCAATGAAAAAAATATATTATGAACGGAAAAATAAAACCATGGGACTCAAATCCGCATGTAGGGATGTCCTTACAAGTTTTATGGCAAAGGGGGGCGGGGAGTGGTCGGAACTTTTCGGAGCACACTTTTCCACCTACCCTGGAGTCTGGTAGATAAGTTTGCTTACATGTTAT
This sequence comes from Nemotelus pantherinus, assembly GCA_963978885.1. Lineage (NCBI taxonomy): Eukaryota > Metazoa > Arthropoda > Insecta > Diptera > Stratiomyidae > Nemotelus > Nemotelus pantherinus. The sequence continues at coordinate 45,029,260 of OZ022265.1, read as the reverse complement.
TTTTATGCGCCTCTTAAACATAGAAAAACAAACTCACAAGCATTCCAAGTCGTAATCAAATTCGGACAATATCAACATGCCGTTGAGAAAGAGGATGCTGTTAGTAGCAAATGTTTAGATCAATATATCTCAAAAACGGTTATGACTACAAGAAAAAATTCTCATCTTTTTTGTAAGAAATTTTCTAAGTTACAAATTTGTCATACATTGTTTTTCTGAAGACGTGACCGTTACTGACATATTTAGGAAAGGTCATTTTTGGTGACCTTTGACCCCGTATAAAAAGTAACGCAGCACTCCGATCGATGGGGACTTTTGACAGTTTGTCCAACATGCCAGTACCAAGGTTCACACCAAAATTCAGCTTTCCCTAATTTTGCCGAAGCACCATGTTAAATTTCCCCGGGCTAGAAGGCGATGCAAGCAAACGACACAATTCTGATGAACTTCTGCAGAAACACCGAGAAGGAGCTTACAAATGGCAATCTAAAAAAAGAGTAATGAGTTGTTCTAAAAACTGCGTGATGAAGGTCGCGCGTAAAGCTCTCACAGGCTCCGGAAGTTAGCTGCCCTGTCCTTCTGAAAAATATCGTAAAAACAGAAATTCCTTACAATCGCAAGAATTTTTCGGAGCTTGTCACGGATACAACAGATAACATCCCTTCAGTCATCGACATAGAACCTTCGGACATGTGTAGCTTACTTAAGGACAACCAAGTGACCGGACTAGATGGCATCATGAATAACCTAGAGTCTACATTGGCCATGAGCTCTGCCATATGCGATGGCAACGAATGTCAGTTTATGGCATGGGCAACGGCATGTCATGCCATATCATTTTGAAAATGTCGCTCAGCAGTGAACATGTGCGCGCTATCCGGTGTTTGAAAGCACTGCAAAGGTTAGAGGAAGCGGAATGTGAGGAAAGGCGTAAATTGAGGAAGAGGCGAACATATAATTCCAAAGGAATCTTTTTTTTTGTTTTCGTTGAGGATTTGTAACATTATGTCCCTCGACATCGCCATTTTGAAAATGAAAAACTGTCAGAATATGGCCATGCTCATGGCCATGCAAATGTCTTGCCATATGGCTTGACATTTATGGTATGCCATCAAATATGTCATGCCATTTACCGTCTACATTTTCCATTTCTATGACAAGTCGAATGTCATGCCATCTCTCATGGCCAATGTGGACGAGGCGTCAAATGACTAAAAAGTCGTAACTTGAAATGCTGAAAAATGCAAAAGCTTGTTCTGTTGCCAAAGCCTAACAAACCCCGAGCTCATTTCTCCCTGTATGCCTATTGGACAAACTGGGAAAAGTCGTAGAGATAGTAATATACAACAGACTACGAGTGGCTGCGAAAAACAAGTGGCTGATTTGCAGTTTTCTTCCACAGAGTGTGCTCGATAATGTAAGCCATTAGCTTGCTTTTGGAATTGGCGAAGCCTACGATTGAAATACGAAGGAGCTTATCGAAAGTTTTATACCCTTACTACGCTCGCAGTCAAAATATTTAAACACTAAACTGGAATCTGGTTGTTAAGCTTGTTAAGCTTGGTATACCTCAATACCTGGCGGTTTTGGTATACGATTATTTCAGAAATAGAGTACTTTGGTACAACTTTGACACTAGCCCTAAATGCTACAACGTTAAATCAAGCGTCAGGGTCGCAGAATACTTATATCTAGAGTTGCGAGTTGGGCCCTGGTATATGCAACGTCAGTCTGGGTACAGAAATGAATGCAAAAGCAAATAAAAAGAAAATCTGTTCAGTATATCTACTCAGTGTAGTAAGGACGATTTGGGCTGATAAAAACACATCAGGAGAGGCTACTTACGTGTGTAATATGTCGCTAAAGTCGTGGACACTGGTATCTAGTTATAGTTTTTGCTCCTCGAGCCAGAAAACAAATTTAGATTGCTATTCACTTATGCTTTGGCGAGCCTGTCGCCGCTTACGCAAAAGTAAACCAAAAACTTTGCCTTGGCGAGCCTGTCGCCGCTTTGAGCAAAGAGAGACTTAAAGACTTTGCCTTGGCGAGCCTGTCGCCGCTTAGCTAAGTCTATATCAGTCTTTTACTTTTGTACAAAGAATAAAACAATTCTTTTTTTGTACACCTGGTCGCCGCTATTGTTTTGGCTTACCAGCAAAGAATACCCTTTATTGATTTCAATCCTGAGCTTTTATAGCAATAGTATTACAGTTAAGCTTTTCAAAAAAATCTGCGCGAATCAAAAATAATTACCTAGTTCCAGGTATTTACCACCGCGTGCAATTAGGGCGCTCTAGTCGCCATCTATGTGATATTTGACATTTCGACCAGTGTCGAAACGTCAAGTGTCAAGTGTACACAACACGTGATAGCCAATATGATCCCGATTGATATACCGGCAGACGAAGTGCAGAGAGTATACAAAAATAACATCACAAATCAAACGACAGGACGGCAAATTTTTGATGAGGCGTGGCAAAGGTGATGAGAACTGGCAAGACTGGCAGATGGACGTATAATATAACTAAATGGACCGAACGGCAACACGGACGTACTGTAAGGACGCTTTGATGCGAATAGAATAAGTTTTCAGTATTCAAGATGGGAAACTGCGATAACGTACTTTTTTAATTCCTTGACTTGCTTTTGTACAAAATTGGTGCTCACTTAACAAATCAAATCTAAAGTGTGTCGTATCGTGTAACCTTATCACATCAAATTAAAATCATTTTGTATCCCACAAGGTAGTCTTCTGGGCCCCCTATTGTTCGCTTTGTTTATGAACTCTTTTATCTTGCTTTAAGCTTGCTGCATCGCATTCTTCGTTGCGAAAGCTAGCACTGCCATAAAGTTTGAAAGAAGACACTCAAAGGGGCTCAACGAAAAATTCCTAGCTAACACTGCATTTTTGCATTATAGTTCGACCTGTCATCGAATACATCAGACTTATGAGAATTGGCAGAATTGAGTCCACCTAAAAGAGGTTCTTGCATTTCTGCCTTCTGTAGTCCTCTGTAGTCAAGCCTTTTACATCTACCTCCTTACCAAGACTGTATCTTTAATCTTTGACTCCCGACATCAAAATTTCAAAATCTCATTTCTAACAAAGATGTTAACGGGCTACATGAGCTCAAACCAGTTACTAAGCCAAATCAGCCTTAATGCTAATGAGAAACGTATTTAGCGCCTGCATTTTCTGACCATCCTTCAGCACTAGACCCATTGTTTTTGCAATAAATCACCATATACAATAGCTCACAAAAGTCAAAATACACCATGTTAAAACACGAATATGGTACACTGGAAAAAAGAGAGTGCAATGAAAAGTAAAAGTAGCTTTATTGGCATTAAAAAATAAGTTTCATAACATAGCAATAAAGAAAATCCGAACACAGAAAGAAATAAGCCATGAAAACTAAAAAAAATCATCCATCGAAAGTCAGCATACACCACGAGGCATGTTTCGAAAAGAACGAGAATGACCAAAAAACGTGAGCTGAATACTTTGTATGCCCTCCACCAGCCTTAATAACAGCTTCTAAACGCCTTCGCATCGAACGAACGAGATTTCCGGTAATTTCGGGTGGAATATTCATCCAGGCACACAGCAGAGCAGGTTTCAGGGTCTCTTTGCTAGGAATAGTTGCTCTTACGGCTGGCTCACGAATTCTGCGATCCGATTCCTCCCATCAATGCTCTATAGACTGAGGCGGGCTGTGAAGCTGATGAGGGACGTTATACAGCAACCATTCCTTGACACTTCTAGCTGTATGTTTTGGATCATTGTCCTGCTGAAATATCCAACCTGGCTGTAGGCCTAATTTCTGTCCAGAAGGTATCAAATCGCCTCGCAATGTGTTCCAATATATGTATTGATCCATAGAACCATCAATAAAATGTAATTGCCCCACACCAGCGGCCGACATACAACCCCATACGAGAACTGACCCTCCACCGTGTTTCACTGAAGGATGCAAATTCTGCTTTGCCAATGCTTCGTTCCGCTTCCTCCACACGTATCCGCGCCCAACAGAGCCATAAATATTATACTTAATCTCGTCACAAAACAGAACTTGATTCCAAAAACTGTCGTCCTTATTAAGATGCAGGCGAGCGAAGTCAAGCTTCTTCTTTTCATTAACTGGAGAAATAAAAGGTTTTCTGCGCGGAACTCTACCGTTATAACCAGTGCTGTCGTTTTAGTTTTTCTTTGTGCAGTAAATAAAACTCTGAAAATGCAGCAGATTGCTCTTAATTGCAATAGATCGATTTTTCTATAGGTATATGCATTTGTGTAGACATAGAAGTCTTCTTAGATGCATGTAAAATACAACTATTGTTTGAAAAATATAACAAAGCATATTCAACAAAAAATATATAATTTTTTTTAAAGATATCAAATTCGAGTTTAGTCGTTTGGTAAAAAATACATACTATTGTTAATTTCAGTTTTTCTATATTAAAGAATATAAATTGCAATATACAGTTATATTTCGAGGATTTGGAGAAATTCCTATTTTTTCCTGTATACAAAAAGAGCGAAACTAACTTACTAAATATGCTACCTAGCTTAAACAAGTAGCAAACTTTGTAAAATGCAATAGATGAAGCTCAAATGCAATGTTGCAGTAAACGGCATCAAATTGCAACAGATATACTGCAATTGCAGTAAAACGAAAGTACTGGTTATAACCCTGATTACGCAAAACTCTACGTATTGTTTCTGGACTCACTTGCTTCCCTGTTGCCTTTGCAAGTTCAGTGGCCATTGCCGGATCAGTTTTTTGTGGCTCCTTACTTATTTTCCGTAACAAGTCTCTCGAATCTATATGACTTAAGGATTTCGCCGTCTACCTGTTCGTTGTTTATTTTGTATTCTCCCTTCCGTTTCCGCTTTCCGTATGATCGTTTGCACCGTTGCCCGACTTCTTCCAACTATTTTAGCAATTTCGCCATACGACTTCCCTTCCACACGTTCACTAAGGATGATTTTTCGCACTTCCAAACTCGTTTCCTTCCGTGTACTCATTTTTAAGCATTAAAGGCACCCAAATCACTTTAGTTTGATCGACTTGCAATGTACTAGTGTTTATCTTTGTATATTAACACGGTAGCAATCTTTATCGCAGTATGACTCATCGCTTAGACTGATTCTTTTGAATTTTCTGTGGTGTATGCTGACTTTTATTTCCTCACTTTCAGCGGAATTTCTTATTATTTACTATGTATATGTGTATGTATATGTATATTCTCATTAATTCTGTGTAAAATAGATTACAACGTCAAAAGGAATATAAGTTTGTTTTTCACCCGTCTTTTCATTTTCTTTCTACCTATATATTGCCAATTCCGCGTTTTTAAGCTGTGTATGCTGACTTTCGTGAGCAACTGTACATAGATACTTTAACGAAGCTCCCTGCAAATTTTATTTTCAATTGTTTTCACTTAAGAGAATTCTGCACAAATGGAATGTATTGATTTGTAATTTTAAGCGTTACCTAAAATATACGAATAACGCTAAAAATTAAACGAAAATTTCATATTATTATTACGAAGTTTTTAAATGATACCAATAAAAATTAATGAAGTAAGTCACCACCAATCTTCACCGACGAATCAGAAGGAATATACGAAATATTTTGCTCGATTACTATTATTGAAACTCAGTAAATCTTTGAATCACTTGATAACTGTATATGACATTTGCTACCTTCATAACAAATCTGGTTGGTTACCTCTGAATTATCTTTTATTTATCAAATACAATTTCATTGTTTTTTAGTGTAGAGATATTAGACTTGTAAAAGATGCAGTTTCAGAAAGTAAAGACCGCAGAGTTAAAAAATCGCATAAAATCAATTATTCAAGATCTCTATCCATTCATGCGCCGAATTGAATTAGGACTAAAGGCTTTCAATCATAAGGCATCAAATTCACACTCATCCTAATTTACCTATCTCAATCTTACCACAAGCTGCCATCAAAACAATCAAGTATTTTTCCAATAGCATTTCCTATCAACAGCAAAACTACTACGCATTGTGCAATTTCAAGATTCGAGCCCAACCGAAATCGACATTTTTCAAAGAAATTGAACGATCATATTGATTTCTACAGTTTGAAATCCACTAAAACGACAAAAGGCCCGCCACATAAAGAAATAGAAATGTAAATAAATGTATAACCAGTCATCCAAGTCAAATTCAACCTAATGCCGTCGAATTTATAGCAAAGCTTAGCTGGAGACTGACTTTCAAACGCAACTTTCGACTACGATGTGAATAGACGAAAATACAATTCGAAGGTCGAAATCCAATCTGATTAGAAGCCGGAGAATGAAGAAATTTAAATAATAGAATTTAATTTTGTGAGCACCGAATTTCGTTGCTGCTGAAGAAAAATGGTGTACAATGATTGGTAGTGGTGAAACATTTTGTTGATTAAGATAATTTTTTTCTCTCCCGGTAGAGAAATATTTTTAAACGTGAGTTAAGTCGAATTTAATACACTTTTATGAGTCACAACATGCTAAAAGTTATATTTATGCTGCCTTTATATTTATATTGAAGAAAAATAATGAGATCCATTAATGGATGCTTGGGTCGATGAAAAAAATTACGTATTCAAGTAGCAATTTAAAAATAATCACACCTACTTCTGATTGCTAGCAAGATTATTTACTTTTATTATATTTTCGTTAAGTTTTCAAGTACCAAACTGTTCGGTTCACTCTCACATGGATTTTTTATTTGCTTTTTTTGCCACAACTCCAACAAGCCACAACTGCTACTTACTTGTGACCCACTCGTTTTTCCGACTTAGTTCACTTGCGTCGGCGGATTAGTCGCGCGAAACTAGGTGCAATAGATTTTGACTTTGGCGGAAGAAAATCAATCAAATATCATTTCAGAATGTAACATCTGAAGCCCTGAATAAAATGCTGTATGGGTATAACAATCAACCCCTTATTAGGATGGGTGCCGAGTTACCGACCTATCCTTTTTAACCTGCAGTTGAACTAGGTGCGTCTGCTCCGTATTTTAAAAATGCGCAAGTTCTACTCTACCATATTTCAGTGCCCTAGCCACTTCATTTCATTTTTAACAAAAAAACATAGATACTTCCTTGCAGTATGTACCTACCCAAACCAATATAAATCTTTATCTAAAAAAATATTCCCACACACAGTGAATAGCCATCTTCCCAATAAATTTTTACATACAAAGTACGAGCGCACAAAAAAAAAGTCGAACGAAATAGACACCGGAGGCTGTCTGATCCAGTCTCGTCGATGGTAAACTAAGTGCTTCGATTTCGCCAGAATCGGAGTCGGACCTACAAGAGCACAACCAAAACCTATTTCGATGTCCGGACCCCGTCCGAAACCTACTGGTCAAAATAGGTCTGATAGCTATTTCGACATGTAGACCACGTTTGAAGTATATTTTGATTCCTGAGCCACACCGGCTTTCATCTGAAAAAAATCGCCCAAATAACTGGGAATAGCGCAAACAGCCTTACAGCTGGTGGAAAATTCTGAAACAACGGCATATTTTGCAGAAAAACTGAGAAAAACTGATGACAGGGCACTCACCGTAAAGTGGTCCAAATTAAAAGGGAGCACCGAAACTCAGCCTAACCTTAAACCGAGTTCTGTGCTGTGTAAACTGTTTTGCTGATTTGTCAAGCTTGTTAAATCTTTATTTGACGGTGCTGCCACACTTGCTTTATAAAATTTAGAGTTGAAAAGCATCGGTTAACAATTCAAAAGCCTTTGCTATTGAAAGTAACTAAAGGCATAGAACCTGATATTGATGTTGATGAGTTAAAGCAGGAGCTCGAAAGCCTCGGTTTTGCAGTTAAATCCATTACAAATATATTTAATAAATTCAAACAGCCCCAGCCACTGTTCAAAGTGGAGCTTGAGCCCGAAGCCAGCGAGCCCAAAAGAGGTGAAACGCACAAAATTTATAGCCTGCGATATATTATGCACCGCAGAATCACCGTCGAAGAGCCGATCAAACGTAAAGGGAGCCAATTGTCAAGAATATGGCCACACCAAACCTATTGTTCACTCTCTAGCGTGTGTGTTATATGTGGCGAGTTTCACGCTACCAAGTCCTGTGACAAGAGTATACTAGATCCTGCAAGTAAAAAATGTAACAATTGTGGTAACAACCATACTGCCAACTACAGAGGTTGCCCAGTATTCCAATCTCTGAAAGTAAAGTTGTTCCCGCCTCAGAACCACGCTTAACAGGCTATAAATATTGCAACCAATAGACCAGTCGTCATGCCGGAGACTTTTGCACCTTCATCACTTGTAACTCCTGGTATCAAATATTCCGACGCAATCAAATAAAACGCACATGGCTCTGCTGAAACCACTGATCAAAGCAGCTCTAACAGCGAACTCTCTTCGATTTTGTCAACGCTCTCATACAACATGAATCGATTCATGACGGCAATGAATAACATGATTCAAGAATTACTTAAAAATCAAAACTTGTTGCTCCGATTTCTCTTAACAGCAAATGAACTCATTCAAGATCGCCCATTGAAATGCGAATGGCATTGTCCAGCATAAAGCGGAAATAGCCTGCTTTACATCAACTCACGACATTGATGTATTTCTCTTATCGGAAACGCACCTCACAGAAAATAATAATAAATTCGACATCCCAGGCTACATCTTCTACGATACCAAACACCCAGATGGTAAGGCTAGAGGCGGGTCTGCAATACTTATTAAAAAACATCTGCTCCGTCATCCTTTGGAAGAACTCAGCGAAAATTACATGTAAGCGACATCCATTTGCCTGCGTGAGCAGTCAAGCGAGGTTGTAATTTCTACTGTCCACCGAGGCACAACATTTCAAAGGCAATATTCGAAAGCTTGATCTCATCGCTGGGAGCCAAATTCATCGTGACTGGCGACTTTAACGCGAAACACACGTTTTGGTGATCTCGACTCATAACACCTAGGGGCAAAGCAATCTTCGATACATTACAAAGCTATGGTACGGGAACAACTTTACTTTCAGAGATTGGAATACTGGGCAGCCTCTGTAGTTAGCGGTGTGGTTGTTACCACAGTTGCTACATTTCTTAATTGCACGATCTTGTTTACTTTTGCCACAGGACTTTGTATGGTGAAACTCACCACATATAATACACACACTGGAAAGTGAACAATAGGTTTTAGTGTGTCCATATTCCTGGCGATTTGCACATTGTACGGGACCTTTTACGTTTTACTGTTACTGCAACGGTGATTCTGCGGTGCCTAAGATATCGCAGGCTATACATTTTGTGGATTTCGCCCCTTTTAGGCTTGCTAGCCTCGGGCTCTAGTTCTACTTTGAGCAGTGGCTGCGGCTGTTTGAATCTGTTTGTGATCGATTTCACTGCAAGCTCCTGTTTCAACTCATCAACATCGATATCAGGCTCTGTGCCTTTAATTACGACCGCCAATCGTTTGCAACTTTTTAGTTGATATGTATAGCTGCAAAATTTTTATATTTATTCGAAAGAGCTTTTTTTGTTCTACGAAAATGTGCTAATGATTGCTTTGAATAGTTTAATCTTTTTTTTAGGCTTAGAAATGGTGTACCCAGGAGGTAAAAATCAGCATTCTTAGCAGCTGCTATTCTTCGCTTTTCATCGAGGTCAAAAAGCTGCCGGACCAGCCCGGGAAATTTTGCGATGTCTACGAAGACTGTGTCATAGGTGAGCCTACAGCACGGATATGGTTTGCGAAGTTCAAAAATGAGTGACTTTGATATCGACGACGCGTCTTGTAGCGGAAGACCTTTGGAATCCGACGAGGAAAATCGGAAAGGGACGGTCGCCAAAACAATCGTAAATTGGCTACACAAATGAGCTGCGATTAAAAGACGATTCTCAATTATCTTCATTCAATGTGATTTTCCGAAAAATTGGGAACCTGTGTGGCCCACGAGCTGACTGAGAACAACAAAGAAAATCGATTTCAAATTGCTTCTCAACATCTTGTCCGCCACCGAGCAACACGTGGACACAAGCAAGGACTTTTGTGCCGAATCGTCACGGAAGATGAGAAATGGCACCAATACGTAAATATGAAACAAAGAAAAGTGGGTGGCTCCAGAAGATACGTGAAAGCCGAGAGTCAGCCAAGACCTCCAACCAAATAAGACCATGATGTGCGTTTGGCAGGACTGGAAGGGTATGTTGCATTGGGAGATGATCCAGAGGAACACTAATGTGAGCAAGGAACTTTATATTACCCAATTGACCAAGGCCAAACCATTCTCCTGCATGACAACGGCAGGCCTCATGTCGCACAAGTCATCAAAGCCGCACTCCAAGAGCTCGAATGAGAGATTCATCAGCTTCCGCCATGCTCTCCAGATCTGGAGCCAACCGATTACCAACCGTTTCGCTCAATGACGAATCAAATGAGGAGCGTTACTTTCAACGACAAAGAGGACGTCAAAAATTGGTTCGACACTATGGCAATCGAATTTTGACGGAACGGGATCAATAAAGAGGTGGGAGAAGGTCATAAACAGCAACGGCGAATACATTATTGACTGATTTACTGTTATAATTTATTTATTTATTTATTTTTTGTTCAAAAAAAAACTGTGATGAAAATGCTACGAAGTTATTCCTCAACCCAATCATTGTAGAAAAAAACTGTCAAGTTCAACAGCATTTCTCCTTATGATCAAAACATTTTCTTTTAAATTGCAAATAAAATAAACACGAAAAAACCGATCTTAACTAAACCAGATGTTCCCAAAACAAATATAAATAGATATCTAAATGAAAACAAAATTCAACAAACAGAATACCATCACATTCGACAACAAATTTCATTTCGACGCAAAGCGCAGGCAAATATGCAAAAATATAATAAATGACCTAGTGCAACAGTGAATCCAGTGAAGCTTATTCAATTCAACTCAGCTCGCCTCGCCTCGACTCGACTCACTTCAATTCAGCGCACCTCATCTCATCTCTGTCGTACTACCGATCATGATGATGATAATTTCACGTCGGTGAATATTTTCAAATTGTGTGTTTACTAAATATCACATTTTTATTGGCAATGTGTCTGGCGATGCGATTGCACATGCAAACGAGAAATCGTAAAATATGGATGCCGGAATAACGCACTGAGCAACAATGCGCCGCCGCCGCCGCCAGCGCGACTACTAGAGGAGTCTCCCAGTTAGCAGTACTATACTACATTTCTTCATTTTTTTTTCCGGTTCTTTTTCTCGATTAAGAGACAAGTAAGTAATTTTGCATATATCTGGCTGCTTCCTCGAAGATACATTTATATTTTCTGCAAAAAAATGTCTTATGCGCTTTGCATTTTTGACTTGTTTCGCTCGCGCCATGCCCATCATACTAAATAAATACCAAGTCAGATTTTATTAGCACCAACTTGCTAATTTCGCATGGTAAATGTTGATTTTTCGGTAATTTCGTGAAGATGAGGAATAATATGTGGTGGCAAATTGAGTTTTATTGCAGATCGTATTCAAATGACGTGCGGAATGTGTCATAAACGCACGAAATGTACCAGTTCACTTAGTATGGTACCGTGTAAGAATGAAGTGATCGATGATGGAAGTATCCAAGAAGACTTCGGACCAGAACAAAAATCCAGAAAAACCGGAATAATAATTTATTTTTAGAAATAGGATGCACAAGATGCGTTAATAATGTGAAAGATACTTTTGATAATTTGTAAGGCTGTCATTTCAACTTATGTTTTTAGTTTGATTGATGGTGAAATGAAATTCATGCAAAAAAACTAATTTGTGGGCATTGCTATTTCAACCTATAGTAGTAATTCAAATGAGAAAAATGATTGTACATTTGGAAAATAATTCAAAATGGTTTTCAGTCCTTTGACATGTTAAATTACTTCCCTATCACTTTGAAATGAATTTTAACTCATTTTTCTTTGATAACACTTATTTCAAATTGAGTTCAAAATGCAAAATATGCATGATATAACACAGTCCATAACGCAATCAACACGCCAGTTTGAATTCTCCCGAAAAGGTTATCAGTTATGTGTTTGAAATGAATAAATCCAGTTGAGTCTCCATCGTCGGTCTTTTTCCTGCAATCTGCGAATTTCGAAGCTTTGACAACATAAAGATAGTAGAGCACACGGAATTATATATAATATGTACATATGTACACTTAATTTCACCCTATTTCTTGACGTTCGCGAAATTTGTATCTTTTCGGAATCATTTAACCGTAACAATTATTATGTAATATTGTTGTGGGAATTCCACGAATTCCACTTTCGTGTCTCAATCGCGGTGACACCTTAAAATTTCATCACGGAAGAACATTGTGCTGTTTACGTACAATCAGTAATGGTGTTTTTTTTGCAATCTAACTCGTATCTAACTGATATGCATGGACGCGTATCTACCAAGAAATGTATTACGTACTTTCAAACAAAATCAATGATTTCATAAGACGGAAAATATAACCGCTGTTGACCTTGCTAATGTGAAACGAAAAGAATTTGTACTTGCTTGTTAACAAACAAAAAATATGATTTGAGTTACAGTGGCTCACAAAAGTCAACATACAGCATGTAAAAACACGAATATGGTACAGTGGAAAAAGAGAGAATGCAATGAAAACGTAAAAGTAGCTTTATTGGCATTAAAAATAAGTTTCGTAACATAACAATAAAGAAAATCCGAACACAGAAAGAAATAAGCCAAGAAAACTAAGAAAATTCATCCATCGAAAATCAGCATACACTACGAGCCATGTTTCGAAAAGAACGAGAATGACCAAAAAACATGAGCTCAATACTTTGTAGGCTCTCCACCGGCCTTAATAACAGCTTCTAAACGCCTTCGCATCGAACGAACGAGATTTCCGGTAATTTCGGGTGGAATATTCATCCAGGCACACAGCAGAGCAGGTTTCAGGGTCTCTTTGCTAGTAATAGTTGCTCTTACGGCTGGCTCACGAATTCTGCGATCCAATTCCTCCCATCAATGCTCTATAGACTGAGGCGGGCTGTGAAGCTGATAAGGGACGTTATACAGCAAACATTCCTTGACACTTCTAGCTGTATGTTTTGGATCATTGTCCTGCTGAAATATCCAACCTGGCTGTAGGCCTGATTTCTGCACAGAAGGTATCAAATCGCCTCGCAATATGTTCAAATACATGTATTGATCGATAGTACCATCAATAAAATGTAATTGCCCCACAACAGCGGCCGACATACAGCCCCATACGAGGACTGACCCTCCATCGTGTTTCACTGTAGGACGCAAATTCTTCTTTGCCAATGCTTAGTTCCGCTTCCTCCACACGTATCCGCGCCCGTCAGAGCCATAAATATTATACTTGCTCTAAACAGAACTTGATCACTAAACAGAACTTGATTCCAAAAATTTTCGTCCTTATTAAGATGCAGGCGAGCGAAGTTAAGCCTCTCCTTTTCATTAACTGGAGAAATGAAAGGTTTTCTGCGCGGAACTCTACCTTTATAACCCTGATTACGCAAAACTCGACGTATTGTTTCTGAACTCACTTGCTTCCCTGTTGCCTTTGCAAGTGCAGTGGCCATTGCCGGAGCACTTTTTTGTGGCTCCTTACTTATTTTCCGTAACAAGTCTCTCTCATCTCTCTTACTTAAGGATTTCGGTCTACCTGTTCGTTGTTTATTTTCTTATTTTCTTATTTTTTTCTCCCATCCGTTTCCGCTTTCCGTATGATCGTTTGCACCGTTGCCCAACTTCTTCCAACTATTTTAGCAATTTCGCCACACGAATCCCCTTCCACTCGTTCACTAAGGACGATTTTTCGCACTTTCAAACTCGTTTCCTTCCGTGTACTCATTTTTAAGCATTAAAGGCACCCAAATCACTTTAGTTTGATCGACTTGCAATGTACTAATGTTTATCTTTGTATATTAACACGGTAGCAATATTTATCGCAGTATGACTCATCGCTTAAACTGATTCTTTCGAATTTTCAGTGGTGTATGCTGACTTTTGTTTCCTCACTTTCAGCGGAATTTCTTGTTATTTACTATGTATATGTGTATGTATATGTATGTTCCCATTAATTCTGTGTAAAATAGATTACAATGTCTCTGATATTCCTTTTAAATTCGTTTTTCACCAGTCTTTTCATTTTTTTTCTACCTATATATTGCCAATTCCGCATTTTTAAGCGGTGTATGCTGACTTTTGTGAGCAACTGTATATTAGAAATATTGGATAATAAAACGCCGGTGCTAACTGGTTTAAGGCTGATTTATTACTGACCTTTTTGTACTTTACTTAACTGTACTAAACTAATATAAATGTATTGTGTGAGCTAGTGTAAGTGAGACTCAGACTCAGATTAACTAAAATTAATGTAGATATTTCAGTGTTTCTCAACACTCTCCCTCACTGAAATATTTAATTACAATTCATCAGTTTTTCTTTTAAATATATGAACCTTTCTTTAGGTAAGCTTTTTGTGAGAATGTCTGCCTTCATTTCATTTGTGGGAACATACAATATATCAATTACTCCATTTGCTTTTAATTCTCTAATATAATGATGCTTGATATCGATATGTTTTGTTCTCTTATTATTAATATTATTTTTAACTAGGTTTGCTGCTCCTTGACTATCAGAAAAGATATTTACTGGTAATTCAACAAATTTTTCAAAATTTAACTCAATTAACAAATTTTTAAGAAAAACTAATTCTTTACATGCTTGACTTATTGCCATATATTCCGCTTCGACACTGCTCAATGCTACTGTTGGTTGTTTCTTTACTTCCCAGCTGATTGGTCCATTTGCTAAATCAAACACGTAGCCAGTATAGGATCTCCGGTCTGTTGTGTCGCCACCCCAGTCTGCGTCTACATAGGAAGAAAGAGGCTTGCCGGTTTTCTGGAAATATAGGCCATGATTAATTGTTCCCTTTAAATATCTTAAAATCCGCTTAGCCGCGTTGAAATGCTCTTTATGAGGCTTCTTGTTGAACTGCGACAGGTAGCTTATCGCAAACATGATATCAGGTCTCGTATAAACTCCTAGGTACATGAGCGATCCGACTAACGATTGATATTCACTTGAATTTACTTCTTCACACTTATTACAAGTTGCCGCTATACATTGTTCAAACTTTATATTTATTTCCATTGGTGTTGATATTTCATTGCAGTTAGTCATTCCATACTTTTCCAATAAGTTTTTTGTATAGTTCACTTGTTTCACTGTCACTCCTTTATTATTTCTATTAATTTCAAGACCGAGTATAAATTCAAGTTCACCTTTATCTTCAAGTTCAAATAAATTCTTTAAAATATTCTTTACATAACTAATTTCATTCACGTTCTTTGACATTATTATAATGTCATCTACATAAACAGCTAGTATCACTGATTTGTTTACGTATACACACGGATCCGATTTTAATCGTTTCAAACCAATTTTCTCAGTGAGAGCTATATTTAATGCGTTATTCCACTCTCTCCCTGATTGTTTCAATCCGTATATGCTCTTGTTTAATTTGCACACTTTATTCTTATCAACTGCAAATCCCGTTGGTTGCTCCATATATATTGTCTCAGGCAACTCACTTTTTATGTATGCGTTTTTAATGTCTATTTGATGCATTTGCAAGTCTTTTTCCACTGCTATCGCAATTAATAGCCTTAATGTCGAGCTTTTAAAAACTGGACTGAAAGTTTCGTTATAGTCCACTTGATATTTCTGATTAAAGCCTTGAGCCACTATTCGAGCTTTGAATTTGTCAATTTTGCCATCTTCATTATATTTCGTTCTATAAACCCATTTTGAACCAATAATATTTTCATTTTTCGGACGATCGACTAAAGTCCATGTATTATTTTTTACCAAGGCATCATATTCCTGTTCCATTGCACTAATCCATTTATCTCGATTAACGTCCAATAGTGCTTCTTGTATACTCTGTGGATCTTGCTTTAAAAAAACATTATTTAATTGAAGTCTGGTTGGCTGCTTTAATGTTGATCTGTCCCGTAATATCACTCTACCCATCGGTTCCGGTGTTAAATATTCATCTTCGCTTAAATTACTTTGACCACAATCACATTCGTTTTCATCTTCATCAGTCTTAAGTTCATTTTTCATTGCAATATTTTCTTCCATATTATCGTTTTCCTGTTGACTTACGTTTTTTGTTGTCGGTTGCCATTGGTCGTTCATTTCGAATTGGTTAAAGTATACACTCTTCAGATTGATATCTTCGTAAAATTTGACGTCTCTTGAAATTACTATTTGTTTAGTGGATTTATTCATAACTCTATAGCCTTTTTGTTCCTCAGAGTATCCTACCAAGATATACTCCTTTGCCTTTGGAAGAAATTTGTTGTTTCTCTCTCCACGTTTTAATGCTATCACCTTACTTCCAAAAATCCGAATATGTTTCATTGTAGGTTTTTTGCTGAAGTAAATTTGATAAGGAGATGATCCATTTATTGCCCTACTTGGACATCGATTTCTAATGTAACAAGCGGTATTAACGGCTTCTCCCCAAAGTTTCTCGTCCAAATCGTATTCAGCAATCATACATCTTGCCATTTCTATCAAAGTTCTGTTTGTTCTTTCGGCAACGCCATTTTGCTGTGGTGTATGTGGAATTGACGTTTGGTGTTTTATGCCGTTCACTTTTAAAAATTCTTGAAATATTTTACTCTTATATTCACTTCCATTGTCACTTCTCAAGGTTTTTATTTTCTTCCCTGTTTCATTTTCTGCTATAGCTTTAAACTCTTTAAAGCATTTAAGAGCTTCATCTTTTGTTTTTATGATGAACACTTTTATGTATCGACTTTTGTCGTCAATGAAAGTTATGAAATATTTCGCACCACCGTATGATGAACAACTTGCTTGGCAAATGTCACTATGAACCAATTCCAATAAGTCGTTGGATGTATTTTCACTTTTCTTCGGAAAAGGTTGACTGCTTAATTTCCCTTTAGCACAAGTTATACATTCAAAGTTCACATTTTGTATTCCTGACATCCTAGGTACTACATCGTTATTGATCAAATTTTTGATATCTTTATAGTTCAAATGCCCTAGTCTTTTATGCCATTTAATAATCTCGAAATTTTTATTTTCAATTGAATTTAGATGCTCAACCTTGCCATCTATTATAAATAATCCAGATATCCTAGTTGCATTCATTATTGTCTTTCCATTTTTTTTAACAAACGCTTTATCTTCGATAAAATTCACTGAATAGCCATGTTGCGTGGCTTTTGAAACCGAGATAAAATTCATTTTTATATTAGGTATGTATAGCACTTCATTCAAATCTACCTTTCCGTACTTTGTATTTAGTGTGATTTGCCCACAAATACTGGTTTTTACTTTTCTCTCATCAGCTAATTCGATTTCCGTATCGATGGAACAAACTTCGTTCATCATATCTCTATTATTTGTCATGTGACAGCTTGCACCACTATCTAAGCACCATAGCTCAGTCGATCGGTTCGCAAAATATGCAGAGGCGAAAAGAGCATTATTTTTCTTGTATCGGCACTCATTTGCGTAATGCCCCTTCTTCTTGCAAATGAAGCAAGTTCTATTTTTCTTATTTGTATTTTGCTTGCTATCAAAAACTGTGACTGGTTTGGTACGAGTACGAATATTGTGCGAATACAATACAGCTTCACTATTTTCCGGTTTGGGTTCAACATGTTTCTTTCTTTCTTCTTCTTCAATCAACTTTAGTTTGAGCTCTATGAGTGATGGTAATGAATCTCTCGTTTCTATTGCTATTACGAAGTTTTCGTATTGTTGTGGTAGTGAGCACAATAGCATAATGGCTAAAATTTCTTCGTCGATTTTAATTTTCAGTTCACCCATTTTATCGATGATTTGGGAAAAATCATGCAAATAATTTTGCATACTATCACCATCTTTAAAACGTAATTGTATTAATGATTTATATAATGATACCTTCTGCGCTGGTGTATTCCTTTCGAACGTGCTTTTAAGTACATCCCAGGCTTCCTTAGCAGTTTTACTGTACTTGATGTGCATTAACTGGGCTGTCGAGACACTAAGTCTTATATGTGCTAATGCTTTTTGGTCTTTCTTTTCCCATAAAGTGATTTTTGCCGCGTCTTCTTCAGGACACAGAATATGGCCGGACACATAGTCCCATAAGTCACTACACACCAAAACACTTTGCATTTGCAATTTCCAGCTTTCGTAGTTGGATTCCGTGAGCTTATCGATATTCACCGCCGCAGACGACATATTTGTTTTCCGATATGTAACGTTTATTGGAACGATTATTATTATGATAACGATTTTTAAATCACTTTCATTTTATGGTTCTTTTTACTATATTAATTGTTTCGGATAGACCTGGGCCCATAACCTATTGGATAATAAAACGCCGGTGCTAACTGGTTTAAGGCTGATTTATTACTGACCTTTTTGTACTTTACTTAACTGTACTAAACTAATATAAATGTATTGTGTGAGCTAGTGTAAGTGAGACTCAGACTCAGATTAACTAAAATTAATGTAGATATTTCAGTGTTTCTCAACAAGAAATCATGAAATACCTACAAGTTATTTTTAAAACTAAAACTTCAGTCGAACGTAAAACCTATGAACATAATTTAGATTTACTTAAAGTTATTTGTTAAATATTTAAACAGGTCTTAGCTATGAATTAAAAGATAGCTACTACTATCTGTAGATCGCCTCAAACGGGAATTAGTTTTAATAAGCACGAATCATATTTTTTCTATCAGCTCTGACTCTTTTTTTTAGATTTCGAAATATAAAGTGGCCTAAAATCAAACTCGACAAATAATCAACATTTTCGCCCCAAAAACTGACATGTCTTATCAAATTATTACTATTTGCGGTAGAGTTAATCTGTGCTGATCCATACTTAGTTAAGTATTGCTTTAAACGGAAAAGTATATGCAAAGGATACTTTTCACATCATAGTCCAAAGAAATTAAACAAAAATAAGCCCAACTTCGAAAAAATTCCCAGAAACCTTGATTTGGGAAACGTCATATTTTTGAGCGTTTCGGGTTTACCATACCGCAACCCAACCAACCCCTCTTTGGGAATGAAAGACTTGTTTATAGACGAAGATACCATTTTAACGTTTTCTAGGAAGTTGGACAATAATTTGACACCAGGCCCTGACGGCATTCCTAGCGCTATCTTAAAATATTGTATCTCCTCCCTGTCTCCTATCCTTGCCTACCTTTTTAACCTTTCTCTGTCACTCGGTATTTTTCCAAGTGGTTGGAAATACGCAATTGTTACACCTATTCATAAAAAAGGCGATAGAAATGTTGTAGGCAATTATCGTCCCATCGCAAAACTTCCATGTGTTGCTAAACTATTTGAAGCGATAATCAGCAATGTTGTGGCGTTTCATACTAAATCCATATTATCTCCTTTCCAACATGGTTTCTTGAAAGGCAAATCCACAACTACCAACCTGCTTGAGTTTTCCAACATTGTTATCCCTTCAATCGAGGCAGGATCTCAGGTAGACTGTATTTACACTGACTTCACGAAGGCTTTTGATAAGCTGGATCATTCCATTTTATTGTGTAAATTGTCTTCGTTTAACTTTCCTCAGCTATTCATTTCCTGGATAGCATCTTATTTGGAATGTCGTACCCAATGCGTATCCTTCCGTGGCGCCCTATCGTCTGAAATTGCTGTCTTATCTGGTGTTCCTCAAGGTAGTCACTTAGGACCTCTACTTTTTCTTTTATACATAAATGACCTACCATCTGTCCTGAAACATTCATCAATTTTACTATATGCTGATGACGCCAAAATCTTTAAAAGGGTATCTAATGTTCACGACTGCTTGGAACTTCAAGCTGACCTTAATAACCTCACGACCTGGTGTGACCTTAATAAATTAGTAATTAATATTGACAAGTGTACCGTTGTTTCGTACACGCGTAAAATTAATCCGTTGAGCTTTGAATACTCTTTGAATAGTATTACCTTAAGATATTCTGACAAAGTACTCGATTTAGGAGTACTTCTAAACAATTCTTTTACTTTTGACGATCATATTAACGCAATCTTATCAAAAGCTTCATCTTCCTTGGGTTTTGTGAGGAGGCGATCCAAAGAGTTTCATGACATACATCTTACTAAGATTCTTTTTTGTGCGTTAGTAAGACCAATACTTGAATATGCGTGTATGGTTTGGGCGCCTTATCAGCAGGTTTATGTGGACCGTATCGAGTCCATTCAGAAAAAATTTCTTCGGTTTTGTTTGCGTGAATTTGCTTGGTCAGACCCTCTTCACTTGCCTCCTTACATTAATCGACTTAACTTACTGGCCATGAATACACTTAACAAGAGACGAGAAAATTTCAAAACTATCTTTGCTGCTAAGATCCTCATGGGTAACATTTCATGTGAAAACCTTTTAGGTTTATTTGGCCTCAATACCAAGGGTCACAGAATGAGACGAGTCAACATTTTATCTGTCCCTGCCTATCGGACCAACTACGCCTTTAATGAGCCCATTTCGTGCATCAAAAGAAATTTCAACGATGATTATCATCAATTTGATTTTAATTTATCTGTATCATCTTTGAAAAAGAGCTTAGCCAAAAACAGTCCATTTTGACTGATTTGTTGTAGATTTTTAAATCTGTAAATACTACTAGTCTGTATTAGACGATATTCTTTGAAAATAAATAAAAAAATAAATAAATAATTTAATTTTTCCGAATGCTTAACACTCCATTTTAGACTCGAAATCTACTAACGCAAACTAGACATGACTTTAGCTGGTCGACTGATTCATTCACTCATGTTTCACCGCAGCTTTTATAGGCGCTAGTAGCAGTTCGCGAAACTACAACTTGGTTATCCGGTCTTCGTATACGCTGAGCTTTGTTGGTTACATTGCTTCTCGAATTCTATCTATTGAATGATTAATTGTGTATCTAAATGGTCAATGGTCTCAGGAATTTTCGATCAAGAGCTCTTAACTCGAACAATCTTGTACCATCAATTTTTCAACTCCGTACCTAATAATTTTGGACCTCTAAAATCGGTGCTGCCTGCCCATTTAGAATGAAGATATATTACCGTCGATTCTCAACACGCACTCCAATTTTACCGTTCCCTCAATCCTCTGTAGAAAAATCAGGATTAAAAAACCTGCAGCTCCCAGGAAGAAAAATTTTACTAGCCCAAAACAATGCGAGATTTTTCACCAAAAAATTAGGAATGTCATCAGGGCCAGGAGAGCAATTGGAATCAAGAAAAAAATCACTTTTTCAAAAGGATAATTCGAGAGTGAAGAAAGACAAGGAAGGAAATTGAAAAAAGTTTTAAGAATGGGCAATAAATGAGTCAGATTATAATACAGAGAAGAAGAACTGTGCGAAGAAATCGGAAACATATTGAGGACGTGCAGCAGTAGTTACTATATGTAAGGCAGTCAGGAACAGTAGAGGATCTTAAGAATGAAAAAAGGACCCTTCGAAGTCAGAAAAGACATAATGTGCGAAAAAAGGTCAAGGGTTCAATTTGGCACGCTGCAAGCCTGACCCCATCAGCCCGCGTCATAGGACACAGCCTGCCTTTCTGCAGCTTAGAGCCTAGCCTGAAAAAAAAACCCTGATTTATTTTCAGTCAGCTGTCTGTAGAGATTATTCCATATCATTTACTGGCATTGATTACATCCCAGATGAGGAGATACCCTTTGACCATCTCATTGAAAACCCGAATTAATTCTGCAGCGGTCGGCATCAGTTTAGACGTCCTATAAATTTGTCTATTTAGTTGCTTTGGCTTATCCAATCTCTATTGTTTCAAAGCATTATCGCCGGGGTGCTATTCAATAATAGGAGCTGCCCACAGGAGAGATATTTTAGGCTTGTCGGATAACATCTCAGGTGGGAACTTTTCTAGCTTCCTTACACACTTTGAAGGCTGACCTTCTAGTTCCGTAAGTCCGACCGAAATTGTTGGATGGAGTTTGACTACTGAAGAGGGAGTGGCACTAGAAGCAACACTAGTTCACTTTTGGGCCGTCCTATTTGTCCTTACCTGTGTACAAAACCTTTCTCTCAGGCAGGCGATGGGAAAATGTTGGGAATTTAGCATTACACTGTACCATCTATTTATAGACTTTAAGGCCGACTATGATAGCATAGCCAAGGTAGAACTGTATAAGGCCATGAGAGAATTCGGCATCCCAAACAAACTGACACGATTGTGTAGGTTGTCCATGACCAATGTAGCAAGCCAAGTTAAAATAGCCCGATTGCTATCCAGACCGTTCAGGGGATGGTGTGGCCTGCTTTCTCTTCAACCTGGCGTTGGAGAAAGCAATCCGAGATTCTGGCACGTCAACGAGAGGGACCATCGTCACCAAGTCCTGCCAGATATTGGCTTACGCAGATGGTATAGACATAATTCGAAGCTCGGAACTAGCTGCATGAGAATACTTCATCCAGATCGAGCGAGCGGCACAAAAACTGAGGCTGCAAATAAATGAAAGAAAAAGTACATGGTGGCAGCATCTGCAGAAAGAACACCTAGAGTTGGTCAAACCTTCAAGGTAGTTGAGCATGAATTTGAAGTAGTGCCAACATCAACTACCTTGGGTCAAATGCAGCCGCTGTTAACAACATGGAGGAAGATATACGCGGGCGGTTGCTCAAATCCAACAAAGCCTATTACAGTCTGTCAAGGCTCTTCAAATCGCGAAATCTCACACGAACATCAAAGCTCTTGCTGTACAAGACCCGGGTATGGATCCGAGACTTGGGTGCTCAGCGAAAGGCACTGTGATCTCTTAGCCGCGTTCGAGAGGAAAGTCTTGCGGAGAATCTTTGGCCCCATACGTGAAGAAGGGCGATTCCGGGGACGCTACAGCCATGAATTGTACGCTATCTACCTAGAAGCAGATATAATTACGAAGGTAAAGCTCGGTAGACTCCCTTAGGTAGGACACTTAGCTCGAGTGAGCAAAGGAAACCCTTTGCGGCAGATTTTACGGCAGAAGACAGCGTGGGAGACTTTACGTACGCATTGGTGGCGTGGTGGACTATTGTATGCTCGGAAAAAGTTAGCCACGCTGCAAAGGACTGGTGCCATGAGCACTACTCCGGGTGCGGCCCTTGATGCGCTTCTCAATCTGCCTCCTCTCGACATTCAAGTTCAGAGTGTGGCGATGAGCTCTGCCCATAGAATAGCTCAGCTTGGCTTATGGGTAGGTGAAGACGATGTGGGGCACTGCTCTATTAGGGGTTCGATGCAGGAGATCTCTCCGATTCTCACTATTACTTCGGACGCTCGGGTGCCCTTCCTCGACTTCAGAAGAAGGTACGAAGTAATCCTCTTAAGCAGAAGTAACTGGGACGATCCAGATCTGTGTACGAGGAGATATTCTGAGGTCTTCTTCACGGACGGCTCGAGGTCAGATAGTAGATCCGGAGCTGGTGTCTATCTACATTCATCGAATGGCAGGTGGGCTTTCTCTCTTGGAGAGCACGTTTCGGTTTTTCAAGCAGAAATATTTGCTATCCTGAGAGCTGCCTGTTGGGCAGTTGAAGAAAGATGGAGGGGAAAGAGCATTGCTATTTGCAGTGACAGTCAAGCTGCACTGATGGCGCTGCGTAAACCCCTGACAAACTCGAAAATTGTCCAATAGTGCAGAGCACGATTGAACTCTGTCGCCAGATTCAATAGGATGCATCTGCTCTGGGTACCGGGGCACTGTGGTGTTGAGGGGAATGAAATTGCTGACGTCATTGCGAAGCAAGGTTCGGGACTTCCACTACGGGGCCCTGAACCCGCCTTGGGTGTGCCGACCGCATCTGCACGTGCCATTCTTCGAAAGTGGGTAGATGATGCTCACAAAGATAGATGAACGACTGCTGGTGTGGCCAGGCACACGAAGGTCTTCCTTTCAGAACCCAACCATGTGACTGCGGGATTATTGCTCAATAAGAGCAGGAAAGTTTGCAGGGCCATGGTGGGTATTCTGACTGGACACAACCGCCTAGGAGGACATATATACCGAATAGGTGTTGTACAGGATGACCTCTGTTCATCCTAGAAGAGGCTGACTCTGCGGAGCATTTGCTCTGTGAATGCCCAGTGTTTGCGCGTTTCAGATATCAATGCTTTGGTTGGGATGTTGCACGCATGCAGACGATAGCCTCTTTTCCCCTATCAGTGATCCTAGACTTTATCAAGAAGTCTGGGAAACTATGGTAGGCAGGAGGAAATGAGTACAATGGGTCCTTTGGCCTGAGTGCTTAGAGGTGCCAATGCGCGTCTCCCCCAACTCACACACACACACACACCACACACACTTGCGCTGGAGGGATGGCGTTGACCAGGACGCTCGGAGTTTAGGGGTGCCCAATTGGATGACATCGGCTCGCGATCGGGTCCGATGGAAAAAAAATTGTTTACGGAGGCCAGGACCGGACCCCCGTTGTAGCGCCGATGATGATGATGTATACAACACCTTGGGGACCAAACCCTCGGGACCACTGGTTTTATATATATAATTTAAATATTGACAATATTTTATAGAAGGATAATGTCAGCTGCATTGTGATCAAAAACCATATTATATTTACAGAGAATATATATATTATATTTACTTGTAATCACAGGATTCATGAAAGATTTATATACACGATTAAAGAAATATTAAATAAAGTGCTGAAAAATTAGGCAGTTTATCAAGACAACGATCCCAAGCGCAATTCGGAGCAATGTCGGCTTTGGTCTATTCGTAACTGTCCAAATGCTATTACAATCCTCCTAAGTCGCCGAACTTTAGCCCGATCGAACATGTATGGCATCATCTCAAAACCAGAGTAGCATTGCGAAAGGTAAAGTATAATAAATGACTCCGAGATGTCATTAGGTCTGTTCCCGTACTTTCAGTAACTGAATTTTACTGAATTTTCCCGAATCATATAGTGGGGAATTTCATGAAAAGTACGGGAACGCTCTCATTGTATTTCCTGAAAATTGACAACCGAAAGTGTCAGTTTTCGGTTTTTGGAAGAACAATAGTGATTATAAAGTCATCCTAAGCGGTAATAAATTATCGCCACAACAATATTCGACCTTCATAGCAAGATTACGCAAAAAATATGTTGCTTGCCGCGCACATTTGAAAATATTTACTCCGTTTGACACTTCAGTATTTTTCAGTAGCTCAGACCCTACTGAAATTTACTGAAAGAGGGGAAATTGTCAGTTTTCAGTAAAACGGAGTACGGGAACAGCTTCATTGCAATTAATCGCGATTAATCGCAATTAATCGTAGTACTGGAACATACCTATTATTGATGAATAGAAAAAAAATTCACCCAATTTTTGCCAAAAAAAAATGTGAAAACGATGCCAAAACGACTGCGAGATGTGATAAAAATGCGTGGAAGAGCTACAAAGTACTAGTGCAATGTAAGTTGATTTTTCTGAAATTGACCACTTTAAAACAATTTAAATAATTTCAAATAAGACTGCGCTGTGTCTTAACTTTTTTTGCGCTATTTTGGTACTTCAGTGAAAAATTTTACGTTAATGTTGTGAAATTTGGTTCGTTACCAGTTTTTTTTTTTGGTATTCTTCTTAAAGTAAACATACAAAACTTTCAATTAAATGCAAAAACACCATCATTTATTATTAAAGTCGCATTAAAAATAGGTTTTGTGTTCTTACTATGAATTAGTGCCTTAACTTTTATTACCCACTGTACATTCTAGTCTTAAGCAATTCTCGCAAATTTCAGCATCATTCAAACATAAAATTGTAGTCTTAAATGTAATATATCACCCTGACGCACACAATGTCTTTTTTTTTCTCATAGATGTTCCGAAGACTTTCCGTGTTTACAATGCAAAAGAAAAATCTCGATGATCGCAATCAAACCGACTGCGATCTCAAAAATCATCATTTTCAATAATAAGCACATCTCATTCAAGCATAAACTCAACAGCATTTCTGTACTGCATATACGCTCGCAAATCCATAGAACACAAGAAGAAGTGCTTCCAATAAAGCAATACTACTGGCAGATTGTAGACTTGCCGTTTGGTCATTTCGATGGTCGAAATCTAATTCGGCAGGCATCCACACCGATGGATTGCAGGCAGAGCGGTGGAACGAAAATGACCAAAATGCTCCGGAGCCACAGAAATCTCCAAACGACCAAACTACGACAAGCATCTGAGTGATGGAGTAGAGTGCGGCAGGACGCAAGAAAGAATCACAACCATTAGAGACATGGAGCCGCAGCCTCCCGCTCCGCTCGCTTGTAGCCTTAATTCTATCTAGATTCGTCGAGTTCCAATCTTTATTTTCGTTTTTGCAAAGCACTTTTTTCTCGCACAAACTAAACTAGACGGCAAGGTCTTAGGTCGCCCCAGAACATTGAGTTGTTCTTGTTGCACTCAATTATGATTAGCATTCGACATGCTGAACGAGTATTTTAATTTTTTTTTTTAGTTTTCGTACTTAAGAGTGATGAAGGCCATATATTTTCGTGTATGATCTTTCGACGCGACCGGCAGCGATCGTACGATTTCCTGATACTTATCTTTCTAAATTCGCAGCAATCGTATTCATGTCTTGTTGACGAAATGCGAAATTTCACGCACCGATTCGCACTCGCACACATCCCATTATTTCTAGGCGTAGACGTTTCTCGGTCGCCAGTCAACTTGCGAATTTCGAAATTTGCAAGAATCTACGCAACACAAACTATCTTTCGATTTTTTCAATGTTTGCTATTTCGCTAATGCCAGCCAGGCCAAACTACACCAGCAGCAGTGTCATTTGTCTACTTTTTTTTACAGTCGCGCTGGCCATGAATTTACTTTAATTTGCCGCATAATTTGCACTGATATTTCTAGTTTCCTCCTGTTGGTGAAGCGTCACCCTCCCTCCCGCTTTCCCTTCTCTTCCATTGTCGGTTGTTGGGAAGAGTATGTGTTTGCGAAAAAATGGTTTAGAAGGCCACCGGCACCACCATCATGAGCCATGCATGGCATGGCGCAACAGGCAGCGGCGAGGAAGGCAGAAGGTAGCCATGGTACCGAGAATAGTTGGCTGATCAGACCACAGCAGCAATAAAAATAATCACGACGAAGACTAAAGCGACGCAGACTATTGCGCAATAGATTTTTTCGGGGATTGCATACACTCGGACTGGAATCGAATCAGATATACTACTAAGATACCATGCGAATTTTGGTTTGATTTTTTTTATGTGGTTTTTTTCGCAACGCGACTATAAATGCCAAACTATTATTTCCATTTCTAATGTTGATTCGGGAGCTTGTTGTCGTTGTTTTTTTTCCCCTGGTTCTCATCTAGGTAGAGTTGCACGCTTGTTGCTTCGCCATCAAACTGAATTGCAATGTGGGAAGAACGGGTGAATGATGGATTGTTTGGCTTTTGGTGTTGCTATTCATTTGGTTGATCGATCATAATTCCGGAATAATTGCAGTAATAAGTATGGTCATGACCTCCTGGCAAGTTTTATTTTCGTTTCTGGTTGGATGTGAAGGGCTGGTAAGCCGCGATTTTTCGAGGGTGATTAACGATCTTCAAGAAGGAAGTAGCGATGGCGAATTAACAGGCTTATCGGTTTGTGATTGATCGTTTATGTGCATATTTTAGTTAAAGCGACTGGAACTAGAACGACTAGGTATGTGCCAGGGTGTCACATAATCGTTCTAGTTCCAAATGAAATTTGTTTTTTTTACATGATAGAAATTATTTACTTTCATTTTTTATTCGAGAAAATACGGAACAAAGGGAGGCTGTGATCTAAATGGTCACCCAGAAAACTATCGTGGATGATCGGCATAGAAAGATATGACAGCCAGGATTGAAGCAAACAATATTCGCCATGGGCAGTCAAATGGTAGCATAGGCCACGGGGGCGTCATCAGATGTTGGTTACCGAAGAAGCACTTGAAATCCCGAGAAATG
The DNA here is from genome assembly GCA_963978885.1 of Nemotelus pantherinus. Taxonomy (NCBI): domain Eukaryota; kingdom Metazoa; phylum Arthropoda; class Insecta; order Diptera; family Stratiomyidae; genus Nemotelus; species Nemotelus pantherinus. The sequence goes on along the minus strand of OZ022265.1, from coordinate 45,001,223 downwards.
CCTGCTGGAAACAACATCTACAGCTCTGCTACTGAATCCTACCTTCGACCTACCCGAAGATGTGATTTTACAATTTCATATCGGGTGGCTGCCGGGAGCCTTCATGACATTTCAGATCATGAATGTTGTCAACGAAGGAGGGTGAGGGCGAGTTTCCCGCGCCTTAAATCGGGAACATTAACCAGACTGGCCCTCCAGGTTGGAGGTTGGGCAATGGGCCAATAACCCGTTCCCGTAAAACTTGACTTATTCAGGAACCTGATTCTTCGCCTCGGATACTTGGATTGGATCAACGGAAACGACCACGCAAACGAAATATGGACTACTCTATTGGAACCTGGAACGTGCGAACCCTGTACAGACCGAAGGCCATCAAAGCCCTCCTGGAACAGGTCACTCACTACAAAATAAACATTCTCGCTGTCCAGGAAACGAAACTGTTTGGTGCCGAGATTATGGACATGAGATCGTACACAATCTTCAAAAGCGGGAAGTCACGAATTTGTAGTGGTCTACATCGTGGACAAAAAAATGAAACCGCAAATAATCGACTTCAAGATTGTGTGCGATCCGCATTCGTGCAAAGTTTTTTAACATTTGGCTCATCAATGTTCATGCCCCTACTGAAGATAAGGAAGAGGCAGTGAAAGATCATTTTTATAACCTTCTGGAAAGGCTATCTGATTCTCTGCCATCAAATGATGTGGAAAGGAGGAAACACACCGCGGAATCACCGGCCAATTTAGTCTTCACGACCTATGCAACGACAATGGACAACGACTGGTCGACTTTGCGAGTAGCAGAAATCTCATCGTAAGCTCCACGTGTTTCCCGCATCGTGACATTCATAAAAGGACATGGGCATCCCCGGACGGCCGCACCTTTAATCAGATTGATCATATTCTGATTCACAAAAGGTGGGCCTCCAGTATTTTAGATGTGTGAACCTTCCGTGGGGCCAACTGCGACTCCGACCACTACTTAGTCAAGAATCGATATCAATGTCGAATATCACTGTCGTAGGAAGCCAGAGCAAGTTCAAGGCGCAAGTTCGATGTCGACAAGCTTCGAAACAAGACGATGGAAGTCGAGCATAGATCTGCTCTGGAAATGGAACTACCTTCCACGCCTAACACCACGTCTGTCAACGATGTTTGGACTAATATCAAAAGCGCAGTGAACGCAGCAGCCGAAAAAGTAGTGGGATATACAGCCAGGCATCGCAGAAATGAATGGTTCGACGAGGAACATCAAGCCGCGTTGGATGAAAGGAATGCGCCCTACAAAATCCACATTGAACGACCGACTAGATCCAAGAAAGAAAAATATGACAATCTTCGGAGAGGAGCTAATAGAATAATAGAATAAAAAAAGCATTTTGACACCATGCTGAATAGCATGAATGACAACTTTATGGCTAAAAACACTCGACAAGCGTAAAAAGTAGTGAGGCACTTAAAACAAGGCTTTAAACCACGAACTAGCCTATGTAGGGCTGCCGATGGAAGCATCATAAGTGGCTCACAACAGGTGAAGGAAAGATGGGCGTCCTATTTCCAGCAATTACTGAACGGAAATGAATGGAATTGTCTGGCAACAAGAAACGATGCCGGATGAATGGCGAAAAAGTGTTACATGTCCCATTCACAAGAAAAGAGATAAACTGCTTTGCGAAAACTACAGGGGCATATCACTACTTTGTACGTCGTACAAGCTCCTGACAAAGAATTTAGAGTTAAGGATTTCCCATCACGCTGAGAAAATTCTTGGAGAATATCAAGGTGGTTTCAGACGTGGAAGACCGACAACTGACCAAATATTCACGGTCAAACAAATTTTGGAAAAATGCTGGGAATTCAACATTGATGTCCATCAAATATTCGTCGACTTCAAACAAGCGTACGACAGCATCAACCGAACTGCATTATATAACATCATGCTGCAGTTCGGAATCCCAGCAAAGTTGGTACGACTGGTGAAAATGACCATGACCGACTCCACGTTACAAGTGATGGTTCAGAATAATATGACCAACTCGTTTTCGACGAAGACAGGGCTAAAACAAGGGAATGGATTAGCTACGGTACTCTTTAACTTAGCGCTTGAGTATTTCATCAGAAAAATCCCCGCTGGCACGAGAGGAGCTCTATTATTTAAGTCAACACAGCTATAGTAGCTTACGCTGATGACATCAACATTATGTCACGTTCGTTCAACGACGCCAAGGAAGTTTTTGTAGCTCTAGACGAAACCGCCAAGGAAGTTGGTCTTCAAATTAACGAACAAAAAACAAAGTTCTTACTCAATCAAGGAAAAGGACGCCAATAAGACAAAACGTAACGATAGGGGACTATAACCTTGAAAACGTAGACAGCTTCGTGTACCTAGGGACGAACCTCTCGAAGGATGGGAATGAGCTTGACGAAATCAAACGACGGATTCAATTAGCCAATAAGACATTCTTTTTGGGGGTTCCCACTTTGAAATCTCGATGCGTACACAGGAATACGAAGCTTCGTATCTATAAAACAATTATTAGACCTGTTCTATGCTACGGAAGCGAAACCTGGACGCTGACCCAGGCATCTGAAAAAGCCTTGAATACGTTTGAGAGAAGGGTATTGCGAAGGATCCTCGGTCCAATACGGGAAGAAGATGGATGGCGAATCCGATACAACAACGAGCTGTATATCATATATGACGAGCCGGAAGTATCAACCGTCACACGACTCCAAAAACTACAATGGGTTGGCCACGTCAAACGAATGAGCGACAATCGAATCCCCAAACAATCTCTCAAGGGGCGAGCGAGCGGAGCCAGGCCAGTCGGTAGGCCACGCAAGCGCTGGGAGGATTCTATAGATGCTGACAGCAGGTCACTTTTGGGAGCACCGAACTGGAGGACGCGCTCACTGAACCGAGACGATTGGAGGCGAAGAATTAAGGAGGCTAAGGCTCGATTCGGGCTGTAGTGCCCCGATGATGACTGGAACTAGAACGACTAGGTATGTGCCAGGGTGTCACATAATCGTTCTAGTTCCGAATGAAACTTTTTTTTTCATGATAGAAATTATTTCCTTTTATTTTTTATTCGACAAATACGGAACAAAGAAAGGTTGAGATCTAAATGGTCACCCAGAAAGCTATCGTGGATGATCGGCATACAGTGAGTCACAGCCAAAATCGTAAAAGCTATACAAATATTTAAATAATGGCATATTGCATTTTTAATTTCTTTTTCTGAATTGAAAATCAGCTAATACGAAAATTTTTGATGTTTGCAATAATCACACCCTTAAATTAGACAGCACAACAACACTTCGCTTTAAGAATTTCCGTGGAAAAGCAAGATAATGAAATTTTGGCCTCCACAGCTAAAATCGTAATACGCGGTCCGCAGGCAGTTCATCGTCAATTGTGAGCGTAGAGTTGGAAAAGTTAGCGTTTTAGTGAAGACTCGTTCGTTGTTTCTAGTAATGTTGGATCAAGTTACATATCGCCGTGAGTGATTTTGAATTATATGCAAATATGAAGCAAACTAGTATCGAAGTTAGAACCATAATAATTAATAATTTCGTGAAGCAGAAAACATCTCGCGATATCGGCGATATTGTTGGAAGATCGATTAGTACTGTGCACTACGTTATTAAACGTTATGTATGTGAATTAAGGATTACAAATAAGCCCCGAAAAGCAGATAATAAAATTTTCGGTGAATGGGACGAACGATGGATCGTTCGAAAAATCAAAGAGAATCCTTTTTTAAGCACTCCAAAGCTAACTGCAGATGTGTCAAAAGTACTGGGGAAAACATGCAGTGTGGAAACCGTTCGAAGAGTTCTTCGAAAAGGAAATTTACATGGCCGCACAGCTCAAAATAAACCTTTTATAAATACAAAGAATAGACAGAAACGATTAGTTTTTGCCAAGGACCATTTGAAATATGATTTTGAGTTTTGGAGACAGGTTATTTACACTGATGAAAATAAATTTAATCTCTTTGCATCAGATGGCAAAGTAACACTATGGCGTGGTCCCAATACTGAACATGAATCTAAAAATGTACGACCCACAGTCAAACATGGGGGAGGATCGGTTATGGTTTGGTGGTGTGTTGTTTCTGCATCTGGTGTTAGAGCGTTAGAGTTTATAGGTATCACAATGAACAAATGGGTTTATCATATTTTCAGAAAAAATTTGAAGGCGAGTGCAGAAAAATTAGGGATGTTGGAGGATTTCAAGTTCTACGCTGACAATGACCCTAAACACACTGCACAAATAATCAAAGAATGGCTTTTGTATAACTGTCCAAAAATCATTAAAACTCACGCACAGTCTCCTAACTTAAACATTGTTGAACATGTTTGGAATTTACTTGGCCAAAAAATCAAATCACATAAGATTATAAATAAAAATGATTTAAAGCGTGCATTGCTGGGAGGAGTGGCGAAAAATTTACCAAAAATATTTAGAAAACCTCGTGAAATCGATGCAGCGCAGATTGGAAGGATATCCTACAAAATATTGACTGCAGCAAGTAATATGAATTATAATCAATTTATTTATTATAATCAATTATTTTTAGCAATAAATTTTTATGGAAAAACATTAAAAAAAAAACCTTTTTTCATAAATTTAAACAATGTCCTTGCCATATGATTTACTTTGAATAATTTATTGCAGTTTATCGGATAATGAGAAATGTTTTTTCATATATTTTCACGCTGTACGATTTTGGTTGTGACTCACTGTATAAAGATATGACAGCCAGGATTGAAGCGAACAATATTCGCCGTGATCAGCCTCGGAAGGAACGTCAGCAGTTCTGACGTATTTAAGAGGAGGTGGTATCTCCTACGCACAGCCTGTTGGAAAAAACGAACTCGTAGTCTCCTTCGAAACCTCTAAGGGTACGGCCAAGACGAAGCGACGAGAGCATCGAGTCGAGCAACGCGCTTAAACGGTTCATATATTTCCATACTTCCAAAGCAGAAATGTGACAGTAGCGACGAGACCGATTCAGACCGATAATCGTTGCTCGACGTTCTCTTCGCTCCGTCTTGGCCTTACCATTAGGCGTACAGGTGGCAGAAAAGGCTTAGAAAAGCTTATGGATGTCAACGGCAGCTTATGGATGCGCTACCTAATTATGAAGAACCTCCAACGAACAGGAGGGTTTGGATTTAAGACCTAGAATAAGATTTAGGTTTAGTTAGGCAAAGTTTTTTATGATTATGTTTAAGCTAGATCTAATTCGTCAGGTATATTTTAAGTGTATTTTGCCAAGATAACCCCAGCCACTATAAAGACTTGACATGGCTGTAAGATTAAAACAAATTGTGCAAAAAAAAAATATACAGTGGGTGAAAGAAGTCTGCGTACAAAGTAAACGTTTACATCCAAATTCAAAAAAAGTAAATATATCAACAATGCAGGAAGTTTTATTAATATATTTACTAAAGTTCCTAACTGTAACTGATAACACAAAAAATAGCACATTTTATTTTTCTAATTCCAAATAAAAACAAAAACAACAAAATACTTTAAAATTCAGGTCCAATAAGTTTGCGCACAAATGCACCTTTGGTCTATTCATAGCCTCTGCTATCCTCTACCCCTGGAATTCAACGGTCGTTTAGCACCATTTGGTGAACTTTAGCGATGTTATAGTCAGTTTTTGCAGTTTTTGGACGTCCCGAACGTTCATCGTCTTCCAAGCTGGTACGGCAACGCTTAAATTCAGCTGCCCAAAATTTCACGGTGATAAATGATGGGGCAGAGACCTCGTACACAACGTCTAACTCATCTTTGATTTGCGCAGGCATATTGCCTTTCAAAAACAAATATGTAATGACAGCTCGATACTCGATTTTTCCATTTTCACAAAACACTCACACCGACTCACTCAAACGATTGTCACACTCCGCGTTGCTGGAATTTTGGTAAGTACCTGACAAAAGATGCGCAACCACATTCCTTAGTTTTTACTGACAAGCGTTGCCATCTTCACGATAAGGTCGGAAACTTTTCAGACCACCCTCATATTTATGCAATATAATTTCGAAGATTTTCTGTTTCCAAAGCTATTATACCGATAACAATTGTGTCTGCTCCTGTGGATACGTTATCGACTTAAATTCGTATCATTTGATGTTAACATATGTAATCATATTAGGTTACTTTCAGGATGATTGGCGGGGACCGATCGATGAGGAGTCAAGAGATTTAGTCGATTAAAATAAATGTCTGCTTCAGAATGCCAAAGAACTCAAGCTCCCGACGTAAGCAACCAGATTGTCAATCTACACTGATCCACTTCAAAGTTGCCTATGATAGCGTAGTCAGGGTAAATCCTGAGTCCGCTATCCCAAGTAAACTGATTACGCTGACGAAGTTGACTTTAATGGAGTGCAAAGACAGAGAAAAGCATAGTTGCCATCCTACAACATATTTATTTATTTATTGTCTAAAATCAACAGATACAGATCCAATTAAAGACTACGCAAGGAGCAAACTTGTGTATGTAAGAAAAAGTAAAAGAAAAGAGACTATAAATTAAAACTAAACAAAATATAAAAAGGCGGTGGAATCTAATCAAAATTCAACACAGATAAGAAATCAAAAATGCAGAAAATTAATTTATTTCATAAGATGTGCGCAATGAAGGCGGAAGAGGACCAATATTCAAACAATTATGCTGCCTAGGCAAGCGTAAAAGTGGAGAGTAAAAATGTACACTAGTGCGAGCAAATGTTACGTTGAGGATAAATGAAGACCTGGTAAAACGTACCGGGTCACGACAAGAAAACTGCGTTCTGGGGATATATGAAATAGAACCAGTAATTATTTTGTAAAGAAGACATTCGTCGAAATGCACTCTGCGTGAAAGGAGGGTAGGAATCTCAAGGATGGCAAGACGCATGCTATACTCACAGTAGGGAATACGGAACTTGAGGAATAGTGAGCGAGTAAATCTACGTTGTACAGACTCAACAGCATCCATTAAGAAACCATAATGAGGACACCAAATTAGACAACAATATTCGAGGACACTACACACGAAGGAGATGTACAGACGTACACACGAGGAAATATCAGTAAAAGGTCTGGACGCTTTTAGAATGAAAACGCACAAGCGCGAGACCTTGGATGTGAGACGCAAAATGTGGACATCAAATTTTAATTTAGTGTCAAACACAACACCGAGGTCCATGAAATTATCAATTGGATTGAGAAAAGAGCCAAGGATAGAATAGGAAAACGTGATTTGGGATAATTTACATGTGAAGGACATCTGAAAAAATTTAGCAACATTAAGGGTAATACAATTGGCAGAGCACCAGTTACCCAGAGCAGACAGGTCATCCTGCAGCTGGGAGCAGTCATCCACTGACTCAATCACCCTGAAAATTTTCAGATCGGCAGCGTACAAGTGACATGGGGAGTTGAAGAGGGGAGGGAGATCATTTATAAAGGGGAGGAAAAAGAGAGGACCAAGAATCGACCCTTGCGGAACACCACAAGTAGGATAAAAGGGGGAAGAAGAACAAGAGTGAAACGTTACAAAACATGCACGAACACGAAGGTATGAGGAAAACCAGCAACGGAGCTGGCCCGAAATATTGAAACCATCGAGCTTTGAGAGGAGTATTTCGTGGTCCACGGAGTGAAAAGCCTTGGCAAAGTCTGTATATACTACATTCACTTGCTTTTGCTGGTCGCTGGCGGAGGCAACATTATTGGTGAACGAAAGTAAGTTGGAAACTGTTGACCTACCCTTGACGAAACCATGTTGCTCAGAATAAGAGGATAAACCCTATTGTAGACAACTCTTTCAAGAAACTTACTGAAGCAATATAGAAGGGATATGGGACGATAATTGGAGACGCAGGATGACTGTCCGGTTTTGAGGATGGGAAAAATATTTCCCATCCTTCCTGCACGTTTCCTTCCAGGAGGAAGGAAACGTGCAGGAAGAAATACTTAGGTTAAAGAGGACAGATAAAGGAACACACAAAGATGATGACAGTGACTTTGCAAATATGTTAGGTAAGTCGTCGGGTCCGCAGCTGGCGCTACTATCTAGGTTAGCAAGCAAACCTTCCACCTCCAACGGGTTCGTTAAAGACAAACAAAAACTATTAACATCAGTCAGAGGAGGGAATATTAGCGGAGAAAGATGGATTAGGTTGAGAGGTTGCAGAAGAAAATAAATGAGCAAACAGCTCACATATTTCTTCAGGCGAGGAAGCAGACAAATCATTTAGGTGCATCAAAGAAGTGATAGAGGGAGACATTTTAAAGGAACGGATGTAGGGCCAGAAGGGTGATATGGAGGCTTCAATGTGGGCATGATAAACACTCATCGCATCTTTAACCATATTTTTAGCATACGAGCGTAAATTTTTGTATCTCAGTAAGTCAACCTCTAAGCCGGAGCTCCGAAATCTACGACGCGCCACGCCTTTGGTTTTAAGAGCACGTATCACGTCAACAGTTAGCCACGGCGGATCAATACTTCTTCGAACGCGAAAAGTGAGAGTGTGACAGAAAACATGGAAGTGAAGTCAGCTTTAGCAAAGTTATAATGCAGCGCAGAGGTATTTGTATTCTTAGGTTATGAGCAGAAGGAAAGTTGTATAGCCAGAGGTGGATGGTGAGGATCATGACTGACATAAGATGACAGAGCAGCACATAAACGAACAGACGGCAAAGGAGAGTTAATAAGAACAAAATCAAGTATTCTGTTATTAACATTAGGCACATTGTTCAACTGTGAAAAATAACAAAGAGAGAAAAAGGAGGATGTAGCTGAAGAGATATTGCTCCTCGATAAAATTTCAGTGAAGGTTGTATCCGAGACTAAGCTGGGAATATTAAAATCACCACATAAAAGAACGAAAGAAGAGGGGAAGTAAGTGTTAAGAAATGAGGAAATCTCCGTAAAAAAGCGTTCATAGGGAACAATAGGACTATTAAATGGGATATAAATCGAGGACACAAGTAATGCAGTAGATGGAGTAACGGATAAACGAACAAGGATACATTCAACAGGCAGAGAAGGTATGGAGTCGGTACAGGAGGACACACTAAGTGTATTGCAAACAGCAACTAAAACAACGCCGCCGTCAGATAAACCACTGGTTGAGCGATCACAATCTTTGCGGAAGACAGTGAAAAGAGGTAAGATTTCATTATTGAATACATCCTCTGTCAGCCAGGTTTCAGTTAAACATATTATGTCGTCAGACCCGATGGTTAAAGCAATTTTATGGAATCTTATGGAATTATATGGAATGTTGGGATTGAAACTCAAATTAAGGCAGCTGAAGCCTTATAAATGGAGCCGTTCACTACCAACAACGGTCAAAGACAAGGAGCTGCTCTTCCTTGCGTCCTCTTCAATCTGGTGTTGGATAAGGTGATCCAGGATGATTATGAGAAACACTATCCTCAGTTAATTGACAAAGAGATCAAAACTTGGCCTCAACTGAAAAACCAATGAATGATGGCCGCAATCACCACTCTGCGGTAACGTAAAGACAAATCTTCTACGGTAAAGGAAATTTCAAGTAAGAATTTCCTTCTATTATACGGCCTGTCGAAGCTAAGTATATGTACTCGAGAGACAATGGTACCCTCAAGAAGTCATCCAGAAAGGATGATTAAGACCTAGGTTAAGTTTAGGTCTAATTGGGCTAAGCTAATTGTATAAGCTAGATTTAGTTTAGTAAATTAAGTTAGTATTTAAGCATTATATAGCTAAGCCAACCCCAGATAATGTACAACGTGGATGATGATTTATAAGTGTAAACCGAAAAATAAATAAATGATCAAAAAAATTACGATCCAATAAGACGCAGCAAACCAAAGTAGAATAGCCGCTAAATATAACATCTTTTATATTGAATACCCTTTAAGTTAAGGCCGGCGATACATGTAAACGCCTGAATTTAGAACGTTTTTCAGAGGCTTATTTAAAATAGAAGGAATAAATGAATCGTTTTGAAAGTGATCATGTTTTTTTATTGCATATTAAAATACAAGAATCTGATTTTATAAAAAATTTTTTTTCAAAATCGCCGCCATAGTAAGACCCTCGCGACGAAAGACCTCAATCGGCGATATTTTTAGCATCAGTTACAGCAATTTGAAATCAAAAAAATGGGTTGGAGTGTGTTTATTAAACATGTTTCTTTTAGTTGAACCAAGAAAAGAAAAAAAAGTAAAAAATCGTGAATTAGCAAGACTTATAAAAAAAAGTACGATTTTTCACCCTATTTTCGACAATTTTTGGGTCGAACTTGCTAAATTGTGAATTTTTTTTGGCATTATTGAAGTTCAACTAGAACCTTATACTATAGAGAAAACGTGTGCCAAGTTTCATAAGAATTGGTTGAGAACTTCTTGAGTTATCTTGCCCGTCAATTTAAAAAAAAGTCGTTTCGAGAAAAACGCATAGTTTTGACACACAGAAACTCTATGATTACAGCGACTTACCAACTAATCAGCGATTCCAGACCCATACAGAAGTCCTTCAGTACTTTTATTTTTTAGATGTTGATTTAACTATTTATGCAAAAAACAAAAGAAACTCGAATTTTTGAAAATTTTACATGTATCGCCGGCCTTAAGTAACCTATGTACAGTTTAATGAATAAAATTATTATTATTGTTATCTAAGAAGTCATTTTGAAATACAATTTCTTACATAGAATAAAAGATGATTTTCATTAAACATTTATATTTAATGCTGAAAAGCGGTATCCCATTATCGATTATATGTTCTCTCAGACCACACATACAATTAAAATGAACACGTGTCTTCCGATAGCCAACTTACCCACGAAAAACGTATCATTTTGCTGTCGACATTAAACACAGTCTTCTTCGTTCCCTAATAATAAAACCTGTTCATTTTCCATTTTGCACTGAACAGTCTCAAGAGAGTATCAGCAGCTAGATGAAGTCACTTAGACTTTTCTCAGGCAACAATTTCAATTTTCGCGTCGCACCAATTGATAAAAATATGGTCATTATTCAAAGTATCCAGCCATCCATTTACTCTGGTTACAAAAATATTTTCATATTATATTTCCTTCCAGCTTTTGTGTTGCCATTTCTGTAGTCAATTTTATGAATTCTATTCGCCCAAGGAATTATTCCAATGACAAATAAGTGGATCAGACAGCAATCATTTTAAGATGTTTCTCTCATTCGAAGCGTGCACATGTTGGTATTATTTTTAAGGACGAAAGGAATATGACCATGAGTTTTAGCGATTGAGCTGTAGGCGCAATTGATGTCAACTAGGACATGAGTTGATAGATTTAAGTGAATTTCGATGTTATATTGTTTCGATGATTTCGTGTAAAACAGGGATATTATACGGAAAAGAACAAGGAATAAGTATAGTGTCAGGTTTGGTTGAAAGAGTTCAGGAAGTAAGTGGGTTCTGATCCCCTCCTTTCATGTAAATTTGTCACACATTTAATTCTGATTTCATTTGTTCTTTTAGTGTTCATTTAGTTCAAAATGTCATTCCTCTATGAACCTTCAGCTAATTAAGTTACGATAAGTAAGACACGGAAAAAGAGTAAAAACCAAAATAAATAACTGTTTAAAAATTATTTGTTCTATATTAGCTACGGGAGGAAAGTCGATTGGGCCAGTTCTTTCCAATTGCCGAATTTTTGTTGGATCAGGATTACTTTACTCATCTTACAGCCGTGATGGTGAAGAGTCGCAGTACATTTTCTACTGTGGTTCACTGCGGTTAATTCGATTTGTAGGTGCTTGTAAAGATCATAGAAACAAAAGAACCACGGAGTTACAGTAATATCCCTTATAACTCCTGATTGGATCCTAGCACTGCGACTTCCTGGCAATAGACTCAATTCTACTTCCAGACTTCTTATGAGCGTGGCTATATCTGCGGACGGGACTTTTGTTATATCCCAACTGGAGGGAAGAGCAGAGCAAAAGACTTTCGACTTGCCGCGGCAAACCAGTCTACGATAAATACCTATAGATGAAAGGTGATGAACCTGAAGCTAGGATTCCGTCGTGCGTTCTCATAGGATTTCATTATTGCCGATGTTTGTAGACCCACTTTAAGCGCAGACTTTCTCTGTCACTATGGAGGCTACTTTTCGACTTGGCGCATGCTACCCTGGTGGATCCTCTCATTTCTCTTTCAAAGGCACGTACACTTCGTACAATTTTCCTAAATTTAGCGTTTTGAATGAACAACCCACTGATCCACAAAAACAACCCCTCCTCCAAATATACTATGCCATCACAGTCAACAAAGGGTTCTCACAGCCCTGCGAGCACAAGTGTCAACCACTAAGTGGGAAAGAGGCGGCAAATGCTACCGATGGTAGGGCAATCCACTGAAGCGGCAATTAGAGGGTAGTGATTGAGCCGTCGTCGTGGTAAGAGGTCTTGGTGATTGAGCCATCGCCGTCGTAACAAGTCTCCGTGACTTATTCGCTTAGTTAGTATCAAAACCATCACCGTTTATATCAGTTAGTAAATATATATATCATATTGTGTGTGGTACCCGCGTGCGTTTTATTGACAGTCCTTTTAACACAAGGTAACACACATCTTGACCGACTAGCACCTGATAAGTTCGCAGCATATACCAGTCTTTTAACAGCCGCTGGTCGTCTCCACTTCACATGATCCGTAGGGTCAACAAGGAGTGGCGTCTCTTCGGCGATTACAAACGAGTTGAAAATTAGCCGTCCCGGATAGATATCCGATCTGCATGATCATTAGCATTTCTGATAAATATAACTCTATAGTAGTTGAGCTTGCACTTAATTTAGGAGAAATTAACATCGGCACCTTTGATAAAGCACCAATTGAAGAAGACCATCTCTTTCTCAATCATATCGACGAATTCTAATCAACTATCGAGAAATTAATCACTGTAGCCGATACAAATATTGATATTTTAACATCTTCTGCCATATCCAGCGAATATCTCGATATAATTGCGTCAAATAATGGAGTTGTATTTAACAAGAAAAAGCCAACACGCATCACTATGACGTCCAAAACACTACTCGATCATGTGATCATAAAACATCCAAACATGAGTGAACGTATGTCTTACAATGATGATGACTGGCCCGGCTTAGACCATAAAGTAATCAATTTATCCTCGATTATAGAAAATCTTTGCATAGAACTTAAGGATGGTACGAAAATCTTTGCTGTTTACTTTCCGGGAACCAAACTGAACGATGTTAAATTAAAAGCATTCGAAAAAGACATAAGACTCCTTACCAATCAAAATCAAAGGTACTTATTATGTGGCGATCTGAATGCTCGACATAGGCTCTGGAACTGCACCACATCTAATAAGTGTGGACGTATACTGTTTGATCTTGTACAGGATAAAAATCTCGTCATACATTCTCCTCCTGATCCCACATTCTACTCGCCCAGAGGAGCTGGGTCCATCCTTGACTTCGCTATAAGCGACGGTCGGCTACCTGTCTCAACTCCCTTTACGTTTCAAGCACTCTCTTCACCTCATTTACCCATACAGTTAACCATTGGTACAGACACAAACTGCAAAGACACGCCTGTCCGCAGTAAATATTGTTTCAATGCCTGCAACTGGAATAAGTTCTGCAATTATCTCAACGCGAACATTTCGCTTGGTGAACGCAGTTTAAGTGACATTAGTAACAATGAGCATATTGACGACCTATTAATACGATATACCAGTGCAATTAGCAATGGAATTGAGGTAAGCACACCAAAGAGAAGTATAAAATGTAGTACATTCGAGATCGATACGGAAACACAACGTCTCATCCGTCAGAGGAGCATGATTCGACGCAGCTGGCAAAGAAGCAGAGACCATAGTTTGAGGTGTATTGTCACTTCTCTTACACGCGAGATCCGGGACAGGATTTTAATCCTGAAGAACAGACGGTGGAGCAATATGTTGAGCAATCTCGAACATGGGTCCCGTCAAGTTTGGAGGCTTAATAAATTGTTTCGGAAAAATTCTAGCAATCAAATTCCGGTTCTACGTAACGGGAAAAACAAACAAGCTTTTTCTGACGGTGAAAAGGCGGATTTGATAGCAAGTACTTTTGAATTATTTCACGGTGTTACAGCTAATATGGCAAACCACATTGTTAAGACAATGGCCCAGCGATCTGTAAATATGCTTTCCGAAAACACCACATTTCCAGATGGAGCACTATGTAAGCCAGCAGAAATAAGAGCAATCCTACGTAAATTAAAGGATAACAAGGCTCCGGGCTCGGATGGCATACCAAACAAAGCCCTAAAAAAGTTGCCTAGGAAAGCAGTGGTCCAGCTAAATTTTATATTTAACGCCTGTCTGAAATTATCTTACTTCCCGACCGCGTGGAAGCAAGCCACTGTCATCCCAATTCCAAAACCTGGAAAGAATCCTAGTTTAGCTGAAAGCTACAGGCCTATAAGTTTATTGTGCTCGCTTGGGAAAATGTTCGAAAAGGTGGTCCTGAGCCGTATCAACCAATTCACACATGCCAAAAACATTCTTCCCGAATTTCAATTTGGTTTTCGAGAGGGGTACTCAACAAATCACCAGCTGTTCAGAGTAACAAGAGACATCGAAAAAGCATTTGCATTGAAAGCATCAGTTGGAATGATCACACCAGACGTTGAAAAGGCGTTTGATAACGTCTGGCACGAAGGGCTTCTCTACAAACTTATACAGCATTCATTTCCACTTTATTTGGTGAAGATAATACAGTCCTTCTTAAGCAATCGCAAATTTGTGGTCAAGATCAAAAGTAGTCTTTCCTCCCAGCGACAAATTCCTGCTGGCCTACCGCAGGGGTCCTGTCTCAGCCCTGTCCTTTTTAACATTTACACAGCTGACATCCCCACCAGTCCCAACTGTAAACTCGCTATCTTCGCAGATGATACTTGTATTTACTCTGCTGCTAAAGATCCAGAGCTGGTAATTTCCCACCTAGAAGAACATTTCTCAAAGCTCTATCCATACTTTTACAGGTGGAAAATCAAAATTAATACCGCCAAGACAAAAGCGATATTTTTTACTAAGAAACGGAAAAGATCGAACATGCCCTCTAGGAATCTCAGCACTCTGGGTCAAAGTATAGAATGGCATGACGAGATCACGTACTTCGGAATTACCCTCGACAGGAAGCTTACTTATTATAAACACATCAATAGCGTTTGCGTAAAACTTTCAAAATGCTCACATGCACTCTATCCACTTCTTAACCGTAAGTCAAAGATGTCACTCAGTAACAAAATATTAATCTATAAGCAGATAATGCAGCCAGTTGTTCTGTATGGAGCACGGGTTTTGGGCACTTGTGCAGAGTGTCATAAAAGCAGACTACAGATCGCACAGAATAAATGCCTAAAAATGATCGGCAATAAACCTTTCTACTACTCGACTCGCAGGTTACATATTTTTACGGGTGTTAAAATGATTAAAGAAATCGTGAAGAAACAGCGAAGAAATTTCCTACTTAAGTCCTGTACTTGCAACAATCCTCTAATTTTATCACACCTACAGGAAATGTAGCAAGCTAAACTTAAGTACATTATGCTCAGTATTAGCATACATATAGGATAAGTTCAATTATAAGTAGGAGTAAGTTAGAATAAGTTAAAATAAATTAGGGCTAATGTAATATTCAAAAATTCATATACAAGGTTTTTGTTCGCTTTTCCTTGTGCTTACAAGCTAACTATCATATATCAATAGTCAGTGTTAAATTCAATATATGTATCAAAGCTGTAGAGACGATAATTGTCTAAAACTCTGAATTACCCATCTCCAATAGTGTAACTGTAACTGTAATAATATGCGAAATAAATAGAATTGAATTGAATTGAAAAAATCAATTTATCCATCAAAAATTTCGTTAAAGTTAAAATACAGCCTGAAAAAATATCGATGAGCAGAATCAATTATAAAGATTTCTTAAGGAACTTCATAGATAATCTTCGAGGGTCTCCAACTTCCGACTTTGATCTGATTGAGTAGATAACCGAAGCTAAGGCAAAGGCAACAATAACGAAACAAGTTCGTGTACGAGTACAATCTTGGATCACTAAGAATGTAATTGATGCTGATGACCTAGGAAAATATTGGAATTGGCTCAAACAAAGTAAATTAATTATAAACATCCAGAAAACTAAATATTTAATATTCCAACAAAAAAACAAGCAGCAAACTAATCCGTCTGTACAAATATATGGAATACAATTGGAAAAGGTCAAGTCAATTAGATACTTAGGATTAACTTTAGATGAGAAAATGTCGTGGCTACAACATATCAATAACATCAGACATAAAGTAGCGCCTATGATAGGAATCCTAAAAAAAATATGATTTTTTATCTCTCAACATCAAACTGGACATATTCAATGCTTTTATTTTGTCGAACATCTCTTATGGAGCAGTTTTGTGGAAGCAAACATCGAAACAAAATATTGATCTGATCGGAAGACTAATGACTAAGGCTATCAAGACTATATTCAAAATGCCAACTCTGACTCCAAGTTTACATGTGTATCGTCAAACAGGACTACTAAGCATGCAACAAATAATGTGTCTTGAACAAGAAAAGCTAATATTGAAGATACTTAACAAAAAACTTAAATGGTCATATGTTGTAAGAAATGGAGAAATAACTCAGACAGCCACAAAATCGGCGAATAACCTTGCGATTAAAAAAGCTAGGAGAGATCGTTTGAAAATGGATCCAGTGCAACAGTCTTTGGCTTATTATAATACCTTACCTGAGGATATAAGAAAATCAGCAAATTTGGTTAAATTTAAGGAAAATCTAAGATCATTCCTTACACAAAGATAACGAGGACGCCAACCAGAGTTTTTTCTAAAGACAAGAAATAGGAGATATCATCTGAAGACGATAGTGTATAATGAAGTGCTTTCCCTTATACCAATATTTTATTGTCTGGGAAGTACGAAAGTAAGAATATTGAGGGGATTTGATGCGCACGGACCGTGCATTTTGATTGAGTGATGGAGAGAGTGGAAGGAAGGAGGAAAAAAAAGACTTCTGTCATGAACTTCATGACAAAATAATCTTCTCCACCACAGACCTGACTAAGGCCTAAAAATCAAATTCAAATCAAACCGAACGATATCTCTAAGACCGTCATCTGCACACTCTTCGGACTCTGTTAAGTGTCTGGCCTAACCATACGATCTTAAATTCCTTTTCCAAACAAATTCTTCTGGACTTCGATGAATAAGGACATTGCCACTTGGGCCCGAGAATGTCTACTGACCATCTGGATCGCTAGATTCGGACTTCTCCAATACACTGTCACCGACTAGGACAGACAATTTGAGTCAGCGCTCCACGCTGAGCTTGGTCAACTCTTGGGTTTAGAAAGCATTCGCACCACTGTGTATCACCGACAGGCCAACGGTTTCCTATATAATATAATATAAAAGCAATACCACACTGGGATAACCGGTTCTCGTCCGATCACCGAAGTTAAGCAGTGTTGGGCGCGGTTTATACTTAGATGGGGGACCGTTTGGGAACACCGCGAGTCGTTGGCACATAAAAGAAAAACGTTGTGCTGCCCCTTATACTAACAAACCAGTTGTCTGGGAAGCACTATGAAAAAAAAATGGCTATCATGCCTCACAACCACGTATCCTGGACCAGCACACTGCTTCTAATTCTGCTTGGATTACGATCTCTAATTTGAAACGGAATTAGCAAATTTTGGGAGGAAGGGCAAATTTTGGAACTAAGAAGGAAGGAAGAAGAAGGAATTTTGTAAGAAGAAGGAAGGAAGGAAGAAGAAGGAACTTTGTAAGAAGAAGGAAGGAAGGAAGAAGGAATTTTGTAAGAAGGAAGGAAGGAAGAAGAAGGAAGAAGAAGGAAGGAAGAAGGAAGGAAGAAGAAGGAAGGAAGAAGAAGGAAGGAAGAAGGAAGGAAGAAGAAGGAAGGAAGAAGAAGGAAGAAGAAGGAAGGAAGAAGAAGGAAGGAAGAAGGAAGGAAGAAGAAGGAAGGAAGAAGAAGGAAGGAAAGAAGAAGCAGAAGGAAGGAAAGAAGAAGCAGAAGGAAGGAAAGAAGAAGCAGAAGGAAGGAAAGAAGAAGCAGAAGGAAGGAAAGAAGAAGCAGAAGGAAGGAAAGAAGAAGCAGAAGGAAGAAAGGAAGGAAGAAGGAAGGAAGGAAGGAAGAAGGAAGGAAGAAGGAAGGAACGAAGGAAGAAGAAGGAAGGAAGAAGGAAGGAAGGAAGAAGAAGGAAGGAAGGAAGAAGAAGTAAGGAAGGAAGAAGAAAGAAGAAGGAAGGAAGAAGGAAGGAAGAAGAAAGAAGAAGGAAGGAAGAAGGAAGGAAGGAAGGAAGAAGGAAGGAAGGTAGGAATGAAGAAGGAGGTAGGAAAAAGGAAGGAAAAAGAAGAAAATAAAAGCGAAGGGTATTCGCAAAAAGTACGTGAATTCGAAAAGTGTCCAGCAAGATTATACAAAAATAAAGAAAAAATTTATTTTATATTTTTTGAAATACATAATCAACTTATATCATAATCCTAGCATGGAATCGCGGATATAAAGTTCACTAACGAAATATGCTACCCTAACATCACAACAATTCTTTGTCTGAATACTATTTCTAAATTAGTTTATTGACGCACGAAATGCAGCTACTTCTTTCAACTTTCTGCATACCCCAATATCCAATTCTAATAATCACAAAAATATGCGAAGATTTTTATTAAAAAAACCGAACGCACAGCACTGCTTGAGCGGCAAAAATACATGCACGAAAATCGAAAAGAAAATTTGAAAATGACCAATCGATGGAAAATCTGTTTGCGATCTTGAAACGGCTTAGCTGTTGCGCTCCGTTACGTTTTGCTTGTCTGCTGGTTCGCATGCTGCTGATGCGCAAGTAATACCAAGATCTTGGCTTTTGGCGAGTTGTTTATGTTAACGGTCAATAGCATATCCAAGGATGAATCGAATAGCTAATTTTAGAGAATTTTTGGCCGTCAAATTGTGAATTGAAGTTCATTCTAACAGCACAGCGTCAAGTAGCAGCAGCAGTGCCAGCAGCATCAGCAACAAACAGTTATTGTACTTACGCTCACTGGCAGGAGGTTTGTTGATGTTTTCTTGGTTTGGTGCACTGGCCGCTGCTGGGGCTAATTTTCCATGCTATTTTACTCCATGTTGGCATTCCATGACTATTTTTATATTTTTTTGATCTCTCTGAGGAATAGTGACGCTAACATCTGTTTTCCTTGTCCATTGCTAATGTGTGCATCCATGGATAGCGGTTATATGTACATGAAAGACTGTACAAGCATGGTCAACGGATACAAAAAATCTTAGTTCCGAGTCATATATGGCAAGAAAGTATATGTGAATATCATAAGTACTGTTGTATTTGTGAATACAAGAAAAGGAGTTTTAATGTTGCTGAATTTTTTAGATGAAAATAATCATGTCGGCTAATTTGGAATTGATCCATGGCATTGACAAGTATTTGCATGCAAAGTTGATCTGATTTAATTTGATAACTATTTGGATTACCATTTTTACCATGCCGAATAACTATGTATTATCAGAAAATGATGATATGTAGGTATAGTTACTTTTAAAACTCATTGAATATTGAAGGTTAGTGCATAAAATTTATTGATCAATAATTGTGTGTACTTGAACCGATTCAAATTATTGAAGGCAGCTTATCCAACGTGTCGAAGAGTCGTCAGCCTGTTAAAGCAAGATGTTAATCAAAATGAGCCTGAAATGCGTCCGACAGATGAATTATAATTTTAATCTGTGCTATTGAACTGTATTTTGCTATATATTGGGCTGCAAAAATAGCATATTCTGTTTTACGAGCTGAATATAGCGATTGCGATGAAGAAGCTTAGTGAAAAAACGGCAATTTTTCCGTCGCACAGGGGAGATACTTTGCCTATTTTTTTAAGGCTTTAATATGCTCCAAAATTATTGCTTACAGTCGCACGAAAAAAAATATCGATTTGTTTATTTATCTGGTCAAACATAACAGGCTTATACATCCAAAAATAGATTAGAAAATAATCAGAAAAAAGCGAAGAAAAATTATTGCTAAGAATTACCATTATTTTTCAGGACTTTGTCTTTTAAGTGATTTTTATGTGCAAAGAACGTCAACAGTAGACGACAGAAACCGCACAAAAACGGTTACATAAAAAAAATTCAGTTTGCGCGAAAGGAACGTTAAATGCAAATACGGAACAATTGGAACTAAATTCCCGAACAGAAACTCAACTACTTGGATCTGAAAAACGTTACGATAACGCAATATGAAAAGGACACACTCATGCTGGAAAATTGTAAACTCTACGTGATTTAGGGGTTACAATAAAAGATACTGAATTTGCAAAAAAAATGAGCGTGTAAACCTACGTTGGACGGATTCCAAAGGTATGCACTAGGTATTAGTGATGGGGCACCAGACTTGACAACAGTGTTTCAGGACGCTACAAGCAAAAGAAAGGAACATATGCAGAGACGTGGGGAATTTAACAAATGCTTTGGAAGACCTGTGGATAAATACAGAATTTTTAAACTCCTGGGTTATTTTGTGCATTATATGTTAAGCGAATTTCAGTTTTGCCAATATGCTTAAAATTAGCCGCGATATTAAGAGAGAAATTTGAAACAGAGTAAGAGGAGATTATAGCAGTGGCGTGGCTTTCATGGAAGCAAGGGAAGCATTGCTTCCCTTACATTTGGCTGACATTAATTTTCAATTCATCGTTTTTTTTGAAATCTTGAAAAAAACGTATATTAACATTTTTAAAAAAAAAAATCCGAAAACAAATTGTGAATAGACTAGACTGTGACGTCCTTGAACAAAATGTGTTTATACGATCCATTTGGAAGCAATGAAGAATTTGCTTCCTAAAGGAAATTATCTTCTCAAGAGCGGAGACTCAGAGCGGAGATGCGAATTCATGACTGCAGTGGAACTTCCCAGCAAACCAAATGCACCGTAATTAATTCATAAAAGAGTCATATTTTACGAATGTTTTTGTCGTTAACGAGCTCGCAAATGAATCGAAAATGATTCATTGGTCCTACTAAAATGGCCATCCGAGAAGAATCATTTTAAACGATTCGTAAATGAGTTCGAAAAAATGTGATTTCAGCGAGTATATATCACCTATATACTCGTTAAAAGTGAATACTTTTATGAATTATTAGTGATAGTTTTAACAATTTCAAATATATTAGCTTTTACGAATTGAAAATGAGTTAAAATTATTTACTCATAGTAGAGTAAATTTAAAAGACTGGAAGAATAAAGCAATATAGGCTGCTAAAGACGAACATAAAACATCGTTATATAAGAACACTATTCAGCACAGACGAATTCACAGCACAGTCGAATTAAACTGAAATTTTGTTTGGGATACCGCAACCAGCAAACTAGGGGAAAAATCTAAGTAAAATTTGCTACTGAGCCGCATAGGGCACATACATATGACTTGCATTATTAATTGCGTCGGCCATCCTAAGCAAAATTATTGCTGCGTATCGTTTTACGAACAGGATGTCTGTTGATTGTCGAGAAACTATCGTTTTTAGTGAACGTTCACTAAATTGTTTGCTGGGTTATTTCAGCGTTCCCCTCACGCGTAGCAGACTACATGTAATCTTTTTGCTTTGCTCGTACAGATTTTTTGTGAATGGGTTAAATACCTTCGATGTTATGTGTATATATATATATGGGTATATATATATATATATATATATATATATATATATATATATATATATATATATATATATATATATATATATATATTTATATATATTTATATACATATATATATGCAATATATGTGCAAAATAATAGCAGTGCCGGTAAATTTGATTAAGTTTTCAAAAACAACCAGTTTCGTTGTAGGGAACAATATAAAATGTATTCATAAATATGGTAATACAAATATAGCAAAGACAAAAAAGTGTTTTAAGGTGCACTTTGCCTCAAATTTCATAATTTTGATGCACATGTTTGAAATGGGCTGTGCAAAAAAATAGCAGTTTTTCAACTTATAACCAATAATGACGCAAAAACATATATTTCATAGGGGAAAAATAGAAATATTAAACTTCTAAATTAATAGTTTATTGTATAGCCCTTGTTGGCTATTACTTTAGCACATCGACGTGACATTGACTCTATTAAACTTTGACATCGTTCCGTGGTAATAGAATTCCATGCAGACTGCAACACCCGCCAAAGATCTTACACTGTTTTCGGCTTTGCTTGAAAAACCGCCTGCCTAACATGAGTCCATAAGTTCTCTATGGGGTTGAGGTCGGGAGATTGAGCGGGCCAGTCCATAAATTCTATTGGTCGACAACCAAGTCTTGGGGCATATTTTCTTCCGCAAAGGGTAACATGACATTTTCCATTATGTCTACGTAAATTTTGGCATTCATCGTGGGTTTGATCCAAAATATGGGGCCAGGACCGTAAAATGAACAGCAACAAGCCCCAAAAATTGATCTTTGCCCCTCCATGCTTAACTGTCTTCGTGGTATACCGTGGATTTTGAGAAGCATTTGGCGGTCTTCTTATGTATTGTATCCTTCCCGGACAGCCAAATAATACAACTTTTGATTCATCAGTCCAAAGGATATTCCTCCATTTGGAAGCAGGCCAATCCTTATGGTCTTGTGCAAATTTTAACCTGTCTCGAACGTGTCTGTCTTTTAGAAAGGGTGTTTTCCTCGGACTTCTTCCTTTTAATTTGGCGTTGATAAGGGTTCTTTTGATTGTACAAGTGTTGACATCCAACTTGAGTTCCTGTTTTATACTCGCTCCTGTTTTATACTACAAGCCGAACAACATTTTTGGCATCTCTCGTGCTGAGTTTCTTTTTTTCTTCCACGAGTTTCAGGCTTTTCCACCCAGTTTTTTGCATTCGAGATCATTTTACTAGAGCAGCCAAGTGTTTCCTCAATAAATTTGTAGGTTTTGCCATCCAAAAGCATTTTTTTGATTAAATCTCTTTGTTCGGCACTGCAATGTTTGGAGCGGCCCATTATTTCTCAATGGTCTATTTTATACTAAAAATAACGAAACATTTGAAAACTGTCAACCTTCTTTGCCCTTACTGTATCCTATCTGCAAAATTGAAACAAACTTTTTCCCGGAAAACGACTTTGGTTCACCTCTGCTCCTATTATTTTGCACATTCAAATGACACCTTGTCTCCGAAAGTTAGGTTATTCCCCCGATCTTCGCTGACGTTTCAGCAAAATAGGTTATGTAAAATACCTATCTGGGAAATTATTGCCATCGATCATAAACAGACGGCTCTAGTATGCAATCGAAATTTATGTTGTAATACCAAAAATATAACGCTTCGAGTGTGCACTGCTTTCATTTTGCACACAGGTGTATATAAACATGTACATATATATATATACACACATAGTCGTGCCATAAGTTCTGTCACACGTATATGGGCAATTTTTGTATAAATGAAAAAGAGTTTTTGACAAAGGAAAATATATTTTATTTTGGCATACTAATGGAAGTAAAATAAGCAACAAATTATTCAAAGTGGCCGCCTTTAGCCTTTACACAGCTCTTTAATCTGTTGGGCCAGTCATCGATAGCAGTACGCAGTTTCTAGCGGAAAATTAGCTACTGCTTCTGTCAAAGATCGCTTAAGGCTCTCGATATTTGGGTGTCGTCTCGTGCACACCATGGACTCTAACTCCGCCCAGAGTTTGTAGTCCAGGGGATTCAAATCTGGGCTCCCAGAAGGCCATTCCGTCGCCCTTATAAACTCTGGAATATTGGTTTCCAACCACGCTTGTGTGGTTCGAGCTTTGTGGGCTGGCGCAGAATCTTGCTGGAAAACCCAATGTCGGTTGTTGAATAGCGTAGAGTTCAGCGGCTTCACACATCCCTCCAGGATGTCCGTTTGATAATTTTTCGTTGCAGTTTTTACGCCTTTTTCGCAAAAATGAAGCTCGGTGACCCCTTCGTAGCTGACACCCCACCATACCATGACTGATGCTGGATGATGTCCTCGCTGTACCCTAGTGGCAACTTCTCGGGCATCTCTGGAGCTGTGGGCATACACCTTACCATTTTGGCGGTTGAAATGTTCCTCCACCGTAAAAATTTTTTCATCGGTAAATAAAATTTCTCGATGTTTGTTGTTGCCGTACCGTCGAAGGAGCTCTTTCGATCTGGTGCTCCTAATTTGCTTCAACTGCTCAGTCAGCAAATGTCCCGTTGATCGTCGAAAGGCACTCATCCCGAGGTCAGATTTTATGATGCGAGACATACTTCGGGTGATGTTCATCTCTCGAGCCATGATTCGTTGTTTACGAAGCGGATTTCGACGAATTCGACTCTCGACCACTTTGATGGCAGCAGAAGAACGTACATCACGCGGACGTCCAGAACGAGGTCGATCTTCAATAGTCTGGATCTCGTTATATCTCCGGATCGCACGATACACAAATCTTTGCGTTATTTTTAACGGGCACAACAACTTGAAAATTTCACTCGCGGATTTTCCACACTTATGTAGTGCAATCACTGCAATTCGGTTTTCTATTACACCCCATTCCATCTTCACACGTTAACGAACAAACTTTAAATGACCATCAACTGTCAACAACATTATGACGTTTATAAAACTGGCCGATATTGAAATGTCACTCATAAAATAAAGTTGTTGCCAATGTGAGAAATTATGTGACAGAACTTATGGCAGGACTAAGTATATATATATATATATATATATATATATATATATATATATATATATATATATATATATATATATATATATATATATATAACATATAAATAAATAAATATAAATATATATATATATATATATATATATATATATATATATATATAACATAAATATATATATATATATAACATAAATATATAACATATAAATATATATAACATAAATATATATATATAACATAAATATATAACATATAAATATATATAACGTATAAATATATATAACATATAAATATAGATAACATAAATATATATAACATATAAGTATATAGCATATAAATATATATAACATATAAATATATATAACATATAAATATATATAACATATAAATATATATAACATATAAATATATATATAACATATATATATATACGGAAACATGATCTTTTGGCCAAATAGATTTTAATACTGATGTTCTTCGAATCCCCAGTACTAATATACCAATTGTCTGGGAATTACTGGGACGAAGTGTAGTAATTATGATTATTGTGATGCACGCGGTGTGTACATTGATTGAGTGGTCGAGAGTGTAATGAAAGAGATAAAAAAGCACAAGAGTTTCTTCAAAACAATTTAAGGTGCGTTTTTTTGCACTCCTGGGCAGGGTAAGTTCAGGTAAGTTTAGGCAACGAAACGATTGTTATTGTATTCAATGTACTTGCCTAAACTTACCCTGCCCAAGAGTGCAAAAAAACACACCTACTATAGTGTAATGTAAGAAGTTTTGCGAGGTGACAAAATAGCGGTGTTTTACTTTATCTTGTTTCTCGCTTGATATAGAAAAATACGGACAAATTCGCAAACAATGTAAACAATAGATAAAATTACACTTGCTGCTCAAATAACGTAAACCTCAATCGGAGGAAATTATTTGTCTTGCAAAAACTAGCTTAGAGCCAAATACTTCGATCCACTTGAAATTCGAGCAATCTTTAAAACAACCTTTTTGCATGATTTATTCATTTTCCTTGAGGTTAGAATTACGACTCGTAAGTCGCACACGCAAAAGCCTTAAAAATATGCGAACAATGGTCGCGGCAGTAAACCCAACTTAATTGAAAAGGTTTCTAGACATGCCCTTCTCAATTTGGAAGTTTCTTAACCATAAACAATACTTTACATAACCTTTGCCTTCTTATCATAGCAATTGTCACCAAACCAAGAAAGGTGTGGGAAGCACAATACAAAGTGTATGTGGCGTCTTACGATGAATTCCCTTCGAAAACTTCATCAAATTGCGTAATCATCTTTCGTTTTGAATCTTCTAAGTTGAAGACCGTTTTCGATTAGATTTGACAGACCGAGAACTATTCGACAGGCACCATAAATGACTCTTCGTAGCCGGGAAAGATTTGTACTGTAACATACATCTTATACGAAGCAATGAATTGTCTAAGATGTTCGTAGGTAATTTAGACTTCCCGAAAGCAGCAAATTGCGTTTCGTTTTCTTAAAAGATATAAGACTTGTAAATTGCAAATTCTACACCATTTCCTGTCATACACTTTTGTCCAATTAGAGTCACGACAAGAAGACCACTCATTTATTAACTCACAGGATGCATCTAATATTATTATTTACCTTGTCTAATTAGTCCAAGTGTTGACCAGAGCGAAAGTAATCCAACCAATTGCAGAAGAAAGTCTGTGACGACGACGATACCAAGGCGTCGTAGAAACGAAAACATCGCCATAAAAAATGTTTGAGCATTTGGAACTCTGGACAAGGAACACGGCGGATATCATTCGAAGGAAGCCCACCAGCATGCACAGACTGACAGCACGCAACAACAGGATATCAAGATGTCGTCAATTTAGATAGTAACAGCAATGAAGACCGAAACCAATCAGTAAAACACTTTTCACGCAATAAAATGTTCGAATCAAAACCACTCGACCACCGACGAAAACAAAGCTCATGTAAACATACGAACGACTGCGACACGGCCAAGGAAACTTTTCAGAAATGCCGGGCTCGGTCGCATCCACCGGCACTCGAAGAATTATTTCTTTTCACGAAAACACAACCGATGAACTCAAATCACGACGACTGATTCGATAACAACAAAACACCAAAAACTAAACAGAATTTTCTCATTATTTACTTTTTCCGCACTTTTCCTCCACTACTGCCGCTTTTTACATTCTTATTATTCATTTGATTCGCCGTTTGCTTCGTTTAGTCGGCCTGGCCGTGGAGTCTTCGAGCGCGAGAATTTCATATGAATTCAATTGACAAATACCGCACGCACACTACCGCATCCAGGTAGAATTGCAGACTCTCCAAAACGACGGATGCCGGCGATAAGTGCCTGAATTGGAAATGTCGTCAGAAGTGACGGTGAGATGGTGAAGAGCCGAGAGTTGAGCATTGGCAACTCAAGTATGTACAGCAACTAATTCAAGGAAATATTTCTAATTGCATTTAGTTTTCAATGAGCAGGTTGATCGTTTTCCGGTCCGTCAAAATTCATTTGACATGTCGCATAGTATCTCTCACCCACACTAAACAGACCGGTCGTCTCCCGGTATAGCGCGTCTTCTCGCTCTACCGCACGCACAGCAGCTTCATCGGGCCGATCATGCACGAATGCAATGCCACCTTGCACGCACACTCCGAATTCCGAAATACACACACATACTGCAGGCAGGAACGCCACCCGCACAACATAACCCTCTCGTGATCAAATTAAACAATTTAGAAGGCAAACTACGCTTTTAACATTCGTCGCAATCTTCCAGACTTTCACAAACTAACGGCAATCAACAAAGTCACAGCTCTGTCAACAATTCGCACCTATCCGCTATCAGCGCAAACACATAAACAGTTACGAACTTCTGTAGTTTCTTGACAGCTTGCCAGATCTAATAAGTTTAGCAACAACCACTACTTCAACCAAGGAAGGATAAAACTATACAATAAACAGTTCAATCTCGAACATGCAGCAAAGCCAATTGAAAGGAAACAAGGAACGTCACGAACGCGAGTACAACTAACACGAATTGACCCAAACGATCCACGCACAACGCACGCCATTGAGCAACTGTGCGGCCCGCCGTCAACGAATCGAACGCAAAACAAACTCAAGAAACGTATGTGCAAGGAATTCAATCAAATCCAAGTTCGGACCATGCGATTAGAACCGAGAATGCACGATGGCGTATAAACAATACCCATACAAAACGCCAGGTAACTAGGTGTATTGCATGAAAGCGGTATTTTGTTTACTTAATTTGAGAGACAAAGCTGGAGCTAGTGGAGACATTTGTTTAGAGTGAGAAAACTACTGATGATGATGGAAAATCCCGCTATGGCCAAACTATACCTCCAAATTGCAATTGGACAGATGTGCGATGCCATGCGTTGGATGGATGTCAGTCAGAAGAAGGTAGTCTTCTCGGGTGAAAAAGTTTCTCTTAAGTGAGCGCATTCATAAGCGGATAATAGTTTTGTCACAAAAAAAGCTTTCAAACTGTTGAAAAATATATAAACATTAGATTCGTTGCTTACGCATGTTATGTTCGGATTGGTTGCTTGATTTTCATATTTTGATTAAAGAGAAACGTTACTAAATGTGAAAGTGATGCAAGTCTAAAAGTTTCTCTTCAACGCTGATATAATAGTCTAGATGAAATCATCAAAAGTCTCTGGAGATTTAAATTTAATTGTCAGAAACGGAGAGTGAAATGATAGAAATTGAAGGTGAATATTGGAAATGATAAAAAAAACGTTAAATTTTTAAATACTCGTTTACGTTACTACATAGAATATATTTAATGGACTTTTTGCGCTTGACATGCAACAATTCTTATCTTTTCAATGAGCTGGGTTTTTGCTAAAATTGCTATATATATGTACATATGTATACCAAATGCGCAGAGATTTTGTTATTGAATTAAAAGTGGTAAGTGGTTATCGTACGAAGAAGGAATAGCTTCTTTCCGTTTTGAGGTCATTTTGGCTAATTATCTAATAATTAAAACACTGAAAAGAACACAAGTCTTGACAAATGTCGAAAAATTAACGAGACTTCAACGCACTTTTATGCAACTATACGAAAACTTTTTGCCCGGCTTACAGGGAGGATTTATGTTTCGTGGATGTGTCCCTCACTAATGAATGCTTTTTAGTATTGTTTTTGCATACAATATAATTTCCTAAGTTTAAAATAATTATATGGTGTAGAGAAATAATCAAATAATTATAACAATCATTGAAAACTTACTGAACTTATTTGGTACTAAATTAGAAGTTTTAATGGTTTGGTTAAATGACATCATCCCAATATTAAGACTTATATTTATTGAATTAATGATATTAACCGAATAATTTATCTTAGTAGTAACTTGTCATAATCCACTTCAGCACAGCGCTTTCTCGCAGCCTTCGTGAGTCTGACCGTTGCTACAAGGCATTTATCACGCTCGTTTGGACATTATGGAGGTATCTCTTAGATATGATGGAGGTATCTTCACTGTCTACTGGAAGCAATAATCCCAGATAATCTAAGACAATTAGAGATCATCCTCCATGAGCAAACAAAAGACCAGGCTAGCCTGCTTTTATCCAAAATACCTTTCCAAAAAAAGGCAAATATCAAAAAGTATCGAAAAAACACAATTATAGCCCGCTCATAATTTAAAAAAACACTACCATTACTACCGAACAACGTGCTCCGCAAGCACAAGAAAATGGCCGCCTGCACTCTCTTTTAGAACACTAAAGCACCTTTACTAGGAGCAAAAAAAATGTCCTTTATTCATATTTTTTAACTCAAAAAATCGACTTCAGCACACGTGCTTGGTAATTTTTGCGATTCAGAGAACAAAAGAGGTTTTAGCGTTCGGTTATTTAAGTTAAATAGTAGAGACCCCAAATTATAATTTTTTTCGTTAAGACATCTACTGATAGAATTTTTTCAACCAACTATATATGTATGTCTCTTGAAAAAACACAAATTAAATAAAATACACTTAGTGAATGCTATCTGGAAAACGTAGAAAACAATACACAACCAAGGATGAAATTACAGGCAAAGAGTGACGATTAAAAACATTTAGTTGTGGCGAGAGCAGGCATTGACGTTTCACAATAGTAATAGGCCTCTGAAGAATCATAAGAGCTATTGCATGAGCCATCGGGATTGTAAGACAATGAGCTGAATGTGAATAGCTTTTATATGGTGGTGTCTACCTAAAATTAATATTAGAAAAAAATACCCCACGGACAACACCTTCTTCATTAAATCAAAATAAATTCAAACCTTTTGAAATTATATTTTTCTCTATACAATATAATTCTAAATTCAAAGGTACAATCAACCTTATTTAGTTGAAAAATCTATAGACTGTCTTTGTAATTTCTTTTTAAAAAAAAAGAGAAGCGTGAAAATATTCTAAACAAACACTGAAAAGCAGACCAATAGCACATTATTGTGTGAGATACTTCCATCATGAAATCAAACTGCTTATTTCCTTCATCACGTGAACTACACATGCTCGTCTCCTAAAGCCTAATCCTTAATAGCCCGATGACGATGATGATCGCGATGAAGATGATGTAGCCTTTGATCGTTTCTTAGTGCTGCTTTTCGATTGACGTTCTGACGATTTTCGTTTTTGAGTGGTTTTCGTATGACTACGACTGCCGCGAGGACTATGACCAGACTCGGGTGGACCTCGATGCTGTCGCGACGCTTTCTTTTCATCTTCTTCGAGTTTCTGTAGCGTTTCACGCTTGAGCTTTTCTAGTTTTTCCAATTCTTTCGCTGCATCTTCTTTTTCTTTCTCCTCGAGACGCTTCTTTTCCGCACGCTTCTCTTCCTCCTTTGCGATTTCTTTGCGCATGTGATCCTTCAACAACTGCAGCGCCTCAGCACGTTTCAGCATTTTCTCCCTGGCGATTCGTTCCTTATCGTTTTCTGTTTGTTGTTTTTCGGGGGATTTTGTTTCGGGTTCGGGAGTGCGCTCTTTGGGCTTTTGTTCCATGGTCTTCGACTTGGATCTGGAACGGGATCGAGAATGCGATCGGCGTGAAGGACTGTCTTCATGCTTGCGTTTTTTGGATGGAGTTCTGGATCGAGTGGAACGACGTTTGCGATCCCGATCGCGTGGAGATCGTGAGCGACTTCTGCGACGTCGATCACGGTCACGAGATCGCCGACGTTCCGGCGATCGACGCATTCGAGAGCGATCTAATGATCGGGATCGGAATCGACGGCGGTCTTGAAAACGTGCAAATCCACCGCCACCACCTCGATTGCCGAAATTTCGACGTCGAGGAGAGCGCATCGGTTGCCTTCTGTACATATAACGGTCCCGCCGATCTCTAGATCGTGATCGCGATCGTCGCGCACGTGTTTCTGAAGAACGATCTTTTGAGCGTGACCGACGTCGAACTGAGTCCTTCCTATCAGATTTCGACTTATCGGAATCCCCATTTCGGGATTTCTTCTTCTCTTTTTCGACTGATTTAGCCTTTTCTTCTTTTTCTTGCGATTTATGCTCCCGTTCCGTTTGACCATCGACTGGCTTCGGCTTGTTCGCTGTCGGAACAGCTTCTTTCTCCTTTTCTTCATCACTGCCTGGTTGATCTTCATAGTCGAGTGCATTCATATCGACACCTTCACTATTCTTTTTTGGTGGATATGGCGGTGACATACTCTGCAGTTCAGGTTCTGATTTTTTTCGAGGTAATTCCCTAACTTTTTCTGGAGTAAGCGATCGCTTCTCTTCAGACGGTGTCCGTGTGCTCTTAGTTGTACCATAGTTATTCTCCTGTGACAATTCGTAGAATGATTTTTTCGAATCCCTAGCCAACTCTTCGTGACGTTTCTTGCGTTCTACTTCCCGTCGTTTGATTTCTTCCTCACGAATACGTTTTTCATCTTCGATTTTTTCGAGATCGGATAGTTTGATAGTTCTTTTCTGGGCTTGCTTCCAGTGTGGCGGGGTTAGACTACGAGATCGGCTTCGCGATGGTGTGCGGTAGCGCTAAAAAAATATAAATTAACAGATTCTCAATGAAAACTTTTAAGCTTACAAACACTCCACGTCCTTTGATGGCACGACCACTACGGGAAACCGGTACTCGTCTTTTCGACCAACCGAAACCTCGGTTCGAATCACGTCTGTTCCGGTCTCGGGAATCTTCTCTTTCGCGATCTTTACGCCTGTCCTTTTTCTTGGATTCGTTGTCATCTGTTCTGCTATCTTGTCGATCAGCTCGCATTAGAAATTTATTGGAGACCTAAAACGTCGGTTTCGTGACATTCGAGCTACCAAAAATTTTCATCACTTACCTCAGGAATTTCATCCGGATCGATTTTGGTTACGGTCACCATTGGATGGATTTCACCTTCTTCCAGAGGCTCATCATTTGCTCTAGTTTCTTTAGGTTTTTCTTCTCTTTCGTGTCTAAAAATTAACAAAATTTAAACCAGTATAGATTACATAATTTGAATTGAATTCCAAATTAAACTCACTCTTCTTTGGATCTTTTCTTATCTTTCTTCTTCTTCTTTTCCTTCTTGCGTTTCCTTTCGCCAACATTTTCATCATCAGAACTTCCATCCTCAGATGCCGCCCGTTTCTTTTTCTTTTCTTTTTTTACTATAAATAAAAGCGAGAAACGTTAAAAATTTTCAGAGTTATCAAAATATCGTTTTAGCTTAATTTAGTTATTGTGACAGCTAAAGAATAAGAGTAGTTTATGTTCTAAATAATAAATATTATTAGTGTTGAGAATTATATTCATAACCAGCTTTTAAAAGGGTGCAACAGACGACTGTATGCGATACCCATGGCTGGTATTCTTTTTGTAGACTGATACTTCGTCTGAAAAAAAAGTCACAAAATAATAAAGATTGTTACGTATAGAGAGAAACGTGCTTTAGTTAAAGGTAATTCTTGAGAAGCCTTTTGGCCTGTGGTGGAACGAACGTGGTGAACTCGCCCGAAGTGATCGTGTGATCTATTGAATGCGGAGTACACAATTCTTCGAAAGTGGCAACAAGTTGTGTTGAACGCGACATAAGACCGCCATTGACAGTAAGGATCAAATTGAATCTTAAAAGTGATTGCGAAACTTGTGATTCCACAAGTTTCGCGACGAAATGAGAAAGGCCATCATTGTGCGCCAGGCAATGATGAGATAGTAATTAATATGCAAGTACTAGAGGGAAATAACCAAAAATTGCTCAACGCGGAAAGAATTATGATTCAGCTAGGTATCGACGAGTAGCAAATAAGATCATTACATGTAAGAAACGAAAATATTATGACTAGCAATTAAAGAGCATTGACGAAAATCTGGCGAGCAATAAAACTAGGCAA
Source organism: Nemotelus pantherinus (assembly GCA_963978885.1). Taxonomy (NCBI): domain Eukaryota; kingdom Metazoa; phylum Arthropoda; class Insecta; order Diptera; family Stratiomyidae; genus Nemotelus; species Nemotelus pantherinus. The sequence continues at coordinate 44,968,046 of OZ022265.1, read as the reverse complement.
CCTTACAAGGTAGTGAAATGTTTAAGACGCGGATACCAGCCCAAGACGACACTCTGTAAAGACGAAATCGGCAATATCATCGCCGATGATAGCCAGATTAAGGAGAGGTGGGCCTGCTATTTCAAAGAACTCCTTAATCCTGCACAGGGCTCAATAATATCAGAGCCGATAGACGTCTCTGACGAAGTCCCGATCGCATCTCCAACGATGGAAGAAGTCAAGTCTGCCATGAAAAGCCAGAAAAACAATAAAGCGCCGGGCATTGACGAGATTCCGGTTGAGCTAATCAAGTACGGTGGAAGCTGCCCTATAAGAGCCATCCACAAATTGATCCAGCACATCTGGGGTCAAGAAAAAATACCGCAGGAGTGGTGCAAATTCAGCATAAGCCCTATCCACAAAAAAGGAGACAAACTTCGGTGCGAAAACTACAGAGGCATATCGCTACTTTGTACGCCCTATAAGATACTGACGAAAATATTAAAAAATAAAATAAATGTATACGCGGAAAATGTCTTTGGGGAGTACCAAGGAGGCTTTAGGTCTGGTCGATCAACTACGGATCAGCTCTTCACACTCAAACAAGTGCTCGAAAAATGCTGGGAATTTAACATCGACGTCCACCAGATTTTCGTGGATTTTAAACAAGCATATGACAGTATTGACCGAAACATACTGTACAAAATAATGCTACACTTCGGCATCCCGGCAAAACTAGTCTAGCTAACCAAAATGACAATGACATCGACAGCATCACAAGTCAGAATCAACAACAGTCTGACTGACGCCTTTGACACAAATGTCGGACTAAAGCAAGGCGATGGGTTGGCCCCTCTGCTGTTCAACCTAGCATTTGAGTACGTGATAAGGAAGATTCCTGTTGACACAGGGGGTACGCTTCTGTATAAGTCGAACCAATTAGTGGCCTACGCGGATGATATTAACACCTTATCACGTTCCTTCACATCCGCCAAAGAACTCCTGTTGAAACTTGATCAGGAAGCCAAAGAAGTAGGCCTGAAGATCCATCAGAAGAAAACAAAAATCATGACGCAAACAAGAAAGAAGACCTCCATTAGACAAAATATAATTTTGGACGAATATAATCTAGAGAATGTGGACGAATTTATATACTTAGGCTCGAAATTGACAACGAAAGGCAGTGAAACTGATGAAATTAAACGGAGAATACAGCTCGCTAATAAAACTTTCTTCTCCGTTCTGGCCCTACTGAACACCAGCTGCATACACAGGAAGACGAAGCTCCAAGTCTACAAATCAATAATCAGACCTGTGTTGTGCTACGGATGTGAAACTTGCACTCTTATCTAAGCATCCGCACATATGTTGAACGCCTTCGAAAGACGGGTCCTCAGGCGTATAATTGGAGCTAAACAAGAGTACGGCCAATGGCGGATAAGGTACGAGGTTTTGTACGAGGTTTTTGATGAGCCAGAGGTTGCTACAATAATCAAACTGCGGAAGCTGCAATGGGCTGGTCACGTGCAACGAATGGACGAGCATCGAGTACCTAAGAAGGTATTCGACGGAAGTGTCGAGGGTCGAAGACCAGTGGGAAAACCCAGAAAACGCTGGTCTGACTCTATCGACGAAGACTGCGCAAAGCTGCTCGGTTTTCGAAATTGGAGGACGCGGTCATTGGACCGAGACAACTGGAGGCGTCACCTACGAGAAGCCAAGGCTCGAGAGGGGGTGCTACTTTTCTATTAACATGAGCGACCACGAAACAGTACGATTAGTTACTTCCACAATCGAGAGAATTAAAGAAGCGGTCGGCGCATCTAAGGCGAGTTCAGGGCTCCGTAATGGCAGCGCCTAACCTTGCTTTGCAATGGAGTCAGACATTTTTTTTTCAACAATGCCCCGGTACCCAGATCAGATGCACTCTATTGAATCTGGCGATAGAGTTCAATCAAACATTGCAATTTCAGCAATATTGACACAAAGCTGACACAAAGCTTCTTATTAAAAATGCGCACCGTTCTTACATTGCGAACATAGAAAACGGAATGCGTTGTGGCAACTTCAAACCGTTTTGGTCCCACTGTAGACAATTGCGAACCATTCGGAATAATCCCTCGATTTCCATTAAATATGAAGATCAAGTTTTTAATTCCTCTCAAAGCAGCTGTGATTTGCTAGCTCAGTACTTTGCCTCGTCGTACTCTGTGTCCTCCACAACTTCTCCTACTGCTGAGCTCTCTGGCATATTATCGATTTCATTTTATCCTATTTCTTCCATTTTGCCTTCTATTGTTAAATCCATAATAGGAAAAATCAAATCTTCTTCAAGCATAGGTATTGATGGACTTCCAACAAAATTTGTAAAAATGACGAGCACTTCATTAATTCTTCCTTTGACCATCATCATCAATAAGAGCCTATCTGACGGTCGTTTAACTTCCGTCTGGAAATAGGCTATAATTCATCCAATTTCTAAATCAAATGATGAGTCCTCTGCGAACAATTTTCGCCCAATATCGATTCTTCCATTCTTTTCCAAGATCCTTGAACGGTACCTACATGACTTTATCGTACTCTCTACATCTCATTGTAAAAGAACAACACGGTTTTCTCCCAGGTAGCTCAACATCAACAAACCTCGTGTATTTCACGAATTTTTTCGCTAAAGCTTTGGAGGCTCAACTTGAACGCTGTCTATACGGACTTCTCTAAAGCTTTTGATCCTGTTGATATCATAATCTTCTTCTTTCTAAATTATACAAACTTGGCTTTTCTTTATACTTTATTAAATGGATATAATCATACCTATGCGATCGATCTTGCTATGTTCGGTACGATTCCTGTATGTCCCATCCTTTCGAACCTAGAACCGGTGTTCCACAAGGTTCTATTCTGAGTCCCCACCCTCTTACTGTTTTATGTGAATCTACCGCCGCTTCTTTCATGTGGATGTCTATTTCATGCCGATGATCTGAAACTCGTCGTGACCATAAGGTCCATTGATGACTGTGATCTTCTTCAGTCTAAACTTGAAATCCTCGAAAGCTGGTGTAAGGAAAATAAGCTTCTTATGAATACAAAGAAATGCCAAACACTGCTTTTTTCCCATAAAACTCAGCCTACTGTATTCCATTACTCGTTGGATACCCATGTGCTCTCTTCTCTTGCCAGCGTCAAAGAACTTGGACTTAAGTTTGACAACAAGCTCAGATTTGATGTTCACATCTCAGATTTGGTCAATCGAGCCTCTAAGCTGTCAGGCTTTATTTTAACGTCGACACAAACATTCGAATCCATGCAACCAACCTTTCTTTTATATTCTTCCCTTGTCCGGTCAACTCTGGAATATGCCTCTGTTGTGTGGTCTCCTCAATATGAATGTGATAAAAAATCCATCCGTGCAACAGAAATTCACTAGTTTTTCATGGTTTTCGCCGTTTAGACTATTGATCGTCTTGCTTTTCTCAAGCTTGATACACTGTCTTCCCGTCGTATCTATCACGATCAATGCTTTCTCTTCCAAATCTGTCGCAACCTTTCACATGATCCTATTTCGCAATCAAGCGCATGAAACTTTTGAAGTATCGTTTGCGAGATCGTCAGTTTACTTTAATTCGCTTTTTCTAGTATTAACGAGAACATTTAATTCTCTCCAGCTCGGTCCTTTACCTCAATTCTTTGAAACATTCATAATTTTGTTAAAAACAAGAATAAACTAACTTACAGCATGTAATTAGATTGTAATCTGTATGTTGTACATAAATAAATAAATAAATAAATAATAAATAAATATTTGAAGTAATCAGGAGTCTAAGTAGAGCCAGCAGCGCAAATTGACTGTCATGCAAGTCCACATTTCACCAATCGAAAAAACAAATCGAAATCTTGAAAAACAGAAACATGCTCATGAAACATGTGAAGCAGATAGACACCAGCTCCAGATCCAACATATGTATTCGTGTCGTCCGTGAAGATTTTAGAGAACCCTTAATACAGACATCTGGGTAACCGCAGTTGCTTTTGCTCATGCAGATTACTTTGTATTTTCTCCCAAGTCGAATAAGGGCACTCGAACGTCCGAAAGCATCGCGAGAATCGAAAAGATCTCACTCATTAAACCCCTAACAGAACTGTACTCTACATCATCGTTTCTTACCTACAGGCCAAGTTGAGTTAACCTATGGGTAGAGCTCATCGGCACACTCTGAATTTGAATTGGAGGCAAATTGAAAAACACCTCAAGGGCCGCCGTCGCACAGTCCTTTGTAGCGTGGCTAACTTCTTGTGACACGACGAAAGCGTACGTGATCATCTGTCTTATGATTGTTACGTAGGCTGCAGGCCCCATATGGTGGAAACAGTACTCTTGCATCGCCGGAAAGCACTTAAAACCCAGTAAGCTTCAATTCCAGAGAAGTTTTTTTTATACAAGATTACTCCTAAATATTTGATTTCATGTGAAAGTTGCACCCTTAATTTTAGGAAGCACTGGTCCTTCCGGTTATCTTTTCTGGGTAACCAAAACAAGTTGCGTTTTACCAGGATTCACTGTTAGGCCGTTCCTTGAGCACCACCTGTCATATGAAAGCATCACAACATTAAACGATTTTTTTTGTTTGGCAATATGGACTCTTTAAAGTCTAAGTAAGTAATATTGGTGCGTATTTTAGGTTTTAGAAAATGAGTCATTTGCGTTTGTCATCACTCAAATCAAAACAGTTCATAGAAACAAGTGGAGCCTGTGAAATTCCAACGAACGGGGTCAACTTTCGTTGATCCGGACTAAGTGTGTAACGTGAGACAAGGTTGGTCTTGGCTTTGGTTGCCGTTCGCTGTGCCGGCGGTAACATTATAGCATTGAAGATGGATTGGCCTTGGGACTCCGTTTTAGTGTGGACGGTTAGTTGGCTTTCATTTGCAGTCGGCGCAGTAGTAAATAATGCTTCTTTCGGGCAATTAGACGCAAATAATAAAGTGGAGTGGCATCCTTTATTTAGAGCTTGTAAATAGATGCTGCGTACGGGAGATTTGTGCAAATAAACAACAACGTGCTAAAATGGCCAGATATTCCTCGGTCTGTTGAAGAGTTAACTAGCAGCGAAACAAGATCAGCCAGCAACCTTTTAGCTTGTAAACCAAGAACGGATAGATTAAAGATGGATCCAATACAACAGGCTATAGCTTTCTACAATACATTGCCAGATCCGTGAAAGAACTCAAGCAATATCGTGACATTCAAAGAAAACTTAAAATTGCACATAAAAAATTAACAACGCACAATGACGATTAACACCAGAGTTTTTTGTATACTTTTCTCTGGACACAAGTCAATAAAGACAATCATAATTCAATAAAAGTGAGTCTATCATATTGATAAGAATTGTGCTGTCCCTTATGCCAACAAACTAGTTGTCTGGTAAGCACTATGAAAAACTTACTGGAGGGTAAAGATGGTGCACATGGACTGTGCACGCTGATAGAGTAATGGAGAGAGTGGAAAGAAGGAGGAAACAAATATAAACTAACAAATATGGACGCTTCGAAGGAGGAACTAAGAACTCGGTTCTGTAAAAAAATATCGGTGAAACTCGATTTGATGGTCGCCAGCGTAGAAATTTTACCACCAGAAGGCGAACAGGTGGCAGCAGGGGTTAAAAATTGAATACCTTACAAAAAATAAAAAAATTAAATTCACGAAAAAGACAACACATTGAAAACACAAACAAAAAACACTCCCAACAACAAAAACACAAACATAAAATATGTTGACTGTCTTTACTAGACAGGAAACTCAACTGGGGAACTAACGTGAAGTACGGAATTGGCAAGGCTCGCGCATTACTTTTCGCGTGCCGATCTGCCTACTTCAATACCTGCGCTCTTAAACCTCAGGAGGCATACTATATATTCACATGAGTAGTCAGGTCCATTTTGTATATGGCGCGATCTTTTAGTAAACAGCAGCGTTGAGCAACGAAAAATCACTAAATGGCACATAGTGACACCTTTATACCCTAGCACTATTCGAGGGCATAGTGGTCTCATAGGCAACGAAAACACCGACAAGTTGGCGAGGAGAGGTTAAGGAATTAAGAACAGCAGCTGCATTACGATACTACGGTCACTAGCGGACACCAAAAGCAAACTAGATGCTGACATATGGACTAAATTACAGTCATAATGGGAAAACAGAACCGACTGTAGAGTAAAATAATCCCACGAAAATTCTTTTCGGGTCTAGAAGTTTGAAGCTGGTTCAGAGGTTCATTGACAAATTCACAATCAATGTGACCGACTGCGAAGTGATCCCTTTATCCCTGATTCAACTAAGGTACCTATTAGAGCTAACTCACAGCTCGGCGCGGGGTCTCTCATCCGAACCTAAATTCGAACCAAGGACCTCGCACACTACGAGCCAGTGTTCCGCCCACGGCACTACACGCGTTTCGGACTGTAGGGTAGTAAAGATATTATGGCCTTCACCCGATTCGAGCAAGAATAGGAAACTGCTCAAGCTTAGCAGAAACTACTTGAGAGCGGTGGTTGGCTTCCTCACAAGGCACTGCCTTACTGCATCTGATGCGAATAAAATAGGACTGACAGCAATTTATGCGACACCATCGAGTATACTCTCTGCGAGTGTCCTGCCCTAAATCAAAATCGCGTCAGGATTTTAGGTTCCCAAAACTTTCACGAGTTAGAAGGTTGAGTTAGCTGATTCAATTCAACGGAGTCGTTAATTAGCAGCTTTAACTAAACAGCGGAGTGTGACACATGGACCCAAACTACCGGTCTAATGCAAGCCGCGTAAGCGATAACTCTCTTCTATAACCAAACCTATGTTGAGAATTGTACCTAGTTTCGGTGCTTAATAAGACAATGCTATCACTCGTTATCCTCCCAAAAAACACAAAATTAATAATGATCGTCACGTACTGAGAAAAGGATTGTTTTAGTTAAAAGTAACTCGGGAGAAGCCTTTCGGACAAGGGCAGAAAGAACGTTCTGCAACATCTAGAAATATTCCAAGACACAATAAATGAGCCCAAGTGTATTTAACAAAGAAAAAAGGACTGGATGAGGGCAACTATAGCAATTCAAGCGAGCAACTAAGTTTTCCGCCCAGTCTTCGTTGATTGACAATCATTTGCGATGCAAGTTGATGACCTGTAGGAAACTTTCGGCTTATTTTCCTCCAAATCTTCAAATTTCTGTACCGAACTACTCGAAAAAGGATCCGAACACCATCCAATTTGTAACTTCTCTTCACAAAGAGTTTTGAGGAACACACGCTGTCAAATACCGGCGCTTAAAAATAAGATGAGACATGGGCAAACTCACCTTTGACTTGCCTAACCAATTCCCCACAATTCGTTACGACGGCATCTTGCAGAGGACGAGAGTTCCGATCGACAGGCAATTGCTCCAATTGTCGCACTAAATCATGACCGGATACGACACTCCCGAAAACAACATGAACACTGAAAAAAACATAGATTCGATAAGCTTATCCTGCAAAACTTTGCTAAATCATACTCACTTGTCGAGATGTGGTGCAGGTTGTGTAGTACTATAACGAAATAAGAGAGAAAAAACAAGAATAGTTGTGTCTGTTTTGCTTTTTTATGGACTAACAAGTGATTGAGACATTTGTTTTAGATTTTTATGGATTACAGATTTTTGGTTGCTTTGTAACTCAAGTAGCAATTTAGAAGCAGTTCCCTAGATTTGCGTAGTGGATCAATCCTTGCGATAATGCTTTTCATTTCATGGCATGGTTTGGCAATTTAACCATTATTTGATGCTGAACGTACATAAAATTGATATAGCTTGTAAATTGTTAGAATATTTTTGTGGCGAATATATTGATGTTATAATTAAGATGCATACTATTATAGGCATATTTGACTGCTTTTTCAAGATTGAAATGCATCGAATGAATACAGAAAGATCATCAGATAAAAGCTAGATGAGCGTATGGTAGGTATATATGTGTACTAGTTTGGAAATTTGCATTTACTACTCACAATTATAAGCAAATTCCGAGTGAAGAAAAACTCAAAAATCAAACTTGTGGGCGTTAGTTACTAGACTCTCGCACAGATAAAAATATGGTGTTTCTAAGGAAAACCTAAGAACTGCATGCGCCGCTTTGAGAAATCATGTTATCGTAAAATGCAAAGTCTGCACAGATGGAGACTGCTGATAAAGCTATTCATTGATAATAACTCTTTATCAAAGAAACCGTGAAATCAGACACTATTCATGACTGTTTATGCACACACTTTTTTGCCTCCGCCGCATTGAACATTCAAATACATTTCATAGCATTCTAAACAGAACGATATTCGCCGAAATCCTTTTGTATCCTTGAAATACCTCCAGTACTCCCAGCACTTACATAAAAAATTGTGAACCATTCGTATTTTTGCCGCGATTTGCCATCGACAGCAAGAACGGCTTATCATGCTTAACCGAGAAGCTTTCATCTGAAAAGTAAGTCAAGAGCATGCAGTTACTATTCAGCTGCATTTAAATCAAAGATAGCTATTACCTTCAAAGGTTCCACCATAAATCGATTCGCCACCAGTTCCATTGCCAGCCGAGAAATCACCACCTTGTATCATAAAATCTTTAACGACACGATGAAATATTGCATTTTTATAGTGCAACGGTTTGCCTGTAGTCAGACCGATGCCTTTTTCGCCCGTACACAGACATCTGAAATTCTCGACCGTTTTTGGTGCGATATCCGGATACAATTCGAAAACGATACGACCGGCATTCAGCCCGCCTAGACTTACATCGAAAAAGCAACGAATGCGCGGTGGCGGCTCTTCTGCCGCGGCCGCCGAAGCAGATGGACTTATTGTCATTTATTTTGATGAAAATGTATGTATCAATACCGCGTATTGTATTATAACACAAATGCGGAATGGAATAACACTAAAGAAACCGACTGAAAATCCTAACGAGGTGCGATATTTTACCAATTCACACCAGCAGCAAACGTTATCAAATTGCCGAATGACAGTGCCGCAGTCACGGAAGAAATGTGGTAGACATCTTTGTGGACTGTAATAATGTCAAATGAGTGGATGATAGGGGTGTGGTCAAAGAATATATATAACTATCATATGAAAATATGTGAGTATCGATACTTGTTTCGATATCAGATTTTATTCCAAATTAAAAATCGATAGTAATGAAATAAATAAATATAGGCCTATCGCAAAAGCAATTAACGTGCAAGATGGCAGACCTAAGCTACCAGTACTTCGACCAGTCGCGGTACTTTTCTCGACCAATTTGGTAGCTTAATACCTGTCAGATTGCAAATCACGGCGCTAGGCCTTCTGACGGCCAAGGTAAAAACCAATACAAAATTATTTTACGATGAAATCACTTTTAAGGTTAGTACTAACTAACATCTGAACGAATATAAATTTAGGCAAGTCTTCAAAATTTCAGAGGGCAATCGCAGGAGCCTAAAACTGATGCAAACCACACAAAAACGTACAACGAATACGCGAGAAGACTGCACACTATACAAAAACAAAAAATAACCGCAAAAAAAATCATTTAACGGCTACGGGGAACATGTAGTCGAGTTAAGCCTTTGTTTCGCGTAACCTAAACGCAGTTTAACTCGTCGTTGTGAATGTGAACGAACATCGACTATAGTACTTCTTATGCCGGGTTTCCACCAAAGAGACAAAACAAGAAACACGGACAAAAAAGGTGTTTTGTTTACTAAATCAGTTTTCAGAGACAAAAATGCTCGCGAAACTGTTCAGTTTTTACAAAACATTCGTGTTTTTGTTCAGAAAAACATGTTTTGTCCGTGTTTTTTGTTTTGTCTCTTTGGTGGAAACCCGGCATTACAAAATTGTCGAAAAATATTCAAAAAGATTCACTCATCCAGGAATTTTGAAACAAATGTGTTTGAGAGAAAAGAAATCGTCAACGGTCCCGCAAACTTTCTTTTTCAAATTTATAGCAGGCCATAAAATTCAATGAATTGTTTCCTATAAAATACTACTTTTGATCTGCTGACGTGCACTTTCGTGTCCGTTCTGTTCGCAACGGATTTGCCGGTCGACTACACATCTACGCTCAGCCATACGTCGCGGTGCGATCTGCATTTGCCTCGTCAATACTCGTGCACCGAACAGCCGCCGAGAGTATCGTTCTTTTCGAAAAGGTTTACGTTCGGCGTCGAAGCACATGTGTGGACGGTCAGTGGAAAATCGTCAAATTTCCGTGTAAAATGGTTCTAGAATCATTTCTATTGTGTTTGTGCGAATAATTGGGGACATTGGCAACTAGATTTGACCATCAGACATTGAAATCTTTCAGTGCAGAACGGTGATTTATTCCAATTTGAAGTTTTCGATAACTCTTGTCAACTTCGCAAAAGAAGGACTTCGTATTGTCAAATTGTCGTAGTTGTGTCGTTGAAACGTTGGCTAGGCTAGTGTAGCTGTGTGTGCACCTTGGATGACATTTTAATTTTTACTCCCAGCGACTACGAAGACGACATTTCGATTTCGTACGTGTGCACGGAAAAGTAATCAGAAAATTTCGTGACAATTGATACTGATCGACGTAGGCCACGGTTATTTCGCGTTGTCAGTGCGTGCGGTGGACTATTGGGGAGAAATTAATTTCCGTTTTTTCTTTGCTCCTGTCAACGCATCGCGCGTGTTTTTCCAACTCTTTCGGGATTTGTATTTTCATGATCAAATTTTCTCTGTTTTTGCTTGTACCAGACGCCATCCTTTGTAGTTTTCGGTATTGGATGCAAGTAGGTGAAACGAAAATTTGTGGAAGCGAATTGTTGACCGGCTAAGTACATATTTGGTCTTGTGCTCGATTTGCGTTGCATTGGTTCGATTCGTTGGATTTTCGCAGTTTCTGGACTCGGGACACAGAGCAAGCTTGAACGTTAGGTGGGCTCGAGTGGTTAGAATTGGAGAAACATCCGGAGTTAAGTAGATTGTGCGGCAATTATCGTGTGAAATAATTGCATATTGACATTAGTAGGAGAAGATCTGGGACGGGCGGCTGAGAGTTTTCGAATTTCGGAAATTGTGTAACCCCCGACGTGTGCATTTACGATAACGACTTGCGACGCAACGAAACGCAACACGACGTAGAGTGCTGTTGGTGCGACGTTGGACTGTTTGACGTTTGGCTAGCGGTTGACAACAAGTTTTTCGGGTGATTTGCTGCCAGTGGTTGGTTTCCTATTTACCTTTCGTGGCTTTGATTCGTGTCTCGGTGGTCGGATTGTGATTGCGTGCGTGCGGCTCGCAGCTGTGCATTTGTGTTTTGGAACGTGCAACTGGCAGATCTTCACACGATTGACTCTCGATAGACAGAAACAGCGCGTCTCAAGTGCCTCGCTCGCGGGACTTGGTCGATCGAATTCACGCCTGAAAGATGGATATCTAATTCGACTGCGGTTAACGCAAGTGTTCCGCGAAAGTTGCAAAATAATTTACTTCGTGTATTGAAGGATAACTCCTTCCCTGTACTTCGTGAGCAGACGTTCAGCGTTTCAACAACGAGGACGAACTGTTCGCACAAATCATAGGATTTGCGCCTAGCTTCGCCAACGTGCATATTTGTGTTTATCAGTGCTGAAGCTCTTGTATTTGGCCATGGCTACAGCAACGGTTGCTAGCAAGGACGAGATTGCTGCTGCGGAGACTGGTTCCTCCTATGCGAAAGTCGTTTTGAATGTGAAAGACGACGGTAATCAACAGCAGCAGTCACTATCTTCTGTAGATTCGCCGGATACTGCCGGAGAATCGGATTCGAATAAGGAGAACATTGACGCCAGTCAGAAATCCTCTTCCGATCAATTGAAACGGGAGGTATCACGGTCGACTGAAGCTCCAGTTAATCAACCATCATCACTGATTTCTGGCGAGAAACGTGCGGCCCATGATAATCCAGACAATTCCTCGGAGGTCGATGACACGAATGATTTCACGCCAGTTATTTCACACAATCGAAAGGATCGAAAGATTCGTCGTAAGGATCGTCAACGTGATAAACCTAATAGAGGGCCGGCAGGAGCTAATAATGCTCCACCGAACGGTAAAGTCGCATCGGGTGAAGCAGGATGCGTTAATGGAAATGGGGGAGCTCGTCCGAATTTGGAGAAACGCGGCAACCGTCCATCCAGGCCGTCCCGCGACCGAAAGGAAAAGACAGGTCAGAAGGTACAAAGCCCGACTGATCAACCACCAGCTGCTCCCAAAGACGCTTCGTCCGACGATAGCGGCGAAAACAAACCTGAGGAGGCACCGAAGAAGTATGTGGCGGCACCGCCACCCAAGGTCAATGCTTGGAAGGTAAGTGACGAATTTATTTCAACTTTTATACATTCGATTTTATCATTTTAATTTGGAATATCGGCGTGAGTACGATGGGTATACATTCGTAATTAGAGGTTTGTTTATTTGTGTTTCAACCAATGGTTTCAACGATTGAACTGTGTAGTATTAACTTGATGAGTCGTCAATCTACGGCTACTGCGAATTTCGCGCATAATATCTTTATTGCGTATCATTGCTAATTGAATGTGGTAATGTTTAGCTCACTAGTTCCATGTCCGAATTGGTTAGGAACGATATTGGCAGATGAATTAATAGAGCAAATAAAAATCTCTTCGGCGACGGTAGCTACTATATCGTTGATGACTTTCGAATTATTAGTAATTCATGGTCGACGTGACTTAAAAGGTCAAATTTGTTTGAAATTTTAATCGAAGTGCTGGATAGTAGCATGTATTTTGGTTTTTTGTTTATATATATATAAGGAGGGGTCAGTTATGATTCAGAGTTTACAAATGAGAAAAAATTGTCTATAAATCGCCTACAAATGAGTACATGCTACAAATGTTTACATACCGTGCCTATTAACAATCGAGAGGGTTAAGTGAGAGTGAATGAATATATAAATTCTATGTTTTCTACCTTTCGAAACTAAATATAGTTATTTTAAATAATTTTTTCCTATAGAAGCTTGATATACTTCAATTTCTTGACTGATAATCGAACATTTGGAGACTAATTTGGCTCTTTCTTCATATTCTTTCTGTCTAATTAGACTAGTGGAGGTTAAAGAAGTAGGCAATTTGACTGATAGACAATAAAGAAGTGAGTGATTAGACGTGTAGGCACTGAAAAAGAGACCGTAGATTACTTATAGGATATGGATATATCTATAGCAATTTTAATACATCTAAAGCTTATAAAGGAAAAATTGGTCTTTAAAAAGGGTAGCCAATAGTGAAAGGATTAATCGATTAATTAAAAAAAAGCAAAAATAAAAATCATAAAAAAATGCTAGCATTTTCCAATTAGGGAGCCTTCATTATCTATAGTACTTCCAAATAATCTATTCATGAACCATTGATTGAATAGTATAGTAGACTAGTTTTCCAGAGACTTGTGCAGATAACACAATAACACAATGGGGTCAGCTTCATTGCAGAGCCTCTTCTTCCTAGCAGCAGTAAGCCACTTAGTCAAGAAACAAGCAATTAAAATTATCATCATCCCCCGAAAGGGAATAGGATAGGAAAGGAATCCCAAACCACACTCTCGACACATTCAATTTGTAATTAAATTATATAATAGTAAAAAAGAAAACATAAATAGGATAAATGGAGAATAAAGAAAGTAAGATAGAGTTAGTTGATGGGAAGTTAGTGTAAAAGATGGATAATAAAAAAAAAGCATGCAAAGAAGAAGAAGAAGCTCTTTCATAATATAAATAAAAATTAATTATAGGATTTTTAGAAAACAAAGCGAGAGAAAGTGCTTCCCAGTCAGCAACAGAGTGCTGGTATGAGGGATGCAAAAAGAAGAAAAATAGCAATTAGTAAAAAAAAAAAAAAAAAACAAAAAATAAACTAGTGTTAAATAGTACGTAATTTACTTTATATGGTTCTAATGTGATTCTTCAGCAGCCTTTTAAAGACGGGAAAAGACCTAGCATTCTTCAAAGAGTTAGGTAAATTATTAAAGATTTCCATAGCTAATCTAATAGGATCTTTATGTTTTCTATTCGTTCTAGCGATATCAAGCCTGAGATTATGTTTAAATCTTGTGTGATAGCTGTGATAATCACAGTGTTTTATTGGACATATCGAAGATTTTATATTGTTATTGAGTATTTTATACATTATCTTAGCTTTTTCCATAAATATAATATCCCTTACATTGAATTTATCTGTTTGTCTGTATAGTATATCACTTGGAGTCAGTCTATCAAGTCCATGCACTGCCTTGACTATCCTATTGAGTATTCTATGAATTGAGTCAATATTCATCTCTGAAGTTTGACTCCAATTCAAAATACCATAGGTAATCTTAGGCAGCACAAAAGAGTTGTATATCATATTTTTTAGCTCTAAATCCAAGTAATATTTCATTCTGAACAGCCTAACCCAGAAAACCAACTTAGATTTCACATTACTTATGTCAGGGGACCAAGATAATCTATCATCAATAATTAGTCCTAAGTATTTAGATCTAGCCACTCTTTGTATCTCCTCTCCATGTATTCTAATGTTAAGGCAAATCTCACTCTTATTAATCTGCTTGAATACCATGTAACTAGTTTTACAGGTATTGATTGTAAGCCTGTTTCCCAAAAGCCAGGACCCATAAACAATTAAATCATTATTTATTTGTCGCTCCAGAAGTTCAGCAGAGTTAGCAGAGTATAGCAACAGGGTATCATCAGCGTAAATAATATATTTTCCAGTCAGACCAGAGAAATATAAATTATAAATATAGAGCAAAAATAAAGTTGGTCCTAGAATCGACCCTTGAGGAACACCAATGTTAACTACTCGTTGTTTACTTATTTCATCATTAAACCTAACCAGAACTTTTCTGTCTTTTAGGAAACTACCAATTAACGCCAGTCCCAAGCCTCTTATTCCAAGTTCGCTTAGATTTTCTAACAAAGTGATATGATTAACTGTATCAAAGGCCTTCGCTAAATCAATAAACAGTGCGGCCACATATTTATTCGAATCAAGTTCACAATTAATAAACTGTAAGGCATCTGTTATTGCTGATGTTGTGTTACTTTTTTGTAAAAAACCATATTGATGTGTATCAAATCCTACACTGTTTTCTATAAACTTAACTAGTCTTTTATTGATAACTTTTTCGAAAATTTTGCTAAACGAACTTGTTAAAGCAATTGGCCTGGAATTAGAAGGATCTACATCGTCACCTGATTTATGAATAGGAACTATCATGGTATCTTTCAGTTCTGTAGGGAATTCACCTTTGGTAATGTGATTATTAATGATAGCAGAAATATAAGGTGATATCTGAGTAGCGACTAATTTCAAGTTTTCGGAAGTTATTCCATCAGTTCCAGGTGAAGAATTCTTCAATGAGCCAATTATGGCAAACACTTCACCAGGATCAGTAGGCTCGAAAAAGAGAGATTTTGAATTCAACGGAATGTTCTGCCTTTCAAAGTTGTCAAGGTTAAACTTCACTTTTAAGTCCTCAATAAGTTTTTCACCTATAGAGCTGAAATGATCAACGAGATTATCGGCAGTGATGATAGAGTTAGATTTGTTTATTTTATTGCCCAACAAGAGTTCTTGATTGATGAATTTCCAAACTTTCCTAACATCACCCTCAGCAGAAATAAGATGTCTTCTAACATAGTCTTTCTTAGCAATTCTGATCATGGAACATACTCTATTCTTCAAGGATCTGTAATCAGAAGTAAGTTTGGCATCACTTGGATTCATTTTCATTCTTTTATATAACATTTTCTTTTTATCCATTTCCTTAATTAAATCTTCCGTAATCCAATTGTTGCCTCTCCTAGCTCTGATTTCCTTAATAGTTGAAGCCGACTGTTTTGCATCTTGAATAATAGTAATTATCCTTTTAAAAGAAATTTCACCATGCGTTTCACTAAGTTTCTTTAGTACCGAATCAACATATAGTCGTTTATTTAAAACTGAAATTTTCTTTTTAACTATAGGTTGCAATTGCTTTTTAATACCAGATGCTGTTATATACAAAGTATGGTGATCTAAATCTGGCCATTCTGAGTATTCTACTTTAAAAGCAACAGATTGAGTGTTGACGGTAGTTGTTACATGGTCTAACAAAGTAGCTGAACTTGATGTAATTCTAGTTGGGTCACAATTTAGCAGTACCACATTGTTCATCGCCAACATGTTATTATAGTTAACACAGATACTATTATTTATGCTAGTGGCATCTATATTGGTGTCGGCGACAACTATCAAGTTATTAAACCTTTGATACAAAGCATCAACATATTCAATAAATTCTTCAGGATCGTCATGCTGGGTTCTATAGAATGTTCCTAAGTGGATTGACCGAAGGTCGCATTCAATAGAAATAATGATAGTGTGATACCTACTATCATAATGAAGCAGCTTATGCTGAAGCCTTTTATTAATGTATATAGCAGTGCCACCTCCTTGGGCATGATCCCTGCAGTTATGAATTGCGACGAATCTATCTAAGTTGAATAAACTAATCTCATAACTAGAAATCCAAGTCTCATTAAGAATCACTGCATCCAACTTTGGCTTAGAATTACAAAATATCTCAAGGTCCGTAAATTTATTCCTAATGCTTCTAATATTCGCATAAAAAACTTCTAGACTCATATTATTCATGATTATATTTCCGTAATCAGGTAATTAATTTTCCTTTGAACCGATGTTTTCCTCTTGAGATATTCTGGACATTCCCTGGCAAAGGATGGATGCGAAGAATTGTTACAGCCAGCCAGTGAGCAGTTAGTGCATTTGAGTATTTGCGAGTTGCAAACAGACGTGCTATGATGTTCTGCACACTTCGCACACACATCTATCTGACTTTTACAATTAACTGCGGTGTGCCCAAATTTCTGACACTTATAGCATCTACTAACATATATGTCCTCTCTGCAAAAATGAGAATTAAATTCGATATTTATATACTTGTTAACAAGTTTGGCAAAGGTGGATCCAATTGCTTCAAAGGTTACCGAATATTTTTTGGTCCTTTTATTTTGTCTACAATACACAACCCTAATACCACCTTCAGCTATATTTGGATTGAGAGACTTGATCTCTTTTGAGAACTCATCAGATGAGAAGGTTCTATCAAGTCCATGGACAATTAGCCGTGGGGTCAAGTCTTTTGTGGACTCAACCGAGTAAGATTTGTCAAGAGATTGCAAGAGGTTGTTTCTAAGTGTATGGGTCCCCTCCACCGAATCCGTCTTCAAAAGGATCCCACCGTCTTTCAATTCTTTACGGCGTAAAATTGGTACTTTAATAGCCGATGGGGTAATTGACTCTTTGATTTTATTAAGTGTTTGGGTTGAAGATTGGGGATTACTAGGTCTAATAATCACTCCACCATTATATTTACTTGGTGGTTTATTGTTCAGTGGAGTGTCACTTTTCAGAACATTAGCGTAAGTGGGTTTTGAGCAGCTTTGAACTAAATTGGGGATGTTATCCAATTTCTTGGACAGTTCAAGAGATAATTTTTCAATCTGCTCCACTTTATCTCTAATTTTCTGATGCTCTTTGACAATTGACGTGCAATGTTGTTGAACAACGTCCTCAATAAGGGATTTATCTTCTGGGCACATCCAGAGTACCCATTTCTCGGCTGCAGAGATGCTCCTGTAAACATCATCTGACATCTTCACACATTTTGTGTGAAACCACTATTTACAAAACCCCTCACAAAAAAGAGCCTTATCATTATCCCCTACCTCCTTTTTACATTTGCCGCACTTATTCGACATTAATTTCACTTAAAAAGTCAAAAACTAGTTAAACAGAATTTCCAAAGCAAGTTAAAACAAAGGGAGAAAAAATCTAACAAAGGTACCGTTAAGAGCTGCTGAAGAATTTAATACAATTTCAGTCAGAATTCACGGAACACTTTCACAAATTACTAATGTATTAAAAATCAAGTATAATTATAATGATCTCGATTATAAAGAAACCGCAAAAAAGACCGATTCAAATGTAAAATCGAAAATCAAAACACTAACGATAATTCACACTACTGATATCTGTCAAACTTCTTCTTCTTCAATGACATACACAAGTTGGAATTATTGTGGAATTATGTGATAATACACAAGTTGGAATTATTTTTCGGGATGATTAAAATTGAAAAAAAATTTTATTTACATCGAAAATTTTATTTGACAAAGTGGTTTCGAAACCACTTTGCCAAATAAAATTTTCTAAGTAAATAAACAATTTTTCAATTTTAATCATCCCGCCCAAACAATTCCAATTTGATTCGGCTTCGGAGGCTTATTCCGCAAAACGATCGAGTTTCCCGTATCAATATTCCCTGGTTTGATAAGCTTTAGAGACGATATACGTTGCCTATGCTGATTTATAGACAAGTAGGGAACCATGATCACAAATCAATAAATGAATGAATACACTAGTCTTAATACATTCCCGTTAATACACGTCACATGCTGTTACAGAATGATTATTTATTTACAATGAGAAAAACGGGTTGTGGCAAAATAATTCTGCATCAGGTACAAGTTGATACTCTTACTTTTTTGTCACTCCTAATTTTTCCTGACACTTTTTGTCACTGATACTTTTTATGACGGATATCTATGAACCGATCATAGTGCGTTCGATGTTCGTTTGCAGCTGCAAAGCAGCTGCAAAGCTACAGCTCATGGGTCGTTAAGGCAACCTTCCTCTCGCTTTATGCACATTCGTTTTTCAACGTGAGACTGCGCGCCAATTTTCTCCGTTTTGTAACATTGCATCCGTGATCGTCTCTGAGGTTACGAGGCTAAACAACTTCACTCCAAAGTTGTTGTCAAAGTTTGAGGGTTTGTGTATGGGTGTACGTCCGAGCGACAGTTAACTGGTACTACTTCTGCCGGGGACTAGCTGTTGATGAACTCACGCTCCGATTTCATAATTTCCTCTCCAGCCTCATCTTCCGTTTCACTACGTCTAGTCGTCCCCGCAAATCAAATTATGCTCTTTGGTTTCGGCATGATGTGGCGTCTGCCCGCAGGGCAACAGATCCAGCTCATACTAAGTTCCGTGCATCGGGTTGTCGGATTGACTACCTCGAATTCTCAAAGCTTCGACCAGCCGCCGAAATTGCCGTAAAACAGGCTATGCGTGATTATTTCAACAACATCGAACCAACACAAGTCCTGTTGGTTTTACGTCCACTCCTTGAAAAATTCTCATCGTTTCCCCGATTCTATGTTCCTTAGTGGTGCCATTGCTGCTATTCCTCAGGAAATTTGTGTTTTCTTTGCCGTCTTCTTTTCTTCTTTCTTTACCGAAAATAATCCGATCGCGCCTTATGAACTCCCTCATTTTCCTACGTGAACGATCTCCTGTATCCAAACCAACCTTCTAGAAATTTAGTCCTTATTTCCTTGTCTTATGTTAATGTCGGTTGTGGTCCTGACGGCATTCCACCCAAATTGTGTATGTATCTAATTATCGTCCTATTTCACTCCTTTTTTGTTTTAGTAAAGTATTCGAAATAGTTGTTTATAATAGGCTACTTCCTATATTTCATCCTTTCCTTATTCCTGAGCAGCATGGGTTTGTAAAAGGTAGATCTTCCACTTCTAACCTCTTAATCTTCGCTTACTTGGTCGCTTCCGCCTTAGACCAGCAGAAGCAAATTGATGTGGTATACACTGATTTCGCTAAGGCTTTCGGCTCTGTCGATCACAAGCACCTTCTTTTAAAACTCTAAAGCTATGGGGTATCTGATCTTCCCTCGTCCTGGTTCTCATCCTATGTTTCTGGTCACAGCTGTGTTGCATCTATGAATTCAAGTTCTTCTTCCCCACACTGCCCTTTTTCTGGGGTTCCTCAAGACTCAATACTGGGTCCTCTGTTATTCCTGGTATTTGTCAACGATCTCCCTTCCGTTATCCATTCTCCCTGTCTTCTAAGTATTTGCTGATGACTTTAAGATGTTCAGAGTGATTGATTCGCTTGATGATTGTCACCAGTTGCAGGCAGGAAGGAACTATCTTTGAACTAAATTTGATATACTTCACATACATAACTGCCAAGGCCTCTCGTTTGTTCGGCTTCGTCTTCAGGTCTTCCCCTCGTTTTACTAATATCACTACTACCGTCCATCTGTTCTTGTCACTTGTGTGTAGCATTCTCGAATACTGTTGTCAGGTCTGGTCTACATTTAAATTATGCTGTAGAGCTAGAGAACGTGCAGCGTAGATTTACACGCTCATTATTATTT
This sequence comes from Nemotelus pantherinus, assembly GCA_963978885.1. Taxonomy (NCBI): domain Eukaryota; kingdom Metazoa; phylum Arthropoda; class Insecta; order Diptera; family Stratiomyidae; genus Nemotelus; species Nemotelus pantherinus. Next base: position 44,947,743 of record OZ022265.1, on the reverse strand, counting down.
AAGTTTCACATACCTTATTGTAAGCATAGTGATCGTTTGTCCTTATTCCAGGGTCCTCCAATGTCCTATGCTGCCTGATCTTGGCTCGAAGCTTTTGTTTCGCGTGACTAGTCGCTCATATAGATCTTCGTCGGTGCTCTTAATCCCGTTTGTGCGAACCGACGTTCTTTTACATTCGTCATTATTGCGTATCCCCAGGAGACACAATGAACTACAGCATGGTCCTTTTCCACCAACCTTCTCTAGTTTTAAACGTTATATCAAACAAAGCCTTAATTCTTGAAACTTCTTATAATTTGTGATTTTATTTTTATAACTTTTGATTACGTTTCTATACATTATTGTCTTTCACTACTTCTTCTATCATTATTTCATTTTTTGTTATCTTAATTATATTATATTTTGTTTTGTATTGTAGGTTATCGTAATTCATTTTTTTTATTTTTAGCTATCTTAATGTAATTTTATGATTTATTTAATTGACTATCTCTTGTTTTTCTCATTCTTTTTTTGTAATTGGGCTCGCTCCTGTTAAAACAGAAATGAATGAATGAATAAATAACCAAGATCATGTGGGGATTATACAACCTCGCAGTACGTATTTGATACCAAATACCTACTTGATTTAACTCGGACTGACTGCAAACGGCTGGTCGGGATTATTACTGGTCATTTTCTTGTAGCAGCTAACGCCATGAAACTGCGACTCCTAACCAGTGATATCTGTAGAAAGTGCTAGCAGCCGGGACTCTCAGAGACAATTCAGCATATTCTGTGTCACTGTCTGGTACCGGGAAAAAAACCAGACAACATTGCTTCGGTGAGTCCTGGCTGGTAGACGTGACACACGTGGCGGAGCAGAGGTTAAAGGAATTACTACAATTCGCAAAAAGTTCTCGGACTAATCCTTTAAGGCCCAGGTCCTCTTTTGTGGTATCGCTACGGACCAATAGGCCTATACGTGACTTTGTGTCAGTCAGAGAAACCTAACTGAACCTAAGTCCTGATTGAATGTTTTTCGTTTCAGAATTTTCCTTTTCCAAGGAAAACAGAGTTGGTCTTACACCAATCAAGTTGAAGCCATCGATTTCGATTGGTCAACTCCTGACGCAAAATGAATTCATTTACAATAGCAATAATTTTAATTAACTGAGTCATTAGCTTTTCCCTAACTGCGAAGCTTCCAGTCTTTTCATTTATTGTAAATTGCTTGCAATCTAGGATATTAAATAATCTAAAAAAACTCCCATGAATTCCGTTACACACTCGTACAAAATAGCTATTTCTGTTGAACAATTTCAACGCACATTAAACGGACCATTTAATAATTGTGCATACTAATTACTAATGATACACCGTACATACTAATTGAGACATGGAGAGAATGGAAGGAAGGCGATTAAAAAATGTGGTTTTGCAAACCAACATTTGACGTTTTGAAAACATTGCTAAAATAGGAAGCTCGAATTGAATCACCCTATACATTTCTTTTCTATTTTCTATTAAAATCAAGATGATTATATAATGTTATCACAAATAGGAATATTCTTGCATCATATATATTTTAAATGTTGTCGCATACTTGAATATTCTGTGTTTTCTCCTTATCAGTATTTTTCTTTTCTGGCTACTGTCGGTTTTATGTAAACAATATTATCATTGCATTTCGTTTTACTATAAGAAACACGTTTACTCAGTTGCTTATACGATTCTTTTCTTTCATTTCCTTTCCTGCTAGTGAATGAATTGAATTCAAATCAATATAAATGAGAGCATTTATTGTATTGGCTATGGATTTTTAATTGCTTCAATACAGATAGTAAATAGTGTGGCTTATAATAGAATGGACGTGTGTGTAGTAAAGAAGGTCACAATTATGTGTACTCATGAGTTTTTGTTTACGTTCTGTTTTTTCGCGATGAGTACTCGAGTGAATAGCGTGTGTGGTCTATGGTTCAAATACAGCCATGATCACACACTGATCTTCGAGTTATAGCTCTGAATGTTTGCAATTTTTTAGAATAATTTTGAAAAATAGACAACATTAAGATAATACATATTTCCTGTGGCTAGCTTTACGAACTGAGAATTCGAACTTCAGTCAGTTGCGGTCGTGTTTAGGTAGATTCAGGGGGCAGCTTTTTTATTTTTTTTTTTAGAAAGATTCCGACGAAGACTTACTTAGGCTGACACGACCCATTACTATATCACATTGTTTAGCTCACAGCCATTATTAAATGGAGAACCACCCCAAATCTTTAGTAAATTGTGTGATTATCTTCAAACTTTCTGCAGATACTTCGGTTAGACTTGCAAATAAGTATGAGCCAAGAAACTACATCATTCTTGCAGCAAGGGCCGGGCATTCGCACAAGAGGTGAAACAATTATTCCTCTTCCTGCTCGCATCTACAGCTCCGGCAGAAGTCATTGTAAGGGCCATCTATTCGCATCGCATGGCTGCTAAACATATAATTTCCGGTTAAAATTGTCACCGCTGTGCATAGGGATTGTTATCCCAATTTGAGTAGTTCCCTCGTGGAGTCAATGTCGAAATTTTTTCCACATTTGCCTTGTGACCGCACATGTAGATTCTTCCACCTAGAACTTCATAGCGTCCTTGAAGTGATTTTGTCTGATGGTCAATTTAAGTGAAGCCAACGGAATACCAATTTAAACACAATAACACAATGGGGTCAGCTTAATTGCAGAGCCTCTTCTTCCTAGCAGCAGTTAGCCGCTTAGTCAAGAAGCGAGCAATTAAAATTATCATCATCCCCCGGAAGGGAATAGGGTAGGAAAGGAATCCCAAACCACACTCTCGACACATTTAAATTGAAATTAAATTATATAATAATTAAAAAGAAAACATAAATAGGATAAATGGAGAATAAAGAAAGTAAGATAGAGTTAGTTGATGTGAAGTTAGTGGAAAAGATGAAAAATAAAAAAAAACATGCAAAGAAGAAGAGGAAGCTCTTTTATAATATAAAAAGATAAATTAAAGGATTTTAAGAAGAAAACAAAACGAGAAAGACTGCTCCCAGACAGCAACAGAGTGCTGTTATTAGGGATGCAAAAAGAAATGTTTATTAAATTTATAAAAAAAACTCAGCAATCAGGAAAAAAACTAGCAGTAAATAGTACGAGATTTACTTTACATGGTTCTAATGTGATTCTCCAGCAGCCTTTTAAAGACGGGAAAAGATCTAGCATTCTTCAAAGAGTTAGGTAAATTGTTAAAGATTTCCATAGCTAATCTAATAGGATCTTTATGTTTTCTATTCGTTCTAGAGATATCAATCCTGAGATTATCTTTAAATCTTGTGTATAGCTGTGATAATCACAGTGTCTCATTGGAAATATGGAAGATTTTATATTGTTATTGAGTATTTTATATATTATCTTAGCTTTTTCCATAAACATAATATCCCTTACATTGAATTTATTTGTTTGTCTGTATAGTATATCACTTGGAGTCATTCTATCAAGTCCATGCACTGCCTTAACTATCCTATTGAGTATTCTATGAATTGAGTCAATATTAATCTCTGAAGTTTGACTCCAATTCAATATACGATAGGTAATCTTAGGCAGCACAAAAGAGTTGTAGATCATATTATTCAGGTCTAAATCCAAGTAATATTTCATTCTGAACAGCATAACCCAGAAAACCACACCTCCGGCAAAAGTTTGCCTGCCTCGCAGTTTCCCTAAACGTCCCCATTTTCGGCACTCAGAATAGCAGTGCCGTCGAATTTCTCGACATATCGTTAAGAGACGTACGAGAGTTGAGGACTAGATTCGAGGAAGTGTAGAGTCCATTGGGAATTTATACCTGCTTGACTGTTAGTGAAAATGCAAATATTCACTCCGAATATTTATTTATTCTTGTCTAAATCAACATCTAAATCCAATTAAAGACTAGACAAGAAATAAAAAACAAGAAAAAAATGAAAATGAAATAAAGTATAAAACTTCAGAACTGAAGAATATAGAAAGACAGAAAAAAAGATTATGAAATCAAATTGATTGATCAATTGATCAAAGTATATGTAAATGAAATAGACACGTAAATTAACAAAGAGGTGAAATTGGATATTCAGCAATTTAATTAATTTAATTAGTAAGATAAAACAATTGCTCTTAATTTCTTTTAAAAGTACGTAACAAAGACGACAGACAACTAATATTTAAGCCATTACGAGGGTTGATCTAAAAGTAGTGATAATCGGCTATTTCCAGTTCGCATAAAATTAAAAAAAAAATTCTTTTACTTCCTCATGTATCTAAGTCAGCATAAAAAAACCACATAAATAGGCCACGATTCCAGGTATGTACATTCATTTGAATACGAACAGTCGAAGGGAGGACATAAAAAAGGAGAAAAACGAAATTAGAGTTGTCATTAAGTGCCTGTGTTTGAAAAAAATGTCTACCAAAGACTTTGACAGCGACTTGGTGGAAACATTAGAGGATTCTGCTCCTCCATACTCCATCGTTGCACGCTGGGCCAAGGAGTTTAAGCTGGGAAGAGCATCCACTAAAGATGTAGTAGCTGTTCGCAATACACTTAGCGTGTCCTCCTGTACCGACTTCATGCCTTCTCCGCCTGTTGAATGTATCCTTGTTCGTATATATCCGTTACTCCATCTACTAAGATACTTGTATCCTCTATTTATACCCCATTTAACAGTCCTATTGTTGTTTATGAACGTTTTTTTACGGAGATTTCCTCTTTTCTTAACACTTACTACCCCTCTTCTTTCGTTCTTTTATGTGGTGATTTTAATATTCCCAGCTTAGTCTGGGATACAATCTTCTCTGAAATTTTATCTAGGAGCAATATTTCTTTAGCTACATCCTCCTTTTTCTCTCTTTGTTCTTTTTCCCAGTTGAATAATGTGCCTAATGTTAATAACCGAATACTTGATTTTATTCTTACTAACTCTCCTTTGTCGTCTGTTCGTTTATGTGCTGCTCTGTCACTGATCCTCACCATCCACCTCTTGCTATAGAACTTTCCTTCACCTCATTCCCTAAGAATACAAATACCTCTGCGCTGCGTTATAACTTTGTTAAAGCTGATTTCCCTTCCATTTCCAATGTCATCAATGCTGTTAACTGGCTTGCTTTTATTCAGAGGTCTAAATGTTTGTGATGGCCTTCATGCGTTCTATAATTTCTTGTCTAATATTTTTTTCTGTCACACTCCCACTTTTCGTGTTCGAAGAAGTATTGATCCGCCTTGGTTAACTGTTGACTTGGCTAACTTAAAACCAAAGGCGTGGCGCGTCGTAGATTTCGGAGCTCCGGCTTAGAGGTTGACTTACTGAGATACAAAAAATTACGCTCGTATGCTAAAAAAATATTTAAAGATACGATGAGTGCTTATCATGCCACATTGAAGCCTTCATATCATTCTGTCAACAGAAACCCTTCTGTTCCTATATCCGTTCCCTTAAAAAGTCTCCCTCTATCACTTCTTTGATGCACCTTTGATGCTAACCTAGATAGTAGCGCCAGTTGCGGACCCGACGGCTTACCTAACATATTTGCAAAGTCACTGTCATCATCTTTGTGTGTTCCTTTATCTGTCCTATTTAACCTTAGTATTGCTTCCTGTACGTTTCCTTCTTCCTGGAAGTCCGCAAATATTTTTCCCATCCTTAAAACCGGAAATTCATCCTGCGTCTCCAATTGTCGTCCCATATCCCTTGCTTCAGTCCCATATCCCTTGCCTATCTTGCTTCAGTAAGCTTCTCGAAAGAGTTGTTTACAACAGGGTTTATCCTCTAATTGAACCTCTTCTCGCTTCTGAGCAACCTGGTTTCGTCAAAGGTAGGTTTCCAACCTTCTTTCGTTCACCAATACTGTTGCCTCCTCCATCGACCAGCAAAAGCAAGTGGACGTATTATATATGGACTTTGCCAAGGCTTTTGACTCTGTGAACCACGAAATCCTCCACTCAAAGGTCGATGGTTTCAATATTTCGGGTCAGCTCCTTTGCTGGTTTTCCTCATACCTTAGTGATCTTGCTTGTTTTGTAACGTTTCACTCTTGTTCTTCTTCCCCCTTTTATCCTACTTGTGGTGTCCCGTAACGATCGATTCTTGGTTCTCTCCTTTTCCTCCTCTTTATAAATGATCTCCCTCCCCTCTTCAACTCCCCATGTCTCTTGTACGCTGACGATCTGAAAATTTTCAGGATGATTGAGTCAGTGGATGACTGCTCCCAGCTGCAGGATGACCTGTCTGCTCTGCCAATTGTATTACCCTTAATGTTGCTAAATGTTTCCAGATGTCCTTCACATGTAAATTATCCTACATCACGTTTTCCTATTCTATCCTTGGCTCTTTTCTCAATCCAATTGATAATTTCATGGACCTCGGTGTTGTGTTTGATACTAAATTAAAATTGAATGTCCACATTTTTTATGTCCAGAGCGCAGCTTTTTGGTCGTGACCCGGTACGTTTTACCAGGTCTTCATTTACCCTCAACGTACCAAATGCTCGCACTAGTGTATATTTTTACTCTCCACTTTTACGCTTGCCTAGGCAGCATAATTGTTTGAATATTGGTCCTATTCCGTCTTCGTTGCGCACTTTTAAAAATACGTTAAGAGCATGCGTTTTATTTTATGAAATAAACTAATTTGCTGAATCTTTGATTTCATATCTGTGTTGAATTATGATTAGATTTCACCGCCTTTTTATATTTTGTTTTTCTTTTTATATATAAGTTTATTCCTTGTCTAGTCTTCAATTGGATTTGTATCTGTTGATTTAGACAACAAATAATAATAATAATAATAATAACACCGCGAAGGACGTCCATCCACGTCCCACACTGAAGTCAGCGTGAAAAAAAGTCGAAGATGTCGTGTTGGCAGATCGAAGAGTGACCATCAGGCATGTAGCTGAGGTCACAAGGATCTCGTATGGCAGTGTTCAAAGAATCGCTGCCAACGAATTACATATGAAGAAGGTCTCGGTGCGTTGGGTGCCGAGAATGTTAACCGATGAGCAAAAGGAGAATAGAATCGATATTTCGAGGGTGAATCTCGAAAAGTTCCAGGCAGATCTGCAGAAGTTTTGTCACGTTACGTAACCATGGCCGAATCCTGGATCCACCATATTGATCCAGAAAACAAAGAGCAATCGGTGACCTGGAAGCGACCCTCTTCACCGACGCCGAACGAATTCAAAGTGTGGAGCTCGGCGGAGAGGCTATGGCATCAGTTTTTGGGACGCTCAAGGAATTATTATGGTGGAATATTTGGAAAAGGGAGCCACTATATCAAGCTCTTACTACGCAGACCAAATGAGAAGATTGCGGGAGGATATTGAGGAAAAAAGACGTGGCAAACTGCGAGCCGGAGTGCTGTTTCATCGAGACAACGCACCGGTTCACAAGGCTGCAGTTGTGATGGCTGCAAATCAAGAAATAGGATTCGAACTGCTTTGAAAATTCATCCTATTCGCCAGATCTAGCTCCTAGTGACTTCTACCTCTTTCCTAGGCTCAAGGAACCCCTTCGGGGCAAGAAATTTGATGATAGGCTATTGGAGCGTTTTGGGAGAGTAAAGACAAGAGTATCCTGGATTTGGAAAAAAGATGGACTAAACTTTTTTATTGATAAACTTGTTAGGAGACTATGCTGAAAAATAAATATTTTTTTTTAAGTTTAATCACCTTATTTTATATTGATTATCATTACTTTTGGATCAACCGTCCTATATTTGATATATTTAAAATATTTACGTACGCACTTATGTTATTATTATTATTTATTAAGACAGATAGATTCGAATTTCATTGATTAAGAATATTTGATTATTTGTACAACTATGCTTTTAGATAAATAGCGTGATCTTTTGCCTATTACTGATAATAAAATTCATTGCATATTTTATAAGTGGAGCACCGTGGGAATTGACGGAGTAATTTCTGGTTTAAGTAATGAAGAATTGCTAAACTAAAACGAAAATGACTAGCTCAACCATATAAGCTGCGACAGATAACCTAGGTGATTTCACCTAAAATGTATGAAGTTCATGGGAATGTGCTGCCGTTCAACACAAAAAAAAAGAATTCTCAAAGTGTGAATGTTATATGTTAGTGCACATCGTTCGTGTTTTCTCTGTATTTTCCTGTCAAATAGATACATTCAGAATGGAATTACGCAGATACATTTTGAAATTGATACAAAATAGACAAAAAAAGCTGAACTAAATTTTATTTTGTGCTAGCACTATTTGGCCAAATATTGGTGCGATGACCCTACACCGCATCATCAATCAATTTGAAAGTCTAATCCAGCAACATTAAAATAAAAAGTAAACGTTAAATTCAAGTGCGTCAAAGAAATACTCGTACAAAATCAACGCTAAACCTATCCTAATCACCCAAAAAGACCCACAAACACATTATACTCAAACAAATAAATTTGCAAGTGTATGTTATCTACTCGAAAAACCGTAATCATATTTTTCGCATACAAATCCCGACGATTACGAAAACGTGGCATCGGAAATGTATTCCGGTTTTGAGGTTCGAATTAACTGCGACAACAAAAAAAATCACTCATGGGATGCTGCGAAAATGAATCGACTCTTGATACATCTGCAGTCTGAATTTAGCATAATATAGTCCTTGGTCGAAAACTAGATTGACCAGTATCATTGGCTAAGACAGATTAATGCCACATGGACTACAGTTCACGGTCCGAAAAATGACACATATGCACATATTCAGCCCAAATGCCTGAAATTGATTTGATTAATTTTCGATTTTTTTTTTAATTTTTCCATTAACCGTCCATGCCATGCACACACTATTCGCTTCTAGTGTTTCGATCATATGTTGTGACCATATCGGACGGAATTAATTCGATTCGCTGTGGAATTGTGATTTTGCCATTGTGGCCAATATTATGCCACATATACGGCTAAGGTGATCTGATTTTATTTATTATCGTCATCGTCGTTACTATGCACGCATGCATGCACGATTCGAAATTCATACGTTCCATCTGTGTTGTATCGTTTTGACTCGCTTCATTGGAATAAACATGTTTTTTTCGTCAATTTGCAATTGAATCAATCATACTGATAAAAAAAGCAGCAAAACATCTTTTTTATTCGTTTACTAGTTTTCAGTGGAACAAATAAACGTGGAATAACGTCGGTCTTGTGCTTAAACGGTATCGTTAAATATAGTATGGTATTTTGGTTTTTTGATTGGAAGATAGTAGTATCATAATTAGATGTCCCAGCTGGTATTTCACGCAATGTAAACGTACGTTTAACGAGATATTGTGCTCTAGGACTATTCTTCAATTTAATTTATAAATAATCTTTACATTTGCATTCTCAATAAGATTTCTTCATATAAAGTATCTCATTTTAGAGATGTTGATAGACAGTTACAGCTATGCAAATTTAATTTTTAGATCTAAATAAGTTGTTGTATAATTTATTTAGCTCTAGAACTTATTTAAGACACCTGCTTTGGCAAATCACTGTTTAAAAGAAATTTTTGGTATTTATTGAAATTCAGGTCACACGACACTTCTAGTTTTCCCCTTCCACCTTGCGACGAAGAGGAAAAGTTAGATATTAATTTTCAAGCCTCATCCAGTCCTAAGTTATCTTTATTCTTAATTCCGGTTCAGACCAATCGGATAGAATATTTCCAAATAATTCCGACATGTTTAATTTAGGGTTCGAAGGGCTGGAACTGCTTGAACGATTCTCAAACACGGTTCTAATTCCTAAGTAGTAAGCTTTTAATGTTTTATCAAAACACTCCTCGCTGCATCTTTTCTTTCTTTCCCCAGTCAAATTTCTAAAAAACACTAAACGTGTGATTTGTAATATTGGGGATACTTCAACGAATTTTTGAAATGGAGTCCTTATATATAGAGAAAAAACAAAGCTGCCAAATCCGCATTTCAATAATTCAGACGTCTTTTCGTCAGAAAGGCGAGCATGACCAACGAAGCTAGGTCTGTTAGCTGTCCGACCCTCATCCGGCCTATCCTGACCCATGCATGCCCATCCTGTATTACTTGTTCGAAGACTGCCATGGCAGAGGCGGAGGTATTCGCAAGAAGAATCCTGTGCAGAACTTTCTCTAGTAATAGGAGCTAGACGCCAATCGTGGCAAAAAAAACTCTGGAAAAAATTCCTGTTTGCATGCATTTGGTGATCTTCAACTCACTGTGACCTTATCTATGAATAGAACTTGCTTCAATTCAGCTGGTCTCGCACAAATCGAAAGATTTCCACTTCATGACATCTGGTGAAATGGGGTCATATTGCAGGCCTTAGACTGAATAATCCTCAGTCGCTCACCCTATCTCTTCTCATGCGAGTAGAAAGTATGATATTTCGTCTTTCACAAATGCAATCCCTGACCTTACTGCTAAAAGTATTTTTATCTCTTAGCGCCACCAATCGAAGGAATTGGTCATTCCTTTTATTCGTACAATAAAAATATCCTCAGGGTGAGAGAAGGCAAGACTGTTGAAGGAATTTGAAGAAATGTCAGCTTTATGAAGATCATATAGTATCGAACTTAGATAGAAGCCGTGAAGTACTACAGCTGCTATCTCCCTGGCGTAACCAAGCCAATCATGGACTCCAGGTTGCTCCTTAGAACGTATGTATGGTAGTCATCATCTTACTCAGTCACACACAGAGTGTACCTGTCCAATCGACGCTCGGCATCCACCACCTTTATTGCATTTTTTTCCCCTAGTGTAGATGGCAAAAAAAATCTGCGAACCAGATCCCCGGGTGACCTATCACCACGGGGGTATGTGAGGTTTGGCTCACTAAAAAAAAGGACTATCTACAAGCCCACGAAGTTCCGAATCGGGACCCGCCTAAGCATTGCTTCGACCCGGTCGTGTTGACTCACCCATTGGTAACCACGGACTTCAAGAACTACCACAGCTTATGGGCTGGCAAGGCAACCCTCCTCCCGCTTTATACGCAGCACTTTCTCAACGTACGTTGAGACTACGCGCCAGCTCTCCTCGTTTCGCAGCATTGCATCGACGATCGTCTCAGGCACTACCAGGACGATCGTGGACGCAATGGTGTGCCTCAAACTTACGAAGCGACTGCACATAAAAAATGTGTGCTGAGCATCATCGAGCTCAGTCAGACAGTACCGGCAGTACGGTGTGACCCCCTTACCCATTCTATTCAGGTATTTCCTGAAGTAACCGTCCCCTTTCAAAAATTGACAAAGGTAAAAGTTTACCTCTCCGTGGCTCCGGTTAAGCCAATGCTTAATATGACCAATTAGCTTAGCCGTCCAGCGTCCTTTATCACTTTTACACCAACGTTGTTGCCAAAGTTGGAGGGTCAGTGTACGCGCGTGCGTCAAAGCCTCAGTTCTGTCCAGCTCTGAGCGAAAGAGGTACCCTTCCTTGCGTTCTCGTGCTAGCAGTTCGATCGGGATTACTCCCGATATAACCATCACAGCCTCTTCTGAGACCGTTCGGTAGCTACAGGCGATTCGCAGGGCACCCCTGCGCTGGACACTGGCAATGCGCTTCCGGAACTTCCTAGTTCCAAGCACATCTCCCCAAATTTCGGCGCCATATAGCAAGATGGAATTGGTCGTCACCATCAGCAGTCTCCGTCTCGTCTCACTGGGTCCTCCAACGTTGGCCATTAGCCTACTCAGCGAAGTGGCGACTACTAGAGCCCTGTCACATGCCTTGCGGATATGATCCCAATACGTCAGCTTGGTGTCCAGATACCTGACCGACTTGCTGGTCTGGACCCCGACGAAGCCAATCGTCATGGGTATGACGGTGGGTATCCTCCGCTTTGTCAGCATGACAATCTCTGTCTTTGAGACTGCTAGCTGGAGAACCGTGTTCAGTCATCCACCGATCCACCCTTCTCATAACTTGGTTAAGTCTAAGGCACCTCTAAGCACTCTGGCCAAAAGACCCATTGTACTCATTACCCCCTGCCTACCATAGTTTCTTGGACTTCTTGATAAAATCTAGAATCACTGATAGAGGAAAAGAGGCGATCTTTTGCATACGTGCCACATCCCAGCCACAGCGTTGATATCTGACACGCGCAAACGATTTGCATTCACAGAAAAAATGCTCCGCAGAGTCAGCCTCTTCTAGGCAGGATGAAAAGAGGTCATCCTGTACAACACCTATTCGGTACATACGTCCTCCTAGATGGTTGTGTCCAGTCAGAATGCCTGTCATGGCTCTGCAAACTTTCCGGCTCTTATTGAGCAAGAATCCCGCAGTCACATAGTTGGGCTCTGAACCGAAACGGTCACACCAGCAGTCATCCATCCATCTTTGTTAAAATCAACTACCTACTTCCGAATAATGGCATGTGCAGATGCGGTTCGCATATCAAAGGCGGGTTCAGGGCCCTGTAGGACTGTCACAAAGATAGAACTTAAGCCAGCTGAGCAGGCAGCCAGATATACCGAAATCAAGTAATTTGTGTTAAAACTTGATAATCGACTCTGTCGAAGGACTTGCTGAAATGAACCTGGTTTCACTTTTCCATCTCACAGAGATGGAAACTCTCACAGAGATGGAAACTCTCACAGAGATGCAAACCAGGGCCAGATGGCCCTGGTTTGTCCTTGCCCAGGCAACACAATGTAGTCTTACCGCACTCTACCTCACCTGTTGCGATGCAAGCAGATCAGTTGGAAGCCAATGAAGCAGCACCAAGAGTGCTTCCGTTGTGGTAGTACGAAGTGCCCCCAATCCACGCATCTCTATCTTTTTCTGATTTACAGCTTCTAGAATGTTTAGCCACCAAGCTACTGCTCCGTACAGAAGATTTGGTTCCACTGTACTAGTGCAAATCCAGGAAACGATAGGAGGCTGTACCTCGACCCTATAGCCATAGCTTGACCCTATAGCCCTTTTACAGCTATAAAGCGCACACAATGCTCTGCGAACTCATTCCGTTATATTTTCCGTCCATAGAAGCTTGGAGTCCAGGATGAGTCCCAGATATTTTATTTTATTTGTGAGGCTTATAAAAGTTCCATTGAGCTTCCTTAGATCGAAGGATAGAATCCTATGCTACCTCGTGAAGAGTAACGGTTTTTTTTTTGTTAAGGTTAGCACAAAGTCCCAGACTGACATCATTGAGAGAGAATATGTAAGGAATGGTTTAATCTGTCCGATAGGGTCGAGATAAATTTCCCTGATATGGCAATAGCGATGTCATCTGCATACGCTTATGGAGTGTCTGCCTACCGTAAAAAGTAAGAAGCTCATTGTGAATGCGTTTCAAGCAGTGTAGTTCTCAAGCCATATGATTTGTCGTGTCACTAGTTCCTCATCATCATTACTTGACGCATACAATCCACTGATAGTTGGGAGCACACTGGCGCTTCTTTGACAACCTATCTGCGGACTTGAAATGATCAGGACGACAATCGTTCTTTTGCGCGAGTGCCAAACGCTTCTCTCATGCGTAATATGGACGACGTCCAGTGTGCGGACGGCTTTAAGGTTTTTATTTCTAACATTTTCTTTGTTGAAAGACAGAGCCATACCAATAATCAAAAATATCAAAATGTCACTTGAATTACAAATACACACTGCCTGTTCTTTTTCGCATTATCACTTTCTTTCACTAACTAAACAAATACTGTTTATGGATCAATCCTAATCCTTTCTGCACTGATCTGACAATTAATCGCATTAAAACCTAACGGGATTTACATTTTTCTCGTCTCATATATTTGCACCGTTATACAAATTATAATTTTCAAGTGTCTAAGCCTTGTTTAATGTCTCCGAATGTTTCTAATCAAATGCGGCTAAACCTAATCAACACACTACTTCCTACATCGAATCGAGCTAATGTGAAAACTATTCAGATTTGCCCATCGAGCACTCAAACCAAGAAACCAACTGTTGTTCAATTTCATGAAATGCTTCGGCAAAGTAGCCGGTCAACTTTTGCCAATTTATTTCTTTGTGGGCTTACGTTCACTTTTCATGACCTTGGCATTTATTTTCAGTGATATGATGACATGCTTCAAAACATGCTAGCCGAGCCGCTGTCATACACACGGACGTTGCTGCTGGGGCTGGGGCTGAGACGCACCTCTATATCAACAGACTATCGTGCTATACCAGAGAAGAGCAGGAAATGTTATTGCTTGAGATTTGGTTTATGATCTATGGAAAAGTTTAAAGGCCCCGAATTCGGCCCAGCTTGCTTTCAACGAAGCACATCGCCGATGGTCGTCGATTTGGTTCTTCGTTTACATTACCATTTTTTCTCTCCATAATTCATTTCTGGGTCTTCAGTTCTCATTAGTAGACACATGTGAAATTTCAAGAGAAATTTCTATTATGTAACATTTTGCTGATTTATAGTTGCGTATCAAAAGTTTGAACACACGAACATGCCATTCGCCTGACCAAACAGGTGGAATGACATTGCACTAAGCCATTCGGAAACAGTGGCAGGTTAATGGTTTACATTATTCTACGTTAAAGTTCATTGTCAACATTTCTTGTTTATATTCATACTCGGCTAAGCGTAGTGCTGACGTCCTCATTTCAGTCCACAGCCATGTGTTTCATTTCCATTCTGACGACGAACTGTACGCTTTTGTGCGGAATATCAACTTTATTCTGATTATAGTTGTTGGCTGGTTAACTTGATGGTGCTCTGCTGATTGCATAAAATCGTATTAAGTTAGCAAAAAATCTAATGCGATTTAATACGTAGATGAGACGTTGTTGATTGTTTATTTCAATTTTATCGGGATCATGTTGCTTTTGGTTTTGATAAGATTCCGAACAATGATCGAAATATACAGTTGACGTTTATTGCCATAGGGTAATTTTATTATTTTTAGAAGAAATTTCTTGATAAGGCGGCAGCATGTTTGTGAAAAAGTAATTAGACTCAGTTAAGTGGCAGAGAATTTTCGGCCGAATGTAGATTTGGCGATGTTTTGATAACAATCTGGCTTTCAGTTTATGCGTATTCAACTGGCAGATAGAGCCAGTGATTCTTTAGAACGGCTGATGTTCATTTTTCTATGATCACTTTCTCATACCATTAAATTCACCCAAATGGGAAGAGATAGGGAAATTGATATTGTGTTTGAAAGAAAAAAAAAACATATTTTTGCATAGTAGTGTGGAGGGGAAAGATATGTGTAGTGTGAATTATTTATATCTGTTTAGAATTAAAGGAACTATTATCGCAAGAGAACCTCCACCCTAAACTAGAAATAAGTGTCACACTGCTTGCTTTATTCATTCGGCAAAAAATTATCATTGGCATCATCGGCGCTACAACCAGAGTCCGTTCCAGGCTTCTCTCCACCGATCCCGACCATGAGCTGATGTCATCCATTTAGGTACCCCTAAAGTTTGCCCGAGTATTTCGTCCTCCATATTACTCCTATTATTGATCCGATGTATTTAAAGTGTTGCCGAAGGATGGTAACGGTTAAAAACATTATAAAACATTATAAGTTTATTACTTTGAAAATAACACGCACAACGCTCAATTATCTTATGCTCTAATAAGAAATCGCGCCGCTCCTTACGCTAGTGCCGATGCTGGTCGACTCATCATCTCGCTGTCTCTTCGTATCGTTGAAGGCTCGGCTGCTGCCGTGTGGTCATGATACTACCACGTGTTACACCGAGCTGCTAATAGTTGGCAGTTCGGTACATTCCCAAACGCCGCGGGAGACTGAAAAATCGATATATTAATGGTCGTAACGTTCAACTGGGAGGACGCTCAGCTTTCCAGTTGCCCTTGTTGGATGTTATCACCACCGCACTTCTGTCTAGACCATCAGCACCTTTGATGGCTTCTATTACTCGCCTCATTACCCAGTAAGTGGGTTGCACGTCTTCGTCCGAATAAGCACTATCCTGCGCACCTGCAGGTTTTGTCGCTCAGTCCGCCACCACCTTTGCCCCTGCAACGAAACCAAGTAATCGCTCTACCACCATCAACAAAACGCTCTCGTCATTTATTCAAGCCTTCGCCATGTCCTTAACCTGCTATCCGGTGCATATTTGTCATATCTGGGAAGTGCATGAATTATCGCCTGTCCTTATAAGAAATGACCCGGCGTCATAAAGGATCAAGAAAAAAGTATCACACGAAAATCCATTTTGCGGGTCTGGGGGCTTAGTAAATAGATCTTCATTTTGATAATAGAAATCCTTACGAGTGTGAAATATTGAAAAGATCCCACTACTTCAAATTCATACTCAAATGCTGTGCTTGTTTGGTCAATTCTAAATGTTCTGTAGACGACGCCGTCTTGTTCGTGTTTTCTTCATTTCTGTGCAGCTCCAATTTTTGTACCGTACGATCGAACCAGATAAAGATTCTTGTACAGTTAGCTTGGATCTTCCGATGAATTGAACATCGTATTCTGAGAGTATATGATTGGACCTGGTGGCAAACTATTGGATTGGTTTTTCCAGGGCCAGATTGAAGAGGAGGCAGGCCAGATTATCTCCTTGTCGGAGTCAATGAAATTTTTTGATAGGTCTGAATAGCAATGCGTTCATTTTTACTTAGCTTGTTTCTTTAGATATCTCTAATCTACACAGTCCTGTCAGTTTATTTGAGATGCCGATCAGACTACTGCGTAAAATACCACCCAGGTATCATCTAACGGAGCCACTCGTAATCAGATAGATCACATGTTGATAGACTGCCGCCACTACTCGAACGAACCCAGGTACCAATATAGGCTCCCACCACTAGCTTGTGAACGCAGATTGCTTTATAAGGACTGTCCCAGAAAGTTTTGCACCATTGAATTTTGTTTAAAAAGAGGCATTGAAAGAAATCAATCATCAAAAAATCAATTTTTCTATTATTTTCTTTGTTCATACTACGATTTACATTTACAGTAATTTTATGTTTATTGTGTTTTTTTTTAGATAAGCTAGAATTTTTGCTTTTACATCTTTCATTAAATTTGGCACAACCGTTTCGTTGATCGTACCACGTGCTTTGGTTCATAATAGGGCCCATACACGACGCATGCATGCATGCACAATCGCGTGACTGCACATGCGGATTGAACATGTATGGCAATGATTTACTAAATGCACATGCTGACTGTATGAGTACAAAACTTTTTGATGTTTTCTCGACTGCGCATGCTTGCATGAGAGGTGTATGTTGAATATTGTGCATTCAAGCTCAGATTTTAGAAGTTTTTGTCCCGTGAACATCTTACCCACTTCAAGTTCTTTTAAAAGTTTTTCATGCCCGAATACAGGTCGCTTTTTGAACCACTCCTTAGCCCACAATCTTTTCACTCGCCGACAATTGATATTGCAGCACATGCGACATCTGACATCTTACCCACTTCAATCCAAAGCTTCTAATGAAAACTGCACAGTTTTGCATGAATCGTGTAGGGCAGGCGCAATACTGCACAATCAATGTACTGTGCATGCATGCATGCGTCGTGTATGGGCCCTATAAGGCTGAAAATTTTTTGAGTGCTTTGGCAGCTTAATATTGTCTTAAATAAGGCCGAAATAATGTAGATCCACCATGGTAATTTAAAAATGGTAGCAGTCTTTATTGCAGACGTTCTGTCACCCTCAATTCGGCACTGATTTTTTTTTGGTGAAAAACGGAGTTTTCTTTCCACATTGACATATGGTTTGCCAAACTTACACTTTGGGCCCGAATTTTTACACAGCAATTATTTTATCCGAGTGACTGACATTCTCTTTATTTGCTGAAGAGTAATATCGTGGTCCGAGGGGGCCCGGTAGCTCTGCTCGCTAAGGCGTCAGGCTGAAAAGCGGCGTGCTACGGGGCCTGCGGGTTCGAATTCCGCCAGTGCCATGGCTGTAAGTGTGAATGCGTGTGATTGTCTATGAGGGTGGCAAATGGGCCCAAACGTGGCCTAATGCTGGCCGCGTTCCCGGCAGCCCTTTTCACTAACCATATATTGTGGTCCAGTTAACATTGAAAAGTTATATTTAAAATACGCACTCATCATCCATCACTATGCAGAATTCATTTTTGCTCAATATTTTCTTGTACAATTTGCTTGAGCTAGAAATTCCTACGTTGTATTGTTTATCAATTTTTTGTTTCTTGCAAGTCTTAATATTATGTTTTTCCTTAATCCTTTGCACAGTGCTTATCTCGAATGCTTAACAATATCTGGAACAGAAGTACTTTTATCCTCAGAAATTTCCATCAACAATTTTTTGTTCATTGCTCCAAGTTTCTTCTTTCTTATACCTGTGCTCGATTTGTGTCAATCCTTCACCTTTCAATATCCTTTTTATTACCATTTGCAACCGTCTATTTTGAGGTGTTTGCTAGCTTTGCGATCGCAGAAGAAGACCATATGCGCAAATTCTTTTCTCGAACTCTTGTTAAGGGGGTTGAACATTTTGCCTTCCGCCACCTATTTTTTATGACATAAATTACCAAAATAACCAAAGAACCATGCCTTCACATCAATCTAATCGCCTCAAACGCTTTATATCATAAATTAAAAATTAATTACTTCTAATTGAAATTTTGAAACGGGACAAGTTGCAAAATGTGCAGAAAGAGTTGTAGAATTTTTTAAGCCCATTACCTTTTTTTTTTGGATATTTTTCATGGTTTTCAAGTTCCGAATCCCCTTAACGGAATTTTTAAAACTGAATAAATTATTAAAATTCCAGCCCATTTTATGTTTTTTTTAAACCGAAGGGAAATTTATATCTACCTGTACATTATCAAAAAATCAAATATTAATGGTCATTGCCTTAATATAAAATAGTGCAGAATTTTCTGGAATAGTCCTTATAGACGCATCGCAACCGCAAACCAGTAACATCTTTGGTTTTGCGTTAGGACTCGCCCTCGAAGAGCTCGACGAACACAAGGAGGAATATACAGATCTTAGAAGAACAGAGAAGAGACATCGCAGACGGAAGAAAGCAGCCTGGTATAAAGAACTGGTCCGTTAAATTTAAAGAAGTAGAGATTGAATCCGCATCAGGAGCGTAAGTTCTAGTAAATAGTGTGAAACATGACATAGTACACCACGCTGCACGTACTATGAAGAGAAAGAGGGCGATCATCGACACTGAAGACGTTCTGAGGCGGTGGAAATTGCACTTTAACGAATGGCTAAACGTTCAGCTCAACGAAAAATTGGTGGTTCCATCAATCCAAGAAGATGACTTTGTACTGCCACCACCAAACATAGGAGAGGCACAAAGAACCATAAGTCAGTTGAAATTTAACAATTTTTAGGCACTGATATGCCGTCGGCATTTGCTGAGCTGATTAAATACGGAGGGCCCAAGTTACAAGCAGTCCAAAAAATTATAGTGCACATATGGGAGCAAAAAGAGAAGCCAGAAAATTTGAAACGGAAAGGCATAATGTGTCCCATTCATAACAAACGTGGTGTAAAAATTTGGGGCAACTATAATGGTATATTATTGCTGAGTACTTCCTATAAGGCACTGTCCTCCATCCTGCAAGAGCGGATAGCTCCGTATGGTAAAGTCATCATCGGACAATGCCAATGTGGCTTCATCACAAGCAAATCAACAATTGATCAAATTTTTACTTTTAGGCAGGCAATGGCAAAATGTTTGGAATTCAATATTCCATTATACCATCTATACTACTGTATAAAAACATGGGAGGATTTGACACCCCAAATAAACTGACACGATCGTGTCATTGTGTCAACGCAACACGCCAAGTAAAAAATATAACTGAAAATATCCAAACCGCTCAAAATCTTCAATTAGATCCAACAACGCAGTGATCTGGTCTGTCTCTCCTTCAAGCTGGCTTTGGAGAAAGTCTAGAACGTCCACCAGAGGGACTATCGTCACCAAGGTCAGCCATATATTAGCTTCTACAGTTGATATTTACATAAACTGAAAATCCGAACTAGGTACACAAGAATCCTCCATTCTTACGCTAGTAAGTGCCAATGTATGCACATACGAATAACGAACTTAGATACCATCTGAAAACTTTTCCTACCATAAATATTTATCGTCACGGCAAACAACAATCGCATTGTAAGCATTCAATGCGGGAAACAGCAATCGCAGACAATGAGCAATCAGAGTCAATGAACAGTCACAAGCATTACAGCGAGCAGTTTTTCGTATGCACGAAACTGTGATCGCAACTGTTGTTAAAATCACCGCTACTTTAAACTGGTCTCTGCGATCACTGCTCAGTAAAAAGAGCAGTTATAAGCACATCTCCAATCAGGATGATCAGAGCGTTATTTGTCTTCCATTTCAGAATCACCACTTTAAAACGTCAGAATCATAATAAATTTATTTAAGCAACCGACATTTTTCTGCATAACTGTTCTTAAAATTAAAATAGTGACGTAAAACATTCAACAAATTACAGCCATTGGATACAGAACTAAACATTTCAGTTAATTCATTTTAATCAATTTATTTTAATCTTTCTAAACAATTAAAAACTTGTAGATGCTGACACTTCAAGCAAATGTACATGCAAAGGTCTACCTGCAAAGCGTGTATTACCAAATTTAACACCTTTTAAATAATATACATAACAACATATATTTTTTAGGGCGAACATTTTCAAACTATCAATGTCACTATCAAACTGTTAATACGTTAAATGGCATACAGTGACTCCCAAAAAGATCCGCACAAGCTTGAAATTTCCCTTCTTTCTCAAATAATGCTTTCATCAATGACACGAAAAGAAAACTAAAAACTGTTTATGGTACAAGACATCTACGCGATCATTTAACACAAAAAAATAGAAAATGTATCGCAAAACGAAAAGGAATAGGAAGGATAAAACAAAAAAACTTAAAAATCAGACGCCCCAAAAAAATCCGCACATCGATGAAACTTGGGCAAACGCGTGCATGTTTATGCAATATAAACGCGTGTGAGTGACTTGTTTATCTAATACTGCCTTCAGTGATAAAGTCGTCATAAATCCGGGCGCATCATATCTAATATTTTCTTGAAACCACGCGTTTTTGGTAGCTTCAAAAAAGTTTGTGCTTGCATTAATGCAAAATGGGCAAATACACGTCCCAAGACAAGATGCAGTTGGTGGTTGTTAATCATGAGGAAGGTAAAACTGTGGCAGAAATATGTTCGGTCCTCAACATGAAACGTAGAACTGTTTACGATATTCTCCGGAGGTATAAAGAGGAAGGCAGAATAAACTTGAAGCATAGTCCTGGCCGTCCAAAGGTTCTAATGACGCTTGAAGAACGCGCTATCGTCCGGAAAATCAAGAAAAACCCTAAATTGAGTGCTCCAAAAGCAAAAAAAACCATTTATCAGCGAAGTGAAAAGAAAAAAAACGATTAAATTTCGCAAAGGAATATGTTTTGAGGAATTCTGATTATTGGGATGACGTTATTTTTGCCGATGAAAGCAAATTCAATGTCTTTGGCTCGGATAGACGTGTTATGGCGTGGCGCAAGCCCGACGACGAATTGAATCCGAAGAACCTCAGGCCTACAGTGAAGCACGGGGGCGGCAGTTTAATGGTTTGGGGCTGCATATCTACTCGCGGTGTTGGCAAATTAGTATTTATTGATAGTATAATGGATTCCCGTCGATACTTACAACTCCTGAAAGACAATTTGCGAAAAAGTGCCGCAAATATGGGCATTATAGATACATTTAAATTGGAATTGTTTTTGCGGGATGATTAAAATTGAAAAAAAAATGTATTTACATTGAAAATTTTATTTGACAATGTGGTTTCGAAAGTATGCACTGATTCTCATCAGACACCAGCACACAGTGCATACTTGACTGATGTGACCACTTGCAGTTCGAAATCATTAATTTTTATTTACGCTAGTTGTGACAAATTTTAACATCTCCGACTTATATCCATCGATATAATTTACTTGTAAAGGTTATTGAATTGTGATCATGGTTCCCCTCTTGTCTATAAATCAGCATAGACAACGTATATCGTCTCTAAAGTTTATCAAAGCAGAGAATATTGATACGGGAAACTCGACTCGGGAAAAATCCCGCAAAAATAATTCCAATTTGATTCGGCTTCGGAGGCTTATTCCGCAAAACGATCGAGTTTCCCGTATCAATATTCTCTGCTTTGATAAGCTTTAGAGACGATATACGTTGTCTATGCTGATTCTCTGCTTTGATAAGCTTTAGAGATGATATACGTTGTCTATGCTGATTTATAGACAAGAAGGGGACCATGATCATAATTCAATAACCTTTACATTTAAATATTACGAAGACAATGACCCCAAACATAAGGCTCGCATTGTTCAAGAATGGCAGCTGAATAATTGCCCAAAATTGATTCATCCTCCTCCTCAGTCATCAGATTGTAATCCCATTGAAAACCTCTGGGATGAATTGGACCGTAGAATTCATACCAAGCCGATTTCTTCTAAGGGATTCGAGACAAGGCTTCGCGAAGAAGGGGTGAAAATGGATGTAGAATACTTGTGAAAAATCATCTGAAGTGTGCCAAATCGTTTAAAATGTGTTATTGAACAAAAAGGACATGCAACAAAATACTAGTTTTATATAATTTTTGTTTATTTTTACAATTTAGCCTATGTGCGGATCTTTTTGAGAGGTGAAATTTTTTGTTTCTTTTACGAAATTTCTTATTTTTTGGTATCTATAAAGTGCATCATTTTTGTATTTATGTGATATGTAAGGCTATTATGTTCTGCTCATATTATATATTTTTTTAAATTTTTTCCCCGTTTTTTATTGGCTTATAAAATGAGAAAGAAGGAACATTTCTTACGTGTGCGGATCTTTTTGGGAGTCACTGTGTATTAAAAAGTTTTATTTGTTATAATTTCGCACAATTTACGCTCGAGCCTTCATCATCGTTATCTGATATTGTACATTAACATAACAACGTAAGAAGAGCGATTTATGACAACGTTGTCATAACACTTGACTTCCCCCTCCACTAACTAAAAATTGCTTAAAATGTACAGAACGCCACTGGATGTTACATTTATATGCTCATGGAATGCGTCCCACCAGCGCTGACAATTTCATCCGAAAGGGGAGAAACGTCACACCAAAATTCTGCATAAACTTTTTACGATATGTTCCAAGAGTAACAATTTATTTTGAAGCAATTGGCTCAGTTGTGGCCAGTCCTACCCGAAAAGTATGTCCGAACTCGTTCACGTTCGTAGTGTTGAATGAATGGCAAAGCGGACTATTCTGATTCGCCTATTCTTCACATTCTAACACACAATGTCGTAATGTTGCATAGAAACTAATAACTGGTTACAATTATCACTTGTTCGTCACATATTTGCTAAATATTTTTCGCCCTTTTTTTGTTTTGTGTTCATTTACGCACGCAGTTCCATTCAAATCAATTTCGCTAATATTTAAGACCAAAACTTAGATAAGAACTTGATTTTCGTCGTAAAATCTTGCTACTATAAAACATCTGCAAAGTTTACAGTCTACAATCTATTCGTAAACAGAATGTAAAAAACGCAAGTTTCGCTCAGTTCCTCCTAACATTTTATGTGCATGGGTACACCAAACAAACTTTAATATCCTCTATCTGTATTATCTATGTACTTTCTCTCTTGAAATCACGGCAACAAAGTATAGTATTATTAACCAAAAGAAAGGTGTTCACCACCTATTTCTCTTTCGTTGGCATATTTTCAACAATTCTATGTTGTTTATTTCTAAAATTAGAAGCTGTGGTTGGAGGAGTGATCAACTGTGCTGTATATTGTGGCTGTGCGTAAAAATATTTCAACGGACAGTGACAATTGAAAAATGTATATATGTGTAATGTATGGGACAAAGAAATTTAAAATAGATCGTTATAAAAATACGGATGGAGGTGTTACGGGTATTTGTAGAGATTAAAGCGGGAGTCATTTAATATGTGATGTAACCCTTTTCGTAATTTTAGCTAAGCGCTCTCGGAATTCAGGAAGATATTTTTATTAGCTTGCATTTTATTTTATTTTAGAAAAACAAAGCGAAACCGTCCAAGTATAACCACTTGGGAATTTTGGTGCTGAAGTTGGCAGAAATGCTAAAACGTCATTAGATTCACATCTCATTTATACTCTGATTTTCACTCTGAGAGCTAGCTACTCACATATAGTTAAACTTAAAACCCATCGCTCAATTCGCATACTAGTGATAGCTTTGCGATTATTTTCATATTATTTTCAAACTAAACCCACAGG
Organism: Nemotelus pantherinus; assembly: GCA_963978885.1. NCBI lineage: Eukaryota > Metazoa > Arthropoda > Insecta > Diptera > Stratiomyidae > Nemotelus > Nemotelus pantherinus. Next base: position 44,923,483 of record OZ022265.1, on the reverse strand, counting down.
GCGGAAGATAGTAATCGCTCTAAAATTTTGAAACTAATATGCTATCAATGCAAATTATTTTAGTTAGTTTTGAAACAATTTTGTTCGTTTTCAGATTACGAAGCAGGCTTCCGGTAGTCCACAGGGTTCTTCTGTTCCTCTAGACAAGCGCATACTACAGCCGAAGCAACAAAAAACTGCAGGTGAGTGCAAAACATAGTTCTTTCATTTGTGTAGCTTCGATTTGAAAAACGCTATAAATTTCAGGTCCAAAACGTGATAACGTACCAGCTGCTGCTCCGGCGCCGACCGTGCGGGCCACTAAAGATAAAAGGAAAATAAATCATAAGGTGAGAGTTTTTCAGTTCCTTTGCTATAACTATAGAGTAAAAACTTTTATCGTATCATTGTTCAATTTTCGAAAATTCTTTTAGGCCGGTGATTTTTCCAATGTCGGTGATTGGCCCGTTCTTACACCCGGAGCCACACTGAAAAACGGCGACGGCAAGAAACCTTTGCCAAGCAGCAAACCTGCAAACAGTGGCAATGACCCAGCATCTACATCTAGTCCTCAAAATGATAAAGAAGCTCAAGTGGCATCGATCGTTGACGGTTCGAAATCGTCTGCAGGTGCTGAATCTTCGGGTGCCAACACTAGCATCGAAAATATTAAATCGAAATCGCCAAAAGCAGAATCTACCTCAACTGGTGCTCAATCGAACGGTGCACAAACAAACGGAACTGCAGCCGTGGCCGGCGGCAGTGGAGCGTCAGTGAATCCAAGAAAAATTCCGAAGCATAAATGGCGCCCATTGCAAATCGATGTCTCGAAAAATTCCCGCTCGAAACCTACGACCCGTAATAGACAGATCTCCGGTAGTCGAGGCGATGACTATGAAGCAGGAACCTCTAGGAATCGCCGTTTGAGAACTTCAAGCTACCGAGGAAGACCTCGTGGTGGTGGTGTAGGCGGACGTAATCCATCTGCACGGACCCAATATCGATCGACGCGATTCAATAACTTGAATCACGGCGATTATAAATTAGATGGACTGGATCCATCTTCGTTTATTATGATGGGTACCCACTACTATAATGGAATGCCCGGCTACATAGAAATGGATGTGGCGGCCGTTAAGGAAGCTATCACGAAACAGATGTAAGCTTTGCTACTTGAGGATAATTATAAATTTTTTAATTTTTTTGCCTTTTCAGAGAGTACTATTTTAGCGAAGAAAATCTTCGTGGCGATTTCTTCTTGCGACGCAAAATGGACGCTGAAGGATTTATTCCAGTTACATTGATTGCATCGTTTCATCGCGTTTTAGCGTTGACTACGGATGTAGCTTTGATTATAAGCGCAATAAAAGAGTCCGAGAAAATTGAATTGGTCGACGGCTATAAGGTGCGCACGAAATTCGAGCCGACTAAATGGCCCATACAGGACAATGAAACTACCGCAGCAGAAGAACAAACAGCTTTGAAAGCGAACTTCGCAGCAGCGCCTTTGCAAAACATACCACCACCGCCTCTACCGAGGCACTTTCAATTACAGTCGGCATTAAGTGCAAAGGTTGCCCAAGCGGCTCGTGCGGCAGCTGCTAGAGAATCCAAAGACAAAAATGATCAGATAACTGACGAAAACGATAAAGAAAAGACTTCTAACGCCGATGGAACGGCTAGCACCAATCAAAATGGCAAACCATCTCCAAGTAAAGACAATCAACAAGAGAAGTCGACTACAATATCGCCAGAACTTCCAGATAACGGAATGCTGCTGTCTGAAAACATGACTACGTTGTGGAAAGAGGTTAAGCGCCGTTCAAAAAACTCCATGGGTAAAGAAACGTCCAAGGGCGTAGGACAGTTACCCACAAAACCGCAACCAGTAGAAAAGGAGGAGCTAGACTTCCAATTCGATGAAGAACTGGAAGTGCCTACTAGTGGACGCGTCAACAATTTCACGGAAAACTTTTCGGAAGATGAATCGGACTACGAACTGTCGGATCACGATATAAATAAAATTTTGATTGTTACTCAACTAGGTCACCGAGCACCGAAACACGAAGGATACGATCGAACGGGTGACTGGACGACCCGTACGAAAATTACTCAGGATCTCGAGCAGGTAATCAACGATGGCCTTACGAACTACGAAGAAGATCTTTGGACAAATGATACTCGCACCAACTACAAGACTGTCAATGTGATTTCGCAAGAAGACTTTGAGAAGATTGCTCCGAAATCGGCAAAGAAACCGACTCAGGAAATTCCTCCTCCACCGCCGCCACCATATCAAGAAGAAGAGCTGAATGTGTCAACTATAAGTGTCGGCGGAACGCATCGGCGAGCCCGTTTCTTTGCTGCGCCCCGAAGTGAAATGATCGATCCTCGAACACCACGCAAACGAAAAACGCGTCATTCTAGCAACCCGCCCGTTGAAATGCACATCGGTTGGGTTATGGACACTGTGGAGCATCGACCACGCACTTCAAGCATGGGCAGTTCGGCTGGTACTAGCCCGACGGCCTCCAGCTACGGTTCATCCGTTCCACAAAGTCTTCCCGTCTTTCAACATCCATCGCACGCTCTACTCAAAGAGAATGGTTTTACGCAACAGGCCTACCATAAATACCACAGTCGATGCCTGAAGGAGCGTCGACGCATGGGCTCAGGACAATCACAGGAAATGAATACGCTGTTCCGTTTCTGGTCGTTCTTCTTGCGCGAGAACTTCAACAAGACGATGTACAACGAGTTTCGGCAATTGGCATTGGAAGATGCTAAGAATGGTTTCCGATATGGTTTGGAATGCTTGTTCCGTTTCTATTCGTATGGGCTGGAGAGGAAGTTCAGGCCGCATTTGTATGATGACTTTCAATGTGAAACTATTGCTGACTATGAATCAGGTAAATTTGATAATGTTTCTGTGTCTGCTTCACATATTTTTATTGCCTTAATGATATACAGAGTGGCTGATGAATATTGCTACATGCAGAAAATCAACTTTCTGTTGAATTTAATTTTTTTTTTCTCTCACCATTTGGAAAATAATAGTCTTATTAAGTTTTTTATTGAGTTTTAAAAATAATTGAATTTTCACACTCGGTGACGCATGTGCGAAATCTCTTTAAATCACTGAAATTTATTTATTAATTTCAATCAAATAAGGCGTATACAAATTAAAACAGAAGGAATGTTTAACTATTTTAATACATTTAAAATGTATATGTTAAAAATACATCACAAAAATTTGAGTAATATAATAATTTTTGGGAGGCAATTCAGAGCTGTCTTAAACGTAGTCTGAAAATGATAGGGAAAGAGTGTTTTAGGACTAGTTTTTTTAGGTCTGGAATTAATCAATTTAATAAGAGACCCAAAATACTATAAATATGATTAACACAATCAAATGCTTTGCTGAAGTCTGTGTAGATGGTACCAATTTGATACCCTTTTTCCATGCCACGAAAACATCTGAGACGAGAATCACGAGGTTGGTAGTAGTTGACCTATATTTTCTAAAATCATGTTATTCAGTCAGGAAAGATTCTATTAGAGTTGTGAGCTTATCACAGACAATTTTTTCAAAACAGTTTAGGCAATGGTGGTAGTTAGAGATGGGCAAAATGCCTCATGGCTCATGAGGATAGCTATTTCTTACATTGCAGCGCCTGAAAAAAGCACAGCATAGTCTGTGAGCGAAAGCTTTCGTTTGAATAAACTTAATGAAAGGCGAAGCGAACAGTGTACTGAGAGTACGGCGCAATACTGTAAAATACTCTAAAAAAGAGCGATCAGTGGTGTTTCATGAGGCATTTTGCCCACCTCTAGTGGTAGTACTGCAATATCTCTGTAGTTTTAAATTGACCGTTTATCACGACATTTAAAAATCGGCGTCAGATGGGAGGATTAACCTCCGCAAGAAAGTGATTGCACGGGCAAGGTAAGCGGCTCCATACATTCAAGTATGAGACTAGAGGTAGCAATTCACGACTAGGACACTTGTTTACGTTAAGTTCTTAATGGCCTTTGCGATCTATTCCTCTTAGAACGCCGAATAAAATTGTGCATGAACAAAATACTTCCTGGCAATGGTCGATGAACAGGTCACAAATTTCGTGAGGGCTTGACGAACAAGGCCCAAAGTTTCCCGTTTGGTGTTTATGAAATCAAAATATTTTTTTGATGAATTATATTTTCGCCCGTGATATTTACATAGCGCTCATATGCGAGATTTGGTCAGGAATTTTGGTGCTAATTCATTATATTTATCCTTCATATAATCTTTGACATCAGTATAAGGCAGAGTGGTCAAGAATGTTGCCAAAAATATTTACTGCAATAAGTTAGTTAGATTGGCCACTACATCTTCGTAGCTATCAGTAGATATGAAATCTAACAAATTTCCATTTTGGTTTGGTGTCGAAGCTATTTGCTGCAAATCATTGCTATAAAATGTACTAACTGGATTGAAATCGGTGGAGTCACAGAAATGAGGTTATTATCATTTTCATCAGCCGTAAATTTTAAATATGTGCAATTGAAATCTCCGAGTATTATAATTTTATCATTCTCATTAATAGATGATAGTAGGAAGAAATCACTTGGCATACATTACTGTAAACAGCTTCATCTAAGCCGGGTGAGATGTAGAATCTCTGGGCCAGAAAATGCGAATAATCTTGTGATCGAAGAGATTATATGTGCTGGTTGCTACTAGTTTACTTGATAACGAGTTATGTATAGCGATTTAAACAGCACCGCCTCGAGTTTGACCAATGAAAAAATATTTTTGATCGTTGCTGTAAATTGTCAGGATACTATTTAATATTTCTTTGTTTTTATGCGAACTGTTTCATCATGTTTCCGGCGGGAACGTCAGTACATTCAATTGGCAAGATTTAGGCGTTCTACACATGGAGCTACTGAAAAGAAACTGATTAGTAATGCAAATTACTAACCAGTTCACAATGAGTCACTGTCAATGTAATTGAATGGGACACCACACACGACGCTACTGTTTAGTAATACGTTACAAACTTGTTAGTAATCGGTTCCAGGGAACTCAGCTGTCGGGTTACTAGTCACTGAAGTAGCTCGGTTTATGTGTCAGTTTTTTTAGATGGGCGATCAAAAAGTGAATATTTTTCTCGTAAGTGAAATAGAGAAATATCCAGTTTGTATAATTTCACGCTTCCGGGATATTCGAACAAGGATGAAACGCAAAAGGCACGGGATGAAGTTGAGAAGGCAGCGCATATGACAGGTATACACCAAGCTATTTTTCAATTTGGTAAAGTGGAATACTAAAACCTTTGTCTTCAAGTTGTATTTTATGTTCATTAGCAATATTTCCACTGCCAGGGTAGATTTCCTATTTGTATTATAAAATAGTTCGCTAAATAATTCCTGAGAGTTTTTACTGGAGAGTTCACGTGTATTGATATATTTTGTGGTGGTTGTACCATGACACGGCTATCGAATTCCAAATTTGTCCTCATTGTAAATTTGTCGGTTGGCTAAAGATGTCACTTTGAGCATACTGCCTGATCTCCTGAAAATGTCTGATGCAGAAGTTCGACATTTCAAGCGTAAGGCCCTAGACATTGTTGATTACATTTTGTCCCCTCAAATGACATTTTCATCCCGAACCACAACACCTTCATCAGTGACAGAGATGCTGCTTTCACAAAATCCTGTTGGTGTGCCTGATGAGACACGGCAATACAGCCTCTGCACGGTTTATGAAGCAGTTGAAGAAGACCCACATAATGATATATACTAATATTACTCTGTATGTATGCATTAAAACTAAACTTCTCAATAAAACTTCTTACCTGAAAGCAATTATTTGCACAAGTTCGAAGTAACTTTCTTTAGACATTCGATAGAATGATAAAAAATTGGCATCCGAAATTTGGAGTTTTTTAGCAGCAACAAACAATTGGCGGTGAAAGTTTATTTCAATGTACGCGTGAACCCAAAATATTCTTCGTATTCTTTCACTTCTATAGCGATGGAAATATAATGTTATGACAGTTTCATCATTTGAACTTTCGCTGGTATGATCACTATCAACGAAAGGAGACAGAAATGACGATCTATCCATGATTTCATAGAACAAACTACTGATTTTGATCTCTCTTTGGAGTAGCCTCGTGTCTAGATCCACGTTACTGATCAGTTAGTAACTGATTATAATTGCAGTCATAAACCAGTTCCTTGCAATTTGAGTAGCTTCGTGTGTACAGGGCCTTAGTCTATTTAGTTTCAACCACAGTTGATCGGTTTTGCTTTGTAAACTTCTTGTTATTGATAAAAATCAGGCGCACTAACGTTAGGGGACCTTGAGTGCAAACGGAATGTAGTCTTGAAACAATTTTTTTGGGAGAATTTTCGCTGCAAATCTGTCAGAACAGCCCCGGTTATGTGAGAAGTTACACAACGGGTTTTCTTTTAGCGTACTTGTAGAGCGAAAACCTCTTTTAACATCTTTAAGTAACGGTCTCAATTGACCGCAACTGTAAAACCGTTTACTTCCAAAAAATAAGGCCCGAGAATATAGCTTGATGAAACTGCACCCCACACTTTGACTTGAATCGGATGCAATTCCGTCTCAATTTTCGACAATTTCGTTTGTTAACATTGCTGTTCAGATCAAAAGGGTCTCTTCAGAAAAAAAAAATGCAGTTCAAGATATGTTTGTCCTCTTCCACCATTCAAATGATTTTCTAGGAAAATTCAAAGCGAATCGACATGTCTGCTGCCTTCAGTTTGTTTTTAGTTGAATTTTGCAAGGAAATAAGTGTGAATCTTTGTACAGAACTGTCTGTAGTGACTGTCTGCTGATGCTCATTTGAGCAGATAAGCTCTTTGTCGAAACTCTAGGATTGGCTTGTGTGGCAGCAGCTAAAGCAGCGACAGTTTCATGCGTTCAAACTGAGGGATATCGGCGACCAGGCTTTCTTGTGATTGAAAATTGTTACGAGCCCCATAATCCATCTGCTTGGAGGAGTGTCGCCAAACGTGCGCCCAAATGGTCTTTAGGCAGAAATTATGCACTCCATTACTTGATAGCGGTGCACAATCCAAATTCTTGTTTCATTACCCCAATCGCTCATTTTTGTAAACTTTTTAAAATAAAAAATGGAACCGATAAATTACACAGAAGTAAAGTTATTACTTTTTTGGGTAGCGTCTTTCATCAGCCACCTCGTAGGTGTCTATTGAAGCGTATGACTTAATTTTATTTGTTTACTTCTAGGACAACTATACGGTCTCGAAAAGTTCTGGGCTTTCAGAAAATACTACAAACACTCAACGAAACTCAATGTCGATCCGAAACTCCAAGAGTATCTATCGAAATTCAATACAATCGAAGATTTCCGCGTAGTGGAACCCGAAATCAACGAAATGCTTCAAGGTGTAGGAACACTCAAAACCGCAAAAGACACGCGACGGCACCGCAGTATTTCGGAGAGTGAAGGTGTGGCCGGTGCCGGCCGAAATAGACGTAATACGACCATACCGAATCGAAGCGACTATTTCGCCCATCAGCACCATAGTAACAATGCATCATCGTCGACATCACTGTCATCTAGTCAACCGCAGCAACAGCAATACCATCAACAACAGCATCGTCGGCGAACAGGTTCCTTTGGAACGGGACGGGTCCGCAGCGGATCATTGGGTGATAAGCCTCAGATTGTCAACAGGCATCGCAAGAGCTCGTCGAACGATTCGAATCATTCCGCAAATACGAATTTCCGCTATCGGGCACCGCGCCAACACTCCGGAGCAGCTGGAACGTCTGGCAATAACAGTCAGTCAGGCGCACAAATACAGAACGACAAACAAATGAAACCGGAAAAGCAACACAACAATAACGTTAACAAATCTACTGCCGCTACAAATCCGACCTCGAGCACAGCTGCTGCAGTAGTCACCAATTCGAACCACAACCAAACAGGGCAACAACAACTTCCACAACATCAAAATTCTAAATCGGGAAACCAGCCGAAAAAGTGATAGTGTGCCAAAAAAAAAAAATTCATTCATACTAAACAATGAGTTACGAGTAACGTTTACGAGTAAAAATTTTACGTGTCTTCGGATCCAAGTCTGGAGAACTATTCGAACGCTTGTGAGTGATCACAGACCATATTTTTGAAAACCAGTAGTCCTACCAAGCACTGGAGAGAAAAAATTGAAATATTAAAATATATTTAGTATCTTGTTAAAATTATATAACATGTAACAGTTATTACAAGTCATTATCTTTTGATACGCACTGAATTTGTACATGCTTATTTCTACTACAATTGTACAAATTAAAATTTTGGCTCCGACATCGGCTAATATAACAGCAACAAGCACATTATTTTATAATTTATAGAGGATTCTTAGTAATTACATAGAATGTGCGTACTCACTTTAACAATTCTTTGATATAATTATTATTTCTTATCATAAATGAAACGGAATTGCATCAATATGCAGCAATTTCCTTGCCCCAGTGTTTTAAGAAAGACGCATTTAGACTAATTGTTTATAATTTGTTTTTTTTTTTTGTCGTCAACTATGATTATTTGCTGTCGATTCGGTGGAGTGTCATTCAGGTCGATATTGAATTAAAGCAAAAATTATAATCAACATCCTAATAGCATACAAATAAAATAATAAAACAACTTACGAAAAAAAAAACAATATTCCTAACGCTGAATACAAAAAAATCAAATAAAAACTATGAAAAAAATGTTTTTAAAAAATAAAATATATAAAATATGTAATAAATGATATATATTATTGCCTACTGATGATTGATATGATGATTATGATAATGTGTGAAGGAGTTTTTTTATGGGATACAATAGTGTTAAGTGAAAAAAATAGTCTTTGAGAAAAAATAATAAGCGTTAATTAATAATTTCCTTAGTATGCTCTTTTTTGATAAATTAATGGAATGATGAATTTTTGATTTGTTTTTTTTTTTCTTGTGAATTTAAATAATATGATTGATGCTAAATGGTATGATAAAAGCTATTGATAATTCCTTTCCTTTGAAGTAAATCATTTTCAAGTCACATATTACATGCATATATTATTATTTCGGCTCGATTTTCCCCGTTATCTATTTTTCTTTATTTTTAGGCTTAATTCTGTAAATAATACAAAAAAAATGTTTCTTTTTTATTTGATAAAATAATAAAATCGACTTAAGGAAAATGTGGTTTAAATTTGGGTGGATAGAGCTATTTGTCATGTACTTCTGTGATTCGAAGTTAGTCGATAAGTGAAGTTTCGAAGGGGTAAATCAGCTGAGTAAAGTTTCAGGTGAGGTTCTAAAATCAGTTTTGAATAAAGCCATGACCAAAAATATTTTGGTCGCACGGGGTTCCAAACTTAGACTAAGTGGAAATCTGAGGCACATTGAAAGTTAGAAGAAAGGGGCTTTCAATTTTTTTTAATCGGCACTGTATGAGCACTTTGCCTTGACAACTAAATACCATTGTTGAATCGGTTTAGAGGGAATTTATCTTGTAGCCTAATGGTTGCAGCATGTGAAGTAGATAACAGCTGCTTCTCAATCATTGATATAATCCAGCCGCGTGTCTGAATCAAGTTCCTAATGACTTATCAAAAGCATTAAATACTATACCAATGTGATATGATATCAAAATTGGTCTCAGGTTTGTGTAAAATTGATAAAATGCATCAAATATAAATTTCAACTATTGACTAAATATGCCTACTATTTATACCGTTATCAAAGTTCTCTTGAAAACATAGGTGTCAAACACATCGCACCTTTTCCATCTGATCGTTTTTTTGTCTAAAACCTCGTAAGCCAATTGCTTATATCATAACCGCTATCAGCGTTTCAAACCACTTAAATTGCATGCGATGCTTTTCGTCGGAAAGCCTCGGAAGTACTTGCTACATAACAGCTCTGCTTCAGTTCCGTTATTTATTTACTAATCATATTCATGTATTTACTTATCATATGCAATCCAATTAGAGAATTGAAAATAAAAATAATGGGGAAAGAAGTGCTGTAAAAAATATAAAGAAAAAACAGCTATGGCGTAACATTAGAAAATGTTCGTTGGTCGTTGAAATAACAAGTAGAAACAATGGTTATGAATAAAAATAAATGTCAGGAAAAAAAGTAGAAGAAAATGAATAAGTGTCATGAATTCTTTCACGAACTAAAGCGTGGCTACTGAGGTCAGATTCCATCATATAAAATATTTTAAGGAGAACACTTATCAAGAAAAGGAGGTGGAAGGTAGGAAATAGAAAGGAACATTTCACAGTCAAACAAGAGTTCGACAAATGCTGGGAGTTTAACATCGACGTCTACCAGATTTCTATAGACTTTAAGAAAGCATGTGACAGTATTGACGGAAACGTACTGTACAAAGTAATGCTGCACCTTGGCTCCCCAGCAAAGCTAGCCCGACTGACCAAAATGACTGACTCCATCGACACAAATGTCGGACTGAAGCAAGGTGATGGTTTGGCGCCTCTGCTGTTCAACTTAGCTCTTGAATACGTGGTCACAAGGGGTACGCTTTTATATAAATCCAGCCAAGTAGTAGTCTACGTGGATGACATCAACTTCTTGTCACGTTCTACTACAATTCACAAAGAATTCCTGCTGAAACTTGATCAGGGAGCAAAAGAAGTAGGTCTGAAAATAGACATGACGAAAACGAAAACCATTACTCAGACAAAAAAGACAACCCCCAATAGGCAAAATATAGCTCTTGACGAATGTAATTTAGAAAATATGGACGAATTTATAAATGTGCAAAATTGACAACGAAATGCAACAAAACTCACGAAATTAAACTCACAGCTCACTTATAAAACTTCCTACTCCATTCTGACTATACTGAAGACAAGCTGCATGCACAAGAAAATGAAGCTTCAAGTCTCTAAATCTAAAATAAGATCTGTGTTGTGCTGTGGATGAGAAACATAGGCTTTCACACAAGCATGTTGAACGCCTTCGAAAGACGGGTCTTGAGGCGAATAAGTGGAGCAAAACGGAAGAGCGACTAATGACGAATATGGTACAACCACGAGCTATACGAAATATTTGACGGTCCAGAGGTCGCCACAATAATCAGACTGCGAAATCTGCAATGGGCTGGTCACGTACAGCGAATGGACGTGCATAGTGTACAAAAAAAGGCATTTGATGGAAAAACTGAAGGTCGAAGGCCGAAACCCAGGAAGTCTCCGTCTGACCCTGTCGATGAAGACTGCGCATTGCTGCTCGGATTTTTTAACTGGAGGACGCGGTCGCTGGACCGAGACAATTGGAGGCGTTATCTGATAAAAGTCAAGCCCTGAGAGGGGATGTACCGCTACGAAGACGACGAAGGTGAAAGAATAAGGGGCGAGCACTATAAGAACGATAGCGAAAATGATTTAAAAAAAACAAGGCACGAAATGAAATGCGTCGAACAGACTCCACGCTTTATTTAAATAGACGTGGTGAGAACACCAAACTTGACACGACTTTTCAAGGACACTACGAACAAAGGATAGATATGTAAGCAGGTGGGAAGTTTAACGAAGGGCTGGTATTATCTAGCGATGAAACCAAATATTCCAGAGGTTTTGATAATGATGTATTATATACGCTTGTTGAATTGAATCTTCTTTTCAAATACACGGTCAGGTCTTTGAAATCAACATCAACATTAAGAGGAGCGCCGAAAACCTAAAACGGTATATTTTACATGTAAATTGCATTTTACAATATCTAGAGTGATAGTCTAGGCAGCGGACCAAGTACATAAAGCACTGAAACCGTTGTGAAATAAAAATCAGTTTTATTGTGACCCGATTATAAAATGGGAAGAGGACCGGTGATAGACCCTTGTGGACATCCTGATGAGAAATAAAAGGCAGTACTAATTCTCCTATATTTTTTATGTTATCCGGCACATACAACGATGTATCTGAAAGAATTGAGTTGTTAAAAACTCTATTGGTTCTGATTGGAGACTGTAAGAATTTGTTTGATCTTATTTATTTGCTGGCCATTGCCAAAGAAATGGAAGGTTTGCTACTTTGTGGAAAGAAAATTTCCACAGTAATACAGAGTGATGTTAGGAATGCGGATAGCGAAGAGCAAATAAAATTGACGGTTTCTAATGTTACTGCGCACGAAATTTTTACTTCATTTAAGAAACCAAAGGATACTGGTTATTAAAATTCTGTGTTGAACCCTTTGATATATGCAAGCACAATCATCTCGGCACTCAAGGAACATGCAGAAACTTTACATGAGATGTGGACAGCTACTCCAATGCGAAATGTGGTTCCAGCAGTAAAAGAGTTGTGGATAAAAATGGGCCTATTTCAAAAGACCCTTTTAAATCAACATATAAAAAAAAAATTGTAAAATATGTGTAGAAACAACCGAAACCTGTGATACAGAACTGAGCCAACAATTAATAGAATCAGTTCCAACAAAGGGGAGCCTGGAAATCTGCAATTTTGGCATTGCGTGGAGACCCGTTACCCAATACTAAGCGAATCAGCATTAAAACTATTGAGTACTATTGGAAGTTGGGACGTGAAAATATATTTCAGTAAATTAAGGGGCTTTCCAACTACAAACAGAAGCTCGATGGTTGAAAAAACATTCAACCTGCAAATTACACTAATGAAGTCTAATATAGGTAATGGTTTTGAATTTTCTTAAGACAGTTTTTATGATTTACACTTTTCTGAAGCGTGTGAGCCTATCGGAAGTATTTGCGTGATGAAAATTGCAGGACGCAACGAACTAGATGAGTTTTTTAAAGCTGACTTTTATCAGCTCATTTGAGTTTAATAAATATGGGTTTTTTTTTATAATTTTCATTAACTACGTAATAAAGTATAATTGTTGAGTCTGATGATTTGCTTCCTTCAATTCAAATAGTCCGAAGAAAAATCATATATCAAAGAATTATGAAAAAAATGAACAATTTCACCCTGAAATACAAAAACAAGAATAATTTTCACGTCCCAAATCTATTTTAAAATAAAACCTGAAAAAATCATGCCCTCATTTTGAATAATTTACTGGATCTCTTTTACTAATTATTTGCTCACCATTTGTGCTTTGATTCTCATTTATTCAACTGCCGATTGCAGAAAAAAAGTTATTAAGCTGAGTTGCTATGAGGATATTTATTCTGTTTGATACTAAAAATCATCATCACCATGGGCCCGACAACCGGGGTCCGGTCCTGGTCTCTGTCAACAAATTTTTCCATCGGTCCCGATCGCTAGCCGATGTCAGCCAACTAAGCAACACTAAACTCCGAGCGTCCTGGTAAACGCCATCACTCCAGCGCAGGCAAGGTCTCCCACGCTGCCGTCTGCCGCAAAGTTTCCGAGCAGGATCCACATCGCTCATTCGAGCTAGGTGTTCTAGTCACCGGAGTCTACCGAGCTTTATCTTAGTAACCATATCTCCTTCTACGTAGGTAGCATACAACTCACGGTTGTACCTTCTCCGGAATCGTCCTTCTTCACATATGGGGTCAACGATTCTTCACAAGACTTTCCTCTTGAATGCGGCTAAGATGTCAAACTGCCTGTTGGTGAGCTTCCAAGTCTCGGATTCATACTTGAGTACTGGCAGGACCATGGTTTTCGATAGCAGCAGCTCCCCATGCAAGCTATGCCTGAAGACCGGCTCTGTAGAGCGATCTAACGTTTCATGAGAACATTTTCAAATCGTTTAGCCGTTTTCGTTCGCGTAGTCGTCGTTGTGGTATCAACCCGGTTCCAAGGCTTGTTGATGGTTTCGGGGTTACCCCTTCGGAAAGCATTTTGCGGGAGAGATAATCGGTCTCTCGCCAAACTTACTTGAAAGGGACTAGACTGAAAATATTCGCCAACCATTTCTGAAAGAATGTTTTCCCGCAGCGACCGGGAGGAAGCTAAGTGCATGTTTCCATCAGCCGAAATAGTTACGGCACGTGCATATAATCATATACTACATGTTATTCCTCCTATCTGACTGATGGCTCCGCTGCCAAGAATTACTTCATTCCTGAGTAAATACCATAATTATAAGAGGAATACTAAGCTAATCAATATTTTTATTTATTCAACCATTTCAGCTTTTTTTATTAAATTGATTGACTCGTTTTTCACCTATCCGTATCATAAGAGAGTTTGAGTAGTTGGATTTCCCCCCTGTAAGTGGCGTATGCCATTTTTTCTGTTTGAATTACTATTATTTATAATTGACTGTTTCATTACAAGATAAACTGTTTTAATCAGTTCCTCTAGTTCAATTTTCCGTGATTCAAATAGTAAATCACGGATTCCGGCACATACTAAATTTGAGAATCTGTCTCTAATGAATACATGTATTTGAAGTACTTACTCTATTCATTCTGGAAAGATCACAATATCCAGCGTCAGTGCACTGTGACCCAAATTCGTATCTTTTATGCATCAAAATGGAGGAGCAACCATGGAAGAAGTTATTCACACAAAGGAAAAAAACAATTAAAAATTTCTTCCCTCCAATTTGAACGTTCTTCTCATAAATCATACTTTTTAACAAAAACTTCCAGATGAACTTGAGGTGAATTCGTTTATTCAATTGGACCTACACGATTTATAAATGGTCTCGGGATACCAATAGATAACATATCTAAGGATGTCATTTGCTCTAATTGGGGAGCGTAATAACTAATAGCATCCCAACAAATTTCGCTTAACTTTGGAATTTCTACCCAAACTTTATACAAATTATTTGTTCGATACATTCGTGTCGATGCTTGTATACCACCAAATATATACATGCAGCCACTACTGGTTACAGCAGCATCGTGAAAGAATAACGGCCGCGGAAGTTTACACGGCAACAAATGCCACGTCAAAGTCCGTAAATTCAATTTCCACACATCTGTGAAATATCGATTGTCACCGCAGCCTCCCGTTATAATAACTTCTTCACCATTGTTCGATTTGCACTGAACGCAGGAATGATGCTTCCTTGCTTCAGGATATATAGATTGTTGTTCGTCGGGCTTCGTTTTCACGCTTATCCACTTCGAAGAGTTAAGATCAAATGTAGGAATTTCTTTTAAGCCAAATACCGTGTCCGAGGTCCCGCCTCCCAGAATATACAACTGGCGTTTATAGTAAGCAATACCATGTCTATATCGACCTGGTGGTTCGTTAGCCTCAATTTTCGACGAGTACATATTTTTCCAAAGATTATCATAAAAATTTAGTCTATGAACATCACATGAGTAATCAAATCCTGTCGTTCCACCGATTGCGTACATACAGTTATCCGTCACTGCAACAGCCTGTCCGTATTGAGGTTCCGGATGATCACCTGCCGTATTGAGTTCGACTATACACGGGGGTGACCAATTCGTGTAAATAAAATAACACCTGTTGGATGAAGACTCTCCAAAAGGGTACCCTGTTCCTCCAAATATGATCAGAACATCTCCTACAAGTGAGAGAGTGCATGATGCGACTTCCTTGGGCATCCATTCCGATTCAGAGTTAAGAAGTAATACCCAACGACGAGTGAAAAAATTGTACTTCCACAATTCACGAAATACTCCACCACTTAGTCCTTGTGCACCTCTTGACGTTGGACTATATCCTCCGAAGCAAAACAATTCCGACTCATTGCAAACAATTCGATGACCACTTCTGGGATGAAGTATGTGTCGAGCTGGTTCGGGCGAAGCACTTCGTTCCACTTTTTTCAATTCATACGGTTGGAACATGTAATAATCACACTCACGTCGCGTTTGCATTGCAATGTAGCAAACCAACTGGTCAATCGGCCGCACAACTATCCCAATTCTGATCAGAATGGCATGTGATGATGTGATGTCAAAGATTTCCCAAAATAATGACACAACAAATGTCACGAACTAGAATGAAAGCAGAATGGTAATGACAGTAGAGAAAGAGTAGGGAAAGGAAAACCGTCAAAACTTGATGAAAAGTGCTGCCATGTATTTGGGAAGGTTCTGAAATTTCAACTTACATTCCAAATTACATTCAGTGTTCCATTTTTACTAAGTAGCAGTACTTCCAAAAAAAGAAGAAAAGAAAGAAGAGCGCGAGTAGTTGGAAGTAGCCAGGTGGACTTAAAATGAAGCGTCTTTTTGATTATCGTAGCTTTTTATGGGAAACTAGAAAAACCTTACCTACTTTTTTATATATACTTTGGCACTACTACATGGGTATTGTGGGCTGCCAGCAACCATATACAAAAACAGGAAATATCCACAATCCACCATCATCTTTGGGAAATTTGATAACAAATGGTCCACTCTTGACATCTCACTTTTATCAGATGATAGTTAATTCGACTGGTACGGTTGGCGTTCGTATTCGCTTTTGTGTTAATTAATTTTGTATCAATTGAATTCAGCACATTGCAATCGAATGTAATATAAGCTGAAATAACGGGCAACAGAAGTTTTTTGGTTTTTGTGGAATTATCCTCGGAATAATGCCGGATATTCGCTTAACACCACTTGGCGCTGGCCAAGACGTAGGCCGCAGTTGTTTACTTCTTTCGATGGGTGGGAAGAATATAATGCTGGATTGCGGCATGCATATGGGGTATAATGATGAACGACGATTCCCAGACTTCTCTTATATTGTTCCTGAGGGTCCGATAACAAGTCAAATCGATTGTGTGATTATCTCTCATTTTCATTTAGGTATGTAGATATAACCCTACTTCTATCAGAGCATTGCAACATAAATTTAATTGGCCGCATCATAATCTATTTTATGATAAATTTAGTCTTTGGACAGAATCAATAAAATGCTAATATATTGAAGATATCTTCATTTGGATGTTTGCTTACACTCAACTTCTTTGCAGATCACTGTGGAGCGCTGCCGTATATGTCTGAAATGATCGGCTATAGCGGACCTATCTACATGACCCATCCAACTAAAGCAATCGCTCCAATTCTTCTGGAAGATATGCGAAAAGTGGCTGTCGAACGCAAGGGCGAATCGAATTTCTTCACAACGCAAATGATTAAAGATTGCATGAAGAAAGTGATCGCCGTTACTCTCCATCAGAGCGTAATGGTCGACAATGATATTGAAATCAAAGCATATTATGCAGGACATGTACTCGGAGCTGCCATGTTCTGGATTCGTGTCGGGTCCCAGTCGGTTGTCTACACTGGCGACTATAATATGACGCCAGATAGGCATTTGGGAGCCGCTTGGATAGATAAGTGCCGCCCGGATCTGTTGATCTCTGAGAGTACATACGCTACGACAATTCGTGACTCGAAACGTTGCCGTGAACGGGACTTCCTCAAGAAAGTTCACGAGTGTGTGGCGAAGGGTGGCAAAGTTCTCATTCCAGTTTTTGCGCTCGGAAGGGCCCAGGAACTTTGCATTTTGCTTGAAACGTACTGGGAACGAATGAATCTGAAATATCCAATCTACTTCGCCGTGGGGCTCACCGAGAAAGCGAACACATACTACAAGATGTTTATCACTTGGACCAACCAGAAGATAAGGAAGACTTTCGTGCACAGAAACATGTTTGATTTCAAACATATAAAGCCGTTCGACAAAGGTTACATCGATAATCCTGGAGCGATGGTTGTGTTTGCTACCCCCGGGATGCTTCACGCTGGCCTCTCTCTGCAAATATTCAAGAAATGGGCTTCAAATGAGAATAACATGGTTATAATGCCAGGGTATTGTGTGCAGGGGACCGTGGGCCACAAAATTCTCGGCGGCGCAAAGAAAATCGAGTTTGAAAATCGGCAGGTAGTTGACGTGAAAATGTCTGTGGAGTATATGAGCTTCAGTGCTCACGCAGACGCCAAAGGAATAATGCAGCTTATTCAGTATTGTGAACCGAAAAACGTGTTACTTGTTCACGGCGAGGCGGAGAAAATGGAATTTCTCAAGGGCAAAATAAAAGAGGAGTTTAATGTCGAATGCTATATGCCTGCAAATGGAGAGACGTGCACAATAACTACTCCTGTTAAAATCCCTGTCGATGCTTCGCTATCCTTACTCAAAGCTGAAGCAAAGCGATACAATGCTCTGCCACCAGACCCTAAGCGGAGACGTCTCATACACGGCGTTCTTGTGATGAAAGACAATCGAATAATGCTTATGGATTTAACAGAAGCTTGCAAGGAGATTGGTATCAATCGACACGTCCTATCTTTCACATCGACCGTAAAACTTGATGATCCGGGACCAGTAGTTCGCACCGTCGAGAAGCTTTACAACTTGCTACAGGAGAAACTATCAGGCTGGACGGTGACCCTGCGGGAAAATAGAACGATTGCAATCGAGTCGGTCGAGGTAAAGGCCGAAGAAGAACCAAACGATCAGAGGCACAAAAAATTGCTGGTAACTTGGTCGAATCAAGACGAAGATTTGGGTGCGTATATACTAGGCCTATTGCAAAATATGTGATGGAGAGATAATTTTTCTACGTGTAAGTGAGGTTTTAGATGGTAAGATATTAATGTAAAGTTCTTTGTTGTATTTGAAAAAATCAGAAGGAAATAAATTTTTTACCTTCAAGTTATTTTAATAAGCAAGAAAATTTTACTCGATCGATTCCTGGGTTTGCACAACAATTTATTCTTAGCTCAGATGATAATTGTTTTGGTTCAGATGAGTTTTTTATGGCCTAGATGAGGTTTTCCTTGGGTCAGATATGTCAGAGCAGTTTTTTCATTACTAAAAGCAGTTTTTTCTTTGCTCAGATGATTTTTTACTTGGCTCAGATGAGTTTCTACTTGGCTCAGATGAGATTTTTCTCGGTTTAGATAAGATTTTTCTTGGCTCAGATGAGATTTTGCTTGGCCTAGGTGAGATTTATCTAGGCTCAGATTACATTTTTCTTAGCTTGAGTAGCCTAGTGAGTAGAGCACTGGCTTCTTGCGTGTGGGGTCCTTGGTTCGAATCCAGGTTCGGACGAGGGTCCGCGCACCAAGCTTTGAGTTCACCTAGCTCTGATTAGGTACCTGATTTAAATCAGGAGTAAAGTGAGTCGTGGAACTAATCACTCCACACTCGTATCCACAATGATTAAAAAAAATTATTATGTAATGAAGCTCTCTATCAGCTTCAACCCCTAGACCCGTACAAGGGTTGTCGTGGGATTGCTTTACTTTTAAGAAAAGTTTTTTGTTAGCCCAGCGCAGTTTTTAGTCCGTTCCGAGGAGGGTTTTTTTTTAGCTCAGATTAATTTTTTCCATGCTCAGAGTAGTATTTTCTTAGTTCAGAGCAGTTTTTTCTTAGCTCAGAGCAGTTTACAATTCTCTAGATTGCAACATCTTTAAATATTGATTGATAAGAATCCAATCGGGATATAGAAAAAAGATGTTTGGGAGTGTCACAATACTTTTCATTTTTATAATTTTTAAAAACACCTTGACAAAATTGTTGTTCTCTGTGTTATAGTAATTTCGTTTCTTTCAGCTATATTGTTGTATAATGATATGCCTGATGATTTAAAAAACAACCTATCGTATTTCGTTACTAAAAGGAAGCTGAAGCAGTATGTTGTAAATCTATTTTAAAAGCGAATGTAAATATTTTTCTTTAATTTTAGTTTTTTTTATCTTTTTATTTTTAGTTTCTTATTTTTATTATCTAACTTTAGTTCTTCTCTTATTTATATATTAATTCTAACCAATACATGCTAGTATTTATTTCCTTTTCACACCATAAAAAATCAAATTGAAATAGCAGAAAAGTCAATTAAAACAGTTTTATAAAGAATAGTTTGATTTGTGGATTCTTGTCCTCTCTCATACCAGTGCTTGACACTGCCTGAGGGGAAAGTTTGTGACAAATGAAGTTATTCGATTGCATGCAATATGAAATATTTTGTTATGGGTGTTGGTGAATACAAGTGAGAAACTAACGACCATACCACAACTAATTAGCCATTTATGTCACGCCTAATGTATCCTCATTTTGTTAAAGAAAGAAAAAATTGCGATGAGAGTGTGGTTCGGACCCTTCCACAGATCCTTCATTCATAAATGGTCAATTTATTACTAACAGCGGAATTCAAACTAACCCCTTTCTTTGTCTATAGTTAGGAAATACTTTACAGTTGGTGGTGGATAAAAAGTGCATGCATATATATATATATATTCTTTTCTCAACAGAGCCCTCTTTCAGCATTCATGCATGAGTATGTTGAAATGGTGAAATTTTCTTCAGTTCAGTAAATCCTAGTTTGCTGAGCTGAAGAAGTGTGTCACGAAATCGGATATATATGTGTATTTATACATTTACATATATATGTTTGATTGTCGACGACGAATTCGAAATGTCTCGAAAATGTCTTCAATCGTCCAAGCCCACAATTTCAAAATATTTAACAATTAACCAGAATGTTAACATTCATAATGTTTTCCAATAAAAGTCTCAAAAATTACAGTCCACACGCACACAATTTCCCTATCACCCTGTCAATCAAAAAATCTACACGCACACTACAGTACGAAAATGAAGTATTTCTTCGAAACGTAGTAGTTCTCTCCGCATCTTCGTAACGCTGTCAAGAAAAAATAAATACGGGGCCGAAAATCATTACTAGTACGGATAAGTTTTGTATATTCCGGAGTGTTTCGTTTTGTGTCGAGGTTGTGACCCAATAGGCTGATAATTACAAGCTGCGGATATTTTTCTCGGGGTGAGCGAATGGTTTAGTTGAAATTTGCAGGATTTGCCGAGCCGTTGAACGGGATTACGCGCGAGCAACGATGATCATGTGTGGCGGGGAAAATCAGGTGCTGCGGCCGCTGCTGCCGATGAATGCACGTTTTCCTGAATAGTTGGTTTTCGAAATGGTCGAGTGTCAAAAGATGAGAACAAGACAAATTGGATGGAGGCATGGTGTGTTTGGGCTTGAGCAATTTCATGCGTTCGGTTGAGTTTTTCGGGGATTGCGATGATAGATGCCCGGACGGGCCCGGATTGGTCGTTGGATGTTGTCATTCGCTTTCTAAATTTAGCTGCCGTGTAAGTAGAGTATGGAGAGAAATGAGCGCGTCGCAACCGCGCAAAAGCAGCAAGCAGCGCAAAACTTCAAAAGCGACGTGACGGTCCGTGGATGGATCTGATGTGTAGTTGTAGAAAAACGACAGACAAAATTCATTTTGTTTTTACTGCACACATAGGGATTTTGGCAGCTGTCATACGCAGCCTACGAACGCAGTTCGTGTTCGGATAGGGTGAAATGTTGGGTGTGTGAAGCGGCCGCCGTCATTCGTGCTACATCTACATTGGCCCGGAAACGATTTTCAGTTCTCGATCCACACTCCGCCATTCAGTTTTTATTACAATTTTGAAAGGAAAAAAGTCGTGAAAAACGCGAACGGCGTGTAATATTATCGTGCAAATCATTTTGCATTTGCATCGGGCTCTTTAGTTTTGTTCGTTTGCGTGTTGTATCACGCGATATAATTCTATATTGCTGACGTCCTTGTACGTATTCTGACATTGTTCGAACGACCGACAAAATTGAGACTCGGTACGATTTTCATTGATAAAAAGTCGAGTCCCAACCTCGCAACTGTTCTCGATCTCGACGGCGACGTTATGCACGGTTTGTTTCATTCTGTAGGAGGTAGTCTCAACAATTGACTGATCTACAATTAAAATATATGAAATAAGCACTAGCTTTGATGCAACCGTTATCAGTGACATCTTCGTGGACGCATGAAATAGATTTTCCAATTCGTGGGTGCCGTTTTGTGTGCTGGGCCGAGTTGTAGGATATCGCACGGATAAAGTTTTTGAAACGCCAGGAAATCCGCCTCCGATTTTCAGTTGGAAGTGAATGCGCATAGTGCTATTCTGAAAGAATTATAGTGAGTTTTTCTATGGGTGGCGAAACTGGGCCAATGAGTTACCTTGGCCGAGCACATTTTCCTATACGTCATAGATTTTAACAATCATGAATCGTACAGATTTCATTCAGCTGTGCCGTCTTTGTCCTTGATTTCTGGGTTACTGCACTTGCGAGTCCACTGATAGTTTTACGTTGGTATTTTTCGTGCTGGTGGAGTTTTGATCAGTGTTCAGGTGATTTGTTTCCAACAGTAACGTGGCTGGGACCGTTTGTGTTATCTACGGGACTTTGGCCTTTGCCGTGAGTTACCTGATATTATGGTTTTATCGGTTAACCTAGGATGAAGTGAAATAACTTTTTGGTGTAATGTGTGCTTTATTGATATCTCCGTTCCAAGTAGTGCTAATTGGGTACGCACGTGCTATTCCTCAATAGGTGTAAACGAAGAAAAACTGAAATGTGCGGTAAAACTCGACTGCATGCCCCCCATAACCGTTAGAAAATTGTCCCGATTTTTTTTTGTGTTTTTGTGGTTTTGTTTTTCTTTGGGGTTGTTTTTTGTTTGTTTGTTATTTGGTTTATCAGCAGTGTATTGTCTTTTCGTGTATTTTTTGAACATTTTTGCTACTTATTCTTCAATTTTTGATCCCTGCTCGTCCTCTGGTGGTAGGAAGGGAAAAGATTTTAGGAATAACAAGTAAAACGTACAAAAAATACACGGAAAGACAATTCACTGAAGATAAACAAACAAACAAAAAACACCCCCGAAAACAGACACGACCACGAAAACCCAATGGGTTGAATTTTCCTGACGGCTCTGGGGTCCGAAGTCGAGTTTAGTTAGCTAAATGAGCTATGCTGTTGAAATCACTTGGTATTTAGAAGCATAGTTTGATTAACTCCTTTTCGATTGTGTACAGGAAAACAAATTGAACTTGAACCATAAAATTATTTTGATTGCTTCATATCAACCGCAAACCAAATCATATATAGCATTTCGCGAATGAAAACATCCTTCCCCCAAATGTTATCTTTATTTCAAACAAAAAATAATAATTCTTGCTTGAGAATTTTCGTTTTTGCTTGGAATAAAGACTTTTTGGGAAAAAGATTTTTGCATACGGGGCATGCTATAAACAGCGTTAGATGAAATTTCAACCCATACAGGGCTCGATGCAAATATATGATTTTTCTACTTCTTAAAACTAAATAATTGTCTACTTGCACCGACTGTTTTTACTGTATAGCTTATGGGGTATTTTTACGAAATCAAACATCGAAACAAAAATCGATTTTTTCGATTATATATAACGCGAGCAACAGAAGCATATCGAAAAAACCAATTCTCGTCAACACTTCATTGCGAAACCGACGAATTAAAAGATATGGATTAGACACGATTAGGGGATGCCCCGTTTGCTTATTGATGGCAATAACTGACGCCAGCTGATTTTAACTGAGAAATCGATACGATTCACTGGAAATATCTTCTCAACAGAGAGTAGGAAGGAAATAATGTGAATAATTGGCGAGTACAGATGGTGCAACAATTAATTTTGCATTGCTTTTTCATACGTAAAGCCAAAAGCAAATCGCGATAATTTTTACAAGTAATGAAAATAATGTATAAGTGTTCTCTATAGTAGCACATAACAGTCTAAGACAATAGCAAAAACAAAGCAAAAAAAAAAATTAAGAAATATCCCAAATAAACACATGTCAATTATAAAAGAGGTAATTAAATTATTTGTGCACATCATTTTCATGCCACAATTGTTTATGCACGTGCCAAATATCGTTCTAGGAGAATCATAGATCATTATACTGGTCATTTTGTTCATCGCACATGTAAAGTAACGGGTTCAGTTGTCTTTGTTTAGTTTTCATAATATTAGGTTAATGGTTCGAAAATATGAAGTTAGCATTGTAGAATGTTATTGTTGCTGTGTTGAAAAAAACAGTGCCCCTGGGTCAAAACTGTCGAAAAAGTATCGGTTTCATAGGATCGGTTTCATTACTACATAAAAATATCAAAGTGTGAGTTTAGGCTCAAGTTACGTTTGTTTGGTGTTAATTTATGGTTATGTCAAATTATAATTTTCCCTAATTTAGGTTTAGAATTTTATCTATACAACTTTGTCTTAACATTATTTCGTGGGCTACACTTTGTACACATTTACTCAAATTCTGTTGAGCATGAGTCCAATCAAAATTTTCAAAAATCTTGATCGGCAACTTAAATATTACCTGATTTAGCTAACTTTACTTAATACGTCATCCAAACTAGTATGGAGACTTAATATTGTTGATGCAAAATAGAGTGTTGTGATGAGCTAGATGTTTATTTGAAAGTTTTGTTCATCTGCTCAGTTACAGAGCGGACTGTGGAGGTCCGGTAAAAAGGTGTTTTCAGGGCCATTTCGAGGACTTTATTTTGCACGATTTTTAGTGTCCCTACATGAGAATTTGCAGTCTTTTCAGACAGGCGCTCAATATATGGTCATGGGTTGGAGTACTAACTTGAAAATACTCAATTTTTTGTCAAGCGATAGTTTTGAGTGTATGTTAAGTAGTAGATATAATGCATATGTAGCTTTGTTTACTTTTGTACATACTTGGGCATTATGGTCTTTGAAGGGAAGTTTTTTTTTCTGACACTTCCAGGTAGGAAACCGTGTCTGCCAATTCAATAAGTCTGCCCAGTCAGTAAACTGAATATTGTGAATGGGGAGTTTAGATCGTCTCCTTTTCTTTGAAATGAATTTTGCCTGATTTTTTATTGGGTTAACTTTTTTCCAGCGATGTTAGTACTCGTAGAGCAGGTCAAGTTGAGAATCAATGTTTTCAATTATGTTTTCAGCACTATCCGGTACTGCTGTATACTTCAATACCATTGGCAAACATAGCCAGTTCTCAGCTTGCAGTTTTGCGGATGTCTGGTAAAAAAATATATTAAGGAACGTTGGCTTTAAGCAGGAACTCTGTGGGACACCTGATGAAAACTAGGGCATTAATCCCGGGATTAGAATTTTCGGGATCCCGAGATAGTCCCGAGATTTCGGGATTTTATAAAAAAAAAACTATGTTAAGGGAATTGACTTATTCGTAATCAATTAAAACTTTATTTTAATTATATATACATAAAATCGGAAGCTAAGTTCATTATAATGTTAAGTTTATGCACATATGTACATGGGTACTAGCAAGTAAAACGTTATTCTATAATTGCAATTATTCTTCTTATCTCATTGTCCAATAAAGCTCTTTATTTGGTCATGATAGTTATAAAATTAGTTAAAAACGAATTGAAATTTAATCAGCATAACGGATGCTCCGATAATATAATAAAAATACAATATTCTTTTTAGTTGTTTACATATCAATTACAAAATAATATTGCTTTTCAATGAAACACGTGATAAGTAATAACATCGATTGGTTCAAACTGCTGATTCATTTTGAAAGTATGCTCTTAATAAACATAATTCGTCAAGAGTTTCAAAATTTAAACTAGACCTGATTTTGCTGCACATATATCCAGCTGCTGAAAAAGATATTTCGGGTACACTTTTTGGTGGGATATTAAGCATGTAATCATACGCCAGCTGTAATTCATTATTACAACTAGCTTCCGCCTCCGTTTTCATAAAACAATATTTCTTTTAGTACATATTAAGTTCTGCTTTCTAATTCCCAAAATGGGTTGAATTTTATCAATCCCGAAATCTCGGGAGTCCCGATAAAAAATTCGGGATCCCGAAAATGTCCAAAATAGGTCGGGATAGCTGCTTCACCTAGCTACTTCAAATTTTGACAATGGCTATATTGGACAGCCAAGAGCTGCTACAAAGGTCAGCAAATTTTAATATTTGTGTTTTCGTGGATTAGTTCAATACTTACATTGCACTTTGGAAATTGTATAAAATTTAGGAGTTTTCAACATACAACTGCAGAAACCATTAAAATTTTCCTAACATATTTAAAACGTATCACTTATTTCCGGCTTTTGACGCCATATATGTGAAAAAGAGGAAAAAATAATCGTTGAAAATTTGATGGCACATGAATTAGTGCACCCGGTCTTTTGCGCTTCATGCTCGCCTGCAAAAAACTCAAGATGAGCTGCACTGTGTGAAAGCCGACTTAACTCGAGTTGAGTTGAAGTATTTAAAAGCCCGTATTTAATTTATGCTGTCACTATTTTCAAATTTATTCCTCATCTCCTGTGTCACAAAAGCGCAAAAACTTATTTTCATTTCAATTTCCAATTGAAAATGACGTTTGAACTGCATGTCAGCTGTGTACGCACGGCCATTTTGCCTTAGCTACTTTCTTACTATCCTCCAGACTGCGAGCAGCAAATAGCTGCTACCTTAGCAGCTATGCCGGAATCTTGGACAGCCCGATTGTCAAATAGCAAGCATCAGAAAGTAGCTATTTCGTGACATTGGACAGCCAGAGCTGCTAAGATAGCAGCTAATAGCTGCTATAGCATGCACATTGAACTAGTGTTGAGTAGGACACGGTTTCAAAAAGAGTTTGTAAGAGTCGCCTCTTTTCTGTACTGAGCCAGTACAATGTCCCACTTCAAATGAGGCGAGGCGTTTTTTATGAACGCGGTACAAAAGAGGCGATAGTACAAAAGAGGCGATATAGTACAAATGACGCGATGTAGTACAAAAGAGTCGATGTAGTACAAAAGAGGCGAATAGTACAAAAGAGGCGATAGAACGAACTCTAGCATTCGGCTCGCCACGACTGCTTGAATTGAAGATTTGAGTTAAAAAGTCTCAACTCGTCTCTACTCAGTAGTACAAACTGATTAAACGTACACACAATGTAATGCCTCTCTTTCACATGTCATGTTGGTCGTCACTATCGGCTCTTTGTCTCTCATCTTACAAATCGCAAAGTGAGGAGTAGCATGACAAAAATTTTGAAGTGGTACATTTCATGAATTTGTCGCGTCATGACAATTTTCGTTCTTGTACGGGACAAATGTACTGGCTCTTACAAGTCCTACTCAACACTACATTGAACACACCCCTTGTAGACTAATCCATCATGCCAGAGTGAATCGAATGTCTTCAATGCCAAGGGCCACAAAACCCGCTAACTCCTTCCAGTATTAGAAATTTTGAATAAACATACAAACTCGTGCAATTTGATGATTAGTTGAGAGTCCATTATAGTTTTAGGATGAGGTAGGATCATTGTTTGATTTCGAAATCGGTTTAACCAGTGCCTTTTTCTATATTGAGGGAAAGCCTTAGTTTAAAGCAACAATTGAAGATTAAGTTAATCGGTACAATTGCTTTTTTTTGGAAGTTGCTTTGATTCACTATCCGCTATTTCATCAAATCCAGGGGATTAGTTGCTTTTAAGGTTCTTCAGAATTGATTTGTTTTTGCTTGGTTTACAAGCATGACCTGATCAAAATCAGACTGTAACGAATCTAGAGTTTCTTTGAAGGTGCTCATTGAGCTTCGAGCAAATTAGCTTCCCAGAACCCGCTTTAGATTGATCAACTCAACTCGAGTTTTTAGACAACTCAGCTTGATACAATCATTCGTGCACCATCAAGCTTTTGATGTATTGAGTATTGAGTTGATCCATGTAATCACTAAAATCAATTATAAAAGAGAATGAAGAAGAATTTTTCGTGTTGATTTGAGGCATCTAAAAGTCAGAGATAACTTCAACTCTATTGCTTTTTTTTATGTTTTTTTATTTCCAAATCTTCCTCGTACTGTTAATATTTTTTTTTCTACTTTGAAACTTCACATTCTCGGGACATTTTGAAACGATTTAAAAACAACCCAATCTTATGAAAACTACATTAAAGCATGTGAACTCAATACTTTAAACGTACGATGAACAAAATAACCAATACAATAATCCATTACTCTCAGAAAACGATATTTGGCACGGGTACAAATAATTGAGGCACGAAACCTTTGTGCACAAATAATTTTGTGCACCTCTTCTGTCGTTGCTGTTGGTTTATAAGGCAATTATTTCTTAAGTTTTTATTCTTCGATAATGCATTAGGCTATTACCGTGTTTTCTTTATGTTTTCAATGAGACACACTGCCCATTTACCTCTCGTCGCGTAGTCAAATAGTGTGCATCCAGTTTCATTGTTCCGCTATTGAGTTCATATCTCCTGATAAATATCGATGTATATAATTCGGCAATGAAATATATCAGGATGACTTCAGCGATTACAAAAACTAACTAGTTCTGGGATATTATGGCAAGAAGATTCTGTTCTGAGCGTACTTCGTTTTTGTACTTGGCCCAGTTTCTAGCAGCACATCTGCTTACTAAATGTGTCAGCCCAAATCTCTGCTCCGTATACCATGAATACGTGAACTGCAGTCACCAACGAACGGTGCTTGATGGAGCTCGGGCCATCCACATCAGTCGTAAGTCTGCTCAACTCCGTGAAAACCTTGTTTGGTCTGTCCTTTACTGTATTTGTTAGAAGGAACTCAATCTGCGGATAATCATAAACCTAAACATTTACTTCACTAGTGACTTAGATTCAATGACTTCTTCACCGAATTGCCCAGGCATTTGGTTGAGGCCAAATAGCAGGTCCTGAAAATGTGGCTTTTGTTTTATTGAGACCTAAAAAAAGCTCAATCATTCACCTACTGACTTCCGCTTTGCTTTGTTCAGCTCAAGTCACGCTTGGTATAAGTCACGTACAGCACCATTGTCAGCGTACGCATCTAAGCGCATTCATCGGGTATCTCTATTCTCAGGAAACTGTCACACAAGATGTTCCAGAGGTCGAAGAAAATCTAACATCAGCACTTTCTTTGAATTACGAGCACGTCCTCGTTCTTCCTGTCTTTAATTGAAAACCAGAGTTTCTCTGGTTTCTTCATTGTAAAAATGGATAAGTCCCCGACATGCCCGAGAACATTGCCCACTCGTGGACAAGGTAAGAGTGGATAAGATACAGTATTTCTACAATGTTTTCTATAGAGACAACCTCCATAATTTTGAAAAATAGTAACCAAAAGCGATCCCATATGGATGCTTTGAGATACTTCAGAAGAAACAATCGTTTTTTTGGTGAGAAACCTTGAAATTTTACATACTAAATTGGATTTTGAAGAAGATAATTTAATCAACCGGGCAGGTTTCTCAAAATTCCAGGAGTCTCTAATTTAAATTTTAAAATAAAGTTATCAACATGGCTCGAAGCATTGTTGAGGTCAGCATAGATGATATAAATTTCGTGCTCTTTTTTCATATTACAAAGCTCATTTTTTCCCAATAAAATATATTTGTTTAAATAAGTATGATTCGTCTTCGTGACAAAAACTATGTTTAAGCTGATTATATATGTATTAGTGAAAAATATTTCTATGAGAAAACAATTATACATTATTTCGATTACTTCTAAAAGTTATATTGATTCCCATTTGGCTTTACGTATGAAAAAGCTATGCACAAATATTTATGGTACCTTCTGTATTTTCTCAGCAGTTGTAAATAATCTGCAAAGAGTTTTTATTATAAAAAGGAAAGGTACAAGTGAGTGAGTGAAGTAAGTTATAGGTGAGGTATCAAATATTGTGTAATGAATTGATAAATTCTCTAGAAAGTAGAATAAACCAAACAAGAGAAGTCGTAGTTATAATCAAAATTCTAATTGAATACGGACAATTAACAGTATCCGGATGAAGGGTCGCAAATTTTACTACTAGAAATTGAATTGTATTACCATTAAGCATAGCCATAAAGTGCAAGCCTGCAGTAACTCAACTGGAAAGAGACTAGCATAGTTCAATTTACCCGAAAAAGAAAAATCAAGATGGAAGCTCTAAAAGTTAACGGCACAGAGGTACGTCTAGAGGAGGGGGTGAAACACCTAGGAATACAAAACTCACCTGAGACAGTCATATAAATAAAACGACTTTGAAGACTACTACGGCACATTGCGCAACAAAATAAATGCTTGGACGTAATTGGGGACCATCTCCAAGGCAGACACTATGGTCATACAAACAAATGATGAGACTTATCATCCTATATGAACCGGAAGTTTGGTGGAAGAAAAACACGCAGAAAATATCTGTTAACAGGCTTAACAAGCTTCAAAAGTTGGCTTGCCTGTTGCTTGCAGGAACAGTGAGCAGTGGCAGGACTGGAGGCATTTCTAAACCTTGAACTACTAAACCTCAAAATCCGAGGGGAATGGACAAAACAGGCCTACAACGGGTCTGCAGGTATAAGTCAGGAGACGTAAAAGTCTATCTCCGTATCCTGGAGGACATCAGGCCCATATTGGAAATGTAAATAAAGACTAAGGCAACCTTCGAGAGGTGGTTCAAACTCACAATACCGTCAAGAAACAAATGGGAGAATTTGCCACTTCTCTCACAGAAAGGGAGGTGGCGCACATGTGATATACGGATGACTCGAAGATGGATTGCGGGGTGGGATTAGTGATGGAAGGACTCTGGTGCAAAAGGCACTTTCCTCTCCCTGAGGAACCCACTATCTATCAAGCTGAATTATATGCTATACTTAAGGCCACGCTTATAATAAAGAATAGAAAACTATGGTCAGCAATATTGGATAGCCAAGTGGTTCTCAAGGCTATTAATCGCGATTAAATAAACTCAGCTATACTCTTAGAGGAAAGAGGGGACCTAAACGAAATAGGGGCACATAACTGCCTCAAGCTTATTTGGGTTCTTGGCCAAAAGGGACTATAGGGGAACAAGGAAGGTGATATCAAGATCAAGGAAGGTGATATCAAGATCAGAAGGGAGGATAAATTGCCCTACGTTGGTCCCATTCCGTGCTGGGGTGTTTCGAAGGCTTACGCGGGCAGGGAAATGAAAGCAAGCACTGAGAAAAAGTTGAAGGCTACTGGCTTAATCTTGAGGGTTTGAAACATTCAAAATTGCGAAATGTCACAAGACGTCATTTACTTGTAAAACGTCTCCTTTGATTTTCTCCTATTCTATTTCTGGTTCTCCTCTAAATGTTGATAATTTAAAGATCTTGGCGTAATATTTGTGCCGAAGCTTAAATTCGACACGCATATTTCACTAACAAGGCCTATAAATTATCAGGTTTCATAGTTTTCTCTTAGTTTCATAGTTTCCTCTTTTATACTTTCTTTCCTTTGCTCGCAGTGTGCTTAAATGTTTTAGTCAAGTTTGGTGTCTTCATTTAAACAATGCGTTAGAGGAGACTGGTAAACGCAGATTTACTCGTACCTTGTTTTTGAAATTTCGGCTTCCCTATTGTCATTACAATGGTCGTCTTTTGCTCGTACATCTTCCGTCCCTCAAATCACGGGGACTTTTCCTGGATGAGTGCCTCCTCTTTAAGCTATTTTATAAGATGGTTGAATCTGACCTCAGTAGCCACGTTTCCGTTAGAAAGCAGTTCATGGCACGCGCTCATCTTTTGTGTTTAGTATGCACTTAATGTGCGTACTTTTTCATCATGATTTTGTTTCTGTTCATGCTCTTTTTTTTGAAATAGTAATTTGATTTTTGTCTGTTGAATATGATCAAATAAAGAAGACTACCTCAGCTTCGATACAATACGAGCAAAAGAAGCAGTGGCTCTCT
Organism: Nemotelus pantherinus; assembly: GCA_963978885.1. Lineage (NCBI taxonomy): Eukaryota > Metazoa > Arthropoda > Insecta > Diptera > Stratiomyidae > Nemotelus > Nemotelus pantherinus. Next base: position 44,892,016 of record OZ022265.1, on the reverse strand, counting down.
GTAAAATTGGCATAATGGCCCTATGTGAAGCTTTAACAGGACATCTTCCTTGTAAAAAGTAAGTATAGAGAAGTATAGAGAGTGTAGAGCATCTTCTCACACATCACACAGCACTAGCGAGACGAAGATTAAAGCTGCTCGGATCTGCTCTGCTCTCCATCTGGAACATTAGAAAGTTCAATCTATGGATATCCTCAAGCTCATAAGGTGTGTGGATATCCTTTAGGACATAACACTGAGGACGCACAATTGATCCAGACCCGTTCCATGCATTCATTCAACCCGACTGAAATGCTGAACAACAAACAAAGGGACACTTGAATACGGTGTGGAAATATTTTGCAATTCGTACTTGAGAATGCTGTAAATTGCATGAGTTGAGCCGGCTGCAGTGATCGCTGAATCAGGAGAAAATAAACTGCCATGTCAGAAATAACGAAAGTCTGTTTTGCGATGATGACAAAACACTACCACAATTATCATCAGTAGTTTAGATTTTCCTTAACGTCATTTGATATATGTATATTCTAGTATTACTTATTCGGCGTAAAAAAAACCAAAGATTCCCCTTTTGATGTAAACCGTTTTGTTTGAACTTTAGTGTGGGATATAAATTAAAAACAAAGAAAGTGAAATCATTGAAAAAAAAACTGCTATGCCCGCAGTTAAACTCCCCAAATATTTATTTGTTCTTCATTCACTAGATAAATCTGGCTCGAAACAGCAAAATTCCTGGCTAACCGTGACTTTGAGTACCATGTTGCCGTTTCTCGTCTATGCTATACACATATTCACACGTATTGGAAAAATTTAAATTTAGATTTGCACAGGTAATACTTTGCGCTCTTAATTTTTCCCATAGCGATCGTATTTTACTTTTCCTCGGATAATTTTAATTGTCCGTACGAACGGGGCATACTTGTTGCTGATGGCCGGTGGTCGACGGCCGGCCGGCCAAATCTCGGGGAATAGATTTTAGTTGTACTTAGAAATATTAGTATTTATTGGCAGCTCATTTTGCTGATTCTATAAAAACTCGATTTGAGAAAGTATTTTTTCTGCGCTCGTACTTACTCGATTATATGCTAGCTGTATATCCGCGCTGATACTTACTCGAGATATGTGCAAGTCTGTATGTAAAAATACATTGTTGACGGAGGTCATCCATTAAGTATGATGATTTGCAGCTAAAATGCTTTCTACTTACTTAGCTACTGCTAAAATGGTACAAAGTACCAATATATGGTCACTTAACATTTGCGCTGTGTTCTGTTGTGATGTCATCATCTCTGGAATAGACGAAACAATCAATTAGATAGTTAATTATACTTTCAATTGTATCGAATGCCAAAGCATTATAAATATTAGATGTGATCAAGTATGTCGGTGATGATGGTCATTCTATTTGTGTGACCGTTGGTTGTCGCATTTGGTTTGTTTGCCTCACTATTTGATTGAATTTCACAAGTACATTTGTTTAGTTGACCAGAGTTAAATACAACGGGGTAGTCATTCTAGTATACTTATACGTAAACCATGGGAATATTAGTTGAATTTAAACCGTCAGAGCGACAGGCACAAAAATGGCAAATTTGAATCTCCTTAATAATTTTATAAGTCGTGTAGGCTTAAAATAAATGTAATTATTAAGCTTGCCATTCCCGATTTGAAATACACCTACCATTTGTTCTAAATGTTAATGTGTCTAATGAAGATTTTGTCATTTGGACTTCTTTCAAGTGGTATACGAATAAAATCGAATGTCCAAGTGGCTGTTAATGTTTCAAAATGTCGTATAAATCACGATTTTGCACAAAAATAAGAAATTCAGGGATTAAATCATTATTCTATTGTTTGATCCTCAATATGTTACGGATACAAATACTATTTTGAGAAATGATATAGTAATATTCACTTGCTCCTAAGTTTGCATTTTAATGCACTGGACCCAGTCACGCACAAGACCCAGTCATGCACAACAAATGTTTGTTTAGAATGACGATTGTTATCAAATAGTCACTAATGACTAATTTATCTTTCGATGCGCTATGCATTTCGTTCGTCATGTCTAATGAAAACTGATGCGAGAGTGAAATCTTGTGACTGAACATATTTTTAATTACGAATGCTTAAATGAGTTTTTAAAAATATCATATTTTTATTCTTTTCAGATTCTAACCTACTCTATCAATAAAATCGTAGCGCGACAAAGAGACTTAAAGAATATCTTTCTCTATGAGTTCAGTATGAAAATAGGAAATGGGAGGTTTCTTGGATAAACCGAAGACAGTTAAACATAACGAACATGGTGAAGGTAACGGACTTACATATGGCGTTGGCTCAATGCAGGGCTGGCGTTGTGAAATGGAGGATGCACATTACGCACGCACAGGATTAGGCGAAACTTTCGAGGATTGGAGCTTCTTTGCAGTATTTGATGGTCATGCTGGCTGTAAAGTAAGCGAACATTGTGCGAAACATCTTCTACAGTACATAACTGACACGGAAGAGTTCAAAAATGGCGATTACATTAAAGGAATACGTACGGGTTTCCTGCGAATCGACGAAATTATGCGGGAATTGCCGGAATTGACGGCGGACGCAGAGAAATGTGGCGGCACAACAGCAGTTTGTACATTCGTATCGAGCAAGCATATTTATATAGCGAATTGTGGTGATTCACGGGCGGTGTTATGCCGAAACGGTGTGCCCGTATTCGCGACACAAGATCATAAACCCGTGCTGCCAAAGGAGAAGGAACGAATCTGCCAAGCTGGTGGAAGCGTGATGATACAGCGAGTGAATGGTAGTTTGGCTGTTTCACGCGCTTTGGGCGACTACGATTTCAAGAATGTGAAAGAGAAGGGACAATGCGAACAGTTGGTTTCGCCTGAACCGGAAATCTTTTGCGAACAGCGTGACGAAAGTGACGAGTTCTTAGTACTTGCCTGTGATGGTATCTGGGACGTAATGTCCAATGAAGATGTTTGTAGCTTTATTCATTCGAGGCTTAAAATTACCAATGATTTGGAATTTATCTCAAATCAAGTAATCGATACATGCTTACATAAGGTACACTGACTTATTATACTAGTCTCTTAACATATTTTACTCACCTGATTTATTTTCTATTTCGCAGGGAAGTCGGGATAATATGAGCATCATTATAATTGCATTTTCCGGAGCGCCAAAACCTACACCGGAAGCCATTGAGGAAGACCGGCGACTGGAGCAACATATTGAAAACATAATCAGAGGTTGTTTTCATCGCATTATTTGCTTTTAAACAAAACTCAATAACGTACTATATTATTAGACTTGCTTTAGAAAATTCGAAATCTCAACTTTTAGTAGTAACAAATTGCGATTTTTAGTAGATATATTGTAGCCCGAAATGGAGATAAAATGATTGGTAAACCAGGAAAAATGACAGGAATTGCAGTATTTTATGGGTATATATATTACCACTCCCCTCAGGATGTAGAACTACGTAGAAATACATGCATTGAATCTTAAGAAAATTGCTTACGTTGAATAATTGCAAACAGTATATGTTTGTGATCCATAGAATATCTCGAAACATTTATCTTCTGACAAGCAAAACAACGATTACCAAAGAATACAAATTACAATTCTTAATTCAACTATGCAATTTTAAAGATATTTTGAAAGTGATGTTCTTGCAGATATTCAAATGTCCATGAACTCCTAAATTTCATTTTTCCCTGTGCCAAACAATGAATATATGAGCATTTTGTGATTTAAAATTCTAGTCAAAACCTCTTACCTCGAAAGAAACATTTTATCTTCATTTATATTAATTCTTACGTACTTCTATTCTAATCTACTTCAAGTGCCATTAACAGTGTCTCTATAAATGCAATCCAATGAAATCAAATCGAAACGTTCCCCACGAATATTTTGCTTGTCGTCTTAATACTAGTAAAAGTAGTAGAACAATTATTATTGCGAAAATAGATGAACGTTAGGTTTGTAGGTAGTGTAAATTTAATTGAATTTTGAAATTATTTTTGTAGTTGCTGAATATTCATTCACACTTACCTAAATATACACGTACAGTATTAATCGTAACGTAAAAATGCAATAATAATAATTTATAAGTCGATCGATGATACTCTTTGAACTAAGCAGTTTTTTCGGTGATACATTGAGAAAGAAGAAAAGTATTTGTGATGAGAAACGGTATTGACTAGTAGTATTATGAGAATTTATTGGTTTTGTTTTTGGTTATGAAAGGATTAACCTAATTACAATTTTTCAGTCTGATATCATGAATGTAGCGTAGTGGAATGCTTTATCAAGCTAATATACCAATATATATTTTTTAATTATATTTCTCTGCAACCTATACGTTCTTACAGATTGCCATGTAGGGTTGAATGCAGATTTCGAATTACTCATTTCAATTGGTTTTAAATATATTGACAGTCTACGGAATATTCAAAATTCAAAATTCTGCATCATATATGTGAAATAAAATATTTTTTTGGTAGTGGGAATAATACATATAGTATTATTTAGGGTTTATATGATATATTCATATCGAAAACGAAAGATTCAGAAAACTGTTGATGCTGTAAAGTGTGCTTGCCTTTGAGCCAATTGTGAACAAGGAGAACGTCCATATTGATAACTAGATGCGGCTGGAGAACCTTTCAAAACAATTAAAACGATCGCAGTCATATTGTCGCATAAAGTAAAGTAATCCCACGAAGCTAGTAGAGAGTTTCATTCATAAATTTACAATCGACGAACACGAGTGTAGAGTGATTAGTTCCACGACTCACTTTATCCCTGATAACACTCAGGTACCTTTTCAGAGTGAGGTGAACTCAAAGCCCGCTGCTTGATCCCTATTCCGCATCTTAATAGGAGCCGGGGACACTAGGAGCCACTGCTTTACCCATTAGACTGCACGAGCTTCTACTAATCATATTTTAATCGATATTCACGATAAATATGGTTCTTATGATCCATCATCATTTTCTATGCCTAAAGACCAACTCCGTGATTAGGCTCCTCCAATCGTCACAATTTTGCGACCTAGTTAACCAGTTTGTGTCTCCCAGCAAGGATCTGCTATGAGCTTCTATCGAGTCCTACTATCGTTTTCTCGGGCGCTTCTCTTGTGCTCTACTCTTTAAAGATCTCCTGGGTAGCCAGTGTTCTTGCATTCTTTCTACGTTGCCCGCTCATTGCATTTTGCGTCCCTTCACGTATACGGATACAAGTGGGTCGTCAAAAAATTCATTCAACGTATCGTTCCATTCCACTATGCTCCTTGTTTTCACTCCACTCTGCTCCGTAGATTCTCCTGAGCACAACTCACGTCCATTGTCTTTTCGGAGTCATTAAGATTCATGCTTTGCTTGAACTAGCACAGGTTCAATGAGTGATTTGTAAATGCGAAGGTTATTTTTCCTGTGCACGTCTCTTGACCTTAGAATGGGAAGTACAGAGAAATAGGCTTTGCTTGCGGCTTTTATGTGTCGTTCGACCTTGTCCTCTTCTACGCCTTTCCTATTGAAGTTTGCCCTTAGATGGATTGAAGTTATCTACATTTTCAACGTTTTAGGCTTCCATGGTCAATTTTTGTTGGACTGGAGTGTTCTTTTTGGTTTGAGTCATCAATTTAGTTTTAGTTTCATTAACTCGTAGGCCTATTTTGTTTGCTTCGGACTCTAGGCGCAAAAATGTTCATTTGGCATCTGAGATTGATCGTGCCATAATTCGTGTACTCGTGATGTTAGCTGATGTCTTCCTGATAACTTGATCCAGCGCAATATTGAATAGTATTGGGGCAAGTCCATCCCCTAGTTTTAAACCTGATTCGGTTCAAGGAATTGATCTTCAGTGATAGTTTCGGGTGGTTTGAGAAGTTCATAATACACAACACGTTTTTTCACCCAGCAAATGGACAGCATAGTTTTCGATCTAGGCCATTCCACTTGGCGTACCCTATGACTTAGTCCCTTCAGGGTTGTCGTAGTAGATCCATTGTTCTACACCAGTCACAATTCGACGCAGGAAACTCTTCCTTTGGTATGGCTAGAACAGTATCTCGCACATACCCAAATGCCTTTCAATATTTCTTTCCGTCAGTTCAACTGTTCATTTATCAACATTCAGTGTATTTGACAACTTCTCCAGCAAATGGCATAGATCTTCATAAAATAATTCTTTCAGTTTAATTTTTTCGAATTTTTGGGGGCTCACTCGCGTTTTTTGAGTCACCGAAATCATTATTTACTCGTTCTCGATGTGAAATTGTCACCATACACATTTGCAGCTGAACAATGTGTTTCACCAGCACTTTTGTCTATAAAGAATCAGGCAGGCAGAAGAAGAAGGTTCAGTTAGGAACCACCATTATATATTTCCACAGCATCTGTTCTTAGGGATCATTCCCTCGCCCAATCTTCAGTGCTTGTGATGTGAGTTTCAAACCTGTAAGGCAGTGATGGTTAGGCAGCAGTATAATCGGTGTGCCCTAGAACAGAAATGCCCTATGACAAGATTTCAGCATAACCCAGGTTTATGATTGTCCAAGGATCACCTCAATCAAGTCATACGGCTGCGCACATCGCTTGTTGCGAAACAAGCAGATCGTTATTAAGCTATTGACGCAGCTTCAAAAGTGCCTCTGTTGGGGTAGTATGTGTAATTAAACCACTTTCCCCTTAACTGTTATTTATATCGTCGATTAAAATATGTCGGCTAACGTTGATTGTATGATCTTTCTCTGATCGGCGTACATCACTCTGTACCAGAGATGGCCAAACTTTTGTATAACACGCGCCAATTTCTTCAAAGATGAGTTCAAATGCGGCAATTAACTCGATCAATTTTCCTTTTTTTCTCGGTTGGGGTAAGAAAGTAGGGAAAGTGGTAACATGTCCTTCGCCCAGAGAAATAACTCAATGGCGCAACTAAATCAATTAATTTACGCCAATTAAAAAGACACGTAAATTTGAGCACCAATTTGCAACAGTGAAAAATAATTTCCTGAACGAGGATGATCACTGCCGTGCTTCCTGCTTTTTTTCTGGTGAAGATAGAGAAAGCGGTCGAGTGCGATGATGCGTGTACCATCAATTTTTTTTTTACTGATTTTCTAGTTTAACTAGTTTACTGATTCATTGTCATTAATTCACTGCTAAAATTTAGACATTTCATAAAATGTCCCAACTAATGATAAATCCGAGAACCAGAGCACACGAATGCTAGTTGTGCATACCAGTCTTGGCGGTAAAAGAATCGAGAAGAAATGTCTATATTGAGTCAACGAGTGTAAATCCCACTTTCCAATGATATCAAGTAATCCGTGCGCACTGGCTGAGCTGACTTACGAGTTTGAGCTGCAAGTGTAAATTTAATTTAATATAAAGCAAAATTAATATGAACTTAAATTTTGTTTGTACTTGTTGTGTTTATTATAAAACATAAGCAGTAACAAAATCAAAACGGAGCAAGTTAAAGTTAAAAATAAATCAATGAAAATAAATGTTTCAAACAAATTTTCAATATTCATTTCAAGGGGTTTTATGGATGAACTATTAAAAAACACCATTTAAAATTTTCTGGTCACAATTTTATAACTTTTTTTTTTATTTATTAGTGCAACGTTGGTAATATCTTTTAGTTCTTACCTGGGTTAAGTTGATTTGTCATAGTCTCCACCAATTTCTTAGAGAAGGAAGACTCAATTTCGTCCCATTCTTCCATCAATCCCTGTTCTAATACATTTCTACTAGTTATAGGATGTTTTTTAAGTTTCTCTTTTAAATAATTCGATAAATGCACGATAGCATTTAGATCAAGTGACTGAGGTGGCGTTTATAATACACGAGAACAACTATAAAGGAATCACATTGTTAGTTAGGAATCGTTATACTGATAAAAATAAATTTATTTTTAGTCTTCAATTTTCGACCACACCCTTTTAAATTCTTTTTTGAGATATTTAAATGTCCGCCTGGCCTATTATTTCTTCATTTATATGAAGATTTTCAGGTCCAACGGTTGACATAGACCCCCCACACTTGCAAGGAACCTCCACCGTGTGTAACGCTTGACCGTAGATTTTTCTGAGTTCTTCATTGAATCTTCTCCATACATACGATCTGCTATCCGATCTAAATAAATTACATTTGCTTTCGTCGATGTATAAAATGTATTGCCAAAACGAAAAGTACTTTTTGCCGTAACCAAAATCCAATGTTTCTTCTCGCAACCCGCAAAAATGTCCTTATCCAAAACTGCCGCAATATTATCCTTATGAACTAGTTTTTTCGCAAGCAGTTAGATGGTGGCTCTCAGATGTTCTAAACATAAAGATGGGTTAAGTTAGAGTGCTTACTTTGAAACAAAAAATAGGCGATAGAACGCAATGCGCCACTTGTGATCATCTAATGCACCATGTTCGGCGCATGCGCCATGGTCTGGCCACTCCTGCTCTATACAGCTGCAGCGCAGATTGTAGCCCTCGCCCAAAGTCACATACTCTTAGCACTTGTGATCATCTAATGCACCATGTTTGGCGCATGCGCCATGGTCCCTCGCGCAAAGTCACATACTCTTAATAGTCGATTTTATTTGCTGTTTCTGTCGGCTTGTCCGCTGATGACAGTAACTCAGCAAGCTTTGTCGTGTTGATTTTTGGATTTGAAGCTTCTTCTGGGCGATCAGTTTCTCAATGTTCACTTTCAATAATGTTAATCAAATCCTCAACTGGATTATTCAATTTATCAGCTGAAAACAATTCAGTGATGTCTTCTACGATCAGTTCTTTGAGTCCACCTCAGCTAATTCCATTAGTATTCAGCATCTCATGCTAATTCGATTAGTATTTGTATAACGCCAGACTCCTCTCGTTTGTTTTCACCCTTGAATAGCAAAAGGCTGTTAACCATGATAACTTCAATGTAGTTTCTTTTATTGATGTTCAAACCTTTCCACGGTAGTTTAAAGCATCTAAGACAGTGATTTTTTTGCCTCGATTCATTTCGAAAAATTGTTGAAATAATAAAATTTGAAATAACCTCCTGATCGATTTATCATAGCAAAGATTTTGTGTTCGGCGGCAAGAAATCAGTTAAATATTTGAATGAATAACACTTAAATAGATTGGCTAACTGGTAAATGAAATATTAGCCCTTGCGCAATAAGCTTCGACTGAAATTATAAGTTTTAAAAAAATTTTAATTGAAGAAAAGCTTGGTAAATCTTAAGCACTCTATCATGAATTATGATTCGCTCTGCTGTTTGTTTCTCAATCCACGTACTCAACACTTTTTACTTTTTCTCAACTAAAAGAAAACGCGTGCTGGAAGTTTTTTTGCCGAGGTCGATAAAAGAATAGGCGACTGCATTATTTTTTCTTTGTTTCCCCTTATTCTTCGAACGCTCGACTCATTCAGCTCATAGAATTTTGCTAGTGATTCCAGTGTTCAGATCCAGTTTCGTGAAGATTTAATACAAAGCGAAAGATCAATGCACATATATAATTCAAAAGAATTCTGTCTTTGGGGCTAGATTTCCACAGCCTGTGTTCTGAATTTAGGTTGAACATACAATATAAGTGGCACTTATGTCAGAAATCATCTTAAAATCATGTACGAAACGCTTGAGTTGCTCCGCATTAAAAAGTGAACTGCCAAATAATAGCATGCATGTCGATTCGTTTAATTCTGCTGCCTCTGTAATTTAATGGTGTCTTTGTCTTGCGTTCGAAGAAATGAAATATAAGCTCTAAAGAAAGTCTTCTTTAAGTATTTTATTTACTGATACCCCCTGTCCAAACGGGAAATACTTATATCCCAATTGATGTTTTAGCAACTTGACCGTTTTTAAACCCATTGAGATATTGCTAAGAACATTAATATCTATGAATCCAACGAGATAATTGAGGACCATCTTTTCCAATACTACATAACCAAGAAGTGAATTCTTCAAGAGGTTTTTTGGATCTTGATAAAAACAATCGTTTTTTGAAGAATTAAAAGCGTAAATTCATTTCTTTTCCCACATCAACATAACTATTTCATTTATTAGGAAAATGCAAACTAGCAGAACTTCGCAATACAACCAATTAAAATTTAATTTTTCCAAAATTTACATACTATGTTTTTATTGGGTTGTGAAGAAGATGCTTCTCGCGTTGAAACTATATATGATTCGAAAATATGCCGTGACTACCTTTTTTAAAATCGTAAAAGTTGAAATCGTTTCCGTACAGGAATATGCTCTTCAGTAATTTTTCGACACACCTCGAGAGATGTAATTTCTTCTTATGTTTTGAAGTCCGGTTCGTCATCGTCGTCGTAGCACTCGGGCTTTGGCTTCTATCAGATGATGACTCCAATTGTCTGGGTCTAACGATTACTAATTTGATTCCTTTTTATAAAAACATTTGCCGAATATGTTTTGTATTGTTTCCCAGCAGAGGCAATATTTAATGTGGTCCTTAATATATAACGGATGTTATATCGTTATCTGTATCTAAGGTACAGTGGACGTTAACCTGTGTTTTGAATGTATCATCTTAGAAGTGCTAGCCGATTTCCTGCAAGTCCTATTCAAAATACTGTCACCTGACTGAAGCCTTCCATCAAATTCAGTCGAGTCTAATGATATCCCTAAGACCGCTATCTGCACTCTTTTCAGACACTTTGAGTTCACGCGAATGATTTTCGGGCTTTGCAATGTGGCACAATCGTTCCAACGATTGAATCAGGAAGTCCCATTCGGACTCAAATTGCATTTGGATCTTTGGTCATGAGGTTTCGGCGAAAGTCATTAAGCTCCCCCAAACCGGGTTGAGGCAATACTAACTGCTAAACTTCCCAAGAAAAATAAAGACCGAAAGATATCTTTGGGAATGGTCACCTACCCTCGTTTTCTTCCTCACATAGCTGAGATGCAGCAACTACTCTCATCTTTGCAGCTCTAAAACATATGGTGCCAAGATTATCGACTGGTTTCCTGAAGCCACTCCATTGTCCTTTCCGAACTCAAAAACCAAGTTTTATCAATTAGTAGGCTCATCAAACACCGCTATTTTAAATAAAACGGGAAACACTATCTTATCCGGCGCTAAATCATTAACATGATGACATATAGAACTCAAAATTGAAAAATAATGCTCAAGAGCATTATTAAAAGGGCCTGAACTATCCCTCGCAGTAAGCTGATGCCGCTGGTTGAGGTTTCATGTTGAGGCATTGTTTTCGTGATCTTTGTATTCGTTTCAACTTTTGAATTATTTTAAATCATCATCCTGGTTCGATAACTGCAAAAACCCTTTAAGCAATCTAAGTGTTTCTACAGGAAAAGAAGTATGATTCCAAGTTCTCAAGTATTATGAAATTTAAAGATAAAAAATTCCCGATATTTTGTTTACGCGATTCAAATAGTAGCCAATAATCAAAAATCTATTGTGCAAATATATATTTACAATCAAATAATTATTTTCAATAAATTATGAAACAACCAACATTATTATATATGAGACTATCCATATTAACAAATTCTGATTTGCAAAATTACTATACTGACGCGATATATATTTATTTAAATTTTCTTTGATAGAACGATGATGTAAACAGAAATATATGTTGCCAACCTTATGCTCACTTTGAAAATAAAACGAGAAAATATTGCTCGAACCATGAAACAATTTGAAAATTATAAATACATTCGATTGTGCGGAAATGTTACTTCTAATGTGAAATTGAAATAATATTGTAGAACGAAAATTTGCTTTTCTTATTTTCACTTTGATTTAAATGCGAGCACAAGAACATACAATCGAAAATCAATAAAATGGATATTGTACCTGTTTAGAGAAATGATAGAGGAGAAAAAAGAATAAGAAATCAATAAATGAAGAATTGAGAAAGAGAAATTCTAAAAATAAATAGTCAATTTGAAAAAAAGTTAACATGTTTGGAGTTTTTGTTATTTTGTTTTTCGGGGGTGGAAAAAAGACAAAAAACATTTTTTGAAAACAAACTTAAAAGACAGTAGGTGTATTTGTTTTTTGATCTGTCTTTTTCAATTGACGCTAATTTGTTATTTAGTTTCCGTCATTTTTCTCGTAATGATTTTCGTAACGTTATCATTCATTCTTCACAATCAAAATAAAATCTCAGAAGAATTACATACTAATTTCGCTTTGTTTTTCCTCTTTGTATCTTTCGTCATATCGTACCAATAACATAATGTTGTTGGTCTTGTTGAAAATATACGATACAATTAACTGTGGCTGTGAGCATAAGGTATGTTGCCACAAATATCATATAATTTGCATTTAATAGTTGTTTCATTTTATGATTTGCGTTTAAATATCTCTACTTTTAATGATAAGTCGTTTGTTTTAAGTGTTTTTTGTGCTATTTTTAAGAATTTAAAAATTAATTTCGAATGGTTTTGTTTCTACATTCGCATGTTTCGTTCGCTTATTTTATGACATGAAGTCACGGTAAGACGACTACAATTTTTCTATAAAGCAAATCGTTTTTTAGGAAAACGATCGAAAGTGTTTTAAATAAGGACTGATCCTTGTTATTGTAATATATATTTGCACAATTTTTATATTTTTATGAAAGCATATGGTGTATTTGGTTAATTATTTGTTTGCTTGCTCTCGATACATTATACTAGTTATCATATAGAATTGAAAATAATAGTATTCTATTGGAAATTGTTCTACTAATATACATTCGTAATGTCTTAGCTATGTAAATTGTAATAAATACTGATTACATATTTCTCATTATGCAGCAATCGCATTTGCATTGATCGACATCATAACCGTTTTTACATTTGCAAACTCAATACATGAACGTTTGCACTTACATATATAAACCGATCAAATTTTTAGATTGAGCTGTGATTGGGCTATCGTGGCTCCTATTCCATAAAATATTATTACTCATGACATGGAAATCAATTTGTTCGCAAACTAATGCAGCGCTTGACGTTTAATTTGTCGCTAATTTATTATCGCTTTCCTTTTACAAAGTGATTGTGACCGATTTCAATGTTTTTATTTGCAGAAGAAATTGTATGTAACGAAATAAATGAATATACGGAGCTTCTAGAGGCACTTCATCTGAGGGAAATCGAGGGTCTGCCGCCCGGCGGAGGTTTACAGTCAAAGTAAGTTTCCAAAAATGTATATTGATGTGTGCTCAAAACAACGAATGTGCATGTAATCATATAGTCGCTATTTTAAATAAGAAGACAATGATCGCTAAGTTGAGCTCATTTGATAGTTGAATAATTCGTAAATTAGGCTAGGAAAAAACTCTTTTATGGTGATAGTATATTTCATTTTTTTCTTGCAACTCGGAAAGTCAATCAGTCTGCAAGTGATATTAGTGGAGTCTATTGCTATGAATAACGGCGAAATGAAACGCAACACTGAAGTAAAAATAAGTGAAATTGGCTATAGTAGCTGAATTTGAAAATTATACTCCTACTAGAAATATTGTAGAAAAGCGTAATTTTCTTCGAAATTTAGATTAGAGGAATACAATAAAAGCCGCTCCAAATGAAAGGTGCCAGATCGGAGAAGGGATTCACTGCTCTGTTCTTGTTCGTCTGATGTTGCCTGAAAACCGGCGGATGAGTATAATGCCGGCACTTCATTAATTGTCATAAAATAATGCTGCCGGTGAATGGATATAACACCATCGCACTACAAATAAAAAATTGTCACTTAATAGCGTCTAATAAAAATATTAAATAGGCTGCTTCCATGTGCGTCTCCCGACGGCCATAGCAAAACAATAGCTTCAAAGCGTTATCCCCTGACATTTGGCACTATCATAAAACGACAAAATTTTATGTTTAAAAAGCTGAATAATTTTAAAATACAATTTTAGTTATTCAATGGGCTAGGATGAAATATGTTGTAGATATGCGAATTGCAACTACCTTGGACTTAGGAATAACCATAACGATAAGAATAAGAAAATAGCAATAACCATAATAATATATTAACCTATTACGGATAGACACTCGACAAATACATCAATTTTTTAGTCAAGATTCAAAAAAGTATTTAGTTTTGCTACGTTTATGTATAATTCGTTTTATATTCTTGCATGGTGTGGTATCTTTTGAAGGAGAAGCCTGTACGCAAAACTATTTAAACCGAACAAGTAGCATAATAGTACATCGATTCGTTTTTTGTATCTAGACCGAAGAACGAGTCACCCGCAAGAAATAGATAAAAATGTCCCATAATGCTATTAGTTTGAACTTTTTAAGTTTTCACACAAAAATTTGATTGAAGTTGCTTGATTAAAAAGCTTTGGTTGAAACCGAGTTTTGGATTTGTTGCAGTTTTGTAATCGTTTTCCGTGTTTGGTTTGATACAAAACCGGCATAAAAATCGCTAACCCACCGTAAAATATGGTGATAGTGGTGTTGTAGTAGTGTGGGAGTATACGGCGAGTACTGTCTGTGTAGAGTTGTAGTTTATCGAACCGACGAAAAGATTCATTATTTCAACATATTGAAACATAATTTGAAGAAAGGTGCCATGAAAATCAGTTTAAATTCAGATTTTCGCTTTGAACATGATTGTGACCCGAAGCATACAGCCGAAACTGTGATCAAAACATCGACACACCTCCCCACATACCTAAACTGCAACGATCATTTATGGAGAAGAGAGTTCGAAACACTCAATAAGAAGTCACAAAAACTGTGCAAGCGAATTAAATGAAGTTGCGTACATCATGAGTACTTAATGAATAGATAAAATCTGGGAAAATATTTTATTTTGATTTTTTAAACTTACAAACTGATTGGCATCAGATTGACGCTAACTTTTCCATGTATATAATTGCCGAAATTAAATCAGATTCAGCATCGTTTTTAGATGTTATAAAAATATGGTCTAGAAATGAAGGTTGTGGTTTTGGTCTTTGAATGACAATTTTCATTTAAAAACAATTCAAAATATAATACAAATTTGTAACTCTCTAATATGTATTTCTCGTATTTGTTACAGATATGACATAATCGAGAAGACCTTCAAGGAGATATGGCCTAACCTGGCATACCAGTGTGAAGTAGGAAATATATTTTATAATTGTGGATAAATTTTCGTGCAGAAATATCTATTGCTTATGATTATCTATTCTCTCGATTTTAACAAAATTTTCATTTATCTAAAAAATTCAATTATTTTAATTCTTTGGTAATTGTTACATCGTTTTTTTTTTAAATACCGCATTCACTTAAGCACAATTCTATCGCAATATCTCCTTTTTCCTCAAATGTTTGTATGAAATCATGATATAATTTTTCAACTTTTGATTTTTTATTTGTTCATTTATGATATTCTTACAGCAGTAATATTGAAATTTTGCTTGGAGGTGGAATGTGTTGTCTTCCTTCTCTGCTACTATCACCATACTGTGCACGGTGCGAATTAACCATCCTATGTTCACAAGCTCAAAACAAAAACGATCAAAAAAATCTTCCGTTGTCATATGATTCAAGTTTTTCTGTTGAAAGCCTGGTTTTTCATTTATTTTTAATTGTAACATACATTAATTGTCATTCTATAGAATATATTTGTCATGTCTATTTGCTTCTTGCGTGTGTCTGTATGTGTACTTGTTTCATTGTAGTTGTGAGAAAGAATAAATTGGAAGAAATTATGTTCATGTTTGTGTACCAACATGAAAATCAATTTTAAAATTGTGTTCTAGAAAAAGTGTGTTTCGAAAGAAAGATGTGTGAAATCATGTTTTATGAATTTCATGTCGTCCAAAGTAAATAAACTTCTAAATTGAAAATGATTGATGCATTTCACACGCATAGACGATGTCTTATAACTGAACTGAAGGAATCGAGTGAAAGGAATTGAGAACTGAAGTAATTGGAACTGAAAGAATTGATGGTTAAATTTAGATCGTTCTTCTCAAACATTACTTATTTATACTAGTTTAAGGACAAATGTCTAGGACAGTATTAATGAATCAATAATTCGAAACACGCTAAGCTTGCTTACAGTAATATGTAAATAAATTAGGCTCAAATACGTATGTAATATAATCAACAAATACTTTCTACCTACTGTTTTTGCTGCTTCTTCATGATACTGGGTTGTTGGGTTTAAAATTATAATTAGTTGAATAGCAGCTACACATTCATCATTGCTGTTACTTATACCAAAATCTTATAGATCATCAAATCATAGATAAGGAGCGTTTATTATCATACCTGTAATGCTCCAAACTTCTCTTTTTTGCTTAGACCGATTTAAAAACAATTCACTAAGCTGCAATCTTTCTAGTGCAATGTTCACTCGAATTGTTTGTTTCGTTTTATTTTACTATGATAGTATAAATTTATCAATATATTCGTTCATTTGTATGGAAATAAGTGGTTCTATATTTTTGTGGTATCTATTCGTTTCAGTAAAAAAAATGTGATATCCAAAATAATTATTTACCTGGCAAAAATCCAGTCTTATCTGGCAAACGTTTCAAAGCATGCAATTTATAATGAGCCAAATCTATATCAGGTGAACCACATTCTCTACTTACTTGTGTTTGTGTGTGAATGTGGAATCAAAAAGATGGAAGGTAGGCAAGTTCAAAAAGATTATAGATAGTGGATAGAGTGTGTACTGATTAACACAATTAATATATTTTACAGCCTAAGGTGTAAGAGAATTTTCGATTTTATATTCGTTCTTATATAATCAGCAAGTTTTGTTAAATGATGAATCGCCTGTGCAGTATTTATGAATTTGAAAATTAACTAATGTACCGCTGGTTTACGCTGAACAGGCTTATTTTAATTTTATAATTCAAAAATTGGAAGATAATTCCAGCTCTAAATCGCACCAGATGAAAAATTGAATGCATCTGAAAAATCTTTTAGAAGCTCATCTGTTTGTAATTGATTCTTTTTAAATTTTTTGGTATAGTGATAAGGCGCTAATACCTAAAATATACTGCGAATTTTTAAATAATCACTAAAATGGAATGTACTCTGTCTAGACGTATGTTTTATGTTTTGAATATTAATTATAAAAATTCAAGAGTCGAGAAGTATATACAATAAGCTGGCCTTCAGCTTTTTCGCAAAATATAGCTACCCTTCTGTAAAAGACTTCGAGCATAAAAAGAGTCTTATTTTCAGAGTAATATGCAATTGATCTATGTTCTGGATATAACTTCTGAATAATTATTCTTATGCCAAAAATATTCACAAAAAAAGACATTTATTTGGAAGCACATTCTTGCCTGGCCTATTTAATGAATATGCCTATTTAATTATACTATAACAAATATGTAATCATTTTGCAGAGTTGAGTTTCAGTCATTGCTACTGAATTTTAATTTCTCTCAATGTACTCTTACTTTTACGCGGAGTAGTCATATTATTGTGTTTTTTCATTGAAAACATGCTTCGTGGTTACGAGATTCTCTGCGTTTACGAAATAAAACATTTTGTTTACCGCTACTAAAGACACTTATTGAAAACAGTAATTGCTGCAACTAAATCACTTTATTTTACACTCAACAGTTCACTAAGCTCACGTGCATAAGATGGCACTAATATCATTCAATTTGAAACTGCTATTTATTTATACTCCCTTGGATATTACCAGCATTGCCGAATGTATACTTCTAGGCTATTCTAGACTTCTCTTGTTTTATTGGAATTCGTTTATTCTTACCTATCTTGGCTACTATAAATTTGCTATCGATGTTACATGAAATTTTCCGTTCTATGTTATACATTAGATGTTTTGTATAGAGTTAGTTCGAGTCAATATTTCTCGATGTTTCTCTGTATTACTGACATGCAACACTATCCCTTTCTTAGACCTGCGTCTCGAAAAAAATCATCGTCAACAATAATGTTTTCGGAGCAAGTCGATCTAGGTGCACAACCTTAATCTTCGATCGGTGTTTGCGATGGCGCTGCATCCGATAGATAACATCATTGAGTCATTCGCTTACGCGATATAATCCTTCCCATATTGGTTGCAGCTTAGGACTTAGGACTTTCCGCCGATGGGGGTTGTAGGTCAACACCAAAACATTTTCCGGAAACCCAGTAGAATCCGCTCTCAAATCGTATTGTTTTTTTTTTGCTTTCCTCACTGCTTGAAAACTAGGCTCTAGCCTTTACCGCAGCCCCAAAATCTACTCCGTTGTTGTTTTAGGGTTTTTTGTCGGTGTCTTGGATTCGGATCTAATATTTTTTCTTCAAGGATTTGTAACTGATACGTTTTTACACTCAGACTGCGGTGCCAACTTTTCTCTTGATAAAATGGTTACTCGTCTCGCGGCTACGTATATGTGATCTCCTTTTGCTTCAGTTCGATGTCAATGTTTTCATTCTGGTTAAAGTGCTAATGATACTTCATTGTTCCTCCATTTAATTTTTCCCTCCCAAAACCAAGCAGAAATCATTATGACTTATGAAATCCATTCCAAGTACGCACTCATCAGCTACATTCGCTACCAAGAACTGATGCTGAAATACCAAACCTTCGAGTTGTCTCTGCTAATTGATTTCACCGTGAACTGCAGATTCACTTGTAACTGTCGAAAGTACGTAACGCCCAACGTTACTAAGTTTTCAGGTTTTCATTGAATTCGTCAATCTAGCTTACTGTTGATTTCTCCTTGCGGACTCACGTCATTCTCGTGTCGATAGCGTCTGGAGACTGTTATGATGGTTTAGGAATCAAAAATTCTACGAGCCATTCTACCCATGAAGCTCCTTACTGGTTTTCCGTCTTCTCCGAAGCTACGTTCTGCAGCTGTACGTACGTCTGCTACGTTCGGTGAATCAGCCTCGTTCCTTTTTCACGTTCTTGCTGTACATCTTTTACAAAGCCTCAGCTTCCATATTCTTTGAAAATTCCGGCTCGAATGTCCTTTTGCTCCACAGTTACAACATTGTGGAGCTCCGCCTGTCGTTGATTCCCTGACGATATCAGCTCTTTGGCAAACGCAATCCTTGTGCCCTTCGCGGACTCTAAAATTGCAATGAGGCACCCGCTTCATCGATTCGTAAGTCAGAGCGTAGGCCAAAGAATACTTCAGCCTCCGTCTGTCAATCAAACGAAGTACTTGTTAAAGTTCTTTACGTACTCCTTCGATAAAAGCATCTTTCGCCGTTTCATCCCGATGTTCTGGATCCGATCTAGGGTAGGGTAGAAGTGTTAATTGCTCGATGTCTCGAGACAACTGCTGCAAGGTTTCTCCCGGCTTCTGTTGCTACGGAGCTACGAACGATGAGCTTTCTTTATATGATCGCTGTATCTCACATCCAAAGCGCTCATCAGTCGTGAATAGCTGGGGTAATTATCCTCTGAAATGGTTTGAAGTACTTCCGCCGCAGCACCTCTTAACGAGGCAGCTTTTCTCAAAAGATTAAAAAAATATATATTTTTAGATTTTAGTGGTTTATTGTATGTTGTGAATATTTTAAACCATTCCGCATAGTTACCATATGAGTAAAACTGAAAAAATGAATTTGAATAAAAAAGGTAAATAAAATTTAGTTAGCTCCGGTTTCTCGGCTGCCTTCTCTTCCAACTTTAATTTTGTCTTGCTTCTTGCACTACGAGTGTCTTTTGATGCATTTTTTTGAAAAAAATCTTTAAATTAAAATATTTGGTTTAAAATGATAAACCTTCAAAAATTGCATTCAACTTTCTGAAAAATCATGTGTTTTTGTACTTATGCACCTCTTTCTCAAGAATGGCTTGAAAAATGACGATGAACCTTTATTTTGTGTTCTTAAATAAATTGACTATATTTCTACAGCTGCGTTTCAAGCGAAATAGAGCGGTGGCATAATTAGGTTGGTTCGTTAAAAAAAAAAAAAAAAAAAACTTAAATGCATCACAAATAATTCAAAAATATTTCGTGTTTATTTTTTGACGGTAAAATTGCATTTGACTATATAACACATCCAATAAAAAAAAACAGAAAAAAATAGAGCTGGAGCTTTGAAAAATGTACAAAAAGCAGCCGCCCCTAATGACACCATTCGTGAAGTCGCACGTTCGCAATCGTTCCAATGGTTGTTTTCTGCAAAAGTCTCAAACCGCTTCTTGTAAATGGTCCAAGAAATTGGTCCATCGAAAATGGGTGCTTTCAGTGCTTAAGTGTAACTTGAATTAGTTGAAGTAGTTCCTATGGCTTTCACGCACTGCAAATCCGATTTCAACAGATCCATTTCTTTTTCAACCCCTACCAGCTTTGCCCTTGTTTTTCAAATTGCTGCTTCACTTCTGCTGTTTGACTTTCCAATTGATGCTTGAATTGTTGCTTGTCTTTCATTAGCTGCCGCGCTAACTTTTGCTGGTCTACTGTTTCAGTCGTTCGGTAATGTCTATAGTTTGTTGACCAAATTTCTGGGCTTGATGGTCCAGTTTCATTGATTGCTGTTTATACTGGAGACAGACTACAATCGAATTTCGTTGAGCTTTTTAGCAAGTTAAATTTAAAGTCTCAACGCTCATTAAATATTCGCGAAACCAAATTCGATTGTAGTCTGTCTCCAGCATTACTGTCCTCAGTTTGCTGTTTGAGTTTCTGACCGATGTCTATAGTCTGTTGTTTCATATCGGAAGCCACATTCAGCAGCATATCCATCATCTGATTTTTCTTCTGGCTGCTTAGTTCTTCCTAAACATGTTCTTGGCTGGTTTTTTCGTCCTTGAATTCAAACGTTTACGAATCTTTGCCTCCGTTAGTTGTGGTAGTAAAGCTGTTTTGTTCCCTGTCGTCAACAAATCACGTTTCCGATACTCTACTTTCAGTTTCGCTAATGTTACCTCGTTCACTAGGTTTAGCATTGTTTAACACAATTGCTCACAATCACAGTTCGAAATTTCTTATAATACGAATTTTCACGTTTTACCAATGCGAAAGAATTTCACTTGTGACACTAATCGTGTTTTTCTGCTGAAAACACGCTTCGTTTATTCGTGAAACACGCTTCGTTTAGGTTTTGATTCGCTTCTAGACAAAATTTTATTCAAAACAGTAACTGCCGCAGTTAAATCACTTCACTTTTATATGTGTTTTCAAGCATCCCCCGCTTTATATTTAATTCGCAAGTTGTAGAAACATACTTGAATATTATCGGTATACTTTCCGTTGGGGCGTGATTTATTTATTTGTTGGCAACTATTTGCGTTGTTGTGGCTCCAAATTCTCTGTAAGAAACCTATGGAAAACACAAAAAATGCAAGAAAATATTTTTTTACTAACAGACAACTAATTTTGAGGGTATGGAAAAAGTCTGTTTGAATTCGTATCTGAATGTGAAAATGAATTTGATATCAGTATGTTTAAAATAAGCATTACTACAGAATATATGTTTACCATTGAATTTAACACTCTTAATCTAATTACTGACTTTGTTTGTGTTCTTTTGTTGGCAATTGTAAATTCGTGTTAATCTTAAACGATTCTTCTAACAATTTCTTTCAGAGTCCGACGCATTGATTTCTGGTGTAGAAAACATAAGAAAAAAAAATACAATCTTATATATACATACATATTTACAACCTGAATGTTTGCGATTTTAATTTAACTACTCGTTAAAATTGACGATTATGTTGATGATGATGATGAGTAAACCAATTGAGTGTTTCATGTTTTTCATTGATGTGAAACCCTCTGTGTAATAGTTAAAAGCATAACAAACAAACAAATCAACAAAAAGCAGAAAAAAAGGAAAAAAAAACTTTGTATAAAATGCTACCCTACTATTATTAGGATAAGTAATAAGAAGAAAATTAAAATAAAGTTTAGATCAGTTGAGAGAAGGAAACACCACTAATAAAATATATTAAAGAAAAAGTAAAAAACCAAAATGAAACATTGATTTGGTTTTTGAATTAGGGGGTGTTGTAAAAGATACAAAAATATATGTAGAAGTCCATACTTTGTAGAATTGGGTAGTTGACAAAAAAGTTGTAAGGTGAAACTGTATTGTAAATGTGAACAAATAAACTTGATACGATTTTTTCAAAGATGAAAATTTGTATGAATTGAGCAAATGAACAGAGAAACATAAACTGTATTGCAAATCATTATGATGATCATGACAAAATGAAAATATGAGTGGAACGACAAACAGAATCTGATAATTTTCGAGACCAGCAAATAATTTACAATTACTTTGAAAATATTAAAACCATAGAAAACTTTTTTGCTTGACGCCCAATTTCCTAGAAGAAAATTGTTTTTTATACTAAATAATACAAAAAAGCACAACTGTTCATTTACATCCAGAGTACGTTGATGGACGTAAATCTGGAAACTTATACCACATGCAACAGAAATCATCAATGTATCTTTTTTTTGGAAAAAGCAAATATGAATAATAAGAACTATGATGTCATTAGCGATAAATTAAAGAACTTAACATGAAAGAATATATGATTTTAAAGCTTGGTTTGAATGAAGGACGATGTGTAACATAATCTTGTTGATGTACTTCAGTAGGTTTTCGTTTATTTTTATTTTTGGGCTATGTTAAATGGTACATATTAAAATAAATAATGTTTAGTCACACAAATCCTGAAAATTAGAATTGTACGTTGAAATAAAAATTCGAAACGAAATCATTTTACTTTTTTATTTCTAGTAGGAATTATGTTTTTGATGTTTGTTTTTCCAGAAACTTAAGTATTTTCGTGTGGTTTCAACAATTCCCGATGCATACATTGCAGTTTTTTGTTTTAAGTTGATAGTCAATAGTCAATAGTTGTATATCGAACGATCTGCATAGGTTCTAATTGTTCAGGATTGATTAATATGCATATTCCACTTAGTGTTTTTTTAAAATGATTATAGTTTTTGTGAACCACGAATGTAATTTATGTTCTTAATTTATTTTGATTAATTCTGCGTCGCAACCCTATTCGAGTTTGGATAAACTTAAATTGTCACACAATATTAATTGATATGAGTAAACAATAAATGTGTAGTAAGAACAACAGTTAATAATATTGAATATGAAAATATTTGTGCACAACCGTTTTCTAGAAAATAATAGTTTTATAATAAATGAAAAACACATTGTTGGAAAATTGTTTAAGAATGACCTACGGTTAGATAGTTATCTAAAAACTGTCCATTGATGTTTGAGAATTCGAAAAAGAAAATATCACCTAATAGAGCAAACTGGACTCAACAAATAGATTGTTTTGGGGGACCTGGTGGCGAATGCTACGATGGGAATATTTTTTGGACGAAAAAGAATGTAACGGTGTGTATAAATGTGATTTCTATCTGATTTTATCTATGTACACAATATGTGCTCTGGTATTTCTACAAGCTAACACTCTTTTGACTTCAATATATTGCCTTATTTTATTCTTCGGTTATTCGGTATACAAAGTATGAATCGAAAACAATTTTTTGTATTCTAGTTTAAGATTTGACAGTTTGCTGTCAGTTTCTAATAGTTTGAGCAGATTTAGTAACAATTCCTCTGCGAAAAAAACGAAAGTAATATACCTACGCACGTTTAATTCTCTTTTTTGAGCAGCAGTCGATTCTTAAAAGTCAATTGTCGAACTGTCTCATCGTACTTATGGCTAATTCTGAATGCTCTTTGGCGTGTGTAATTGGATTGTTATACTATCAAATACGAAGAAAAATATGATTTTCGTATAATGCGACGCTGGAAGCTGTAGCTACTGAAAATTTTTCCCCCCATTTAAATGAAATATGGTCATCCGTGTATATCAACTATTAAAATTTTCCATTTCGGATAAGTTGCTGTAGGTAAAGAAAACTGAGTATTTTATAACAAACTAATTTAGGCTGTACATAAATGCATTCAACAGACAGCATTTTATTTAATCAAATCATACTTTGAACTTTGTGAAATGTCAATATCGTTCATCATCTTACCTTAAAGAATGCACATATTCATTTCGCCAAAATGGACATAACCATGCAGCAGACATTTATTTGAGAGCTTAACAATTTACCTTTTTCTATAGACTTAAACGATAATTTGTTCGATTATTTCATTTATTCTGTGTATTTGATCGATGTCAAGATAACTGAAAGATTGAAATTGCGTCTGCACATCAATCACGAAAATTAGTTTGAGGTGACAGCTTTCAGTATGCATTTGAGAACATCTTTTTAAATAAGACGATATGAAAGGATATTAGCCAAAACCAAATCACTAAAACTAAATTATTACCGTGAACATTGTGTCTATAAAACGCGGAGAATTAAATTTCAAAAACTTGACTTGGAAGACTCAAATACCCGATGTTCCATTTAATAACCGCCAACTTAGTAGTATAACATGTCTTTCGACCGAATCACAAACTTTTTGCAAATACGGACAATATACGAAACCTACATCAAACTAAAACAAGTAAAAACCCAATTTCATTTAACGTTTACACGTTTAAACAATAAATTTGCCATTATATGTAAAAAGCTTAAACACTTTAACGAAAAAACAAACAAACTCGAAACACAAGTGAACGTCATCAATTCATAGATGCTGTAAAATAAATGTTGCAAAAAAAATTGTAAAAGGAATAATTAAAATAATTGACTTAAGTAGAAATAATAAAAAACACAAAAAAAAAAGTTTTTATCAGTCAGATTGAGAAAGAAGACCAACGACGAGCACAGCAACAAGAGAAAAACAATCTTTTTAATTATGAACAAAATGATAACAGCAACATATTTTATTATGCATAATAAAGAAAGAAAAGAAATTTAAAGTGAAACTCCTGAAAGACTAGATGATAAATATGAAGAAAGTGGAAAACAAAATTTATATGTATAAAATTAAAGAAAATACAGAATTCAACCAATATTAAATGAAAATAAAAACTATATAAGAATGGGAATATAAATATTTGTGTATAGTGTTATTATCGAACATTAAACACTGTAGATTAAAACAAACAAACAAAAAATGAAAGAGAAATAAAGAAATAGTATTTCATATGTACTGAAATGAAAATAAATGAAAGAAAAAGTATGAACGTTTTGTCGTTTTCTTGAAATTATGAACGAAATTATTGAAATTTTTGAAATTATACAATCATTGAAAGAGGAGATTTCCTTGAATACCTTATTTAATAGATTTAGACTCCTATAATAGGCGCCGGCTTATATCTGTTCTTGTTGAATGGTGTAGCCAAGATATTTTCAAATCCAAAGTTAATCCAATTTAAATAAGTCGAATTTTGGCAACTGTGTTCCATTAGGCCAATGACAAACACGGCGGTTCCAGTGAAGCGTTTCCCGAGAAGAAAACCGAGTCGGTTTAGTTTTGCACTACAAAACCGAGAAGCTTCCAAACCGCGGTGTGTGTCATCACAATGCTAAATGAAACCGCCGTGTTTGTCATTGGCCTTAATGTGGACAGATGGATTAATCGGTTGTCTATTTGCTTGCAGACCTTTTATGATTAATTTACTTTGTAGAAGCTAATTCCAGTAATTTGCCAGGCCAGCATTTATGCTGCGTTCCATAGTCGATTCATCTCTTCCTGAATATAATAGTAGTCTATCATCCGTAAATTTTTCTAATCAATGAATATCCTGAATATTGCTAACGTACAAAAGAAATAGGAGAGTATCTAGTATGGATCCCTGAGGAATGACGATATTTACAATCCATTCATGACTTTTATATATATAGTTGATTGTCACAATATGCCTATTATAGAAATAATATTTTATAAGAGCTAAAAACAGAGTCTTTGCCTTTGTAAACCATGAAATATTGCTACTGGTTTTCCTCATACCTTCGTGATTGTACTACATAGTTTCGTAACGGTTGACACTTGAACTTTTTCCCTTTGCTTTTCTACTTCTGGTGTTCCACAAGGCTCGATTCTTGGTGCTCTGCTTTTTCTCCTGTTTATAAAAGATTTTCCTTGCCTCTCTTAAAAATATTTAGGTTGAGTCAGTAGATGATTGCTTCCAGCGGCAAGAAAACTTTCCTGCTCTGGGCAACTGATACTCTTTTAATTGTCCTCTATGAATCGTAATGTTGCTAAATGCCTCCAGATGTTCTATACATGTAGATTAGCTCGCATCGTGTTTTTCTATTCCACTCCTGGAGTTCGGAATGCCCTAAGTCATTATGAATGATCATGATAATTGATAATGACGTTGATAATTTAAATACCTTGGTGTTATTTTAGATACTAAACTTAAATTTGATGTCCTCATCTTGCGAATAACACCCAAGGCCTCGCAATTGTGCTGCTTCTTTTTTTTTTTTTTTAGAGTGTCTAGACCTTTTGCTGATGTTTCCTCCTGTGTATGCCTGTATATCTCTCTCGTGCGTAGTGTCCTCGAGTATTTTTGTCAAATTTGGCTTCTTCATTATTATTACTTAATTGATGCAGTTGAGTCTGGGCAACGCAAATTTACTCACCCACTAATCCTTAAATTCTAAATTTACAACTGTGAGTATAGCATATGTCTCTTCATCTTAGAAATTCCGATCCTAGATGAATGTTTCCTTCATAAAATTAATAATGGTTCTGTAACTTTTGTCCCAGTTTCAAGTTTTCCGATAGTGACTAGAAACGTTTTACCAGATCTTCATTTACCTTCAGCCTACCGGTTGCTCTTAATTATATCTATTTTTTATCTCCCTTTTGACGCTTGCCTAGACATCATAATTGTTTAAATATTGATCCTCTTCCATCTTCGTCACATATTTTATAAATCAATTTAAGAGCAAGTGTCCTTTCTTACGGCTTAAATTTGTAAATTATTTCGTTATCATCGAATTTGGTGTTTGTTTTTGTTAATTGAATTTATAATCTGTTTTTCCTTTCTCTTTCTTTTTTGAAGTTTAGCGCATTATCTTCATTTTACTTAATTTTTATATTTATTCTTTTTCTAGTCTTTAATTTGCTATGTATCTTTGGTTCTGGATAATAATAATAAATAAATAAATAAGTTTCCAGCTGAGGTTCTTTGAATTTTTTCCCATTCAACATTTCAAATCGACTTGTGTCGCTTGACGTTCCAGGTCATCGTCATTTTTCATGGATTTTTTGAAAAGTGACCACAGATTCTCAATGGGATTGACATCCGAGTTTTGAGGAAATTTCGAGTATTGTAATCAGCTATGCAGGGCTCACAACTTGGTATTGAGAGCGAGATGATAAGGCTCGGCAACCGGTTGAAAGATATGACAACCCTTTAAATCCAGATTTCTTGCACTCCTTGCTGAATTACTTCTCAAAATATTAATAGATTTGGAGAAGCCATGAGCCGGAAAACACCCCCAAAAGATAGCAAAGTCTCCGTGCTTAAATGTAGGTAATATGTATTTTTCTGTGAAGTTCCGTAATATTTTTCCGTCCAATCCGAATGTGCCCGTCACGGCATTTTATGTTAAATTTTGATTGATGTTCGATTATCTCTTTTTTTTCCTTGTGTTGGTAGTTTTTCGTAAAGAGGATAATTTTAACGGTAAATGTTGTGTTGCATTGATTGTAACTCGTTCCACCAACAAAACATGGCAGCAAATGTTGGTTGCATTGATTGTAACTCAAGCATAAATCCTTGCTTAGATGTATTCTCAACAGTCGAGACAGTACTAGTCGACTTATAAGGTCTGTTCGCGTACTGCAGCAGCAACAGATTTTTACAGGTGGCTTCTTTTTGGTGCGAAATTTGGCTTGCAGAAAGAGTACAAAAACGACTTTCTGCGAATCTATTTTAATATATTATAAGAGATTCAGGTACGCGAACAGACCTCTAGTTGGATTCTGTCTGAAATGAGTTGCGTCGTTTATCCGTTTTCATCACCCCTCAATTGTAGAAATTGTTCTTTTAAGAATGTCTCCTATTTCACTTTCCACATTTGAAATCCCAGATGATTTCCGACTTATCAGGAAACTATCACTTGTTTTGCTATCGAAATTTTTGTGACGACTGATTTTACTGCACTTTCGGCATTTACATTTTACCGCACTTTCAGCATTTATCTCAGTCATAAACAGTGTGCGAATACAATTATGCGACGTAAAAAATTAAAGCTGTTTTATTATTTTGCGAACTTTTAAACAATTTTAAATTATTGCTAGTTCCCTACAATTTGGTTTAGCATTTTACCACTCCATACCGAACGGTTGCAGTACTGTTTCGTTTTTTTATAAAATTTTATAGGGCTTACTTTGCCTTCGCACATTTAACAACTACCAAAAGTGTTGTCGCGCTATTCTATTTCGGGTCCAACCATTTATTTTTTTACGTAAAAACATTCGATTTTTTACTTTAGAACCCTTAATTTTTTTGCTCGCTTATGTTTCACGGCGGCTTATATAGGAGAGCTAAATCAGAGAAGGCACAGAAATCTTCATTGTGGCACATCATCCTTTCCTTTACTATACAAAAATTAGTTGCAGCAGTAAACTAATGGCAAGAAAATGGCTGATACAAAAAAAAATATAGGAAGTTTCATTTTCACCTGCTCTCTGGACTATATTTTATAGGCTGAGCCGTTAGTTAGTACACATTGCTAAGTTCTCGTCCACAAATCTTACTAAAGACAGGCTGTAGAAAGTATGTTTGTACGTTATGCATCATACCTTGAAACGATAAGTGCAAGCTCATATCTGAATTGCCTCATATCGGAGATACAAATCAAATCGATTTGTTTACCAAAATAAAAAAGGTTATATTGCTGGCCTTGAAATGTATCAAGCAACCATCACAATCTTAGTAGAAACAAAGCCAAAAAGAGTCGTTCATGAATCCCCCGCATTATTAATTAGATTGATTATATCTTCGGACGGATTACTGAGACCAGAAAATTGATGCAAACCGTAGTATCCTTTGAACAGAACATTCCCTAGATTGCCTGATATAAACAAAGATCACTTTATTCAGATGATCTTAAATAGTAAGTTTAGAAAATATAAATGTGGAGGTTAAATATACATAAGAGCAGAGTACGAGATTATTTACAAATTTTTAAGTATTTAAAAGGTGTGCATACACAACAATACAAAGGCTAGTCATAGCCTAACGTAATCTTATTTTAGAGTTCGAAAAGCGTTTACAACAAACAAATCTATTCCTTTTTTATTACATTTTATTTATTTTTTCGAAAGTTTTCAGTGTTTAGCTTATAATATACAAAAATACGAAATGTCCAGTCTTGAATTACTGATTTCTTATGTTTTCATTTTTTCTGTAGGAAATTAATATACTAAATATTACTAACGCAAAACCATCACAAATAGTTTCAAATAACACTTTGATTTCATTATTTTTCTACACATACATCATAGTATAAGTGTGTATTGTGTAAAACAATATTATATTTATATCACATTTGCAATTTTCTTTCACCTTCCTCACTCTTACAAATATGACAGAATTATCATTGCCATTTTAATTACATAAAATAGTACTTGCTATTATTTTTTTTTAAACAATATTTTCGAATTTAAAAACATTTTACTGGGTTTTGGAAAAGTCGATCACAAAGCTTATGCATGTAAAGTCTACACATGTGTGGAAATTGTAAAAATTAATGTAAACGAAATGAAGAAACAATATGTTTTTCTTATAAAACACAATGCGAGTCAATTATTACATGTAAACATATTTTTTTCGTCTTCAGTTGCAAGTAAATGCTCGAGCTTTTAAGAGCTTTTCCTTCTGGATTCGAGTGTAGAGTTTTTACAAAATAATATCCTAACTAATAAAACAAAAGGACATAGCTTACATCACAAATCAGTTGATTTTTTCGTCTGAAATTTATCGTTAAAACCTAAAACTAATCCGTTGCCTATGATTTTTTTTACTAATGAATCTTAAGACGTTTCGTTGGGAATTAATAAATTCCCATTATTACAATACACATACATAGTTGAAATGAATTGCGGTTTTGGTTGATCTTGGAATAAAACAGCCACCAGGTAACGATGATTCCTTAGTTTCATTATGAATAAGGATATCGTCTGAAGAGACTATTTTCACTAGCTTCTCCCGCTTTATGAGTTTCAATGGTGCGGAAGCGTTGATGATGATGTTGATGAAGCCTTTTGAAAACTTGATGCAAACAGTGTTTCAACGGACGGAAGTGTTCTTGTTCCGGTTGCTTGTGCCGTATCTCGATTTGATATCGCCGTAGTGTTGGTCGTACGTAACGGCGACAGAGGTGGCAAGTAATATTGAAAGTTTGAAATCGATGGTGGTGATAGAGGTAATTCTAGAAAGGAAACATACCCAGTTTAGAGCTTTTGTGATGGAAGAGTTGACTTGAGAGAAATTAGCTCTGGGCTCGGGCAAATAAGATAGGGATATGAAGGCTCATTTTATTTACCTGGTTTAATATCTTGAAATGTAGGCGACATATATTCAAACGGTGTGAGCAACGGTGGTGAGCCTGTTGAGGAAAAATAGCAATGCTTTTGATTCCATAAAATAATTTAATACTCATCCTACCTAAAGTAGCATCCGATGGCGGCGACATCAGGTACCCACATTCCTCCATTTCCAGCGCTTGCTCCATTATCAATTCCTCCGCGCTATTCAACGACATCGAATAGATGTCCGCAAAATTCGTTACAGTCTTCTTCTCTTCTACTAACTCTATGGGTGCTGATTCGCTGGCCTTTGGCTTTTTCGTTTTCTTCTCTGACTTCTTGGTCACGTAACTGGGAATATTCTGCAACATTTCGCCCGTTTTGTGATCGACTTTGTGGCGTCGACGCGTGTGCTTCAACCAATTCGGGAAGTTTGTGAAGTCGCGGGCGCAATATTTGCACTTATATGGTCGTTCGCCGGTGTGAATGTTGGAGTGCTGCTTCAGCTTTGAGCTGCTGATGAAACTTTTATTGCATTCGCCGCAAACGAACGGTCGTTTCTCCAAGTGTACAAGATTGTGCACTTTGAGGCAACGTTCGGTTTTATAGGTTTTGCCACATTTTTCGCACTTGTATTCGCGTGTCGAAGCATGATAGCGTTGGTGTTTGATGAGATGCGATCGTTCGGGAAAACTGAGGAGATAAATTATTTTTATTTTGGATACTAATGGAGGTACTACTATTTACGTACGACATCTGACACTGGGAGCATTCGTATGGTTTCTCTCCGAGGTGAGCCTTGGTGTGGTGGATTAAGTTAATTTTCTGCACAAATTTTTGGCCACAGATATCACAGCTAAATCGTTCACTCTCGTTATGTATTTTTCGATGCAGCCACATACTACTGACTTTCAGCCTACATGAAAACAATGGATTACGGAAATGAGCCGGCGGTAATAGATAGTTTGTTTCTGACTTACTGTTTTTCGCAGACAGGACAAGTGTAAACTTCATTTCTTCTGCTGTTTCGATGCACTTTTCCGTGTGCCTTCAAAGACTCCTTGCTTTCAAACTGCTCGCCGCAATTCTTACATTTGAAAGGTCCAGCCAGGATGGATGAAGCACCAACAGTAGCTGTTGCTTTCCGCCCAGATTCTACCCTTGCAGCTCCTTGCATTAAACTGAAATTATTCTTTACTTCCAGTGCTGCGTTACTCAAGCTTTGGCTATCCTGCATTTGTGGCACCGGTTCCTTGTCCATGGTCTCCTGATTCGTGCTCCATACATCTGACAGGGTGTTGTCATTCGGTGTTGATGGTATGGGAGCACATGCGGACAGGTCAATATCCAGTGAACTTTCATCTTTGACACAATCAAGGGCGGCTCTGAGCAGCCAATTGTTGATTTCTTCTGGTTTTTTTATTTTCATTATCGGCCGGAACGCGGTTTTCCTTTATTCTCCTCCTTAGGCACAAACACTAGCCACGAATGAGGTTAACTTTAAATGGGGGTTTTAATTGACGATAAATTGCATCACAATTATTACGTATATCACAATAATGTTTAGGTTCGTCGAAAGAATTGTCTGGTCTTTGCGTTGAGGTATTTTCTTGTGGTTTTCGAAGCGATTTTGTTCAAGAAATGAATGAAAACAATTCAAAGTGTCATAGTGACGCTTTGTTTACTCGTCGTCCATTTGTACTAATTGCATGTGCACGGCATAGTTTAGTTTGAAGCGAATAATGCGCAGAATGTTTTATGGTAAAGTTGATTGGGAATTTTATAGATTATGGTTGGTTAGTGCTGTGAGTGTGCCACTGATGTACCGGATCGGACCTTGAATGAGAAGATTTCTTTAACGAAAGGAAATTAAGATCCTGACATGAATTAAATAGAATAATAAAATTTACAAAATTTGTATCTTACATTTTTTAATTAATATTGCATGTGAATGATGACTTCATTTCATTCAGGCACATTGAAATTCGTTGAAATGTGTCGTTGATTTAAATTGGAACTTGGCATGAATGTGTGGCGATTAAATGTGACAGCGCAGTTAATGACATCGGCGGACGTTAGCAGAACAACGAGCACTGAGTAGTTTAGTACCACTTGTTCAGCAGCACAGCACAAATTAGTAATAGGTAGTTGTAAGCAAATTTATACGTAGTTTAGTCTGTAGAGATTCAGCCCTAGTGGAATAAAGTCGTAATTATCAATTCGGAGTTTTAATTAAAGATAAAGAAATATTGTGTTGATTAATAAGTAGCACGTCAATAAGCTACAAATTGGTGACCCCTTAATCAAACAATACGCACTTGCGGCCTATTCCATTCAACATAACGATCCATTTTTCGAAAGTGCGCAGCAACCGTTATGGCAACCGAACCTACCGCAAGCGAAGCAGCAACATCTTCCGCGCAAGTTTCTGTGGACCATGTAGCCACCCGTCTACCACCATTTATTCCATCAGACCCGGAACTATGGTTTATACTGCTGGAAAGCAATTTCGAGAGCTCCAAAATAACCCGCGATGCAACTAAGCTTGCACACACATTAAGTGCCTTGGATGCGAAGTACGCGGTTGAGGTAAGAGATATTTTGCTACGTTCTGACCGGTCGTACAGTATGCTCAAATCGGAGCTCATAAAACGAATGGGCACTTCTCAAGAACAAAAGACTCGAAGGCTCCTGGAGAGCGAGCCCCTCGGAGATCGAAAGCCTACGCAATATCTGCGTCATTTATCCGACCTTGCTGGAACCAAATTTCCGCGTGAAGTACTGCAGACTCTGTGGTTGGGCCGTCTACCAAAACACGTGCAGGCATTGTTAGCTGCTCACAAGGACCTTACGTTGGAGAAACTGGCTGAAATAGCAGACTCGGTCACTGATGTCTATGGCTTATTCAACAATGTTGCAGAAACTCAAGAATCAACAGGTATGTCCAACAATTCCCTATCTATGTATTCACGTATAAGTAGCCTGGAGCATACGATATCTGCACTGAACCAAAAACTTGAGACGCTAGAAGTTTCGCAATCAAGTAATTTTCGTGGCCGCACACGTTCAAAGACCCGGCAGCGTTCTCGTTCATCAAGCCGTCCAAAAAACAAATCAATTTGCTGGTACCATTATCGGTTCGGCAAACGAGCAAAGAAATGCAATAAGCCATGTGAATTCTTTTCTGATAACTCGGAAAACGACATGGGCAGTCGTTAATGGCGGCCGACGACATAAACCCAATAGCTTCAGGCCGCCTTTTCATTCATGATGCCTCTTCTGGTATTAAATTCTTGGTTGATACAGGCGCTGATTTATGTGTATTTCCATACACAAATCTTCCGCAAACACGTGAGAAGTCCAAATACGAGCTAGCGGCAGCTAACGGGTCCGTAATAGCAACCTACGGTACGATTAATTTTAAACTCGAGTTGGGGCTCCGCCGACAATTTCCGTGGAAATTCGTCGTCGCTGATATATCAAAACCCATTATCGGAGCAGATTTTCTAGCCCATTATGGCATCTTAGTTGATATTAGGAATCAACAACTTTTGGACACTAATACTAATCTCACGTCTTGCGGAAGGATATGTAAAGGCAATATACTGACAGTTAAAACAATTTCTGGTTCATCACCATTCCATCGAATACTCAGACGGTTTCCTGAGATTATGAAACCCGATGGATCAGTTAAGAAACCTAAACATGGCACAAAACACCGGATCATAACCACTCCTGGACAGCCTGTAGCGCAAAAGCCTCGTAGGTTAGCACCTGATAAATTGAGAATTGCCAGACGAGAATTCGATGCCATGCTGCAATTAGGCATTGCTCGACCCTCTCAGAGCGCTTGGTCATCTCCTCTACACTTAGTTCCAAAAAAAGAAGATAAATGGAGACCTTGCGGCGATTATCGCGCATTAAATGCAAGAACCTGTCCGGATCGCTATCCGATAAGGCATATTCAAGATTTTTCCCATTCATTATGTGGAAAAAATATATTTTCGACCATTGACTTGGTACGTGCATTTAATCAGATTCCGATAGCAGAAGAAGACGTACCGAAAACTGCCATAACGACACCCTTTGGCCTCTTTGAATTTAACTATATGACCTTTGGATTGCGAAACGCTGCTCAAACTTTCCAAAGGTTCATTGACGAGGTCCTTCAAAATCTTGAATTCTGTTTCGCCTACATTGATGATATTCTCATCGCTTCTTCATCAATGCAGGAACATCTGCAACACCTAGAAACAGTATTCAACCGATTCAAGGAATATGGCGTCGTCATAAACTATAATAAGTGTGTTTTCGGGCAGCAACAGGTCAAATTTCTCGGATATCTTGTATCGAATAAGGGAACTTGTCCACTTCCAGAAAAAGTAGAAATTATACGGTCGTATCCAATCCCAGACACCGTCAAGAAGCTGCGACAATTTCTGGGCATGTTAAATTTCTTCAGGAGATTCCTGCCTAAAGCTGCAGAATTGCAAGCGCCCCTTAATGATTTGCTGCAAGGAAACGTCAAAGGCAAAACGCCAGTCAAATGGACTCCGGAAACCATAGAAGTCTTCAAGGCAAATAAAGAGAGCCTTGCGCAAGCAACTCTTCTTGCGCATCCAGCGGTAGATGCCCATCTTGCTATGTTCACTGATGCCTCCAACCTTGCCGTGGGCGCTTCGCTGCAACAACTAGTTGGAGATAGTTGGCAGCCACTTGGTTTTTTTTCAAAGAAGTTGAGCCCGGCCGAAGTTAAATACGCTGCCTACGATCGTGAACTGCTAGCAATTTACCTTTCAATTAAGCATTTTCGATATATGGTAGAGGGACGTCCTTTCATCATTTATACTGACCATAAGCCAATTATATATGCCTTTGCCAAGAAAAATCATCAATGTTCTCCACGTCAATTCCGCCATTTGGATTATATCAGCCAATTTACAACTGACATTCGACATGTATCAGGCGATCGGAACATCATCGCTGATGCATTGTCGCGCATAGAAGAAGTTAATAACACACTAGATTTTCGTGCATTGGCGGCGGCCCAACAAAACGATATAGAACTACAAGAGAATTTGAGAAACACTTCTCTCAACCTCAAACGTGTACAGATACCAGGCACGAATGAAACATTATATTGTGATATCTCGACGAACATTGCGAGACCATTCGTTACCGAAAATTTCCGCAAAACTGCATTCGATGCAATTCATCGTTTATCACACCCAGGCGCAAACACTACAATCAAACTTATCACTCAAAAGTACGTCTGGCCATCCATCAAATCAGATTGTAGAAAATGGTGTAGGAATTGTATCGAATGCCAGCGTTCGAAAATATCTCGCCATGTTTCATCGCCTATCGGTGTATTTACTTTACCATCAGCACGTTTTGAGCACATCCACGTGGATATTATTATCATGCCATCATCAGAAGGGTATCGTTACTGCTTGACGATGGTTGACCGCTTCTCACGCTGGGCAGAAGCTACTCCTATGATGGACCAAGAAGCTTCAACTGTGGCTCGTACACTATATTCAACTTGGATTGCACGCTTTGGTACTCCGCTTAGAATAACAACAGATCAAGGAAGACAGTTTGAGTCGTATCTCTTCAAACACCTTAATTGTTTGCTAGGTACGACTCACCTCCGAACAACTGCGTACCACCCATCAGCAAATGGCATGGTCGAACGGTTCCACCGGCAACTTAAGGCAGCGATTATGTGTCAAAAGCACAACAAATGGACAGAAGCACTGCCTACAGTCCTACTAGGGATTCGTTCAGCGTGGAAGGAGGATCTTCAATCAACTGCAGCGGAAATGTTGTACGGACAGCCACTTAGACTACCAGGTGAATTCTTTGGATATCATCAGTCAAACCTCGACTCTGGCGATGCATCACAATTTCTCAAGGAACTCCGGCAACATATTCGCAACATCGCGCCATGTGATGGAACTCAACATGGTGAAAGGAAATCTTTCATTTTTAAAGATCTTGCAACCAGCAGTCACGTCTTCGTTCGTCGCGACAGCACTAAACAACCATTACAGCAGCCATACGACGGGCCATTCAAGGTTGTTAGTCGGAAGGAAAAAACATTGGTCATCAATATAAACGGTCGTAATGTATGCATATCGATTGACCGTTTGAAACCAGCTTTTATCATCGCAGATGCGGAGGAAAATTCGTCGAACCTATTAGCGAATTCTTCAGGAAATTCAACAGGAAATAAAACTTTATCCGACAGAGCACCTACTTGTAGCGACAGCAGGCGCGTAACCTGGAATCCTAAATTGACATCACTGCCATCATCAACATCAACATCAAGCCGTTCTCCGACGCGAATTGATCAGCACTCAACAACACATGTGTCGATGGACCCGGCTTGTCAAAGAGCATTAGCAGTACCACGTAAGACCGCACATAAAACCATCGTTTTAAAGCCAATTATGAAACGACCGCCACATATCATTCGAACATATAGGCCAGCAAAATGTCAACAAAAACATTGACTTTAAACGTCACCTTCGGTACTTGGAAGGGAGTGTAGGATTCTCTAAGACACCACCAGAGGCGCCACGCTCGATGTGCAATTATTGTGAATTACACAATTAATGTTTAGTAGTGTAAAATGTCAGTTTATGTTTGACCACGAGTTTGCTGAAGCGCAATAAAGAATTAGTTGTTTGGTTTTGGTGTGATCTTAATTGCAGTGTTTTTATTAAGCGATTGTGGCTACGAGAGCCTTACAAATTGGTGACCACGACGTTTTAAGTATGGCAAACGACGAGAAATTTGAAGACGCGCAAGGCGAGGACCATGCACTCGCACTTAGCAGCATTATGGCATTTAAACTTCCACCATTTTGGACGTCTCGGCCAGCGTTATGGTTCGCGCGGGTGGAAGCGCAGTTTAGAACTCATCGAGTTACAAACGATACTGCAAAGTTCGACAAAGTAATTGGCGAAATGGATCCGAATATCCTTGCCCAGGTGGCGGATATCGTCGAGTCGCCGCCTGACGATGGCAAGTATCAAAAGCTAAAGGACCGCTTGATGAGCGCCTTTGCGGTGTCGGAGGAAGCAGAGATGCGGGAGCTGCTGACGGGATTGGAGTTAGGAGATCAGCGTCCGTCGCAGCTCCTGCGTGTCATGCGTCTGAAAGGCGCATCAGGGATAACTGAGCCGTTCCTGAAGACGCTATGGCTGAAACGGCTACCAGCGAATGTTCAGGCAATCCTAAGTGTGGCAGAGAGTAAGGACCTCACTCGCTTGGCCGAGATTGCTGACAAAGTTATCGAGGCTCACGAGCCTACGGAAGTTTCAGTCGTCGACCACAACAGCCCCGTGTCGCAGCTGGACGCGATTCATAACGAGATGGCCGCTTTGCGATCTGAATTCAAAAAGGTTAATGACGGTCAGGTTTCTCGGCCTAAGTGGCGCAGGAGGACGCCTTCGCCTAACGGACTATGTTATTATCACCATAGGTTTAAGGAGCGTGCTCACAGATGCGTGCCGCCGTGTCGATGGATCGCCAAACCACGGGCGGCGGAAAACTAGTGCCGACGCTGTCAGAAGCGGCAAGTGACAGCGTCCAGCAACCATGCCGCCTTTATATCCGCGACGCAGTGACAAAATTGGCTTTTCTTATTGACACGGGGGCTGATGTTTCAGTCGTGCCCCCCAAGTCTGGTGCAACATTAAAAAAACAGTCAACACATAAACTAGTCGCGGCAAATGGCTCGCCCATCGGCACTTATGGCCAGCGAATACTGCCCTTGGATTTGGGCTGGAAACGGAAATTGAAGTGGAAGTTTTGGGTGGCAAAAGTTTCAAGACCAATAATCGGAGCAGACTTTTTGCGGCATTTTGGCTTGGTGGTTGATATGAAGAATCATTGTATCATTGACCCAAAAACCAACGTTCGAATAAAGGGTTACGATGGACCAGGTAGGAAAACGACTATATCGACTGTCGCAGGACGGACGCGGTTCCACCAGTTATTAAAACAATTTCCGTCTCTCACAAGTCCTGCTACCGCGAATGCAAAACCGCACCATGTGCAACATCATATTGTTACCACTGGACCACCAGTGGCGCAAAGGGCTCGTCGGCTGACACCCGAGAGGTTGGCAATAGCAAAAGCGGAATTTAATTATATGTTAAAAATGGGATTGTGCCGTCCATCTGATAGCCCGTGGGCGAGTCCCTTACATTTGGTGCCGAAGAAAGATGGATCTTGGCGACCGTGTGGCGACTTTCGCCGGCTCAACGAAATTACTCAGCCCGACCGTTACCCCATGAGGCATATTGAAGACGTGTTCGCTGGACTTGCGGGTAAGCGAATTTTTAGCAAGATTGACTTGTTGAGAGCTTTCCACCAAATTCCGATTGCTGAAGCCGACGTGCCTAAGACAGCTGTTATTACCCCATTTGGGTTGTACGAGTTTGTGGTGATGACGTTCGGACTGCGTAACGCTGCGCAGTCCTTCCAGCGCTTCATGGATGAAGTGTTGAGGGGACTCGATTTTTGTGTTACTTATGTCGATGATGTGTTGGTGGCCTCGGAAAGCGTGAAGCAGCACGAACAACATTTACGCCTGCTTTTCCAGCGATTAAGCGAGTTCGGCGTGGTGATCAATGTGGCCAAGTGCATTTT
Source organism: Nemotelus pantherinus (assembly GCA_963978885.1). Taxonomy (NCBI): domain Eukaryota; kingdom Metazoa; phylum Arthropoda; class Insecta; order Diptera; family Stratiomyidae; genus Nemotelus; species Nemotelus pantherinus. The sequence continues at coordinate 44,852,986 of OZ022265.1, read as the reverse complement.
TGGTGTCACGGAGGTTGAATTTCTCGGTCACACGGTCAACGAGAAGGGCATTTCGCCGCCTGCCTCTCGAGTGGAAGCGATAAGGTCGTACAGACGCCCATCTACCTACAAGGAATTACGCCGATTCCTAGGAGCACTTAATTATTATCGCCGTTTCATTGCGAATGCAGCCAATATGCAGGCCCCGCTCAACGCATTACTTTGTCAACGGGCAAAGTCTGAGAATGCTGTAATAGAATGGAGTTCTACGACTAATAAGGCGTTTGAAGCATGCCGCGAGAGTTTAGCTAGTGCCACATTGTTGGTTTACTATGAACCGAACAGGCCATTGGCCTTGGTAACAGATGCGTCCAGTGTCGCGGTTGGTGCGGTTCTGGAACAGCTACATGGTAACCGCTGGTTGCCACTCGCATATTTCCAGCGAAAGCTAACGAAAGCTGAGCGTAACTATAGCACATATGACCGCGAACTGTTGGCCGTGTATAGTAGCGTGCAGCATTTTTCGCACATTCTTGAAGGAACCACCTTTGTCATCAGGACGGACCACAAGCCTCTCGTGTATGCGTTTTCACGAAGGTCGGACAAGGCTACGCCTCGCCAGATACGCCACCTGAGTTATGTGTCCCAGTTTTGTACGCGAATCGAACATATAGCTGGACCGACGAATACTGTAGCGGATGCTTTATCCCGTCTTGAGTCAATTTCATTGCCTACCGACTTCGATGAAAAAGAACTGGCGTTGGAACAAGCGCGAGACCCGGAGCTGCAACGGCTTGTGGCTAACAACACTACGTCGTTGCAGTTGAGGAAGATCGTCTTTGGAGGTTCCAGTGTCCTGTGTGATGTCTCGCAGGCGACACCTAGACCTGTTGTTCCGAGTTGTATGAGAAGTCGAGTTTTTACATTGTTCCATCGATGCTCGCATCCAGGAGCTCGTGCTACTCTACGAGCAGTAGCAAGGAGATTCGTCTGGCCAAACTTGTGGAGTGATATTCGCCGGTGGGCTCGCGGGTGCACGCGATGCCAGGCCTCGAAAGTTAGTCGGCATATACGAAACGAATTTCAACCGTTTCCTGTTCCGGACAAACGTTTCCATCAGGTGCATCTAGATATCGTCGGTCCTCTTCCACCATCACAGGGACATCGATACTGCCTCACGATGATTGATCGTTTTTCGAGGTGGCCGGAGGCGGTGCCCATTCCCGATCAATCCGCGGATACGGTTGCCAAGGCGTTCTATGCGAACTGGGTGTCGAGATATGGAGCGCCTGCGATCGTCACAACTGACCAGGGAACGCAGTTTGAATCGTCGTTGTTCCGAACGCTGGTGAAGTTATTAGGTTGTGCGCGAACTAGGTCTTCGCCGTACCACCCGGCATCTAATGGAGCGTTGGAGCGCTGGCATCGATCGTTGAAGGCCGCGTTAATGTGCCATCAGACCAATGGTGATTGGGTTGACGCGTTGCCTACGGTGTTATTAGGCTTACGTAACAGTTTCAAGGAGGATATTGGTGCGTCACCGGCGGAGATGGTGTTTGGCTCAACGATGCGGCTGCCAGGCGAGTGGTTTAGCGACGATGAGACAGTTAGCGACCCTATCGAGTTCCTTAATATTATCCGCCAGCGAATTAGGGAGCTTCGCCCGAGGCCAATTATACATCGGAGTCCTAGGACAACATTTGTGTTCAAGGAATTGAGTACTTGTACTCATGTGTTCCTCAGGGTGGATTCGGTCAAGAGATCGTTGTGTCGACCATACACTGGTCCCCACCGTATAATCAAGCGAATTTCGCCGCATGTGATAACGCTTGATGTCAATGGAAAACATATCAACGTGTCTACCGAGCGAGTGAAGCCTGCATTTTTCGTGGAAGATTCAAACGAGTTAACGAATTCGCAACGGCAGACTACTAGAAGTTTACCGTCAACGAGCATCGATCGAAGATATCGGTTTCAGAGATTGTCGTCGTGATGGACAACATCACTCAGAGGGGAGTATTGTAGGATTCTCTAAGACACCACCAGAGGCGCCACGCTCGATGTGCAATTATTGTGAATTACACAATTAATGTTTAGTAGTGTAAAATGTCAGTTTATGTTTGACCACGAGTTTGCTGAAGCGCAATAAAGAATTAGTTGTTTGGTTTTGGTGTGATCTTAATTGCAGTGTTTTTATTAAGCGATTGTGGCTACGAGAGCCTTACAGGAGTACTGTGGCGATTAAATGTGACAGCGCAGTTAATGACATCGGCGGACGTTAGCAGAACAACGAGCACTGAGTAGTTTAGTACCACTTGTTCAGCAGCACAGCACAAATTAGTAATAGGTAGTTGTAAGCAAATTTATACGTAGTTTAGTCTGTAGAGATTCAGCCCTAGTGGAATAAAGTCGTAATTATCAATTCGGAGTTTTAATTAAAGATAAAGAAATATTGTGTTGATTAATAAGTAGCACGTCAATAAGCTACAAATGTATGTCCCGAGAGGTGTGGATATCCAATACATTTACCGTGGAATTTGGATTATATTGTGGGTAGAAAGTGCGGAAGCCGATTGAACCAATTTATCATATGCAAGAACCAGGTGTCGTTTTTGTACAAAAATGGTAAACAGTAAAAAAATGGTTGGGGATCGAAAAATTCGAAAAAGGCCAGTAGTCTCCGATTAGGTACAGCTCCTCAAAATGTGTCTAAAAATGGTTGAGTAAACGACGCGAAACCTATGAAAAGGAGGGACCGATTGGCCAATAATTGTCGAAAATGGCGAGAATGGAGGAATCGAAGAATTTTTTTTTATTTTTAATTTTAAATAAATTAGTTTAAAAAAAAACACCCCAAAAACAAGCGCATCCATCCAACATTGAACAGTTGCTTCAAAAATCGTAAAAGAACTTTGTACCAAATCGCGCACCAAACTGAATGATTGGGACTGATCGCCAAATCTTTTTTTTTTTTTTTTTTTTTTTTTTTTTCCTCCTTCCTTCCACTCTCTCCATCACTCTATCAGCGTGCACAGTCCATGTGCACCATCTTTACCCTCCAGTAAATTTTTCATAGTGCTTCCCAGGCAACTAATTTGTTGGTATAAGGGACAGCATAATTCTTATCAATAATATAGACTCACTTTTATTAACTTATTATTGTCTTCATTGACTTGTGTCCAGAGAAAAGTATAGAAAAAACTCTGGTGTTATTTGTCATTGTGCGTTGTTACTTTTTATGTGCAATTTTAAGTTTTCTTTGAATCTCATGATATTGGTTGAGTTCTTTAACGGATCTGGCAATGTATTGTAGAAGGCTATAGCCTGTTGTATTGGATCTAGCTTTAATCTATCCGTTCTTGGTTTGCAAACTAAAAGGTTGCTGGCTGATCTTGTTTCTCTGCTAGTCAGCTCTCCAACAGTTCGAGGAATATCTGGCCATTTTAGTCCGTTATTGATAATTTGGTAAATTATTTTGCCTCTTTCAAGATTAATAATCTGTTGGATGCTCAACAACCCTGATCGAGTGTACACATCGACCGTTGGTGTTAAGGTCGGCAACCTAAATATAATCTTTATCGCCTTAGTGACAAGTCTCCCAATTAGCTCGATGTTATGCTTAGATGTTTGACTCCACAGGACTGCTCCATATTTCACAGTAGATAAGATAAACGCATTTAAAATTAGAAGTTGAGTGCCTTTTTCCAGGAAATCATGTCTTCTTAGTGTTGCGATAAATGGTGCAATTTTTTTCCTGATGTAGTTGATGTGATGGGTCCAGGACATCTTTTCATCCAAAATCAATCCCAGGTATTTTATCGATTCGACCTTCTCCAGTTGAACTCCATCAATTTGAATGCATGGATTAATAGGGTGTTTATTTTTTTGCTGGAACATAATGTATTTGGTTTTGTGGACATTTATAATGAGCTTGCTCTGGCGCAGCCATCTCAAGTATTTATCCAAATCCATATTTACTGTACTTTGGATGGCTGTCTCATCTTTTCCAGCATATAACAGGAGTGTATCGTCAGCAAACAAAACTATCTTACCAGAAAGCCTGAGATCTTGTACGTTGTTCACATAAATAAGGAAAAGTAAAGGTCCTAAGATAGATCCCTGTGGAATACCCTTGTTTACAGAACATTCTTGACTGGTGAAGCTTCCTTGTTTTGTCACTATTCTTCTATCCAAAAGGTAGTTTTTAATAACAGCTTTAAATTTCATGCAAATCCCATACTCTTCCAGTCGCAGAAACAAAATCTCGTGGTCAATGGTATCAAAGGCCTTTTTTAGGTCGACGAAAATTGCTGCCACGTAGTTACCTTTATCCAGCGATTGATTTATGAACTGAACCGCGTCAAGCGTAGCCGCAATAGTACTGCTGTGTTCCTGAAAACCATACTGCATTGGAGCCAAAATTGATGTTTCTTTGATGTAATCAATCATTCGAGCATTTATGACTCTTTCAAACACTTTGCTTAGCACACTGGTGACTGCTATTGGACGATAATTTGAAGGATTGGTAGGGTCACCTCCTTTAAAAATTGGTGTTAATCTCGACAATTTAAGACATGCCGGGAATGTACCGGCTTGTAAGTGGCTGTTGATGATTTTCACTAAAATCTTCGTTATTTGCTGCTTAAGCATTTTGATGTCTTCTGATGTTATGTTATCGATACCTGGTGACACGCCGTTTTTTAAATTGTCGATTATTTCTGCCACTTCACTAGGTATTGTTGGTCTCAAATGTATGTTAGATGTTTGACTTGGGTTTGAAAAATGGTGTTGATCAGATATTTGAGGAAAATATTGCGTGATATCTGATCCAATCGCTGCAAAATATTTATTTAAGTGATCCGCAATTGCCTCACTAGAGGAAATCAATGATCCATCCATCTGTAATTCCTTGATGCATGTTGTGGTCCGAGAAGTGCCTTTTTGTGTTTTAGCCAGTTCATTTACTATTTTCCAGTATTTAGCGCTATTTCCGCATGAAGCTTCGAATCTTCGAATCTTTTTTTTACTAATCGATTTGACTGGTTTTTTAGATGCTGGTAGTTTTGTCGTTTCATCACACAGTTGGGATCTGCTTTCCACTTTTTATAGGCTTTCCGTTTGAGTCTGGATACGTCAATAACGCTTTTAGAGATCCACGATTCATTGCGAACCCTTACCTGCTTCCTAGATGTTGCTTTGATTTTCGCTTCAGATAGGATTCTTATTAGTTCTTCAATATCTACGTGCGGATTGCTGCTCAACTCTTGCGTCACATACTTCACGAATTCGATTTTGTTGACAGTGCTGATCGTTACTTTCTTCGGAGGCAACTTTTCTTTAAGGCAGGTCTTGATCAAGATATTCAGTACCTTATGGTCTAAGTCTGGCCATTCATCATCATTATAAGAAACTCGTTCCGTCAGGTCTGAACTTCTTACAACAATATGGTCAAGTAAGGTTTTCGAGGTCTCAGTAACGCGCGTCGGCCTGATCGAATTTATTTGTACTGCATTGTTGGATGTTATGACATCTTCATAGGCTTTTTTAACATTTGACGAAGACAGAAGATCGATGTTGGTGTCGGCAATTGTTATAATCTTTTCATTTGATGAGTAAAGCTGATCGATGTAATCTAGGAAGCAATTATTGTCCTCGAATGGGGCTTTGTAGAAAGTGCCAATTTTAATCTTCTCCCGGTCCAGTTGAAGTTCCACTATGATTGTGTTGAACATTTCAGAAGATGTGATAAGTCTTGATCCTATGCTTGACTTTACAAATATTGCTGTACCTCCTCCACGGCCCACGTTTCTGCAGCAGAAATAGCTGGTATACCCGTTTGGTGTATATAAATGCTCTTCATTTGGATATATCCATATTTCATTAAGAATAACTACACTGATGTCATTTGTAGCTAGATAGACGTTTAGATCATCAGATTTGTTTCGAATGCTCCTTATATTGGCGTACAATATTTTTAATAATTTACTTTGATTAATTTTGTAGTGGTTTAAAAACTATAATCTATTTTATGTTCATTAATTGCAATCATCTTTTTGTATTCAGGGCATTCATAACTATCCGCTCGATGTTTAACGTTGTTATTCCTTTTTTGGGAGCAGTTTATGCATTTTAATTCTGCAACCGTGCAAGCATTTGTCTGGTGGCTACCAGCACACTTAGCGCAGATGTCGTTTTTTTTACAATTTAATGCTTTGTGATTAAATCCCTGGCATTTGTAGCATCTCATGATGTTATGGTCCTCGATGACAAAATGTGTCCCAAAATCAATGTTGATGTACTGGTTAACTATTCGATCAAATAGCCTTCCCCCGACTTCAACAAATGCTATCCATTTACCAGATTTTTTTATTTGTCTCGTGTGCACAACCTCAAATACATCATCCAAATTAATTGAATGATTTAAGTTTTTTATCTCATCTTTTAGCTCGTCCGTTGTGTATTTTCTTTGAAGACCCTTGATCACTAGTCGGGGAAGCTTCCTCTTAGTAATTTCTGCACTGTATTTGTTTGACATTTTCTCATTTATTTCTTTTAATAAAATTTCCGAGTTCTCCAGTGAATTTGTTTTAATTATTATGCCCCCACTTCGGAGTGGCTTAGTATACTCAACCGGAGTTTTCAATGCGCATGGTTTTATTTTTTCTTTTAAATCTTGTATGGTTTTCCCAGGATCCTGCTCTTTCCTTGGTTTGATTACGATGCCTCTATTGAATTTTTTGGGCTTTGGCTCACTTGGTTGCCTTAGCATGTCCGCATATGATGGCTTTTTTGGTTCTTTAAAGGCATCAACCTGAATATTTTCAAGCTTTTCTTCTATTTTCTTTACTAGCCGGTGAGTTGATTCAATTTGTGAAATAATTTTATCTTCACGGCTTGTTTTTAAGGCAGCATTGCATTTACTGCAGAACCACTTTACCAAGTCACCCAATTGTGCGATGTTATTATAATCCTGGGTGGAGATACCAATGCAGGTGATATGAAACCACCTATCGCCGCAAAAGCCCTCGCAAGCTATGCTTTGGTGGTCGTCCTTCACCACTCTTCGGCACTTGCCACAATTAGTGCCGCTGCTCATGATTGGCAGCACTCACTTTCGCTGCAGCTGAAAAACTATCGATAACTTATCGCAGACACACACCAATCAAACCGAAAAAACACTCGTTCAAAAATACACCAACAGTCATACAAGAAATTTTAACAGGAAAGAAAAACAGTTAATGTTTGCGAAATTTTTCAAGAATAAATTAACACTAAATGGAAAGATATCACCAAGGTCCAATATCCACAGGAACAGGAGAACCACCTCCAAATCACACACGACAAATTCAAAAACGAACGAAAAAACTGTTCAGTCTGCTTTTCAATCGGAAAGCAACAGCTGCTGGCCACAACGTCTACTCGCTTTGACAGTTAAACTGTCATGATCATGTCCTCTTCATCTCCGTTTTCGTAGTTCGCGTCGTTTACTCCACCATTTTTAGACATATTTTGAGGAGCTGTACCTAATCGGAGACTAGAATCTTTTACACGGGGATGGCGAGAATGGAGGAATCGAAGAAAATTTTGTTTTTTTAATTTTAAATTAATTAGTTTAAAAAAAGACACCCCCAAAAACAAGCGCAGCACAAAACATTGGAACGATGCTTCAAAAATCGTAATTTATATATATAATATTAATATATAATAATTACAAACTTGACTTGTTTTAATCTGCCCAGCGATTTCCTATAACAGGACAATGGAGGAAAATTTCTTGTTCATTTCAGTTAATTCAGTTAATTCAGTTACATTTTAAATGTTAATTTCAGTTAAAATTTGGTTCGCAGCAAGAGTACAAAAACAATTTGCTACGAATCTATTTTCATATAGGTTCAGAAACAGACCTAATGCATTGCAATGAAGTCGTTTCTGTACCCTGACGTCAGTGCTTCCCCCCTTTTTCGGGAAAAATGAAAATTTATATACATTAGTCGACATTTTTTTTGTTGCGAGACTTCATTATTGCTTAGGATCGTTATTTCAAAATTAGATAACTGTCACTTTTTATTGTCGCTTTTGATTAAATGCCAGGAGAGTGGTTTTGTACTTTTCATGAACTTTCAAGTTTCAGTCCACGAACGCGAATGAAAGTACTGGAACAGTTGCCCGAATGAGTCAATTTTTTCTTCCTCTCCGCAGTAGAAAGAATAAGAACGGTTTCTCGGGTAAGTAAGAACAAGCCCATAAGATTTACATTGAAGGCAGTGATGTAGTAGAAATGGAGTGCACATGCCCATAAGATTTACATTGAAGGGGATGGTAGTAATTTTTTGGGTGCTCATTGTCAAATCTGGTCAAATCCAACCCCTGGACACGGACGGTATAACTTTCCACCATAAGCCCCTTCAATCCTCTCGCGCACAAAGCATGTTAAAGTTGCCTTTCCGCCATTTCGACCTAATTGTCAAATTGGAGGGGAACTACTTGGATTTGACCAGATTTGACAATGAGTAGCTAAAAAATACTACCATTCCCTTCAATAGCTGCGTTTTATTTTCATCCTGAGTGGAGTAGGTATTCTGCATGCATAAAAAAACGATCCGGAGTAGCATGCGAGTTTATTTCATTCCTAATTGGTTGGCAGCACCTAGCTTGTCAGACATTTGTCAGTTCAAAATTCAAAATTAAAATTTTGAAATAACAAATGTCTACATAGAAAATTAGAATCATGTGAATTTATTTTTAAAAAGTAATCCAAGAATATTCCGACTCATAGGATGAGAATTCTGTTGGCAGCATTGATTTTTGAATCATATTCATCCAAAGGTCGGTCATATATTTGGTAAGTCTTTCTCCAATCTAGGGGTATCTAAATAAACGATCGAATTCAATCAATTTAATTTGTTTTTCATTTTATTATATGCAAAAAACACATCCTGTATTCGTTCAAATGACAAAAGTAAAAAAAATTACTAAGATAGGACCAACTAATCCTGTTGTCATCTATATGACTTTTCATCGAGCGATCTCTGATACCTAACTTTTCCTGGCTAATCTAAAACAGTCGGATTTCCACTTCGCCTCACTGAAACATGAAGTTTTTATTAAGAAATAAAAAAAATGTTTCGTTTATTAAACATGCACCCACTAGGGGGCCAACCTTTTCCGTAAGGCTGGGCATGAGTCCAGGGGCATCTTACCTCTCGTGGTCTCGTAAATTTTACAACCACGGTAGGTATAGAGACACCCTCGTGGCGACTTGCAGTCACGAGGAGGGCCTCAGCACATCCGGAGACGCCAACTGATGAACCAAAAAGAATCTCAACCTTTTCCTCCTTGGCACTTTTAGTGCTATTTTTAGTTTTTCCGGCGGATTTCATTTTGCCGTATCTTCGAAACTAGGCCACTTTTTCCCAGATTTGTATGGAAATTTCACTCAAAACAACTCAGAAAGGTCCCCAAATTCATGCTAGATCAACAATGTTTTGAAAAATATGGACGTTTTTGCCCAATTTCCCTTATCAAAAATTTGTTTGCCCATAAAATATCACTAATATACTCCCCGACCATTCCCAATCATCGAAAGCGCGGTAAAGGGAGTTTTTGCCAAACTATGGCCAAACAACCCATTACTCCGCTACAAAACCGAAATTTTTATATCACAGCAATAGGTCTTGGCCCGTTATGTCCCAAACCACTCTAACCCAAAATTGGCTGATTTTGTCCGATTTCAGCTCCTTTTTTTTTTTTTGAATATTTGAATAAAATACTTGCAAATACTGTTTTCCGCAGCTAAACAGTTTTCCACTGCCAAACAGTTCGTTTTAACAAACGAAAAACGGTTCGTTTGAAAAAAAAACGAAAAACGATTCGTTTGAGAAAAACAAAACGCTTAGTTATAAAAAAAACTATTCGTTGTAGAAAAACGGTTTATTTTAGAAATGCTGTTCGTTTTAGAAAAAAAATTCGTTTTAGAAAAACTGTTTGTCGCCGTTTGGAAAAACTGTTCGTTTGTTTTTTGCAGCCAAACGTTTTTTTCAAACTGTTTGGCGTTTTTGAGCCCATCACTAATCCAAATACGACCCAACTCTACTCCACAATCATCTCAGTCGACTCGAAAATGCATAGCGGATTAATCTACCGACAACTCCTCTTCCAGCGTCTTGCGGTGCAGGAGTCCATCATATACAATGTTGATTTGGACTGGCCCCAGAATTAAACCTGGTACTGCTCCGGGTGTAATATTTTTGCACACATTTCTCAGATTCACTTCGGAGGTATATCAAAAAAGTTTTTAACGAAAATATGTTCCTTTGAGAAATAAGGGAACCTGCCTAATATTCAATGTAGTTTGAGGTTGAGCTGTTGAAAATAACATCGCTTTTTAGGGAGAAATTGAGCGAAGGGGCCGCGACTGCAATTATGAGATTAAATTAATAAAAATACTTAGGAATGGGTTTAACCTTCATCACAAAGCTGCTTATGAGAGCATCAAACGATTTAATCTATCTTTACCCAAAATTTCCAAAAAAAAGCTGACTTTTAGTTCAATCACAATAGTACATATATCCAAATATACCGTTCATTTATTCGAACCCAAGGTCACCATAGCTCTAAAAAATAAGTTCTTTAGGAATATGGCCCAAGTGAAATTGACTCTGAGCTGAATGCATTTTATGAATGCTTAAGAAATAAATGAAATAAAATTAAATACTTATGTAGATTCAAGTGCGTTACAAACATTATATACTCTCTACTATGCGCGACATTTATTCACAGCTTTAGGTTGTCCATTAGTGACCTACGATGTAATGAAGTAATCGACTGACGAATAAAGTTGAAAATGACAAAAAAATTAAGTTTTAATTGAAGGTCGAACAAATGATCGTTCATTCACGTGCGTACACGCAAACGTATTATTGAATTTTTTTTAATAGTTTGGATGTGTTATTCAATAAGGATGATGCTAATGGTAATGGTATGATGTTTGTTTTTCCAATTATCACGATCACATGTAGAGTCAACGCTGAAAAGAACTTGAAGGTTCTAGTCTGTCGACGAAAATTATATGAGTAATTTGCTTCGAGTTGTTCAGATCATTCTCAAACATACTGGACCCATTGACCTTATTGAGATGTAGACCAGTGTTGCCAGAAAATTTTCGTTCATAGAGCCCAATTTGACTTTTAAAATAGCCCAAAAGAGCCCAACACTTGCCACACAATAGGTCGAGGCCAAAATTATGCCAAACGTTTTTCTTTTAGATTCAAAAAAAAAATTTATCCACTTCACATGGGCTATTATTTATTGTTTATCTATATACTCTTACTATATAGTCGAAAACTATATTTAGAATTTCATTTTCTGATATAGTAAACGTGTAAATTGAAGAATCCAGTATTTGTATCATATCTGGTGGATTTTATAGTCGTTGCAACATATTTTGTTGAAATTTAAGAGAACTAGAATTTCCATCAAAGATGCCAAAAAATTTATTTGCACTTTATTTCAAATTTTAGTCTTTATGCTATTTATCATACAAAAACAAATGTCAACTATTTAATTAGATGCAGGAAGATATAGTAATAAAAAATCGAGCTCACATATTTCTTTGAAAATTTGTTATCCAGCAGCAGATTTTACTTCACTGGCTTTTGCCCAAATTGTTTCCGTGCTCAGTGTATTTTGATCATTTGCTCATACTTATGAGTTTTACAAGCACCGATTTAAATTTCAATCTTCTTGCTGACTACTTTAGGCAGACGGTCAAATAATAAACTAGAAATAAATTTTAGGTTCAACCAAAATTTAAAAAATGAAGTGAAGAGATTTCCGTTCAAGATTGGGGAAATCAGTTGCGAATTCAACTTTATATATTTTTAGCAGTTGAAACCTGGACTAGTCACTGGAGCCCAAAAAGTCGCCAGTAGCCCAAAATTTAATTTTGTCGCCAAATGCAACGTAAAGATCGCCATGGCAATCCAATCTGGCAACAGTGATGTAGACTTGAATGGTTTTCTAACAATGTGCTTGCAACCCTTTAGCTACGGTAAGCACTGAAAGATAAACCTTCAAATCATTGACCATCGAGAAATTTGTTCACTTTTTACAACAAATGTGTTAAATATATAATTTTTAATCTTTTGTTGTTAGCTAATAGCCCAGTGAAATCCGACATAAAAAAGGCGAAACTTCGGAAAAATTAAGGGAAAGCTGAATTTTGGTGTGAACCTTGGTACTGGCGTGTTGAACAAAATGTCAAAAGTCCCCATCGATCCGAGTGCTGCGTTACTTTTTATACAGGGTCAAAGGTCACCAAAAGTGACCTTTCCTAAATATCTCAGTAACGGTCACGTCTTGAGAAAAACAATGCATGACGAATTTGTAGCTTAAAAAATTTCCAACAAAAAAGATTGTATAACTTTTTCTTGTAACCATAACCGTTTTTGAGATATATTGATCTGAACATTTGCTACTAACACACTGAAAAAACACATAGCGCCAGACGCCATAGTTTATAGACTTCTGGCGCCATGTACATAGTCGATTTGGGAATTGTGATAAAATATAGCGCCACACGCCATAATACATGGCGAAAAGTACATAGGAGCAGGCGCTATGCTTATAGCCCTCCATGCCATGAACTATAGTCCTCCACGCCATGCACTATAGTCCTCCACGCCATGCAGATGGCGTGGAGGGCTATATTACATGGCGTGGAGGGCTATAGTACATGGCGTGGAGGACTATAGTACATGGCGTGGAGGACTATAGTATATGGCGTGGACAGCTATAAGCATAGCGTCTGCTCCTATGTACTATGGTGTGTGGCGCTATATTTTATCACAAACCGACCATGTACATGGCGCCAGAAGTCTATAAATAATGGCGTCTGGCGCTATGTGTTTTTTCAGTGTATCTGATGTATGTGTAAAATACATATTTGCCGAGCCCAGTCGAAAGCTGGCACATATTGGCGGTCTCGCCTGACTTCGGCTCGCTGGGCCTCGGCCAATATGTATTTGCTACATGAAGCATCTACATCCAGCCAACAAAAGGCCACGAGCCTTCTCAGTTCTGAGCATCTGAAGGTAGAGCACTTGATGATAGGTGATGAAATTCACCTATCATCAACTGCATCAAAGACCATATCCTCTTCTATACTCAAGAAGCTTGCTGACTTTTATACATCTCCTCACACAGTATGGCTGCGAGTTATAATTGAAGTGCCATGAGCCATATTACATGGCTCATGGCACTATGTAATATAGCGTGTGGGGCCATAATTTATGTGCCATGTAATTATGGCGCTGGGAGCCATACTGCATAGCTCAGGGTACTTTGTACATAGCGTGTGAGACCATAAATACTGCGCCATGTTACATAGGACCACGCGCCATGTAGATTGTGACATTATGGCGCGGGGCCCCATATTGCATAGCTCAGAGTACTATGTACATAGCGTATGGGGCAATAAATAATGCGCTATGTTACATTGCTCTGGGTGCCATGTGAATTTTTTTCAGTGCAGCATCCTCTTTCTCAACGGCATGTTGGTATTATCCGATTTTGATTATGACTTGGAATGTTTGTATTAGTTTTTCTATGTTTAAGAGGCGCATGAAAAAACATGTGAACAAACTTATCTACAACACTCCAGGGAAGATGGAAAAGTGTGCTTTTTTAAGCTACAAACTCGTCATACATTATTTTTCTCAAGACGTGACCGTTACTGAGATATTTAGGAAAGGTCACTTTTGGTGACCTTTGACCCCGTATGAAAAGTAACGCAGCACTCGGATTGATGGGGACTTTTGACATTTTATTCAGGACGCCAGTACCAAGGTTCACACTAAAATTCAGCTTTCTCCTAATTTTTCCGAAGCACCATGTTAAATTTCCCCGGACTATAATGGATTTTATTGTAAGTAAACTTTCGTAAGATTTTGATTGAAAAATTAGGTTAGGGTTGCTAGCTATGACAATTTTTGTTATTTTTTTTATTGAATGACCGTACCATGAAATTTGCAAATGAGGTTGATCTTATGTCGAAAATGAACAACGAATGTTTAAATTTCGTAAATTTTCATATTTCGCGGGTGGGAAACGAAATTTACAGGGTGAGTTGGCCTTAATCGAGGAGCAAACTTGGGACACTTTTGGATGCAGTGGCATCAAAGGGCTGCCAGCACCGGACTTTTTTTTCGGACCAACAGATGCTACCATTTAATTTTCGGACGATGGTCAAAGGATGAAATTAAAACTCACAGGGCATGTTGACCTTGACGTGAAGCGATTGCGTTAGACTTTTGGTTGCAGTGGTAGTAAGTGTTGTTAGTGCCAAGTATTTGCTCCATTTTTGCCCTAGGAAATACTACAATCAAATTTTTCTATGATGAACATTCTGTAATGAAAATAAGTATCATGTGTTTCACTCTTCTAAACTTTGAAATTCACGTTCGTGGTATTCCTGGAAACATCCCTACCTCTATGCAGTCATCGAATCAAAGTAGCACATGACCTTCGATACAGAATAAGGAGCACGTTTGGTAGAACATGCATTCAACAATCTACAAAATTCCTCTACTTTTCTTCGAAAATCAGTAATTCTAGTGGCTCCTAAGCGGTAGAGTTGTGTTTTATTTCCCAATCTGGTTCATTAACGGAAAAAAATCTTCAAAGAAGAAATCTTGTCCTCCTCCTGCAGGATGTGTTGTCCTTCACGTGACATAATTTAGTACCTAATTTTTTAACCCTACTAGTTGGAGCTGCTTTTATATAAAAGCGCTCAAGAAGTTCCCAAATTTGTTTTTTAATATTGTAAAATAATATATAATAATGTGACTACCACGAGGTATCCCTATCAAAAACCTTTGAATTTTTTGTGGAAAGTCAGAAGATCTTCATGTCTATCTCACTGGAAAATTCTTAGTTTTCAACTTTCAAAATTTAAGCATTGCAAACATTTGCACATCGGAGTTTGTATTTGATGCTTTTGAGCAAGTTTTCTTAGGTTCATTTGATTCAGAGGCTGGAGATCCCTGAATTGGATTATAAGTTGACTTTGAACCTTCTATGATTTTGCTTGAATTTACTTTCCATTCATTCAATGCTGCATCATTTGTTTTAGAAGTTCGTTTGATTTGTTTTGCAGCAAAGTTTTCAGAAGTTGGTTTTTTCGATTAGCAGAATCGTAGATCATTATGCAGGTTTGAGGGTGACAGATCGTAATCCGATGACTTAATGCTCCATTGCGTTTAATTTCGACGAAATTAGGTCGATTAAACCGATTAAAGACGAAGTTAGAGATACACATACATATATTGTAGTTGTAGGAATTAGAGGTATATTATAGATATATTATATGTATATGTTGTTATTTTTCTATGATTTCTTTTTTTGTTGCAGGGCCGATTTGGATGTTTATAACAACACATTTCCAGGGTTGGAAATTGAGGATAATGGAAGAATAATGGCTTGCCCTCGCTGAGCATCTCAAAGTTTTTTGGGGGATTTGTCATGGTAGTTTTGTGCTGCTTTGTTGAAATTTTGGGCGGTTTTGGTTTGGACTGATAAGTTGTCTTGTTGGTGGATTTGTGTGTTTTAAAAGAGGGGATCAAGGGAAGAGCATTCAATGTCGTTCAACGTGTTTGCTGCAGTTGTCTGCATATTGGCTGAGTTCATCAATTCAACATGATTCTGTTAAACGCTGCAGGAGATAGTTTCACTTTGTGGCTGATTTTTGTCCTATGTTTATTCATTTTCTACACTAGAATCTTGCTTTCTTTTACGTGCATTTGTATTTTCTAATTTTGTTTATCACTGAGTCTATGGAGCAGCGTAGAGGAAAGTAACCAAACATGGAATAGCATCTTAATATGGAATTCCTTGATTTTTCCGAACAAATAAGTTGCAAAGGCAACACGCGACATCCATCTATTTCATTCGCTCACTTTAGTATCATACTCACGTGAGCGTGTCAGTTGAATGAATATAGTGCTTTTGATAGAAGTGTTTTGTATTGTATTCACTGCGAAACTTTGAAAGGTATGATATAAATGAATATTTTTGGTCAATATGTAAGTACTGGTACATATGTGTTATACTTTTAAGCGTCGATATAATTTTTGAACCAATATTTTGCGGCCTTTTAGATTTGAAGTAACGTGACTGGAAAAAATATTGATACAAGTTTGCACGCATATGAAAATCCAAATATGGACAGTCGGTGGTGGCGAATTATGGAATAGTCCATAATAAGGTCCTACTATGTCAGATGATTGGTACTTGCTATTATATCTCTTGGTAATATATGTTATTTGTATTTGTAGAATGGCGGCTTTACAATCGACCAAAAAACGTAAGATCTGGAATGAAGGAAAAATGGCGGAAGCAATAAATGATGTATTTAAAAGCGGCCCAGCATTTTCAAGTGCCTAGGACAACTTTGTTTCGTTTATGCCAAAAATATGAACAGTCCCCAGAAGAGGCAGCAACCACTACTTTAGGAAGAAAGCCAGTATTGGGTGCAAAACTTGAATGTCAGCTGGTAGAATACCTTTTAATTATGGAGAGCAATTTTTATGGTTGGACGCGAAACGATCTTCGCAGAATGGCATATATGCTAGCAAAGTGTAGCAACTTGCAGCATCCGTTCGCTGAATCAGATATGGCAGGAAAAAAGTGGTTAAAGGTATTTTTAAATCGTCATAAGACGAAGCTTTCAATACAAATACCAACAGGTACGTCTTTTGCCAGAGCATTTGGATTTTAGAAGGAAAAAGTGGATGCCTTTTTCACTCTTTTCGAAGAAGTTTACACTAAAAATAACTATCCACCTAACCGTATATACATCGTGGATGAAACTGGTTTAACAATTGTGCAAAGTAAGATACCCCAAACCGTCGGGCACAGAGGGAAACGTCAGATAGCTTCGCTTACTTCAGCAGAAAGAGGATCTCTTATGACAACAGTTATTTGCATGAATGCTACTGGTCATTTTGTGCCACCTTTCATCATATTTCCAAGGAAAAATATGAGCGCTCAGCTAATCAAAGTCTGTCCGCTAGGATCTGTTGGAGTTGCTCATCCATCAGGGTGGATTCAAACGAACATCCTTACCGATTGGTTCAAGCATTTCATTCAACACACCAACCCGACTCCTGAGTCGAAGGTTTTACTGATATTAGATGGCCACTATAGTTACACTCGTAATATCGATATAATAGACATCGCGAGAGAAAATAACGTGGAAATTGTATCCTTACCTCCACATACAACTCATAAGCTCCAGCCGTTGGACAAAACTTTTATGGGGCCGTTGAAAACTTACTACAGTGAAGAAATTCGTAGGTGGATAAGAAACAACAATAGACCTCTAAGTCCATATGATATTGTGGAGCTATTCGGCAGATCCTACTTGAAAGCACAAACAGGTGAGATTGCAGCAAATGGCTTTCGCGTCACAGGACTATGGCCTTTCAACAAAAATGTATTCAGTGATATTGACTACATTGCTGCGGAACAAAATGCTGTCAGAGATTGTTGTACAACCAATATGACTACAATGGAATCTAGATCTAATACTGATCAAGCCCTAGCAGAAATATCTGTAACAGACACAGGTCCTAATGCAGAATCTGAGCCCTCGACTTCCAGACTTAACCCCAGTGGTCTAGATCTGGTGACTCCGTATGCCATATGTCCAGTGCCAGACAAAAGAAGTAAAGTGTCTTAACCCCAGTGGTCTAGATCTGGTGACTCCGTATGCCATATGTCCAGTGCCAGACAAAAGAAGTAAAGTGTCTAACAGGGGAAGAAAAGCTGCAATAGCAGTAGTTATAACATCATCAGTCTACAAAAATGATATGATGGATAAAAATATTAAGAGAAATGCAAAAGAAATTAAATTGGCCAAGACAAAGAATAACAAGAGAAATAAACGAACAAAGAATAATAAGGCTTATTCTGAAGAAGAAGACTCTGAGGAACAGAGTGTTATCCAGTTTATCGCAGACAGTGAACCTGGTGAGCTTATAGGCCAAAAATCTCCTGATTCTGCCGATGCGGAATGCATGTTTTGCCAAGGACTTTTTTTCCGAGGATAATAAAGGAAAAACTTGGATTAAGTGCATAATGTGTGGACTTGGATTGAGTGCATAATGTGTGGACATAGTGATTGCGCTGGTCCTGAGGTTGATATATGGATCTGCGACTTTTGCAAGTGAATTGAGCTTTTTTACTTTATTGGCCATAACTATTTTGTTTTCAGATGTTTATGCCAATGTTTTTTTATCAAAACAATGAATTACGCTTATGTTCCATATTTGGGTAACTATTCCATATTTAGGTACTCATTTGTTATTTTGTATTTGTATCCAATTTTACTTTGATAATTCATATATTTAACACAACGCTGTTTATTTCTTACCTAAAAATATATGACTGATTAGTAATAACATTAAACTGTTTTCATTTCTATCTATTTTTGTTGCTATGTCCCTTAAACACAATGGTATTCCATATTTGGCTATTTTCCTCTATTATTGCTTTGCATACCCTTAACGTTAGTACATTGTTTTTTTACTTCGATTTTAATGTCAACTTTTCATATTTTCCTCCATTCGGCTTATTGTCTGTTCAGTAAATAGATTACACCTGTCGAAATTGATAGTTAGTAAATACATAAAATATTGGTGCTTGATCCTCTTAGAACTGACATTGGCACTATATAGAATTTCTTAAGACAGTACGGTAGGATCACTACCCTACAAAGCCTTTCTTCTTTGACTGCCGAAACTCAAATTCTCATTTAAGAGGATTACATTTTTTCAGTAAGTACAATTTAAACATATTCATAAATTCCGTATTTATATGCAAACAACTCATATTATGCATAATCATTTTCACACAACTTTTTCGAGACATTCCCCCCTGATCGAAATGACAATCAATATTACTACCTGAATTCTCACAAATATTTTAATATCGGATATTCTGTGCGATGACACAACGATGCGATGATTAACCACATAAATCGAGTATGCAAATCACAAAGAAGAACCAGACTTTCGTCCGACAGTGGTCGATTCTCATGTAATCTCAAATTATCTTTTAACAGTCCGTTCTTGCATAAGCTACAGATCGGCTCGATGAATTTTGAAAGAAACAAAAAAAGAAGGCGAAGAAGGTAGACTGCACAGTTTTTTATGCCTCATAAAATTGTCTATTTTTTAAGCATTCAACGTTTTAAATTCTCGATTAATAGGCTCTCAGTCGAGACCCATAATTTGTTGACATTAGACTCCATGGTTCATCTATGGTCTTATTCTTGGCAATATGATCTCACCTGATAAGAGTCCATTTAACTGGTTTTACTAAATACTAATGCTTACACATATATATTTATAGTTTGATTCTCGTGTGAAACCAGCTGGTATCCAATGGTATTGTATTAAAGCTGGCTTTTCGTTTGCATACAAATTAATATTTCGCAATATTTTACTCTCGCACAGTCGCCTAAAGAGAGAAAGGAATAGTGCTATTAACATCATTGAACCTGTTATTCATATAATGCGTCAAATATATATAAAACCAGATAAAATTCCCTGCAATGCAGTCCTTTTGCGATGTTTTTTTCTGGAATGAATAAGTTATCATCAGATTCATTCGTACTAAGTGGGCATTGACGTGGTTTTAGGTATTTGAAAAGTTTTCATGAAAACAATTGATTTCAAACCGATTACCATTGAATAAATTGTTCAATTTCCAAGATTGTTCTAAAGAAATATTAAATTAAAACAATGGAAAAAAGATATTTCGCAGTTTTGTAAATTTGTTTCTTCAAAATTTTTTTCTGTGCACACATTTTCATATCAGATACATATCTTGCACTAAAGTTAATTTCTTCTTGAATTTAATTTCGATAATTTTCAATGGAATCCAGAACATGTATCCAATTACGAGCATGATTTTCTCCCCAATCTTGGGATGACATCAGTTTTCATTTAAAAAGTAATTACGCTCGTTGTATTCAAACGTACAACATCCGCTGTGACGTTATTCTTTTTAAACTTTTAACGGATATTGCGTTTCGAAGGAAAGTCTATTTGCAACGTTAAAATTATGCAAAGAAACTCATTCTGCCACACAACGAAAACTATTTTCAAAACTGCATGGATATTTACACTGCAACAGGAAATTACAATCGGTCATTTGAAACATGCTGCCTTGTAGTTCTTAGAAAGTCATAACTATGTCAATTCCATTTTGTCAGCATTACTTTATTAGACAATGAATTGTGAATACTTATGCAATTCATACATAAAATGCTGAATAGCACTTCTAGTCATATTATGAAGTAAAAAGTGATCATGTAAGTGTGATGGTACTAATGCAATTGGGAAATGAAAGCACAGTAAATTGTTCTATTGCAATTGAAAATAAAATTCTGAGCCCGTTAGACAGACTTAGATATTTTTCGGAAGAAGCTAGAGTATTCTTTGCCATGCATATCATATCACCAGATCGAACCATTCAGATGTTCACTTTGTCAGCTCTTGCAAGAAATCACAACGCCCTATTCTCCCTTACCCCATTCTCCAGATGTAATAGATGTGGGTACTTCAGATATATTATCGCACTAGGCCCGCAATTTTCTAAATATATACCAAGAACTACGTACAACATCCTATGATTACCTCGTTTATAAAGCCCGCGTTGAGGAACCTTAGGGTGCAATGGCATTTCGAAACGAGTTCCTGATCGTAGTCTGTCTTCCATTTCTTGCCTTATACTTGTTGCATCTACTTGTACTTAAGAACAATCGCTCACACTGTGCGACCGCTTAGCGACAACAATAGTACGGGCTCTTGATTTGTATGATGGTAGTGTTGCAATCTTATGGCTGCATCACGAGAAGAGTTCCTTGGTGCTCAAAAAAGACGGTCAGCCGATTGTTTAACACCAATAATTTTATTGTGCCTTATTAGAATACAAAGAACTATGAATTGTAAGCGGTAATTGTTGTGAGAATGGAGTACAGAGCACGAAAAGTTTGCGGGTCGAGCACGAATCGTTAATGTGGATTATGTGGCAATATAAATATTGTGTACGTAAAAGAGATTATTTCTGCCTATCATTTAGACATATAATACATGGTTTTGCATCTCCAAAGATAATTTTAAGATATTTGAAAATTGTTAGGAATATGACATATATTTTGCAGCTCAGCATCGAAAATCAAAATTTCTTACCGCACAAGAGCCGTAACCTTTCCCCAAATTATCTCTATTTTCAGCACTCCAAATTATGTTTTGCCAGAGCTCACAGCTTGTTAATCCACTTTAATTGAAGTTCGTTGGAGGTGTTACTTTCAAGTAGGACCAGTTTTGATAGAAGTTATTTGAAAATGTTGACAAAATTGTGCCGTTGGTGCCTTCTTGAAATATTTTTCATCAGATTTTGACGAAATTCACATAATAGGGGGACGTTAGTGATTACCAAATTGAAAAATCAGGAAAGGGTTGCCAGATATTTTTTCACTAAGAGATATTATTATTCAATATTTAAATGAAAATGATCTTGTAGTGAAAGTCAATGCCAAAAGTTTCAGTTTCGGAAATTTTGTATTTTTCGCAGGCGGTAGCCCTGAAATATTTTCTACTCCTATATATTCCTACGCAGTCATCGGGTCGAAACGATATTTACAGGGTAGGTTGAACGCAGTCATCGAATCAAAACAAAATTTACAATGTGAACCAATTGAGGCACTCTTTTGGCTGGAGTGCTAAAAAGTGTAGCCAGCTCTGAGCGTTTTCATAGTTTTTGTACTAGGAGATGCTGACATCCAATTTTCTTATAATAAGCACCCTATAACAAAAAGAGTAAAACGTCGTTTACTTTCTTAAATTTTTGATACTTTCGCGAGTGGCAGCCCTGGATAATTTGTAACCTAAGGTTTCCAATGCAGTCATGAAATCAAAGTGTCACATGGACTTCGATACAGTTTGTTTGTAATAAGGAGTACGCTTAGCAGAACATATAATCAACATAGACACATTTCCTCTACTTCAAAAATCAGTTGTTCTGGCCATTCCTATGTGCTGGAAGTTGTTTTTTTTATTTTTTACACTCTGGATAATTGATTCCGGCGCCCTTTTTTTCTTACTTTGTGCATTAGGGCACTATTTTTAATGCTACTTTTGAATGCATACAATTGCACAGATATAAAAGGTAGGGTACCTTGGGAGTAAAATGATGGTTTTGTTGATTTATTGTTTGCATGGAATAGGTTCAGAAGGCTCCTTGCACTGCAAAATCCTGAGTTTATTGTGCATCACCTGCGTCATGTCCAATAGGATGTACAAGCTTCTTATGACTTCGGATATGTTTTTTGACCTATGTTCCTGGTGGAGCGGAGAACAGAGCCAAGGAGCTCTTATTTTCGTCTCGCTAGTGCTGCGCAGTGTGTGAGAAGATGTTCCACGTATTCTATTCTATATCTGCAGCATTTATCCCGCTCGTAACCTATTATGTGGATGCACTTTTTGCAAAGAAAGTGACACAGGGTTTTTATACCACTTTTGCAGAAAACCGCTGCTTGTTTTTCTCTTTTGCTATCGAAGCCAAGGTATTTTTTGAGTGTTTTAAAACCTCAAGATTAAGCCAATAGCATTCAATATTTTTCTTGCTCCATGCTTTAATATCCTTGTCCGTGTCTGGCTTTGTGAAGCCCCAGTATAGAGAAGGACCTGTGAAGGGTAATCTAGCTTCTTCTTTGGTTTTGTTATCAGCTTCTTCGTTTCCTTGATGCCCTTCATGAGCGGGGATTCATATCAAATCGATACTGTTCTGTGCCTCTATTTCATTTAGGGCCTCCCTCACCTCTAAGAGTATAGCTGACTTTATGTGATTGCGAATGAAAGCCTTGAGAATCGTTTGGATATCCGATAGGATCTTAATTCTAACCCTTTCAGTGTTCCTTAATTTTATTATATGTGTGGATCTACGACTGACAGATCGTTTGCTTGATTGCTTCTTTGGGAGAGAGTCACGCATTTTAGACTTGGGTCCTACGAGCCTTGTTCTTGCTCTACAATCTATCTTTCAGCAATCCGTATACCACATTTGCGCCCCTTTGCTCGAGGCGAGGGGGGAAGTCCTTCCATTTGTCCTTTGATGGAGTTGTGACCTTGAATCTCTTCTTGAACCCTACTTTGAGCTTTATTTGATCGTTGAAGTTTTCTATTATGGATCTGATGTCCTCCAGGGTTCTCATGTGGCCTTTTAAGTCTCCTGATTTATACTTGCAGGCCTGTTGTAAGTTAACAGGCTGTTTTGTTGCTTCCGCCTCAATTTATAGGTGTATCGATTTTAGATTTGCAGTTCCATATAGGATGATAGGTGCAGCTTCATATAGGATGATAGGTGTTTAAGGTTTTTCGCATTCTGGATCCCAAGTGTTAGTCTCTTATTATTACCGTGATGTCATCCGCGTAGCCGAGTGCAGTTGAGCCCTTACAATTAGGGTTCATGTGAAGGTCATCAGCTTGTAGGGACCATGGCAGGGGATAATATCAGTCACTGATCAATATCACTCCTAATGTATAAGTCAATAAGCTTCTCGATGGCCTTCAATATGAAACATGTGAGGTAGGTCGACCGACCAGTTTCTTGTCACCATTGGTGATGAACACAGCCCACGCCAGTCTCCCCGATTATGATGTGTAGCTGAGTTCCAAGTTCGCTCCAAAAAATATATATCAGAATTGTTTTTAATTTATCCACGGTTCTCTGTAGTGATGATTTAAAGGATTTGAAGTAATTTATTGTCCATTCAACTCTTTCATACGTGATGATTTGTTGAATCAGAGATGAGTTAGTTGTCCGATCAGTACCTTCTTCTTCATCCTCAGGCTCATCGCTGCTACTAATTTTGCACCCTGGAAAGTGTGCAGCACTTTCTGTGTATCTTCAAAGGTGGTTCTCATCCCACCATCAGGTTATTTATGCCCTTGGTGGTTTTTGGATAGAATTTTCTGATTCCTGCTAATCTCTGAGATGGTATTGAAAATTTTGTAGAAGGCACTCTAAGCCTTTCTTTGGATTACCTTCGTTCTTTCCTGTTTTCTGAGAGTTTCCTTACATAGGCCTTCCAGTTTGATGTAGTTTTAGCTCGGTTGATCTCCAATTTTCCGGCTTTTCTGAGTTTTTAGCACCCTTGTCTTTGGAACACTGGTTTTCTCAGGGCAGTTATTGTGGTATGATCCGAAAATTTTTCTAGTAACCTTGCCCACAGTGTCCTCCAATTCCGTCTTCGTAGGCAAACTGGGCTGCAGGCCATAATGTCTCTCTGGAAGGCCAACAGCCTTCTTAGTCCATTCACTTTAGCTGCCTATACTTTACTCTTTACACGATATCTTTCCCTAGTTTAAAGTTGATATGCCTGTGATCAGGGAACAAAGCTCCTGTTAGGACATTCCACTTCTTCACTAAATGCATTGCACTATTTGTCACCAGTGTGAGGTCTAGTACTTCTCGCCTGTTAACTATAAAGAACGCTGGCATCTTGCCCTTAATTGCTAGAGATAAGTTGCTGGTGAAGAGGAATTTTAAGCCTTGACATCACTACTAGCCTTGACATCACTACTCCTATATGCTGTGTGATGAGCACTGAAATCACAGCCAATTATTAGTATTTTATTCTTTATGCTGCAGTGGTGTACAATTCTTTTGATGCTATTACTTGGGACCTGGTTGTCATCGCTTGGCTGAGGTTGAGACAAATATCGCCTCTACTGTTTCTCCTTCGATTTGGACCTATGCTTGAACTACACTGTTAGTGTATTTCGAGATTAAATGAAAGTTAATGTTTGTGTCAACTACTATCACCGCCCTAGCCCTTTGTTTATGGATATGTTATAGGTGTCCGAGGCAAATCTGCTGTTTACGTCCGCCACGGCAGCTTTCGCATGAAACAAGTTTAGTTGTGGACACCTCATTGATGGTTCCTTTTTGGTCAGGAACCGCTGGGGCCTAGTGTTCCTTCCATGTCGGTTCCACTACCATCCATATTGGTAGTTGGAGTGACCACTGGCTCTGATGCTTTTTTGCCCGCCTTGCTGACGATCAACTTAATATGCTTAAACCGGAAGCTAATGCTGTTGCGTCAGTTATTTTGTAGCTCAGGTCTCAGCTACAAAATAACTAGCAAGGTGCAGTTGCTTTTGTTTTCCCTGAAAAAGGCTATTCAGAGCTCGATGCTGAGGTCTTTATTCTGGCGTTTTATGAAAGCCAGGATCCTTTCCGTTGCCAAGTCCACTGCATTGGGGAGTAGCAAGTGATTCCTCCGTGGCCCGTAGCTAACCCCTTTTCACAGCTTTATCTTTAGGGCCTCCGCCCTATATCCACTCTCATCATTGCTTTGTCTTTACAGTGGACCTGTACCTTGTTGATTTGATCAATCGTGTTAAGTCCTGGCGGAAAATCTTTCGATATGACTGTCATATTTAGCTGTCGTTGCCTTTTGCTAGATTGAAGATGTTTTGGGGTCATATCGGTGCCCCGTTTTTTCTTTTGCTGCCTGCTCCCAGGCGTCCCATCTTCCGGTCTGAACCTTTTTCCATTGACTTCTGGTGCCTTTGGCAGGAATGTCCTTTCCCTGGCCTCTGTTCTGGACATGACTTTTCTTATGAGGAATTTCATGCGCTTTCTGGCTGCGCTCCTACTAGGTCGTTTATATTAATACTTGCAGCATCCAGCTGATTGCAAACAATTATTATTTTTAGCTTCGTAATAGTATGAGCTTTAGAGTTGGGCAGCATAAGAAGCAATAGATTTATTCTATTGGATTTTGTGAACGACCAGTGCACTGATTTTGTTCTACGGTAGCTACTGCCATTGCTGTTTTCGAATTGATGTATTTCGAATATTTAGATAAACCGTAACTGATACATACGACTAAAATTGTTGTATTTGTTTTTTCGTGGTAAATAGGATCCACACTTACATATATTTTATGAGTCCTACGAAAAAAATATGATGCTGGTGAAGAGAAATAAGTAACAAAGAAAACTGCCGAATAAATAAATCAATATTTTTCCTAATTATTTTTATAGGTAACTTTTTGCATTGTTTATAGAAAAGTCTACAGAATGGTACCAAGCATAGATCTCAATGCCGTGCGATCTTATACGTGAGATTTTTAAGAGATGCTGTGCATCACAAAGCTTTTAACTAAAATCATCAACAATATTCCTAGCCATGTTGTTAGAACATTCAAACGTAAGTACTGGCCGCTCATGAGCAACTCGGAATATTGCTTGGGCTAAGTTTCAAACTCTATCAAGTTTCACGTTTCCGCACGAGTAATTTTGTGCAATGGAAGTGCACAACACTATCATAAAGTATTTTTAGTAACAGATATACATCTGGAATCAAACTCGTTCGGCGCCCAACGTGCACTTTGAGACCATATAATTGCTGAAGCACCTATGTTTCCGATCGGCGAGCTCGTGCTGTAAAAGAGTGGCCTCCGATCAGAGTTTTAACTATTGCAGATACTTTTGAAAAATTAAAAGTATCTGGTAAGCGTAGCAGCTTGGTGACTAGCTGAATTCGATTCACTAATAGCATTCACTGTTCAAAATGTACAGACCGCAGACAGAGCGCGGACAGACACGGACAGCAAGCAGGCAATCAAATTTAATTCTCAGACTAGCTTTGTTATAACTTAAAAGATTGCAATGAAACCAGTCTGGCAACGGGTATTGGTCGGTCAGGTTGTTTTTAGCGTTGGTTTTCGCGAAAGATACTTCGATTGCGCGAAAAGATAGCATTTACTTTTATTATTAATTGCTCTTTGAACTCGCCGAGTCCGGTGTTTTGATTTGCGGTTTGGAATGAGTGTCAAGTGACCGAGGTCAATTTTTTCGACAATCTTTGGCTTTACAAATCGGCAGATGCCTTGAAAAATATACTTTAGTTATAGTATCGTTTTCCGAATTGACGAGTTAGTTAAAAAATTATTGTTCGATCAATGAAACTACACTGTGATTTCTACTGTTCGCGGATTAAGTGAAAAGAATGTGCTTTCAAGGTGATTCGACAAGAGCAACATCAATCATCACCATTATTTCATGAAAGAGTGTTAAAATTAAAATTTACCACGATTAATGTAAAAAAAATAATTAAAATCGTAATAGTTGCGAGAGAAGTTCATTGAAAGAAGAAAAAAATATAAAATCAAAATTTTGAAATTTTTTATATTGCATTTAGTGTGCAATGCGTTGTGTTAGTGAACGTTGAAGCCGAATCAGATTTATGTTCGAAGCAGCAATAAACAGCCGGACTAGTACGAGCAGGACGGTGTACGGAGTCATAGTTCAAACTTCCAGCAGATAATCTGAACCAATTATTTTCATACTGTAAGTCTTAACTTGTAACTGAACCAGTCACGCTAGTGCACTCCTCGATCATAAAGAATACATACTTGTTGATGCGTACTATAAAGCTGATTTCTTTCGAAGATAACAGGGTTGGTTGTTCTTCGGAGCGAATATAGACAGGGGGATCTTTTCGTTAGCTTGGAGTCCATCTCGCCCAAACGAAAACGTAAATAATTGAGAATTATAGGGCGGGTAGAGTAGAGTCAGGGCTCTTATCAAGTCAAGAATGAATTGCTTGAGATGTCTTCATACTCAATTTGATTAATTTAAATGGACAGTTGGCATTTTTCGTAATTATGTCAAACATCTATCATAAAGCTGCGAGACGAAATCGCTGCTTTATCAAATCAATTTGGTCGGATTTATTGGTTGGGCAACTAACTGAGTCTGCTAGTTAAGCCGGCAGCGGCGGATGCTCACTTGAATATGTCGTCATAAGAGTGGTAGGAAATTATGCTTGTTCTGGCAGATGGACGTAATGAATGGTAGGAGAGTTACTCAAGTAGGTGCTTCAGTATGGGGTGCACGTACGGTTTCTATTTAAGTCCAGTATTTTTCAACCTTGAGGTTCTAAGTTTTTTATATAGAATTCTCATGATTTGATGTGATAATGATTATTCGATAGATTTGAAGAATCTGAGGAATAAAAGTGTTCCTAGAAATTTCGTCAACTTCAATAGTGTACAAGATTTTGCCCATGCATTTGACGAAAAATTGAGGTTTTATGATATGTATGTATATGTACTCAATATTCGTTGATGAGTATTTCAAAGCATTATACGAATACCCTGAAATTTTCTTGAATATAAATTGAGAACTGGCTTAGATATTCAATTGTCTTATCTTAGTTATTTATTTCTTCTAATTCCGTGGAGTTCACTAACTTGGTTGTTTCTATTTACGTTCGAACAGTAACAAGTTGGAAGTGTATAAAATATGTCTAAAGCTTTTGATTTTAAGGACCATGGACATGGCGTGTATCTCATTGCTCTGCCTTTTATATTTTGTTGTTGTTATTGTTAAATTGTTCAGTGGAATCAAATCAGTTGTTGATTGTGCTCAAATGTGAAATCATATTCATATGACTTATGATCACTGAACTCACTCTAAATAGATCTAAATGCATTAAAATGTATTCTAAATAACAAAGCATTGATTTTTGTTTTTATGTTCACTGTCTACATCCTCTTATGCGGATGTTGACCTTTTTCAAGGCCTGCAGTGATTTTTAATGAAAAATTTAAATCTGATTTGCACTTTGCGCGTATAGCTACGAACGTTTCTCGTTTATCCGGTTTCGTCCTCAGGTCGTCCAATTGTTTTGCTAACATACTGAGCTGCTTGTTTCTGTTTTTCTTGTTGTTTAAGACATACTTCTTCAAGGTCTTCGTCATTCTTCAACTGTAGGTTTCAATCGAGTACACCAAACACCACAACATTTTAAGTTTGGTTTCTGCGTGTCTATTTCTCATGTGCCCAACATTAATAATTAAGGGAAAAAAAATTTTACCCGAAAAAATATGCCTTTGTTGCTGTCAGAATGAAGAAAGATGGAAAATTTCTATCAATTTTATTAAATAAAAAATAAACACTCTGTATTCAAATTTCTTTAATTTACTAGATATTATTCCATAACAAATAACTCCAGCAGAGGAATTTATGAAAAAACTCAAAAAACCAATATTTTTCATATTTACATAGGGTAAGCATTTACCTGTTAACAACAACAAATGCACTGGCTCCGACGCAAAGTTGTGCAACATGTACGATAGTGTATAGAACCCATTAGGGATAGTTGACGAGGCGCTCATCAGTAATGCCTTTGCAGGCAACATGCTAGGAGATATTCTGAGAGAGATATATGTATATAAACATTTGTTTATTTATTTGGTGCGTATTCAATGCAACAGGCAAAACTGCCCAATTAGAGATTGCATACAATGAAAAAAAATAAAATAACAAGAACTAAATAAGAATATATAAATATAAGTACATAAAATAATTAAGGTTAGAATAAAATATAGTAAAATTAACTAAAGCAAAAGAAAAAAAAAATCCATTACAAACACGAATAATCAATTCAACAAGAAGTAAATGAGTAAATACAAATATAAATATATAATAAATAATTAAACTGGTAAATTCAATGAAGTAGAAATAAATCGAACAAAAAAAAAGAAAGAATCCATTAAAAAGAATAGAAAATAAAATTAATTAGGAACAAAAAAAAAACCCAAAACCAAATTAGGATCTGAAGAGCAAACATATATGTAAGGATATAAATTAAAAATATCCAAAAAAATCTTAAGGTATTAAATAATAAAGTAAAATTAAGTAGAGAAAAAAGAAAACAAAGAATCCATTATAAACAAGAATAGAAAATAAAATTAATAAGTTAGAATCACAAATTTTACTTCGAACCATGTTTTTGAAAATGGCAATAGATTGTGGAAGAGGACCAAGTTGAAGACTATTGTGAGTGCGTAAGAGCCGTAAAACGGGAGAGTAGAAGAAAGTGTCAGTAGGATCATACGGCACTTCAAATAGAATGGAGGACCAGATTGGCTTTACGGATTTCCGCTCAATGAACAAAAATGCTAATGAGGAAGATAGGTAGCTGCGACAGATTTTGAATAGGAAACTCTCATCCAAGTAAACTCTGCGCTGCTCAAGGAGAGGAATGTTAAGAAGAGATAGACGTTCACTATAGGGTAAATACGGCAGACTATATTTGAAAAATAAAGTACGTGTAAACCTGCGCTGAACTGATTCAACAGTGTCAGAGAGGTATTTGAAACGAGGACGCCATACTTGACTGCAGTATTCAAGTACAGAACGGTCTAGGGTAATAAATAGGTGGACACAAGTAGAAACACTATATGAATTGTGGCAGGAACAAATCACGAAGCCAGCAATCCGAGAAGCTTTTCTAGTGATAGTAAGGACATAAACGTTGAATTTCAGTTTGCGATCAAAGGTGATCCCAAAGCAGCAGTTTTAAAGTCTTCAAGTTTGATCCTCATGCCACGAACATTTTGATGTTACAGAGAAATTTGATTTTGAAATGTTATTTTGAAAGAAGCCACATATCTTCTCGGCTGGCTATCTTTCGTAAATTTGACGCAGCCAAAAATATGAGGAGTATAGCCAAGCTTCTTGCAGATGTAGTGTTCTACTGCAGCCACAGAAGCATCATAAGCAAATTGCGAAACAAAAATCTGGAGAGGAGGCGCAACTATATTCAAAGCGAGATCATCAGCGGTGTCGTTAACAGCACCATGTAAATGAGACGTAGGTAGATTAGATTACAAAGAAGCAGTAGATGAGGCAATGCAAGCAGCATCAGCATTCCTTGTGGGTACATCAAGATTAGGGACTGGTGAGGCTGGATTAGATGAATGCAGAGTCAAATTATCAGCCTGTGATGGAGTATCCAGATGTAGATGAATTTCTTGTGGGTGCAGCTGTACATTTTCATGATGTGGAAGCGATGAAGGCAGAAGATGTTGCAGCTGTTGCTGTAATTGATTACGTGTAACACGCATATCTGGTCTAGAGTCCGAATCCGAAATGGCTGGAGGCAGAGGGTCCGCGCAGGAGGGATGCAAAGAGTTGTTCACAGAAGTGACCGAAGCCGCTTGATTGTTAGGCATAGCTGGCACTGCGGTCAACTTATGCTCTGCATCTGCCACTGAAGCCAGTGAGTTCAGCTGTTCATATGCACAACAAAGATTCGTCAGAGTTTTCGTCAAAAAGTAGAGGCATCAATGATAACTTTTGGTAACTGTCTACGATAAAACTGTCTGTATAGGCATCCAAGTATAAGCACAGATACACTAATACGATGGCAGTAACACTAAACGAAACGATTATTAAACAACCGAAGCCGCACTGCACTATCTAAAGGTAAATGTATTCACAAAAGGTGCACTGCACTATCTAGTGGTAAATGTAATAAAAGTTACACTGCACTATCCAGAGGTAAATGTATCGGAATATAAAATAGACTGTTATTTTCACTTAATAGTTTTCAGTTTTCAAAAAAAAAGTTGTCAGAAAACACTAAATATAGATACGCTAAGCAGAGAAACCGATTGACTTCAACAGACAAACCGTGAAAGGAGACACTCGCGCGAAGATCAGAGGGCTATAATAAGCCAAAGTCGTAAAAAACGAAAAGGTATCAGAGAGCAAGCTAACGCACGTCAGAACATGATCGATTGATTTTCACCACGAAAACATAAGTTTCTCAGGCAGGTACCTTAAAGACTGCATTAATTGGTAAACAAGTTTTGGTCCCTCTGTAAAGGATTTACTTGTTTCAATAGTAAACTACATTGACATTTATGACTTCAAAACATAAAGAAAAAGTTCTTCAATTCAAATAGTGAGACTTTTTCCAATCAAGTATGCTCTAAGACTTCGATTTGTTGTTGTCAATCATCTAGATTTTAACAAGAGACCAAGAATTCCTACAAGGAAATCGTCTTTATGGTTTCTCAACTTTATTACCAACGATAAATAGATGCCCGAGTGGCAGTTCACTGAAATAGAGAAGGTAACGGTTTCCCCAATTGTATTTCGATTCGAAGAGTTATATTTTTCCTACTTGTATTAACAGCATTGCCCTCACATCCAATAACAGCTAATTTTGAAGAGAAAAATTTCGATCAGACAAATAAGAAACAATAAAAGTGACGATTTCTTCAGAACTTCCAAAAGCCAAAAGTACTTTATTATATTTTAATTTTAATTTAAGCTAGGTTGATGGGAATTAAGTGGGATTAGGATATTGATAGGCCTTTGATAAGTTAGTTTTAAAAATCGATTTAGAGATATCCTATCCTACAATCCTATATCCTACAACACCTATTTATGAGCTCATTATATGCATAGGTAGCGTGGTGATTGTATTCCTTGAGCAGAGTTGTATACCTAGTGCATCTTGTTTGGTCATACTTATAATATCAAAGGTTTGGCAAGCGCTTAGCAGTGTTCTTCTAGAAGATGTATTTGAGATTGGAAGACGTTGAAAGTTTTTTTGGGTGATAGAGGTTTCTCAAAGCGAAAAGCGAAAACTGTGTTCTGAACAGATCATCACAACGGACCTCTCCTGTGCCTATGTGTGTTGGTCGTCAGGCCTCTGTAGATCGGCAGCCACTTCAACTTTCTGAACAGATTCTACTCTACCATTATGTAGCTCAAAAGCTAGGTAGCATATTATGCAGTCATATTCCAATAGAGACCATACCAGAGTGATATACATTGACTTGGTAATCCACATATTCTTGAACTCTTTAACACATCTCTAGTACGACATCGTATTCTCGCATTTATACGCCTCAATATGAATGAAAGCTTTGGCCGGCGGCCGATCGTATCTCTGCATGTGTGGTTTTTGCATGCTGACGCTTATTGGAAATTCCAATAGCGCGTGCTCTTTGCTACTAGGAGGAATTGTCTTCATACATTATACTTACCCGTGCGTGATGATTTGAAATGCTTCGAAATTTTCATCTTTCCGCTTTATATAGCAGACTACTCATAACCGATGTATGCTCGCAAGTTCTTTTCCCCTTGTTTCTGCGAGTGAATTTCATTGGCCAGTCTTGGACTTATAACATATGAGCTTTCTCCCTTACAGCATTTTCCATGCTCCAAGTCATGTTTACGAGTATATCTTATAATTGCTGGAAAATAGCTTTGGAAGTCGGAAATGTGCATTACCAGCATTGTTTGATTCATGCATTACGCCAGCATACATTACCGCGATTCCCGTTGGGATCTTATTGTACAATACTACCCCGACATATATAATATGATATAAGCTTGGATTATAGAAATACTGCGTTAGATTGCGTATTTGCGATCTAGTAGATTTTGAAGAATAAAAGAAATGGGGCAGATAGATCAGAAATGAAGATGTTAAAAAGCAGGGGACCTAGATGACTGCCTTGCGGTGCTCCAGAAGAAAAATTCTTTTAAACAAGTAGCCTTGGAATTTTAAAAGCTGAGTTCGATCACAAAGATAAGCATGGATCCAATTAAGAAAGGACCGGATATACCAAAGTCGCGAAGTTTGTATACTAGAGTTTGATGGTCAACCCGGTCGAAAGCCTTACTGAAGTCCATATAGACCGCGTTAATTTAAATTCCTTTTTCCATTTCACAGAGCACATCAGAAACTAGGATCATGAGTTTGATGGAAGGGGATCTACCCTGACGAGGAAATCCATGTTGTTGTTTATTTAGAAGAAGGGCGATAATGCGAGTAAATTTTTCACAAACTAACTTTTCAAAGAGTTTGGGGATAACAGATAGAATAGCGGTCCCCCGATATTTATCGACTGACCGTTTATCTCCACTTTTGAAAATAAGTGTAAAGAAAGACGTGAAAAGAAACAAGGACAGGGATTTATTGAAAATCCTGTGCAAAGGGGTGATAAATTGCTCGGCGAATTGTACCACGAAGAAAGAAGAAACTAATTCAGTGCCTGGTCTAATGCCGATCTTTAGTTCATGAATAGCTTCAATAATAGCCTGTTGTGTAAGGACAAACCCGTCGATAAGAGGTCTTGTGGTGAGTCCAGCAGACATAGTTGAAGTGCAAAAAGTATTTTGAAATTAGTCAGCGAAAAGCTATGTATGGCTTGTGGACAGGAAGAAACCATGTTACTTCGGGATATAGAATAAGGATAGTCGGGTGTTTTAGGTTTCAAGCTAACGAAATCCTGAAACTTTCTCGGATCACTATTGATTCTTCTCCCCATTGAATTAACATAAACCTCATATGCTTCGCAAGAATCGATAGAAAATCTTCATTGAGCAAGCTATCATTTTGAATTCATGTGTATAATTTACTTCTATGGTTTCTAAGACGCCTTAAATTATTGTGGACTCAAGATGCTGAGAGTCTGCTTTTTTTCTTCAACGTCAGTTCTAATTCGTGAATGGCATTGAAGATTATTTTGTAAAAGGAAAACACCGATTCATTTTAATCTAATGTTCAAAAGAGCACTTGTCCAGTCTGTTGTCTTCAAATAGTTTCTAATGCATATGTAGTCCGAAAGCCCACACACACTCACCCAGAGAACAACACCATCCACGTCTCATCATTGGTATTCCCGAAAAATGGCGCCCTTTAATTCGATGATTCACTGGCTATTAACAGTGCCCATGGATCAGGAAAGTTTTAGCTCAGAAATTAAATACATTAAAGATACGGCGAGAAAAATGGATTTGACGAGAAAGTAATTGGAAATCTTGAAAATTTGTTAGTAGCATGTCTTGGTATAAAAGTGATGGAAATACCCAGTGCTGATAGCTCTTCGCCAGCAGCGCAATAAAAAGTAAACCAAATCATCTTGGGAATTTCGGTTCGATCCGATTACGGTGTTGGAATATATAGGGGCAAAAATAATTTTGGGTATCTTATCAAAGCTTTGGATATCGAATTTGTTTTTTGTTTATTGCATAATGCACTGAATAAATTTCTTTTCGATCACTGCGTCGGAAGCTATAGAACAGAAAACATTTGGGTTTTGAGTGATTTTTCAATATGCCACCACTGCCATAGCGTTGCTCAAGTTTTCAATTGATATCTATCAGCCCTGCTCCTATTCAAAATCAATACATCCTGTGAATTTCATTCTGTTCTAACGATGCGGTTGTGAGATCTTGTGAACAAAGTTTTCGATTGTTCAAAAAGTATGTAATTTGATGAAGGGTTACGGTTCTTGTGCGATGCGGGATTTCAAAATATTTAAACTGAAAGGGTAGACAAAGTATTAGACTTCTGAATAATTCACCTTATTTTTGAAAAACTGAAAATTTGTCAGAAGGGTCCTTAATTTGAAGGTTTGTTTTTCATGTGTCTGTTGTAGTTACGATTTCTAGTAAACATCAATTATACCCGGAAGATTTCTTATTGATCTCATGTTTCTGCCAGAAATTATCCGAAATCGAAATTTGAAATATAAATTTTCGTCTGTCTTCAGACACGCAGAGTCACATTATCACATTATCAATTTTTACTCTGTGCACTAGCTTTTTCTATTAGTATCTAGTAGTGTGTTCCTTCAAAAATTAATGCAAACATTCTCTTAATGAAATCTTCAGTTGCTTTGATGTATTTTTTAATAAGGTGAGTTTAATTAATTTCCTTAACTTCCCTTTACAGCAATTAGCCACGTCGGCGATATTTCAATTGTTCTCATACTGCTCGTTTCAATTTTTACTTAATAACACACGTTTCTCTTCATTTGCCGGTTAAAGGACTAAAATAATGATTGATCTATATAAATAAATGTTGGTTTTATCTATCGTAAAATCATCCAGAAATTAGTCAAATATATTCCAATGTTTTTCTTCTTCTTGTCTCATGTTATATCTTTAATGCCTGTCTCTTTATTATTGATGTTTCTAGTCTACTTTTTATAAAGCGTTATTATTTTTTTATTATTTTAACTTGTTTTCTATTATATTTTTTTTATTATTTTACACTTGATGATTAATCTTGATGATTCACACTTGATAATTAGATAGCCAACAACTATTGATCGAATGATGTCTTATCAGACACCATTTGATCACAACACTTTTTATATTTCCGATGTCCTGTTGAAATTTATTTAAATAAATAAATGTGTAAATAAGAAATTAATATCTATTCCTCATGAGCTACCCTACATGTTATGGTACTGAAAAACAAAACCAAAGCTCGGAAATAAACCTTACAATTAAATCTTTAAATGGCGATATAGTTAAACTTACTAGCGTTAGATGAGGAGTTGTAATCTAAAGAAAGTATCTTAGCACTGAATTAAGCGTATATCTTAAACAAATTGTGTAAAAATATATAAAAAATCTATCTGTGATAACAAATTAAATGCAAATAAATTAAAATGAAATTAAAAGGTTTCTATTGTGCCGAGACGTTGATGCGTTGCTCAATATATGGAGCTGGCATATGTTGGTATAGAAAATTTTACTCATTTAATTTCTGATAGTGAAGTTCTTTTAGTGACCGAAACCGAAAAATTGTTAATTTTGATAATTATATTATTCCCGTTGAAAACACTAGAAGAACTATATCTTCCTCTATTTTCACTAACGTTAAATTATTGCAACTTCCGGTTTCTTCTGAGCATACAGATTATTTTTGTGTGGTTTTAAATGACTTTAATGGCTTTCTCATTGGATATAAATTATCGTCTCCAAAGAAAAAAAAACTTATTCGTGCTTATAATTCATTCAATGCATTATTCATTCAAGGCAATATAAATAACTGCAAAGAATATTGACAGTGCATAAATTGTTTCTAGTCCTCGCTAATGAAGTTTTTTGGACTTCTGCTATTGAAATGTTTAAAAAATGTCTTTATTTTTCAATCGAAGTAGCAGAATTGATTCACTTTGCATCTGTTTAACTAATGAATGAAGTCAATTTCCGGAGACAGTTTTTCATCAATTGCATTTATATGATTTACTTTCTTTTAGTTTTGGTAAGTGGATATTTTAAAATAAAAGTTTTACTTGTACCATTTATGATATACAAGATATGCAAAACTCACTGATACGTTGAAAACCCTTTGTTTAAATTCACTTTCTTGACAAACAAGTACATCAGTTTTTAACGTCAAGTTGGTACACGCATGTATCAACCATTTCTACTATCAATTTTAAATTGACATTGAGTTGAAATATTTACTCAATGTCTATTTCCTTCCGTTATGTAATAAACAGAATCAAATTTATGAATGACTCGACAATAATACACTCTTCGGAATATTTTGTCTTATTTACAACAACAAAAAACAAGAAATTTAAACAAAGTGATAAGAGCTTCAAAGTGAACACTCCGTACGAGTAAAGTGAGAATGATCCGAAATGTGAATGGCCAATGTTTGTTTGGTTTTTCATAAATTTGAATTGAGTCAATTTGACTGATTATCGCTATTTTATTTACTAAAGGTGTTGTCATGAGCACCAAGGTGATGAGTACTCTAGTTCCGCATGACAATGTTCGAATTCGTCCTCGTCGAGTTTAACTGCTTTGAGTAAAGTATTTGTATGTCGTTTAACACTCTTTGTAATCAAAAGGTGGTACATGACCAAAATACAAATCAATGGCGATTTGTCAAAAGTGTAAAAATTTAGTGATAACATTATTATCGGATCAAGTTGGAGCAATTTAACTGGAGCGTGAATAATTTGGTTGATTTCATGAATAAACCAAATGTGCTGACATTTAATATAAACAGATATTTTATTTGATATTTTTTTTTAAACTTTTCTGTTCTTCTTTTTCTGCATTTTCGAATGGAACGATTATGAAAACTGTGTGACCAAGTGCCACAGAATTTCAAAATAGAATATTCGTCACTTTTATCTTGTGCACTGAATTTTTGGTGCAATTCAATATATATATATACACTCCTTATCACTTGAATAGCCCACTTGGAAAATCCGTAATAACTCTTCTATTGTTTTTCCGAGAATATTGGCATAAAAATCGTAAACACATTGTAGACCGTAATGAACATCTACCTGGTATTGGGATTTAATTCTCGAAAGGTGTGGCAATAAAAAATGAGTTACGAAAGAAATCCATTTTTCAGCGCATCAATAGAATAGTCCACTTAGTATTTGTCTATACTGGATGTCGAGTGTATCAATCTCCGGTTAGTATTTATTTGAGTTTTTAAATTTGAGGACTGTTTCTATGTTAAAGGCAAAGAATTTTGAGAGAAGCATCTAATTCGAAGGACTCTGTGAGCAAAATCCGTGCAAAAGTTGGAGTTACTGCAAGTGTTTCAACGGTTCGTCGAATTATTAAAGGATATCCGAACATGAAACGCATATATGTAATGGACCAGAAAAAAACATATGTAATGGACCAGAAAATGAAAACATATGTAATGGACCAGAAAATGGCAAAAAGTCATATTTAGCGACGAAAAAAAGTTTAATTTAGACGGACCCGATGGCTTTTCATATTATTTTAACGATTTACGAAAGGAAGAATTGGTTTTGTCTCGACGTAACGCAGCTGTTGGATCAGTCATGGTCTGGGGAGGAATTTCCTTCAATGGGGTCGTGGATTTGGTTGTTTTGCCCGGTCGTCAGAATGCTGCAAATTACCTAGAATTAATGAAAAACGAAGCAATAAGATGTCGCAAGGTTTTGGAAATCCAGGATGTCATTCTTCAGCAGGATAATACCCCAATTCACACCGTGCGTATAGTGAAAAATTGGTTCGAGTCGGTAAATTTAAACGTTTTAAACTGGCCTGCGATGTCACCCGACTTGAATATTATTGAAAACGTATGGGGATACTTAAGTCGAAAAGTTTACGAAGTTGGAAGACAATTTGACCACCTGGAAGAGCTAATAGCCGCCATACAAGAGGAGTGGAAAAAATTCAAATAAAGTACCTGCAAACTCTATACAAAAGTTTCAAAAATAGAATTTTTGAAGTAATAAAAGTGAAAATGGGACACACCCATTATTAAAAAAAGCAAATTTTGTTTTTATTTTATTCTTTTCGGCTATTTTTGCCACCTGGGCAATTCTATTGACGCGCTGAAAAATGTATTTTTTTCGTTACTCATTTTTTATTGCCACAGTTTTCGATAATTAAATCCCAATACCAGGTAGATGTTCATTACGGTCTACAATGTGTTTACGATTTTTATGCCAATATTCTCGGAAAACAATGGAAGAGTTATTACGGATTTTCCAAGTGGGCTATTCAAGTGATAAGGAGTGTATATATTTATATATATATATATATATATATATATATATATACATATATATATATATATGTATATATATACATATATATATATATTCATATTTATACATATATATATATATATATACATATATATATATATATATATATATATTTATATATATATATATATATATATATATATATTTATATATATATATATATGTATATATATATTTCTATATATATGCAACTGAAATTTTCAGGATACATTGGTGTATATGCAGAATAGTGCCAAGGCTCACAAAAAGCTAAAAATCTTTAACCCTTTGGCGCCTGCGGCCATTTTAGTGATATTTTTAATATACCTATTATTCCGTCCACAAATAATTTTTGCAAAAATAAAGTTAACAAGATAAATTTACGTCGTGGTTTAAATGTGAATCGGATAATATTTTGGAATTTTTTAACCGCATGTGTGCGCTAGATGCATAAAAAGAGATCGGGAAAATTTGAAAATTTTGAAATTTCGATAACTTTTGACAGAGCTATCAAATCATTATGAAACTTTCAGAGCGTATTAGTACTATTTTGTTGCATATGTATGTTGATATTTAACGAGCATGTTGGTAACTCTGTAGCAAGCGAAGGCGCTGAAAGTGAAAACTTTCAAATCAAATACTCTCCTGAAAAATTATCGCTTTTTGGAAAAAAGCCATTCATATATAAATCTTATGCTTTTCTACATAACCAAAGTAAAATATTTGAAATTTTACAACGGGCAAGAACGGTAACCCTTTCCAAATTTACCTATATTTTTAGCATCAAAAACTTCTGTTATCGGGAACTCACGATTAGAAAATCAGATACAGTTGAAATTGACAGCATATATTGGTATTGAAAAGGACCAGGTCTGATAGAAGTGATTTTGAAATTCGGGCAATTCTGTACCAGTGGTGCCATCTTGAAAAATCACTAAGCCAAATAACTGCTTTTAGCCCCATAAATTCTGATTCAGTCATTCGATTTTGACGAAATTCACACAGTAGGCGAATCTTATTTTAAGCCACGTTTGGTGGAAGTTTGGTTGAACTGCCAGTTATGGTAGTTTTGGTGTCTTAAATTTTGAAAATTCGCTCAGGATAATAATGCTCTTTTCCCTATAGGTTCCAGTACAATCATGGAATCATAGCGAAATTAAAATGGCAAATTAAACTTATTGTAGGCAATATTCAGTAGAAATCTAATTGGAAAGCAATGATAGGGTTGCCAGCTATGGTTGTTTTTGTATTTTTTTTGGCATATCTTTAGAAGTGAATTTATCATATAATTTTCATATCGTAGTGATCTTGTAGTGAAAATCAACACCAAATATTAAGATCTAGAAAATTTGAAAACTTTTGCGAATGGTTACCCTTAATTTCTTTGTATCCCTATAACTGCCAATGCAGTGATCGGATCAATACGAAATTCGAAGAGCAAGTTGACTTCAACGTTAGGGAGATGTGACACATTTTTGGCCTCGGTGCTAGCAAAGAGATGCCAGCAGGAAGCGTTTTATTACTTTCGTAATAATTAATACTTGCATTAAGTATTCACATCGCGAACATTTACAATGAAAATAAGTAAACAATATTTAAATTTTCTGAGGTCTGGAAATTTTTCGGATGTCAACCCCAAACGCCTTTCTATCGCTGTAACTTTCGATGAAGTCATCGAAATTAAATTGGCTTAGATTTTTTTATTACTAGAGGTATATTAGCCTTAAGTAGTAAAAGCAGCTAGTGGTAGAATACACACTCAAAATCTGCACAAATCTTTTACTGTTCTTCGAACATTAGTGTTTACGCTAGGGTTTTTTTTTGTTTCTTTGTACTTTGGCAAAAAAATCTGAGCTGACTATACAGTTTGTACAGTCTTACTTACACTTACATGTAAATCAGGAGCATCGTCTGCATATCTGCTGCTCTAATTGCTTACAATAATAATCAAAAATGATAAAAATCATAATCGAAACTAGAAAACCTACTAAGGATTTCATTTTTGCGAGTTTCGGCACAAGCTGTAGAAATGATATGTATATAAACAACTAAAAGCTCTATATCTTGCTCTACAAAAAGTACTTATGCTCTCATCCTGTGGAAATTATTAACAATTAGCCGTGTTCTGAATATCTACGGTATGTAATTAGGTTCAG
Source organism: Nemotelus pantherinus (assembly GCA_963978885.1). Lineage (NCBI taxonomy): Eukaryota > Metazoa > Arthropoda > Insecta > Diptera > Stratiomyidae > Nemotelus > Nemotelus pantherinus. Next base: position 44,811,628 of record OZ022265.1, on the reverse strand, counting down.
CGGTAGTCCACTTGTGAAAAACTATAACGAAGGCTCTCTCACGCTCACACAGGCTCATTGACTGTCCACCAGACCCCTGCTCCTTAAAATAGATGTGGTTCCATTATGCTAGAGTAAATCTAGGAGGCAATGTGTGACCGCAGCTTGGATTCCAGAATATTTTACTTTATTTACCTTTTACTAATATTTTACTTTATTACTGAGGCTCATAGGAGTTCCATTAAGCTTCTGTAGTTCGAAGTTGAGAACTTTGTATTTCCTATTGACGAACAACTATGGTTTTCACTTAAATCAAATCTTCGGCGCTATTGGGCGATCCTATGGAAGAAGTGATTTAATCTCGATATGGTTTAGATCAATTTCTCTGATATAGCATAGTAATGTCATCCGCATACACTAACGATTTACATCCACTGCTGTGACTCACTAAACTCTGCCGCGCAGTCTACAGTTCAGAATATTTATTTTAAAAGGATCTGCCTTTGATTTGCCCTGCGTACTTTTTTTACAGCCGACTAGCTCAATCTGGCGTGGGGTTACGAGTGGAAGATTCCTCTCATGCTATGTCACGCGAACATTATAAAACATTTATTGAAAACATAATGGGGAAGTGACGTGTACATTTTGTATAGAAATAATCATTTAAAGAAATGGTCGAAATTATTATTACTATTTATTTGTTTTACCTTATATCCGAAAAGAAAAACGTACGTTCTCGGCATCTTCTTACACAGGAAATTCAACGTTTTCCGAGATCCTGCTATTAATTTCCTTTGCTCTACTGATGACTGACACTTGATGTTTGAATTTTTTTTATCAACTTAATCCTTAATCACTTAATAGTATTTAAAAATATAATGAGCGCGCCCACTACCTCCAAAAAATGTACATTCACTGGTTCCGCTCATGATTCCCTCACTGAGGACTTCTTTTGTTAGAAAATACAATCCTCGATGATCTTCTCCTTAGCGCCATATATTTGCCACTGTTGTATAGTAACTTCTCTATCGACGCACCTTCGATTTTCTTCACAGCGCTCTTAGCTTTCCAACTGATGTCCAACTGGCCCAGCCCAAGTTCGATTCCAAGTGAAAAATAATTTAATTTATTTTATCTTACCAAGTTCGGTTCAAAAAAAGAGGCCGTTTTTCCCTTCCCTGCCTGCAGGAAAACTATCCCACACTACCGAAATTCCTCAAAGACGTTAGATTCAATCGTACCACTTGTGGCGTATGCGATCCACATTTCGCGATTCACATTTCGTATGGGCCCATTCCACTTAGAGACGGCGGGAGTTCGAAGTGTTAATTTACATTAGCAGCGGATGTGCTCTTTATAGTCTTTTATTCTTGTGAGCTTTTAGTCCATAAATTATTTCTAAAATTATACCGGACGATTTCGTAGAATGGCAAGTTTAGGTGGAAGTCAGTTGGCACCAGATCACACTGAAAAAAATCATTTGGTATTTCATATAAAGAAATAGTCATAACTTACTAAAGAAAATGGTTGATTTTCAGCCTACTAATTCAATTTGTTGTTTCCGCAAATCATGAATCGTTAATTATCTCCGTATAATATTAATCATTTCTTTTACTGTCTTTAGACATTTTTACAATAAAAATAACTAAACTTTCTAGCGACTTAACTGTACTTTTCAAAACTAAGTAGTTCATTTGTCGAAACAATTTAGAAGAAAAAGAAACCAAATTCGTTATTATATGTAAGTATACTAGTCGTTTTTGAAGGTAAAATAGTTAATTTTATGAATTATTTTAGTACAAACAATAAATTAAATGGATGTTATTCTAATATAGTGTGGGAAATTTTTCAATACTGAATATATGAATTGACTTATTATTTTAGTGGATTATACCAAACTAAGTAGCAAACTGACCAAATTGATTTGCGTTTGCTATCATTATTTGTTTAATGATACTATATTCAATCAAATAACACACTTTGGGTTTTAAAAAACTTTATTCATGAAATAAAAATCTTAAAAACATGTACATATATAAATTCATGTATATCAATATCTTAACATTCTACTTTGACTCATATTGGACTTGATTTAATTAATGCTTAACATACCTTAAGTATTAACATTTGCAGGTAATCAATAAAACGGCAGCTTAGATCGAATGTATTTTTTTTCATTCGCCAATATGATGAAGTTTAGTGGAGCATATTTAATTTCATCAACATGTAATATTTTTGAAACCTTAAGTTCTATGTAATCAACAAGATATGAATGAAAATGAGTGTCATATTTTTTGATAAATATTTCCTTACAAAGAAAGTAGCAGCTTTTGCTATCATTGAAAATCAAATTTATAATATAAAATTTAAGATTTTTACCATTTTCTACAGTTACTATGTCGTTAAGTTTATATGATGTGTTATAAATGACTATTGCTTTTGCACCAACAACATTTTCACTGCCATATTTTTCCAAATTCTTTATCATATTATAATTTAAGTCAGGAATACTTTTAAAACAAGTTTCATACATATCTTTCATTTGAATATAATTTGGTTTTTGATTTCTGTGAACATATAAATAATAAGAAAATTCAAATTCAATCTTTGTTGCCAAGCTCCAACAAATATTTTTCCTCGATGTTATTACATTTGCATAGGCTTTCAGTTCTTTATGCTTAGCTTCGAATCTCATAGTCCACAGTTGTTTCAGGGGGCCCAGTTTTCTAATGCAAGTCGCATAGTGTATCATAAAATGCTGTTTAGGTGTCAAAGGCAAATTAAAAAGTTCTTTGAATAATCTATGGTGCTCTGAGATATTTTTCTGAAGTTCAGATATACTAAGTTCATCAAAAGAATTCGTAAAGATGGCCTCTATAACTTTTATTAAAGTAATTAGAAAATACCAAACAGGGTTGCTTTTAGGAATAAGGTCTCCTATCATGAGCGGTAAGTAGTGAATGAATGTATTCATTTCTGATGCAGACATTTTAAACTTTTTATCTTTTAGATTATTATAGGTGATATCACCTGATAAATTAGTTTTATCAACACCATAATCAAAGTGATTCTTTCTATTATTTAATGTATACAAATCCAAAAACTGTGTTTCTGTAATTAGATAACTCAATATACAAGCTAATTCTATGTGACAAATTCCTTCAAGGATATCGTGCATTATATCTACTGCAACACAATCTGTTACTTTGAAATATGCTAATTTACTAAAGGCACATGATTCTCGAATGCCTGTTTTAGAAACATCAGAAGTTACCAAATCGTTAAAATAATTTTTTTCGTTTCTTAATGCAGTTTCGTCTTCTACAATTTGATTCCTCATTTCTTCTTTAGAACATTTACATATCCTGCAAAAATAGTTTGCTGCAAATGACCGACTAAACCCCATTATTGTATTTAAACTTAGGTTATCGCCAGCCAAGCTACTTAGTATCAAATGAATAGTTAAAACCCCTTTTTCTGTTTCCACAGGAAATCCATTCTCTAGTTCCTGTAGCAGAGTACATAAAGCATTACAATTAATTGAAGATCCATATGATAAAAAGGAACTTTTAATTAAGCAGCAAGGAAATACATTGGATAGTTTTGATAGTTCAAAAGCTTCTAACAAAGGAAATGTTAAATAAAAAACAGAAATTTTATCCACACCTCGTTTGGAACCAAGTGGATTGTTAGTTTCAAAATCATCTTGGTAAAGGAGGTATGGTATTACTAACTTGTCTGCAAAGCTTTCAGATTTTGATTTCCAAACTGATCCTTGAACAATATTTGTAATCTTATTTGATACTTTCAGTCTTTGTAAATTGTACAACATATTTGGTAAAACATTCGGAAGTTGGAAGAACTGTGTTAAGTTTTCCTTAACCGGTAGTAAGACTCCCTTAGGAAATCTATTTGTGATTGAATCTAACGTTACAGAATCATCGACAAAAAACTGCTTTGGTTGGAAATATAAATTTTCACTTTGAAGAAATTTTTGCGTTTTATATTCAGAATTGAAACTTTTAAAAATATCTGCAAATTCTTTAATATACAGTTCAATTTCATAGTTCTTTTGTTCACTAGTTTTTTCAGACTTGAAAATTGTTTGAACGATGTCACCAATGCCAGAAACAAAATTTGAAAATTCATCTACAATTTCAATTGCGGTTTTCCTACTGAGTGTTGGTTTGGCGTAAAGTTTCAAAATGAATTCTCTTACACTAATAAAGCTTAAATCATAGCTTATTGAATTTCGCTTAAAATTTTTATTCGTATGTTCCCCAGTATTGTAGTTCAGTTCTGCTGGCGCAATAGATTGTATGACAGGGGAACCCACAATCGTTTTTATATGCTTATCCGAATTTAATACTTGTTCAAAATCGAGATTCTTATATTCTTTTTGCTTGTGTTTCAGTAAGTGACGTTTAAAAGAATATATGGACTGAAACGATTGTGTACAAAATGAGCATCGAAAATTGGACAATGCTCCTAACTGATGCACAAGTTTTAAATGTGAGATATATTGTTTTATAAGCGAAAAGTATGAATTGCACAGAAAGCAAGGAAACATTTTGACGTTACTAATTTGAGCACTGTAACTTACTAAATCAAATCATAGCTACATCTTCCTGATACAGGTAATTCATAAAAGTATTTTTCAAAAAAGTGATACTTGCGCACATTCTTTCGGATATTGTATATTAAATACCTGATACAATTGAAACTCTAAAGAAACAGCTTTCAAAAAACTGTCCTCAATGTAAAACCTATCATTAAAGTATATATAATACGCCGTAAACTTCCCTGAATCCCCGATGGCAATTATGAAACGCTGTAGTGGTTGATTTTTTTTCGAACAGAGCTCTTTTTTTTGATTGACCGCCGATGGAATATCCTCTATTGTCTATAATAATACCGCTTTATTTTACATACTGCACAATAGCTCATATGAAACTTACCGAAACATGAATAGCAAACGATCTCTGGGAGTCCAAAATCGAAGGTTTCCACGCTTTTCTATCTTCTTTGGATCCCCTGTGAATTACACTTGGAACCAGCAAACAACACAATATTCTCACCAATTGATAGTTTTTATAATCTGAAGAGAAACAGATGTAATATGTTTTTGTTTGTTGAAGGCTTCAAATACCTTCATCAACTTCAGCTTCACTAAGTGTTTTCAGAAGTTTGATATTTTTGGGATCCTTAAGTTCTCTATGATACACATCCACAATTTTTTCTTTAAACTCTGCCCATTTCGAAAACAATAAATTATTTTTAGAGGGATGCAGTTTATCGAAATCAAGTGCAATCTAGTAAATTATGACAAATTATTTAAACTTTTTTTGTACTACAAGCATGAATTACCAAATTTTGACCAATTCGTTGCTGTAATAACGGCCATTCTTCGAAAATATCCGTTGATGCATTCGAAATATGCTTCCTTCGAAGTTTAAAAGTTAAGTGCCATTTTTCGAAAACAAGTTGTTCCTTTTCTATATTGAACTTTAACCAAATATGGTTTTGGATATCTTGTTCATTAATTCTTTCTCTAACAGGATCTTCGTTTGCACGTGATGCTTCTTGGCAGTCATCAGCATCTGTCACACTGGCTTTTCGTTTTAGTTTATATTTGCTTTTCAAAATTCCTTGCTGTTGATATTTTTTACATAAGGAATAATATTTTTCAGCGAGTTTTCCTCGGCGTGCTTTTGTACTAATGTATAAAGCCTACAAATTTCACAATGAGATTATGAGATTCAAGATAGGTTGAAAAAATGAAATGTAGTGTAGTCATCATCAAAATTAGATGACCAAATCAGGTCGTATGTTCAAATCCAGCTCGGCGCACTTTAAGAATAATATGTGATGGCAATTGTACTATCCTTTACACCAATTATATGATTGTCTGGGAAGTACTAAGACTAGAAAATTGATATGCATACATGCAATAAAAGATATAAAACCAAACAAATAGAAAATTTTAAATTTGGAAACAGTACATTTGTAGCGTAAAATATTCAAATTCATTTGAATAATATTTGACTAGACAGCTTTATTTACTTCCAATTACTAGCTCAGAGACTACAATAAGTATATTGAAAATGCAAGTAATATTAATTTACCTTATTTTCCTTTGGAAATAACTTAATTATTTCTTCTGCTGCGTCATGATAATGTTTTTCTCTTACTACTACGCTATTGTTCAACCAAAATTCACAAATAGTTGTAAGAAGGTGGCTCCGATTTGTTTTGTTTAAATATGAGTTGATTTTATACTTTTCCAAGACATTTTTTCCGACAATGCTTGAATTTAATATGTGTTCAAGATCCGAAAGTGTTGAATAGCATCATTTGAGTGTTAACATATAAACGATGAAAATATATTTTGGATAAAACAGAACTTTTTCGCTTCCGCGAATTTTAATTATACTTTTTTAACTATTTTTCAAAAACTTTTGCAAACTGGAAACATTTAAAATAACTTTAATATAGCTTGAGAAGTGAAATGTAGCAATCATTGAATCTTATTCAGAATATGCCTCACTTGTTTAATTTTCCTCTATTTAGTTCAATTTTAGTCAATTGAAAAACAACCTAGGTAAATTATAAATCTGCCATACTGAACTTATTAAATTAAAACTCAATACTAACAAATAAGTTTCCTTTTTCCGAAATCGGAGAGTAATTACTTGAACTGCCACTGTTAATCCAATTTGAAACATTGCTTGAAAGGGACAATGTTTCAGCTAGCGGAGTACACAATCCCTGAAATAATATATATATATATATATATATATATATATATATATATATATATATATATATATGTATATATATATGCATATATTACAATGGAATTATATTTGTCTTACGTTTTCACGTTTCCATTCGAATAACTTTTGTCGGAACTTTATTCTTAGCCCGAATTTGTCGTCCGGAATCAAACGATTAATATCGTCTACCGTGAAGCATTTTAATACTTCCAAATCAATGCCTTTATCTACAGAATATAATATATATATAACTAGATTCGCATATAAAATAAGTTGTCTTACTTGCAAAATCCAATATTAGGGATGAAACACCCCAACTTGTCAGCAACGAGATCACCGTTTGGATGTCACCTGCTTCTTCGGGAATAGAAATCACCTCACCAAACGCGTCTACCATTTTTACTTTTTTACACTCACACGGATATCACTATGCGATCCACCTCACAACAAATTCTACACAATCTACTTGAAAAAAAGAACGCGAGACAACTGGCAAAGAGAAGGAAAATTTTTCACTTGTGCGATAAGTGCGCAGCAGCGAATGCTATTCTAATTACTCTCGAATTCTATTCGACGAATATTAGACAGCATTGTTATTGTATTTCCCTACTAATGTTTGGAGGGTGATTCATGTGAAACTAGGATATTTTTCTACTTTTGTGGTTGAATCAACTACAGTTTTAATTGTATCAATAATAGATACAATCCAAATTAGACAAATACTTTACTTTTGTTCGATAATCATGCAACTTTCTTACGTCGTGTTCTTTACTTTCCATGAAACATATATTGCGATAATGCAGACATTCATGCAAATTATATTGGCAAAATTTTCTATTTCAATAGTAAGAAACTCTACAAGCAGTTGATCCTTTTTTAACTAAAGAAGATTAGTAATATCAACTAATCTAGATTTCCTTATTAATTAAAGTGTTTTGAAGAATAAATCATACTTTTAGACTTTTCTACCAAATCAAAGTCATCTATTTGCAATTAGTTAAAATTTCGAATTCTTTTCGTTCAGTGCAGCAAGAGTTGGCTTATATGGCTGCAAGCAAAAGCATACGTGCTGTCTAATGTCTGCTGGATGACGGTCTAAATAATACCATCTGGAAATTCTTAATGTCTTACAGTTGTTCTGAGTCCAACTCCCAAGGGACTTCCATATGTAGCTCAAGCAGTAGGCTTTGTAATCAGAATTTTTTGGAGGCAACTTGGTTTATTGATACTCTCGATATATGCAGACAAAGATTTCCATGAAGCTCCTTTCATCTTACGAACCATATTATTGTATATCCTCAATTTGATTTTGTAGTTCGATAAATCTTTAATCTTTTTTGTGAAGATTAAAGAATTAGAATTAACAATAGCTCCTCTATGTTCTAACAAGATGGGTAAAAAGAGCAGCCGGTGCTACCTTGGATTGGTGATATTTAATTTGGATAATCTTTCCCTTTATTTATTATTGCCTATTATTACACACACAATGGTCAGCTATCCATTTTTCCCGATTCAAAACAAAGGGGATTAAGGCAATCACCTAGCTTAAAGATCATGAAAGCACTGCTTTTACTGGTTTATGAAAAGAATCAGGAAACTGTATGTAAAACCATTGCAGCTGGAGCAGAAAAAAGGTCCACTCTTGGGCCAGACCTATGAAATACTGCTTATGATGGTCTATTGCGCGTCAAAATGCCGGAGGACGTGCTGTTGGTGGGTTATGCCGATGATGTAGCCGCTGTCATCACATCTAAAATCCTTACCTCGCCCAACTCAAACTCAATCAAGTACTGAAAAGAGTTTGAGCATTGGATGGAAAGCCGTGGTCTCCAGCTATCGATCGCAAAGATTGAGGTTGTTATGCTGACAAAAAGGAGGATACTAACCATTGTATCCATGACCGTTGGCTCTGAAGTACTTGAGACCAGAAAATCGGCTACGTGTCTCGGAGTGATGTTTGACTCCAGGCTGTTTTATGGAGAGTATATCCAACAACTATGAGGTAGGACGCTACTGGCTGTTGTCTTGCTTGGGAGACTCATGGCAAACCTTCGCGGTCCTAGTGGGAGTAAACGTAAACTCTTTATGACGGTGACTCACTCAATGCTCCTGCGTGGGGCAGAGATATGAGCCACTGCATTAATGTTTGAAAAGTATGGTACTAGGATGGTGAGCGTGCAGCGTAGAGGAGCGATGCGAATCGCAAGCAGCTACAAAACAGTTTTGGCGAGCGTTTTCCGAATTAACAAACATATCTCTATCTTCCGTAGGGGCTGAATTCTTCGGCGTGGATACTTTTTAAGTCTCTTTGGTAAACATTCAACTGAATGAAATAGAATCCGTTGTCTTTTAGGTACTCATTGATAATGATGATGTCATATATTCAGTCACCGGGTAACTCGCTGAAATTGGCAACCTTCCTATTGCATGCAGGCAGTTCATTGTTTTTTTTAGTTTTACGACCTGCGTAATGCCTCCAGAGGAAGAATGTTTCTCGGAAACCAACACTCTGGATGACGGATAGCTTGGAATCTGGTGCTTTTCCTCCATCTTATGCTTAAAGTCTGTCTATAATGTACCCAACTTGTTTACCGCTTGCTTATAAAAATCGTCTGAGCATTGGTCTTGATAAGCTATCAGCATGCTTCGGACTTGATGCCACCTGGCATCAAGACATCTCTATCCTGGTCTAGGATTTGGTTTGAACAATTGAAGCCCACCAAAAGCGACTTCGCATCAATTTCCAGTTTTCCGCTGAGATGATGCTGTAGCTTTTACTGTTATTAATAATTGATTTCTTGACCTCTTTAGCCATTTCATTACACGGCCAACTCTTTCCGGTTTTTTGGGCCCCTGCTTTCAAGACTAACTTAGTTGCCTAGCAAACCTCAGCCAGTATTGTGCTGCGAGAAGAGTCGTTTAGTTTCACCGATTTAAGGGCTTCGGTGCCCTTGACGGGCAGTTTTTCGGGGAGCCATTGCTGAATCTCCTTAGAATCTGAAGGGTATGCTTTTGGATTTTATATACTCGAACAGAATTAGACCGACCTGAAGTGGAAGCAAACCTAAGGTATCTACAAGAAGTGCTTGAATCTTGTGGGTTCCACTCAGTACGGTAGTATGGCTTCCTCCTCTCATCAGTGTTCAGTTTCATTGCCGGAGGTACGCACAAAAGGCTTGTAAGCAACTTGTTCCGAGTCCTTGGACAAAGATACGGACAAGGTGCCCTTGGACGATGGAATAGGCTTTTTTATAGCTACTTTTCCTTCAGTTACCAATTCAACAAGCCATCCAACCACTTCTCCTTCATCATAAGGACACCCAGCCGTGGAGTAAGTCCATTTCTTGACATTGGAGACAGGGGTTGAATTAGAATCGTCTGATTACTGTCCAAAAAATCTTAGTTTTGATGTTTGAACATCGATGCTTATGGGTAAAACTCAGATCTGTTAACTTTGCTCTAATGTCTATTCACCAAAGTGATTTCATGGTTTCCTATAATATATAATCAAAACATCATATTCAACAGGAAATAATTCTGAAGAGTGAAAAACTTACATTTGAATATTAAAAGTAAGCCGAAACAAGCTCAAGCTGGAGATTTTTCAAGATGCATTAAATATTAGATTACAATATTATGTCGCCGATCGTATTATTGATCCTCTACATAATTTAATTTTCTTATCGCAATTGCATAAAATTTAATCCAAGAATTTTTAAAGCTTTCATGATGGAACAACCAAACACTATTGATATAAGAACAGAAGATTTATTGTTCGGTCTTTTATTGAAGATACGATAAAGATCTAATTGTTATAGATACTCGTTCTTATGGATTATTTTGATACTTCAGATTTAGATTCACTCTTTTTCGTTTTGGTTTTTTTTTCATTTGCAAGAAAAATTATCACCTAATACATAATTCAGTGTAAATTTACCAAAGCTTAAATATCAAGTTTTACGCACCTGTGTCACGATTTCTATAATTTGTTTAGCTAAAATGCTAATAAGCCAAATAAATAATAGAGTCCAAAATAAAATTATGCGTGTGGATTGGGATAAAAAACGGATGACTAGAAAAATTCGAAATTTGGTCTGATGTAGAATAATATAATTTTATATCTGATGAGAAAAATACTGTAATTAACTGTAAATAACTGAACAGTAATAATAGTAATCAGTCAAACAGAACAATTTAAGCTCTGTAGATTTTACGATGTCCTTCCATACGAGACATTCTTAAAGTTTATCATTTAAGCGCTTGACATAAAAAGACATTCTATAATTGTTTGTTTGATGTTTAATTATAATGTCTTACTGCCTCATCCATTTGAAATTGGCTCTTTGTTATTATGGCTGTTATTCAAATTAATATTAACATTACCAAACTCGTGTCTGATGGCCGCTAGTTTTCTCAGCCTATTCACATGTACACAACTCTCGAAATGTAAATATTTGTCTAAAATCTTATCATTGTTTGCGCATTTTTCTGTCGATTTTGTTTTTGGACTACTTGTACCTAAATGTCCGCAGAGTGGGTAGCATGATACGAGTAGCAGCATCATTAAAGCGTATTAGTTATTTAACCAGTGACTGAGCTTTTTATTGGACCAAACAACTATGGGAAAGACGTTATGAATTGGTTTGTAGTAATCATCTGCAGAAATGCTAAAGTTGATGTTATGGGCTGGCTTCTATGATATAATGTTGCTAGTTTTGTAAGCTTGAAGAGTTTGTTTGAAACCTTTTCGGTTTTTTGTCTCAGAACTAGATCCGAAAATTGTATGAATCGAATTTGATGATTTAAGCGAATTTTAATGACAAGTGTGCTGTTGCTGAGACAATTCGACTGTAGTTGACAAATGATTCAGTGAAAAAAGACCGGAAGTTGAATGAATAATCAAAAGACGGCATAAATGTACTCGTATTTTTGGCAGCGGTTAATGGGGGACCAGGGATTTTCAGAGCAAAACTATTTTGTGTTAAAAGGTATTTGCTGCGAAAAATCCACTCTAACAAAATACACTTTACACCCCAATTGTAGGTTCTTTATTTACAGTATTTGACGAAATCAAGCAAATAAAAACCACTCATAAATGCCATCATGTTGACGAGGTTAAGCGAAACATATCGCTTCATAATTAAGAAATTTCGCAATGTCAATTAATTAGTGAATCTAACGATTCCACTGGTCACGAAAATAGTAATTTGAAACACAGCACAGGCACTGCGGGTGCATATATCATTGACCTTAATAAAAGAACATCGAACTTTTTTCTCAACAGATGCTTCGCTCATATTTGCAGTTTTGCATTGGTCTATCAAAATCTAAACATAGCTTTCGACGAAGTATTGTAATTGGAAGTTTTGGTACTTATTCGTTCATTGCGGCGACTAACAGACATTTTAATGAGCATTTATCTCTTCAACGTTGATATTCTTGACGGACACGAGGCTATAGAGGTTATTCGCAACAGGTACAAATCAACATATTGCGTGATTGATGAAGGTAGAAAGGTGATTGAACTCTTTTTTGATCATGAAGCTCATAATGGAAGTGTATCTATGCATGCATGTGCTCTGTATGATATATTTGTAGGTGAAATACACTTATGGCGCCAAATATTGTAATGAGGAAATTAATTTTTTTGGCTTGATGGGCCACAGACACAGGCTTAATTGGACTATATGTCATTAGGCAGTGGCATGTGACTTTGAAAAAAGTTTATTACATCAGTTGAAATATTTGAATAGTAAGTACTTATTGCGGAACTTGTTTGGAATTCATATTATGAGCTGCTATGTTTGCATTTTGTGATCTTCGACAAATAGCTTTTAGATGTGTTCGAAATTTTTATGGCTATTTCGCAACAATGCATTGAAACGTTTTAGAAAACATTGTAGTGACCTGCAAAGTTTGGGTAGGTCTGATTAAAATTTTAGGTCATGGTTGATCATGTGGTGCAGTTATCTATTTGTCTTTTTTCTGTTATCTTTGAACGCAGGTCTTTGTGTATGATGCATTTGCTACAATATTTCAAGGAGGGAGCAAAATCACTCGTTTAGCTGCATATTTGAGGAAAAAAACATTCGGTGGAGTAATTTCGAAGAAGAAATGGAATAAGTTTCAAAGTGATTCTATAAGCTTCAGACAGTAGGACTGCTTTTTGTGACCAAATAAGTCTTTGCGGTAAAAAGCTGCAAATGAAAGTAAGTATTACTGCGTAGAAGAGAAATACTTTGGGCTGTTATTCTTCTTCTTGGCACTGCAGCACGATTGAGACTTTAGTGTCTTTAATGCGTTGCTTCTAAGAGTGTCGATCTCCTGACCGTGTTCTATAGTTTCGATGTCTGAATAGCGTTTTCAACGGACATTGTTTTCTCGGTTTGGTAACCGTTTTTAAATCTTCCCTTCCTGTAGCCTTTTAGGTATGCTTTTTCCATCCATGTGACGTACAAAGATGACCATCCCATTGCAGCCTTGTCAGCTTGATAATTTTGGATATCTCCAGTTAGTGGAATATTTTGTAAGACTCGTTGTTACAATGTGTTTTTATAAGAAGTAATGAGTCTGAATTCGGGAAAATTTTCTATTGAAACTATTGCTACAAACTACTAAAATTCTTCAAAGTAGAACCTTTGGGTGGCGATACACCTTATTTAAGCGGGTATTCTAAGAAGGTGTTTTCGTAGGCAATTTTCGGAATGTCCTTGAAGCATCGAGTCCAAGTCGATTTAATCTCCACTATGCACCTACGGCAGCGACTTTTAAGGGCTGTGTTCAACATTGCGAACAGTGAAAAGTCTGCTGGGACTGTAAGGGTCTAGGACTGTAAGGGTCTAGGGAAGGGTTGCAATGGTGTTCCGGACCAAGTAGTTGTTGACGGCCAAGCCGGTGTGACTCAGTGTATTGCCATGGTGCAGCTTCTCACTGGCGGCTATGACTGTTTTTTGTTGACTCCTATCTTGTTTACAATAATTGGAGAACTTCACCGCCAGTCTCAATTCAAAAGATTAAGACCACCAACAGATCACCTTTTACATTTTGCTCATTTCTGTTCGTGGATGGGCGTCTTCGGGTCCATAAGTGCGAGTTCATAAGAACTGTTGAAGTACCGATACCCGAATTAGTCCAGATGTCATCAGAGCTCTAAATGCACACTATAGCCTTCAGTGCTGACTTCAAAGCTTTATGGAGAAGATTAAACACTCTGGTATCCTCTATATTTCCACAGAAGGATCACCATGGGGATATCTTCACTTTGATTTTAATTTATACATTGATCAGTCATTAGATCTTTTTGCAAAGTTGAATTATTTCTGGTACTCTTTCCGTAGTGTGGTACTACCTTCATCCAACCATGGGGGCTTTGGATTCTGTTTCGCTTTGCGTTGACGTCGCTGTAGAATTGAGGGGTGCTGGCAAAGATATTATTTCCTAAGTCCTGGGCATAATCAATACTGTCCGGAGATAATTCCAGTAAGGATCGGACCAAGATTGGAACTTCTTCCGGTCTGTTCTTTTTTGATTAACAAAGGTTACCTGCTCTGTTGAGCTATAGTCACTTACATTAAAAGATGTATACTTGTGATTAGAAAACGAACACTTCTCATCATAAAGGCTATTAATTTGTGATCGGGAACCGTGTGTCTACAGCTCAGCACAGATAATGTATATCGGCTCTAAAGCTTTCCCCAGCGGAGAATATTTCATCAATTTAGGAAACGCGTGGATCACCACTAGCAAAGGTAACTTCGAGGACCTCCACCTAATGTTTTCCCCCCTAGTGAAGGTGGCAAAAAAAAATCTGCTAACCAGATCACTGTGTGGCCTATCACCACGGGGTATGTGAGGTTTGACTCACTTCAACCCGATCATGCTGACTCATCTATTGGTAAGCACGGACTTCAGAAACTAGCACAGCTCATGCGTTGGTAAGGCAACCCTCCTTCCGCTTTATGCACAGCACTTTATCAACATATGTTGAGACTGCGCGCCAGTTCTCCCCGTTTCGCAGCATTGCATCCACAACCGTCTCAGGCCGATCGTGGACTCAATGGTGCGTCTCATACTTACGATCCCTGTGCCTCACATGTGGTGACAGGCTTCCTTTTGACTCCTTCGTCAGTGCCGTAGAGCAATCAACAGTCCCTGAACCAGTGATACGGAACGCTTGCTCAAGAGCCCGGAGGATGTCCATCCACCTCACCAGCGTTACCAGCAGGACGACCGGTCTGGCTAGATGGTATGCCTCTTCCGCTCTTGTTACAGCCACAACAGCCTCTGAGATGGCATCAATTGTTGAATGCCTTTTTCGGAAGCCATGCTGCCTGCAAGAAAAATCACCAGCAGATCTCACTGCTGACAGCAGCCGCGGCTTGAGCAACTCCTCGACAAACTTCCCCGCAGTGTCCAGCGTGTACAGTGGGCGGTATGTTGATGGATTAGGCTATCAGGTTACTCTAATTTTTGTCTACAAGTAATAGTTGAGCTACTTTGCACCGTGACGGGAAGACCCCGCGACTAAACATGAATTATATAAATCCAATAATAGACGCGGTTGGCTCTCCACCATGACTTTATGCGCCTCGACCGGTACCCTATCAGGACCCGGAACCTTCCAGCTCTTCATTCTGGACACTGCACTGTTCAGTTCCTCGTCCGTAAAAGGAGGAACATCCCTCTGGTTTACGATGATGAGATCATCAGTCCTTGGCGGATGCACCGGAAACAGCGAACCAACAATACGTTCCATGGATATCGCATCCATGAGAGTGCTAGGCCGCATGCAGCCAAGTCTACTAGTGACCAATTTGTAGCCATCTCTCCAGGGGTCTGAGTTGACCTCCTCACAAAGAGCCTGCCATTTGGTACGTTTGCTCTTCGTCATGGCCTTTGCCTTGGCTCAAGATAGCACGCCGCGCCCTGCGCCTGCTCGCCAAAGTGATGCGTCGCAGTTCGGCGATTTGATCGTTCCATCAGTACGCATGTTGCCTCCTACGAAAGGGGTTACGTTTGGGAATTGAAGCCTCACACGCCGTGCGAATCCACCTCATGGCTCTGTCAGCAGCGGCCTCTGCTGCTGCACGAGTCACTGGTGTCCCAGATGGTAGAGGCTCCCCTTCCAAGCTCGAAACGAACGATGCGGTCATCGCGTCCCTGTGAAGTTTAGCGGCATTCCAGCCTAGCCACTTGCAGGGAGAGCGGCGGTATCTTTGCCTGCTCTCAGCGATTTGTAACCACCCTCCAATCGCTGACGAGTGCCGCAAGTCTCTCCGATGCCATGGTGACATCAGTAATAGATTCGCCAAATCCGCCCTTTATGAATGTTGGTATTGAACCAGTATTCAGCATCAACAAACCCAACCTCGATGCCATCTCGACTCTGCGCCACCCGCGAGTGTTTCCGGAGGGCATGCCCCGCTCCAAATCGCTTGCATTGAAGTCACCCCCTACGATGACATTGCCGGCGATACCACGGAGAGAGTCCTCCAGTGCGCTAAGTTTGTCTCCGAATTCCTGCATTGAGTCATTCGGGGACAAGTAGCAGCTCACAAAGGTGATTTCTCCGTATGTCACCCACACGTGACCATTGATACGGGCCCTCTGCCCGTCAGCAATCCAAATCGCCGCGTACCCCGTAGCATCTGCCAGCCAAACGGACGAATTCCTTCCCCTATAAGGCTCGCTGATCAGCACGATCTGAGCCCTATGCTCGCAGAGTAGCTGCGTAAGGAGTTCGTCACCTGATTAGAGATGAGGAATATCGGCTTATTGTCAGCATTGACTATGGAAAGGCTTTAGTCCAAGACAAAGCCGAAAAGTGTCTCACCAAGGCCAATCGGCATTCACCACAGATGGAAAACACGAGGTGGCTTTCTGCAGTGCTGTAACAACAACAGCAGCTGCTATATCTATTTTAATTTCGAATACGTTAGTTTCTCTTAGTTGTGGCGTAAGCGATAGGAATTAATAAATCGAATGAAACTTGGTGTCTTAGGGCAGCAATAGCCTTTCGACATTATTATACTCTCTTTCTATTGGCTTTCATAAAGATACAGAAACCGAATAATTCCGGTACAATAGGTTTGAATTCAGCCTTTTGCTATGCAACTAGTCCCATCATTTTTCTAAACTCATTTTGCAGTAGTTAATATGCACATAATTACCATTTTTGTCTGTTCTGACAGCCTATTGGAGCCTATCGAGCTTCGTATAAAACATATAGCAATAATTTTTTAATGCATTGTAACTGTTTGCTTGCAGTTTTCTATATAGCTGTGGTCCAATTATTAAAAAATCTAGTTAATTATCAATTGGAAACCCACAATGCCATCAGTCAGTGAAAGTGTGTGGTCTTATAATTTCCTGCTAAGCCTGAACCTATTAAATTTTATTATCACCAAAGCACTGCGCCAACGAAAAACATTTAACCTTGTAACCAAGCGCCAACGACACAGCCATTGTGCGAATATAATAACAATAACAATTATTGCCACCGCAGCTTACTATTAAAAATTAGATAATATGATCGTTTGCCCGATAGGCAGGTTTTCCGTTCTGGACTAAAACTTCTTACCAAACTATTCCACACATGAATTAATTACTCGTAGGTGGTTTTGACAGATCTGTTTTGGAATTTATTTCTCCGAAAACGTGCCCATTTAAAATTCAACCATATTTTGCTGAAATAATGCCGGAATGTTAAACTAAATTTAACAAGAGCTTGAACAATAACGTTAGTGCACAGATCTGGAGCGTATATGCAAAGTAGTGTAGCAGATATTACAAAAAAATACTAAACAAACTAAAGAAAAAAACATCTCTGAAAAACAGCAGCTCTGAAACGCATATGTAAATTAAACTTCAGCAAATAGCAATGTTTATTAGCGTTGGAAGTAATTTGCTCAGTGTGGTGTATTGTTTCCCATCAGCTCCGTTGAGAAAAGATCTGTTTTGTTACCTTGGCTGTTTTTCCCCTCTGGTTTTCGAGCGATTGGAAAACAATGCGCGTGAAAAACCCGTGTTTCGTACAATGGAAAGGTTATTTGTGTTAAATTAACAACGCTTGAAATGGCTGAATGTGTGTATACAGGTGGAAATGATATTTAATTTGTGGCAAATGCGGGGTGTTTTGCAATTGATTGGATAAGTGTTAAACGTATCGCAAAATTGTTTGATCAAGTGATTATTTAATCAGATGTGATGAATGTAGACGATGTCGAATCGATATTAAATGGGATGCAATAGATAAATCCAAGGATACGTAATGATCAGGCTGATATTGGAAATAAAATGAAACGTGTGTTTGTGTGTGGCTTTATGAAACTACATTGAAAGATAGAAGAGAAATTAGACTTAAATTATCGTTGGATTGGTAATTAACAGCTAGGTGATGGCCAAGAAATACCTTGAAAAGGGCCGTCAAAATACACTGGGTAACAAAATTTAATCTTCGTCGTGCCACACGAGCTTTTTTTTTAGTGTTTTTCTATGTATTACTTGTTGTGAATAAAAATACGCAGTTATGTTTTTTTTTATCTCATATGCATTTTATTTTATTGAGAATTATAAATTATAAAGAAAATGTTGTTTGTAAATGAAAGGTCTGCGAGTTTTTGGAATATTTGGCTTCCGGTTGGTCCTTTTTGATCGTCCAGCAGTAATCAGCCAACATCCATGGACTCCATCTTCCTTGATAACGCTTCTTCATCTTTGAAATGTCCTGATGGAACCAGGGGAAAATGACGATGTGTGTCTAGAAAATGAATTTTAAGTGACATATTGCAACCTAAAGTTTCATATGTCAATAGAAGCTCGTTAATTAATTCTCAATGGTTCTCACTCTTATGGTTACCCAAAAAACTTGGATAACTATACACTTTCGCGGTTATCTGGTTCTTCGGCGATAAAAAATTCAAAATTTGACCGATTTTCATGTTTTAATTTAAACCAATTTTTTCCTTTTGAAGCTAGATTTATTTTGATTTTGACATATATCGATATTTCGAGGGTAATCTGCCCTCTTCTTCAGTGTATATTGGTCTAATCTTAAAATAACTTAGGTATCTTATATATATGGTATATTGTTTAAATTAACCTGAACAGTGGTGATACACAGTTTCCTTAGTCTGTGTTTAGTCGCCTATCCATCGGGGTTTTCCATATGTTCAGGCTTTCGTATGCATCCAGTTTTCGTAGCTGCTGTTCTTCCTTAATCACCTCCACGTTGTCCCCACGTTATGCTGTGCTCCTCCTCCAGGATGTGTTTCGCTACTGCTGACCGTACTACCGTTGTGTTCCTTTTCCTTGCTGAGGCTGCTTCCCGCTTATGTTCCGAAAGTCTAATACCGACTAACCGTTTCGTTTGTCCAATGTATATTTTGTCGCATTTTGGGCAAGTAATTCTGTATATTCCACATTTTTCTTTTTTATCTTTTTTGTCTTTCGCGTGACATAATTTTTCTTTTAACCCTACTGGTTGGAACTGCTTTAATATCAAAGCGTTCAAGAAGTTCTTGAATTTGCTTGAATATTTAAAAATAATTGGAACTCTTGTGGCTAGTTTTTGTTTTTCTTGTATAAAGAACGTCGTTAACAGATCACGCTGTATTCTGTCCTTCTTTTTGACAAGGTTTCCAATTATTTCCTCGTCAAATCCATTTTTTCTCGCGGTGTCTTTAATATATTTAACTTCTGAGTTAAAGGATGGATCTTCCCTGATCCATGGGTACTGTTAATAGTCGGTGGATCATCGAGTTAAAGGGCGCCATTTTTTTGGGAATGCCAATGATCAGACGTGGAAGGTGTTGTTCTCTGGGTGTGTGTGGGCTTCCGATAGATACTAAACCTAAGAAAACCTTCTTTCCGTATGACCATTAAATCCAAGAATGGTAGTTTTCCATTATTTTCGACGTCCATTGAAAATTCGATATCCTTATGTGCTTGGTTCAACTTCTCCAAAGTTTCTGCCAAAGCATTCTTTTTACGATAGCTAGAATGTCGTCCACATATCTCATCCAGACACGAGGAATCGAACCTTCTTCATGAAGTTTCTTCTCCAGTCTGTCCATAAATATCTCAATTTTTAAAGGATTTTCCATGGCAACACCTTTCATAACTTTAAAGTATTCCCCACTGAAAGTAAAGTAACTTTCATTCATGCAAACCGAGGCAAGTTTCAAATAGTCTTCAGCCCTCTTCCTCCCTTCCGGTGAGCTATTCTTCTCTAATAGCCAGTCCTCAAAGAACGCGAGTGCTTGCTTTACCGGCACGCTAGGGAATAGAGTCTTGACATCAAATGATACAGCTAACTCATCTTCCCGTATTGCTGCCACTCTTCCAAATTGCTCTATCACCTCGTCACGATTTTTGACTCCTCTATCGCTAATCTTCCCTAAGGCCCTACACTCGTTTATAATCCACTTTGCGATTCTCCTTGTCGGAGCATTTGTGGCGGTTACAGTTTCTCTTAGCTCATTTCCTTCCTTGTGTATCTTCGGAAGGCACCTAATTCTTGGCAACGCCGGGTTTGAAACCCGCAGCTTATTGATCTCTCCAATTGTTCCTTTGCACTCTTTCAAGATTCTTTCAAATCGTTTGATAGAGTCTGGTAAGGGATCTTTCCTTAGCTTATGGTAATCCCCGTTGAGCTTTTCCATAACTAATCGGTCATATTCATTTTTGTCCATTATAACCACGGCATTCCCTTTATCTGCTTTGGGATAATAGACCGTTTTAGTAGCCAACTCTTCAAGCACACTTTGTGCCTTGACAGTGTTCCCCCTCTTACGGTTTTCCTTCCTGATGAGTCTAGCCACATTGCCTCTAATTTGTGCTTTCTCCTGTTCGGGAAGGTTTTTGACCGCGGCTTCGACGTCTACTATCAAGTCTTCTGTAGGAGATTTTGTTTCCTTGACAGCAAAATTCAGACCTTGGTTAAGCAGTTCCATTTGCACTTCTTTGAATTGGACTGTGATTTGTTCACCACATAGTTGGGGATGGTCTCTACAGCATACTTTCTCTTGTCAGCTCCTTCAGTTTTCTTGTGAGAATTGTCCTCTTTCTATCTATCCCTACAATGTCTAAAATGTCTCGTTTTCTATCTAAAGAACCACTAGCCATTTTTAAATGTAGAGGGTAAACTTTTAGAGTGATTTCCCCTAATTTTTTATACAGCCTATTTACGGAATCGCTAATGAGATTCCTTTCGGCTAGCACTATTTGTTTTCCTGCTCCTAACAAATGGGACCTAAATTTAATAGAATGACTTTTAGGAGTCACATTCTTTTTCAAACATAATCTAAGAAATCGTACGTCTTCAGAGATTCTGCCTATTTCTTTCTTATACACTACGAATTTAATAAATGATTTGTTTTTAAAATATTCAGTATTTCTAATAATTTTTCAGCTTTGAATGCTGAAAAATATTCAGTTTTTACATAAAACCTCTATAGCTTTCTTTATGCAACTAAACCAACTTTTTATATTTTTTTTCGTAATCGACACGAAAAAGAGAACAAAATGAAAAAAAGGTAGAGTAGATTTTTTCTACATTTTTTCCAAGTTGTGAAATAAAAATAAAACGAAATTTTTTTTTTAACTTGTTTAATTGATCATGCAACTTATGTTAAACGTCTGAAAAATTAAAATACGAACTGGAATAAATTTAAGTAGAGTAAAAAAAAGTTATGAAGGATTATTCGTGAGAACACAATTTTTTTAAGCATTTAAAGCTAAAAAAAACTATCTAATATCCGTAATTGAAATGATTTGAATATTCGAAATCTGCCGTGGAAACGAACATTTGAAAAACAAAATTATGAAGATCGGTAGAATTTTGGATTTTTTTATGGCCGAAAAACCAGGGGAGCGCGAAAGTGTATAATTACCAAAATTTACAACAACGTTCTTAAAGCATTGCGAAGCTGATTTTTCTAAAACGTTCCATTTTTCTTCGAATTTGGGATCTTTTATCAATTTCCTGATTTGAGGTCCTACGAAAATGCCCTCTTTGATTTTAGCATCACTTATTCAATTGGCTTGAAGTGGAGGGTTGTGAATCGCCAACCTTACACGATGTATATGGAAATGGTATAGGTAAATTGTCATTATGAGGAACATACCTTATTGCTGAAGATAAATTAGGATATCTCACTGTGTGTTTTGCCTTTGAATGTATGTTTTTTATTGGAGTAAGACAAAAATAGCAGTCTGAAATATGATCTTTAGGCTCAGTTCTTAGGAAATGGCATATCACGTGATCCTTTCTTCCAATTAGCTAAATTTTTTACACATGTTATGTAACAAGTATGTGATGTCCAAGATTTGTTTTGATGAGCCACCCCAAAACTAAAATACTCGCAGTAACACTTCAAAATAAGATCTAAAAAATTTCGCCTTTACATTTTAAAAGAGGTAGGATCGTTAATAAATTTTCTCGACATATTTGCGCAAGCACAGAAGCTAATTAAAATCACAACAATTTAAATTAATAGCGAAAACAAATATATATATCACTCCTTTTTACACTCCGTTCATATGCGTTTATCGCTACAATACCGAAAAATAACTTGACCTCATCACAAGAAAGCTTAGGGTGATTGAAATAAAATAAGTGCGTTTTCGTAATGAGGATAAGTAGTCAAAGCACGATCACCTATCAGAGTTCGTGTGGTATGACCACTGTTGACTGGTGATATTAAAGAATAATTTAACACAATTCATAAGGTCACAATATTAATATTTTAACTTTTAGCCTATTTAAATTTACCTCACTCATTTGATTTTACTTTAATTGATAGAGATTTAGGCAATAAAAGGTTAGAGCTTCGGTAAATTAGATATTCTGCAAATTATAACTCTATAATAAATATAATATAAATTATAACTCTATTGCTTGTTCCTTTTTCCTGCATGTTTGATCTTTGCACAGTGAATTTTTTTCTCGGACTCTAGAGTCTTATCTGACGCTAACCAAAACTTATTTTTGGAAAATATACATGTCTTAAATTTCACTATCGATTGATTGAAACCTCTCTAAATCAACTTTTATTTATAGCACTCTTGTGGCTAAATTTGTCTCTCCATTATCCAAATTAAATTTAGAAATAAATCACTCCCGACAATGTACCCAAATTAACTCAACTGTTAGAGCAAAACAAAGGGTCCCAAACAAAAAACAATTAACTTTAGTGCATAGGTACATATTCCATGCCGTGTCTTGTTTTATTCTTCTATTTAGTCAAAGTCGTAAAATCAGACGATGGCTGATCTAAAAACAAATCAATTTTACCCGTGATCAAGTATCATATATATTAGCGTGGAGAGACGACATTTGCTTAACCTTGAACGATTGCTTGATTATATGATAATTAGATTTGATTCGTTCATGAGTGTACCGTGGTAAAGTTATTTTAGATGCGTCTTGAATACCAAGTGTAAGGCCAATTAATGTTCAATTGTACGTTTCAAGTTACACAGATAATTGATTTCTGAACTGTTGGCTTTAATTGAATTGAAAATATGGAGATCGGATTCAATTCATGGCTACTGCATGAGCGTGAGAGTTTTTGGTGATAAAGGTTATGTCTACTGAGTTACGTGCTACGTGAAGGCTAATATTCTCTGTATAAGTTCGATTACAGGCTAATTGTTTTCTGTTTTGCTACTGAAAAAATTTCCGTCGAATCAATGGGTGCTACTTAGATACATTGGTCTTTTCCGGTTAAGTGGTGTACTTTTGAGTAGACGAATAATGTTGTTGCCTTGAGCAAAGTGGAAAACATTCTGTTGAAGTGGAAGCCAAGTACAATTATGTAAGAAGTAGAGCATAGTCGGAAATTAAAAGCAGAAGTTTTCAATATGTTATTCTCGGCTAGAGCTAATGGATTTCCATTTAATTTTGTAGTATACGAGTAATTTGGTAGTGCGTGTTTTATGTGATGTTGATTAAAGTTAATTTCTGCTGTCGTGAAATACAACATAGGCTTTGGTATAGAAATTATAATAGCTATGTTTAATGACCCCGCCAAAAAGAGTAGAGCATTTTAAGGCAAGTTATTGTAGGCAGAGTGTCAAAAAATTAGAGCAAGTTAGAGTGATTGAGAATGGAATTTATAGAACACTTTTCAGGCAACAACGCTCGATGTTGATTGCTTGTCAGTTCAACATGTCAGTTCACTATTAAACAACTCTACTTCATTCACCATTTTTTGTTGGCATTCGGTTCTGTGATAAATGACAAAACAGTTAGTTGCTTGCCCGACCTTGTTTATGAAAGTGATCAGATCAGAGCATCTTCGGGCAAGCTAGAGCAACCGAATTGCTCATGAAACACATTTTGCTAAAATGTCTTAACCTAGATTAATTTAGGGCAGCTCATTAAACACAGATTGGCGACGGCCAATCTACTTCGGCATCTTAGTCGGGGGACGCTGACATCGCGCTGCTACAGGAGCCGCTTCTGTACAAGAATACGGTTTGTGGGTTCATTTGTGCACCAGCCTCAGTGTGTTCCAGCTAAAAAGAAGGGACAAGACAAGGGCTTGTATTGTCGCCAAAAATGAGGTGAAAGCAATCTTGATTCCGCAGCTTTGTGATGGGGATACAATCACTGTGTGTTTGGAGAGGAGGATCGCTGGTAGCGGCACGCAGCGGTGTCTGCTGTCGGCGGTCTATCTACCATACGAAGTGGATCCCATCACACCCGGACTGAGAAAATTGGCAGAAGCGGCTATGACATCTGATGCCGTTATCGGCTGTGACGCTAATGGAATGGGGAAGTACCAACACAAACGAGAGAGGCAGTTGTTTGCTAGAACTTCTAACAACAACCAACCTCAACATCCTCGACATAGGTAACAAGCCTACATTTATTACTAGGAACAGGGCTGAGGTAATTGATATTACCCTGGCAACTCCAAGCATAATGGAAAGTGTCCATAGCTGGCAGATTTCTAATCTGCCATGGCTCTCGGACCATCAGTGGCTATGTTGCAATATCGGTTGTTCTGTTATCTCACCTAAAAAAAAGTACGGAACCCGAGAACAGCACAATGGGAAGTTTACTCAAGGAAAACAAATAGACTCCTCAGGGCACTAGACGTCCTGGATATGACGAGTTGCTTAAATATTGTTCCGCTTTCACTGTAAGTTCAAGGGATCTTTTTTTACTTCTCGCAAAATCCAGCTTTCATCACTAGAACTAAATATTTTCCTTTCCTTTTTGTATCTGTTAATGACACATTGTACCGTTGAAAGAGTTCTGTTCACTATTTCTGCAATTTTTCGAATTGACTTTCCTTTTTTGTAGTCATGCATCATCAATTCCCTTTCTTTTAGTGAAGATTGTCCTCATTGGCGGCCCATTCTTGATAAATATCAAGACTTATCACAATAATCACAATAACAACACTTGCCAGCTTTACTACTGAGAAATTCTAAAAAGTAAGATCAGTAATTTTGTGGCATAATAGTCGGAGATTTCTTTTGAGAATTAATTCCATTAAGTGCAGTTAAGTTGCAGGTAGAGTACTGTTTTTACCTGAAAAAAAAAACAAGAGAGTGTACGAGTTTCACTTTGACTGACTGTATATAAAAAAAAAATTATGTCTTCTTGTGCGTCTTCAAAAAATGCAAACGGTTGGTAAATTTTATGCTTTGTCTACGCAGTCAAATTGAAACTGTACACTCAGACAAAATCGTCCGCCCTCCGTGGCTGATCAAATCAAAACTCTCAAAGGACTTGTGGTAATTCTTCACCTCAAAGTAAACTCAAGCCAAAAACTTTATTCTGACCCTTTCATATGTGGCAACGGCTGTGCACTACTATAGACATCCCTAAATTGTCTTTACAATTTTTCCTCTGAAAGAAATGTCGTCACCGACTCAGAAGGTGAGATTTTGGGAGTTACAAAGATTCTGGCTCATTAATTTGTGGAAGTTATGCGAGACATAAAAATCATTGAATAGTTAGTTTTATTTCAAGATTTGTTTAGGGTGTTTTGTTCATTTGCTGCAAAAATCTCGCTACGAAATATACAGATAGAAGGAAAACTTTAGAAATTAATATTTTCTTGTCCACGGACAAGTGTGATTTCCGTTACATATAACTTTTCTCAGTAGGGTGATTTTTTCAAGGCTTATAGTAGGGGAGCCCGGAATGCTAAATTTGCAGTTACTAAAGCGTCATGGGGACCTATTGGATTGTGAAGATTAGGTTCTAAAATGAAAAATAGTTTATGGCCAGTTTTCCATTTGAGTGGGGGGGGGGGGGGGGGGGGGGGGGGAGCGTGTAAAAATTTTCAAAGACGTAAAAAAAAACAGTCACATGGAAATACTCGAGCGCGTCAGAGATTCATAGTGTATACGCGCTTTGTCTTTCTGATAACCGATATATATTAATCTGACGATTAACTTGTGGGGGATGGCCGTTAAAAGGGGTAAAAAAACAAAAACAAAAAAAGTTATTCGAGCGTGTCAGATATTCGGAGGGAATGTTAAGTGAACTTAAAAAAGTGTCCTTTTTAAATGACTGACGATTTGGGCGGGACCAAAAGTCATGACTGATTTTTGAAAATGTAAAAAAAACATGTGACCTTGAAATACTCGAGCGCGTCAGATTTTTATACAGAGGGTTCAACTTGATGTCTTTGTTGTCCTAAATGATAATCTGACAATTATATGGAGGGATATTGTTAATCTGACAATTTGAAAAAAAAAAAATTTCGTTTCTTCTTTTTATTACTATTTCATCCAGTAAAGCAATATGTACATATATATATATATATATATATATATATATGTATATATATATATATATATATATATATATATATATATATATATATATATATATATATATATATATATATATATATATATATATATATATAGAAAATTCAATCATTGATTGATATAAAACTAGAAAAACAAAATATTAAACCCACGTACTTTAATCTTCATCCTCACTGGATTCGTCTTCGAAGTTGGTTTCCAATTGTTCAACTTCCTCGTCATCTCGTGTTTTTGTTAGCAAGAATGGTGATGATACTTCACAATCTTGTATCTATTTTATGATATTATAGTATTAAAAAAGAAACGCACCTGAATCAGTAGTATCTTCTAAAATGTCAGGCGTTATGACGATATCTTCGCATGCTTCAGGAAGTTGGTTTCCTACGAACCAAGTCGGCTCTAATTTTCCATCCCTATTTTTCCATTCGCAGTTTGTTGGTGACATCCCAGTAACAATACTATTGTGCGCATTTCTGCACAAGCATGCAATGTATTTTGTTCGCAATAAATGTTGCTGTAGCTCTGATCGGCAAGGTGGCAAATTACAAGCGTCGTAATTACCCACATTTAATGGGAAGGGCTGAGACGTATCAGATACTTTGTATGTTTTATTAAATATTTCCATTCTAGCACTGTTGGCATGAGCAATGTTTTTTTAATCCGTACAAATGGCAGATGAAAGATTCAATGATGAGAGATAATTTTTCAATATCAAAAGCTGCAGATCCCAAGTTTGCAAATGCTTTTTGAAAAGTTTCAGATTCCATTATAATCTATAAAGGCTTTTTTTGCCTCGCCTGTAAAAAGCTAGGCTGTAATCACATACCGTTTTAAAAACACAACAAACAAACCAAAGCGTCGTACATCTACAAAAACGAAAAAGTAATTGTGATTAGCATGATAGGGAAAGAGTGAGAAGGAAGAGCGACGCGCAGTGGGGAATACACAGTTCTGAGCATCTAGACGCTTCATCATTTATTGATGGTTTTAGCTACATCGCCCCATGAAAACCGTCAGATTATATGTTTTTCGTAATCCTGATAGGATTTTCTTCAAAATAAAAAAAAATTCAATCGCGCTCGAGTATTTCGAGGTGAGGTTTTTTTTTTACAACTTTGTGACTCGCCCATTTCCTTATGTCACGCTCAAATTGTCAGATGATTGAAATATACTCTTTTCTGGATGTACTTAACTTACCTTGTCTTAATCTGACGCGCTCGAGTTTTTCTGAGGATCAATTTTTTTTTACTAATCTGACGGGCTGCCCTCAACGCACCCCACTATATTAAGGGTTCATATATGGTAGGGTACATTACAGGGTGCAAAGCTTCTTCCCATATGATTGTCTGACGCGCTCGAGTAACGCGCAAAATCCCCGCTTGGGCTCCCCTACTATTAGTACTTTTTTGTACCAATTGATTACGGTTGCCAATCCAAAATAATTCCGATTGTGCAGGAATGAGTGCAAAAGAAGAATTACATGTGTGAAATTGTAAAAACATTACTTGGGGTATGTTTTTAATTCTCATTTCTTGCGATACAGTACAGTACATACAGTATCTTGAATCCGTTTTCTAAAGTATTTTTTTATTTTATATTTGGGGCATTTCACGTGAAGCGGACAACGAAAAAAAGTCGAGGTTCTGGCTTTCGTTCATATTGTACATAATATTAGAAGGTATGAATGTGGAAGCACAAGTTTTTGTTTCTATGAGGTTTAGCTGCCGAGTTATGGGCTTCTGAATAATTAACGAAATTGATAAAAGGTTTTTTTTGGAAGCGGATTCTGAGATTCAAAACAAAATCTAAAAAACATTAAACATATTAATTGGTATAGAAAATTGGCTGTTCTTTTTAATTTTGAAATTAGATTTGAAAAACAAATTTTTTTTCCTGTGTGGAACCGGAAGTAGACACTTAAACTCGTAATTTGAATAATTTGGACCAGGTTAATTTTGTTTATTTTTATTAAAAAAAAACAAAGCTTAAAGTATACTTATTTTATCATAAAAGTTTTAGAATGGGATGGCCAGTAGTTTAGGAGGTAGGTGAATTTCAATACATAAAAGTCGCATGGAGCGTGATACCGGGAGCTTTCACGTGAAATGCCCCATGCATTACATTCATCGACGTCATTCTGATGATAAATTCAAAAGTCAGCTGCTACATGGCCAGGATAAGAAATGTAGTTAAAACGGTTAAAAATCAACTCCACGCTGTTATTTATACTCAATTATAAAGAGACTAGGACAAAACTGTTCTTATTGTATTGAAGAACATATTGAATTGCCTAAAACCGAAGTTTCAAATTTTGTAATACATCAGTATTATTTGTTTATTATTATATGCATCATAATTATTTGTGATTTAAGAAAGGGAAATAGTGCCCATCTCAAACGAAAGCAATATTCCTATCACAAATCTGGTCGCACAAAAGCATTCGCATTTTGCACAAAAGCATTCGCAAACTTGCTAATCACTTGCGCTTCACCTCTAATAATTTATCGTAATGAGGTGGTTGACTTAATAAGATCTTGGAACTCATTTCCAGTTCCTGGAAATTATATCATGGATTTCGTCTTGCTGGTATATACTAGCTGTCTCGCTAATCTAGTTTTGTTCTCAGATCCTCAATATCTTCTAGACATATCACTATCTCTGTGCTCCTTTTCTTTCCTTTGTTCGTAATATCCTTGAAAATTGCTGTCAAGTGTGGCGTCTCATTATAGGTCTCTTATAGATGTCTAAGAATTCGTCCAAAGTAGGTTCACCTATCTTGCTGTTCATATGTAATTTCCCCTTTTTTTCGCTGCTGGAAGGTGGAAATTTCTAAAAGATGTTTCATGGCTCCTGTTGGATTTTTATTGACTAAAGCTACCTCCATCTTCTTCCACACTCCCCACGGGACTAATTATTCAGCATTACTTCGCGGGAGTCGATCAGCCCTTAGCTGCTTCTAAGTACTCTTTCTTGTTCCTTCTTTTTGTCCCTTTCCGCGTCACGCAGCTAGTGGTGAATATTTTAAAGTGCTGTTTCGGTGGCATACCACGTAGATTCGGATTTCAGCATGCAGTTTACAATATTTACCGTTGATATCCTTGTGCCTAGTACCATCTCTAGGCTACTTCTACATGCATCAAAGCGCGGACAGCTGAACATAACGTGCTCCGAATCGTCGGGTACATTTGTGCATATAGCAACGATAACCACCATGCCTGCTCAACAATTGTGTTAGCTTGTTTTTCCGTTCACAACGTTGAGGATTAATTTGCACTTCCAACGTCCGTTTCGCGACTCTTCCCAGCTACTCTGTCATGAGCGCATTGACACTAGTCTTTGAATCACCCACGGGCTTTCTGTCCGAGCTTCGTTTTTATAGAATTGAAGCGCCTCATCCGCAGGAATTTTGTGAAGGGTAGCATACTGGCTATAACACATGTTGCCTCGTAAGACGTTGTTCGCAAAGCGCAGCAAGTTTGAAGTGCAATCCGCCGGTAGGGTGCTTACATTTTTCGCCGATTCGATTTTATTTGCAAAGCTGGTGCCCACACTCGTGCAGCGTATATTAGAACAGAGTTCACCACTTTTGAGATCAGTAGCCTTCGGCTTTGCTTCGGGCCGCCAATTTTGGGTAGCATTCTAGCGAGTGCCGAACCGTCAACGGATACTTTCTTGACTGCTTTCTCTAGATGCGGTTTGAAGCTAAGTTTACTGCCGATAGTTACGCCTAGGTATTTTATAGCAGGTTGCGGCGTAATCATGCAGTCGCGAACCTTTATCCGTACTACCGTTCGCTTCGTTAGTAGTAGGGTAAGTGCACTAGAAGTCGGCCATGCGTCAGAAGTCGGCCACTTTGTCTATAGACTTTGAAAATAAGAAAACAAACGTCTAAAAAAAGGAAAAAAATACTCTAACGGATTGGTAGAAACATAGTCTCGAAGTGGCGTAAAATCTAGCGCTGTGTGTTAGGTCCGATGAACGCAATTATTCATTCAGTTTGTGAAATCGTCACTGCACTCAAAAACTTCATGTGAATGTCATATTTTCTTAAGAAGTGATATAAAATTATCCTTAAATATTTACTGTTTTTGTGTGATCGGTGTTGAAAATCAACTGGTGTGTAAGTTGTTCACGCTAGAATCTTAACTTTATTGAAATTAATTGATTTAATACTGTTAAATTGAAAAATATGAGGAGGCCAAATACTGAATCATATATTTTACGATATGTTCAGTTGCCGGCTACGGTGGCCGAGTATTGAAACTTCACTAGAAATGTTTTTTTGGTAATATTTCCAACGAAATGACGTCATATGTTGACTATAAAAGAGAATTATTAAAAAAATACAGTATTGTTCAAAAATATTCAGTATTCGGCCCCATATAAATCATGAAAATTCACCTTAGCCGAAAACTGATGCAGAGCATTTTAGTAATCGGCCTCATCTAACGTTTTTCTATAGTTGCTCTTTATTTCCAAGGAAATGAATAACGAAACGGAGAAAGACGGGACTGGCCGTATATTACCAACTCTAGAATCTTACAGAAAAGATAGAATTATAATGGCACTTAATGATATCCGCAATAGTAAGCTAAGCATACGTAAAGCTGCAGCTAAATATTGTATCCCATGAGCAACATTGCAAGATCATTTGCATGGAAGAATACCTGACGAGTGCGACAAAAAAGATCCGAGTTCCATATAATCTACTGAGGAGGAAACAGCCATTACTGAATGGTGCATTAAGTTATCTAAATATGGCTTTCATCTAAAGCATGATAATTAATTGAACACTGTTCAAAATTTTTTGAAAGATGATGCCTGGGTGAATCCGTTTAGAAATAATCGTCCTGGAGGAACCTGGTTAAAATCATTCTTTAGAAGAAATCCTTCTTTAAGTTTAAGAGAAGCAGAAACACTACATAAAGGCAGAGCAGCTGTTACTTCGCAGTATATTAAGAACTAGCTTCTGCCTTTGTCCCAAAACTCGCAAAGTTATTGCTCCTAGGGGCTACAAAAACATTTATCAAGTGGAAGCAGTTGAAGAAAAGAATACAATCACAACATTGTTAACCTTTTCAGCTGATGGCAAAATACTACCACCCTGAGTAGTTTTTCCACACAAACGCCTTCCTTAAGATATTGTGGACAGCGTACTAAATGGTTGGATCCTTGGCAATACGGACTCTGGGTGGATGCAGAGCGAAACATTCTATGAATATGTGGCAAACTGTGTCAGTAGCTGGCTGGTTGAACAACAAGTACCAAAGCCTGTTTTACTGCTGGTTGATGGCCATAAATCCCATTTGTCTATGCAATTAAGTGAGTATTGTGATAAAGCAGGCATTTTGCTATATGCGCTGCCACCAAATGCAACAAATATTCTGCAGCCTGCGAATGTCAGCATATTCAAGCCTCTCAAGCAGGATTGGAAGAAGACAGTTCGCGGATAGAATCTGGGAAAAACACTTACCAGAAAGGAATTTTGTCCATTATTAGAGAGCGTATTGACAAAATTTATTAATCTTCCTGAAACTATAAAAAATGGTTTTAGAAAATGCGGAGTTTTTCCATTTAATTCTGAAGCAGTGGACTATTCAAAATGTGTGCCAAATGTATTGGAGGATGCAAATGAAGAGGCAACTGACAACAAATATCCTTCAAATTTATCTAATGAAAGACTTATGATTGCTTCATCTGTAATCAAAGAAGTGTCAGAACATCTTGCCATATAAGGAATCAATGTTGATATAATTTTGAAGGTTTTAGAGGAGTCATCGAAATCTCAGAGCGAAGAGAACACTAATAAGTCAACAGTCAGTATGAATGTTTCGTCACTTC
Source organism: Nemotelus pantherinus (assembly GCA_963978885.1). Lineage (NCBI taxonomy): Eukaryota > Metazoa > Arthropoda > Insecta > Diptera > Stratiomyidae > Nemotelus > Nemotelus pantherinus. The sequence continues at coordinate 44,779,235 of OZ022265.1, read as the reverse complement.
GTTGCCGAGTGTTATTCTATATTAATGACTATGGAAAGTTGCGAGTGTCAATTTTAATAATGCTGAAGTCCTGATTCATCTAACAATATGATCAAACCTCTCGCCGAAAACATGACCTGCTTAAGCTCAACTCCAAGGTCAAGTTGCAAAGATGATCAAAAACTGAACTTTGAATTGCGAGCCAGGAGGCTGGTTTTTTCTAATTATGGTGCAGCCATAGAAAAAACGTATGTTGCAGAAGCTAATAAGGAAAATTTAACTGCAGAACCAGCGTCTGTTCATTTAGAGAATCCCAGCACTTCTTCTGGACTCACATCACTATCAATTTAGTTGAAATTTTTGTTGTTACTCCTTTTAGGTACTTCAAATCGGTTCGAATCTACATCCAGAAGATACTCTCTATCCACGAGCAGATCCTGTTCACCTTAATTTAGTAGATCATGCTCACCAGTCTCCCCACACCTATCGAAACATTAATTTTTTCCGGAACTTTTAAAGAAGGAATTGCTCTAAGTGCGATATCGTCTGAAGCTTGGAGAAATATATACATATAACATAAAAGAAGAGGAAAAAATAGAAAAGATCAGACAATTAGAGAAAAAAAGAGGGTCGTATCAAAAAAAGGAAATCGAAAGACGCACAGATACCTGAAAGGAAAAAGGAAAAAACGAACGTGGGAAAACAGAAGAAAGCGATTAAGTGTCAGGAATGTGACAACGTTCTAATAAGTGACACAGAAGTGGCTGACCTAAAAAATATTGGGTGCAACAGCTGCCCTAGATTGTATCATCTAAAATGTTGTTCTCCATATCCTCTAAGTTATGAGAAAGCATCTGATGAGGCATTTTCTTGCAAGATATGTGAGACCCAACAGGAAAAGAGGTGAAGGTTGTCTATAACAACTTATGAAAAGTCGAAAAGTAGAATCCTCCAAGTCAATATTTGAATTAAAAATATTTTGAAAGAAAGATGCTTGATTTATGTTAAATTAATTGTTTTTATTTGCAATTTGCCATAATATATAATTTGATTGAAGAATAAATACAAAATGTTTCAAGTATAATATGTTTTATTTATGTTTCATGGATATTTCTTTGTAAAATAATGAAATATGCAACATGGCCGGACACTGATACAAAAGAGGCCGATAACTAAATTTCAGGGGCCGACTACTGATGCAAAAGCTTAGTTTTTATAGAATTAATTATTAAGAAAAAAGTTGATTCGTTACAAAGAATATTAAATATCAATTCCACGAGGAACAACACAGGTTTACTTTTAGTTAAAAAATTTATTCCGTAACTGTTTTCTCTGCGTAGTTATATTGAGCGAAAGTGGTGAAAATTCTTAAGTGGCCGACTACTAGTGCACTTACCCTACCATTTCCATCTTATGGTCGGCTAGTTTAGGCCCAGCGCAATTGAGCTATGATTTAATCGCCCAGATTGCTTCGCTTGCATAAATTTCGACTTCGTCCAGATGACGGAATGGAATCACGATGCCAATATCATCGGCGAAAACTACCACCACCACATTTTCTCCACCGTATTTAGCATGTATATTGTGACCTATAAGAAGATGCCTCCCCAATAGGTTTATCCTGCTTGGGTAGAAGAACCAGTTTCTGTTGCTTCCACTGCTTGGGAGTGTTTCCCCTATTTCCCCTATGATTCATATAGTGCGCGTCTCACTCTATTGAAAATTAAGTCCTTAGAATCTCGCCGAGTGTTTCATCTTCAAACTGCACCATCATTATACCTTGTTAAAAGTTAAAAATATACCTGCATACTATTTTATTTGCCACTTCATAAATAATTCTTCATACAATTACATAGATACACAAATGCCAGTTGTAACTAACTATGAGATAATATCAATGACTTTGTCTGATCGCACGACTTGAGTCAACCGATCTCGAACTCAAAACATAACCTATACCTAGTTTTTTGCGAGACATAGCAAAAGAAACAAGACGACGATGGATCGACCGGTTCAATTACGTGAAATCGTGAATTTTGCAATGCACCACAACGTACGGATGAAGCAAAAGTCAAGCGAGTTGAAAATAAGAGAGGCCAAAAGAAACAAATCTATCTATTTAGATACATAGAGATTTGCTCATATAAACAAACATACAAGTATGGATAAAGTTGATTCAGCGTTCAGCCGGCAATCACTTCAAAACGGTGTCTTTTTTCTATGTATGTTGAAACTAGTTTATATTGTGGTCCAAATGGCATAGCCTGCGTAATTAAACAATGCGTGGGCGATAGGCATTGCTTCAACATAAGAAAAATACTTATGATTTAGGATTGGGAGGTCAGTCGTTCTGTTATGAACCTGGAATAAAATTTTAGGTAGTTAGGTGCATTTCCATGATGTTTATCAACTCAAGGTCAGGCATTCAGACTCGCACTAGTTGGTTTTATCGAATAATATACATACATATGTATAAGATGATTATATTTATGGATTGCTGACTTTTTTAATTAATTTTTTTTTCGTTGCAGGTGAAAATAACGGGATTTTGTGAGTATACCAAGTGTGGAAAAGATGAATAAAAAGTTACAATTCATGCTGAAATATATGAAACTGGACTGAATATGGCCATGAAATTCCATGTTAATAATTTCGGTGAATGAATGAATGCATTGATGTTATATAGATACTATAATATAGATATTACCTACACTATTAACAATAAAAAATTTGTTATTCGAATTCGAATGAAGAAAAGATGAACAGTTTTGACAACTTGGAAACTCATATGCCAAAGCCATTCGTTCGGTATAGTAGTGAAATTTGTTTTTGTTTGTCGATTATGTCAATTATCGGTATTATTTGTATTTTTCAACATATTTGTAACCTCTACGCTCTTGTGGCGTCCGTGTTGAACTGAGAGAAAGATAAGATTCAGCCCTAATATCGCCTTTGCTAAATCATGTTAATTCATGAAAATATGAAACAATTACATGATTTTAGATGTGATCTAGGAAAGAGTGAAGTGTCAAAAATGGCAAAATTTAGTCTAAAACTACTTAAACGTCTATAGAAAGTTTATCTACATTGCATAGATTAATTCCAATTTTACTTGGAAACACTAAGAACATAGGTTTGAAATGGAACATACCCATTGTTTCTATTCAATGAAAACATTTTTTTCAATGCATTGAAATGCAAAAAGATGTTTTCTGAAAACCGATTACTATATTCAGCTAAAGAAAGGAAATTGCCTTAAGCTCTGTTGTGAAATATTGAAAATGTTTACCGCTTCTAACCTCCTCCAAACTCCTTTATCAGTGTCATACAGCAGCCATCGGTCCCTGAGATAGACCGGCTTCATGATTAAAAAGTAATTAAGAATACGGAAGCCAGGACTGCCAAGGACCCGATCGAATGCCTGCCCCACTTACTGTGTTAAAGGTATTTCGGAAATCTAGTATCACCAGTGAGGTGTTATAGTAATTTTGTACAATCCGAAAGTTTATTTTAAATAAGCTTTATGAAACCTTAACTTTATGCTACTTTGTTTTTTTGACGACTCAAAGCAGTTTATAGCCTTTGCGTGGCGAAATTAGTCGCCGTGTAGTAAGTTCTCAAACGTGCTTGAGAAAAAGTACAAGAATAAATAAAATGAAAAATCTTATTTAATTTTTCTTAGTCAGTCTGACTGGTCGCCGAACAAGCTAGCGTTCCGAGCTGGATTGTGATTTATTCTATATTTATTTATCGTACATTTAGCTGAATCGATCAGTGTATGGACTGGTTTTGGATTTAAAATAAAAATTAATTAATGACTTTACGTTTTGACCACTTAAAAGGGTTGTCGCTGCTGTCGATAAGTTTGAGCGATTGTTGACGTTTGTCAGTTTGACATTTTGTAACTAATCGTACACAACACCAGGAAGATGACCGGTCTGATGCTGTGGCATACTTTCTCTGCTCTTGCTACCATCTTAATCGCACCTAAGATGACACCAACAGTTGAATGTCCCTTTCAAAAGCCGTGGCGTTTCTCGGATAGATCGCTAGCTGGTGTAATACTCGACAGCAGCCGTGACTTCAGCAAATGCTCGGAAAGCTTCCCAACTGTGTCCAGCGTACAGAGCGAAATATTATTGGATAGATTGTACGAGTCTATCGTTCCCTCATCAATCAAGTAACATTCCACCATGTATGTAAGATCTCCTCCACTTAATAGGAATTATATAGTTTCAGTAATAATCATTGTTGCATCACAGCTTTAAGCGCTTCAATCGGCACTCTAACAAATCCTAGGGCTATCCGATTCCTCATCTTAGACACAACGCCGATCAGCTCCTCCACGAAGAGTTGAATAACCTCCAGTTGACGACGATGCTATTATTTGTCCTTGGTAAATGTATCTTCACTAGTGAGTCAAAAATGCATGCCTGAGCTGTGAGCTGGATAGTAATGCTACTTGTCACCACCATGAGAAATTTCATGCAGGCGAACCTGGGGGTAACCGATATTCAGTTGATTTCTTCACAAACAGTGTATCATTTTGAACGTTTGCTTCTCTTTATGGTTTTTGTGAACACTTTCTTTGCAGCTCTATGTGCTGTAGAGAGTCTGGTAGTCTCTGTCTAGTCCTAGCTTGCTGTGCACTTCACCTGCGTGATAGTTATCGTTCCAGCAATAGGCCTGTTTCCCTGGTCAGAAAGTTTTTCTTCGAGGCATCGAGACCTGGAAACCTTTTCAAAGCAGACCAATATTATCTCCCACAGCAGTCTTTACTGAATCAAGGATCACTGGGTTTCTACCGGATAGAGACTCCTCCTTCAAGCTCGCATTAAGTGATCGTAGCGTGTTACCTTTGGTATTCCTGCCAGGTATTCTAGAAGCACATTTACTACTTTCGGCGTTGTGAAAGGTGATTTAATTGCTATCACTCGTCGAATCAAACTCGTGCCCCACTCCAATGCCATTGCATTGAAGTCACTCTCTACGACGACGCTGATCTCAGTGCTATGGCATGTAACTTCTCAACTTATCACTGAATTCTTGTTTTGGGTCATTTGGAGAGAAGTAGCAGCCCACGAAAGTAAACTCTCCACATTTCACCCAGTCGTAGTCGCTGCATCTGTCAGCCAAGTGGATGGAATCCTGCTTCTCCTATAAAGGGTGTTTGGCACGCCTCAAACACATCAATTACTAATTATTAATAAAAACAATAATATTCAAAAACATCAATAAATCTTTTATTATTATTTTATTAATAATTAGTTCAGCGGACATTTGACAGTTTCCCGGTAGTTTTTTATTTTGGAGGTATGGATGGTTTTTTTCGCAATTTGTAGCAACTCTAGTCTGACATCAGCTAAAGTAGTCTCCAATTGATCGTCTTGAGCTCTAATGGCGAGATAATCAAAGCATTAAATCTATAGCTTTGTTCCTAGCATTGTCCCATTATCCATCAGTTCGTCAAAGTGCTGAATTCTTTTGCATCGAATTTCTCTGCTTTTGATAAGAGGTTTACTTAAATAATCAAATTAGATCTTATTTAAAAAAAAGTCTAGCGCATCAGAACCGCTAGAAAACTAATTTTCGAAGAAGTTGTCTTTGAGGGATTTAAAAATGTGTGAAGACGTTATACACTTCTTTGTAGTACCATATCAACCATTTCTAACTCAAAGGAACAAATATCATTTTCTGACCGCATTTCCTATAACACAAATGATGAAAATGTTCAGTGCTGGCAACATTTGCCCAACACAGCAGCAATAAATCTACCATAACATGCTCGTGCCTAATCAACCTATCCTTAGAATTTCGTTTTCATCCAAGGATATCATCGAAAGTTACAGCGATTAAACTATGTCTGGGGCTGCCATCCGAAAAATTTCCAAAACTCGGAAAATTTAAATATCGGTTGCTTATTTTATTGTAAATGCTACGCTTATGAATACAAAATGGAAGCATCTGTTGGTGTAATATTTACGAAATTGTCTGGTGCTGGCAATCATGTGCTAGCACCATAGCTGCTTCACGTTGTGTTAAACCCACCCTTTGAAATTCGTTTCGATTGAATGGCTGCGCTGTGAGTTATAGGAGTGAATATAATTTTAGGGTTACCACCATCCAAACTTTTTAAATTTTAGACACGTAAATATTTCTTGTTAATTGTCAATGCAGGATCATTCCCATTTGGAAATTTTATGACAACATCGCTCGATAAAGAAATGTCAATAAATTACGAAATTCTTCATAGCTGGCAACCCTTTCATGATTTTTCGATGAAATTCCTACAGAATTTGAAATGAAACAAGATCCACTTATCACATGAATTTCGTTTTGATTTCGTAGCTGCATCGGAAGTTATAGGAAAAAAACCTTTATTTTCCTGAGCAAATTTACAATACTTAGGAGACGAAAATTGCCATAGCTGGTGTCTCTATACTAATTTTTCAACCAAATTTTTATGAAATCTATCTTAGAGTAAGGTTCACTTACTGCGTGAATTTTGTTTAAATCTGGTGGCTAAGTCGGAATCTATAGACCAAAAACCAGCTTTTTTTCTCAGCGATTTTTCCAAATGACAACACTGCCACAGTGTTGCCTGCACAGTAAAAAATTTTGTGTACGATACGCGAATAACTCCGTTTTCGGTTTGATATTTTATTCAAACGGTGTATTGCTTCGGAATATGTGCCCGACTTAACGGATAAAATCAATAGTTCATCCGCAATGAAACATCAGCTTCAAATTTACACCGATCGGCATGAAATTAATATCGAATTCCTTAGAAGCTATTAAATTTCGTCAAACGGGCATACCAAACGTTCGATAAGATTCCTGAAAAATTCTGATTCCGCGTGTTCAAACATGCATGCATAATAACACCCTTCGGGGTTTAATATGACACCGATAGAAAAAAATAGCCACTTCATAGCCATTTCGTAGCCATTTCGCAGTCAGTTTTCGTGTTCTGTCGCCGTCGTGATTTGTGATAATATTTTGAGATAGTGTTTTGAAAATGGCACAAATAAGACTAAGTATTTCTTATAATCAAGTGCAAAAGTACATTTTACATCCTAAAAGTGAAAATATTACTGTGATTGACGTTATAAATTGTGCTGCAAAAAAGTTCAACATCAAAGCCAAAAGTAGTGTGTGCTTGTGTGATAAAAAATCTGTTGAAATTGGACGAAATTCTTCAATATTTAATTCATAATGAATACGTTTACCTAGTGACTAAGCTTACTATTGTGTAATTTACTTTTTTTACGGAATACTATCAATACCCGATTATATTAAAAAGCAATATATATGTATATATATATATATATATATATATATATACATGAATTTTGTACGCTGCTTCGAACTGTTGACATTGTGGATATCAATTAATGTTTATTTGTAAAATTGGAATAATTTGCGTTAAAAATAAAAACAATATGCCTAAATATGTGATTTTATTTCCGAAAGACTACATACTAACAGACTCTTATTAAGTTTACCTAGTGGAAAATGTTAAATTGGCCTACAGTCATTGCTGATTCTGTAAAAAAATGACCATTGTTTTCCACAGGCTCCTTAAGATTTGAAAAAACTACTTAAAGATTGACTTTCACTCGGAAAAAAGAGTGAATTATTTGAAACGGTTGTATCATCACCGGATATAAATATCAACACTTAATGGGTCACTGCAATATATCCTATAGGATAAATAAAACTCACATTTTTGGAATTTTTTGTTTCATAATTATTTGGATCAGAAAAGGTACGAAAAATTACAAATTAAACCACAATTTAAGTTTTGTTTTCTAGACTAACGGTGAAATCTAGTTTGACATTTGGGATAATTCAATTATATCCCAGTGGATACAAAGCTAATATTCATTTGTGTTCATCCTAAAGGATAAATTTAAAGAAAATACGATCGGTGGGACACTATTCGGCACCGATCGGATGTAATTTAACACCGATTTTTTTGCTGTGTGTGTTTCAAAATCACTTCTATCAGACCTGGTCCTAGCTGATTCCTACATGTCCTGTAAATTTCATATTGATCACATTATCCGATCGTCAGTTCTTGTAAACAGAAGTTTTGAGTGCTGAAAATAGAGGTAATTTGATCACGGGTTGCCGTTCTTGTTTACCGCGGGATTTTGAAAGTTTTTATTTGATTTGGTGGACAAATGTCAAAATTTATCAAAAATTTGAATATATTTCCATGTGTGTTAAGTTCTAGTCTACATCAATACGCTCTGCAAATTTTACGATGATCCATTGTTTTTCTTAGAAGTTATGACAAATCGAAATTTGGAAAAAAAATCCTTGCCTACTTTTAGGCACTCAGCTTCTACACTAGGCTCAACATTTTAAATTCTTTATCATAAACAAACTATAAACATAATAAGCTTTTATTCCCAATTTTTTTTTTACAAAAATTTACACTGCTTGGAAATATAGGAGTACCTGAAAATTCACTAAAATACCCGCCGCCGCCAAAAGGTTTAAGATATCTGAATTCTACCCACCATATAAATCTATGTCCTCCGAAAATTTCAGCTCAATCCGATTGGCCACTCCAGAGATTATCTCCCTTAATCATTTTGCTTATATATATATATATATATATATATATATATATATATATATATATATATATATATATATATATATATATAAATATCACGAATTTTCGGCGAAGCGAGTTTGATACTAATTTTCTTCGAAAATTAGTAAAAAGCCAGATCCTATTAGTGAATTTCTACGGTACCTACTGTAGATTTATGTCCAACGATACGTGTTTGCAGCGTGTATTGCGTCTGTTAGGCAACAAAACTTGACAGCGCTTGATGATGGTGCTTGATTCGTGATGAATTATACAAAGAAGCTCCAAGCTAACATATTCCAATTCCATCTTTAAAATCTATTTCAGCTATCATTTTCAACAATTATTTTAAATTGCGAATATTATCTTAGAAATTTCGTGCTGTTTAAATAGCTTGATACATATTTTAAAGCTCCAAAATCTACCAACCGTTTTGAAATGCACTCGCACTGTCAGCCATAGCACTTGCTTTATCCAACTCGACTGAGCAATATAATAACCAGATCTGGACCATTCACAATTAATTGACCGCATTACCGCGCTTTTTTGTTGCTTGAATGTGCTGCAATCCCAATTGCTCACTTAAACCGAATTTTCTGATTTAATCACAATAACAAGCAGTAAATTTAGTAGATTTACGAGATCTTTCGGACATCCAACTCCCTGCGGGGCAAACTATCTAAAAATTGACGTTGGATTGAAAATCTATATATTTTAGATAAATTTGCTTACAATAAAGATATTAACAGTGCATTGCCAAAACCGCAGTTGTATTTTCGCAGGCAACACACATTTCTGTGACGGCCTTCAATTTTAATGAGCTCTTAATACTCGCAATGCATCACTGCTCCTAACAGTAGGAATACTTAATTTCGCTAAGATAAAATGCATATACTTAAATAAAAAAATCACTCTATTGTCAGTGCAGTGGCAAAATGTCGTGAAATAAAAGCTTTATAGTGAGGTCAATCGTCGGTTGATCTGGTCACACAATTTTTTCATCACTCGTTCGACTGAAGGCGAACAAGGTTATTCCACCTGTCCATGACTTTGATAAAGTCCAACATCCGTTGACTGGTCGCGTAGCGAGCGAAGACAATAATCATGCTAGTACACAACGCATGCAATAGGGCTTACACCAACCAAGCAAGCGAGCGCGTAGATATCAGATACCAGATATGTATGTTCAAGCCATTGTTCGAATCGCGATGATACAGGAAAAAAACCAGTGCTTGGACTGGTATCTTTTAGTCACCACGCGACAAGGTAAAAATCGCATTGTAATGGTAATATTCTGCCGGTTGACTCTGAAATGGAAATATTATAACATATTCGATTCGGTATTTTTGCTTCGATACTATACGATACGATAAGACACGAGTATTATCTAATCCGGCACTTTTTCATTAGTGCGAATTCGACTTGGGTCGGATTTTGGTCAGCAAATGATCGTTTCGAATCCGATGTGTTGCACCATTTCGCTGCCAATTGAAAAATACATGCTCTCCAAGTATGAATGGTGATGATGAATCAAAATATTTGTAATGGTTGCAATTTTGGCCATAATCGTTAATGATCTGGCAATTTCTTACATACGACTCAAGTGATTTTTTCGTTATTACAACATGCTTCCAGTTGATTATGGTGTTGATTCGCCACTGTGATGATATGGTGTACTATGACGGGGTTTTAATAGCACCTGAACAAGTCCCATGAAAATAATTCGTCAAATGCAACACATATGATTGGTGGAAACATTTATTACTATACATACATAGAGGCTCTTGACTAATTGTAATTTGTTTGAAACTACATGGTGCTGGAAAGTAAAATATTGGAAATTCAGATAATGGAAAGTCAAGCGAAATTAAATGGATCGAAAAATAAACTGTGGACACTCCTGCAGTCCTGCCTTTATTTCAACAATTGTTAGTTTTGGTTTTTGTGTTAATAAAGCTAGTCTCTCATGAGCCGTCAAAAAGCATGATTAATGTACTTAAGGTATTGAAATAAAAAAGGTAGTGCTGACAATAGAGTAGATTAAATTTTTTATGATCGGGAAAATATATATTACTGGAATATATTACATTTATGAGACCACAATTCATTTGTTTTAACTAGCGCCCAACGTGGGCTACAAAAAGGCAAGTTTGATAGAGGGACAATATAACTCACAACCATAGCACTAGATGCTCTACACACTCATGATGCATACCATACTTAAGAAACCACACCCACGTCAGATATACTATTGCCAGAGCAGAAGCCTGAACAATATTTGCATGTAGGCTAATAGGGTAGATATTGTCCACTATTCCTATTGAATATGATGCGGATGATTAATAAAATAATTAATATAATCTAATAGTTCATAAAATATTAATGAAGCATGAAAACTAGACAACACTCACTCGATGTCTAGGAATTAAATGTCGTAAAAACCTCTTGGGTGATATTATGTTCTTTTGGTGGTTAAATTACTTATCGAATGCATTGGCGACGGCTTAAGAGCTGAGTTGCAAGCACAGTTGATCTGATTGAATCCCGCTAATTTCTTTGGCTATATAATGGGGATATTTTTTCATCTGACACTGAAATTGGACTACGAGAGTAACTCCCACAGTTAAGACGAGCTATTTGGGGAAGCATCCCGTTGACTTGAATAACTATGGAATTCATCCACTAGGTCTGGTAGGTAAGGGGGTCTTATCACCTAATAATTAGACCAAGATCAATACTTCAGTAACTCATTTTAATTCGCACTCTCTTGCAATAATTACTGGTGAACGGTAAAATGCATATACATATTGCAAAATATAAATTGCGTAAAATATGTATCTGCAAGGCTTACCGTTATATTATGCATAATAATGTCAAATGTTAAAATGTCAAATTCCCAATATCAAATTCCAATGTCTTTCAAAGGAATTTCTCTTACATTATTAAAGGTCACATTATTTTTCGCTTTCATTCTCCCAATTTCATATTTGCAGTGTGTTTGGTGTTCTTTTCTATAGTTATTTGAGTAAAAATGATAATTTACTAAATCTTCAATCAAGCGAACCGTTATGACGATTCACTTTTTCGATAAAAATATCTCTGTTATTTTAATAATCTTCATACGTCGAGAGTTCTGTTTAGACTCTTGGCATTTAGATAGACTATTTGTTATTGTTCTCACAGTACTTTCCACTAACCCATTCGATTTTGGATTATATGGACTAGTTATTATAATTTCAAACTCCCACTCATTTAAAAAAAATTTGATTTCTTTTGAGTTGAAAGTAGGTCCTTTGTCGGAAATTCAAATTTTAGGTACATGTCTGGCAAAAATCGATTTCAAATGAGTTATCACAGTGTTAGATTTTGGTGCAATTTTGCACTATCTACATATTTTGAAAAGTAGTCAACAACTAATAGGTAGGTATCATTTCTTCAAGAAGTCAAATCCTAATTCCTCCCACGGTAAGAAGGGAATCGAGTGTGGTGTCAATGGCATCTTTAGATTTGCACGTATAGGTGTTTTGCAGAGCATGCAACTTTGCACAACGTTTCTAATATCATTTGTCATGCATGGCCAGTATACAATATCTCTTGGTAATTTTAAACATCGGTTGATTCCCAGATGTCCTTCACAATTTTTTTTTTTAATATCTGCTCGCATTCTTGTGGGAATGGAAAGAATGTTATTCCTAAAGACGAGATCATCAACAACTGTCTATTCTGTCAGGCCAAACTTTCAAACAATATTCTTTAACTAAACTTAGAGCTTCATCTCTTGAGTCAATGTTCTGCAGCCTTTTGTCGGTCACAGAAATTTGCGAGACAACTGAATTGACATGAAGGCTTATTTCTTCATCGATATTTCGAAAATTCAAATCATGTTGGTCACACGCCCTAGATAACGTATCTGCGATGTAAAGATGTTTACCAGGGACGTAAATAGCTTGGATGTTGCACATCTCCAGTTTCAAAAGAATCCGTTGAAGACACAAAGTTTAGAGGTTTGCGAAAAATTGGAATCAATCGTTTGTGATCTGTTTGCACAGTCACGAATTGGCCATAAAAGTATCTATGAAATTTATTGCAACCACAGTAGATAGCCAAAAGTTGCTTTTCTATTTTAGAATAATTTCTTTGTGTGTCAGTTAGGGTGGAAGATTCATACGCAATTGGGTGTTTTTCAAGCATTAATACCCCACCCATGTCGTCATATGATGAATCTACAGACAAAGTTATCGGTTTGTTTGGATCGAAATGCCAGAGTACAGGGACAGTGCTAATGAGTTCTTTTTAACCGCGACTACACACTCTAGTAATATTAGAATTGAAATACTTTTAATACACAACATATAAAGTAATAGCATATATAGTCAGGAATATAATTTCAATGGCACACAGTCATAGGCGGGCCGTGGCCTAAAATCTGGCAGGGGCCAGGGACTGAAAGGTTCAAGACATGCGGTGATTTTGTTTTTGTTTGTACACGTACTGTTCATACAACTTATATAATTTACTAATACATTATATATTTGTTGATTTATACTTTGTTATTTGCTAATGCATAATGTATTATCAAATAAATTTCTTGTCTGTGAATACGTATGAGCTACTACCACATGCATATAATGTGAATGGTAGGTATGAACTACACATGAATTATCAATGACCGCTAAGAAAGAAAGCTTGTTTAAATTATACGGGAATAGAATGGAAATAATTAGAAATGTAAGAATTTTTTTTTCGTTTAGAAGCTAAATATATTTCAACCTATACTTGAAGAAGAGGATAGCTTAGTTTCAAAATATCTTTGAAAAAATTGGAATATATTAAGCTTAGAAGGAAGAAATTGATCTCTTGCTTCAAACATTTGTTACCTAGAAAACCTAGAAAAACCGAAAATAATTTGGCAAGATTAAAAGTGCTGTAACTTACTCTTTTTGAGCCATTTGGTTTGCAGGAATATCTTTGTAGCCGTAACTGCGTGTCCGAGACTAGATGAAACAGCAAAACCTTTGAAACTAGTGCTTTTTGTTGTTTTCCGATTTCGCGATCTTCTGGTAAATGTCAGATTCAGACAGTTCTTATCTGCGAATGATTTAATTTTTTCCCAAACTACATACAAGTCTTCTCGCTCACTTAGTAGTGTTCCATTCACAAGATTTATCCCATTCCGAAGAGTTGCATTTTTAGTTTGGAAATATGTGCTTAACATGTTCGTTATAAAAAGAACATAGTGAAAGATGAAAAGATTTACTACAAATTTAGGATTACTGATTGAATGAAAGATCCTCCATGAATAAACTGAGTCGTTGTATTTTCCCTCATTCATTTCTTCCTCTAAAGCATCTTTCATAGTCCCATATCTATCGATCACATGTTTGCAATTGTGAAATCTCATTGACTAACGAGTTGAGCTTAAACTTCTCATTCCACGCCTTGTGTTTAGAGCAACTGCCTCTTCAAGCTGCTTCAAAAATTCGTGTTGTGATGGCTTCGAAAAGTGTAGGTAAAGGGATTCGATGGCATTGAAAAAGGATGTACACGTTTCGATTGTGAAAAATGTGTCAATCACAACCAGGATAATTTTATGAGCTAGACAGTGTACAAATGTGGCTGCAGGGTGTTTCATCTTAATTTAGATTTGTACACCACCTTTTTTGTCCTGACATGACACTAGCACCATCATAAGACTGTCCATCAACAGGCAATTCGGGAAGTCCGTAGCTGTCTAACAGGCTCAAAATTATATCTGCTAAATACGAGGCATTTCTAGCTCCTGAACAGTCTACAAAGCTTGAGAACCTTTCTTCGACTGCTAGCTCTTTAGCAAATCTGACAACCACGGAGAGTTGTTCCTTCTGTGGACCCTTGTTGCGTCTGCCAAAATGGATATCAATCCGCAATCTTTTATTTCAGCTGTATTGTCCTCGCGAACGAATTCAGCAATTATTTTCATCAATTCATTTTGTGGTTTGTCAATAAAGTAGTTCGCAACCTTGTTTTTAAAATTATTTTCAAAAGTTGAATAATGCTTCGCGAATAATGCACATAATTCCAAAAAAAAACCACGGTTATCACTGGCACCACTTTCATCAAGTCCTCCGAAAGCACGTCTTTGGCGACTGAGACACGTCGTAAGGTCGATAACTTTCTCCAAATAATTTCGGTTCATCTTGACAATATTCCAAGACTGTTCAAGCACCATATAATTTACTGTCTTCCAAGTACTATTAGAGTTTTCTCATTGTGCATGAATTTTACTATCCGCTGAAATTCTGGTGTATTTTTGGCGACAATGGAAACTATGGAAAATTTCGCATTGTGATAACTTCACACCGAGTCATCAGATCATCACAAAATTTACAAGACTCATCAATGGGCATAAAAAATAAGTTTCTGTCGTTTTTAAATAATGTCTGGGCAACCTTGTAGCTACCATAAGTCCGTAAACACAAATCTTTCATACAGCTGTTAGAATAGGGTTGATCAATTTGATACTATATTTATGCAGTCAGATCTAAACTTGTAAAATTCCCAATCGCACAAAAACCGCACCGAATTATTTATATTTTTAGCACCTGGAACTTGCGTCTACGGTATCTCGCGATCGGATAAAATTCATAGGATATGCTGGTCTTGAGTAGATACAGGTCTGACAAAAGTTTAATGAATATGATAAAAACCATGTGGCGGCTGTGTCACTATGAAAAAACGCTCGGTGAAATTGAAGTGCTATGCCTTTTAACTTCCGATGCAATTATTAAATTATAATAAAATTCACACACATTTAACCTGAGTGTAAACCAAGTAGGTCATAGATAGCATAAAAGTGGCAGGGGTGCCACTTTTATTCTCCAAATGACTTCGAAAATTGTATTCTAAGATAATCTTAATAAAAAAAGGATGATTGGCGAGGTGCTTTTCGTCTTTTTCTTAACGTTTAACTTGTCGAAATCAAATATTGCCGTCCATTTCTCGAAATAAGTCCCATAACATCGTAATTAATACCGCAAATAAGGCAGTCTCTATGTTATAAGTAGTGTAAGTTAGTATAGGCTTACACTACTGCACTACACAACTCTTGCTGTAACCACAAAAACCTAAGAGGCGAAAATTTAAGTGTCTGCTGTTGGAAATATTTATTTTTCTGGGAGGGGCCAACCTAGGGTCTGGGGGGGTCCCGGCCCCCCCTGGCCCCCCTACGGCCCGCCTATGCACACAGTACGGAGGAGCCCATCCAAATATTCGCGAATCGATCAAGCAATTCTATGAAGACTCCATCTCTCATCAGGAACAGTTCTCGCTGAAAGCAGGCGCACTGCGTAATATGTGCATTCTGAGTAGTTTAATCCACAGCAGAGTAGTTGCCCCGATTAAACCACTAGAGTAGATGTTGTTTTCAATGATGCTACCCTATTTCCGCGTTGGAAAGAAGCACAAAATATACGGGTTTTCAAAAGTTCGAAACTCTGACACTGTTCAAATGAGCAAATGCTCTATCCATGCGATTCTGAGTGGTAAGAAGAACTCAATGATTTCTTTAGGAAAATTGTGTTTCAGCAGCTTGCACCTTCATCGGCCGGATCCAGAAAACACGAATAGTGAAATCTCGAATAATGTCCGATCAGTCCAATTATCAGTGGCGTGGCGTTCATGAAAGCAAGGGAACCATTGTTTCCCTTACATTTGGTTGACATACATTTTAAATTCATTGTTTTTTTCGAAATCGTGAAATAATCGTGTGTAAATATTTTTTTTTTAAAAATTTCCCAAAACAAATTGTGAACATTTTACACAGCTGATGTAGTAACACCACAGATTGAGAAAGAACAACCAGCGCATGGAAGCAACGTAAAAATTGCATCTATGAACGTTTATTTGACTCCATGTAGACTAGTCTGTGACGTCAGTAAAACAAATGTATTTATACGATCCATTTGGAAGCAATGAAGAATTTGCTTCCTAGGGGAAATTATCTTCTCAAGAGAGAGATTCAGAGTGGAACTGCGAACATATACAGTACGAACGGTAGTCACTGTGGAACTTATTTCTGCGTTCCCCTCACAAGTAGCAGAGTACATTGTTATTAGTATCATTTTGCTTTGTTTGTACAGATTTTTTGTGAATGGAGAATGCTTGCTGTGAGCGAATTTGAGTTTCGAGATTTGGTAAGGGCTGCCAGAGGCTGTGGATTCGACAAGACGTTAGTGTTTTATTTATGATTTATATTATGACATTAGTTTTTGTATGCTCTATTTTGTGTTTTAGATTGGTGAAGGTATTTAGTCACTTAAAGCCTATAGAATTTGGTAATAATATTGCAGGGTTATTATAGGTGAAGCTATAGACTAGAATTGTGTAGAATTGAATGTATAAAATTACTGTGTAAAATTGCATGATACTTTTGATTGATATTTGAAATTTTATAATTCATCAACTAATTTAATTTCTCTTTGGATTTCGGTAATCTGCTGAAAAAGGGACATAATAAACAAGAATCGATCGAAACCGAATTTGTAGATTGTCTCTATAACAAAGAGATGTACCTACTCGGCAGTTTGATCACAAAATTAATAAAGGAAATACTTGGAACGGATTATCGGTTGAATATTAAACAAAAATAATTTTGCGGGCGACGTGTGTTATTTTCAAGCGATTCAGACGTTTGGCGAACTCTCGGCTTTTGTAATTTAAATAATGTTAAAGCTGTGAGAATGCATGATACAAAAAGCATTGATCATTTCAATTCAGTCATTTTACTTTCCAAGTTTCGATTCCGGTGATTTGAAAAATTGCTGAGTAGTGATATTGCTAGTGAAATTTACTAAAATGAAGGTTTTAATAGACATTGTGTGTCATTTAGGATGTCAAAAACAAGCATTACATAGTCGCAATAAAAATTTGGATTGCTGCAACAGGGGGAAATCACCTAAATACAATACATTTTTCGACATTACATAACCGATACTTGCGAGTTCATCTAGAACAAGCAAAGGTTTTTCCGGAACATCAAATTATGTTCAAAATTATCTTATTAGTTGTTTTTCAAAAAAAATATTGAAAGAGATTTGTAATGAAATTCATAATAGCAAATTCATAGCAATAATATTAGGTAAAACAACGGATATATCATATAATTCATAACTTTCAACAACTTTTGGTTACATTATTTCCTCCGGTGCATTTAAGTAAATGTTCATAAATCTTACAGATGTTTCTGATAACTTAACTGCATCCCGTTCATTTAACAATGTTTTGCATACTGTCCGAAAATTCAAAGCCTTGAAGAGCCTCTGTAATATCTGGCAAAACAACTGGATTGCAAACACGTATAAAAGTAATGTATAAAATTCGAGCATCGACTAAGTTTGGTTTTCTCTAAATCGTGCAATAAAATACGCGAATGCAGATTTTTCCCCAATCTATTACTAGTTTTTCAACAACGACAATTAGTTTATTTGCTTTGTATTTACTCGTCGAAAAAGGCTTCCAAAATAAGCTCCACAAACGCTGGACTTTTGATGGTCGGTTAATTTTAACAGTTTTTCTATAATAAAGAGCAATTAAAATAAATCGTTGAATATCATTGGGACGGAGAGATCGTTAATAGTGAGAGTGGGCTTTTTGTTTTACTTAAAGATTCTCAGCTTATTTTTCTGTTTAATGTTTTAAAAAAAAAATAAAAAAAAACTACTATTCGCTATATTTCAGTCCTAACAAAGTAATACACTGTACCATATTCACAAAATGGTAAAATTTGAAGATCAAATACAATCTTTAGGAAATAGTTTCACGGGAATTGGGAACTAATCATGGTCGATTTGCGAAACACCATAACGTCGTAAAACAGCAACAATGAGAATGTTGAACCATTCTTTGCACGTGCTTATGTCGAAATAATTGATAGCATAATCGTTAAAATAAACTCAAGATTTTCATCCTTAAAAAGTTTCAGATTTTGAAATCTTTCCAATTCTTCGAAATTTACCAGCTTTTAAAAATACTATATATCTAGTTCTGGGAATGTTATTGTTTTACTGATAAATATTGATATGCTTTCTTTTTGTGTGAAGGACTGTGAGCTTTTACTCTCATAGCAGTACAGAATATCTACTCTCACGTCCCCGTTAGTAATTCCTGGGTGCTTTTATAGAGGGGTTCTATTACACCTAACGAATTTGCGGTACGCGTAATCAACCATGGACATGAACTAATAGCTTCCCTTCGGTAAATTATCACGCCACGCCATTGCCAATTATATCCAATTGTATTAGAACAGAAGGCTCAGAATCAAGTGATTTAATTGAGTGTCCATAGTACTTGAAACCTACCTGCATACATTTTCTCAAATCTAGTATTTGCACTTTTCACTATCTCTTGCACTTTTAACTCTGCAATATCTAGTGGGTAATGTTGCATCATAGCTATCACTTAAAAGTTTGCATATTTTTCTTCGTAGCTCTATGCAGTACCAAAAGGGTTGTTACGGATTAAATATTTGGTTAATGTTTTAAATGGTAAATATATAGGAGAGTCACTAAACATTTGGTTAATGTTTTTAAATGGTAAATATAGAGGAGAGTCACTAAACATTTGGTTAATGTTTTTAAATGGTAAATGTAGAGGAGAGTCACTTGTGGTCCGATTATGCCTGCCTTAGTGGAAAGATCAGAGGAAATTTCGTACAGTAATCCACTACCGTTAAAATATATGTGTTGCCCTGTGTCGATCGAGGCAAAGGACCGATTAAATCAATACAGATAATCTCCCATGGTTCTTTTGCTTGACCCACCCTGGTAGTCATGGTTCCATATGGCGGTCGCCTCTCTACTTTTGTGGCCTGACAAACTTTACATCTGGCCACATACCGTTGAATATCGGCACGCATTTTAGGCCAAAAATACCTCTGTGCCACCCGATCGTATGTGCGACTTGCACCCATATGTCCCGCTGTTGGCTCATCGTGACATTCTTGCAGAACCTTTTTCCTGTCCCCTTTGTTAATCACTTGTTTCCATGAGTTTCCTTTGAGATCCGAATAACGATTGGAAACTCTTTTCCACAACAAGTTGCCCTCTATCCGCCAGTCTTTAAATTGATCTGGATTGTTTCTTACCTTATTCATCATTCCTAATACCCATCTATCTTCTAACAACTCATCGTTCACAACTGCCGCTACTTCAGGAACCGACCTCGACAAAGCGTCTGGCACTAAATGTTCTTTCCCCTTTCGGTGAACGACGTCATAATCAAACTGCTGAAGCCGCGCTGCCCATCTTGTGAGTCTCCCTGCCGGATCTTTCAGGTTATTTAACCACACTAAAGAATGATGATCGGTGACTACTCTAAATTTGGTACCTTCAATATATGGCCGCAATTTCTCTATCGCCCACAAAACGGCCAGACATTCCTTTTCAGTGGTCGAATATTTCCTCTCTGCTTTGTTTAGAGAACGACTCAAATAACAAATAACTCTTTCACCTTCCGGAAAAACTTGACTTAGTACTGCTCCTAACCCGACGTCCGAAGCATCCGTCTGGACAATGAATGGTAAGTTGAAGTCTGGACATGACAGAATCGGAGTAGAAGCCAGTTTCAATTTGCATTTGTTGAAAGCCAGTTCACATTCAGAAGTCCACTGAAAACGCTGGTTTTTCCGAAGCAGATTCGTCAGTGGTGACACCAATGATGAATGATCCGGTATAAACCGCCGGTACCAAGATAACATACCCAAAAACTGTCGAATCTGTTTCACCGAGTGGGGTCTGGGTATATTAATCACGCTCTCCACTTTCTCGGGATCGGCGCTTAAACCGTCTTTATCAACCAGATATCCCAAATATTTTAGTTGAGGACGACAGAAATGGCACTTATTCTGGGACAGTTTAAGGCCTGCTTCCCTTAGCCGTTTAAATACCTCCTGGAGTATCTCTAAGTGTTTGTCGAACGTCTGGGTGACGATGATGATATCATCCAGATACGTGAAAACGTAGGGTTCCAAAGCAGGACCTAGAACACGATCAATCAACCGTTGCCACGTAGCTGGGGCGTTTGATAATCCAAACGGCATCCTACAAAACTGAAATAAACCCCTACCTGGAATTGTGAAAGCGGTAAACTGACGGGAATCTTTCGCCACAGGTACTTGCCAGTAGGCGGACTTTATATCTAGAGACGAAAGATATTTTGCGTCCCGTAACTTATCTAACGTAGCTGAAACATAGGGTAGGGGATATGCATCCTTTTCAGATACCCGGTTGACTTTGCGAAAATCTACACAAAAACGATATGTGTCATCTTTCTTTTTCACCATCAAAATTGGTGAAGACCATGCACTGGAGGATGGCTCTACTACTCCCAACTTCAACATTTCTTCCAACTCAGCGTTGATGTGTTTTTGAAGAGCTGGTGAAACCGGGTAATACCTTTGTTTAATGGGCATCGAATCCGTCTTGATGACGTGCTCCACTAAACTAGTACATCCCAATCCATCTCCCATTTGCATAAATTCGTCATCCACCAAATTTTTCAAATGTGACTCCTCCTCCTGAGAAAGACTGATTCTATCGCGTAAATGTTCAACTGAAAGAGTCACCGCTTCGTGGATAAAATCCCAACAATCATGTTTTAAATTTAAGGTAATTCCAAACTGCTTTAAAAAATCTACCCCGAGGATCAGCCCATGCGGTAACGAAGGAACCACCAAAACTTCCATCCACCTTGTCGCCCTATATAGCTTAATGGGCACCAACACCTGGCCCAGGATGTTGCACCGTCCCTCATCTGCCAATCGTACTGCTTGTTGAGTAGTCGTTCTCAGTTCTACTCCCATTTCCTGCAGCTGCCGCCAACCTTTCTGTCCCACAATCGTAGTGGACGCACCGGAGTCTACCAAACCCGTTAACTTTCTCCCTAAAATATCCACACCCAGATGAGGACGTACATCCCCTGGTTGTGAATAAAAAATGTACGCGGACCTTTCTTCTGCGGCTTGTTCCTTACAGCTAATTACGGTGCCCTGTTTGCCGCCTATCGAGCACCGCAGTCGTTTCCCGCTTCTTTTGTTTGGTTTCGTTCCCCTGAGCGCCATGTCGATCGCCTTTCGCGCGAGGTACACTCTGGACACCTTGAACGAATCGTATTTGGTCGGCCGCATCCAAAACAACGTCTCAACTCTGAGCATTGTCTCGCGAAATGCGCCTGACTTCCACAGTTCCAACAAACTCCCTGTGGCCTGTCGTTTGGTGAAGTAACGACTTCCACCAAACAAGGGTCTGCATAGGCCAGATCTGGTTCTAGAAGCTTTGCCATCCTTCGATTTGGTGGAGGATTAAAAGCTTCTACCGTGGCCCTCGTTGCTTCTAACTTCCTTCCCAGCTGTAGTAGTTCAGCCACCGTTGCTACTGATTGCATTGCTAGCTGCATCTGATAAAAAGGGTTAATGTTTCTCCGTAGGATTTTCATTTTTTTGGACTCACTACACGGTTCTCCTAGCCTTCGAAATAAACCATCCATCACGGCTACATAAATTCCAATAGACTCGCCTTGGCCTTGAGTACGCCGCCGAATCTCATCCCAAAGGCGATCATCATAATCAGCCGGAAGAAATTCGGCCCGTAGCTCACGTCGCAGGTCTTCCCAACTACAACACCTGTCTCGATTAGCTCTATACCAAATGAGAGCCTTGCCCTCAAACAAATCCACCGCGGCATTATACAATTGAGAAGAAGCTAAACCGCGGGCAACACGGAGCTCTTCCACCCGCTCAAGAAAAGCACTCACGGAACTTGGAGTTTCCCCCGTGAACTTAACCCCCCATTTAACAACATTTTGTTGTTTAGAAAAATCCTCCGTGACAAGTCTTGGGGTTGAACAAAAAGCTGGTCCTTCGAAATTTTCAAGAGACTTTGACTCCGGTGCCGGTTTACACTCCAGTACCCCAGTCTTAATTGTTTTCTCTTCGTCTAGCCCCTCGACTTCTTTTGACTCCTCCAGAACAAAGCCTATCCCCATCATTATACGTCGCCGTATTTTGTCTATCTCATTTGGCAACGCGTTTGTCAACTGAGCCATGTTCTTAAGGCGGCGCAAACCAAACTCCACCTTTGCCTTGAGTCTCAAGTAATCTCTTGACCTCTTATCGCCAGTGAAGTTTTCTGCCATGCTTTCGACTTCCCCTGTCAGCGCCTTCATAGCCTCCAAGTCCTCCTCATACGTGAATGGATAATCTTTAATCTGTAACGATTCGTCCATTGCCTCCTCTGCTCGTAACGCTGCCCGTAAAGACCTCCGCATCTTTTCCGTCGTATCTGCAGGTAGACCCCGGATGGCTAATTCGTACATCAGCTCATCTTTGACCAACTTGTCCACCAAATACTTATTTGCCAAAGACATGGCTAAACAAAACTCCTATAAGCTTACAGCTGTATAAAACACTAAAGATAATCAAATATGTATATATATTTTACAGAGTTAAAATTTCATCAAATTTACACTCACAGTATAAAATTATGCAATCACACCCGCGAAATCACACTCACTACCATGCGACACAAAATTATCCTTAGCAATCAAAAACACCATTCACAACACATCCGCGATTACCAAAATTTACATCACTTCACACTCGCGAATCTAAACTTGTGGGCCCCACGTTGGGCGCCAAAAATGTCACGCAATACCGCGGGGAACGCTCGAAGATTTTGCCCGACCACAGCCGAAGACGGTCGTGGTTAAAAAACAGCGCCACTCGTTCAATTTCTATTGCGTTCCCTCGGCTACGGAACGAGACGTAGCCTCACGGATAATGAGGGAAAAATGTATTTATATATATTTTTTTTTTTTTTTTGGTTTACATACGAGAACCAAATACTCTACTCTAACCAAATACTCTACTCTAGGGAGAGTCACTTTTTTTTCTTTGGAGAGTCACTTTCCTTTTATCACGCGATCAATAAAATTCTCCAACGATTCGTTTGAATTACATTACACAATATTATTCATGAACAAAAAATCAACCTTGTAACAATATAATAAATAGAAACAAACAAACAACTACCTGTGGGGGCCCCCTCTGGATCAGACAGTCTTCTCTGTTGATTAAACTTGAAAATTCTTAAAGGTGAATTCACTAGTGAATCGATTTTTCAGCACTTCGTGCGAAAGCGGGACACACGTAACGTTCCGTACGATTTTCTGCATACACCGCTGCAACAGCACCAAATTCGTACTCTTCGAACGTATTCCTCCTGAATTCTTTTTCGCTCACAACTATTCCACACTTTTCACTACTGCTAATCTTCTTTGGTTTTCTCCAAAACCCATTCGTAACGGAACTTGATAGAAATTAAGATGTCTACCTGCAATTCGCACTTCGGAACGGCTGGCTTCCCCTGAATTCGGAGTAAATAAACGTACGAGACTTAGCTTATTTCGCAAATGTAGGCACACTATTTTGCAAAAAAAATATCTGATTTCCAACTGTTCGCGGTGCACTTTGAAAATTATGCTTAAAAATCGTTTTTCGCAACCTTCCTATTTGATTGAGCGTTTCCACTTAGGATGGTTTCGAATCTGTATTTCCGTTTATGACTTTTTCTTCAGCGCCGACCCCAAGACTATTGTTCTTTTCGTTTACTGCAATTGCTTCCAAATGTGTAGTCCCAACGACGACTACCCTCCTCTACGGTTACTTGCCGACTCCAATTCTCAAATTCAAATCAACTCAAAATATTACAATTATTCCTCCTCGACTCACTCTCTGACTCAACTGAACTCAAAACTACATTTTTTTTCTAAATCAAATTTTCAACAACTGTCTTTTTTTTTTTTAGCTTACTGAATTCCAAAAATCTATGCAAACATCACAGTATTAAATTGAATTTGGCAACAACATTATTAATGAACAGTTATTTTTAGTTTTCAAACAAATCGTTGGTGAAGTAGAGTAAACGAAATCTGTAATCGGACCACAAGTGACTCTCCTCTACATTTACCATTTAAAAACATTAACCAAATGTTTAGTGACTCTCCTCTATATTTACCATTTAAAAACATTAACCAAATGTTTAGTGACTCTCCTATATATTTACCATTTAAAACATTAACCAAATATTTAATCCGTAACAGGGTACTATCACGTGAGGTTCACACTAGTTTGTTTATGTTTGGTATTCGAAGCATAGTAAGTGTACAAAGATAGATTCGCCAATTCACGATCGTAATTAAAACTGCATTAGAAACAAGTGAAGCCGAACAGATTTGGTTGTCGTAAATACGAGTACTCGTAGCGGTAGAGCACTTCTATTTCCATGTGCAATAATCAAAAAGCACAAGATATGCTGAGTCAAGGCGAACGGCATTTGTTTTGAGGTTAAGCAAACGAGTATGTGCATGACGATACTTTTATGACTAGTTTCTGTCGTGTACAGAAAGATACCTAGATAGTGGATTCTGAAGAAATCCCTAGGTGTTCCTAATGTGTTGTTGCACTGATATGATGATCAACGTTGCAGTTTTATGCATGTTGTATGCAATATATGCATATGTCCAAATTCCATGTCAGACAGGTTTTGATAATCATAATTTACTGGTAGTATGCTGTCACATTATATTTTCTACTAATTAAAATAAATATTATGACTGACCGGCTTGTTGTGTTATGTTGGCATCGAACATTTTTTTTTGTAGATGTTTGAACTGGTTGACGTTGTCTCTTAGTGAAATTCTGACAATGTTGTTTGTCTTGAAGAAGTTATCGATTGCTTGCATTCATTCGTTAAGACTTATCATTGAAATGCGGGTAATCTTTTGGTTTACTGGGGTGTATTGCGGTTATCGATTCGGCTTGACTCGATGGAAAAATAATTCAAGGAAATCGTCTAGAAATAAAAATTTGTTGTGACGGTTGGTAATTTTCAATGAGTTGACTGAAGAGTGAAAGCTAATAAAAAATATAATGAAGTGAAGTGTAAAGTTTCTGAGTGAAGTTTTATTTTAATTATTATTTTTAACGTTATTATGCATAAAAAGTAGGTGGTATGTGCCGGCTCAAGCTAGTAACAATTGAAATAAAACTTTATAGAGCGTATAGGCAATTTTTATATCTTCTAGTAAACGAAAAAAAGAGCAACTTAAAATATCAAAAGTTTAATGTTCAAAAATGTCAAATGTGGAGCGGATAATACATTGGATTAAAAGTGATGGTTTGAAGCAGTGAAGATTTGAAGTATAGTGATGTTTTCAGGCCAAACATTGTCCGAAAGTTTTCATTTTATACTTGATGTCTATTTTCGTTTGGTAAGGATATGAAAATGTTTTTCTAACAAACACATTAACACTGAACAAATCTTATTTTGAATGAAAAAAAAACTTTTAAAATCTGGTGATGCTCTCGAGTTAAATCAAATTTCATGTTATTTATTATCCGTTTTAGTCGAAATTATTGATCTATTGTGTCATGTGCTCATATTCATTCATTTTTTAATTAATTCATTTATTCAAAACATAAATTCAAAATGTATTACGCAGGAAAAGAAGCTATTTAAAACTGGACTGTTAAATTTAGGCTTCAGAAATAGTCTGAAAAATATTATAAAATCATGGCATTACTCTGTCGTGTTTGTGTTATGATAAATATCACAGACAGTTTATTAAATATTAATTAACATCCTCTTATTGACAATGTCTATTGGTGAAAAAAGAAAGCTAACAGAAAAAATTGTTTTTTTTATATTCTTCCAATTCTTTTAAATATTCTTTTTATAGCTGATCTTACCTTGAACATGTACGTACATTTTCTTTTATATCAGAAAACGGTGCCCCGTTGGAAATATTTGGAGTTGATTCAACAATCAGCGTTATTAAACAAGAATTTGAAGTAGTGCAATGTTTCAGCTACGTTGGGCCAATAATAACAGCTGATAGCAATACGAAGAAGAAATTCGCGTGTAGTTCCTTAAATTAAACAAAGTCTACTACGGTCTATCAAAGCCCTTTAAATCCCCAAATATAACCAGAACTTGAAAGCAGCTATTGCACAAGATGGGCAAACTCTCGCCAGTACTCACCTATCGATTCTAGGCACTCTATACTCTTAGCTGCGTTGAAGAGGAAATTTTACGGTGAATAGTTGGAGCTGTGTGCAGTGATGCCAATTTAGCTATATTGTAGCTAGATTTAGCTCCAAAAAGAACTAGGTTAGCAACGAAATTGTTCATTTAGCTATTGGCTACAAACTTAGCTACTAATTTATAGAATATTGATAATGCTGTTTCCATTAGCTAACGTTAGTTATTTAAATCACTCAATGCTTGCAAACATTCTCATCAAATTTTTAGCGAGACGCCAATGTTTTGGGTAGATACAACAGTAGTTGTTTTAAATTTTTTCATCAAGCTTAATCAGGCAAACATACCAGCCTCTGCTGTTTGAAAAACCGGAAATATGTGCATTATATTTTCACGCGAATTAAATTTCCTATCCCACAAGTACGTTGTCTACGCTTTTATAGACAAGTAGAGTGAATACTTACATATATCTTCTTAACTTAAATGTTTGAAATTTATACGTTTCTGTATATGCAGAATTAGTATGTTGAATATCCTTAAAATAGTTTATCCGTAAGTTGGTTATCAATAGAGGCATCAATATCAAGGATTATTAGGCAGTAGTTAGAGCTAAAAACCCACTTCAGTATCGTCCAAACATCATAATAATCATCACATATTTAGCAAAAATGATTTATCAGGAGTATAACAATGAAATTAACCTTTTATATCTCATCTATTTAAAGGATGCGCCAATGATTAAAATTGAATCTATTGAATCCACTAATCTTAATGATTTTTGTTTATTTATTGAAGGTTTAACAAAAAAATTGTGTATCCAAACTGAGCAATTGACGTTTTATCTGAAACTGTGGAATTAAATGATTAAAAAAAGTTGAGCCTTAAAGGAACAATATAATCTCAAGATCAGATGAGAAAAGTTTAAAAGGCAGACTTGCATTACATTTATTAAAAACTTAATAGAAGAGTTGAACATAGATTACCTGATAATGCTAAAATTTCGTGAAAATATTTTCCAATTTTCTGCATAATATAAATTCAGTTAATGATGAAGATTTTATAAAAATTATAAAATAACTCACGCCTGATGAAACTACTATTCAAAGCATATTGATACAAAAAAAAAACTATTATCGATTGTTAGCTAGAGAGAGCAAGTTAATAATGTTAAATTTTGGCTGGATCTTTACAATTATAGAGACGCAGCGAATATCAACCCGTTTAAAGATCTTTATTCAATTGCCTTTAAGTTATTAGTCCTTCTTTTGTCCAATGCGGAAGCGGAATGTACCTTTTTGATTTTTTTTGGATACACTTAACCTAAAAACTTTGCGCTCAATACTTACTATTAAATATGGATTAAAAGGTTGGAAAAGTGCTGTAAAGATTTTGAGTTCCCTCAAGAAGTACTGACGAAATTGGCACTTTTGAAGCTTATGTAGAAGATGAAAATCATTTTATAAATTTTGATCTTTTACACCAGTTTGAAGAAGATTTCATAGATATGTTATTAAAATGTTGCTGTGAAACCATCATGAAATATTTCAATTGCAAGCCTTTGTTTGCGGTTAACAGCGAATAGTATTAAATTAATGGGTGGCATATTTCCCGCAGTACACATATTATATTCAACTATATGAATTATAAAGGTTAGCTCCAATTAAGTCTAATAAATTTATTTTTTATTTTTGAAGTTAGCTTCGATTTTTAGCTACTATGGGAACACTTTAGCTATTTTTAGCTATACTCTTCCTAAATTCTAGTTACAATGGCTGGAAAAAGTTAGCAACACTGGCTGTGTGTGAACAAGGGCAATTCCGGAGACACTACAACCATGATTTGTGTGCGATATACGTATAAAAGGATATCTTTACAAATATAGATACTCCAGTAGATTGTACACGCACCTCGTATGAGCGAGGAAAATCGTACTCGGAAAATTCTTTGTGGTAGCGAGAGAAATCTTGCATGCGCTGGAGGAATGGCTTTGTCAGGACACGATTACAATTTATACGAAAGCTAGTCAAGAAATACAATTATTTTTGTGGGATGATTAAAATTGAAATTTTTTTTTGACTATGTGGTTTCGAAAGTATGCACTGATTCTCATCAGACACCAGCTCACAGTGCATACTTGAATCAGTGCATAGAGACGATATACGTTGTCTATGCTGATTAAAAGACAAGAAGGGAACCATGATCACAAATTAAAATAACCTAGTCAAGAACTTCTTTCTTCGTTCAAAGCACTTGTTTGCAATGTTTCTCTTATTACTTACTTTTACTTGGGGATTTAGATTCTTGATGACAGGCATGGCTGAGTGGGGCATCGCACGTTGAAATCATTAGATTGTATCGCTTGGTGTCAGGTACAATCCTGCTAACCACTATCGCCATTAGCGGGGGCTGTAAATATAGTTATCGGGTGATGAAATAGATTTACCTAATGTGTGTTGGACTCTCCAACATGGACTATCCATTAAAACACCCTCTGTCCCACCCAAAATATAGTCCTAAGTCCTTCAGTAAATTATTTTAGACTAAATCCTTTTGTCTCTCCCTAGCAAGCCTCTGGTCCAATAAGGAATCGACCGATCGGGGCAAGCTTCCTTTACCTGAAAAACAAGTTGCACATACTGCACTACCTTCGTCTAGTTCGACTTTTCTAACAGAATATAATATATACTACTTTGTAGGGAAAGGGCTAACCAATGTTTGTCAATGGTTGTGCTTTTAGATGCGCCTATCTACCTCAGTGAAAAAATGTGTGTTCAGCGTATTCATTGAGCTTTGAACACTGTATGTACTCTGAAAAGGGTTTAATCTATTTTCTTAAAAGAATTACCGACAAATCAACCAGGGCTTTGAATTTTTCAGAAGACCCTCTATCCTCCTGCTTTTCGTCTCATGATTCAAGAGTGTTGCGTGGATCGGGCGGGTTCTTTCTTCTAGGCTCACCGTCTCGCCATTGTTCTCTTGTATCTTGAGGAATCTTTCCTTCGCTATGAGGTCGATCGAAATGATGCCAACGATAATAAATACAACTGGTTCTGAGACAAGACAGTGCTCTCATGTTGCACTTGGACCAGTTTTTGGCGGTACATCTGCTTATTCAATGCTTCAGCCCATAGAACTGTCCCTAACAATAAACTGCAGCCATTTACAGACGGCGTTTGCTTGAATTAGGGCCACCTACATTAGCCATCAGCGTACTTACACCCTCAGCTGCTTCCTCTGTTGTTTCTCTTATTTGCTCAGAAAAACTTAACTTAGTGTCGATCATCACCACTAAATATGACGCCACTGATTTGCTTTCGTTCGTTCTCATTGATATGTGCAGGCATAATATTCTTCATCCTCTTTTCGGATAGACGATGACCACCGTTTTGTTCAGGACTATTGATAGCCCGTCTTTTGTCATCCATCTGCTGACCGTCCAATTCAGCTTGGTTCAACTTTTACTGCGTCTGGTATAAGTGCTATCCTCAACGATTACCATAACGTCATTTGCTTAGGCATTTTTCTTCGTAGGACACTGTCATCAAATAAAATTGATCCTGGGCCTACTGCTGAAGTAATCCTTTTACTACGTCGTAATTTTTTCGTTTCGTAGACAAGGGACTGATTTCTTACGAAATCATCCACTTTCCACAAGGTATACTTTGGTATTTCATACTTTGGCGTTAACTTGTAGAATCAAAAGTGTTCCTCCCGTCAAGTGTTACTAAGAGTAACACTCACCGTGAGAAATACTTATGCTCGTCAGCTCTCTTAATAGCATCGATTACGTAAAGAATCGTGTCTTTTATGGATAGTTCGTATGATATCTTTCTCAGGCACTTTTGCTGTCGTATCGCATACACAATCGGCGGTATAATGATGGCAGCTGAGTGTCATTCTTACCTTTGTTGAAAGCAAACCACGAATCATACAACTTTCCGTTGGGTATTGAAGACCCCATATACTAGGGAAGAGTTATAAATGCGCAGTAGCAACTTTGGCCTTTCGAGAAAAACTAGCTTCAGTGCTTCACTCGGGATGCAATCGAGACCTGGTGTTTTCCTGACTCTCATCAGTTTCTTTCAGTTCCTTTTTGGCAAAGAGCGCAGAGTCGCAGACAAGTCCAAAGTCTTTCAAAATGTGTTCCATAGTGATTCAAGTTTTTGGTTCCCGATTTGGTAGGCGAGGTCCCACGGGTCATTGCCAAAATTGTTTCTTTTTCCATAATCCTTGGATCTAAATTGTGTCTCTCCTTTGCTGCTTATACGTTATGCGATTCGTAGCATATTGTTTATGCAGTTTCGATGTTTCTGAAGTTCATCAGTATACCAATGGGCTTTTTGTGACGAAGTTTCTGACATGGCGTATTTTACTTTTACAGTCTACTGATTTAGCTGTTGCTACTTAGGCCTCAGCGGATGTCGTAGCAGTTATCCTGCCAACGTTCCGTGTTGTCGGTATATTGTGGGTTTCTCATGTCCTCATGTCTTCTACCTCAAAAACAATGCTGTGTCATTTGCGTCATCTTTGAGTTCTCTTCAGTTTTGAGTGACTGCCACCTAGCTCTTTGAGGTAAAATATACCTCTGGAA
Organism: Nemotelus pantherinus; assembly: GCA_963978885.1. Lineage (NCBI taxonomy): Eukaryota > Metazoa > Arthropoda > Insecta > Diptera > Stratiomyidae > Nemotelus > Nemotelus pantherinus. The sequence continues at coordinate 44,747,989 of OZ022265.1, read as the reverse complement.
TGGCCTCTTTGTATCTGGGATGCCAAAGCGTTGTTTTTGCCGTGACATTTATTATTTGTCATGTCCAAAGAACGCCTACCACAAGAATCAGAGTAATCCATGCTTGATTCAGTTTATTTGGCATTGAAGTCATCAGCTACCACCGGACAATTATACAATTTGGTCCTCCAATTCAATGAGTTTCTCTTCAAAGTCTTGTATCGCTTCGTTTTTTGTGAAGAAGCAACAGAAGAAAGTGATAGCCCCAGATTTACCTAGCACAATGCCTGCTCCTTGGCCATGGCGTACCACGGTCGCCCTCTTCGTATTTGACACGCATATGACTCTACACTAAGAATGTCTGAGTACAAAGAAGAAGACTTCATATTTTATTATATCATTAAACTCTGATTTTGGGCAGTTTTATTCCTGTTAGAATTTGTTTACCAGCCATTGTACAATTTACACTTGAAGACCCTGCAAAGCCTCTCTGCTGAAGGTTTTGCGAGAGCTGTGTGACCCCCAGCTGCACACTTGTAACACGAAGTAGCTCTGTTTGGTCCCGTGCAGTTCTTTGCAACATGCCAGCACCCAAGGCAATAAAAGCAGCATAGTAAAACGTTTCTTTGATATACCCTTGAATCACAATACAGCGAAATGTCGCACTGGGCGGAGAAAATCCGCTGTCAAAAAATTAGAATGCACTGTTTTGTATGGTAATGCCCACATTGCCGGCGGCCGAAATTTTTGAAGTGTCAGAATTTGCCAAATTTCTAATTTTTACGTTTCGCTAGCAGTCATACCAACCGCAGGTTGGCATCATCACTAGGTTGAATTAAGTCTGCTTGAATTAGGTTGAATGGTCTGGTGGTATAGACAAGCGATGGCTCATATGTATTGTGATAAGCCAATCTAATCCTTGTACAATAGGATTTAGCAAAAAAAAAAAAAGAATTAGGTTGGTGCCATGAATGTAACTGTCATTCGTTAGTGCGTTGACAGCGAAATTTTCGCAGCATTGTGCTTCACCATTTTCAAATGCGAAATTCTACATAGAACTTCGCCGCGCCCTTCGAAAATTTCGCAGTTATGTGTTTCGGCCTATATTTTGCTATATATCCAGCTGATCCGGATCTGATATTGTTTCAAAAGCTGCCTGATAATTCTTTGCCCTGCCTCCAGAAAAACAATCCGCTGCGCTCTGTGATTAGTTACGAATATGCTTATCTTGGTTGCATCTATGCCACTATGCCTGTGCCGCTTTTACCTCAGCCTCATTTGTGAAGCAGTCAAATTACGGATTTCGATGAAGCATTTGGGCTCTATAGATGGCACCGTGGCTTTCTCTCCCACTGGCTTTCTCTCTTTTTACATAGCAACTTGTTTTCCAAGTTATAGGAGAACAAGTTATTTCTTTTCTAAGTTACTGACTTCTGACCGAGTCTACCATATTGGCTTAACTCTGGTTTTGGTTTCTTCAGGCTTTACTTTAAGTTTGATCATCGGCATATGTTAGCGCTTCTCCAGGCTGGTTTGATCCTTTTTTTTCTTCTCCCTGCTAAAAAATACTGCTTAGAGAGTTGCTTGCTTTTTTAAACCATTTTTTTCCGCATTTATCGTTGTTTTTGCTCGTTCGTAAAGTTTTAAAGATTTGAAAGTGAAGTTGGGTGATAGAGATTTCACAAATTTAAATTTCTGTTTGATATTTCGGTTACTAAAATTCACCTAAGCTCGCAAATGCTTTACGTGCATTCCCAGGGCTATTAAGTTTTGTTTTTGTTTGAAAAACGGTCGGTTTTCACATTAACTTATATTAATTTATATATTAAATAATTTGATCAATTTATCAAACTTTTGTTTTCTACCTTGATATGCCTTAAAACTGCTTACATCGAATCGTACACTGGAACGAACAAAGTTATTTAAAAGGATAGGGCTAAATCAGGAAAATTATATTCAATATTATACGCAGGTTTGTAGGTATAATTAGCTGCCTGAAACTCAAATTTTGAAATCGATGAACGGTTGCAGATTTTTTAATTCGATTGCAACTAATATTTGAGCGCAATAATTTTAATTGTTAACGAAGCGGATTAGAAGACACAAAACAAGTATCTATTCGTGACCTAATCTTTGTGAATAGCAACTTAAAACTTTACAATGGTGTGTACTCGAAACAAAAACGTATAGAAAAGTAACCGATAGCGAAACTGACGATTGTTTGTTTATAATCGCCTGCAACCGCTCAATCATACCCTTGTTCATGCTAACAAATTAAAGGCTCGTGCTGAGAGTGCTACTGTTTGTTTGACCATTTGCCGAGATCGAATTACATAATGACAGTTTGCTCGACTGTATTTTTAAGTCAAACTGGATTTGTTCGATTGTACGAGTAAACAGCAACATTGAAAATCTGATAGCGAAAAACACGGGTCAGGAAAAGCTAAAGGCGAATCGGAGTTGGCATTGTTTTGACCCACTTTTTGCCAAATAAATAGCAGATAGGGAGAAGAAAAACAAGCACTTTTCGCAGTTTCAATTCACTTTCAATTTACACTTACGATAGCGAATTAAGTTGATTTATGTACATAAATATGCAATGCATGCTACATTTGCAGATACAGTCACTCCAGGCCGGGTTGGGTGCATAGGCGGGCCGTGGCCTAAAATCTGGCAGGGGCCTAAAATCTGGCAGGGGCCAGGGACTGAAAGGTTCAAGACATGTGATGATTTTGTTTTTGTTTGTACACGTACTGTTCATACAACTTATATAATTTACTAATACATTATATATTTGTTGATTTATTCTTTGTTATTTGCTAATGCATAATGGATTATCAAATAAACTTTTTGTATGTGAATACGTAAGAGCTACTACCACATGCATATAATGTGAATGGTAGGTATGAACTACACATGAATCATCAATGACCGCTAAGAAAGAAAGCTTGTATGAATTATACGGGAATAGAATGGAAATAATTAGAAATGTAAGAATATTTTTTCGTTTAGAAGCTAAATATATTGCAAATTATACTTGAAGAAGAGGATAGCTCAGTTTCAAAATATCTTTGAAATGATTGGAATATATTAAGCTTAGAAGGAAGAAATTGATCTCTTGCTTCAAACATTTGTGTACCGAACGGCAACACCGTTCGGTGGAACGACAACGACGACGACGATGGCGGACGTGACAAGATGAGGAGTCAGTCTCGAACAAGCCCCCGACAAGCCTCGATGGTTGCCAATTGGGTCCGGACCGAGCGAGCGATGGCGCGAGTGAGCAATTTGGTGCAAGGCGCGATTACATAGAGCGGTGCTAATGTGCAATATAAGTGCAATGTAAGTGCAATGTACAAACAAACAAATAGTGCAATAAAGGCGCGGCGGTAAACCGCCTATGAAGTGTTTTATTTCCCCTCTGCCGAGTGCGCACGAATGTGCCACCTTCGGCGGCATATTATACAATTTGTTACCTAGAAAACCTAGAAAAACCGAAAATAATTTGGCAAGATGAAAAGTGCTGTAACTAAATCTTTTCGAGCCATTTGGTTTGCAGGAATATCTTTGTAGCCCTAACTGCAAAACCTTTGAAACTAGTGCTTTTTGCTGTTTTCCGTTTTCGCGATCCTCTGGTAAATGTTAGATTCAGACAGTTGTTTTCTGCGAATGATTTAATTTTTCTCCGAACTACACACAAGTCTTCTCGCTCACTTAGTAGTGTTCCATTCACAAGATTTATCCCATCCCGAAGAGTTGCATTTTTAGTTTGGAAATATGTGCTTAACATGTTCATTATAGAAAGAACATAGTGAAACATGAAAAGATTTACTACAAATTTCGGATTACTGATTGTATGAAAGATCTCCAATGAATAAACTGAGTCGTTGTATTTTCCCACATTCATTTCTTCCTCTAAAGCATCTTTCATAGTCCCATAGCTTTCGATCACATATTTGCAATTGTGAAATCTCATTGACTATCGAGTTGAGCTTAAACTTCTCATTCCACGCCTTGTGTTTAGACCAACTGCCTCTTCAAGCTGCTTCAACAATTCGTGTTGTGATGGCTTCGAAAAGTGTAGGTTCGGATGGCATTGAAAAAGGATATACACGTTTTGATGGTGAAAAATGTGTTCATCACAACCAGGATAATCTTATGAGCTAGACAGTGTACAAATGTGGCTGCAGGGTGTTTCATCTTAATTTAGATTTTTACACCACTTTCTTGTCCTGACATGACACTAGCACCATCATAAGACTGTCCAACAACAGACAATTCAACAAGTCCGTAGCTGTCTAACAGGCTCAAAATTATATCTGCTAAATACGAGGCATTTCTAGCTCCTGAACAGCCTATAAAGCTTGAGAGCCTTTCTTCGACTGCTAACTCTTTAGCAAATCTGAAAACCACGGAGAGTTTTTCCTTCTGTGGACCCTTGTTGCGTCTGCCATAATGGATATCAATCCGCAATCTTTTATTTCAGCTGTATTGTCCTCGCGAACAAATTCAGCAATTATTTTCATCAATTCATTTTGTGTTTTGTCACTACAGTAGTTCGCAACCTTGTTTTTAAAATTATTCTCAAAAGTTGAATCATGCTTCGCGAATAATGCACAAAATTCCAAAAAAAATCACGGTTATCACTGGCACCACTTTCATCATGTCCTCTGAAAGCACGTCCTTGGCGACTGAGACACGTCGTAAGGTCGATAACCTTCTCCAAATAATTTCGGTTAATCTTGACAATATTCCAAGACTGTTCAAGCACCATATCATTTACTGTCTTCCAAGTACTATTAGAGTTTTCTCATTGTACATGAATTTTACAATCTGGATAATTTATCCGGATCGCGAAGTTTGGTCGAGGTATTTTTGGTGTATTTTTGGCGACAATGGAAACTCTATGGAAAATTTCGCATTGTGATAACTTCACACCGAGTCATCAGATCATCACAAAATTTACAAGACCCATCAATGGGCATAAAAAATAAGTTTCTGTCGTTTTTAAATAATTTCTGGGCAACCTTGTAGCTACCATAAGTACGTTAACACAAATCTTTCATACGGCTGTTAGAAATGCAAATGGTTGATGAATTTGATGCTATATTTATACAGTCAGATCTAAACTTGTAAAGTTCCCAATCGCACAAAAATCGCACCGAATTATTTATATTTTTAGCACTTGGAATTTGCATCCACGGTATCTCGCGATCGGATAAAATTCATAGGATATACTGGTTGTTCAATTTCCACCTGACCCCTCAATAATATTACTATAGCCACTAAGTATTAGCAATCACAAATATGTCGTAAACAACTTGAAGTTATTCACCTATTGAACTAAAGAGCGAAATTAAATGCCCTTCTAGCGTAAGCATATTTCTTTTACATGCACTTAGTAAATTATGTTGAATAACGTCCGCACACCTGATTTCCTGTAAGGTGTCAATTGCTGCACGAGTATTTATCATCATGCATGCACGGGTCAATGATTCAAGCATCAGCAATTTTCCGCGCATAATGAAAATAACAAGAAAATGCTGATCCACGTCATTGACCTACGCATGAATGCACAACATGAATGGTCAGCAATTGTCGCTACCTATACCAATATGTTAGATTAATTAGCTATATAAGAAATTGATTGTAAAAATAAAGTCACTTGCAATTTGGGTTTTCTAGCAGAACAAGTGTTTCACTTTCTGGTTCCCCTTTGTGCGTCGGTATTGGACCGAAGTGCAGAAGCTGCAAACATAGACGGATTGTGTATTCGGCTATAAAGTCCCAAGTAGACGAATTGTGTATTCGGCTACAAATTCCCAAGTAGACGAATTGTGTATTCGGCTACTAAGCGGACAGGTAAAAGAATCTGTTCGCTTAATAAACATTTTGGTGACCCCGACGTGATTCATACCGAATCACGATCTTTTTCGTACAGATCAGAATTTTAGAAGAATTCGTTCGGTGTTTTCACTTTGTGCCTCTTTGGATAAGTTGAAAGTGGAAAATATTTCCCTTAATCAATTATCCGGGGCAGTTAGTCGACTGCCTGCTTTTCTTTCATCTTGAAGGGTGTAGAGCGTTAGTCTGGGCCATAACACAGACTAAGTAAATTTTCGTCGTTTATCAAATTAGAGCGTAGTCTGGGCCATAACACAGACTAATATCATGGCGAATTTCGCAGAGCTTACTAAGCATCAAGACGAAATCGGGAAGGAATTGGAAAGAGTGATATCCAACTATAAAAAGGATTCACTGAGTCGTAAAACACCCGAATACCTCGAAGATCGACTCAAGCGCCTGGCGGAATTGTGGACTGCATTTACTAAAACGGATCAGGAATTGAGGGTTTTCGAAACCACTCACCCAGATCATCCGTACTTCGTCAACAAGTATTTCAAGGCTATGGAAAGAGAGTACTTGAAGACAAAAGAGGCGATACGTCAATTACGCTCCGAGCCCAAAGTAGGCATAGCAGAAGCACGAACTGATTTGCAAGACTCCACCTTACCCTTCAGGACAGCGTTTGAAGGGAATACTGACCTAGCTACTCTGATCAGGCAGCAACGATCAAAGATGCACGCTGTTGAGCATATTATTGACGGAATCAATAGTAATGAAGGTGAACAACCAAGTCAATATTACGATATTAAAATCGCCGTGATTAATCGATATTGGGACGAAGTGCGCCACCATCATGAAATGATAGGACAATCAGTATCGATTACAACTGATTTGGGATATGGCGACGAAGATTATGAACGTATTGAAGACCGTATTCAAGACGTCCTAATATTGTTATCATCCCATGCCGAAAGATTGAAAACAAATACCTCTCAGGCGCTCACCCCTCAGACTCAGATGAAGCTACCTCAATTGACGATACCTATGTTTGACGGAGATTATTCCAAGTGGAAACCATTCCATGACTTATTCAAGCAAATGGTCCACGAGCAACAGTTAGGAAACGCTCAGAAAATGTGGTATCTAAAAATGAACCTGACAGGGGAGCCAGAACGACTCATACGACACATGCCCATATCAGAAGAGAATTACAGTGCGGCATGGGAACTACTGAACAATCGGTATAACAACAAACGATTAATGGTATCTACGTTTATGGATAGGTTAATGTCTCAACCAACAATACTCCAAGAGTCTGCCTCCGCCATAAAGAAAATGCATGACGTAACAAACGAATGCTTGCTTGGACTTAAGAGCCTGCAATTAAACATAGTTAGTTGGGATCCGATTCTTCTTCATCTGTTAGTTAAAAAGCTAGATAAGGTTAGCCACAACCTCTACGAGCAATCGCTTAGTGCACCTCGCGAATTGCAAAGCATAACATCCTTGTTGAATTTTCTTGAGCGCCGCTTTCAAGCGTTGGAGACTTGTGGCATGGAAAAGCGGCCAATAAGTCACGCCAAGTCCATATCAAGCAAAACTACCACATTAGTATCCGCTAAGGATGGTGCCACTATACGGTGCAAGAATTGCATTGGCAATCATAAGATTTCAAATTGCGAAATATTCAAGCGGTTGTCAATATCAGAGCGAATAGCCAAGGTCAGACTTCTTGGTTTATGTATGAACTGTTTACGCGATGGCCATCGAGCATCACAGTGTGTTTCTCGATGTTGCCTAAAATGTGCAAAGAGACACAATACGCTATTACATTTGGATAAAGGCAACGCCGAAGGAACCATAGCTGTTACCCCAGACAAATCTCTCAGTAACCCGAAAGTAGACAAAGAAAGAGCACTTTCGACAGTACTACCAGTATTACCGGTGGCAAGTGATGAAAATTTGGTGACGCTATCGACGGAGCCTTCAACGGGAGGGCCAATGATACTTTTGAGTACTGCCATCATACAGGCTCTCGACTACAAGGGAGAGGCACTAGATATCAGAGTTGTATTAGACAGTGGATCACAAATAAATATAATAACAGAAACGGCAGTAAAAAAACTCGGCCTTCGTCCCGACAAATTAGAATTAAATATTCGAGGAGTAGGAGGAAAATGTCAACAAGCTCACCAGAAGGTGAAGGTAGCGGTGCAATCAAAAATAACAAACTGTACGTTGAATTTAGATACAATAGTACTTCCTCAAATAGTTTCCGCACAACCTACGCACTATTTGGGATCCGCTATTAAACAAGCCGTGCCACATAATATACGACTGGCTGACCCCCTTTTCGACCACCCCGGCTCTATTGACATGCTTATAGGCGCTGAAGTATTCTACGAACTGATGTCCATTGGACAGATTCGATTAAGAAAGGGAGGTCCAATACTACAAAATACTGTCTTTGGATGGGTTGTAGCAGGCAAACTGGAAACACATACACCATCAAGCATTACATGCGAAATTTCCGAACTGGATGAAGAAAATTTGAACGACCGAATTGAACGCTTCTGGAAACTTGAAGAGTCAGAAAATAATGGCCCTCATATGACTACCCAGGAGCTCAAATGTGAGTCAGAGTTTGCACAAAACACAAAAAGAACTCCTAAAGGACGTTTTGTAGTTAAACTTCCGTTTCGACAAGACCCAAAAAAACTCGGCAATTCCAAAGAAATTGCTCTTCGTCGGTTCTTTCAGCTTGAACGTAGACTTGAAAAGGATCCTACCCTTTACACCCAATATCGCCAATTCATGAGCGAATATGCATCATTGGGCCATATGAGTAGAATTGATCCATCAGACATTTCATCACCACACTATTTCTTACCGCATCACTGCGTCCTAAAACCGGAGAGCACTACCACTAAGCTAAGGGTAGTATTTGATGCCTCTGCTAAGACCACTACTGGCATTAGTCTGAACGAAGTCCTGTGCACTGGACCCACCATCCAAGATGATCTGTTTACCATTCTTTTGAGATTCAGATTGCCCAGATACGTTTTCACGGCCGATATCGAGAAAATGTATCGGCAAATAATGGTAGCCGAACAAGATAGAAAATATCAATTGATATTATGGCGAGACAATCCCGGTGAAGCAATAAGATATTACAATCTTAATACAGTAACATACGGCACCACTACTGCACCGTATTTGGCTACAAAATGTCTGCAAGAGCTTGCAAACCAATCCGCTCATCAACATCCGGCGGGTGCTACTGCCTTAAAACATGATTTCTACATGGACGATGCTATGTCTGGAGCTGACAATCTGTCCGATGCTATCGAAAAGCGTGAGCAGCTACAAACTATCCTAAATGCTGCTGGTTTTAAGTTGCGTAAATGGTGCGCGAACCACAGCCTGTTACTACAGAATATACCCAGTGAAGAACAAGCACTTACGCTAGATCTAGCAGATGAACCAGAAGGACAGATTAAAACTTTAGGACTTATCTGGATGCCCAAGGTGGATCAGCTCAAGATCAGAAGCTTCTGCAATAACTCGGACAAAGTAACCAAAAGAACGGCGTTGTCTGACATTGCTCACTTATTTGACCCACTGGGACTAATGAGCCCAGTTACAGTAATAGCCAAAATGTTCCTACAAAGGCTCTGGTGCTTAAAGGTCGATTGGGATGCAGCACTACCTATGGAGTTGCATTCAGAGTGGTTAAGGTACCGCGAAGGTTTAGCTGAGCTCAACCAGATCTCCATACCTCGCCATGTTACGGGAGGCAAAATTCCGAAAAATACTCAAGTTCACATTTTCGCGGATGCCTCTGAGAAAGCTTATGGCGCAGTTGCTTATCTTCGGGCCTTTCATACTGATGGCATGCGCACCGTACACATTTTATGTGCCAAATCTAAGGTGGCACCATTAAAACCTATTACGCTTCCTAGACTAGAACTATGCGCGGCCAAACTAGCAGCTGAATTGGCTCATCGACTTAAACGGGATTTAAGAATATCGGAGCGACCATTTTTTTATTGGACCGATTCAGAAATTGTCCTAAACTGGTTAAATTCGGAGGCCTCATCTTTCAACACCTTCGTGGCCAACCGGGTATCAGCCATTCAGCAATTATCAAAACCGGATCAGTGGAGGCATGTTAAGTCCGAAAATAATCCAGCTGATATTGTCTCACGTGGTATGGCACCAGAAAAGCTGAAAAATTGTGCAATGTGGTTTTATGGACCAATGTTTCTGCATGGATCGGAAGAAACTTGGCCAAGGTTTCAGCACAAGGTGGCTGTGGAAGAAGGAAAAAAACGTCCAAAGGTAGCTCTAGCAACAATGCAAGACGAGACCTCACCTCTTATTGGTATCGACCACAGAAACTCGTTGAGAAGACTGCAGCGTATTGTAGCTTATGTCTTGAGATTCATAAAGAACTCGCAGAAAGCTCAGTCTGTGCGCCCTCATTCAGCTACTCTAACTGCTGAGGAGCAACAAGATGCCCTGGGTATCATAATAAAGGAGGCGCAACACAACGAATACCGAGAATCTATAAATCTGCTTCTAGCAAAAAAACAATTAGCCAGCAACAACACGCTCATCAGCTTGAATCCTTTTCTAGATGATGTCGGATTAATGAGATCCGCTGGTCGTTTAGAACAATCAGATTTGCCCTATGATACAAAATATCCCATAATTTTACCTTACGGCCACTACGTAACGAGGCTAATTCTAGAGGACATACATAAACAAAATCTACACGCAGGACCACAAGCATTGCTAGCCATCGCTCGGCAGAAATTCTGGCCTATCAAGGGAAAAACAGCGGCAAGATCTGTTATTCAAAAATGTGTTAGATGCATTAGAACAAGGCCGAAATTATTAAGTCAACTTATGGGAAATCTTCCCGCGCCAAGAGTCCAACCGGCAAGACCGTTCGTCAATTCTGGCGTTGATTTCGCGGGACCACTGTGGACTCATTTTAAAATCAGAGGAAAGCGCCCTCAAAAAACATACCTGGCCGTCTTCTGCTGTTTTGCAACAAAGGCCATACATCTAGAACTAGTCACCGACTTAACTACTAAAGCCTTCATTGATGCCCTGAAGAGATTTATGGGACGACGAGGACATTGCCGCAACTTGTATTGCGACAATGCTACCAATTTTGTCGGGGCGAAGAATCAATTGATGGAATTGAAGGACAGTATTTATGGAAAAGCGGCGCAGCAGAAAATTGCCAGTTTTCTTGGACCAATCGGAATTGATTTCCACTTTATTCCACCCAAGTCTCCACATTTTGGTGGTTTATGGGAGGCTGCTGTGAAATCAGCCAAACATCTTCAAATTAAAAACGTGGCACCAGCGGCCTTAACGTATGAAGAACTGGAGACTGTGTTGATCGAAATCGAAGCAATCCTGAATTCTAGGCCAATAACTCCACTCTCTGACGATGCCCACGATATATCAGCCTTGACTCCTGGCCATTTCTTGATTGGAGAGCCTCTTACCACTGCGATAGACGTACACGCGCTGCCAAATAATTCAACCTTGCCACATCGCTGGAAACAAATGAACGACATCAAACAAAAGTTTTGGCAAAGATGGTCATCGGAGTATCTTACGGGACTCCAACAGCGAAGCAAATGGAAGCAAACATGCGAAAATGTTACACCAGGTATGTTCGTGTTAATCAAGGAGGACAATCTTCCGCCTTTAAAATGGCAAATGGGCAGAATTTCTCAAGTAATCAAGGGCCTGGATGGTTTAGTTAGAGTTGCAGATATTCGAACAGCAACCGGTGTGCTGCGAAGACCGATTCAGAAGTTGGCTCCACTACCTATAAATGCCGGGGAGTGCAACAAAAGCCATACTGATGAAGAAACATCTCCAGCGCGAGCGACAAAGCATAAACCAACAGAATCACGTACCGCGGCTGCCAACGAAGAATTAACATCAGTCAACGATCTAACCACAGAGCCACTACGGCCTAAGAATCGAAGAATTGGGAATACGGCAATAAATTTGTTGCTCTGGGCTAGTTTGGTGCTTCCGGTCACGATGAGTCCAGTAAAAATAATTCCATTCCAAACACCACCAGGTATTTACTTCGAAAGTATGGGTCCAGTCAACGTAGTCCTAAATGAATGGAATCTCATAGTGCATTATAACCTAACGTCCTACTGGGACGAAATGGCAGCGATACGGAAGGGAACTGAAAGCCTGTTCCATATATGCCAGCAAATGCCCGACCATCATTCGTGCTCCATAACCTCGATGCAATTTCATCATCTATTGCTGGAGATAGAAAACGGCAACAAATTCTTGCAGCCAGCATCTTATAAGTCCACACACAGAACTCGAAGAGGTGCCTTCAATCTTGTAGGTAACATCGCGAATTCGTTGTTTGGAGTCCTGGATTCAGACTATGCGATTAAAATGGCAGAAATTATTGACCGATTAGATGAGAACGACCAACATTTGTTACAATTGTTGAAAAATCAAACCTCCATTATTGATTCTACAGCCAATCTAATGGAAAATATGGAAAAATCGACAAAACACACATTACAACATTTGAACGCAGCTTTGAATCGAACCATGACACGACTAAACAGCATCTCCAAAGAGTTATGGGATCAGGAAGCCGCACAAACGTTTTCTGCTGCAGCAATACCTCTATTACTAGCTGCTAACAAATACCAGCGAATCCAAGCTATGCTCATAAATGTGCTTGTCGATATGCACCACGGCAAAATCAACCCACAGTTACTATCGCGCCAGCAGATGTTACAAGCTCTACATGTGATAAAGGAAGAACTACCACCACATTTGCATTTGCCAGTCAAGCCAGACAATCTACTGGAGCTTTACAGCATCGCGTCGATAGAAGGATGTATCGTGGCGGACAAAGTCCTTTTTCGATTAAAATTACCACTGTTTATCGATGAACGTTTCGAACTACTACATGTTGTTCCCGTACCAACCCTGGTGAATGAAACCGCATTGATGATACAGGCCTCAACCAGATATCTTGTCACCAACCTGAATCGGGACAAATATTTCCCCCTTTCCGATCAAGAAATAACAGCGTGCAGAAGGACGCCCATTCTAAACTATATATGCAGACAAATGCATCCACTCTACCAACGAAGCTCGGTTATTAGCAAATGCGAGATGAGTTTCATCAGCCACACCTCGGCACATGATATATGCATCTTCAAAAGGCTGAAGAACCCACCAAGATGGATTCAGCTGTCAGCCCCAAATCACTGGCTTTACTTTGCCAATGCCACCATTCCAATCAACATAATTTGTGACAACACAGTATCATCAAGAACCCTGACTGGTGCCGGCATCATCGAATTAAGTAAAGATTGCGTCATGAAAGAAGAATTTGCGACGATTCAGGCTCACAAGCTGTTCCCCAGCAATTTCCACACTTCGTTTGTCTCAACTAGAAACATCACCGAAGCCATTCTCTGGAACAAAACCAACGTCGATCCTCAAGAATCCTTTGCAAAGCATCTTGCCCAATTAAAGGAAGACCTGAGGACAGTGCGGAACAATGAAGTTATCCAAACTGGATTTCGGCCAGCTGATATCCATCATTTCACGCTGGGCTACATCGGAATACTTGGATTGCTGCTCGTCCTAATATATCTTCTATGGAAATGTAAGCAACAACCAACTCCCACGGTTATGCCGATCCCCCGACCCAGAACAACAACTACCAAGGCATTTACGGTTTCAGTGGATCCAGACGAATAACTGGTTGACCGACATCGATCAACGCGGGGGAGGATGTTCAATTTCCACCTGACCCCTCAATAATATTACTATAGCCACTAAGTATTAGCAATCACAAATATGTCGTAAACAACTTGAAGTTATTCACCTATTGAACTAAAGAGCGAAATTAAATGCCCTTCTAGCGTAAGCATATTTCTTTTACATGCACTTAGTAAATTATGTTGAATAACGTCCGCACACCTGATTTCCTGTAAGGTGTCAATTGCTGCACGAGTATTTATCATCATGCATGCACGGGTCAATGATTCAAGCATCAGCAATTTTCCGCGCATAATGAAAATAACAAGAAAATGCTGATCCACGTCATTGACCTACGCATGAATGCACAACATGAATGGTCAGCAATTGTCGCTACCTATACCAATATGTTAGATTAATTAGCTATATAAGAAATTGATTGTAAAAATAAAGTCACTTGCAATTTGGGTTTTCTAGCAGAACAAGTGTTTCACTTTCTGGTTCCCCTTTGTGCGTCGGTATTGGACCGAAGTGCAGAAGCTGCAAACATAGACGGATTGTGTATTCGGCTATAAAGTCCCAAGTAGACGAATTGTGTATTCGGCTACAAATTCCCAAGTAGACGAATTGTGTATTCGGCTACTAAGCGGACAGGTAAAAGAATCTGTTCGCTTAATAAACACTGGTTTTGAGTAGATACAGGTCTGACAAAAGTTTAATCAACGTGATAAGAACCATGTGGCGGCTGTGTCACTATTAAAAAACGCTCGGTGAAATTGAAGTGCTATGCCTTTTAACTTCCGATGCAGTTATCAACTTATAATAAAATTCACGCACATTTAACCTGATTGTAAACCAAGTATGTCATAGATAATATAAAAGTGGCAGGGATGCCATTTTTATTCCTATTTTATACCTTGTTGCCTACTATTTTAATACTTAGACTATGTTTTCTGAAAAAACATAATTGCATAAAACGCCAGTTTATAAAAGTGTTCTTACCTAAATACCTGTATATTGCCTAGTAGGAATGAACAGATAATCTTAATAAAAAAGGATGATTGGCAAGGTGCTTTTCGTTTTTTTCTTAACGTTTAACTTGTCGAAATTAAATATTGCCGTCCATTTCTCGAAATAAGTCCCATAACATCGTAATTAATACCGCAAATAACACAGTCTTTATGTTATAAGTAGTGTGTATGCTTTGGTATAGGCTTACAGTACTACACTACTCATCTCTTGCTGTAACCACAAAAACCTAAGAGGCGAAAATTTAAGTGTCTGCTGTTGGAAATATTTATTTTTCTGGGAGGGGCCAACCTAGGGTCTGGGGGGGTCCCGGCCCCCCCTGGCCCCCCCTACGGCGCGCCTATGGTTGGGTGTTACGTTCGCGAAGGTTGTTCGACATGTACGTGAAAACATTGAAAGTGGATCGTCTTGCATTCCGGTCTTGACGATTACATGTTGCCGGTAGCATACTATATCGACTGAAATCACTATGCCCCATAGAATTGACAAAAGTTTCCACGGTCATTTGTATTCAGTTAGAGTGCAAAGATGATTTTCGATCGTGCGAATGATAATTACTCCAACCGATATCGTTTAAATGAATGAACAAGAGTGAAGTCTGCGGAATGGTAAACGGCGGTGATTGTGCACTTTGCCTATTGGCTCCCACGCATTGAAGAACGTCCTTCAACTTTTTTATATTCACTGAGTTTGGCGGAATGGTAATAACATGTTTATGAGTACGACGTGAGCTGGACTGTTATATGATAGCGTGCTTCGATTTTTTCAAAAAAAAAACTTAGTTTATGATCATGTTTATCAAACTTGACACAAAATTTTTGTAGGCAGCTTGAGTTTTGTTCATTAGTTATAAATAGTACTTGAAAGAAATTCAAGATTAGAGAACCTAATTTGGTAGGACAGTTGATAAAGAATGATTTTTTTCTTATTTATTATATTTATATTACTTTATTTTGAAACATGCGGTTTTTTTTCCTAAATACGGTTCAATTCTGATTTAAATGAGTCAAGTAATATCAAAGGCAACAATTATAGCTTGCAACTAGAATAAAATAATACTTTCATTGATATAACCTCTGCAGAGTCAAAAATTAAAATTGAGCAAACATATTAAATATGTTGATTTTTTTCGATTCAAAAATTGGTTTGCATATAAAATATATTTGTTCTGATGAAGGAGGCAGCATTCCAACTGATAACTACATAATCAAAGTAAAATCTTATGTAGTTTTTTTTTATTTGACATTGAAACACTAATCTTTTGTTCTTCAAGCAAACGTGGCAAAAGCTAGCAAGTAGTATTTTTTCAAAGCAACTGAAATATTTTTTTCACATATTGAAGGCACAGCAGTGAATCGGCTGTTTTGCAAGAACTCTTGGTTTTTCTATCGAAATCAAAATGTCATGGCAAATAATTTTTATAATTTAGTAAGAAATTTTTTTTCGAGTACGTTTAGTCTTTTGCTTGAAGAACCTTTCTAATATTTATGCTCAAGTCAGAAAGCTAAAGGCCAATTGCACTTATTATAATGGTGGTAACTAGTAGAGTTGGGTTGTCTTTGTGTGTTCAAATGTTAGGTATGCCGGGTACGAGAACAAAATCATACCTGATCCAAAAACCTGTTTATGTTTTTACAATGCATCCGATTTGCGGTGGTTTTATATATTTAAATTTCTTTCTTATTACATGTAAAAATTTAATGATACTCTTATATTAATATACATACTGCAATGTAATTAAGATTATTATTACTATAAATAGTCTAATATAAAAATGTGATACATATATACAGGATGTGAGGATAATTGATATTTTATGATACTGTTGAGACAAATGACTGCAGGCTTCTAAACGAATGAAAATCGCTCGGAGCAATGTGTTGGGAATATGCTGGAGGAAGCATAATTTCCCAGGCAAATTTCTTAAATTTTCCCAAGGTGACTTTTGCAGTATGTTCATGTATTTTTATTTGCTCCTGTTCACCAAAGTACTGCATTCAAAGTACTGAGTTAAAGACAATACAAATTTGCTGTGATAGGTTCATTAGGATCCGGCAATTCAATATATACAGCTCCTGACATATCTCACCAAACAGATAGGAGAATCTTTTGTGGCTGCAGTCCTGGGTTGTCTGATTTGCATCCACCCATTGTCTTTTTCGCACGATATTGTTATAGAATATCCACTTTTCGTCCCCTGTTACAATACGATTAGGAAAAGGTTCCGTTTTGTGGTGACGTGACAAACGGATTTGTTCTTTGCTGGAGATTTGATGTTGATAGCTGATAAGAGTCCCATTTTCCAGGCTTGGATAATTGTATCTGCACCAACCACCGATGAATGATTCCACGCGAAAACTTTAACCTATTTGCAATCATATCCATGGCCAAAGATGGTTTTGCCTCCCCCACATTTTTAACGTCGTGTCATCACATTCAGCGGGACATCCTGAGCGAGGTGCATCTTCTGCTGTACTGTGTCCATCCAGAAATTTTCTAACCTACTTCAGTGCAGTTGTTGCACTAATGTTTTTTTTTCACCACAAACCGCATTTATCTCTGTTGCAGCTGCTGTAGCATTTCTACCTTCTTCTTTGACCCGTAGATCTATTTTCTTAGCTTCTGACTCCAAACTTAGGAAAGCTTCCTTTGCTTCTGGTATGATCCGTGCCATAATGTTGACGTCATCGGCGAATTCTACTATTTGCGTGGACTTGAACAGTAGTGTGTCTGTTGTATCAGCTGGTATTTTTCTGATGACGTGCTCCAGAGCAAGGTTGAATAGCATCGGGGCAAGTCCATCTCTTTGCTCTAAGCCTGAGTTAGTGGTTAGGTCACTGTTGACTTTGACCTGAGATTCGGCGTTCATCATTGTCACCTTGGTTAGGCGGACGAGTTTTGTTGAAATTCGGTTAAGTGTATTCCTGTCTACACTATCATATGCTTGTTTGAAATCTACGAAGACGTGGTGCACGTCGATATTATACTCCCAGCATTTTTCAAGCACCTGTTTGACTGAGAATATTTGATCTATCGTAGATAGTCCGGACTGAAGCCACCTTGATACTCTCCTATGATGTTATCTTAGAAGGGCTTCATTTTGCGTTCAATAATTTTGGACAACACTTTATAGGACGAGCATAATAAAGCGATGCCTCTGCAGTTTTCCCAACGTAATTTTTTTTTAACACCATTTCTGAGTAATTCGGGAGGTGTTCCATATATTCCAAGAGCTTTATTTATTCGAACGCTACGTATGGCTGCCTGAACTTTTTTGAATGTTGGTGGAGAGATGTAAATGTTCTGCTCTGCTTCTGGGATATTTGGATCTGGTGAGTTTGTTGTCGGCGCGGGATTAAGCAGCTATTTAAAATACTAAATAATATACTCTCAGGGGCTCACTTACCTCTTTTTGAACAAATATGACTCATCAAAATGACTAAGGGAACATACGCGGGAACTTATGGTATACAGGGAGAAATTTATTAGGAGCATTATTGACTACATTTACAGTTCACAAAAAACTCGTTTCTTGTTTGTCAATTTTGAAAAAATACCTGTTCCGAAAAAATACTTGCTCCATATACATATAGGTTCTGGTGTATACGCTTTATTTCTAGTAACTACATTCTTTCTCAGCTTCGCTCTTCTCAAAATACATTCGGATAGTGGTTAAGTAGGTAAACATTAGTTCCAATTAGTAATCAAATATATACGTTTTTGTCAAATATATCTTTCAGATTCTAAAAATTGACTATCTCTGGCTTTGCAGTTATGAGATTAGTTCTTATGTCATACACGGACTAATTTTCTTCCCGAATTTAGTTTTTGAAATTCGGATTAAAAATATCTCTAATATTTTATTTTTAGACTGCTGTTGGTATTCTGTCTAATTGAACGATACTAATATTTACCATTATATTTTGGTATGTGCTTTCAATGCTCATAGTCTTTTTAAAAACCATCCAAGATCTTTCCTAATCCTCTTGAAAACTGAAGAAAAATCGATTGAAACTATTATGGCTATTTATTATTATTTTGTGTGAACAGCGCACATTGAATGCTACTTTGATTAATTTTTTAGAATGGAAGATATAGATAGGTTGTGTGTTACCGAAGAGTCACGGGATAAAGTTTAGGTACCATTTGATAGAAATAAGGGAAGAAATATCATAAGGAAACTAGTAATTAGGCTATACATGAGATTAGCCTTAGCTCATGGCAGTTTCTGTTGTTGAGCTTTTTTATGATTATTCGACCATATTCATCCTTGTCCATTTCGAACCCAGCGTATAAAAGAGCGGTTTGGTAGCCAACTCTATAAGTACCCTTTGTGCCTTATAAGCGTTCCTCCTCTTACTACTTATCTTCCTGAAGAATTTAGCCACATTGCCTCTAATTTGTGCTTTCTCTTCTCTCCGGAAAGGTGTTTTACCGCTGCTTTGATATCTGCTACTGAGTGTTCTGTTGGAAATGTTGTTTCTTTGATAGCAAAATTCAGACCTTGGCTAAGAAGCTCCATTTGCTCTACCGTCAATCGGTTCCTGGACTTGTTCAACACATGGTTTGGGATAGTTTCTACGGCATTTTTTTTATGGTATCTTTCCCTCTCGTCGGTTCCTTCAGCTCCCTAGTGAGAATCTTCCTTTTTTATCTTTGTCACATTTGAAGGCCCTGCTCGCTTTTTCTACAAGTTCTAAAATGTACTCTTCTCTACCTGAAGTCTCGCTGGCCATTATTAAATGTAGGCAATAAACTGTGTTTATTGATTTATTATTTTATCAATTAATTAGGTCATGGCTTCAAAGTTCTGTCCTTTAAGTTGTCGATCGTAAGATAGAAATGTTTCTGATCACCAAGTGATGGAAACTAACAGTAGTGCAGGTAAAGATGGCGACTAAAAATTTACTCCTTTTATAAAGTACCTGAGCGTTATTATTGCGCAAAAGCTGTACTTCAAACTTTACCCGGGGAAAGCAAACAAAAAAGCTTCTGCTTTTAGTTCAACAATCTCGTTCTATCCAATTGGTTGAAACACATTGAAAGCGAAATTTCGCATTGGGCGGCAAAGTTCGCTGTGAAAAAATTGCCTGCGGTCGAAATTCGGGCGAATATCTCGCTGGCAATATTGGCATTACCATAGAAACCAGTACATCGGAATTTTGTGACAGCGGATTTCACCGCCCAATGCAAAATTTCATGTTCAATGTGTTTAGAAAAAAATTAGGCGGTCCAAAGCAACGTTAGCACTGCAAATAAAATAAAAACATCGAAAACTGAAAGCGGCAGGCCTACTTGCTATACTCCAAAAAAATTTTCGAAGAAAATCTTATGGGGCGATTTGTGCTAATGGTAGTATGCAGTAGATAGAAAGGGATCTGAGGACGTGATGTAATTGAATTTCGGTTGCCCGCGTTTTAAGGCATGGAGAAGAATCCTGGTTGTGGTACTAGGCACAAAGACAGCACATTATAGACTGTATGATGGAATCATAATCTGCGTAGGACACCGCTGAAGCAGCCCTGCAAAATATGCATGTGAATCTGCGCAGCGCGGAAGGAGAAAGGAAAAAAGCAAGGATCGTGAGAAGTAGCTGGAGAACAAATCCTAAGTAGTAGCAGTAAGCAGCCCTCGGGCAGTATCGAAGACGAAGTAAGTGGTTTAGGTATTCAGGTGACAGATATACGTGCAGGATGCAACAACATATTTCGAAGATTTTCACGTTCAAACGTCGAAAGAAAAACACGTTGTAAATGTGTAAAGATCTAATTTCAGTAAATATAGTGTAATTAATAATTTGAACACGCACGTTTGAGTCTATACGTCTTTATTCTTCTCCTCCCAATCACAGACTTCTACTAATTACCTAAGCCGAAATGAGTCAAGTTGAAACACAATAAAAATATACTCTACAAAAGTCAAATTAATGTTGTACAGTTATGTCAAAAATTTGAATTTCTTTCATTCGTAACCGATTGCGGTCACTACAATAGTTGGAAAATATTATTGGACAAAGCTTTCGATTTTTATCAATCGTGCAAACTGTGTTAAAAACATGATTAAAAATTCGTGATTAACAGATTGCAAGAGAGGAAGTAAATAAAAAAATACTCTGTATTAAAAGCCATTTATTTTATTAATTTTTAATCAAATGGCTAATGGATATAAAAATACTAAAAATTGTGGCAAATATTTTTGTGGATCGGATTGGATAAGATGCCTATGCCTTCATAATTGTTTTGATTATTACAGTTATACTCTAAACGAATGCGGATTCTATGCATGAAGTTTCTCATGTTTTTGCAACAGACTAGAAAAATAAACAAAATATTGCGAAAAAATCATAAAACAAAATATAAACCGGCATAAACTTATAGTCTCTAATCAAATTTTACATCATATTTCAATTTTCAAAGCGCAGTCTAACCAATTCAAAATCATCAAATGCATGTTAATTATACTAGTAGCGCTACCCTGCTACTACAGTAGATAGCAGTCACCATATGAATTGACTTCACCAAAAGAGGTCTAAACGCGATTACAAAGCGATTAGTCGAAATCTAGGTCAACCAGTGAGTTCAAGATCAACGTACATTCGGCGAAATGATATCAGCCGACCAAAACGATGGTATGCATTGTGTTTGGCTTGCTGCTGTTATATTATTATTCGTTTGAGCTTGGCTCTTCCGCCTTAACTGATTTTCCATTTGTCTTGGTTATTATGTAATTATTAAAATATATGTGCATATACATACATATCTACATATGTACTTAGTTACGCACGTCCCCTTCTTTTTGTTTCGTTTTAATAACGCACTGAAAGAAAAATCTTGGTAAAATCAACAATTTTCCTTAGTTGTTTTTGCGTCAACTACGGGCTATAGTTAAAACAACCATAAAAAAATAGTTGATTACTTTTATGCACCATGACGCGTGGTTGATAAACAACGTCCGTGGTGCAAAAAAAGTAAGCAACCACAAACAATGGTATTCCAACCATTGTTTGTGGTTGCTTACTTTTTTCCATACATAGTACGAAATATAGGCAGGGAAGGCGTGAATGCCGCAGTTGAATTTGGTGAAACACAATGCAGCGACAATGTCGCTTTCAATGCAACCAAGGCACCAACCAAATTCATTTTTTTTCTTTTGTATTGCTAAATCCTGTTGTACGAGGATTAGGTTGGCTTATCACAATACACATCAGCCATCGCTTGTCTATTCCACCAGACCATTCAACCTAATTCAAACAGATGTAATTCAACCTTGTGGTGATGCCAACCTATGGCAGGTATCACCGCTAGCGGTGCGGCAAAATTAGAAATTTGGCATTTTCTGCCGCTGCCGCAAATTCGGCCGCAGCCATTGTGCGCGTTACCATACAAAACAGTGCATTCTAATTTTTTGACTGCGCTTTGCCGCAGCCCACTGTTTTGCCACAGCGGAATACGCTGTATTGTGAACAAAATAGCGTCATACAACGTAATATAAAGGCTTCACAGCATAACATGAATATGAATTATATCGGACAGCAAACCGAACACAATTTTGCCATGTATCATATGAAACTTCTATGATAGAATAGGAGCATGAGTATGAGGAGTATGAAAAATCAACAGTTTTCCTTAGTTGTTTTTGCATCAACTAGGGCTATAGTTAAAACAACCATAAGAAAATCGTTGATTACTTTTATGCACCATGATGCGTGGTTGATAAACAATTTCATTCGGAGCATGAAAAACGTCCAAATGTTGAAAACATTCTACTTTGCGTAGAATAATTCCAAAGACGTTGCTCACTGAATTCCGTTTGTTGAAATCAACGATTGCAAAGTAGTTTAAGTACCATAAAAACTGTTGATAATTCGAAACGTTGAAGTTTTGAGTGAATTGATGAATATTTTCTATTTATCAACTAATTTTCGTGGTTATGAAACAATTAAAACAGTTGATTTCATGAACGTTGCGATATTTTTTGTATAACCAGAGCCAACTACTTTTATATCGTTAAATTAACTATATTAACATAGTAAAAATAACTATTTTCCTTAGTTCATTTAACGATTTTGAATGAATCGTTGCAATACTATTAAAAATAGTTGAATCAACCAAGAGTTTTTCTTTCAGTGCGTCTTAATTTATGTATTTTCATCTTCGTTACAGATACCTCTAAAGATTCCAGCTATTTCGCGTAGCCGGATTGGACAAGAGATGATTGAAAGCTCCATGTTTTACTGGTTTTTGGCGCTAACGTTTTTGGGTGGTGAATGTCTTGGTGGTAGTCATGAATCACAATTGCGAATTGGAAAATCCGTTAATATTTTCGTACGATATGGTTACTTGAGTATATCGATGCGAGTTATCTCGAACAATGATACGGAACAATGGTTGTTTAAGGAGCCAACAGGGAATATCTATAAGGTGAGTATTATGTAGTTTTCGATTAATTTTAATTTTAATAAGTTTTATGTTAGCCAGGTTATATCGCGCTAGATTTTCGGGAGAAAAATCGTTGTTTAAATAAATGTAAAAAGCATAGAAAAAATCAGGATTCAGTGAAAATTATGCAGGATGTGAAAGAACAAATAAAGACAGTTGCATTAAAGCTTTCAATGGAATATACCCAAGCATTGCACAAACGCATCCTTATCTTCAAGTCAAGCTCGCTATGAAGCAAACACATGCCTGGTTGATTATCAGTTAATATATTCACTGAGAGAAAAATCTTGGTAAAATCAACATTTTTCCTTAGTTGTTTTTGCGTCAACTACGGACTATAGTTAAACAACCATAAGAAAATAGTTGATTACTTTTATGTACCATGGCGCCTAGTTGGTGAACAACGTCCGTGGTGCAAAAAAGTAAGCAACCATAAAATGTGCTATTCCAACAATGCATTTTGTAGTCTTAAATGAACTGATGCTCATTTTTCTATAGATCAATTATTTATCGTACTTATGAACCAATTAACACAGTTGAATCTTCGAATCTTTTTGAATCTTTTTGTATCAGCAAAGTCAACTACTTTTGTATGGTCAAATGAACTATTTTAGCATAGTAGATAGAACCATTTTCCGTAGTTAATTCGACAATTTTGAACGAATTGTTGCATTACTATCAATAATAGTTAAATCAATCACGACTTTTTCTTTCAGTGTTTCTTATGAATTCAAGGAAAACCTTAAACATTTTAATTATTTAATCGATTTATACAACACAAAGTAGGGAAGAAAACTTAGAAAGTGCCTTGTATCTGCTGAAGCATTAAAAAAATTGTGTTCATGTGAACAGCAAACTAATATATTGTTGCATGTACATAATGAAACCTTATTGCGCCATAATAATGGCCAGGAAGAATGAGAAATAATAATTCGAAGGTTGAGAAATAATAATAATTAGAAGTCAAAATATGAATCACATAAGAAGAAAGAAATCTCCAAGGAATGAGAGAAGTTAGAAGCTAGATCAGGTTCTAGGACTTGGATAAGGTCAAAGCGTGTGCCTTTGGACATAAATGCCATGAGTAGTAATCATATCTTTAGCATCCTCCGGGCCTTTGAGCAGACGTTCCGTATCCCCGACTACTTGCTAGCCACGATGTGGGACCACCTCAGGGACCGCTGGTTGCTCTATGACACCGACCAAGAAGTCAAAAGAAGGCCTGTCACCTCAGGTGCAGCACGGGGGTCGATCCTAGGACCTGACCTCTGGAACATCATGTATGATGATCTGCTGCGTCTGGAAATGCCTGAGGATGTGTTCTTGGTATGTTAAGCTGATGACGTCGCAGCAATAATCACTTCCAGATCTGCCGAATTTGCTCAACTCAGACTTAATCAAGTCATGAGGAGGCTGGATCGGTGGATGACCGAACACGGCCTCCAGCTGGCAGTCTCTAAAACAGAGATTGTTATGCTGACGATGCGGAGGATACCAACTGCCATACCCATGGCAGTTGGCTCCGTCAAGGTCCAGAGCAGCAAGTCGGTCAGGTATCTGGGAGTGACCTTGGACACCAAGCTGACGTATTGGGATCACATCCGCATAGTCTCAGAAGAGGCTCTGATGGTGGTATCGGGAGTGATTCCGATCAACCTACTAGCGCGAGAACGCAAAGAAGGGTACCTCTTTCGCTCAGAGTTGGGTAGATTGGGATTAAATGTGCTAAAGGACGCTGGACGGCTAAGCTAATTGGTCTCATTGAGCCTTACCTTAACCGGAGCCACGGAGAGGTAAACGTTTACCTTTGTCAATTCTTGACAGGGCACAGTTACTTCAGGAAATACCTGAACAAGATGGGTGAGGTGGTCACACCGTACTTCCCGTGCTGTGTGACTGAGCTCGATGATGCTCAGCACACATTCTTTATGTGCAGTTGTTTCGTAAATTTGAGGCGCACCATTGAGTCCACGATCGGCCTGGTAGTGCCTGAGACGATCGTGGATGCAATGTTGCGAAACGAGGAGAACTGGCACGCAGTCTCAACATATGTTGAGAAAGTGCTGCGCATAAAGCGGGAGGAGGGTTGCCTTACCGATCCATGAACTGTGGTAGTTTTTGAAGTCCGTGGTTATCGATGGGTGAGTCAGCACGACCGGGTCGAAGCAGAGCTTAGGCGGGTTCCAACTCGGAACTCCGTGGGCTTGTAGATGGTCTTTTTTTTAGTGAGTCAAACCTCACATACCCTGAGGTGATAGGTCTCCCGGGGATCTGGTTAGCAGATTTTTTTTGACATCTACACCAGGGGGAAAAAATCTGCACTCTGAGATAAAATAAAACACTGGAGACCAGAATTTATATACAGCTCTTCTGGTGCAATGGAAATAGTTGATTTCGGGATTGTGGTATATTATAGTGCCATTCACTGTAATGCGTGGCAAAAAATTTGTAGGAGTAGCTATATGCTATGTATTATAGTTCTCGGCACCATGCAATATACCACAACGCTATGTATTATAGCCTCAATGAGAGGCAACAGTGAATGTGACTCTGTTATAACCAATTTTGGCTCTTAATGATTTAAAAAAATTTTTTTTACTGGAATGACAAATAGCCACAGCAGATTCAAATTTGCGTCCCAGACTCCATGAATCGATGCTCTACCCACTTCGTTACAATAGCTTTGTATATTTTAATGATATATGCCAATACTACAATATGTTTGTGGCCCTTGTAGCTATATTTTATAGATCAGGGTAATATGCACATAACGACCATAAGTGCAGCTCTATGTTATAAAGGACTACGAGCAATATGGATTTTTGTTCAATGTAGTGTTTTTCAGGTTTCGGTTTTATATTCTGAAAAAATTCACCTTCTGTTATTGCCTATAAAGTCCTACGAGCTAAATCGCGGGTTCTAGTAGGAAGCTTAGTTTGTTTGACTTAGTGTATAAACAAGCTTGAGTAGCCTAGTGGGTAGAGCACTGGCTTCTTGCGTGTGGGGTCCCTGGTTCGAATCCAGGTTCGGACGAGGGTCCAAGCACCAAGCTTTGAGTTCACCTAGCTCTGATTAGGTACCTAATTTAAATCAGGGGTAAAGTGAGTCGTGGAAATAATCACTCCATACTCGTATTCACAATGATCAAAAAAATTGTAATAAAGCTCTCTACCAGCTTCAACCACTAGACCCGTACGAGGGTTGTCGTGGGATTACTTTACTTTTTTAGTGTATAAACTGATTTCAAGTTGACTAAAAAGATCTAACTTTTCAAGAACACTAAAAGATCGAATGAAATTCAGGGATGACACAAACTGCAATAGCTAGGTTCTAAGATGAATAGGATGGGAAGGATTGCAATCAAACGCCCAGATTGCATATCATTATAACATATCAAATTCCAGTACATCAGGAATATAAAACAAAAGTTCATTCGATTCATTTACATAACAAAAGTTAGAAGTTATTCGTGCAATAAATTGATTTAGAAAATGAGCTTGAAGATTATTTGAAAAATAAGGGTGGACACTTGAGTAACTATTCATTTTTAGTTTTCAAAAGCTTGGATCATTGATGCGCTGTCGCTATTTAATGTATTTATGCTAAATTAGAACCCATATTTTCATTCAAAATGCTTTATTGCGAAATGCTGTTGTTGGAAATAAGAAAACGAACGTCTATTTCCTTAACTGACAAAAATGGAAGAGATAAAACTCCTTTATTTATATTTGACATTGACTTGCATCGCCTACTTCTAGCAATATAAAATTCAAGTATAACACTTATGGCATATATCAATCAAAATTCTCAACATCCTCTGGGCCGGCAATTAGTTAGCTTCAAGTCACAGAAATCGACCGACAGAAATGTGCCAATTTTCGACTCTTTGCTTACTAGTGTGAGAATGAGGTACTGGTGTATGCCCTACACAGTTCATATGGTAACGCTCACGTAAAAACCACGAGAGATCGCCATTTTGAACATGGTGTGACATTTCTTTCCACGCAACAGGCGAGTGGAGATTAAAATCCTTTTTGTGAATTAAATTAATTATGATTTCACACAAAAACAAAACAAAATTGATGCCAATGTTTAATTTTACCTACCCGAAATACGATATTCCCTGCAAAGTATTTATGCAGCCTGGAACGCGGCACTTCACTATCGCACTATTTTATAATTTTTGACCGCTAATTTATTCGCGAAACCGACACAAATTATTGCGCACAAACGTAAATGTTCGTTTCCACCGAACACGCTGAAAAATTTTCAAATTTTCTTTGACAAATTTTGATTGAAAGTCAATGTTTTCAGTCCCCGACACAAATCAAACTGACATTGACGTTTCTTTCCGTGTTGCCCGTTGCACGCTTTTACACCGATAAGACACAACATTAAGACTTTTCGGTTGTGAGTGCGGTAGAAAGGAATTTTTGTGAGAGAGCAATGTTGTGTGTGTGTATTAAAAAAGGCACACTCACGTATGGGTGCACAGATGGCCATTTCGTATCCATTTTTATTCATGTCTCTGCTTCAAGTACATATAGATGCTGCACTGATCGCCGAAGCAGCAATCCATTCGCAAAACGGACTTTGCATGTCCTAATCAAACGGTCTAGTCGGAGAAAGACATTTTCTATAGTCGCAAGTTTCCAGTGAATACGAGGTTTTGCATGATCGTATACCAAGACTACTTGTCCAGGATTAAATAAAATAGTTGAGGTATTCGCACTAGTATGATGCTGTCGTTGTTGCCGTAGATACTCTTTTTCCCATCTTTTCCACAAAAAACTTATTAACTTTAAACGTTGCTGCTATCGTTTTCTAATATAGTCTGATGCATGTTCAGGAATTTCAGGCATGCTTTCATGCTGCACCTCACGATAGCCTAATAAAAAATGAGCTGGCATCAACGGGATCACATTGTCGATATACTTGGCCTCGTAAGTGAGTGGACGTGCGTTCATTATGCCATCCGCCTAGCACAGAAGAGTTGACATCTGATCTAGATCGAGTGTTCGTTTACCAACCACAGTCTTCAGTAGTGTTTTAACTGATCGAGCCATGCGCGCCCAGAATCCGCTCCACCATGGTGCTCTTTCGACAACAAAGCGCCATTCGATTCTTCCCTCATTTAGATATCTTCGTATTATCGTTGTATCTAGACATTTTAGTTCAAAAGAGGCTCGCTTAAAAGTTTTAGCGTTATCAGAAAAAAATATCTTTGGTTTGCCCCTCCGTGCAATAAACCTTCAGAAAGCAGTTAAAAACTTTTCAGTCACTAATGTGGTTACTGATTCCAAGTGGACTGCTCTAGTCAGGGCACAGGTAAGCAGCAGAATGTTTGACATAAAGTGGACCAGCAAAGTCCACGCCAACCGTTTCAAATGGCCTGGATGCAACTATTCGATTTTTTGTAGATATTTAAGTAAAATTGGTTTCAATATCATTGCACATTCGTTTGTTGGAACACCCAATGATGTTAGAGATCGCGTACCAAAGTCGTGCAGAACGGCCCGCTGCGCAGCACAGCACAACACTGAGCATTATTCGGCCCGACCCGCGATGTGCGGTGACGTCACGGCCCGCACCGCACCGGGCCAGCTTTGGCCCGCGGATTGCAGCAGCACTGAAGAGTCAAACCGAGGGGTGAAAAATACGAGCCGAATGCATAGGCAAGCTGATCTTCGTGCTAGGCGAGAACGAGGATGGTATGACATCGCAGGTAGTGGTACAGAATGCTGAAATTTATGATATGTGTTCATTGCACCGGATGTATTTCCTTAATCGAAATGGCTTTTGAATGAAACAAATGGTAGAATTCACATCAAGATTGAATATTTTAACTTTAAAGAAATCAAGCATTTGGAAATTGTACCGGATGGGCGTTTCTGTTGTTTTCAATCAACGAAAACGAACTGTTTTTTTTACCATTAAGTCTGATCAAAGTGTATGATCAAATATTATATAAAGTTGAGTTTTGTCATGCTTTCAAGTATGTTAAAATAAAATCTGCTTTTAGATGAAAGCATATCAAGTATCGAGATTTTCGCACTTGCGAGTATTTTTGTACTTGCAAGTGTTTTATTTAAATATTCAAAAGGCTTTTAGGGCAAAAGTAGCTGAAAAAGTAGCTCCCCAATCACGTCCAATCATCGAAAGCGCCGTAAAGGCAGTTTTTGCCAAGCAATGACCAAAAAACCCCTTACTTCCCTAAAAAACCGAAATTTTTATATCACAGCAATAAGTCTTGCACCGTTATGTCCCAAACCACTCTAAACCAAAATTGGCCGATTTCAGCTACTTTTGCCCAACATACAATATTTGAATAAAATACTCGCAAGTACGAAAATACTCGATACTTGATATGCTTTCAAACTGCACTACCTTAAAGCAGATTTTATTTTAACATTCTTGAAAGCATGACAAAACTCAACTTCATTTAATATTTGATCATACACTTTGATCAGACTTAATGGTTTTAGCAACACTATCAGCCATTTATGCATGATAAATGCTAGATAAATGCATGATAAATGCTAGATAAATGCTAATATTACGCACACTTTTAATACAAATCGAAACTCATTGATTCGCTATTGACGTGAATTACATTACATCAATAGTAATAAATTTATATTTGCACCAAAAAAGTTGCCCTTTAATTTTACAATATTTCACGCCGCCCTCGTCATACAATACCATTGCGACCTCTCGCTCACACAGCTATACCAGAGGTCAAAATTTGCTTGATTTCTCTCGGCCCATTTCGTATCCATATCACTCCGTGTTCCATTGCAAAGTATGTGGAAACTATGAAATTCAACTCAAACGGAACGGAACCGACGGAGGTTCGCTAATTGAGCCTTGAGCCCGCCGCACTGAACCGACCTCATCCAAACCCGTCCGGTCAGCCCGGTGACGTCACCGCACTCATCAAGCCCGTGCTGTCTTGTGCGAGTGCGGTTCAGTGCGGCCGCAACCCGCGGGCTCGGGCCGCTGTGCAAGTCTCTGTCGCGTACACCAAATGACGGTGTTGTACAAGTGTCGTAGTTTACAGGAGTCAGTCTTCGTAGTGACCGTCTGCACCTCCATATGTCTTAACATGCTTTCTTCCATCAATTTATCAGTGTCACCAAACTCTTCCTGGAGCAAAGCAATTGCATCATCATAGCAGCTTTCGGTAGGAGTAAAGCCTGCTATCGTTTTCTCAGCGATTCCCACCAACACTGATTGAAGATAATTAAACTTTTCGGATTCTGATAAATTTTTATTTTCGTGTACTGTTACACGAAACTGTTCCCAAAATGGTGGCTAGTCATTTGAATTGCCGTTACATTTTCGCAACTGTAGTTTAGTAGTTTCGTTGAAATCGAAATTTCAGCATATGACTGGGTCGTTTTGGCTCTAATAGGAACAACACATTGGTTTCGCACTGCTGTCACGTGTTTCAAACGTTGATTTAACCTGCTAAGCACATTTGTGGTTAAATCTTCCTATTTCACGATGCGTTCTGTTTCCCGTTCCAAATCATCCGATCTAGCCACCGTGCTTCGTTAGCATTATGGAGACTCTCGTTCACTGCCATTAGTCTATAAATTAAAACTGTCAGCTCTTCTTCAATCCCATCGAAGATGCAATGCTTGGAAATTCATGATGTCGGCGATTGCAAGTACTCCGATGCGGCTTTACAAATTTCTATAACCAGTCCTCGATAATAGTTCCACCTACAATAAAATATAAACTGGGAAAGATTGATTCGGTACTTACCGGGTTTCGGCACCAAAATGTGGGAAATAAGAAAACGAACGTCTATTTCCTTGACTGCCAAAAATGGAAGAGATAGAACTTCTTTATTTATATTTGACATTGACTTGCATCGCTTACTTCTAACAACATACACTCAGAAAAATGTCATTTAAGGGGCTATTCTACTTTGTCAATTTCAATAAATCGATTTTTTTCTTTTTACGTTTTTTGAAAGTATATGATCTCAAGACTATCGTATTAAAATTTCAGAATGATCCGAGCATTCTATATCATCATTTTACTCGAGCGCGTCTTAGTTCATTTTGAGGCGTGTACGTCGTTCAACCGCTCGGCCCCTCCCGTCAATTTTAGGCTTTGTATATCAGAAGAGAGAGATATAAGGAAATGAAAATGGCAGTGAGAAGTGAAGCAATTTGTCTAGGCTGAGCGTTAGTAGTAGTAAGCGAATTTGACATTCACTTACTGTGCCGAACAGAAAGATAGAGTGAGATAAATGGAGAAAAATAGTTGGCCATGTGCACGCAAATTTGACAGTTACTAACTCAGCAACAACAAAATCTAAGGTATCGGGGAAACCAAGGGGAATATCTGAGGTAGCAATTCTCTCGATTTGTTCTATTTATAGATTTTACCTTTGTAGTAAAATTGCTTCACTAAATTTTGTATATGTATACGCTTGTTTCATTTCCTTAGAACTCTATGTTCTGAGCTTTGTATAAACTCGCAGCTGAACTCTAATTTGTACGCTTAATCTCACTTCGCATACCGTAGTAATAGTATCTATCTTGAACTAATTTTTTTGTATAAAAATGGAAAGAAAAGGATCTCGAGAAGGCAGGAGTACAACTAGACCTAAAAAAAGAAAATTTCAAGGCAATAGATATTCTGACGAAACACAAACAAATTATACGAGCAAGTCAGCTGAAAAAATTATAAAATCGAGTAATCCCTCATTAGACGTAAACATTGATCAGACGTCAAGTTACTGTATTTTAAACTTTTTTTTAGTGTTTTCTGTGTTAAAAACGTTTGTTAAGTGTAAAGAATGTGACGGAAATATATCTTTTTCTCAATATGGGCAACGAGGTTTAGGATTTAAAGTGTGTGTCAACTGTGAGAATTGCGGAGAAAGATATATAGACTCGTGCCCAATGATTGGCAACGGCTATGAAGTGAACCGCCGATTTGTTTTTGTGATGAGATTAATTGGTATAGGAATACACGGTTTACAATTGTTCTGTGGTTTAATGGATTTAGGAAACCGATTCAATATCAAAACATATTATGACATAATCGAACATATAAAGGTTGCTACAAATTGTGTGTTTGACTTGGTGACTCGCAAAGCTGTCGACGAAGAAAAATCTTTAAATGTCGAAAAAGGAGGTACTCAAGATATTTTATCAGTTTCTGGCGATGGTTCTTGGGTGAAAAGAGGATTCAGTTCTCTTGTAGGCATCGTTTCACTGATTGGAAAATATTGCGGGAAAGTTATAGATGTGACTGTACGATCGTCTTATTGCCAAGCTTGTGAGTATTGGAAAGGTAAAGAAGAAACAGTTGAGTGCAGTGCTTGGTACGAGGGCCATAAAGATCAGTGTCCTGCAAATCATGAGGGAAGTGCCGGTAAAATGGAAGTGGATGGTGTAGTCGAAATGTTCATGCGATCTATGGAAAAATTTCAAGTCCAGTACGGATTTTATATTGGTGACGGTGACTCCAAGACTTTTCAAATGCTACTCGATGTTCATCCTTATGGCGAAGATGTTATTGTGCAAAAGTTAGAGTGCGTATTGCACGTAAAAAAAAAGAGTGTACAAACGAGCAGTGGAAAGTAAAAAAGATCTTACTCAGCGTAAAAAAGCTTTGGCAATTGCTCAAAAAGAAGCAGACAAAAAAAATTAAAGTTCTGAGAAAAAAAATGTTACAAAATAAAAGATCTTCCAAAAACTGCAAAATTAACTAACAAAGTAATGAAGGAATTGTCGACTTACTATGGATTAGCAGTTATACGTAACAAAAATTCAATTGAAGATATGCGTAAGGAGATCTGGGCAACTTATTATCACAAAATTTCGACAGATGAAAATCCGCAGCATGCCTACTGTCCGTCAGGGTCCGATTCGTTGTGCAAATATCAAAAGCTCAAAGCCAATAACCGAAAATATAAGCATCCTCCTGCTTTAGATGTAGAAGCACAAGAAATTATGAAGCCTATTTATACCGATTTGACGAAGGATGATTTATTAAAAAGATGCTTAGGCGGCAGCACTCAAAATAATAACGAAAGTTTTAATCATTGCGTGTGGTCTATAACACCAAAACACATTTTTTCTGGTGCGAAGATCGTTGAGATTGGAACCAAAATAGCAGCATGCATTTATAATGAAGGATTTGCCTCTGTATTGAAAATCTTGGACATAATGAATGTAAAAATTGGCCCAAACGCCCATCATTAAGTCAATCAGCGCGATGATTCCCGCATTACATTAGCCGAGCGCCGAAGCACTGAAGCTTCTCAAAAAGCAAGAGCAAGTCGCAGAGATGCCAGAATGGAACAAAATGAGTTATTTGACGTAGCAGAAGGTATCTTGTATGGAGCAGGGGTCGCTGATTAGCTGTAAGTATCATTTTTATACAAATTTTCAATAAAAAAAACTTTAAACGCGTTTTTCTCAAAATCATGTTTTTCGATACTGTCCAAAGCTTTTCTCAGAAACTAATAAACCGATCCTCTTGAAAGTTTTACCACATATTTGTCAAACATACAGCTATAGTTGGTACTAGAATCGTGTCAAAATATTTATTTTTTCTATTTTTTTTTCAACAAAAAATTGTAAAAAAAAACGGTTTTTTCGAAAAAAAATTTCAAACAGTCGCCATTTTGTTGATTTTGCATAAAACTTCATGATTCTAGTACCAACCATAGCCGCTATTATACAAATTAAGAATCTTTTTGAATTTTGTGTTTCAGACTCTCCGTTGCTGAGAAATCTTATGGACAAGCGCACCCCTTTTTTATGACATGTCAAGAATGTATGCGTCATGACTATATATACATATATATTATATAAGATTTATAACGATACATATAATGACTCCTCAAAAAAAAATCGCAAAAATTAGCATTTTTATAGGGTTCTAAAGTAGAATAGCCCCTTAATAGAATCATATTTAAATCAAAAGTAGAAATCACTTTGAAATAAAAAGCGAATCTTATTTGAATTCCACTTTATTTATAAAAATTTTCTTTTCAAATCAAAATTTTTTCAAAGAAACGTATATGGAGCCAAATCATATTTGAAAATTTTTGAATCAAAAATGTTCAAATATGATTTGGCGCCATATACGTTTTCTTTTTAATTCAATGATGAAAAATTTTGATTTGAAAAGAACATTTTTAGAATAAAGTGGAATTCAAGTAAGATTCGCTTTTTATTTCAAAGTGATTTCAACTTTTGATTTAAAGTGATTCTAAAAAAGTGTTAAGTGGTGAAATTTTTCTGAGTGTAAAATTTAAGTATAACGTTTATGGCATATATCAATCCAAATTCTCAACAGCTGTTATTGACAGGAATTCAGCTAAGCTATTTGAGCGACTGCCCAACTTCATCTTCCGATGCTCCACTGTTTTAATCCTCAGTCTGATTATTAGTCCACTGGAAGAGTGAAGGGTAAAACGCCTGAATTTGCTTTATATAATTTACGTAAAATATTCTGGTATCTGTGCTCCTTCTTGCTGCATTTGCACACGATGCAAAATCGCGTCTTCATTTTTTACTGCCTAAGCTATACATTAAATGTTTTTTCTTCTTTGTACATTGGATGTATTTTTCTTTATTCCTCACTGTGATCTTTAGATATTTTCTTATAAATTACAGCTCGTATACAGCAAGGTCTGCCGAAAATTAAATATAAACATAGAAATATGAAGTTATGGGCAAAAATAATACTCGAAAATCAGTAAAAAATAAAACCCCAGAGCATGGAACATAGACAAGTCAACGCTAGATAAGAAAGCAACTTTCTTCGGCAAAGAAATTCTTGGATGTGTTACCTACATATATCAGGTTGAGATGATCAATTCATCAAGGCTTTTATTGAAGACGATACTGATCTCAAGGCTAATCAAATCAACTATCTTTGAAATCAAACACCTCATTACATTCCACAACACCCACTAAGACGCTTAATGTTAGTTAGATATTGGTGTAAACTTGCAAAGATATACATTTTGAGCTAATGACGCAGTGATCTGACCTGAACGTCAAATCAATATCGCATTTCTTTACCGGCTAAGACCGAGAACTGAGTAATAGGTTAATCACAATACAGCGTTTTCCGGTGCGGCCAACGCAGCGTTCCACAGGGGGAGGCGTGAATGCCGCAGTTGAATTTGGTGAATCACAATGCAGCGACAATGTCGCTGTCAATGCAACCAAGGCGCCAACCAAAATAATTTTTTTTTTCTTTTGTATTGCTAAACCCTGTTGTACGAGGATTAGGTTGGCTTATCACAATACTCATCAGCCATCGCTTGTCTATTCCACCAGACCATTCAACCTAATTCAAACAGAGTTAATTCAACCTAGTGGTGATGCCAACCTATGGTAGGTATCACCGCTAGCGGTGCGGCAAAATTAGAAATTTGGCAAATTTCGCCGCTGCCGCAAATTCCACCGCAGCCATTGTGCGCGTTACCATACAAAAGAGTGCATTCTAATTTTTTGACAGCACTTCCCGCAGCCCACTGCGTTGGCCGCAGTGGGCCGCGCTGTATTGTGATTAACCTATAAGTTGGTGGAAAGACTTTAAACACCAGTTGGGCTCCAAGAGCTAGCTGCTTTAGTTGAAATACAGTCCACTCTCAGGCAGAGAGGCTTGAAATTCGAAACAAGAAAAGGTTGTAGTTTTTAACTGCTAAAATTTTGGACATATTGTAGATAGCTACATTATCCTCTGTTACTACTTGAAGTTCCAAGAGAGGCACCCAGGTAAATTTTAAAACGCACAGCTTGCATGGATCAACTCTGGTATTAATGTTCACCCTGCCCAATATTAAAAAAGTCTAGCGCATCAGAGCCGCTAAAAAACTGAATTTCGAAGCAATTGTCTTTGACTGACAAAAAAATGTGTAAAAACGTTATACACATTTTTGTAGTATCATATCAACCATTCCTTATCCTAAGCAACCAAACCCAACTACCACATAGATGATGAAAATGTTCATTGCTGGTAACACTTTTCCAACGAAGCAGCAACAAGTTTACAGGAAGTTATAGGGAAAAAGCTTATTTTGCTGAACGAATTTGCAAGATTTAGGAGACAAAAATCACCATAGCTGGTAATTCTATTCTAATTTTTCAACCAAATTTTCACCAAATGTTGTTTAAAGTAAAATCCAAATATTGTATGAATTTTGTTGAAATGTAATTGTTGAATCGGAAGTTATAGGTCAAAAAGCAGTTTTTTTTCTCAGTAATTTTTCAAGATGGTACCACTCCCACAGTGTTGCCTGCATTTCAAAATTACTTCTATCAGACCTGGTCCTAGTTAGTACCAATATGTCCTGTTAATTTCATCATGATTGGGTAAGCCGGTGGTCAGTTCTCGTGAACAGAAGTTTCGAGTGCTGAAAAAAGAGGTATTTTGGTGATGGGTTGCCGTTCTTGTGGAAATCGGAATTTCGAAAATTTCAATTTGACATAACGGAAAAATGTTAAAATTTATCAATGATTTGAAATTTTTGTCAAAAAGCAAAAATTTTTCAGGAGAGCTGTTGTTTTGAAGGATTTTTTTCCAGGGACCTACCGTAGCTACAGGGTTACCTGCACTATGTTGAAAATCCATACTTGTTAAGTCTTAGTAAACATCAATATGCTCTGTAATTTTCATTTACACTGCTTGGAAATATAGGAGTACTTGAAAATTCACTGAAATGCCCGCCGCCACCAAAGGGTTAAAGGTATCTGAATTTTAGCAAGTCGTGGACATATCCACTATATACATCTATGTGCTCCTAAAATTTCAGCTCAATGGGATCGGCCACTCCAGAGATTATCTCCCTTAATCATTTTGCTGATATATATATATATATATATATATATATATATATATATATATATATATATATATATATATATATATAATATGAATTTTCGGCGAAACGAATTTAATACTAAATTTTCTTCGAAAATTCAGTAAACATTAAATGGAGGTATGCATGTCTGGTATTAAGCATGCGTGCAAGCATTTAACAGTTAAATTTTTTATTAGATATTTATTGTGGTGCTTTAGTTTGCATGAAGTGCTTGACGTGGAGGACTATAGTAGATGGCGTGGGGGCCATAATACATGGCGTGCAGGACTAGTGCATAGTGTGGAAAACCATAGTACATGGCGTGGAGGACTAAAATATATGGCGTGGATGGCTATAAGCATAGCGTCTGCTCCTATGTACTTTTCGCCATGTACTATGGCGTGTGGCGCTATATTTTATCACAATCCCGAAATCGACTAAGTACATGGCGCCAGAAGTCTATAAATTATTATCGAATGACCTACACAGCATTGTTGCTCCCTTACACTGCAGGACGCTTCTCGGTAGATTTGTTAGCTTTTCCATTAGCCTCCGACCTTGATTCCGTCCTTTTTTCTTCAAATGACAAGTTTAGACTCATTTTGGAGAAAACACAATTCCGGTCCTTCAAATTTAATGTTAAATATGTTTGGCTTTCAGAGATTTTTTCCAATTGAAATGTCAAAACGTACGGGCTGAGGTATTGAGACTTTTTCATGGAAACGAGCATAGAGGCAGACTACATAGACATTTTTCTGAAAAACAAAGTCATCTCGTATAGATATATAGTTGAAGTTTCTTTCTATTTAAATCAGATATGAATTAGAAGAATGACAGCACTACCTCAATAAATGATGAATTGGCTAAATTGTTGAATTGATGAAAGAATTATTATTAAATATTATGTGACGGTATATTTTTATCTTGTTTCATAGACCTTTCCATCGTCCTTTCGTCGTTGATATGAATAAAAAACGTAATGCATAAAGTACCAGCACTAATAATACAAAATAATTCCATTTTGTTTTTTTAGTGCAATCACTTTAAATCTGTCTTATACTTTACAGAACATGGAATCACTAACGGAAACTAAAGAAGAAAATGCGCCTGGTGTATTGCATGGTGACTTTCACATGGAGTTCTGCGACAACCGTCGTCAACTCTATCAGGCGTATTTCCGTGATTTTGCAATCGAGCGTTTGGAGAAACCTTGGGAAGCGTTCACAGGTGGTTGGCATCCTGATCTGGCTGCAAAGAAGCTGGGAATAAACGCATCGTATGTACGTGGTGATTACGCTTATATCCTGGTACGAATGGCTCGATTTCGAGAAAGTGGCAAACTAAAACGACCGATTCCAGTGAACCAACCTCTTGAGGACGAAGTGGCAAAACGGATCGATGAAATGCAAGTAGGAAACTTAACTGCCGCTGTAAAATTTATTGAAAGATATGGAACGCATTATATTAGTTCGTATGTTACGGGAAATTCTTTGTATCAGGTGAGTTAGCTATTTAAAATAGTCTGGGCTTAGAATATGCAAAATGTAAAGTACAGCAACAGATTTTAGATTTTTGTATTGTTAACTCTACAGTTTTTTTTTATCCTTCATCTATACATTCAGTTTTATCACAATTTCTTTTTCGTTTGTTTTAGGTTTTCGTGTTCAACAAAATGAACTACCAGGTGATCAAAGAACGTCTGAAAACGCGAGGTATATCGGCTCTATCTCGCCTAGATCTGTATAACTTTTTCGCTCCTTGGTATGCGGAACATTTAGGGAACATACTAGTAGCAAGCGGGAATAGTACAGTGGAAAAATGGGCTCGAAGAAAACTCCAATATCAGTACTATGTTTTTAAATACGCTACATTGTTAAAATTGTATGGGAATGGAACGCTCCTGCGAGCGCTCGACGATCTTCTGGGAAATGAAGCTATCCTACAGCTCGAACTGAAGTCATTGAATACAGTTTTCCGGCAACCTGATAAACAACGATGGTTCCACGAACTACTCGACAATTATATGAAACTGTGGGAAGTCAACATGGCACAGAATTGCTAGAAGTGCATACGTGTAGTATAGACGAACTAGCTTTCAGAGGATTTCAAAGTTAAAAGTTCCTATGGTATTGCAAATTATGATAATGGCTCAAAAGGGACCGAGTGAAATAGGATTTATGAAGTCAGGGGTGAACGGTTATAGTAGATCATATTTTTGATAAGCGTGTAGTCAAGAGAGATAACTGAAAGGAATTGATAGGAAATATAATGAGCCAAAAATGCACGTGCCAAGTGATTCTGATAATTGT
Source organism: Nemotelus pantherinus (assembly GCA_963978885.1). Taxonomy (NCBI): domain Eukaryota; kingdom Metazoa; phylum Arthropoda; class Insecta; order Diptera; family Stratiomyidae; genus Nemotelus; species Nemotelus pantherinus. The sequence continues at coordinate 44,708,753 of OZ022265.1, read as the reverse complement.
TTGTAAAACTGCATAATTTTTAATAGAATGTATGTATCATATATCCAATCCACACACTCTGTGATAATAGTGTACACAATATCAACGAATATACATATTGTGTGCTCCTATTTTAACGCAACTAGCATTTGTAGACCGACGTATCGAATTTAGAACTTTAAAAGGCAAAAATGCATGTAGGTTAGCCAATACGAGTATGACTAGATAGTATAATGCTTTTAAGATAGTAAATTATGAAAATATGCAATGATGAATGCTCAATAGTGTATATTTGAGCATTTGGAATAGCTTTAAGTAAATAAACATGATTTAAATACGAAATGTGGTGTTGATTTTTATGAAATTGCATGAACGTATCTGGTTTTTATAAGAACAAACAAAATTCTTCTGCTTAAATCAACCATTTCACATAGATTTACCTATCCATGTAGTTTCTTGGTCCACCTAGAAATAGAGCTTCTCTATTCAGGAGTATTTGATTTGCAAGAAACTTGAAGAGAGATACATTGTTATAATCCATTCTGCAGGTATTTGAATAACAACTTCGTAAGCGCAATGAATGGTAGCAGTATCGCAAAAGGGTTAATACGTGGAATCATAGTAGCGTTAAAGGATTAAATTATAACTTTAAAATATGAAGCTGTTTCCTTTGATTTGTATCATATCAAGTGATCCGAGGATATAATGAGTGAAACAGTTGGTGTTTCCATAACATCCATTAAGAAGAAGCGCAAGAGACAAATGCGACATCTTCTGAAAAATTCGTTAAAGCACCGAAATATCTGTCATCACGAGAACAACGGTCATCATACTAAACACTGAAAAAAAAACAAGTACTGAAATTTGTTTTTGTTTGTCCTGTATCTATGTTAGAAGGCGATTTTACCGTATGTCAGTATGGGTCGAACTATCTTGGTCATGAATTAGAGTCTGCTCAGTATATCGTTGATTGTCTGCCTGTTATCTTTTATGTACGGGTCCACGAGAATCTGTTGTCAAATGTCAGACCCAAATATTTCGCTGTCCGTTGCCAGTCTATTGTCTGATAGTCGAGTGTTAGTTGTGGTGGTTGTTGTCAGTGTAGTCACGTTATGAAGATTAATTGCGTATTTTCGGCATTTATTTGGATTTTCTACTTCTGGAAATATTCAAATAAAGTATCTAGAGATGGGACTGCTCCTGCGATCACTGCTACTAATCGCACTGCTCTTTGAAAAGAGCAGTGAGCAGTGCGATTGCTCTCTGCTCATGCTGTTCAATTGCTCATTGCTCTTTTGCTGAGCAGAAAGTTTTGAGGCGACCAGTGAGCAATTTGATTGTTTTCTGCTCATGCTGTTCAACTGCTCATTGCTCTGTTGCCATACAGAAAATTTTAAATGCTCATCTATTCAGATTCTTTTCTTTCTACCCTTGCGAGTATTTTCGGACTTGCAAGTATTTTATTCAATTATTCAAAAAGTTTTTAGGGCAAAAGTAGCTGAAATTGGACAAAATCGGCCAATTTTGGGTTAGAGTGGTTTCGGACATAACGGGCCAAGACCTATTGCTGTGATACAAAAATTTCGGTTTTGTAGGGGGGTAAGGGGTTTTTTTAGCCATAGTTTGGCAAAAACTGCCTTAATGGCGCTTTCGATTATTGGAAGTGGTCGGGGAGTATATTAGTGATATTATAAGGGCGAAAAAATGTTTGATAGGGGAAATTGGGAAAAAACGTCCATATTTCCCAAAAAATTGTTTTTGGTCTAGCATGAATTCGGGGACCTTTCTGAGTTGTTTCGGGCGAAATTTCCATACAAGTCTAGGAAAAAGCGGCCTAGTTTTGAAGAAACGGCAAAAGCAGCTGAAATCGGACAAAATCGGCCTATTTTGGGTTAGAGTGGTTTCGGACATAACGGGCCAAGATTTATTGCTGTGATACAAACATTTCGTTTTTGTAGGGGAGTAAGGGGTTTTTTGGCCATAGTTTGGCAAAAACTGCCTTTATGGCCCTTTTGATGATTGAAAGTGGTCGGGGAGTATATTAGCGATATATTAAGGGCGACAAAATTTTTGATAGGGGAAATTGGGCAAAAACGTCCATATTTTCCCAAAAAAAATTTTTTGTCTAGCATGAATTCAGGGACCTTTCTGAGTTGTTTCGGGTGAAATTTTCATACAAATCTGGGAAAAAGCGGCCTAGTTTCTAAGATACGTCAAAATCAAATCTGCCCGAAAAACTGAAAGTAGCACTAAAAATGTTGAGATCGTTTTTGGTTCGCCAGTTGCCTTCTACGGTGGTGCTCGTGACTGCACTCCAATCCTACCGGGGTTTTGACTCATGTCCAGCCTTACCGAAGAGATTGGCCCCCTAGTGGGTGCATGTTTAATACACGTAAAAATTTTGTTATCATTTCTCAATAAAAGTTTCGACAAACTTCATGCTTCGGTGAGGCAAAGTGGAAAACCGATTGTTTTAGATTAGCCAGGAAAAATAAAACTTCGAAATTAAATTACATACTGCATAATACTGTACATGCATAATAACATTTCCCTACGTTGCTTCCATCCAATGTATGACATTTTGAAAACCACAAAACTACTATACGATTTACCAAGCACTTGGCAATACATTCTTCTGTTAGCAAGGGCCGAATTAATGCAGGCGACGTGGAAAAACACAGTCACATGTAAGCATACAATGCGATTGCAATCTGAGGCTAGAAATTGCTGTATCAAGCACAAATCGAAGGCGATGAGAAGGTAACGAGCAAACACTGGCAATGAGCAATCAAAAGTAGCGAGCGGTTTTTCGTACGCATGAAACTGCAATCGCAATTGCAATTGAATAGCTGCTACTCTAAACTGCTCTTTGCTCAAACTGCTCTCTGCGATCACTGCTCAGTAAAAAGAGCAGTTAAGCTTGCTTTGACTAATAGTATATGCATGAATCATGGGCATACTGGGCTACTTTTGCATTGGGAACATTAGGAATGACTGCTGTGTATGTAATATAAAAAAATGGGGGAGAGTGGTGAACCTTGCGGAGCTCCAGTCTTTATAGTCCGTACTATGGATAGGTTGTTGATTCTAACACGGAAAGTTCCGTCCGGAAGAAATGATGCAATAAGCTGTATAATGGAAAATGAAATTTGATGCGCATGCAGTTTGTAAACTAGTCCTGTAAAAAAGCTGGAGTTCAGCGAAATGGAGTATATTGATATTGACATTGTACCTCTGAGATATTAATTTTGAATTTTTTTCGAAATGTTCATTCGCTATTGCATTCGTTCAAACATGATCTCTTCATCGTTTGAAGAAGCTTTATAAAATTTGTGGGCTCATCGGTTGTACACCATGATGAATCTTTGTAGCTCGATTCCAGCTTAATTGCGTCTGATGCCTCTCCAGTGGTGGTGATAAGAGTTTAGGTCTCTTGCTTCAAAAACAGGATCTTTGTGTTCATCCCCCAGAGAAAAATTGAAGTTGACGTTTCTATGGGGGATGTATGCAGAAATAACAACGAAATCGAACGAATGCAATTTGATGGCGGCCGCTTCTATTTTCCGAAGGAGGGCAGTTTGAAGCTGAACGTGGTATATGCTACTTCTCTTAAGGATTGCAGTGGCTCTGTCTCTATCTGTCAATCGACCGTTCAGATAATAATATTCATAATAAAATAATAACAATATATTTTATTAATTTTAAACTGAACATACATTGTTACCCACCCGGTCTAAAGGGAGGTTTGACTTCCGGTTAGGTTCGTTTGGGTACCGCCATTGACTCACCCAAAAAGGGAACCTAGAGCCATTGAGTGAGGTTCGGCTCTCCGGAGTCGGTGGGGCGCCTTGCGACGGCTGGCTTAACGTGTTTGGCGAAATGAGTATCTTTTAACCTATGGTTAGGATCTATATAGTAGTTACAAATGGGAAGACGATCAGCTAGTCTTGAAAATGTTTCTTAGATAAGCAGGATGTCAACGCAATAATCATATTGAAATTGCATCAGCTCTCCGGGCCTGATGATTATAGAATTTACATTCCAAGTCAGAGTGGTCATGTGGTTGGGAACGGACATTAATGCTTTTTTGTTAGTTTTTGGAACTGGAAAAGTTGCGATCATTTCCTAGACATTTTTCTCCACCAGGTCTTTCATTATACTCTGAAATTATTCTCGTACGTTGCAGAACAGTTGAGTCATGACAGCCAGCTGTGGTACTGTGGGCAGGACTGCAGCGCTATCAGCTTATAACTTTAGGGTTTTGCGGGTTGGGTTGGAGATGAAGGTGTCGGGTATGGAATGTTCATCTTCCTCAGATTCTTGGGGTACCTTGGGCTTCATCTATAGTTGACCGGATGGTCATCTCCATAATTCACACACTTGGGAGTTTATTCGCGGTGTTTCGTACACTTACAGAAGCGTTGTTCTCCTCGAAACTTAAAGTATTTCGTTTGAGCATGACAATTGTTGGCTGCGTGGAAAAACTGCTGATAGTTAGGGTACTGCGATTGCCCTCCTCACAGTCACTGGGCTTAAACTTTGCACATGAGGCGACATTCTGCTTGGATAATGTGTATTTTGATTTCCGCGCTTAAGCAGGACCTCAACCAGCTTTCCTGAAGCATTCCGAAATTTAAGTTAGAAGACTTCAAGCGGGTGGAAGCCCTGGATTCGGACATCTTTGATTTCTTTCGGGTGTAAGGCCATGAATACCACGAATCATCACGTTTAAATTATTCCAGAAGTAAGTACGAATTGTACTGTACCGCTTCACCTGTGAAGAACTTTGTTAGTTTTTTAGGGTCTAGTCTCTGTAGCGGTAATCACCTGGATAACTAAATGTGCGCACTTGGCGAATTCATTATTGATTTTAACTTCTTTAAGTGATGAACTAATTTGTATTTTGTTCTATGTTGTTTTGTCGAATTTTGCATTTTGTCTGTGATTTTTGTTTTCTGTGGGACTTTGGCTGTCTTCTGCGTCGTTACTGATATCTTCAGCCTGTACTACACTGGCTGATGGAAGAGCATCCGGAACTTCCGTATCCACTCAGTTAATCTTCAGTGTCTTCTATCGCTAATGACTCAGGATTACGATAGATACTTTTTGTCTTCGTATTTTTTTTTTTGCTAGTTTTTGCAGATGGCGTTATATTTTCGGTGAAATTCTGTATCCCGTCAGCGAACACTTTGTCTTGTCTTAGTAGTTCCTCATTTTGCATTTGCTGAGAGGATAGTTCTGCCTGAGTGTCTCCAAGCTGTTTGATTATTTGGTTTGGGCTTTCGTTCGACTGCCTAAAAGAAGCTGTATTCTCTGATTGTCTTTTTCAGAGCTCATATCTTCTCCATCTTCATCACCTTCTTTCTCGTCTATACCTATCTCTGAGATTGCTTCGTTGTCTGTGATTTAACGTTTGAACTACACTTGCTCTTCTTTTGTGTGGAAAATATGTTTGGTCGTAGCTAACACGAGAATCCACAATCATCAACAGCTCGCATTCGTGAATACCATTTTGATTTCGTTTTCAATCAATTGTTAGAAAGAATGGCCACTCACCAGTTAGAAGGAACCCTCGTGCTTCCAGACATGTATGTAGTTCCTTCTGTCTATTTTTTCACGATATATTTCACAATTTACGTTCATACACAGCTCCACTTCTAACGTCTTTCTACATTTACTATTCTTTATTAACACTTTAACTATCACCCTTTTCTCACTCCTACTCGTATATATTTATTTTCTGTCTCATCTTTACACACGATCCAGTGGCGTGGTGTGATAGTTTACCGTAGGGAAGCAATTAGTTCATTTCGATGACTGACTTTGGCTATGCTTTCTTCAAATTTGTAACGTACTAATAGGTCTGTTCCCGTACTTCAGCAAACTGCAGCAGTAACAGAATTTGGCAGCTGGCTTCTTTTTGCTGCAAAATTTGGCTTGCATTTGGCTTGCAGCAAAAGTACGAAAACGACTTGCTGCGAATCTATTTTAATATATTATAATAGATTCAAGTGCGGGAACAGACCTAATGGAACCCCTCTTGTAAGCTACTTTTAACATTGCTAATACAAAAGCTTCCATGAATTACGAACATGGACGTGAGAGTACATATACTGTATTGTTATCAGTACTAATTCGCATGCTACCAATACATAATTATTTCTCTTTAAATAGATATTTGCAAAAACTATATATTCACAAACATATAAGTTAGTGATATTGCAACAGCAAGCTATGGAAATAAAGCACTTGCAAATATAGCTACTGTAACAATAACAACCACAGTGATTAAGCAAATTAAATGTTTATACGCATAAAGAAAATTTCAATATTATAGTACTTATAAAAATAGGAGTAAAATAACAACATTCCCATAACGAAAAACATATATTTTTATATTTAAAAAAAAAACAGCTGGTAAATTTAAAATATATGGAGTAATAGTTAAAAAAAATATATTATAAATCAAGTATGATGAGAAAATTCATGCATACTTCTATTTTAAATTTAATGCAATTCGCATTTGTTTTTTTGCAACTTCATCTATGACGTCGAAAAACGTTGCTCTCTCAAACATGATTTTAAGAAAACCTTTTCAATGGCCAGTATTGCCAAGTCACTTGGTCACTGTTCATCTGTACTATTCCTGAGATAAGTTTAAATCCTTTTTAATCAAGAAAAACTGCGCTATGCAGACGCTCTTGTTACACTCTCTTTTGCACTCGTTACTTGTAAGGTTAGAACTAAACAAACTAATTCATAAAATTGTTTTCAACTATTATCTGATTTATTGTTGGTAGAATATTCAAAAATATCTTGAAAAGATTTTCTCTGTTAATTTACATTAGAGTAAAACACAATGAGCTCAGTTTTTTAATGAAATCGAGTCAAATAGATTTCGCAAGTAAAATGCCAAGTGCATATATTTGTTATAGAGATAATTTCAAAATTCGGTTTCGGTCGACCTTTTTTAATAATGTCCTTTTTATTCGCAAAAGATCGAGGTCCAAAAGGAAATCGAAAAAGGTTACTAATTATGCAATTATGATCCATGCTATTTACGGAACAAATACATACATTCACCTTTTCATTGCACTCTCACTATTTTAGGTATAAAACTAAAAAATCATCGATTCCAGAAAGTAATTCTACGCACTCAATTCTAAACAATTCAAATCAATTTAATTTCAACAATACTGTAAACTATTAGGGAAATAAATACCATCCCTTCACTAATTAAAAATACGTTCACCAAATTTACACATAATGTATAGCACAAATTTCACTATCGAACTACATTCAAGCAGTCTTTGGCAGCCCTTGAAACATCTCGTAGTTCAAATTCATTCAAAAATTCACATAGTGTGTACGTACTACAGCAAACATTCTCATTAAAAAAAAAAAAAATACGCACAAGCAAATTATATGGGGAACGTGATAATAAGTTCCTCAGCAACCATACGTACGCGGCTTCTCTCTCAGTAGGTCTGTTCCCGTACTTGAATCTATTATAATATATTAAAATAGATTCGCAGCAAGTCGTTTTCGTACTTTTGCTGCAAGCGAAATTTTGCAGCAAAAAGAAGCCAGCTGCCAAATTATGTTACTGCTGCAGTTTGCTGAAGTAAGGGAACATACCTAGTTTCTCGCTTGAGACGAGAATTTCCCCTCTGAAGCAATTTCTGCATTGCTTCCAAATAGCTAGTACAAGCACATTTTTTTGAATGACGTCACAATGCAGTCTATATGAAATGAAATTACCGGTCGTAGATGCAATTTTTTCGTTGCTTAAATCCGTTTTGTTCTCTCAGTATTTTCATTCGGTGGTGCTACCACCTTAGCCGTGTGAGATGTTCACTATTCGTTTTTGGGAAAATTTATTTAGAAAATTCTTATACATAATTTTTTTTTTCGCGATTATTAAATAAATTAATTTAAAATATATATCAATCAAATGTAAGGGAAGCAATGGTTTCCTTGCTTCCATGTACGCCACGCTACTGACACGATCGATCATTCGCGTTGAATTCACTAGAGACTTACAAAATTTATTGAATTTTCGCACGAAAATCAGTAAATGTCCGCACTGTTAAAAATGTTCACTGAGTCTTCCATGATGTGGGATCCCTACTCATAAAGCCGAAACCAGACTAGACAAAACAAGTATAGCCGAGTACGAAAGTATGGATAGTTTCCTCGTCGTCTCTGCCTGTTTTTTTCCATTCAGACACTTGCCAAGACCTGACAAGCACGAGAGTGTGCATGGTTTTTGCCGCCGGTGCGTACCTGTTTTACGAGAGTACCTTCTACGTTCGCCTTACATTGGGGTCGATCCAAATTTTATCGGTTTTAGATATCGGATATGAAAAAAGGTCTGGTGCTGGCTCCTATATTCCCTACGAAATCATGAATAGGATGCAGAAGTACGGATAGGTACAAGATATACTCTTGGAATATTTGCAAACAAATTCCCGAACAGAGAAAGTATACATATCATACACCGTATACATATCGGCACACTTAAACTTCACACCCTTAAAATATTCTCAACGCTGACAGGGTGAGTTTTATGGTGTACTGAGATAAATAAGGGTTTATGGCTTTGACTAACGGTTTTTGAGTTAATTCTTTGAATACTCTTCGAATGTTTTGCAAAATGTCTCGACGAATGCCTTGACGAAACGTTCGGCAAGAGTGTAGGGTCGGCACAATAAAATGCATTGTGATTAGGGATTCCAATCCCGAACCATATTTTCAATCCCGGGATTACGGGATTAAAAAATCTCAAATCCCGGGATCCCGGGATCCCGGGATTTGAAATTCATAATACAACACAACAAATTAAGTCAAGTTTCTAGTAAACAGATTATATTATTTGCCATCATTTCAAAACTACAACAATAAGTAAGCTCAAAACTGTATAAAAAATTGCATTCTTACTTTTTTATATTATTGATGCAAATAAAAACAATAATTTTAATTATCCAAAACGTTGACAGAATGAAGACAGATATTAAACATTACATCTATTACAAATTACAACAAAAAATCACGAACAAAAACCACAACAACAAAACACAACTCTTAGAATTGAGATACATAATAAAGTAACATATAGAAAATTCGGCCAAAGTTCATTGGGTTTTTCGGAAGTAACATTGAAGCAATAGCAAAGCATCTAAAGTATCGTCTCCAAGCCTGCTTCTAAATTTATTCCCGATGTTGGACACCGCGGAAACGGTCGAGAAATATTGGTACGCCTGCTCCAAACTATGCAAGTGCCACCACTTTCGAAAAGATTCATTTCTTTTGCAATGGTTTTAATTAGATTAGTTTCTTGCGGCATTTCATGATTGATTATTTTCATACTTTTGCAGCTCTTCTTGTAGCATCAATTAACGACTACCTTGTTCTGATTCAATATGGGTATCTACTGGGTTCTCTTCATTTCTTTGGCTATTAAGCATAGGGTTCAGCATCTAGATCATTGAAGTATTTTTTTTTTAATATTTGCGTTGCTTGGTTTCAAAAATAGAGATATTATTTCACTTGGTAAATTTTCGCTGGTACAATGTGGATTCTGGAGACAGCTTAGCATACCAGATAGCTCGGTACACTGACGCTCTTTTATTCGGTCCAATATTGCAATTTTCATATCATTCAGAAGAATAGACCGTTTTTCTCCTAACAGCCTAAATACAAATCTTGATGAAGTATTAGCAGTGCATAAATTTGCAAGTCTGCGACTAAAGGCCGTCACAGCCAATTTTACAGGGTGTAAAACTTCAATAATTTTCTGAATCGAATCCAACTCTGTTGCTTCTAATTGCTCTGAATATTGCAGGCCTATTAATGTATACTATTTTTCAAAATGGGAAACTATTCGAGCATTGTTAAGAGACTATTTCATCTTGTTTTACAGTCCATTTAAAGGAGACAGTTAAATGCCTTGCTCGGATCCGCCATAGTTTTAAAGATCGTTATTATTTTTCGTTGGAGCTTTTTTAAAATATAAAACTACCTAACGAACTTTCTTTATGCATGCGCTGATGTCCTTCGTCTGATCTAGCGTGTCTTGCAGGCGACCGGTTTCAACGTAGTTAGCTGATTCAGGACCATCAAAATCTTCGTGGTCGTCGTTCAAACTATCGGGAAATCACTTTAATCTGGAATGGACCTCATATTATAGCGAACATCGCAAACTGCCAAGTGGATGCTATGCGCCAAACAAATATGTTGCTCTGCACCAACTAGTCTGCCTACTTTTCGCATTTCGTTTGACCCATCAGTTACGATGGTAACAATGTCTTTTCCTAGAGAAACATTAAACTCATATCTAGGTAGTTTCCAGCTGTCATTGATATTCTTACTCCCACCAAGCTCCAGTAAGAATTTACTAAGTAGATGTTTATATTTATATAGCGCCTATTTGCAGTCAAGGTCCATTCATCAAACACCAAACTGAACCGTTCACCTGAGATACTAGCCTGTTATATCTTATTTTTTATTATTTTCTTTATCCTGCTTGCATAGCCAACAACCTTTTTTTGATTGTTGTTAAGGATTTTGGTAAATCTGTGTATGCATTCGCTAGTATTAATTTCCTCAAATCATTCGATGTAACGAATGCACTAAATGCGAAACAGTCCATACTTATTTATTTACAAACCCCTTTGTATTCTCTTGTTAACTGTTACATCGGTTTATTTTGCTCTATTCTTTACGCATTTTGATGTGAGCTAATTGTTTTCTCATAAATATGGATTCTATTTGCACTTTTCGAGTCTTGCTGTAACTTGATTGCCGATAATGCTTGACTCCCGGTCCCGAAATCCCAGCCAATTTCTGATCCCGAAAATCCCGGGATTAGAAGTCATCAATCCCGGGATTTTCGGGACCAGAAATTGGCCGGGATCCCGGGATTGGATTCGCTAATTGTGATACAAAAAACCAATCTCGACCAAGTGCACGAACTTTTACATTATGACGACAAAAGTCTAGCCTCAGTCGATTACAAGCTGTTCTAAATGTTCGTAAATAGCTGTTCTAAAATATTTTTAAAACTAGAACAAAAACACAGTATTTTTTCAATTTTCAAATGTTTTTAATGATTTTGGAAATGTTTTTATTTTTTTTTCATCTTTCATTCATTCATTAGTTTCGTATTTTTGTCGGTTTCTTCGCATTAATTGTCCTGTTTTTGTATATTAATTATTTGTATCATAATAATTTCTTCGCTTATCTTCCCTTGTTTGCATTTTAATACAATGGATGCTTTTCACTCGTAATTTAATAATAACGATTTCTCCTCTTTTATTATTGTATCATATTGACTGTATTCAGGTTGATTACATGAAACATTTTCCATAAATATTTTCCTATTTTCGTATTTTTTTTATACTATGTGTATGACTTCTGATCAGATTTGGTTGGTATAGTTTGTTTTGTATCGCAAACCAGGTTTTGATCTTTTTTTCGCGATGAGATTTTGCTATTGTATGGATTCCGTTATAGGCATGATTTGAGTTTTTGCTGTATTGTAGCGATTGAATTGATTTCTGAATGTTTGTAATTGTCCTCGTGCTATATTGTTTTAATTTTGCTTGATTTTTAATGATGAGGTAACAATCGCCAACGTAAAATGTTAATATATATAATAAATATAAAAATATCTGATTGTGATTATACGAAAATATTTGTTTCGATCCATACAGTTTAACTGGTTGTTTTTATATATTAATTCATAGCAAATGGATGAGTTCTTAGTTGTCTTGAAATTTTTCTGCTATTTTTTTTCTGATGTAAACGGAAAGTTTTAAGACTAAGTATTTATCCATTCGAGAATATATTTAGCGGAGCTTCTGTTTCTTTCGGAAGTGAAAATGATGTTGGAATTTCTTGTGCAGATTTAAGTTTTATTTAGCTGTGCAATGCAGCGTTGACATTTTCGATAGATAAATACTTAGCATAAATTTTCCTTGGATTTACATAGATTTAATTTTGCTTTGTTGACAATCTATTTAAACTGTTGATGAGACATGAGTATTTTTACTAATTTCCTGCTTATGTGTCTGCATTGACTGTGAACCATATAATTTGAGTATATAATCGAAAAATTAGCAGTATATTCTCGAATATCTAAGAGATTCCAGAGCTGAATATTGCATTTTCATTCTGATAAGTACTGTAGTTTGAGTGATAAATATTCGTAATTTTTGGTATTTTTAAATAATAAATCATTACATTGTCTGAAATATATATCTTTCATTTGAATTTTGTGTAATAGTGATGCAATCTTCAATATGATGTTATTTAAGTTAATAGTTTGGTGTTGCAAGTTTTTATTTGAAAATCACTACATAGTTTCGGCAATTACTGTATTAGTTTTAAGTGGTATCATGTCCTTTTTGGTTTTTTGAATTATCTTTGTCTGTGGGTGAATTGCTTGAGTTAGATTAAAACAACCTTCTTGATATTATGTTTTCGTTTTCATTTTCTTTTGTATTAATATTGAAACCATACATTGTTGTTGTTACCTTTTTCTTGGAAAGATTTGGTGTGAAATTTTGATTTGATTATTTTTACTGCGGCTTAGTAACAAGCTTGAGCTGTTCAGGTTGAGGATTTAAGCTTGATCAGCATATTTTTTGTAGCTGAAACATACCAGTTGATTTTGTCATGACATGGAAGAAAACAAAAATAATCTATTAATGACGATATAAATACGCCAAATGAAATCACCAAATTAAATTTAGTAGATGGCATAACAAAATTCTTTTCTTTTATTATTAGGACAACAAACCAAAATAACACAAACATTGGAATGCTTTGTTAATCATCGTGTTAAGAACGGTATATTTATTAATTATTTCTGGGTGAATGTATTAGATTAGTGCAACAAATCTGAAGACGTTCAAATATTATAGATTGATTGGATATAATTCGAAATGAAAAATTTCATATCATTTAAAAAAATGCACAAATTACATTCGTTTCATTGGTAATATTGACTTAATTGAAACATTTTCACTTTTTTCACAATTGCCTATAAATTACATTTTGGTATTATGTAACTTTCGTTATTAAACTCGTTTTCCATTCTGACTTGTACACGTTCTCGTCATTTTCTTCTTTCTAAAACTATAAAAACACTAAAAAATCAACAACATCTCCGCTATAGGACAATCACATTTACATATAAAAATTTATTTTTGTTACTATATCGTTTGTTTTTTTTTTAAAGTTTTCTCTCGTTTTACTCAATGTTTATTTTATTCTTGTATTGTGAGAATTTACTTTGAATGGTATTATGCTGGACTGGTAATTACAACACTATGTTGGATTGGTAAGAGGTTTGTATGTTCTATTGTTTTTTTTTGTGATAAAAGAATTTAATAAAGTTTCGATGGTCAAATGAAATTCAGTCGTAGTGATGATTGTATACAATAATGGATAGAAACACTTAAATCGAAAATGAATTCAGTATCAAGTGTCTTAACGGGTATCAATTATGTGCATCGTTATCGCGATCAACGGAAGAATAGGAAAAATAAGTTGGCTTTTTACTAGTTGGGATAGTTTTCATGCATTCCTATGGAATTGACCGCCAGACCCTCCAATGATAGTTTTTTGAACATTTTTGCTTCGAATAATAACTAGGTCTCCCGAGTTTTAACTTTAAAATGTTTTATTTTGAGCAAATTTATATGCTTGTGGATGATACCTCAGCAAGTGGGATTTTAGCAGATGGTCAACATACCAGTCTGCAATCTAGGTATCTATTGAAATAATCAATCTGCTTGAACAAACGTATTTACTGAGGATTCATTCATAGATTGGATACAACTAAGGCTTGCTTTTGATAAACAACTAGCTTCGACCCTATAATTTGATAGCAACACATATAAGCTGATTTTACATTAAGTAATTACAAAAATATGAACAAGTCCAAAAATCTCTCACGATTGGCCCAAATGCATTACAAGTCAAATATATAAAAAGGAGACAAACGAAGCTGAGACAGGTACAAAATGATATCATTGTTCTTTTCATCTGATAAAATATTGGCTAAATTGTTAGTAATAAAGCTAATAAAAATATAATGATAGCATTGTCTCCTCTGTGTATCGACTCATGAGCTGTGGTAGTTTTTGAAGTCCGTGGTTACCGATAGGTGAGTCAAGATTACGAGTCCTGAGTTGGAGCATATGGGCTTGCAGATGGTCTTTTTTAGTGAGTCAAACTTCATATATCCCGCTGTCTTATAAAGGATCTGATAAGCAGTTTTTTTGGCCATCTGCACTAGGGAAAAAAATTACCAGCGAATATCAAGGTGCCTTTACGGTACTTCAGAATATACGGTTGTCGCTCTAATCCGAATAAAACAATGAAAATATTCCTGGTCGAAAAGGTGCTGAAAAATCACTAGGATTATCTTAGGTTCCTGCTCCCACCATTTTCCAATATAGCTTTAACGATAAGTTCTGGTCTAAATAAAAAAAAGTTAATATATGGTATACACTAATCACAGGCATCTGTTAACAAAAGGCCATCGAAACATTGGTCTATTTGTGTCTGCATCACTAAGCTACGAGTATATAATGCTCTCAAACATATAATGTTTATGGCTTGAATGATTTTGACGTTGATGATCGGTATGGTGGTAGAAGAGGGAAGGTTTTCAAAGATGCAGAACTGGAGGTATTACTTGATGAAGGCTTGTGTTAAGCACAAGAATACTTTTACAAAATCATTGAGTCTGACACAAAAAACCGTTTTAAAATGTTTAAAAGCTATAAGAATGATTCAGAAGCAGGGATATTGGGTGTCGTACGATTTGACACCAAGAGATGTTAAACGACGCTTGATTTTTTTAACGCTAACAACGTTAACAACGTTGAAGGGATTTCTGCATCGCATTGTGGCTGGGGACCAAAAATGGGTTCATTACGATAACCTTAAGGAGATGCTTAATAACCAAATGGCCACAACACAACGGAGGCACGATAAAGTTATTTTGCAGCAAGACAATGCTCAAATCTAAGTTGCAAAGCCGTTCAAAACATATTTGGAAACGATGAAATGGGAAGTCCTACCCCAGCCGCCATATTTTTCAGACGTTGCTCCCTCTGACTTACTTGTTGTGATCAATTGGACAGAGCCTGGCTGGCCGACATTTCTTTTCTTTTAAACTGGACCGATTCGTAGATTGCCTCTAGATGGTACCAGTTTTTCTTGACTGCAGATACGTATGTTCGACAAAAAATGGAGAAAGTAGTGACCAGGGTTTGACAATGCTTTGAATCGTAAATTTATTACTAATTTTTTAACGTCGAATTTTAGGAAAAACGATGGAGGCATAGTTGTATACCTAATGAAATTAGGTCTTGGAAGACTTTCAATAAGATTATGATGGCATTGACTGCAATGTGCTACAGTTTGTATTTTGTCTATGGCGAACTTGCCTACCGCAGACTTGACTTGCAAGCACGAAATTTGTGCAGACGAGCTGACCAGTTCGCAACTCTCTCGTATTGAAATAACTCTCAAGGTAACAAACACAATAAAATGGTGCTCTTAGCATCAATGAAAGACCAGTTAATTGATGAGAATTATGTCCAGGACGTGTAAGAACTACGATGACTTTTGAATAAGTTCTAGTAGATCGCTTTATAGTGCATAAATAGATGGTATAACGGAATATTACATTCTATACATTTTTCCATCGTCTGTCTAGTAGAAAACTGTATATCAAATAATCCTCGACTATGGCATGCCACTGAAATTGGTGAGAGTAATAATAATGACAGACATGGAAGCTTAAGTCAAACCATAAAAAAGATCTAACCCAGATCTTCCGGGCAAACTGTCGCTAGAAACAAGGATATGGAACTGGGATTAGAATATGCCATTGGCAGAATAAGAGTTATTTAGTTGCATACGCAAACAATAGGCACGTTTTTTTGCACTTCTATCGAAATAGAATTAGAGTAGGTTTGCAGAACAAAAAACAATGCAGACTAGGTTGGCTGCCGCATTCACTTTAGTCGTTCGTTTACGTTGCTGTTTTCACAGTTTTTTCTTTAACGCTAATTCATCAGGTAGTTTTTCAAAGTTTTAGAGAAATTGATTTCACTGCTACAGGTTGCGGACGCATTGATCACTCCAAACAATGTCTCTGATACTCCCACGATATTGTGAACCCAGGAGCTTTTGCTCAAACTGCTATAAAACAATCTAGTCAGATCACGGAGATTATGTCCTACCGCAAGACGTTTTTGTGCATTGGTTTAGATGATTCAAAAGTGGTGATTTCAACTTCAAAGATAAACAACATTCGGTCTTAAGATGCCAAATTGCAAGCAATGTTGGTTACGCAAATTCAACAACAAATGACCGAAAGGTTGAATGTTAGTCGCCAAACTATTTCGGATTGTCTATTACCATGAGGAGGATCCGACACGTAGGAAAATGGTTACCAGATTACCTGACCTGCATACAAATGAAAAAGTGAAAAGAAGGGTGCGATGTTTTGTGAATACATCAAACTGGGAACGATTTTTCTACCATCTACGATTTAAAAGACAGTTGGTAAAAATATATAAATTTTTTCCCATTTCTTCCAAATTGTTTGACTCAAAGAAAAGTTAAGAATTATTAACCGGCGTACTCAAAGCTAGACTAAACCCAAATTACAAAACGAAAATTTTATTTAAAAAAAAATGGTAATAATATGGAATTATACTCCATTGAAGGTAGTACGTGCTGCTTATTTTTCAGTCTCAAGGATATTAAGCTAATGTAGAGCTGAACATTGTACAAGGGTGCACAAATATAAATTTTACTACTAAGAAATATAACAAAAGTTTTTGAAAAAATACTCATTTGTACGAATAAACAGAATATAATAGTTATATAAAAGACTCTAACGAAAATATGGATATTGCAATGGGATGGTTACGTTAAAATATGAAATTTTTCTTTCCCATCTGAAAAATCATAGCATCCAAACAGACAGTGTCAGATCGAGCACATGGACGTCGCCCTGCAATCAAGCAAAGGCGCTATGAAGGTTCATTGAACGCAAATAGTACAATGCTATTAGGATCCAGTACTTAGAAGACTCGTTCGTTGAATTGAGAACATCGGGACCATTACTTTGAGAAACCAAGGCCCGTATTGAGCTCTAGCGTCATTGATGGATGATATTACACAAAGTGAAGAAAATCATAATTTAGAGAGGTTTGCATTGTTGCGAATTGCCATTAAACTGTGCAAAACGCTTCCGTGATTCAAATGGTTTCTTCAGATGACATATTACATCAACTCGATCCAATAGAGTGATACTATTCACTATTCTATGCAATCATTACTAAGAACCAAGCTGTTTATTTCTCAACAATTATTTCCCGGATTACTTATTACAATATGAGCATTCAAAACTTTTCCATTTGAATCCAAATCAAATTTGATAGGTTTTGGGTGTTTGTGATTACCAGATACAATTTAAAAACGGCATATAGTATAACTAAATAACAACTTTCAAATATCTCACAATATTCATTGAGCTTTTTTTCGCACATTCATTTATTTCACGTGATCGCATCAGATATCAACTGTTTTCATTTTGTATTTCGCATATCTCAATAATTAAGTGTTGTTCCTTGATTACTACCCTCTCATTGTTTAAAGTGTTTTTAATTTTCTCTCAGTTGTTTACTATTTCTTTTAAGTTTATTTAATTATTTATTTATAATTCTTTGTTTTATCATATATTTGAATTCTTAATTTTTTTTTGTTTAAACATTAATTTCATTAATTCAATTGGTTTTTCTGTTCATCTTCATCATCATTATCATAATTTTCATTCACATTTCATCTGGTTTTTGTTATTTAAAAATTATTTATTTAATCTTAAATATTAATTTTAATGTTAACATTGTTTCATTATTTAGTAGAATATATCAATCTAATCATTGCTGTATTGTTTTTTCTTAATTTTTTTTTTTTCACTTCTTTCTCTTCACTTCGTTTCGTGTTTTTGTTGCTGCTGTTTAAAATGTAATGCGTTTTAAATTTACGTTTTGACTTGAACTGTTAGTTTAATTTGTTCTCTGGTTTAATGCGTGACTGTGTGTTTTAGTAAAATGTTTAGCGTTTCGTTTAATGTTGATTTTGTTTTAAATGTTATGGAAGTATATGCTGTGATTGACCGTTCACAATGGATTGATGCAGAAAATTATCTTTGGTGAAGGATCGTTAGTGACTAGTCCGATTACCATTTCAGAAATTATAGAACATAAATGCGTACTTTGATTTTTTTTTTCAAATGATTTTATTGTAGAGTTTATTTCGCTAAATTGAGCTACAATGATTCAAATTCCTTTTTGTTGCCGTTTAGTTTTCGTGTGCGATATTTTTTTGTTTAGTGTATTTTAAAACATTACGTATGCATGTTACCTTAATAATTTTGATATATAGGTTCGTAAATTTATTTGTGTTTCGTAAAACAATGGAATTTGTCAATTTATCATCGAAAGGAAATTTTCAAAAGTGTTTGTCTACCAATCTTTCGGTTACTTTTGACATTTTTGATTTATCAAAATACAAATTGTTGTTCGCTAAATTTTTCATCATATAAAATGGAAGTGCGAATCGCATTGGATCGTTTCTGGGACTAAACTAAATTTGGGAGACAAATTTTCTGAAAAGTCTAGGGTGTTTGTAGTGATAGTATTTTGTATTTTTTCCTATGATGTGAATTTTAGACTTTTACAATTTTCTTGTTAATTTCAAATGTGATGCCAATTGATTATTAGACAGTAGTGTTGCGCATTAATATCATTTCATTGACAAACTGCTGGATTTAAAGTTCGAGAGCTTGTCTAGATCTGTACTTTGGTTAGTATTCTGCTTTTTTCGTTATGTGTCGGGCTGAGAGTGTTGGTTAAATTGATCACTTCGTTCGGTATTCTTTGTCTGTTCTAGTTCGCGTTCTTTCTACTTCAGATCGTATTGTGATTCGATATCGCAATCACAATCACACTCTTCCAAACAATCGGAGCATTCTAATTCACTGTCTTGTCAGTATAACCACGAAACGGGTACCCATTGTGATGTTGTGTGCACTTTATCGATTGCATTCTCTAGGGTTGCTATTGTTTCTGCGATGTCGTTATTGACAATGGTCAAATCGAAGAAGTGACCGTAGGCTTGCCGCAGCATTTCCGATTCTTTGGCGAGACGTTCTAAACTACCGTCGTACTATAAAATGAGAGAGAAGAGAAGAATTATTTAATATTTTTGTTTTTCAATTTCTGATAAATAATTTGCAATATTTTCTTGAAAATTGTAACGGATCTAATATTAAGGACCATCCGATATGTCAATTGTAGCAGAACGTCAAATCACATTCGTAACGCAAGCTGCAGGAATTGATTGGTGCACTCAAAAAAAAAACGGAACTGCAACCTATCTGAGGCGATTCCACTACCAGGACGTGATTGCATTGTTCCTCACAGTAGATCCTGAAAGTTAGGTGATATAGTAATTTATTAACTTCGAACAAGCCAAGCTTGCGAAGTGACTGTATTCTTAAGGAGAATATTGCAACAGCTTCGGCAGCAGTAAGCACAGGCAAGTTCTTTATGTGCAGTCGCTTCGTAAGTTTGAGGCGCACCATTGAGTCCACGATTGGCCTGGCAACGCCTGAGACGATCGTGGATGCAATGCTGCGAAACGAGGAGAATTGGCGCGCAGTCTCAACATGTGTTGAGAAAGTGCTGCGCATAAAGCGGGAGGAGGGCTGCCTTACCGACCCATGAGCTGTGGTAGTTTCTGAAGTCCGTGGTTACCGATGGGTGAGTCAGCACGACCGGGTCGAAGCAGTGCCTAGGCGGGTCCCGCCTTGGAAGTTCGAGGGCTTGTAGATGGTCCTTTTTTTAGTGAGTCAAACCTCATAGGTCACCCGGTGATCTGGTTAGCAGATTTTTTTTGCCATCTACACTAGTGAAAAAAAAGCACAGGCAAGCATGGCTTCAACTAGAAGGCACCAAATCAAACTCATAAGAAATATCATCAGAGTCATTGGATCAATAGCAACCATAAACTGCCACAGTGTTTATTGTATGGCGATAATAAATATGTTTTTTTTTGTCGAGTTTTCTTCTTCGTTTCGACGTGTTTTTCGTTTAATTCAGCAAGGTCGATGACCAAATAGGCAGGTTATGAGCCCTCGTTAAGGAACTGGTGTTTTAGCAGGACAAGTCATTTCGTCCAGCTTGAAAGCTATTTAAACATCCTTGACACAATAAAATTATCTGGCGTCTTCGCTGGCAAGTTGAAGATATGATCGCAAACCCTGAGTGTCGGTGCGAAGTTCTTAATGAAGCATTCATTTCACGGCTGACCACTAGCGACTCTGTAGAGGTTTCTACTTCACAATTAAAACACGTCTGTATAATCGAGTGAAATTCGACATAAAAAACACGAAACTTCTGCAAAATTAGGGGTAAGCTGAATTTTGCTGTGAACTTTGGTGATGGCGTGTTGAACAAAATGTCAAAAGTCCCCATCGATCCAAGTGTTGCGTTACTTTTTATGCGGGGTCAAAGGTCACCAAAAGTGACCTTTCCTAAATATCTCAGTAACGGTCACGTCTTCAGAAAAATAATGTATGACAAGTTTTTAGCTTAGAAAATTCCCTACAAAAAAGATTTGACAATTTTTTCTTCTTAAACGATATAGATGGAACTGGTATATGTCATCATGAGGAACAGGTCTTATTGCTGAATATAAATTAGGGTATTGAACTCTTTGGATTTATGCCTTTTATTTTAGTCTTATGGAGTTGTATTGGAGTCTTTGGAGTTTTATTGGAGTCTCTAGGCCCAGGCCATATCATGGGAATAGCAAACGGCATAAGGCGTGATCCTTTCTTACAATCAGTTAAATTTTTTACACACGTTATGCAATGAATATGTGAGGCCCAAGATCTGTCTTGATGAGCCACTCCAAAGCTAAAATACTCGCAGCAACACTTCAAAATTAGATCAGAACAATTTTGCCTCATTTTTCGAAAGTCAGTGCACCTTAAATATAACAAAAAGAAGTAGCATCGTTAATCAACCTTCTCGACATATTCGCGCAAGCACAGAAATTAATTAGCACAAAAAAAAATAAATTAATAGCGTAAACAAATATATAACACTCCTTTTTTACGGCCGTCTATATGCGTTTATCGCTAAAATACCGAAAATAAACTTGACCTCATCACAAGAAAACAGAGGATGATTGAAAAAAAAAAGTGCGTTGTCGTAATGAGGGTAAGTAGTCAAAACATGATCACCCATCAGAGTTCGTGTGCACTGTTGATCAGTGTAGTTAATGAGATAAAACTGATATTAATAATCTTTGACTTTCGATGATTTTCGATTCGTTAATGAACTTTTATCATTGTGCATTTCATTCCACAATAAACATTGTCACGTTCAAAATTGTTCACTTATATTTTTTGTAGAGTTATTTTAATATAAAATTACAGGGCTGTAAGTAGAAGTGACATTTGAAGTCGAACTGCGTAAACTTTTCTACTAAGCCAAAATGCCAAAATATAGTAAATCAACATAGCAAATAATTAAATCAATGATATATCAATTTCTTTCAAGTTTGATCGTTTTCCCCTCTCCTTTATTGTGTTTCGATGCTACATCTAATCTTGAAAGTTCATTTCACATCTGTGTACTTTAAGGTTTAAGTATTCGAGTTGTCTGTGTGTTCCTAAAAATGCCGAACATAAATTAAAATTTCTAATTTGGCGCTATGACCCTCGAAAATAAAAAAAATGGCGGCTTCCAGGCCAAAATCATTCTTTTTTGCCTTCACTACTACTAACACACGGAATCAAGCATATTGCTATTACTGGTTTTCAGACCTTTTTATGGCTCTGTGCTAAGAGTGTACATATATGTTTTCAGCCCCGGATCTTAAATTTTTTCGAGGCGGGGCAAAAACTGAAAAATGCCGCCCCCGCCAACCAATATTTTTACCTTTATCATCATCATCATCGTTTCAGCCCACTGATAGACATAGACCTCCCTCAAAGAACGCCACAACGACCGGTCTAGCGCTGCTCTTTCTCTGTTAGCCATATATTTTTTCCAAAATACATGAAC
Organism: Nemotelus pantherinus; assembly: GCA_963978885.1. Lineage (NCBI taxonomy): Eukaryota > Metazoa > Arthropoda > Insecta > Diptera > Stratiomyidae > Nemotelus > Nemotelus pantherinus. The sequence continues at coordinate 44,686,602 of OZ022265.1, read as the reverse complement.
GGGTCGGACATATATTTTAATTAGAATAGGAAAAAATAGGGTATAAAATATAACTTGAGATTAATCTTACTCTTCAAGCATTTTGTTATGCAAACAAAGCTATGGCCTTTTGATAATTAATCTCATGAGCGATTTTCTATTGCTAATATTGCCAGACTCGATAAACGTTCCTGGCTCATGGACGTAGATAATTTATAATAAGTTTAAGTAGAAAGCGAAGAGTAAACTCGGAGAGCAATAAAAATATTAGGAAAGGCATCCTGCAAATCATGCATATAGATCTGTTGCAAGAGATTAAAAACGTAAAGTTCCTCGCAGAATTCAACTTTGCTTAAATCTTGTTCGTATTTTCCTCCAAGATTTGCTCCATGCTTCTGCAGTTCTTCAGTTGACATTTTCAAAATTTCAGTACCATTGAGATATACAAAATTACAATTCAATGTTGTAGTACTATCAATTCTCTTTTTAATTTCTGATAAGGTTCGATCAAATACCATCATTGTTGCCTTAGCAAAGAGTTGAACAGGTTAAAGTCTTCGTGATTCGTTATCACACATTTCATCAAATTGTTTTTTACACCTCGGAATTCGTTTATTTGGCAGAATAGATTCAACACCAATTTTTTCAGCAACTTATTTAGCTTATTCTATCCAATATTCAATTGAATTTTCTCTCATTTGTTGCAAACTTGTCACCAGGCCATCTATTAAAGAGACGGAACGCGCAAGAATTATATCTTCCTTTTGAATTTCAATATTTCGCGGAGAATATTTGTCCAAATCGTCAATTTCAGAATAAATTTAATTTTTTTAAATCATTTAAGAGGTGACCTGCCTCGTACTTTGCTTCTGGAGCATGAGAAGTTGAGAAGCACATTGTCCCTGAACCACCTGACGAGCGCGATTGTTGTCCTATCTATGCCTACGTGCCCCCAAGAGAATAATTTATTGCTAACAGTACTATAGGGCATATCAATGCCGACGACCTTAAAGACGATGCTGATATTGAAAGAAAGCGCAGGGCTTCGGCAGTCAGAGGTTATATGTTAGCTCGCAGGTCTTCCTGTTGTACTAAACTAAGCAAGTTAAGATAACGCATTTTCAGGCATATTTCCAGAGCTTGTACATGAGGAAACTGTTAGTCAGGTATACCAAAAGATCCTTGCGCGTCCAATATAATAATATCATTATGATGGGATTGGCCCGCTTCTGCAGTGCGTCAAGGATGTTTGTGGAATAACAGAATGATGGCTTTGCAGCCGTCATTCGCAAAAAAAACTATATCCCCAATCCATATAACACGGGACAGTCCCAACAGCATCCTAAATACTAAAACTGATAGGTTCACTTCACCAGTATGGAGGTGTCTTGTACGAAAACCAGCTCGTTTCCTTAATCGCCCTCGGCACAGGGAAGTGGACTTATATGTGTCTTTTATGTTTATATTTAAATTGCTTTGTGTTTTTATTCATACTGACCTAATATAAGCCTTACTAACACACTATGGATCCTTTGGTTGGCCGAAATAAGCAATTTTTATTTTTATTTATTTATTATTTTACTATACTCTGCGTCTGTCATCGCAAAATTGCGATAATGCTGAGGAGTGTATTTATCTGACAAGCTTGACTTTGCCGCCCTCTGAATCTGCCGCCCGGGGCACGGGCATCATTAGTAATTTTTTTGCGAATTTCAATAATACCGCCTCGGACGTTCAATCAATTAATTGCGACTTCACAATATTGTGTATTATTAAAAGGCGATAAAACAAAGTGAATAGAACATATTTATAGAGATAGAAGAAAAATTAATTAAATTTGAAATACTACTTACATCTGCGATATTTTGTAGTGATGGTGCTGCTATAAATACAACGTACGGTGTAAATTCAGCGGTTCGTAGAATTTTCAAAGCTTGTGGCTCGACATCCAGTATCGCCATTTTGCCTTCAGTATGTATACGTCGTATTGTATCCAATTTTGTTCCGTACATCGCATCTTCATGAGTACCTGAAATCGAATTGAAACTTTCGTTAATTATTGGTCCGGAAGTAATCAGTGTACATGAAATGGGTCCTACGCATTCTCGAATCGACGAGGACCCGTATAGTTTACAGGATCAACAAAGGATTACACCGAAACACTCTGCATGAAATAAGCATGTTTATTGCACAAAGTGCAATGCCCGTATCGAATTTAAGGATCAACAAGAAGCGGTGTGGGGAACATATGAGTAGAATATATATTGTGGAAACTAACTAAATATTCGTCAATCCAGTGTCCAGTAAACAAGCATTTAATCTACTTAAAATACATTGTGCACATGATAGATACATACCATATTCGAGATATTCATTAGCTGCGATATCGGCCATCATTTCGTCATGCGAGACGAAATAGTAGCTGCGACCATTCTCTTCGTCCGGTCGAGGTGGTCTCGTTGTATCTGCAAGAATAGTAAGTAAGGGTTACTCTTGCGAACTTAAAAACTTAAATTACAAAATGAATCTATTAAAATTTTTCGTTCAAGTTACTTACGTGGTATTGGATAGGCATATTTGTCCGGATACTTAGCTATTAGGGTATTTTTGATATGACGGCGACCAACTCCATGTGCGCCTAATAGTACTAGTGTTTTTCGTCTGAAGTTGGGATCCCCGACTGAAAATTGAATGTTTTACGGTAAATGATTTTAGAACAATGAAATTATAGTATAGTAATGCATCAGAGAGAACTCGCTTGACGATTTTCGCTATTTGTGAAAGAAAGAAAAATTACGCACGGTACCATTCTAGGGTTAAATGACTTTTTTCATTTTAGCTGTTTGTTTAGAAAATTCTGCGATAGATTTTTTATTTTCTTCCAATAAGGTAGTTGCGTAGGTCTTTCACAAGTTTAATTTTGCAGTTGAATGCAAATAGGTAAAAAAGTACCCTTGAAATATCTCAAAATAAAAATGGCATGTTAGGCAGTGTATGGTGAATTCAGTTGTATCAGTGGAAGGAAATACGCCCAGAACTACGACTTTTTGATAGAAGATGTTGCTGGCTTCATCAGTCCAACGCTTATTAACAGAAGCGTACTCTGTAGAATGGTAGCCAATGATATTATTGCTCTAATAGTTTTTTTTTAACCGCACAACTTCGGAATTTAACAAAATTCGTCGAAACTATCATTGATGTCGCCGCCATGATGTCACATTCTACAATACTTCCCCTGCTGTATAAACGTCACTTTTGTCTGAATTCGGGGATCTTCTGGGAAAATCGATCCTAGTGTCAACATGGTGGGATGATAACTGTACGTCCACTCTGGGTTGTACTAGTTGGGATATCTGGTATCGAGTGTCGCTGCTATTTGTGATCTTGCCTACCTGCTGAATTGGAAGACGTTGTAAGCTGGTGTCTGTTTTTAAACGATCTATTGATACTTTATTTGGCTTGTTTTAATGCTCACCACAAAGTATTTGAGTGTTCGTTTGGTCTGTGGCCTCGAAAACAGGACGATTAGTACCAATTTATATGAGCACTTGGATGCAGATATGAAGGTTCTTTAGGCATACAAAATGATGTCACCTTTCTCTTGTTCGGCTTTGCTTTCACTTTGGGATTTGGACATTTTTTTGCTACGAAGAATTTTCAGGGTACATCCATAAAACATGCCCGACAGGAGATGATTTAATATCGTTCTTATATGTTGGTCTTAAGCCCAAAAGATTTGTTGGTAAAATTTTGATCCAGGATTGAATGTTTATATGCCATTTGATTGCGGTCAATGTTCTAATGTCTACTTTTGGTCATTCCGTTTTCTTACGGATGGTAGGCGGTGGTCCGAAAATCTCACTGCAAAAAGTGAGTTTAGGTCCGAAAATAGTGATGGCTCGAATTGTCGTCCTCTATCTGTAGCAATCTGACTAAGATTTCCATAATATTGAATTAATATTTTTTTTCTTTTGAGATTTTATCTTTTTGAGACTGTGAATCAGGCTTTTTACTTCTTCGAAAAATGTTGGTAGAATTGGGTCTCTTTTTCGAGCTGGGCTGTGTAACAAAAATCTCGTGACCTGCGCAGTGTGTTTCTCTTGAAATTTTAGGTCTAGTAAATCTGCAAAAGCTTCAGCTTTATCTGTATTTCTGTACTTTAGGCAAGAGGACGAGTAGATGGGTGACATGTTGCATTTTTTCTTAGTTCTTAAATATTTAGAAATTTTCCAGAGCGTACCACTCAATATCAGAATCAAGACTACTCATGAAGTTTTCCCACTGTTCATTTTTGAATTTTCTAATCAGGTCACGAATGGCATTGGTGAGCCGGTTAGTTTCTTACTTCAGTCTGAGATAGCCAGTAATTCTGGCTCGTTTTTGAATTTATTTTCTATATGATTGGTTTGATAGAGTTTGGGAGCTGATAGGGGTCTTGGTTGTCCGTAACCGAAGTTTTGGTCGTGGATGTATCTTTGACCTGAGAGATTCTATAGGCGAACAGCTCGAAGGTTTCCTTTAAATCTCTTGTTTCCGGCACTTGGATACATTCATTTGACACAAAAGTCCAGAAGGCTATAGTTATTTTTCACTTGATTGGTGCTTCGATGAAAATATCATCAATTTTAAAAATGCACTGTCTTGTGACCCGAAGGGAGCTCATCAAATACATTTACACTCGGATTTAGATTTTTGGATAAACCAATGTCTAAGACATGACTGTAAATAGGGCAAAAGTGAGTGAGCTCATCGGGAATGTGCAAACACGAAACACTATCTGCAGCAAAGCTATAAATGTCTTTCCCCGCTAGGTTATTTCTAACTAATCATCATGCACGATGGTGAGCATTGAGATCTTCTGCTAGAAATATAGGGCCTTCTAGATCGAATAGTGCACGAAAGTTTTCGATAGCATATTGAGCGGCGGGGGGTCTGTAAGCGGAGATAGCTTTAAATTTGAGGGAGCTTGATTCTATTTCAATGACCGTTGTTTTTATTCCACTGCATTTCGGGATCTGAACAACATTATGGATAATATGCCTTCTTACGAGGACTGCTGTGCCTCTTCCTCTGCCTGTTAATGTGATGTTTGGGGATTCGTAGCCGATTTTCCAGGTTGAAAAAGATTACTTGACTCATCATTTTTTCAGCTGTATGGAATTCGTGTTTGACGTTAGGATGGATATTCGGTTGGTTCAATTCATTTTGCTTGAGTAAAGGGGTTCGTGTTGGTGAAGATTGAGCAGAGAACAAGCTCTGGACCATTTTCGCTATCATGCCTTTCATCATTGTATGAAATTGCTCTTGCATGATGGCGAGGAACTGCCCAATTTGGTTCGGAAAAGGAGCTCGTTTCTAGGCTGCATTGTGAAACCGGAAGATAGGAAACCGGAGCAGGTCTGGCTACTTGAGCAAATTATTTTCTAATGCTTTTGGGGCAACCTCCATAGCTTACGGGATGTTCTCCACCACAATTGACACATTTTGGCTTTTGTTGAGGCTGTTTTGAGCAGATAATGTGTTGGTGAAGCCCATCATATTTGGCAGACCCCGCCTGGACGTGACAGTTGTTGGATGAATGAACCGTACGGTGTTGAATCTGAACGTTATAAATATTTTTCTCTTCGCTTGGAAAGAACACTTTAATTAGTTTGGAAGCATTCTTTCTCGTTTTCAAATAGAAGACTTCGATAGGATGGAAGCTCTGCCTTTCCTGTCAAGATAAACCCGCTTGGCTGAACCAAACTCCACATTTCTTTGCTCAAGAACGGATGCAAATTCATAAATTGTTCAGGTTGTCGAAGGATAGTGGAACGTTTCTGATTGTTTTATAAAATATTTTGGAAGTTTATTACTATGAAGTTTTGATTGTGTAGAAAAACCAGTGGATTTTAGGGACTTTTTTCTTGCTTCTAAGTGAGAAAAATCATCATTGCTGATGTTTGTGGCATTAAAAATGAAAAAGTGGGCAACTTTCTCTTTGCTTTCCTCAATTGTGGGGCAATATTAGCCGCTTCTGTGTTTGGTTAAAAGAACCGTTTTAGGAGCTGGATGCTTCGTCTTCACACAAAGTAGAAAACTCATCCGTATGCGGCCCCTGAAGAAAGTGTTTCCTGCTTTCTTCTCATTTGGAGTTGGAACTACGATATTTCTGTGTGGGATCGACTGAGACAGTGCAGCATTGGACGACTGATCGTTCCGTGCAAAAAATCTATAAAATACTAACTACGGATTTTTTTTGCGAAATCAGACACTTGCATAAGGGACGCTTTTTTCAGAACGGTTGTAACTTCAAAAGCTAAAATTCACATCCTATTTCGGGAGAAGTTTACTTAAATATTCTGTTTTTGTCAGTATTAAATTCATTAGTTTAATTTTCGTGATAACAGAGCACTTGAAGTAAATAATAGGGCATTATTAAAAACTAAGATTATTGATTATTAAAAGCGTGCAAGCGAGAGATATGTCGGTTTGATTTCCGTATGTCGTAATTATTGGTGAGTTTGCTTCCACTTTATAACGCAGAGATCTAAACGATTTCACCATCTCCTACTCAAATGTTTTCTTTTGGAATAATTCAAAAATGCTGCATTTTTTATATTTTCAGTAATAATAGACAAGTGTGACACATATTTCAAGATGAAAAGTCAATTGTATTTAGGCGCCCAACGTGGGCCCGATTCCATATACTTTTTCATAAAGTATGATGTTTATGGGGCCTCATTTAAATACTTTTTTAAATAACTTACCTGGCACTTTAACAACTTCTTCATAGGTAACTAAATCCAATTGATCGAATACTGCATTATGTTTCGCCAAATATTTATCACGACATTGTTTCTTCTTACGACCGAATATCGAACAGTTGACTAGAAATGGAAATTGAAAATTCGTAATCAATTTATTCAGAATACTTGCAAATGAGTGTCGAATAATGGAATGATAAAAAGAATGAATGTGTAATTAGTATAAAATATCGTTAAAGTAAAAGGATTAGAAAAAATTCAAATGTTATGTGTGTTATAGATAATGAAATCGATTTATAAGTGTGTCATATAAAAAGGAAGCAAAAGCATAAAGCGTAATACTGCAAGGAGACAACAACAATAGCAATAGCAATTGATTATATCAAAATGTACAAAGATACATTGAAAGCTGTTCTACAAAAGCGATAAAGAAACAACAGGGTCATAAGAGTGATACAAACAACTGAGCAAAGACAAAAATGAATTGAAAATTTTATTGTATTTATTATTTACACTGCTGAATATGAGTATATAAAAACAAACTGGTATTGATTTAGTACCTGTAAGTCTGATCTAAGTTATTAGATTTTCTAACAGTTTTAACGTGGGTTGATCTGTGGGTGTTGTGTGGGTTCACATGTGTTTACAAGCTCAAAGATGCAATATTTAGTACTATCTACAAAATTATTGTGCTCTGCAAGCGTTTTGAACTTCAATATTTAATATATTTTCAAATTATGTGAAAAATATATTGTTTTAATATATTTTTCAAATTATTAGTTTAATTAAGACAGTTTTATAATGGTTTGCTGTTGCTAGTATCAGCTGGAAACGCTGATGTGTCTTCGTCGGGGAACGCTCTAAAATCATATTTAGATGTAAAGTTTACAGAATAGTTTTTTTACTAATTTTCGAAGAAAAGTAGTATTAAACTCGTTTCGCCGAAAATTCATATTTCTTTATATATATATATATATATATATATATATATATATATATATATATATATATATATATATATATATATATATATATATATATATATATATATATATATATATATATATATATATATATATATATATATATATATATATATATATATATATATATATATATATATATATATCATCAAAATGATTAAGGGAGATAATCTCTGGATTGGCCGATCCGAATGAGCTGAAACTTTCGGAGAACGTAGATGTATTTAGTAGGTAGGTCCACGACTTGCTAAAATTCAGATATCCTAAACCTTTTGGCGGTGGCGAGCGTTTTAGTGAATTTTGAGGTACACCTATATTTAAAAGCAGCGTGAATTTTTGTTCAGAAAAAGTATTGGAAATGAAAACTTATTATGTTCTAAGCTTGTTTATGGTAAAGAATTGGAAATTTTGAGCCGTGTGTGGGTGCAGCGTGCCTAAAAGTAGGCAAGAATTTTTTTTCAAATTTTGATTTGTCATTACTTCTGACGAAAACATTGGATCATCGTGGAATTTGCAGAGCGTATTGATGTTGACTAAAGTTTAATACACATGGATTTCCAAGGTAGTGCGGGTAACCCTGTAGCTGCGGCAGGCTCTTGAAAAAAAAATCCTTCAAATCATTGAACCTCCTAAAAATTTTTTGATTTTTGCCAAAAAATTCAAACCATTGATAAATTTTAACGTTTGTGCATCATGTCAATTTGAAATTTTCAAAATTCCGATTTGCACAAGAACGGCAGCCCATCACTAAATTACCTCTATTTTCAGCACTCGAAAGTTCTGTTTACGAGAACTGACGACCGGATTATCCGATCATAATGAAATTCACAGAACATGTTGATATCAACTAGAACCAGGTCTGATAGAAATGATTTTGAAATGCGGGCAATCCTGTGGCAGTGGTGCCATCTTGAAAAATCACTGAGAAAAAAAACAGCTTTTTGGCCTATAACTTCCGATTCAGCCATCAAATTTAAACGAAATTCACACAATATTTGGATCTTACTTAAGGTAATATTTGGTGAAAATTTGGCTGAAAAATTAGAATAGGGTTGCCAGCTATGGTGATTTTTGTCTCCTAAATCTTGCAAATTTGCTCAGCAAAATAAAGCTTTTTTCCCTATAACTTTTGGTGCAGTCATGATATCAAAATGAAGTTTCTGCAGTAAATAGATTTCAATGTGAGCCAAATGTCATTGGAATTTCGTACAAAATTCGTGAAAGGGCTGCCAGCTATGACCATTTTTGTAATTTTTTGGAATATCTTTACTGCGCGATTATGTCATTAGATTTGCAAATGGGAACGATCCTGCAATGAAAATTAAATTTAAATATTAACGCTTTAAAAATTTGAAAAGTTTTGAGGGTGGTAACCCTAAAATTTTTTTCACCCGTATAACTTCTAGCGCAGTGATTCAATCGAAACGAAATTTATTGATTGGGTTTAGTTTAACGTGAAGCAGATTTGGTGTATATTTTGCTTTGCTGCTGACACAGGGTAACGAGCTTTAGCCATTTTCGTAACTATTGCATCAACAGATGCTTTAAATTACATACACATATGCAAAACATTTGCAATAAAACTAAGAAACCAATTTTTAAATTTTCCGAGTTTTGAACATTTTTTGGATGGCAGCTTCAAACAACGTTAACCGCTAAAGCTTTCGACGAAATCCTCCGATGAGAACGAAATTCAAAGGATAAGTTGATTTAAGTATGAGCTTGAGAAGGTTAACTTATTGCTGCTTCGCTGGGAAAATGTTGCCAGCACTGAACATTTTCGTCATTTGTGTTATAGTTTATTTTTGTTGCTTTGAACGAGGAATGGTTGAAATGATTCTACAAAAAAGTGTATTACGTCTTTCCACATTGTCACTCAAAGACAATTTCTTCGAAAATTAGTTTTCTAGCGGTTCAGGTGCGCTAGAGTTTTTTTTTATAATTTGATAAAGATTTTCATTGAATTTTATAATTTCGTAAGGTCTAGAAAACATTTTTCGTTTTGTTTTATGAAAGTAGCATTTAGCTTTCATATTATCACCTTCAGTTCCTTTGATTATTCTTTTTAAAATCCAATCTACAAATGCCATATTTCGCTACCATTACAGGCATAGCAAATTCAAATAAAAAAATGAATTAATATTCTGCGACACAAAGTTTCGTTCCTGTAAGGAAAAATCCATTCTCATATGAGTAACGACTACGTTTTTCATGGTGACACTTTAACTGTCTTCCTGCGACAAAATCAGTGAATCGTGCGAAAGCTTTTTCATGTCGCTTAATGCCTGGCAGACATATTTGCATATTTAGATTGTACAGAAGCCAAGCCTAGAGCATACAGAGCACCAAATATCCACTCGAATCCTTTTCGCATCCTTCCTCTACCTCTACTCTCACTTTAATCATAATGTATCTTTCCATCTTTCCGTATGCATTTTATCGGGTTGACCATCGTCTACTAATATTGTCTCTCGTCGTACTAAAAAAAACCTTCAAAGCCACCATAAGTGCAAGTGAAAGTTATGGATATTGGAAAAGCTCGACTGACACACTGCATCAGCTATGTAAGTGTACTCATGTACCACACATTTCATCAATATTGTACTCGACACATTTGGAAATCGTGACGCAGACAGTACGTGACCGGAAAAAGGATTTTCGTGATGCTTATCTACTTTTAAAATCTATGTGATTGTCACAGATGGTTTGGACTTGGTGGTTTGTTCACCAAGTATAAAAGCCGAACGGTAAAGTCTGCGTATGAAGATATAGGAAAATCAATAATTCCCAAAGGTCACGTGCTTTTGCTTGAAGGCTGAAAAAATAAAGCTCAATTGTTTTTTTTTTGCAATTCTCTGACGTTATAGCCCGTCCAGACTACGGATACTTATGTATCCGGATACATAAGTATTGTCCTCACTGCAGCGACATCTGCAGATACATTTTACCCTTGCCATGAAAATCAATGAAAAGTGTGGACGATACTTATGTATGCGGATACTTAAGTATCCGTAGTCTGGACGGGCTATTACGGATTTTATTCAAAGTGGAAAATAGAAGGAATAGTTTTCGCAATATGACTTGGACGTAATAGCCCGTCCAGACTACGGATACTTAAGTATCCGCATACATAAGTATCGTCCACACTTTTCATTGATTTTCTTGGCAAGGGTAAAATGTATCTGCAGATGTCGCTGCAGTGAGGACAATACTTATGTATCCGGATACATAAGTATCCGTAGTCTGGACGGGCTATAAGAAGCATGAATAAATTCTGACGGAGCGGCACAGATGAGATTTCAAGGAAGCTCTTTTTAATATGACGTTCGAAGTGTGATAGCTAGGCAAAATATGTTGCGGATATAATTTTGAAGGTGAAGCATTTTATTTTAGTTGGCATTTGTTATTTATGTTTTTACAGACAGACAAATATAATGTATGGAAGAAAAGTAACTTTGAGTTTTGAACGGTTCAAAGATGATTGAATTTGAATGTATTTCGATGTGATAAAATATGAACACATTGCATTTTATTTTGATTCGTGATGAAGGTATTAGGGATCGAAACCAAAATTATTTGATTATCTTTAGCACAAAAATGTTGTTCGTTGCGATAAAAAATAAATCTTTTCGTTCAAGGTAGAGTGGTATGCATAAAAATTAACTAAAAGTGTTTGAGTTTCTCATAAATCTATAGCAAAATTATGTGTTATGTTGTATCTAGTCCGTGAAGAGCTTTTTAGTGCTCATTCCAAACCTATTGTTACAACAATAATAACAAATTAACACTTCCAAACATGCATATCTTTGTGCGGGAAATGAGGGCGGAATACAAATATCTGCTACTGATTAGAACATTTCAGATGATCTAGTGTCCATGCACTTCACAGGACATTTAATGCAAATTGTCGGCATGAACAAAACTATTCCAAGAGTATTATTTGCATAGAACTAATATATCGAAATTATGCATGTGAATACTATGTACACAATGTATGCAAGTGTCTTATTCTAAGATAAATCAAAGATATAGGACAAAGCTTAGAACGAATACTTTGGAATTCAAGTAGATTCGTTCATTTGCAAAAGTAATTTATATGTTTGTGACGCACATTCATAATGCAGAATGCACCAATTGAATGCTTTCATTTGCACATATTGATCTTGATTTTTTTTTAAGTTTTTATTTTAGGCGACTAGGAAGAATAATTTATGCCATTCTTCTGAAATATGTTTTCTTAAACTCTTTGTGTACTGAAAATTATTTCAGATTTATTTCGGATTTTATGTTGACAATTTGTTGTTGAAAACTGTCAGCAATTTGATTCGATACTGACATACGGGGGTTGATCAATAAGTTGTGATAATCGGTTATTTTCAGTTCGCATAAAATTTCAAAAAAAATGTTTACTACCACATAAAAAAAAACATATAAATAGGCCACGATTCCAGGGAGGTACATTCATTTGAATATGAACAGTCGAAGAGAGAACATCAAAATGGAGAAAACGATATTAGACCTGTCATTAAGTACCTCTGTTTGAAAAAATCGTCTACCAAAAACATACACGGCGACATGGTGGAAACATTAGGGGACTCTGTTTCTTCATATTCCACCGTTGCACGCTGGGCCAAGGAGTTTAAGTTGGGAAGAGCATCCACTGAAGATGAACACCGCGAAGGACGTCCATCCACATTCCTCACTGAAGACAACGTAAAAAAAGTCGAAGATGTCGTGTTGGCAGATTAAAAGAGTGACCATCAGGCATGTAGCTGAGGTCACAGGAATCTCATGTGGTAGTGTTCAAAAAATCTTTGCCAACAAATTAAATATGAAAAATGTCTCTGCGTGTTGGGTATCGAGAATGTTAACGGACGAGCATAAGAAGAAAGGAGTCGTCATTTCAATGATGAATATCGAGAAGCTCCAGGGAAATCAGGAGAATTTTTTGTCGCGTTTCGTGATCATGGACAAGACCTGGATCCACCATTTTGACCCAGAAACCAAAATCCGATCTATGACTTGGAAGTGACCCTCTTCACCGACGCCGAAGAAATTTAAAGTGTCGAGTTCGGCAGGAAAGTTTATGGCATCAGTTTTTTGGGACGCTGAAGGAATTATTGTGGTAATATATTTGGAAAAAGGGAGCCACAATATCAGGCTCTTACTACGCACACCAAATAAGAAGATTGCGAGAGGCAATGAATGAATAATGAATGAATGAAATACGCGGCAAACTGTGAGCGGGAGTTCTGTTTCATCGAGACAACGCACCGGCTAGGCAAGGCTGCAGTTGCGATTGATGTACAGTACTCCCCGGCTAAAAACAACCCGCTTAAAAGCATTCCCCGTTTAGTGTCACGTTTTCAAGAGCTTAATTTCGTTTTCATACATCGCTCAATAAATTTGTCCCCGCATAATGGCAACCCGTTTATACGAAAAAATCGGATACTATCAATAGAAATGAAAATGGGAAAAATTTCACTTCATGTTAATTTACTCGGATATTGGCAAATTGCTAGAACTATACGGACATCATCGGTTGTTTACTCAGCTGCTGTAAATTATCGGCTGATTCTAGGTAGTTTGTTTTGTGTTCTAGTTGGTATACTGGTGGCTTACACTGAGGACATCGGTTTTTCACTATCTTTTGTTGGGTATGTAATAGTACTTGTGTATAGTTTGCAGTAATTTAAAAAACATTAAATTGAATACGGTTATTTAAAAAAAATCAGCAACGGTAAGCCCAAAGTAAGTCTTTATTTGATATTTATTACAGAAGTTTCTTTAAGCATTTTAAATGGCTCCTGGCAAACGGACAGCATTGACCATAAAACAAAAATTGGAAATAATCGAACTTATTGAAAAAAATGTCCCACGAAAAGAGGTGTCGGAAAAATTTAATTGTGATTGCTCCACGATAACCAGAATAGTTCAGAGCAAAGATCACTTTCGTAAATTATATTTAGAAAATAAAAACATAAAGCGGAAACGAGTTCGTGTTGGAAATTACGATTCCATCGATAAATCGGTGTCGAGGTGGTTCAACCAGATGAGAGCGAAAAACGCGATTGTTAATGGACCCTTAATAAAAGAACAGGCAATAAAATTTGCTCAACTTCTAAATGTTCCAAATTTTGAAGCAAGTAACGGATGGTTGTGGCGCTGGCAACAAAAAGAAAATGTGAGCTTTCACCGTATACACGGTGAAAGGAATTCGGCCAACGAACCAATTGCATCTGAGTGGGCTACGAACGCTTTACCATTGCTTTTAAATCAATATTCCCCAGCAGATATCTTCAATGCTGACGAAACAGCCCTTTACTACAAAGCACTACCTCTAGGCACATTAGCCAGAGCCGGTGATAAAGTCAGCGGAGATAAAATTAGAAAAGATCGCATTACTTTACTATTCATTACCAACATGGATGGATCGGAAAAGTTTGTTTACTCTATAGGGAAATACCAAAACCCTCACTGTTTCCGGGGAAAAACTATTCCTGTGCCATATTATCACCAAAAAAAGGCATGGATGACAGGTGAAATTTGGACAAAAATAATGGAAATATTCCAATGTTCTATCAAAGCACGCAACCAAGGCCGAAATATTATTCTATTCATAGATAACGCACCGTGCCATAAATTAGATACAGGAGTGGAGCTTCAAAATATCAAAATGTACATGTTACCAGCAAATACCACTAGTATCACTCAACCTCTCGATTTGGGGATAATTCGTTGCTTCAAAGCATATTATAGATCTAACATCTTGAGGCAGCAGTTGCTAGCAATTGAAAGAGGAGAGTCTACGGCTGAATATTCGAAAAAAATAAATTTATTAGATGCTTTAAAATTTGTGAAACGTGCTTGGTGGCTGGTTTCTCCTCAGACCATAGTAAATTGTTTTAAAAAAGCAAGATTTGTAAAGGAATGTAACTTTGATATAGACGGCGAAGTAAATGAAGTGATTGATATTCCCATCGCAGAAGACGTTTTCACAGAATTTGTCGACTGTGATGAAAATGTGGAATGTTGTGGTGTTGCAACAGATGAAGAAATTGTTCAGGAAATTGTAGATGAGCCACGAAACGGTATACTGGAAGGTCAAAATACACATAATTCATTTGGCCAGGAAAGCAGTACCCCTACGAGAGTGGATGCAATTATGGCTCTTAGTACATTGAATAGATACGTGGATAGCCTGCAGCTTAATTTAAGTACTTTCGAGCAGATGGAGAATTATTTTTTAAAGACAACGAACACAAATTTCAAACAAACAAAAATTACCTCATTTTTTAAATAATCGTATGAATTCAGGTCTTTTTTGCTTTCAATCTAATTTACATATTTGTTAGCAATCTGTGAATTGAATATTTACCTTTATGTTTGCATATAAGTCTAAAGAAGCTTAATATAAATAAATAATGAAACTATACGTGCCTATTTAATTTTGTATCAACAATGGTTAGACCTATATCAGTAATCTGTTTAGTAAGTGGCATTGAAAATATCAAAAAAGAAGAGCTTTTAATAAGATTGTCAGCTCTATCACATCACTGCGAGTAACTAAATATGCAGCATTAAACAGTGTTACAGCACCTTCATACAAGCAAATTAGTTGACAATAATCGGGTTCCCTGATATAAGTATAAAAATTGCTTATAACCGGGCTCCCTCACACAAGCATCTGCACTGTTTATAACCGGGCTACCGGATAATAGGAAAACCGCATATAATCAAGGATTATACGTGCCCACTTATAGTTGCTTATAACCGGGGAATACTGTAATTAAAAAAAGAGGATTCGAACTGCTTGAACACCCACCCTATTCACCAGATATAGCTCCCAGTGACTTCTACCTCTTTCTTCGGCTCAAACAACACCTTCGGGGTAGGAAATTTGAAGATGATAGCGAAGTGATGGCCGCTGTTGAGGCATTTCGGGAGAGTCAAGACAAAGAATTTTTTTCTAAGAATATTTTTGGTTTGGAAAAAAGATGGACTAAATGTATTAACTTGTTAGGAGACTATGTTGAAACATAAATATATCTTTTAAGTTTAATTATTATCATTACTTATTGATCAACCCTCGTACTATCAGCTGCCTGTAAGAAATCCAGCCATTAGGCGCCAGGGGTCATTGAAGACGCTAGCAGAGCAACGACGGTCGTCCCGGACATTGGGGGAAAAGACCATTTACGATGACCCGTGTCAGTTCAGAGAGATACCGGTAGCGCAGCGGTTTCATGTTTTTCGAATTTTTTTAAATAGATTTTGGATTGTGGAGGGAGAAATGAGTTGAACTTGAAAGTTGTTAACATGCATTTCAATCATTTGAAATTTAGAAGTAAAAGTTGAAAATTGTTTTTAAATTCGTTAAAAATACATTTTAAATATTTGAAGAGTTAAAAAGTGGAATAGAAAAGTTAAATAGTTGTTTGAAGTTGTTTGAAGATAGTTTTAACGAAGTGAACGTAAGAGTGAAAACAGCTAATATATTATACATATATATTATTTTTTGGGGATCCGGTTCGATGGATAATCTGTCAATATTGAATCAAATTGTTGACAACTGTCAGCAACGAATTGTCAACATTCTCCCCCGGCTGGGACGAATGTGCGAATATCCACGCCAGGGTGCAATACTTTCTATCTGGAAGTATATTATTAAATGAGGAAATCTATTATAAATTTTATTTTTTAAGCCATGTTCCAAACGATATCCCGATGCCGCTCGTAGTGATAATCTTTGACTTTGATCAGAACGGCTATCGATGCTATTTCCACCATGCCGACTGCCTACTGATCTTGGAACGGGTGACGTACTTCAGTGCGTCACATTCGTTGAGTAAAAGGTGATTTTAGCATATTAGGTTTAGTGACGTATAGTCTGTCGTCATTTTCCATATAGTGTAGTGAAGTGCCATGTTACTATCCACAACAATTCTTTCAGCAACGTTGATCAGCGTGGACTTTATTTTTTCTAGTTCAGCGGCAGCTCCGACAAAGTTAGTCCCACAGTCACTGTATACATGACTGCACAGCCCTCTTCTTCTAGTAAGTCGGCGGAGAGCAGCCATAAATGCTTCAGTTGTCATGGCTGTGACAATATCTATATGAATTGCTTTTGTGCATATAAAATATTATTTTCAGATTTATAAAATATTATTTTATTGGAATTGTTTTTGCGGGATGATTAAAATTGAAAAAATTTTATTTACATTGAAAATTTTATTTAACAAAGTGGTTTCGAAAGTATGCACTGATTCTCATCAGACACCAGTACATATTTTATGATAACAAAACTGGCGTATTAACCACAGAACTAGGATTATCTATATCATGCTTGAGAAAGCAATCGTGAAAAAAAACACAAAATATTCGGAAAGTGATGTAATTTTTACTTCATTGTAAAGATTGATCCTTGCCATTACACGTGAAACACAATATCGGTAAAATGTTTTCCACGGGATTTCTTACAGGACTGAATCCTTTTGAGGTAATTTTCAATGACTTTTCGGCACATTTCGGGCAATATCTAGGCCATGACTACGCGAATATTAGCTTTCAATTCGCCCAGAGTTTGGAGATTGTTCGTATAAACATGACCTTTTGGTACTCTCACGAAAAGGAATCGAGAGGCATTAAATTGCAGGATCTTGGAGGCCAATTCACATCAGCCAATCGCGAAATTATTCGTCCTGGAAATTCACATCTTGCAAAAGAGCTCTATTTGCCTGTGCTACGTGACTTGTTGTCCCATCCTGCTAAAACCACACATCGTCAAGATCATAATCTTCAATTTCCTTCCAAAAATAATCGGTTAACATGCGGCCGTAACGCTCAGAATTGACGGTCATGGCTTGTCCTTGATCGTTCTCAAAAAAATACGGTCATCAGACCAGAATGCGCACATCACAGTGACTTTTTATAGATGTAACGGCCTCTGTACAATCACTTGCAGATTTTCTGAGCCCCATATTTTACAGTTCTGCTTATTAACGTATCCACAAAGTGAGAAATGGACCTCATCATTAAACAATTTTTTTTTCTCGAAAAATCAGCTTGCTGTTCCAGCATCCGGTTTACGTATTCTCTACGTTTTCCATGGACAACAAGCTTCAGTTCTTGTCTGAGCTGGAATTTATACGGATGGAGATGCAAATCCAGATGGAGAATGCACCATAATGAGTCATAGGATACGCCCAAATGTTGAGCTCGACGAGGAATCGACAAATTCAGATCTTCATCCACACTTTCGGCTACAGCAGCAACATTTTAAGTGGTGCAAATGTTTGCAATATCAGTAACAGATCCAGTTTGTTCAAATTAATTCACAGTATTCAATATTGTTTGCTGTGAAGGACGATTATGACGACCATAATCTCCTCATAAAACGCGAAATGTGGACACGGTAGAATCATCGTTTTTGTAGTAAAATTTAATAATTTTAACACATTGCTCGACTGTTAAACGATCCATATTCTAAAATGGTGAATCTTCAACTAAATAAATGACAGATGTCGGTGTATAGCCTTATATTCTTAGTGTTTCTACAAATGAACATTGCGCTGTGTTTTTTTGTGGGGAGTTGGAACATATTTTTAGTTTCAGAGTTTCTTTTGAATTAGTTCTAAACTAAAAGCCGCTGAAAAACTATTAAATATTTGCTGTAAATTATTCGTTTTTGATGCGATTAGAATTGTGGATATTCTACCATGTGTTGATTTGAGTTTGTATAATTTCGATTAATTTAATGCAAATGATTTCGTACTGTACATTTTCACAGACGTTTTGAGAAGGTATTAATTTGTTAACATTAAAATTAAAGGTGTGAGGTTGTACCAAAGTCTACCTTAAAATCACTTGAGTAAGTGTTCATTCAAATATATTGAAATCTACATTAAAGCTTCGTTCAGTGCTTTCGACTCAAACTAAACGGCAATCAAGCATTAACTTACAGACCGTAGGCAAAAAGAAAATGTTTATGCAAATCATTCTGTTATTTTTTCTCATACAAGTACATTCTCGTTGGATGAGTTACGGAAAAAGTGAAAAGCAACTAAACTAAGAAAAAATCAAAAACGACTGGCACTAGGTGTGATGGAGAGGATAAACAAATTCAATGATATTGCAATTTACTTAATTGATTTTTTTCTGATTTTGGAATAAAACGTTTAATCGGAATAATGTTTCAAACTTGGAAATATATAGTATATGCTTTGAAGTACGCAAAAATATTTAATACGAAAAATATGTAAATGTATATGCCAAGAGGGAATAATTAAATACGTATTACCGGCACCAAAATTTCAAAATTAAATTTTCAAATAATTTTCCATACACAAACTACACATGTGAGGACTTTTTTTTGTTGGAATTTTCGGACTGTGGAATTTTCGAGCTTGAGATTCTTTGGCATTTACTTTGGTTTTAGCTCGTTTGATTTGATGTTTTGTTTGTTTTTCTATTGACTTAAATCTTGAGTACCTGTTGATCCATCACATCCCTCTGCATGAGCTGAACATCCTGGTCCAGACTCTCCTGATAATTTCAAATTGAATGCCGCCAACACAACACACAGAAACATTGTCAACACTTATACATGAACAACAATAATATGGTATTTTTGATATATCTTAAATTATAGTAACGTATGTATGCTGCTAACTAAAAGTATTTCCATGAGATTATGAGGGTGTCGTGTTGATATCAACAAATCTTTTGATGAAGAAATGAGAGGATTTTTGATGATTTCAGAAAGCGTTTCGAGGTGAGCTGGGTTTTTTTTTAATGAAAATTTAAACCGATTCACATGACATTTATTATTTATTTAACTAGTATATTAGTATTATGTTGTCTCAATAGAACCGCTGTGAGCATAGCTTAGGAGAAATAGACTTTTCAACAAGTATACTGGTTTTCGAAAGTCTGGTAGCAATTACAAAGAATAAGGATTACGAAAAAGAATAACAAGTGAATTTATTTTTGAATTTCTCACATTTATATTTGAATAGCAGCTACCACAATGACTTTCTTGATTAGTTGCTTAGCGCTAAGGAATACGTACAGAAATTTTGACCTAAATCGCTTTTCAATGTTCTTATGAAAATAAAAGAATGGATGTACAACATAGATAGATGATAGAAGATGAAACTAAATCAGTAATAAATATAAGATGAGTTCGAAATAGATGTAGATGAGAAGACGAAATACATTTAACGAGAGTGTTAAATAAATGATGTATACAAATAAACACGATAATCTAGTAGTTTTGAGTACGAACAGCCGAGAAAAACAAGTATACATTGTACATAGAATAGATTATACTTGCCTTGTTCCTGCTTTGTTTTATCAGCTGTTTGGCAAGCAATTCGCCACTCTTGAAGTTCAGGAGAAGGAATTAGTCCGGCAGAGCCGCCAGCAGCATCATGTCGTGCCTGCCACCAGTGATGATCGTCTTTGCTAATTATCTTCGTTCGAAAAAATAGCAAGAATAATAATTTTTCGTTAAGGCAAAATGCGAGCACAGAAAAGAAGGACACAAAAAACTATTTGTAATAAAATGATAAGTATATATTTTTAATGGGAAGCCATGAAATTTTTGATTGGCATTCGTTTCAAGTATCATTGATTGTTTTTCACAAAGAACATCATTAAGTCGCTTCAAAATAAGACATACACAGTCAAAAATAAAAAAGCGCCCAATGTGGGTACGACAGAGGGGAAAAATATTAAACATTGAATAATTGTTCACGACTCGGACCAATCAATTAGTGGGTTGTATTAAAATATAATTAAGTTTCAAATAGACGATTTGTTAGCAACATGAGCAACTCACCTGTAAAATATCACCTGTCTGGAATGCAATACCAGCCTGAGCACAAGGAATAAGCTCGTCATCCAGCGGATTGTAATCGAATTGAGCTCGTACAAAAATCTGATCAACCAGGTAAGAAGAAATAAATGTATATTTTAAGCATCATATTTTCTTTAATGACTGCACGTTAAAAAAACTATACATGAAGTCCATTGTGATAAAAATATGGTTGGGACCGTTTTAGTTTTATGAGTATGCAGTTCGATAAAAAATTAGGAAGTGTCAAAATCAATAAAATGTTAATTTATTTTTGTGTTTAACCTCGTAAAAATATAATGCAAGGAGTCAGAGAGACATTTTTGTTTTAACGAAGGTATAGATGTTGGAAAATGCTATTTTGTGAAATATGAGCAAAAAATTGGATTTTTTTAGTTAATTTATATTCAAATAATTGTTGGATAATGTCTCGTAGTCAATAAAAGAACCTAAATAAAATGGAAACTAATGGACCATGTCTTTTATTATTTTTAATATGCTAGTTAGTGAAGTATTATTCAGCTGATTATATTTTGGTTGTTGTTATTAAAAGTTTGTGTCCGTAACCATAACTTGTGAACATTTAACTTGTTGTGGAAAGATGGAGGTAAAATGACAAACTTAAATAACGGAATAAAAAATGTATGTTTCCAATATGTCAAAGAAGAAAGCATACCAAAGAAAATACTTACTAGAACTGGAGCGGGTCTAATCCTGAATAGCTGCATGGTGAACAATATAAAAACGAATTTTAGATCATTGTTTAGTTGAGAGTCGGGAAAAATTCGTTTTTAAGAAGTAGAAAAACTTGCATAAAAGAAAAATGGGAGGGAAGTCGAAGTTGATGATATCACGCCATACTAACAGTGAACGCTTGCAACCATTAAAGTATGGAATCAGGAGTTGAATTTTGGAAATATTTTTTGCTTAAACGTAATATATTATGAGTATATACAATTTTCGCGAGAAACGTTAGAGCCTTGTCTTTTTTCATGCAATGAAATGATCAATGTCACATAAAAAGGCAATGTATGCAAGAATATTAAATTGCTAGATGCATTTGCAATTGAAATGCGTACTGAAAAATTGTACATACCATAGCCTGATTGCACGAATTTGTTTGCAGTTTTAGAAACTGAAGTCCTAAGCACAAGTATCTTAGGTAATGGATGGCATATGAGGAAGGTTTTATTCTTCAATAGTATACTATGTGTCTATATGATTTTTATTTTGGCTGCATATACTTTATTCATATTCATTCATTGAAATAAATGGCAAAAATGCAAGAGTATATTCTAGCACTAGTTGATGACATTAACATATATTTTTACCAGAAAGAAAAATATGATTGGATATAGTCATCACTATATGACGGAAGAAAACTGAACGAGCCAAAATCACCATGTTTTACCTTTTCATACTACCATACGTAGAATAAGACAGTAATTTATGTTGTGGAATAAAAACTTCAGATAATTACCTCGCATGGTGGCGGAGCACTCCTGTACGAAGGAACTATTTTAAAGGTAACTGATCCACGAGCTTCACGCTGTAATATAAAAAAATAGTTTGTTAATTATTTCAATAAACTCCAATTAGTATTGTCAGAGATAAAAATACTTTCATTGGAAATACTATAGTAACTTTATATTTTTGAGATAACACGCATGAATACTTTAAGGCTAGTAAAATAAAGACAACAGATGTTCTTTATTTCCGATTTGATATTTCATTAGGGATAATTATTAACTCATTTGCGAAAAATACAAAATTTATACCACTTTATTTTATATATATAAAAATATGTAAAATTAACAATTTATTAATTATATATAATATAATATATAATACATTGGTCAAACGAAACGGTTAGTTGATGTTAGACTAACCGAACATAAGCGGGAAGCAGCCTCAGCAAGGAAAAGGAAGACAACGGTAGTACGATCAACAGTAGCGAAACACATCCTGGAGGACAACGTGGAGGTGATTTAGGGAGTACAGCAGGTACGAAAACTAGATCCGTAAGAAAGTCTGAACATATGGAAAACCCCCTGGGTTGGATAGGCGACTAAACACAGACTAAGGGCTAGATAGTTAGCTGATAATTAGTATTAGTCAATACTTTAAAAGTAAGCACCTTAAATAAGATATCTAAGCTATTTTAAGATTAGACCAATAGACATTGAAGAAGAGGGCATATTACATTCGAAATATTGACATATGTCGAGTAATTAAAATAAATCTAGTTTCAAAAGGAAAAATTGGTTTAAGGGGTTAGTCCACTGTTAAACTGCTCAAAATGAACTTTTTTTTAAACTGCTACCAAAAGAAAACTATTCAAGATATCGATTTGAAATTTCACACACATCTTAATTGAAATTTAAAGCTAACATTTTCATTGGAAAAAAATTATTGGAAAACAAAATGGCGAAATGGAAAACAAATGGATCGCCGCAGCACCGCCGAAAAAATAGCAAGTTGCACCTTGTAAATTCCTGGACAAAATAAGCATCTGTGAACAAACTACCAAAAATACTTCATTAGTTTTGAGAATAAAGGACTGCACGGGCCTAAATTTAGAAAAAAAAATTTTTTTTTGACGATTTGGGAAACATTTTTTTGATTGAAAAAACGCAAAAAACTAGATAACGAATGTTCAAAAGTATACAAAATTTTTTCTAATCGCTTTAGGGCTCTTAATTTAAGCCCGTGCAGTCCTTTATATTCAAAACTAATGAAATATTTTTGGTAATTTGGCGCAATTCGCTTTTTTTTCAGCGGTGCTGCGGCGATCCATTGGGGTGGTCGCCATTTTGTTTTCTACTATTTTTTTCCAATGAAAATGTTAACTTTAAACTTCAATTAAGATGTACGTAAAATTTCAAATCGATATCTTGAATAGTTTTCTTTTGGTAGCTGTTTAAAAACAAGTTCATTTTGAGCAGTTTAACAGTGGACTAGCCCCTTAAGGAGAGATATCCACCTAGAATGGTCGGCAAAATCGATTTATTTTTTATTGCATTTTCGTGAAGATACAGGTCTCAAAAATATCTGGTGAAAACACCAAGTTAATATTTCTATAAATAAGCTAGTTACAGCCGATATAATCAAACGTGTTTTACGAAGTATGATACGATAGTTAATAACATTCATTAGGCTGCTTCAAGTATTGTTCAATTGGTGTTAAAACAAGCTGTAAAAGAAGTACAACGGGAAATAAAAGCAAAATTCGAGTGCTGTGATAACCAAACTAACCGTTTTTGGAGATAGTACGGGGCGAAAACATGGTTTTACCTCATTGTAGGGAGTTGAGGCTCTCATTGGACAGTTTACAGGAAAAGTTTTTGATATTCTTGTAAAATCTTCTTATTGTGCTAAATGTAACTATTGGAATAAACTCGAAAATACTGAGCAATGTGAGGAATGGAAATCGAATCACGATGGAAATTGCCAGGCCAATCATGATGGATCGGCAGGTAAAATGGAAGTAGACGCCATGAAAGAATTGTTTTCACAATCTGCCGAAAAGTATAGAGTTATGTACACTAATTATGCCGGGGATGGTGACTCTAAGACGAACACGGGATTAGTGAATGCGAAACCGTATGGTAACGAGATTGAAATTACAAAAAAAGAATGAGTGGGTCACGTTCAAAAGCGATTGTGAACCCTTCTTCGCGAATGAAAGAAAAAAGTCCTGGAATCAGCAGCAAAAACAAATTGAGGGCAAAGTTTATAGATATACTGAAGATTTACTATGTCTTAGCTATTTGCAGAAACTGTGCCTCCAAGGATGAAATGAAAAAAGTGATACGGGCAACATTTTACCATTACGGCTCAACAGACAGCAAGCCTCAACAACATTTCTGTCCCGAAGGCCCCGAATCGTGGTGCCAGTTGCAACGAGCAAAGGCTAAAGGAGAACTGGAAAATGTTCGTCACAATTATTGAACATTGCCAAAAATGGTGTTAGATGTCATCAAACCAGTAAACGAAGACCTCAGCAATGAAAAATTGTTGGAACGCTGTGTTGGTCGATATACCCAAAACTGCAACCAACTTATTTGGACAATAGCCCCAAAAACGATGAACAGCGGGGCCAAAATCGTTAGCATTGCAGTATATCTTGCAACATGTACATTCAACAATGGTTTCACCTCATCGCTGGAAGTCATGAATGTGTTAAGAATATCGTTCGGATCGGGAGCGCACTTGTACGCAGCGCAAGAAGACGAAACTTGCATAGCGAAAGCCGAACTGCAAGCGCAAGAACAGACGAAAGAAGGTTGAATACGGTGTCGGCAAGACAATTTAGAAGCCATGAATATTCCGTAAACAGTAAAAGACTTACACTATGGGCCTGGTATCGATGATTCCATGTTAGTTGACAAATTTAATGATTTATTCAGTCCTAAATTTTCAAACGCGTTTTTCTTAAAAACACGTTGTTCAAATCGGTACCCAAAATTTCTCGGAAACCAATTAACTGATTACCTTAATTCTTTTTGTGATTATTTTATATAACATTATCTAGTACTTGTCATAGGATTTTTCTTTTTCGTAACTTAGTTTTTGTTTTATAGCCAAAATAATATCTAATTTTTGGTCAAAAAATCACTATTCATGTTCAAACGTCCGCCATTTTGTCATTAATCGATATTTTCAAAATCGGCTATGACACGAACTAGATTATAGTATCTAATTTAATATTTTTTTTCCATTTTTTTCTTTAGATAATTTTTGAACAAATGCCAGTGGGTACCGTTAACGCTGTTTTTTTTACAGCGCTCCAAGGATCATACAATATCCTTGTATATTTTTTATATTTTTAAATAAAAAAAAATTAAGCATACTTTTGAATGTGTATACTTTTAGATAATTAATTTCGATATTTCAAATAGTTTTCCTTAAAAAAATGCACAAAAATGACCGTTTTATCCGGCTCCTAGGTGTATATCTCCCCTTAAGTTAAAATATTTTTACAAGCTAGGAAAAAAATTAGTGCACAATAAAAACACGAAGAAAGTTATTTAGCAAAAATAATTTAAAAGGAGTATAACGATGATATAACCTTTTTTATCTCCTACTTCTTCAACCCATTTTAAAGGATGCTTCTATCATGAATAAAAATATTGCCAGCAATTCCGTTGAACCCACTAAGTTCCTTAACGATTTTTGTTTATATATTGAAGGTTTGGATAAAAGAATTATGTGTCCAGATTATACAATTAACGTTTTGTCAGGAAATGTGGAATTAAATCATTACGTTCATAATGACGCCTATGTGGGATATAACTTTGAGCAAAAAATAGTTGAGCTTCGAAGTAATAATAGTTATAATTTCAAAATCAGATAAGGAAAATATAAGACAGACTAGTATAACATTTATTAAAAAATTAATAGAAGTTTTGAAATATCGATTACCTGAAAATGTCAAAATCTTGGAAAATATTTTCCAATTTTCTGTGGAAAATATAAATTTAGTTAATGATGAAGATTTCATAAAAATTATAAAGTTGTTTACGACTGATGAAACGTCTATTCAAAATATACTGGTACAAAAATAAACAATTTATTTACTAAATTTTACTAAAATTGTTAACTGGAGAGCGAAAGTTGAAAGTCACTTTAGAGGCATATGTCGAGCATGAAGATTAGTTTACGCTAGCTTGAAGAAGATTCTTTTGATATAAATATACTTTAAAAATGTTTTTGTGAAATATTTCAATTGCAAACATGAGCTGCGGTCAACAACGAATGGATGAATTTAGTATTAGTCATAGTTCATAGTATTAAATTAATTAGCTAGTCATTATTCGATGTACAGCCAATATTTTTACACATGAATTATAAAAGTTAGTTTAATGAAACTGTTTTCCAGAGCCTTGGTTTTTTTATTGTTGAAGTTAGCTAAACTTTTTATCTGCCACGGGAACAATTTAGTTTTTTTAGCTCTGTTTTTCCTAAATTCTAGTTAGAACGGCTAGAAAAAAATTGGCAGCACTGATCCGGATACCAGAAATTAGCTTGAAAAACTCTAGAAAGCTTTTTATTACTTTTTCACAGCTCTGAAGTAGGTGTAATTAATCAGGCTAACACTCAATCAATGTTGAGAGTAAGGGAAAATAGATAACACTTACGACCAATTTCCAAAACCATTATTTTGTCAAAATATATTTTATGTGGTCATATTTGCGATAGAAAACTTTTGAGGAAACATTTGAAAGCAAATAATGACAGTATATACAATTTAGTAACATAATCTTTCGGTGCCATTTAAGGAATGCCAAGATTAATGCCACATACATTAGCGAGGCAGTGGTGAGTAAATTAGTTGATGTTTGCAAGGAAATCAATTGAGGAATGTATTGTGGAAAACGTGATTCTATTGGGTATGGAAGTTGAAGTTGATAGAGACTTCATTCATAATCACTTTATAACAGTGCGATTCACTTTTCCGCTAATTGAACTTAAGTTTCTACTTAGGTCTATGTCAACTCAATAATTGGATTCGAATTATGGACCAGACGCGGTAGCAGTCAATGATGCTCTACCCACTCGGCTATTCAAGTTTGTAAGTGTGCAAAGCAAAATGTAAGCCTAAAAAAATTCTTAAAATTAAAAATTATATTATCATGCTAGTTATTTTATAAAATGGATAAAAAAGTAGGATGGCCAAACAAAGAACCCCTAAAAGTAGATTTTCTTCGAAATGAATTTTTTTTAAGTAATAGCATAGAAAATTTTTTTTTCCATAAAGTCAACCTCCGGTTACTTATGCAAATCCTAATTTTTAGAAAAAATACAACTCAAGGTACAACGATGTTGCCAAAACATATTTTCATCTTTCATTTTAAGTATATGAGAACCATTGATGTATGTACATCTGTTCTTTTTCCCACCAACAAAATTTAACAAACAAGGCTCTTTAATGCTATACCGTTATGGACCGTTATGTATTGTAAGTTCAATGCTATACCGTTATGTATGGCTAGGTTCAGTTGTCCATTGAATCAGCGAATTGTCAATTTGCCTTAAACTCACGATACCCCTCGCTCATAAATATACATTCATCGGAAAAGCGCTAGCGGTATGAGGAAATAAGTAACAATGATACCAATTGTCACTACACCATATTGTGGAGACAATTTTTTTGAACATTTTTCTTGAGGCAAGATTATATACTATGTACATATATACATATAAAGAGGTGTATGAAAATACAAACAAGAATATATTTAACACGCCTGCTTTTCTTGAAGCTACATCCTTGGCATAGACTTGCATTTGAAAATATCCTCAGATTAGAATAACAACAGAAACATAAAAGAAAACAAAAAGAAAAATTGTCGAATTGCCGAATACAGGAAGGAAAAGTGAGAAGGAAATTCTGCCGGAAGTTCGTTTCCCCCAAACAAAACAAGCAACAGTATCGAAAGAACTTAAATCAACTGAATAATGATGTTTGTGGAAGTGAAATAAATTTTACACGCCTACGTGTGATAAGTTTCAAGTGCGTTCAATTATAGCAAAACACATGTGGGTGACGAAATATAAAAAAGAACACTGTAAGGATGTGTGAGTGTAGATGATAGATAGAAGATGTTTATGTCGTATTTAGATTGAAATCTTCTTCTTGGCTAATATCTGTTGGAACATGATAATGCTGAGACGTTCGAGAGCTAGTAGTGATAAAATCGGAATTGAAATGTTTAAAAAATACTACTTCTTGTTTGGGTAATTTTAATTTCGGTTTTTTCCCCTTTAAAATAAGTTTTTTTTTCGTTTTTTTTTCTCATTTAAACGAAATTTTATTTATCTAAAATTGTATACGGTTAGGTTTAATATTCATCAGGTTTTATGACGAAGTAGCGGAGTTCATCTTTTGTCTAATACTCTTCATCACTCCGCTCTTACAGTTGAGCTATCTACTATCGATCTCGCTTTTAATCAGTCATGCAATAATAAAATTGTACAAGATTTGCGTAATGCTGACTATGTAAGCAATCAAAATTATGTTGATACCATAGAATTGACAAGTTTCACTTCAGCGTTAGATTTCGGCAAGCTTATTTCGTTCATCTATAAAATAATCTTCCAATCCATTAGCACAAACCTATGTACCATAGATAAAAAAGTAATAAATGTTTAGAGCTATTGTGAGATTTAAGGTGGTTGATGAAAGGCGTTATCAAAAAATATGTAAACATTTTTTTCTGTGTAGTTAGTTCATCGGTTCCATTTTCCTTTTATAGAATGGTCTTTAAATTTCACAAAAATAGGGATAATGAAAGAAGAATTTGGATTGTGCGCCACTATCACGCATTGGAGTCTGTGATTTCCATCCAAAATGAACTTAGGCGCAAGTTTGGCGGCACTCCTCCGAGCAGATGGACTATAATGAGGCTCGTAAATAATTTCGTCGAGCTAGGGACAACAACTAGAAGACGTTTTTGAAGTCCGTTTTCGCCATAATTCAAAATCTACTGCAATGCATTTGAAATTTCGCACAATACTTTTTCACATAACTTCCCAGGTACTCATGGGAGCTTTTTTTTTTAAGAATTATTAATTTTAAAATAGCAAATTATCCAATATTTACTAGCAAAAATCGGTTTTTTTATTTCCAAGTATTACGAAAAATTGAAAAATCGAAGAAGACGAAAACCCTCCCAGGATTACCTCGAGAAACATCGCCTTTAACAAATGCATTTTGATATTTTTGTTTCAGACGATTTTGTTGCGAGTTATTATGCATACAGCATATCAACTTTTTTGGAGGCGCTTCCGGAGATTCACTGTCACTCAATTAGTTTTCAATATTTCGAAATGAAAATTCAGGAAAATATTGTGTAAATATTTCATTAGTAAATGGAAACTGATAAAATCAACTAACTCTCTCTGTATAGCCGGAAAAAAATTCTTAAAAACATACCTTTTCTACACCGAATTCACCTTAATGATCCGAAAAAGTTATTCGAATTTCGACTGGTTATCCCATTTTTATTCTATTCTTTATTTATTTGCACAGGAAATATTTAGTTTATTTACGGATTATTTTCAGGATTTTTAGCCCGAAAAATAAATAGAACAATACCGTCTACCCAAACTGCACCAGCATCCCTCATCGACATAATTGTTCTAACAAGAGAGCCAATAGCCAATGCTATTCGTGAACTAGTCATTAATAAAAGGAATGGCTCTAACCAAATCCCTTTTTAGTTTTTTGATCCAATGAATCAACCAATTATAATTTGAGCTTTTTTAGCCAATTATAATTTAATTTTTTTTTCATAGTTTTCAAGAAAGTGTTGTAATTAGGCGTCTGGACATTTTTTTGAAAAGATAATCTCACGCTTATTTTCAAAAGTGACGACAAACTATCAGTTGACAACCATCTTGTCATCGCTATTCTTTCAGTTGTCACCAAACTCTTCTTACTAATTTTTAGCATCGACCTTATTGTTAACGAAAAATATATGTTATTTCCAAAAGAAACTACCACTAGTCTCATGATCTTAGTTTCCGATGTCCTCATTGAAATGGGACAGGGACACCAAGTTGAGATGGTGTATGTAGATTCAAGTAATGACAGGGCAGATCATCAAATTCCGGCACATATTTTAAGTATTTATGGTATATCTGGCTCCCTACTCAACTAAACCGAATCTTATCTTTGTGATAGAATTTAGATCATGAAAGTCCAAGGAACATTATCAAAAACAGTTTTCGTGCTTTCTGGGGTGACACAAGGTAGTCGTTTGCTACCCTTACTCTTTAATATAATCATTTACGACCTACCTGGGGTTTTATTTGATAATCCACATCCCTCCTACGATAATGACTTTACAATGTACGACACTATCAAAACACAGTCCGAATTAGCTTTTCTCCAATCGAGGATTCAATCCTTTGACGAGTGTCGCAATCTGAATAAACATAATCTCAAAGTGTCAAGTGATGATTTTTTCCGGGAAGTCAAAACTCACGCTTACCAACTCAACGAAATTGAACTCACTAGGATGGAACATAGTACTGGATGTAATTTTTTCCACCATAAAGCACTTTAACCTGCAATGCGACAAAGTTCCATCCAGGGCTAATAAACAGCTAGGTTTCTTTAATAACCACGCAATAGAGCTCAAAAACATTTGGTCTACCAAGTCTTTGGCACGGCGTCTACTAGAAAACGCTTGCATGATCTGGAGCTCAGTTTTTGAGCTACACCGCGACAGAGTCGAATCGGTGCAGAAACACCTTTCGCCTTGAAACACCTCTAGAATCTACCCTCTTACGAATGCAGATGAAAAGCCTAGACTGACAAAACACACAAAATTGCTAATTTACAAATGATCATGTATACCTAAATTAGTAATTTAAAAGTTGCTCAATGAGCTCATTCTTAACCTTTGACATCATGAGTGGAACAATAAGGGAACAATAACTTATAATCAAACAAGATGTACGAGAGTTGATCCAAAAGTAGTGATAATCGGCTATTTAGCATAAATATTTAGCATATTTGGCATAACATTTTAAAAAAATGTTTTTTTTTTTACTACCTCACATACCCACTAAGTCAGCTTAAAAAACATATAAATTAGCCATGATTTCAGGGAGGTACATTCATTTGAATACGAACAGTCGAAGATAGAACATCAAAATGGAGAAAAACGAAATGAGAGCTACCATTAAGTACCTCTGTTTGAAAAAATTGTCTACCAAAGACTTTGACAGCGACTTGGTGGAAACATTAGGGGACTCTATATTCCACCGTTGCACGCTGGGCCAAGGAGTTTAAGCTGGGAAAAATATTCACTGAAAATGAACACTGCAAAGGACGTCCATCTACGTCCCTCATTGAAGAAAACGTGAAAAAAGTCGAAGATGTTGTGCTGGCAGATCAAAGAATGACCATCAGGCATGAAGCTGAGGTCACAGGGATCTCGTATGGCAATGTTCAAAGAATCGTGGCGAGCGAACTACATATGAAGAAAGTCTCTGCGCGTTGGGTGTCGAGAATGTTAACCGACGGGCAAAAGAAGAAACGAGTTCCAGGCAGATCAGGAGAATTTTTTGCCACGTTTCGTGACCATAGACGATACCTGAATCCTCCATTTTGATCCAAAAACCCAACTGTAATTGATGATCTGGAAACGACCTTGTTCACCGACGCCGCAGAAATTCAAAGTGTCGAACTCGGCAGGGAAGGTTATGGCATCAGTTTTTTTGGGATGCTGAAGAAATTATTATGGTAGAATATTTCGAAAAGAAAGCTACTATATCAGATTTTTACTACGCAGACTAAATAAGGAGATTGCGGGAGACTATTAAGAAAAATAGACGCGGCAGACTGCGAGCCCAAGTGCTGTTTCATCAAGACAACGCACTGGTTCACAAGGCTGCAGTTGCGATGGCTGCAATTCAAGAAACAGGATTCGAATTGCCTGAACATTCACCCTATTTGCCAGATCTAGCTACCACTGACTTCTGTCTCTTTCCTCGGCACAAGGAACACATCCGGGGGAAGAAATTTGAAAATGATAGCGAAGTGATGGCCAATGTTGAGGCAATTTGGCAGAGTAGGGACAAATCATTTCATTCCAAGAGTATCTTGGGTTTGAATAAAATGCACTAAGTATAATAACTTGTTAGGAGACTATGTTGAAAAATAAATATTAATTTCAAGTTTAATCACCTTGGTTTATATTGATTATCATTACTTTTGGATTAACCCTCGTACTTGACACATAACTCTTCCAAGGGAATACCAGTACAACACAGTCTATGGGTGTAAAAAGCCGATAAGCAAATGTTGCCGAACATTCAGCTATTCTTCAGGTATTTCAAAATACATGTTCTAATATCACATGCCTAAGGCCTTATTAACGTTGTAATAGATTTATTTCACACCCTAATTACTGAGTACAATAAAGGAGCGAGATAAATACTTGTCTTAACAATGAAACAATATTTTGAGATAATTTTGTGTTTGACTGAAATTACAAGATTTATTTAATAGTATTGCTATTATTATTTGATCTGTTATATATGATGGCTTGCTTGGCAAACTAATAAATGAAATTAAAAATATGTTTGAATGACTTTCAAACAGCCATTCGATAAATGTATGAGTATTCACCACATTATTTAATATGTAAAATTGATTAAAACTCCCTAATGAAATTTTTCATTACATGATTGGGCTCCCCATCATCTACATGAATATTCGTCCCCAATGTAAATACAATGTAAATGTCACTTACTTTTTTCTACCTACATGTCAAATTGCGAGCGCACGTATGCTCATAATAAATTTAATATCAATTCAACAGTTATAAATGTAAAGATTGAAAGTATAATATTGAATTCCGCAAAAAATTAAACACAGAACTACGTATGCGCTTTTTGTATTGATCTGAATGAAATTTTTAAATTTTTTTCTGGAATGATTGTCAGTAAAATATGATATTAAAATATGAATGTACAGTTGGTATTTCAGTTGAACAGAATAAAACGGCAATTATTACCAAATGAAAATTGAATGAAGCTATTTTTTTTAATATTTAAATTTTAAGCTCGTAGGCAGAGACATCAATGATAAATAA
Organism: Nemotelus pantherinus; assembly: GCA_963978885.1. Classification (NCBI taxonomy): domain Eukaryota; kingdom Metazoa; phylum Arthropoda; class Insecta; order Diptera; family Stratiomyidae; genus Nemotelus; species Nemotelus pantherinus. The sequence continues at coordinate 44,653,430 of OZ022265.1, read as the reverse complement.
AAAAAAGTGTGAAATGTTCATTATTTCTCAATTGGTAAAGTAACTTACATTATTGTTGCCACTTTCAATAAATATATTATGAACTACTTGAAAATTACATTTTGAGTTTCATCATATTATTTTGAACCGTTTCTCAGAAAAATAATTATTTAAAAAAATCTACGGTGTAAGTTGTTTCCGGTAAAAGTTTTTAAAATATTGAAGGAGTTAAAAGGCCTTTATCTTTCCATTTCATTAGATTTTTGATTTGAAATGTTATTAAAATGGCCAGGGCTGAGCAACATTTACAAACTGTGAAAGCCATTTGGAATACATCGTACATTAATTGCGAAACTATTAACTGACTAAACTTTGTTATGTTTTGTACCGCACGAAAGTAAGCTATTCAGCTTTGGAAAATAAATATTGCTCGATTGCACACGAATTTTGTTGTTTTGAAATACTTAAGGTAGAAGTTTTTGGTATCGTTTTCAGAGTTTCAAAAACTGTCAAAAAGCTTATTAGATCCAAAAATAAGTAAACATTAAAATTAAAAAATAGTTTCAACTAAAAAGTTTGATCTACTAAATTGAAGCTTTTTCCTTAAACCACTATGTATAGTGACGATTGAAGTGTTTTTATACTACTAAAAAATATTTCCCAGTTACCAAATTTTTTCCGGCATGGAAGGTAGCCTATATTTCGTCCTTAGTAATTTTCGGTATGATTTATTTTTTCGGAGTATGTAAAGTTTTCAAAACTTACGAAAAAACGGGGGGGAGATATGCTGTGTTTGAAGTCGAACTAAAGTTTTCTGAAAGTCAGAGGCATGAAAAGTCGTGTGGTTGACTGGAACGAATGATAGGCTGTTTCCTGAAAATATATTTGGAGGTATTTTGAATCTCCTGAAACTCTTTGTACGATTTTAAAGAGAAAGTTATCGCGGGAAAGTTGAAAATACTGGGGAGTATGATTTCTTCCAGACGAGAGAGTGTGACGACAATAACGTTGTTGCAACCAGAGAAATGCCGAATGTCAGAAGTGAATTCGCTTATGTAACTTAGATGTCTACGTTAACTAAGATGACCCATAGCCATTTCTGGCTTTTGTTTGAATGCAAACGTTAGCAGTTCTTTCGAAAAGAATCTCAAATAGGTAATCGCCTGTTAAGCCGTTGAGTTCGCGGGCCTATGCTCTGTATTTATGTTGTGCGACGCTTGGTTTGACCGAATGATAAGCCAGGGGCTGCAAAGTACCTATTTGCTGTAGAGCATCGCATACAGCGAATAAAGTGAGTCAAATCTACGAATAGATCGAACTCGGTATTTGAGACCGAGAAGAACAACAAAGTAGCTTCTTCAAAGCCAGTCTTGAAGTGGTCGAAAGGTTTTCTAGTTTTTGCGACAGCTCTTTTAGGGCCACAAAGGAAGATGTTGGGTAGTTGCCGCATCTTAGCTGCATAAGGAAAAAAGTATTTTCAGGAGCTGCTCATCCCTAAAAATCTCCTTAGATCTTTAACCGTCTTTGGGAGTTTAGCAGATGTAATCAACTCAATCAGATCTGGAGAAGGTTTAATGTCTTCAGCGAAATCTCATAGTCTAAAAACTCGACTGAAGGTGGAAAGAAGAGATTTTTTCCAAGTTTGTGATGAAGATATGATCAGCAAATCGATGGCAAATTTATTCTAGGTGGACAATGTTCTCATCTTCGAGAGCCAAACCAACCAAAATGTCGTCGACGTTGATAAAGCAGAATTTTAGTCCGTATAAGAGTTCGCGGGTGCGACCAACCAAAATGTCGTCGACGTTGATAAAGCAGAATTTTAGTCTGTGGATACACAAACACCTACACTTATCTCACTTACATTCCACAACTCACCACACTACTTGACATCATACACCACATCAAAAATCACACATCAAGTAGGCTAAGTTTCAAGAAATTAAAAACTGATTTTTGAGTTGTCAATAAAAAAAAAAGTTGTAGAATAAAACTTCGTTAAAGTGTTTGAATAATTTCAACAATTTGAATTCACATTGTGAAACAATTATTAACTATATAAATAAACTATGTGTGATTGTTAACTGTAAAAGAAGTTATTTTCATTCGTTTAGTTTTCGAAATCTAAAACTCAAAACTTGATAGCACTCGCAGGAAACTAAAAGTGTATCCATTGAGCCAAAAATGTGCCTCATCACTGCACAAAATTTCGCAAACAAATTTCTGATTAGAGCACATTCCAGAGTTGAATACTAAATTGGTGACCCCGATAGGAGCACGCCGAAGCCTGGACCACCGAGACTTGAATGATCAATCAACATAGAAGTACATCTACATCCGACTTCTCTCCGAGATATCATTTATACTCAACAACCTGAAAATAGTCTTCAAGCATCTGATATTCATCAAATATTCACTTCGTTTTACTGGGAAGTACAACTACATAGCACGATTATAGATTTCGAATATTCAAGAAATAGAAGAATTCTCAAGCAACGGGATCGTTGTTTGTTAACGAATTGAATCAAGGAGGTGATTAAATGAGAAGAAGAACATTTGATGCGGCTGCTACAAGGAAGGCAAGAGAATAACTGTACAGGACTCAAACATATTGATGCTAAAATCGATTCGGAGTAAGTACTCGTTAAATTAACACAAAGTCAGTGCAGCTCGTAGCCACGTAGATGCCAAACGAGATAAGGTGAAAGCAAATGTTTTGTTTTGTCAAAAAAAATTTCAAAATAAACTCCACTCCGCTATTCAATCAGCTTAATGTATCAACGTCTATTCAATCAGCATCAATATATCAAAAATAAAACAAGAAATTCGCAAATCAACGTTAACTGGTGCAGTAGTTTTAGACAACTTATTTATATTTAAAAAAAAAAAAAAATTTTTTAAATTATTACGACACCACTATAGATTTATTTACACACTTTTCAGCCACAATATTTTTCTGCCGCGTTTCGTTCGTTCCGTCGCGTAACTCCGTGTATAATGTCGTTGGACAATGAGGATGCGGTTCCCTCAGGCGCGTCATCCGGTCCTGAAATTTTCGCAACATCTGTCAAACCACCCGTTTTTTGGCAAGAAGAGCCAGCTTTGTGGTTCTCCCAGCTGGAGAGCCAGTTCGCAAAAGCTGGTATCAAGAGCTCCGAGACCAAATACCACTACGTAATCTCCTCGCTGGGTTCGGCGGAGCTGAAGGTGGTCAGGGACGTGGTTGCGAGCCCGGATCCTGACTCGCCTTACGAGGTCCTCAAGAGGGCGCTTGTATCGCGGCTTTCAGCCAGCGATTCTGTGAATCTCAAGCACCTCTTGGGGAACCTCTCGTTAGGTGACAGACAGCCTTCCCAGCTGCTTCGGGATATGAAGCAGTTGGGAGGTGCTAAGGTCGGAGACGACCTGTTGAGGACCCTCTGGCTGCAGCGGCTTCCGGAGCAGACGCAAGCCATTTTAGCCTGCTCTCCGGAAGCCAGCCTCAACAAGTTGGCGGAAACAGCCGACAAAATTGCTGAGGTATTCGTTCACCCACAAATAAATTCAGTCGCTGTTTCCCACCAGCAGTCAGAGGTGGCCGAATTAACGAAACAGGTCGCTGCGCTGACGAAACTTGTACATCAACAACTAAGATCGCGTTCGAGGTCCCAAGGGAGATCTCGCTCGCAGCCACGTCGCCGAAGCCAGTCACGAGGAACTGGTATTTGTTGGTACCACTTCAAATTCGGCTCCAAGGCTTTAAAATGCATCTCTCCATGCGCCTTCAAGGCTGGTTCATCTGAACCAAAAAACTAAGTCGCTGTTCTCTTCAGACGGTAAGAAAACGCGACTTGTCACCTAGCCGTCGTCTAATTATTCATGACAACTTGTCTAAACGACACTACTTAATTGACACAGGCGCAGACTACCGGAAGACTTCCACCTTCTGGTATGCGACTTGCCGCGGCAAACCAGTCGACCATCAACACCTATGGACGAAAGGTGATCAAACTAGATCTGGGACTCCGTCGTGAGTTTTCATGGGATTTTATAATTGCCGATGTCTCTAGACCCATTTTAGGCGCAGACTTTCTTTGCCACTATGGGCTAGTCGTCGACTTGGCGAATGCTATCCTTGTGGATCCTCTTACTTCGCTTTCATCGAAAAGCACATTCACATCATACAAGTGTCCAAAACTTAGTGTTTTGATTGAGAAAACCTCTGATCCACGGATGCATGCCCTTCTCACCAAATACCATGCCATCACGGTCAACACAGGGTTCTCACAACCCTGTAAACATAAGGTGACACACCACATTTTGACCACAGGCCCTCCGATAGTATCGAGACCACGTCGACTTGCACCAGATAAGCTCGCGGCGGCCAAAAAGGAATTCGATTTCCTGCTACAACAGGGAATTTGCCGCCCCTCAAATAGCAGCTGGTCTTCTCCGCTACACATGGTACGCAAGGCTAATGGGGAATGGCGTCCTTGCGGCGATTACAGACGCCTAAACGCCATAACCGTCCCGGATAGATATCCGATCCCCATTATTCAAGACTTCTGTCATGAATTACATGGCAAAAATATATTTTCCACCATAGACCTGACTAAGGCCTACCATCAAATTCCAGTCGAGCCGAACGATATTCCAAAGACCGCCATCTGCACACCTTTTGGACTCTTTGAGTTCACCCGAATGACTTTCGGACTTTGCAATGCGGCACAATCGTTCCAACGCTTCATACATGAAGTCCTACACGGATTAAAATTCTGTTTTATCTACCTCGACGACATTTTGGTAGCTTCGACTTCCGAAGAAGAGCATCTTGTTCACTTAGAACAAATTTTCAAAAGATTAGCGGACCATGGTCTTATTATCAACCTGGAGAAATGCCATTTCCTTCGACCTTCAATCAAATTCTTAGGTCATGAGGTTTCGCCGAAAGGCATTAAGCCCTCCCCAGATCGGGTTGAGGCTATATCAACAGCTAAACTCCCCAAGACGGTTAAAGACCTAAGAAGATTTTTGGGGATGGTCAACTTTTATCGTCGCTTTCTTCCTCACACAGCTGAGATGCAGCAACCACTCAACGCCTATCTTTGTGGCTCTAAAAAAGATGGTGCTAAGACAATTGACTGGTCAATTGAAGCTAGCAAAGCTTTCGACCAAGTCAAGACTGGTTTAACAGAAGCCACTCTATTGTCCTTTCCGGACTCAAACGCCGAGCTTGGTCTATTCGTAGACGCTTCAGATTCCGCCATCGGGGCTGCTCTGCAACAAAAATGTCAAGGCTCTTGGCAACCCCTTGGTTTTTACTCGGCCAAATTAAGCGACGCACAAAGAAAGTATAGTGCATACGACCGCGAACTCTTAGCGGCTTATCAGGGCATTCGTTATTTCCGATACTTTTTGGAAGCCCAAAGGTTCACTCTATACACCGACCACAAACCACTGACTTTTGCTTTTAAACAAAAGCCAGAAAAGGCCACACCTCGTCAACTTAGACATCTAAGTTATATAAGTGAGTTCACTTCTGACATTCGGCATGTCTCTGGTTGCAACAACGTTGTTGCTGACGCACTCTCTCGTCTAGAAGAAATCATTCTTCCCAGTACTCTCGACTTTGCCGCAATTGCCACGTCCCAAACATCGGACGCGGAGTTTCAGAAGATTCTGAAGGACTCTAAATTTCTTTTAAAAAAACAACCAATATTTGGCACCAACGTCGACATTTTTTGTGAAGTGTCTGGCCCAACCATACGACCTTATATTCCTCACACGTTCAGGAAACAGGTGTTCAACTCAGAACATAATATCGCTCACCCTGGTATTCGTGCTACAAGAAAGCACATTGCAACTAAATTCTTCTGGCCTTCGATGAACAAGGACATTGCCACTTGGGCCCGAGAATGTCTATCTTGTCAAAAATGCAAGATAACCAGACATGTGAGCAAACCTGTATCGACCTTTCCTACGGTCTCCGAACGTTTTAAGGTCATTCACATCGACATAGTTGGTCCCCTAACACACTCGCAGGGATACACATACTGTCTCACCATAATCGACCGTTTCACACGTTGGCCTGAAGCAATTCCTTTAGCCAGCATTACTGCCAATGACTGTGCTACTGCTTTATTAAGCACCTGGATTGCTAGATTTGGAGTTCCCCAAAATACATTGTCACCGACCAGGGCAGACAATTCGAGTCAGCGCTCCATGCTGAGCTTGGTCGACTTTTGGGCCTCGAACGCAATCGTACCACAGCGTACCACCCTCAGGCCAACGGTTTCTTAGAAAGATGGCATCGTACTCTAAAATCGGCTATCATGGCTCACAACGATGCGTCCTGGACTAGAACACTTCCACTAATTCTTCTTGGATTACGATCTCTAATCCGAGAAGAATTCACAGCATCACCGGCACAACTCCTGTACGGAGAAAACCTGCGTCTTCCTAGTGATTTTCTTCAAGAAAATCCTAGGAAGATCAGCCAAACAGACTTTGCCAACGAACTTACGGCTACAATGGCAAAACTTCGACCGGTTGATGCTAAACATCACACAACACCGAAGATATTTATCTTCAAGCAACTCGACTCTTGCTCACACGTCTTCGTCAGAGTCGATTCTGTTCGTCCACCACTCATTCCACCGTACGACGGTCCTTTCAAAGTCCTAGCCAGACATATGAATTATTACACTCTGGAAATCAGAAACAAATCCGTCAATGTGTCCATTAACAGGCTCAAGCCTTGTTACACGTCATCCTCTACGGAACCTGTTGACAATTCTTCCAGAAACCAACAAGCATCAGCAACCTCGACTGCACCATTACTACCTCCAGCTCCCGAAAAGAGACCAGCGAGGAAAGTTACATTCGCTCCGTACGTCTTTCTAGCTGGGCGAACCACAAAGGTGCCACTCTCCTACGCCTCGCGATAACGCGTAAAACGCTGGCAGGGGAGTATTGTGGATACACAAACACCTACACTTATCTCACTTACATTCCACAACTCACCACACTACTTGACATCATACACCACATCAAAAATCACACATCAAGTAGGCTAAGTTTCAAGAAATTAAAAACTGATTTTTGAGTTGTCAATAAAAAAAAAGTTGTAGAATAAAACTTCGTTAAAGTGTTTGAATAATTTCAACAATTTGAATTCACATTGTGAAACAATTATTAACTATATAAATAAACTATGTGTGATTGTTAACTGTAAAAGAAGTTATTTTCATTCGTTTAGTTTTCGAAATCTAAAACTCAAAACTTGATAGCACTCGCAGGAAACTAAAAGTGTATCCATTGAGCCAAAAATGTGCCTCATCACTGCACAAAATTTCGCAAACAAATTTCTGATTAGAGCACATTCCAGAGTTGAATACTAAAAGTCCGTATAGGAGTTCGCGGGTGAATCATTTCAACGATTGTTGCTTATTGCAAAGTCCGAAAGTCATTTGGGTAACCTCAAAGAGTCCGGAGGAATATCGTTCAGCTCGTTCAGCTCGACTAGACTTTCATGGTAGACCTTTGTCAAGTCTATTGCGGAGATTTTTTTTGCCATGCAGTTCATGATAAAAGTCATGGATAATAGATATCACATATCTATTCGGGACAGTTATAGCGTTAAGGTGTCCATAATCGCCACAAGGACGTCATTTTCCTCTAGCTTTGTGAGTCATATGAAGCGTAGACGACAAGTGCTGTTAAAGAGACGGCTGTAGCAGAAAATCGATTTATTTTAGCCATCGGTCTGGAGCTTGCCTGGTGCTATTGAGCGTGGATTCGACATTACATGAGGACCAGTGGCCAAGATTTGTTGTATTATCTTAAATTTCCAGCGATGCAAAGACACTGCGTTGAGTATGATGGCATGGTATTTTTCAAAAACGGCATTTACCTGTGGATCAGTGGATGTCTAAATCAAATCGGTAAGTTTCGAATTATTATACGATATGTACGTGGCTTTTGTGGAAAAGGAAGTTAAAGAATTCACCAGGATAGCATTTGCAAACCCATGTTGACAGAGGAAACCTGTGCTTGAAATCGGCATGTGAAATGAAAACTCACGACCAAGTCTTAGGTTCCGGTTTCATCACCGTTCGCCCATTTTTATGGCCAACTGGTTTACCGCGGCAAAAAAATTAAATCGGAAACCAGAAGGAGACAGTGAAGTTGTGAATCCTGGAAGCACTAAAATATTTGCATCAGTGCTTACAATATATTTTTCTTAAGGAAACGACGAGTAATTTTATCGGTTCCGCATAACCAGCCTTGTAGGTGTGTGGGGAACTCTCAAGTTCACCACATAGGATGTGGTGCGACCGATGAAATCTAGTTATCACTTTGTAGGTCGTGACACTAGTCAGTCATTTGTTGGAGATAATAAAAATAGTTCATGTTTCAAAGCTGCCGTTTGACATATCTATTTTCAGGCAAAAACATAAAACTAATATTAGGTGAGAAATTCCTCACATTGGTGACCCCGAAACCTGAACATGACGGAAAATGGAGAGTTCGTTGACGCGACGGATGGCAACCAAGTAGCGGAGCCCGAGCAATCTCGGGATGTGGCAGGAGTCAGAGCGATTTCACTCACGCTACCGCCATTTTGGCCAACCAAATAATGTACTTTAGGGCTTTCGAGATGAATTTGTTTCAACAAATGCAGATTTGCGAATGTTTTCGTATTGTTGGTTTCTTGATTTCGAACGGGAGCGGGATTTTATGAGTGGCCCAGAAGACGACCATGTTTGTAAATGAATGATGGCGATAACTTGGTAAGTGAAGTCAGCCACCACTGACTGTGGTACGGAAACGATCACTTCGTGTAGCTGTGGCTATACAAAAACCTCAGCAATTTCATCAGACGTTTACACGAGTTTGCTTAAGCCTATGCATGTTTTGGAAGCCGTTGCAGCCAGAGAGTCTTCATAAGAACCTCCCCCACTGGAGAACTTCTCAATTGCTTCATCTTTCGTAGCAGCTGGGAAGGTTGTCGTTCACTTATGGTGAGGGGCTCAAGATATGTTTTAGTTTTACATACTTGTTGGTTGATAGGCGCGATGTAAGAGCCCTCTTGAAGATCACATACGGCGTCTCCGGGTCAGGCCTCGTAATCACGCATTTTACTGTCTTCTGTTCCGCCGTGTCCTATAAGGAGATCACATAATTTTACTTTGTCAGGGATGTTTTAATCCCTAACAAAAATGACTGCCTCTCAAACTATATGAACAAGTAAGCTTTCATGCCCTATCAAAATGTCACCTTTATTAAAAATTTTTTAAACTGACGCGCCTAGTTCGAGCTGATATCATCCACTTTCACATTGCAATTCGCGCGAAAAACGGCTCGAAGTGGACGGAAACGTCGTAGGGAGGGTGTGACATGTTTTTTAAAAGATGTTGGCGGGGCTGTTTTCCGTGTGCTATTTTATTAAATTTAGCTCTACTAAAACAATGAATATTACAGGTCAAACATCCACAACAAGAACGATAGCACCACAAAAAGCTAAATAGCACCCTTGATTTGCGTATTCTGCGCGATGCAGACCGTGTGCGCTGCCGATGCTGATGCCTTCAACCTCACTCTTCAACTTTTTATTGCACTAAAAAGATCAAGGTCAACTTACACTAATCAAAGAAAGAATTGGTTTTTGGGTCTATCTGAGTCCATTTGAATCAAAAGATTTTTTTTAGCAACGACTCTTCCTTAAATTTTACAATCAATATTTCACTGTTACTAGTAGCTCCTGCGGTGCATTTAGTTCTCCAAAATATATGGCTGTTTTGATTGTATGTATTAAAATTTCTCTTTTGGGAGCACGTCGGGATGGTGCACTGATTTATAGATACATATTCATTTCTCTGACAATGCATTGTCTTTTTCATTTGCATTTATATATTAGTATGACTGACTATCTGACGGCTTTAGAAATGACTGACAATCTGCACGTTAATAAGCGAAAAACTTTTGGGTCGAGCACCACCACCATTTTTAATAATAAAAATTGAAATCTGCATCGGACACCTTTTCATCAAAAAGATGCGCTGACCACCAAAGCTAAATCCATTTGCTATCAGACCCTCATCCGGTCTACCTTGACCTAAGCTTGCCGGATTATCTGTTCCAAAGCTGCCATGGCAGAAGCAGAAATATTCGAAAGAAGAATCCAGTGCATCTGCACTGGCAGGTTCTACAACCTGATAACAAGAGCCTTTTGCAGTCTCAGAAATCGGGACTGGGGTCACTTATTGACCGGGTTGTAGAGTTACCGATAAACAGCCAGACAAACGGGCATGAGAACGGATTAATTCGGTCACCTGTGTCAATAGTGAATAAAAATATTTTATCACCCACAATCAATAATTTTGCATGATTTTATAATAGTTTTGAATAACATAAACAAGTAAAGCTCTGAATAGCATAAGTTAAATTCGCTCGATTTTATAAATTGATTTTCAAAATTTGTGTCCTAAATTTAGATAAATTTTAGATTATCATCAAAACTATTTGCAGTTGAGATCTATTGCAAATTGTTGATGCACCCGATTATCGGTTCATATTTTTCATAAAGCATACATATAAATAGTATTTTCGAAAATTTGCATACAGTTCAAATAAATGTCGTACACTCACCAGCATTCGTTGTAACTGACTAACAGATTGGTGTTGCACGGGTTGTCCGTTAATCTCTCTTATTTCGTCGCCAACATGCAAAGTGGCCTGACGATGAATCATACCACCATGCATTATCCTAGCTACGATGCAACGCCCGTCCTCGGTCATTTTCAATGTTATGCCCTGTAGAAATAAAAGCAAAAAATCGAGTCATTTTACAATTCACATTTCAGTCAAAACGATAAAACAGATAAAAACGTTTAAAGGAACAAATTTTCATATGTAAATGGACACATTTCGGACAAAAAGTCACAGGAAATTGTGTTCATATGCATACAAATGTTCGCAATCGTTTTTTTAATCATGAGGGATACGAAACCCTGCAGTGAACTACATAGTAGTCGCAGATTATGGGTGGCTTGTGCTTTTTGAGGCAACCTACCATTGGTTCGTCGGTATTTTTCTGGAACTGTACCAGCCGGACACGAGTTACATGCTGAAGCTCTCCACTGTCTGCACTATCGATATCATCACCATTTAAATAGGGTGCGATCGGAGGTGGTGTGACCCTTAGAGCATCCTCGCCGTAAACTTCTCTTGCGACAACGTCATGCGTGTGCAAAAGAGCCTGAAATTTAAATGAAAGAAAAATATAAATAATGAAAAATATTTTTATAGCAGGATTAAAACTGAATGGAACATTTGTTCGAATAAATAAATTGAAATAAGACGGTATGTATTAAACTTAATTCAATTGGCATTGTTATTTCTTATAACCGTTTCAGTAGTCAGAGATTAATTTTGAAGAATGGACGGAATATTCATACCGGAAACAAATTGAAACGGAAATTTCGAACGAAATATATTCAGTAGTCGAAACTGGTTCTCCGTTAAAAGCACAAAATAGCTGAAATATAAAGAATAACGTGCGTATGCACAATGGGCTGTTATTTCAATCTTTGTGTAGTCAGTTCAGTGAAATGTGAAATTGTATACCGTTTGTTAATTTTCCTGAGTTACTCTATTCAACATCCGTTGTATCCAATTTAAGTTGGAATGCTCTTGGGTTCATGAAAAATTGTTCGAAATATTTGGAAATGGTAGAAAATGGATAGAAAAAAGAAAAATGAAACATATATAGTTCTTAGAAAATCTTTGATATGAAAAATGTGGAAAACATTTCAAGTTTCCAGTAGGCGCCCAGCGTGGGTATAAGTTACAAAATTAAAGTTATGTACAATTTCTGGGGATCTGCTATATTATTTGAGCTAGTGGCAGTTGCACCTTGACTCCTTTCTTCGCAGTGAGCATTCATACTATCTCCTTCCTTTCTCTAGCTAGTCATGTCTATTTTGCACTCCCTCGTAGATCTGCTACTTTAGGATTTTAGTGCTCATAGATTTTCTCTTTGCTCTATATATTTTGAGACGGTAAGAGTGCTGTTGAGGTGTCTGTCAATTTTGTCAAACATTTAGAAAGATTTGAACATACGTGACATTTTTTTCTATTCGGAAGTTCTTGTGCATGTCAGTGTTTCTGATGTACCCGGTTTCCCTTATTAATTTTCGCAAGACAAGATTGTAGCAAATTTGTAGTTGTCGTTTGTTCGTCCTGAGTGTTTGATAAAAGATAGTGCCTCCGTAAGTGCTTCACCATCAGAATGTCTGCAGTGTACAAGGTATGCAACAGTAAAGAGTGTGGAGAACCTCGAGGAACTCCGACTTCTACTGCTCGTGTACTGCAGAGGTGGTCGTTTATTCGAACAGAAAAAGTTCAGACCTCAAGAAATGATCCAATTGATTGTAGGGTGTTTTTTTTTTTATAGAGACATAGAGCTTTGAAATGAAGTAAAACACGCATACATTTTTTTGATTGCCATGAAATTGGGTTTATTGGAAAGATAATTCTCTGCCATTTGTATTTGAGTATGATTTCGGGCATGTGAGCGCCACGACTGGCGCGGAAGAAGTCCCAACGAGAGGTCCAATTTTCGACTACTCTAACCAATACTTGGGGCTTTATCCTGCCAATAACGCGGCGAATGTTGTCTTCCAAATGGTCAAGCGTCACGGTCAATGGTCAAGCTGTTGGCATAGACACCACATCTAGCCGCAACTCGGTTATGTGGCGGGTTTCGAAGCCGAATTACTTTTCTGGGATAATAGTTTTATTGGCGGCTACTTTCTCGAGTCGTGAAAATACAAAGCATTCGACTAGTTTTCAGATCAATGAACAGAGGCTGATTGGTCTCCAGTTTTGAGAAAGAATGAGATCTTTGTGTGGTTTCAGACCCACAGTGATGATCGTTTTTTTCAAAAACTTTTTTATTCTAAAGATCACATTGGCAATGTCTGTTATTTCCTAGATTTTGTTATCTGGTAAGTGTCTGGGCAAGTATTCGTTATTGGACCAAGTTCTGGTGATTAATGTTTACTGAGCCGAGCTATCAGTTTTTTAATCTATCTCTTGATTCGTGGAACGAATCTCTTCATCTTTTTGGGTCACTTAACCTAGAATATAAGAAGCTCTTTCTTCAATCTCTTCCTTCTGGTCGTAGTTGGTCATTGAAACTAGAATATCAGAAGCTCTTTATTCAATCTCTTTCTTCTGGTCATAGTCCTCTGAAGTTGTTGGGTTCTCTTTGAACTCCAGCTTTAATGTGTCTGCAAACGCTTCAAACTTTCCCTCGTTCCCATATTTGAGGCCGTTGGGGCTGTGGGTTGCTGGTAAAGTAACTTTGTTCTTTTGCCTGAAATGTTTCGTCAAACTCTTAAAATTATTGTCACCTGGTTCCATGCGCTATAAGAAGTTTTTTCACTGCCCGTTCCTTAACAGTGAGATCTAGTGGCTGATGTGGTTTGGCCAACGGTTCGCTTCCTTTTTTGAGCTAGGGTCTCCTGCGCGTATAGCTCTTCTCCTAACTCGGTATTTTTTTCAATCAGCTTTTTAATGTCCATCGGGAGCTTCTAAAGGTTGTAGCTCTTTATGTAATGAATTCTTTATTTGGGCTACTTTCACTGATAGACTTTCAATAGCTCTATTGATGTCGCTGGCAGTTTCAAGTGATTGCTGGGGGATCTTGATCCATATTGAGTTTTGGAAAGCATATCCGTTAGTTTTCGTTTTCAATTTCAGGAGATCGTCAATGGAGACATGTTCTATTAAAAAGAAAACTGGCTTATGGTCGGATGAGAGTCCATCTAGTACTGTACATTGTGCTGGAAATCTACAGATCAATACGAGTATAAAGCGCATGGTTATTGGTTGGCCTACGTAAGTGGATAGGGTCACTGGAGATATGTGGGCTAGCCTGTTTATCCATGACAAACTTTTCAACTTTTCAATGTGGTCCCCGTTCTATTAGTACTCCTATCACCTCAGAGCTAGTGATAGGCATTTAGATCACCAGCTATAAAAGCGTACTTCTTGGTCAAAGCGTTTAGAGGGATCGTGGCTGAAGTTGAGTGAGCCTGAAGGTCTGTAAACAGAAATCATCACGAGCTCAAAAGACTGCGTTTGTACTTTGATTGCTGTTGCCTCTAGTAAGACTACGTTATGAAAAAGAACATGATGGTGAATAATATTTTTTTTTACGAAGACAGCGGTGCCACTTAATCTATGAGAGAGTCTAACGTTCCTATAGAAGTGGCAATTTATAAAATGGAGATTGTTTCCTGGTTTAAGAAATTTTTTTGAATGAGGGCTTGGTCGACCTTGCAATCAATGATGAATTGCATCAGTTCACCCGTTTTGTATCTTATGGAATTCACGTTCCACATGAGGAGAAAGACATGGTTGAGAATTTTTATTGTGAATTATTTTTTCAAGGAAGTTTCGATAGCTGGGAATGCAGAAAACATTCCTTGCACCATTTTCGCCATCATGTCTTTCATCATGAATTGAAATTGCTCTTGCATGTTGCAGACTAGAGATGGGCAAAATGCCTCATGACACACCACTGATCGCTCTTTTTTAGAGTATTTTACAGTATTGCGCCGTACTCTCAGTACACTGTTCGCTTCGCATTTCATTAAGTTTATTCAAACGAAAGCTTTCGCTCACAGACTATGCTGTGCTTTTTTCAGGCGCTGCACTGTAAGAAAGAGCTATGCCTCACGTGTCGTGAGGCATTTTGCCCATCTCTATTGCAGACTATATGATTCATGTATTCTGCATTGGGGATCTGATTAGAGTGTTGTAACAGACGGGCTGGTTTTCAGCCACTAGAGGCTTAAGTTGGGATGACAGCAGGTGCTCGCTCCTTAGTGACCTGTGCAAATGATTATCTTATGGTTTTTCGGATGTTTATGGCATCCTCCATAGCTGGCGTGATGTTTTACGCCACAGTCTACACACTAAGCCCTATTATTTTACGAGTGCCCGCCACGTCCACTTCCACTTCCACTTCCACTTCCACTTTGCATATGAAGTGACAAACTGTCTTAATATTATATACAGTGGCTCACAGCTTATTTGATACAGTGACTATTTAAAAATGCAAATCACTGTAACTTTGAAATAAAGAACCCTATCCAAAAAACTTAAACGTATTTGACTAGATGCATGTTCAACGAATACAATGCAAACAAAAAATGTTCCAGCAATATTCCTCGGCGTCCGGTAAAAGAGAAATACCACTGGCGCAGAAAAATTGCAGCTCACAGCTTATTTGATACAGACACTTCAATGCGAATAAACTTCTATTTGTCGCGCCGTTAATCTGTCTTGTTTTTGTTTCTTGAATTTTTGATTGTGTTAGACATTGGCTTAGGTAATTTTTAGCAAGATCTTGTAAGCTGAAGTGCCAAAATGAGCCAAAATTGTAATATGGGTCATCGCACCACAATTGAACAGCGCGAATTGGTATTAAACCACTTTAAAAAAGGACAAAGTGTTGGAAAAATTGCTGAAAGTGTGAATTTGAGTGTCTCTACAGTGCAGCACATAATTGAGCGCTTCGTACACGAAAATCGGGTAGAAAATAAGAGGAGAAATGCGCCAAACAATATTTTCACCGTATCCGACGAACGATACATTGTAAGGAAAGTGAAAGCAAACACAAAGATTTCCGCTCCAAAATTGGTTACTGAGGCTCATCGTGAGTTAAGGAAGTCATGTAGTGCTGAAACCGTCCGACGAGTGCTTCGCGACCATGATTTCAACGGGCGAGTAGCTCGTAGGAAGCCATTCATTTCCAAAAAAAATACAATAAGCCGATTTGCCTTTGCCAAAGAGCATGTGGGAAAGCCATCCGCGTTCTGGAATACAGTTATTTTTGCGGACGAGTGGAAGTTTAACATTTTTGGCTCCGAAGGAATGTCTTATGTCTGGCGCAAGGCAAACACTGAGCTAAACAAGGAGAACCTCAAAGCTACTGTGAAGCATGGTGGTGGTAATGTGATAGTTTGGGCCTGCATGTCCGCAGCCGGAGTCAGAAATTTAAAGTTTATTGAGGAAACGATGAACCAAACAAAGTACCTTGATGTGCTCAAAAACAATTTGCTGCAAAGTGCTAAAAAACTGGGTGTTCGCGGCCAATTTCGGTTGTACCAAGACAACGATCCAAACCACAAGTCGGGAATTGTGCAGTCCTGGCCAATTTGGGATTGCCCTCATTTGATGTCTCCGCCGGCACAGTCACCAGATATAAACTTCATTGAGAATCTGTGGACTTTGTTGGATAACAACATTAGAAAACACAAGATTTCTAATAAACAAGACCTGAAGAAAGCACTGCTAGAGGTATGGCAAAAAATTACTCCTGACATCACAAAAAAACTCGTTGATTCAATGCCGAATAGGCTCCAGGCTCTGCTTAAGTCTAAGGGCTATCATACAAAGTATTGAAATCAACTGGAAACCTCATAATTCACAACAATTTTAATGTTTAATCAAACTGTATCAAATAAACTGTGACATGAAATTTGTTATTATTTTTAGTTTTTTTGTTTTTTAAGATGTAAAACAGCAACTTTGTAACAAATATAAACTTGTTTAATAAACAACAAACAATTGCCTTCAAAATGGTGTTCAAATTTTTTTGATATTGTTATTATGTTTTGAGTTATTGCAACTTAATTTTTTAAAGAAGCACTGTATCAAATAAGCTGTGAGCCACTGTATGTCCATTTCTTATCTAGGAAGAAGCGTTTTGACTTATTTGGAAGGATCATTCCTAATTTGAAAAAGAGCACCTCGATAGTGTGGAGGCTTTGGTCTTCTAGGTCTTCTATAATTACCCATGAGCCCATGTTAACTCGTATTAATAATGTTAAAATTATCTTCTTCGGATAGAAGATAGGTTTAAAACTCTATTTTTCCTGCCGTCAGTAATCTAGTGAGTTTTTTGTGGTCTTGCGGGGTTTTTAGGATAACCTGGATACCTAGGTATACTCTCTTGGCTATCTCATAGCCAATATTCAGATCTTTAATAGCTCTCGTTGATTGGGTGCATTCCTGTTGTTACCGAATAATTATTGGCACAATTAATTTAGTTGCAGTTGTGCTCTGTAGTTTGCTGTTTAGTTCTTGCTTTCTCTTACGTTTTATCGGAACTGCCAAGGGAGGACAACTATTCACGTCTAAAAGATGGTGCATTAGCTCCGGGTTTTGTAGAAACAACTAGAAGCTCTGCTTCTTCTGCTCCGACAGTTCCTTCTGACTCTCGTTAAGTTCCTGCAGGATCTCTGCCATTTGCTGTTTTTTTTTGCTTATCTGAATAGTTAGCATGTATATGACTTTATTCTCCTCTGTTGTTTGTTCTTTCTCTTCCTGCTCGCATGACTCGGAGACTGGGTCCGATCCGTAAGCCTTGTTTTCAGAGACTTGCTCCGAATGGTTGTTTTCTTTCATTCCGGCCAAGATTGACTGATCGGCCAATAAGAAACTCTCTCACTTCCAACTTGTTTAAGTTTTGCCATAAAAAGTGAAAATAAATGTCGTATTATTAAGATAAGGTAAAATCCGTCGTAGGCTGTCGAAATTCCTTAATTGTTTAGTGTTAATCACTATCGGATGAAAGTATTCTCGCACGTGTGTCCTCAAGTCGATTGCTCAAAAACCGGTTTTTCCTGCATAGAAATAATCAATAACTCTATTCGGTGTCCTAATCTAACGGCGCTGATCGAAAATCCGTCGGTTGATTGTCGGCACTGTGGTAGCAATTAAAATTGCTGTTTTTGAAATGGTCTCCTGATGACCAAAAACGATGTGCTCGCCACGGCGGCTCCAGGCGAACTGTTATGCGGAATGTACATATATTGCTTGACTAAAAATGATTATTGTATCTTTGAAAACTTCCACGTTTTTTGTGTGTGCATGAGTGGATTTTGAAAACAAATAAAATACTTATTCAAGTTCCCCATCAAAGTAACTCCAAGCAGAAATCAGATTTAAAAAAAATCAACTATTAATCCTAATCTGAACATTAGCAGCATCAATTAAGCTACTGATTGTCAGCATTTAATTTACTAAAATGGAAAAAACACTAATTCCTACGAATCGCCCTCGTAGAAAAGGCAGAAACATACGATATATACATACATATGTACAATCTCAAGCATATGATATATACATATTACATAACATAAAAAAGCATACGATACGACACAGTAGCACTGCACGCATTTTTCTATATTTTCGATCCGAATCAAACTCATACGCATATTCCTGTTTACATTCATCTTGATTTACTCATAAAAACTAATTTCTTGGAAAACTCAGACGAAATATCCTTTATGTAGCTGTCTACTTTTCAGATATGCATGCATATTTCATGACCGTTATCCTGTTGGATTGACACATATCAAGGCGATTTTATGTTGGGTTTAGTTACAATGTCCATTGTAATTGCTTTTTACGGTCTTGGCTTAATGTTAGCGTGAATCTATTTTTATACTTTGTTGGTGAGTTTGCAATAAGATTTCATTGTAAAGATGTTTGTGATAAGGACTATTGGATCGCTTACGATGGTTTATTCATCAGCTAGTCGTCTTAGTATGGTCTCTCGGTCAATCTGCGTTGCTCTGTTCGTTTGTGTTTTTTGACAGATAAAGCTTTAGCTACTTTTGTGATACAGTTGAGGAGCTTGATCTCAATTTTCAGCCCTTTTTGAGGGTGCAAAACTTTCAGATAAAGAATAATTTGGAAAAGTTTGATAAATAGCTATTTTGTGACTCTACAGCACTTTTACCGCTTCAACAACACCCACTAATAAATGATTGTTTGAAAAGCATCCTGTTCAATTTTATAAATTACCTTTGGTAATCGACGCGACAGTGACATCTCCATTAATATCGCATTCTAATTGAGCATGATTAATGGAACGGCTAATAATAAATGACTTTCAGTTCGTATTTTTCTCCACTGAATTGTGTAAAATGTCCGCTAGGCATCAATTAAGGGCAACGTAACTGAACTTTATCAAGCTTTTGGGTGATAATATATTTTTCAGGCATCTCATTTTTCCTCAAAATTAATAAAATGTCAGTCAATTTTTTTTAAAAATATGCAAACGGGATATGAATTTATTTCTATGACTCGGTGGTGAATCACGGCGCATATGTTTAAACTCATGAGAATTGAATCTTTTCATAGAATCTGCATTTGAAGAACTTACTATGCACGGGGAAAGTTTTCGAAGGGATTTTTTCTCGTCTGTTCACCGAGCGAGTGAAATTGAATGATGGTGGTGTTTTTGCATTGGAGCAAAAGCAAATATTCATGGAAAAACTCTTCGATTGTAATGCTTTGTTATTTTGCATCAGAACGAAACAATGAAAGGAGTGATGTAACGATGATGGAGCGATTGTGAAATAATATTCTATTTGACGTAGAGAACATTATTATCCAAGCTCAAGTATATGCAGAATGGATTTCAGAAAACTCAGTTTTGAATAAGTATTGAGTATTGAAAGTTGGTAGTTTGAGGAAATGAAGTTTTCGGAAGTAGTAGTTGAGTGTCTTACTTATAGTTCGATATATTCTGTATTTGAATAAATTCAAATTTTTATTAAATTCAATTCTAACATTTTGGAAACAATTTCACCACTATTAAGGTTTTGATCAAGCACCGAATAGCGGAGGTATCACCTGTTTTAAGAACTATAAAGAAATGTTTTTAGCCAGCTGCTAATATTTGTTCATTGCATTTCTGATCATCGAATCGATGCAGCATTTTCTAGCAAAAGTGTAGAATCAATGTTGCAACTAGTGATGGGCGTTTCTGTTGTTTTCAAAAAACGAAAACGAACTGTTTTTTTTCAAAAACGACTGTTTTTTAAAACTGTTTGAAAAAAACAGTTTGAATTAACGAGAGAAACAAATTTTATGCTGTACGACAATTAGAGTTTGGTCGTGCTAGGATTTTCACATACTAGGCATAACTAGTACGAGTACGAAAAAATACCTGTTCCAAATACCTATTTCACGTATGTACATGTATACATACAATGCATACGATTTGCAGTAATGTAATGAAATGGACTAATATTCCCTCCTCCACCCTCGAGACACAACGTTCCCAAGCTAGAATGGTGATGGTGCAAGATTACCTTCAAAGAATACCGAGTCATTAGTCTGTGCAGTTTGTCAGTAACTTTCCAATGGTCGGTCATTTATTTGGCAAGTCTTTCTCCAATCTAGGGGCCATCTAAAGAAAAACGATCAAATTCGATCAATTTAATTTTATTATATGCAAAAAAAGACCTCCTGTACTCGTTCAAATGACAAAAGTAAAAAAATTACTAAGATAGGACCAACTAATCCTGTTGTCATCTATATGACTTTTCATCGAGCGATCTCTGATACCAAACTTTTCCTGGCTAATCTAAAACAGTCGGATTTCCACTTCGCCTCACTGAAGCATGTAGATTTTATTAAGAAATAAAAAAAAATGTTTCGTTTATTAAACAGGCACTCACTAGGGGGCCAACCTCTTCCGTAAGGCTAGGCATGAGTCCAGGGGCACCATACCTCCCGTGGTCTCGTAAATTAAGCCCTTGTGGCGACCTGCAGTCAGAAGGAGGGCCTCAGCACACCCGGAGACGCCAACTGATGAGCCAAAAAGGATCTCAACCTGTTCCTCCTTGGCACTTTTAGTGCTACTTTTAGTTATCCGGCAGATTTCATTTTGCCGTATCTTCGAAACTAGGCCGCTTTTTCCAGACTTGTATGGAAATTTCGGCCGAAACAACTCAAAGAGGTCTCCGAATTCATGCTAGATAAAAAGAATTTTTTTGGAAAATATGGACGTTTTTGCCCGATTTCCCCTATCAAAATTTTTTTGCCCTTAAAATATCACTCATATACTCCTCGACCACTTCCAATCATCAAAAGCGCGGTAAAGGAAGTTTTTGCCAAACTATGGCCTAAAAACCCCTTACTCCCCTAGAAAACCAAAAATTTTATATCACAGTAATAGGTCTTGGCCCGTTACGTCCCAAACCACTCTAACCCAAAATTGACCGATTTTGTCCGAATTCAGCTCCTTTTGCCCTAAAAACTTTTCGAAAATTTGAATAAAATACTTGCAAGTACGAAAATACTGTTTTCCGCAGCTAAATAGTTTTCCACTGCCATACATTTCGTTTTAACAAACGAAAAACGGTTCGTTAAAAAAAAAAACGAAAAACCATTCGTTTTAAAAAAACGAAAACCTTTCGTTTAAAAAAAAACAGTTCGTTTTAAAAAAAAACGATTTGTTTGAGGAAAACGAAAAACGTTTCGTTTGAAAAAAAAAACAGTTCGTTTTAAAAAAACGATTCGTTTGAGAAAAACGAAAAACGATTCGTTTGAAAAAAACAGTTCGCTTTAAAAAAACGATTCGTTTGAGAAAAACGATAAACGATTCGTTTGAAAAAAACAGTTCGTTTGAAAAAAACGACAAACGTTTCGTTTGAAAAAAACAGTTCGTTTTGAAAAAACGATTCGTTTGAAAAAAACGATAAACGTTTCGTTTGAAAAACAGTACGTTTTAAAAAAACGATTCGTTTTAGAAAAACGATTGGCTTTAGAAAAACTATTCTTTGTAGAATAGTTGGAATAATTGGTTTTAGAAATAATATTTGTTGTAGAAAAATGGTTCGTTTTAGAAATGCTTTTCGTTTTAGGAAAAAAATTTCGTTTTAGAAAAACTGTTTGTCGCTATTTGGAAAAACTGTTCGTTCGTTTTTTGCAGCCAAACGTTTTTTTCAAACTGTTTGGCGTTTTTGAGCCCATCACTAGTTGCAACGGTAGAGATTAATTCTTGTTAGTAGCGGTCTCCAATAATAATTTCACCAGATACAGAGCATTACATTGAACCCTATCTATAGCGTTCATTTTGCTCATTTGTTGAGATTGACATATGATTTTTTTGCGATTTGGTTTGTCTTAGTAAATTCACTTTTCATCGTTAAGCATAGTACTGAGTTCGATTTCACGTGAAATTTTCATACAAAATTTCACGTGAAATCTGTTTCGGCGAAAATTTAGCTTGAAAATAAGCAAGAGTTGTACTCTGTTCTTAGCATGAAAAGTACTTTGAAGTTGCTTTCGCGTTGAAAACGTAGATGGCACTGAAACATGTCTCCAATCATTTGACGCCAATTTAGTTTGTGCAGTTCATTCTTTCGAGCAAAAAAGTGACATTTGGTGTTTCAATTTGAAAATGGAGCAGTGCGAATGTCTTTCCAATAAGAAAATCGATCGAAAAGTGAAATTCTTGACATTTTATCCGTCAGAAATAAGCAGTCTCCGCTTTTATCCACTGTCAAAATTTCCGCTCGAAAGAATGACCAGATAGTGGAGACATGTCAAAATTTAACTTCACGATTAGCTCAGTACCAGCCTTTAAGGAAAAAAAACGATGCAAAAGTGACTTTAGTTTGAAGTATTGAAGCACTATTTCAAACGTAAAAAGTCGCCTTTCAATGTCTATCGGTTTTAATTGGTGTGATGAGATGAGTCATTCACATTCATTCTCTT
Organism: Nemotelus pantherinus; assembly: GCA_963978885.1. Classification (NCBI taxonomy): domain Eukaryota; kingdom Metazoa; phylum Arthropoda; class Insecta; order Diptera; family Stratiomyidae; genus Nemotelus; species Nemotelus pantherinus. The sequence continues at coordinate 44,630,876 of OZ022265.1, read as the reverse complement.
CAAGGCTCGGCAAGCTTGAAACAGAATTAAGTCTAGTAATTCATCCATGAGCTTTTGGCCTACCCGTTGTATCAAAATCATTACTTTTCAACCGTCTAAACCAATTGTTTTGTTGTGGTAAATTTTTTTCTAGCTTACAACAAATATTTTGATTCAAAGACCAATTTTCCTTTAGAAGCTAGATCTATTTTAATTTTTTTTGTCAGATATCGATATTTTGAGGGCAATCTGCCCTCTTCTTCAGTTTGTCTCGGTTCAATCTTAATGTAACTGAGGTATCTAGCTTATAATGCTTTCTTTAAAAGTTAATTGCCAACTAATCATCTACTAATTACATGCTTAAATATATACTTACAACATATATAAACTATATTTTTCTTTACGTTTTGTTCCACACCATAAAAATGTCTGTTCAAATAACATTGGACAATGGTGACGCACAGTTTTTTCCGATAATAAAGAGGTAAGAATTCAACCAGCAGATTCAGAGACTTGCTTGTCAGCGCTGCTATTTTTTGGAGGGTGATTATCCTGAAATTACAGTTCTAGCACATCCGCGATTCATATTTCATCCGCACATTCATATTATATTTCTGGCAATTCTGGTCATTTTCGGAAGCACAGATGTTTTTTTTCAACTTGGAACACAAATAATATGCGTCTGATGGTAGCTTGGGGAGTTAGCTTCTAATTATGATCAGCATCTGATGATATGGATCAGATAGTTGGCTTGACTTTTAATTCTGAACATAGCTTACTCATTAGTTCATTTTCATGATCAAAGAGATATTTATGCAAACAAATATTTGGAAAATCCGGCTACTGAACTTATTCTCTTGATATGTGAATATCCTCTTTTTCAGACATCGTCCGTAGTTTGTCGGATGATGGCCACCACAATTAACACATTTGATATTTCTCATGCAGCTATACTCGAAAAAGTGATGTTTACTTTCGGCGCTAAGTTTTTTTTTCAATAGTTTTCAGTTATAGTCACTTCACACAAGTCGCTACTTGAGATTTTAGGATAAAAGTTACAATTTCGGATTCAAAGATACTAAAAAAAAAAAAACAAAAAATACTCCAAAATAATACACAGAAACTCAAAGAATAACAGTCAGATGGAAGTTGGTGAATGAATTGGCAATTGTAAACACATGGTTTATTTGGGGAGAAGCCTATTTTATTCGGTTTTAAGAGATGATCGGTAATGTAATGTTTTAGAATATAAGCAAAAATTATCTAAGGTGATCCGAAGTATGATGTAAAAGCCAAGATTTTCGTGAAAAATGACGTATGTTTTTTCAATGTATTTTTTTTCACTATAAACTACTATACTTTCAGCCTAAGCAGACTGATAGATACTGAAAAAGAGGGTAGATTATGTTCCAAATATCGGTCTGTCAAGGAACTAAAATATATGAATCTTCCAAAGGAAAATGTAAATATTTGCTGTAACTTGTTAAATTTAAATTAAAATTTTTGCTGTAACTTGTTTATTCCACTGATAGACTACAACTCGTTGTAAAAATTTGATAGCAATATCTCGAATACAAACTAACGGATTTATTAAATCTATTTGGGTGCTGCCAATAATGTTGTACTTCACCAATTTTTTTCTGTTTATATCTATTTCTTTATCTAGACCTGAATTTCGTAAATAGATCAGCTACATGTAGATTACCAGCAATGCCTTTAAAATTTAAATCATAATTTAGGATCTTTATTTGCATCCTTTGCAGGCGAGTGGAAATATGGTTAGCTTTATGTTTTTCCATCATTGATATTGAGGGTTTATGGCCAGTATGTACCGTTATTTTCTTACCAAATCATGAAATTTGCCATATACATAGACAAGCTTTTTTTGATTGGTCTACATCGCATCTCGGTCTTCGCGAAACTCTTAAAAGCATAACCCATAGGCTTGCCATACCGTAAAAGGCAACATTCTAATCTATTTTTTGAAGCATCAGTTCGCTTAGTAATTGGGATATTAGTTAAATGTATGCAAAGACCGAAACTGTGCTATGGCACGTATAACATTTTCCATTGCTCTACTGTATTTTTCAATCCACCAAAAATGACTTTTCCATTTTAGTAGTTCCCGGAAAAATAATGTTAATTGTCTAAAAGAGGATAGAAACACTCTAAAGTAGCTAATAGCTCTTAGCACTTTACGTGATTCTTTTTGTCGGATCGGTTTTTTGAATTTGTTATAGCTTCGATCAATTTCAAATCTAGACTCATACCATCAACAGAGAAAATGTGCTCAGTTAACATAACTTCTTTTTCCTAGCTTGCACTTTATTAGGGTTGGATTTCACATTGAAGTTTCTTAAATTCTCATCATACGCCTTGATGGCTTTTTTTCGCGACAATTATATCATCTATATAGACAAAAGTGCCTGGCAGCTCGCAAAATATCTTGCGGTAAATTTTTGAAATTTTTCCGAGACAAATTCGATATCAAATGGTAACAGCTTTTATTGATAGCGACTGAGTAAAGTACAACAGATTGTAAGTTTTTTCATTTTTCATCAAGTTAATACAAGAATCTTTTTTCAAAAGTAAAGTTCTTGAAACCAAAAATTTCTCTCTTAAGTGGCAAAAATAAAGTGCTTTTACTTAATAAGTTAACTAAGTTTTTTAGGGTGGAAGGAGATTTAAAGCGGTTTGTCACTCTTTTCGACAATAGCCATATTATGTGTCCACTCCGAAGATTTAAAAAAAATATATCCCATCTTTCATTTCTTCTAGCGCGCAGTTTACTATATTTTTTTATGTAAAGGAAATTTTCTGAGTGGCTTGCTAACAGGAAAGATCAATTTTCTCGCTTCGAAAGGGCATTCGTCCGTGAACGGGCCATATACCGTAAGTACTTTAAATTTTTTCAATGAAGTCTCGTGCATCAATAACATTAGCTGAACAAGGTTTTTTTTCAGCAGCCCCAATTCGATACACAAAACTATTGTTAACACTCTCTTAGTGCCAAAGTCTACAACGATAAATTTGTCCCTTGTGCTGTATTTTTTAATTGAATTGTCAATTTGGGTTTTACCGCCCGCATAAGCCTCTACATTTTGTGCAATACTTAAAAACCTCTGTAGATATTTCTGGAGCCGCTGTTTAATATTAATTCTATAGACTTATTTAGAGCAGATCGATTTTTGACTCAAAAATATTGCTTACATTTACAGGAGCGGATTCAGCAAGTACATTACCCACAGTGTCTACACATGCCATTTTCACGATTCGGGCTTTCAACGAAATTTAATTCGATATTACTGACCTGTTTTATACGACTGTAGACATTTTATGGAAATGGATTCAAATCAATACATACTGCACACTTTTTCCCATACGCATGACGATTTTTTCTTTTGAATCGAATGCGGGGCTTCAACCTGACTCCTTGTGATAGATAGATCTGTAATTCAAACTATAGATAGATAATAGATCTGTAATTCAAACTATAATTCCCTGTACGAACTCTATTTTGACTTTTTTTGAGGTTACTTTTCTTATTAACGGCATCAATATTTAATTGATAAACCATCATTATTTCGCATTATTCGAGTAAGTAAGTACGCCCGAAATTTTGAAGATCTGACATATTTCGATAGCTATCTCTCATATAAGATCAGAAACTTATAAAATATGCATTTGGGCACTATGATGCACCAATTTTATTACTTTGCTGGCCCTCGAAATTGATTATTTCTTGGCTTCGAAACTATAGGTCTCAGCTTATGCTAATATGTCCTTGAAGAAATGATCAAATGCTCTCCCTTCCTTCTGATTCCTCATAAAAAACGACAATCCTCGTATGAAATATTCATGCGCGGAATGCAAAGTTACTTGAATTTAGCTGTAACACACGAAATATTTTGCTTTGTAGAATGCTTAAAAGTGTTAAATATACGAGGGTTGATCCAAAAGTAGTGATCATATAAATTTCCAGACAAATTTCCAGTTCACATAAAATTTAAAACAAAAATTAATACCTCATATACCCACGAAGTCAGGACAAAAAACATATACATAGGCCATAATTCCAGGGAGGTATATTCATTTGTATACGAAAAGTCAAAGAGAGAACATCAAAGTGGAGAAAACGAAATTAGAGTTGTCATAAAGCCCCTGTGTTTGACAAAAATATTTAGAATACCAAAGACATAGAAGGCTACTTAGTGGAAACACTAGGGAACTCTGCTCCTCCATATTTCACCGCTGCACACTGGGCCAAGGAGTTTAAGCTGGGAAGAATATCCACTGAAGATGAATACTGCGAAGGACGTCCACTCACGTCCCTCGCTGAAGACAACGTGAAAAAAGTCGAAGATGTCGTGTTGGCAGATCGAAGAGTGGCCATCAGGCACATAGCTGAGGTCACAGTGATCTCGTATGGCCAATCGTTGCCAACCATCTACATATTTCGAAGTTCTGTGCGTTGGATGCCGAGAATATTAACCGACGGGCAAAAGAAGAAACGAGTCGACATTTCGAGAGCTAATCTCGAAAAGATCCAGTCAGATCTGGAAAAGTTTTTGTCACGCTTCGTAACCATGGACGAAACCTAGATCCACCATTTTGATCCAGAAACCAAAAAACGAGCGACGACCACGAAGCGACCCTCTTTGCCTATCCATCAGGAGAAGCTATCCATCAGTTTTTTGGGACGTTGAAGGAGTTATTATAGTGGAATATTTGGAACACGAAGCCACTATATCAGGCTCTTACTACGCAGACCAAATAAGATGATTGCGGTAGGCTATTAAGAAAAAAAGACGAAGCAAACTGCGAGCCGGATTGCTGTTTCATGAATACAACGCACAGGTTCACAAGGCTGCAGTTGCAATGGCTGCAATTCAAGAAACAAAATTCGAACTGCTTGAACATCCACCCTATTCACCTGATCTAGCTCCCAGTGACTTCTTCCTCTCTCCTCGGCTCAAGAAACACCTTCGGAGCAAGAAATTTGAGGATGAAAGCAAAGTAATGGCTGCTGATGGAGCGTTTTGGGAAAGTAAAGACAAACAAATTTTTTCTAAGGGCATCCTGGGACTCGAGAAAATATAAATTAGTTAATGATAGGCTACATAAATAAAAATCTTATTTCATACTTAATGTAACATTGATAGAGAAATAATTGCTTAGTCTCTGGATGACTGAAGTCATATTTCGATCAACATAAACAGGAGCAAATTGAGACAGAAAGTAAGTCGACAACCTTCTAATAACATGTTCAGAAAATTGAATTTGGTGACTTGATGTGCTAACATAACAAAACCTTCAAAAAATTCGTAACAACTAGTTCTAAAAAAAGAAGTACGTATCAAAAAAATAAATATGTGATTTTTGGGTTGCCCAGCAAAGTATTCGCAAACATTTTTCTGAAAAAAAGCACCAAAAGACGACACACCACGACACACAAATATAATGACTTGATGCCACAATAGAAAGGACGACAGCACGGCACGACAAGACACGTCACTATAATTCCGCTTTAAGATGTTGATACACTAATGTCTTCTATAATCATTTCTAGGTCATTCTTTATATTATGAGCGATGGTCATTATGACTCCAGGAAGTCATGGTTATTGCTATATACCTTTTGTTCAGCCATTTTCTCGCGGTAATTAATTTGTTAATAAATCAAGAGGATGGCTTTTGCTTTTGGACAATATCTACATTGTTGGTCATTCGTAGGTCGATTTGACCCCGACAGATAGCGGAGAGTATTCTGAGAACTCAGTTACATAAGCCTCATAAAACATTTTTGATTGGAAGAATTCACTTATCATTTGTTTTTTCATGCAAGAAATGATTCTACTGGTTGAATATTTCGAAACTACATAGAGATTTATTTTTATTACAATTATTACAATATAGTGTTTGTTTACCATATGCTGTACAAATTTTTCTGCAAATAACAAATTTTAACTTCAGATGACAATAAATATTGCTGCAAACTCTTTGATTCTCATTTATTGTAGCTGTACTAGGAAAAAAAATACTGATATCAAAGAGGAAATTCTCATCAACTTTACTAACTTAATGAAGATTCAATGTGGGTCGGACAAAAAGGATGTCGTACAAAAAACTACATGTACCTATAACTTATACACGCATCAATCAGTCCACTTTGAATTTTATTGCTATTTTCTTCAGATGGAAGTTGTGATTGCATTTGCATAATCTAAATGACTGGCAGTGAATTGCAGCATAATTACTTTTTGCTGCTAATCAAAATCAGAGCACAAGTAGTAGTGAAATAAAAAAGCTAGAAACGAAAGAATATAGGATTATTGAGAGTCTATGACAAGTTCACAATCAAATAGTACTCTACTTTTTGCATTTCGCTGCTCATGAATAAATATTTCGAAGAAGTTAATATCAAGAAAGAATTGCGAACTAACAATAAGCTTTGTCTGCACATTATTTTTCATTGAACGGAGCATGAAGTGGATAAGCAAAATAACAATTTAATTTATTTAGCAGAAAAGAATTTCCACCGGAAGTAAATTCGTCGAGAGATTCGCATTTATGGATAAGTTTAATGTCTCTGAGAAATGATAGTCTGAGCCGGATAATCACAAAAACAGAAATTTCTTTCATATTAATATAATGACTGTAGCGCCTCGTTAAGAAAAACAAGAAGATACACAACAAAAAGAAAATTACCTTGAATGAACATAAAATCTAATTAAGATGGCTTATTAAAACGATGGAAACAGAAAAGTATTGCTGCAGGTTATGGTACTACTGGTAACTACTTTTCAGGTAAGTATGTACTTTGCGAAAATTTTTAACAAAGTTGGGTTGTATGCAAAAACTAAAGCTATCAGATTAACGTTGTTTGCTGATTCGCAGCCCATCTCAAAATTAATTATTAATTCATAATCAAACTCAAATGGAAACTTAAATCCGCTTACGACTCTTACTCATATCGTACTTATATCTACCTAAGTAGAATAGATTATTTAATATGCTACCAGCACTCTAAGCATATATCGCTTAGCAAGGATTATTTTTGGCCAGCGAATATTAACAAGGAAAAAAAAACATTTCCACCCAACCATTCAAGATCGAAACAGTTTTCTTCCTTTAAAACTTACATGATATTCTATCCTCCTCTCGGAAATCGATTGAACCGAAAATCGAATCAAATAACATTTGGCACTAATACTTCGAATGGATTCTGAGAGCTGCTTGATCCTCATCAAGTCCCTGAAGGGTTGTATTCAATATCGATCCAATTAGTAATTTCCGGTCAGTTTTTCTCATCTAGATAACGGTAAATGCTCACTTTTGGAAACTTATTGAGGTTTTCCAAACGAAAATGTGTTCCGGATATTAGGATAGAAGAAACTAATGTATCCGAGTATAGATTAAAGAAAGCAATAGCTGTTGGAAATTATCACAAAGTTGAGCAGAAACGTGATGGTGAGGTGTAAAGGCAAAATAAAATCGATTGGGTTCGAGTAGAATGGAAGTCAGGGCGCATGAAATATTATAGATAAGCACTTCTATTATACGCTGTAGGTGTTGTGTTCACTAAATGGTATTGATTGTTGTGTGATAAATGTTTGAAGAGGGGATGACTTACAGGGTTTATTATTACATTGAATTTACAGAATTCGCGGAGTTATGCTTACGATTTATATCAAATGTTGAGAGTAAATTTTTTGAGATATTCATTCTGCTCGACTATTATTTATTCGAAAATTTTGCAAACGATGCAAGTTTAACTGTCTACTGTCTGTTAAATAACAAAAGAGCTTTAGTCACATCCAAACCAGTTTCTGAAGCTGTTGGGCAGTTTGAAGAAATTAATGCACTTGAAGACGTTACGGGCAATGTAAATTCATAGAATGAAATTAATCTCATCCTGATTTGTGGAGCTGCCACTGACTTATGAAGAATTTGTGGAATCGAACAAAGTTCAGTCAACTAGAATCTAATCTGTTTTGCTTCATATTTACGCGTGTTAACAATATAAATCAATATGTTTTTGATACCACATTGATAGTGTATTTAGTACTTGAAATACTGCTTGTATGCTTAGGAGTTAAACAAGTGTCTTCTACACTGCTAAGAGCTTGTTTTTGATTTTTTTTTTTTCTGTTAAGTTAGTTTACACTATTGCGATGAAAATAAACGGAAAGCCAGGAAGATACCGGATATAGGTACCTTAGTAAAATAATCACTGGACAATGGATTTCATGAAAATTTTGTCGTTCGAAAGAACGCAGCTTATAACCAAATAACGGTTCTTAATCAAGAAGTGCATATATAACTATTATGGATATATCAAGGAGTACTGTGTAACATAGGCAGGTTAAAAGGCTGTAAACGAATTCCTCGAATCACAAGAAGAAATGCAGAAGAAGAGCTTGTAGTGCTCTCACAACGGGCTAACGACAGTTTCTGATAATTCAAATTGAGCAAATGCAGAGCTTCTTCCAATGGTCAAACCAGAAGGTAAAGAGAAAGATATCAAAAGTTATGCAATACTTTGACAACATTGTTAAAGCAGTGATACATCATTGACTGCAGAAGATTCGAGGACTTCAAAACTTTTCGGTCAGTAGAAACTTATTGATAAGAATATGGAAAGTCGGTAAAACTCAACTACGTTCGATAGATGTTTGGCAGGTATATTTCTGGTTTTTTTGGGTGTTTTTTGTTTGTTTGTTTATCTTCAGTGTGTTGTCTTCTCGAGTAAATTTTGTACGTTTTTGTAAGATATTCTTCAGTTTTTGATTCCTGCTCGACCTCTACTGGCAGCAGGGACACAAAATCGACCAAGAATACTCAAATACATAAAGAAACTAGATAAGAAGACTACACGATGATTTTAAACAAGCGAAAACAAAAAAAAACACCTCAAAAACAAACACACAACCAAAAAAACACAAGAATACCAGCCAGACATCTATCGGGAAACATGTAGTCGAGTTTAATGGGAAAGTCTTGTGTGGATTTAGCCGGTTTTGTCAAAACCAAATCTCAACAAATTGCGTCGCTTATACATATTATTATGATATTACATATACAGTGGCTTTCAGCTTATTTCGACCAGCACGTAAAAAAAAACTTTAACTTCCTATAAAAACTAAACGAAATAAGTTATCAACATTATTTAAACGCAGATTATTAGACTAGTGTTCACAATTATCATTTATTCAGTTTATTATTATTTGTATTTTATTTCAATAGGTCATAACAGTTAATGACGAAAAAAGGAACTAAAAACAATGTCACAGCTTATTTCAACCAAGTAATAGAATCAATGTTTAAATTAAGTTGCAAGGCAAACAAAAATATTTTAATATTTAGTATGACCACCCTTCTGGTCAACAAACATCTTTAGCCTCTTAGGCATTGAATCGACCAGCTTTTGTGTCACTTGTGGGGTAATTTTGGCCCATTCCTCAACCAATGCAGTTTTGTGATCGCTTTTGTTGGATATCTTTCGTTTTTGGATGTTTGATATCCAAAATGGCCCACAAATTTTCAATGACATTAATATCGGGCGACTGTGCCGGTGGTTGCATAACATGCGGACAATTCCAAACCAGCCATGTCTGTACAATACCCGACTTATGCTTGGGGTCATTGTCTTGAAAAAATCTGAAGCCATCGCGAATGCCCAGTTTCTCCGAACTTTCAATCAAATCGGACTTCAAAAATTCGAGATAATGAGACTTATCCATTGTAGTCTCAATAAATTGCAAGTTTCCAACTCCCGCTGCGGACATACAGGCCTAAACCATAACGCTGCCACCTCCGTGTTTGACTGTAGCTTTCAAATTTTTGTTTTGCAATTCTGTATTTGGCTTACGCCAAACATATGAGGCTCCATCAGAGCCAAAAATATTAAAATTCGACTCATCAGCGAATATAACGGTATTTCAAAATCCAGAATCCTTATGTAAATGTTCCTTGGCAAATTTTAAACGGCACTTCTGATTTTTGGCACTTATAAATGGTTTCTTACGCGCTATTCTACCATTGAATTCATGCTCTTGCAGCACACGACGAATAGTTTCCGGGTGGCAGGACTTGCCCAACTCAGCTTCCACTTCACTTACAATTTTCGGAGCCGATAGCCTTGGGTTTTCCCGGATTTTCCGAACAATAAAGCGCTCGTCCGTTTCATTGAAAATCTTGTTGGGGGCATTTCTCCCTTTATCGAGCGTTCTCTTTTCGTGGGCAAATCGGTATATGATACCATGCACTGTAGAATCATTAAGTCCAACGATCTCACCAATTTTCCTGCGCGAATTTCCTTTTTTAAAATTACTGAGAACAAGTTCTCGCTGATCAATTGTCGTACGTGGTCCCATTTAGAAAAACTAATTTTTTTTGCACGATCTTTTCAAACAATTCAGCAAAACTGAACTTGAACACATTACAAATATAATGACTACAGCATAGACAAAGAAATAATTGCTGCATTGCAAGCTATCGGATCATTGCACACCTACAAAATATTTGGTTGAAATAAGCTGTGGCATTGTTTTTGGTTGCGTTTTCGTTTTTCGTTGTTTTAGAATACTAAACAAATAAAAATAAATAAAAGAAGTCATATTTGATTAGTTTAAACATTAGACTAATAACCTGCTTTTAAATAATGTTGATATCTTATTTAGTTTAGTTTTTATAGGAAGTCAAAGTTTTTTTTACGTGCTGGTTGAAATAAGCTGTGAGCCACTGTAGATACTTCACTATTTTGGGTGTGCCGAATATACATTACTGTGCTATGTTAAAAGCAATTTTTCTCAAATGCATGTCTACTGATCTTGTAGATTTTTATAGTGTATGACAACATCGTAATAAAAGTAAGGCGACACAAAGAATGCTTCAGCTTTTACGAAACAGAGAATGTTGCTTTTAGTTTGAAGCAAATAACCACGTTAAAAGTAAATTAATGTTTTTGAAACGAGAAATTCGTTGCAAATAGGTTGTAAATAAACTTCCAAATAGTCGACCAATAACTTCACAAATACTCACAACCCAGTACAAACTGCAGCAAAATTTTTTGACAAAAACAAACGTACCGTATTGAAAACAACAACAGCGATCTGACTGGGATTGATTATCTGGTCAGCTCCTGGATTCAAAAAAGTTCATGGATTCACAATGAAAGCACGCCAGATTGTTAGGAGTGGTTTGGTCCAACCACTGTTCGCAACCGTAGCACCAACCATTAACAGTTCACAGACTGACAGTTCGATGAAATTTAAACATAAATTTGAAATAATTTACATCACAACGTTAAACAGCTACCTGCTGAATCAGTGTTAAATGTTGTGTATTTTATGTGTTGATTATTTTAGTAAATTAGCTTGTAAATAAATGTCTGTGACAGCAGAAACTTAATCGAATGCAGCAACCAAACATACTTGAATCTTTTCTTGTGGACCAGTCTAATTCTATTGCTTAAGTCTATTGCTTGAGTAGTTGCATTAGTATCCTCTAGTCTATTGCTTGAGTAGCTTAGTGAGTAGAGCACTGGTTTCTTGTGTGTAGAGGCCCTGGTTCGAATTCAGGTTCGGATAAGGGTCCTCGTACCAAGCTTTGAGTTCACCTAACTCTGATTAGGCACCTGATTTAAATTAGAGATAAAGTGAGTCGTGAACCTAATCACTCCACATTCGTACTCTCATTTATTACGCACATTACGCGCTTTTAAAACTTTTTTAAAAAATCATATTTTATATACTAGTACGTAACTTATTGTAGTTTTTTCTTTTTTCCCCTTCTCTCTTTTTAATGTTTTTTTTAGCTTGTACTATTTTTTAACTTGATTTTATTTCTTATTATTATTTTTTTCTTTTCTTTATATTCATCTTGCTTCTGTTTGTTTTTTATTACGGTTATTATGTTTCTGTTTTTTTTTAAATTATTTTATTATGATTTTAATTATAATATTCAGTAATTGGATTTGTCTGTTGAATATATATATTAATAATAAATAAATAAATAAATTTGTGATGAAGTTTTTTTATCAGCTTCAACCCCTAGACCTATACAAGGGTTGTCGTGGGATTACTTCAATAGCCTGTTGTGGACGGATATGCAAAAAAACGCAGCTAAAAGTAGATTTAGGTTCCTAGCGTAATTTTATTTCAAACACTTCAATGGAAAAGCTTAACTGCAAAACTACACGATTTCGATGCAGACTGTCTGGGTTATCTCATAAATTGCCACCAGAATCCCATTGCCGAGAAAAAGCAACGCTGACTGGGTGTTCGTAATCAACAACGTGTACCGATTTTAGCAGCTGTCGTTCCTGCTATTTTCCCGGATAATTTACCTGTTCCTAACACGAACGCTGATAGCTTATCGACTACCACTTTGGCAGACAAATAAAAATTCGTGGTTTCTAGTGAATATACAACTAGGAGCTGACGTGTATTGGTCAATTCTGTAGGAAAATTTTGTTAGCGTTAATGGCCTGCAAAATGATTTCCGGATGGTAACTACAAGGTCCGATGTCGAATACCTTTTACGCAAATTCAAGTGTAATTTTACTGAATTTACCTATCAATGAAATCAAATGGGTTGGCAAAATAAACACTTGTGTGAAGAATGTCCAGGGACTGGAGTGTTAAGGAAATAATTCACGAAAAGAGTCACCGAAAGCTCTAAAAACAAAACGATTTACTTTTGCAGGTATATTGGATGGGATGGTGATTGGAATGAATCTTAATTTCTCCAGAAAAATACAAATGAGACTTTGAAAAGTAACTACGGAAATGTTGTTGCACGACTTATAAGGTTAGTTTTTAATTTATCAAAGAACAAAGAAGGCTTTTAAAATATAATAATATTCTACGGGAACTTATTTAAACTAACGTGACTTGTAAAATGTAAAAAAATAGTAGAATATTAACTATACCGCAAATCGCTCTGTATATCAGTTAGACAAAGAAACAATTAAAACGTAGATGGTATACGATGTATCCCCAAAGGTTCGCTATAGTCCTTTTAATTTTTTATTGACAAGAGGACAAAATATACTGCCTGACCTTCTCTAAATATTCTTTAACCTTTACATCTTTGGGATTGTTCGATGTTGTTGCTGATATCCAGAAGGTAAGTTTGCAAAGTAGATCGAGAAGTCCATAATTTTTTATAATTTGAGTTTAATTGGAGAATAAAATAACTCTACCAGATCTTTCGGCCTATGGTAAGAAATGAGTGACGTTCGTAGTAATGCCTAGTACTATACTCTTCGCGAAACGAATTCAACGGTCGAATCCCATACAAAAAGAGCTTTTCAATTCGTCAGTTAAGCTCTTTTTGTATGGGATTTGACCGTTGAATTCGTTTCGCGAAGAGTATAGTACTAGGCATAAAATCGAGCCCCTTTTTGCAAAAACACTTGAATCTGCTACGTATACCTATACACTACTTGAGAAGTTTTTCTACATGGATGCCATTGTAGTGCGTTTTCACAGGTCTGGAGATGCCGTTCAATTTCATCAAAAAGCTGATGGAGCTTTACGGAGGCCGCCGATGAATCGAACAAAAAGAAAAGTTTTGAACGAAAACTCTAATATTCAGGAGATTCTGGGGGTAAGCTTACCTCTGACGAACAGTGTTAATTTGGAAAAAGTTTTGAATCAAACACCCCAGAAAAGTAAAAAAAACTTCCCATTTTATTTTTGCAGATGCTAGCCTTAAGGAGTATTGTGCATTTTTTCAGTTGGACCTGCATATGCTCAAAGTAGACGCAACTCCGTATTGAACAAGTAAACGTTTCTGAAGACATCCCTTGATGTAAATTTCCAACTTGATTGTACCTGTTGTGAAGAATGGAGTGATTTTTTTTACCGCATTTGCAAATGGCTTGCCAAATAAGTGCTTTTGCGTCAAAATTTTCAAACTTAATTGATCTTTCTCCTTAGGGAGAGAGATCAATTAAGTCAGACTTAATTGATCTTTCAATTTCAATTCCACTTCTTCTAGCAGCAAATTGTAAAATCGAGGACCTGAAAGTAAATTGAAGTTGAATTTGAGGTACGTTTCGTACTCAAAAACAAAGCAGAAATTGGCCTTCAGTTTTTCTTTGTAAAATTTTGTCTCGTTCTTAATAAAATTCCTCAATTGTTCAACACTTCTTTTTGGTATTTTTGGTTTCTAGTATGGCTTTACGCCTTTTTTGAGTTTTTGACATCCACTTCTCTGTTTGTCTTCAATGGAACCCTCCATTTTAAATTTGTCATTCTCTGTTTTACAGTTCATTCCGATACTCTTATTTTTTTTCGCAATTGACTTCACTGATCTCTTCGGATTCTCCACGAAAAGTTTCAGAATAATAATCCGTGTATTTTTTAGTTTTCACTCATTTTTAACATATTATTGTTTAAACTTTAACAAAACACGTCAATACATAAGGCAAATAGTGGCTTTAGATTAAGACAAATGTCAATCCTATGGTTTCTGTCAAAATACCGTGTAAGACAGAATATAAGTGTTCAAGTATTATACCCACTAGGACTTTCTTGCGGCGCAAATGTCGGGCTTAGAGAATGTTAAAAATATAGTGTAAATCTATATGTATCGCATTCACTTTGTATTTAATAACTAGAATATTTGGAGTTGAAACTTCGAAGAATGTTTGATTTTTCTCTTGTGTTAAGTAACTATATGCTAGAGCTACATTGCGATGAAAATGAATAGTTGCGGGAATTAAGAATATCATTTATATTACTTGCTCACTGACAAAAACTGTGCAAAAAATGCATAAAATCAATTCAAATAATAATTACGGACAAGAAATTTATTTAATGTCATAAGTACTTGCCAATCTTTAAGTACAACTCCGACAAGCCAGCAACCATCAAGTTCTGGAACCAACTATTTCTGCCATGTTGTTCTATCTTGAGGGATGCAGTCAAACGATATCAAGTATTTAACAAGGAAATGCATAGAAGCATAGCAATAACACAAAGAACTTTCATTCTTTGTGGCGGCCAAATTGCTTTCTTTTGTTTGAAGCGTTCTTTGATGTTACACTCTTTTGTCTTTAGAATGTTTTCTCTTTGCGACTTGTGAATATTGGATTGCTATGAGTAGATAACAGCAAAGTCTTTGTTTCGATTGAAGCTAGCTGTGGAATGGTGACGATAGGGTGTTATTTGATACGGTTGTTTGAATATTTATGTCGACGGAAAGAATGTCTTTATATTTACCGTGAGAAATTATAAATCTGTTCTTTTTAGCAAATGCCAAGTAAATTTCCCTGAAAGTGTTTCCGAAAAAATGTAAAACCTGTACTTTTCATTAAATTCTTAAAACTAAGAGCTATAAACGCTGCGAAATGCCAAAGATGCAGCTTAAACTGTGTCGCAAGTAGCTGACCTATAAAAGCTTATTGCTCAATTAAAGAGTTTATTCGAATTTTTGGTACCGACCAGCAGTATACCAATTTAGCAATCCTTTTTTTTACGACATCAATGTCCATGAATTTCTAATAGCTATTCAGAATACTTACTCAACCAGTCCCACTCATTACCATCCTTTAATATTCCTTTTCTCATTTCGCTTAAAACAACAGCATCCAATCTAATCAAATCACACGAAATTAACGTTCGAGTCATAAACAATGTCTTCGTCAATATCAGCAATGAAATTTATGTTTGACCGTTATGGCCCGTTCCGTCAGTAATTTCTGAGCTTTACAATTTGATTGTACTGGCTGAAAACGTAAGCAGAGAAACAACTTGTGCTATAGGACAAGGATTCGTGAAATATATACTTCCTTTGTAATGAAAAAGCCTAAACAACTCCTATCCCGTGTACACTACACTGGAAAAATCCCTCGTCGTTAACCGGAGTGGATCTCCGAAAAATATCTATACATCGAACGGAAAAGGGGGAAAAGAAATTCAAAGAAAAATATGAAAGAATTATGATTACTTCCGGATTGGTATGGAAACGTTTTGAAATGTTTAAGATGGCTGCTTGTCCATGAGAAACGATTGGCGAGTACAGCAGACAACAAATCAAATAAAAAGCAATAATCAGAAACGAGATTGCTTGTAATATCCAAGCTTGTTTCGTTACATTTCCTCGTTAGAAGTATGCAAGTGTTCGGTGTTTTGAGGCATCTCAAAGATTTCGGTCAGTATCGAGTACCAGTCAAAGGTAGAGCTGTGAAATTCAAGATACTTCCCAAATCCTTCGAATGGTGATTGTAGGGCTTTTCGTCTATTGCTTTGGGATGTAGTACGGCCTAGATTCCAGACTTGGGCGTCCCTCAGCAATTTCGGTTTTCCTTTTAGTTACTTGGGCTGGCAGAAATTGCATGGTACTCTTCAGAGAGACGGAAAGATAGTTTGACTAATAAAATTAGGAGGAAGAATGCTTGGATGGGTGCTTGCAAATTGTTATGCTAATGATTGTTAGTTAATTAAAGCTGCCGATGCTGAAGAAATATTTGTATGAGGGAGAAGAAAAGGAGGCTTATTGAAGTGAATTTCCATTATGTTTTTGTTCTTAATATTCAGCTAATTTCAATTGAATTTTTTTAATAGATGGAGTTTCGTAAGTAATCTAGATTAGTGACTGGATAATAATGCTCAATTAGTATTTAAGTTTAACTTCTCCAACATTTTTTTTAAAATAATTATATTTTAACAGAAGTGGCACAAGGTTTTATCTGATCACGCTGAAATTTTCAAGGGCTGTTGGTGTAATAAGTTGTAACGGGTTTCTGCTTTACAACTTAATATCTTTAACCCTTTTGGTGGCGGCGGGTGTTTTAATAAATTTCTAGGCTATATTTCAGTGGAAAATAAATATTTCTGAGGAGTAAGTGTAGAAAATGTTATGCAATGCTTCTAGCATGAATATGATGTTGTTTTGGATATTTAAAACCCTATGTGCACGCTAAGCGCCTAAAAGTATGCAAAGAAAACGTACACAATTTCAAATAACGATGACTGTATGCAATTATGGGAACATAAAAAATGTAAGTGTGCAATTTAATGAATCTGCAGGCAGGGTTCCCATTTTTTGATACATTTGTATCATTTTCATACATTTTTATTTGAAACTTATATTTTTGATACAATGATGTATGAAGTTTTCAAGCTATTTAACCGCATATGCTGATAATGAGCCAATAAATAGATGCTGCAAGATATTCAACAGCATGAGCCAACACTTTTCCCCATAATTTCGAAAGCTTCCCTTAAAAATAGAGTTACCAAGTTAGAGCTATAGAGTTACTCTCTTATCCTACCCTATCTCTAGACTACCGGTCTAGTATCCTTTTGATGACCAATAAAATATTTAATTTCGTTTTTGCATTTAATAATTTTGTGCTCTACATGTAGTATTGCTGTTACGTATTTATTTATAGAATGCTAATTTATTTATTTGCATTGCATTCGGTTGTTTGTTATACCTGTTATTAATTTGATTAGTTTTGTTTTTTCAAAGTTGTAATTTCAATTTTTATTTTTATTTCATTTATATGTAATTGTATACCTTGTTTGGTGAAATAAATAAATAATAACGCCTTTCTTTATGTTGACTTTACTAGCTGTACCTTATAGTTTACATGAGGAAGAGGTTTTTTTTTGTATTAAACTTGGATGGCAATGTAAAAAAGAACTGATTAGAGATTAGGGCAATTTTGGGAAGCAAGAAACCAAATAATCTTTGGTTCCTACTGTGTAACATACTTGCCCAAAACATATCTTTTTATTCATGATATTCATCAAATCATCAGTACTCTGATAGCTTTTTCCCTTTTTAAGTCGGTGAATTTTTTTTTTAAATTTAAAACAGGGACTTCCTTGAAAATAATCTGAGCTCTGTATTAATTTCGTGAAAATTTTGAGTGTATTTGCAAAGAAGCCACATTTTGCAACAATTTTATTTTGTGTGGCTTCAATATTAATGGCCATAAACAGATGAAGACAAAGAGCGGAAGCAATTTGTAATATTTTTTCTGGCTCTATATTATTCAATAAATATAGTAGCTCCAAACTTAGTTTTTTTATTTATATTTTCATTACCTCGATAAAAGTATACTTTTGGGAACTTTTTGATACATTTTTACCAATATTTATACACTTTCTGAAGATATTTGATACGGCGGAAAATTTGGGAGTGAGAATAGAGCAGGCAGCCGTGCAGCTAAACAAAAAACCTTCAAATCAACGAGCCTTCTGAAATATGTTTGTTTTTTTTCGAGAAAAACGCAAATTTTTAATAAGCTTCATGCTTTTTCTATAGAGCTAAATAAAATTTTTTCAAATTCTTCTATGCACAAGAACGGCAACACTTCACCAAATTAGCTCTACTTTTAGCTTCCGAATTTTGTGTTCGCGAGAGCTGACGACTCGATAATCAGATCTAATTGAAATTGGCCGATTGTATTGGCCTTAAAAAATGATCTTGGAATGTGGCAGCCGTGTGGCAGTGGTGCCATCTTGAAAGATCATTAAGAAAAAAAAAATGCTTTTTGCTCTACAAGTTTCGTTTCATTTACACAAAAGCTCGACCTTATTTTAAGCCACGTTTGGTAAAAGCTATGGCTAAGTTTTGTGTCTTGACTATTGAAAATTTGATCAGCTTAATAAGGCTTTTTGCTCTATAATCTCCAGTGCAGTCATGATATCAAAACTAATTTCATAGGGTGAGTGGAACTTATTGTAGGTTGAATTTGGAAGGAATTTGGTTGAAAAACTATGATTGAGCTGCCAGTTATGGTATTTTTTGTATTTGGTAATGATCTAGCAATGGGAATGAAATCAATGGTGATGATCTTGCAATCAAAATAAGCAAAACATTTTAAGATTTTTAAATTTATCGTCTTTTGCGGCTGAAGAGGCCGGTAACTTAGCTCGCTGGCTCGCCACTCCGAAACTGCGATCTACTGCGGCTGTGGGTTCGGATCCCGCCGTGGTCATGGCTGTATTTGTTTGTCTTGTGTTGTCTTAACAGCCGGCGACTGGGCATAATACCAGCGCTCCATTATTTAAATGGCCAGGCGCATTGCACTAGCGCTCCAAAAAAATAAGAAAAACTGTGGCAATTGAAGAATAATGAATTAATTTATATGGGCTTCTTTTAAATGTGTTTCACTACCACAGTAGCTAAGCGTTCGCTTCAAGGCGTAATCCCTTGAGCTTTGCCATTCACTTGGAAAAAAGCATGACAGCATGATGCAGTTTTGTTTTCTTCGTACCAATAAATGCTTACACTAAGTATTCATATGGCGAACATCTGCAATGAAAATAAGTAACCAATGTTGTAATTTCCTAAATTCTGGATGTTTTTTAGATGGCAGCCCCAAACACCTTTCTATCCCTGGAACTTTCGATGAAGATATCGGATGAAAACAAATTTCACATGTTTAGATGATTTTGACGTGAAGCATTTGTGGTAGACTTTTGTTTGCAGTGCGGGTAAAGCGCTGCCAGCACTGATCATTTTCAGCATTTATGTTATAGGAGATGTTGCTTTCAAAGTTTCTAATAAAAGCATCCAATACTGAATACAAGTTACAACTGTTTGACTTTCCTACATTTTTAAAGTCATTTATGGGCGCTATCATTTATGGGCAGTTATGGGTAGCTCTGAAAACCTTTCTACTCTATGAGTTTTAATGCATTCTTCAGATCAAAGAGGTACATGGCCTTCGAAACAGGTTGGTTATAATAATGGGCACATGTGGCAGAATATGCACTCAAAATCTACACGATTCATCTACTTTTTTTGAACATTAGTGCTTCTAGCGGTTCCTAAATGCAGGATTTTTTTTAGCTTACTTCTGACTTGCCCTCAAATTTTCAGCTTCTGTTAAAAAGACCAAATTCTGTAATTCGGAAAATCAAAAACTATCTTTTAATTGATTTTCGAACAAAATATGCTAATGGTATATGCTCGGTTATGATTACGCTTTTGACATTGTTAATTGTGATACTTTCTGGCAGAAACATCAGATCACCATAAACTTTGCAGGATGTACTTACAGCTGCATTTACTTAGAAAAATCCAATTGGTCAATAAATCCTTCAACATAACTCATTCCTGTTAGTTTAGTTTTTTACCTTATTCAATGGAAGGTCAAGAATAAGTCGATGCTCAAGCGCAAAATAAAGGATTAATAAGTCCTACGTCTAAAAAGACGACAGGATAATAAGAGAGAACACAAAAAAAAAATCGGACAGGCCCGCAATTAGAAACAATTTTTTTTTTACTATAAATAGGTTGGATGCGAATTTGTCATGATCAGTTTGAAAAAAACTAGTGCCATTTCTTACAGTTTAAACTTGGTTTTGTAAGTTTTAAAAAGTGTTTTTCAATAACGATAGGAAATGCCAAAAGTTCCACCTATTAGTTAGCCAAAAGATTGTGGACTTAAGAGAAGTAGGCATGTCATATCGACAGTTTGCCAGCCGCCTAGAGTCAAGCACTAAAACATTTGGAAAGCTACAGGACTGCTCAAGGGGTTTCTCGGGCTAGAGAAGCCCGAAATACAACTCATAGAACGTATAGAGAAATTGTTCGTACATCAAAACGGAGTCCAAAAGGATCAACTGCCGAAATTCATCGCTAACTTTTCGGCGGGAAGTAATGATATTTCGGTGAGAATAGTCAGAAGACGTCTTTTCGAAGCCGGACTTTATGATAGGATAGTCAGGAAGAAGCCTCAAGTAACGGCAGCTGATTGGAAGAAAAGAATTAAGTTAGCATGGGAATATTTGAGTGAAAATGAGTGAAAATGAGTGAAAATAAGTTTTTCGAAGCGATGAAAGAAAAGTAAATTGCATTGGCCGTAGTGGTAGGAGATTCGTGAGGCGACCATGAAGTACGGAATTCAACCCTCGGTCAATTTCCATCAATATTTGGGCAGGTTCCTCGTGGTTTGGTGTTGGACAAACACTTCTTCTATTCACCAAAGAAACGAATGTCGGCTTCTTAGCAATGGGCTGAGGATAATCTTCGTATTGCTTGTATATTTATTTATTCATTTATTTGGTGCATATTCAATACAACAGGCCAAAGTGCCCAGCTACAGATTGGATACAATGAAAAAAAATATCAAGAACTAAATAAGAATATATGAATATAACTATATAAAATAATTAAAGTTAGAATAAAATAAAGTAAAATTAACTAAAGCGAATAAGAAGAAAAAAAATCCATTACAAACATGAATAATCAATTCAACAAGAAATGAACCCAAAACAGATAGGATACAATGAAAATAAATAAAAATAGTAAGAATTAAATGAGTAAGTATAAAAATATAAATATAAATATATAAAAAATAATTAAAGTGGTAAATTCAATGAAGTAGTAATAAGTCGAACAAGAAAAACCAAAACCAAATTAGGAGCTGAAGAGCAAACATGTATGTAAGTATATATAAAATTAAAAATATACAAAAAATCTTAAAGTATTAAATAATAAAGTAAAGTAAAGTATATGTAAGTTCCAGCACGAAAATTATCTTAAACATACGGCAAGACATGCAAGGAAGATTCTGAAGTTTAGACTGGCCATCGACGAACCCGATCTTAAATCCAATTGAGCACTAGTGGGGAGACATAAAACAAGCCATAGTACAAGCGTATAAGCAAAAAGAAACCTGCTGTGAAAACCGTTCGCGGTAGATTTTACGGCAGACAGAAGCGAGGGAGACCTTGTTTGCCATCGAAGAATGGCATTAACCAGGACGCTAGGATCTTGGGGGTACCTAGTTGAATGACATCGGCTTGCGGTTGCTGCCGGTGATGAATAATTGGAATAATATTTGCTTAAATAAATGCATTTTAAAATAATATTTGTGTGTTTCACTATGCGGCTGTTTGAAATAATTATTTTCCAGGATTTTATGGTCCTGTCGTCCTTTTCGAGGTAGCGTCGGCTTTACGTCCAACAATTATATTTGAAACGAGCGGCAACTATTTAAATTTGGCCATTTGTTTTCATGTCCTTGCATCTGGCGTGATAATCAAGTAGTGTGTATAAGAAATTGATTTAGTAAACATTCCAGCCGTATTCAATATGACGCGAAATCTACACATTTCCTCTGCTTTTCCTCGAAAGTTAGTCGTTATAGCGGTTTCTGTGCGCTAAAGTTTTTTCATCACCCATCATTCATAACACAACATAATCTACACTGTCAGCTAGTACGAAGCTTAAGGTACACTTGCTACAATTGTTTCAACACAAAACAATTTATAAACCGGCGCGATTTTGCAATGTTAATTACATTATAAAATCGCATGAAACAAGCAATTAACCAACTACCAAGTTACTGGCAAAGTTTTCACTTTTCGCCAGCATTAGCTCGGTAGTAAAGCTCCAAGAAGGCAACATGCAGTGCACAATTAACCCAGGTATGTATCCATTCATACGACCATGAGTAAATAAACGTCTCTGTTCTTTGCAAGTGTGGAAATATTCAACCAACTAGGTTCACGTTCTATTCCAAGTTTTATTTTTCGCGAGGGTGGAGGCTCAGAAAGATAATATGTTGCAAAATATTACAAGTTAGCGATAAAGTTAAAGTTTTTGTTTGGATATGCGAAGTTTGTCGGCAAAGTTTTTTTTGGCTTTGCTACATAGGATGAAGTTGTTAGCAGACACTAGTGCTGAATATGTTAGGTTATTATGAATCCCTCAATACCACAATTTCGGTAAAGCTAAACTTTGAGGTACGTAATAAAGATAACCGTACCGATAAATGGACTAAAATTTACTTTCATTAGATTTATCAAGTTCTGTATTAAAGATGATGGAATCGAATTGTGATATTGCAGTAAAACCTATACGTTATCACGAAGCTGAGATTTGCAGACCATTTTACTCAGACAACATCATTCATTTTTGTTTCCGTAATGCGAACAATCGGTTGAAAATCCTGAGTAGATGAAATTTCATTATTCAATATTTTGACTTAAAGTTCAATTTCTAGAAGAAAAATTAACCAACAATCGTAGGACAGATAGAAAAAAAATCTACTTGACTTGGAAATCGGATTCGTAGGAACGAAATAGAAGAATGTGCAAGTAAACGCACAACTTAATCAGAAAGGACATGCGGTTTAAGTAACGGTATAATATTTTTTGTTGTGAAATAAAATCATACTCTAGCGCAGGGGTGGCCAAACCATGGCGCATGGGCCAAACGTGGCGCATTAGACGATTACAACTGGCGCATTGTGTTCTTGCGCTTACTTTGTGTTTCAAAGTAAGCACTCTAACATAATGCATCTTTATATTTCCAACTCCAGAGTGCTCTCAATTCAATCAATATAGTCTTTAAATTCATCAGTACATCTCATTCTTGACAGTTTACAATTACTGGATGAGTATTTGAGGCAAAATAAAGTGATTTCAATTACTTGGTCGATTTGAGGCGAAAGAGACCAGACTTCCCAAACGTTTGTCTTAAAATTAAATGGTGCTATTAAATTGTACATAGTTGCAATAAATAATCACATAAAATTTGTTTAAAATATTATAGCATGGTTTGCATTGTTTAAAAAAAACCTGAGTTAACTACTCTTCTATCATTTGAAGGGCGGGACGAATCGCTAGAAAGTGTTATGGCATCACTTGTTGCGCAAAGCCTAAATCCAAAACATAACGGTAGGAATATGGCACCAACAGGACCACACACTTCAGTTTAATAAAGAAAATCCAGAATTGGCATTCCCAAACCGGTAAGCATGTGCGTTTAATCGCTGAAATATTTGATCGAGCTCCCTTAATAGTATACACATCCAGTAATTGTAATCATAATAAAACGTCATTATCGCACCAAATACTATGAATATAAATCTAAACAAAGTTCTCGAAAAAAATGTTCACTTAGTTAGATGAACGATGGGCAGTGCGACAAATAAAAGAACAACCTTTTAAGTGCTTTTAAACTTGCCATTGAAGTAAAAAACAGCATCTTGAAAAATAACTAGTATAAACAATAACGAAAATTTTGCAGCGGTATCGTTTAATGGTAGGGTGGCGAGAAGAAAGCCTTTAGTCCGTCAGGTTAGTTGCAAAAAAAACTGGATTTCGCTTGAAAATATGGCGATAAGGACTTATCACTTTGGCAAGTTTTATTCACCAACGAAGGCAAATACAACGTTATTAGATCGGATGGCAGATCGTATGTATGGAGAAAAATCAATTAAGAACTCAAAGAAAATAATCTACGGCCAAGCGTTAAACACGGTGAAGGATCCTTGCAAGTGTGGGGTTCTATGTCAGCGGTTGGACCTGGGAATATTCATATAATTGAGAAAATAATGGGCCAGGCAACGAATTTGGGATTGAAACATTTTTTTTTGTAGCTGTCCCCAAGTATCCGTCGTCTGATCTAAATGCTATCCCGCATTTACGCCGCGTCCACATTGGCCATGGGAGATGGCATAACATTCGACTTGCCATGGAAATGGAAAATGTAGACGATACATGGCATACCATATTTGATGGCATACCATAAATGTCAAGCCATATGGCAAGACATTTGCTTGGCCATAAGCATGGCCATATTCTGACAGTTGCTCATTTTCAAAATGGCGACGTCGAGGGAAATAGTGCTACGAATACTAAATGAATACAAAAAAAAGATTGCTTATGGAATTATATGTTCGCCTCTTCCTCAATTTATGCCTTTCCTCATATTCCGCTTTCTCTAACCTTTGCAGTGCTTTCAAACACCATACAGCGCGCACATGTTCACTGCTGAGCGACATTTTCAAAATGATATGGCATGACATGCCGTTGCCCAGGCACCAGATGACATGCCATAAACTGACATTCGTCGCCACCGCATATGGCAGAGCTCATGGCCAATGTAGACTCTAGATTAAAAGCAATATTTAAAAAATATTCTATAGGGTGGAGCGCCACAAGCAGATGGATTGCGAAATTGCGAAAATCACAAACTACTGAAAATTTTTCAGATTTTTTATTTTTCTTCCATTTTATAACAATGCAAATTTAAATTTACAAAGTTTTAAATAGTCTATCACTCAAATGTGCTCCTTCCCCCGTATACACTGTAACATCCTTTTTCTGAAGTTTTCGTGCACTCTTTGAAACATTCTGATAGGAATTTCTGCGATATTGGTCCGGATATTAGTCTCAAGGGCTTCCAGGGTCTTAGGGCGGCCATTGTAAACTTTAGATTTGAAAAGTCCCCACAGGAAAAAATCGTAAGGGGCCAAATCAGGAGAGCGCACTGGCTAGCTCAAATCTCCTCTTACAGAGATGAGGCATCCGGAGAACCTTGCTCTCAAAAAGTCCATGATAATCCTTGCAGTGTAGGCTGTGGCTCCATCCTGCTGAAACCAGACGTCTTCCAGTTCAAACCCATCTAATTCAGGCAAGAAAAAATTCTGGGTCATGGTCATGTAACGAACTGAATTGACCGAAACGGCTCGGTTGTTTTCTTCAAAAAAATAAGGGCCGATGACCCCATTTCTTGAAAGTGCACACCATACTGTAACTCTGTTGGAGTGCAGAGGCCTCTGGTGGAGCTCTCTGGGATTTGTCACACTCCAATAGCACATGTTTTGTTTATTGACACATCCACTGAGGTGAAAATGTCGCGCCCGAAAAGAAAATGATCGCGTCCCCCGGGAGCGCAGCAAGCATGTTTTCACAAGCAAGTTGTCTGGCTTTATAATTACGTGGCAGAAATTCCTGGACAACTACCATTTTGTAAGGATGCATATGAAGATGTTCTTTAATTATTCGGTCAATGGAACGTGTCGAAACGCCAAGAATTCTTGAACGCCGGGGTGACTGTTTAATGGCAACCCGAACCCTCTCAATGTTTTCTGGGGTAGTCACGTTGTTCTGATGCACCATTCTGATTGATGACACATTTCCAGTAGTCTCGAATGCATTCCCCCACGAAACAATTCGATATCGATGGGGAACACGGCCGCGGGGGGCACTATTGAACCTCAAACGATAAGCACTCTGTACGTGGATGATTGAGTAGGCTTTTTCAAAATAGGCCTTTACACAAAACGTACGCTGTTGCACAGACCACTCCATGCTGACGACTGAGTGGGGACACAACAAAAATCTCCCATCGACCCCACTCGCCACGCCCACTCCCTACCACTCAAGTATGCTACAAGAGGAATGCCCCCACTTTCAAAACCATCTGTTTGTAGTGCTCCACCCTGTATAACTATTAAAAATGTATTAAAAACATGTTTGATGGAAGAATGGGACGAAATTGAGCCTTCCTTTTGTAAGTTGATGGGGTCAATGAGTTGGTGGAGTTAATCCAAAATCAGCTTCATGGAGTTAAGAATCAAAAATAATGCCAACTAAGCACTAATAAATAAACAAAAAATCTATAAAACCGTTACCAAGAAAAAATGCAAATATTTGATTTTTTTGGAACATTTGTGAAGCCTTTTTTTCATTAACTCATTTTATTATTTGACTTGTTCCATTTTGATTTTGTGCCACTGCATATGTTTTTCAATAAACAAAACAACTTTCAAGCATATTTACGTTCATATTAATTTGTATAACACCTCCTGCTCAAACTTTAAGTCTCCTCGGCCAGTGCGAACGGCTCACCTGATTTTGTTGGAAAGTTTCGGCGGTAAGAGAATCAGGACGAAATTTTTGTATTGGGTTAACGAGTGTAAAAGTTAGCTCAATACAAAAATTTCTTCTTTCAACATTCGCATTCGTGTGCTCGGTCACTCGGATTTTATCATTAGTTCGGAAATTTTGGAGCTCTAGCAGTGAATCAGCAATCTTGTTTAATCAGAAAATCAGTAAAAAAAGTTGATGGTACACGCATCATCAAACTCGACTCCTTTCTATATCTTCACCAGTAAAAACGGCGAGAAATATGGCAGCAATAACCTTCTCGTCCAGGAAATCACTTCTGACTATTGCTGATTGGCACTCAGATAAACGTGTGTTTTTTGAATTAGCGTAAATTAATTGATTTAATTGCGTGATTGAGCTATTTTCCTCTCCTAAGCGAAACACATCTCACTTTCCTTATTTTCTATCCCAAACCGTGAGCTTAAGTAGGTAGAAAAATTGGTCGAGTTATATGGCGGAACTGAACTATTTTGCGAAAAAATTGGCGCGTGGTATACAAAAGGTTAGCCACCCTTGCTCTAGCGCATAGAAAACGCAAGAAAAATTGATTATCTAGGAAAAAAACAGAGAAAATGAGTAGATCTTGTTTCAGATTTTATACGGTTGGTAAGCCTTTTGAAATCATTTTTTCGAACCCACAACCAGATCATTGGACTAGATGTTCTAGCATATGAAAATTTAATGCCCCCACAGAGCATTAATTAACCCCACAGAGCATTAATTAGACCTACTCGATTTTGAAATTAACCTATGCTGTGAATTCGAATCGATAATGTGACTGCATGAGAAGTTATAAGCGTAAAATTATTTTGAAATTTGCCGGCCAAAACTTTCAAAATTTAGAAATATGCGGCATATTCTCACTATAGAGGGTTTACCGTAAAAATACTTAATACTATTGTTTTTGGTAAAATAAAATTAGAAAAATGCCCTGTTACCTCTGCAACCAAAAATCTATCAGACTTGCATTAGGTTAAGATCAAGCTCTACTGTGTATTTACCTTCATTTCGATGACTGCATCGTGTTGCAAGGGTTAGAAAGTTGAAGCAATCTTTAAATATTTTTATTATTTGGTAGTTATCATTTGAAAATGTGCTGGTAATATTTCTTGGGTTAAAAATATCAAAAATACCGATTATGGCAACCCATTCCTGAATCTGCGACCCTCTATTTGTTTCTATTGATTAAAAACTAAATGTGTTTTATTTGATATATCGTCAATAATAATCAATGGGTGTTTGAAAACAAGGTTTTTTTTTCCCAATGAATGGAAAACAGCGAAGATAAATTACATATCGAAACCGAATAAGGACAAATCGATGTTAAGTAGCTATAGGCCAATAAGTCTTTTGAGTTGTATTGGCAAAGTTTTGAGCAGTCTATTAAGGACCAAATAGATCAGTTTGTAAATAGCCACAGTATTATTCTGCGTAAACAGTTCGGATTTAGAAACAAGTTCACATCCACGCACCAAGTATACAGAGTCGAAAACAATAGTCAAGAAAACCTGGATCGTCGCGAGTCAACCGGGTTCTTCGCCCTTGATGTAGAAAAGGCGTTCGATTCCGTATGGCATCGCGGTTTGATTTACAAAATGATAAAACTGAATTTTCCTACTTACATTTGCGATATGATCCAGGGTTACCTCGACTACAGGTATTTTGTAGTAAGTATTGGGGAAGCGATCTCGAAAATGTGTCTCATTACTGCGGGAGTAGCTCAAGGCTCAATACTTAGCTCCATTCTTTACAACGTATTTACAAGCGATTTACTGACACGAGCAAATTGTCAGCTTTATCTCTTTGATACTGTAATAACAACCAGACATTGCGACCCGATTGTAATAAAAACAAATCTTGAAAATGGATACACCACTATTTGTAACTATTTCCATCGCTGGAAAATTAAGCTAAACTCTGAGAAAACAGAAGCGTTTTTTTCACTAGAAGGAAAATGCACATTAATCCACTTACATTTACGCTCAACCTAAACGGCCAACAAATTTATTGGAACGAAAAAAATATAAAATATTTGGGGCCAACTCTGGATAAAAAACTCTTTTTCAAGTCTAATGTTGATGCTACTTCAAGTATTATGTTGATGCTACAAAGTGCGACTTATACATAAAAATGCTTTATCCCCTGACACATTGGAAATTAGTTCTTTCTACTAACGACAAGCTTTTAATGTACAAAACTGTATTCCAGTCTATCATATTGTACGGGTGTCCCGTTTGGGGCAAATGTGCTAAGTTTCATATTTCTCGATTGCAAATCAAACAAAATAAGATATTAAAACTAGCTCTGAAACTCCCATTCATTTACTCTACTACTAGACTACACTACATTACTGGTGTCAAAATGATATCTAGTAAAATTATCTCAACACTGAGAAAAAAATCTTGGTAGAA
The DNA here is from genome assembly GCA_963978885.1 of Nemotelus pantherinus. Taxonomy (NCBI): domain Eukaryota; kingdom Metazoa; phylum Arthropoda; class Insecta; order Diptera; family Stratiomyidae; genus Nemotelus; species Nemotelus pantherinus. The sequence continues at coordinate 44,601,827 of OZ022265.1, read as the reverse complement.
TCAACAACTTTCCTTAGATATTTTTGCGTCAACTATAGTTAAAACAACTATAAGAATATTGTTGATTACTTTTATGTACGTTGACGCGTGGTTGATAAACAACGTCCCTGGTGCAAAAAAGTAAGCAACCACAAACTATGGTATTCCAGCAATGTACATAGTACGAAAAAGTAAATGACTATAGTCTGTGGTGTGGCATTATGTTTGTTGAATTTAACAATTGTAGAGTGGTTCGCTTACTATGAAAATTGTTGATAATTCAATATTTTGTAGTGTTAAATGAATTGATGCTCATTTTTCTATAGATCAATTATTTATCGTACTTATGAACCAATTAACACAGTCGAATCCTCGAAGGTTTCGATATTTTTTGTATCAGCAAAGTCAACTACTTTTGTATGGTCAAATTAACTATTTTAACATAGTAGAAAGAACCATTTGCCGTATTTTGTTGCGTACGCATGAGGCGTTGTATTTTCGTCCTTTAGGACTCACGTCAGAATTATTCACTCGCTACCTAACTGACAATATCAATCTTCTTGGCACGAAGGATGTATTGGTGTCCTGCCATCAAATAAGCATTGGGTACACAATGCTTATTTCACTTTTACTTTTCGTCACAGTGTGACTATGCCCTTAGGAAAATTTCATTTCAGTTGCTCCTAGAGATAAGCAATTAGCTGTGCTAATTTTTGAATTCACCTCAGGTATATTACAATCGATTTCCCCATCCATCGATTTCTCGATTCCCAGTTTCGCCTTACAAGGCAACGTTTAATTGCATTCCATTGCCATGAGCAATGTGCGTTGGGTAGATCGGCGAGAAGGTCGGTCGGTTTAGGGAGCTAAGTTTGAGAGGTCGGCAGCGAAGCATCTTTGAAAAATCGCGAAACTGGATGTCGGGTTGGGTTGGCAGAGTAATTAATCACGATCGGAGTGTTCCCTGTGGATATACAGTCAGCGACAAAAGTCATGGCACCTTTAATTGTGTAGAAAAACAATAAGTACCATTCACTATGGTTTTTAATTTTTAAAAGTAAATTACTCAAAATATAATCTTTATAATAGCAGTTATATTTCCCAATTTACGGGATTTCAATAATGCATTGCGTTTGTCAACGAAGCCTAAAATTTGTTGCGAAGTACACAAATGCCGCGACAAAAATCATGGCACTCAGCGGGTTGCTTTTTCAATAACAGTAATTTCCAGGATTTGTGTAGCCTGTTGGAAGTAAATATCAATTCAGTGGTCTATCTATTTTAGTTTGAGGGAGTTTTACGTTGATTTAGTCAATTTTTTAAGTGTTTCGTGATTAAAAAAGATGTCAAGGAAAGAAACAACGTGTGAAGAAAGGAAAATTGTGGTAAATATGAAGAAAGATGGGAAAACTTATGAGGAAATTGGAGAATATATACAAAGGAGTAAGTCAACAGTAAGAAATATTATAAACCGAAAGGAAATAGAAAAAAGAGTTCAAAACAAGACAAGAACGGGCCGGCCCCAAGTTTTAACTGACAACGATAAACGGATTATAATGCGCAAAGTCAAGGTTAATCCAAAAATATTTGCAAGTGAACTAAGCCAGGCAGCTTCAGTTGAATTTGGAAAGAAAATTTCTCCAAGGAGTATTCAAAGAGTCATATGAAGTAATGGACTTAGAAGCTATGTCGTTCGCAAAAAACCGTTCATAAGCAAGTCAAATATAAAAAAACGTCTAGAATTCGCCAGAAAATACTTAAATGCACCAGCTGACTTCTGGAACAAGGTAATTTTTTCCGATGAATCGAAATTCAATATTTTTGGAAGTGGTGGTCGCATAAGAGTGTAGCGTCGACAAGGCGAAAGTTTACTGCCGAAACATTTACATCCTACAGTGAAACATGGTGGCGGTGGCGTTATGATATGGGGATGCATGTCTGCAAACGGTGTGGGAAATATGGAGTTTATAGAAAGCACAATGGATCGTTTCGGATATCTAGCTATTTTGAAGAAACATTTGCAAAATAGTGCGCAAAAATTGGGTTTGAGTGGTGATTATTATTTTCAACAAGATAATGATCCCAAGCATACAGCATACATTGTGAAACAATGGATAATCTATAACACTTCTCATATGCTGGCTACGCCTCCTCAGTCCCCAGACCTCAATCCAATTGAGAATCTTTGGAGTGAATTGGAAAAAAATTTAAGGAAACATGACATAACATCGAAAGCACAGCTGAAGGACATCATACGGCAAGAATGGGCTAATATCAACAATTCATATACGTTAAAATTAGTCCAATCAATGCAAAGGCGCTTGAAAGCGGTAATACAATCCAAAAGATATCCAACTAAATATTAATTTCAATATACTGCTATTAAAAGATACAATTTTCGAATCAAGTGCCATAACTTTTGTCGAGGCAAAAGTATAATTTTTGTATAAACGAAGTTGTTTTGTTTTATTAATTTTGTGAAATTTGATTTGTTTTTATATATTCATCATCTATATTAATAAACATTTATTATTTCTAAAACACAACGGAACGGCTTTAATATTTTAGAAGATATGCATCTGCAAAACGATAAGTGCAATCAGGTGCCATGACTTTTGTCGCTGACTGTATGTGACTCCGGCTCCATATTGGAAAGTCTTCAAGATGTCTAAACGCAGACGTTTAATTAATACAGATCGATCAGGTAGAAAAGCATCATCTGCCACAAGGGAACAGTCCAGTACTTATAGTGCTCGTGCACTTGAATTGATGAAGCAGAATTTAGAATCTTTTCAGATAGTGCACGGATCATTGAACTCTGGATCAGCATCACCTCAAGTATCCAGTTCACCAAATCCATTAGAGCAATAACAGTGTCGTTCGCCTCCGACTTAGTGATATTGTTGGGCTGGCGTGTTGCAACAATCAACAACGCTTGGCAGCCGTATAAAACGCTTCGTGTCGATTTTCTTAAAAGTGGATAATGGTGTCGGTGGTGTGTACAAATGATATCATATTATTGAGCCGGATTTGTTGTTCATCAAAAGCTTAGCTGAGTTCTGCAGTAACTTTGAAACCTTCCATTGCATTGGATTACTCGATTGAGGTGCAGGATCACCGTTGGTTTTTTTTATTGGCCCTTCAGGCTAGGACTATCCAATAGTTTTAGATATATTCGATGGGCCTGAACATCCGCCTGGAGTGGTAACTATAAATCTCAATTTTTTTTGTTATCGAGTGGTAGAGTTTAAAAGACGGATAAAGTGTTATGATATGTGATCGGAATTCCTATATAATACACAGATTGTAGTTAGAAAAAAACGAAAATTTGATAAATTCGTGAGTACCAGTTCTTGGACATCTAAAAGTTTAGTTCATGATTTGAAATAAATAAATATGAAGTAAATATTTTATTTTCAACACAAAAAAAAGAATAGAAGTGCATAAGAGAAACAAATATTTGTAGCAAACCAAATATGGAAAGAAATATATTTAGTTAATTTTTGTTATCTAAAGAAAAATGTGTTCTTAATTTGATTGGTGTTGGTGCGTGCTATTGTTCCGGAGTTGTGCGGGTGTGGGAGTAGCATGTCGCTCGGACGCGGACATGTCATGCCTTTCAACATTAGGTAGTTACCGCCGGTGACCTAGTCGGGTCTTTAAAAATTTTCAATTTCTACCGCCCTCATGCGGTAAAGTTCCTCGACGGGATTCAAATTTGATGTTTCCGTGGCCTTTTGCCGATCGCGTGGTCGCTTAGTGCAGATGGCACGGAATCGGCCGCCGTCAGCGCGTAACAATTTTATTCGAAAATTTCGAATGAATTGTTGCCTCACTATCAATAATAGTTAAATCAACCAAGACTTTTTCTTTTAGTGAACAAATCTTAATATGCACAGGCATTTTCATCGTTAGGAATCTAACCACTCAAACTGTTCCAAAATATTTTGATAAATATTGGTTTATACTAATAGTAACAACTATTTTTTTTTACCTATTTTAAGTAGTATTACTAATAAATAACTATATATTACTAATAGCTATTTTAAGTAAAATTAACGTCATTTTTATATAATAGCAAGCATGTCATAGTTGGTAAGATTGGTCCACAATCGCATCTCTAACAAAACAAAAATTATACCGTATATAAATTATATATTATATTTTGGTTGAATACCTAAATTTAATTAAATTGAATCCACAATATTGAAATTAATCGCAAGTGCCTTCAATTTTTTGACTAAATGTATATATATGTAAGTGAACATATATTATAAATTCAAATGTTTGGGTCAAATAATTTTATATAATTGGCACCCACGTTGGGCGCTAGTTAGTTTTAGGAAAAAAAGCGCAATATGTGATTGACTGAATATTTTTTGTACAATATATAGACTGTTTTTGATCATTTCCAGCAGAAATAGTATATCTCGAGCAAAAAAATATGAGTGCTTTAAACGCTGATGTAAAATATTACGACATATTATCAAAACTATGAGCTGATTGTATTTTCATTCCAATAATGTTTTTGCAACAATTTTATTTAGAAATCATTCGAAACACAGCTGTTGTTACATACGAATTCGTTATTGACGTAATGGTTCCAATTATGCCCGTCGAAAAAAATGTTTATGCTGCACCAGATGTGCATATTTTTTTTTATAAGCATCCCATCAAGTATATAAGCACAAGTGCTGCTTCCCTTGCAAAATCAGTTTTGATTCAGTCTTGCGAGAGCCAAAATAATTGTTTAAGAATGTGTGTTAAAAGTTTTTTCCGCATTATTTTCTTCGCGTCCGTCTGTATATTCTTCAGTTTTATTCACATTTCCACGGGTGAGCACCATGGATGGGATTTTCGCAGTTTGCTGGTATTTAAATCATTTTTCAAAAATTATGTCATTAAAGATTTTTGAAATAATTTTATTATTACTTTAAATCTGTTTCTTAAATTTATTTAAAAATACATTTAATTTACTTTAAATTTGGAAAAGAAAATAAATTAATTTATTTGAAATAGTATAATCTATTAAAATTAAATATGGAATTTTTATAATTTCATTTATTTTTCATACATTGTTTTCCAGGGAAAAGCTGGTCGTGTGGCAAAAAACGTAACGCCTTATGCTCCAATCGCTACTAAATTGATCAATATGCTTGGGCGATATGGTTAGCTTCTTGTAAAAAATTAATAAATAGAAATGAAAATCAACATCATAGCAATATGAATATGTCTATATTTTTTTTTGTGCATATAATGTAATTTTTTATATATATATTTTGTATTTTTGTATTTGCTTTTTTGTTTGTTGGATTAAGTAGTTTCCGGTTGCGAATAATATCAAAAGTATTCCACAATTTTCTTGCGATCGCAGAGACGGATTCTTCTACCCAAGGATTTATAGCACCATTTAAATCAAATAAATTTTTCAAATATATAATAGCCTTTCAGTTCAAAGATTAATTCAAATGATTGTCAATGATTTCATGTTTCATGAAAAGTATAAAATATTTGAAATAAAATTAATTACTATCGGAGCCACCAATCTACTCATTCATCGATTTCAATAGTTCGTACACCTTAGGATGAACAAGCACTCCGCTAAAAACAATTTCTCGAGTTATGGCAGATGAAAACCCAATTGATGATGCTCATAAAAATAATTGGCCTGCATTTTCCAACAAAAAACTTTTCGCATAACTTTTCCCTTCAAGCAATCATGAAAATTGTCTTGCGTATATCTTTTATCAAGGCTATGTTGATAGATAAGCAGATAAAAATAGCAGATATTATATCGGTTTGCCTATTAACTTCACCTTCGTTATATTTTCGCTATTATTTTCATGAAAACGGACAGATCCCGGTATATTGATATGATAATATACATTTTAATATATTCATAGTCTATTGCGTGGAAGGATAAGTGCCGATAATAATGATGTTTTTTTATTTCGAGACGAAAACTTAATCTGACGTAGTTGCTAGTGATTAAAATTTATGGGTGTTTTTGACAAGGGCCATGGTGACAAATTGTAGGTTTAGGCAAATTACGGAGGGTATAAAGTATAAGCTTTTGCAGGTAGTGATGTAAGTTTAATGAGTGAGTGGTGGCGATAGCGTCTATGGAAATGTAACTACGTTTTATGGGTGCTTTATTGTGTAGATTCTGCCGTTTGAAATTGTTAGTTTGGGAATAGAATAGGCTGCTAGACGAGAAATAAAATCTAGCAGCTAGGTTACCATGTATGAAGTTTAAAATTCATCATATTTAGAGGCATCGAGTATTTGCGTTTAACCATATTAGTTCTACCATGTATTATTAAGTAAGAATTTAAATAGAAGTCTGAAAGCAATTACAAAAATTGAAATGTTCTAAGGATATTAGCAAAAATACCTAAATGAGATAGTTTTCTCTAGCTAATTTTGAATCTATTTTATAATCTAAGGAAAGGTTGACGTGACATACCCAATTCGTAATAAGATACCTATGTATATATTCGTGGAAATATGTTTTCGTTTCATAGAGTAATGCTTTGAGCTGAAATATAATATATTACAGCAAAAAGAGGTTGGTTTTTTCCCCAAAGCAGGAAAATCTATTTTTTCATAACATTTTTTTTTAGTTTTCATTCCGCCCGCTATTTCCACAAACTTCGATCCTGACTAACATATTTATTTTTGCAGCTACTCCACGCATATTTTATTCCATATGTATCTTCTACTTGTATCGTAAAAAAAGCTCAGTTCCCACTCTAGAGACAGACACCGAATCCAAGTCATTTGGTCTCTGGGTAACTATACATTTCATTTTTTCACAGTAATATACCATGGAAAAATCCGAATACTTTTTCAAGTTTCCCTCAGGACATTTTGTCGGATTGGCAAATATTTTATTCTCTATACTTGTACGTATGTACATATGTGAATTTCTATCCGGCGTGGACGCAGCTTTTGTGGTTTCTATTTTATTTTTGCTGCGAAGAGCAATTTGTTTATCAGAGTATTATCTTCTATCCCCGAGCGAAATGTAAATGCTTTCCTTATGTTTTTTTCTAGAGAGATAAAAATTGTTTGCTACACATATTTTCAAGTGAATAGATCTTAGATTACGATAGGCGATTGGGTGGTTTAAAAAAATCGAACTTTCTTAGATATTTGCAGGTGAGTATTTGATTTTTAGCCAATTTTGAAACTCTTGTTGTTAGTTTTAGATACTACGGGGATTGTAATATGACCAGGAACAATAAACTATTTCATACGTTGCATAGCAAGCTAGAAGCCCCTCATCACGGCGAGCTCCGGAGGCTGCAATAACTAATCAACGCCGCACGCATAGAAAACCTCAAAACTCCTAATCAGTAACTTGAACGCAATATTGTCAAACGGGACCTTCTGCAAAGCCCATCAAGAAATGGAAGAATTCCATCGACTAAACAATCATTAGCCGGTTTCGCATTATCGAGAACGCGATTGCTTGATTGAGATTCATGGCAGATGCAGCTACGACAGATCATAGTTTGATCTTGGGCTGTAGGACCAAGAAAATTTATTTTATTTATCGATATGTGAGGCTTCTCTGTTAATTCTTCTTAAGATAATCGTGGGTTGGCTACTTTCGCCTACATGATTTATAAAATGATGAATCTCACTGTCTAATTGAAAGAAATTCGTAGAAACTTTGGTCATTGATTGAATATCTCAGTCAGTTCAAGCAGAACGAACTTTTTGAGGTTTCTCAATATATACTTATGTTCGAAAACTAACTGAATTTTACAATTTCGGTATCAACCATGGCTCCCAATTAAATAATCGCCAGATGGAGTGTGGGTAATTGAAATGATAAAGGTTATTAATTTGTGATCACCGTTCCATTCTTGTTTATAAATTAGCATAGACAACGTATATCGTCTCTATGCTAATTTATAGACAAGAAGAGACCCGTGATCACAAATTAATAGCCTTTATGAGTAAATGATATTGTTGGATATAAGTCGAGGATGCTAAAATTTATCACAGCTAACGTAAATAAAATTAATGATTATCCACTGCAAGTGGTCACATCAGTCAGGTGCATACCTTTGAAACAGCTTAGTTAGAATTTTTTTTTCTATTTTAATCATCCCACAAAACCAATTTCAGTTGAAATAATTTCGTTGCCCAGAATGATGTCAAGGATTGAAAGAGTCCTTAAAACTGATCAAATGGCTTGTTTAGATATTTTATACCATTACTTCAAATATTAGCAAAGATATTATCCCTGACTTGGTTAGTTCTATAACAACGGCGCTAAACACACAACCTAGGATTGACATTACCACAAGTAAAAATGTTTGATACTACGAAATTTAATATATTCTTATTTATTTCTAAAACTATACTTGTACTTTAATTTTGCGACTATGTTATTACGATATTCAGTCGCAGCTGATATCTTTACTAATTTTGAAACAACTACCTAACCTGAATACTAAATCATATTTATTCTTATTTGATCAGATCTAGTTTTGGTGTTGCAGCTATTCAATAATAATTCAATAATAATCGTTTTTTACTCACTTTTGCTGATTCAGATTGTTTTATTTTTCAGTGAAGTGACTGTGTTTCGTGTTTGCTGTGTAGTCAAGATAGTGTAAAAATGTCAATGATCAAGATAGTGTAAAAATTTCAATGATCAAGATAGTATAAAAATGTCAAGATAGTGTAAAAATGACCCTGAAAAGCTGTGTTACATTTCTGGTGAAATTGCTTTTATAAGTCAACGGAGAAATTTAACACCATTAGTAAAAAAATGGTATGAAAATTAATTTGGCTTTCCTTGCGGACAACAAGATAAACAGTGGGTTCCTCATATATGTTGTGTTACGTGCGTGTGACTTCTGACGGGATGGGCAAAAAGATCTCGGTCTATGCCTTCCGGAATCCCTATGATTTGGATGGAACCTACAGACCATTCATCAAACTGTTATTTTTGTCTAACTAACACAAAAGGTATTACAATTAAAACTAAAAAAACAAGTTAAATATCCTGACGTGCTATCTGCCAAAAGACCGATTCCTCACAGTGAAAATCTACCTATAACAGAGCCACCTCAGCGATCCGATCTATCAACTGAAACAAAGGAAGCAGATAGTGCCAGTCAGGGCTGCCATTTATTTTTTTGGAATAATGCTAGATTCAATTTTATTTAATGCTAAATAATGCTAGATCTTGTAAAATTATAATGCTAAATAATGCTTTTTTATGTAATTGAAATAAACATGGTTCAATATGAAAACAATATGTATATTTATATGAGGGTTGATCAATAAGTAACCGATTAGATTATTTCCAGTTCGCATAAAATTAAAAAAAAATTTTTTTTACTACTACATATACCCACAAAGTCAGCATGAAGAAAACATATAAATAGGCCACGATTTCAGGGATTCAAAGTGCCGAAAGCACTAGCTCCAGTATAACACAGTTCTAAGAGGAGCAACATTCATTTGAATACTAACAGACGAAGAGAGAACATCAAAATGGGGAAAAACGAAATTTATTTGAAAAAATTGTCTACCAGAGGCATACACGGCGACATGGTGGAAACATTAGTGGACTCTGCTCCTCCATATTCCACCGTTGCACGCTAGGCCAAGGAGTTTAAGCTGGGAAGAACATACACTGAAGATGAAAACCGCGAAGGACGTCCATCCACATCCCTCACTGAAGACAACGTAAAAAAAGCCGAAGATGTCGTGTTGGCAGATCAAAGGGTGACCCTCAGCCATGTAGCTGAGGTCACAGGGATTTCATATGGCAGTGTTCGAAAAATCTTTGCCAACAAAATACATATGAAGAAAGTCTCTGCCCGAAAATGTTAACGGAGGAGCATAAGAAGAAACGAATCGACAATTCAAGGACGAATCTCAAAAAGTTCCAGGCAGATCAGGAGAATTTTTGTCACATTTCGTGACCATGGACGAGACTTGGATCCACCATTTTGATCCAGAAACCTAAATGTGGTCGATGACCTAAAAGCGACCCTCTTCATCGATGCCGAAGAAATGCAAAATGTCAAGTTCGGCAGGAAAGGTTATCGCATCAGTTTTTTGAGACGCTGAAGAAATTATTGTGATGGAATATTTGGAAAAGAAGCCACTATATCAGGCTCTTACTAAGCTGACTAAATAAGAAGACTGCGAGAGGCAATGAAGGAGAAAACACACGGCAAACTGCGAGCCGGAGTTCTGTTTCTTCAAAATAACGCACCGACTCACAAGGCTGCAGTTGCGATGGATACAATTAAAGAAACAGGATTCAAAATGCTGGAACACCCACCCTATTCGCTAGATCTAGCTCTCAATGGCTTCTACCTCTTTCGTCGGCTCAAACAACACCTTCGGAGTAAGAAATTTGAAAATGATAGGGAAGTGATGGCCGCTGTTGAGGCATTTTGGGAGAGTCCGGATAAATAATTTGTTTCTAAGGGTATCCTGGGTTTGGCAAAAAGATGGACTAAATATATTAACTTATTAGAAGACTATGTTGAAAAATAAATATATCTTTTAAGTTTAATCACCTAGGTTTATATTCATTATCATTACTTATTGATCAACCCTCGTACGTATAACAAAAACAAATTAGAAGTTTAAAATTTACATCTCAAAATGATTCTATATCTATTACAGACATACCAGTTATATTTAAATCTTCTTCTCTTGTGTAAAGCTCATTTCTACCATTATTTTTCAAAATATCGTTTGGAATCCCTCAATCAAAACAGCAACAATTATTTAGTTTTAAGTGAAGAAAAAGTATTAGTGTCGGATAACGAAGATTTTTCTCCAGCGTTATCCGTGCGATTGCTTGCATTTGAAGCCCTAACAAAACAATTAATTCACATTATTCAGGAAAAAATATTTAACTAGAATACACATACTTTGGTAAACTTGAAGTTGTAGATGCCCGAGGCTCCTGGGAGTCTGAAGTGGATGGGGCCCCATCACTGATTTTTAGCATCATCACGATTAAATCGAACGTTACCATTTCAAAGCAATATAGATGACTTTATAATCTTTATATTTTGGGCTTTGAAATCAAAATTTGATGGGCGAGATTGTAAATAGATGAGTGACAGATTATTCCGAAATCTAAATTTAAATGCTAAAAATAATGCTAGATGCTAACTCCGAATTTCGAATGCTGTTTTGGAAAAAATAATGCTAGATCTAGCATTCAAAATGCTAAAATGGCAGCACTGGTGCCAGTATCGATCCTGATTTTCAAGTAGCTTCCTCATCGATTGTCTCAATGAAGGAAAAAAACACATCTACTGTCTCAAGGAGATCTCATTGATAAAGTTCGTGATTTACGTTTGTCAAAACAACAGGAAGAATTATTGGGGTTTAGATTAAAAGGATGGAATTTATTGCAACCAAACACAAAAATAACTCTTTTTCAGCATCAAGGCGAAGAAAGAAAAGTTTTTTTCTTTTAGGATTGCAACTTGGGTATACAAAATTCTGTTCTTTTATTTGTGAATGGGACAGTAGAGATAGAAGAAATCATTATTTTAAGAAAAATTGGCCCAAAAGACAATCTCTTGCTGTAAAAAATGTAAAACATGCTCCTTTAGTAAAACCTGATGATATATTTCTACCACCTCTCCATATAAAACTTGGCCAAATGAAAAATTTTCTGAAAGCAATGGATGGAGATGGTGCTGGATTTTTATACCTAAAAGAAAAATTTCCTAAAATCAGTGACGCCAAAATTAAAGAGAGCATATTTATAGGTCTCCAAATCATTTAAAGAAAAACTCAACGATCTAGAAAAACCAGCTTGGGAATCATTTATGAAAATCACCGAAAATTTTCTCGGAAATCTCTGATCAAATGACTAGGAAAATATAGTAGAGGAACTTTTAGTTAACTATAAGGCATTAGGCTGCAATATGTCCCTAAAAATACATTTTAAACATTCACATTTAGACTTTTTCCCCACCAATTTGGGTGCTATTAGTGATGAAAACGGTGAAAGATTCCACCAAGATATTTTTACAATAGAAAAACGATACCAAGGAAAATGGAGTTCAAGTATGTTGGCGGATTATTATTCGGGATTAAAACGCGGCGTTCCTGATGCAAAGTATAGGAGAAAGTCATAAAGCAATACTTAGATTTATATTGTAACATTGATTATAATCTAATTTTTGTTCAAAAATTTTTAGTTAAAACATAATAAAAAAATTCATATTACAATAAAACTATTCGTATCTAAAATATTTGGCTACTAATTCTACTTTACTTGACCTCGTTCTTAACAAAATCAGCTACAATTTTTCTTGTTACACGCAATAACTGTTTTTTTGTTTACCAGCGTTGTCTGGCATTTTCTTCAATCTTCTTTCAATCGTCAGTTAGAGGCTCGTGCAGTGTAGTGAGTAGAAAATGGTACCTGGTTGGAAACGGACGAGAGACCGCACATTGAGTTTTGAGTTCATCTAGCTACCCGCGTTAAATCAGGGTTGAAGTGAGCGTGAAATTAATAACTCTACATTTTGATGCACGTTGATTGTAAATGAAGCTTTCTACAAGCTTCAACCCGTGGACATTACAATGGTTTTTCTGGGATTGTTTTACTCTTTATACTTAAACCCCTAAAAATTTGTATTGAACTTCAAATAAGTTGCGCTGTTAATATTTTAAATATTTCGTTATTGCCATCGCGGTTCAAATTCCCCCGTACCCAACTCATTTTTTCACCTTTTTTTTTTTGTTAGTAGCGATTTGTGCTCAGATTCTTAAACTCTGCGTCTAATTGTATTTATGAACACACGAATTCCTTTGCTTATTAATTTTTCCTTAGCCTGCCGCTGATTTACTGTCGGGCTTTTCCTGAATAGCGAACAATTTGTCGTCCTTTTTTTAATGTAGTTCTTTTAGGGCTCATCATCCACATCACTTAGGTCAGGATGGATGGATGTATCCAGGACATTATGACCATCACATGATCTAAGCGAAAACAGAAAACTACTCATGCTCAGGAAATACTGCTTACCGCATCTCATGGGGCTGACATCTATCTCAAAATGGGACTGACATCCAGCAATTTATGCAAGCGGTGCCATATTGGAAGAGGACACCATCGAACACACTCTCTGCAATTGTCCGGTCCTAAATAATAGTCGCCTCAAGATTTCTGGTTCTTGCCACTTTTGAGAGTTAGCAGAGGTGGCTAGTGTCGTCACGTTGATTCAGTTTGGCGAAACGGTCACTGCAGATCTAACAAGCCAGCGGTGGGTGGCAGATGGGCCCAAACTGCCGGCCTAATGTTAGCCGCGTACCCGGCGACCCTCTTTACTACCTAACCTAAGGTCTTTATACCTCGTAATTCACATCTTTACATATAAAGCACTGGTTTTGGTACATTTTGCTGGCTGATTCACAGTCATTCTGGGCCCTTCTGCGTAACCAGAAATACATTTTCAGAACGTTTTTCATAAAGAGCACTCAAGATCAAATTTTAATGACCAAATGGTATGTCAAATTTACTACGGCAATGGCATGTCAAATTTATTTTCCATAACACATGTGTTCGAGTTGGCAAGAAAGAATTAGTTGCGACAAATTTCTTCTTTCGTTCTACTGGTTTTTCAAGAGCTATGCAAATTGGATTTGGAATGTTTCGCTCTGCTTCAGCACTTACACGACGAAAGACTTTAGGTGACACTATGCGTACCTTCAAATACATCATTTTAAAGCCTAAAGCTATTACGGTTCGGAAAGACGATGAAGGAAGTACGAAAGCCGCCACTCAAAATAAGGCAAACTTTTTTAAAAATTTATCAGGCCGAATAAGGACAGTTCAAAATATGAGGACCATTTTTTGAAAGTAATTCTATCTAAATCAGTTTTCGAAATAGGTGCCGGGCTGTTTGTTTATTAATAATATTGAAATGGTATTTATACTTAGTTTTCATTCTTAAATCGTGACAACCGAAAATTTAATTTTAATACATCGCTTGCGACCAATTTTTGTTGGAAGTTTAAATTCAGCCAGCTTTCGTTGAGCTTAAATTTTTTCAACTATAAATCCCTCGACTACGTAAATCGACTTTAAGAAATTAGGCACCTCTTACGGTCTTTTCAAATTTGAACCAGATATATTTAAAGACTGATATGAAACAATATGGCTGTTGTGTTATATTCAAAAACTAAAAAACAGTCCCAAATTTATTATGTTTATACCAAATTTATTATATTTGAAACATAATAATAAGTGACGAAAAAACGCTGAAAATTATTGAGGTTAGTTTTTACGAATCAGTTGAAAACCCATTCACGGGATTTTTTAATACAGATTTTCGATATGGTCGGGACGAACTGCATCCATGGCTTTATAACTAATCATCATAATTTAAAAAAAAATACAACAAATTGTTCGACGGTTTTAATGTTGATTCACAATATCGGTCACAGTCAAACATTGAAAGCACATAATCCATTGGAGAGACTCAGACCAGCAAGCGCAATCAGGTCAAGTGCGTTTATCAGGTAAGAGCAGGAAGTTCAAATTTCTATCATTCCGAGAGTGACCCAGGACGATCGACTTGTTTTGCATATTTCAAGTGTGTAGATGTTATGTGTAGGGTCGGTGTTATATACACCCTGGTTAGATTTGACTTTTGCCGTCAAACGATCGTTATAATTCTTCTCGGTGGCTGAACTGAAAGTTGACTTCACCGTGAGTGCTAGCATTGAGTTCCAGAATTTTAATGTGCAACCACTGCTAATCAACTGTCTCAGGACATCTTTGATACTTCAGGATTCCCAGGAATTATATATTAGGTCAAAATAAATATTTTAGTCCTTCGAAACAGTTAGAATTTCCACCCTTATAGTAGCGATTCGTTTCTACCTGACCTACAGAATAAAGTAGGTATGTAGTTAATGCGAAAATACCGATACATAAGTAGGTCGATTAAGCATACTCAAGAGTTTTGAGTTGATTTAAAAGTCTTGACATTAAACTGGTACTAAAGAATCAAATGCTTGCGAAGGCGTGTGATAAGCACACTGGTTGCCTTGGATTTCGAGGCCAGAAATGAAACCCTTTTTAATTGGTATCTGGAAAAAATATGTATGTTAGAAAAATATTTTAAAATATCGATTCAGTAAGTTCAATTTTTTTTTGTATATTTTGCTTGAAATTAATTTGATATGTAAAAGATACATTGCATAAAATGATAATTTGTACAACAAAATATAAGATAATTATACAAAGACACTCAGACACAGTATGTTGACAATGGAGTTTATAGTGAATTTGTGAAATGTAATATTTCTCACCGCAGTGTAATAGCTCTGCGTGTAATTCTCTCCGTGTAACTTGAATCTTCAGTGTAAAAATGTTCAATGAGAGAACGCAGCGTTTAACTCAGCTAGTATATTTTCTTGTGAAGTCGTATTTAGAATTTTGATGCATGTAACTTGAGTTTAATGAGGGAATTTTAATTATAGCTCCAAAGGAAGGATGAGGCAAGTCAACTCCTGTACACGAAAGAAGAAATTTATAAGTTTTAACTGATCGGCGTGAATATTAGAGAAAACAAGATTCGATTCATATAATTAATTCTGGGAATGGAGAATTGATAGTATCACTGAAGGATTCAAAATACTCTTCGTAGACATCGATACTACCGGGATGAAGATTGTAGACGCGAGAAGCAAAAACTGAACCAGAACCGTTTTTCGTGCGGACAGTAGCATAATGGAATAAAGTAATTGATGAGTAAAATACAGCATCGGAGAAAAGCCAGTTTCTCAGTTTCAGGACATCACTACCCATACCTTTGAGAGTATCATCTATTTCTGAATATTTTGCTGGATAATTGAGTTTTAATGAGCTTATTAGCTCGTCTTGTAGCCCATCTAGATAAAAACAGCCAGGCTAATTGGTTTTACCTATGAATTCTTCTTTGGCCATTATTGGATTTTATAAAGCAGAGTTTTTCATTCAATTATTCAATTTTCCAACTGTCTACCTTGTTAAAGAATATAAAATGTTACATCATGAACATTTATTAAATCGTGCCATATGCTAAAAAATAAAACAAGTTTATCGATCCATATTCTTCGAATCAACAACCTCACGATAAGATTTACGACATGTCTTCAAAAACAACTCGCAAGAACACATGCCACAAGATGTTCTCTTTTCGAGAAGCGCCATGAAACATAACAACGACGACCATATCTCCTGTAATTAGCAACTGCCTTGAGCACCCCATAAAATTTGTTGTTAATTAGGTTTGTGTCACGAAAACATGATTTCGCCAAGAGACTCATTTATCGTATCTATATTTGTTTTCTGGACATAAATATGATAGCCTAATTAACTTTGGCCTCCGTAACGATTATAGAGAATTTAATAAACGAGTACAGGTTGAAGCGCGATGTAAAGATGACTCCAAAATAGAATTTTGTTGTTTCGAAAGTGTGGTAAGGTTTCGGCAGCATTTTCAGACTTATTCTGTTATTAAATTCTTAGTATACGTTTTGTTCAAAAAAAAGTAGTTCAAGTGAAAACAAATCAAAAAAGCATCGAACGACTTCTCGCTGCTAGATTGATTTGTAAATATTTTGGATGATAACCAATTTAAACATTGATTGTTGTAAGAGATCACCACCAATTTCATTATGAATTTTGAAATGTTTAGTGATTTTTTCCATAATTTTCGATTCGAATCAAGTGAATTTACATATACAGTGGCTCAATAAAGAAGTCGGACACATACCTACTTATATTTCAAAAGGGAGTAAACTACCCAAGAATGCACTTCAGACAAAAACTAAATATATTTTTTGTAACTGCGTATCATTTATTTATGAAAAATAATAACATTGAAAACTTAACTCACTTTCATGATTTTATAAAAATTAAAAAGCAAAAATGTGCGTAAAATTCATGCCAAAAAAGAACTCGGACAGGTGGTAGTACTCTTTTTGCTTGTGGGTTTAAAAAGGGAATTCCCGGATTTTATGTACTTGACAGCTTTGCACATTCAACTGAATCAAGTTAAAGGCCTGAATTTGTTATTTGTGTAAAATTGTGAACTTAAAATTGAAAATGGGAAGGCAACGAGGCCAAAGTTCTTTAGAAGCAAGGCAACTTGTTATAAAATATTATAAAGAAGGGAAATCGGTCCGTGATATTGCGAAAATCGTAAATAGGGCACATTCTACAGTTCATGACATTATAAAACGTTTTAAATCTTCAAAATCAGTGGAAAATAAACAAAAAAGTGGCAGACCTAGAGTACTTTCAAAGTCAGATGAACGATGGATTGTACAAAATATTTATAAAAACCCGGAATTAAGTGCTCCTAAACTAGCCAAACAAGTATCGGAATATCTTAAGAAAAATGTAAACCCCGAAACTATAAGGCTAGTTTTGAGACGAAGAAATTTACACGGGAGAGTAGCCCGTAAAAAACCGTTTGTGAGCAAGTGCAATCGAAACAAGAGACTCAAATTCGCGAACAGCTACAAAAACAAAGACTTTTCGTTTTGGTCTAGTGTGTTATTCGCAGATGAAAGTAAATTCAATATATTTCGGTCCGATGGACAATATTATGTGTGGCGAAAACCTACCCAAGAGCTCCAAGAGCGCAATCTACAGTCTACTGTGAAACACTCTCAGTGATTGTCTGGGGATGGATGTCCGCAGCTGGCCCAGGTAATCTTTGTGTAATCAACGGAATTATGGACCAAACAAAGTATTTGAACATTTTAAAAGAAAATTTGGTGCAGAGTGCTAACAATTTGGGAATAAAAGAGAATTTCCAATATTACCAGGATAACGATCCAAAGCACAAAGCGCTCAATGTTCGATTATGGCTGCTGTATAACTGTCCGCATGTGTTGGAAACATCTCCGCAATCCCCCGATATAAATGTTATCGAACATTTATGGGCTTATTTGGAGAACCAGTTAAAAAATCATACTATTAGGACAAGCAACAATTGTAGTCAGTACTTCAAACCGAATGGGCCAAAATTGATTATACCCTTTGCAAAAAACTTGTAGAGTCTATGCCAGCAAGACTAACAGCCATAAGGAAAAATAATGGATTGCCAACCAAATATTAGAAACCTTTAATAATATTTTAAACTTTATAAAGAATTAAGCGTCCGAGTTCTTTTTTGGCATGAATTTTATACACATTTTTATTTTTAAATTTTTATATAATCATGAAATTGAGTTACGTTTTCAATGTTATTATTTTTCATAAATAAATGATACGCAGCTACAAAAAATATATTTAGTTTTTGTCTGAAGTGCATTCTTGGGCAGTTTATTCCCTTTTGAAATATAAGTAGGTATGTGTCCGACTTCTTTATTGAGCCACTGTACGTGCTAAAATTGAAAATAACTTCCATGAAAAGCTATGTAAATTTCAACTTTGCAAGAATGACTCCTGAGATTCCAAGATGTTTACCTTTCTTAACGAGGCAAAGTTATTTGTGCAAATAAATTTATGTCGTATGCTTCATACTCACCGTAAAATTTATAGTATAATCTTCTAGCATTGCAAAAAGCTAATTAAATACACACGTGCCTTGGCATTCATATCAGGGCTTTTTAATTCATTCCCAGAAGGCACCACGGAAAATTATTTATGCGCCAACGATTCTCTACATCTACCACCCTCAGGTGATGTAGGTTGTTTACTAGTATTGTAATAATCTCTTCAAATCAAGAATGTAAGTATTTTCATGGCTTGATGTGAAAGACTCCTTCAAAATGTTTTCGACCTGCACAATTTTCTTCAAAGCGTATCAATTACGACCTCTTAAATTTCCCTTGCTCGATTAATTATAGCAAATTAATTCAATTAACGAATCCAAATCAAGCTTGAAAGCTAAGACTAAACAAAACTACATAAACAACAACAAGGAAGATTTTAACTCCCAGCAACCCTAGCTTGATTACACTAAACAACCAAATGCCGTGATATTATAAGCTGGAAACTTTCTCAGTAGGGTTCTTGATTTCATTTAATATCATTGGGAAATTGGATTACCGTCCGACGGCAACGTCACAACACAAGAGAAACTAACAAAGAAAAAAATCAAAGTCCGTGAAAAGAGCAACCTAAACAGGATTAAGCCCAAAGATTTTTTCCCTTTCGAGCGATTTCAGACGTCTGGATACTGAAAATCAAGTTGAGCGTAAAATTCTGAATACCGATGTAGAACTTTTCGGGGGACGGTTTTATAGATGCGTACGTACCTAACTAAATAAAGTAGAAACCTAGGTGAATTATTGATCCCGAAGTGATTTAATTTATGGACTTTTACCAGAAGGTAAAGTAAATGATGTTTAGGGATGTAGGCGAGCTTCGATGCAATGAAAAGGAAATATGTGGGTATGATTTTGTTATTTGGATTTGAAAAAAGATTTTCAGGTTTTAAGAAAGAATTGGCAGAAACTGGGTCGAGGAAAGTGTTTGGTGTTCGCATGTGCATAAATCTTAAATGAGCACCCCGACTATGACAATGTCTGGTATGTGGTATTCTTCTGAATTGAAATTGATTCGATGTGACTTTCCCGCACCACTAATGAGATGCATTTCCAGGCTAAGATTGTTGGGTTGAAAGATGTAATTTCAATCATATTGATGAAATTAAGGTTAACAATTGAAAGTCTTTCGAATTGACTATGCAGAAAATAGTGGACTTAACAAAACAAGAAGTGCGTTTGTGCCTGGTGGCAATCACTAAAACGTGGAGTATTATTGAAAGTTTATGGCCAAAGTGGATTGGGAGAGGCATATCTTAAATCAGACTTATTTATTCAGGGCTAAGGATAGCTGGGTTGTATAAACGAAATGAACTGTTGGTATTATTGCCTGCAGACTTCGATATACAGTGCACTCGAGTGGCGTTAAAGAAGTTTTTTTTAAATTTTATTTTGCTGTGCGTCCTAGAAAATGACTATCAGACTGCACTTAGCAGACCTTATGAAGACACATTACCTGCGTGCGACCCATTTACGCAATTATTAATAAGTATATCATGACATTATATAGTAAGAAAAAGAAACATCAACATTTATTTGAAATTTTGGGCAAAGCGTAGTAGAGTGAATAGAGTACATGAAGCTAGGTTTGTGGTCTATGATTGAAATTCAACCATGATGACAAACCAGGCTTTGAATTATCTACCCAACAGGAAAAGTAATGCGTCGGCATATATTCGGTAAGTTTTTCCCGTAATGCGTGGAATTATTACCGATTCATGGCCTGTCTATTTATTTTTAACATTGTATGTCCTAGGCTGGCAAGGCATAGACAAGGGGAAGTTTGAGCTTTTACAGTTTAATAGTTTTATAAAAATATCTTTTTGGAAAGCCCGACATTGTGTTCTCGCATTCCCGTCATCTAGGATGAATACGAATTGAAGATCTGGCCGGCGGCCGATCATACCTCTGCATAGCCCGGAATATGTCGTTATTGCATGCTAAGTGATTGTGATGCTCATTGGAAATTCCAATAGCATATTCTCGCAGCTAATAGAGAGAATCGGTACTCTTGCATTAAACAATTTACTTACATGTGATGATTTGAAATGCTCGGAGATTTTCATCTTTCCGTTTTATATAGCACCACAATACCCATAGCCGATGTATGCTCACAAGTTCTTTTCTCCTTATTTCTGCAAGTGATGTTTATTGGCCGGTCATGGACTTTTGGAAAACCCCTTGCAAGCAGATTACATTTTCATTCCTAAGAATGGTTGCTTCATAAATTCTGTCCGGAATGCATTATAGCGATTCCCACTGGGTAGCTGTGTTGAACTTGAAATTAAAGGTAGAAACACACTGCTGTCACGTCACGTGAGCTTACGACTTGTCACGTCATGCGTGTGGAGGCATGAGCTCACGCTTGGAAACACACTTGTGTCTTGATAGCAGCTCACGTGAGTTGCATTTAATTTAAGTTGATCGACTAAAACTGGCTAAAACAACGATTTCAATTAGAAAATGCTTATACAAACGCATATTTGCGTTACGCAATGCGCATTAATGCACTTATAATGCGTATTTTGATTAATCAGTACTTATTTCGCCATATACGACATTCAAAAATATACGTTGCATGTTAAACGTGCGGTCACGTGAGATCAAAAATCTAAATTTGCAGATGATCGAAAACGTGAGCTCACGTGACAGCACATGAGTCCGGGTGACGTGACGTGCCACCAGTGTGCTTCTAAGCATACAAAATGGTACTGCAGATCTATGGCACGTGAGGTCAGCTGATGTGACGGCACGTGAGCTCACGTGACGTGACAGCAGTGTGTTTCTACCTCAAGGTGTTGAACTAATCACTCGGCATTCGTATACATTGATAGTGATTGAAATTTCTGCTGAATATAAGATTCGACAAGGGTTGTAGTGGGACTAGTTTGCTTTTCAATTATAACATTAGGCGCGTTTTTTTGCTCCCCTATCCAGCACAGAACAGAACAGACACATTGGAAACAACAACACTCCTGTCCCAGTGAATTCACTAGTACAGAAATTCTGTTTTGCAAAGGTAGTTCACGTGCTGAATTATAGAATGTGCTGCTAGAAAAAAAAGCTCATTGGAAGTTGGCTTTTTTGTCGTGACGTGGCTTTGGATTTTTCAAGGTTATTTTGAATGTTTTGGTAGTTAGGAAATTAGAAAAAGCTCTCATAATGTGTAGAAAGTTAAAAAAGATAATTTTCTGTTAATTCTTTTTATATTTTCTATCGATTGTGGTAGTTTATACTCGTTATTTTCTCCCTTTATTTTCAGCTGTTTTGCGCAAACTGGAGGCGAGGTTAGTAGACGGTGGGCCTAGTCGGGTTTGGTGAAGCAGTTCCAATATGAATTGTGATGTCTAGCTCATGAGTTAAATCAAAAAGAGCCACCCACTCAGTACGTATGCCAGTACACTGTATTCAATCGAAGCTCTTCACCAATCAGTGCTTGGGCATAATGAAGAAACACTATCTGCAGTTCGCCCAAAATTCTTATTCCAAACTAAAGTTTGCGTCGTTGGAATATGTATCCAGTATCAAATATCGCCAACGATACATTGATTGTGTGACGATCTCACAGAACTATAAGCGCTACTCTTATTAATGCTGGTTTAATATACTTAAAGAGCTATAAGCGGTGAGCTGGCAAATTATCCTGTGCGGCGTTTTTTGGCACAGCCTGAGTGAGCTCTGAGCTAGTTTGTCCTATGCGTTGAACGTGTTTGAGTGACTTTGCACACTGATGAAAATTGGATGGACATGGGTCGAATAGTTTTGCGCTAGTTGTTGGCTGAATTACATAGCTCGGATTAAGTGGGTGATTGACTATGTTCAAACAAATCGGCAAAAATCTATATTCTGTTGAACTTTTTCATCAGTTACATATAACCAGCACTCAAAAAATAAATAATAATGAAAATATACTAAATACGAATAAACAGCTGAATCGAATCGACGAACTTCTTTAATTAAACTTCTTACAATCACTAATTTTTCTCCTTTTTCCTTATTTGTAAAAAAAAACTTGCACTGGCTATGTTTACAGCTTCATCCAGATTCGTGCCGATACACTTAGCTAGTTGGGTCTCTTTGACTCATGACAAAATCTGAGTCGATTCGGGAACAAGTCAACGCGCAAATCAGACACTTCCAAAGAGCATGGAAGCGTGCTATTTAAACCCTCGTACGCATATACCTGTATGCACTCTCCAATTGTGGGTCCATCATAAATATGAAGTACTTCATAAGGTACAAACTACCTTCAAACCATTTCTTTTGGGTGAATAAATGATATAGGAAGATGAAGTTATGCAAAAATATCAAAACTCGTTTAATCTGTGCAAATACCAGACGTTTCGAGGTACAGTATAGATAACCTTACTTTTTTTGCTGTAATATCATGAACAAGATGGTTATTCCTTTCAAGTACTGAATTGTTGCGTTTGAATAATTTTTTGTATTTTATTTTATTTAGATATTTCATTTTTTATATCATCGTGCGGTGCGGTGAATTGGAAGCGATATTTAAATTATTGAATGTAAATACTTTTTCATGTCAATCTTTTCCTAAAATATGTCGATTCACTTCACTTGAATTACTGGTAATAGCTTTCTTGGGTCTGATTTGGCTAAAATCGATTGAAACAAGTCTTATGGCCCTAATATTAGTTCAGAATGATATCACAGGGCGCTTTTTCTTCGATAATTGTTTTGCCTTCATCACCGAATACTGCGATTTCTGTTTGTAGTTTATATTTTTTTGAAAAAATTAATGACACTGTTTGATATGAGCACGTTCAATAATTACAATTCACAATTATATTTCTTATTACTTATGGAAAAGATTGTTGAATTTCTAGTACAATAGAGCACTTGCACTTATTACGTGGAACCCTTACCAGAAACATGCAAGACATTCTTGTTCCTTGAAGTAGTTTGATTAACTAAATCACAATCTATGAATTTAATCACACAATAGAGTTATAGTCCGAAAACAATAAGTTACGGCTAAGTTAAGTCAGGAAACAAATTCGAACAGTAAAACCAAATGGATGTAAAATATTATGAACGGTCTAGATTCCATATTCTTGAACAAAATCGGAGTTCGTTAATTTTGCGGAGTAGCCAGAATTGTTTCAATAGCTGTGATTTAAAATTCATTAATATTCTTGTGTAAACTTTAACTTTAGCACTAAAAAAATTTAAGTGTTAACAAATAACATTCACCGGTTCATATTAAGCTATTAACGCTAACCACCAGTTCACTTGCAAAGAGCCGAACGACTAAAAGATTTATGAATCAGATTGCCAAGAAGAAAGCTAAATAATTTTTCCAGATGAAACAAATATATCTTAAAACAGAATCGCTCTCAAGCATTGATCAGTTATGACATTTCATTCATTCATTTGGTGTGCGTAATTTGAATTGACCTCATTTTTCAGGCAGCATGGTGCACGATAGAGAATTTGTAGCAATGTTGCCTTCAACTATTTGGCACGTTTTTCTACTCTAACAGTGATTTGTATCCTGCAGAACATAATTTATTTGATTTGTGAAGTACTATGCAGTTAATAGCACAATATATGAGTTACATGCAAACATATTTACAAGCAATCAAGAAACAGCTCAAGGCTCTCGAAGAATAAACTGACATATAGCGTATATGTATGTCAGTTTTATTTTGCGAAAGAAATTCTAATATTATCTATAATATTTTTAATCGATACATTAAATTCATCTGAAATCATTAGTTTGAAAAGGCAAGAAGAACAAACAATTTGTAGGAACAGTATTGGATACACGTATGACAATGGATCGTATGCTCAAAGCGTAATTTTCAAAAACTAAAACTTTAAATTCAATCTGGGTGGTAGGGTAACTATTGTATGGAGGTTGTCGTGATAACAATAGGCGTGTTTTTTTGCTCTCCCTATCTATAACAGAACAATGCTGTCCATTGCAGACGCATTGGGAACAACAACAACTCCCCCTTTCCATAACAGGAGTTATGGCGGTTTCCAATGAGTCTGCACTGGTTAGCATTGTTCCGTTATGGATAAGGGGAGCAAAAAAACGCGCCTAGTGTTGCAATAAATAGAGATGAAAACTCTTAGTTTTGTGAAAAATGCATTACAATACATATATGTTTTCGAATGGAAACGATGTGGTTTCACCCATCATGCTCCTTAAACGTAATGGTTTCGGTGTTTTTGGTCCCCTTCTCTCCTGGTTTTCCTCCTATCTTCATAGTCGTCCCTGCAGAGTTACTTTTAATGGTTCCATTTCCTTTTCTATATTTCCCACATCCAGAGCTCCTCAAAGTTATATTCTTGGTCCCCTACTTTTTATCTTGTTTGTCAATGACCTTCCTTCTGTTATCAATTCTCCTTTTTCTTTTATATGCGAATGACTTAAAATTATACAGAGCAATCAAGTCTGCGAACGATTTTCACCAGTTGTAAGCTGACTTGTTTGCTCTTAACAAACTTCTTGCCACTGAACATTTTGAAATGCCACCAGATGTCTTTCGCATATAAAAATACTCCAAATGTGTTCTCTTATTCTTTGTCTGGTATTTCCCTGTCAGTTGTCCAGCATTTTAGAGACCTGCATGTGGTGTTTGATTCAAAATTAAGATTTGATGTTCATGTCATAAATACGACGTCCAGGGCCTCTAGGATTGCTGGATTTGTTTTGCGTTCTTCGTATATGTTTACCAACATTTCTTCCTGCATTCATTTATATGTCTTGTTAGTACGCAGTATTCTAGAATACGCGTGCCAAATCTGGTCTTCGCGCTTTCAGTATTTATCTGACGCCATTGAATCTGTTCAGCGCAGGTTCACTCGCTCGCTTCTTTTTAAATTCAATATCCCCTGCTCCTCTCGTCTTTCCTTCCATCGTATGTCTTCGTTGCAATCACGGAGGTTGTTCCTCGATGAGTGTTTCCTCTTCAAACTTTGCCAAGGCATTTTTGTGTCAGATCTCGGTTCACATATAACCACCTGTCTCCTATCTAGTCGTCCAAGTCGTTCTTCTGAGGTTTTCTCTGTTCCGTTTGCACTATTTCCACTCGCCTTTGCTGCGTCTACCCAGAACGCAAAATGCCCTTGAGCTTGGTCCTCTGCCGCAATCTTTTTTAAAATTCAAGCATGTATTGAAACGAGTTTTTAGTAAACATTTTGCTAAATATTCTAAAAAAATATTTGATTTGCGAATAAAACTATACTAACTAATTGTGAAATGATACTGTTACTAAACTGATAAAATTTTCGCAACTTTCTTTTGACATGAACTACCTCAATAACTACACACTTTTACTGATTTGTACTTAAATTAAGATTTGGCCATGACTTGGCAACATCCTGAGTGCAATCTTCTAAACCAACTCAAGGATCATGGCCAATTGACCAATGCCATTTCTTTGATCTAATCTTAATTAAATATGTATAGATATTACGGGGGAAAAAAAGAAATTGAGAGATTATTTTGAGAGAGGTATTTTCCCCGTCAATCATTTCATAAAAGCATTTGATTAATTTCAAAACTGTCAGCTGCAGAATCGAAATGTTCACCCACCGTTAAAATAATATTTCGTTATTTGTGTTCTTTCGTGAAAAAGCCAGAAATACATTATCTGTTTGCATCTGAACATAAACCTCACTCTGAATTGAATTTTCACTGACAAACGTCAAACATTTTTTCGTTTACCCCTTTCGAAATTCTGTTAAAATTCTCACAATGTTCAACATGATTTATATTAAAATTTGAAGACAGTTCATGTTTGAAAACTTTTTTCTTGCCTGGCGTCATTGTTCTCTTTCAGCCGTTTACAAATCCGCAAAAAAGTACAAGTTGTTTTTCAAATAGGAAAGATTAAGAATCACTTGAGGCTGATGGTTAGGTTCAGAGCCCATCATAGAACTTATACATTTTGCAAATAAGGAAAAAGTTGATCTTTGTTGAGAAGTTTCGAAGAGAAATTTACTTGAAAGATGGTTGGGTGGTTGAAAGTTTGAAACCATTTGTTACGCAACAAGCATACATAATTCATGCCAATGCAAAATGTGAATACCAAAGTGAGGGTTGATTTTAATGGATGTGGGATTGGACATAGTAGACACTTTTTGTCGGATTGAGTGGCAGGTTGGCTGCTTAGCAAATTCTTGTTTTTTCTATTGTTGAAAATGCTTTTACAAGCAGTTGAGAGTATTTATAATCAATTATTATATTAAAAGAAATCATCCCCCAAAAGCTTCACTAACGAGGAGGAGAGAAACACTGAAGGCGACAACTCTGGCTAGTGCGAGCGAGACACTAACAGGAATTATAGGAGGAAAGAGATTTTTGGGACACTGCAAATTTGTGGAGCCACTTGCAGGCAACATAAGAAGCTGCGCAAAAACGGGAAAGCTACCGGCGAAGATGGACTCCGAAATCAATGCAGTGAAAACGGAAAATATTTACCAGAAAACTGGATACCAGACAGTGGCACTTCCGAGTCTATCTGAAGAAGCGAGAGAAAGGTTGGCTGGTTATGACGTTGTTGAATTTCTCGAACGGAAAACCGGGAACAATGCTACGCTAGTTGGACATTGTCAACTAGGTAATGTCATTGATTCTGACGAATTCTATGCCTGATGGTATAAGATTTCTTCTGATCAACTTCTAAGCGAAAAATTGGTAAAACAGCAAGCATTCCTCTACACAGTGCTTGTATATGAGTCTTGGGCTCAAGGCAGCAGGATCTGTAGAACCAGCGTAGTCAAAGGAGTAAAACCTTTTATAGTAAAACGGCAACGGTTTCCAATTTACTTATGCCACCACGATCAGACAGTTTTCAAGTTGGGAGCTTTCAATATCTTATTTAGTCTCATAGTTCAGTACCAGAATAATGATAGGCTCAAGCGCGTGATTATTACTCGTGCTTACCTTCCTCTTCACTCTCATCTGATTTACCAATAACGCAGGAACGGAAGGTTCTGGTTGTTTACGTTGAATTGGAAAAATTCGGACTTCCGGTGGTTTGTAATGTTAATTTCCAGGAAACGAGTTGGAGCTGCAACAAATGTCACCCATACAGATATACGGTAATAAGTCTATCATTTTGTTTGCCTGGAATCATATGAGGCCCCACTCTCTGATCCCCGCAACTTGGTGTTCTCTTTAGCTGCGGGTCCAAGATCAATGGTGTAGACAAGCGTGCGTGACCTGCTTAACAGTGCCTTAGTGTTAGGGTTAAGTCGGCAAAGTTAGTAGACTTTCGGCTCAGCACTCCAAACAGGGTCATTTAATGTGACAATGAACAGACTTTCCCGATCTGCAAGATCAGATGCAGCTAAATAGTTTCTTGGTGGATCCGGGAACTACAGAAGCTCAAATAAGGTACTAAAAAAATACTCAATAGAGCTTATAAGAGCGGCAAAGAAGATGATAGAATCAATTACATAGCATCACAAACAACTTATCAAAATCCGACAAGAGTCTCGAAGAGCGAATCATTCAAATCGTTCTGCTAGCGACTACAAGATATAGACGAGACTTTGTGGCTGTGCAAGGTCCTGGAAAAGGACCAATCAGCCAACCTTGACTCTCTAAATTACCTTGATGGTAAGTATATGAAGTCCAAAAAGGAGTCTCTAGTGAATCTAATTAAGAATCACTTTCCGAGCGCTCCCATGATTGAAACTCAGAAAGCTTTTATGGCTCTTTTTAGCAATAGGAATTACTAGTACATAGCCAAATCTGCGGTCACCAGTGAAAAGGCCAAGGATGCTATCACATCCTATGAGAATTTTACATCGCAGTGCTTGGATGACATCTATCCGACTATGGCTAAAGGGAGGGAATCGATCAATCTTTTGGGCGTACTTAGAATTGGGTTATGTTTTGTCATCTTGGTGGCAGGTGAAAGTAGTTTTAATATTAAAACTTGGGAGAGATGACTTTTCAGATCTAAGGAACTTCACGCCTATCAGCTTAACAATGGTTATGCTGAAATGTCTGGGGAGGCTTGCTGAACGTACACTAAGGAACCTAAGTATACAATAGAAGGTTTCTTTTTGTAACTGCAATGAGTTATGCCAATTTTCCTTGTCAAACGAACTGCAGCAAGAACGAGTTTATTTGTAACTTGATTCCTGGTAAAATGAAACTTATTCTATCTGCGATGCCATGAGAACTATTATACTTCGAGTGCGACTTTTGATGTGATTCTCAATATGGCTCACTCGAGATTGAATTTCGGAAAGTTGTGATGAGCTCTACCCATAGTTTAATTAAACTTGGGCTATGCATAGACAAAGGTGATGTGAGGCCCTGCTCGATTTGAGGTTTGGCACAGAAGATTCTCCAGTTTTCGCAGTGTTTTCGGACGCTCGATCATCTCTACTCAATATTTAG
Organism: Nemotelus pantherinus; assembly: GCA_963978885.1. Lineage (NCBI taxonomy): Eukaryota > Metazoa > Arthropoda > Insecta > Diptera > Stratiomyidae > Nemotelus > Nemotelus pantherinus. The sequence continues at coordinate 44,572,894 of OZ022265.1, read as the reverse complement.
AGCAGATATGAGGTAATATTTTTGAGTATAAGTGAGTGGGAGCACCTTGATATCTGCATGAAGCACTAATCCGCACTAAGATAGAGCTGGCGTCTACCTGCATTCATTACGTAGACCCCTGAACACTTCGAAAATTGCTCAGGAATGCCGGGCACGATTGATTTCTATTAGTGGGTTCAATAAGGTGCACCTACTTTGGGTACCGAGACACTTTAGATGTTGAAGGAAACACAATGGATGGTGCGATTCTGAAGTCAGGCCCAACTCTTCCATGACAGGGTTCCAAATCTCGTCTTATGTGTGCCGATCGAATTAGTTGAAGGGGATAATCGATTTCCCCAAAGAAAGTTTGCTCTTTTTCGATATGACCATTTATAGGAAGATCTTCTTTGCCGAACCGAATCATGAAGTTGCAGGACTTTTCCGCAATTGTATTTAAAATTAAAGAACTATAACAGTCAAGTAGAACCAGTTGCATACAAAGACATATGTACCACATAGGTGTTTGCCCATCTTGCTTCGAAAAGGCGAACTCTACTGTGAATGTCCTGCGTATGTGCGTATCAGATACCAATGATTTAGTGAAGAGGTAGCTTCTTATTGCCTTTTATAGACCCTGGGCTTTATCAAGTGCTATCATCAAAAGCTATAGGAAACTCTGTACAATGGGTTATTCTGTCTTAAAAATGCAAAATTTCTACACTCCATAAACCAAGGAGTTATTATACACTCTATGATATTTTATTGCAGGAAAGTTGTTAACAAAGTCTTAGAAGAGATATAGTGCAGAAAACCCTTTATCTGTAACTGCTGATAATTATGGAACAAAGTAGAAAAGATTTCGATAAAAAGTTATTTCTGAAAATATTCTGGTAGTACAAGACATCAGAGGAAAAATCACAAATTAGAGGCAACGTTGCTTAACTTCAGAGCGCAATACTTCAAAGCTGCCAAAGGTGTTGCTATTGGGAATATTTTATCGCCACTAGCGAGAGAGATATTTGTTTATTTACCACCCCTTAGAATAAGGTAGTATTTACTATCTATATTTTTCATTTATTTTTTTTATTCTTTTCTTCCTGTTTCGGAAAGTTCTGTTTGGAAAGTTTCTCGATCTTAAAATCTGGGAGTGTAGGAAATATTTTCAATGCTCGTCCTATTTTGCTTCTTTCCTGTTTTCTGACATCGCTCTAGAGAATCATACACAGCAAGGTTTATTGCATCATTCAGCATTTGTTCTGAAGATCCAGAAAGATCAAATTTCTCAATTTCTTTTCTACTTCGTTAGGACCCTAAGTTGATGTTATTTACACGGATTTCGCTTGACAAAACTAATAAGATGATTCTAAGATAATACTGTGTTGTTGGAGAAACTGCGTAATTTTAGCATTTCTGGCATCTTTCATTACTGATTCACCTCCTATTTTGTTATTCGTACTTGTCGTGTTATCTTGAATGAATGACTTTGTTTCTCTTTTCTTCCTACATCTGGTGTTTCCCAAACTTCAATTCCCGGGCCGTTCTTGTTCATATCGATAACTTTTTTTTTTTCTTTATACTTCCCAATAGTTTGTTGGCCCATGTAGATCAACATAAAGACCTTAGTGTCATCTTTAATTTTCATCAGAAATTTGATCTGTCGAACTCGTCGAAACGTCGAACATTTCGTCGAAAGCGACAAAGACAGAATGATTTGTTCTATACTATCCTCGTTGTACACTTAATGCATTATCATAGAACGTACCATACTAGAATAATGTTCCCAACTATGGTCTCCTCGTATTGAGTACGTGTCTGACATAGCTGAGTTTGTCCAACGTACGTTTACTGATTGTCTTAATTACTATTATCAGATCCCAGTCATTTTTCAATATCCTTTTTGTGCGTACAAATGTATTTTTTCATTCACAAATAGGGGAGACTGGGTACACTTGATCCTCCGGGAGACTTGATTACTGTTCAGTTTTCTGAAACGCAATAGTGATTTATAAATTTTACACTGGTCACTCTAAATCATTACTCTCAGCTGAACGCTCTAGATATTATAATAGCAACTGAAGTGTATTCGCAAGCGTCAGATGGTGCGGTACGTGTTTCGCCGGGTATAATTCTGTTCCGTTCTGAGCTATGAAGTTTTGCCTTTTCGAAGATATTAACACTTCTTTTAATTTGTGCATATCGAGTGATTTATATGGTTGTAAAAAACAAACTGGGCAGGCACGGTAAGTTAACACTATGAAAAATTGTGCAAAAAAGCGATTTTGAAAAAAAGGCTACGGTAGATATGTTCCTCTTATGTATGGGTACACTTGATTATGGGGTCAACTAACCCTAAAGACGTGTTCTATCATTTTTATAAATTTTTGATAAATGAAAAATTTGAATGCTTTGTTTTAAATAATGCCAAGGGTTTACAAAACTAAAGAAGGGGCTAAAAAGCGTACGACAACTGATCTAAACAAGCTTAAGCTTGCTGTCAAACAAATTCTTCATGGGAAACCGATTAAACGTGCAGCCAAAGAGATCGGCGTTCCTATAATGACATTAAAAAGATACGCACGTAAACAAGAAACACAGGAAGAGCCCATTTCTTATGTACTTGATTATAAAAAATCAATATTTTTTCTCCATCATGGTCTAACCTCCTAATGTGTACGTAAGTTAGCATAGGCATTGCAAAAAAACAAGAAGTTTGTTGATAAATGAAGAGATGAAAAGGCTAGTACTGATAGGTTTTATGGATTTATGAAGAGGAACTTGTAATTTTCATTGAGAATACCCGAAGCTACCAGCGTTGAAATATTTACTAGCTTCAATCAATACAATGTAAAAAGATTTTTTGATAATCTACACCTGCTTTTGACAAAATTTGGTTTCGGACCCGAATCGATCTGGAATGTAGATGAAAGTGGTCGTACAACCGTTCACAAGGCAAAAAAGATAATAGCAACGAAAGGAATAAAACAAGTCGGCAAAATGACTTCAGGAGAGCGTGGGGAACTTGGTAAGGTATGCTGTGCAATTAATGCAACAGGCAACTATATATTTTCTTTTATGGTATTCCCAAGAAAAAATTGGTTGGATAGAATGCTAAACAATGCTCCGCTAGGCACATGTGGTAGCACACATCATAGCGGATGGTGACTGGAGATAATTTTTCAAAGTTTATGCATCATTTCAAAAAATATTCGAAATGTTCTCTGGAATTGCCATGTCTGATAACAATGGACAATCACGATAGCCACATATCGATTCCATCTTTGAACTATGCGAAAGGCAATGGGATTCGCCTTTTGACAATCCCTCCACATACTTCTCACAAGCTGCAACCACTAGTCCGAACATTTTATGGCCCTTTGAAAACTTATTATAATTCTGCGTGTGATCATTGGATGGTTCAACATCCTGGGAAAATTATAACTATTTATGACATAGCAGAATGCTTTAGTCACGTTTTTACCCGATCATTCACTCCTCGAAACATTCAAAGTGGGGTCAGAGTAACTGGCATTTATCCATTTAACCCCGAAATATTCAGCGAAGACGAATTCCTATCATCGTATGTCACCAACAGATCTTATGAAGACGATATTCAGATAAGTGCATTAACGCAACAACCCACAACAAATAAGGAAAATATATCCATTTGTGGAAATGCATCTTCAGCTGTAAACCAAAATGCAAAAATACCTGAAATTTTAAACTATCTCGTGAGCAGCAGCAAAGTTTAGAAGACGAGCATAACATATCACCGCTGACACCAAAACCGTCGACTTCGAGTGTTTCTTGCTTGAAAGCACCAGAAAATTAACCAGAAAGGTCGTAAGAAAGGCGACACTAAAATACTAAGCGACACCCCAGTTAAAAATAAAATAGAAGAAGTATTAAAACAACGAAAAGAAAAAAAAGTAACTCGAACTCAGAGCGTTAGGCTAAATTTACAAAAATTTTCGGCATCACCGGAAACTGAGAAGGAAGTCCCACCATTGCCTGTTTCACTTGATGACCAGAATCAGTACACGCCAGGCTGTGAGTCCAAGGAATCAGATTCAACTGAAACTCTAAACTGTGATGATTGGATTATTGTCAAAGTGCCTTCTATTCGAAATTTGCTTCATTGCTATATTCTGCCCTACTAAGCGCAAAAGCGGTATCTCAATGAAAACGAGTTTCGAGATAGTTGAAGTTTTGTAAAAGTAGTAATACTGATATACCTCTAATTCCCTTAGTGATTTAAGGTAACACTGAGATAGGCGACAAAGAACTGGGTTCGTTTGGAGCTGGTGGAGGATTCTTTTTACTCCGCTTTTCTCGGTGAGCGATCTTCCGCTCAGCTATGAATCTTGGATACATAGGATACTTAGATTTAGAAAACTTTCTTGAGGAGTTTTCCATATGTTTTAAATAAGATACCATTAAAAGGCTTAGTTCATTAGATGCGTATTGTTTTAAGCTTTCTAATGTTATAAAAATCAATATTTTAGATACCGCTTTTGCGCCTAGTAGGGCAGTATTGGTCAAATACAATCAATGATGCAAGGCAATCTCACTGTCCGTTTTGCCAAAAAAAATCGACAATCGTAAATTTAAGTGGACTTCAAAAGAAGATATTTCAGAAATCAGTAGATATCAAATAGTTAAAAAAAATTGGTAATCCTACTTTTACGTCGACCAGCAATCGAACGGTGATCTTTGAATTTGAAACTTTCTATTTATAATAAGTTACATTACGAATCTAAATATAGGGTTAATAATCGAAGAATGATTTTATGTACGTGGTTTTCAAGCTTCGATTTAATTTTGGGGTGACTTGTACCAGTAGAAACATGTCTCCCCTAAGGTGGGATCAAGTCTGCTAAGCAAAGGGGATACTTGATCATTTATTACAATTTTTTTATTGTTACTTTACTCAAAAGTGATCTACCTTAACATGTAAATTCCAGCTCTGTATGCATCTATGTTACTTTGGCTTTAAAATGTATGCTTAAACTAAGTGATATTTCCTTTTTCAACTGAGATATATAGCTAGAATAAAAAACAGTTTCCCCTACTTAAGATGCTTACACACAATAGTGAGCATCATTTGGGTTATGATTTCGTACTTTTCTTTAGTTTTAAGAGGTGTACTCGTATGTTTCGAGTGTCGTCAATACCTGTTTTCATTTTCAGCTCCAATTTGGTATTACTATTCAATGTTTTGTATTTTAACTAATTTATTATTGCTATTAGGATTTTCACTATCATTAACTATATACTTTTTGCAACACCATTGTAAACTTTTCATGTTTGCCTTACGAAATTTTCAGAATCTTTCCTTTTAATTTAATTTTTTTATGCATATATTTTCAGTTTCCATTTTGTAATTGGGTTTGAATATGTAAAGTGGATTCTTGATTTTATTAATAAATTAGAATTATACTAAACTGACACTGCAGAAGAGGGCATGCTATCATCGGAATATCGATATCTGTCAAGATATTGAAATATATTTAGCTTCTGTGGGATTCTTTTTTAAATTAAAAAGAAACGTAAAAATCTATTTTTTATGATCATTTTAGATTTTACACTGAAACCAGGAAACATTTTAACCTTCCATTTGTCGAAAATACTCGTAATATATAAAACATCCTGGAAACATTTCATAGTCCCGTGACAAAAAAATATTGAATCTAGTGAATATGTAGTAAAAACAATCAATACTTATTGCCAACACTAGCACAAACTTCGTACTGAAATATCTACAGTGGCTCACAGCTTATTTCAACCAGCACGTAAAAAAAATTTAACTTGCTATAAAAACTAAACTAAAGAAGATATCAGCATTATTTAAAAGCAGGCTATTAGTCCAAGGCTTAGACTAATCAAATATGACTTCTTCTATTTATTTTTATTTGTTTAGTATTCTAAAACAACGAAAAACGAAAAACGCAACCAAAAACAATGCCACAGCTTATTTCAACCAAATACTTTGTAGGCAATGATCCGTTATCTTGCAATGCAGCAATTATTTCTTTGTCTATGCTTTAGTCATTATATTTGAAATGTGTTCAAGTTCAGTTTTGCTGAATTCTTTGAAAAGATCGTGCAGAAAAATTAGTTTTTCGAAATGGGACCACGTACGACAATTGATCAGTGAGAACTTGTTCTCAGTAATTTTAAAAGTGGCCATTCGCGCAGGAAAATTGGTGATCTGGTTGGACTAAGTGATTCTACAGTGCAGAGCGTTATATACCGATTTGTCCACGAAAATAGAACGCTCGATAAAGGGAGAAATGCCCCCAACAAAATGTTCAATCAAACGGACGAGCGTTTTATTGTTCGCTTTATTGTTCGGAAAACCCAAGGCTATCGGCACCGAAAATTGTAAGTGAAGTGGAAGCTGAGCTGGGCAAGTCCTGTCACCCGGAAACTATTCGTCGTGTGCTGCGAGAGCATGAATTCAATGGTAGAATAGCGCGTAAGAAACCATTTATAAGTGCCAAAAATCATAAGTGTCGTTTAAAATTTGCCAAGGAACATTTGCATAAGGATTCTGGATTTTGGAATACCGTTATATTCGCTGATGAGTTGAAATTTAATATTTTTGGCTCTGACGGAGCCTCATATGTTTGGCGTAAGCCAAATACAGAATTGCAAAACAAAAATTTGAAAGCTACACTCAAATACGGAGGTGGCTGCGTTATAGTTTGGGCCTGTATGTCCGCAGCGGGAGTTGGAAAGTTGCAATTTATTGAGACTACAATGGATAAGTCTCATTACCTCGAAATTTTGAAGTCCAATTTGATTGAAAGTTCGGAGAAACTGGGCATTCGCGATGGCTTCAGATTTTATCAAGACAATGACCCGAAGCATAAGTCGGGTATTGTACAGACATGGCTGGTTTGGAATTGTCCGCATGTTATGCAACCACCGGCACAGTCGCCCGATATGAACATCATCGAAAATTTGTGGGCCATTTTGGATACAAACATCCGAAAACGGAAGATATCCAACAAAAGCGATCTCAAAACTGCATTGGTTGAGGAATGGGCCAAAATTACCCCACAAGTGACACAAAAGCTGGTCGATTCAATGCCTAAGAGGCTAAAAATGGTTGTTGACCAGAAGGGTGGTCATACTAAATATTAAAATATTTTTTTTGCCTTGCAACTTAATTTAAACATTGATTCTGTTACTTGGTTGAAATAAGCTGAGACATTGTTTTTAGTTCCTTTTTTCGTCATTAACTGTTATGACCTATTGAAATAAAATACAAATAATAATAAACTGAATAAATGATAATTGTGAACACTAGTCTAATAATCTGCGTTTAAATAATGTTGATAACTTATTTCGTTTACTTTTTATAGGAAGTTAAAGTTTCTTTTACGTGCTGGTTGAAATAAGCTGTGAGCCACTGTATGTTAAATTTTATAACAGGGCTAAATTTGTTAAATGAATTCCTCGTATAGTTTAACAGTGCAATTCATTTTGTGGAATATAAGCAAACAAATATTATTCAATTAGTGAATTTTAAGTATTATTGTGATGTGAGTTGGTGAAATGTCGCATTCAGTATCATTCAATCATTGTGCACAAATATTCCCAGAAACTCTCATCACAGACATAATACAAATATATATAATTAATTAAACGTAATTATTTGAATTAGTCACATTTGCTATTCACAATAGCAAATGAATCATACAAAGAGACAGTTCGCCTCCATGTAATCCCACAAGCGCATTAGGCCGTAAGAAAACAAGAAGATTAATTGGATTCAGTGGGTTTAGTGTTCCAACGCAGGCACAACTCATTATGATTTTAATGTTGCTCTTAATCAATAAGTCTCTTACGAATGATTAAGTCATTCTTATAGGAAAGTTAAGTTAATTTTCGTATGAAACACACTGTACAGAAATAGCTATAAATTTACTATGATATACCGGGGAAACCTCATTTTCTGGGTTTCGGAGTTCAAAGCATGTTTCTGTAATAAATATGAATTTATTGATGCTGAGAAATGAATTATTTCATGAATTCCTGGCAAGAATTTCGGAAGCAGCTAAGAGAAGAATTGATTAGAAACTCTAATAATTCCGAATGAAAAAGGTTTTTTTTCGGAAAATTTTTTTGCGGTTCCTTCGAAATTTTGATAAAAAATTAAAATATATGGAAAAAATGATCTTAAATAATATTTTTTGATATTAAAGCTAGAAAAATATTGAATTCAATTAGGGATTGATTTTTCACAAAGAAATATTTTTGACAATTTATTTATTTTCAAAAAATGTAAAAATTATAATAAAGTATTTAAAGATATTAAAAATTACTATGAATTGATATGATGTGATACCGAAATAAAAATACAATTTTTTATTTTCAATTATCAAATGACAATTCGATAAACAAATTACGTTTTGCTATAGTTTTGAGTGAAAACGAGGAAAATTCGGTTGGAAACAATGACGTCAGACCAATGCGGTGGGAGAATCTTTAAATTATTCATATTTTTTTAAAAAGTGCCGTTTAAGACAACCCCACCAAACGTATGAAGTTGTGCTAAATTAAGTTATATGTATGTGCAAGTTCAAAAAGCTTAAATAGCAGCCGGCGCAATTTAATTAAATCTAAGGCTAATTCATTAAGTCTTCTCCTAAATATTTCTAGATACATGTAGTATATATGAAATCTAGGATGTTAAATCCAAAATTATATTCGACTCTTTTTTCCTGATGCTTGTAATATATTCAACTATTGAACGTTTATCATAGAAACTCAAGGATTAATCTACGTTGAACGGAAGTAATACTTAAAGTATTAATTAAAGTTTGGTAATTTTTTACGATTATACGTTAAAACGAATGAATTGAATTAAAATACTAAAAATATAAATTCGAGCGACAATGCTAATTAAAAATGTACGTCGACACACAAACCACAATACAGGATACCGTCGTAGTTGCTACAAACTCTTATCCAATTGGCTTACCTGAAAGAAAAAAAGAAAGCAGTTAGACATTTTCACCTTAAAACACAGCACACAAATTCTATTAAAAATTTTAGTATATAGAACTTTGCATTAATATATTTCAAAATTATTTATAAACATGAATTCGAATTTTTATTTACATTGTTGTCATGTATTCACTTTTCCTCGCTTGATATTTGTGCCTGATTGAAAATTGCTGCCAGCAATTCAACTTCATCTTGTACTAGATTATTTTGATTTTCTGGAGCTTCTGCACAAAGGGATTGATTATCTTCCGGTTGAGTATCGATGGCATTCTCAGTTTTTTCGACAACGGATTCTGAGCATTTGATAGGAATTATTGCTTTAGTAGAACCTCCAATACATTGTCCCTGATCATCGGTAGAATCAATGATTTCTCTGAAATCAATTAGATCGCCTATACAAAACTCTTCACTGGAAGGTGCAGCAGAGTTCGAGTCGCTGTTTGGCAGTCCAGTATCTACCGATGATCCAAAAGAGGTTGTAACCTGGTTAGATCTTAATTCAGAAGCAGAAGGGGTAACGTTTTCATTGAGGGATCCTGCAGATAGCTGGTGTGTCTTTGATGATGCTGCAGAAGATGAAATTTTGTTTGATAAGTCACCAGTCGATGAGCCATCAAGAAACTGCCCAGCTGTGGACGGTTCAGTACCAGTTGAGCCGGCATCTGATTGCTCTGTAGTAGAAACTTTTGCGTTTGAGAGTCCAGTCATAGAAACGTCTGTATTTGAAGGTCCAGCAGCCAATAAATCAGCATTTGATGATCCATTTTCTGATGATTCTGCTGTTGAAGGCTCAGCAGTCATTAAATTAGCCTCTGCGTCTGAGGATCCGACCAAAAGCTTATCTGCACTAGAAAGCCCAGCAGTCAATACGTCAGCCTCCGAAGGTCCAACACTCGAAGGTCCTGCGGCAGATGCCACGGCAGTTGAGGGTCCAGCAGCCAATAAGTCAACTTTTGACGGACCATCACCATCATTTGACTGTACTGTCGTATTTTGCATCGATTGCTTTTTGGCGGCATTGTGTGCTTCAAATCGCTGAATCATCATCATTTTTATCATATCAATCTCTTTTTCTGCTATCGCTCTTCTTACGTCGCGTTCGCGTAGAATTTCACCCATCAGTTCATTTAATATTTCCTCTTTTGCCGGGTCATCTCGAATACGTAAATCCGCACTTCGTAGAATTGCATAAATATGATAGAAGGGGCGATTCGGGAAAAATGCGTTAAATGCCTTCGGCCTTAAACTTTTAACCCACAGATACGGTGTATCGGATCTTGCACAATATGGTAGATAGTACCGATATGGGATAAAGACCGGTGCACGAGGATAAATTCTCTTGATTTCTTCGTCGGCACCGCTCATTTTCACTAATTAACCAATAACACTCTAACACTGAGAACTGATTCACTTTCTTTGACCGAAGCCTGTGGCAATTAGATTTGAACTAATTCTAAAATTTCAAATATCAACGACGGAAGGCTGATTTGCTATTCATCAAAGAGGCTACCTCTTTTGTAAATAGGATATTGAACTAATTCAATGGCAAATGGAAATGCAGGAAATATGCAAGTATAAAGTCGTCTTTGTCTTTTTTTGATTTTAAGTCAAGAGTCAGGAAACGAAAGAGAGAAAAATCTTCGAACTTAGGAAACATGTTAAATGGTATCTCAATTATTCGGCCAAAAACAATAAGGGCTGCTGAACTAATTGGTAGTCCGATTATTTAAAGACATAAAAGTATTGATAGCGAATGTTGAGAAGTGACGTGGCACTTTAGATTTTATTTTATGAGCACGTCTGCGAGGAAAAATGGTCTGACAAATTTCGAAAATCCACGTTAGACTAAGGCCAATGATACACACCGCGGGTTGTTGTCTCTCGGTTTTGTAAACCGACTCGGCTTTTCTCTCGGGAAACGCTTCGGTAGAACCACCATGTGTGTCATTGGCCTAACAGTAATCAAATGTATAAGAATGCCTTTATGAGAAAATAAATCAACAATTATATCGGTAAATGCATTTATATTTTTTTACCAATTTACCCTTTATTATTTATTAACGGCGACCCATATAAATTTCACTGGTTGCACGTAATTGACTTCAGCTTGGCAAAGCTCTTGGCAAAAAACAAAAGCAGTCCATATCGTGTATAAAATTTGTAGTATGATAAATCAGCCTTGATAAAAAGGATGCAGATGTTTGCTTGTATCAATCAAGAATATGTATTAGTTTTACACAAGAAAACTGAGATTGAATGACGAATGATTGCTACAATTGAAAGCATAGCTGGAGAATATATTTCATTTAAAAAGAAAGTTTTGATTTTTTCTCGTTTCGATAAGTGGAAAAATACATTTTTCAGATTTTTTTTCGGCACAAAATTAAGTTTTTAGCATTAGCTATTGTATCAACTAACAAAACATTATTCGATTTTAACAGTTTGCATGTGTCTTTTGATCAGCATTTCCTACAGTTATGTGTAGCTCAGTGCATGCATGACTCAGATATATACATGCACATGTCTCGATATATAATTAGCAGTGAGCTCCACTCACGAATTTATTTAATCGAAATAAAACCCCTCCTACTTATGAAGAAAGTACGTATTACCTTCAGAACAAAAAAATAAGACTCCTACATTGTGTGTAAATAACTTGGGTGGCGACTAAATATTCCTGTAGGAAGGCGTCTTGAGGAAATTGTTGTGTACCTACTTTGAAAACTAGATAAAGTTGTGTTGATCATACATGTTCTCTAGGATCTAGTCATGAGCCTTTCTGTTCAAGATAATTTTTAGGAAACAATCTGGACTTATACAATTCTAATTCTTCTTCGTTAATCCGCTTTAATCTGGAGGTGAGTTTTATGATAGTTGAAGGTGAGTTTACTGAGTTGATCGTGTTACCTGGTATAGGAGATTAACATAATATACATATATTAACCTTCCCCGATCCTTTGCTTTGTTAATTTTACCTGATGTCATATGCGACTTCAATTACTGTCTCGCATCTCTTGAGTAAGAACATGAAAGTTTCCTGTACTGGGCTGTTCATTAAATTTTGAATACTAAAGGAATACTACAATTTAAGTTTTGAGTACCTGTAATTGGCATTTATATATTTCTTATTGAAGAGCTATATACCTGACATTTTTATTGCTACAATTACTTCAGGCTCAACAGGTCTTTGGTGTTTGATGAACAAAAAATTCTTTAGGAAATTTTTGGGCTTAGCTAAGTGCCTACAAATAAGTGCTTATAGTTTTCATAATTGGCAAACGATTCAAACCAACCAAAAAAACTTTATGTGCTCATGCTCATGATAAGTTAGATTTGAGTTATATAGATAGATTTGAGTTATATTATTGGTACTCTTGCCTTTCGGTGAATAGTCACTACTCGAAATATGACACATTATTCAAACTTTGGGACTGTACAAATATTTACCTCACAAACTTAAAAATAGGCTACCGCAAAAGTTTAGTGGGCTAATATTCTTCACCAGTGTGTCGCTTGTTCGTTAGAATGTAAAAAGAAAGCTATGAAATTGTAAATGCAATAATAAAATTTAAGTCGTACCAATTATTTAAAATAAGCGTGAGATAAAATTTGAATAAAATATTTGAGAAATTTTTATATCCTTTCTCATATATGTACACCAAACCATAAAAAGCACAGAAAGTTATAATAGATAATTAACACTGTTTGATCTATGAATGCGCTTTTATGCTAGCACCTTAAATATTTTATGCCCAGAGACGCTTTTCCGAGTTTTCTTCTAAGCAGAATTTGTAAAAACACGATTTCGATCACTTGAAAACTGAAATAAATGCAGGCAACCAGGAAAACATTCCGTTTGTGTAGGCGATATGTCACAACCGTTTTCATTGAACCTGTTTTCTAACTCAGTTTTGCATAAATTTTGGAATTCTGTGGTAAAATGACGTCATTTTTGCTGAAGAACTTCTATTGGCAATTTCTGGTAAAGAAGTTCCAACTACTTACAGCACAAGTTTGACGTTGTTTGTGTGAAAATGGGTGAAACAGATAAATGAAAGCACACGTGACTTTTGGCTTTTTGTTTTGCCAGTTTTTGCTTAAAATCTGTTCCTTTATTTTTCTGGTTTTGGTTAAATTTCCTACCACCACCTAAGAGAATTTTAATCTAAAGAATTTTTACTCTGAAAGTTAGGGAACAAAGCCTATTTCATTCAATCTTTTCGTTATATCCAACTTCAATTGATAGCTTAAATTTGACCAAAATATTTATGGGGAAAAATGCTAGTTGCGCAAACAATTGAATCTCGAAATGTTTTAGTGCATTAATGACTTAACTTAAAAATCTTATTCAAACGCAAAGAAAATTTTTGCTAAAATAAGGATGCTCAATTGATCAAGGTTAGGTTAGGTTGTACTGGCTGGCACAAGGCCACACATAGACTTACTGGTCCATAGTAATACCAGATAAATGGACCTCGAGAGAGAAAGTTCAGTCCAAGCGGCCATCAAAGGCCCCGGACTTTTTCACGAACCGAAGGATGTCCTTCAGCTTTTGCTCTGCCGCGTGCTAGAGATCTACCAGCCACGGCTCGTGGAAATATCGCAGTCTGGTTTTCCCCAGTGCCGGGCAGTGACACAGGAGATGCTGAATTGTTTCTGAGACCCCCGTCTCTTGACACATCCTACAGGTGTCGCTCGTTGGGAGTCCCATTTTCATAGCATGTGCTGCTACAAAGCAATGGCCAGTAATGATACCAACGAGTTGTTTGCAGTCAGTCCGCGTTAACTCGAGGAGCCACTTAGTCGATGCGAGATTGTATTACCCCCACATGATTTTGGTTACCCTGCAGGTCTGAGTTGCACATTTCGGAGTCGATTGAGAACTTAATCGTTTGGATAGGAGTAAGGATGTGTACCGATCACGAAAGGAGGAGACTGGCCCCATACTTGGCCAACGCATCAGCCTTCTCATTTCCATCAATGCCCTTATGACTGCGAACCCAGAAGATTCTGACTCTTCTACTGTTGCCCAGTCTGTTCAAGGCCTGAATGCAATCGAATACACACTTCGATTTGTATGTGTGAGACATCAGTGCCCAGCGTGCCAAATTTGGAATTCGGAATTGGTTACGACTATTCCGAAAGTGAGCGAAAGAGATAGAAATATAAAAAGCTCTTGAAATGAATACAACTTTTGACTGGGGTATTACTGTTCATTATTTTATGAGAAACATTTGAATATTTTTTAAGAATCTCTTCTGAAGTTTGGAAGAAACAAATTTAAAATCAATCGGAATTCGTTGCGAAAATTTCACTGAGTTCGAACAAATTCCTTACAAAGTGCGAACGAATCTGTGATGGGGAAATTGTTAAGAGTTTGTTTTGAAGTACATTGGAATTCGCAACAAATTCCGAACCTAATGCCGTTAATGTTTCATCTAGTAAAGTAAGTATTAAAACAGTACTTTAGTCGTACAACTGTTTTTCATGCATAAGTGCAAGTGCCTACAAAGTTTTTTGAAGTTGTGTTGTTTGAGGTGTTAACAGTGTCTATTTTAAAGGTTCGTAATGCTATTCAAATTTGCTATTCTCTTGTAACTTCTCCTTTTTGTATGCAGAAGCTGCTGTGCGAAAATTTCCTTCAAGAAGACGGGACGAGATCGAAGGTTTCTTTAAAAAAGGTTTTTTTATAGCAGCAAAGACAAGCTTAGCAAACGGGCGAAAATAATTGTTATTTAAAATTTATAATATGAAATAAAACAACAAATAAAAAAAATTTCTATTGGAATTAAAAATTATAAGTATTTTATTCAATAAATGTTATTAAAATGTATCCAAAAATTATTGGAAGCATTCTCAAAGAACTATTTGAAACTTGCACAAAAATCTTCAAAAAATTCACATAGAATTCGCAAAGAATTCGATATGAATTCGTAAGGAATTCGTAAAGAATTCGCAAAGAATTCGTAAAGAAATCGCAAAGAATTCACAAAAAATTCACAAGGAATTCCGAGAAAATTCGCAATGAATCTTGAAAAAAATGAACCATTGTACGAAAGCCTTTCAGGAGCTAAAGAGGGGAAAGTTTGAGCACTTTCGGCGTTTTTGTAACGTTTTCCATATACCGGTCTTAAAGAATTCGTAACGAATAAGTTTGAGAATCCGAAACTTTTTTCTGAATTCGCTTCAATTTTCTGAAAGTATTCTCAACGAAATGCCGAATTTGGCACACTGGGTGCTTTTACCGCCGCTTGACTGTCCGTAAAGATATTTAATTCTTCATTTGTAGTATCTTTGGCATATATCAGATCTGCGGCTTTACGAATTGCAAAAACCTCCGCCTGGAAAATACTATTTGATTCGGAAGCCTGAAAGCTGCTACCACAGCTGCAGAATTTGCTGCAGCACCTACTCCTGCAGCTGTTTTCGAGCCGTCAGTGTAGACGCTAAGAGCTGCTGGGCACATTTGCCGATTCCATTCCTGCACATCTCGATATCCCCCGCTCAAAACGCAGAGTGGCAAACAGGTAGTCAGTGCTTCCTGCGTATCTCCGTTCAATGCTGCTGTGGCCGAGGGGTCCTGATTCGAAGTGTCCTGATTCCCTAAGCCTAACAGCGGCTTTTGCGGCAGTGCCTCTAATATAGAGATCAAGCGGAGGGAGACGAAGCAGGACATTCATAGGAGACGAAGGAGTTGAAGCTAAGCTAGTGCAGAGGGCCGCCAACCGCTGAACTTTATTCGCCATGCTAGCAAAAGTGGTTTTATTCACTGGTGGCCACCAGATCAAGCATCCGTAAACAAGGGTCGGCCTAGCTATCGGCTATTAGATTCAGTGCGTTAGAACAGAGCTTAGAACCCACGTTTTACCCAGCACTATCTTGCTGGCATAAATCGCGTTGCTTGCCCGCTTAACTCTTTCTTCTGAATTCGCCTTCATGTGAGGTTACTGTCCAGAATAAGACACACGTACTTGGTTTGTAACTTGAAACCTAACTTCCCAGCATGATTGGGTCCAAATTGGGAGTTTTGTACTTCCTAGTGAAGAGCACAAGATCCGTCTTATTGGGGTTAATGCCCAGACCCACGGTATTCGTCCACTCCTCAACCAGCCCTAGAGAGTACTCGATGAGCTGACAAAGGGTATGTGCAAACCTACCCGAGACTAAAATAGCAATGTCGTCAGCATAGGCCACAACCGTTAGTTCCTTCCTTTCCAACTTTTTCAGAATTGAGTTTGTAGCAAGGTTCCACAAGAGAGAGGATAGAACCCTCCCTGCGGAGTGCCTCTGTGGACCTTTCTTGTGATTTGCTTACCCCACCACTCCGCTGATATGAGCCTGTGCTTAAGCGTGTTGTTTATGAAGCTACAAATAGCGGGATGAGTGTTGTGTGCATGAATGCTCTCCATAATAGCTGTTGGGAGCACGTTATTGAAGGCGCCTTCAATATCAAGAAAGGCTCTCAAAGCGTATTCTTTGTAATGGAGTGCCCTTTCAATTTTGAGGACTACCCTATGGAGAGCCGTTTCAACAGATTTCCCTTTCATGTACGCATTTTGAATTTTGAATCTCGAAATGCTTTAGTGCATTAATAACTTAACTTTAAAATTTCATTCAAACATAAAGCAAATTTTTAAAAATAAACCTCATGCGTCTTAATTTTCAATTAATACGTTTTTGAACTTTTTAGAGACGAGTACACTACATTGCTATTAATCATCGCTATGTTAAAAATTAGGAATGGACGGAAAAATCCATAAATTTCTTATCATTTAGGCAAATTGTGACCAAATAGTCCGAATAGTTACGTTAAGTTTTAAATTCAATGCATAAGTTTGCACACTGCTAAAAAGTCCAAATTGAAGAATCAAGCCCACCACCGCGGTCGCCAGCATCTTGAAATACTGGCGATTTTTTTCAACTTGACAATTTCTTAGATTACTATATATTTACTACAACTGTTCCTTAAATTACTAGATATTTACTACTTAAATTACTATATATTATTACTAACATAAGCTATTAACAATCTGAGACAAAAATTAAATTTATAGCTTAATAAACCTCTTCGAAATACGAAAACTATTTTTCAAAAATGTAAAAGCAAAACAGCTTTTTAGTCCATATGAAGTAACTAGTGAATCTTCACACCAAAATTTGATGTAATAGTACTTGTAGTAGAGAAGTATAGCTAAATTTTAAGACCAAATTGATGCACCTAGCTAAGTTAACCTCAAAAAGGTTTACAAGCTAAGCTCGAGTACACTCATTGACAACCACTTAAATTTTTTTGTTGTACATATTATTGAAACCATTGTATTTACAGTTTCCCAAATAATACCATGACACATAGCTGAAGCTTGTCTTTCAAACCTAAGGAGATCAATAGATCACAAGTCGCAATGAATTTATTCAAACAAAAAACTTAGAAATTATTTTTGTATTTTCAATTTCCAATCATTTTTTTAAACAATACAAATTAAATTAAATTACAAATAATTCAAAATAAATCAAAATTTAATTTAATTACACTTCATTAGCCAGTTAATGACTCTCTGAGATTGACATATTCATATAAATATATCGCTTAAAAACTTTTCAGAAATAAGCTTTTAACACATTACACACGGTTTATTGCATCAGTTTATTTGCAGAATATCATTTGCCAACACTTGTGCTCTTCGGAAGTTGTAGGTGACGATTGTTTGTGATGAATGTTTTCTTCGTCTTCTTTTTCTTCGCCTGAGCTATTTCAAAGGTGAAAAAGACGATATGAACAAGGAAATCCTTTCTGGATATATTGAATCGAGCACATTCTCTGCATAGCATCCATGCCTTTATTGCTGGTACATCGATAATATTAAAAATATATGTATGTACGTGAAGTGGCCACTGAAATAATGCTGTTTTCCGTAGTCATTGTTATTTATTTACACAGATGTGCTTAGTAACAACACTTGATAGTGCTTACTAACAACACTTCTTAGCGCTTTGCAATAACACCTTAAGTTTTGGCTAGCTCTTATAAATCATGAGCAAGCAATTTTCGGAGTCATAATGTTACAAGGAATATCGTTTTATTTGGTCTTTCTTGACCATTATTGACTTTGAGAGTTTCCTATTATTGGCTCGGATGGTTTTTTCTGCAGTAATTTTTTTTTTCGCAAGAAAAATTCTTGTAAAACTTATCAGGTGTTATTTGCCAGCCTTAATACTAATATGAATCAGTTAAGATTATTGAAATCTGTATTTCATCTTTACCCACATAAAAGAAACCATTTAAAACACATTTCGATCTGACGTCTATTTATGAAAAATTTATCAATGTTGCCAAATACCTATAGAATCTGCATCAAGTTTTTTTTTAGAGTACAGCTGGTCGTATTTGAAAAAAATTTCGCAGGATATATAAATAAACTAATTATTTTAAATAAATCTGTTCCATCTTTCAAATACCAATGCATTTAGCTCTGTACGTAAACGTTTAACAGATCGTATGAATTTATTTTTTTATGTGATTCCTTTGATAAATAAAGTTTGGTGACTGTGTTCCTGAGCATACATATTAAAATCAATGCAAGTGAGTAGGTAATTGAATTGTATAATCAATTTTTAACATACTTAACAATGCTTCTGTATTCTATTTTATAAATTAAATAAAAAATCCAAATTTTCATCAACAGTCCTATTTTCTGCTATGCACATATTCTCAACTTCTATGCAACATAGCCCCAACTACTATGAACATAATCCCGGCACAAGCTCGTATAGCCTATTGGGTAGGCTGTTAACGAATAGGGTGAGGGTTTTTAATCCGAATTCGAGCAGGATTTATTTGTAATAGATTAGACATTAAGAAATAAAATTTAATCTCTGTTACCTATATTTATCGAAAACCCAAAATTGTTATAAACAGTTGTTGTTGTTTCACAACGCATTATGGTTTATCACAATTCTATACTATATAACTAGTATATAAACTATGGTCTCTTGCGCTATGCATTTTCTCAGTGTGTTTATTATCAAGCAAAAGACACCGCCAAAGCGTGCATACTATGGATAGCGCGAAAAGAATGACATTGTGCGATATTTGTCTGATACCGAAGAAGGGTAAGGAGTGTAGGATTTTCCATCAGCTGACACCTAAAATGAGCCAAAACCAAATAAGCTCACTTTATCATATGTAAAAGTGAGAGAAACATATCTAAATGACTGGTGAGAATGTATAAACTCGTGTAGCTGATAGGTGACAATGTGTTAGCGTGCATATGCTTCATCAAGAAACAGTACGCGCAGCAAACATTCGCTGGCAACAATCGAAATTGTCTCGAGTGGATTTCATAAAAGTATCGGAGATATTCTTTTTACTCGCTAAATGGTATCGAAAGTAGTATTTTGAGTTAACTATGTTATCGCTTACTATTTTATACTCAGAATAAGTTTGAAGAAAATCAATATTGCGTAAATCGCCTTTCTTTAAAAAAAGTCTTTTTATACATTTTTGCCTAGTGGGGGTGAGAAACGTATCTGATCCTAAGAGCGCTGCTTGGCGAGGTACTTTGTGTCTTTTTTCAACTTTCGACTTGAATATTGCTATCTATTTCTCGCGATCAGTGAGAAAATATCGCGAATTGTATTGCAAATCACCTTCTTTCCGCGCTATCTATAGTATGTACGCTTTGACACTATTCACTTTGAATATCATTCATAGTGGGACCAACGATACATTTGGAAATCGTGTGGCAACTTGGTCAAGCACTAGATGTGCCTACTTCTAAATTCTTGCATTTTATTTCATCGGACGTAGTTTCTGCACAGGACCTACATTTTGGGATGGTCTAGGAATTGAAAAAAATCCGGAAAGTTTTTGCTTCAATATCTGATATGCCTTCAGTGCAAGCAAGGTCCCCCCTTTGACGTCTGCCTCAAATATTTACCCGAGCAGACTCTTTCTTATACGAACTAATAAATTGGTCGCTTCGGGCTGCATATAATGATCCGGTGAAAGTTTTTTGTGTATTCCTAGCAGTTGGCAAAAAAAAAAACAAAAGTTTCATTCATTCCTAAGGTGGGAAAAATTTCGTACGCTTAACTTAAGGACTTTTGACCTATTTTTTTAAACCCCCTTCTATTACAGATTTTACAGAATGTTCCGGTACGTTGATCGACCAGTGCTTCATATTCAATCAGGAAATGAATCACAAAATCAAAGGTTGGTTGGTAATCTATCGGAACAGCACTGCACACCCTAATAGAGTATGCTGGAAAATAACTTGCTTGCAAGGAGTACACACTAGTTGCATTTTTAGATATTGACAGAGCGTCCAATAGTGTGTATCCATGATTTGGAGTGGTTTTTGGCACCTAGATGTCGATTTGCAATTAGTTGAATTTATGAATCAAATACTGAGAAATCGGGTATTACACTGGTTTAACCGTCCAGCGAGTGGCAAATACGCGTTTTCTTCTGAGTAGTGTTCTGTCTCCCTTGCCTTGGAAGTCCACAGAACAAAATTTGATGAAATAAGCTTCTATTGAAGGAATATACAGCAGAAAGAGCTTACAATCCATTGTATACAATGTACAGCTGTCAAAATGCAGTAGGAACTACTTGGGAGTTTCCATTTCTTATTTTACACTTGCTTTGTGGAACCGATTCTACTGAACGGAGCAGTAGTTTGCTGGTCAGCCATATTTAGTGCTGTAGATTAAACATTGTTGGAGAGAGTACGAGTAATAGCAGCCTAATTGATGACGGGGGCTCCGCACTATCCCAACAAAGACACTATTGGTGCTTCTTTATCGGTTTCTTTCCGATCCACTTTTCTCGCCATATGTCAAGTGTACAACAGGCAGGTTTAATTGTGGTGATCTTCGGACTATGAGAGATCTGAACCATGTTTGTCTCAAAGGTTTGAAACATGAGAATCTCCCAAAGGAACTGATGGTAAATATGAACCGATGGCTTCAAACTGAACGAAAAGTTAGGTGAAGTATATTTTTCACTGACCTGAATTTGAAGCGTTTCTTCCACCTGCTACCGAAACATTCGTTGCTGTACCTGCTTTGAGTGCCAGATTCAGGGAAGCTGTGAAGCGGACCAACTTGTAAAAGTGCGTCCGTTTTACAGCTCCTCTCAACACTCCTGTGGCTGCAGAGCACTTGAAGTGCCTTGCAGTCTCGTGATAGCCACGTGAACGGTTTTGGTGAGACTGACCATCAGCAAGAAAAAACTCAAAAGACGCTGTGGAGCCTGGGTAGGAAAATCTTCTTGAGACATCGCAAAACAAAGGCAGAGAGCTTTTGACACTGGACGCACCAGGAAATTTCTCGAACTAGAAAGAGAGGCCCATCTGCGCCGTGGTGGTTGAAACTAGCTAGACTTTGTCTGCGTAACATTCATGCAGCACAGCTGGGGGCTCATCACAATGACTTATGCCGGAGCTGTGGATACGAGGAGAAAAGGAAAAGATTTCTTAGCTTGCTGTGAAAATCCTCCCAGTATCATGCTGGAAGAAAGAAGCAGTCCGTTGGCTCAAACTTCTTCGTAAGTCTAAGTAAAGCAGCTTCGGAGGACCTGAAGAAGATCACCCAGTTTATCGAAGGTTCGGAATCATGATAGACTCATGTAGGCCTTTTTGGAAACACAAAGCCTGGACTAACCTAAATTCTCAGCCCACAGGAGTTGAACGAGTTTTATCTGTGTAATTATATCTGTTTCTCGACAAATCGCGTACCACTCATTGTTGTAGCGTTTCTGGAATCACTCTTCATCAAACACAAGACTAATGGTTCTGCTTAAGACTATTCATTTCAACGCGACTAAAAATTCTAAGAGATATTTTCTGAGCACCCGATATTATTGATTCTATACAGCAAGCTCGAATCTTCTCATGACATCTGCTTAAGCCAGTACCTGGCTAGGTCGGGTGATGATAGTCGCTCTTGCTGGCACCTCAGAGTCCCCAATTGCTTTGTTCAAGCACTAAAAGGCAGACCAGACCTCTTCTTTGCTGCAGCCCACTGAATATATTAAGTAGCCTAGGTAGTAATTGGGCTATTTGAATTTGGCTTATTATGTTGGTTATGGTCAATCTACGGAGTCGTACTAATTTCTTTCGAAAACTGAGCTTTTTCATGGCTTTGTAAAATTCTATTCTGGCTATGCTATCGTAGGTGTCCTTAAAGTCTGTAAATATATCCTACGTATGGAATATTAATTTGTAGACATGTTTCTGTCGTTTGCATGTGGACTAAAATCTCATTTGAATTAGTCATTAAAGTTATCTGCAATAAATATATAAGACAAAAATTTCAAATTTAAGATAGCAGGCGTGAACTATTGCTAAATCTGTATCCCAAATAACATTGGTTAATCCAATTGTACCAGAATTACACTATTATGCCAATATTCAAACTCGAAATTTTTTCTTATTTTTCACAACTTTTTGCTAAAAAGTATCTATTTACATTTCTTAAATATTTGAAAGCCAGTTCAATTAAATTTCTGCGATTTTGCCCATTAAACATTCTTAAACTCTTAAATGCAGTACAACACCTACTTATGTATATAACAAATCTGCTATACGTGAAAAAGCATCTTAATTTTTGTTATTTCATACGTACATGTGATGTTGCACTGCCATCATGAGTGATTCTCTTGTCTACAAATTGTAAAATGTTGAAGAAGAGTATCCGTCTTTTGATCTAGAACAAGACACAATGCTAACGAAGCTACGATGACGCCATCATAATACTTTATAGTCTTCCGCAACCAAAGCTTTGTACGGCATCTACTTGTACGTAATCTACAGCTAAGAATGTTAATTGAAGCTCTGCACTTCGGATACACAGCCAAGGACATATCCAGTGTTGCCAATTTAGCTATTTTGTAGCTAGATTTAGCTACAAAAAGAACCTGTTTAGCTACGTAATTTTTCATTTAGCTATTGGCTACAAATTTAGCTACAAATTTATAGATTATAGATAATTTAAATTTTTGCTTTGATTGCATTAACTTACACTAGTTTATTAATATTTAAAAACACTCAGTGCTTAAAAATAATTTCCTCAAATTCTAAGGTAATCGCCAATGGGTAGTACAATAGTACTACTACTATGTACTATGTCTTTCTAGGCATAGAACAATAATAATCTTTTACGAACAGTTTCATTTCTTTTGTTCGGTGCGAAGAAAAACCGTGAGTTTTAACTCATTAGGAATAAACTACAATAGGTAAGACAAACGAAATATGTTTAATATAGAATACACATTATCTGCCTAAATTTGAAGACAAGAAGCAAAAAATTCAGGCGTAGACATAAAATTGAAATAAAACGTAGACAAAGTGTTCGCACAAAACTCTAGAAGACATTAGAAATCGTGCTCAGTAGTAAAATCAAACGGTAGAATTGTGCTAGCTATGTTTTTTTTCATTTTGTAGAGTTTTTCAACACAGCGAAAAATAAAGACTATATTTTCTGAGTTGGGGGCAGTTTGTTTCCATACTTCACATCGGATTTGAAGGCAGATTTTGATAACTGTATTTCCAGTATTTTAATTGACGAGTTTAAGGACATTTGAGTGATATTTAGCAAAAATTTATAACAATTTACTTGAAAGAGCTAGAAAGGGGAGCGGTTGAAAGTATTACTACTGCCATAAACACGTGCTTAGAAAACTACATCCTAAATATTACAAATATGACAGACAAAGCAAGTGTTATGGTCGGAGTCAATAACGGTGTATTTAAAAAATTAAGTCGTCAAAATCCTTTTTTAATATTAATAAGATGAGCTTGTCATTCCGTTCAGGTTTCAGTTTCCGCAGCTTGAGGATCGTTTCTTCCCCAAACCTTAAAGTTTTTACCTGCGGAAATTTATAATTGGTTCTCTAAATTCCTCTGAAGATGATACGGAGTTCGTAAACGAGGTGGTTGTCAATAACGGGATCAGTATCAAGGATCATTAACCAATAACTATGACTAAAACTCCACTTCAGCATAGTTCAAACATCAGAGGAATGTTATTTAGCAAAAATGATTTACAAGGAGTATTACAATCAAAAACCTTTTATATCTCCTATTTCTTCAACCCATTTTAAAGGATGCTTCTATCATGAATAAAAAAATAGAATATAATTCTCTTGAACTTAATAAGCTCTTCAACGATTTTTATACTGTTAAATTAATAATATACTCATAATACAATGTATATCCAATATTTTTCCATATCAATTATACACATTAGCTTAATAAAACTGTTTTCCAGAACCTTGAGTTTTTTATTGTTGAAAATAGCTACACTTTTTAGCTATAAAGTGAACATTTTAGCTATTTTTAGCTATTTTTTCCCTCAAATCTAGCTACAACGGCTGGAAAAAAGTTGGCAACACTGGACATATCTCGTCTCGCCAGATGATTAGGTACAAAGTGCGACAAGGCTGATTCGTTAACGTTGTGTTTCACTTGTTGACCTAAAACTTTCTTCTAATTTTACTAACGACACGAGCAAAGCTTCGTGTTGTTTGGATAGCCCTGAGAAAGTACTCTATTGACCTACAAGAAGACGCATGTCCCTAGAGTGAATTCGGAGCTTGAGGCAGACAGAACATACGCCCGCTTCGAACTTTGTTTCTTCGGGGTAATTATGTGGTTTTCGAGCCAAGCTTAACTGTTCAGATGTAATTTATTCCCTCGTGAAAAAGATTCGGAAACCGTTAAAGTTTTTAGTTGTTTTGAGTATTTGTTGTTATGTGACTGTCTCAGATGTTCCGTTTTTTTCTGATAAATGCGAAGAGTTTAAGGACCACACACGTATTCTTTAGACATGAAACAGAATCTTGCTATATGCCATCGTTTGATTCACTAAATAGAGTCACGTAATTGTTAGGACGTGATGGCAACTAATGTAATGCTAATGTAATTTTTCTCTCAGAAGAGTCAGGTTTCTCTAGACTGGCAGGCATGCAAACATTTGTTATGTGCATGCATATGTTTAGTTCGGATACACAACGCTGAATGTTAGGGAGTGATATCATCGAAATGAAAATTATACTTCATCGAATATATCTTTAATTATGTATTTTGCGAAACTAATTGGTTGCAAAATACTAAGATTAGGGCTTATAATTAAGAACAATTTTCAGGGGTTGGACTTAGGTAAAAGTCAATTTGATATATCTTGGAGTATTTTACCTAATTTGTAAGAAAATAATTTGAAAAATTGAGTTCTTAATTGAAAAATGGATACTAGATAAAACTAGAAAATTATTTCACATAAATAATCTTTATTCAATTCAATGTATTTTTGAAGCTATGTTTAACTAAGCCACCATCAAATTATCATTCAGTGTGTTTAACAAAGCCAATGCTAAAATAATTCATCAAAACGGCACAACTGGTGCCCGTTGAAATAGTACAGGCATTCTCAATGATAAACGTGCTTTTAATTACTGAAAACGAGCCATTGAACTCAATAACGAGAATTCGATTCTTCGTTATATTTCCTGAACAAATGCCTGAACTGAAATTCGGTTGTGGTCAAATCATAGACCCTCATTAGCCCGAAAACTAACATAATTAATTTCAGTTTAACGAATTTTTGAACTCTAGTCCTGGCTGGCGATTGCCTATTGGAAAATTCGGAAGACGTTCTGGAAATAATTAATTAGCAAACAATGTGAGAAGGGTTGAAAACTTTGGCTTCGAGAATGCTCGGAAGAATTGCCTAGCAGAACTTGTAGAAAGTTTTTGTAAATATTTGGTGCGGAAAGCATTTATTGGCAAAACAGTTTGTTTGAAATTCTTTAAAGCTATGCGAATGCGGATGAAAAAAGTTGAAAAGAAATTAATTCTACTTTGTTTAGGCTTAAAAATACGATCCACTGTGAATGGTAGCACCGAATCTTCAACAATTAGGATAATATTCTTGATTTCGACGGAATATTCAAACTGTAATATTCACATTTCCATCTTTTATTCCGTTTGAATACTTTAATTAAATGCGGATGATGTCTTTTATTGTTTTAGATGAAAAATAAAGGATAAGAAGAATTTCCCCCCAACGATATTTATTGTTAAGATGCTATAATACAATTTAGGAGCGTTATCAATTTATGAGATTATTTACACTAAGTGTACATTAATCTTGGAATGTAGAACTATCTCACTGAAATAGATTATTCGACTAGCATGGATCTAATCTAATTTTTCCAAGAATATGGTCAGCTGTATATGACATGCTGCTTTGAGACATGAAAATGCCAACCGAACGTCAGTTTCTTAGGGCAGCTGTATGTAAATTCAATGTAGATGTATGTTGAGTAAAGACTGCAATTACATCAGATATGGCTTCTATAATTATCCTTTCCTCAAAACATGTCTAGTTCACAGCGCTAACCACATAAGCTACATTCATATAAAACTTGACATGGGCAAGTGGCAATCGATATTTTAGGAATATGTAGCTGTCATACCGTATCTGTGAAATTGGTTCATATCATTTCTGGTATTGCATAAGGTCTAACCTGTTGTGGTTCTGGTCACTCAAGCTTAAGCCAAAGATATTTATTATTGACAAGCAATAATTGTGTGCAATAATTCTGTCTTTAAAAAAATAATGTTTTATTTGGGAGCAGATGCTCTCCAATTGCAATTTGTATTTATTATTTCTTTAATAAATTTTTTTTTTTTGTTACTTTGGCAAATAATTTACTGAACATATTTGTAGAATGATATTTCAAAATCATTAAAACCGGTAATTGTCGTTTAGTGTATCCAGAGCTGGATCTATCTTCAAAATTTCAAAACTCCTACTCTTCCTGTTATACAGCAGACTATTTCTGGCTCTTTTCATTCCTTTCCAGCACACATTTTCAGAAATGATTAAAAACATGCTTAATAATATATTCAGATATATTATTCCCTTTTATGCCTGGGTATTCAGATTGATTTCGATTTTAAATACATTTGTGCCTTCTAGTATCTACCATTAACTTGATAGCTAAGTTATTGCAAGCCTCTAGTCAAACTTGTTTCATAGATATGAGAATTAAGGACGGAAATGTTAAACCCCTTTTTCGACCCTTAACCGTCTTCAGGTTTGCACTAGTTATAACAAGTGCAAGCACGTTCATACAAACTTTCCACAGTTTCATCGGAATTGAATGAACGGATGAGCATACATTAATTTTTTGTATAAAATTCTTGATCAGGAACAGAAAATACAAGATCATGCTATTTCAGATTAAAATTGATTATTGTGGCGTATTCATGGCACTCTAACGTCGTACAGTCATGCACTGGATAGAGTAAAATCTAAATTTTTTTTTTATTTTGGGATGGTCTGTAAGCTTGTTGAACTCCTGTGGCTTCAAGATCTTATCTGGTTTGTTTATGGTCCACTCAGAATGCTAGATGAAGTCTCTTGCAAGCCATCAACATAAACGACCAATATTGATTTATAGTCCAGGGAAATCTGACATGGTGCTGCGGAAAAATTAGGGGAAAGCTGAATTTTGGTGTGAACCTTGGTACTGGCGTGTTGAACAAAATGTGAAAAGTTCCCATCGATCCGAGTGCTGCATCACTTTTTATACGGGGTCAAAGGGCACCGAAAGTGACCTTTCCTAAATATCTCAGAGAGCTGCCTTTTGCAGGTAGACTTTAGAGCAGCCTGCCACAAGAACGCTACCCCAAACAATAGAATTGACTCAACTACAGCAGTATAAAGCCAAGCAACAGTACGATGCTGTAATCCCCAATTCGCTCCTATGGCTCTTTTACAGCAGTAAAGTGCTTTGAAAGCCTTCCGTGCTCTTTCTGTTATATTGTAGGTCCATAGTAACTTCGAGTAAAGGATAAGCCCTAAGTACTAAACCCTCTGGCTCAGCTCAATGAAGACCCCATTTGATTTGGGTAACTCAAAAAAGGGAACTTTGTACTTCCTTGTAAACAGAACTAGCTCCGTTTTGCTAGGATTCACATTCAAGCCGCACTCGTGACTCATACATGAAAGTATGTCAAGAGAGTGATTTAACCTCTCCGATAGAGTAGATAAATACTTCCCCGACACTGCCAAATCTGTGTCGTTCGCATAAGCAATCACTTGCAGCCGGCACGGTCCAGTTTCATTAGGAGAGTAATCACTGTGATGTTCCAAGGCAGGGGAGAGAGGACCCCACCCTGAGGTGTGCCCGTACTGCTCCTCGTCTTACGCTGACATTCCCCAGGGAAGAGATTACTACCCTACTTTTGAGAACCCGCACAATAAAAGCAATCAGCCGCTCATCCACGTGCAGCGCTTAGAGTGCCTCAACAATTGCGTTAGACTTTACGTTGTTGAAGGCCCCCTCGATGTCCAAGAAGGCGGCAAGCGCATATTCCTTTAGAGCGAGAGATTTCTTAACTTGCTCAATGAGGATGTGAAGAGCAGTCTCAACCGACTTACCTCTGGTATAGACGAGCTGTGACTGCGAGATCAACCCAGGATCGATTGGTCTTTTAATATGGTAATCAATGATCGTTTCCGAAATCTTAAGCAAGACAGAGTTAAGACTTATTGGACGCCAGTCCTTCGGCTTGACATGCGAAACTTTTTCTGCTTTAGGGATAAACACAACTCTAGTTTCCCGACAGCTGGTGGAACATACGAGAAGCGTAGGCAAGCGTTATATATTTCTCTGAGCCATGATAGCGATACTTGCATGGGCTGCTGAATGTCAGCCGCAAGGACGCCATCAAGGTCCAAAGATTTAAACAGCTCAAAGGATTTAATAGCCCACTTCAGTTGGGAATTTGATATTCTGAACGGCGGCATTGAACTGTAAGCTTGCTCCGTTTGGTGCACCTCTTCTATAGGACAATAATTGCCCGGAAAATGTGCGTCCATAAGAACGTTTAATTTATCTTCGCTCGAAATAGTCCAAATGCCCTCAGGGTTCATGATGCACCCTATAGCCTTCGGTGTCATGCTTAAGACCTTACGAAGGCGATTCGCCTCGCTGAGACTCTCTACGTTTCCACAGAAAGATCTCCATGAGGACCTCTTGGCTAGCGTACGGCATACTTAAAAGCCTTAAGCTTCGTTTTATACATCGACCAGTCATTAGACCTTTTTGAGCTGTTGAACTCCCTCCTACACTTTCTTCGCAGGGTGCTGACCTCCATATTTTACCAGGGGGGTTTGGGATTCCCCCTGGCTGTGGGTGGTTTACACGCTGCCCTAGATGCGGAATTGAGAGAACTAGTGAGGGTGTCAACCACCTGATCTAACTCATGGTAGCAGTCAATGCTCTTAAGAGCATTTTTCAGTGAGGATCGGAACTTTAAATAAGTTCCAGTCCGTCCTTTTTTTGTTAATAAAGGCTACCTGCACATCAGAGCTGCGGCCAGCCACGTTGAACAAAATGTACCTATGGTCAGAGAAAGCACACTCCTGTAGAACCCTCCAGTCACGGAGAAAATGTGAGTACCACTCACTGACCAAGGTAATGTCGAAAACCTCCCTACGATTTGAGGTAAGGAAGGTTGCTTCACTGCCAGTATTGGCGATGAAAAGGTCGTGGGCAAGGATGAAGTCAAAAAGTTCCTTACCACGGCCATTTGTGTATCATTAAAGTAGGCTGAATAACAAAAGCCTTTCGATAAGCTTGTGTAGGATAAAGCTTGAGCGTCGTTTAATCCGGTTCGAGCAGGATTTGTATGTAAGAGATTAAAATTAAAACAAACCATCACCGGCAATTACCAAACTCCCAAGATTGTCTAGAACGGGGACAATTTCGCGTTTATTTCGTTTTGTACCAGGATTGTATTGTAAGGATTATATTGCGTTGATAGCGCTTACTTTTATGAAGTTTTCGCATTGCATCATGGTGTTAGCAATATCGCAATCTCAAAATCAATTATGTACAAAGCCCCAAAAGTCTATAGATTATGGTCTCTAGCGCTATAGTTAAAAACAATACTTCTTTTCCATTTTTTTTAACAAATCGGAACTCAATAAATATAAAACTTATATTGTTCATACCATCAAAAACTGAAATTCATATTTATCAAAGACTATTAGAATTTTTCATCTGTTTTCCAAACATTTTTCTTTGATCTAAATACTAATCTTTGTTACAAGCTATTAAGAATTGTGAAGTAAAAGTGTAGAACAAGTATGGTAAAGTGAATTGAGATTATTGAAAATTTCTACGTCAAATGTGAATAGGAAAACTCATACTTTTTGTCCATATACTACGCCATCAAACAGTAGTGTCTTGACACAACCAGAACAATGCTTGAAAAACTCTTTCTCTAATTTTTATTAGCTTCCAATCAAGCACACTCTAGCCATTTTTCAATTAAATTATCCTTTTTTTATCCAATTTAAAATTGTTATATTTTTGAGAGACAGTATTCAAATCCTTGTCAAGATTTTAATGCTTTTGCGAGGCTGCAATCTTAGCCACAATGATTTCGAGACACAGTTACTTCTTGCGCACCCAGAGCCGATGGAACTCGGTTCAACATGTTTCTACGAAAACACTCAACTAGTTCAACAAAACCTAATAGAGATCATTTTGTTTTCAAAGATGAGGTCCGTAGGCAAATCAATGACATGCTTCAACATTATGCAATCCGTCCAAGCCATTCTCCTTAGAGCTCTTCAATTATGTATATTCCAAAACTTTTAATCTCGCTTGTAGCTTCCATCAAATAAAGAAAGATCCAGCAGATATCAAAAACAGAATGTAGAGAAAATTAAATTACTCTTAGGTTCAGACAACATAAAGTTAGAAAATATTATCAAATAACCGTAATCACTTTCAAAAATCAACAACCCCTGAAACCTAACATAAAAAGGAAATGAAAATTTCAATATAATCTGGAGCCCCAAAGTAATATCAGGCAACTAACAAGAAAATTATCTCACTGAGAGGCTTTGGCTGACTAACGGATATATTATGGGAACACAGCAATTAACGCTATAACTAGAAAAGGTAAGTACTTTTAGAACGCACAGGAATATTATACCCTTAAAGTCATCCGGAACCCAATTTTACGTACCGAAAACCAAAGATCAGGTTTGACTGTGAAAACAACGTTCAATCTTTGCAAGGAACAATCCTAATCCGATACCACAATGAAATAAATATCAACAAAACCATATGATATCGGAAAAAATTGCATATCTAAGCAATAATTCCTAAAACTGTTCGCCACATCATAACGAAGAAATTAAGCATGCTACAATAAAATTTGAAACAGTCAAAAAACAAACTATCAACCGACTCATTGGAAGTAATACGATGTTTTTCTATGAAAATTAGACTTTAGTATGTCTTAATATTAATATTAAAATTAGAAAAAAAAACTAGTGTTGGTAGCTCTTTGCTAGCATCGCAACCAAAAGTCTATAACCATATTCTAAGAAAAATAAGTAGTCCGCACATCTGTTTCATTGTCACCATAAATTATTCACTAACATAGTTTGCACTTGAGTTTAAATTCTACATTGTCCTTTTTCATGCACCATGAACATTACTTTTTATTGAATTTTCACCCCATTCAAAAATTCATCATCGTCTTTTAGTAGTAACGTACAGAAACATCTGAGGCATGTAATTCTCACTTCCGATTACAAATTAATCATGGTCAACATTTGTTGTTTGCGTTACTCTTCAAAAAAGTACATTTCTCTTTTATGGCTTTCGACTTGGATGTGAGTAAACTTTCCCTTGCGAGGCAGTAAAACTTTGACCACAATTTTTTTTTGGTGCGTGTGGCTGTGGAAACGGATGTATTAACGCCAAGGAAAGTTATGATGCCTTTTCGTACTTTGTGTTACATAAAAAAAGCTATCGATTGTCACTTGTGGAAGTTCTTTGTTGAGCTCAGGGACAATACTTGGAATCAGGATGCGAAGTTGGTAACAATTCCGGGTCTTTGTGCGTAGAAGGTAATTAGTGAAGTTTTTGCGGTTATTGATTGCATTAAGTCAGTATTGGAACTCTAACTACAGTTTCCAATATCGGAAACGGTATGATGAATGGCAAGGATTCGAACTTGCATACAGGAAAAAAATTGTGTGGTTGGGTTTTTTCATAGGAGTTGTACGGTATGTTTTTGAACATTTTTAGTTTGAGATCTTGTACATAACGCTGTGCTAATTCAAGTGTTGTGTTTATTCAATTGGTTTTTTACTGATTTTCGAAAAAATTAGCATTAAACTCGTTTCACCGAAAATACATTATATATATATATATATATATATATATATATATATATATATATATATATATATATATATATATATATATATATATATATATATATATATATATATATATATATATTAGCAAAATGATTAAGGGAGATAATCTCTGGAGCAGCCGATCCGATTGAAATCAAATTTTCGGAGAACAGGTAAAATCAACCATGCTTACCTGAAGGACTACAGGCCAATTAGCCTGACTTTCTTCCTTCTTAAAGATTTCGAAAGATTACTAGATCTCCATATCAAACAAAGACTTGGAGCTCAAGCTCTATCGAGAGCCCAAAACGCGTCCATAAAAGGGAAATCCGTTGAATCGGCTCTCCATAGGGTAGTTCTGGAAATAGAAAAGGCACTCCGCTACAAAGAATACGCTTTGGTAGCTTTTCTAGATATTGAAGGCGTCTTTAATAATGTGCACACAACAGCCATTATGGAGAGCCTCTACGCAACCAACACCCACCCCTCTATTTGTAGCTGGGTAAGCAATACGCTTAAGCAAAGGCTCATAACAGCTGATTAGGCGGGATCACAGATCACTAGGAAGGTCCATAGAGGCGCACCGCAAGGAGGAGTTCTATCCCCTCTCTTATGGAACCTGGTTGTAAATACAATTTTGAATAAGTTGGAACGCAAAGGGCTCACGGTTGTGGCCTATGCCGATGACATTGCGATATTAGTCTCAGCCAGGTTTCCGCACACAGTCGGCCAGCTCATCGAGTATGTTCTGGGGCTGGTTGAGGAATGGGGGAATACTGTGGGCCTCGGCATCAACTCCAATAAAACTGCTCTTAAACTTTTCAGAAGGAAGTACAAAATTCTTGAAATACTTCCAATCAGGTTGAGCGGCGCCAGATTAAGCCTAAAGTCAAAAACTAAGTGATTGGGTCTTATTCTGGACAGCAAGCTCACCTGGAAGGCAAATTTAGAGGAGAGGGTAAAGCGGGCAAGCAATGCGGTTTACACCAGTAGAAAAGTACTGGGTAAAACGTGGGGTCTAAGCCCTGCTTTAACGCACTGGATTTATATGGCGATAGCCAGGCCTACCGTTGCTTACGGATGCTTGATCTGGTGGCCAGCAGTGAATAAGACTGCCTTTGCCAGCATGACGAACAGAGCTAAGCGGCTGGCAGTTATTTGTACCGCAGGTGCTTTAGCATTGACTCCTTCGTCTGCTCTGAATGTCGTGCTTCATCTCCCTTCGCTTGACCTCTTCGGTAGGGGCGCTGCCGGAAAAGCTGCTGTCAGGATTAGGGAATCGGGACACTACAAGCTACGGTCCTTCGGCCACAGCATAATTGAGCGGGGATATGCAGGTAGCACCGACTACTTGGTCCCCACTCTGTGCTTCGAGTGGGGATATCAGGCGACTGTGGGGGATGGGCAGGAGTGAAATCAGCAAATGGGCACATCAACTCTCAGCATCTACACTGACGGCTCTAAAAAGGCTGCTGGAGTGGGTGCTGCAACATTTTCTGCAGATGCAACTTTGGAAGCAGCTTTCAGGCTTTCTTATCACTGTAGTATTTTTCAGGCGGAGGTTTTTGCGATACGTAAAGCCGCAGACCTAGCAGTCGCCAGAGATACTACAAGTGAGGAAATAAACATCTTTACAGACAGTCAAGCGGCGGTTAAAGCTCTGATGTCTTACACATACAAATCCAAGTGTGTCCTTGACTGCATTCAGGCCCTGAATAGACTGGGCAATAACAGACTAATTTTCGGGGTTCCTGGTCACAAGGGCATGGGTTTTCGTACAATCTCGTAGTGACTAAGTACCTGATCGAATTAACGCGGACTGACTGCAAGCGGCATGTTGGCATAATTACTGGCCACTGTCTTGTAGCAGCTCATGCCATGAAAATGGGATTCCTAACCAGCGACACCTGTAGGAATTGTCAAGAGCCGGCAGTCTCAGAAACAATCATACACCTTCTGTGTTACTGCCCAGCACTGGGGAGAACCAGGCAGCGCTGCTTCGGTGAACCCTGGCTGGTGGATCTCTCACATGTAGCAGAGCAGAGGCTGAAGGACATACTTCAGTTCGCAAAAAAGTCCGGGGCCTTTGATGGCCGTTTGGACTGAACTTTCCTTCTCCGTGTCCATTTATCTGGTATCGCTACGGACCAAGGGGTCTATGTGTGGCCCTGTGCCAGCCAGTTAAACCTAACCTACCTAGATGTATATAGCAGGGAAGTCCATGATTTATTAAAATTAAAATATCTTTAAACCTCTGGCGGCGGCGGATTTTAGTGAATTTTCAGGAACCTTTATATTTCGATGCAGAGTACATTTTTGCTAAAACTAAATATTAAAAATGAAAACTTCACTCGGATCTTTAAACGCGTTTTTGTCGAAAACACATTTTTCGATACGGTTGACATGATATCTCAAGTTGTAATGAGCCGATTTACTTGACATTTTTTATGAATTTTTATATACACTCCTTTAAAGTCCCTACCAGATTTATAACGAAATTTTGTTTATAACTATTTTAAAAAAATTGAAAATCATGAGAAAAAACGGCAAAAAATGACTTTTTTAAGAAGCCGCCGATTTGTGATTTTTTTTTCTTTGCCTGAGGTAGGGGCTATTCCGACATTTTTACTAATTGAGAATCTGTTTTCCTTTTTTTTCATATGACCAGGAAAGTCGCAATCGTGTGAACCAGGAGCGGCCGTTTTTCCCCCACTCCACTTTGCCACCTTGTAGTTCGCAGAATTATGGATTTTTTATTAAATTTTTTTTCACATAATATTAAAGGATACTAATATCAAAATATTAAAAATATTTTTTTTGTTTTTTTTTGCTATCGCACCAGAAAAAAACCTCCAAATTTTGGCTCTCTAGACCAGAAGACGGCCTTAATTCGGAGATTTAAAACTTCTCTCTGATTTCTCCCATAATCGTGGGGATCAGCAAGAAAAATATACACCAAGTTATGCCTTATAATAATGTTTTCGCCATATTTCAATTCCAATTGCCTTTTTCTTTTCAAACACACTTTTTTACGTCCCATTTGCCAAAATATGCATGAATAATCAAAAAATTGCGATTCAAACTAAAAATACGCTGTCGGTTCATTTTGAAATTATAGCTTAAGGTGTGTTTTTTGGCTCCTCTGTCCAGAACAGAACTGTGAAGTAGCATTGGAAACAACAACAACTCCTGTGCCAGTGAATTCACTGGGATAGAATTATGTTCTGCATAGGTAGTTTATGGATTCACACGTAGAGTGTGCTGATATTTGCGAAAATGTTCGGAGTTGCACCGACCTTCGCGTAAACACAGCGAACTCAGTAGCCTTAACGAATGTAGCAACTGTTCTGTTCTGGATAGTATTTTTGCGCCATTGTTCTATTCTATTCTGCACCGGAGAAAAAAACTCACCTTTTCTTGCACTAAATAACCAATTGCTGCTAATAATCCTAATGATAGCCTTTTCTACACTGATCTTAGAATCGGCCGCATTAAAAACCTAACGGGGCTTTCATTTTTTCGTGCCATAGATATGTGTGCATTTCAATGATATTTGCAAAATAATACAAGCTATACTGTTTCAAGTACAAGCAAATTTTGGGTGTATCTATCCTATTGAATGGGAGTATATAATACTTAGTTTTTGTTTTAAATTACTGTTTACGTATTGTACACTCCACGATGACTGGTTGAGGCACCCCTTGGAAAATTAAGTTTCGATATGATTTTGTTCTGCAGGTACTAATCACTTTTTGTACCGATGCAAACTGTCAGGAAACAGTCGCTTACCTTAAGTATTTAGGAGTTCTCGGTTGACCTTTATGTAGGTAGTGAGACAGGCCTGGGATTTTTGTGAAAAAAATATTTTGTCTTATTTAATTCTTTTATTTCCTAATAATGCGTTCTTCCACCATTTTTGTTCACAACCTCTAAAATTATTCAAGGTGGAGATTTGTACAAAATTTTTAAATGAGTCCTTGGAACTTTATCAAAACCAATTTTAATCGCATTCTTAAGGTCTTCCATGTTTTCAAACTATCGTTCTACTAGGTAAATTGTCCTAGAAATATGTGCCCAAATATTTTCAATAATGTTTAAATCCAGGGAAACTGACGGCCACTGAAGAGAACGGACATTATTCCGCTTTAGATAATCTTTAACCTTCTTTTGCGTGTGAAGTGGCGCGTTGTCTTGTTGTCAAATGAAATCTGATCCGAAGAGTTGACAATTTCTTCGTCCTGGATCTTTATTGCTGTTCATTCTTCGCCTGACAAAGCGTATATACATATTTTTCCGTAGCATATTCCTCCCCAAACCATGACTCCACCTCCTCCTTGCTGACGTCTTCTCGAAAGCAATTCTTCCTTCCTCAGATCATGAAAATAATGACTAAAGCCATCAGAACCGTCCAGAAAGAACCTCTAAAGACAACGTTTCTCCAACGTTTTTTCCACCTTAAATGGTTTGCTGCAAACGCCAAGCGGGCATCGCAGTGTCCTAGTTGCAGGGCTAGTTTTCTCCTCAATCTATTCCGCGTTAAGTGCTCTGTTGAGGCAAGTACTTGCTCGCACAGTGTTGTGAGGTTTCCGCGGCTGAAATTCATTTGAAAAGGGAATTTTGTGCTTGATTTTCCCACAGTGCAAGGCGTGAATTCCCACGAAAGTGAGGAAACACGCACGCATCTTCAAAATTGTTGGTTTTTTTTTGCAATAATGTCTGCTTCTCATCATATCATTTTAGTGTTAAATCTCTCCATTCGATTTCCCAGCCCCAACTCTTTTTGACAATTGCTTTGTTCTACTAAGAGCTATTTGTGAGTATAATTAATTCGATTTATTTGAAGATATCACACTGAAAAAAATCCACATGACGCCCAGAGCCATGTAACATAGCGCACTATTTATGGCGCCATACGCTATGTACATAGTACTTTGAGCTATGCAATATGGCTCCCAGCGCCATAATGTCATAATCTACATAGCGCGTGGTCCTATGTAACATGGCGCAGCATTTATGGTCCCACACGCTATGTACATAGTGCCCTGAGCTATGCAGTATGGCTCCCAGCACCATAATTACATGGCACAGAATTTATGGCCCCACACGCTATATTACATAGTGCCATGAGCCATGTAATATGGCTCATGGCACTCCAATTATAACTCGCAGCCATGCTGTGTGAGGGAAGGTATAAATGTCAGCAAGTGACATTAGAGCTTGGGTTTACATAATTGACTCATTTTGAACTGAAGTACTGGCTGCGATATTTTCGATACTTCGACCGGTGAATTTTCACACTGGAGCAGGAACATTCAATAGTGAGTATGTTGACTCGAATTTATCGAATTTATGTTTGGTAGAATTTATGTTTGGTGGAATTGATATTTGGTGGAATTTATATTTAGTGGAATTTATATTTGGTGCACTGAAAAAACACATAGCGCCAGACGCCATAGTTTATAGATTTCTGGCACCATGTACATAGTCGATTTCAGTCGATTTGTGATAAAATATAGCGCCACACGCCGTAGTACATAGGAGCAGACGCTATGCTTATAGCCCTCCACGCCATGTACTATAGTCCCCCACGCCATGTACCATAGCCCTCGACGCCATGTACTATAGTCCTCCACGCCATATACTATAGTTCTCCACGCCATATACTATAGTCCTCCACACCATGTACTATAGTCCTCCACGCCATGTACTATAGTCCTCCATGCCATGTAATATAGTCCTCAAAGCCATATACATGGCGTGGAGAACTATAGTACATGGCGTGGAGGACTATAGTGTATGGCGTGGAGGGCTATAAGCATAGCGTCTGCTCCTATGCACTTTTCGCCATGTATTATGGCGTGTGGCGCTATATTTTATCACTATCCCTAAATTGACTATATACATGGAGCCAGAAATCTATAAATTATGGCGCCTGGCGCCATGTGTTTTTTCAGTGCATCAATTGGTAATTTCTCTTTAAGTTAAAGTGTCGAAATATAACACTCTTTTCCTATTCTTTTTATTTTTAATTTTGTATCTTCATTAAAAGACGCAATGAACCCAAATGGTCCCAAATATATATCCATTTTGAACTAAATGCTCTTTATCCGATTCAAAATTTTCTAGTGGATCAATGAAACTAGGTTTCACAAAATTTAAGCAAATACTTCTTAAAATATAATTGCAACTGCAGACAATTTGTATTCCAGCAGTTGCTTTGACTGAAATAGTGCATTAAATTTAATTAAACAGCTTAAACTAAAATAGCAAAATGACTTTACATGATTTTGTACGTTAGTTCATATTGTAGACACGGAAGAAGAGGGCAGATCACGCTCGAAATATCTATAGCCATCAAAAAATGGAAATTTTATATTTGACCTTAATTTCATTTACTCATAAAGGTTATCAATGTGTGAACACTTTTCCTTTCTTGTCTATAAA
Organism: Nemotelus pantherinus; assembly: GCA_963978885.1. NCBI lineage: Eukaryota > Metazoa > Arthropoda > Insecta > Diptera > Stratiomyidae > Nemotelus > Nemotelus pantherinus. Next base: position 44,534,215 of record OZ022265.1, on the reverse strand, counting down.
TTAGCAAATAGGCAACGTATATCGTCTCTAATGCTTATTATTTAATGCTTATATTTGATACAGGAAACTGGATCGTTTTGCGGAATAAGCCTCCGAAAGCAGAATCAAAATGGATATTGTTTTTGTGAGATGATGATATTATATGATAATTCCATGCTTCCCTCAGTAGCGCACGCCGGTCAGCTACTTTTATAGCGTACTTTTGACCCAGTACGTATCTTTTGCCGTAATTTTCAGGATCTTTCAAATAATTTGAAATCACTGTACAACTACGTTCCAATAGCTGGGCAATTTTCTTGATCGAAAAACCATCCTGACGCAATATTCTGCATTTCCGTCGTATTAAGCTTCTTTCTTGATCTCATAAATTATCTAATGGCTCACAATATTGAAAATCGAGTTAAATTATCCTTTTGCACTGAGCTTCAAATAAAAATCCCTGACCGAAATTCTTTGAGTTTTCATAGCCTGTCTCAACCAGTTGTCGTACCTAAATTAACGTTAAGCAGGAATTCTCAAGTACTTTGGGAGGCGATAAGTAGGCGACAGTTTGCATCATTTTCAAAAGTGGTTAGGATTATTTAGGAGTAATTAAACGAATACCCGCAGAAAAAAATTGTCTCGAAACTTAATTTTCCAAAGGGTGCCTCAATCAGTTGTCGCGGAGTGTATATTCGGATTGTTATAATTTGTTCGTATCGCCTGTATTTCTCTAAAGTTCGTATTGCTGTGTATTGGCCTAACTGCAGCATTATACTTCATCCCGTTCATTTGATTAATTCATAAAAAATCGTAGTGGCTTCCAAGTGCATGAAAAATCATTTGTAATTAATTTCAAAAGGCTAAGATTTCGTATCTTCATTAAAACGTTTGTTGAACAAATGACGAATTCGCTAGGTCCATTAAGTCATTGAAATCCGCTGATGATGTTTCACGCTCCAAGCAGCTTATTTTTCATTAAAATTTCACTTTCAAAATGATATCTCGGTCCAGACCAGGATTTTCTTCACAAGATGAATAAGTGGTTTGGTCGCTACGCGAATAATTAAACGCTTAGTATGCTTATGAATAATGAAGCACATTTCTCTTCGCTCTGCTCACCGAGATTAAATCAAAATTGTCTGAAATTTCCTCAAATTTCACGAATCAGATTGGACCAATTTTTCAGTATTTTAATGAAGACTGTCTTTTTTTTCGCCCCCAAGCAATTCAAATGTCCGGAATTAAATGTTATGCAAACATGTTTCACTGGCAGAGTTGAAATTATGATTTACTCTCGCCAGTGGCAGTGGTCATTCATTTTTGAGGCATTTGTCATTAAGCTCATCCCCCAACACAACACAAAATGAATCACGAGCTGTGTCAGATTTTCTCCACAATTTGCAGGATAAATTGGTGTTTAAATTTAATTGGAACGGTGGAATTTATTGTGTAGAGACGTAATTAAGGTTTTTTTTTTCATGCCACTCGGTTTTGTCGGTCGCACTCTGAAAATTAAGCTGCTATGTTTGCAGACACACAGTGTGTCGACATTGAATCGTCCGTTTACGTTCACAGATATATATGTATGTATATATATGAAGTTCCATGGCAGAAAACTTTGAAATAACTTATTTCATGGAAAATCTACCACCAGCAGCAGGACTCGTAGTTGGCAGAGCAATTTCTACACAGATGCTTCGAATAGATTTGTTTTTGCGATACAGAGATAAGAACTATATTTATATGGACGGGATATTGTTGCGCAGATCAGAGGTGCTGAGCCAGTCAGATTATTTAGAAGGATGTGCTTGTATGGTTTTCGGAAGAACCGATTTCAAAGCTTTTTGCTCGGTATAAAGCAAAACGCTCTGAGATTGGGTAATGGTATATGAAGAAGTTGGAAGCAGGATGGAAGTATTGTGATGTAGAACACACATCCTTCGAATAAAATATATATATTGCCTAAAACATACTCAGTTTGTAAAAACTTTACTGAGAGTGATGCAATAATAAAAGAGAATGGATAAATTTGTGCTCGACTCTAAAAAAAGGTTCGTCGCTGCTGCTTTTTGTTTCGCCATTATCCATAGACCAGCTATAATAATACAAGTTTCTAGGAAGCAGTACATCGATTGGTCACAGTTCACTTGTAAAATTAACGGCGTCACATGCTGTAGATACATAAAACAACGGCGGGTCTATCTTTAACCGAAGAGCATCGTATAAATCAAACAAGGAACTTCTGCAACTTCGGGGTGTTTTCCAGTCTATTTCTAATTGATACTGAAGTAATACATATAAATGAACAACATCATGACCGCCGGCAGCCATTTAAGGAGCATATACATACATATCGTCGCTGTGAAATCAAACCGGCATATCTGCAAAAATTGAGTTTTTGAGTTTTTGGTATCAAAAAATTCCTTATTTTCCCCTCTATTTTTATGTCGCACCGGCATATCGTAAAGTTGAATAAAAACCCGTCTAATGGTGTTTTGCCGCTTTGCATTCACGTGGAAATAGCTCACATGCGAAAACTTTAAAGCGCTCTAGTGAAAAATGTGTATTTTGCAGATATGCCGGTTTGATTTCACAGCGACGATATGTATATACACAGAATGTCGCAGAAAATTTTTCGAACCATTCCATCCTGAGCAGATAAAGCAGCTGGAGGCATGCCATGGAACTACAATGGTGTTTGAGAATCTGAATAGCCATAACTTTTAGCTTGATTACGTACTGATGATAGTATACACCAAGAGCTGGTAACTTATTCATTCAAAGTTTTCATTGGATCTCAAAATATGTTCTTTGGAAGATAATATGCTGATTAGATTTAAGATATGAAGTGATATTGAGTATGAAGGACCCATAGAAAGAGTTCGATGTTGATTGTTTTTTTTACAAGATGCTAGTAAATGGGACTTCAAGTATTCAAAATACTGTGGTAAAACTAAAAAAAGAGCACCATTGCTCTCTCTTGATTGTATGCTGAGCTCCCCACAAACTCTCTCCATTTTCAGGCCGTTCCTTCTTACTGTTACTTGTACAGTGGACGCTCGCAAATCAGGACTTTCGGAAATTAGAATCTGCCAAATATTAGAACCAAGGGAATCAATGCATTGCACGACCAGAAATTAGAACCGCTGGTTCTAATTTTTGAACTTTTTTTGTTTTTTCTCTTTTTTTCTCGCCACAAAACGGTGAATCCTCATATTCGTTTTCATTTTGCTTCGTATAATTAAACTTGGAAGGGAAGCTACGTGATTATGTGAGTAGTGGTTCAATTTGCGTATTTTGTTTGGTCAGTGTGCACGTGCAATTTAATTTTCCCATATTTGACTCGATTTGCTTTTGAAAGTTTCAGTGAATTACAAAGAATGTCATTTAAACGTAAAAAGAAAACTTTATCTCTAGATACAAAAGTTACAATTTTAAAGAAGCTTGATGAAGGCATTCAAGCGAATTGCCTAGTGCATGACTTCAATGTGTCTAAATCGGCTATACGCTATATAATATTAAAAAAGATGCAATTTTAACTGCAGTTTCTTCGACATACCAGGAATCTCGCAATAAATCTTTGCATAGTGCCGAATATACTGCATTGGAAAGCCGTTCTTACCAGTGGTTCTTAAATCAACGTCAAAAAATATTACACTGACCAGGCCAATCCTAAAAGAGAAAGCTAAATAACTTTTCGTGGAAAGTTATCCTGATAAAGGTGCAATTGATGGTTGGTTCACGAAATTTAAACATCGCCACGGCATTCGTTGTTTGAAAATTGGTGGCGAAATTTTCTCTAATGATGTCAACGAAATCGTACCATTTTTAAGGAGGCTAAGAGCAAAGATAGCTGAAATGGGTTTATTGGATACACAAATATATAATGTGGACGAAAGTGGATTATTCTTTCGTTGTCTACTGGACAGAACATATGTTGTTGCTTGTGAAAAAAACGCACCTGGCTTCAAAAAACGAAAGGAACGTATTTCTTTTTTGTTAGGAGCAAATACAGGTGGGTCGCACAGGCTTAAGCCATTGGAAATTGGCAAAGCCAAAAACCCAAGATGCTTCACAGGATTCGAAAACCAACTTCATTACGACTATTCAAAAAATGCCTGGATGACGTCTCGAATCTGTCATGAATGGTTTCACTGGATATTCGTTAGCGAAGTGAGTTCGTTAGTTGCTGATTTATTTCATGTTTTTAAATGATTATGATTATTCAACAGGTTTTTCGCTTTTCGGCGGAAAATAATTTGCCTCCGAAGGCTCTGCTGCTAATTGACAATTGCTCTGATCACCCACCTATTGAAAAACTGCAAAGCGAAGACGGCAATATAGTCGCATATTTTTTCCCTCCAAATGTAACCGCAGCTGTGCAACCAGTGGACCAAAGCTTTATGAAGATGACAAAGCTCATTTACAGAAATAAGCTGTTATCACAATTGGTTGCCAATGGTGGTGAACAAGACAAACGCTTAAAGCAACATACTATCCCCGACGCGATAGTCATACTAAAGCAAGCTTGGGATGAGTTGACGCAAGAAATTTAAAAAAAGTCTTGATCCAAACTTTAGAATTGGGATGGCAAAGAATTTGATAGCGAGCACGGTTTGCCTCTTGATGAATTTCTGGGAGCAAATTAAGACCAAAACGAAGCGGAACTCTGCAGGACCACAAGGTTGCCCACCATGTCACAGTGGTACCAATAGTACCCGCACCACGTCGTCGTCGTCAGTACGCAGAACTTTACTTTTGCCCCCTTCATCTGCAGCAGCCAACCAACGAGGTCGTGCCTTGAGCGCGCTCGCACATTTAGTTTCCTATTACATTATATTTAGTTCTTTGTTAATAAATCATTTGCTTTAGTATCAGTGTTTACTTTAATCTATAATCGTAGCCCATCCGCTGCAACTCCTCGACACGACGCAGACCGCCTAGAGCCGCCGCGACGATCACATCGTACAAAGCAATCAGGAGGAATTCAAAAACAGCAATTTTAATTGCTACCGCACAGCCGACAATTGGCCGACGGATCAACCATCAGAGCCGAACATTGAGAGAGTGAAGAGAGACAGCGATTGGCTTAATGAGGGAAGAGAAGAGAGTTTCCATCCCAAAACAATTAAAGAATCCGGGCAGCCGACGACGAAATCATTTATCATATCAGGGACGATCGTGAGAGTGAGCGATAATAATTTTCTGTGTTAAGTGATAAAGTCCAAACAGACTGGAGAGAGTATATTTTACTAAGGGGGGAAAAAAGAGATGAAAGGAAGTGATCGCTCAGAGCAAGTCTCGGACAACGAGGCTTGCGAATCGGATGTAGACTCCGACAGCGATTCAAGTGAGGATGAAGAGGAAGAATCGCTGAAAGGAAAAGATAAGACAATATCTGAACTTACGGCTCAGATAAGTCGAATCAACTTACGGATCCTGCAACAACTCAGGGAGAGCAAGAAAGAATTGACAGAACAGAGGAAGCAGAATACCGAGCTCTTTCGACAAAACCAAGAGCTAATGCACCAGCTATTAGGAGTAAATAGCTCAGCACCGTCGAAAGTACCACCAAAACGAAAGCGAAAAGAGGAACCGACTAGCGCCACAATAAAACAAAGTGAAAGCGAATGTTCACCCATGGAGACAGAGAATACTGCGGGAAAACATTTTGAGAGAGAGTTCCCCGCCCTGCCAACACCAAAAAAGCCAACACCTGTGGTCTTGGCAAAATCAATATCCCCCCAATGCAACAAACAAGTGAGCAAACCTGATGCACAGACCCAGGTAAAGAAGGACACAGCCGCGCCGAAATCAACAGTGCCAATAATCATTCGGCAACCAGAAAAATGGACCCAGAGCAATAAAAGAGCTAAAAATCGAATAATAAATAAAAAAGAGTATACCTGGGTATTCAGGTAATCCCAAAAACCCTAAAGCTAAAAATCGAATAATAAATAAAAAAGAGTATACCTGGGTATTCAGGTAATCCCAAAAACCCCTCAGGACCATAGGAGACTAACCAGGTTCCTGACAGCTGAGAAAATAGAGTATCACACATATCTTCTACCTGTAGAAAAAAACCTAAATATTATCATTAGGGGTCTGCACGGGCTCACCACAGCCGAAATAAAAGAAGACCTTGAAGAGCAAGGCTTCTACCCAATTGAGGTGTTTTTCCTCAAATTAAGAAACGGCCCTTCAAGACTTGTTAAAGTCCTTCTTCCTAGGCAAGAAACGGACACATATAAAGTCAGTATGTCACCTGATATGCAAAGTGGAAGTCCAAAAACCACGAGGCGGACACTCGCAATGTCACAATTGCCAACAATTTGGCCATGCAGCAAACAACTGCCACGCACAAGCCAGATGCGTCAAGTGCGATGGACTCCATCATCACTCAGAATGCACTAAGCATAAAGAAGAAAAGGCCAAGTGCGTTAACTGCAGCGGAGAACACCTCGCTAGCTATGGAGGATGTCCAAAACATCCAAAAAATCTTAAAAAATCATTTGCACAGGTTGCAAAAGAGCGAACACCTACCACCGCCCCTGAGGCTAAGCCAACCAAATCCACCAGGACCCAAAAACCAACCCCGCCACTACAACATAGTACTCAGATCCCAAATGCAGAATACATGAACCATATCTTCTCCAACATGCAGGAGTAATTCCAGTTCATGATGAAAAACATGATGGCGAAAATGGTGCAAGGAATGTTTTCTGCATTTCCAGCTTCCAAAAATCCCCCTAAAAAACTCTCACAATGAGTGTCCCCAACCATGTTTCAATCCTCACGTGGAATGCGAATTCCATAAGAAACAAAACAGGGGAATTGAGACAATTCCTCTTTGACTGCAAAGTCAACATAGTACTCATTCAAGAAACATTCCTCAAACCTGGAGATCATCTCCGTTTTCCTAACTATCACTTTTATAGAAATGATAGACTCACTGGCAGAGGAGGTGGCACCGCCATCCTTGTAAAGAGAAATATCAGTCACCATCATATCACCATCCCTAACCTCGACCAACTAGAGGCAACAGCAATCAAAGTCCACACTCAGTCTTTTGAGTTCGTGGTAATTTCTGTTTATAAACCACCAGGCTCACTTAACTTTACCCCAGATCTCTCTAAACTGCTAGACCAGGAAGGACCAGTCTTCATAGCTGGAGATCTAAATGCCTACCACCGACTCTGGGGGGACAGGAGCAGTAGCAGAGCGGGAACAGTGCTAAAAAAATTTGTTATGGACAAACAGGTTAGCCCACACATTCCAAATGAGCCAACCCACTTCGGGATAACTAACAGCCATGCACTAGACATTGGTCTTTCCTTGAACTTCCAGCACAATGTGCGGACCACAGTACTGGATGAGCTCTCATCCGACCATAAACCCGTACTATTCCTAATAGAAGACATCTACATTGACGATCCCCTAAAATACAGATCAAAAACTAACTGGCAGGCTTTTCAGAGCGCAATGGAGAATGAGATCCCACAGCCATCTCTTGAAACAGACAGATCATTGATAGAGCATTGAAAACCTATCAACACAAATAGCCCAAGTGAAGGAAGAATTCACCACAAAGACCCCAATAGATGGCTATAACCCATACGAGCTCCCAAGGGACATTAAAGAGCTGATCTGCAAAAGAAACCGATTAAGGAGAAGAGCTAGACGCACTGGAGATCCCAGCTTAAGACGGGAAGTGAACCGTCTCACAAACCAAATCAGCCAACAGATCTCATAGTTCAAGAACGAACAGTGGGAAAACTTTCTCCTAAGTATGGAACCAGGAGACAACAATTTCTGGAGAATGACTAAACATTTTAGACAAAAAAACAAAGTAGCAATACCGACAATCCATGGTCTTAATGGCCTCAAATATGACAACCAGGGAAAAGCAGAGGCATTTGTAGACACATTAGAACTGCAATTCAAAGAGAACACAACAAATCCAAAAGAATACGACCAGGAAGAAGAGATAGAAGAAAGAGCCGCTAGCATTATAGAAACAGCTACTCAAAGAGAAGAAGAGATCCGTCCCACGGACATAGAAGAAATTAAGCAGTTGGTAGCTCAGCTCAAAAAACGTAAGTCACCAGGACTTGATACGATTACAAATATCTGTCTCAGACATCTACCAGACAATAAAATCCAACAGATAACGGATATTGCCAATGCGATCTTCCGAACAAGCTATTTCCCGAACCCTTGGAAAAAAGCAACAATAACGGTGGTTCCAAAACCACACAAAGACCTCACCTTTCCGCAAAACTGGAGACCAATCAGCCTTTTATCCTCAATCGGGAAGTTAGTAGAACGGCTAATACTTTCACGACTTGAGGAAGTAGTCACTGACAAATCCATCATTCCAGAAGAGCAGTTCGGGTTCAAAGCCCACCACTCCACCGAGCTACAGCTAGCGAGGTTGACCCAGCACATAATAACTGGATTCAACCAAAAGAAATCAACAGGCCTTGTCATGTTTGACGTTGCCAAGGCGTTCGACAAGGTCTGGCACGCGGGTCTCATCGTTAAAATGTACGATTTCAATATCCCAAAACCTCTGATACAATTGACTGCATCATTCCTTGAGGGCAGAACCTTTTCCGTTCGAATAAATGACCACTTCTCAAGCACACGACCAATAGAAGCAGTAGTTCCACAAGGCTCTCCACTCTCACCACTGTTGTATACCTTATACACTGCAGACATCCCGATGATGCCCACAACAAAAATCTCCCTTTTTGCAGACGACACCTGCATCTACTACACATCTCGACAGGCTCAATTTATAACCATCAACCTCCAACACTACATTGATACACTGATCAATTACTTCCAAAAATGGAAGATTCGTATCAACACGGAAAAAACGCAAGCAATCTTTGTGACAAGACGACGAAGGCAAAACCCAAGCCAACTCACAGTAGACAATGAACCCATAGAGTGGAAAACGACAGCCAAATACTTAGGACTCACTTTTGACACCAGACTTTCGTGGAATACGCACATACAGAACAAACGAATACAAGCTAGCGTAATACTGAAACAGCTGTATCCATTACTAGTATCTAAAAAGTTTAATATTAAGAACAGAGCCCTTATCTATAAGCAGATCATCAGACCAAAAATCACATACGGAAGCACCATCTTTTACCAAACACACAGGACAAACAAGAAACAGTTACAAACATGCAAAAACCTGGCCCTGAGGAAATTAACAAGCGCACCCTGGTACATCAGAAACACTGACATACACAAGGACTTACGAATAGAAACAATAGACAAATTCATACGAGACAAGGCACTAAAACTATTCGACACAATCGACAGACATTCCAACAGCACCCTTGCTATGTTAAGATACCAAGAGCAGAGAGAAAACGATATCTACTTAAACTTACGAGAATTAGGAAGATAAAGTAGTAGATCTACGAGGGAGCAACCAAGAGACTAACATAAACCAGAGAGGAAAAGGAGAGCGCAGGAACGCTCACTGAGAGGAAGGGAGTCAAAGTGCTGAAAGCACTCGCTCCAAATTAAAACAGTTCAATGGATGGATGCAACTCCTCGAAAGAAACCAATCTCTTCTAGCAGTTATCGTTCCCAACCACTTCGTCACTATTGAGGAAATCCAAACATGGAATGAAGACATCTTTAATTGCGAATCCGATGAAGATAATAGTAATGACGAGGCTTCATCCGTAACGGCATTGTGGAATCACATTTAAAAAAATTCAAATAAACAAACAAAGATTACTGTTTATTTGTCGAAAAAAGCTTAGTTACTAAATAATTTAAAACAAAAAAGATAATATAAGACTGAAATACTTGAAAATAAAGTGTTTTAAACTAGTTCATCTAAATTTGTAACTTTCTGTGACAGTTAAAAAAGACGTCAAGAGATTAGAACATTTCAGAAATTAGAACTACCCGATGTACAAACTGGTTCTAATTTCCGAGCGTCTACTGTGCTAAGAGTCCAAGATTCATAGCATCAAAAATTCAACACTCAAAAACTTTGTACACAGCCATTACAGCATCAAGTACACAATTACCTCGTAGCATTCATTATACTCCATTGAATCAAATGAATCTAGGCTTTTTCACGTTCACGTTGATTTGTTCCGAGCAAAATAAATGCAATTTCGTATTCCTCAAGCATATCCGAATAATCTGCCTCAATTCACATCGACGTGATAACGGTTGCTCAAATGCTATCGCTTAAAACTGAATCAGATCCAGACTGGTAAACAGAATCTGCATTGCAAACAAGTGTCCTGTAAATGCAATAGGTGTCAGAGAGGGTATGCGCATTTTATGATGCTAATCGTATAAACAACTCACACGCGGGGTACATTCGTTTCAGATCCGGGATCAAAATACCAGCTAGCACCCATTTAAGCAGTTTTGCATTTCAAATTCAGCAAGGATATCATCGTCATCGTCGTCATCCTATTGAGACTTGAAAATGCAGCAGATCGTGGGCACAGATGAACATGTGCATTCATATCTAGTGCGATGGCAACTAGAAATTGCTGTTGGGCAACTTTGAAAACGACAAATGTGAATAATTCTGTGTTGTACGCTCGGATGCTACTTTGGCAGGAAATAGCTTACATCGTTCAACTAAATATTAGCTTGAATCATGATTGTGGAATATGATTTCGAAATACGATTTTGGCAAACTATGCAAGTTTACCGTTTTGCAAGTAACGTCGAGATTTATGCGCTTCACATAGTGGATTTGATGGAAAAATGAGAGAGTGGATAGCAGCTGTTTCAAAACCTCTCATTTGGAAACTGTACCGATAATAAGCTTCCATGGGACTCATTTTTTTTTAAATAAAACTAGAGCTAGAGTAGAAATATCTTGTTAGCAGAAATATCTTGCAATGAAACTGCAACCCTATTATATCGTAGATTCGTGCTTAGCACAACACTTCGGATGCAAATTTGTTCAGGTTCAGAGAGTCTTCCAAGTCATCAATAAATCCCAGAAAGGGCAATGCTTTTTCATTTCCCTTCACAGCGTTGCATATTCGATCGCAGTCGAATGAGTTTGTGCAATGTGGATATATCGTTTCAAGTCGACATCAAACCGATTTCATCCCGATAAAGCTATACAGAATCGAATCTAGCGGTGTATGCATAAGTTGGGGCGTGAAAAATACATTGATCCCAAATCGTATCTTTTACATTGCAGTCGCTTGATCTGATTATGTGATTCCTGTACGACGTGTAAGTTTTAAACTACACATTCCGAATCTCAGCTGGGAGATATTGTTGTGTGTGCTTAAGGAAGAAATTTATATCAGATTTTCTTTGCAAAATGTGGAAAATCAACGATACAATTGGAAATTCAATGGGTGTTCTAGAAAAGGTGATTTGCAACGAAAAATGTCTTAAATGGTTTTAAAAAACATTATTGTCGATGGAGTTTCTGTTGGGAATAAATGCAAACATGAACGGTATTTACATTTATTGAAATTCGTTAGCGATAAGGTGGTTAGAAATTATGGTAGTGGAATAGTGATTTGTGGAAATAAAGCCTGCGTGATGCTAGGATGCAAGGTCGCTAATTTCAATTGATTTCTGTTTCAAAGGTCTCATTTAAGATTCTTAATTGTGACAGTCTGTTTCCATGTGCCAAGTCAAGAAAACTGAATTAAAAAGCACTAATAAAGCGAATATTTCCCACGTTGGGCGCTGAGCGGCTTATTGTTAAAATATTCCGAATACATTTCTCCAAGGAGTTGCTGATACCTTATTTTCCAAAGGATTAAATTCAAGGATGCGTATTAATTGACGGTTTTATCATTTTTGAACTATTAAAGCAGAAATGATGAAGTTGCATGAAGAATATGCGACGAAAATATTAAGCTAGCTCGTACCTGTGCGAATAAAAAGTGTGCATCAAAAATTTCATAACCGTTGGCTGCCATTCTGCGGCTAAGTGAAATTTAGTACTGTATTTACCATGGCAGATTCTAACAAGACTGAACATTTAAACCATGAGTTAGCCTGTTGATGTACAATATTAAAAATTTGAATAGAGTAGTAGTAATACTTTCTTCACGTTTTCGTTTTTAGAATATAGTTTTGTACGAAAGGACTCATTTTTCATTTGATACAAGTAATTAAGAATTGGTGGAACTTTCTCTTGTGGGATTTTCAAAGCTATTACTTGGTGTTACATTCAAAACTTGGTTCAAGTGAAATACGACTTTCAAAATAATGAAAAAGGTTACAATATATAAATTTTTGATAAAAAAGTGGATTCCCAAACTGAAGATTTTTTATGGCTTCAATGTTCAATCCGTTGAAAATTACAAAAGAATCCCTCTCCTAAAACCTGGTATGGATAATATTGTCACAGAAAGTAATTATCATATTAATCTATTTAGTGCTTTGAGCAAAATTACTATTAAAACTAATAAAATGTAATGGTCTAAACTTTTTAGACATCTTTGCAACTGTCTTCAATGAGCAATTTGGCTTCTTTGAGACCGCAATTCAGTGCATAAGTTTATGAAAGGCCCACTATATTAATCTAAACTTAATGCACAAAAAGCTTATTTCAACAATTTCGCTTGGCGCTTAGAAAGCCTTTGATTGCGTTTATCATGACGGATTTATGCTTTAAATGATTGATTTAAATTTCCCCACTAAAATAGTAAAAATAACTTTTTTCCAGAAAGGATATTTTATGTTTCACTTGGTCGCAGTTAGTCTGAGATGTAATTTGTTTCTACCTTAATGTTGCTAGATTCAGTATTTGTTCGCCTATTATAACTCATTTTCACTAGCGATATTCTGAAATGTCCCAACTTGAAATTAGGTATTTATGCCAATGAAACTTTCCTAAATAAAAAGGTTTCTTAACGATAATTTTTCATTTGTTTGGTAATATTTGCACTCGTTTGAGTAAAAAGGAATCACAAGGAACGCCTACAATAATAAAAAGTTAGCAGTTGCCATGCGCGGGAGAAATACGGATCGTTAAACATTCAAGAGGTATCTATCTCACTGAATTGATTTACGAATGGCTATCAGATTCCGCCAGCTGTTGATTTTTGGGTTAAGGATCTATTCCGATCATTCCTAAATACATATTGCAGAGGTATCTTCAATGCTTTCACTGAAATTTTTTTTTGCACAGATAAAACCAACAGAAAAGACTGAAAACGTACAGACCGCCGTCAAAGGGCAAAGGTCTCGAGAGCATCAGTGGGCTAAAAGTCAACACGTTCAACTTTATTATAGGCAGTTGGAAGAATCCGCTTAAAGAATCTCACAAAACGTTTATTTGATGTTAGTTTAAAGTCGTTAGTGAAATTACTATTTCTTTGGTCAATATACTTTATGCTGTCTGTTTTTAACGTACCATCAAAGATTCGGGACAAAAAGAGTTACTTAAGAAGTGACTTCAATGACTTTTATCAGCCAATTCGTAGTAAAAGTATGCACTTCGACAGGAGATGCAGGCTGCAGAGTTTGTTAAGTCGATTGACTTAGTCTATTTTGGTTGACTTGATTTAGCAATTGCAAATATAAATTTGATAAAAATGTGATGAAACTTTATTTCCTGAGTAAGCTCTAACAGCTGCGGTGGCTTCTAATTACGTAGTTAAAGCTGCAGCTGAGGCTGTTCAGATTATAAGATAGATTGAGGTTGAGGATCATGCTGTTGCTTTTCTCATTGATTACGTGTAATGGCTAGTACTATATTCTTCGCGAAACGAATTCAACGGCCAAATCCCATACAAAAAGAGCTTTTCAATTCGTCAGTAAAGCTCTTTTGTATGGGATTTGACCGTTGAATTCGTTTCGCGAAGAGTATAGTGCTAGGCATAACACGTGAATCAGGTCAGATTGCAAAATCAGCTGGATATACAGCAACAAGGCAGGTAAATTTTGTATATTTTCCTCCATATTAGGAATACCTAAATCGATTAAGATTGGATGTTTTGATTTGATTACAAAGAGACTAGAAGGTGTTGATGTGGTCCAACTTTTTCTAGCTTGAAAGCTAGAAATTAAATTAAATTTAAAAACCAATTTTTCCTTTAGAAGCTAGATACATTTCTCATCCTCTGCCTATCCAGTGCCTATCGATAGACACGGAAGAAGAGGGCAAATTGCCTTCGATGTATCGATATCTGTCAAGAAATTAAAAAACATCTAGTTTCTAAAAGAAAAATTGGTCTTTAAATTAAAATATTTAGAAATTCTTGTTTGCCGCTAAAATTTCGACCAGCATCACTAGCAAACACTTTATGCAAGTAATCTTCTAGTCGACCTCAAATTATCGGACTCATTATGATTATTCATTTGAATCAGCAATAAGTGATATTTTATTGATTAACAAACCCTGTCCAACATTCAAAAGAAACTGTTAAAAACGGTTCGGTAAAGTTGTTTTTACACTTTTGGTTCCATACTGATTTTATCAATTGATTTGTACTGACTACATTTGTTTTTAATTTTTCAAAACTAAATATTTCAATTCTGAGACCAACTTTTTCTTTCAAAGTTGATTATTTTCCCGTTTCTAGACATAAATCGATATTTCGAAGGTAAACTCTTTTAGTTTTAATAGGATAATGAGAATAAGGCCATATTATATCGAAAATATTGATATCTCTCGAGAAATTGAAATATGACGAGCTGGTCTTTCAATTAAAATAACTGGAAAAAAAGAATTGGAAAAATTGGTCTTGGTCTGGAAAAATCGGTCTTTATATTAACATATTTGGAGATTAATTTAATTCATGTCTGGATTTCAAAATTTTTTATCGTTAACTTACAAATATAGTATTAAATTGTTCTTCAGATGCATTGATTTTTGTTTGAATATGAATTCAAGTTGTAATTATAGTCGCTAGGAACTAAATTGGGAAAATCGTTTGAGCCCACGTTGGGCGCGAGACGATTATACATACTTTTTCTGTTAAATAGCATGAAATACGATAGGTTGAGAGTTGATCTATAGTGAACAACATTCGTCAATGAAACTGAACAGTAAGCTTTCATTCCAGAAGTTTGGAATACGATAAACCTGGAACTTTAGCCGTGTCTATTTTACAATTTGTTTTCAATTTTTAGAAATTCTATCATGTAAGCTAAGGTGTTGGTTTTTCTCATAAATATTTAATTTACAGGTTTGTATCTGCCATCTACTGTGAATAGCCTCACGCAATTTTTCATTCTCACTGAGCCGACATAAATTCGCCATAAACCAAGTTCCATAAAATACCTGCTTTTACTACTTTTACCATTTTCGCAATATTTATGCCAATGCATTCATCATCCTGGTAAATTCACACAACTCGTGGCTCTATCGCAACATTCGTTCACTTGTTTTCAGTGAGTTGGAAAGCGAAAAAAGAAAGATGGTCTCCGTGACACAGACAAATGGATAAATCTGCCACTCTCCACCAACCGGTGCGATGAAAGCTAATAAATAATTGAAAAGGCTCGAGCCTAGGTATACACGTGTAATGAAAACAAAAAAAATCGCTATTCATCATGAGAAGAATGAGAAGTAGGCAGAATCATTTGACCTGTGGGACGGCGTTGGATGATTATTGCGAAAATGGATTGAATGAATGCGAATTTCAGGCGGACCCATGAGATATTATCGAAGCTTTGCTTTCACGCTTTCCTAAAAAAAAAATAACGTTAAATCGAAAAAATTTCATCAGATTTATTGATAGTTAGTATTCGGACGCAGTAATCAATGCGTCGAAAGTACATTTGAAGGAATCGTTCAATGAAAATGCTTTAGAGGTTATTTTACTGTCGGCATTTCAGAATAGCTATTTCTCGCTCGTTTTCCGTTACGTTTTGTGATGGTGAAATGGAAGTGAGTTAGATTGGATTTGAATAATGTTTTTTGTTATTTTTCATGAAAATATCTGTGAATTGTCGATGATTTAATTGTGAGAGTTATGTTAGCGAACAGAACGTCTATAGAGTTGTAGGTGGTGGTGCTTGGGAGCTATTGTGAAATTTGGTTTTATTGCAAACTGGAAGTTAGAAACAATACCGTTTTGTTTACACTCAGGATTGACATGACTTGTTTTGACATTTTTGTATTAGTTTTTACAATCAAAATTTTTAAGTTAATTCTTGTGCAATCTTCATTTTCAGTGATTAAAGTTCCGAAAAATGCTTTTCACTTCAAAAATTAAAATCAATAGGGTAGTTTGAAGAGCTAACTGAGCCTTCTCTTGTAAATTTGGAAGCGGAAATTTTTTTTTTTCATTTCCATCACATTTTTCATCATCATTTATCGAATAACAAATAATTTATCTAATTCAACAGCTAAAATAATGAAATGAAACAGCTATTGAATTCCAAACCTAGCGACACATTCGACTCTCTCGAATTGAATTGTCAGTTAAAGACATCGTGATCCTTGTTTATTTTTCCGTAAAATCCCGGAGTCCTGTTAAAACTTCTCACTTTGATAGATAACTCATTTTATCCAGCTATGACGTGGCGACTTCATATTGTCCCTGAACGATTAGATAGGTCGAGCAAAAACAGCATGATCTCTTCTAATCTGAGACACTAAGAATCGCACATAAAGATGTACTGATCTTTCTTTTGTCTTCAATATGCCAATAGGTCCGCCTAAATGGCTATGGAACATTTTAAGGCTCTGTTCTCTATTCAACGATTACGATGATTTTTCGAAGTGTTAGAAGTAAGAAGTCGTTTTTCTTAAGCCAACATTCAGCTTGTTGATATACTTGCTTGTGCTGACACATCTTCGCAGACATCCTACACATGAATCTATTTCGCTTAGGCATAAAAGCCAAATAAATCATCCCTTGAGCTAACATTAGCTTTCAGGTTCATAGTGACTAAGAAGAGACGATTACGGAGGCGGATTGGTTAGTGCTGCTGCCATCGTCAACAATCTTTCATACAATCCAAACGAATGATACTGAGTACCCGGATAAAGGAAAAAGGAAAAGAAAGATAAATCACGTTTTCGTTGGTGAAACTTTAAGTATAATAGTATTATAGTGGTAAATCTATAGAACCTGTTTATTAGCATTTTCAGTCAAATACAATATAATGAACTATCGGAGGAGCATAGAAAATCTAAGAAGCAATTACGTAGATAAAATTTAGAAAACAGTGTGTAATCAATATTCTTTATGCCATGAACATCTGGAAATCCAAATTAGACCAAATAATCAGCAAAAATTTGAAGAATTTTATAATGAAGCTTTAATAGTGAAAGACGGTACTAGGTTGAGTTTCACCCTATTTTTTCAAGGGAAACCACCAAGATGTAAAATGTCACGACATCATAATGGGCCTGCAAACTCTAGCTATTCGCATATTGCAAGGTAAGTATTAATAACAATTCAATCAATTCTATGTATGAACTGTATTCTAGGGAATCTCCGTCTTCTTTGCTTGGCAATATGAAACCCCTGAAGTAAGTATTGACTGCTTAAATAATTTTCGTGGAATCGGCAATCAGTAAGCAATAAATCCGGAAAATTCCGATTTTTCCAGAGGATCAGAAAAATATTTTCAGTTTGAAACCGACGAACTGCACGTGTGGCTTGAGGATTCATTTCGAACCACTCAAAAAGAATTTCACAGCATTACCTTTAATTTTTGTTTGTAATTACCTTTTTTCGGTACTTCATAAGAAGATGACTTCACGAAAATATCAAATAAAAAATTCCAATGAGAAAAGTTTCAGTATAAAGTCTAAGGCATTGGAAGTTTCCTTTCAAGTTAATAACGAGTGGTTTAAAAAAACATTTACATGATCCTGTTTGGAGTGAAAATTAATACACAAAAAGTCCTCTGAGCACAAAATTGCAAATATGAATATTTTTTGAAAACTTTTTCACGTGAATGCAACAAATTTGCTGTATTGCGACACAGTTGCTAGTCACACATCAAACTTTTCTGCGAACAAAGTGAAAGAATTGCATTTTCATTCCAAAACACAATCTCAAACTGAAACAAACAGTATCTACTGCATCCGTGATTCTAGCATTTTCCAGGCACTTTTGCATACGTTTCCCTAACGAAGATGCTTGTGTGCAAAGTGCTTAAATTTTCATTCAGGTCAGGCTATGAAATAAGCTTCAGCCCATGCTTGACCACTACTCTAAGGATTATGGTCCACTGTCGGCATGTTTCGAAAACTTAACTAGATCATATTCATAGAATAAAGAAGAGAGTGTTTCGTATGTGAGTGCAGGACTATATGTATAAGCGTGGTCGAAAATATGTGGACGAAATTTTTCAAATTGAATCATCAAACCAAACATCCTTCTACCATAATTGTTTTAAAAAACTTTCTTGTAAAGGTAGAATTTTCGGAAAGTTAGTGGTCGTTCTGTGGCGGTTGTGATTCGTATGTTGCAAAATAATTCGATATTGTTGATGTGGAAGAAATAGCCGCAAAATGTTGAGGGTGATATACGTTATTAAATTATTTATTGTAAACTATCAAATGGATTTTTATAAATTCAATTAAGACTACCTCATCAAAAACTACAACGCTCCAGAATTTCACTGATTTTATGAACGAATATTTTATATAAGTTTATCTTTATAATTTAAGCATGGCTGCAATGTGAAATCGCATTTTAGTTAAGTAAATCCCAAAAAATAAATATATGTGGGTCAGGTGGGGTAGATGAAAACCTGGGGTAAATTGAAACAAACGACACTACCATCCTTGTGGTGTTTATGGAAACTAAATTGCTGGTGAGCTATGATAAGGCAACATTTGGAAGACACTGAGAGAGCTCGCACGTGTTTCCATTCAGCTGATAAAGGCGTCATCATCGTTTGCAGTATACATTGCAAAAAAAGTTGTTTTCCAAAGTTTAGTGACCTCAAGTTTTCCTCTCCAGCACATCAACCACTACAAAGTAAGTGATTACAATTATTTAAATTTGGCATGCGGGATCTTATTGGAAGAATTTGCTATTACTTTTATTCTCTCTATTTTAATTGATGTGTTAGTCAAGTGATTCCAACTACCGCATACATAGTTTACGCTGCGGTAATTGGAAACAACTTAGTTTGTTTTATTTCCACCTTTTTGAATGACTATAAACCTCACATGTAGATGTGAATTCTAATTTTTGAATGTATTTTACTCAAGTTTGGAATGTCTTTGTGGAATTTTTCTCAGTAAATGGGTGATTCGGGCAGTAGTTGATTTATGTGATCTTTGCAGGATGCCCAAAATGTACCAAAGGAAAATACCACCTCCACCTTACATGCCAGAAACCTTGCAAGAACCTGTATTCGGTGTAAGTATTGATAGAATTGGAGTAAGCCGATCAGCTGATTTATCGAAGGAAGTCGAGGGATGTCTCCCTCAATGCCTGATTGCCCTTTCACAGACGGGGTTTACTTACGGACAAAGAAGAGCTTAAAAATTTGATTCAAGAATATATTAAGAGTAATTACTTTCAAACAAGGTTCTGACATGATTACCATGGAGAAGATGCGTATCTTGCCTTTATGTGCAAAAACCTTCGATTTCTTTGAAAAGCCTGAACACTTACATCAAGCAAGAAAGCCCATTTGTATTGTTTGAGTTTTTTGATACTGTTAAGAAGGTCTACGGAATAGATGAAAAAGGCCAAGGAAGCTGAATATTCAATGCAGATGAGACTGGTTTCGCAAGTGACTTTTCACGTCTTAAAGCCATAGGAGAAAAAGGTAAAATACGAGGGTAGGGTTAAAAGTTTCCGGCCTGATAAGTAATAACGATTCATGTGAGTTTTTTTTATTTTATTTCTCTCAATCATCTCAATCAAGCCTAATATATTTTTCATACCATTTTTAAAGTTCGATTCGTCGAGCCTCTATAAATGCGCATTAACAGCTTTGATGACCTAATCGTTGGTCGGAAATTTTTTTGCCTCCGAGCAATTTTTTGAAATTGGGAAACAGATGATAGTAACTGCGGTCTAAATTTGGCGAATATGCAGGACGGAGTAACAATTCGAACTTCAGTTGGTTTATTTTAGGCATCGCAACGGCCGAGGTTACTTGCTCCAGTCTATTATTTTGATTGTTGTTTCGTCTCGAGCCTGTAGTGGTGAAACCAGTTTTATCCCCAATTATAAATTTTTGCAAAAACTCGAAGGGATTTCGCTTCTAGAGCGCCAAATTTTCGGCTCAATTTTTGTTCGAGCGTTAGCAAACGCGACACCCACCTTGCACAGAGCTTGTTCTCGCGTGATTGCTCATGCCAAATGTTGCGCATACGTTCAGTTGATATCCCAGTGGTCTCAGTTATCACGTTTACTTTCAGTTTGAGGTATTCTATCACAATTTGATAATTTTTTCAGATATTTTGGAATTTGTGACCTGAACGAAGTGCCCTGAACGTGGTGCATCATCAATGCGCGTATAAATTTTTTAAGTTCTGAATCCCATTGCTTTGCAGTTGAATAAAATGGAGAAGATTTTTCCAGTGTTAAACTCATTTCCTCTTTCATTTGAAGTAGTGTTAAGCTTTTTAAATGGAAATATTTAACAACCGCAGATTTTTCCAATTTTTGCATTATCAGCTAACAACTCGACACGCCTTAAGCATAGTACTGAGTTCGATTTCGCGTGAAATTTTCATACAAAATTTCACGTGAAATTGGTTTCGGCGAAAATTTAGCTTGAAAATAAGCAAGTTTGGTACTGTGTTCTTAGCATGAAAAGTTGCTTTGAAGTTGCTTTCGCTTTGAAAACATAGATGGCACTGAAACATGTTGTCAATCATTTCACGCCAATTTAGTTTGTGCAGTTCATTCTTTCGAGCGAAAAAGTGACATTTAGTGTTTCAATTTTAAAATTGAGCAGTGCAAATGACTTTCCAATAAGAAAATCGATCGAAAAGTGAAATTCTTGACATTTTATCCGTCAAGAATGAGCAGTGTCTCTGCTTTACTCCGTTGTCAAAATTTTCGCTCGAAAGAATGACCAGATAATGGAAACATGTCAAAATTTCACGTGAACTTGAACTCAGTACCAGCCTTTAATCAATAGGCTACAAAACGAATACTAAAAACGCAATAGACCTAAAAATTTCGCCAGCAAGCTTGCCACAGCTTGTGCTATCAAATGCCGAGAATACTTAGCTATACTGGCAGCATGTCTGGATCAGGCTGGAAGCTTTTCACCCCATCCTCGTACAACTACGATCAACGTGAATCAACTACGGTTCAAGCATGTGTGTCAGCCAGTGGTGCAATCCTACCTCCTCGAATAGTATTACTTAGTCATCCAAATAGCTATATTATTCTACGATAGTCATGCTTATCATATAGCATAAGAATCATAGAGCTGGGCTATAAGCAATGATATATAACTTATACAATTTCCTGAACACCTTATTCATCGTCTCCAACCCCCAAAATGTGCCTTTGGACCCGTTATGAGAACCCGGGAGAGGATTCTAGTCAACCAAGGAAAAATCAAAATGGACAACGGCCTCTCACATTTTGCGAGAAGAGAATTAGCCGAGTAATTGGGCACAGTTTGACCATTGATAAAATGTATCAACATTGTCAATGGTTTCAGTTCTACAGGTTTGTTCCTCTTCGATGAGACCAGAACCCCAGAAGATCTGTTTAAGAGAGAGTTAAGGGTCTCAGGCTGAGAAAAACACTTCTCTCTACGAGATTTTTTTTAGAAATATGGATAGAGATAATTTATTTAAACCTTTTGTACATTATTAAGTATCATTTCAATAACATTCTGAAAATGTCGACAAACAAACCGATGACAAAGGTTTTTCAAAAACGTCTTTGGAAAAAGACGATTCGCGGTATTCATTGTATCTCAGCTGGAATTTATCTGAAATCACTGAAATCAAAGAACATTAAAATTTAGTCAAAGTATCACATAATTCTCCTCACAACGTTTTCTGATTATTATAATTTATTTCATTTTAAAAATTTTAGTGGTCATTTGAAGTGAAAATTGCTATTTTTCATGAAAAATTTGGCCTTTTTGTAAGTGAAAAACCCCCGTAATGTAAAAAAATTCTAAAACTTATCGTTGGGACGAAGTATTTTACATGTAAAAAGTGTGTGCTAAATTTGAAATATAATATAATGTAAGGTAATGTGGTTTTTAAAGGAAAGGTTTTTAAATGGCAGCGAACACGGACTTTCAAAGAGTTGGTTCAAGAAAATGATCTACTATACTCCGAGATGTCGCAGCTACAATGATTGAGGAGACGAGACTAAGTAGTCAATAACTTCGAGAGTTTTGCTCTGATTGATTTCAAGTTTTGGGACTATATTTTGGAGACGTTAAATTATAAGACAAGACAATAATTTTTTCACAAGTGCAAAACCCTTACCTCTCTTAAGCCCAAACATTTGGCTGGTTACCGAATGCGAAGAGGCACAGCACACTATAAGGACTGAAAAGGCTGATAATGAATATTATATTTCAGTTATGAAAGAAGTGATCGTAGATAATGGATTTTTTATACCTGGTGAAAGTATTCATTTTCGTAATGTTGAGGTCGACAGAGTCTTAGATTTGAGTCTTAACAAAACCTTTGGCAAAGCCATAGATTTAGTGTATATTGCAGAACACAAAGTATATCGCAGAACTTTGTTGCTTCGATAAGACCTATAAATGAAGCGAGAGCAGGAAAGCGATTGAAACACCACACCAAATATATGAGAAAGTGCTTGCAACCAATGACGTTCTTGAAGGGTAAAAGTATGCTGAAGAGAATAAGAAGATAAAAATGCTATCAGAAAGGGAAAAAATCAAGAGCACCGAGAATCTAGGAAAGATTGACGTGTAGAAGAAACTGAAGGAATCAACGGTCATAAAAAAGAAAATAGAAGGTAATAGTGACAGCGATGGACGATAATGAAGAGCTTGAAAGCCAGCAGTTGGTAGGCGTCATTTACCCTCTAAAGGCTGGTACTGAGTTCGAGTTCACGTGAAATTTTGACATGTCTCCATTATCTGGTCATTCTTTCGAGCGAAAATTTTCGCAATGGAGAAAAGCAGAGACAATGCTCATTTCTGGCGGATAAAATGTCAAGAATTTCACTTTTCGATCGATTTTCTTATTGGAAAGACATTTGCACTGCTCCATTTTCAAATTGAAACACCAAATGTCACTTTTTCGAAAGAATGAACTGCACAAATTAAATTGGCGTGAAATGATTGGAGACATGTTTCAGTGCCATCTACGTTTTCAACGCGAAAGCAACTTCAAAGCAACTTTTCACGCTAAGAACACAGTATCACTCTTGCTTATTTTCAAGCTAAATTTTCGCCGAAGCAGATTTCACGTGAAATTTTGCATGAAAATTTCACGTGAAATCGAACTCAGTACTATGCTTAACGCAAATATCCAAACTGAAATGTATGTGTTAGTTAAATAATTGGGAGGTGCCCGCCGCTAGACCCGTCTCCAATATGTATGTTAGATTGATGAAGTATCTCAAGCGAACGAGATCGAAGTAACTGTCCTGAAAATTGTGGACATAGGCAAATCTAAATTTATTATCGTGGAGAATGAACAATTTTAATTTAATCTGTCAAGGTGGCCAAAGTCATTCTGCCAAGTCCAAAAATCTAAGAAGACGGACGTAAAACAGGAAGGAAGCGTGAACGGCAAAGAAATTCAGCTGTTTCTTTTTTTTAATTTTATTCATGTTGTACCTTTATTGGTATTACGATTTGATTCCAGGTCATTATTTGTGTGTGCAAAGTTGTGTTAAAATACAGTATAATAAATTCTATTTGTTGATTTGCTGCACTAAAAAGATAAATCAACTTAAATTTAAATAGCTAATTAATATGAACTTGGCTAATGTCACAAAAATCTGTCTAGTACTTCTTATGCCTTCCAAATGAATGGCTTACCCATCCATCAACCTACTGTTTCCAATTACTTCCTCCCCATGACTAAGATAGGGTGTAATTTTGACTACAATGCGCAAAATTTCATCTCTCAAATCAATCAATGGATAAGGAATAATATAAATGTGAAACATTGGCGTTTAGTTTTCAATTACCCCACCTGATCCTAGTACGCAGCGTTAATTTAACGTGATAATTGTTATCTAGTAGTATGATAATAAACTACATGACTTATTAATAAACATATAAATCCAAATCATCATCAAAATTGTTCTGGATAAAGCATTAATAGTCTCTTTTAAAACTGAATATTGACGCACGGATACGAAATCAGCAAAGCTATTGTGTACTCGTACAGCATCCAAGCGGATTTTATTCATGCAGCACAGCTGAAATCGAATTTCACACTAGAGTTAACGTGCCGTGATGCAAATGAAAAAAAGGCAATGAAAATAACAACCAAAAACTAGGTCAACCATTAATAAAACTGTGAAAAGCGTACCATAGAAAATGCAATGTAAATAAGATCTATTCGCAAATTTTTATTTGTCGTGATATTGATCAAATTTGAATAACTGAAAGTTGAAAATATCCTGTTTTGGATTTTTGTGATATGAATAAAAATACATTTTTCGGAAAATTATATTACTTTTTCTCATCAATTGACTGATACTTGATACAAATTTTGAAGGTGCTGTCTGCCGAAGAGTATGAAATTCAATTTAAGATTGATTGGCTAATTCTGTGAAGTGAAAGAACACTTGAAAAAACATGATGCTTTTTCTGGTTCCATGTTTCCAGTTTTAAAGACAAACGCAAACTACTTTCTTTTTGAAGTTAAAGTCGTTCGTATATCTGAAGTATTTTTCAAATTAGGAAAATTTAGTTTGCACATTTGACATTGGGACCTTTCAGTAGAACTTTTGTTTTGTTTCAATTCTGTTTTTGCCCAAAGAGCACTGTGCAAGAGAGAGGGAATCGACTTTCATGTATCGTTGCCTTTAGTCAAATTGGAATAAATCAACCATCTTGATTTCAAACTCTAGTCTTCATTTCGCTTCAGCTATGACAGCCATTGTGTTAATCAATATTAGCGCCCCGCGTGGGAGAATTCTCTGTACAATTTTTCTCTATACACTGTTGTCAGCTACTTCGAGATTTCAAATCGGAAACAAATGAATAGGTCTGTTCCCGTACTACGATTAATTGCGATTAATCGCAATTAATTGCAATGAAGCTGTTCCCGTACTCCGTTTTACTGAAAACTGAAAATTTCCCCTCTTTCAGTAAATTTCAGTAGGGTCTGAGCTACTGAAAAATACTGAAAAGTGTCAAACGGAGTAAATATTTTCAAATGTGCGCGGCAAGCAACATATTTTTTGCGTAATGTTGCTATGAAGGTCGAATATTTTTGTGGCGATAATTTATTACCGCTTAGAATGACTTTATAATCACTATTGTTCTCCCAAAAACCGAAAACTGACACATTCGGTTGTCAATTTTCAGGAAATACAATGAGAGCGTTCCCGTACTTTTCTTGAAATTCCCCACCACATGATTCAGGAAAATTCAGTAAAATTCAGTTACTGAAAGTACGGGAACAGACCTAATGACATTGAAGATAATTACAATTCAAACGAAATTTTCACCCATAGCTATTTTTTCTGATATTATTTAAAGATAGTAATTATTCTAGACAACCAATATGTTACTGCGAGAGGTAAGGAAGCTAACATTGCTTAAACATATTAACATTGTTCAAGTCAAAGAAACTTCTAAATTTTAAAAGGTTGTGGATTTTCAGACATAAATCATTGTTGAATATTCTTGGAATATGAAATAACAGAGCTCATCCTTCTCAGAATGTTTCCATTGTATTTAACTGGATTTAATTTGAATTGGAAATATTTCGATCAGTTATTTCTAACAATCACATTTCTCAACATGTTTTACATTTCAAACAATGGTTTTTACATACCATTTTAGTTTTTACATACCATTTACCATTTTAGTTTCAAAATCGATTAAAATAATTGACATTTTCCCAAGGAAAGATATCGTTGGACCAATTAAAATGCAACATGAATATGCCAGATTTCTAACATTCTGAATAATTCTGTTAAAAGGTATTTTCATTCCTCCCAGACAAGTGCTTTTTGCTGCTACGTAAATGTAGGTACAATATAATCGAAGCAAACGAGAAAATTGCTATCATGCCTTTCGCCCACACAATCGATTGTGTTCCAACAATAACAAGATACTGATATGATGTTAAACCAGGTCACCGATAGTCCTGATGACGGTGCCCGAGGTTTTGATTTGGAAACAAGGCAAACATGGAGAGTACGAGTTGTCTACCTGTTTATGGAAATAACAATATGATTGTGTCTCCGCAGTTTTCAAGTTTCGCTTATTTATATGGTAGATAGCTTATGTAGCCATCGATTATTGCTTGTAGCTTATTTTAATGTGACTTTGCGAAACGGTTGTTGACGCGAATGGATGATATATTATGACGTATGTGTGAAAGAAAAATGATTTTCGCTTCCGGAAATATTTTGGTGGCTGAAATGACTGGAAATTATGTTCTCATGGCTGATTGATGATGTTGTCATTGAAACTGTAATATCATGACTTGTGTGCATAAATTCGTATTCATGCACAAAAAAAAATTATAGAATTGATTGGCTGTACGTTTCATGTAGAAACTCATTTGATAGTAATTGAATGTTATGTTATGTTACATTAACTGTTAAATTTTTAAATGATTAACAACTACTCTCTTGAACAAACTGAGTAGTATACCAATTTGTAAACTTCCTCTTTGGGGCTATACAAAAGAAGCAAATACTTACAGATGTGTTTAACGGTATACATTCAAATAGAAATTGATATCCTTACCTGCAAGAGAAAAAAGCAGTATAAATTTACATTCGAACGTAAAGTGATTTTCAAAATGTTGCAATTACATTGACAATTCAAAATAAATATTTTTTCTTACAGCTATAATGATTAAAGTCGCTTCGTAACACTTTTCCTAACATTGTGCTTAACATGTCATGTAACTCCGAATTTTTGTTATTCCACACAGAGTTCAATTAGATTTTTTTTTGCAATGAAAATATATGTTCATCAGAAAAATATACTATTTTAATATTAAACAATAAATTTGACCCAAACACTGGCAAAAGTCAAATATTTAAATTTTCTTTATATTTTAGTCCTTGGTTTCAGAAGACTTGAGCTTTAATAAACGGGCTATCTGGTTCAAACATATAGCAACAATTCTATGGCTCACCCCTTGAAAACTTATGTACCAAATTTGGTTGACCTGCTACTTGTTGGTTCGCTTTTCTGGAGGTTTTTTGTTAAGTGAAGTCAGTGCGAAATTCATTTAGAGAAGATTGAGCACCGTGTAGTGATCAAATTTTCGGTAAAATGAAGAAAAGAGCCTCAAATGAAATTTTTAATGAGCTACTATCTGTTCATTGTAAAAAGTCAGTAATTTCTTCAATACTTTTGCGTTTTCGTATTCAATGATGCAAGGAACTTTTCAACTTACGTGATGGCTAGCCAGAGGACATAATTCCAAGAATCATGGTGGCCTACAATTCAAAGAAGGATCAAAATAGAGGTTAAAAGCTCTTCGAGTCGCCTAAAAAGCCAAACAAAAGCAGCCTGCTGAGAAAGTATTGGCCACAATATTTTGAGGTAGTGAACGAATCCTGTTAATATAAATAAAGATGTGAAAATAACCAGGAGCTATTATGCTTAAATTTTAATTAATTGAAAAGAAGTGATAAACTTAAAGCAGAGAGGAATGTTAGCTCGAGATGTTATTAGTCGAAAAGCATTTTAGGCTGTTTCATTCAGTGGATTCCAAGAAATTAATCGCTCCAAGCGGTTATAATTTATTTCCGTATATCGAAATGCAGCTGCGTGGAGTGAGATATCCCAATAATGATTCACTAAAGGAAGTTGTAGAAGAGCATTTTGACGCCAGGGACAGTTCGTATTTTTTAAAGCAAATTGAATTATTTATCGAAAATAAAATAATAACTGCGTTTCAATAAAGAGAAAATATATTGAAAAATATATAAAATGAATTATTATTTTATTTCCCGTTTTTCATGACAATAGCTCAAGACTTATGGGCCCCCTCATTCATTTGTATTTGAGTAGGTTTTTATTTTCATTGCGTTGTAAAATATTGGTGTACATAGGCTGTGGGTTTCATTAAATTGATTTTTCAGTGACAGCGGGTGTTTAATGAATTCCTTGGTACGCCTATATTTCTGTGGAATCAAGGCCCTTGGAAAAACTAAGTGCGAAAATTGGGAACAAAATTGTTAGGATATTGTTTTGAAAATTGTTCATCCTCATGCTGGTGCTGGGCAATGAAAATGAGGAAAATTTGAAAATGTAATAACTGGCCATAGATTCATCATCAAACTCAAAGGACACATTGATAAACATAAAAAATACGCTTGCAAGTGTGTGCACGAAATGCCTTTAATTGATGATTTAAAGGCATTTTGTGCATTGTTGCTTTTAGGGAAAAAATGCCAACGATTCTTATAGCCACCAAAATCCTTGCTGGGAGATTATTCCGAAAATTGAGTGGAATCTCTTATCAACCGATTCAGCACAGCTATATAGCAAAGTATGCATATCATGTCGATGACTCGTCGAATGTATGTATGTTCTTCGTTGTTTGGGAGCCGCTTGGTACCATACGATATTTCTTTTTTTTATAAATTTACATAGCCAGGAATTCGAGTGTAAGCAAAACTTCAGTTGTTAGAAATGTTATACTTTAGTTTTACACAGCTTTTTAGAAGTAAGGTCAAAATAAAATTAAAATTTTAAATTGTAAATTGGTGTATAACCTACTCCCACAGTCGGATACTGTCGTCTTTACTATAGGTGAAACGTAGTAGTAGGATTTGAAGTAGATGCATGTGAAAGAAAGGCAACCTTGCACAAGCTCAAGAATTTTCAATCAAAGACGAAACAAAACCGAAAGATCCTGGTAGATTAGGCTTGGCTAAACACAAGGCGTGCTGTTAAGTCATTTCAGCAAATATATTTTATTCGGAACATCCATCGTGTTTATAAAGCCAAAACACTACTGATAAATTTGATGCTTTATCAACACTGTCAGTTTACAATTTCTGAGATTCTTCATTGGATAAGAATGGACAAGAACACACAATTTTATGTTTGCGAGAAATCACTACCCCATAATCAGGCTTAATTGAATTTCACAGTATATGGTAGCAGCTCTGTGGCAGTGGTACCATTTTGAAATAGCTATCAACAAAATAAAATGTTCTCTAATTTTCGATACAGTCATCAAATTTCACGCTGGAGAAAAATAATTAAAACAATGGAGTAAAATGATTCGATGGAGACAAATAATTGAAATAGAAAAAAATCTCAATAAATAATCCGAAAACAAATACATAACTCTTTTTTGTTCTGAAATAGTGTATTTTTAAACACTTAGACAATTTTATTATGTTTTCGTTAGATAGTAGTCTAAATTTATGATGAAATTATGTCATTTTAAAAACGCACTGCATTAAATTTTCGAAACTGGCAAAATTTTCAACAAACTAGTTCTCGAATCTGTCAACTACTTCGTAAAGTGGTACAACTATTGCTCCTTTATGGATATTTAAATTTAAAGTGAACCATTTCTAATCACCAGGCATGTTATTATCGTGTAGTTCTGACATTTGATAATTGGTTCCATGGTGGAAAATACTTAGTAGTTTTCTCCAAAATAGTCAGTGAAAGCCATACAGTCCTTGAATAATTGTAAATTTATGACATGTCGGCAAGGTTTCCTTAGAAATTTCGCTCAAATTTAACACATATTTGCATTTACTCTCTGCAAATTGACTATTTTTGCTAATTGATTTGATGCCAAAGCGTTTTAAAAGTTATTGAAAACCTCGAAAACTTATTTGGAAGAATAAAATACTTGATAATTGTTGACAAAAGTTTTACATAATAGAGCTGCCGTGTTGAATATTTTCTTTGCTATGCATTCTTGCATCCTTCTCAGCTTTCCGAAGTTTCTGTATGATTTTTGCAGAATATGAAAAATACATCCGGCTTCATAGAAACTAGCTGGTTTCTTAGAAACAAACTTAAGCCACATGAACACCTCTTAGGAATCAGGTACGAATTCCTTGATTTTCGCGAAAAGTTTATATTTTCATGAAGCATACATACATTCATATTATTTTCGTCAGTTTCATCCAACGATGACAAAAAATTTGCATATTCATATCATGCATGAATCTGTTACGATTGTAAAAAAAAACCTTATGCTGTAAAAGTTAATATGCACAAATTCTAATGAATAGAGTTATTTTACTGTCGTTAATCTCGTCATCCAAGATGAATTTAATGAGAAAACGCTCCAATGAAAGATATGCATTGTAAGGTTAATTTGCATTTATAAAATACGAGTACGTATTTCAAATTATGAATATTTTTGCGAAATTCGCAAGTACTGTTACGTAAATGTAAAGAATCTAAAATTTTAGATACGGTGCCATTTTACCGTTATGAGATATTATATGGATTCATGGCATGTACATTACGAACGCTCTTAGTCATACTCATCTTGTAACGACTTGTTTGATACGTTTTCAGACAGTTATTTACGATCTCCTTTATGAATTCAGTGGAAACAGTTTTTTGACCTTAAACTTCCTCCATTTGTTTGAAATTATTTGAGACATCATATTCAGATATGCGCTATAGATAAAAAAAAAAACTCTAGCGCACCTGAACCGCTAGAAACACTAATGTTCGAAGAACAGTAGAAGAATCGTGCAGGTTTCGAGTGCATATTCCACCACATGAGCTGCTTATTACGGCCAAACTGTTTCAAATGCCACGTTTTACTTTGGTCTCAAGAATGCATTATAGCTCATATGGTAGAAGGGTTCAGATATTACCACTGGCATGAATTTCAACGTTTATGAGAGCAAAACACGGGTTAATTATATTCGTTATCAGTTGCTTATTTCACCAAACTTTGAAGCAGCATCTCATATAACATCAATGAAGAAAATGCTCAGTGCCTGCAGCACTGTAACTGAAGTTGGTGTTTGGGGCTGCGATCCGAAAAATTTGCAGAACTTAGGGAATTGAAACATTGGTTATTTATTTTCATTGTAAATGTTTCCGGTATGAATACTAACTGTAAGCATTTATTGATACAAAAGTAGCACAACCGACTCGTGCTGGCAACCTTTCGCCAGTATCAAAGCCAAGAATATATCACATCTGCTTCACGTTGCTATATTACATTCGAAGTTATAGGAGTATAAAGAAATGTAGGGTTACCTGCAGCGAGTTTTTTCAAATAATCGAAAGCTTAATATTTGCTGTTTATTGTCACTACAATATCATTACCAATTGAAAATTCTACGATAAAACTGCTTAATAAAGATATTGCAAACAAACACAAAACCAACAATAGTTGGCAACCCTATCGAGGCTTTTCAACCAAATTTGGCCTGAATAATGCTTATAATAGGATCCATTAATTGTATGAAATTCGTATTGATTTCATGACTGCATTGGAAGTTATAGGGCAAAAAGTTTTATTTTCCTGAGAGAATTTTCAAAACCAAAGACACAAAAATTACCATAGCTGGCAGCACCAATCGAATTTTTCAACCAAATTTCTATCAAACAGAGTTTAGAGTAAGGTTCAGCTGCTGTGTCAATTTCATGAAAATCTGGTTACTAATTCACATTTCATAGGGCAAAAAGCAGTTTTTTTTTCTTTGTAATTTTTCAAGATGGCACCACTGGCACAGAGTTGCCCACAATTCAAAATCGCTTCTATCAGACCTGGTTCTACTTAAGTCCAATGCATTATGTAAATTTCAATGGTATCTGATTATTGGTTCGTGAATTCCCGTGAACAGAAGTTTTTGATGCTAATAATATAGGTTAACTGGGAAAGGGTTACCGTTCTTGTCCGACATGAAATTTCCAAAGTTTTACTTTGAACGTGTAGATAAAGCATAAGATTTGTATACAGATTGGTTTTATTGTAAGAAACGGACATTTTTAGGATATTCGCTGATTTGAATGTTTTCACTTCCAAATTTTTATTTTTTCAAATTTAAGACACCAAAATTATCATAGCTGGCAGCTCCAACCGAATTTTTCAACCAAATTTGTACCAAACGTGGTTTAAAATAAGATTCAGCTACTGTGTGAATTTCGTCAAAATCAAACGATTCAATCAGAATTTATAGGGCTAAAAGCAGTTATCTTTTTTAGTGATTTTTCAAGTTGGCACCACTGGCACAGAATCGCCCGCATTTCAAAATTACTTCTATCAGACCTGGTCCTATTTAAGACCAATACAGTCTGCAAATTTCAATTAATTCTGCTCATTGGATCGTGAGTTTCCGTGAACAGAAGTTTTTGATGCTAAAAATATAGGTAAATTGGGCAAGGGTTACCAGGCGTGCCCGTTATACCATATCAAATTTTTTTTTTGTTCTATGT
Source organism: Nemotelus pantherinus (assembly GCA_963978885.1). Taxonomy (NCBI): domain Eukaryota; kingdom Metazoa; phylum Arthropoda; class Insecta; order Diptera; family Stratiomyidae; genus Nemotelus; species Nemotelus pantherinus. Next base: position 44,501,770 of record OZ022265.1, on the reverse strand, counting down.
AAAAAAAGCACGAAATTTACATATGAGTGGCTTTTTTTTGAAGAAACGGCATTTTTTCAAGAGAGACGATAATTTGGAGGTTTTCACTTTCAGTGCCTGCCCTAGCTTCAGGGTTGCCAGCACGCTCATCAAAAGCTACACGAATCTACAACTCAATAATACCAATATGTCCTGAAAATTTGGTAATGATTAAATAGCTCTGTCAAAAGTTATCGCAATTTAAAAATTTTCAATTTTTCCTGTTCTCTTTTTAGGCACCCAGCGCACACATGGGGTTAAAAAATTCCAAAACATTATCCGATTCACATGTAAAACACGTTCGAAATTTATTTCGTCAACTTTATTTTTGCAAAACTTATTTGTGTACGGAATAATAGGTATATTAAAAATATCACTAAAATGGCCGCCGGCACCAAAGGGTTAAAGATTTTTAAAATTTTCTGAAACCTGGCACTATTCTGCATATACACCAATGTGTCCTAAAAATTTCAGTTCAATCGGATGGCGCGTTCCTGAGATTTTTTCACTGACATTTTTTGATGATATATATATATATATATATATATATATATATATATATATATAGAAATATGAATTTTTGGCCAAAGTGATTTTAATACTAATGTTCTTCTTCGAACATTAGTAAAAACTAAGTAAAATTTTGGTAAAATTTTTAGCCATATTTCTCTCTTACTGAGCTTAGTTAATGCTTTTCACAAGATATTTTACACCAAACTGCTTTTCAAACTACTTTTCGATACTTAAGTCGTCCTTATTAGGTCAAAAATGGATTTTACAGTTGTTCATGTGATAGTGCGATCCTTAGTTATCTCAAATCCGTTTATTATAGTCTGCAAAACCAATGAAATTAAGATGATTTTTTTTCTGATTCTACTCCTGAAACAAGTCAAATTTCCACCACAACTCTGCATATAAACTTTGAATGAGCTCAGAAAAGTTTCAATTCCATTTAAATCCTTCTCCATATCTTTCCACATCAAATTATCTTTGGATATTTTCACGATTGCTACATAATACTCTATTATATTGTTGCAGTGCAATTTTCTAAATCGCATTATAATTTCGGTAAAAGTACCCTACGAAATAATGAAAGTTACATGCAAACTTTGCAGGCAAAGTTTGATGTAGTGGACTTCAGGTTAGATTAGTTAGAAGAGACAACTGGTTGCAGATAAAACAGTTGTTTCCAAAGCGATGAAGTAATACTTTCTGCATAGAATGATGTCTGAGTGCAATGCTTGTCTTATGTGTGATGTTTGCTTGGGTAGCTGTGATAGAGAAAAGAAGTTCTGTCAAGCAGATGCAATAGATATTTTGCATTTATGCAGCTGAAAGCTAACTAAAGAGGTCACAGAAAGGATATCTTAGGTCACTTGACAAAAAACAAACAGTTATCTTTTGACGTTTGTGAATTGAATGCCAGAACTCAAGGGAACGTGCAGAGTGAATGACATGTATTTTTGACTTGTTATTACGCTAATGTAAAAGCATTGTAAGGATCAAAATCAGGATGGTCTCAAGATGATGAATAAGAACTGTAACCGAAGTATGTTCATCGGAGCGAGTGATGTTGTATAGGAAGGTCAAGAGCATGATATGTTCATAAGCTTGCTCGATTATATATCTGATAAACATGTTTGTAAGTTCACTGAAAGGGTTTGAAAATCTTGAAATGGTCCAATCATATTGAATGTGATGTTTATTGGTTGAAGAAAATATTATGTTTATTGTTGGAAAATGTGGTCTATATCTGATTTTGGGCAAATCAAGCATAGTATTTTCGAACAAGTTGATTTGATTATGAACAAGTTGATTTTGAGTTTAATGATAGATTTGGTTTATGAAAATTCAAAATAGAATAGGCGTAAATCAGTCAGCGGAATGAAATACTTACAGAAAAATAATCCTCGCCGGGATTGTATGTGCAAATACAAGTTTCTTTCGAAGCATCTAACAACATAAATTTATTAGCGTCATATCAAGAGATAGCAATATCAATTAATATCAAGATATTTTACACCTCGTATGGCATTTCCGAACCAGCAAATGTTTTAAAGGGTCACTACCTCTCTTATTATTTCTGTCAGAATCATTATGGCTGAAGTGATATCGTGATATCGATGAGTAAATGATATCGTTGGATATAAGTCGGGGATGCTAAAGTTTGTAACATCTAATGTAAATAAAACAAGCGGTCACACTGAAATTAATTCTATAAATTGGTTTAGTTTTTTTCGTGAACTTGATCTTGACCGCGCTGCTCTCTACTTCTACCACAATCTTCATCAACTTATCCTTGTTAACACCCCTGTATATCTGGTTAATAAACCTCATGATGCTCTATGGCTTACCGGTAATGTCTTGCGTGCTTTAGATACTAAAAACGCTGCTTGCCTGAAGTATTTGCAGTCCGGGTCTGGAAGAGATTATGCCGTTTATTCTTGTATGCGATCTGCTGCTAAAAAAAAAAACTGAAATTGCAATGCGCAACTACTTTTCTGATATTGAATCGTCACTTAGATCAGATGGTCCTAAGAGGTTTTGGTCATATGTACGTAGTTTAAAATCTTCTTCCTCTATACCTGATTCTGTTTCTTTTAATAATTCCAGTGCTTCTACTCCGCAAGGAATATGTAATCTATTTGCTGACTTTTTTTCCTTTGTATACTCTAATTTTTCTTCTCATATCTCCAGCATTCTTCCTTTTCACTTTCCCACTTGCCTATCTGTAATTGAGACCAATCTTCTTGAAGTCCAATCTATTATATCTACCTTTGACTCCAGCTCTTCTCTTGGCCCTGATGGAATTCCCAAATTTTTCGTTGAAAAACTTGCTTCTTCTCTTTGTGTTCTCTTATCCTTGTTTTTCTGGGTAATGATATTTTCCCAGCTTTTTGGAAAGTGTCAGGCATTTTTCCTATCCACAAGTCTGGTGATCTAAACCTAGTCACTAACTATCGCCCGATCTCTATCATTCCTTATTTTTCTAAAATCTGTTAGCGTATAGTTTTTAATAGCGTCTATGATTCTCTTCGTCACATTTTTCCTGCTGAACAGCATGGTTTCGTGAAAGGCCGAAGTACTACCACTATCCTTGTAGAGTTTTCTTATTTTGTTGCTTCTGCTTTAGATAATCACCACCAAGTAGATGTCATATACACTGACTTCTCTAAGGCCTTTGCATAGGTCAATCATGAGTTCTTTTTTCTTAAATTAGAGCATTATGGTATATCGGAGCCTCTTCTCTCGTGGCTCTCATAATTTGTATTTGATCGTATTTGCTTTTCAACTTTTTTATGTTATGCCTCTCTCCGTGGCTCCTCGTCCTCTCCTTGTTTTCCTACCTCCGGTGTACCTCAGGGCTATATTCTTGGGTCTTTGCTATTTAATATCTTCATCAACGATCTTCCTAATGTGTTTGAGTCTCCTTGTCTAATGTACGCTGATGACCTGAAAGTTTTTCGCGTTATCAATACTCCTTCTAATCAACTTGCTCTTCAAAAGGACTTGAACCGTCTTGTTTCCTAGTGTGACTGTCATTACTTGTCCTTGAATATCTCCAAATGTTACTCAATGTCTTTTACATTGAAACTTTGTGCTTTTGAGTTCATTTACTCTATTTGTGTTATCACCCTTTTAGTTGTGGATAATTTTACTGATCTCGGTGTTACCTTCGATCGGAAGCTAAAGTTCGATATTCATATTCGAACCATTACTCGTAAGGCGTCCCGGATCGCTGGTTTTGTTACACGCGTTTGCCACAATTCCTTTAACATTTCCACTAGTGTTTGTCTTTTTCTTTCCCTTGTTCGTTCTATCCTTGAGTATTGTTCTGTAGTGTGGGGTCCTCGTTTCTGTTATTTGTCTGAGGTGGTTGAATCTGTCCAGCGAAGGTTTACTCGCCGCCTTATTTTCAAGTACAACCTACCATATTGTCCTTACAGTGAACGTTTATCAACCCTTAATATTCCTCGATTTGACCAGCGCAGAATTTACCTCGATGAATGTTTTCTTTTTAAAGTTTATTGCGGTTATTTATCTTCATCTTTGACGTGTTTTTTTTTACGTCACGCCATCATGACAGACCTATCAGCGCAACCTCAATAATCAATGTACCTTTTGCACGTACTGACGTTTTTTTTCATTCGCCTGTTTTGCGCTTATTGAGGACGAATAATAATATTCAGCTTGGTTCTCTCCCTCAGTCTATTAGAATTTTCAAAAGTTTAGTTCGTAGTGCACTTTTTTTGCCTACTTAATCATTTTATTTATACATCCATAATCCTTTTTTTCCTTTATTTTTACTGTTACTGTATTCAAATTTTGTACTTCTATTATTATTCTGTATTTTTGTATTTTGCTGTTTTATTATTATATCCATAGTCCTTTTATTAATTATTTTTACTTTACTGTATTCTGATTTTTGTACTTCTATTCTTATTGTGTTTCTTATTTTTAATTTTAATGTTTTATTATATCTTAATTCTTTATAATATTTTTATTCATTTTGTAACTAGGCATGTTGCCTGTAAAATGAATTATTTTGAATAAATTACAAAAAATTACAAAAAATAAGTCAGGTATGCACAATGAGCTGATGTCTGAAGAGCATCAGTGCATACTTTCGAAATGACTTAGTTAAAATTTTGCAATTTTAATTTTAATTTTAACATCCCACAAAAACAATTTCCATTTTGATTTATTGAATCTTAAAAAAGATTTATTTTCATTTCGAACCATATACTGTATTTTAGTTCATTTGCAAAAGCTTTAAACTGAAATAGTCGATTTTAACAATAAAGTTATGCAAAAATTTGTTCTTGAAAGTTATAAAATTTTCTTAACTAAAATCAACCCCATGTTAGTTAATCAATTTATTGCTTAATTAAGCACTGAGAAGTGAAATTAACCATCTCATAAGTTTCATGAAATACCGCACCACTTTTCAACTTTTTTCATCACTCAATAATGTAAGTAAATTTAAAATTTAAACTTATTCAACATTCTGCTCATGGTTTTCAATCTCATTCCACAGCTTGACTCAACTTACCTAACCAATTTTTTCCTGCAAACAGTTCAAAAGGTGCCAGTTAGCTAATGCGACTACGTTTTTGTGAAGAAAAAATTCATTAAATTCTTCCACCTCGGAGAGCATATGAATAGCTTTGTAAAGGCATGGCTTGTTGGACGTACAAAATTGTCAGGGATTTATGCTAGACGTGTACGAAATTTCACAAGGGTAAAGGCGTTTGAAGATTGAAAGTAAGTTTCTACAAAAAAGTTTAAGTGCATTGCGAAATATGAATTCTGGAAATTAGTAACTTGAAAACTTCGAGTAATTTTTGTGCGGAAAAGTGAAGACTTTGATGAGAAAAATTTTGCGACGGATTTTCATTTGCAAAGGGATATGTAGGCCGTGACAACTTAACTGTGAAATTAATGAATGCGTTTACATTGTAATATTACCTTTACATTAAAGACCCCGTGCTGGTACAGTGGCTTTTTACGATATTTTCTTTTCGTAAGTTTTCACTAGAATTCGTTTGAAAGTTTGAAAATTTCATTTTCACTATTTGCATGTGATAACGCTGTTGGATTTAAATAAATTGATCATTTTTTTTCATCCTATGGGTTTGCTAATACTTAGTAGTATGGTGATTTTCGTTTCACATATACACCTGTGTACAAAAATGTAGCGTAAAAATCTTCAGTTTTCAATTTCAAAATGTTGTCAAAAGCAAAATATACAATGCTTGAAAAACCTCTTAAAATTTGTTTAGCATGTGTTCGTATTCAATATCCTCACATATTTGCTTCCCTGAAGTTGCTCTTATTTGAGCCTACTTTAAGTAGCACTAAAGCAATTTAGAGCTTGATTTTCTGCTCTAACTTTTTTGGCAAAGCAACTTCGGGTGAGTAACCAGCTGTTTGTTAATGGCAAAGAACCAACTGTCATTGAAAAATTGACACTGATTTGGATTTTTTTAATAGCAAGCTGACAGGTTGAACTTCTGACAAGCAATTAATTATGAGAATTGGTGGCTGAAAAGTGCTCCGTAAGATTTCGTGCGGTCAATTGCTCTAACTTACTTTACTTTTTTGACAGTTGCTTTGCTCTAACTTGTCTAGAGATCCTCTACGGTTTTTTCAATACAGCTATTGTGTCTCACAATAAAATTGTAATGGATTATGAGAAATGTTTTTGAAGTTATACTTCTTTTGGCTCGTTGGGTAGGAATTAAAAAGCATGGGTGAAAATCGCTCTGATCCGTCAAATTTTTTTTTGAAACGCTCTGAAAGAGAAAGAAGACGGAGAGAGAAGCGGGGCGACTAGGCTTGGGATAGAATCGCTCGGATCCGTCAGATGTTTGTGAAACGCTCTTATATATTATATATTGCAATGCTCACATTATTGAATGGCTACAAAATGATATTTCAGAAGCATTAGGCAAAGACTATGACAAGGCTATCAGACTTATAGATTGTTTGATATCGGTTTCGGACTTTGAAGCATCGGGTAACATCAAATTACAGACTCATCGTCATACTTTCACATGTTTCAAGAAGATCGCGCCCAATAAAGCTCAAGAATGCAGATTCAACGCTTTATTTTTGCCTTCAAAAGAAACAATGATTTTGACGCCGATGAAAGATGATGAGGTTGGATTCAAAGTCTATAAAAAAAGTATACTGCCATAAGAAAAAAATTAGAAATGAATGATTATGTAAACATTGATGATTTTTATGAGAAGAACGATATTGCATCCTATGAAGAATATATTAATATAATTAGAGCCGACATTAAACGACCAAGAGTTTTCTTGAGACGTCAACCGTGCAAAAAATGGCACAATCCTTTTAATCCATTTCTTTTTAGTGTAGTAAAATCAAATACAGATCTCCAATTCATCACGGAAGAATACTCGTGTTCAGCTTATGTTTTTGAATATGTTAATAAAACAAACAGAGGTATCAGTCATTTACAAAGAAAAATTGTTGAAGTTATGGTTGAACATCCAAAGTTTGATATTGTTCAAGTAACTAAAAATATTAGTATTGATGTATTAAATAATACTGAAATGACCAGTCAAGAAGCTGCATGGTATTTATTGAGAGAACCGATGTCTGAAACGTCAGGGGTTATTGTTTATATTCCTACTGTTTGGCCTATCGAGCGGAATCGGATAAAGAAAACTATGAAAGAGCTAAGTAACCTTGATGACGATAGCACTGACATCTGGAAGGAAAATTGGTTTGACAAATATGAGAAGAGGCCTGATTATTTAGAGCAAGTAACTTTGGCTCAATTTGTGGCTAAATATTACAAGAACAATAAAGGTGAATACGTAGAAAGAGACGAACCAAGAATTATACGCTACAGAAACTATGACATGGCGGAAGATTACAATGAATACCGAAGAGAAATGGTAACTTTGCATCTGCCATTCCGCAATGAAGAAAGAGACATTTTAACGGATTTGAAATTTAATGAAATATATGACCGTTATCAATTGCAAATACTACACAATAGAAAATAATTTGAATCAAATATGAATATCGATAAGGTTATGGAAATTTGCCGTGATTTATGTCGTTTATGTCGTTATGTCGTGTTTATAAAGTCAAAGAAGTATAATCGGTCAGTCCCCAAGGACTGCCATGTCTTTTTTTTAAATAATTGTTTAATAGAACATAAACTTTGGCGGTTTATCTGATAATACTTTGACAACATTGCAGCGAAATGGACCAGAGTGTGAATTACAGAGGATACTTTTTTGCACTTTTTTATATGCATGTGGTCATTTTTAGGCTTTCAGTATCGTCTTTAGCACAGTGATTTTTGATTAGGACAATTATTGTGTAAACGGTGTATTTTTGTGTATATGATCGTGAAGGTGGTAAGTTTTTGAATGCCATATTTTTTTTTAAGAAATCAAGTTTTTAGCCGTCAGCAAAGGTTTAATATTCAACATTTTGATGGATGGAAAACGGAAAAGTTTTCTTGAAATTTCAGCTGAAATTCAGTTAAAATACAGTTAAAAGATATAACCGAGATCTGACGTATCAATGAACAATTGTATCTGCGAACGAATATCTTCTTCTATGGCTTCTCGTAGTGCTGAGGATAAAATTATATTCTTGGATGATTTAAATTATTAATTTAATACCAGTAATCCTATTTGAGGCTTCTGATTTTAACCTTGGCTATGGCTATGATTTGCAGCAGGTTGTTCCGACTTCCAACCGAAATGGTAACTGGTTAGACTTAATTTTTACAAATGTTCATGACGATGCATTGGTTAGTGCAACTAATGATGCAAAGAATCTCTTTTCTAATAGTCTTCACCATTCCGCTCTTACAGTTGATCTTTTCACTACAGATTGGAACATGTTAAGTACTTACAATAATGCGCTTGTATACGATTTCCATAATGTTGGTTATGATAGCATTCAGTTTCCATGACGATTGGACAAATACTTTTATGTGCCATTCATTTGACGATGATGTAGCCTTGTTATATAGAATAGTGTTTGACGCTGTTGAAAAGTTTGTACTTAAGATAAGGAAACAAGATATACTCTCTGAACGTTGGCTTGACAAGATTTTAAGACGTCTCAAAAACCACAGAAACAAAATTTATAAACTAATGAGGAATCTAGTCGACGTCAGTCATCATATTAAAGAAGGATATGATATTATTGCTCATTAATTTTATACTAAGTCTCATGAAGCATATGGCAGATACATTAAAAGTTTTGGCAAGAATATAATCCGTGGCCCCAAAAATTTTATTTTGATATTGTTAATATGAAGCAGAAAGCCAATGATTACCCCTCTTCTATGTTCACTGAAAACTCGATGTTGTCTTCTTCTCCTCAGGAGATCTGCAACTTTTTGCTGACTATTTTCAAGAAATTTTTTAGCCCAGTCAACATCCCAGCATTGTATCGATTCCCGGGTGCGACTCAAACAATTTTCGCTGAGGATATGACCATATCGAGAAATGACCTGGTCCCTCCTACTTTTCTCATTAAGTGTGTAAAACAACTGATCTCGTTCCTTCATATTACCTTCAATAGTTTTCTCTCTTCTGGGCTATTTCTATCGTATTGAAAATCTTCTTATGTTACACTAATTTATAAATGTGGCAATATACATTTTATTCAAAATTATAGAGGTATGGTCATTCTATCCGCAATTCCCGAACTATTTGAAAAAAATCATCTACTGTAAACTCTCTCCTCTGGTCGACGCTCGACTGAACGAGCAACAGCATGGATTTAAAAAAGGTCGTTCTACTGCTACTAGTCTTATGGTGCATGTTTCTGATGTATTGTGCAAAATGGAGAGGGGTGATTAAATTGACGCAGTCTGTACAAACTTTAACAAAGCATTTGACCAAGTTGATCACTCCATTTTGATCCCCAAGCAGCAGCAGCTCCGAGTCGCAGGATCTTTACTAAAGTGGTTTAACTCCTACCTCTACGATCGCTTTCAAATCGTGAAATTCTAGGGTCTTATTTCTAAGCAGGCCCACGTTAAATCTGGTGCACCTCAAGGAAGTCATCTTGGTCCTCTTCTTTTTAATATTTTTATATCTGACCTATCGGAGGTTTTATCTTATATTTTCCATTTACTTTGTGTGGACGGCCTTTACCATGTCAGGTCATCATCTGATGCGCCTTTTTTTTTTTTAGCCAAAACTGAACTCTTTAGACCATTGGTGCTCCGCGACTAAGCTCTCTCTTAACATTGCTAAGTGCCACGCAATTAGATTCTCTCGCAAAGTTGCACACGTCCATTATACGTACCGCCCCAGCAACATGGTACTCAGTCGGGTTCACACCATATTAAATCTTGATGTCATCTTGAATGAAAAGCTCCGCTTCAATCTACATTAGGATAGTGCTTTCCCGAGCAAATAAATTCATTAAGCGACGAGCTAAAGAGTTTAAGAATCTCTGGGTTACTAAATCCATATACATTTCACTCGTGCGTTCTTTTCTTGAATATGCGTGCACTACCTGGCACCCGGCTTTCGAAATTCACAGCCAAAGATTTGAGTCTGCCTAGAAGCAGTTTTTACTTTTCGCTCTGATAGATGTTTTCACCTCTTATGGTTTCAGCAATCTACCATCATACGAATATCGCCTTAAATGTATTAACTTGTTACATTTTGCGTCGAGAAGCTTAATGTTATCTGCCTGCTTCAGCTTCGATGTCATCAGAGGCGTAGTTAATGTCGTCTACGTAAAGGATAAGTTTGTGCTCAATCGGTCCTTGAGAGTCACAAGACTCCGACAATTGCTAATGGAATACCAACACAACACAACACACGCAGCAAATGAACCAATAAATAGGTGCTGCAAGTTATTCAATAGCATGAGCCAGAACTTTTTCCCTATGATATCTAAAGTAACTTCTAAAAATAACATTATCAAGGTTCCCTCATCAAAGTCATCCACCTTCCCCACCATACTAATATACATGTATTCTATATTTAAATTTTTTTTTTTAAATTGTCCCTTATCCAAACTATTGATACCACTTAATTTGTAAACATTTTTTAAATATTGTATTTAAGCGTAGTAGCATAGTGGGTAGAGCACTAGCTTCTTGCGTGTGGGGTCCCTGGTTCGAATCCAGGCTCGGACGAGGGGCCGCGCACCAAGCTTTGAGTTCACCTAGCTCTGATTAGGTACCTGATTTAAATCAGGGGTACCTGATTTAAATCAGGGGTAAAGTGAGTCGTGGAACTAATCACTCCACACTCGTATTCACACTGATTAAAAAATTGTAATGAAGCTCTCTACCAGCTTCAACCCCTAGACCCGTACAAGGGTTGTCGTGGGATTACTTTACTTTTTTTATTTAACTGTTATTAATTTATTTCTTTTTCATATATTTATTATTTTATTTATTAATTATTTGTAATCTATCTGTAACTAATTTATTAATGCGTTATTTTATAGTTTTGTACTCATCTGTATATTTCTTTTGTTTTAGTTTGTTTCGCATTTTTAGACATATACTAAGTTTATACCTTGCTTGGTGAAATGCATAACTAAATAAATAGATATTATACTTTAGATTTTGCAAGGGGAATGTTTGCATTCATCCTAGTAGCGTTTTTTGTAGTTTTTTTCTTCAAATTAAAGTGTAAAGATTCAAAGAAGTGATTAGATTGTATGAAAGCTTGTGGTTAATGAAAGTAATAATAATTTTGATGGTAAACCTGTAAAATATTTTGTTATTTTTTTAACGCAAGAACTCGTGCAAAATATCAAGCAAAGCTAATGCGTTTTATGTTGTCTGTGGCACCAAAAAAACTTTGGTTTTACATGTGTACTATTCGTGAGTATTAAGTTACTAATCACTATCATGATTATTAAGCTACAAAAAACATCATATTTTATGCAACCAATAATAATCACATTAAATGTGTTTTAAAACTATTGTAAAATTTCCAAACCCTTTCAGTGAACTAACAAGCACGTCTATCACATAGAGAGTCAAGCATGCTCACGGACAACGAAATAAAATATGCTTGATCATCCTATATATTTTTACTCGCTCCGGGGAACTTACATCGACTACAATGACGATTCCTTATTGTGACTCCTCCACATTAACGTAATAACAAGACAACAATACATTTCGTTCCACTCTTCACGTTTTCCTGACTTCTGACTTTCGATTCACAAACACCAAGAGATAACTGTTTGTTTTTCATCAAGTGACCTAAGATACGCTTTCTGTAAACCCTTTTAGTCAGTCCCTGGCTGCATATATACAAAAGATCTAATGCGTCTGGTTGACGAAACTACGTATCTACATAGTAGCTACCAAAGAAGACACCATTTACAAGATAGAATCGCTTTCGAATCAACTATTTTATTTGCAACTAGTCGTATCTCCTTATTCACTATATTACAAACCCAATCTGAAGTTTAACTCACCAGACTTAGTCGGGAAAGTTTGTACGTAACTTTTATTATTTCATAAGGTACTTTTATTGATATTGTAATGCGATCTAGAAAATAGCACTGCAAAAATGTACAGTATTATGTAGCAATCATGAAAATCCTCAAAAGATAATTGGATATTAAAGATAAAGAAAAGGATTTTAAAGGAATTCTATCTTTCCTGGGGTCATCCAAAGTTTATATGTGGAGTTGTAGCGTTGTGATGGAAATGATGGAAATTCGATTTGTTGTAGAAGCAGAATCAGGTAACAATTATCTTGATTTCATCGGTTTCATAGACTATATCAAACGGGGTTGAGACAATTAAGAGTCAAACTGAAAATTTAATGTCTTCAAGTAACTAACTGTAAAAACCTTATTGATTGACAAACAGCAGTTTTAGTATATTTTCATATTTCAATATTAATCCCCCCAGAATTTGGTCGAACAGGAACAAAATGCTGTGTATCAAAACGTATTAAGCCAGTCTTAGTTAGAAAAAATAACAAAAACACTGTTAATATGTACTAGATTTTAAGATTGAGAATGATTTCATACCAGAATATGGCTGGAGAATTCGAGCGCCCAACGTGGGTTGAAGTTCGAGTTCATTTCTGTTTCGTGAATGCTAATTCAAGAAATGAGTGCAATCGGGCAATAATTTACTTTAGATTTGCTATGTGATGAAAGGATATTGTTTCCAGGTTTCAATTTTCAAATAAATAACAGTTTCGATGGAATAATACTACTTCTACTACTTCTACTTCTTTAATAAAATATATAATTTTGTTTTTCTTGTAGCACTTATTTGAAAACATCACTAGCGTGTCTGAAATATTTTCAATTACGCTAGATAAACTTGAGTCCATAAATGTATTTTCGCTGAATTCATAAAGCTATATTTCAAGAAGATCGCAAGTAACTCTCTGCGTACGTGTCACACAAGTCATTGTAACTTAAAAATGACTGAATATGCTCATAATGTGCATGCCATAAATCTGTATCATGTCTCATAACAGTAAAATGGCATCATATATGAGATTTTCTATTCTCCTATGCATAGATTTAGGTAACAGTACATGCAAATTTCGCAAAGATATTCATAATTTGAAATGCATACACGTATTTTATAAATTTATATGCAGTTTTACGACCCATTAATTTCATTAGAGTGATCTCTCATCAAACTCATTCTGCGTACCGTCTATTGCGAAAACGATGAGCCTTGAAAAAAAAAATGAAAATGAATCATATAAGTCTATGCATTGGAATATTGTAATCACTTTCAAAGTGCAAGGATTCTTTCGAGCTCTGTAAAAAATTCTATGAATGAAGTCTAAATGTAAAATTGATGTCAACGCTAGATAAAATTGATGGTGTAAATATGTATGTATTTTGTAAGAATAGAAAGTTTTCGCGAAAATCAAGGAATTTCTATCTGATACTTAATAGGTGTTCGTATGGTTCCAGTTGCACACATACATATATAACCTGAACAATGCAAACAAATTACAGCTAGTTTCTATATTTTCTGCAAAAATCATATTGAAACTTTGAAAAGTGAAAAATCATCTTAGCGAGCACTATTGAGAAAATGTGCAAAACTACAATTCTGTTATGTATGTTGGGATGCTTCTTGAACAATGCGAATATTAAAGTTTTGATAACAGGGAATTCAACTCAAAGCAGATTCAATTGATTTTGTTTTTTCTGTTTTATTTTATTTATATTATTCTATCAAATTTGTTCACATATATGGAATCAACAGCAATTTTTGAAAACTCTTTCGCATCACAGTTATTAGCAAAAATAGGCGATCTACAATGATTCAATAAAAATGTAATGTTAGCAGTGCAGGTATTAAAAATTGTCGAGTCAAGTTTTTTTTATTCAGTGTTAAGTCCCCAAGGAAAGTTTGCTTGCAGGTCTTAAATTTACAATTATTCGAAGCGTGCATGACTTTCGTTGACTATTCTGAAAAAATTCTATATATTTTCACCAAGAAATCATTATTTCAGCTATCAAGTGTTAGACTATCAATAACCTCTTCTTTATACATCAATAACCTCTTCTTTATACAATCTTTTCGGTGCAAAAGATATTTGAATGTTACCGGCGATGGAAAAAGGTCTCCTTTAAAATTTAAATGCAAATTGTCACATTTAATGAAACAATTGAGATATTAGAGAATTTGTTTGCTGACAATTTCGTTAAGTGTGCAAAGAGAATTGATACATATATGAGTATCAGCTGATTCTTGAAATTTGACAAACTTAAAATCGAATTTCTGGTAAAAACATCAACCGGGAGATAACGATAGCGACTAGCAATGTTTCTATGTGCAAACCTGATCTGATGGACGAATTGCTCACGGAAACATTTCAATCGCAATCAAATGCTGTTCCGCCGAACATCTCTGCTTCTAATAGCCAAAATGTACACGAGAAAGTTAGCTCGTTTCTCAATAGTCACAATGAGCCGCTGGTCATATTTTCATCCAAAAATCCATCGGATTTACCGCAACTCACAAGTGACTGATTTCATTTTGTCACTTGGTGCACTTGTTAGGCATACTTGGTGCACTTGTTAGGCGATATAAAAAGTAAAAAGTAATCTGGACATGATGGGGTGTCTACCTTTATTGTTAAACATCTTCCAATCTTTATGCTCAAATTACTTTCTATGATTCACAAAAAAGGCAAAATTAATGAGACCAGCAATATCCGCTTGATTTTTTAGCTTCCTAATTTGGGAAAGCTCTTTGAGAAGCTTTGCTTGGAAATGATTTCCACCTATTGAGAGCTTGCTAATATTACACCAGAATATCAATTTGGCTTTGGGCGTAAGCATGGGACCCAGCACGCTATCTCGTACTTGCACGATCATATTGTGTCATACTTGAATGAGCGACACACTCCGACGGTTGTTTGTGCCTTCGATATCGTGAAGGCCTTCGATTGTGTATGGCACGAAGGCCTTCTATGCAAGTTGATCGAGTAGAGATTTCCAGAGCTAGTAATTCAACTCGGCGCACGCTTCCTTAACAACAGACAATTTAATGTTAGCGTTAATGGAACAGATTCACTCCGGGGACCTGTGACATAAGAAGTGCCACAAGGTTCTGCCACTGGACCTGCTTTATACACCATTTTCACTGCTGACCTCCCTCTTTCAGCGGGCAATCTTCAAGTTAAAGTCCTACAATATGCAGATGACACGTTCTTATTCGCGTCGAGTCAAGACCCGCTCAAAGCTGCGAAGAGCCTTGAAGATTACTTGGTCAACCTTAGTTTTTATTTTGATAAATGGGGCATCAAGCTAAATAGTTGTAAAACACAGCTGACTGCATTCAGGAGCCCATCGAAGTATCGGGGATCTCAAACCATCCACAATAAGGTAAAAAAAGTCACTGTCTTGTTCGGAACTTCTAGAATCACTCCTAGTCCTACATTGCGCTACCTTGGAGTAGATATGTATGAATTCTAGAAATTTAATCTCTAAGTTCGACTTAGAATTAAAGTAGCCAGGTTCGCATTTCAGCGCATCAGACATCTTTTTGCCAAAAAGATGGGCATGACGACAAAGGCAATTCTGACATACGCATCCTCATCCTGAATTACCAGTTCCAAATCTGCCATGGCAGAAGCGGAGATGTTCGATCGGGGCATTCTGGGTTTCTGTACTGGCAGGTTTCACAGCCCAGTAACTAAAAAATGGCCGAGGAACTCTCTCCTATATCAAGAGACAGGACTTGAGCCGCTTAGGGACCGGGTTGTAGAACTGACGACAAGGTTTTACGCACAGACAGATGGACATGAAAATGGACTGATCCGGGGTATCGGACGCACGAGTGGCTCTAAGGAGCCATATATCCGTCCGGCAGAAATAGCAGGACAGTGGCGGCTGATGTACATGCTCTTCAATTATGTTTGCTTGCCGACGAATCGGAGAGGATAATTAAGACCTAGGTTAAGTTTAGGTATAAGTAGGCTAAGCTAATTGTAGTTAGACTTAACCTAGATTTAGTTTAGTAAATTATGTTAGTATTTAAGGGGGGAGATACATGTAACTGCTAAAACAAAAACGATTTTTTTTTATTGCATCAAAGTGTTTGAAATACTCTTAAAATATACCAAAAAAAGTTTTGAAGCGATATTCGTATTAGTTCTCGAGTTATAGCCAGTTATAGACAGCGCGGCGTTCCCCAGGTCGGTGGAGCTTTAGAACTTTAAACGCGTTTTTCTCAAAGTAGTACTTTTTCAATTTCCGTACAAGATATCGCAAAAAATATTGAACCTATTCGGCTCAAATTTATATCACATTTACAAAAGAGCATTATCTCATCGTTGAACCTACATTTTCTTGTAATTTCGGAAAAATAATTAGTTTACCAATGTTTAAAACGTGATTTTTTTGAAAAAAAATCGATTTTTTTTTTAAATCTAATATTAATGTAAAAATTTGATTTTTTTTTCTAAATTTTATTGGTTCACCTATGAATTATAGATCTCATTAGCATATTTTTTTTTCTCTGAACGTTGCAAGTTTCTCGGAAAAGGCGTTAAGTTGTACGAGGCTGTTTTTGATGTGTTTTTTTCATTTGCTCGCATCGCCTCCATTTTGTGTTAAAAAGTGATTAAAAAAATATTTTCATTTACTATAAGATATGTACTTTGAGGATTTAATATTAAAAATTTTCTGAATAAACAATATATATATTTTAAGTCAATCTGAAATTAGCAATTTCTTTTCCATTTTACATGTATTTCCCCCCTTAAGTATTATAAAGCTAAGCCAACCCCAGGTATTGAACTACCTGTGTAATATTTTATAAGTAAAAATCTAAAAATAAATGAATGATAAAAAATATAATCATAATCCAAAGAGATCCAGCAGGCCTTAATAGCATATCCGCTACATATAAGATCTTTCATGTTAAATTCCCCTTAAGTTAAGTAATCTATGTATTATTTAATGAATAAAATTATGATTATTATTATTTACAAACTTACATTTTTTTACTGACTTTTCAAGAAGTAGCTAAACTGTTAACTCCAAATTAAGATATTTTCAATCTTTAATGAATGTAAAATATACATTTTAGTAAATTCATATTAACTCTTATGCTATTAGACTTGGAGAAAGGATACAAAATAAAACTAATACTGTTTTAAACCTGAATTTTATAAGATTTCATATTTTTAAGCATTTTGCTTACTCAGGCAAGTTGCTTATTTGTAAATTTTTACACCAAATACATAATTTGAGTTGCTGAGAATCGATATTTCTATGTCAGGCCCTTTTTAATGTATATATTTCGTGATTTGTCGAAAGCAAGGACTTAACCCTCCCATTCACGAGCAGTCCATCAGTCCAAATGGCCTGAGGTCAGGCTAAAATCTCATTGCGTGTGGGAAAATTCAGATGGACTCATGGACTGAAGCAACCAAGTTGGATTTTCAATTATTCCAAAGTCCATGGACTCAGACCATCGAGCCATTCTTTGGCTTGATCGTGTGTGGTGAAATATTAAGCCGAGTTTGGTCGTGTGTGGTGAAGTTTCGATCCTAACAACGTGTCAGTCTTGTTTCACACGCTGATCTGTGATAATTCCATTCTCATTGACTGTTTTTGTGCTTATTTAATTTAATCTAATGCTGCCTCCTCACTATGGGCCATCATGTGGCCCATTGTGTAGACGGGCGATGGCTTGCAGTGGCCGACAGTAGCGAAGCATGGAAATGGCGATGGCCGAGGATGGCTTTCGGAGCGGTTTTTCGCACACATCAAAGCGGGCCATCATGCGCAACCGAAAAATCATGACTGGGTCATCTAGTGGCCCAGTGTGTGGAGGCAAATCTGTGATGGTGACTATAATTGTGGCAACCATTGCGACCATTGAAGTGGCCGATGATGGCCCACAGTGAAGTGGCAGCATAATAAATCAGTACAATGGATACTGGTGGCCATGGTTTTGTTTTGGAGGTAATCGAGATATATAGGTCACACGAATGTTTTTGGCAAGTCACAAATGAAAATTATTACGACAAATCCAAATGAAATTCTGCTCTGGACGATATTTTAATATTGTTTCATACAAAGGACCCCAAGCTAGGAGAAAGATTGTATAAATAACTCCAAATCATGCGGTGTAGTCATTTGGTGTAGTCACAATAATTAATACAAAACGGTAAGTTTTTGTTTTTATTTTAACAATTAACGTTTTTATGACATTTCAAACATGCTTTGGAAATTGATTTAGTATTTTAAACCCCATGGAAAAAAGAGGTCGAAGCAGTTTGGATTCAAAGTCAAAACAACAATGTTGTTTTGTTAAAAAATAGCAACGTAGTAATTAATTTGCTGAATGGTGAGTAATAATAAAGTTTTCTTGTCAAAACTACTTTTGTGCCTCCAAAAAAATTAAACGACCAAATTAAACATCAGATTTTTGATTGTTTTATTCATTTCCTTTCTAGTTTTCGTTTCAACATGTACATACAAGCTGCTATTGCAGATTAATAGTATAATTTCGCCATATGCTTTGGATCCATCAATAAATTAAATAAATAAATAAATGAAAGAAAACAAACAAAATGCAGCATAGCAGAAATAAATGCTCAGACTGACTGGAATGGACTGACTTGATGGAGGCTATATCGTGAGTGGCGCGTTAAATTGGAATCAAACCAGACGGACTCAAGCCAAATGGACTCAGGCCATTTAGACTGATCGTGAATGAGTGTACTCATGACTATCGTTCAAAATCACATAGCTCAGAAAACAATTGAGCTAGAAATTTTAACCAAACACGAGGTTTGAAGTAACTTTAAATAGTATAATTGTATTTTTTTGGTTTTTTGAAAAATTATTTGTGCAAAAAAAAAAAAATATAATTATTATTCAGCACGCAGTTATAGCTATGATATTGTTGATCTTTGAATAGTCCTCCAATTTAGTACTACACTGAAAGAAAAATCTTGGTAAAATCAACAATTTTCCTTAGTTGTTTTTGCGTCAACTACGGGCTATAGTTAAAACAACCATAAAAAAATAGTTGATTACTTTTATGCACCATGACGCGTGGTTGATAAACAACGTCCTTGATGCAAAAAAAGTAAGCAACCACAAACAATGGTATTCCAACAATGTACATAGTACGAAATAACTTAGCCCATTTTGGTGTGTTCTGGCAGGGTTAGCTCTAGAAACGTACAACCCGGGCATTTGTCCGGGGCGGTAAACGTAAAGAGTTTAATAAAATCCTACTGTTTTGCCAAAAGACTAAAAAAAATATTTGCAGCCTATAATTCTTAATGTTTTTCAAAACAGCCATGTAAAAGCGGCACAGATAATTAAGTAAAAAAAAAGCCAGGTCAGAGCATATACACTGTATGCGCTCACTGCTTCGGCGCTGCACTGCATCGCAATGCGTGTCCTTTACATGCATACATTAGTTGCACAAAAGGCGTCATACAGCGTAATATAAAGGCTTCACAGCATAACATGAATATGAATTATATCGAACAGCAAACCGAACACAAATTTGCCATGTAGCATATGAAACTTCTATGAAAGAATAGGAGTACGAGTATGAGGAGTATGAAAAATCAACAGTTTTCCTTAGTTGTTTTTGCATCAACTAGGGCTATAGTTAAAACAACCATAAGAAAATTGTTGATTACTTTTATGCACCATGACGCGTGGTTGATAAACAAAAAAAAATTTCATTCGGAGCATGAAAAACGTCCAAATGTTGAAACCATTCTACTTTGCGTAGAATAATTCCAAAGACGTTGCTCACTGAATTACGTCTGTTGAAATCAACTATTGCGAAGTAGTTTAAGTACCATAAAAACTGTTGATAATTCGAAACGTTGAAGTTTTGAGTGAATTGATGAATATTTTTCTATTGATCAACTAATTTTCGTGGTTATGAAACAATTAAAACAGTTGATTTCATGAACGTTGAGATATTTTTTGTATAACCAGAGCCAACTACTTTTATATCGTTAAATTAACTATATTAACATAGTAAAAATAACTATTTTCCGTAGTTCGTTTAACGATTTTGAATGAATCGTTGCAATACTATTAAAAATAGTTGAACCAACCAAGAGTTTTTCTTTCAGTGTATTTCACATAATTCTGTACTCTTTAAAGCTAGAGTTTAGTACTCATTTTTTTCTCTCTCTCTCTCGAAAAGTGAGATCCCTGAGCAGATGCAAATTGCAAAATAAATTTGAAAATAATTTACAAAAAAAAACTGATACAAAATACATACGTTCGCTTTTTATTACTTACTATATGTAAGTAATTTTTGCAGTGATGGTAAAAACTTTAATTTCAGCAAATCAAAATAATTTCGTTACATCATTTCAGTAAATTTCTACAGCAGACAGGAGCATTTATATCAAAACGTTCATTCAACTGTTCGTCAGTTAATCACAAAAATTTCACAAATCTAGATTCTTTTTCAAAAATCTCAGATTCATTCACTTCAGAGTGAAATCTTATCCATTCGTTTTCGAGATTGAGTGAACTTCACACCGTACGACAAGTAGCTACGAAAGCTTTTTCCATTCATCTCTGCGAGCATAGAATTTCATTTGACTGGCAGATATATGATCAAAATTATAAGTACATATGCATGTGTGCCAATGTGTTTCAGTTTGCGTCACTGCTGTTTCTATGCGTTCTTCAAAAATCTGTGGGTTCACAAATTTTCAATGCATTATAAATCAGCTTAGATGATGAATGTTGCAGGAATGTCATGTTACATAGTATATGTACTTGAGATCAGATATAAATGGCATAGCTTACTCGCAGAATGTCAGGATAAATTGCTTATTAGAGTGACTACCTATGATAAAAGATTGAAGAGGAGAAAGATATACTGCGTTTATTTTATGAAATTATTTGATTATTTACACAGGTGAATTTTTTAATGAAAATAGTGCAAAAGATCTATTTAAAGTCTGTTTGTTTTTAAGCTAACATTATTTTTGCTTTCTTTCATTTTGGTGGACAAGTAGACATAAGTCAACATACGAAATGAGTTTTTGTGAGCTTGAACGTTTAATCATAAATTTAAACTATTTTGAAAAAAATCGAAAAATATATTATTTTTATCTCAACAAAAGATACAACCTAAAGCTGCGTAAGAGAAATTTGAAAAACATTAAATGTCGAATATCCGAAATCACGAAGAAAAACTGGATTGAAATGTAAGCTTAGTTTGGTTTTCGAAAATACCCTTTTTAGTTGTTGCTTGCATAAATGCAATAAAAACGGTAGTTGATGAAAAAAGAGAAGAAACGCGAAACTAAGATAAATAATATTTGACCTGAATATAAAATGTAAAAGTGAAAGAAAATTTGTTTGGTATCATAAAACCCCTAGAAAAAAAAACAAAAATAAACATTGACTTCTGCGAGAATTGTCCTAACAGCTTCAAGCTCACTTCACAAGAAAATTCTATTTCTATCAAATAACTCTCTTATTTCATTTGAACACCATGAATGAGCTTTAGATTGCTATAGATGTCTTCGCCACAGGCTATATCCAACACCATCATACTTGTTGTATTATTTTGACTTCCGTACAAATCCTTCTCGTAAGAAATAAACGCTGAAAGAATACGATTTCAGAAATTCGTAGTAGAAAGCAATTTACGTCCCATCAACATGCTCAACAATCTGCTATCTTATACTACTGTTCTTGCGAATCGTGTGAAATGCTTGCTACCTCGCGTATATTCCATTTCGTTGGTTGTTATTTGATTCGTAAGTGAAAGATCCGTAAAGACGCGGTTCTGACAACGACGTTCTGACGCGGTTTGAAGATGTTCTAAAAAAAAGCGGATTCAGATATATAGTTGGGAGAAAAGTATGAAGGAATATAGATGGGACGAAAAATCATTACGACAATCTAACGAACTATTTCCAACACATTCTTCCGCTTCGGAACCTGTAATAAATCTATTTATGACTATATGCACATATGTCTTTGATAGAAGCAAGATAATTGCATTTTCTGGGCACGATTGTTGCTTGAAAGAAGGAAGGAATGTTTGATAGCATTCATGTGAGCGTCGAATTTTATGAGCGAATCAAATAACTTGAGAGTTATTACAGTGTAAGAACATAAAACTTTGAAAGTATCAAAGTTTAAAACAGGAAGTTTGAAATTAATTGAAGAATCTATTTGAATTCAAACAAAGAGTAATGAAGAGTACGGAAGGTGTTATGTTTAATTTTTCATATATTTTGAGATTTACGTTCAAGTTATACAGCCTTGGCCAAAAGTTTGAGCCCACCCTATTTTTCGGCTGTAGATTAAAAATACTTAAATGCTCGTTATTCATCGGTTGTTCCTCATCGGCGAGGCTACTTGTAAACTGCAATAAAATGATTTTAGAAAGTTTCTTGAAAAACCCGGACACGGGATGGGTAATAATGGAAAATTCCGAAATTTTCCGACATAAGCCTTTGCAGTTTGTTGGTCTGTTACTGTTTGCGTACGCGGTTTAAACGATCAACAGTGATTCATTTAGTGAGTTAAAATTCTTTCTTCTCAAAAATGTTCAAAACAAAGGAGGTAAGTTCAGATATGCGTGCACACATTCAATTGCTACATGCAGAAGGGTTCAGTTCGAGAAAAATTGCCGTACGCCTTGGATGTTCGCGCGGAGCGGTTCGCTCGACTATTCGACGATTTGAGCAAACCGATTCGCATAAGAATTTAACAAGAAGCGGTCGAAAGAGAATAACAACCGTACAGGAGGACCGTTTGATGGTACGTGCATCTTTGAGAGATCGAAAAAAAAACATCTGCCAAGTTAGCTGCTGAGCTATCCGACGAGTTTGGGAAAAATTTGTCATCCAGAACAGTACGGAGACGCCTGTGCCTAAAAGGGCTGAGAGGCTGTAAGGCGAGAAAGAAGCCGTGGCTGTCACAAAAATTCAGACAATTCGACTAGACTGGGCTCGGAGGTATCAACATCTCACCGAAGAAGATTGGTCGAATATTATCTGGTCAGACGAATCTAATGTTGAAGTAAGTTCTCAAAATGTTGTGTGTTTTTATCTGAAAGCATCTAATAAGCTCAAGGTTAGATGCATTTTATGTAATGGGCTATTTTCAAGGAGATGTTTTTTTTCACTTATTGCAGATTTTCGGAACACCGGGTGCGGTCTTTGTCCGACGACGAATTGGTGAAGCGTACCAACCACAGTGTGTGGTACCAACTGTGAAACACGGAGGAGGCAGCTTCATGGTTTGGGGTTGCATGGCTTCAAGCGGAGTTGGAAGTTTGTGTTTGTGTGAAGGTCTAATGGATTCTTCAAAATACATTTCAATACTTGAAAATGTACTTTTCGAATCGGCCGTCAAGATTTTTGGGGAAACCAACCTTGATCATGTTCGATTCCAGCAAGACAACGCACCCTGCCACAAGTCTCGTGTTGCGATGAGCTGGTTCCGTGAGCATGGTGTAGATTTGTTAGAATGGCCTCCTCAGTCTCCAGATCTTAACCCGATCGAGCATTTATGGAGCAATCTGAAAAGAAGGATCCATGACCGACCCATAACTTCCAAAGCAAGTTTAATTTGTGCTTTGAAAGAAGAGTGGGAATCAATTACTTCGGAAGAATGCAAACACCTAATTTCCACTATGCCACAAAGAATCGCTGCAGCTATTAAAGCCAAAGGAGGTCCAACAAAATATTGACTCATTTTAATAAAACAATATGAATACTAATTATGTTTGACATTTTCTTTCAACCAATATCAAAGCACTTTGATTTTTGTTACTTTTCTGGGGTGGGCTCAAACTTTTGGCCAAGGCTGTATATGACTGATATGCATAAGAAAATTAATACAGCTGGCCTAAAATTTGGATACTTCTTTATTGAACGTATAATAAAAACTTCAGAATTGACCGTATCGATGGTTGAAAATTTCAAGCTGGTTCTCATTTGTTGTACGACAAAATATCTTAAGGTCTTAGTGGTAAAATGTCTTTCCGGTCTCAGAAATTCACCTTATTTAGATCTGATCGCATACAGATTTCTACTAAACAACTGTTGCTATCCAGTTAGTTTTCCTGATAACTATAGCATTTGGGGGAGAATACTGTGTTTTTCTGTTTGTTTGTTTTTTTTAGGTTAAAATATTTGAATTTTTCACTTTAAAAAAGTCAGAAAAAGGCATGAAAGCTCAGCTTACCCACGCAAGTAGCATCGGTATTCAGAGCCTTTCCTATGATCTCCTCATGTGTTAATGGAAAAATAGTTCTTTCAGCAATTTAGATATGATGGATATACTTTTGTCCGAGAAATCAACCAGTTCTAGAAGAACCTTTAGAATTGCAAGCAAAATTTTGAAGCCTCTCCCTCCTATAAAGTACAAAACTCTTAATTTTATACGAAACATTCGCCCGCAGCGTGCCTAAGGTTTCTATTGGGTGCGATTTTGTGCTATACATTTATTTTATTATAAAAATTACAAATTCATAAACTAATCTATAATTGCTTCACCATTATTATTAATTACTTGTTGCCATCTATCAGGCAATGTGTCAATCCCCTCCTCGTAGAATGTTCTCGGCTTCGTTGCAAAAAAGAAGTCGACGTGCTGAAGTACCTGGTCATCGTTGGTAAAAGTTTTTCCGTTAAGAGAATTGTGAAGCGACCGGAAAAGATGATAATCGGTTAGAGCAAGGTCAGGTGAATATGGCGGGTGAGGTAAAATGAGCCAGTCTAGCTCCAATATTCTGTCCTGGTTGATCCTAGCGGTGTGGGGCCTGACATTATCATGGAGTAACGCTACTTCCCGTCGATTAATCTACGCTGGACGCTTGTTAATAAGTTTT
The DNA here is from genome assembly GCA_963978885.1 of Nemotelus pantherinus. NCBI lineage: Eukaryota > Metazoa > Arthropoda > Insecta > Diptera > Stratiomyidae > Nemotelus > Nemotelus pantherinus. The sequence goes on along the minus strand of OZ022265.1, from coordinate 44,476,908 downwards.
TGTTGCAAATGTTGCAGCTGTTGAACATACACGTTTGCTGTAACTGTTTCGTTGCGATTCATCAGCTCATAGTGAATGATACCCTGGCGATCCCACCACACACACAATAACATTTTCTTGTCGTGAATACTAGCTTTAGGATCAGGTTCCGGTGCCGTATCTTTATCCAGCCACTGCCTTTTCCTGACGACATTTTCATAGGTTATCCACTTTTTAACCCCTGTAACAATATTGGCCAAAAAAGGCTCATTTTTTTTTTGGCGTGAGAGGAGATTTGTGGCAATCGACATTCTGTTCACCTTGTTGTTTTCAGTGAGATTGTGTGGCACCCAAACTCCAAATTTATAAACTTTCCCTAGTTGTTCAAGGTGCCGGCGCACAGTTGATTGAGATGTATCCAGCTTCTCTGCTAATTTGCGCGTTGTTTGGAGAGGGTTTTGTTCTCCCAAAATTTTCAATTGGCTATCGTCAAAATCACAAGACCGACCCGGTCTTGGATCATCCTGAAGCGTCATATCTCCGGAACGGGATTTAGTGAACCAATTCCTCACTGTTCTTTCCCTTATTACTACACTATCATAAACACTGCATATTTTTTCAACATAATATGTCTAAAATGCACTTTCAAATTTTCCATTTCTAACAACTGTATTTTTCACAAAAATTTATGTGCGCATTGTCAAACTTCTAAATTAAGAATGACTAACCCATACCTGTCATTTAAAAGCAAAACGATCACCCCACTATAATTAATAAGGAATTCAGAGAAATTTCAATTGCCCTCTACCTGCATCGGCAAGTATTTATGACTCAACCCACTATGTATGATCTTTCGCATGCAGGAAGTAAACGTTCAGCTACAACAAAGATAAATATTGAATACCATCACGATAAATTATTGATTAGAATGGTAGTGGTAACGCACAGAAGAACGGTATCAGACTGTGTTTCCAAGATTGACCTGTGATATGGTTTCAGCAAGGTCGTGTCACTTATCGTACTGCTTAAGCCACAATATAACTTTAAAGATATATTTTCGGAGAATACATAATTGCGAGAAAACCAAACATTAACTGCGCACCAGCTATATAAAAAAAAAGTTTCTCAGATCTACAGCCCCCTGACTTCTTCGTATGGGATAAAAGAAAAGGTGTTCGGAAATAGACTTCCAACAATTTAACGATTTGGGTAACATTGGCGTCAAAATAAAGAGTCTACAACCAGAAAAACTCACAGCTGCCTTGGAACATGCCACGAAAGGAGCCGCGCTTTATGAAGCCGAAAATAAAAACGATTCAAAAGATACTATTTTTCGTAATTGGTTGAATTATATTTCGGTGTTTGGTACTGTGATAACATAGAAGCATTTTCAAAACCAATATATATAAATACAGAAATATTAACTGTTTAAACCCCTTTGTGACTTCTTGGTTTGCCTGTATAAGTCGCTACAGTTACCGTTACGATCCTCTGCAAAAAAACTTACGAACGAAAAAGTCCTGTATTTACTTTTATTGCTACATCGGAAACCTAAAACCACATAGCACTATATGACGCCAGGAAATGTATACCTATTGAAGTGCTATCCTTGAGCAAACAGATTTTAAAATGTTTGTCCTTTACCCTAAAAGCCACGACTACAGCTTTACGAGTACGTGTTGAATTCAAACTTTAAAGTCACGTTAAAAAGCTTGGATAAAACAAATATTTATATCTTGCATGTGGGTACTCAAATGGTATGTGTGACTGTAAATTGAGTCCTGAAGTCAGTTTCTCGTTTGATCTGTGCCCGTAAAATGGTCAACGTAAACGAACAAGCCCCATTATCTCTCCCGAGGCTATGAAATTTCCAGTCATGGAATTGACTTATGGTCGATTCTAGGTGTTTATTTTGAAAGTCTCTCTTAGATATTGATATCATCACAGCGTCTCTGGGATGTTGAAAGTTGGAATGGAAGTAATTAAAATTTAATTAAATTCATTGAAGAGGCAATTGAAGGGAAAATAAGGTTGTTTTTCCAAAATCGATTGTCAGAAGTAGAGTGATTTTTGAAAGAACTGTTGACATAGTTAACACTCATATGTTTACATTATTTTTCATGAGTTTGATTTTGTTTTACAATTCATTTCAATGTAATTCATTCAAAACTTATATTGCTACCGTGTATTTGTCGAAGAAATAAATTAATTTCTCGATTTAAAATTGTGTGAAAAAATTATTAACAAAATTTGTCTGTTATCTGGAAAGACCTTGGAGAAATATAACTGCAAGTACTAAAATGTACCTTTGTAAAATTGTACCAGTTGAAACACTAACGAACAAACAAACTTTTTTAACTTAACTGGACAGAAATAAACTTTACCTTTAATGTTACCTAATATGTTTACCAATATCAATTTATATTTTTTAAACCAGTAAAAGAAACGAATAGAATGTTTTCATCAGCAAGAAAAGACGATATCTAGCAATTTGCGATGTTTTATATACATTTACACAATATTTACCGATTTCTTAATCAAAAACCACAACATTCTCGTCTATCCTAATATGATCCATAATGTCGTCGTCTTCCATCTCCATTGAAGAGTTGAAAACTAATGAGCAGACAATTCATTTTCACACTAGCTGCTCTCGATTCTGCACTCACGAAATTTCATTTTACCTTTACACCAGCACATCACGACTACGACACATAGAATTTACAGCATTAATTTATTTCTTCTCTTTACACTTTCTTTTTAACGCAGATTCCACTTCACTTCGGCATTTTGTGAATTCGCCGTTCTACCCCCCACAATAGCAGAAACAATAGAACCGGTGACAATAACTCTAAATTCAGCGCCAAAGCAATTTTAAATCGACAAAATGTTTTCGCGCCATTTCGACCCGACCCGGCAATATGGATCGTCCTGCCGCGGCCGTTATCTTGAATGGACTGAATTTATATTGCACACAGGGTACTTTTCAGCAGCTGGAAAAATATTGGTACAGGATCTGCGCAGGTGTAGCTTTCAAGGAGGTCTTTAGACCAGTGCTTATCAGTGAGATCTGGTCGAAAGACACGTTTGTCTCCTTTCGTGCTAAAATTAGCTGTAATAATATTAGAAGAGATGAGTGGTAGCTTTTAATTAAATGGATAAGATTGTCTTGTAATTGCTCAATGCCAGCCTCACTGCTCAAACTGAAGAAACAAAACCAAAGTCGTAGCCAAGCAAAGCCACATAGCAGAGAATCGCTATGAAGTTCTCGTCGCCTTTGTTGTGACTCGAAGGGCTGCAGATTAATTAAGCAATGCGGAAAGATTTTAATGTGACTCGCGCTATTGTCCTGCACAAAGCTCTGCCAGTGCATTTTTCACAGTCCGGGTAGGATTTGTGTTTGACAATTACCCAAGCAGTAGTGCTGCTCACAACAAGCAAGACATATCAAAAGAGAGCAAATGTGACCCCGGAAATTAGAAATGAAGTGAATTTGCAGAAAAAGTTTTATGTCACGTTGGGCGCTGAATTTTAAATGGAGAAAGCAGTTTGAAAAAACGATTAGATGATATAAGTGTGAGAGTGGTTTTGCGGTTTTTAATAATTTGAATGGTGTTCAGAGAATAATCAAACATGTTTTTTGATGGATACTTAGGCCATAGATTCGTCCTAACGTTTCTTGTTGACAATTGTTTCGCAAAAAATTGTTGTGATAGGAAGAAAGTCAACAAACTTTTTAGAATCAACTTGATGTATTGATTATTTGAATGTTTTGATTATAATAATCGATACAAAGTAAGCGAACATTAATTGTTTAATGCATTTTCCTGAACTTTATAGTGTTTTTAATGAATATTGGGAAATGTTTTGGAAAGATGTGATCCTGTGATTATGAAAAATACTGAACAATTCGTAGCACAGTTAGTATCTAAAACATCTCTCGCGAGCAAATTCAAGAAAAATAATTTGTAGAATGGGGAAGAAAATACATTTTCTACGCAGATATTTAGGCTAGCATATATTTAAATAAATATTTTATGAAAAATGTACCCATGAACATGATGAAATACACAAGAAATAGGCATGCTGCTACAACAAATAACTTTCACAACACGTATCTTTTCTCCGGTCATCTTTTTCAAGGAAATCAGTAAGAAGCTTATTACTATGCCAGTCACGTTAGAGGTAAATTTTGGGGGTCGACAAGTTTTTCACAAGTATTCAGCATGAGAACAAGTGTCAATGTAATCTGGGTAATTGCGAATCGGTCCCGAGAATATTGTAGGCTTTTGATACAGATTGTTGTCAGCAAAATGTAAGCACGTATGAGTAGTTTTATTGGTCAAGCACGACCATATGAAATTGTATGTAATGCTATGGAGTACTATATTTTTGTCTTCATTTGTGTACTTCACCTTTAAAAAACTGACGAATTTGCTACACCAGCGAGAAAATCATTTTGAATGAATTATGAGAAATAAACAATATCCTTGTTGGGTGCACTTCACTAAGTAAGAGCGAAAGAAATACTTTTCGAATATGACTCTTCCAACTAAATATCTGCTATAAAAACCTTTATTATGCATATAATGCGAGAAAATGTTTACCACAATCAAAAGAAGGACATTTACAGAAATAATTTTTTCCCAATGGTTGAGCTATAGAACACAACGGATTTAATTTTTGTTGTTGTATCAAATAAGAAGTATCGAAAATAAATTGCTAAAAAGTCTGGTTGTTAAAAATTTCTGAAATAGACAAAAGTTGCATGGAACAAGATTGAAACGAATGAAATCGTATCAAAATTGACACTCTTTTGGCATACGAAGTTAAATTTGGATTTTAAAGTAAGGAGTAGAAAAACTAAAATCTAATTAGAAATAACATTTAGTGAATATATCCTTGAAAGTCTGTCATAAATAAGAAGGAGACAAAATATGAATGAGGAATTGAATGAAATATTCGCAGGTACAATGCACATGCAGTCTTGTACATAAGAGAAAAGCAAAAAAGGCTAGTATCTCATGATAAATATGAACACTGGGAATAGCAAAAATAGTACAAAAAGCCGCATTTCTCAGCAGAATATCTTAAAATATCATACTCTTAAAATTTAAAATTTAAAAGCCAATCCGGTTATTTCAATGTTTTGAATGAACATAAACTTTTGAATGCTTTTGCGAACAATTAAGGACAGTCCCAAAATGTGTGCACGGAAAAATACGAATTTGTCAGATATAGATGAGAGAAGAAATGTGTTCAGAAATGATACGTAGGTTTAATTTATTTATATTTTCAACATCAATAATTGAATATATTGAGAATTAGCCTGAGACCTAAGCTGTATATTTGATCTGCACAGCTTGGACTTATGGTTGTATCATTTTGGACTCTGCAAGCGCAATAGCGATTGAGTAAAATCTGGTCCGTGAATGGTATCGGATTAATAAAACCAACTTCGCATCATTTTTTTATAATTAAAATGGTAGTGTAGGTTCAGTTAAAGCGGGCACCTGACTAGCAACAATCCGGCTCTGATCAAATATCCTCATAAAAGCTTATGCCAAACCTCGCATGGCTTACTTCCTTGGATAGATGTATATTGAACCATTTAAGTAACTATATAACTAGAATAGTATAGCGGCTATGAATGCGGAACCTTAATTGTGGAACAAAAACATCAAATACAAACTCGTTAAGCGAAAGCTTGGCTTAAAATCTAATATAACCTCTGAATCTGAGAATGACACCAAGATGGCTTTGCCGTCAGGTGTAGCTAAAGCTTAAGAAGTGGTGTAATGGCGTATGAACCAGCTTCGGGGACTAGTAGTGGCATAGCTGCTTAATATACTGGAGGATTGGAAGACATGGCAAACAAGTCAGCTTGATTGTAGCCACTTTTATCAACCAAGCGTAGTCTGAGAAAAGCCTAGACGCCCGTTTTTGATCAGAATCGAAAGCAAGTTATGACAAACAAATCCGAATGACTGTCAACTAGTGCTACTTTCATTGCGGCTTCTTCTTCAGGCATTTAATCTTCACCCGTCAGCTCCTCTCGCGCTTGCAGAACTATTAAGTCCAACATCAAAGCTTTGAGGAAGCTAAACAAACGCTCTCTTGACACTTTGTGCAACAAGTGCAAAAACTTGGTTCTCAAGGAACCATAAAATTTATTGCAAAATACCCGCTCCTTCTTAGTCATATAGATTCTGCTCAGAAATGATACAGTTTGGTTGAGCAAAAGGCTCAAATTAGAGTTGGTGTAAAGCGGTCAAGCAGGTTGCGTGTGAATATCAGCGCTTGATCAATTTCTGCCAGTAAGCAATCTCGAAATTAGGAGATCTTTCGCTAGGCGTCAAATTCAAGTTTTAGTTATCCTTGCGTATTTATAGGGCAAACATAACTTGAAGTAGTATGGTGTGGCATTATTTCAGTAGTCATTCGGTAGGGGTTCATCAATCTTTCTGGGGGTATATCTGAACGAGAATCAAATACTGATTTTTTCTCGGCTAATGGGGTTAGTGTCGGCATTATCACTGACTGGGGTGGCTGCCTGGACGTCCTAACTCTAGATACAGAGGAGGCGAATGAGGCAGAATTTTAGCCTAAAGTATGGCTGGATAGTTTAGGCTAATCGTTTTTTTTTTAATTTTATTTACCAAACAAGGCAACATACATTAACAATTCAATATAACAACTTAACAATTACATACAATTTTTTTCCAACACATTAGAAAACAAAATACAACACAACTTTTTATTTTAGTTACTTTACTTTACTTTAATATATTTTATTTTGATTTTAGCTAAATTGATGGGCAAATTAAGTGGGATTAGGATGTTGATAGGGTCTTTAATAAGTTTGTTCTAAAAGTGTGTTTAGAGATCCCCGAAGCGTAGTTGCTGCTTGTAGAGTTGAAAATTCTACAGCACCTATTTATGGGCTCGTTATATGCATAGTTAGTGTGGTGATTGAACTCCTTGAGCAGAGTTGCATACCTAGTGCGTCTTGGTTGGTCATTGAAAATAATTTTGTTGGAGAGAGCTTCAACATTGACTGCACCACTTATAATATCAAAGGTTAGGCATGCACTTAACAGTGTTCTTCTAGAAGAGAGAGGCATTAAATTAAGTAGGCTCAGTCTGGTTTTGTAAGAAGGAAGATGTTGGAAGTCTTTTGGATCATAGAGGTCCCTCAAAGCGAAAAGTAAAAACTGTTTCTGAACAGATTCTACTCTCTCACTATGTAGCTCAAAAACTGGGTTCCATATTATGCAGGCATACTCCAATAGAGGACGCACCAGAGTGATATATAATGACTTGGTAACCCATATATTTTTGAACTCTTTAGCACGTCTCTTAATGAATCCGAGCTGTTTATTAGCCCTGGCAAGGATTTTGTCATAGTGGAGATTGAACCGCATCTTGTTGTCCAATACTACCCCGAGATCTATAATATGATCAACCCTATTCAATATGGTGTTGTTAAGGCAGTAAGAATACTTTTTGATCGTATTCTTACGGGAAAAGCTTATTACATGACACTTGTTAATGTTAAGATTCAAATGATTCTCATTGCACCACTGTTCGAGAGATTGAAGCTTTGATTGTAGAAGAATCGCGTCAGATTGCGTGTTTACGCTGTGGTAAATTTTTAAATCGTCTGCATAAAAGAGATGGGGTATACCAAGCAATGTCTCAGAGAGATCAGAAATGAAGATGTTAAAAAGCAGGGGACCTAGATGACTGCCTTGCGGTACTCCAGAAGATGCGAAAACTCTTTTAGATAAGTGGCCCTGGAATTTAACAAGCTGAGTTCGATCGCGAAGATAAGACTGGAGCCAATCAAGAAGAGACCCTGATATACCAAAGTTGCGAAGCTTGTATATTAGAGTTTGATGGTCAACCCGGTCGAAAGCCTTACTAAAGTCCGTATAGACTGCGTCAATTTGACTTCCGTTTCTTTGACTGCGTCAATTTGACTTTCCATTTCACAGAGCACATCAGAGACCAGGATCATGAGATTGGTAGAAGTCGATCTACCCTTACGAAATCCATGTTGTTGCTCATTTAAAAGAGGGTCGATTATGCGAGTAAGTTTTTCGCAAACTAACTTCTCAAAAAGTTTGGGGATAACAGATAGAATAGCAATCCCCCGATAGTTATCGACTGATCGTTTATCACCACTTTTGAAAATAGGCGTAAGGTATGAAGATTTCCAGAGAGATGGAAAAACACCTATGGAGAGGGATTTATTGAAAATCATGTGCAAAGGTGTGATCAATTGGTCAGCAAATTGCACGACGAAGGAAGGAGAAACCAGATCAGGGCCTGGTCCTTTGCCGATTTTTAGTTGATGAATAGCTTCAATAATAGCCTCTTGTGTAAGAACAAACCCGGCGATAAGAGGTCTCGTGGTGATTCTTGCAGACATAGTAGAAGTGGACGTTATTGGCGAGCAAAAAGAATTTTGAAAGTGATCAGCAAAAAAGTTACAAATGGCTTGTGGGCAGGAAGAGACCATGTTACCACGGGACATCGAACAGGGATAGCCGGTTGTTTTACGTTTCAAGTTAACGAAATCGTAAAACTTCCTGGGATCACTAATGATTTTTTCCCCCATTGAGTTAACATAGAACTCATACGCTTCGCGGGATTTGATGGAAAATTCGTTGGATAGCTGATCGTATAATCTGATTAGACCCTCATTGAGCAAGTTTTCATTTTTAATTGCTTTATATAATTTATTTCTACGGTTTCTGAGACGCTTTAAATTATTGTCGAGCCAAGGCTCTGAGAGTTTGTTTTTTTTCTTCAGCTTCGGTACGAATAAGTGAATGGCATTGAAAATTATTTTATAAAAGGAAGACACTGATTCATCTAAATCTAATAACGAAAGAGAAATTGTCCAGTCTACTGTGTCCAAATAGTTTCTAATGCTTAAGTAGTCAGCATTTTGAAAATCATATACAATTTCATTATTGTACGATTGGGTGAAAGAAATATTTGTAGCGGAAAGCTCAACTGTAAAAGCGGAGTGATGGAGAGTGTTTGAGAAAAGATTCTCGGCGTCAATAGTTGGGCTAACCACCACTTCGTCATAAAAGTTAGTAGTTAGTTAGTAGAAGACGTTGAACAGACTTGACGCCCGAAGTTTAAGTGAATGACTAGCCTTTATTAACAGCAAATAGAAAACAGCCTAGACGAAGCTCAAATCTTGGCCCGACTATCACTAGAATTTTTTGCGGGGAGCATTGGTTCTTGCAACGATCTAGACCAAGCGGTCCTAACTTCTCAGCTAGAACACAGTACAACCAAACGAAACCAAGAGGGAATGCTCAATCTCCATATTTCAATATGGAAATCACCACTTTACGGAGAGAGTTCAGAAACGTTGACAACGACAAATGGAACGATATGGAACAATTACGTATCAGAAAGATCGTAAGAGGCTTTCAGTGCACTTTATAGCTGCAAAAGAGTCTTAGGTGTCATTTGTTGCATAGCTTTATGCTTTTCTACTCCAGCATAAAGTATTGGCTTTTTGTATATTAGTTCAGACGAAGAACCCCGAACTTTTCATTGGCTGCCAACCAATCTGATAATCATTCAACAAGCTAATTTGGCTGCTGTGAGAGTGCTTTTTATATTGGCATGGACTAGAACTGAGATTCGCTATGCTAGAGTTTTATTTTAGGGAGTGCTCGTTTGACTACATACTTGACGTTGACTACATACTTTCAAACACTCTACAAGATTTTAAGTTTTCAACTTGGATTTTAGATATGGATGAATAGAATGATGATGTCATCCCTGAGAGTGGATTTCTTTATGTGTATATCGATGGCTCAAAGCTAAACAGTAGAGTATACAGAGGAATACAATCGAATAAGCTGAATCTAACGATGTCCTTTCGTTTCCCAGACCATTACAGTGTCTGTCAAGAAGTTTGTCTATTTAAGAGGTTTTTTTAGACTATCGACTGGTTTCTGTGCTACCAACTGTTCGGAGTCAAAGTTGGTATTTTCACAGATAACCGAGTGGCTCTAACTTTCTTGGTGGTCTTTGTAACGCGTCAAGAATAGTTGCTGCCTTTCGTGCATCTTTTGGAGAGATGTCGAGACATTCGGTAGTGCAACTGCTTTAGGCACCTGGGCGTAAGAGCACTTGGAGCAACAGTGTCGATGAAGAGCTGGTAAGAGTTGGCATTCTGCCTCCAGAGGTCTCATGTGCAATCTCCATAGAAACACCGATATCATCGATCAAAGTAGCCACTAGGCAAAATTATCTCGAGTGTTCCAAAATTATCCTATGCGATCGCAAGACTGTCTTGGTGTTCCATGGTAGTGGGGTCCATGTGGTTTTAAAACAGGCTGCTGTTAAGTTAAACTAGTAATGTTTTTCACTGTATAGTGGCCGTTTTCGCGGGCCGCTGCCTCATAGATCAGCCTGCACAACAACTGGAGCTAGGCCTGGGGGCTGGTTAGAGGACAAAAAGGAATCAGTTCTCCATTTCATGTGCATGATTTCAACTCTAGCGAGGGAAACAATGGTTTCTTTGGTGTCTTTTCTCTCTCGGGTCAAATTGATATAACCTAGTTGAAATAAAATGGCCAAATGACTTCCAGAATTCAGTGGGTTGTAAACAATGGGCCTCTACTGTGCAAGAGTGTGTCTTTGGTGACAGCCACTCTTCGATTGACAGCCACTCGACGTAGCCCAACCTGGCAGAAAACTTAAGACTTCGATCTGAATTATTCGACAAGGAAGTGAAAGTATATTAGTTTGGTTGTCAAGAAGAGATTTCTTTACAATGTGCTGCGCTCATAACCATATTCACCTGATCTCAACCCGTTTGAGCATAGATTCTTTCCATCAACAAACGATATACTTTATCTATTTTGTTGCTTTTGTTACTGTATATAAACAACTGTTGCATATGTTTCTTCATTTATTATGTTTAATGTATGTGAAAAGATCTTATGGTTCAACAATGTTTTATCATACTGTGCTCAAATAAGTAAATATATTTAAAACGAGCTGAATGTCAGTTTGGTCATAGTTTTTCATTATGACCAACAGAGAAGATATTTCAAGTGTATGCAGCCATTTTAGAGTTGGTGTATGTATTCATCTATATAAATCTGAAGGAAATAAAGACTAAAAGGAAGCAACATCAGTTTTTTGGCAAACCTAGATTGCGATTTGTATTCTAGGATTTTATATTTTTCTGTAGGATTATTTTTTTACAAAGTTGTAGTAGAGACGAAGGTCGAGAAGAAATAATTCGCTACAGTCGCTTGATCGTTGTGGTGCATGTGCAATCAAGAAAATGTATACAACAAAATTCAAAATGCTTCTTTTCCACATTTCTACGGCACTGTTAGAAGAGACACATTGTGTTGGAAAAGGAGCACAATATACTTGAAGGAACCTGTGCATAGAAGATAGTAAAGGGTTATTGCTCTTTGATAAACGCTCCGGAGTGTTTCACACCAAATCAAAATTGCAATTGAAAAGTTCCTTTTGTGAAAAAAAACTGATATTCAAAAAAGGGAAGTAGTCTAAACAACTAAGATTTTTTTTAAGTATATTTATTTATTTATTTATTTATTTATTTCAACCAAACAAGGCGTAAAAAAACACTTTAATTATTATTTAACAATTTATATAAATTTTTACACTAAACAATAATGAACGAATTTTAAAAATATAACCATCTTTGGTAGGGAATTGGAAAGGGCATTCATGACGTGAGTACTTTAGTCAGAGCAATTTTAAACCTAGGTCGGGAAATAGTTGGGGAATAGTGTTTTGAGAAGCTATTGAATATTTTGCAACATCTATTGATTGGCTCATTGTTGGCTTAAACTTTGTGGTGTCGGTATTCATTCAGTAAACGTGTGTGCCTCGTCTGCCATCGTTGAAGGTGATCTTATTGGACAGGGACACAACATTGATCAAGCCCCTAATAACATCAAAAGTAAAGCAGGAGAATATGACTATCCTCCGCGAAGATAGACTTGATAGATTTAAGAGACTTAGCCTGTATCTGTATGAATGTAGATTATCAAATTCGTAAGGATTATACAGATCTCTCAACGCAAATAGCAAGAACAGCTTCTGAACCGATTGGAGCCTATCGCAGACAATACATTCATATTCTAACAATGGCCGAACTAGAGCTATGTATAAAGACTTCGTGACCCATAGGTTTTTGAATTCCTTCGCACGTCTTTTGATGAATCAAAGCTGTTTATTAGCCTTTCTTAAGAATTTGTCATAGTGTAAATTAAAACGCAGCTTTTTATCCAAAGTAACCCCGAGGTCGATGACGTTGTCAACATTATTGAGGCGGTAGTCAAAATTTATATTACTGGTTTTGCGGGAAAAACTAATGACTTTACATTTACTGACATTTATGCCGAGATTATTTTGTTTGCACCACTGCTGAAGAGGAAGCAGTTTCGATTGAAGGAAAACTGAGTCTGATTTCGACTTGATTGTGTGTGATTTGATAAAAGAAGCCCCAAGTGACTACCTTGTGGTACACCTGATAAAACTCCGATTTTTTTTGGATAGGATACCCTGAAACTTAACGTACTGCGTCCTATTTCAAAGATAAGAGTCTAACCAGTTTAATAAGAGCCCCGAGATACCAAATTTCTGTAGTTTGATTCGAAGAATATCATGATCAACACGATCAAAGTCCTTGCTGAAATCTGAGTAGATGGTATCAATTTGATGCCCTTTTTCCATGCCATAGAGGTTGGTAGAAGTTGATCTGCCTTTTCTAAACCATGTTGTTGTTCATTTAGAAGAGGTTCTATTAGAGTAGTGAGCTTATCACAGACAATTTGGCAAATAGTTTAGGCAATGCTGTAATTATTAATTGACCGCCTATCACCACATTTAAAAATCGGGGTCAGATGGGATGATTTCCAGAAGGAAGGGAAAACCCCTCAAGAAAGTGATTTGTTGAAAATTAAATACACGGGTAAGATAAGCGACTACATGCATTTGAGTAAGAAACTAGGAGGTAGCAAGTCAGGACCAGGACCCTGGTTGACATTAAGATCTTTGATGGCCTTGGCAATCTCCTCTCTAGTTAAATACAATTCACAGATGATATTTGGTGGGAATGTTTGAGGGAGAAGAATGTTAGATATGCTTGTACATGAACAAAATACTTCCTGGAAATGCTCAGTGAACAGGTCACAAACTTCCTGAGGGCATGTCGAACAAGTATGGTAATGAAGTTTTACTTGAAAAGGTGGTAACGCGACATCCATGCTTGGAATAATTACGTTGATTTTAGTTATATAACGTTATTGTGTTTGAGTTTAAAATGCGTTTTTTAGGATAGAAAATCTGTAAGCATAGATCCGAAATGCTCATCATTATGGCTTGGTCACATGTGTAAAATTTTTCCAAAGAAATACTGTAATTTTTCCATGATTTAGTTGGTGTTTGTTTGAAAAGCATATTGTATTAACAGCAAATATATATTTTTTTTACGCCAATTAAGATGTTTCAGAATTTCTTTCCAGGGGAAAAAGGACATTTTATTCCAATAAAGCGTTTAAAAATTGAAATAAAAATTAAAATACTTTACAGTCTAATCTGTCAGTGATCTGTAAAACCTTCGTTTGTCTCCATTGTCAATGTTTTCGCTCCAAGAAATCATTAAATATTTGGGGTTTGCCAAAATTTATTTTTGCTCGGACTTTGGTTCTAGAGTGAAAAGTAATGCAAAGCCAATAAGAGTTATTGCTCATAATTTCCTATAAATAACTTCATTACTTGGAGCTGTGATTCAGGTAATGTTAAAATTCATCAAATTTCACCATCGCTGCACCGAACTTTCGTTTAATGTAAGTTCCTGCAACATATAGCTTGATTGATATTTTTTCGTTTTGTTTCTGGCAATGCCAAATATCAATTGACATACCATTTTTTGCTATTTCTTAGCTGTGGTAGTAAGTCGACAGATTTGAAAGAAACTTCTCAATTTTTCTATTTACATATATAAAAACCAGTGTGGCGACTTAATAAATGTTTTAAGTGACCTATTAATTTGTACTTCGTATGAGTACTTTGAATGGAATGAAATTTACACAATCAGAGCAGCGAGAGAACACTACCTGCATTAAGCAAATAAATGTCGAGCTTGGAAATTAGAAAAATTGATGAAAACACTGAAGACAGAATTCCATTGGTTTTTCTAATTCCACTTAAAGCAGCGAGAAAATCGATAGACGAAAGCAAGCATTGAAGAATCACATCAGCAAATAATTGAGTCCTGTAATTTGAGTGTTCTTCGAATTCAATTTCATCCCATTATTTGAAATTGTCCAAATCAATACCAACCTAGAAAAAATCAATTGAAAACTTTTCCCCCCAATCTTCAACTTTCTATCTTCACCATAGTTTTCCTGGTTCCATTCAATTTCCTCCGATAATCACCGCTCGTTTCCGTATCTTATCAATCTCAGTCCGAACGGATAATTCACGTATCATTTACTCGTAATGGCACCTTAGCAAACGCGCAAGACATCAATTTATTATCTACGCTCCTAATAAAACTTGGATCAATTCTTCGCCAGCGTCGCATCAAACGATTCACTTTTTTATATAAAATATGGTATTAGTATATATAATGTAATATGCCAAAGTATATAGTCTTTGTTATTAACGATGCACTAATCCCTTTCGAGATTTTTATTTTACTTCCAAGACATTAGGCGAGAAGTACTTAATTTACTTTAGTCAACCGTTGTCAAGCTCTTGAAGGATGATTACTGCACTCAGTGATTACCCGAAATAAATATATTTATAAACCCGCCAATGTAGCATGTGTTCAGAAGTCCTTTAAATTCCCAATTCTATGTCGATGGCAGTGAGCACCTTCTGCCAGCAATGCGACGTTATCAGGGTGGTGCGGAAGCATTAAGCGAACGGCAAAGAGTGTAAAGTGCGTCAATCAGCCTGGGAGCGTGTAATGAGTACGCTTGGCTCAGTAGGCTCGTCAAACAAATAATAAATAATGCATGGGACTACTTACCCAGTTTATCACAGTCCATAAACTTGGAACAGTCTAACACCTTCTCGAGACTTTTTTTATGTACATGAACAGAAAATTGTTTGGGCATAAATTCAACGTATGTACGTAGAGTTTGTGTGACTGGTACAGCCCGTAAATATGAAGAGTGTTAAATAAACAAGGACTTAAAGTCAGATACTTTCGGTTCATTTTTTTATTCGACAGAACAAATATAATTTATGGCATTGAAGGCGAGTTTTTGTGAGAAGGGTATCTAGTTTACATACATATATAAGAATGTCTGTGATTCAGTCAAGAAAATGTATTCGAAGGCATAAACAATCGATAAAATTCTCAAAAAGGAATAAAAAATCTACAAAAACATCAAAGAATTATGGCGCCCAATGTGGCTCATGTACTCAGATGCAATGCAACTTCCCATTTGCATGATTTTTAATCGCGTTAAAAAGTATTTCGAAGACAAAACATGAAAGATCCTTTGAAAAAACAATTTTTTACGTATTTTTGCAAAAAAAAGCAATTTTGGTGATTTCGTTACATTTGATTGTGAGATTTGTAGTAGAGATGGGCAAAATGCCTCATAGCTCTTTCTTACAGTGCAGCGCCTGAAAAAAGCACAGCATAGTCTGTGAGCGAAAGCTTTCGTTTGGATAAACTTAATGAAACGCAAAGCGAACAGTGTACTGAGAGTACGGCGCAATACTGTAAAATACTCTAAAAAAGAGCGATCAGTGGTGTGTCATGAGGCATTTTGCCCACCTCTAATTTGTAGTACATTTTGTCATTGAAGAGAAAGAGCAAAATACCGTAGCACAGATTAAATATTAAGGTAAAATTGTAATAGCTCGTTTTCACTTTAAAGTTTATCCGAATCTAATTGAAGGTCTCACTACCATAATTTTCCCCGGTGCAAATCAAAATAACGTTTCGCTTATATGTTCACAGATAAGCTCTTTTGATTGAAGCTCCTTTTTTTAAGTCACATCTTACGTAGATTTCTCTTCTCCAAAATTTATCGTGTTCATAATGAACACAATCGACATGTTTTGGTGTATTATCCACCTAGAATCCTGACCATATTATCAAAGGACTATCCTAGGCTAACTAAACAAATAAATTTTATGGCAGCTTCGAATCGAAACAGCTTTTTATGGGAATGTCCCTGCTAATATTACGAAGCTGACTTTTGTAGTTCGAAAAATCCCCGTTAGAGTTGCGCTGCAGTGAAAGCACAGGACGAGGTCCAAGGAATAAAAGCTCTCTGTGTTGCAACTTTTAGAATCAGCTCATAGGTGGCTTCTGGAACACGCTGTCATTGAATTATGCAAGTATGGCTGCCAGAATTACATAATCACTGGGCAGGATTTAGTCACTGTGTTAGTAAATTTCAAAGCAAGTTGAATGCAAAGTATCTTGTTTTTTGTCGACGATCTCCAATTATCTGTCCAATTTTCTGGCTTATATTACAGAAAATTACAGCTCTACAGAAAAACAAATATGGATATAACATTTTTCAAAACATCATTACAGTCAGTGTTTTTTACAAACTGTATACATAGAATAGATATAAAATACATGGCTTGTAATTAATATCTTCTGTATTTTTCACAAAAAAGAAAATGGAAACAAACAATGAGCCACCCTTATCAGAAAATGATTCGAAATGACTCATATCTGACTGCTTTCTTCATTCATGCTGCTGTAACTAATTGTGAAAAAAATGTTTCCTTTTTAGGCTTTCTTATAATTTTTTTGTATCCCTAAGAAATATTGTGTGGACTTTCATGAATGTCTAAGATAAACTTTGAGTGAGTCGAAGGCTCTTGTATGTAGAGCTTTCGAGTATACTACATATAGGGTTTGAATAAAACTAGGGATATTGTTGGCAAGCGAACATAAAAGGCGGATCAAAGTAGTGTGGGCTGCTAAAAAGACTAAGTAAAACGTGGGCATACCATTCCAATGGCAAATGAGTGAAAATATTTTTGTAGCCGGGTATGATGACACGCATACAGCCACTAAGCAGCATCGACTGAGACGTAAAAATATGAAGGGATATGTTATAGCACAGGTGCAGAAATTTAAGTGTTGCTTTTGGATATAAGTTACGTAAGTTTTTTTTTATATTAGTGCGATTATTTTTATAATTTAGGTATCATACAAAATCCATTGCACTACTCACCCTGTTAAAGTTTAAACCTTGTGTTAGGGGTGAGGAGTCAGCTAACATTTTCTTTTTATTCATAAACACAAAATATGACAAAATATAAGTAAAGTAATCCACAAATAACTAAATCTTCTAACTGACTTATTAACATAAAAATAATTAATAATAACAAAATCTTCTTACTGACTTATTAACATAAAAATAATTAATAATAGCTCAATAGTCCAAAAATATAGGAATAAATATAATATTAGACGCATAAATTTAACAAAATAGAGATAAATAAAAAAAAGGAAAAGAAATAGGCATAAATTTAACAGATATATTAGTTCAATAATTTTTTTTAATTTCGCTTTTAAATTTTTTCAGATCTCGTATTGTTTTTATTTCTCTTGGCAATGTATTGAATAATTTAATTCCCACACACGTGAAATGGTTTTGACCCATATGGGTCACACGATTTCCTTGAAGGTCTGTCTCAAGAGGTTTAATTTGAAAATTTTGTCTATTGGACGAACATTTAAGCAGAGAAACAGTTGTTTTTAGGTTTTTAATAATATTTTTATCAACGTCTTTGGAAAATTTTTTAGAGGGTTAAGTGCATTTTGCGATGCTCTGCCCCAAGCAATGATTGAACATTGCAGTACTAAGTGGATTAAAGCAAAATAAAATGATCTTAAGGCTTTTGTGTTTAGAAAAGATCGAACTTCGAAGCAAAGCGGTATCAACTTTCTTAACTTATTTATCGAGGTTTGTACTTGGTGGTCCCATTTCGAGTGTTGGTCAATTGTGATTTTTAAATATTTAGTATGAGTAACATTTTTTACTGGCATGCAATGACAGAATAACCCACAACTAGTTGAGTGAAAGCTTATGTCCAGATTTTGAGGTAGGCCTCGCCGCGTCATAGCAAAAGTTATGTAATTAGTTTTCAGAATGTCTAGGGTGAGACAGTTGCAGCTCATCCAATCTTTTAGCAATGCAAGACTTTATTCTGTTTTTAACTTCACTCCTTCCCAATCATTATCCTTCACGAACAGAACCGTATCATCAGCAAATGATATTAGCTGGCCTTTTATGTCTTGTGAGAAAATACCATTTACGTAAATAAGGAAGAGAATAGGCCCAAGAACTGTTCCTTGTGGAACGCCGTACTCAAAAGAGAGCTCAGTACTTTGTGTTTCTGCTATTATCACTCTTTGCTTTCTGTCTACCAAATAGCTTTTGATCCATTTTATCCAACTTGGACTGAAATTTGCGCAACCTAATTTACGTATTATAAGTGCGTGTGGAATAGAATCAAATGCTTTAGCAAGATCTAAGAAAACTGCTAGAGACTTGTATCCCTTATCTAGTGAATTTGCGATTAAGATAGACAATTGAACAATTGCATTTTGCGTGCAGCGCTCTGCTCTGAAACCAAATTGGTTCTCATTGATGAAGTGACGCATGTTCAAATATACGATTAACCGCCTTTTGGCAACTTTTTCTAAAATTTTCGAGACATTTGAAGTCAAGGATATCGGACGATAGTTATTGATATCTAATTTGTTTTTATTTACAGTACAGGTTTCAGAACTCAAGTTAGATAAATATGCTAAGGGTTTGCTTACATGTGCTTTTATTTTTTTTAGACATTCGACTGCAATGCCATCAAAACCTGGACTTGATCCTCCTTGCATCTCATCTATTATTTGAATAATTTGATTTTCAGTAACAGGGTTTATAGAGTTGGACGTAGGGAAATTTACAGCCTGGTTATCTGATGTATTTTGATCAACGTTTATATTTAATTGTTGGGCCATATATTTTCCAACACTGCAGAAATGGATAGTAAATAAATTTGCTATTTGATCAGCATTTTCACTAACAGTTAAGAAGTTAGAGTCATGTAATGTAGCGTTTATTGGAGCAAAACCTTGCTTCTTTCCTCTAGCTAAATTAATTGCCTTCCTAATTTTTAAAGATAAAAGTTACGTAAGGATTGTAATAACATTTTATTCGCATTTCGATACTTTTGTGATTTGTTTTATTCACACAAACCCCATTACATGAAGTAAATTAATATACAATTAGCCTTGTGGAGCATGTTGTGGGTCTGCGGTTGCCAAAGCATACAAAATAAATTTAAACGAGTGTAAGGTGATAATTTGTCCTTTAAATTGGTTAAAATCTCTACGCACAGCTGAATCCACCTACGGAGGAATGTTAAACAAGGACCCGGCACGCACAAACGTTAACCGTCAAATTCGAAAGTAGTATTATAATACTTCATACTTCGTAATTTTTTGTGATGAAAATAAGTTAAGCAATTAACATTGTAGGTTTCAGCTAGTCTCATATATTCGATTTGTATAAGGAAGTTATATTCAAACATACACACTTAACATAATGTAAGCGACGTATTTGTACTAAGACTTAATGAGAGTGAAGTCAAATGCTTTCATTTTCAAACTCAACACTAACTGTGCTATGTAGGTATGTATAACGGAATGCTGATAATGAATTTGAACTAAAACGATTGCGTCATGGATTTGCATGATCTTAGAAAGCACTTAAAATCTAATTAAATGGATTTGCCATGAATACAAATGCGAGAGAAATTCAATTTATTTTATGACATGTTTATCCTTGCTTTGCAAATAAAACATTATGATGTATATTAATAGCTAGAAGCTTAACAAACTGTAATAAATTTCGTTATTTGGTTGAATCTTTTGGAGTAAGTAAATTTTCTCGAATAATATAAATCACATCTAGAATGGATTTATTTTAAAATTCAATTAGCTTCTCTTTTTTCAGCAATTGTAAAAGTTATAATAATGATAATGATTGTAATAATAATACAACAATAATAGAAATTCATGTAAAAATAATATGAATCTGAAAGTTTTCTTGGCTTTTAGAGAAAACTGAACGAAGTTACACCTATAACTATGGCAAAAAAGGGAAGTGGTATCTGGGCAGCGGAAACAAAAAGAGTATAAAATAAATTACCGATGCTGTTGAATCTATTTCATGATAAGAAAAATAACGATACCCAGGAAAGATTGATCAGCCAACGTACATCCCACTCTTCCAATTCGCACAAAACAAGGCAAAAACAAACAATAAAGCACTCACCTAAGGCAAAGACGGAAGCAATTATGTTAAAACATGCCCTAGAAAAATGTACTTTGTTTTTTAAAAATTTGCCATCACGATCACTCTGATCTAGTAGGGACACAGAAACGCCAATTAAGAAGGACATTAGCCAAGGCGTACATTTGCATCCTAGAAAGTATGAAATCATTTGATACAGTGAAAGCTGCCTGTGTGAAGGCTTAAAGAAAACATTTCCTTTGGGCTGAAATCGAGAGCTGATAGCAAACATTGTTGAGCACATTAAGGAAAAAAAGCTCTAGCGCATCAGAGCTACTAGAAACACTAATGTTCGAAGAACAGTAGAGGATTTGTGCAGATTTTGAGTGTGTATTCTACCACTACTTACTTTTCCTACTTAAAACTAATACACCCTAAGCAATAATAGAATCATAGAATCTAAGCTAGTTTTAGTTCCGGTGACTTCATCGAAAGTTACTGCGGTAGAAAGGTGTTTGGGGTTGCCATCCGAAAAATTTCCAGAGCTTAGAAAATTTAAACAATGTTTACTTATTTTCATTGCAAATGTTAGCGATGAAAATACTTAATGCAAGCATTTATTGGAACGAAAATAACAAAAAGGCCTAGTGCTGGCAGCCCTTAACTAGCATCGAAGCCAAAAATATGTCGCATCTGACTTACGCTGAAGTCAACCTGCTCTGCGAATTTCGTATTGGTCCGATGACTGCATTGGAAGTTATAGGGATGCAAAGAAATTTAGGGTTACCATTCGCAAAAGTTTTAAAATTTTCTAGATCTTAATATTTGGTGTTTATTTTCACTATAAGATCACTACGATTTGAAAATTCTATGCTAAAACCGCTTACTCAAGGTATGCCAAAAAAAAATACAAAAACAACCATAGCTGACAATCCTATAATTGTATTGAACTAACTACTGAATATTGCCTACAACTACTGAATATTGCCTACAATACGGTTAATTTGCCATATGAATTTCCTTATGATACCATGACTGTTCTGGAAGCTATAGGGCAAAGAGCTTTATTTTCCTTAACGAATTTTTAAAATTTAAGGCACAAAAATTCTCATAGCTGACAGCTCCAACCGAATTTTTCCACCAAATTTCTACCAAACGTGGTTTAAAGTAAGGTTCATCTACTTTGTGACTTTCATCAAAATCGAACGATTGAATCAAAATTTATAGGGCTAAAAGCAGTTATCTTTTTTTAGTGATTTTTCAAGATGGCACCACTGGCACAGAATCGCCCGCATTTCAAAAACACTTCTATCAGACCTGGTCGTATCTAAGACCAATACATTCTGTAAATTTCAATCTATTCTGCTAATCGAATCGTGAGTTTCCGTGAACAGAATTTTTTGATGCTAAAATTATAGGTAAATTGGGCAAGGGTTACCAGGCGTGCCCGTTGTTCCATATCAAATTTTTTACTTTGGCTATATAAACAAAGCATAAGATTTCCATATGAGTGGCTTTTTTTGAAAAAGCGGCATTTTTTCAAGAGAGATGATGATTTGGAGGTTTCAGTGTCTCATTAAAAGCTACACAAATTTACAACTAAATAATACCAATATGTCCTGTAAGTTTCGTAATGATTGAATAGCTCTGTCAAAAGTTATCGCAATTTAAAAATTTTCAATTTTTCCCGTTCTATTTTTAGGCACCTAGCGCACACATGGGGTTCAAAAATTCCAAAACATTATCCATTAATTTATTTCGTCAACTTTATTTTTGCAAAAATTATTTGTGTACGGAATAATAGGTATATTAAAAATATCACTAAAATGGCCGCCGGCGCCAAAGGCTTAAAAATAATTGACATTTAGTGAGTTTTCATTTAGTGAGTAGAGAACATTTAGTTTACTGAATTTTTTTGATGATATATATATATATATATATATATATATATATATATATATATATATATATATATATATATATACAATATTTATATATATATATATATATATATGTATATATATATATATATATATATATATATATATATATATATATATATATATATAAGGAAATATGAATTTTTGGCCGAATCGATTTTAATACTAATGTTAACATTAAAACATTATTAAACATTAGTAAAAATGAAAGACATGAAACCGAATAGCCAATTCCAAGAAAACAGTAGAAAGCTGAGGTCAAAAAAACTTTCTCAGCGTTATGTATAGTTGCGGGAGTCTTTCCGTCACGGTGGAAAGTAATTTGACTGGTATTTGTAGACAAGGAGAAAGGTGAACTGGGCCATACATAGGCATACCGGGCACTGCGGGAAAGCTTATCGAAAGGTTGCTCAAGTCGCGGGTGCTGTCAGCAGTGAGATCTCTTGGCGATCTTTCTAGCAGGCAGCACGGCTTCCCGAAAGGGCATTCAACACCCGATGCCATCTCAGATGTTGTTGGGGCTGTAGCAAGAGCAGAAGAATCATGTCATCAAGCCAGACCGGTCATCCTGCTGCTAACGGACGTACAAAACCACTTTCGACTCTGAAACTAGTTGTATCGAATATATGACACAAATGTGTACGTGTTGGATACGGCACTCGTGACACCCCTAGCTAGTCACATTGTGGCATTCAATGCTTTAACTTTTTTGCAAGCTCTATTAGCTTTACACTGAAAGAAAAATCTTGTTAAAATCAACAATTTTCCTTAGTTATTTTTGCGTCAACTACGGGCTATAGTTAAAACAACCATAAAAAAATAGTTGATTACTTTTATGCACCATGACGCGTGGTTGATAAACAACGTCCGTGGTGCAAAAAAAGTAAGCAACCACAAACAATGGTATTCCAACAATGTACCTAGTACGAAATAACTATAGCCCATTTTGGTGTGCTCTGGCAGGGTTAGCTCTAGAAACGTACAACCCGGGCATTTGTACGGGGCCGTAAACGCAAAGGGTTTAATAAAATCCTACTGTTTTGCCAAAAGACTAAAAAAAAATATTTGCAGCCCATAATTCTTAATGTTTTTCAAAACAGCCATATAAAAGCGGCACAGATAATTATGTAAGAAAAAAAGCTAGGTCAGAGCATATACACTGTATGCGCTCACTGCTTCGGCGCTGCACTGCATCGCAATGCGTGTCCTTTACATGCATACATTAATTGCACAAAAGACGTCATACAGCGTAATATAAAGGCTTCACAGCATAACATGAATATGAATTACATCGAACAGCAAACCGAACACAATTTTGTCATGTAGCATATGAAACTTCTATGATAGAATAGGAGTATGAGTATGAGGAGTATGAAAAATCAACAGTTTTCCTTAGTTGTTTTTGCATCAAATAGGGCTATAGTTAAAACAACCATAAGAAAATTGGTGATTACTTTTATGCACCATGACGCGTTGTTGATAAATAATTTCATTCGGAGCATGAAAAACATCCAAATGTTGAAACCATTCTTCTTTGCGTAGAATAATTCCAAAGACGTTTCTCACTGAATTACGTTTGTTGAAATCAACTATTGCAAAGTAGTTTAAGTACCATAAAAACTGTTGGTAATTCGAAACGTTGAAGTTTTGAGTGAATTGATGAATATTTTTCTATTGATCAACTAATTTTCGTGGTTATGAAACAATTAAAACAGTTGATTTCATGAACGTTGCGATATTTTTTTGTACAACCAGATCCAACTACTTTTATATCTGAAATGTTTAATTGTAAACATTAAACATTCGTCGACTCAGTTCGGTGTACTGAGCCGAAAACAACCTATTTAGAACCAGTTCTTGTACTGATTCTTCTAGGTTGGGTTGTTCCTTCAATACCGGTTCAATGTACCGGATTGAAGTTTCTGAACCAAGAAACACCTATGTAGAATCAGTTCTTGTACTGATTCCTCTAGGTTGAGTTATTCCTTCAATACCGGTTCAATGTACCGGATTGAAGGTTCTTGGCGTCTTCTTTTCTTCCTTAGTTTGGTGCGTTGTACCAAACAAGTCTTATCCAAAATACTACTAAGACCGAAATACTACTAAGACCAAAATACTACTAAGACCAAAATACTACTAAGACCAAAATACTACTAAGACCAAAATACTACTAAGACTGAGTATACAAACAATACGTAAGGTTAATAATAATTTCAATCGTTTATTTAAGTGACTTAGAGGTTTTATTTTCCCATACATTCATTTACAACTCAATCCTATATATAGTATTAGCAACACAAGATATGTATGAAACATATTTACAGAAAATCTTAATTTTCATAACCAAGTAGGTCTTGCAATTACAAATTCAAAATTCAAAAGTCAATAACCAAGTAGTTCTTGCAAATTACAAATTCAAAATTCAAACGTCAAACATATTCAATTTATGTCATTACATTTATGAATTCCAACATTCTCCTCCCGTTGAACTTATGTTCAATATATTGTTAAGTCGATGGTAGGTATAACATCATGATGACATCGTGGATATTTGAATATTTTCAGCGATGATTTGTCGAGAAATCTAACTTCAGTTTGACTCTCTTTTTTGGAGGTTCATCTTGCTCTTGTGTCCTTCTATCTTTCATTTGGGTTGATACTAGCAACAGACTAGTCTCTTTTGATGACTCGTTGGTTTTTGTTGACAACAGTTCATTATCCTCAATTGGTAATGGTGCCAAATAGTGGATTGCCCTCTTAACTACGCCTCCTGCTGTTTGAACATCTACAACACGTATTCTTCCATCATTGCCAGTATAAATCTCCTTAATTCGTCCCAACGGCCATTTGAAAACAGGTACATCATCCCTTTTTAGTAATACTAACATACCGATCTTCACATTTTGAGTTCCTCGTTTCCATTGTGCCTTATGTTGGAGATGTTGTAAATACTCTGTCCTCCAACGATTCCAAAAACCTTCTCTTAATGCAGAAACTTCTTTCCACCGGTCTGATAACTTAGCTGTATTTCCCTTTTATGTAGGCTCAATAGTTGAATTTAATGGTTCCCCTATCAGGAAATGACCGGGAGTCAATGCTGTGAAATCGTTTGGATTAGAAGACATTGGTACTAAAGGTCTTGAATTTAGTATTGCTTCAATGTCAATCAATACCGTTTCCAACTGTTCATAAGTTAAAGCTGCTGATGCCACTATTTTCTTTAAAATGCTCTTTGCACTTTTTACTGCCGCCTCCCATAACCCACCAAAATGTGGGGCACGTGGGGGAATAAAATGAAATTGTATTCCCTTATTAGCACACTGCGTTCCAATTATCTTCCTTGCAGTATCTGTATAAATTGATTCTTGTAATTCTTCTATTTGATTCTTTGCGCCAACGAAATTTGTTGCATTGTCACAGTATAAATTTTTGCATCTGCCTCTTCTTCCTATGAATCGCTTCAAGGCTCCAATGAATGCTTCGGTCGTTAGGTTGCTGACTAGCTCTAAATGCACTGCTTTAGTTGCGAAGCATACAAATACTGCTATGTATGCCTTTTGTGGATGCTTACCTCGCACGGCATAATGAATCCATACTGGGCCGCAAAAATCAACGCCAGCATTAATGAATGGCCGAGCTGGTTCTATTCGGGTTATAGGTAAGTTACCCATTACTTGTTGTAGTAACCTTGGCTTAGAACGGATGCAAACGACACATCGTTGAACTATGCCTCTAGCAATAGCCTTCCCCTTTAATGGCCAGAATTCCTGTCTAGTCTTTGCTAGTAGAGCTGATGGTCCTAAATGCAAATTTTCAACATGTATTCCAGTCATCAATAATCTGGTTAAGTCATGATCATAAGGAATGACCATCGGATGTTTTGAATCGTAAGATAGATTTGATGCTTCTAGTCGTCCTCCAATTCTTACAATATTATTTTCATCTATAAATGGTGTCATGCCGGCCAAAGGACTATTTTTAGATACTTCATTAGCACGTTTAAGTTGATAAATATCATTTTTTATTAGTGAATTCATTTGCATATTTCGAATAATTACACCTAGTGCATATTTTTGTTGCTTGGTTGATTGTGACGGGTCACCTTCACCTTGATTCTTGAACTTTAATATATAAGCAACAATACGCTGAAGTCGTCTGAAAGAGTTGCGGTGTGGAATCAAGTCAATTATATTTTCTTCACTTGGTAAATGATGTACTGTTTGTTTCTCTTGTGTAACAGTTGGTTTAGTTGAAACATTCAACACATAAGTAGGCGGCCACATTTCTTCTCGACCATGAAGGAAAATTGGACCGTAGAACCATAAATGATCTGCTATTAGCCGTTGTGGAGAAGTACCTCTAGAAAGCACGTCTGCCGGGTTCTCCGCTGATCGTATGTGACGCCATTGAGCTGGCACAGTTTTATCCAATATCGCAGACACACGGTTTGCAATAAAAATGGGTTCCGGACTGAACTCAGAATTAATCCAGTCCAAAACAATTTGCGAATCGGTCCAGTAAAAAATCTTCTCGTTTGTGAAGCCTAGCTCTTCTTTTACTTGATAGACCAAGTCAACTGCTAATTTTGCTGCGCACAACTCAAGCCTTGGTATCGTCTGAGTTTTTATTGGTGCTATGCGAGACTTAGCACATAAAAGGCGAACGATTAATGTTCCTGCAGCATCCCTGGATCGTACGTATAATGCTGCTCCATAAGCTGTCTTGGACGCATCCGCGAACACGTGTAATTGCACTTCTACTGGGATTTTCTCACCAAATATGTGTCTAGGAATATGAATATTATCAATTGCTTGTAAATCTTCGCGGAAGTGTACCCATCTATCTAGAATATTACTTGGCACTGCAGCATCCCAATCAGCTTTTTCTTTTATTAAATCCTGCACGATAATTTTTGCCTTGACTATAATTGGACCAAGCAAACCCAATGGATCAAAAAGCCTGCCTAAATCAGATGCTATAGTCCGACGAGTTAACTTCTCCCGCGGATAATCTTTGACTCTAACACAAAATTTATCCAACTTTGGTAACCAGGTTAAGCCAAGAATTTTAATGGTTTCCTTATCATCGTCAGATAATGTTAATTCCTTTTCTCTATCTTCTAGCGGAATGCCTTCGAGAATTGTGTAGTTATTGCTACTCCATTTACGTAAATTAAAGCCTGCATCATCAAGTAGCTTCGTAATCTGCTTTTTTTGTTCTAGTGTCTCAGTAATACTATTTGAACCGGCAAATGCATTGTCCACATAGAAATTTTTATTCAGGATATTTGCTCCTAATGGATACGAGGATGCCTTTTCTAGTGCCAACTGTTTTAAACAACGTACAGCTAGATATGGTGCTGACCTGGTTCCATATGTGACTGTCAATAATTTAAAAATTTTTATTGGTTCGTTTGGTTGATCTCTCCAAAGAATTAACTGATAAGGCTGGTGATCATCATCAATGATTATCTGGCGGTACATTTTTTCAATATCCGCTGAAAAAACAAACTTTGGCAGTCTAAACCGAAGAAGAATAATCCACATCTTATCTTGAACCATAGGTCCAGAGTGAAGAATTTCGTTTAAAGCTATTTGGGTGCTAGTCTTCGCTGACGCGTCAAATACTACTCGAAGCCTTGTTGATGTTGATTCTGCATTTATGACACAATGATGTGGCAGGAAATAATGATTATGTGGAATCTTCTTGGTGGCTATTTCTTTCATGTGCCCGAGTTCCAAATATTTCTTCATGAAGGCAGTATACTCTTGTAGTAGTTCAGGATTTCGTTGAAACCGCCGTTCTAGCGCTAAAAATCTTCGCAATGCAATATCTCTTGACTCTCCTAAAACCCTCGGGCTATCCTTGAAAGGTAATTTTACAACAAATCGACCATCAACCCTTCTTTTTGTAGTTTGGATGAAATGTGTTTCACACCACCTTTCTACAGTCGTAATAGGTTTTTTAGTTGATTCGACTTCTTCTAATTGCCAAAATTTACTTAAAATGTTTTCCAACTGCTCGCCTTCAGTAGAAACCGCACAAGTAACCTTAGGTTTTGTCGGGCTACTAATATTGCCAATTTTTCCTGCAACCATCCACCCAAACAAGGTATTTTGCAGTATGGGGAGATCATTATTTAAATGTATCTGGCCAATTTTTAAAAGTTGATAATAGAATTCAGCTCCCAATAAAACATCAACTCGTTTTGACTCATAAAAATGAGGGTCTGCTAGGACAATACCATCGGGTATGTTCCAGGTTGTTATGTCAATGTGCTGCGTCGGTTGAGGTGATATAATAGTCTTTAAAACATGTGCCTCCATACGTTGCATTTTATCGCTTCCCATCTTTAAGTACAAACTCGCTCTCTTATTGGTGGCTTGGGTACCGTTACCAATTCCGTAAATCCTCATGGCATTGGATTTTAACGGCACTCGTAGTTTCTGAATAACTCGATCGGTTATAATATTTACTTGTGAGCCTGAATCAAGAACAGCTCTACACTTGATCTTACTTCCATGATCTGTTGATAGCTCGATGATGGCTGTTCCAAGTAACACGTAACTGTGCTGATGCTCTGATTCCTTATCCAATGTTGTCAAGGAAACTCCAGAATCTTGTTCTTTAGTGCAGTTTGAATTGGTAGCTATCGATTCTGTTAATACCGTATTTCCTCGTTTCATTGCTGTATGGTATTCGGTTATATGCAACAACGAGTTATGTCTCCTCCCGCACTTATTACATTCTCTTGAAGAACAAGTTACTGCCAAATGCCCTGGTTTAAGACAATTCATACAAAGATTGTTCTTCTTAACTATCTTTAAGCGATCTGTAACCGACATTTGAAGAAAAGCCTTGCAACTGTATAACGGATGGATATCCCTGCATTTTACGCAATTTTGTACTGTAGACACCAAAGCTCGATACGGACTCCGTCCTTGAAACTCTGGTTTTCCCTTTGATCCTAAAGATTCTAGCATCTGAAACCTTGTTTCCAGGAATGCTAACAATTGTTCTACAGTAGGTAGTTCTTTAGGTTTTTGAAGTGATTGTTCAAAAAGAACATGAGATGATTTGTCCATTTTTTTCAACAGCAAATGTACTAATATCGGGTCCCAGCCAGCTATTGGGACATCCAAATTATTCAAGGCTAATAAACATTCCTTGGTTGTATCGTATAAACTCCGAATGGCTGTGTATGACGAAAATTCCGTTGTTTGGCTCGGCTGAGCGAGTAGCTTATTGAGTATCATCGATACTAAAAGGCGTTTATTATTATAACGCTCCTCTAAAGTTTCCCATGCTGCAGCATAATTTTCGCTCGATGTTAATAATCCTCTGATTAATCTTTCTGCATCACCTGATATATTTGCCTTTAAATACCAAAGCTTCTGGCATTCGGATATTGGCTGCTTGTGCACCAATTGCTTGAATAAATCCCGGAATTGTGTCCATTTTTCATAGTCTCCGTCAAATTTCGGAATAGTGATAGCTGGTAACTTCAATTCATTACCATATCCTACTGTTCCTTGATTGCAGCAAGTCAGCCCAATCAATATTTCTTGAACACGATCTTCCAATTCAAAAAATACCTCCTTATCATAACTATATTTTCCTGATTCATCAACATTCTCACACAAGCTAATGTGTAAGTCCTCAATTCGCGCCCACATGCGTTTTATAGCATCACTCTTGACTGCTGCGTATGCCGGTGACGCATCTTTAGTAACAACTTTATTTAACATTCGATTTAAGGTATCGAAGTATATCTTCTGACGATTCAGAATGGTGTTGCTATTTACTGCGGTAGGTCCTCTATTTGTAATTTGTTTGAATGTTTGATCTGGCATTGCGTTTTCTTCAGCTGTTAGCTTTGTAATTTCTTCAACGAAAATCTCATGGTACTTATTATACATGTTTTTCACCTTTGTGTAAACATCATCCACAAAGTATTTATGTCCTTTTAAATCAATATCCTTACTAAGCTCAGCATGCTTTTCCTTAAATGCCTCCCAAACAACTTCTAATCTCTCCTTTCTTTGCATATAATACTCCTTGTTCTTCCGACTAGGAGAATCTTTACCATAATTAATTACGATTCTTTGCAGATCCTGCACGAGTTCATTCTGCTCTTCTACAGTCGTCATCTTGCGACAGTATCTAGCTATTTAGGCTTCAACTTTTTAAGACAAGGATCTTCTCGAACACGAATGTTTGTGCCTCCTACCGCTCAATACTTTTATTCTAATCCCGTTGTTTGCAAATCAATCAGGGGCTGGCAGACGCAATCGAACAAATGTGGCAGAAAAAACGTTCCAATAACCTATTTCTGCTGGTATACACTTGTCCAGCTGCCTCGCTAACACCAAATGTTCTTGTGATGCTAGCAAATTCGATTGGAGAAGATTCTCTATCGAATCACGTCGGGGTCACCATGAAATGTTTAATTGTAAACATTAAACATTCGTCGACTCAGTTCGGTGTACTGAGCCGAAAACAACCTATTTAGAACCAGTTCTTGTACTGATTCTTCTAGGTTGGGTTGTTCCTTCAATACCGGTTCAATGTACCGGATTGAAGTTTCTGAACCAAGAAACACCTATGTAGAATCAGTTCTTGTACTGATTCCTCTAGGTTGAGTTATTCCTTCAATACCGGTTCAATGTACCGGATTGAAGGTTCTTGGCGTCTTCTTTTCTTCCTTAGTTTGGTGCGTTGTACCAAACAAGTCTTATCCAAAATACTACTAAGACCGAAATACTACTAAGACCAAAATACTACTAAGACCAAAATACTACTAAGACCAAAATACTACTAAGACTGAGTATACAAACAATACGTAAGGTTAATAATAATTTCAATCGTTTATTTAAGTGACTTAGAGGTTTTATTTTCCCATACATTCATTTACAACTCAATCCTATATATAGTATTAGCAACACAAGATATGTATGAAACATATTTACAGAAAATCTTAATTTTCATAACCAAGTAGGTCTTGCAATTACAAATTCAAAATTCAAAAGTCAATAACCAAGTAGTTCTTGCAAATTACAAATTCAAAATTCAAACGTCAAACATATTCAATTTATGTCATTACATTTATGAATTCCAACAATATCGTTAAATTAACTATATTAACATAGTAAAAATAACTATTTTCCGTAGTTCGTTTAACGATTTTGAATGAATCGTTGCAATACTATTAAAAATAGTTGAACCAACCAAGAGTTTTTCTTTCAGTGTAACATATAAATTTGCTCTACCATTTTTTGGAGCTATTCTTATTGCATTAGTAATAAATAAAGTTACCTGGCATTTTTGAAGACAACTTTTTTGACATTAGTGCAGCACAATTTTTTCACTCCCCCTAATTCAATGCTGTTATATGATGAAAATCAGAAGAAAAACAGGAAACATGTATGTATATGTTTTCGCGGAAACGAACACCAAGTGGCAAATATATTTATATCATGTTGATGCACATTGGCTGTTGCCAAAGAATCCTTAATAGCAAAAGTTAAAAATACCCATCATGTCATATGGAAGCACACAATCTTATACAAGATTAATATCAGAATCAGTCAAGATGAAAAATGCCTAACGAAAAAACTTTTGCGAAAAATGATATGATTGGGCAAACTTATTATTATAAACCCCAGAGTTAAGTAAGATAAACCTCAGAGTTTCCGGGAGAATCATCAGAAAAACAATTTGTGAGTGTGATTCCAGGTATAGTAATGAGAGCAGAGTAGTTGCGTATGATTTATTTCGTCAGATAAGATAATGTGGCACAAATAATTTTCTTAAAGATTTAATAGGCGGTGTCTTTATATGAATTTTATATCTAACGAGTATGAATTTTATATCTTAGAGTCTTTATATCTAAACAGTAAGAAATTTAAGGTTGAAAAAATATTAGCCACAAAATATCTGAATAAACTCAGTTTTTACTCCTGAAATCAGACTAACGAAAATCTTTTTTAATTAAAAAACTTAATTCAAAACATGACAATAAAACGATGATAATTTTCACGAAAGTGCTCTATGCTTCAAATCTCTGCCATCGCGACTAACTTTGCAAATCAAAATAAATAGCTTATTTTTCGAAGAACCCTACATTTTAACCATCCTGACTAATCTACCAAGTTTAATTCGTTCATATTTTTTACGAGTCAGAAATTTCCATGATATGCAAAATCGTTCATGAAAACAGCAAAATCATCTGAAAATTTCTCATATCACCCCATTTGAATGGAGCAGCAGGCGCAAGGGCACTTAGACGACAAGCTACTCTTCATTACCTGCTATTAACGTGGGTAATGATTCATAAAATTGGATTTCTTTTTATTATATTCTAATGTCGTCTCAAGAAGCGACCGGTGGGTAACATCCTCGGTGCTTCTCAAGCGAAGCATGCACTCGCAAGCTGGTAGCATCACTACAAGCACTAAAGACAGCGTGAATAACCAAACAGCGAAATACTCTAGTAGCAATCAACGCAGCAAACACAAAGAAAGCGGAATGAAATTGTAGAGCAGAGAGCACCAGATGACATCAAAACTTTTCCTCACGACTATTTCTTCTCCGTTCGGTTGGGATCCTTTCACACCTTTTTCATGTTTTCTTGTGTCTGATATACTCCGACTGGTGCAATGGGTGCGGGGCGAGAAAATTGCCAGCGAAATGTGATATTAAGTTAAGACGAACGAACGAGAGAACAGAGATGTAAGAGGAACACGACGGGTGAAAGCCATCAAAAGGTCGAATAAGAGAATCTTTGCTACGCAGATTGTTGGATTTAAAGTTTTGGACTTCAATTAAGATAAATTCCAGGTCAGAGAAGATTCTTTATATTTAAAGCAGAGCTGATTGTGCTTGGAACCTTTTCAGAGAATGGTTCAAATCTGGGAAAGTTTCAAGGACTTATGATTCAGTTGAAGAATGAAGGCTGATTAAATGTGTGAAATTGTTAGCAGATTGTACTCACAAAGCGAAGGACCTTTCACGTCAGGGACCACTTTAATTTTTACTCTAGCGAGAAATACTTTTGAGTTCCGCAGAAATTACGTTCTTTTTTCTAGGAGCTTAACCATAATCTTGACTAATTCCTCAACGTAAAAAGCTTTATCAGACACTTTTAACTGAAAATAATACCCAATAAAGAATCATTTCATACACTGAATATCGTTAAAAGTTTGAATTGTTTATCGTAAACGAATGCGGAAAAATTGAAAATATCATCCACAATATCTTGTTTTTTTAGCGCTGTTTCTTATCATCTGAAAATGTTCATATTTTGGTTGATGTGCAGCAATGGCAGCAACAGGAGCAGCATAAATCCACCTGGACTAGTAACAGCAATCAAATGACTCTTTGTACAAAGGCTATAAACGGCATCGTTGCGGTTCTCTAAGTTTACGTAATTTGGTCTTCTTTTACATTTTTCTGAATTTTGTTTTTCATTCTGGCTTCAAACTCGATTCAAAACGAACGCAAGAATGTAACCTTTAATGGATATTTCATGCAAAGCACTATAAAAAATTAATCATTGAAAGAACTTTGTGTAAATTACTTCAACGCAAAAAAAGAGCACATAATAGCTTGATGGCAGGGTTAGAGAGACTGGAAAAATGTTTATTTCCTTCGAATGGTGCCGAATCGGTATGATGGTGTAGGACAGTGAATGAAAACGAGCAGACGGTCATTTAAAGACGACGATAAGAGGTAAATATTTTCGGTAGAAAACATTTTTTATGGGAAGATATAAATTTTCTCTGATGTTTTTTTTTCGTTCGCGAAGGTGAGTGTTTATGGTTCTAAAGAAATACTTAGGTTTGAGAAGATAGCTTAAGGCACGGGATGAGGTTTAAATTTCAATTTGAATTGATTGAATCGGTAGAAAACGATTTCGTAACGAACATAAAGAATGTAAAAATTTTCACAAGATGGTTTTTAGCAGGTAAATGAAAGGAAACGAACGATTTTCTATTTTACTTGCAATAATTTTAACTCTTACTACTTTCTGTGATTGCGAAATGTTGTTAGCAAATAGGCTGCCAATGATGGAGGATAATTTCGATGTTTCAAGCAATTATTTGGGCATCATGCATGTCATGAACTTTATACGACCCACGCTGGGCGCGTTGTTTTTAGAGTCTTTTGGAAACAATCTGGATAGTCTAGAACATTAACTGATATTTTCTATGTTGAATTTAATGAGCATATTTAATTTTAACTAAACGAACTGTTAAAGCTTGTATGAAAGGTTATTACGAGCACACGAACAGTATTACAAGAGAAATACAATAAATGGTGTCAAAGGTGGAATTCTGTCGCGTTCGGGAGTAATTACATGTTGTAAATGGATAATCGAAGCTGTTTATATGAGATAAACGTAGGAAAACTAAGAAGTGGGTGATTGTGGACTTGGTGACTATTATGAAGGCGAGCGAATTTCTTGTGAAATGCACGAATTTAAAGAAAGACAATGCCAATCCAATGAGTAGTTGAAATTGGAAAGCCGGAGAAAACGCAATTGAATATGTAGTCCCAGAAACATAATGAACTGACAACCAGAAAAAAACGATCCCTGTTAACACGACTAAAGGAAGTTTTAAGAGCGAAGTGCATCAATAAAGGAACCTTTTGAATATCCAAATGAAGAAGCGGACAACGATTACAATCAGGAAGAACCAAGCAACGCTGAAAAGAAGCTGCTGATGGATTTGTTCCTTAAAATGGCTTCCAACATGCAGCAATAAGTCATGAAACTCGATTGAAGTTCGGTCAGCGAACTGGATATCAAGCAAAAATTTCAGCCTCAGGCTATAAATAGTGAACATCAGTTTATATAAATCAAACAACAAATGCTGCAATAAGGCACTCATACTATGGAAGTAAAGTAACAATTCCTAAAATTTGAGGAAGAAATCATCAATATGCTGAAATCAGACCTGGGACGGTTCAAAACTGTGGGAGCTATTCGGATTGAAGCAATTGGCAACACCGGATTGTAAGCGCCAATTTTGGGTGGGCAGACTTCTTTGTTTATTTGTAGGAAGCTGATGTTATTGCAAAATACAATTATTGAGATGATCGTAGCGTGCGAATATATTAATGGTGTCACTTAAAGACACTGCGGTCGAAGTTCTACAGACCATACCAGTTGAAAATTGTTCCGTTTATTCCAGCCTCATCAAATGCTTTAGGCATGCGGTGAGGATTACTTGAAACAGATACATCGCTCGCAGTTAAGAACAAACACCCACAAGCCAGAAGAAACGGAAAAACAGGCGGCTCACGATATTGAGCTTTTGACACTTTTATCCGATCATATGT
This sequence comes from Nemotelus pantherinus, assembly GCA_963978885.1. NCBI lineage: Eukaryota > Metazoa > Arthropoda > Insecta > Diptera > Stratiomyidae > Nemotelus > Nemotelus pantherinus. The sequence continues at coordinate 44,441,333 of OZ022265.1, read as the reverse complement.
CAGGTCTGGAGAATCGAAATAAAACCCCAAAGGATACTTTCATCCAGAGGTTGCGCGACAAGGAACTTCCACAAGCTTTTCGTCCATCTAATAAGCGGACGCTGAAAGACTTCTTTGCTTATACTTGGACTTACGAATCGGAAAAAACAGGCATCTGAATGAAATTTGAGAGCCTGTGAGGTGCACGACGAATGCCAGTGCAAGAAAACAGAGGCAACCAGAGAACCGAATACCAGTGTTACACCTCAATGCTGGAATTTTGCAAAAAAAAGTTGCATTTGAGACTTGATTTATGGAACGAATGGAAGCAAAGGCATTGTCGGGAAAATGTACATAAAAAATAGTTACCATTGGAACATCACCAGCTGATGGAGATCCTGTATGTTGGAACTATAGAAAGCAAAGACAATTGAGTTTTGATGGTCCAAGGAAATATGGGCTCAGATACTGTCAAAGCCACCAAAGATCACTTTTTTTTTTTGAGAGCAACAGTGAATTGAACACTAAATTTGAAGAGCTGAAGTCGTTCTGAAAAGTTGATACCCCTAAAACGATAACAGCTGCTGAGTTTAATTTTTGGAAAGTGAATTGAATCTTCAAGGGAAAATCAACGACGAAGTCTGTAACATCACAGTTAACATTAGTCGCAGCGGTGACTACTGTGCTGTTAATCTTAAGAGCAGATATGGTTAAATCGTGGAAACTAAGCGACGCGACACGATATATGCTTTGGACGGATAGTGTGGGATCAAAACCAGTACATGGTAAGATCGTTCAGCAGATACAGTTCGAAGATTACGTATTTCAGTATCGGTTTTTAGTAGCGGAAATAACTGATTTTTTTTTCTATGATAATGCCAAAACTCAGGGGATTGCCCTTTGAAGCGAATCTTATATATAATAGTCTTCCGGGCTATCCCGACTACGTTTTTCGCTTGGATTTCAGAGAGCCAAAAATCACCCGGGGAACATGGAAGTTCTACTACCACGGCAACCAGGATGCAAACTTTACCACGGGATAAAACCGAAAGAATGCTACATGCACGTTAATATGAAATGAATGGCCATTCTTCCAGAACATGGAAAATTTGCTGATGATGGGATAAAGTGCCCCTGAAGAAATATGCGCACATGTCCAAAACGAAAAGTATATTAGTTGGAGGTTCTCGGTAAAGGCATATTTAATTTTATTTATTTATTCACCAAACAAGGTAAAAATTACAAATACAATAACAAAAAAAAAAATGAAAAACTAAGTGTAAGAAAAATTAAATAAGTAACAAATAAATAAATAAATAACAATTGATAAATAAGGCATTGACATAAAGTTTAAGATTAGGGGATACGGGTAGCAAAGAAAAGCGAAGGTTTGAAGGATAATTGGGAATCGTAGTGGTTCGTTCTCGTTCTTCTTCTGTAGAACATACAATATTTACGGCTCATTAGCTGTATATGTAGTGGACTGCGGATTTTCTTTTAATAAACGAATGGAACTGGTGTTCCTTACAGGGATATTTCTTGCCATTTTAATATTTAGGAATTCAACTCTAATAGCGCTTCTAATGACGTGGAATGTGAAACAGGCCGATATATCAATGCTTCTGGATGCAAGTGTCGATAAGTTTAAATGAACTATTCGAAACTCATACTGGGGTAGGTTATTAACATTGTAAGGGCTGTGTAGTTCTCTCAAGATGAAAAGTAAAAGTCGCTTTTGTACTGACTCGACTCTGTCATTAAGGATTGCAAAAGCAGGATTCCAGCGTATGCAAGATTATTCGAAAATAGGGCATACAAGTGAAGTGTTTAATAATCTTGTAACCCACAGGCTACTTATTTGTTTGAACGGGAAATGATTTTGTCCTAGTGTAAAGTGAAGCAAAGTTTTTCATGCAAAATAACATCTTGCATTTTGGGGAAAAACTTATGAACTGGAACTTATCAGTGTTGAAAGAAAGCTTGTTTACATACCACCAATCATCAAGTGAATCAAGCTTAGATTGGAAAATCAGATTTAGATTCAATGACTTTAATTCAGATTAAGATTCAATGATCTGATAAAATTTGAGATCGTCTACATAAATTAAATGAGGTATGCTTCCAGGGACGTCAGATAGGTCGGAAACAAGTATATTAGAAAGAAATGGACCAAGATTGCTATCTTGTGGTATACTAGAGGTAGAAAACATGTGTTTCGATAAAATCCTTGAAATTTTACAAATTGTATTTGATTGCGAAGGTAGGAACCCAGCCATTTAAGTAAACATCCAGCGAGACTGAGCTTCTGAAGTGTTAGAATCAAAATAGATAAAACAACTCTGTCAAACGCCATACTGACGCCAGTGTAGACTGCGTCAATTTGGTATCTCTTTTGCTTTCTCCATTTTACATAGATTCCATTTTACATAAATTTGTGGTAGTTGAGTGACCCTTTTTTAGTCATTTTGTTGCTCTTTCAAACGAAAGTTTACAAGCGGAGAAAGTTTACTGTAGACAACCTTTTCAAAAAGTTACACAGTCGAAGATAAAATGGTAGCATACAGCTTCTATCAGCATTCTTGAACATGGATGTGACGCACTTTCGCCTCTAGTTTCCACATCCAGACGAAATTGATCTATTAAAGAAAAACTACAAGGGAGCTATGAGCTGCTCTAGACACTAGCGCAATAAGCTCGGAGGAAAAGAACAGGCCCACGACTTTTGTTATAGTTGAATTTTCAAAATAGCTTTTAGTTTCATCACGTGAAATTTCTAAGCGGTTGACAAAAAATTTTGGAGTTGAACCTGAGAAAGAAAAGAGTGAGTTTGATGAATCTTGTGCATTAAAAATTTTCTGGAAACTATTTGCGAATAGATTACATATCTCATTGAAAGAAGTGATTTTATTAAAGAATATTGACGATGGAACATCAACAAATCTATTCAGAAAGGAATAGAGTCTAGCGTTAAAAACGCAATAGGATTTAAGAACGATTTCGAATGGATCCGGGAAAATATTAGGTATACTTAATGTGTAATTCTAATCTGTAATAAAACTGTATACTTATGCATTCAAGACATATTCATAGTGCTGCGTATACAAGTACCCAGGACACATCAATATCACCTAGCCAGATCGAAAGACATCTACCCGATTAAATAAGCAAAAATCAACCAGAGCATCTTGGCAATCGACAGATGAATATTTGAATAAATATGAATATGCGATAATTGTCCAGAAACTCGACAGAAGAAATAGTCCTTCGACAAAATAAGGAAGGCAGTTTGAACAAGTTTGTCGAGAGAAAAACATCAGATTCGTTTTATGGTAGTTGTGAAAGTTGTTACACTGAGAAAAATGAACTAGTAGCAATGAACGAAAAAGTACAGCGAAACAAAGAGATTCGCGTTCAAAACGGCGCCAATGGCGAATATGTTTGTTTCAACAGGAACGATGTTTTTGAACTGAACGCGCAATAGTCAAACACGAAAATATTTACTATGAACGACTTGTTAGTTGTTTTGATTGTGTAAGACGTTGCCGTTTCAACACTTTTTTCGTTTCGATTCAATTTTATTAGCATTCAGGATGAATATTTATAATTTTTACATTAAACTAATTAAGCGTTCGGCTTAACTATTCCCAACGTTCACTATACAAAATTAAGCACTTATGTTGAATAAGCAACTCTGCTCATCTCAAAATCACAATCGCTTATTATGACCGGGAAGATCTGTTGATTTGAACGTAATTCAAATATTTGGATTGAAAATGTAGGAAATTTATTTGTACATTCTGTTGTTTATTTTGTAATTTGAATGGGTGGAATTGCAATAAATACAAAGAGGCATGTTATATTAGTATATACTAATGATGTGTTTGCCCTCACGCACACTAATTACAAAAGAAACTTACCATATCTTTGCAGATAAATTTATAATTTGATTTTTATCTTAGGTAAACAAATGAAAAAGAGTTTTTTTTTATTATTTTGACTTCAATGCAATTTATTTCAGAAATAACTTTAGTGATTAACATATACTTAACATCTATCTAAATAGAAACTACACCAAACTTAAATCTATAAGAGCAGTACATCACCGAGGGTTGCTTTGCTTTCTCCTTTACTTCAAAAGGGCTAACAATTTTTTCTGAACATAATATACATACGTTTAGTTAGTTTCTTAAGTTTAATGAACTTGTCATTCTTTTGAATTGCAAACACATGCATCAAATACGAGTAAATCATAACGGCTTATTACTTAAAAACATTTTTGGTATAAATATGCATAGGATAATTTGAGAAAAAGTTAATTTTGTGAATTTCGGAAGTTTTCGTCATAGATGTTTTCCCTTATTTACTAATATTTTTCAGATATGCTATCAAACCTGACATCTGAGCAGATGGTTTTTTATTTGGACGTATAAAGTCAAAAAACGTTTGATGTGAACAACTAAACAATTTCTAGGATGTTTGATTGTCACCTTCCTTCTTTTGGAGCAGCTTGTACTTCCTTCGCTTATAATTGATCTGAATTAATCAAAAATCGAGCAAATACTCTTCGGTATCAACCATCGTTGTAAAGAATTGTAATACGTAAAGAAGGGAATGTTTGCTTACGCCATAGCCTCCATTTAGCTTGAAATTTTTGAGAAACCGGGAAAAAATTCGAAGATGTGGGCTTGATTGATGTATGCCAATTCATCAATACCAACTGCTGCCTCTGGTCTCAGACAAATTTATCCCAACTGTTTTCGGAAATAAGAACGAAGTAAATACTTAACCTTTCAACTGCGGAAATGCCTCATAATTTTAATTGATCATGCACCTTTCGATCCTCCTCGTTCGTCACAAATGTTTTCACCAAAACCACTCCTATGTTTGCAAAATTATTGCAGTCCATAACACTTACACGCACTTCTATTTACTTTTAACTATGAACTACTAATGCAAGCAAAGCAATCTAATAGATGATTTGAAATTTTCGGGTTGATTGAACGCCAAATGAATCATATTGAACGCGAAACGTGTTCATATCAAATGATGAAAAATTTTAAACTTGTACATTTTCGAGCAACTGAAGTTTTTCCGACAACAATTACCGTTTTTTAGAACAAGAACAGTGTTTGAATTGATCTGGTGTAAGTTTGATCTTCTCTCCGAAAGTTTATAAGACGAGACAAATACATCCACCATGCTTAATGAACAATAAAGTGTTCGAATCAAATGATTTCACAGTTTAAAGTAATTAGTTTGATTGAACGTTATTTTCAAACGCGTCAATGTTTACGCGTTTTCTTGAAATTGCTTGAATCGAACAATGATTTGGTCTAACTGAACGAAAATTATTCAAATCAAACGGATTTTAACAACCGCTTTTTATGAATGCGGCACGTGTTTGTTATGAACGCAGGCTTTTCTCTGAGTGTATGTACGAGAAAGGTTTGCAATTATCAGTTTAATAAAAGCGTATTTTGTTTCAATTCAGCAAACGGTTTATGTTTGTAAACGCCAAGAATTATAAGTTCACAAACGGTATTTCAAAAGAAATATTACAATAGTGAACTTAATTATCAACATCTTCATATATTTCTAGCTCATCTTTTGAATGTCACAAACAATTTCGTAATTTTTTCATTGACCTAGGGTATGGTTTTCTCTTTTTACGATAAAAATTAGGTTTTTTTATGAACCTTTTGTAGCGTTAAACTCTTTCAAGTATTTTAAGGAATCGAAAATATTCATAGCTATTCAAAAATTTCGTTTGGTTACATTAAATATAATTCTTACCAAACAATACGTATCAAATTTGAACGGGAAATTTTCATTTTGGATTCACATCAATTTTCATGGTTTTTTATTCGAATGGCAATTCTTTACAACAAAATGTTTATGCCATTTTTCACCAACAAACGTTACCCGGGATATATATTTACAATGCAGGCACATAATCAGAAAAAAAATCTTGATAAATTGAGCACTTTGCTCGTCCTTCTGCCGGTACGAGGCCGAGTGCTGTGATATAGATTTCAACTTGAAATCTCGTTTTTATTCTTTTCATTCCCTTTCTTCTTTTTATGTAAGATAGAATTGCGGCAGAAAGTTGTATTTTATTGAAGAGAAGAAAAATTGAATAAGAAAAGAAACAGAGCTCGAGCAAGTTTTGGGAAGTCTTAAGCCGTCATGTAGAAAATGGAGAATAAACCGAGAGAGAGGAGACAATGCATCATCGGAAAGTTATTTGGCTTATGGCTTCAGAGACAAATAAGCTCCAGTTGCAGGACGCGGCATCTGATTAACCGTTTTCACTGGCAAAAACAATCTCACAACAAGTTGGTCGTTAAACTTTATGACTTACAACTCTTTAGATAACATTATCATTATTCACTTCTCGAAAAGGTTTAGAATGGTAGTCCTGGCTCGCAGGAAATGCAGTGTACGATAAGGTTGGTTGTAAAGTTTCTGAAAAATATTATTCACTACGTTTGTGCCTTGGAATTCGGTAGTCTGAGCTCACTTACTGCGTACTTTGCGAGCTTATCTTCCTCTTTAATAATGAAAGTCTATGTGTTTTTGATCTGCTTCCAAATAAATGTATTTAATCTGGTTTGAGACGAAGAGCGTAAACCTTTACTTCGTTCCTATTTATTTTGGTTCTAAGCTTTTTAAACTCTCACAAGTTATGGTAAAATCATATATCTGGCTCAATTTCAAATGAATTTAAATATGTGTATTCTACTAGACAGCAACATCACGAAAAAAAACCTGAGCTGAGAATCGATAAATCAAACACTGTTCACCACAAAATTTGTAATTTTCGTTTTTGTTTTAGTAATTTTCTATTCGCAGTAATATTCGAAATTCGAACCTGCTAAATATTTTCATTTTCTATACTCAGCAGCTTGCTGTTTTCGTTCTTATTCTCAATTGCCTCCGAGCTAGCAGTCTATTTTCGAAATCGTTCACCTCTTTCCATATCGTGCTGCTATGCACTGACGTGGCCAACAAAGTCATCGCCAGAGCACCAGGACGATATCATTTTCAGGCTTGAAAGATTTCCACTGGATTTGATAGTTGCTCGAAGGCATGTCGAATGGGAGACGTTTCAATGTGACGTTTCGGTAGGTACTTTTCGAACGAATTAATTAATATTCATGAAGAAAGACAGAAATTGTTTTGAAACCAGAGAGGGCAGACGAATTCGAGATTACTGCCTGGCGGTGTTCTGCTAGTATAGATATCATTGTCATTTCATTTAGTCTACTTTTTAGTGAATTTTTCGGAGTTGTTTTTGTGGTTACGAAAATATTGTGCCAGATCAAATATTTTGTAAGTAGTCGGTGAAAACGACAGGTTGAAGAAAATTTAATTGAAATTTGTGACCATTGTTTACGATTTCGAGAAATAGGGTATAAAATAAAATTTGTTTTTTTTTCAGTGATTGGCTTGTTCTAATGAAAATATTGAAAAACTGTTTGAGAAATGTATTTGTGTAAAAAAACGATCACGTTCACGTTTTCCCAGGCGAAACAAAATGTTTACTACTAGAATAAGGATAACTCTGATTTAAAGAAAGTTCGAGAGAGAAAAACGGAAGGTGCGAGATGAGAAGTAAAGCAAACAAACAATCCCATTTTTGGTAAATAGAAGTACAGTAAGATCCCGCTTAAAGCATTTTTATCATTTGAAACATTTGTTGACATTGTTGTAAGTATAAATTTATATAATACTATAACGATTAATACAGTGACAAATATTATGATCTTTAGTTTTTATCATGGGTGATAATGAAAAACAAGAAAAGAAATCAACCAAAAAAAGCATTTTACTGGAAACTAAAATGCAAGTGATTAGAAGATTAGATTCCGGTGAATGTCAATCTCAAATTAGTGCTGCATTGAATTTGGCAGCTTCAACAAAAAGGACAATTCTTAAGCATTAAGAAAAAATACTGTCATCGGCAACTGCAACTACGTCAAGCTCTGCAAATAGAGCTACCCGTTCTAGAAATAACATTATAGAGGAAAAGGAAAAACGACTGTCTATATAGATTGACGATGAAATTGAACGCAATATGCCATTAAGCCAATCTATCATACTAGAAAAGGCTAGAAGAGTTTTTAATTACATTCAGACCGAGGCAAGTGACATAAGTGAAACTTTCGTTGCTAGTCGAGGATGGTTTAATAGATTTGAACATCGCAATAATCTTCATAACATAAAGATTACAGGAAAAGCAGCAAGTGGTGATACAAAAGTGGCGGCTGAATTCCCTGCGACATTAAAAACAATAGTTGAACAAGGAAACTATCCACCAGAATTAGTTTTTAATGTTGATAAAACAGGCCTGTTTTGGAAAAGAATGCCGTGAAGAAAAACGAGTACCAGGATTTAAAGCCGCAAAAGATCGCAAGATAATGCAAGCGGAAATTTGAAATTAAAACCATTACTAGTTTACCACTCCGAAAACCCAAGAGCTATGAAAGGCATATCTAAATCAATTTTACCCGTAATTTGGGAGTCTAATAAAAAATCATGGATAACTATGAAAATTTTCCAGGGTTGGTTCACTGAACATTTCTGCCCGTCTGTTAAACGTTATTGCGAAATTAAAAAACTTGAACAAAGAGCATTACTATTAATTGATAATGCTCCAAGCCACCCAACAAATCTATCAGATTTAACAACATGCATTCCAGTCGAAGTGGTTTTTTTGCCGCCTAGTACAAATGCCTTAATCCAACCAATGGACCAAGGCATTATATCCGATTTTAAGGCTTATTACTTACGGCGAACATTTAAGTAGATGTTGGAAAAAACAACCGGAGAAGAGAAGCAATCAATACGGGAATTTTGGAAAAATTACAATACCATGAATGCTGTAGAAAACATAAACCTTTCTTGGAATGAGATAACAGAAAGATCTTCAAAAGGAGTATGGAAGAACATTTGGCCAGATTTAAGTAAGAGCGAAGACATTGGACACTCTGTCGATATGGAGGCAATAGTGGAAGAAATAGTGGAATTAGCGAAACAAACCGATTAAGATGAGGTAAATGTGGAAGACGTCGAAGAAATAGTTCAAGAAACAGCAGCTAGTCTTTTTAATTATGAGCTCAAGGAATTAACTGAGCAAGAGGAAAACAAAAATATTGATAGTAGTGATTTCGAAGAAGAGCAAAAAGAGCTTTCGATGGCGTTTGTTAAAAGGAGTTTGACCACTATAACTGAAATTATGGACCAATTTGTTGAAAATGATCCAAATTTTGACCGGAGTTCAAAAGCAAGACGGGGTGTTGTAGATGCTTTATCCACTCGTCAACAACTTCTAACAGATCAGTAAAAAGAAAACGCAAACTTCTTGACAAAAAGGCAGAAAATTGGAAACACAGAATAGATTGATTGGTCTGACTAAATTAAAATTTGATTTGTTTTTATAAGTATATTCGTTTATATTGTTTTTCTTTTTGTAAAAAATAAATGTTTGGTTTTATTTTTACTAAAAAAAAAACACAATTATTAAATTTAATACCTAACCAATTGTCTATCCATATTCCCTTAACCCCATTATTTACATGTTAAGATAGCCTCGTTTAGCGCTGTTTCGCATTACGCTCTACTTTGATGGAACGTATCCTACGCGTTAAACGGGGTCTTACTGTATTGAAGTACGAGTATGAGCATGAGCGCGTTGATCTCAGTTTCTTGCTTATTCCAAAAGGGAAAGAAGGAGCAATTCAATACCCTTGTTTTTACTGTTTTCACTTTTAATGAACTTCATCTTCAAGTGTGCATTTTAAATAGAAAGCACAATACAATAGAAATTTTTTGCGTGCGTTCAGTTACTGTTTGAGGTTATTCTTTTATGATTAACCTGGCATTACGACCTTATCTTATATGTTGCATTGAGTCTTATGCTGATTCGCAGATCGTGTGGAGTCCTAAGTCTTTAGACATGTAGGTTGTGTTTCATATAACACTTCGAATTAATCCCGTTACCCAAGCTTTTTAGATAGGATGTTGACTCTGTTCAATGGATCCTTTGATCTACATAGTAAATATTTCAATTTGGCAGTTTTGAACGTAGTCTTTTCTTACAAAAAATATAGTTTGTGATCTAGCTACGTTTACCTTTATTTTCTAGCGATGATAAAACTGGTCAAGCTGGGATTTTAAGTTTTTGCTTACTATTTCATAGTTGCTGGCACTACTGCATGTATCTAAATCATCCGCAAACACAGCTAGCGTGGTGGTGGTATAGGTGAGTAAAAATACACAAGAGTACGCGCAAAAGGAGTAAGGAAAAGCGACTGAGTTCTAACCGGGCGATCAGACACACGTAAGAAATGACACACGCGAATGTTGGAAGAGAGTAAGCAATGATAAAGCTTATAAAGAAGACATTCATCAAGGAATACTCTGCGGGTACTCAGCAAATGGGGATTTAAGAAAAGCAGACGGTCATCATAAGGGCGATAAGCAACATTAAACTTGAACAAAAGGCAGCGAGTAAACTTACGCTGAACGGATTCAACAGCATTAGACAGGTACACGAAACGAGGAGACCACACTTGGGAGCAATATTCAACAATGCTACGAACAAGAGAAATAAAAAGGCGAACACAAGTGTTGATATTGGTTGCAAAGCGAGAGCAGCACAGAACAAAACCAGCTACTTTTGACGACTTAGCAACCACAAAAGAAACATGCAGATCAAATTTTAACTTCGGATCAAAGATGATGCCGAGGTCTTTATGTTGATCTACATGCTTCAAAAGACTATACCCAAAAAATATTCAAAGGAAATGGGATTAGGCTAATTGGAAAAAGACATCACAAAACACTTGGAAACATTAAGATCAAGGAAGTTCGCAGAGCACCAATCACTTAAAACAAAGAGATCCGACTGTAGCTAACAACAATCATTTTGTGAAGCGACAGCACGGAAAATTTTTAGATCATCAGCATACAACAGAGAGTCAGACTGAAAGTTACAAGGAAGGTCATTGATAAACAATGTGAAAAGGAGGGGACCAAGGATGGAACCTTGGGGAACACCAGAAGTAGGAAAGAAAGGGGAGGAAGAACAACCATTAAACACAACACGGCAGACGCGATCATGGATGTAGGAAGAAAGCCAAGATGTAAGGGAACTGGGAACAATAAAATGACAGATCTTATCTAAAAGCACTGTGTGATTTACCCTGTCAAATGCTTTCGCGAAGTCAGTGTAAATCACATCAGCTTGAAGACCATTGTCCAAAGTACACGCAACGAAGTTAGTGAATTCCACTAAATTCGTAGTCGTTGAACGTCCCTTGATGAAACCATGCTGCTCTGCAGAAAATAAATGACTAAAAGCACCATGAATTCTGTCATGAACAATCCGCTCAAGCAACTTCGGAAAGCAGGACAGGAGGGATATAGGACGGTAGTTGGCCACATTGGCAATGTCTCCCGATTTTAAAATCGGAAAAACATTGGCAGCCTTCCAGGTAGAAGGAAAAACACTAACAGACAAACTCAAATTAAATAATATAGACAAAGGTACACATAAGGAAGATGCAAGAGACTTAACAAACACATTAGGAATGCCATCCGGGCCGCTGCTTGCTGAGTGATCCAACGAAGATATTAGAATTTCAACCTCCAGAGGATTGGTAATCGCAAAATTATCCTGAGAAAACACAGCCGCAGCAAAACTCCCTGAAGCAAAATTAGGAGAGGAAAATGAAGAAGCAAAGAACTTAGCAAATAAATCACAAGTTTCTTGAGGGATAGAAGTCGTAGTTTCTTCAAGAAAAAAAGTGTCAGGAAACCGGTTGCTAGTTTTAGGGGGACGGACATACGACCAAAATGGTTTCGAGTTATCTGAGGAAAGACTAGCTTCAATATAGGCAAAATAACCACGTTTCGCTTCTTCAACAGTCCTTTTAGCCACTGCTCGCAGAGACCGATAACGCTGAAACACCTCCGCAGATGAACTGCGAAGAAATTCATTACGGGCCTTATCTTTCTCGCGCAAAGCTTTGGATACTGCGACAGAAAACCAAGGAGGACAAGCACCACGACGAGAACGAGACACAGGAGTAAATCGAGAAACAATGGAATTAAGGAGAGAGCAAAAAGAAGAAACAGCTTCATTTATATTAAGCCCACAAAAAAAAGAAAACCAATTGATAGGGAGGAGTTCGGCAGCAATAAGTTCATAATCTGCCCTAAAAAAGTTGAAAGACGGCACAACTATGCTTTTGGTGCGTGGACTATTCGGTAAACAAAAATCAATGGAAAGGGGGGGATGATGAGGGTCAGGATCAACGTAAGGAAAGGATGATGCGGAAATAGATAGATTAGAAGAATGTAAATTAGAAAAAATAAGGTCCAACAAACGATTATTATTATTAGGAATGTAATTAAATTGGGATAAGGAACAAAACGAAAGAAATGATGAGAGGGAAATTGAAAGTGCATTAGTAGAGGAGATGATTAAAAACGAGAGGTCCCATTGAATAGAAGGCAAATTGAGGTCACCACAAACAACAATAGGAGAATGAGGATAGTAAGACATAATAAAATCAGACAGCTCACTATAAAAACATTCATACGTGGAGAGAAATGCACAACAAGGCACATATACCGATACAAGTAATAAACAAACATTATGTGATAGGGAAATACGGACAGCAACGCACTCAACAGGATGAGACACCACGAAGCTAGCACAAAGTGAACTAGACAGAGATTTACGAACGGCAATTAAGACTCCACCACCGTCTGCTTTATTCGTTAAATCACGATTGCGATCATGTCTGAAAACATTATGCAGGGGAAAGAACTCATCACTAAAGAGATCCGTTGAAAGCCAAGTTTCAGTCAAACAGACGAAATCATCGGAAGCAATTATAGAGGCTAGCCTGATTTGTACTAATTTGGTTCTTAGTCCACGAACGTTCTGGTAATAGAGTTTAAAACGTTGATTTTTAGGTAAACAGGAGCTGATTACACTGGCTGGACCCGGGCCGGAGTTTTGCGAAAATTTCCTCGCTGGCGGGGCTCAAATTCCTTAACCAAAACTCCCAAAAGCCAGAAATCATGGCGCCCAATCGCGCTAAGTTCCATCGGAAGCGTAAGCAAGAATGATCCCACAATACGGCTGCTGTCCGAATCCTTTGTTAGTTTCTTGCAAGAAACGTTGACATCTCTTCCCATCTTCCGAGACATGTACAACTTCAAGTCCTCCACAGATGTATCAGCCGCAACACGAGAAAGGAAGATTTGAAGAGGAGGAGATACCACTCTAATGAGACTATTAGAAACGTCATCATTGGCACTACTTGGTCTACTAGGTTGTAGTGCGGGACCAGGAGACGGCACAGAGGACGCCATTGGAAAATGGCATTGCAGTTCAGCAACAATCTTTACAATGGTTCAAATTCAACTACGATTTCAGAAGAGCCACAAAATATTCTGTGTCAAAAAATTATACAAACACCACCTTACCATTAACTAAAACTCATTTATCTTTTGAACAACAATAACTTTCTTAATTTTGAAATTTTTTTTTTATAAAATCCACAAAACTGAAACTATTCAAAACAGAAGAGTATTCCGTTACATTATATTATAAATTCAACTATAATTCATTTCTTATAATTTCAGGAAATTCAATACTTTTTCAACCTCTAATGGCGTTTCTGGTGTCCTTTTACTGAAATCACATTTTTTAAGCGATTTTAATATAATAAGCGATTTTAATTTCAGGTATAAGTTTTTCTCGCTCCTCTAAAATAGCCTCCTTCACGTGAGTTTGGCTTGTGATATGATGTTCCCGCACTTTTTTTTTCAAAACATTCCAAAGGTGCTCGATAAGATTAAGGTCTGGTGATTGAAGTGGATGAGGAAGCTTTCACGTTGTACAGTAACCACTCTTTTACTAGATGCTAAGAAGGTTTTGGATCATTGTCATGTACTTATAAAAATTCGTCGCTAAGACCAATTTTTGAAGCACTGGTTCTTAAATTAAGCTTTAATGTTATTAAGTACAAATGCTTTTTTCTAGTGCTTTCCAAAAACACCAAATATCTAATGCCATTAGCTGCCAACAATGGGTCGCAAGTTTTTTGAATTGAATTCACTTTGCGCCAAACAAATCGCCGCCAACCAGACCCAAAAAGATTATAAGTACTTTTATTTAAGTTATCATACTCTCTGGTATACTTCAAGAGTCGGGCAACATTTTTTTTCAATATGAACGGTTTTTTTTTCTTGCAATGCACTCCTTGTAGCTCCTATTATGCAAAAATTTCGCACTCTTTGGGCATTCAATGATACTTTGTCGTTCTTTTAAGGTCTGTAGCTATTTATTTATTTATGTATTTGGTGCGTATTCAATACAACAGGCAAACTGCCCAATTACAGATTGGATACAATGGAAAAAAAAAATAAAATGACAAGAACTAAATAAGAATATATAAATATAATAAATATAAAAACAAATACAAGAATTTCTTAAAGTATTAAATAATAAAGTAAAATTAAGTAGAGTAAAAAGGAAAAGAAAGAATCCATTGTAAACAAGAATAGAAAATAAAATTAATGAATTAGGATCAAACATTTTGTTTCGAACCATATTTTTGAAGATGACAATAGATTGTGGAAGAGGAAGACTTTTGTGAGTACTTAAGAGTCGCAAAACGGGAGAGTAAAAGATAGTGTCAGTACGAGCATACGGCACTTCAAATAGAATGGAGGACCCGATTGGCAGGGGCGGATTTGACCATTTAGCCGCCCTAGGCCTCAGAAATATTTGCCGCCCTTTTCGTGAATTATATTATATGTAAAAATGCGCGATTTTTTTTCGATTCCCTAGAATACTTCCCTGTTTTTCATTGCGCCCGAGCTCACAATAAAGGAATATCAGAGCGAAACCGGCACCGGTTCGTTCGTAAAAATTCCCTATTATTGCGACCTTGCCACACAAATAATTATTAAAACACACATACGTTAAAGAACCTAAGAGTACCTTAAAAAAAAGAATCCGAAAATACCAATGTTTAACAGTCCAAAACCGTATACACCTTTACATCGCTTAAAATTCCAACGTCTTCGCTCATATTTTTATAAGTAAGTTTACTATTCCGTTCAAAATTTGCTGATGTTCTAGATTTCATTTTATAGAAATTTTTTTATAGAAATTAATTTCAGTAATGGAGTACAATTTATAAAACACGTCAAAAATAAAGAGATTCGCATGTAGTTGATATACCCTGTACCATAATAATAAAAAAAATGCTTTGAAAAATCAATGCACGCAAATATTTACCTCTGATAAGCTTTTCCTAAATTGAAGAGGTATTATTTGGGTTCCTTTTAGGGTCTTTTTAGCTCTTTTTAGGCTCTTTTCAGGTATTTTTAGATACTTTCTAGGTACTTTTTAGGTATTTTTGAGTTTCTTTGTTCCTTTACCGTGATCGCATTACGATATTTATTATAAGCCAAACTTTTTAAAGTCCGAAAAAAATCATCAGAGGTGAATTTTTGCGTGCATTGATTTTATAGAGAATTCGGATGGCTTGAGGCGTTAGGCTCATTCAACTCAGATATATGTACATATACGACAGAAAAAAAACTGCCGCCCAAAAAAAAATCGAAAATTTGCCGCCCCCGAAATCTGCCGCCCTAGGCCCGGGCTTACCGGGCCTAGTGGCAAATCCGCCCCTGCCCATTGGCCTTACGTATTCCCGTTCAATGAACAAAAATGCTAATGAAGAAGATAGGTAGTCACGACAGATTTTGAAAAGGAAACTCTCATCCAAGTAAACTCTGCGCTGCTCAAGGAGAGCAATGTTTAAAAGAGATAGACGTTCACTATAGGGTAAATACAGCAGACTATATTTAAAAAGTAAAGTACTTGTAAGCCTGTGCTGAGCTGATTCAACAGTGTCAGAGAGGTATTTGAAACGAGGACACCACACTTGACTGCAGTATTCAAGTACACAACGGACTAGGGTGATAAACAGGTGGACACAAGTAGAAATACTAAATGAATTGTGTCAGGAACGAATCACGAAGCCAGCAATCCGAGAAGCTTTTCTAGTGATAGTAAGGACATGAACGCCGAATTTCAGTTTGCGATCAAATGTGATCCCCAAATCTGAGAAATGATCGACACAAGAGAGGATAGTGACATCAATAGCATAAGGAAATACATGAGTGTGAAGCTTAAAGGAAAAGGACATAGAAAAAAACTTGGAAACATTAAGGGACAAACAGTTCAAGTTACACCAACCAGAGAGAGCATACACATCATCCTGAAGAAGCAGAGAGTCAGCAGTATTTTTGATGACTCGGAAGATTTTTAAATCATCTGCATATAGAAGACATGTAGACTTAAAAACCGTGGGAAGGTCATTGATAAATAAATTGAACAAAAGAGGTCCTAATATGGAACATTGAGAAGCACCAGAAGAAGGGGAGAAAGGTGAGGACGACAAGCCAAAGAGGGAGACGATACAAGTACGATCAGTTAAAAAGGAAGAGATCCAGGAAAGCAGAGGTTTGCGAATGCCATAATGCTTCAGTTTGACAAGAAGCAGCATATGATTAATAGTGTTAAAAGCTTTGGCAAAATCAGTATACATGGCATCAACTTGATTATTGCTGTCAATTGCAGAAGCGAGTACATGAGTAAACTCAACAAGGTTTGGGAATACCATCCGGGCCCGGGGAATAGTAAGAGTCAAGTGAGGACAAAAGCAATTCAACTTCTACGGGGCTAGTTACGACTGAGGAGAGACTAGCAGGGAAATCAAAGGCTAAGCAGTCAGTAGCAGGAATCGATGGGATAGTACAAACAGAAAAAAAAACATAGCAAAGATATTGGAAATGTTAAGAGGGTCGGAAGCAGTAAAGGCATTAAACACTAGCGAGTCAGGAAGTGGAGGAAGCTTTTAAGGAGCGGACAAAAGACCAGAAATTTTTAGGGTTATTCAAGTTCAAAGAAGATTCAACAGACGAGGAATATCTGAGTAGTGTTAGTTAATCTAATTTCTTTCTTGGCAAAGGAACGTAAACGAGAGAAGATAGCACAATCTTCAAAAGAGCGAGAATTCAAAAATTTCAAACATGCTGAATTTTTATCTCTAAGGACACTCTTTACCCTCGCGGTAAACCAAGGAGGGTCACGAGGCTTACGGGAACTGTAAACAGGAGTATACGATGAGATCAACTCTGAAAGAATACTGTAAAATTTAGATAGAGCAGAGTTAATATCGAGACGACGGAAGCATCCAACCAATTAATTGAATTCAAATCATTAGACAAGCGGTCAAAATTAGTTTTTTCAAAGTTAAGCCGTCACGCATTGGAAGATTGAATACGATTTGAAATTGAGATGGACAAATTAATAGAAAGGGGAGGGTGCGTGTAGGGTATTGGGACAGGAGATAGTAAAATCCAAGAGTACTCAATGTTAGAGAGGATGAAGTTAAGGATCTTGTTATTAGTACTAGGGATACAGTTAAATTGAGAAAGAGAACAGGAAGAAAGAAGATAAGGTAATAGAGAGGTTGATGATAGAGGTATTAGAGAGGTTGGCGACACAGATAATAATTGACGACGAGGGAAAGTTGCTATTAAGATAGGTGAAAAGTTCAGAAAAGAGCTTATCATAAGTCGAGAAGGACATGTTACAAAAAATATACTTATAAGGACGCAACAAACAAAGAGAATATAGGAGACAAAAAGATGGAGACAGCACCACATTCAACAGGTGGACCGGGGATAAAATCAGCGCAAAGTTTGCTATTGAGAGTCCTAAGCACAGAAATAAGCACGCCACCACCATCAGCAAACTCATTTGTGGATCATTCTTTAGATTCTCTTAATTTTCCTGTCCAAATGTTCGTATGAAATTTTCTTCCGACCTCTTCGTAGGGCAATTTCAAAACTTTTGTTGCTTTTAAATTTTTTATAGCCATTAGTAAATGATCGCGTCTGCAAATGAACATTGATATTTCAGCATAGCTTTTGCCTCCCTCCTTAAGCTTCATAATTGATTAAACTTTACAAATAATGAGGATCATGTGTAAATCTACACTGAAAACTAGGCATCGCTACTTTTCTTTTGCATGAGATCATAAGTTAATCTTGTGCGTATGTGCCATATTTTTTATGTATATACGTGCAATGTTTTAAAATTATGATTGATGTGCTACGAAAGTAAAAGTTACTTACTACTAATAGTAACAAAATACTGTTTTCCTTTAAATAGCGTTAACAGTGTAGAATTTATAAAAACCTAAAGAAGGAACGAACGTTTTTTTTTTTTGCTTTGTTTAGTAAATTGAAGACTTTTTATTTTTTTGCGTGCCAAACAATAACGCACCAAATTAATTGAATTCAAAGACAATGTTTCAAATGAAACGAAAGTATATTAGTAGTCTCAATTTTTCATACTCTCTTCTTCCTACTTAACGAACTCAGGGATGAAAAATTAGCATATTTAAAAAAGTTGAGATAAGTAGATGCTTTAAGAAAGCTTAATATAAATTCTGCATAAGAATTAATGCTGTTAAAGCGTTGATTGTTTTATGGATAATCAAGGATTAGACGAATTTCTGAAATAAAATAAATGATGAAAAAAAAATCCAATGATTTCTGAGCCTCTTTAGCAAATCGCCCAGGGTAAGTTTCATAACAAATTTATGTATCAAACAAACAAAAATTTAATGGCCCGGGGAATTTGAGCTGTACAAGTTTTCAATTTAAAATGAGAAATATTGGTATTAAATTTTCTATGAAAGGTAATATTAGCTAATAATTTACTACTAAATGACATTTTTGCGCAAATTAAGGCGCCGACACGTGCTTAAGTTTTCATAAAATTTCATTTAATCATATTTTGAAAATTTCACCCAATCATAATATAATCCTTGGATATCAAAGTCATGAAAACTCTTCGTTAAATCGTAAATTCCTTTTATTCCTTGCAATTACATAATGTCAAACAAATTCTAAGTACTTACTTTTCGGCTGCTTTCTTGTTGAATACGTCTGCAAACTGAGACACAGTCTTACAGTTAACATTAGCGATATAACACAACATTTTCTGTACGACTATGTATCTGTTTCAGACAATTAGGAGTCTTTTCGATATCCACTGGTTTTCGAAATTAGCTCTGCACTCAAGTTGATTTTGGTTGAATAAAAATTTTAACCAATTCAATTTGATCGACTTACCTTCAACACTTCACTTCAAAAACTCCTGAATTTAAATGTGCTTGGATTTGAACTCAACGAGAAACTTACCTGGAAAAGAGAGAAAAAAAGCATTTTTAGTTTGTTGTTCGTTGTAAAATACTCAATGCAGAAATTTTTTTTTCAACTTCGAAATCATCTCGAAACAACAAATTTTCTGAAAGTTGCTGCTACGTTGATACTATGGCGTACACTTACAGCTTGTATGTATGTGTATGCGAATAGTCTAGTACCAGTACGTACCGTACACAACACACTAAAATTCTACAATCTCATTCATAGCCTTTATACTGCTCGAGCTTTCTTGTTTGCCTTATTGAAGAACACTTTTGTTTTGAACTTGATCACTAAATTGGATTAGTGCCAGTCCTTTTAACAGTTCGGAATTATGCTTAGTGGGCAGCCTTGACAGCATTTCTCATGGAGTGTTAGCATAACTCATCATCGTCATCATTGACGAAAGTGTTCGTTTACTTCCTTCTAAGCACTCCTCGCCCAGCACGTTCCTTCTACATGTATGAAGTCAAGCAACGTTGGCAGTCACACTCACGAACAATATATAATCAATTAAGGTACTCATAGACTCAACAGTAGAAGCATAGCACCTAGCTAGTAGCTCTTAAACCCATTGCGGTGACGTGGTTTTTCTGGCACTCTATCTTTTGTAAAATTTAAATTGAAAGCAAACATAGGTTTTAAACTTCACGCTTTTTCTCTAAAGCTTTCGGTTCGTTCCGACTCCGAAAATTTCTTCCCGGAACTGCCGCTTAGCCAGAGTGTCGAAATAAGGATGGGATATCGGTAAATGAAATTATCGACATTCATGGCATCGTTTTTTGTTATTCTTTTGTATTTCCAGAGTAACGTACCATCCGTTCTAGCTTGCTGGTGGTTTAGTTGTTGTTCCTTCGTTCGACGTTTCAATGTCCCAGCCGGGTAGCTTAAGGAAGCTTAGTGAAGAAGGATACGTATGACGTTATGATAGTCATGCGAAATGGGTATTAAATTTCATGCGCTATTAAAAGCCCCCGGAGGATGTCGAAACGATGCGAGCATAATTTTCTTGAAGCATGATGCGGTGCATTAAACATTTGCAGGAAGCGTACAATGCTCGAGAAATGCATCTGACATTTTTCGGTATCACGTTCAATTTAACGTGACGTTCGAAGGTTCAGCAGTAGGATGTATGTTGATGATGTTCGTGCAGATATCAATTATATTTGATATTTTTTAGAAGATAATTTGGTTTGGGTCGCACGATAAACGTAAAAAATATATAGGTGTTGGTTTAAGATTTAAATACTAATGAGGAAATTTTTGATATAGGTACCATTTGGCGAAAAAGATTGCGGCAATAAATCGCTTAATATTTAATCAATCATCAACTTTTACTTCGTCACCTTTACAGTATGTATTATCCATTTGATGCAATGCACATAAACTAAAGTATTTGCTGCAAATTTGGCATATTGGCAGCTTCTTTTGCGAATTTTGCTGTCGACTGAATATGGGTTTCACGCAGCGGAACAAGAAAAAGTCACACGGGAACAAATTCAGTGGAATTGCTTGTTCAGCCACGATATTTTTTGCATTTTTGGCCTTAAATTCGGTCACAATCTATGTAATGGTGAATTATGGTAGTGGAAAGCACACAATTTGTTTTTTTATAAGTCTGGGTCAGAGCATATAGCCTAATAAATAGGACGGGAAGCGCGATATTTTCCGATAGGAAAGAAGGGTATCATGTGGAGGGTTTACGGATCAGCTGGTGCCTGATCAGTGAGGCTAGGCTAAATAAGTACGTTTTTCCATATGCGAAAGTGAGAGAAGCATATTCTCGGCCCTGATCCCATCAAGAAATAGTAAGCGCAGCGAACACTTGCTGGCAACAAACAACAGCATAAACGTATCGAGGACGTTGTTTTTATTCTCTAAATGGTATCGGAAAAAGTATTCCGCGTCAATTATCTTATTGTCGACCATTTTAATACACAGACTCGGTTTTAAGAAAACTAATATTGCAGAAAACGCCAATCGTTAAAAAGGTGGTTTTGCAAAGTATATGTATATTGCCTAGTGGGAATGAAAGAAAGGATCTTATCGTACCATTGCCGCTGGCGGGGTATTTTTGTCGTGTTTCAATTTTTGAAATCGGGTACTGCTGTCTATGTTTCGCAATTTGTGGGGTAGTGTTGTAATTTATATGGTATTTATTAGTCTATATGCTTTGTCTGGGTGTCTTGATAGATTTTTTCACACAAATGCTTCAATAAGATCAAAAAGTACTCTTAATTGACCGTCCGCCTCTCCCAAACTAATTTACAATGAGCAATGCCAGAGCGTATATTGCTAATAAATAACGCAGAAAGCGCGTAATTTGCGATATTAAGAACGACATTACGATACATTTTATGGTAGTATTGGTAAATTGCAAAAAATAGACAGCAATATACACTTTCGTCAGAGAAACATAGTAGTATCAGTTGATCGTAAAAAATGCATAGTAGTATCCAATTCTGTCAAATACAATGCTAGTGAAATAGGCAGAAATAGTATTTCTAGTTGATCGCGAGAAGTGGACAGCACTATAAATTTTGTCAAGTTTCACGTGGGAGAGAAAGAGAAAGTATTTCGTCAATAAGCACTGAACGAACAGTTTGCTGTTCCAAAACCCAAATCACGTATTCTCTGCGTCCCATATTCTAAAATGGCGAATCTTTAACTAAATAAATGATTGCGGATAAATGATTGCCGGTATGCAGGATTTTTTTTCGTAAGCACGAAATGGATAAACTCGAAAAATCTATAGGGTTGGCTATCTCGCGGTTTCTCTGTAATCTATTTTATTTTGAGACTGAAAGCTTTTCCTCGCTGAAACTTGTCAGTTATTCTGTGTTACTCGTATATCGCCACCCTATGAAATAAACACGTTCCTGCTTGAACAACGTTTCAAAACATTGACAACTTATTTTATTTAATTAAATAAATTTGACCGAAATCAAGTGCCAACCACGCATGTTTTACGCAACTTTGGGGCAAAAGTTAGTCAAACAGATTTGCTAGTTAAAACCGGAAAGGCCTTCCATTATTGTGGAAATCACGCACCCGCCAATATTGCCGCTATGGCCGAAAGTTTGTGAGCTAATCCCTGAACAATAGCTCATTATAATAATATAAAAATAGCTCAACAATAGCTCAACTCAGCATCAACAAATAAATTTAGGAGAATCATGATCGGAAATCTTGAACATTTCGCGAACAAAGTTTAGTTGAATTACAAATTGCAGGATTTAATATTGCTTTTCCTTATGGGTCCAAGAGCAGAACGAAGATATCTTCGACTTTAAAAAAAAATCGCATTAAAACCTACAGATAAACGTAGAGAAGCCAATGCATCCTCAATGCATGACGGCAACTTGGTTGTGTGTTTTTAGCGTTGGCATCATTGTTTCATTTTTCTCCTATAATGAAGCTGGCAACGTCATTATGGTGCATAAGGAATGTAATAGAAAGATGATAACCGACTTTTTAAATAGGAAATTGAAGGCATAGACTTGGATGACCTTTAATTTCAATAGACTGGCGCTCCATGTAACACAAGCCGTGAACAATAATTCTGGATTTCAACTGGCCGCTGCCGAAATTTGACTTTTTCGATCCAACGATTTTAATTTAACATATAATATTGGTTAAGTCATTCGTGGAGTATTGGCCAAAACAATCGAAAAAGCATAGCAAAGTTGCATCACTAGAATCATATAAACAGTAAAAGATTTTTCACCATAGTTGCTTTTGCAATTTTTTATGATTTCTGACACTTATGAAGTTTAATTAGCAAAATTTAAATCCTTTTGAGTCCGCTGGGGCATATAGGCCCCCAAAGACAAGAGCACAAAATATTAATGGAAATCAGGCAGAAAAAAATCTATATGGCATTCTTATATATATAAGTAACGATTGGGTCTTGTCGTGCGTTAACAACTTGTTTGTTCTTGCTCAGTTGAAGCATTTGTTCAGTCAAGTAAGGTGCAGCATTATATTGAGTGCTGAAATTGCTTTGTTCTGCATTTCGGGTGATTTTTTTTTAGTTTTATTGATTAAACTTTAAAGGACTGACAAGATTGATTTACCAACTTTCGAAACCACTTAGTTAATAAAAAACTTGTTAATATTAATCATCACACAAAAACAATTCAATTTAAGTTTGTAAGTTCAATATTTCTGTTTGCATTGTTATAAGAAAAAAATATTGTGGTGAATCGAAATCGTTTCACTTTTTTTTATTCCTACACGTTTATATCAAATGGGCGTATTTTGAAGCATTGTCTGGTAATAGTTTCTCATAACTTTCATAATGAAATAGATTATCTTGCAAAAAATACATATTTTCTATCCGCTGAGATATATTCCAAGAGGTGAGGTTGATGAAAATTCGGCCGAACTTGTGAAGCCGAAAGATGTTGTTGAAAACTTCAAATTCGGTACACCATTTCAACATCTCAGCACTTTTACAACATGGTTATCACCAGAAGATAATTTTAGCATATGAATAAATCACCGTCCTTGAAAGTTTGAGTTATATCTGACTTATGCAGGAAATGAAATAATAGGGGTCCTAAAATCAAGCATTATTGTTCAAATAAATAACCATGTAATAAAGTGAGCTATCGAACGGGACACATTCAAATTTGGTTCCTCAATATTGTATACTTTCACGCCCACGGTCATCAGAATTTTCCCAAGCTCAACCGTTTTAATACCTACACTGAAAGAAAAAGTCGTGGTTGATTTAACTATTATTGATAGTAATGCAAAAATTCATTCAAAATGGTCGAATGAGCTACGGAAAATGGTTCTTTCTACTATGCTAAAATAGTTAATTTGACCATATAAAAGTAGTTGACTTTGCTGATACAAAAAATATCGAAACCTTCGAGGATTCAACTGTGTTAATTGGTTCATAAGTACGATAAATAGTTGATCTATAGAAAAATGAGCATCAATTCATTTATTACTACAAAATATTGAATTATCAACAATTTTCATAGTAAGCGAACCACTCCACAATTGTTAAATTCAACAAACATAATTCCGCACCACAGACTATAGTCATTTACTATTTCGTACTATGTATATTATTGGAATACCATTGTTTGTGGTTGCTTACTTTTTTTGCACCACGGACGTTGTTTATCAACCACGCGCCATGGCACATAAAAGTAATCAACAATTTTCTTATGGTTGTTTTAACTTGGAGAGAAATAAAAAAAACAATGTAGTCTTTCTCGGTGACATAAATATAAATATTTTGAATGACGATTGTTCTGAATATGTAAATATTTTGTCCGAACTAGGTTTTAGATCATATGTGAATCAAGCGACACGTGAAGAAAGCTGCATTGATCACATTTACTCCAATATTAATCCAAAATCCTTTCAAAAAATTCAATCTGCAGTAGTTGATACATATATTACGGATCATAAGAGTACGGTTTTACTATTATATAGTGCACTGAAGACTAAAACCACAATATCAAGTGAGCATAGTTTAATGAAGATTGATTATACATTACTATTGGAAAAATTGGCTAACGAATCCTGGCTGGAAGTCGTAAACTCCGAAGATATAAACTTATGCTCTAATTTGTTTCACGATAAATTAAAAAAACACATAGAAGAGAGCAGTAAAAAAATAACAAAACAAAATTCTAAAAGTAGAAAACTAAAACCATGGATGTCTTCCGGCCTTCTAGCATCAATTAGAAAACGTGATAGATTAGGACTTGTTCTTAAAAATCATCCAGAAAATGAAAATTTGAGACAATATTTTTGTAAGTATAGGAACAAACTGAACGAAATAATATCGAAAACAAAAGCTATATATTTTAAAAACAAAATAATAGAGGCGGGAAATAACGGAAAAAAAGTTTGGAGAACAATAAATATAGCAACAGGAAGAAAACTTCAAACAAAAATTATTAGCTCAATTGACAATGGAAACACAAGATTGTATGTTGACCGAAATCCAGAGCAAATAGCAGATGTTTTCAACAAACATTTTTGCAACGTAGGGAAAAGTATCGCTGATAATATAGATATGAGCAACACCAGTGAGTCAAATGATTCATGGGATTCAAACTGCGATGCACCAATCGAGCCCGTTCAAGAATGGGAAATTTTGAGAGCAATAACAAATATACGTGGAGGATCAAGTCCGGGTTTCGATGGCATAACTGGTGAATGTCTAAAGAAAATAAGCAGATTTGTAATAAAACCGTTGACATACCTAGTTAACCTTAGTTTTAAATTGGGTATTTTTCCAGACATATACAAAACCACTATTGTGACTCCAATTCATAAAGACAAAAGTATACATGACGTAAAAAACTACCGGCCTATCTCTTTAGTATCAAATATAGCAAAAATTTTCGAAAAAGTAGCTAAAACGCGTCTAATGCTTTTTCTTAATGCCCACAACATTATTAACGAAAATCAGTTCGGTTTCAGGGAGCAACGCAGCACTCATGACGCAATCGCACTTTTAAACAAATTTATAATAGAGTCTATTGACTTAGGAAATAAGCCATTAGCTATTTTCTTAGACTTAGCCAAAGCTTTTGACTCCATTCCCCATAAGAAAATTATTATAAAACTAAATAAACTCAACTTAAGTAAGAAATGGATAGAGTGGATAAGTAGCTACCTACTGAAAAGGCAGCAGTCAGTTAAAATAGCAGGTACAAAAAGTTCTGAGCGCACATTTGAATTTGGCATTCCACAAGGTACAGTTCTTGGACCAATTCTTTTCTTAATATATGTAAATGATATATTCGCATTGCAGTTAAAAGGGCAAATTATTTCATATGCCGATGACACTGTACTGCTAATAGAGGATACTACATGGAATGCTGTAAAAGTTAGAGCAGAACATTGCTTAATTATTTTGAAGGAATGGTTAAACCTTAACTCTCTCTCATTAAATGTTGAAAAGTCAAAATTTATGACATTTAGCATTACACAACGCGGAATACCGACAAATTTAAAAGTTACCATTCACACAAACAAATGTAATTCGTGTTGTGATTGTGAACCAATGCAACAAGTAACAGAAATCAAATATCTAGGTATCATAATTGATCAACTTTTAAAGTGGGATAAACAAATAAACCACACAATAGTAAAAATAAGGAAAATTATTCCAATTTACTTTGAAGTGCGATCATTCTTACAAAGGGAAAACATTAGAACTTTTTATTTTGCTCTAATATACCCAATAATCCAATACGGCATAATCGCATGGGGCAGCGCAACACAGAACGCGCTCAAGCCGTTGTTTGTCATGCGAAAATTGGTTCTAAAAATTTTATACCACAAATCTAGACTTTTTCCCACCGACCAGCTCTTAAGAACTTGCAATATGCTCTCAATTGAGCAAATATTCTATATGATCTCCACATTTCAAGTTTTTAAGGAATACAAACAAGGAAAACTAAGAGTAAATTCAAATTCAACAAGAGGTGGCGCTGACGTAACTATTATACTCCTTCGTAGACATACACAAATAGGGCAGGATCATTATTTGTACACAGGCATTAAAGTATATAATGTTCTACCACAAGAATTAAAACGAGCATATAATTTGGATGTGTTTAAAAAAAAGCTGAAAGATATTTATTATTCTCGATAAGAGCAACACTTTTTAACATTAATTTCTGATATTAAATTGTTTGCTTTAATTAGTATTGTACTTGTAATAATTATTATTAATTAACAGTACTATTTTAGGCATAAGTGCAAAATGTTTTTTTCGTTTGAATGAATGAAATGAATTCAAAAAGGTAGTATCTGAACTGAATTATATTTATGTTAAATATCACAAGGCGACTCCTCACCCCTGACTCAAGGTGCATTTACCTTAAAAGGGGGAGTAGTGCATTGTAAATTTTTTTATTGAATTTAAAATTGTCAAATGATGTAAAAAAGCACTATTTTTTAAATAAAAAAATAAATAAAATAAAATAAACTATAGCCCGTAGTTGGCGCAAAGATAACTAAGGAAAATTGTTGATTTTACCAAGATTTTTCTTTCAGTGTACTCATATGGTGTTCATGATATAATGGATTTTTTTCATAAAGCACATCAAGATAATAATTTTCAGAGTACTGACGAATTAATGACAAAATTAAAAGGTCGTTCATTACTGAAACAGTGTATGCCATCAAAACCGACGAAAAGTGAAACGAAAATGTGGCAAAGATGCAATTCGTTGGCCGGATATACCTACGATTCTAAAGTCTATTGTCGAAAGGCAGAAGCAAATGCAGAATGAAAGCCTTTGCCAAAGAATTATTAGCCGACTCGCAAGAAAAATTGATGGAAACAATGTTACACTTTGTTTAAGATTTGATAGTTGAAGGCAACAAGACAAGCAAAATTGTCAATTGAAGATGATTTACTTGAACATTTCTAAAGCAAATTTCAAAACCATATTTGCCAATTAAAGGGACGACTCAAAGACGCTGTGTGGAATGCACTTTGAAAAACAATTTGTTAAGGATGTTATATTTTCTTATGCGCTTACCAGTGGCAGCTCGTGACATTTAGAAACAGGGAGGCAGTGAGTTTAGGAATCATTTGAGCAAAGTCAAAGAATATTATTCATATAAATTCGAATTCATATTGTGGGGCTTTGGGGTGAGGTAATGAAGTACGATGTAAACTACGCTATAGAAATATTTTATTTGAAAGCAAAATCTATTTTGCTCTCTTTTGGCAAAATGTTGAAACATTGTCATGCAGCTGCGTTGATCCTCCAATTTCTTGAAAAAAGGTTTTTCAATACTTCGTAGCGATAACTCCAATAATCGTGTTGACTCATGATATTTCGAAAACTAGTCTTAATTGTTTTCAACGCATTAAATAGCATCTCAACAATTACTGAAGCGGCCAGAATTGTTAAATTTAACTTTATTATGTATGGTTAACTTGTCTATAATAGTAACTTTTCAAGATTATTTTATAAACGTACAGATCAAAAAACTTACTTTTAATTTTTTTTCGGCTGAGGAATATACCATAAATGGACGGCACGCACTCAAGCAAAGGTTGAGGAAACATATTTTGAAAAGTCAGAGACTGAGTTATATCCATGAGGCTCAAAAGATCATTTTGTGAAATTCATTTAGCCGACTTTTTGTCTAGCCAAATACATTACACACGTCTGCTTTATTGTGACCTCTAAATGGCAAGTCCAGACGTGATTAAAGTAACGTTAAGTCAATAAACCATTTTAGCAATTAATGTTTTAATTAAATTTTCATATCACATCTTTCATTCATCTGGATTTTGACTCGTTGAGTGAGCTTAATTATGTTTTAATGAGTGCCATTTAGATTTTCTAAATATTTTTTTTTTATTTCAACATAGTGCCGACATTTTTTGAAAATTTTTACACCACTCTATATTAAATGGCCGCTTCACATTCCTATCGGCTCTACTGATTTTAAGCTCTGGGCCAGGCTTTTTATTATCTTTAAATATCAACGTCCCGGATAAGTTTATAGATTGAATGGGATAACTTGTAAGTCATCATAGAATTCATTTTGAGTGTTATTATTATATATGTATACAATTGATTTACATGACAATAATTGAAATCAATAATAGCAAAATAGTTTTAGCTTTCAAGAAAAATTCTTTAACACTACTTAAACTGCACGATAAAATACTTTGAACAATTTCACATTTACTAGTTTTACACTGGCAGTAAACTAAGTTCCACAGATCAACCTCATTAACAAATCAAAAATTAGCGCATATATACCAAAAAAAATGTTTCCTCAGAGAACAAACAAATAATTTCTTTGGGTCCTTTCGGAAATGTCTATATAATAATATTCATTCTCTTCATATATCAATTATTTATCGTTCTATTCGGTAGTTTTTAAATGTTTCATTAACTGAATACAAATCATTGACGAAATAAAAATGCAAAGCATCTCAGAATTATTAATTTCGATAGTTCTTAATTTGTCCACTACTTTCCTCGTTTGTCCTAAAATAATTACCCTTGTCAAACAACAACACAGCACGTACATCACTGCTTTTGTGGCTTGCCTCTTCGAATTCGCTATTACGATATTGAAAACTCGAAAATGTGAACATTCATAGATGACGAGAAAATACAAGCTACAAAGTTTTTATTTATTTTTTATCATTTTCATTTCTCTACCTTCGTTTTCGCTGTGCTCCAAATCGTCGGGCTACATGGTGACTACGATTGATGGATCATGTTTTTTATATTTCACAAAATCGATTTCGGTGTTCTTTTTTGGTGATTTTTTTTTTATTTTTTGCGTTGAGCCAATGTTCTGGTCTGGGTATAGGATTGATTTCGCGTTTTTGTCGACAAATGATGCACAAATTCAAAAAAAGGCAAGACTTGGGAACAAAATTCTGGTTTTGTTGTGAATTTAAATATCATTTATTGATTAATTTAGCATACGTATTTTGTAAATTTTACCGATGAGGCACTGCCTCGTTTGCCTTCTTTGATGACCCGCTACTGGCATTTACACTTTTTAGCTTCTTACCGCCAAAAGAATTAGTTATGCTCTGAAAATCGGATGCACGTAAATATTTTAGGAAAAATTCGAAATCGATTTTTTTGTATTTCTGAAAAAAAAATTCAATAAAATTCTTTATTTCGTAGACCTTATTTCAGTTCTGAAGCCTCATATAAACCTTATGACAAACCTGTGTCCCGGCCTACAACCCAGACCCTCATGCAATCGGACAAAAGAATATGACCAGAAGTTTTAATATTACACCATATCTTACAAATATACTCGTTAATTGAATTAAAAACCACGAAAAATCTCCATGCTCGAAACAGAAAGACTGAATTGCTTTGAGTACGTTTTCAAGCATCAAACTGTGACATGAGAAAAGTGATTTTTGTTGAATTAAATTTGAACTTTTGTCGTTTTGTAGTAATCATAGCAAATCAACTCAGAAATTATTGGTTTTCATTCAGAGTTCAAGTTTTATTTCCTTATTTTTGTCTGATGTCTAAAATATGAATCCGCCTGCATTAACTCTCTTCTAGATCACAAGAAGAAGCGAGTGAAATATGTAATGTGAACATAGGAGCTCATTCGAGGATTTCAAAAATTCACCAGCACTACAGCTATTAACAAAAATCCAACAAAAACTTTCCGCACCTTTTCAATACTTCCTAACAAAAACAATCTGAAAATCTAAAACAACAATGCTGAACAGTAACTCAGTAAACAAAAGCCAATGCAATTCGAACTATAAAATTATATTCTGCGAAAACTCTAAAAAAAACATTAAAGTAAACGAAAGTTATCCAACGAAACTTTGCTTTCAACATAACGTCTATCTTACTGCAGCAAAACTTTAACCGAATACCTGATTACTCAATATCATTTCCCGGAAACTTTACAGATTGGTTTCATCCTGAATCAATTTTAATTTCACTCAAGAAACTCTTTCTTCTGATCCGCATTTAAGCGATACTCTCTTCACATCCATTTCTCAACTATTGGCTGTTCCAACGTATTTTCCTAGCTTTTAGAAAACTTCACTTCCTCGTACTCCTTCCGTTCGCTCGACGTAACATGAGCTGCATTCGCTGCCATCACTTATCCACCACTGCAAAACTACTGATGCTGAAGCGAAAACAATTCGCATTGTTTTCATTGCATGAGAAACGAACAACAGTACGGTATTCAATCCATGTCAATACCGCACATATGTATAGTATAGTAAAAATATATACTCTTATACATCCACAAGGATAATACCAACATTCTGCTTCCTTCGATAGATTTTCCCATGAGCTACTTTAGCTTTGTCATTCGCTTAGTCCGTGGGACAAGGACGACGCTCGCAATGACCGGCGCATATAGGATAATTATTGAGGACAGTGGTGACGGCAGCAACCAGAGTGAGGCGATAATGCAACATGATGACAGAATGCACTAAAGCTATAGTGGTTGATTAGAAAGGTATCATAGTGGCTTTTTGGCTCTCATGTAGCGATTACTTTCAGCTTTCATCATGCTACCTTTAGCCTTGCCGTGCTTCAAATGCTGGCTTTTACTTTCAACGAATCTAGAATGAAGAAGCATTATGTCTGTCATTTGTGATTCACCCAAGAGGATGGGTAATTGAGGACTTATCGCGAAATTTTTCTGTCAGAGCGCTGATGAACGCTCAAGGTGAACGTTTTGGAAGTGAAACTTTCAGCCTGGAAAATTTCTGACAAGCAATATATATTCGACGAATAATATTTAACTTGTAATGAACAAAGTGAAGGCGATGATACTAGATACTTCATGTCTTGTTCGAAACATTGATTTTCGCATTTTTGTTTTGTTTTATTAAATAGCATTTTGTAAATATTTACAAATAATTTCTTTAGTCTTTCATCTGCCCTGATCCTCTCTAAATATTGCTTCAGAGGTATATTTCCTCCCTTACCTGTGCCGCTCTCAAAATTACAGAAGTCTTCCAAAGCTGAAACAAAGATACCTAAGTCCCAGCAACATCGCCATCATTGTTATTCTTTTCGTATAAAATTAAGCAATTTATTCGTCATTCATGCTTAGAACCCCAGCAAAGAACAATAAAACAACAATAGAATGGGTAAGTTTGTCGAAGCTTCTAGTACACACCCTTAGCCAAGTTCAAAGATATGATAAAATGTAGAATATGTAAATTTGAATCTCTTTAGGAACAAACATATAAATTTACATATGAAAAACAAACCGAATCATGTTTGTATCGTACTTGTGTGAAGAATGTGAGAAGTATGACACCGACAAGATGAGGCGTTAATGAGATCGCAACCCCTGAAATTCTGAAACTGAACTTAATGTCTACGTTCGTGTTAATGAACTCGAAATATTTCACTTTCACATTCTGCCAGGAAACTTCGCAAGTAGCATCTGAGTCGAAACGAAGGTTCAAAAACAGTTTTGCATGCTTCGTGTTGGGCGCGAAGTGATGTCCCTGTATGATAGTGAATTCATATGAAAGACTTTAATATAATTATCGAGCGTTACGCTTCAATGGGTATTAGGGAATTAGATGAGACATTATTACGTACTCAAAGAAAACATATGTACGAATTCGATAATTGAAGACGATGGAAGATATATGTTACAGAAATATATTTGTGGAGTTAGATTATATTGTCAAGAGGATTAATTGAAATTAATACTTCTTATTTGAACCCTTGTTTGCATTTTGGTTAAAAAGATTACAAAAAAAACTCACTATGTGACATATGAGCTTCGAAAATCCAAACACCATACGTGAGATTTCAAATTTGTAGCCCAGGTGATATTTGAATTGTAAAACGAAAATCATTTGAATTTTAGTAGACAAAGTATAACAGCTTCTTCGATATAAATCAAAAAACAAAATATCTAATATGTTCAACGTAAAACTTAATAGTGCAGTGTCTTTTTCGAATCTTGTTTGAATTTGAATGAAATAGAAAATTTTCGAAAATCATAATAGAGGATGGCTTCAAATTTTAGTCACAAGATTATATAGTCCTACCAAAATTAGATTGGATTTTAAGTGAACCAAAATGTACGATTTAGGGTGCAAAATATTCTGGATAAGGGCAGTTTATGTTTTGTAAACAAAGTCAATGCGGAACATTCTTTGCGGCAATAATATAAGTGTTCTTTGAAAAATCTCTAACTCTCAAGAAAAAAATTATACAAAAATTGTTGGTTCTCTTTTCATTTTACAATATTTGTTGCATGCAAAACATTTCACTTAAAGTTTCTTTCAATGTAGTTCTATCTTTTTGCATTTTGATTTGTTATTTGAGACCGCAGATTTAAAATAATTCTTAGAATCGAGAATGTATCAAGGCGCTTGAATCGCAATCAATATTTCACTATTCAAGAACAATTCCGAAAGTAACTTCCACAAACCTTACCTTGAATCTACAAAAACCTTAGATTAAAGTAGAATCTACATCGGGTTTGGGGGCGGAAATGTGCAGGTACTTTACTTATAATCAATGCACAGAAGTGGGGAGTAATATATTCTATTACTCGTGTGGATCCCTTACTTCGCTTTCATCGAAAGGCACGTACACTTCGTACAAATGTCCAACACTCAGTGTTTTGCTTGGGAAATCCAATGATCTACGGATACATGCCCTTCTCACTAAATACCATGCCTCACAACCCTGTAAACACAATGTGACACAAAACATTTTACCATAGGCCCTCCAATAGTGTCGAGACCACATCGATTTGCACCAGAGAAGCTCGCAGTGGCCAAAAAAGAATTCGATTTACTGCTACAGCAGGGAATATGCCGCCCCTGAAACAGCAGCTGGTCTTCTCCACTACATCCTCATTATTCAATCATGAACTATATGGCAAAAATATGTCTTACCACTGTAGACCTGACTAAGGGCTACCATCAAATTCCAGCCGAGCTGAACGATATTCCAAAGACCACCATCTGCACACCTTTCGGACTTTTTGAGTTCACCCGAATAGTTTTCAAACTTTGCAATGCAGCACAATCGTTCCAATGTTATATCCATGAAGTCCTACACCGATTAAAGTTTTGTTTCATTTGCCTCGACGACATTTTGGTAGCTTCGACTTCCGAAAAATAGCATCTTGTTCGCTTAGAACAAATTTTCAAACGATTAGCGGACCATGGGCTTATAATCAACTTGGAGAAATGTCATTTAAATAATTTAAATTAAAGAGAGGTTTCATGATGTTTCGTCTAAAGGCATTAAGCCCTCTCCAGATCGGATTGGGGCAATATCAACAGCTAAACTCCCCAAGACGGTTAAATACCTAAGGAGTTTTTGGGGATCTTCGCTTTCTTCCTCACACAGCTGAGATGCAGCAACCACTCAACGCCTATCATTGTGGCTCCAAGAAAGATAGTGCTAAGATAATCGACTGGTCAATAGAAGCTAGCAAAGCTTTCGACCAAGGCAAGACTAGTTTAACAGAAGCCACTCAATTGTCCTTTCCGTACTCAAACGCCGAGGTTGGTCTATTCGTAGACGCTTCTGATTCCGCCATCGGGGCTGCTCTGCAGCAAAAATGTCAAGGCTCTTGGCAACTCCTTCGTTTTTACTCGGCCAAATTAAGCAAGGCTCAAAGAAAGAATAGTACATATGACCGCGAACTCTTAGAGGCTTATCAGGGTATTTGTTACTTCCGATACTTTTTGGAGGCCCAAAGGTTTACACCATACACCGACCACAAACCACTGACTTTTGCTTCCAAACAAAAGCCAGAAAAGGCCATACCTCGTCAACTTAGACATCTAAGTTACATAAGTGAGTTCACTTATGATATTCGGTATGTTTCTGCTTGCAACAACGTTGTTGCTGACGCACTCTCTCGTCTAGAAGAAATCATTCTTCCCAGTACTCTCGACTTTGCCGCAATCGCCTCGTCTCAAGTATCGGACGCAGATTTTCAGAAGATTCTAATGGACTCTAAATTTGTTTTAAAGAAACAACTAATCTTTGGCACCAACGTCGACATTTTTTGTGAAGTGTCTGGCCCAACTATATAACATTTTAATCCTCATACGTTCAGGAAACAGGTGTTCAACTTCGAACACAATATCGCTCACCCTGGTATTTGTGCTACACGAAAGCACATTGCAACCAAATTCTGTTGGCCTTCGATTAACAAGGACATTGCCACTTGGGCCCGAGAATGTCTATCTTGTCAAAAATGCAATATATTTAGACATGTGAGCAAACATATATCGACCTGAACGTTTTTAGGTCAATTAAAACTAGCTGAATTTTATTCGGTTAATCCACGTTATTTTAGTCGCACCAAAAACCTACTTCGAAGTTTTATTTCAATCCGTTCCAAGCCAAGTCAGTCCGGCTAATATACGAGGCTATAGATAGACGTGTTGATTGAAACTTGGTTCACTAATGCGATGCTTTTATGCAAAGCAGTTCGCGCTCAGAAAATCATACCCAGCAAGATAACGGCTTGAGTCTAAGTTGGCACCTAGGTACGTTCATATCGTCATCAGGCTCGATCAGTGAAGGCGATCTATCAGCACGTGGTCTATGTGTTTATCTATCCGGTTTTTGTATCAGTCCATTGCCATTTGTGCTCTATGCAAACTATAGGTGCCTGTGCAATACCCGCTTATCGGCTCTTGGCCTATTTTGGCGGTAAGATCTCATAGAATGATTTTGACATCATACCGCTCGATCTCTTCATAATATGCTTCTTTTTCGTCGTCAGCAGATTTCTCTGCAAGTCTGTGAACGTATCTGAAGCTGATGGTTGCAAATTTCCTCGCATGCGAAGGGCACATAGCCATTAATTAAAAGTCTTAAAGCCGAAGATGATCGATTTCATTTTTTGGCTAACGAGGACCCCTACTCCGAACACTTGCTAATTTGGATACCAATATGATTTTTTTCTTTTGTAAAACATAACTCCAAATCCGTCTTATCTCTTCTAATGCTGTTATATCAGCCTAATATTAAGACAAGGCATCAGCCAGCTGCTGAGCAGCTCGAGCTCTGGAGAACGATCTAACGTTTCATGAGAAAATTGGCAAATCGTTTACCTGTTTTCGTTAACATGGTTGTTGATTTGATACCAGCCCATTTCCAAGATTGATGTGGTATTCGTAATGAACGCTTCGGAAAACCTTTGGAGAAAGGTTACCGGTCTTTCGTCAACCTCACTTGTTTGATCATATTGGAATCTATCTTTGAAGGAAGATTACTGCCCGCACCCACTGCGAAGAGGTTAACATCAGACTTCCACCAGCCGAAATAGGTACCGCACATGCATATTTCTACATATTACATTATTTCGTCTATTTGATTGATGGCTTTCGCTGCTTCACTAACTTTACATTTTGAATTACTAGGAATTTCACCTAATATCAACAATTTAGCAGCTAAATCAACAACATAGCAGCTTTTTCGATTCTTGATGAACGGTGTACAAATGAAATCCCTAGTGGTCATCAATGTGAGTTGAAATATCCTCATCAGCAAAAATAATGATTTTTGCTTTTGGAACAGTGCGCCAATACCCAGGGTAAAATATTTCAAATATCATGGTTTATAAGGAATATAGACATTCCTCAAGGCCTAAGAATTGCTAAATTAGATAAATTCATATAAGCAAGGCACCGAAACTTTTTGGCACAAACGACAGCCACCCTAACAGTAATTTGGTACAACATATAAATACCCAAACCATTAATAGCCCAAAGTATATTAGACTCAGACACCTCATTGAGTGGTGCAGAATAACTGTACTGAAACGAAAATATCAGTGGACAAGCGAAAGGTTGGTTGAGTCGAAGACTTGAATGAAGCTACTAGAA
Source organism: Nemotelus pantherinus (assembly GCA_963978885.1). Classification (NCBI taxonomy): domain Eukaryota; kingdom Metazoa; phylum Arthropoda; class Insecta; order Diptera; family Stratiomyidae; genus Nemotelus; species Nemotelus pantherinus. The sequence goes on along the minus strand of OZ022265.1, from coordinate 44,404,684 downwards.
TCTAATGAAATAAAACAAATAAAACAAAAATTTCGTCTTTAATAGCTTATTTGCGAGCTCTCAAAAGTAATATCGGCACAATTAATATTTCGGAGTATGGTCCTATGTGCCATAGGTAAAATTTCTTCATCATTTTCCCAAGAACCGGTTTCTGAAAGTTTGTTTACGCTTCCAGATTAGCCTCTAGCTTAAAACATACCGAGAAAAAGTGATGCAATAATTGCTTTTCATTGAAAATGTGTCATTTGATCAGCGATTGCAGTCCATTGTTAGTTGTTTTCATCATTGAAAATCAATTCTAGAGGCGATTGGAAGAAAACATTCGTAAAAAAAGTAATTTCTGAATACTCAGGTTTAGGTTTTCATTGATATTACTCTTTAATCAATTTTCAGTCGATCAACATTAGAAAAGATACTTCTTTAGATGAAAGAAAAAATATTCAGCGGCTTCGTAACGAGACCGTTCCATACAAGTAAATTGCATCCATCATTAATATACCCATTTCGGCTGTTTGGAGGATAATAGACATGCTCTGCAAAAATAAAAGCTTAGAAAATAAAAAGCGCTCAGGGAGGAAGAAAATATTATCCGGGCGTGATATGCGAATAATCGAACGAGAAGTCAAGAAAAATTCTTTTATACCAGCGACGAAAAGCAAAGCAACACTAAAATCGATTTATAAAAAAGATGTTAGCATTCATACAGTCAGAAATAATTTAAGGAAATTGGGTTACGTGTGCTGTATTCCACGAAAAAAATTCTTCGTTAGCGACATAAACCGTGAAAAAAGATTAAATTTGGCCAAAAAACATTTGAATAAGGATGTCGAATTTCGGAAACGCGTCTTATTCACGGATGAAAGCAAGTTTAATGTGTTTTCTAACGATGGACAAGCAAAAGTGCGCAGAAAGCCTCTTATGGAGCTAGATACGAAAAATATAATAGGAACTGTGAAGCATGGTGGTGGTTCTATTTTGGTATGGGGATGTTTAGCTTTCAATGGAGTTGGCGAACTTCATATAATATAAGAAAAAACGATGGATCACAAAGTCTACATCCAGATTTTAAAGGATCGGATAGCAGCTAGCGTTCAAAAGTTGAATTTGGGAACAAACTACATATTCATGCAAGACAATGATCCTAAGCATGCTGGCCAACAAACTCGAATCTTGATACTTTATAATATTCCAAATTGCTTGAAATAGCCCCCATAATCACCAGATCTCAATCCAATTGAGCATGTTTAGGAAGAACTGTCGCGTCGACTTGCAACACATAGCATCCGCAGCAGATCCGCGCTTAAGGAAATAATAAAAGAAGGGTGGGGCAAGATCACTCAAAAATACTGCGCTAAGTTGGTTTCATCTATGCCAAGAAGGCTTCAAGCTGTCATAGATGGAAAAGGAAATCCTACCAAATATTAAGAACCATTGATTGCTATCAGTTACTTAATACAGTTGGAAGAATATGATCAAGGTTTAAATTTTGCATCACTTTTTCTCTGTGGCCAAAAATGAATTGATTTACTTTTTAATTTTTTTCTTATAGAAAAGTTTTTATTTTTATTTTTTATTATATCTAATCACTGTTTGGAAATACATTAATGCCAAGAAGAAAACCAACGGACTTTTTATTCACTACCTTTAAAAATATGAAAAGGTTAACCCAAAGAATTTCTGAAATATGAGCTTTTGCATCACTTTTTCTCGGCACTGTACATCGCTTGAATTAGAAAGTGAATTATTATTTACATTTCACCGCAAACTATTTTTGTTGACGTTGCATATTGGAAAAGTTCAATAATAGGAATCAAATGAATGAAAATTAAAGTTTCGAAAAAGTTCAAACAGTTTTAAATATTCTCCTCTGACATTAATAGTCCAATCCAGAAGCAAAAAATACGATTTGACATACATTCGAGGCAAACGCAAATATCCTCTGCTCAGGATTGCCGCGACTCAATCGAAAAACCATTTCTTTGACATCTACAGCTTATTTATCGAACCTTTCTCCCTTGGAATTTCGTCTCATCTTCACTTTTTCCATCGTTTCGCATCTACAATATGAAAAATCGTTTAAGCAATACTCCCGAATTCTCTACCGCGAATCGCGAAGCTATTGAAATTTTAATGGATTACGAAACGATGAGCTATTTCCCTTATCGTCTATACTTTAGAAAATAAACTTTTCTTTTCTTCAGCTCTTATTTCGAGTAAACCCATCTGAAGTCAGTATAAATCTGGCCCTGCTGCTTCATTTGCGTGCGCACTTTTTATATATATTTTTTTTTACATAAATAATCGATAAAAATTGATTTTGCTTATTTTCAAGCCGAAAACGATAAGGACGCATACATTCGTTATCCTTCACGACCACAATTTGAGCTAAATCGCTTGAGAACATTATTTCGGTTCGCTGGGAGATAGAAAGCAGTACTGCAGATTGCTAGTAGGTACATAAATTAGTTGGCAACCTGGAACTGGCAGCAACTGGAATATTACTTTACGCGAGCAACTTTGCATGATGGAGCTACATTGAAATCGAAAATGAATTGAAATTGTATTGCATGGAAGTTTCTGGATCAACAATTTCGACATCGAGGAAATTAATCATTGTCTCAGGAGTAATTTAGAAGTATGAACGGTACCTTCTAGAATCGAGAGAAGTGAAGAGTATTCACTTGAGAAATTGTGGTATAGGCAAGATTTCAGGATGGTAAAGTTATGGGCTATTTAATCTTTTGCATAATGGAGGGGTAGTGGCTGTTTCTCTACGGGCTAATTGGAAGACGCTGTAAATCTTGAGAGGCGATTAAAATTAGATTTCCATTTAGGATAGGTTTTAATGGCATGGAATATATTAGAATTTATTAGAATGATGAATTGAACAGAAAGTGAAGTGGTTTTATAATATTCGGTTGGTACTTGATTCGATATTTGAATGAGTCTTGAAACTAATTTGAAAATTGTCTGTTGTATTCTTATTATTTAATTTGAATAATGATTTAAATAAAGTCAAGAAATATTCAAAATATGTCTCTCTATCCCAATTATATGTCAATTTTCTGAGTTAATCATTTACTTTTGGTATAATCTGTTTTGGATTAATATGATCAGCCTCAAGGTTTCGCAACCGTGCTGCGCTAGCGCTAAATAAAGATTGTGTAGTCCCGATCACACCTCCAACGCTGGAAGAAGTCAATTCTGCCATAAAAAGCCATAAAAACAATAAAGCGCCGGGCATTGACGAGATTTCGGTTGAGCTAATCAGGTATGGTGGAAGCTGCCCTATAAAAGCCATACACAAATTGATCCAGCACATCTGGGGTCAAGAAAAAATACCGCAGGAGTGGTGCAAATCCATCATATGCCCTATCCACAAAAAAGGAGACAAACTTCGGTGCGAAAACTACAGTGGCATATCGCTACTTTGTACGCCCTATAAGATACTGACGAAAATATTAAAAAATATAATAAATGTATACGCTGAAAAGGTCTTTGGGGAGTACCAAGGAAGCTTTAGGTCTGGTCGATCAAGTACGGATCAGCTCTTCACAGTCAAACAAGTGCTCGAATAATGCTGGGAATTGAACATCGACGCTCACCAGATTTTCGTCGATTTTAAACAAGCATATGACAGAATTGACTGAAGCGTACTGTACAAAATAATGCTATACTTCGGCATCCCGGCAAAACTAGTCCGACTGACCAAAATGACGATAACGTCGACAGCATCACATATCAGAATCAACAACAGTCTGACTGACGCCTTTGACACAAATGTCGAACTAAAGCAAGGCGATGGGTTGGCCCCTCTGCTGTTCAACCTAACACTTGAGTACGTGATAAGGAAGATTCCTGTCGACACAGGGGGTACGCTTCTGTGTAAGTCGAGCCAATTAGTGGCCTACGCGGATGACATTAACATCTTGACACGTCCTTCACATCCACCAAAGAACTCCTGTTGAAACTTGACCAGGAAGCCAAAGAAGTAGGCCTGAAGATTAATCAGACGAAAACAAAAATCATGACGCAAACAAGAAAGCAGACCTCCATTAGACGAAATATAATTCTGGACGAATATAATTTAGAGAATGTGGACGAATTTATATACTTAGGCTCGAAATTGACAACGAAAGGCAGTGAAACTGATGAAATTAAACGAAGAATGCAGCTCGCTAATAAAACTTTCCACTCTGTTCTGGCCCTACTGAAGACCAGCTGCATACACAGGAAGACGAAGCTCCAAGTCTACAAATCAATAATCAGATCTGTGTTGGACTACGGATTTGAAACTTGGACTCTTACCCAAGCATCCGCAAATATGCTGAACACCTTCGAAAGACGGGTTTTCAGGCGTATAATTGGAGCCAGTGGCGTGAGTTGTATGAGATTTTTGATGAGCCAAAGGTTCCTACAATAATCAAACTGCGGAAGCTGCAATGGGCTGGTCACGTGCAACGAATGGACGAGCGTCGACTAATTAAGAAGGTATTCGACGGACGGGCCGAGGGTCGAAGACCAGTGGGAAAACCCAGAAAACGCTGGTCTGACTCTGTTGACGAAGACTGTGAAAAGCTGCTCGGTTTTCGAAATTGGATGACGCGGTCATTGGACCGAGACAACTGGAGGCGTCACCTGCGAAAAGCCAAGGCCCGAGAGGGGCTGTAGTGCTACGACGACGACGAACAATTTTTTTACATTAGTATTAGTATTTATTGTTAGAAAAAAAAATCATTTCATTTCCATTGGAGACCGTAAAAATAAATTTAGTTCACGGTATGGCGATAAATATAATATGTTCATAGATGTGACATGATAAGCAAATATTAAATTCGGGTGTGTGGTTCATGATATATTTTGCTGACTATTCGACGATGGTAATGATGTTGGGGCTTAATCGTATTATTGTATTTTTTCCGTTACATTAATCTCATTTGAATTAGATCAGATTGATTTTCATGGGAAAATTAAATTTGTTCAATGACTTTTAATTTAATATGGCTCGGAAAGGCCGTGTGTCATACATTCTACTTTTCACCATACTAACCAAACAATAACCTAATCTGTTTGTTACCTACGCAAACTTTTTGCTCTGTCGATTTCAAATCAACACTTAATACAAAACCACCAGCCATTTTGGGCTGCCAAACATAAAATCATAATCAAATAGCGAGACTCTTCGGTTCTGTTTAAAACAAAACAAAACACCACTGCAATTTCAAAATCAAATAGATTCACTTCATCTGTTCAAAACAATAAACGCCCGAACCGTAAAGTTCAATATAGTCAAACCCGAAAAACAACTATGTGCTAAACATTGTTTATGACGTGGAAGTTTTCGAGTTTTGATGATTTTCGAAAAGTTCTGTAAGTGGTTAAGTGGTCGTAAAGAGTGGATTTGATTGAAACCCGTCGTTCGATAAAATTGACATTGTGTCAAGTGTTCTGAAAACATTCGCTTCCACTACTCGCACGAGTGTACAATACTCATTTGTTATTACGTTGATTTTCGCAGCATAGGATAAATTTTAACAATGGTCAGAATGAGGTTTAGGGTCTCGTAAGTAGTATGAAATCAGTCGTATTTCATTCACCACAAAGCGATAATGATGCGTTGTGGGCTATAGTTTTTTAAAACTAAGAATTAATTTTTTTCATTTGCCTAATTTGAAAGTTTAGATAAGTGCATAAAAAAACTTTATGGTTAGCAAATAAATTACTTATAATACTGCTCCAAAGAACCAGTCACGTCAATCAAAATAATTATGAAAACTATAAAAAAGAACTGTCCATCCCACTTAAGATATTTAAAACAAATATCCAAAATATCAACATTAAAAAATAAAATTATTTGAATTTGGCAAATGCATAGATTTCTTATCAAACTCCCCCATTAATACTTCAACAGTAGGTCAAGTTACATCATAAGTTCTGACAATGCAACATAATGACTGAAACTCTTATCAATTCATCCTCCTTTCTTAAACTGCTCATCTTACCACACACACACCCAGCACAAAATTCGCCTAAATCACCGTCGAAATTGCGGTATTTCTTCGCCGTTTAGAGATAAAAAGACACCAAATTGCCCGATAAAAACCGACAAGCAATTACCAATTAAGCTTCCTAATTGCTTACTGTTTCGAAATGTTTCCTCCATAGATTTTAATAGCCTTAATTGCACTTCGGATGCAATCGCTTTCAGCTTGTGCGCATTCCTACCTCTTCACACTGCTACCCACCTACCATGTGGTATATACCACGCAGCAAGAGTCTTTACTTTGTCGTCCTTAGCTTCCTTGGCGTTGTTCACTCAGTAAATTTCGAAAAAAAATACCTACTCGCACATCTTTTGGCGAATGAAGAGAAAGAGCATTTATCTTTGGTGCTTTTATTAGACATGAAAGCGAAAATGGATAATTTCACCATGTAGATCTAAAGCTATCGTGGCTCTTCTAAATTCAAGCACAGCTCGTTTCTTTTTCTTATTTTTTTACAGCCACTTTTATCGCTAGAACGATGATTGCCCGGATAAAGAGCAACGGAAAAACATGTCAATAGCTGATCTGACATAAGGAGTTCATATAGACGCGGGGATGTCTTTTAAGGAGCTTCAGTTAAATTCTGTAGTTTGAGTTAGATGAGAATGGCTGCGATTGGTGTATGGAAATGATTTAATGAATACTGAATATTATTGGAATTCAGAAGCTGGTGGAATGCATTGTACTTACTCGTACATATGATGAACTACTTTTACAAGAGATGTTATATTTTGATGGACGTTTTCTAGATGAAATGTGGAAGCTACTAGATTTCAATATTTTATTTTGTTGGTGAGAACGAGAAGATTTGTTTTATCTTGCTGTGTCAATAATATATAGTAAATCGTACTGCGAATATACTTTTTCTTAGTTATCTATCGGAAACGTAAAATTTACGATATTCAAAAAGAAATATAATTTTCTTTTAGGAAAGTTTTATAAACTATGAATGCGACTGTAAAGAAGATCTTGAGACAGATAACTGCACATTCCAGAAAAAAAAATATTTATTTATTCAAGTGGGATACAATAGACATGTTTCAACGGTATGAAAAAATAACTAAAAAAGAACACTTCTAAACACGAATTCAGAAAAACAAGCATTAAAAAAATTTAATTCAGTAATTTCCAGTAAAGGAAGTTACTGTATTTTTAAATAGTTTTAAATAGTGGTATTAATTGGAGTAGAGAATCAAGATTAAGATTGCTTTGATTCTTTAATATTCGCAGTTCTGGTGAGAAGAAGTATATATTTGTGCGCGCAAGCGGAACTCGAGACTTTGGATCTGTAATAGCGATCAAACTTGAGAAATGAGATCAAACTTGGGAACGGAGATCATGTATTTATTAACAAAGCAAGGTACAAGTATCATAAACAGTAAAAAAAAGCAAAATTGGAAATTACAATGAGTACATAGAAATAAAACGAAAAATTAAATAAAATAAACAACAAAATAAATCAATAATAAATTAATAAATAACAAATAAATAAAACATTGACATATAGCTTAGGATAAAGGGTTGCGGATGGCTTAGAAAAGGGAGGATTTGAAGGATAATTTTGAGACTGTTGGAGAACACAGATTACTTATGCTATTGAATATCCTGCAGCATCTATTTATCGGCTCATTAGCTGCGTAAGTAGTGGAGTGTGGATATTCCTTAAGTAAGCGAGAAGACTTGGTGTTTCTTACAGGGTTATTCAACACTATTTTTCTATTCAGGAATTCAACTTTGATGGCGCCTCTAATGACGTCGAATGTGAAGCAGGCCGAAATCATCTTTCTTCTCGATTCAAGTGTTAATAAGTTTAGATGACCCAGTCAAAACTCATAAGGAGGAAGGGTATTAAAATCGTAAGGGCTGTATAGTTCTCTCAATGCAAAAAGTAAGAATTGCTTTTGTATGGACTCGAGTCTGCTACTGTGGGTTTCAAAAGTCGGATTCCAGCAAATGGAAGCATATTCGAAAATGGGGCGTACAAGTGAGATGTATAAGGATCTTGTGACCCACAGGCTACGAAATTCCTTGGTACGTCTTTTGATGAAGCCTAGCTGTTTGTTTGCACGGGAAATTATTTTATCATAATGCAAGGTGAAGCGGAGTCGCTTAGCCAAGGCAACACCAAGGTCGACAACGTTATCAACTCGAGCTAACAAATTATTACCGAGGAAGTATGTGTTATGTGAGACGGTGCATTTTCGGGAGAAACTTATAACTTGGCACTTAGCAATGTTGAGAGAGAGCTTGTTTTCATTGCACCAATGATCAAGTGAATCAAGTTTGGATTGGAGAAAGAGTGCATCGGATTTAGATTTAATGATGTGATAGACTTTGAGATCGTCGGCATAAAGTAGATGAGGTATATTTGCTAGGACGTCAGATAGGTCAGAAATAAATATATCAAAGAGAAGTGGGCCAAGATGGCTACCTTGTGGTACACCAGATGTAGCAGAAATATTTTTCGACAAAGGTCCTTGAAATTTTACCAGCTGAGTTCGATTTTCAAGGTAAGAAGTCAGCCAGCTAAGCAAAGATCCACCAAGCCCGAATTTCAGTAGCTTTAGAATTAAGGTAGGGTGGTCAACTGTGTCAAAAGCTTTACTAAAGTCTGTATAGACTGCGTTAATTTTGTATCCTTCCTCCATTTTACACAGGACGCCTGAGATTAGGACTGTCAAATTTAAGGTGGTTGATCGACCTTTTCTAAAACCATGTTGTTGCTCGTTCAGATGGGAGTCAACAAGTGGAGAAAGTTTATCGTAGACAATCTTTTCAAAAAGTTTCGGAATAGAAGACAAGATGGCAATACCTCTATAATTTCCGATATATCCTATCACCACTTTTGAAGATGGGTGTGACATATGAAAGCTTCCAACAGGATGGGAAAACTCCAGACGTAAGTGATCTGTTGAAAAAAATATGAAAGGGAGTTATAAGCTGCTCTACACATTTGCGCAAGAAAGTTGGCGAAAGAAGATCTGGCCCTGGACCTTTGATGGAGTCGAGTTCCGAAATAGCTTTACGTATTTCACCACGTGTGATTTCTAAGTCAATGATAAAAGCTGTAGGAGTAGAATGAGAGGAAGGGAGATGTGAGTTTGATTAGTCAGAAGCAATAAAAATATTCTGGAAATTATCTGCGAATAAATCACAAATCTCATTAGGAGAGGAAGAAGTGATATCATTAAAGAACATCAACGATGGATAAGCAGTAGTTTTCCGCTTCACATTTACAAAATCATAAAATTTTTTCGGGTCGCGGATTATATTTTCACCTGTTGTCTTAATGTAATTGTCATAAGCCTCGTGAGACTTTGCCAAAAATTGCTTAGCAGTTTCATTATATTCATCTTGAATAGCAGAACTAACGTCGATATTGTTTTTAATCCGGTTATAAAGTTTGTTCCTTCGATTTCATCAGATATCATCAGATATCATCGATCAGATATTATAGGTGACCGATGAAGCTCGAAAAGGAAAAATTAATGAAGGAACAGTCTGAGTGATTCAAGAGAAGGCCTTTGTAGAAGTGTTAGACGTTCGCCATACGTAACATCAAGAATATTGAACTTGACGAACAAATAATGTGTAAACCTATGCTGAACGGGTTCCTCGCCTAAAATCAGAAAACTACATTATCCAAGAATATTACGAACAACAATAAGGATATGATGACTTCGTTGACGTGGTTGTCAAGTGAAGTTTGAAATTGATAAGATTTGAGGCTTAAGCTTGTGTGCCTAATGAATTTCAGGATATAAGTGCTGACGTTGCTGCTATGTGGAAGACGAAGATTGCTTTCATTATTTTCTATGAAAAAAATGCCTAAAAAGGAAAAAAACTTACGAACAAAATGCAATGTGAAGTGATGGATGCCTCTCACTGTTCTATGATATCCCCAGCACTGACAAAAAAAGCTACAAAAAATGCTCAAATTGTTGGGTCGCACACAGCTAGCGATTAACAAGCATTCTGAAAAAAAACGGATGCCCAAGATCGGCGGAATTTCACACCGATCTTGTGACACTGATGTGTATTATCATTGTATTTTCTCATCCAAAAAGACCGAATACTTCAGAAATCAACAGAAATTGGAAACTCCAGACATCAGTTTAGATTCTTCACAGCTCAATATTAGCCTTCCGAAAAGTTAGTTTTCATTTACCAACTTCAATCTATACTCTGAAAAGGAACTACATGAGAAAAGTTTGAAGAAAATAATGAGTCTGATGTTTTGTGTGCCGAAAATGAGGTCATGTTGAAGCCAACTTTATTACCGCGAGGATATCCAGTAGAGATACTTGCATGACAATGACGAAAAAACTGATGTCGTATAGTCTTATAACATCACCGACAGGTCACTCAGCAGATACCATTTCAGCCTGGATTTTAAGGAACTTGTAGAGGGATCTGAGCATAATCAAATGTGAAGAGATCGCTAGCAATTTTGTTACTGATAGCGCTATGAATTCTAGGACAGATGATACTTTCTGAGAAGAGATACTGAGACAATTTTTTTTTGGCCCTGTTTTCTAATAAATTGCGATCAGCTTTTTTATTTCTTGTTTACAATTTTATAGGTGCTAAATATATGCTCTAAAGTTTGATTCTATTTACTTAACAACACTATCTTAAGAGCGGCAAAGAGCACGGTATCCGACTATTTATTGCTTAGTCTTTCTCAAATTAAGTTCTCGAAGGTGATAGGATAAACTAGGGTCGAAATTGAAAGATATTGATTTACAATTGCAGCAAAACATTTTCTATTCTGTCAAACAAGGAACAAAGTGATAGGTTATGACCATGAATTTTATGAAGTATATGCGGGCTCTCCTGTGACTATCTGCAGATACATGCCAAAATCACAATAAGGTCAATCTGCTACCCAGAAGAGTATGAACGACTAAAGCATAAAAGAGGAGATGATTGATGATGAAACAAATTAACTGAGGGCCAATCCTCGAAGCCAAGATTCGAATTGGTCTGATTGAATGAATTGGTCGATAGGTTTTGCATTATGCGACTAGTAAAACGACTGACTGATGTAGGTCCGAATCCTAGCTTTAATACGAACATTTATTGGCTTTTTGAAAAATATAATAGCAAGATTATATTTCTCATAATTGATTTCGCTGCTGTAATTTTGCGTGCTTTAGATATCGAGAACGATGCATTCGATTAAAACTTGGATTTCCAAAGAAGATGATACGGTTCTCACTTAGTTTACTTGCTAGAATGCATTGCTAAAACTAGTGGTGCGAAGTTTAAACACTTGATTCAATTTTTATAGAATAATCGCTGCAAACTCTTTATTTCAGCAAGTATGTTCTAAATTACGAGCCACCAATACTTATGGCAAGTTTTTGTTTTTGTAGAATACTATTTGATTGAGCTATGACTGAATTTTGATTGAGCTTTAATTGAATTTATTACACCAAACAGTAGTGAAGCACAACAATCAGATTTTTTTTGGAAAAAGTTCACATTCATTCAGCAACTCTATGATTAATCTTGGCTCTATAATTATGTAATTTAGTCTATCACGATCTCAAACAGGAAAATTGTAGTTAAGTAAGCGTATAATTTATAAACAATTGTTGCATCAATTTTATGGACTGCTCCTTAAAGGAGTCTTTCATTAATTTATGTATTTAATTTTCAACAAACAAACTAAATTCTTTTATATTTTGATCCTATATCTAATAAGTTTCCAAAAAATTGAAAGCGATGAGAGTATATGACCAATCTGTAGCTCAATCTTTAGCTCTCATTAATCGTGGCATTGTTGGAGAGGTGAAAATTTATACAAAAAACAAGAATTTTATTACAGAAAAATTGATTTGGAAGGTTAGTGTAAATTTTAAACAGACAACACTGATCGATGATTGCACAAAGCGTGGATACGCATTGCTGGTTCAGTTTCGTTAGACGATTAGCTTTAATAATAATTAACAATATAACAATACATAGTTATAATAATAATTAACAAAACAGTAGACTGTGCTAAATTTACGGTGAGCAGATTTACTGGAATTTCGGCAACAATTTCACGACTGGTCAAAACACCACAAAAAGCGCAGCCATATGCACATCAGTTCGAAATGAGCCTTATCAGTAGATTCTTTACCGTTTACAGGATATCGGCATAATCGGAAATCTCTTGGTCCAAACTGTGGCAAATTAATACCCTTACAAGATCCCCTTTACTCAAGACCTCTAAAGCCTCTTGATCATTTGAAGCACCAAAACTTCTCCGTTGGGCTCTGCAAAAGTTGTGTTATGCCTTTATTGAAAAATTCTATATTTTGTTTCGATAGATATCTTTAGAAATTTTCTATTTATTTAAAAAGTTCTGTCATTTTTTCGATACACTGTGTATGAATGATACACAGTGATACGTCCACCCAGCCGACAAAATATTCTTTTCAAGTGATCGATTGAATAAAATATGGAGTTAGTAAGATACACAAAAACAAATAAACTTTTCATGGGTCTGATCCTGTCTAGGTTAAATATAAGTAAAAAAAGTTTATCCCGCCTGTTGTACAACCTACTTATATTAGTGATACCTTAAAACTGTAATATTTTCAAAGGTGCCCATAATTTCAAAAGAATTGTTTTTATTCTACTCTACGTTGATTATCGAATAAATTGACATTGGTTTTGTTTATATGTATGGAGAACTCGCTAGATTTGAGCGCTATAAATCGATATTTTTTTATTCAATGAACTTGGCGTATTCACAATAAAGCAATACATTTTTTAATGAAACTAAACATTTTAGGTGCACTTTTTATGTTATTCTTCATGTTCTTCACCTTGTTTAATTTTAATTTCTACTCTGAGCTCGTAGGAGAGAAAAATATTCTTAATCTGGAAGTGTTCCATAGGTTTTTCATTATTAATAAAAAATGAAATTATATTAGTTTGTTCATTTTCCAATTAACATTTGCAAGCAAAGCTCAGCCATTGTTTAATACTACAATCGAAATCAACGGGTTGCAATCGCTATTATTTCTTCCCAATTCATTCCTCTTCTATGAGCATTCCCACTGGTAAATACTTCACAGCAAAAAATTGTATTCGTAGGAAAAAAACCCCCACAGTGCAGCTCAGCTCTCGAGCTTATCCTGCCGAACGACAGAATATGGGGAAAGTTGAAACAAGAGGGAAATGTAGGTCGAGTGAGCTTGTTTCATTTGTATTGATTTTTTCGCGAATCAGAGTGACATTTTTGCACCCTATCGACAAGGACGACGACTCTGGCTCAAGTGACGTTCTACAAAAAGTAGAGAATACATACACCAACAATACCACTAGTGTTGAACGACGACAAGGACGACGATATCAAAAACGAATTTTTGCGTGTAATCCTTTTGGGAACAATTTAATGATAATAATGGAAATAGCTTGGCATCGCGAATCTCCGACTCGAAAAAAAGCTGCTGACTCTCTTGTGTCGAACGGAAAAGCCTTTGGCAGCATTTGGACGAGTCACGAGTTGTATAAAAGGAATTGTTTTGGTTTAGCTGGTTTTTGTTGGTGTCGGTTCGTGTTTGATCTGAAGCCTTGACTTGTTCGGCGACAACGAAACAGTAACAGCAGCTACAATTTCCAATTCAAGCTGTCATCCAGAATGGAAGATTTCGTTTGAAAGAAAACATTAAATAAATAAAAGGGAGTCCATGAGGTTCAATCGAATTGTTGTTGCTGCGCGGTTCTAATATTTCGAATGTTTTCTGGTCAGGCGAGTGTGGGTGACTGATTTTGAAAGAGTCGTCTGTTTTGTATGTCGAGAAAAATATGCTGTGTGTGTTGCGAATGTGAAGGAAGATATTGAATTTGATGAAACGTTTTGTCAAATTCACATAAATGTTGTAGTCGTTTTTTGATGTCAACGCTATAATAATTTGTTTGCATTTGACTTGCTAGAAAATATTGGCTTAGTTTGTTTGGGGTCGCTTGAAAATTATTGCACTTTGCTGTTGAAATAATTATCCCTCAAATGTACTGCTAGTATTATTTGCTTAAATAAGCGATTGATTACTTAAAAAGCAAAACCTGAGCTAATTAATAGCTTTTTAAAATCAAGAGTACATTAGACCAGCGAATTCAAGCAGATATTTTTGAAACTTAAAGAGAAGTAAATGCGAAAAATGCTACGAATATTAACTGAGATTAATATACATTTTAAGATGAATATGCTTGACAAATTGAGTTGATGAAAAGCCAACAAGTTTGCACTAATACATAAATAGACATAAACTGAACTTAACTTCTCTACACACAACAAATTATAATACATTCAAGGTCTGTCATATATTTCCACTATATCTTCATCAATTCTGCCTGCCCGAATGATTGCTCATCAAAAGGTCATAAATTTCTCCCCAGGCCGGTCTCACGTCTCGGGCACACAAAATGTGTTCACGTTTGATTGATTGGAAGCACTAAAGAAAGTAGTTTTCGATTTATTTACCACTCGGGATCATATGTTTCCCTGCTGTCTGCGCCTTGTAATGAGCTGGACCGGAATTTCCATTTACTATAACATCCCCGAAACTATTTCCGCACTTATCCTATTCAAACAGCACATTTTCCAGTTCGGTCCAAGCATTAAGATGACGGTATACGGGGAGCAACTTGGTTGTACGCAGGAAATAGTGAGTTGTGAAAATCGCTCTTAGTCATAGGAAATATGAGATATGAAACAGCAGATCTACTTTAATTTATGCCACAACCGTTATCATTGCTACCGACATCTACATGCAATTTTCTAGATACACCGAGGCCATAAACATTTCTTCGACTTAGGGGTTTTTATGGGGCTAGGTATAGGGTATGTGGGGTCTAGGAAAATAAGATGTTTGTTTTCTTCGATGCCTAGATAATGGAACGCTGTAATGGAATGGTGGAATATGCAAAGAAATAATGGAGTTTCTTATTCTGAAACGATTTCATAGAGCTACAAACACGTTTTATGATTCTTACTGGCATGAAGAATACCAGTGTAATTTTGGGGTTTACATTTCGGAATGAAATTTTCTGAGCAATAATTTTAAGTTTATTTGTCGTCGATTTTACTACAGGCACATACCGATTTGCAAAATATGCTAGCTTATAGCTCCCAAAAAAGGCATTTATAATAACCACAAAGAACAAATGAGATATCAAGATCTCAAGATCGCAAATCGAAATAAATCGGATTATGGAAGTTCAATGAAACTACGATATTTACGCAGTATTCCAATTCGTTGCGTATAAATCACCCATTCGAATTTATTACCTGCAATTGTTACCATAACGAATTTTCGCGTTTTTGGTTAAAACCCCAACTTACTCTCTTCTTATCAGCCAAATACTTTGATGAATTCATTCATTTTATGTACGTCTGCCTGGCAAAGGATGCTTTACTGATTTTCAATACCCAGCCTCGCTTTAAACATACATATAGCACCATCCTCATTTTTCATCTTAACAACTAAGTGGAATAGTGGAACGCGAATCTAACATTAAATCCATAGAAAAGTTTGTAGATACAGCTCAAGGAAGTGGCTCTGCACGATAGCAGCGGTATGAGTAAAAGAGTTAATCCCCAGGGCTGGTATAGATATGTATACACGGACAAAATGAATGGTAGTTCCATCCAACCACCACTAAAACACCGTTGATTATGATGGTGCCCTAGAAGACTCGGGCGACAATAAGGCCACAAGAAAATGCAGCGTTGATTAGTTCCTTATTTTTTTGTAATGGCTTTTTTCTCGTCACAAAACGGCAGCATAAATCCATACAACAACTTTCCCTTTTTTGCCATCCAGGGTCGTCAAGCAACTATGCGAGCATAGCGATTTTTACCAAGCTTTGCTTTTGCAAGCCGTCCTGGTGACTTGGTTCGTTTTGCGAACAACGAAAGCAGAAGGAAAATGAAATGCCCCGCAGTTTTTCCTATTAAAATGGTATTGTTCTTTTGTTTCGAAACATGAAGTTTCCAGGATTCGATGGCTTGAATGACGATTGCACAGGCGAGGAACTTAGGGATGTTTACATTTTTTGCTGATCGACTGTTCGGAAAATAAAAAAAGGCTATCGATCGAATTGTATGAATGTTGTTTCAGAGAATGAAACCAAACATCAGTTTTACAGCTTAATCTGAGCGAAATGCGGGAGTAGTGTATCAGTACACTCGTTTATGCAAACATAAATTCAATATTCGTGGAACTGCTGGCTTCGTGCAGTATTGAATGAAAGAAAATATTTACCGTGAAAGATTCAATTTTAATTTCGATTCGGTTACCTGCGGCTACCCATAGGTAAAGTTTGCATAAGGACAATACAGAATACTGTGAAGCAGAACGCTGTGCTAGAAATATCAAGTGAATGGGGCTCGTTTTTCATTGAAATGGAAAAACTAATATGTGAATATAATTTTTACAACGTTTTTTTACGGCTGCATTATCAGGAACATATTATCCTAGGTTTAAAATGGTACATTGTTCAATTAAAATATATGCAGAATCCACTCCGAGCTAAGATATGCAGAATGCACACAATACGTGACATTTCATCAACCAGCTAACTTATTTCAATAAAGATCGAAGCCTCAGGATAAATACTGTCTTGTAATGCTGTTGACTTTAGAAAGTTGAATAATCCTTTTGTAAATGACAGCGTTTCCTATTTTGACCGCAGATTGATTAAAACGACGACAGAAAAACTTGCATACAAAAAAAGGTGCAGTAGCAAAAAAGTGCAGTAGCGAAAAAACCAGTTTCACTTGCAGTCTAGTCATTTCAAAAAAATTCGGGACAATCTGTGCACAAATCAAGGTGAAGTTTTCTCAACGGACTGTGATAGTGGCTCTGAGTGAGGATCTATACAAAACGGACCCTTAAAAAACAAATATAGGCACGTTAGGCAATTACCTAGCATCAGTGCTATTACACCCAGCAATAGCGAGGAAGGACCTAAAACGGTATCGCCACCAGGGGCTGAAAAGCCACAAGATGCGGAGATATGGTAAGTAGACTGTTAGCAGCCTAGCTGCATAATCTGTGGATATTACTGGGAATATGAGAAATGAGTCAACACCACGAATTTCAGCGAAATGTCAGTTTTCTTCGCCCCTTTTTTCAAATGACCTCGGGACTTTGGATGGGAAGCTCGGAAACTCGCTTGTGCCGACCCGTTTATGGCATATGCGTTGGCGCAATCGTTCACAAATGCCAACTCTATTGACGTTCGTTGCTCAGGCACTTAAATTTCAGCGAACAACTCTGACGGGTCTTATGGAACTAGAAGATGAGCCTTCAAAGTTTTTAGAAAATTGCAAAAGGTTCCTCCTGGGAAGTTGTCCGATAGGGACAAAACTCCTTTTTGGGGGTAAAACTTTTGATTGGGAAACACCATAGACATATAAAGAATGGACACGAAATGATAATCCATGAACCCGTACGTGAATGAAGCATTTTTACTACATATGCAACTTACTCTCTGCAAAAAAGCTTTCCCCTCAATGCCGCACACTATACCCTTCTGCGCTGTTGACTCTCTATGTAAACAAACATTTCCATACATTTCTATTGTTGTGAACATGGTCGATTTTCGGGTTAGTTGGAATAGCAGGGAAAATAAAATATGTGTCACATGGGGCACAAATTTCAAAATTAATCAAATTTTCTGAATGAAATTTGATGTTATTTTGTAAGGGGAGGTCGAAAATGTTGCTTGCACACATTTAACAACCATTTCTTTCCACAAGTCGAAAGCTTTCTATCCTAAATCCGGTAAAAAGAGGTACATTCATTCAAATTGAATTTGTACTTACATCACACATTCTAGGGCGAAATCCTATGTGTAATTGGTGCAAAACACTTATTATTTTTGCACTGTTTATTAACCAATCTAAACATTTATACTTTTAATTGATGAAAACACGAAAATAAAACATGTGTCAAACCGCCCGATCGCCATTTTTATTGATTGCTTTTGTTCATAGGCGGGGAAAGCTTGATATCGTGTAGGGGCATTAAGTTTGATCACTTATATGAATTGACGTCATTTAGGTGAAGAAAATTGTTCAAACGATGAAAACCGGTGTGAATGAACGATTTAAAGTAGCACAAGTAAACTTCGTAATTGACTTGGGCTACTATTTACGAATGCTGCGTGCAGATTATGATGCTAAATGATCTATACGCGTCGTTTATACATATTTCACGTGTAGATGTTTTATGTTACGTTGGTAGGCAAACCGATTGATTGAAATTAAATTAGCAAGTGTTTTGGTCGCGAAAATTTTATTTCAGTTTGATTTCAAACATATCTTTTTTAGGGAATTTAAGAGAATTTTAGATTTGATGGCTGTGTTTGTCTGCAAATTAAATTTTCTAAATGGTATTTCTGACACTATAGTTTACTTTTTTATGTTAATAGAAAATACGTTGAATAAGGTGGCTAATCAAGAAATAATATTATTGTTGTTGCATTATTTGCGTCATAGGTATAAAATTAATTATAAAAGACATACAGTGAGAAATGTAATAACAATAAATAAATCAACCAAATTTTTTGAAACAAAGCATCGGTCAGAAAGGCCTAAAATCTTATCTGAGTGTGAAAAAAGTGGATTATCAGAAAAATTATAGAAAATCCTTAAATTAAGTGCCCCAGTTTTACAAATTAAGGTGAACAAACGAGTTGAAAAGCAAGTCTCTACTCAAATTATTCGAAATTCAAAAAAGAAAGTTGATTTAAAGGGCAGAATGGCGGAAGCTAACCTTATAATAGTTAAAAAAATTAATTTGTTAAATAACGTTTCGCTTAAGAGTGCGCAAAAAGCCAAAATAATTCTGGAAGTCCATAACTTTTGTTGCTGAAGTAAAAATTAATGTTTTTGAATCTAATAAGCGGCAATATGTTCGGCGAATGTTTAATACAGAGGTTAGGAGGGAACATACTACTTCCACTGTAAAACACAGCGGAGGGAACATTATGCTATATATAGATTTTGTGAATGTTAGTATGGATCAAACGTGTTGCCTGGGTATTCTTAAAAGAAATATTAAACAAAGTGCTGAAAAATGAGGCATTTACATACAGCTTCAAAATAGGTACAAAAAACTTTTGATACCATGCCAGATTAGAGACACTGGTATAGGGAACTGTTTACCTTTACAGGATATTCCGATTCTAAGCCTCAACCTACCTACAAATCCTGTTGAAAATATTCGACTGAGAAAAGTGCGATGGCAACGTCGGTTGAATACTCTCAACCTGCTGATGATGAACATATCTTGCTAATGAACAATCACATGTTCGATTGTGCTGATTTATCTGAATATGTGGCTCGGGTTGTGGAGTATATAGCAGGATTTGTCGTTCATAAGCTTCAACAAAAACTTAAGTGCGAATCCTGCTATTCGGCTATTCATGGCGAGTTCAATAGGCACTCCTTAATGGCATATAAAACTAAAGGATTTTTGTCTTCTCCTTCCAAGTCTGTGATCTATGTACGCCATATAGTGGAAAAAGAAATAAAAATTTACGCACTTTATGCAAACAATGATAGATTTCATGTCAGCAAGCGTATATAAACGCTATAGAAAAATTGATGGACAAAGAACTTTTTGAAAATTTTTATAACCATATGCTTGATAGAAACCATTATACTGAATTAATACGAACCATAGTCGATCTATATTTGAACACTAGATTCTTCTTTATTTGTAAAAGCTTGTCCGAAAAAATTTCCATTAGAAATAAGTATACAAAAAATGTACATTTTAGGGGTATGTAATTACAAATTAAATGTTAATACTTTTATTTTAAGCTTAATTTCTATGTTAGTTTTATTGAATCTTGTTTTAAATTAATAATTAGTATTCAGAAGTATTTTGAAAGTAGCATAAGCATTTGTTTACATAAATTCTTTTTTGATAAAAAAACAAACATTTTTTTGTCTATTATAACTTGATTCAATGCTCCCACGGCAACAATTAGGTATGTTTGCGTACTACAATTAATTGCAATGAAGCCGTTTATGTACTTCGTTTTACTCAATGCTGAAAATTTCGCCTCTTTCAGTAAATTTCAGTAGAGTCTGAGCTATTGAAAAACACTGAAAAATGTGAAACGCGTGTCGCGAGTAAAAATTTCCAAATGTGCGCGGCACATATTTTTGCGTAATGTTGTTTTGAACATCGAATATTTTTGTGGCGATAATTTATCACCACTTAGAATGACTTTATAATTACTATTGATCTCACAAAAACCGACAACTGAATCTTTTGTGTGTCAATTTTCAGGAAATACAATCAGAGCGTTTTCGTACTTTTCCTGAATTTCCCCCACCACATGATTCACAAAAATTCGGTGACTGAAAGTACGCGAACAGACTTCAGCTCTGCTCAGAGCTAATAATTTTCATAAAAAAAACTTGTTCAGCTGCCGCACAACTAATTAAAATACCACGCACAGTTTTAATGCAAATCGAAACTCATTGATTCGCTATTGACGTGAATTACATTACATCAATGTTAACAAATTTTTATTTGCACCAAAAAAGTTGCCCTTTAATTTTACAATATTTCACGCCGCCCTCGTCATACAAACACATTGCGACCTCTCGCTCACACAACTACACCAGAGGTCGAAAATTGCTTCATTTCTCTCGGCCCATTTCGTATCCATTCCTCTCATATCTATGGGAAACACCCACTTCTTCTAAACCTAGCGGATTTTGCTCGAAAACGACAAAGGTCAGCTGAACATAAAAATTAGGGCCAGTAAATTAATCTTAAGCTCATGGTGACTAGGGATAGCTCGGTTAATTAACAAAATAGACAAAAATTGCTTCTCTTGGGCTGTTATTGATATCAGCAAAAGATTTGGAGCCTTTTCTTCCGAAAACTGGCTTAAGATAAAGTAGGCTATGTTCAAGGTCCTTGACTTAATACCTCTCTGCTTACGATACAGTGCATCAGTCAATTGATAACCCATCTCCATATCATTTTTAACAAGTCGTTGTCATTCCATCCTTTTGGAAACCTTCCCATCTTACGCCTATTTTCAAAAGCGGCGATAAACGATCTATTGACAACTATCGAGGCATCGCTATTCTCTCAGTAATCCCCAAACTCTTCGAGAAACTCGTCTGCGATCAACTGACTTCCATAATAAATTCCCTTCTCAACGAACAACAACATTGGTTTCGAAAATTCACGTCAATTACCACGAATCTCATGATCCTGGTTTCAGACGTCTTCTGTGAGATGGAAAAGGGAAACCAGGTTGACGCGATTTATACAGATTTCAGCAAGCCCTTCGACAGGGTCGATTATAAAATTTTCACACACAAATTACTTGATTTCGGTATGTCTGGCTGCCACCTTAACCGGCTTAAATCTTATCTTTGTGACAGAACTCAGATTGTCAAATTCCAAGAAAAATTTTCAAAAACAATTTTTGTGCTTTCGGGGGTGCCGCAAGGCAGCCATTTGGGCCCTCTTCTCTTTAATATTTTCATTTTGGATCCATCTAGGATTTTATGTGATACCCCACACCTCTTCTACGCTGATGACTTGAAATTGTACCACACTATCAAAACGCACTATCAAAACGAACTGACATTGATTTTCTCCAATCAAAACTTGTATCTCTCGAACAGTGGTGCCACCCGAATAAACTAAATCTCAACGTCGACAAGTGCTGAATGATAAGTTTCTCCCGAAAAAAATAAAGTCAAAGCCAACGCATACTGTTTCAATAACAGTGAACTTATTAACAGGCGCACTAAAGTATAGTCTGGTGCCCAGCTTTTCAACTACACAGCCACAGGCTCGAATCGATTCACAAACAATTTTTACTTTTCGCCTTGACGCACCTCTATAATCTATACGACTATAGTAATCTTTCCTCTTACGAATACAAACTTGGTCTTTGAAACCTAATGACTCTTTCATCAAGAAGAACCTTAATTAGCGCATGTCTAGCCTTTGACATCATTACTGGAACAGTTAGTATAGCAGTTCTCTCGAACAAAACTACATTTAGTAATCAAATAAGACGGACTAGGCATACAACCCTCCTTAAGGAATACCAGCACCTTACAGTTTATGGGTATCACGAACCCATCAATAATTGTTGTAGAACATTCAACAGTGTAAGTCATCACTACTCTTCAGTTATCACCAAATCTATTTTCAAAAATAGCTTGACAAAGTCCGTATTAAGTTATCAACTTCTTAACCTATTTATTTACCATTCTAATTCGTCTAAATACAATTAAACATAAATTTAAAATACTTTTATAATATATATTATTTCTTGCATTATATAATGTATCATACCTTGGAAATGCTTTTGCGGGATGATTAAAATTGAACAACTTTTTATTAACATTAAAAATTTTAATCTACATTGAAAATTCTATTTTGACAAAGTGGTTTCGAAAGTATGCACTGCTTCTCATCAGACACCAGCACACAGTGCATACTTGACTGGCGTGACCACTTGCAGGTGGAAATCATTACATTTTTATTTATGCTAGTTGTGACAAATTATAACATCTCCGACTTATATCCATGGATATAATTTTACTTAGTAAAGGTAATTGAATTTGATCACGGTTCCCTTCTTGTCTATAAATCAGCATAGACAACGATCGGAGTTTCCCGTTTCAATATGCTCGGCTTCGATGCTGTAGAAATGATATACGTTGTCTATGCTGATTTATAGACAAGAAGGGAACCGTGATCAAATTCAATTATCATACCTTGTTTGGCAAATAAATAAATAAATAAATAAATACTATAAGCTGCAGGAAACCGGCTCGTACCGTCAACCTACATACGTTGAATGATTGCGGGCTGGTGTAAAGGAGTTATGCTAGTAGCGTGTTATGATCACCACTTGGCCTATAAGCAGGCATTATCCCAACCCGAGTAGCTTTGGCCCGAAAATTAAAATTAAAGGTATAGTTGAACGGCTAAATCCTTGGTTGGCCTAGACTCAGTACATAGGTCTCCTGCTTTCATTTCAATCCAGACTGTCATACTTTTTAAATCTGATCTTTCCACGGAGAAGTAGGGTTGCCAAAGTAAGCGAGTCTGTTGAGAATCAGTAGGAAGTTCTTATCACACTAAAACAGCACGCGCTATCGCTCCTAGAGGCCCATATGGACATCATCAAGTACGACATTGAGAAATTGAGCCTACGTTTGTAAAGGTGTGATAAGGTAAAAGGTTATGGACTGACAAATTCTTAGATTGATACGCAGAATTCGAAGCAAGAACCTCCAACAAGAGTAGGTACGTTCTAGCAAGGGAACAATCACTCCCTTAAGAGTTGCATCTGAGACAGAGTCCGATGCGGAATGAAGTTATGCTAATGTGATCAGTGCTGGGACTACACTCAGATTAGGAGACCGTCAAAACCGCTGGGCTCTGGGTACAGAGAGATATCTATTGTGTCTAAGCTTTATTGGTAATGGTGAATATACTTCAAATTAACGTTCACTAGCACAAAGAACTGGAGAGGAGTATATTCTGAACTGAACTATGGAATATAAACAACTGAGATTGCGGGTTGCGCAACAAAGAATAGCACCCAATAAGCAGGATAAGGTAAGAGTCTGTATTCATCTTAAGAATACAATTCACATACTCGTTCTTCACAATTTTCGTGACAAGAGTAAAATGAATGAAAAAATGTAGTTTTTGCAGCTGCAAGGTTTTGCACGCCTATTAATCTAAGAGCTGATTCTAATGCTCACTGTCAAGTATAAGGTAAGACAGACACTAACGGCCATAAAAAAGTACTTTTTGATTTTATCCCGAACTATAAAGGTAGGTATCCATATCGTCGCTGTTAAATCAAACCGGCATATCTGCAAAAATTGAGTTTTTGAGTTTTTGGTATCAAAAAATGCCTCTTTTTCCCATCTATTTTTATGTCGCACCGGCATATCGTATAGTTGAATAAAAATCCGTCTAATGGTGCTGTGCCGGTATGCATTTACGAGGAAACAGCCCACACGCGAAAACTTTAAAGCGCTCTGGTGAGAAATATGCATTTTGCAGATATGCCGGTTTGATTTTACAGCGACGATATGTTGCATTTCTTCCGTATCGTATCCCTGTTGCGTATCATTCACTAAACGGATACGGTGTCCACACTGCTCGATATTCCATGTATCATCAATACGATCCGTTGCGAAAAACTCGACACGCAGCTGCAACGCTTTTATTCACTAATATATAGTGTACAACGCAACGTGTCCACACATGACTCCACTTCGTATCGTATCATACCTTTGATGTGACGGCAAGAAACCGCCAAGTGACCGATCGAGTTCGTTGCGTTTCTTTGTATCAAATTTTGATACGCAACGAAGATACGTTTGTCGTATCCACTGATACGCAACGGTGATACGATACGCGAAAATGATACATATGGAAACATACCTTAACCTGCTCCTTACCCGTATCAATAATGAGCCGACTTCCATCACTTAAAATTAAAGAAGGGTTCTTAATGTTACATTAGGCAGTGTGCGAAAGCCCTGTCTTTTAGATGGATGGATAGTTATTTAGAGGTAATAGTTCTCTAATCATAGGTACATATTCTTTAATGTGGGCGGTCGTTGCTAGAAGGAGCAGGTAGCTTTTATAAACAGGGATAAAACGGACTGAACGTCTTTGTAATCCCAAGTCCAAATTTCAATGGATCCTTCTCTGGAGGTTATAGCCCTATACCAGCGTGCAGCCCACCTAAAATTAGGTGGAATCAAAGGTTCTCACGGTCGAATGTGAATATTTTTCTCTACGGAAAGGAGCTCAATTTTGTAAACGAATCTAATGCCTCATCATTAATTAAATTTGAAATTGAAGGCCTTTAAGTATGACGCCTGTAAGGGGAAATGTCTTCATGGAAATCTCTCTGTCGCAACTAAGAGGGTATCAGGTAGTCTAATTGCATCCGTGAGATCTTCAGCTCAGTATCGAAAGCAAAGGGGATCATCCAGAGTGCTGGTGGCGTCTGGTCTAAGCCAAATGTTAATGTTTCAAAGATCGTTATGGATACATACGTTACCGGATTTCAAAGTCGCCTAATAAACGCAGTGGATCAATTGGAGCAGGTTATCAGCTTTCCTGTTTTTAAAGATGCAGTACCATTCATACCATTCATATCCCCGGGACCTGATGGCGTTCTACTGGTTAATATTTAGCAGTCTATAGATGTAACGCTACCGTGGTTGAAAATGATTCACAATGCATGCTAGCTCTTATCGTATATTTTCATCAGCTGGCAGGAAAAGTTTTGTTAATTTCAAAATAAGAGAAACTCACAGACGTTCTCAGAGGAAGGACCGCCGTCCCATATGTATAACCTTTGTTTTGTTAAAGGTTCTCTAAAGGGTCATTAACTTTTATATCCAAAAGCCAATTGCCAATAACGCAGTAGCATTATGAATTCGTAACAGCAAAAACTGATAGCCTTGAGCTAGGATTGTGTCTTCTTTGGAAAAAATTGCTAATTAGTCGTTCAATTTAATCTTTCAAAATACATCACAATCCAAACTTAAAATATTTCAGTGGGATACGACGATATACATATCTCTCGTGCTGATCTTATCACAGCTCTGTTCGTTTTAGTAGTATATGAACGCATATTTACGTGGGTATAACATACGTACATCGGCATGTCACACTGGCAAGTATTCTCTCTGTTATAGAATTAGCGTAAACATATTTAAACATTAAATTACCTTATTTTGTACTAGTAGCAAAATTATTTTTTGAGTTCATTTACCTGAAAAGAAAAAAAATTTCGTTTAGTTGTTTATTGGAGTATTTCTGTTAGATAGTATATCTATTTCTTTTGAATTTATTTCTTGTATTTTATTTCACGCTGAAAAATATCGAGAAAATTGTTTTTTAAAATTATAATTGTTTTGCCATCATTTAGGCTTTACTCTCGAAATAACGAAACATGGTTGGTTGCATGCAACGATAAATACTATTCACGCTTTATGGACCTCTATCGAGCTTAGTTGAGAATAATAAAAACAACAAGAATTCCTAAACCAGCGATCGGATTAGTTTGGCTTGCCCATGCCATATCAGAGTTTTGGTAAAAGCAGAGGATGGATATGAGGCGAATTGTATCAAGCAATTGATACAATCGCTGCCTATAACGTTATCATCTTTTCAACATAGAAATGGTTACTACCACAAAGGAAAGTTACACCCTCTTAAGTGTATTTTTTGCATTTAGAATCGATAAGAATGCCAGCACACACATTTAAGAATGTAGGATTTATCCTTGCACCCTTCAGAACTGCGGCAGCGATAAAAATACACTTAAACACTAAAAATAATTTATTTAATTTATAAACTTAAGGATTTAGCGAAAAGAGCTGATAATTTTTAGAGAGAAGTTACCAGAGAGAATAGTTTTGAGTTTAAATGAAATATATATGTATTTGTCAAAAACTATAATAAAAGTTACCTACTGGTTTTAATACATTTGTTGAAAAAATTTATTAAATTGAATGCTATGCACTTTTTCAAAAAAAAAGTAAAAAATAAATCAAGCAAAATATCTAAAAATTAATCAAAAGGACATAATGTATGTAGATGTGTGTGTAAAACAATTTTTTTTTCATTTTAAACACAAACAGAATTTTTAAGTGCGCATTTCGAAGTAATTAGAATCTATGTGTAATGAATAATGCAGAAACAATGGCAGATACACCCAATGCAATGTAAAATTTATGTTTTTCATTTGAATTTTGAACAACAATGTAATCCTTTCATTGCTCGAAAGAGAATAATATGTAGAAGTACAATTAGAGGGTTATATTTTAATAGTTGATCTGCATTTGAAGTACCAAATTGAATTCAACAAATCAGTTCTGAAAAGTTTTATGATGAATTATCTACATGAAACATTGCAATGTTTTATTCATATTTTTCAGCCGCGGGGCTATTAGTTTTTCATTTGATACAAAATTGGGGGAACTGTACAAACGTATATTTGAATGGATTATTTTAACGATGTAATCTTTAGTACTTCAGTAATTTTCAATTTTTCGTGAGAGCCACCCTTCAAAATGTATATTTTAGTCATTGACTTTGTTCTTTTATTATATATTTTGAGGCAACCGACCAAAAACGAATTAGTTATTTTTCCCAAATCACTGCTAAAAACTTTTTAATTCTCATCTGTATTAAGCACTTTTTGTGTTTTATGGATAGTGGCAGTGCTGGTATAAAAGGAAAACCCATTTCTTTAATTAATACATGTCACCGACTGTGATGCGTGTCAATCCATATCCCATTCCATATCAATCCTAACTTGTTATTTTGTTCGGCGCGCCATCGTTGTGCCAATATAGCTCAACAAGATACATTTATCGTTACGTAGGTCAAATTTTCTGCCGCATGTCTCCTTCGTCCTGGATTGATCCACATATCGACGGGTTCGATAAATCAATTTTTTCTACTGCTGTCGCTGCTAGTACGGCCGCCGGGCCTTAAGAGAGTCAGTCGCTTTATCATGTCCATCTTCTGCCTAATTCAAAGTAAGCCCAATGCGAAGGACATTCATTTATCATCATTACGCACATTCCTATTTTCTTTGTCTGTGTTCATTGTTTGCGTCGCTTTATTCGCTAGTTTCGATTGTACTGGGAAATAAATCTTTATTCGACCTGGTGGTGGACGGTCGATCAAAATGTACGGAATGTGATTTCGATGCTGGCAAACATATGGTTCGTGAAAGCTTCTCTGTTGATTTCTTTTTCTGAACTGTACGACCAGTGGACGTTTTTTCCGATGGATGGGTGAATAGTTGAGAGATTGTTGGCTGAGAGCTGTCAAGAAGGATTAATGCATTTTTGATTGGTCACGTGCAACAATAGCTTAGATTAAGCAGGTAATGTGGAAGAGAAATTAGGTAATCTAGAGATAGAGCAAAAATTGGCTAGAAAGTTGCATGAAAGACTCAAAATCAGGTTTAATTTAATAGGTCATAGTGATAATGTACGAGTATTTGCAATATTTGTAATTTTAAGTAGATTCACTTCAGAGTAAACTTAGCTTAATCAATGAGCTTTCATTAGTCCTAGTTTGCTTTATGCAGAGTTATAAGGTTTTACTTATCCAATTCTGATTTTATTAATTTTATTTTCAAGCTTATTTTATAAAGCTGTATTGAACCTATTATACTCAAGTCTCTCCTACAAGCTCAAACCCTTACAGTATAATACAATGATTTTACCAGTCCTTATGAACTCGTTGGAAACCTTAATCCTTAAGGAATGAATTTTGGGTGAGAAGAGGACCCTCCGATGGATAAACATTACCGAGAAAAAGTGATATGAAAAATAACATATGGAATAAGTTTTTGTTAACGTTCGTCATATTAGTAAAATTAATCAAGAAAGGAGTTTTTGCTTTATTAATTAGTATTTATTAATAAGAATTTAATTAGAAGATAATGACAAGTAAACAATGATATATTCTAAGAGAAAAAAGTAAAAAACAAAATTCATAAAATTTCGTATACCGAGAAAAAGTCATGCAAAAATTACACCTAAGATATTGATTATTCAATTAGATCATCCAGGTGCAATTAAAGGCTAGAATTATATAAAGGTATTATTTTCCTTTCAATTGCTGTTTGTAGTCTTCTAGACATGATTAAGTTCCGATTAGGTTAGGTTCCGCGGCTGCTTTCTTCAGACAGTCTTTGGAGAAGGGACTCGTAGGCACACAAGGGTACATTGTGATACCGTATTGCGGAGTGCGAATTCCTCATTTAAAGTAGAGCCACCTTGAGTCCTTGGCTCATTGAGTATTCCGTGCCTAGTCTTTTAGGCATAGAAGAAACTAGAGCTTCGTAATTTGAGAGGTATTTCCTCACTTCTCTTTTATTTTTGCCTAAAGCACGGGCTTCATGCCAACACAACATGCACGATCGGACTGAAGTTGAATGATTGTGGAGATCATTTAAAACACAGTCTAAAACAATTATATATGAGTTTGAAAGGGTGTATACTCTGAATAATTATCGTGCATAAAAATGAAGTTTGGTCGTAATTTAAATTTCTGTCAACTACTCTAAAGATTGTCCTCCAACATGTTGGTATAAACTTTATGGTTCACTGTCTTTTCTTCAATATTGGTAGATACGCACACTCCATAGGCACTCATACTTCCCCAAACAGAAATAGAGCTGCCTCCAGCCTTTACCCCCAGACTTAGCCGTAACCTAGAGCGTACATCCTTAGTATCAACAACCCTTTGATTACCTTCGGTAAATAGTCGCAGCTGATGACAATGAGGAAAACAACAAGAATTATGCCTAGTACGGTCTAACAAATATCTTTTGATCCCGAAATTTAACCACACCCTCGGAGCTGCTAGCTGGCTCGAGGAGAGAAAGATAGCACTGGCTAATTTTTCATGATTTCCAGAATATCTGTCCTTGCATATTAAATGCACACTTTAACGGAAATCTACATTGCTTGTCGTGTAATCAAGGAGCTTTATACTGCATAGTCCAAGGAAGGGTTCCGCTGTGTTAGTTTTCATAAACATAGCAGAAAGTATAACAGAAATAAATAGAAGTTTCGTGCTGACAACACTTACCAGTGAGCCTAGTCCTCCTGCCAATCAGTTAGTACAGAAACGCTGTTGACACTCTCACTGTTCATTCTCAAGTGCGCCGTTCCAAAAAGTCAGAGATTGGCGTAAAACTTACAAAAAAGTTAAGTTGTACAAGGTCAGGCTCTATGTATGGATTCTAGACTTAAGTGCTCAGAGCTTTATAGCTTAAAACCTTACAGATAATTGTTGGCCTCGAATGTCGAGTCATTTGCTATGGCTCAACATAAACGAGTTACAGGCAATTACTCAGAAGCAAATATAGTTGCAAAAATGAGCCTCAGTAAAAACTCAGACCAAAAAACTCAGAGCTTAGGAGTTCCTAATTGGAGACATTTCTCCAAAATCAGACAGCTGATGACACTGAAAATAAGTTTAATTATTTTATATAGCCACAAAGCTGATATATTTAGCCAGCACATAGATTCCAGGTAATTTGTAAAACAGGGAAAAAAAAACAGTAAATTTGTACCATTTATTTAGCTTTTTAACTTTTTCTTTTCTTTCTTTTCTTATTAACTTTTCTCTTCAATTCACTATTTCAAACAAATTTCAGCTCGAGCAATCGTCAACAATATTTTCATTGCAATAGTTTTATAATTTGAAACTAAAAATATACATAGTGTTGTTAAAAATTCTAATATTGCGTAGAAACTGCTAGAATGACTGATTTTTGGAAAAAATCCGAGAAATATGTTTCAGATTTTCTATAAGGTTGAAATGTTTTTGCGGTAGCTAGTGCGCAGGAGGCATGCAACAGCACCTGAACGCTTGTTTTGATGGTGAAGCTGGATGTCCAAAATGCCTTCAATTCAGCGAGGTTGACAGATGTGCTTTGGGTCCTCGAGCGTAGCTCCCGCATTACTAACTACTTGTTGGCTATGATGCGGGACTGTTTTAGGGACCGATAGGTGATGTTCGACACCGATAAAGGTGTTCGGAGAAGGCGGCACTGACTGTCTTTGGGGCTGATAGGTGTTGTTCGACACTCATAAAGGTGTTCGGAGGAGGCTTGTTGCCTCAGAGGCGGCAGACAGGTCTATCCTCGGACCTGGCTTCTCGAATATCGTTTACGATGGACTGAGTGGTGGATGCCCGACCATAGTCTACAGCTGGTGCTGTTGAAGACAGAGATCGTCATCCTAACAAAATGGTGGATACCGACTGTCTTCCAGATGACAGTTGGCTCTGCAGAGGTTCAGACTAGTGAGCCGGTAAGGCATTTTAGAGTGACACTGGACACTAAGTAAGGTGTGTGATAAGGCTCTGAGAGCAGTCGTCTTACTGAGCAGGCTGATAGCTAGCATCGTTGGCCCCGGCAAAACAAGACGGAGGCTTCTGATAGCGACAACTGACTCTATCTTGCTTTGTGGGGTGGAAGTTTGGCCGGACGCACTCCAAACGAAGAAGTTTATAACGTGGAATGCCAGTGTCTAGCGTAGAGGTGCCCTGCGTAGTGCCAGTAGTTACCGAATGGTGTAGGAAGCTGGTGGTAGCGGGAGTGATCCCGATAGATCTGAGAAAGGTACCTCACACGCTCTGAGCCAGAGCGAACAGGGGCTCTAGCGCACACCCGTATGCGCACACTTTAACTTTGGCGACAACGTTGGACTGCGAGCAACAAAGCTCGCTGCAGGGCGAGACTGATACGTTTTCTGGATTTATGGGGCAGCCGTTTGCTTGTGCCAATTCCTGATGCAGCATGGTTATTTTAGAAGGTATTTTAACAGAATGAATAAGGTGCGTTCACCGAATTGTCGGTACTGTATAGATGAGTACGATACCATACATTCTTTGCATGCAGTCGGCCGCAAGTTTGAGGATCAGCATCAAATCCACAGCTGGCTTGGTCACGCCAGAGTCAATTGTGGAAACGATGCTGCGTAACGAAGATAACTAGTGCACAGTCTCAACAAATGCTGAGAAAATACTGCGCACAAAGCGAGAGGAGAGTTGTCTTACGAACCCACAAGCAGTGGTAATTTTGAAGTAAGTAGGAACCGATAAGTGAGTAAACACAACCGGGTTGAAGTTTTGTAAAAGCGTATACTGACCCGGACCTTCGTGGCCTGTAGATGGACTTTTTTTTAGTAAGTATTAGTGTTCGTTGACCTGGGTATCTTTTGACAATTTTTTTTGGCCATTTACAATGGAGAAAAAACGTTGAAATGCTTACAAAATCAATTGTTGGTACTCACAATAGAATCATCACAGATATTTGGCAAATGAATGAAAATCAATTGCTGGGGTTTCTGAGAAGAAATTATCTGGGTCACCCAATCATTTCCACCAAAAGTAGACTAAACCTTTACTTTTTCAAAGTAAACTATCCTGTGATCATCGACAGCTATAAGTAAAGGCAAATTTCATAGGTTAGGTCCCGCATAAATTTGAAAATTTAGGAGAAACAGCGTATCTTCCTTAATTAAAGAGTGTTTTTCACACAAAAGTCTGACATTCAATATTTCAATACCAAAATAAGAAATATGTTGGCTGCTGGCAGCTAGCAGCTCCTTGGTAGCAAGGCAACCGAAAGTATGTAACAACTGATAGATTTTGATCTGGTCATTGCATTGGTAATTATGATAGAAAATTTGTTTAGGCTTCCACCTTCAAAATTTCATTATATTCTACGGCGTAATCTGTGCGTCAGCTGCTTCGTCTATCAATTTTGTTTGCCATACTTCTTGCACTATGAGCATCTTTCTACGTAATTTTTTTTTGTTTTTGAAAAAACTGGTCTTTAATTGACATATTTGGTTTGAAATGACAAACCCTTGAAAACGGCATCAAAAAAACACGTTTTTAGTGACGTTTCCTGCAAAATCATATTTTTTGCACCTCTATACTGTTTTATCAGGAATGGTTTGAAAAATGTCGACTCATCTATTTTTTCTGTGTTTCCAAGTAAATAGACTAAAATTTACCGTTTGGATGTTAGGAAAATTGAGCAGTGGTAAAATTCGAATTTTTCAAAGTAAAAAAAAAATTGATAAATTCAAAAACTTCGTAGCTAATTTTAGGAAAAATGTTTTTCAATTTCCATCGTTAGAATTGTAGTTGATTATATTTCAAACCAATTGAAAAAAAACAATATTCAGCTGGAGCTAAGAAAAAAGTACACAAACATTAATAGGTTTGTATTGGATGTGGAGCAACTAACCGCCCTCTTAAGATCAGCCTAATCTCTGAATTTCGAAACGAGCCGCCGAATGTATTGGAAGTTATAGGGGCAGACAGACTTTGAGAGTTACCTTTCGCAAAACTTAAAAATGAAGGAGTTTTAAAAACTTGTTACGTATTTATATAACAGGATGGTTTTTTAGTTGAAAATTTAGTGGAAGTCTTTTTTAGTACAAAAATGATTCAAATTTCAAGTGGTGGCACCCACATTACCAAAACTTGGCTGACAGCAGACCAATCAAGGTGTGAATTTCGTTTCATGCTTTTGACTGCTTCAAAAGTTGAAGAACATAAGGTTTCCACTTTGTTGAGAGCTACTTCAAGATGGCCCCACAATCACAATTGCTAACATATTTATAAAATCGCCAGACCTAGATCTATCCAGAGCCAGAGTTCTCGTGAATAGAAATCCGAGCGCTAAAAATATACATTATTTGGTGAAGGGCTACCGTGCCATGATGATGAATTTTAAAAATTAAAATTCAGAACGATAAGTAGAGAATAAAATTACTCAATAAACATTATAATAATCAAGTTTAAACAACATCAATTTCAATTTATTTTACCCATTTTTCTAAATATCTTGTTTCCTTATATTTCACTAAATAACAGAATATATTAAATAGGATGTTAGTAAACAAAAACAATGTAAAAATAAACCCTACATTTTAGTAGCACTTGTACCCTCACAAAGTCAGTAAAAAGTACCTCCTTAGCTTGAAATACAATGAAAATATAGATTTTATTGAAAACTTTATAGCTTGATCTATAATTCTATAGGTTTGTATTATTTTCATCATTTGAAAATGGAAAGTAACCTTACAATCCGACAAATAGTTGTATCTACCTCGACAGAAAACTATATAAGTATTATAGCTGCTTAAGTCTGTTTCACAACTATAATGTGGAAACTATAATGTAACCAATTTTTTCCAGCTTGTAAAAATATTTTCCATTGAAACTGATTTTTTCCTTTTGAAGGTAAATATATTTGAAATTTTTGACAAACATCGATATTTTGAGGGTAATCTACAAAAGGAAAATATGGGTTTTAATTTAAAAGATAATATAAATCTTTGCACACTGTTTCATCGGCCACTAGATCTAATCCGGAAATTTCAATTATCCTTCTTCATGCATGGCGGACAATTTTGAAGTGAGATCGTAGATATAACTGGCACCTATTGTATCTAATAACCTCTCTATCCCTATCGTACTATTTACATAATGAGATTACCTCATACCGATAGCCTATGTTATAGTAACAAGTCCTTTGGCAAAGCGTTGCTTGATATCGTTGCAATGTTTGTGTCCTTTTCAAGCGCTTTCATTATGAAACTTGTTTTCAGAGCTCTTGATGTCGAAAATCGGTTGTGGACCGAGATGAAAATGCACGATAGTCTTCTGAACAGCTCTTTTATAGGTTGTGGAAATTGACATTGACGATGGCGTGATTGTTTCAAATTTTTCGTTCTTTTCTGGCAGCGCGTGCAAGCGTCTGCTTGCTACAAGTGAGCCTACACTGTTTGCTACCAACGATGACAAAGACTAGTCGACAAGCGGAGATGTGAAAAAAATACAAGCAAGCTGAGACAATTTATCTTTTTTTGTGCTGTTCCAGAAGAAGAATTGAGTATGGACGACTGATAAATTCGCAACTATTACATATTGTTTCGGAAGTAAAATGGCCCTATTTGTGTTTAATGGACTTTTTTTTGGATTTGTGGAGATTTTCTGTTTGGCGTAATAAAATGCCATGCGGTTCGTTTGAAAAAATAAGTTTTGTTTGTGAGACTGCTTGTACGCAATTGGGTATATTAGTAAATTACTTTAGAGGTCTATGTCGTCGAAGAGACCGCTCGTGTCTAGAGATTGAGATTCTACTTCGTCTGTCAGCGTCAGATCGACTGTGGTTTCTTTCCGTAGATTGAGTATAAGGAAATGATTGTCTGTTCTCAAATGTACTATTACACACTCCTACACCATTTGGCAGCTGTGTCGACATAAAATGATTTAAAATTTAAACTTACTGATTTTTGAAGATATAGGCACTTCCTACATTTTGTATGGTTGTATTTAAATTACATCTATTCATCTGTTTTTATCAGAAATAAATTACATTATTCATTTGACCCTACTATCTTAAAATTACATACACTGCATTAACCACAAAATATATACCACTTTCCAAACTTATCTGCAGCTCGCAGATGGTACATTCTCAGAAACCCAGGATATATTACTGTTATCCACTTTACCAAATAATCATATTTCTTACATAGTTTTTTCTCCTGTTTGCTCAAAAAGGCTACATTTGAGCCTCACAGCCAACATAAAAACTCACACTTTGTCCGTTATCGCCACCGCAGGATACATATGAATATAAAATATTTACTCTTCATCGGGAGCAATAAAAATCCATACAGCCGCAACATCAGGACATATGTACAATTAATAATCACAAAATAATTTTTCAACAGCCAGCCAGTCAACCATCTACCCAGTACTTTGCAGACAGTGGGACATAAAAATGTCTGCATAGTTTCTATATATCCGGGATGTACTATAAGCATCGGGTCCAACCATTGTTCAGCACAGTTTTCAGTACAGAAAACAAAACAAAGTACAACGAATAAACCTACTGCTAAAAGTCTGTTTTCCTTTAATCCAGATTAGTTAGCTTAATACTCGACTATCAGCTGGACGATAATCCGGATGAATTGTAATAATGCACATGTAGTCTTCTCGCAGAATTTACTGCTTTGTACAGACGGCACAGTTTGATGCCAGCTGTGAGGATGAAGAGCGATGTTATAGGAAGCAGCTGGTGAACGAACTAGAAAGGCGGTGAAAGTGGAGCCGAAATTATGCTTCTATATTCACAAATAAGCTGAAAAGTTGCAAGGAGTAGTTGAGAGGAATCTGATGTAGTCGTCAACCAAAGGAAATTCTTTTTTGAGTCGAGTGAAACCAATGTGCGTGGTCGGTACCTAAAACAGATTTGGCAAATGCTGTCGATTAGGAATATTTTATCTTTCGTAGGCAGTCCTGATTGCATCAAAGACTCTTGATAGCTATGTAGGTGGATAAATATTTGTAAGGGAGCAGTTTGCTCATCACGTAGGCTTATTGAAGTGGTATTATCAAAATTAAATTAGGAATATTATGTTATTAGCGCGGGTCCGAGACTATGGAAAATTTACTTAATAGAAAAGATACAACAGCATCCACCACAAATTTCAATTAAATTGCCTATTTTATTGAAGCTCATGTCAATTAAACTAGAATTTTTGTTTGAAGTACTTTGGCAACGGCCAGATTCAATATCACTTTTACTGATTTGTATTTGCCGGCATCAAACTGCTTTCACATAACTTAGCAACCAAGTGAATTACTAATTAAACTGACATTTTGCGTTTTCGAAAATTTTGATACGAGAAGTCGTCGACGACTTAGCAGTAAATATTTGCTTGGCTTCAGCAGCAGCAGTTCTTGCTACTCTTCTGCTGCGATACTTCTGCTCTTTTGAAATATGCATTTTCATGTAACTATTGAAAAAGCTAGTAAACAAGCAGTCTGATGTACATACATCCTTTTTTTATTTTGCAGCGTTTCATTTTGAATTTACTGGCGAAGTACTTCGGCTGAATTCCTGACCAGTTGAAGTGTATTTTAGTCGGACAGTCATTACTACAATCAGCAAAAAATGGCATAAATTTCACCGGTAGAAGATTTCTAGTTATTTCCATTCTTGCGAGATCTATTGATCCCTATTAGCTTTGATGCTAAAAATTTCCGTTTCTACCTTTGTCAGCCCATTTGCCAAGTTTATTCAAATTATCCTCCAATATACGATGGTTCAAATTTTCTTTTTTCATAAAATTCACCGAGCTAACCCTAGGGAATATTTATTTGCATTTTTGTCATTGGCTTCAGTAATTCTACTCTACAGTTTTCTTCTATTCCGATTTTAATATTGTCCAAGCCATAAAGAAAATTAGAATTTCGTCAAGCTCTCAGCTGAATGGGTTTCACTGAAGTAGTCCAAATTGGAGAGGATGACTATAGGGAACGAGATCATTAAACTAAAGCATTTCCCCGGCAGATTCCATTGCAACCCAGAAAAGTAAAACATAAAGAAGACTAAGAAAATGACACAAATGCTTAATGTTGGCCGTATTGTTGAAAATGCTTTTATTGAAATTTTTCGCAATCCTTGATTGGAGAGGACGAAAATGACGATGATAACGAACTATCGTTATGACGAGACGACTACGATTTGTGAACGTTGAGTGAGTAAAATGACGAAAAAACGTTATGAGTGCAAAGTATGGGACACACATTTCAATAAGTTCATTTCATTTTTGTTGAGTCAATGAGTCGAAAGGAAAGACAATCATAGCAGCGAAAGCGTGTAATGAAAGAGGAAGTTTTCCGGACTCAATAAAGTTTTTGTGGGTTCGCGTGTGTATGGAATGGTTGGCGTCAATGGTGACTGAGTGGTCAGTATGGTAGCCGAGGGTGAAATGAAAAGTTTTAGGAAATGATAATGCTCACAATGCATGGAAGTCTGTTGGAAAATGAGAACAAATAAGCGGCGGATAAGGAAGTTTCGAAGTCGAAATGGACTGCAAATAGTTTGAAATCCTAACGTTTAACTCTACTAAAACTATTCATTGAAGTTTAAATGGCTTTGAGTAAACTTTCACGGTGAATTTAGGAGTCAATACCGTATGCATGTTTTGTGGTTGGTGTGTTTTGATATTTAAATCTATGGGCTAACTATGAGCTAACAGTATTTAAATATATGCACAATGATTGCTGAACATTTTTTCAAACATTTTAAAAGTTAGATCGATTTCAAGAACTGAATAGTTTTGATCGGATTGAGATCAGAAGCCGTAGGTAAATTTACTTAATAGACGGAATCAAAAGAGTAGATGTGAATTCTTTCAGAAAAAAAATTTCCAGTGAAACCTTCTAAATCCACGAGGTCAATATAATTTATTTCCAAAGAGTTAAATGAACTTTCAAATATTTAGAAACATGTATTTCTTTATGTGAAAAAAATTTTTTTTTTCTAAAGCGCACAGGTTAATTGTAACTTATGCATTTAAAAATAAAGGAAGTAATATAATTGAATATTTTCCACACCAAATAACCCAAACTATGAATCAGACCCAGACCCAAATCCAAACGAACTAAGGTGAATTATGTGCCGAGGAAAAGAAAGGGCAAGAGAAGACCGCCTTTTCTACGACCGCCTTTTCTTTTCTAACACTTGACATATATATCTGGTAGCCTTAAACAATTTGAAAGTTCAATTTACTTCACTAATAGTATGCACATTATTGCCACGTATCTCAACTGCAGTAAATGGGATAACGATATCAAACTATAAAAGTAGAATAACATAGTAATATAATTATAAACATCATAATCATTGGCGCTACAGCCGGGGTCCGGTCCTGGCCTCCGTCAACAATTTTTCCATTGGACCCGATCGCGAGCCGATGTCATACAATTTCGCACCCTTCAACTCCGAGCCGTCCCTCCAGTGCAGGCAAGGTCTCCCACGCTGTCGTCTGCCGTAAAATCTGCCGCAAAGGGCTTTCCGAGTCGGATCTGCTTCGCTCATTCGAGCTAGGTGTCCTGACAACCGGAGTCTACCGAGCATTATCTTCGTAATTATATCTGCTTCTAGGTAGATAGCGTACAACTCATGGTTGTAGCGTCTCCGGAATCGCCCTTCTTCACATATGGGGCCAACGATTTTCCGCAAAACTTTGCTCTCGAACGCGGCTAAGAGGTCAGAGTGCCTTTTGTTTCAAGTTTCGGATCCATACGTGAGTGCTGGTAGGACTATGGTCTTGTACAGCAACAGCTTTTATGTTCGGGTGAGATTTCGGAATTTAAAGAGCCTTGACAGACTGTAGTAGGCTTTGTTGGATTTGAGCAGCCGCCCGCATATTTCTTCCTCCATGTTGCTATCGGCTGCTGCAGTTGACCCAAGGTTCCTGCAGATGCTTTTCATGAATAGCTTGTTGTAATGTAGGCCCTCCATATTTAATCAGCTCATCAGGTATGCCGCCAGCTCCAAGGGCTTTGTGAAATTTCAGCCGACTTCTATGCTTGGTGGCGGCAGCATAAGGTCGTCTTCTTGGATTGGTGGAGCCTTCAATTCTTAGTTGAGCTGATCGTTTAGCAATTCACTAAAGTGCACTTACTATCGCTGCAGAATGCCTTCAGGATCGGTGATCAGATTTCCCTCTTTGCCCTTAAAGTAAATGCAGTGTGTTGTGTACTGTGTCATGTTTCGGACTATTTGGTAGATGCAGACCTGCATGGTGCAGACCTCACTTTCTAGCTCTTTCTATTTGACAGATCAGGTCTTTTTCCCAGGCTGCTTTATTCTGTCTGTGAAGTATCTTCTCTGTTCTTTTGAGCTCTTTATGTTCCTCCTCACAGGCTCGCGTTCAATGAAATTGCTGCATTGCCCGGTATGCAAAATTCTTACGTTCAGTCGCTAATTTGGATTCATCATCAAAACAGTCGCACCGATCTTTGCGAATACTGCCTAAGATGGTGTCAGCAGTACTAATGACAGTATTCTTAAGGCGTGTCCACTTCTCAACTACACCCGGCATCCTGGTCCCAGGACTTATTCTCCCTCCATCGAGCTCTTCGAGGGCGAGTCCTAACGCAAGACCAAAGGTGTTACAGGTATTTTCATTGCGTAATGCACCCGTGTTGATTCGAGTCTGGTTCGCAAATGCAATGCTTATACGCAAAGCAATTCGCGCTCGCAGAACCATACTAACAAGATAGTAGTCCGAGTCTAAGTTGGCACCTCGATACGCTATCAACACGTGGTCTATCTGATTACGAGTGGCTTCATCAAGTGACATCCAGGTGGCCTTATCTTTACACGGGAACCTGGTACTCGCAACGACCAAGTTCTTGGACGCTGCAACCAAGTCCATTGTCATTAGTGTTCTCATGCAAATTATGGGTGCCTGCGTAATGCCTGAATACTGCCTCCAGACACAATTCGGCATTAACATCTCCAAGGATGATTTTTACACCATGCCTTGGGCAGGCATTGAGGAATCGCTCAACCTGTTCATAATATGATACTTTTTTGTCATCAGCAGCTCTGTAGGTGCGTGAACGTTTATGAGGCTGATGTTTGCAAATTTGCTGTGCACGCGAAGAGTGCATAGCCTTCCATTGATAGCGGTAAAGCCGATGATGGTAGACTTCATTTTTTAGCTGACGAGGAAGCCTACCCCGAACGCATGGTGTTTTGGATGACTGATGTAGTATAAGTCATACACCATTACCTAACCATCTGATCTCTTGTATTGCTGCTATATCAGCCTTATATTGAGACAGGGCATCGGCTAGCTGCTGAGCATCTCGAGCTCTGCAGAGCGATCTAACGTTCAATGAGAAACTTTTCAAGTCGTTTAGTCGTTTTCGTTCGCGTGCTCGTCAACGTGATATCAATCCGGTTCCGAGGTTTGTTGATGGTTTTGGGGTAACCGCTTCGAAAAAAATTTTACGGGAGAGATAATTGGCCTATTGCCAACCTTACTTGGAAGGGTCTAACCTGAAAATATTCGCCAGCCTTTTCTGAGAAAAAAGACTGTTGCCCGCAGCCACCACCAGAAGGTTAGATGCAGGCTTCCATCAGCCGTCACAGGTGCGACA
Source organism: Nemotelus pantherinus (assembly GCA_963978885.1). Taxonomy (NCBI): domain Eukaryota; kingdom Metazoa; phylum Arthropoda; class Insecta; order Diptera; family Stratiomyidae; genus Nemotelus; species Nemotelus pantherinus. The sequence goes on along the minus strand of OZ022265.1, from coordinate 44,364,069 downwards.
CGTGCATATATCCATACACTACATATTATTCCCCCTATCCGATTGATGGCCCGGCTGCGAATATAATTATAATGGGCAACATAAATTGAAGAATCTATGAAGAGTAATCAATGGTGAATCGAAATGAAAGCACTTCTGAAAAAGTAAAAGCAATGATATTGATAAATTTAGGCGGCAGCTGTTGTACTTAATGAACTCATTTGGACCAAGTCTAATTAACGGCGGTACGCAGGGAAAATGTACATATGTTGGACATCAAGATCATTTTGCTATTTACTTGTGCTTGGTCGGGCGGAATTTAGTTACCTTACTACCGGATTTTCGAGAAGAAGCCAAGTAGTACTCTGGATATCTCCTAATAATAACAACAGTTGGGTTAAATAGCATCAGTGGTGCAGTGATTATTATACGATATTACACTTTCTGCCCAATATTATTTGGAGGAAGAAATATATTGAAATCTACATAAATAAGCACAACTAAAAAGACACTATTAGAACGAAGGTCAAATTTACATGAAATCGGTAGAGCCATTGCTTTCAACGTATGAAACAATAGCAGACGATATAAAAACAGCAAACAAATTGGTTTGATAATTAAATCGGGGAATTATGGCAAACTTTCTTTCTATTCTCAATGTGTGACTACACATTTTCCGTACGACGGCATTTTTGCAAAGTTTTTGTACGGGATTGAAGCAGTTTTACAAAACGGTGAGAATAATAAATGAAACTCAAACATCATTTCCACTTAACCCATAAAGAGTATTTTTCATGAATATTTTGAAAACTTCAAGCTTGACCAGGTCAACTCAATTTACGAAGCTCAATCGGAACGACGATAAACTCGATCCACCAGTAGCCTTGATGAAGTCTGCGAAATAATGAAACGATATTAGAGTTGCAAGCTCACTTGGTAGTACAGGAAAACCAGTGGCGAGGCGTGAGTGATTCACTTAGTCATCGCTTGAGTGCTTTGATTTATATCCCATGTAAAAAAAAATATACACAAATTTATAAAAAAAACGTTATATTAAATATGCCAACTTAATAGCATTCATATTTATTCGATCGAGTTTTTCTTTCTCAAATTCATATAATATAAATATACATGTATACTACCCTACTAAGCACAAACGTTCTATCTGCATTTTTCTCATTTTTGAGTTAAAACTACGCACTCCATTACATCATTCTACAAAATTTGAAAAACCTATCTGCTGTTGAAGTATGTTAAAATCAAATTACGAAAAATTAATTTTTCATTCAAATTTTGCCATCACAAACTGCTTGAGCTTCCTCTTAAATGGAAATAGAAAATTTGATTTAGTTTCATGAGTATTTATTTAATTTAGTGAGCAAAATTAGAACTTGATTGTGGCTTCACATATACATAATGCAGCGAAAAGTAATTCTTCAATGGAAAACAATTTGTTATATGCATAAGCAACCAGCAAGCTATGTAAATAAAAATTCCACCCTTCTTGACTTGGCGGCAAATTTGTCTATTACTAGAGTACATAGTAGTATCTTTCTTCTTAATAGACTCAAGAAGTTCCTTTTCAATCGGAATAAGCGAAAGATTGCTTAATCTTTCTTCTCCCTGTGTAGGTCTTTTAAAAGTGTGAATTCGTTTGAAAGCAGAGAAAGATCTTTCAACGGATGTAATTGTAGCTAGTATAGTGCAAATAAGTGGCTAAACAAAAGGTTTCTTTAAAAGCATTATTCAAACTTTGTTGAAATAAAAAGCTTATCATTTGTCGTGGAGACTTTTCTTTAAAAATATCCGTTCTGTAAACAACTTAAAGCTCGTTGTTTAATGCACTAGATTCTTCAGAAATTGATGTAAATTTGAATATTTTGTGAATGTTTTGGATTGAAAAGCTCAAAAAATTGAAGTTTATCAATTGAAGAAAAACGCGCAGATATATGGCTACTTAAATTAGGTCTGTTCCCGTACTTTCAGTAACTTAATTTTACTGAATTTTCCTGAATCATGTGGTGGGGAATTTCATGAAAAGTACGGGAACGCTCTCATTGTATTTCCTGAAAATTTACAACCGAAAGTGTCAGTTTTCGGTTTTTGGGAGAACAATAGTGATTATAAAGTCATCCTAAGCGGTAATAAATTATCGCCACAAAAATATTGGACCTTCATAGCAACATTACGCCAAAAATATGTTGCTTGCCGCGCACATTTGAAAATATTTACTCCGTTTGACACTTTTCAGTATTTTTCAGTAGCTCAGACCCTACTGAAATTACTGAAAGAGGGGAAATTTTCAGTTTTCAGTAAAACGGAGTACGGGAACAGCTTCATTGCAATTAATCGCGATTAATCGCAATGAATCGTGGTACGGGAATAGACCTATTATCTACAACTCCTTATTTCTGTTTTAACGCTAGTAATCTAATTGTTTTCGTGAAGATTACGGTAGACCAACCATATCAACTGTTTGTCACTCTTTCTCGAAACCAACTTTTTGGCGATATGCACAGCTTTCATTTTCTGCAAAACGCGCTTCAAAAACTTTTTGTTCGCAGTTTGCACAATGCTGCAAGCCCAATCTACTTCCTTTCAAATCCCGGGGAATATCTTTAACTACATTTAGACATGTTGTGATGTCAATATTCTCACTTTGCAAAATATTAAAAATGACATCAGTTTTCGAACGAAGGAGCATACATTCAGTAGAAATATTGTTTCGAAATTTTCCAAAAATAATATGCATCTTTTTGCTGTGCGCTTATCAATTCCACTCCAGATACCATCATTATTTTCTACTATATTAGCAAAGAAATTAATTATTTGTTTTCTATAATTTTCAATTGTGTTTACTAATCAAGAAGTGTAACATCATCTCGTTGGAGCGAAGGCTGTAATAGATTTCCGTAAATAGTCCTGGAGTGTAAATGATACATTGCTATAGTGAGAAGAAATGTTGCAATACCATTTAAAGTTGAAAAAATATATAACATTCGGGAACATCATTCATTCCCTGCGACAAAACTAAATTCAACACAAGCGCGTAACAATGAGTAAATAACGCCTTTGGAAATGTTTGTTGCAAGCCATTTAAATGACCCGACATCACAGATGTACCATCATAAGGTTGGGCAACAAATTTGTCTGATATTTTGAGCTCTATGGCAATTTTAGTAACGTGCAAATATAATCCGTTCGATGTTCGATCAGCACTAACATCAAAAACCCAACAAACCTCTCCTTAACGTATCCCTCATTTTCATGCACGTTCCTCAAAACAGTTCATAGTTGGGAGCGGCATTTCACGTCTGATGTTACATCAAGCATTATTAAAACGAATTCTGTTTCATCGATCTCTGACGAAATCTTCTCGACCATCAAATCACCCATTATGTGTATTTGAATAAGCTCATTTTGGATGTCACTTGAAGTTTCTTTAAAAACATTCGCGCTCACAAAATGTTCAGCCAACAGGAGATTCCATATTTTCAAAAAATTTAGTGTTTCTATATAGTTTCCTTTTTTTCAAGGACTCTTCTGTTTCGTCATACCCTCGAAAAGGAAGCCCTTGCTTAGCTAGGAAACATACAACATCCACCAACCTTTTCCAAATCATAACTTTCTGGTTATGCAACGTATTGCTGATCATCAGTGAGTTTACGAGTCCCTCATCTACTCTTTGCTTCCCAAAGTTATGAAGAGTTATCGCAGACTGAAGATGGCTTTCAGATTTCTCATGAGCTCTTGCCGATTTTGTAAACCCACTTAAATTGGAAAATCCGAAATTTATCCATAAGTTTTTGGTGGTGGTTTTGCCGAACAAAATGCAAGACCAACAGAAAAATTTTCCTAGCTTCGCACTACCAACTATTCACAAGTTTCATAGTTTGAAACTGCAAAAATGACCCATATACGGTTTTCCCCTCTCAGACACATTTGAAAATATTTTTGGAAGTAAAGGACAAGGGCGGCCATTTTTAACGGCAATTCGTTTTTCCTGGAACGAAAATGAACCAAGATGTTTTGTTTTTAAATAAAAACAAATTTCCTGTATAGATTTCATATGTTGTTTTTAGAAACTGATTTTAAACACTCAACCACTAGAACAAGCAACTGAACTATTAAAATCTGAAATTTATTCACTTATATGAACCACAAGTGCAGCAATACAAAAACATTGTTTTGATATGACACAATTTATAGGTATTTCTATATATTGTACCGAAAATTCCAAATAAACTGCATTGCGAAGCGATTAAATGGGGATCAACAAGTAAATGAGTTTTTTCTTTAATTTGTCATTATTTAGAAAATTTATCATAAGCAATCTACGAATTAATTAATTTAGTGCATTATCCATAAAACCATCAGAATAAAAAAAAATCCCTTCCAGCGAGTTTTCTGTTCACTTGTGCTTATTATTTTTACGAAATTCACTGAGCAAAAAAAATTGCCAATTTTAAAGAACAATGGTCACAAGCACAGGTCACAAGTAATGTAACGATAATTTTCAATTGCTACTGGAATGGATTCGGTTTGGCTAGCGATGAGAAATCCAACGGGAAAAGTAGTGAATCAGAATCTCTGTAAGTATTTCCAGTTAGGGATAACAACATTTCAGCTATATTCCTAAGTTCATTTCTATTTTAATTGTAAAGTCTAGCAATGTATTTTTGTATGCTTACTCCCGAATGGATACAAAAGATGGCATAAACGTTCTATATGCATTTTTCTCATTTTTGAGATAACACCGGATTCGAAAGCTACATACTCTATTATATCTTTCTACAAAATTTGAAAACCCTATCTTTTGTGGAAGTATGTTAAAATCAAAGTTGAAAAATGCACTCTCCATATATTTCCAGCGCAAATAAATCATTGAATATCTCGAAAGTTACTAAAATGTAAATAGAACGTTCATGCTCAGTAGGGCGGAATGCTTTTTCCTACACTCGGATAGTATAATTTGCAGGATTGGAGAAAACGAAGAAGAAACGGCGTAGGAACGATAATCTGATTTTTCATCTACCCCTGTTCGCGTAACGTATCCTACTTTGACCGATGCGCTATACTTCCCGATGAGTTGATCATCATAAACACTCATGAAAATGCGAATGGGTGGCATAAGCGGAAATATGAATATACGGCTGTTTCTGAGTTCAATTTCTTGCTTTCACACTTCGAAGCGAATCGATGCGCTGAATTTGCCGATGACTTGTCCGCGGCAAAGACTTAATGTGGGTGCAAACAATACGAAAAGCGCCTCAACGAAAATTAGCGAGTTCGGATGCGCAAGTTTTTCGTGATATGTTCCACTTGTCTTTAGCCTCCGATGTTTGTTGAAAATCGATGCGTTTGATTTTCCGATGACTGCGTTGAATGTGTGCTGTGAAGGTAAGTATTGAAAGAAGTGTATGATGGAAAGCAACGATTGTCGCTTGGTCATCGGCGCATCTACCGATGACTGGACGCTTCGCCACTGAGGAAAACAGTGCCGATTTATAAGTATGGACTAGAATATTTAATAGTCAACCTTTGCCAGAAGTTTAATAAGTTATGTAACACCGGAGATGTGGAGAATTTTTCTGTGCGATCACATTCCCTTTGATCAAAAATAGAAATTCAGATGATCCCGTTTTTATAACGAAGTTTTTTACAGATACAACAATCGCCCACCAAAGCTAATACAATGGCATTTAAGTAAGGATAAAGCTTAATCAGTATTAACCTGGCCGAAGGCTATGGCCCGTCTTTAGTTGTTTTCGGATATATTCGGATATTTTCGGATTTTCTACTGTGTTCGTAACTATAGTGAAATCTCAATAAAATGTCTATCTATTTGTTCATCTGTTTATCTATCTATATAACATCAAACATAGATTTATTATGCCAAATATTTTCAACAATTTGTTATGATTTCTTCTAAAGAAATTTTATAAGTTAGTTCTTCCACGACAATTCCAAAATCTATAATTTAATGACCGTATTCACCTTTGTGTATTTTAATTTGATAGATGTGACCGTTAGTTAGTTTTATAAAGATTTGAATAAAAACTAAAATGTGTAGGACTAGTTATTTTGGCAAAGCAGCTGTTTATCGTAAAATTGGATTCAAAACGAAGCATAGCAATAAAATTAATTATCACGGTGTCAATATTTGAACAGGTTTTGGTTATGCACAAAGGCATTCAGCCTTGGTGGTCCTCAAATTGAGGCATAATTATAATTTAGCTTAAACATGCAGTTGTTCTTCGAAGAGAGATTTAATAAATAGATTTGTGATTTTCGAGACATTTGTTCAAGTTTTGAACATTAAAAATTTTCGATGTATATATCCGGTAAATATTTTCTTCACAAGCAAAGAATCTAGACGATGAAGTCGATAGATGATCAAACCCTTGTTTTACAGCACACAGGGGATATGGTAGTCTTTTGCAGAAAATCATCTTTTAAAATCCTCTCATCAACAGAAAAATATGAACATTTTGAATGGAGATTTTCCATAAGTAAAAGTAAAGTAATCCCACGACAACCTGACTGCAGAGTGATTAATTCCACGACTTACTTTACGCCTGAATAACTCAGGTACCTTATTCAGAGTTAGGTGATCTCAAAGCTTGGTGTGCGGCCTCTCGTCCGAGGTTGGATTCGAACCAGAGACCTCACACGCAAGAAGCCAGTGCTCTACCCACTAGGCTACTCAAGCTTATGAAATTTCTCATACTTGTGGAGGAAGTAAAAAGATCTAGTGGAATGTTTCCAGCGTATCAGTGCGACTGCCAAACGGGAATTTATTCTACTGACAACAAAGCAGCGATGAAATTCCAGTTTATTCCGTTTAACAGCGATTTGAGCGTCATTGAAACTATTGCATAGCATAATTATAGTACACTTAAGTTTAGAGTTTATGAATTTGGCGATATTCAAATAAGTAAAAGTCTTTTGCAAACAAAATGCTGGTTTAATGAGAACAAAAAACCTCTGCTGAAAAATTAATTTAAAATATAAATCCAAATTTAATTAAATATTTTGAAAAATATCACATTTCAAGAGCGAGAGCAAGCAAAAGTAGAATTTATGCTTGGTCCAGAAAGTCTTGCATATAAGAAAATTTGAGTCACCTAGCAACATCAACAAACATCAATAAAACCTATTGCATCTTTCTAACTCTGTTAAGCCGTCCTCATTGCAGCATAATGCATTTTTACTTAAGGCAAGAAAAAACATATTTCAAATGCTTTATTTTTTTTGTGTACATATGTATCCAATAGCAGCATAAAAATCCATTAAATCTTGATGTACAAACTCTTCAAATTGAAAATAAATGGACCCTTCCGGGAGTGATTTATTCCAGTGCGGTAATTTTATTGCAACTGCAAAATTTCTGTAGTAATTCTGTGTGAGTTAGCGCAACGTTGTATTTTAGTGTTATTTATTGCATTTCAATGAGTTGCCTGCTCGTTTTATCTAGCGAGCACATTATTACCTAGTCTAGTTCCATATGCTATTGCTGGCTATTGCACTGCAAGAACACGTAGAATCACTAAAAATTTCGTGCAAGGCAGTAAACACGCATTATAGTGCTATCAAAGTCATTCCTGTAGTTTGAAGATGATAAGAGGATTAAATAATATACTCCTTCCACTGCGGAAAAGTAAAAGTTGAACGAGTCTGAGCTGGTAAACTGTGTAAACATAAAGTTAAAAAAAGCAGTTTACTGCAATTCAAAAATTCAATTGACTGCACACATGCAAACTAAGACGATAGCACCGGTTTGGACTAATTGGTTGAAACGAAAATTAAGAATTTTTGCAATTTATTCCTTTAAGCAACATATATACTCAGACAATTTAACAACTGTATATACCCAAATAAAGATATCTGAGGAATAATTTATTAGTAAGCTGTATAATCATTTAGTAATTTATTATAATTTTTTAATAAAAAGTGACACTATACTTAAACAATATAATGATAATCATAGAAATAAAAAATAAATGAGTTTTCTATCAAAAATAAACCAGTTTAAACAATCTGTTTCAAATATATTTTCAAATTAATTTCGATTTGTATACGATAATTTTTATTGTCTGGGGAACTACTCAGGTCGTAATGACGATGACAACTCATGTCTGTTCAACTGCTGTCATCAACGTCACGTAATCAAACCGATGCGTGACTGGAGGTTTGTTTGTTTTTATTTGTTTATCAATTATTCGCATTTTCAGCTGCCACTGAAGCAGCAAGCAATTCAAGACTTGTTAAATTTAGTTGATGTTTTTTACGCAAACTGAAAACTGACATTTTTTTTGAGACCACAACAAAATTTGTTTGAAAATATGAAGAAAAGCAAAATATTTGCACTTTTTAACTTGTACAAAAAAAGGAGCAATTTACTGTACATTTATTTGAGAATCAAATTCGATTCTCATCACGTAGTTTCGATTTTTGTCTCTTTGCGTTTTAGGTTAAACGTGCCATTGCTGACCTATGTTTCCATAATATTATTACAGCCCACGCCGCCAAAAATTAAAATGAATTTAAAACAACTTCTTTACTTTTCTTTCTTAAAAAGATTCAGTGTTTATGTCTCGCGACTAGGGAATCCGAGCAAGCTGAAGTTTTAAGGATGTATTCCATTGTATGTGGGCATTTTAGTGGCTTTTAGATACTCTTATAATTCCATGAAGAAATAGCATTCGAAATAACTAAGAATGCAAAATGAAATTGCAGCATGTTTTTAGTTAGTTTTAATTTTAAAAATTTGTATTTAAAATTCTGCGGTATCACTGCATATTTGATACAGCTTGTCCAAGTAAAGTTTGTGGCATAGTTTCGGAGTCATTACCTGAATTCCATCGCAGCATAAGTATTCAATTATTTGTGGCGATCTTAACTGCGGAGACGATTGAAAACGATATAATGTCGCTCGAATGGCTGAAGTTAAATAGCCCTTCCATCCCTTTGCAAGTAGTATTCACCAATTAAACTTATGAGTAGTTTATTTCTCCTGCAAATTGACATTCATACCAGTACTGCTCCTTTACAAAGATGGACAAGCTGCCAAAAAGGATTGTAGGGGAAGCAAATGTCTGAAATTATGATTGGGGAACTTTATGATTTGGGCTTAAATTTGCGGGATATTGGAGGGTGAGAGAGCAGTAGTGCAATCTAGAATTAAAAATTTAAATTTGCGAGCATTCTACGTTCCATCTAGTAGCCACTTTCTCAATCTAGTAGTTCATGAAATGGCAAAAGCATCCTTGGAAGCCGCCAATTTCTGTAATATAACCCCAAAAACATATTTATTTTTATTGGCATCTGCTATTCGATGGGCAGATAAAACATTCAATGAAACTATTGTTGATGCAAGAGAAGTAGCTGATAAAATTGACTAATTATGAATCAACAACACCATATGAAGTTCCCAAAGAAAAATATAAGAATTTTTTTTTTATTGTACAATTGATCAAGCACTAAATGCACTAGATGCTAGATTTGGACAACTGAGTCACCATAGTAACTATTTTCAATTCCTATATAATGTATATGACTGGACTGTAGACTGTATACTCTAATGAAAAACCATTAAAACATTGCAGGGATTGGGAAATTATTGATGGTGACTCTTTTGACATAAATGGGGTAGAACAGTTGCAAGTAGGGAAAAGCGCTTCTCTAAATTAAAATTATTTAAGAATTTTTACGTTCTACTACCACGCAACATGGTTTTAATGGTTTGGCTATTTCGCTAATTGAGCATAAAATAGCTGATCAAATAAATTTAAAAGCGGCAGCTAAAAAAGCTCAAAGAAATAAAAATGAGAAAAAAGAGCTTCTTGTGACTTTTGCAAGAAAAATAAACTCACAAGAAAAGTTTCTAGTAATTTTACTTATGTTTAGTTTTTGTAGGTGGTATGTTTTATTTGGTTGGCTGTGCAAGCAATAATACATTTTTTACAAGCATTAAAAATACACCTAGCCAAAAATTTCTAAGTACAAGTTTTTTTTAAATTTTTATCGTTTTGTCCGACCTAAGTTACAAGTTTCATTCTAAATATATATTTATATTATAATTTAAAATCATTTGATTTTCATTTTAAAGGGCGGCAATTTGTATTCTTTTTTGGTCAAAGAACCTGAACTATTACTTGGCAGAACTGAGTCTTTACAATGAAAAAAATCCACATGGCGCCCAGAGCTTTGTAACATAGCGCATCATTTATGGCCACATACGCTATGTACATAGTATTGTGGGCTATGCAATATGGCTCCCCGCGCCATAATGTCAGAATCTACATAGCGCGTGGTCCTATGTAACATGGCGCAGCATTTATGGTCCCACACTCTATGTACATAGTACCCTGAGCTATGCAGTATGGCTCCCAGCGCCATAATTACATGGCACATAAATTATGGCCCCACACGCTATATTACATAGTGCCATGAGCCATGTAATATAGCTCATGGCACTCAAATTATAACTCGCAGCCATGCTGTGTGAGGAGATGTATAAATGTCAGCAAGCTTCTTGAGTATAGGAGAGGTTTTATTGTAGTAGATTAGTTGACTGAAAACATCTACAATAAGATTGTTTAGCTAATAAAAACACCCCAAAAACAATTAGTCTGCCAAAAAAAGGGACAAAGAAACGGTAGGAAAATTGATCAAGTCTTCGTGATACTTTGGCAACCGATCTTAATGCTGCGAAAATTTCGATAATCATTCGAAAAAACTGAGACCTGGGTGTCAAATAATTTTTCCAAACAAATTTTAATCGAATAAAACTTAAATTCAAAAATAAACTGCAAATCAATCGTAATGATTACGCTCGAAAAGCATGTTATTGCACTGAAAAAACACAGCGCCAGACGCCATAATTTATAGACTTCTGGCGCCATGTACATAGTCGGTTTCGGTCAATTTGTAATAAAATATAGCGCCACACGCCATAGTACATAGGACCAGACGTTATGCTTGTAGCCCTCCACGCCATTTACTATAGTCCTCCACGCCGTGTACTATTGCCCTCCACGCCATCTGCATGGCGTGGATGACTATGTTACATGGCGTGGAGGACTATAGTACATGGCATGGAGGGCTATAAGAATAGCGCCTGCTCCTATGCACTTTTCGCCATGTATTATGACGTGTGGCGCTATATTTTATCACAAATCGACTGAAATCGACTATGTACATGGCGCCAGAAGTCTGTAAATTATGGCGTCTGGCGCTATGTGTTTTTTTAGTGTACTTAAACAAACCAAAGAGCAGTGTGGCACAAATCTGTCATCTCTATATATTTATATAATCAAGGAAACGTAACTAATTGATTCGGTACCTCAAGTTTTATTTAATCGTGTTTTTAAGGTTCAGTCCTTATGTTGGGCGAAAGATTAACACTGCCAAATCTGTGTTTTAACATACATTACATCTTTTTGCCAAAAAGATTGGCATCAGACCTTCATACGACCTATCCTGACTTGTGAATCTCCATCCAGGATCACATGTTCAAAGACCGGTATGGCAGAGGCAGAGGCCTCTACACTGGAATATTTTACAACCCAGTAACTAAGTTCTATAAAATTTTAAGCCTCACAACGAGTGTAACACCTAAACTAAAATCTGTGTCTAATTAGGTTGAATTAGTTGTTATTAAGTATTATTTAGACATAATTTGTAGTGTAAGGTAGATTCAAAATAAAAAGTAGTGTCGCCGTTTGTTTTATTTTTATTGCTGATTAATCTTTAAGTTTTGTTAAGAATGTAGAGCTTGAGCAAAACCGAATAATTTATTATTGAACTCAAATCAGCTAAGAAAAGGTAATTTTTTATTAGATGTTAGATAGTGAAATGATTTGACGAAGTCCATTATTAACTTATTATTTGAATACGACCAACTCTACATATTTTTGTAATTGTATGGGTTTTAAGTACTTACATATTATATAATAAAGTAAAGCAATCCCACGACATCCCTCCTACGGGTCTAGGGGTTGAAGCTGGTAGAGAGCTTCATTACAATTTATTTAATCATTGTGAATACGAGTGTGGAGTAATTAGTTCCACGACTCACTTTACCCCTGATTTAAATCAGGTACCTAATCAGAGCTAGGTGAACTCAAAACTTGGTGCGCGGACCCTCGTCCGAACCTGGATTCGATTATATTATATAATGAGTATACGTAATTATATCTTTTTCACCAGCAAAACAGGGGCGACTAGCCATACTTATTACTTTTTCACCGCTTTTTATTTTCGACGATTTCATTCAAAGGAAATTTACCAATTTCGAAAGACAAAACCATTTCAAATTTATCAAATAATGGTGAATCAAAACTTCAAAATTTAATGTAGTGTTTGTTAGTGCAATTATAATTCCAAAATGATTTCAACACACTTTTTGCAAAGATTAAGAGCAGAATAACTTCCGGACTCGATATTTGTGATTTTTTTAGCCATAATAATTTTTATAAGAACCAGATATGTACATATATCATGTGTGTTTCAAATCGCATTTCATATAAGTGCCATTATACGCTAGTATTTTGAGGGGATAAACAAAAGCTTTCTACGTATTTCACTATTAAGTTCATTATGTAAACATTAGAAATGCATATCGATCCTTTAGGTTTGTTTGCATTTTCTGGTTTTAAGCCAATCTAACAACAATTTGCCGCTTCTATCACTCCAATCACTCCTTACTTCTAAGAAGTTCAAATACCTTTCCTTTTGACATATTTTCGAATTCAATTTAACATGTTTCAGAGCCCAACTTATGAGGTATCTCAATTTGAAGTAAGGAGTCATTCCCAAAGTAGGGAAAAATGAATAATAAAGAAATAAATTTCGCAAACATATTTTTTTTGGAGAAAGTTAACTTAGTTCCGAAAATGTTTCTACCATAGTTTCTACCACCACATTCAAAAAATAAACAATGTAAATTTCCTTTTTTGTTTTCAAACTGACTTGAAAAATGGGAAACTTGATCAGAACCTTTCTATGAAGACAGCGGAAAAGTGTCACGACCAAACATGACTAATATTTAGGGTTTTAGAGTACATTTGAAAAGTAAGAAAAATTTATTTTAACTATATATGTACATCCAATAACTTATTCTGGAAACATCAGAGCATTGACAGTTTTTATACTTGATTGTTACAAACATATTTTGCGTATGTATAGCAGAAAAAACGACAGCTTGATACGATACTGAATAGCCTCAAACTGTTATAACATGTATTTGTTGACTACGTCAGCCTTTTCGAACATTAATATTAAACATCTGGGACATACATCCTTTTATACTGCATATTATCCAAGAAAACATATTGAAAAAAACTCCCCTGACATACATATTAAACCATTATATCACCACCAGGAGAGAAATACAATAGATATCGTGAATCTAAAATGGAAAATATCTCTATACATAAGTTTTTTTGCCATCACAACAATGTAAAAAAACACAATATCAAACTCCTACAATATGCTTGCGTGTACCTAACAGAGGACTAAATCGAGGCACAATAAAACTCAGCGAAAAAATATACGCCACGAGCTTCAAAATTACAAAAAAATATGACAGTAATACAAGGACAATGCAAAGAATCAATGAACTAGTGCACGAACGATGAACTACATACTATGACAGCTAGAACGGCACATGGATCACGTGGACTTATAATGAAATTTTCGAAACGTCATGTGTACGTAGAGTGTGAAGAGAGTTTAGAGGATATTTTATCGTAGATTAATACATAACGCAGTTATGATGTGAATAATGGTGTGATTGATGAAGTGGTGGAATGATTGGTGTGACTGATGAAAATAGGAATGCTGATAGGTACGATCTCAACGATTTTTCAATAAACCATCAAAAACGTATTGTTGAAACGTGACGTATGGCAGTTCTTCAAAGGGATATTAAGTTGGGACTTTGATTTACACTCCTTTTGCAACACCTATATTTTATGCATTGGAAGTTTCGAAATCAATGATTTTCATATGATTAGAAAATATATGAAAGCTCGAAATAGCGACGACTCTCGTCGATTTTTTATCAAGTACTGAAAAAATTAACCAAAAATTGAAAGGATCAACCCGCTTTTATTATTAAGACCAAACAGCTTTGACTTGCTAGCTTTTGCTCAAATCCAAAAAACTTCGTACACTATTTTAACTCACACTTACACACATTTCTGCTTCTTTTCCCGCCATCAATCAGAATCAACGGGGATGAAAATTTCATGTTCCGAAACAACAACTCTGAAAAGTTTATAGGACTAAGTGACGTTTAAGGCAATTGCTTAGAGTGTTTTATTTGATTTCACACTAATCCCCGATTACAAGCTCAGTGATTGATTGCGTCACTCCCAACATACTTAACAAGCTTAAGTTGAAATTATAGAGAGGCAGGGGGTGGTTGGTTACAGTATGGGATTAGAGGTTAGTTTTTAGAGTTTTACGAATAGTGTAATAGGAAAATTAAGTGTTATGATAACTTACATAACTAAAACTTACATAATTGATACAGGTACTAATTTTGGAACAAAAAAATCCTAAGTATTTCCAGTGAAAAATTCACAGGTGCAGTTACCGAGGCACTAAGAAAAAGCTTTTTCAGCAAATCATCAATTCAAAGTATTATTTTAAACAAATTTGATAGTATTTCCATTATTTCATGAGATTTCATGAGAATTTGTTCTACAACTCATCTATTGTAGCATTGAAACAAAGTTCACTTCTACTCTTTCCTGAATAAACTTTCTAAATATTTATTCAACGTCTATATACATACTATAACACTTCCAGTTAAATAAATGCGCAGAGTACTTGAGAATATGCAAATGAAGTCTATTATTTTGATATGCAGATGTATTCAACTATTTCTTAGAATGCGGACTGCAAACTAATTATATGCTCCGTTGCATCACATCATAAACATTAGACTAGGAAAACTTATTCACTATCGTTTATTTATTTATTAATTTTTGCTTCTACAAAACATACGAACAATTAAGTATTCTCAAAGAATAGAAGAATTAACGGTTTCATAATGTATCTAGATTTTCAAGAGGGGCAATTAAAACAATATTCATTTAAGGCATTTAAGGCAGATATGCATGCACAAAGTGTGGAAAAAATGATTTAAAATGCATGGGTCTTTATTTAATTAGATATTTCTTTTATTGTTTTATTGTATTTCTTGTATTGTTTTCGGATTTCATTTGTTCGGGGAGTGCTCTTTGATGTTTACAGTTTCAGGAAAGACTAATGCAAGTGCGCAATGTAAAAATTGTGAAGTGTACTAAAGGAAACTTTAAAAATGAAAGACTGTTAGATTTCTGGGAGGATCATCTTATGTATGTACATTTTTACTCAAAAAGCAGACCATATTCTTTAAAATTATTGACAGTTGTAAGAAACGTTCTGGATAAATAAAAGGGAAACATTAGACGAGACATTTTACAAGTATAAAACATTTGATGACGTTTAGGTATATTCAGAGTAAGAAAGTTGAACAAATCAAACTCATCAGCAAATAGAAGACAGGGAGACTCGGCAGAAGAAGGAAGATCATTGAAAAATATCAGGAATAATAAAGTACCTAGTATCGAACCTTGAGGAACCCCAGAAAGTATGTATGGGGATGAGGTACAAGAATTCACAGATGCAGCTCTGCCTCACAAGAAACATGATGAGAACGTGTAAAAGAGTAGGTTAGTTACTCGATAGCCTTCGAGTTTTGCTTGTGGTCAACGGGGTCGAACGCCTTTGCAAAATCTGTGTATATCACTTCAAGGTCCAAGGTAGGAGCGACCACTATTTCATCCAAAAAAAAAAAATATATATATATATATATATATATATATATATATATATATATATATATATATATATATATATATATATATATATATATATCACTGTACGAATTCAAAAATAAATTTTAGCGAGGCGGATGCTTCAAGCTGTACATGGTATATATATCGGGTTATATTTAACTCTTAAATCAAACTTCAAAGGAAGCAATTTCACAGAAAATAACTTTTTAGGGCCTGGCCTTTAAATGGCTTTCAAAAAGCCAACCCTTTCAAAAATAATCAAGTTGCTTAGCCAAAACTTTGTCCTAATCTACTACTTAACCAAAAATTTTATTTTTCTAACAAATTATTTTTGAACGGTAGGATTTTATTTTTTATAGAATTTTCCACCCCATTAATCAATTCATTGTGCAAATATTCAAAAAGTTTACCGGCGAGGGCGGGAATCGAACCCGCGTGTGCTATGCACATCGAACTATTCGACTCCTTCACCAAGCCTCGGACACCTCGCCTTGATAAGGGCCTTGTCATTCATTTGATTAGAAGGTTTTCAACGATTTTGGACAAATGGCGAACCAACATTGATTTTTATAACCTTCCTGCACCAACTACTTTCTAACCGATGGCTTTGAATTGATTGAGAAGTGTTGTTGAGAGAAAATTTATAGTCATTCTCAAAATAATTCAATCCAGGTTAGTTTCAATGCGATCTTCCTGAAACTTTCTTTTTTGGCAAAAAGTGTTTCACAAAAAGTTTTGCGGCGAGGGCAGGAATCAAACTCGCTCGTGCTATGCACAGTGCTATCCACCCTGAACGAGCCGACCTCCCGCACCATCTCGCCTTGATAAGAACATTTTTAGTTGTTCTATTTATATGTTCTAGAACGCCACTACAGCTGGTTTTTGTAAACGTTTTGGGAGAAAAAGTTCATATTACTAGCCAGCACTGATCGGTACAAACTATTAGTACTGCCGACTATTTTTGAGCCAATGATTTCGGCTTGATCAAATAATTTTCATTTACTCCAAGATTGAACTGCTATGCTTATTCCAGGAGGAAATTACGCGATGGTCCAGATTAATTATAATGCTCATTATCTTGACTTTTTAATAGCTTTGCAGAACTGTTCACATGTGAATATTACTGAACGAATTCTCAAAAAATATTACGATCTATTTTTTGTAAAAGCTTTTGGAGAAAGAGGCCATGCGGCTAACCAGCATTGTTTGATACAACGTGACTGTGCCAACAGTCTTCTAAACGACAATTTCGGCTTGATTAAGAATTTTACATTTATTCCCGGAGAGAATTGTGGCTGTCATTTGATCCAGGTTGACTATAATACTATCCAACTTGAACTTTCAAAATCTTTGAAAGACTGTCAAAATGTTTTTATTTTTTTATTGTCAAAAATTATGCCGGCGAGGGCGGGGATCGATCTCGCGTGTGCTATGCACATCGAACTATTCGACTCCTTCACCAAGCCTCGGACACCTCGCCTTGATAAGAACATTATCCTGTGTGCCATTAATATCACTTTTATCTGAAGCATTTCATTCATTTCATTATTGTCAAAACAATTCAATCCGAACTGATCTCGATGCATTTCAAACTGGTTTTCTTGAATGTAACCGTACTAGCAGCGGTCCATTCGACTGTCCAAAAAATTTTGATAGTAGGCAGTGGAACTATCACTTCGAATTAAATAATAAGCAAAATACATAATTTGCTTGACTGGTCAGTAATTGAGATTTATTCAAACAGTGAATATTGCGGTTTTAACACGAAATAATTAATAAAGTGAAATTTAGTTGTTTTGAAAACATTAATTTAATTAAATTTTGCATTTTTGTCTCTGAATTTTGATTTTGCTTGTTTGTTATTATGCAGAAGCGTACTTAAGGTGATGGAATCAAGAGTGAGCAGCCATAGCGTTGGTCTTTAAGCGTCACGAACAATTAGATTATTCAACATAAGTGATCAACAAAAATGCAGAAAACAAATATAGTCGATTGCTGCTTTCAATTACATTTTGTTCTCTGAAGAAACCTGATTCGAAAAAAATTGCAGTGCGCACTTTGAAACGTAAATATAAATTCGCGTGTTGATTATTCAAATTCGAATGCACTTCTGAATTTCATAATTATGTTTAACATATATGTAGTTCAAACTGTGAAAACTGTAAATTAAAATTAAAAGTAATGAATAATAGTTGAAATACTGATATTCATTCCCCTTTCGGATCGCGTTACTTTTTTTCATGATAATTTATTTGAATCAATTTTTGTTTAACTTTGCTTGTTATGCTTGTTGGTTTTTTATTCATTGAGTTGCAATACTTTGAGTCCTAAGTGATTCTAAATTAAAGCTTCTCCTATTTTGTCTATTTGCTTTTCTAGGCACTCAAAATCTCCGAAAATTAATTTTCTCCCACAAACACCTTGAGCAAATCCAATCGATTCTTGAAAACATAATGGAATTAAACATAACATGGTGATTATTCGTGTAAGGGAACAACGCTAACCAGATGATCTACTACTAATTGAATTGATTGATATATTATACAGTTGCCATCGTCCTTTGCTGAATTATTATGAAAATCTTCCAAAGCAGCCTGGCTAATCTTCATCAGAGTAAAGTGATGAAGAAGACCAATCATAGTACCAATACAACGGATTAGCCAATCATTGATATTACCGTAAAACATGAGGCCAGTAGTACTTAACTACTAAGAATGGTTGAAATTCACATTTCGTATGCTCTTCAGTAGCAGCTACATTCTAGAATGATTGAGTAAGTAGATATCGAGTAAGTAGTCAAAGTGAATATTTGCTTTCGGTTTACAATGGCTGTAACTGTCTATTTTAGGGACAATGCTGCCGCGGAGAAATCAAACATATAGATGTGTGTCCATTTCGATGTAATCCTTCAGGCCGAAGGCACGACTTGGCTTTGTAATGCTGCTACTGAATGCATTATAATAGTAAATTCAGTAATGGGTTTACTAGCATTTCAAATAATTGATGAAAACTACCAGCAGCGATACTCGAACTTCGAATTGAATTGTAATTTATTCAGGATACATGGATTAAAACAGTGCATTATGTGCAGTATGATCCTTAAATGCGATTAAATTTTAATTAGAGCTGTACATGCGGTATAATAGAGTGATAAGTTGGTTCTGAATAGGAGCTATTGGTTTGATTGGTTGTCCCCAGTCTTATGTGACATGCAACTCAAACTGCCTGGGATGATAAAATTACTTTTAATGCATTTGAAAGCTTTTGACTCGTATTTGATCAATCGCTCCTTTGGCTGGTTGTAGTTGTCACGCAGTAGATAGGCTCCTATTAAGAGAAAGCAATGACCATGATAAGTGAATTCGTTACAGTAAGTCTGGTTGTCAGGAGTTTTGAAAGGAAATACACACAATGGATTAAAATAAGGTATAGTGGGTAGCGGTCGCATTCTCCTCAGCGCTCGTATTTGTGGTTGTTGATAAACAAAGTAGATTGTATAGTAAAATGAACGATAATCCTTCAACCAAGTCTTCATTGTGACAACAATAAGAAAAAACTTTTTTTTTTTTACAAAACCGAGGTCTTTTATCTAGCGGAGTAATCCTGAGTTATCACACAGCATATCCAATGTATTTTGTGGATAATTCAGTAATCAGGTGAAACTACTGTTCGTTTGTTTTAAAAATTGTAAGAATCTTTATCATTTAGCAATTAGTTTCAGACTTTAACAACAACTTTCAGCACAACCTGATTTAAACTTAACCAGCATAAAAGATGAATTAGTTTGCAAATGAATAGCATCTTGTTTTTATTGATAGGCATTTTAAGAAGGATAATCTCCAGATTAAGATTGTCACTATAACAAGTTGATGACCTGTTTGCTCAGCATTTTTGAGAAACTATGATGAATATACTTTTTTACCATTCGAATTTATTTTCAGCATTGGGTGTGAATTTAAACCGATGTAATTACGTGACTTTTATTTTTCTCATAATCTACCAAAAGTGTTTGCATTTTTCATTTTGTTGATAAATTTTAAACGGTATCCACTTCGTTTAAGGCCGGTTATAGGATGCCATTTTATTATAATATCAATGATTCGATGTGGACGGTTTTGGATTTCTGTAGGCTTTTGGTATGCATTGAATTCAAAAATAACAGATCTTCTGAATAGTTTCGGTTCCCACGAGAAACGGTATTCTTTGCTTTTATTCTACAAATTTGAATATAACTATGGGTATTGTCATTGCTCCGAAATCAAGTTGGCAGTTCTTTATTTTTTTTAAAAAATGGTACTGCGAAAAAAAGTACAGGTGACAAATATCAATACGCTCCGGCATTAAAAACTGGCAGATAATCGCTTTGGTGGTGATAGTGGTTCAATTATTCAAAGAGCTGATAGCGGCTATATATATATCGAAAAATGATCCTGTGGGACTACCCCGTTAAACTGTTTGTATGCAAAGTGAAAACCGTAAGACAACGATTGAGTCCATGTTGAATCATTAGAATTTGGTGCGAAATAAAATTTGCGAATAGATATTCGAAAAAAAATTCCAAGTTTACATAAGATACGCCTGCTGATAATTCAAAAGTTAATTAGTATCTAAATTTAAAAGAGCCGTCTTTGCAAAGATTGATAGAGATTGGAGGAACATTTCAAAATATCATAGTGCAGTTTATTTGTTTGAAATTAAGGTAGGTATTACTAAAAAAAAATCGTTTTATTGTTAATCAATTTCAAGAGCTTTTCAATTTTTACTGTAAACAATAAATGATCGTCAGTGATTGCAAACACAATAACAACTTTGCCGCACTGTTTAAATATTTATATCACAGTACGAATTGCCAAAAAGTATTCCGGCGAGGGCGGGGATCGAACCCGCGTGTGCTATGCACATCGAACTATTCGACTCCTTCACCAAGCCTCGGACACCTCGCCTTGATAAGAGTCTTGTCGTTCATTTCATTAGAACGTTACTGCAGCTTTTTTTTTCGCCAAGCCAACTTCCAGGCACCATTTTCAAAATTCAGTAGTCGACTGTTGCTTTGCATCCGGTAAACCCTCATTTTTTATAGTCCTGAATTTATAGTAGATCTCATATTTCCATATATTTTTGTCAAATTAATTTTACGTTGGAATTGAGTTTGGTAGAAAACATTTTTTATTTGTGTTTATTTTTATTATTAATGTTAATATTTTTCCAAATTTATTTTTGCCGTGTACATTGTATTCGGTGAATTTTTTGGCAGATTTCTTTTTGTTACCTAAAAAATTATAACATGTGGATTCTGCATAGGGACAAGCATTTTTGCATCGTCATAAGGAGAATAATATCTCTCTTTACTCTTTCTATTTCGCGTTTGATTTAATGTGCTTACGGAGGTCAGGGCTATCCTGAAACCAAAAGCTGGACTAAGGTTTGGCACGCAATACATATGAAGTCCTGGTGGTGTACAGTAGTCTGGAATGTTCAAAAAGTTGGTCAAAATTCATAAAATGTTTTTTCCTGCCTAATTTCAAAAACGGCATATGATACAAAACATATTTGTACACAGATTGTCCAAAGGACAAGTGGATGGATTACTTACACGAATTTTGATCGTATGTGAAAATGACATTTGTTGTCTCACGTGAGACATGTTTTAGCGCCAAAACATATGATCCGGTAAAAACATCAACAGTTCCAGCTCAAGTGCTAGTATTCATTATTTGCATATGGAAAGTGTTCCTAGATATTAGTATAATGAGGTTTGGTTAATATTTATTTGTAAATCATGCCTGAAATATATTGTAATTCACCTGTAACGTCTCGTTGTCAAAAGTGGCCGCAGGAGAAAAAGTTCCGAAAAACATCTCAAAAGGTATGTTCCCGAGGGATTCCGTATCGTTTTCAAATTCAATATAAATACTGAGTCTAAATACTGAGTCGCAAAATATTTTCTCTAAATCTGACAAATTTTAGAGCTCTGAAAAAATGGTGGTGCGAAAATATTACCTCTTATAATACTGCAACCTTAATTGCGACCGCTACATTTATTAATGCCGTCATCTAATGCGCTCAACTTACAGGAGTGTCAGCAGCCTGCTAGCCCAAAATTATATTTACGCGCTGCCGCGAAGAGTTACATAAGAATGATATAGTCTTCCTTATGTGTGTCTTTCGTCTATTTAAGTTAATAATAGCCTTTACACTGGTGAATTTTCTTCTTCCTGGAAGCTTACAAACATTTTCTCCCTTTTCAAATCTGGTGAATGCAACGTCGCCCCAAATTATCGTCCTATTTCCATCCTTCCATGCTTTTCCAAAACCATTGAGCGTCTCGTGTTCAACAAAATTTTTGATTCTCTTAGCCATGCTTTGGTATGTCAGCAGCATGACTTTGTTAAAAGTCGGTCCACATCTACAAATCTCATTGAATTCGCTTATGCAGTGGCCTTGGCTTTAGACCAGAACTATCAAGTTGGTGCTTTATATACAGATTCGTCGAAAGCATTTGACTCTGTTAACCTTGCTTTACTGTTACTCAAATTAAATCACTATGGCATCTGTAAGCTTTTACTTTCTGAAATATCTCCGTTTTTAATTAATCGCACCTATTTGTTCTCCGTCTCTGAGGTGTCATACGCACCGTTTTTCCCCTTTCTGGTTTCTCTCAAGAATCCATACTAGAAACACTTTTATTCAACTCTTCATCAACTATCTTCAAAATGTTTGATCATCATCTTGTCTAATATATGCAGATGACTTAATAATATTTCGGGTCATTGAAAGTTGAGACTTATGCCTTTTTTTATTTGTTGTTTCAAACTGTCCTTGTCTCTGTGGCTCATTTTACTGATACTGGGGGGGTCACCTCCGATGGTAAACTGAAATTTGATGTTTTTCGTACCATTATAAAAAGCGCTTCATGGGCTGTTGGACTTGCTGTTGAATCAGTTCAGCGGAGGCTCACTCGCACTTTACTATTTAAACATAATCTTCCCCACATGTCTTATGATGATCGCTTATCGGTCCTTAATCAACCAATCCTAGTAAAGCGCATAGTTTACCTGTGTGAATGCTTTCTGTTCTAACTTCTTCTACATCATCTTTGGTTAACGAAAGGCTGAGTGAGAGGCAAATTGAGTTCACTGTTGTATTTGAAGTAGCATTTGCATGTGCAGATCCTGTCGTGTTTTAAACATTTAACGTATCCTTAACAGACTTCAACTTGGTCCTCTTCCACATTCCACAGCCGCCTTTAAAGGTAATATTCGTAGTATAATATTTGCTGCTAATTAAATGGGCTCTCTTCTCTGCCATTCGTGGCTTTTATTTTTTCCATTTTTATATCTATTTTATATTTTCTATTTTCAAGTTCTCTTTTTTATTATTGTGACTAGATAGATTTTTTATCATTTATGACTAAATAATAATAATAAGAAATACATAGAGTTTGATGTTAAAAAATTATAAAAATAGGACGTAAATTTCAAAATACCAAAATTTATTCGTTTAAAGTTCAGGTAGATATTACTATAATAGCATTTTATTGTGAAATATTTTCATGAGTATTAAAGAATGAACGATCATTAATGATCGGAAAGCATTGAATCAATTATGCAGTACTTGTGAGATGATTAAACATTGAAATTCAACTAAGTAGTTTCGAAAGTATGCACCGTTTCCTATCCGACATCAGCTCATAGTCAATATCTGATTGAGAAATAGCGCTTACTTTCGAAACTACTTAGTTACATTTCAATTTTTAATCATCTAACAAAAACACTTCTATTTGATTCTCCTATCAAGGGCTTATTCCAAAAATGATCCAGATTCTTGTATCAAAAATTTTCTGCACGTTAAAGCTTTTATAAATAAGCTGTTATACCACAAAGTAACCAAAAATTAATAACCTTTATGCGGTACTGTTTAAATGTTCCCATCAATGAACGAATTCTCAAAAAATATTCCGGCGAGGGCGGGGATCGAACCCGCGTGTGCTATGCACATCGAACTATTCGACTCCTTCACCAAGCCTCGGACACCTCGCCTTGATAAGAGCCTTTGCATTCATTCCATTAAAACGGCGCTACAGCTATTTTTTCGACCCAGCTCTCGGAAATTATTATCTTTCCGAGCAAATCAAGCAAAAATGCTAAGCTTTGATTACTGAGCAGCACCACAAAGCGCTTTGAAACTCCTTCCTAGTTTCCTGAATTAAAACTGATTGAATACTTCCAGGAAAATCTAGAAACCAGATTTGGGGTAGGTCATATTCAATGCAATAATGATTTGAAAATTGCTCTTGGAAAAAACAAAAATATTTTTTAATTCAGAATATAAGAGCAAATGGTTTTATGCTGCCTGGTATTTTGACATGCTTAATAAAATGCTAGTTACGTTGTGAAATGCCTTTCCAAATAAACTAGATTGTTTTAGGAGGAGGCAAATACAAACCATACAAGTATAAATAAAATTCGCTTGATGTGATTCCCGAAATCGAAAGAAGGTTGAAAATACAACGGCATTTAAAAATGTTGACATAATTTCGAAAATGGAAAAGTAAAGGACATAATTATCCACATTATGAAATCAAAACACGCAGCTGAAGTTTATTTTAAATAACCGATGGGATAGTAGGCACATTAAATCAAGCGTGAAACATGGACGACGCATACATTTAGCAAGGAAAATAATGATTCTGCCCATGGTAATGCAAAAAAGACTGGTGTGCAAGCTGGAGAATACACATATACATGTTTAAAAATCAATTTTTTCGG
Organism: Nemotelus pantherinus; assembly: GCA_963978885.1. NCBI lineage: Eukaryota > Metazoa > Arthropoda > Insecta > Diptera > Stratiomyidae > Nemotelus > Nemotelus pantherinus. Next base: position 44,339,468 of record OZ022265.1, on the reverse strand, counting down.
TAACTATCAAAAATCGGCTACTAACAAAAAAAAAATCTTTTACCGAATACATATATAATCCAAATATATAATCCAAAAATTATTTTTTCAAAAAAAGTTCACAGTAAGAATAATAATATAACCAGACAACAAAAAAATGTCCTCCCAACTCAATTCCAACAAAATATTTATTTGACAAAATTCAACGTTTAAAGAAAAATAAAGCATACTACAAATTCAGGTTTGATTTAAATAAAGGAGATTTACCGGTTCGGAGACAAGAGTCGACATTGAAAGTGATATTTGGAAGTTGGCTTGGCGAAAAAAAATAGCTGCAACAACGTTCTAATGATATGGATGAAAAGGCTCTTATCAAGGCGAGGTGTCCGAGGCTTGGTGAAGGAGTCGAATAGTTCGATGTGCATAGCACACGCGGGTTCGATCCCCGCCCTCGCCGGCATAATTTTTGACAATTCATTCAGTGATATTAACATTTAAACAGTGCTGCAAAGTGGTTGTTGTGTTTCCAGGGACTGATTCTCATTCAGTCTTGAAAACTCATGAAAAAATGTAAACAATGTGTTCATCTTTTAGTAATATCTACCTGGATTTAAGCAAATAAACTGCACCATGATATTTTAAAATTTTCTTGCAATCTTCATCATTCTTCGCAAAAACAGACTAGTTATGTTTAGTTACTAATGAACTATTAAATTGTCAGCATACGTATCTTATGTGAACATGGATTTTTTTCGAATATCTATTGGTAACTTTGATTTGGCACCAAATTTTAATAATTCAACATAGACTTAATCGCTTTCGAACGGTATACACTTTGCATATAAACCGTTTTGCAATGATCGTCAAACGTGTTTTGAATATACAAGGTGCGTTTTTTTGCACTCTTGGGCAGGGTAAGTTAAGGTTAGTTAAGCTCTTTATGACAGAGGTTTAGGTAAGTACATTGAATACAGCAACAATCGCTGCCGCAGTGAAGTTAAAGCGGTAGCGATTGTTGTTGTATTCAATGCATTTACCTAAAGCTCTGTCATAAAGAGCTGAACTTACCTTAACTTACCCTGCCCAAAATTGCAAAAAACGTATTTATAGATATGATAACGTTTTAGAAATTTTTAGCCCTATGTGTGCGCTAGGTGACTAAGATAAGGTCGAGAAAATTTCGACTTGCGATGACTACAGGATTATCAAACCATTATGAAGCTTCTACGACACATTGATGTTACTAAGTTGCAAACTTGTGTTGTTTTTGATGGACGTGCTGGCAACCCTGTAGCCACGGCAAGAAATTAAATTGAAAAACTTCAAATTATCGATCCTCCTGAAATCTTTTTTTTTAGAAAAAAAAGAAACCTAATATAAATTTTATGCTTTGCCTAAACTGCCAAAGTCAAACTTTTGAAATTCCACATCAGTAAAGAGCGGAAACCTTTCCTCAATTCACCTATATTTTAAGCATTAGAAACTTATGTTCACGGGAACTCACGACCCAGTAATCAGATACAGCTGAAATCTTTAGAATGTATTGGTCTTAAATAGGATCAGGTCTGATAACAGTGATTGTGAAAGATGGCCAACCCTGTGGCAGTGATGCGATGTTCAAAAATCATTAACAAAAAAAAAACGTTTTTTATTCTGATCCAGCCACCAGATTTTGGTTTAAAAACAATGATAGCCATTACACCATTACCAGGAATGGTTGTTTTTGTTTTTTTGTCACTCTTTTACTTGGTGATGCTATTGTTAAATTTTCAAATGGTAATTATGTTGTAATAACAGTAAAAACAATTATTTGGATTTCGAAAATTTGAAAACTTTTGGGAGTGGTAGCCCTAAATTTTTTTGTAGCCCTTTAACTTCCTACACAGTCATCGGATCTTAACGAAATTTGCAGGGTAGTTTAACTTTAACGTAAAGCAGATGTGAGGTATTTTTGGGCTTTAATGCTAGCAAAAGGTTGCCAGCACGGGGCGTTTTTGTCATTTTCGTATCAATAAATGTTAGCATTTGGTATTCATGTGGCGGACATCTACAATGAAAATAATTAATCAATGTTTAATTTTCCAAGTGATGGAAATATTTTGGATGGCGAACCCAAACATCTTTTATTAAGCACATTTTAATACGAAACCGTTAACTTAATTTTGATTGTCTGTCGACTACCTCAGTGGCGTCTATTTGTTAACCAACTTGTTTTCTTACATTATCAATTTTTTTTGGGAATAAAACTTTCTTTTTTGCTTTTGACAGCTTACGAACGAAATAAAAATTTGTTTGCGACTAGTTTACCCTTATCTATTTAATCGCTAATAAAGATTCCAAGAGTTTGCGTTTACATGTGTTCGAATAACCAGAATTCACTGCATACTATTTCCTCACTTGTCTGTATTGCTAATTTTTGTGATTGCGGCAGTAATAAAGTTGAATCGAAGGAAAAAGTCAGGTTTGAAACCAAAAGATTAGACTTCTTGTTGTTGGGGAAATTGTCACCAAATGATAATTTTCAATATCAACGATGCGTGTACATATTTCAACCTACGTTTAAATGGAATGAATTGAGCGATAAAATATATAATTTATTTTCTCTCTGGATCGCTGTATTTTGATTGATAGGAAAATCAGTTTATTTACAGTGAATGAAACCTACTTCAACTTCAACCAATAGATAGGACCAATTGTGGCGAACAAATTAATGTATGTACCTCAGCTTGAGCTTCTATGAACGAGCATACAATAAATTAACATGAATGAAGCCTTCACGGCTTCATTAGTCACAGGAAAATGCATCACTCCTCCATAACTTACATCTAACGAATTCCGAATGCTATCGCTTCTCCCATTGTTACTATGCATTCAGACAGGTAATGCCGCTTTCCCATCTAATTACATTCAAGCCACAGTACAAATAAATTCCCATGCTGACTGCGTATTGCGGTCTAAAAACACAACAAAGTCAAGTCAAGCTGGGAAATCTCATTTCCCAAATAGGTCAGATCGTCCTGGAATACTTGTGTTCTTTGTACCTCGAAGATATCACCCTTTTGAAAGTGTCTAAGATTTAGGACGCCAGTATTATGCAAAAAGCTTTTCACAGAGATGATAAAGAACGAGCTCAGGGAGGGCGAGTGTCGTTTTTGCAGGGGATCCCTAGTGTGTACATATTCTTCATCACACTGTACTTGGCTGGGTGCGCTGAATATGTTTCCTCACAGAAATGTAATCAAGCTTAAAAGGGCACATATGTTTGTTTTACTTTGGAAATGTGCAAAGTTTGCAATGCATCACTTGTTTTGGCATTGTTCGCTCTTTCATCGCAGAAATGTATGAAGCGAATATTTGGACGAGAAACTGCAGGAGCAAGTAAATGAATCGCCTTTAATATTTTCGAGCTGGAAGATGAGCTGCTGACATTGTTCTAGAGATGCGCCTATTAAATTGATGAAATGCCTCCAATGTCAGTTTCTGAGCCACACTGAGTTCGATGCATCCATCACTCGTCTCTCTGACATGATAATAGTATGACTTTGAGGTATTATTGATCTAGTACAATATGCTGATGTTGGATCTATGCAATTTAAACAATACATCATTATGATGTGAGCAGAAGTGCCTCCAAACGAAAAAGAGCTCATGTTTGTGCAACTCGTGTACGTCGCCTTTGATAATGACTTGGGGAATGAGAGTTGCTTTTGTTCAAATGATGCAAAGTTGTCGTACGAGTTGGAAATTTCAATAGTTGAAACCGATATGAGTCATGCAAAACATGTGTATGGATCAAAGCAAGTTGATGTTGGTACATAAATCGTAATTTTGCGATGCTAACTCGGATCACCTGAGGCATTAATATGTTTCTTACAGGATTCAGATTGCCAAATCTCCGTAAATCATCAATTTACCAAAGCTATTCGAAATCTAATTTGCGGCATCTTCGACAAGTGGTAGCAGTGTAGTGGTGTAGATGAGTGGGTGCCCGTTTCCGGCGCCTGGTGTACAATGAATATAATAATAGCTATCGGAAAACCTTCTGGGAGGACGGATTACCTCAGATTCGTTGCAACTATATTTAGATCGTGATGTGTCAACCATATTGAAATCCCTTATAATTATTTAATACCAACCCAACGGGAATTGCTGTAATGCATTCCAGCAGAATGTATGAAGCAAACATTCTCAACAATGCAGATGTAACACTTGAAAGCTGTTTTCCTAAAAGTCCACGATTAGCATATGAACATCACTCGCAAAAATAAGGGGAAAAGAACTTGCGAGCATGTATCGACTGTGGATAATGTGTGCTATATAAAACGGAAAGGTGAAAATTTCAGAGCATTTCAATAAGTAAAATGAATAGGATTCTATCAATTAAGAGTCATGCAGGGGTAGGCCTGACCGCCGGTCCAAGCGGCAACACATTTTTTTTTTCTTTTTTTTCCCTCCTAGTAACGTGAAATGCGAGAATACGCTGTTGGAATTTGCAATGAGTATCGCAATCACGCAGCAAGCATTACACATACACTAAACATTCCGGGTCATGCAGCGGTACGATCGGCCGCCGGCCAAAATTGCAATACGCATTCCCACTAGATGACGGGAATGTAAGAATACGATGTCGGGCTTTCCAAAAAGTTCTTTTTTTAAAGCTATAAAGCCGAAAGCTCAAAGTTCCCCTTGCGTATACCTAACCAGCCTAGGACATCGAATATTAAAAAAGTCTAGCGCATCAGAACCGCTAGCTAACTAATTTTCAAGATATCATCTTTGAGGGACTGAAAAATGTGTGAAGACGTTATACACTTCTTTGTAGTATCAAATCAACCATTTCTTACTCAAAGGAACAAATATCATTTTCTGACAGCATTTCCTATAACACAAATGATTAACATGTTCAGTGCTGGCAACATTTGTCCAACACAGCAGCAAAAAGTCTACCATAACATGCTCGTGCTTAATCAACCTATCCTTTGAATTTCGTTTTCATCCAAGGATATCATCGAAAGTTTCAGTGATTAAACTAAGTCTGGGGCTGCCATCCAAAAAATTTCCTAAACTCGGAAAATTTAAATATCGGTTACTTACTTCATTGTAATTGCTTTGCTTATGAATACAAAATGAAAGCATCTGTTGGTGCAATATTTACGAAACTGTCTGGTGCTGGCAATCATGCGTTAGTACCATAGCTGCTTCACGTTGGGTTAAATCCACCCTGTGAATTTCCTTTCGATTGGATGGCTGCGCTGGAAGTTATGGAAGTGAATAGAATTTTATGGCAACCATCGTCAAAACTTTTCAAATTTTTGAAACCTAAATATTTGTTGTTAACTGTCATTGCAGAAATGTTATGACAACACCGCTCGATAAAGAATTGTCAATAAATTACGAAATTCATCATAGCTGGCAACTCTTTCATGATTTTTGAACGAAATTCCTACAGAACTAGAATTGCAGCAAGATCCACTTATCACATGAATTTAGTTTTGATTTCGTTACTGCATCGGAAGCTATAGCAAAAAAAACCTTTATTTTCCTGAGCAAATTTAGAATATTTAGGAGACAAAAATTGCCATAGCTGGCAACCCTATACAAATTTTTAATCAAATTTCTATGAAATTTATCTTAGAGTAAGGTTCATCTACGGCGTGAATTTTGTTAGAATCTGGTGGCTAAATCGGAAGCTATAGGCCAAAAACCAGTTTTTTTTCTCAGGGATTTTTCAAAATGGCACCACTGGCACAGTATTACCCATATTTCAAAATCTTTTCTATTAAGCCTGGTCCTAGTTAATACCAACATATCCTGTAAATTTCATAATGATCGCATTATCCGATCGTCATTTCTCGTGAACTGAAATTTTGAGTGCTGAAAATAGAGGTAATTTGATCATGGGTTGCCGTTCTTGTATATCGCGGAAATTTGAAAAATTTCAGTTGACTTGGTGGACAAAAGTAAAAATTTATCAATAATTTGAATTCATTTTCAAAAATAAAATTTTTCAGGAGGGTCGATGATTTGCAGGATTTTTTTTCAGGAGCCTGCTGTAGCTACAGAGCTGCCCGCAGAGTCTTAAAAGTCCATGTGTGTTAAATATTAGTCTACATCAATACGCTCTGCGAATTTCACGATGATTTCTTCGAAAATTAGTAAAAAGAATTGAACCGAGTATGGAACTGCAATGCTTCCATGCATTATACGTATTATTACGTATTGCTTTTCCCGTTGGGAAGTGATGGCAAAGCGTCAGGAAGTAGGTTTTTGGAAATTCCTAAATATTAGCAGAAGTTGCTTTTCTTTTGTCTTTAGTCTTTACTTAGTAAAATGAGTCGATAATAAGAGTAGCATAAGTAGAGCAAAGTATAACTGTGCTTAGTGTCCCCGAAATGAGGTTAGATCATCTCAAGATACGTTAGAATGGAGCAGCTGTGAAAAAAGTAAAGAAAGCTACAGTAATTGAGGGTCCGAAATCTTATGGAATACTTTTCAGGAAATAGTTGTCAAATTGATTGCTTGTCAGAAGTTCAACCTATCAGTTTGCTATCAAAAAACTCTTTTCAGATACAGTTTTTTGTTAAGAGTCAGTTCTGTGACAATTGAGAAAGAGCTGGTTGCTTACCCGAAGTTTCTCTTGTAAAAAAAGGTAGACCAGAAAATCATGCGGTAAATTACTGTAGTTAAACTTAGAGCAGGCTTATGAAGCAGTCACAAATTAAAGCAACTTCAGGCAAGTTAGAGCGACCACATTGCTCATGAAACACAATTTGCTAAGATATCTCAGCCTAGTTATACCTAGAGTAGCTCATTTAACACAGCTTATATGAATATTCCAAAGTTCTTTCAGAGTTTGTCAGCGACAAGCGAAATATAATTTGCAGGATTTAATTGAAATTTACTATATATTCACTTTCTATAACTTTTTTTGCTCGAAATTGATGTAAGAAGCTTTTTGTAACTGTTCGGTAACTTATTTTCAAACAAACTTCAAAAGATGATAACGATATTGACCTAGGAAAGAAAATCTTCTACGATTAGTATCGCCATTAGAGCCGATGGTCTTACGTCATCGATGCCATTCCCCAAAACGCTCTTTCAAAATGTTTTGCATAAATCACAACAAGACTTTCTAAGGTTTTGAACTTGCTGTCAATGTGAAGGATGTAAAGTAAATGTAAAAAGACAAAGTTTCGGTTCATGCGTAGGTAGATATGCAATTAGTCTTGAGGGGATACCGTTTCACATATATTTTATTTGAAATGGGCTCTTTTGCGTAATATTTCTGAGAATCTTGTACTAACAAAATTAATTTATTTTACACGAAGCACCGAAAATGAAATGCGTAGTCAAAGTCCTATAAAACTTTTCACATGGGTTTTGGTACATACATCTTTTGGATTTATTCATTCAAATGAGATCGAGTAACAATGGTTGGCTGATTTTACTGATTGGAGTGTTTGTATGAAAGTTCTATGAAACGCTCAATAAATCGTCACCATACTTATGTCTATGTGAAAATCATAGCTCGAAAGTCGAACTTTTTGAATTTTGTGGTTATCATATGTAAATCCTAACGTTTTTCGTAAATCAAATTAGCAGCCAGCCCGAAACGCTAACTCTTCAGCGAATTTCTTCATTTTTTTAAACATCTGAAATTTACGTTCGCGAGAACTCATGACCCAATAGTCGAAATAAACTGAAATTCACAGCATAAAATAAAACAAAATAAAAGTTTTATATCTTCTAGTGTCCATGTAGTCAGCAAGAATAAACGGATTTTGGTTGAAATTATTTATTTATTTATTTTCAAGCCAAACAAGGCATATAACAAAAAATAATAATAACAAATTACAATTTGAATTAAATGTAAGTTTTCTTAAACTACACTATAACAAAAAAGCATAAATAATTTTAATTACATATTCCAAATTTATATTTGGTTGTCAACTTGAGAAATTTATAAGGAAAAATGTTTTTTAAGATTTTAGAGCCTTGAATAGAGCATATTTGAAACTTGTCTTGGGAATAGATAAGGAATAGTAGTTGGAAAAATTGTTAAATATTTTGCAGCATCTGTTGATGGGCTCCCTGTCTCCATAAACAGTCCGATGCTGATGTTCATTGAGAATACGTGTATACCTAGTACGTCTTACAGGGTTATTGAAAGTTATTTTATTCGAGAGATACTCAACGTTGATCAAGCCCCTAATTGCATCAAAAATGAAACATGAGCATAATACCGTTCTCCTCGAAGAAAATGTTTCAAGGTTTAAAAGACTTAATCTGTAATTATAAGATGGCAAACTTTCAAAATCGTGTGGGTTATATATATCTCTCAAAGCAAAAAAAACAAACTGCTTTTGGATGGATTCCAATCTATCGCTATGACAGTTGAAAATGGGATTCCAAACGATGCAACCATATTCCAATATTGGGCGAACAAAGGATACGTAAAGAGATTTTGTAACCCATAAGTTCTTAAATTCTTTCGCACGTCTCTTAATGAATCCTAATTGCTTGCTGGCTCTTGCTAGAACTTTGTCGTACTGAAGATTGAAGCGCAGCTTTTTATTTAGAACGACTCCGAGATCTACAACACTATCCACTTTTTTCAGCAACTGATTACTAAGGCGGTAATCAAAATTTAAAGAGCATGACTTGCGGGAAAAGCTTATGGCATGGCATTTGTCTACGCTAAGAAAAAGTTTATTGCGGTCACACCATCGCTCCAACGATAAGAGTTTTGACTGAAGGAAGTTTGAATCGGATTCCGATTGAATAGTGTGGTATAATTTTAGATCGTCTGCATAAAAAAGGTGTGGAATATCGGATAACACTTCCGAAAAATCCGAAATAAAAATATTGAACAGAAGTGGACCTAAGTGGCTGCCTTGAGGTACACCCGAGGAGACAGTAATTATTTTTGAGAGAAAACCATGGAATTTTACATGTTGTGTTCGATTCCGAAGGTAGGAATCCAACCATCCTAGCAAGTTTCCGGGAATGCCTAGTTTTTGCAGTTTATATTTCAAAACATCATGGTCAACACGGTCAAAAGCTTTGCTGAAATCAGTATATATGGCATCGATCTGACACCCTTTCTCCATATTGCAAAGTACATCCGAGATAAATATCAAAAAGTTGGTGGTAGTTGACCTGCCCTTTCTGAAGCCATGTTGCTGTTCGTTAAGAAGAGGATCAATAGCTATAATGAGTTTATCACAAACAATTTTTTCAAATAGTTTAGGTATAGCTGACAGAATGGCAATGCCTCTATAATTTTTAACCGAGGTTTTGTCACCACTTTTATGAATTGGCGTGAGATGAGAAGATTTCCAGAATTGAGGAAATCTACCACAAGATAGTGATTTGGTGAAAATTATAAGCAGGGGTGAGATGATAGTTTCTGCACTGTTGATTATGAAGCTCGGAGGAAGTAGATCTGGTCCAGGGCCTTTTTTCATGTCAAGTTCGCTTATCGCTTTTACAATATCCTCTCTAGTTAAATATATTTCATCAGCGATAGCAAACTGAGGTGTTGAGACAAGCGACATGTTACATAATCCACCGGGTGGACAGAAAACTTCTTGAAAATGGTCGGCAAACATGTCACATATTTTTAGTGGGTCAGAAGAAAGTGAGTCATTTTTATACATTGCTGTGGGATAGCCTGAAGTTTTGCGCTTAACGGAAGGGTTGTTAGATTTTTATACTGAAAAATGCTACTACTAACTTTTCAAGTAAAGATGATCTTATAAAACCGTTGCAGTTACGAAAATTTTTGAAACTTTAGTGGGCGGTAACCCTTAAAATCTCTGTAGCCTATGACGTTCATTGCCGTTGTCGCATTAAAGTGGTTTAGGTCCATGTTTGTAAACCGTATGCACCAAGTTATTATATATTTAGAAATATTGATTAGCTTTATGAGGTTCTATTCGTTGCACTATTAGCTTAAATGTACAACGAGAAATGTACAACGCTTCAAATGATAGTGAACATCTGGAGTATATAGCTGAATTCAAAATATATAAAAAGCTGTGACCAACAATATTAAACGTTAACATAAAATTCAAATTAGAAATAAAAAAACAATACAAGCCTAAATTAAAAACTAAGATTAAAGTTCGAGTAAAATATCAACACAATATGGCGCTAATAATTGAGAAAAATTAAGCGAGTGGTAAATAATAATAATAATAATAATTTATTGCAGCTATTCATTTTACAAACATGGTACAAAAAATTCATAGCATAGCTCGCTCCTCGCAAAAGTAAGAGTACTTGTGCGCGAGTGCGGGGACCTAATACGAACTACTGAATTCAAAATATATAAAAAGCTGTGACCAACTATATTAAACGTTTACATAAAATTCAAATTAGAAATAAAAAAACAATACAAGCCTAAATTAAAAACTAAGATTGAAGTTCGAGTAAAATATCAACACAATATGGCGCTAATAATTGAGAAAAAATGAAATTAAAAAACATATGTATATGTATCGTAGTGGAAAGTGGTAACAGAAGCGCAAAAAATTGCTAAATTAAAGGAGAATAAAAATTACACAAAATAAAAAAAAATGAAATTGAACAAATCGGAAAATAAATTATATCGAAAAGCTGACAATAGGTGAAGATAGCATGAAAGTGTAAGGCGAAACGAAAAATATTAAGACTAGAATGGACACTTTAAATTTAATGGTTTATGAGTTTAGCACAGAATTTAAGCATTGGTTTCCACTTTGAACAAACCGTTTTAAAATTGACTTGAAATTAAGATCATTTAGCGTAAGTTTTATCTCTTGAGGAAGTTTGTTGTACAGTTTAGGTCCTAAGACACTTAGGTGCCTGGCCGTTTGTGCATTTCGATACTGGTTATTTATTTATTATTGTCTAAATCAACAGAATTTAAATAAATTCATAAAACAAGAAAAGAATGAAAATGAAATAAAGTACAAAACTTCAAAAATAGAAGAATAAAGAAAGAAAAAAAATATTATGAATTCAAATATATCAAAGTATACAAAACACGGTAAATGAAATAGAATCGTAACCAAGCGCAGAGTTGGAATTGAAAATTCAGCAATTTAATTAATTTATATCGTAAAATAAATGCTTGCTCTTAATTTTTTTAAAAAAAAAAGAGCGTAACGCGCGCTTAAGGCGGTAGGGAACCAATATTCAACCAATTATGCCGCCTTGAGAAAATTTGTATGAGTACCAGCAAACGGCAGCATAAAAATATGTATGAGTACCAGCAAACGGTACGTTGAGGCTAAAGGTAAAGCTGGTAAAACGTATCGGGTCCCGGACAGAAAACTGCACATCATTAATAATTTTGAGCATGAGACATTCGTTCAAATACACTCTGCGTGACACGAGGATAGGGATTTCAATGATGGAAAGACGCATACACTCACAGTAAGGAAAACGATACTTGAGGAATAGCGAGTGAGTAAATCAGCATTGTACAGACTCAAAAGTATCAATTAAGAAACGATAGTGAAGACACCGAATTTGACAGCAATATTTGATGACACTACGCACGAAGCAGGCGCACAGGCTTACACACGAGGAAATATCAGCAAAAAGTGTTGACGCTCTTAGAAAGAAGCCGCATAAACGCGAGGCCTTGATTATGACATGCAAGATGTTGACATCAAATTTTAGTTTAGTGTCAAACACAACACCACGGTAAATGAAATAATCAAAAGGACTAAGGAAAGAACCAGGGATGGAATAGAAAAACGTAATGCGGGATAGTTTACAAATAAAAGACATCTGAAAGCATTTAGCAGCAGTAAAGTCAATACAATAGACCGAGGAGCAGTTGACCAAGTCATCCTGCAGTTGGGAGCGTTCATCCACTGACCCAATCAACCTGAATATTTTCAGGTCACCAGCCTACAAAAGAGATGGGGAAATAAAAAGGGAAGGAAGATCATTTACAAACATGAGGAAGAGCAGAGAACCAAATATCGAGCCTTGCGGACCACCAGAAGTAGAATGAAAGGAGGACGAAGAACAAGTGTTACGAAATAAGCACGATCACGAAGGTATAGGGAAAACCCGCAACGGGATTGACCCAAACTTTTGAAACCGTTGAGCTTTGAAAGAAAGACAGTATTACTGAACGAAAGTTAGTTGCAAACTGGTTACTTACCTTTGATGAAACCATGTTGCGAGAAGATGTTTAATTACTTTATTGTAAACAGCCCTTTCGAGAAGCTCACTGAAACGGGGTAGGAAAGATATCACCCGATAGTTGGAGATGCAAAACAAATCTCTGTCTTTAAGAATGGAGCGTATATTTGCGGATTTCCATGAAGAAGAAAACGTACAGGAAGACATACTGCGGATAAAAAGGGTACGCAAGGATGATGACCGTGACTTTGCAAAGATATTAGGTAATCCGTGAGCAATAACGTGCACGTTTGATAGAACATGCATACAAAATCCAGTCAATTGATCTTCTAGTTTTCTTCCAAAATCATTCTTGCTAACGACAGCCTTTCTAGATTTTTTGGTCTTTACAGCTTGATCGAGAGATATTTTGCTTTCCATGTTTCTAAATTTTATGAGCCACTTCATCCTTGGCTTTCTTATTGGCTCTGTGGAACCGTTTCTCTACTCTATGCAGTTGGAATATCCTCTTCGATAGGTTGTGTTGTCTTGTATTCAGTGACTTCTTAGTATTTGTCGTCAAAACAATCATTTTGAGCCTCCTGAAACTGATCAATTGAAAGTCTGACGAGGAAAAACATGATACAACTCACCACTTGTCAGACTAGACAATGTGCTCAAGCGCATGGCTTATTATATTCTGATATATGTATAGTAAATGCTAGGACAAAAGTTCTAGCAATTTTTTGATGATGATACCGAAGCTTTCAAAATCATCCTTAAAAAAGTGCTATCGCTCACAATAACATAAAAGGGACATATATGGAAAAGGCTAATTTACTATGTGAAATGTTATAAACCACTTATGCTTTCCTCAGTAAAACACGAGCAATGCCAGGAGTGTTCGTTAAAAGTCGAACTAACAAGCAATAGATTACTATTTAGGACTGAAAAATTTGGTCAATCTGCCATTACATAAAAATAGTCTTTCAAATAATTTAATTTATCTGATTTTTTTTAAATGATATAATTATGATCTTGTTTTACATTTTGGATTTAAAGGTCATTTCCATTATGTTACTAGAATACAAATGTATGATTAATATCAACGAAACTTCATCCATTTTATCTCATGTTTCTGACAATACTATGAAAAACATTTGCTTCAACGATTTTCTTATCAACTGAACAAATACCAAAAAGCATTTATGTTCCTTTCGGCAATTTAAATTCAACAAAACATCCTACCATAATTTTTACTAAAACTTTTCAAGTAGCATTTCGTGAAAACCTTTTTGTGTCTAATTTTCAAAATAATATGTGGTTTGCAAATCCGGTCGGTTGACTGGATGGCCGATCGGCATGTGGGTAGGATAATTCGGGTCTGCATTATAAGCTCTTCACGATGCTTTGTTGTCCTACACTCCACTTCCGAAAATGATAGGGATTACGAAAAACTGGTTTTAATAGAAACCGACCGGACTTTGTACGAACGGATTGGCCGGCGGCAAACAGAACACACATTTAATGCATGTCCGGCCGGTCAAAACGAACGTACAGAAAACCGAATTGAAAGAGCCTTTAGGATATTACACCGTTTTCTGAATGCAAGCAGGGAAAAGGGTGCTTTTTAAAAATATTCTATTTTGGCCTTCACGAGCAAATGGCATTGTAACATGTCCGTAAAAAAACAAGCTTGTTACCCCAAAGAACATACTTGCATACATGCTGAAAGCAAGACACTTATTTAATCCTGTTTTATATTGCCGTCTCCCGATTTTACTACCTATTATCCGTTATTTGGAGCGAAGCTTGAAATGACGTCTTTGGTGGATACTGACTCATGCGAGTGTTTCTAATCGAAAAATTTATTGACTGTATTTTTGCAAGGCATTGTTGTCGGGTAGTAAATAGGCTTTACAGAGTAAGTGGCTTAATGTGATATGGGAGTATTGGAAGCGCTTAAAGTCATGTGATTTCGACAAGAAAAGGCTAGATGTGAGTAAGTCAGATACAGTCTTTCGGAATGAAATCGATCTTCACTGAGCAATTAAATTATGATTTTATTTTAGAAAAAAAAAGTTCATACCAATGAGTACATTTAAGAATAATAAAGTGTACTATGAGTTCACTGTGCGTCTAAAGCGAAAACCAGCAAATCATTTGACCCTATTTACTCACAACTAGAGACACCATTCGACTACTAAAACGCACATTTTTTCGGTCATTTATGGAAGAATATCACACATTATACGGATGTTTGTATCATAGAAAAGTGGCAAAACATTCCATTTTATCCCATTGAAAAACATACCATTCAGTTAGTAGCCACCGTCCGCTACATACAGCACATCCGGGACGTCATTGAATGCCCCGACGATATTTATTCTGCAGGATCTGATTAAGGAACGACATCGACAAGGAATATAATCACACATGCGTGAAAATAAAAATACTATCGATGAATGAATTATTTTTGAAATGGCCCAGAAGGCGTTCAAGTGGAAACGAGTCCAGATTGGAAGACGGCGATGTTAGACCATCGTCCAATTTATGAGAGGCTATTTCGTTATGTCGATACTCTGGTTTTGATGAGTTTGCTCTGCTCTGTTCTGATTTTGATGGCAAGTCGAGTCGAAGACATCGAATCAGATGGGGGCTGAGATCGTGATATGATATAATGTGCTTAGATTAGGTTTGTGATAACTTAAAGGATGATTATGAAAGTCTTGAGTTACGACCCTTGTGTTTGTACATATATTTCTTTTGACTTTTGGATACTTCGATTAACAACAGCATTTCGCAAAATTAGATGGCTAGGTTTGACTTTTTCAACTTCTTTTATGAAAATTGAATATTAAATCTAACATCTAACAATTGCATAAAATCGGTCAGTTACTGCCACTATACCGTGCCCACCAAGTAATGTTATTTAATTTATTCAGTACAAACATTGTTAGCTCCAAAGAATAGAGACATACATTGATTTGATGAGTTTTGTGCAGTTCTGCGACATAACACCATTTCTTATCACTAACCCTGGTTTTCTAATGACACATTTCTTTTTCACTACTTTCATTCTCTCAACGAACAAATTCTACTCATCCCTTTTTCGTCAAAATGTCGTAAAAATCGCTAAAAAAAAACATACGCCTAAACTGTTTTCCCTTCTAAAGGACATTATCATGAATGATAGAGGATTTCACATTCAGACAGTCATCCTCATATGTAGATAACTTACAATATGATGGACATGAAGTTTTCCATTCTATCGAAGGACTTCAAATAGTTCGAGCCGATTCCTAGCCAACAACGTTTGCTTTTTGGATGTGTGGGTAATGCGAAGAGAAAAAGTTGGCATGGAAAATTGAAGGAAGTCGTAGTTTTGAAATCGAAAAAAAAGAAGTATGTTGAAAAAGTTCCAGGAAATGATCAAATTAAGTTCCTATTTTATGTAGACAGAGAGATATAACGAACGGGAACTAAATTGTTCCAAGCACATTCTGATTCAAAGCTGTATAGGTTAAACTTGGGAAACTAGGCATTAATTGGAAAAGTTCTCCATGGCGTTTGGGAATTATAAGTTGAGCTATTCTCTCATGCGATTTATGTATGCACGTTATTCTTGTATGTTTGTATCACGTATTTATGTACGTGAACGTATTACTATGATTACTTATTACTATGATGCGTATAGGAGGAAAGTTCTATAATTTCATCATCCACTGGCAAATGTTGTATCTACGATAACCCTTACAGTAGAATAGAACAAGCATAATTTTGAGAAGTGATTCAATATGCTGAGCCAATATATTGATATCAGGTGAACGAAATACAAAGACATATTGGGCCAAGATGGCAAGTAAGAAGTAAAATGTTGGTTCTCCAAAGCAAAAACGAGAAAAATTGCACAATTCATCCAGTAGTTCGAAAAACTTCGACAAGTCCCTTGTGGGCTGCATATGCATATGAACTGTCGGGAAAATAGAAAAAGTTTCCGAATTCGATTTTTAAGTCAATAGTTGGGATGAAGCGAATATACTGTAGAAATACTTTAAGTCGTATGGTTGACATTTTGTGTTGATCTTTGGAAGCTGGCTTGGTTTCCAGTTTTTCCTATACACGTTGCAAGGCATTCAGAAAGTAGTCAAAGGAGTCTATATTTTTTACGATGAGAAATATGTCTTTGCTGAGTTTAAGAAGCAGCTAGGAAAACAAAAGTTGCTTCTTAAAATGTTTCAATTCATTGTCGTCAAAGATATTCCTGGCTATGATGCTTATCTTATTCGTAGCATCAAATATTTACACCACTAAAGAACTAGTTGTGCGTTTTTTTGCTCCAGTACAGAACAGAATAGAACAGTGACGCAAACAAACGATCTATCACAGAACAGCTGATGTATTCGTTAAGCTTTCTATAGGTTGCTGTATTCGCTGTTGTAGCGCAAAACAGCTGAAAATAAAGGGAGAAAATAATGAGTACAAACTGCCACAATCGATAGAAAATATAAAAAGAACTAACAGAAAACTACCTCTTTTAACTTTCTGCACATTATGAGGGCTATTTCTAATTTTCTAACTACCAAAACATTCAACATCACCTTGAAAAATCCAAAGACACTTCACGGCACAAAGGCAACTTTTCGTGAGCTTTTCTTTTTTCTATCAGCACATTCTATAGTTCAGCTCGTGAGCTACCTCTGCACAAAAGCATGTCTGTACTAGTGAGTTCACTGGAACAGGAGTGTTGTTGTTTCCAATGCGTCTGTTCTGTTATGTACTGGATAGAGGAGCAAAAAAATGCGCATAATGGATGATACCTTTGATACTGCGTTAAGTTGCATGGGTGACCGTGCTATGTGGATTTTTTTGAACTACCAAGATAATTGAGAGAATTGAAAACCGGTGGATTAAAGATAGGAGTAATATCAAAGACACTCATTTTCATTTCATATACTCTTTCATAGACAAAGATCTGTGAATAAAAGTGCGAGGAAAAAGCTATTTTGCTAGTGCCAACTTTAGCAGCTTTTATTAAGCTATTTACCGCCTATACATGTAGAACGACTAACTGTTGGCTTATAAAGTGAAATTGAAAAACAGGACATCAGAAGGAGAAGATTCAAGGTTTAAGTAGCAGAATCATTGATGTAATCGTAGAAGTAGCAGAATCGTTGATGTAATCGTTTATAGCAAATGAAATCGTTTTGTTAAAATCTAGACGAAATAGAAAATGTCGGATAAGAGAGGGGATGATTTCAAAGACGAAACTTTCCTAAAATAAACTGATGGATAGGTTCTGAAGGATAATCGGCGGTTCGACAAATAATTTTACTTATTGAACCCGGTGTTAACTCAAAAATTAAAAAAAAAGGTTATGCTACCTAGGGCAGTACTGTCCGACACACATATTTTCTGTCAAGACTCTCATTTGGGAACGAAGCTTAAGAGAGGGAATGCAATTCGCAGTGTTAAGGACTTTGAATCTACTGCAACTGTCCCCCATACTAAAGAACTGCGTGTCCGCTGTAGCTAAAATTTACATCTACAAGTTTTCCATTCGCCCCAGACATGAGTATAACTCCCGATTGGAGCAGGCCGCATTGCCAGAGTTAAGCCCGCTACCCAAGATGCGAATTAAATACGAGGTACGAGGTGTGAATGACAACCTCGTCGATGAAAACCTTCGATATTCGGTAAGTGTTCAACACCGGTTTGTTGCTTGTCTATCTTGTGGTAGGACTTTTCACAAATAAGACGGTCTGGTATTCCACTTTTCCGAAGAGCCACCGTTTCTTTTGTTCTTTTGCTATCAAAGCTGAGATAATCTTTTGACTGTTTTAAACTCTGTTTTAAACTCTTTTTCTAAAACGAATCGTTTTTTTTTAAACGAACTGTTTTTTAAAACGAATGGTTTTTTTTTTAAACGAACTGTTTTTTTAAAACAAACTGTTTTTTTCAAACGAAGTGTTTTTATAAAACGAATCGTTTTTCGTTTTTCTAAAACGAATTGTTTTTTAAATAGAATCGTTTTCCGTTCTTTTAAAACGAATCGTTTTTCATCGTTTTTCATTTTTTTTAAACGAACCGTTTTTCGTTTGTTAAAACGAACTGTTTGTCAGAAGAAAACTGTTTTCGCAATATATAAATAAAAATAAAATACTTGCATTTTCGCATTTGCAAGTATTTTATTCAAATATTCAATAAGTTTTTAGGGCAAAAGGAGCTGAAATAGGATAAAATCGGCCAATTTTGGGTTAGAGTGTTTTGGGACATATTGCTGTGATACAAAAATTTCGATTTTGTATGGTTAGTAGTTTGGCAAAAACTAACTTTACGGCGCTTTCGATGATTGAAAGTGGTCGGGGAGTACAATAGTGATATTTAAAGGGCAAAAAAAAAATTATAGGGTAAATTGGGCAAAAACATCCATTTTTTGCAAAAAAAATTTTTTTATCTAGCATGAATTCGGGGACCTTTCTGAGTTGCTTCGGGCGAAATTTCCATAGAAGTCTGGGAAAAGCGGCCTTGTTTCGAAGATAAAGGAAAATGAAATCCGGCGGAAAAACTAAAAGTAGCAATAAAAATGCCAAGGAGGAAAAGGTTGAGATCCTTTTTGGTTCACCAGTTGGCGTCTCCGGGTGTGCTGCAGCCCTCTTCGTGACTGCAGGTTGCAACGAGGGTGTCTCCAACCCTACTGGGGTTGTAAAATTTGCGAGACCGCGGGAAGCAAAGTGCCGTTGGACTCATGTGCAGCCTTACGGAAGAGGTTATCCCCTAGTGGGTGCATGTATAAATGAAACATTTTTTTTTATCATTTCTTAATAAAATTTTCGACAAACTTCATGCTTCAGTGAGGCAAAGTGGATATCCGACTGTTGTAGATTAGCCAGGAAAAGTTTGGTACCAGAGATCGCTCGATGAAAAGTCATATAGATGACAACAGGATTAGTTGCTCCTACCTTAGTAAATTTTTTTACTTTGATCATTTGAACGAATACAGGAGGTGTTTTTTGCATATAATAAAATGAAAAACAAATTAAATTGATTGAATTTGATCGTTTTCCTTTAGATGGCCCCTAGAATGGAGAAAGACTTGCCAAATAAGTGACCGACCATTGGAAAGTTACGGACAAGCTGCACAGACTAATGACTCGGTATTTTTTGAAGGTCATCTTGCAGTGGGGGAGGGCATATCAGTCCGTCTCATTACATCACTGCAAATCGTATGCATTGTATGTATATATTTACATAGTTCAAACAGGTATTTGGAACAGGTATTTTTTCGTACTCGTACTAGTTATACCTAGTAAGTGAAAATCCTTGTGCAACCCAACTCTAATTGTCGTACAGCATAAAATTTGTTTCTTTCCGTTAATTCAAAATGTTTTTTTTTTCAAACAGTTTTAAAAAACAGTTGTTTTTTAAAAAAAAACAGTTCGTTTTCGTTTTTGAAAATATCAGAAACGCCTATCACAAGATTATAGTGAAATTCGCAGAGCGTATTAATGTTGTCTTAAACTATACACAATTGAGTTGTCAAAGCTGTGCGGGCAACTCTGCAGTTACGACAGGCTCCTGAAAAAAATCAACCTGTGGCAGTGGTGCCATCTGGAAAATCACTGAGAAAAGAAACTGCTTTATGGTTCATAGCTTCCGATTCAGCCATAAGATTTTAATAAAATTCACATGGTATTTGAACCTTATTTGAACCTTATGGTAGAAAATGGTCTAAAAATAAGGATAAATCTTGTAAATTGGCTCTGAAAAATAAAGCTTTTTTCATTATAACTTCCGATTCAGGGATGAACTGAAAACGAAATTTAAGTAGTAAATAGATCTTGATGTAGGGCAGCTGCAATAGGAGTTACGTAGAAAAGTCATGAAAGGGCTGCCAGCTATGGTAATTTTTGTAACTTTTTGGCATTTCTTTACTAAGCGATGTTGTCATTAAATTTCGAAAAGGGAATGATCCTGCAATGACAATTAACAACGAATATTGAGGTTGATTTGAAATTTAAAATGTTTTGAGGGTGGTAGCCAAAAAAATATTTTTACCCCTATAGCATCCAGTGCGCAATCGAAACGAAATTCACATGGTGGGTTTAACTTAACGTGAAGCAGATTTGTTATATTTTGGGCTATGATGCTAGCACAGGATTGCCAACACCAGACATTTTTGTAAATATTCCACCAACAGATGCTTCTATTTTGTATTCATAAGCAAAGCATTTGCAATAAAATAAGCAACCAATGTTTCAATTTTCAATGTTTTGGAAATTTTTCGGATGGCAGCTAAATCGCTGAAACTTTCGATGATATCATTGGATGAAAGTGAAATTCAAAGGTTAGGTTTATTTAGTACGAGCTTGTCATGGTAAACTTATTGCTGCTGTGTTGGAAAAATGTTGCCAACGCTGAACGTTTTCACCATTTGTTTTATAGGAGATGCTGTTAGGAAATGATATTTGTCACTTTGCGTAAGAAATGGTTAATATGGTACTACAAAGAAGTGTATCATGACTTTCCACACTTTCAAGTCACTCAAAGACAATTTCCTCGAAAATCAGTTTTCTGTTCTGATGCGCTAGACTTTTA
The DNA here is from genome assembly GCA_963978885.1 of Nemotelus pantherinus. Taxonomy (NCBI): domain Eukaryota; kingdom Metazoa; phylum Arthropoda; class Insecta; order Diptera; family Stratiomyidae; genus Nemotelus; species Nemotelus pantherinus. The sequence goes on along the minus strand of OZ022265.1, from coordinate 44,318,768 downwards.
TTTTGCAATGGTACAAGCTTCTTAACTCGCCTTCTGTTTCCTAAAAATATGAAAAATTTTGAGCGAGTATTTGATTTAATATTTAGGACGAGTACCCAAAACTCAACCAAGCTTGAGCTCCTTATGTCAAACGTTCAAACGTTACTCTCCAATATTTCTTATTAAACTCTAATCATCAATGTACCGGTTGATCAAGTCATTTATTCTCATTAGCGTTCACTCCCGAATTCAAAATGTCCAACCTCATACTAGTTGGCACCATCAAACGCTCATTTAATTGTCTGGAATAATTTACAGAAATATAATACTGTTGCATGCCCGCCAAACAAGTTGTAGTGGCGCCAGAAAATGCTAAAAACAGCTAGGAAATAGCCAAAAATCGTAAACAATCTATAAATAGCCCAAAATCGTAAACAATCTATAAATAGCCAATACACAATAACAATCGATGGATAAAACGTAGAATAATAGTCTAGAACGTAAAAAGGGAACATTCCAGAGCCTCAAACCCATGAGTCAGATCTCGCCTGGCAACGGAAATTCCCATGACTCATCTTCCACACAGTCAAGATCTTTAATTAACTCTCTAGAAGGCAGTTTGAGAAACTTCGAGAACCTAATACACGGACCCATTTCCCATGTCACATGGCGACGGAATTTCCCATTAGTAATTTCGAAGACGGATCTAGAACCCAAGACACAGCTCTAGAAAGTCCCAGATGTAGAATAATGATCAGATATGACTATAAATACCGCCGCGAGAGGAGCTGGCGATCAGTTAATAGATAGCGAAGACAGCGAAAGGCTGTTACTTTGAAAAAGCGATACTGCAGTTTAGTGTTTCCGGGCGCGATTAATTAAAAGCGATAAAGTGCGAGTAATTATAGTGCGATAATTAAATTGGAAAAGTGTTAAATTGTAACGCGAGATTATAGTAGTGCGAATATAAAGTGTAAATAATTAATAGTGTTTATAATAAAAGTGTAATTGGTGTTTTAAAAGAAACTGTTTTATTTCACGAATGTGAAGAATATCGAACTCACGGAAGGTGTTCAACGATAGATCACAACAACTGGTGTCAGAAGTGGGATTCTGTCGCGTTCGTGATTTAAAAAGTGACTTTTAGTGAAGTTCTGGACAGTGAATTTGCATGAACAGTGAAAATTAATAATTGCGCGGACAATATAAAAAGTTAAAAGTTTCGGACAGTGAACATTGTTAAATTGTGCGGACTATTTGAATTTTGTGAAAAATTGAGTGAACTAAACTGAAAGTGTTAGAAGTTGTGCAATTAAAGAACAATGCCGAAATTAGTGAACGAGCTGACATTGGCAGAATTGAAAGTGGAGTGCCGGAAACGTGAACTTTCAACAACTGGGAACAAGACGGCGTTACTGTCACGGCTCAGGGAAGCTTTGAGTACCGAAGGTAACGATCCGGAAATATTTGAATTCCCGGACGAGGAAATCAGCCCGGAGTTTGTTCAAGAGGAACAAAGCAGCGAAGAGAAAAATCCTATGATGGATTTGCTGCTAAAAATGGCATCCGACATGAAGCAACAATCCTTGGACATCGGTCAAAAACTCGAACAGCAGGCTGAAGAGAGTAAACAACAAGCCACGAATCTGGATCAGAAGCTAGATCAGAAGCTTGATCAGAAGCTCGACCAGCAAGCCCAGAAGCTCGACCAGCAAGCCGTTGACATTAAGGAACAGTTAAAAGAACATGCGAGGAAGAGTGAGGAGCAGCTGGTAGAAATCAGTCAACAGTTCCAACAGCAAGTTTCAGAAGTTAAACAGCAATTAGAGAGTCGAGTAACGGAAGTGGAACAACAGTTCGACAAAAAGTTGGTTGGTATTGAAGAAGGAATGGACCAGATGAAATTGGATCTTCAACGCGTGAAGGCCGTAGGAATTGTGCCAACAGAATCAAGTGGCATCAAGGCACTTAAGCCACCAACATTTGATGGGCAAACTTCTTGGACCAACTACAAGAAGCAATTTGAGGCTGTTGCAAAAGTTAACCGCTGGAACGATGAAGAACGTGCGACCTCACTGATGGTGTCTTTGAGAGGATCCGCGGTGGACGTACTGCAAACCATGTCGGTCGACAATTACTCCAGTTATTGCAGCCTGGCGAGTGCCTTGGATATGCGGTATGGCGAAGACCACTTAAAGGAAATTCATCGTGCGCAGCTGAGGACACGCACACAGAAACCGGGAGAGACCTTGCAGCAGCTGGCTCAGGACATCGAGCGCTTGACACTTCTGTCTTATCCTGCTTCAAATCCAGATCATCGGGACGAGACAGCGAAGGACGCTTTCATCCAGGCAGCTCGTGATGAAGAGCTCCAACAAGCACTTCGATTGACAAATAATCGAACGCTGAGGGATACTTTGGCCTACGCTCTCACTTACGAATCGGTAAAACGGGCATCACGCAGTAACGTTAGAGTGCGTGAAGTGTACGAAGAGTGTGTATGCCAAAGAGCCGAGGTCAGCCGAGAATCACCGACAAGCGGAGCTCCACAATGTTGGAACTGTGGAGAAAAAGGGCACTTGAGGCGTGACTGCCGAAGGAAATTGAAGACAAGGTTTTGCGAAGGGTGTGCAGCGCGATGGCGACAAAGGAACGGGGCTGGTTCAGCGAACGTAGCCGTCTCTTCTTCAGAAGAGACGGGAAACCAGTAAGAGCCAACCTCATGGGTCGGAGGTTGGCTCGTGGAATTGTTGACCCCAGAACCATCATCACAGTCTCTAGGCTCTATCGACACGAGAACGACTTAAGTCTGCAAGGAAAAATCGAAGACAAGCCTTGCAATATCACCATCGATACTGGAGCAATGAAGTCGATTTTGCGGATGGACTTGGTGAAGGCATGGAGACTTGGTAACGTTGGACGATATGTACTTCGCACAGCAACAGGCGAATCTGCACCAGTTCACGGAGAAATAACGCGCCAAATACAGCTCGGTGATTTGGTGTTCCAGCATCGGTTCCTTGTGGCAGATATAACCGACGAGTGTATACTTGGAATGGACTTCCTAGGCCCTCATGGCTTCAGCCTGGATTTGGGAGACAGGGTGATCAAGTGGAAAAACGTTGAAATACCGTTGGTAGGAAACCGGAAGGGCAACGACCGGCTAAGAATCGTCGTCTGCGAAAACGCCAAAGTACCGAAGTCGTCGGAAAACATCATCTGGGCCAAATTGGATGGTGATCCTGGGGGCCACCAATTCTTCATCGTGGAGCCAACGCAAAACCCAGCAGTCAGCAACCTTATGGTGGCAAAAAGCTTAATCACAATTACGGAGGGGAATTACGTCCCTATAAGGGTGCTGAATTTGGCGGCGCAGGAAAAGAAGCTTAAGGAAGGAGAAGTAATCGCCGACTGCCAGCCAGTCTCGTCAATCACTTCTTTGGAAATGGCAGAAATACAATCTGAACGAAAAAAGATACCAAACAGCAAGATAAATGAGCTAGCTAGGAACATGCTACAGTCTTCGGAACTAAGCGACGAACAGTACCAACAAGGAGTTCAGCTGATTAAACGCTATGCTGATATCTTATCGACTCGAGATGAAGATTACGGAAGAACAAGGTTGACTACTCATCGAATCGATACACGAGATGCATCACCGATTCGGCAAGCTCCCCGCCGCTTACCACTAGCCAAACAAGCTGAGGTCGCCGATATGATACAGAACATGCAAGAACAAGGGATCATAGAGCCTTCGAATAGCCCTTGGACGTCGCCTGTTGTCTTAGTCAAAAAGAAGGATGGCAGTACACGGTTCTGTGTTGACTATCGACGATTGAATGATGTTACGAAAAAGGATAGCTACCCATTGCCGAGAATGGATGACATTATGGACACTCTAGCCAGTGCGAATTGGTTTTCAACGTTGGACTTGAAGAGCGGATACTGGCAGGTCGAAATCGAGAGAAGTGACCGTGAAAAGACAGCCTTTTCCGTGGGAACTGGGCTATGGCAGTTTGCTGTAATGCCGTTCGGACTCTGTAATGCTCCTGCGACCTTTGAACGACTCATGGAGCGAGTACTGCTTGGACTAAGTTGGAAGACATGTTTGGTGTACCTGGATGACATAATTGTCATCGGCAGAACGTTCAAAGAACACTTGAAAAACCTGGAGGACGTATTCGAAAGGTTGCGAGCGGCTAACTTGAAGTTAAGTCCTAAAAAGTGTAACCTTTTCTGCAGTGAAGTGAAATACCTTGGTCATGTGGTTTCTACTGGAGGAATAAAAACCGACCCTGCAAAAATTGAATCCGTTAAGAGCTGGCCAGTACCTAATGACAAGCATCAACTTCGGAGTTTTCTGGGATTGGCAACGTACTATCGCCGGTTCGTGAAGGATTTCGCTACCATCGCCAAAAGTTTACACCAGCTGACGGAGAAAAATCAGCCGTTTAACTGGAACCACCAGTGTCAAGCAGCGTTTGAGAAGCTTAAGCAGGAGCTTTGTGAAGCACCGATGCTAGCATATCCAGAGCCGCAGAAAACTTTCATCGTGGACGCTGATGCAAGTAATACAGGTATAGGTGCCGTGTTATCGCAGCAAATCGATGGTCAAGAACGGGTTATTGCTTACTTTAGCCGGGTGCTATCCAAGCCAGAGCGAAATTACTGTGTCACCCGAAGAGAGCTGTTGGCAATAGTCGAGGCCACTAAGCATTTCCACAAATACCTGTACGGTCAAAGTTTCGTATTGAGAACCGATCACGCTGCTCTGAGATGGCTGCTCAACTTCAAGAACCCCGAAGGACAAGTGGCACGATGGATTGAAAGGTTGCAATCATACAACTTTAACATAGTCCATCGAAAAGGTACTATGCACGGAAATGCTGATGCTCTCTCCAGACGTCCATGCAAGCCGGAATGCAAGCACTGTCATCGGTTAGAAGAAAAAGTAGTCGATGCCGAGGTTAAGTGGATATCCGTTTCACCAGCAAGGGGATGGTCGCAATCGGAACTATTGGACGAGCAACTGGCGGATGGAGATCTACGAGAAATCATAGCCTGGAAGGAGTCTGCACATCGGCCTGAATGGCAAAGCATATCGAGTCGAAGTCCTACGCTAAAGAGCTACTGGGCACAATGGAACTCCCTGCATCTTGAAGGAGGTCTACTAAAAAGGAAATGGGAAACCGCGGATGGGTCAGCGCATCGAATGCAGGTTGTGCTTCCTCGGAGCAAAGTTAAGGATGTTTTGCAGGAAGTACACGAGGGAACGTCAGGAGGCCACCTGGGCATAAACAAAACACTTAATAAAATAAGAGAACGATTTTATTGGGTGCATGCGCGGGAAGATGTGGAGGACTGGTGTAGGAAATGTGCAGCCTGTGCATCTGTAAAGGGACCCAGGAGAAAGCCTAGAGGTGAACTGAAGACATATAACGTTGGAACCCCTTTCGAAAGGATCGCCATCGCTGTGGCAGGACCGTTTCCGGTGTCGCAACAAGGAAATCGCTACGTGCTGGTGGTATCCGACTATTTCACCAAATGGACAGAAGTCTACGCTATTCCAAATCAGGAAGCATCTACAGTGGCGGAGCAAATCGTGATTAACTGGGTTAGTAGGTACGGAGTCCCAAATGAGCTACATTCCGATCAAGGTCGAAATTTCGAGTCCCAAGTGTTTACTGAGTTTTGTGATGCGTTGGGCATAAAGAAGACGAGAACTACTCCACTGCACCCACAGTCCGATGGAATGGTCGAAAGGTTCAATAAAACCTTGATCGAGCACTTGGCCAAAGTGGTAGAAGACCATCAGCATGATTGGGATCGTCATATCCCATTCTTCCTGATGGCTTATCGAACGGCGACGCATACTACAACTGGAGAATCACCGTCACGTATCGTATTTGGACGAAATATTCGACTTCCGGCTGATGTTAAATTCGGAATACCACCAGAAGATCCGACGACAACAACGGAGTACGTTTCGGAGCTGCGGCAACGGTTAGACTCCATTCACGAGGTAGTTAGGGACCGCATAAACCTAAACACGGACCGGATGAAAACGCGATATGACCTGAAGGCAAACTCGGCCGGATTTCAAGAAAATGATTTAGTCTGGCTGTACAACCCCCGCCGGCGGAAAGGCCTGAGCCCGAAACTACAGCCAAAATGGGAAGGACCATACCGCATCATTAAACGGCTCAATGATGTTGTTTACCGAATACAGCAGCATCGAAAACACCGGTCAAAAATGAAGGTTGTGCACCTAGACCGACTTGCCCCGTACCATGGAAATAACGCAATGGATGACGACGAATCTGTTCGGGACGAACAGGTCTAAGGAGGGGGTAGTGTTGCATGCCCGCCAAACAAGTTGTAGTGGCGCCAGAAAATGCTAAAAACAGCTAGGAAATAGCCAAAAATCGTAAACAATCTATAAATAGCCCAAAATCGTAAACAATCTATAAATAGCCAATACACAATAACAATCGATGGATAAAACGTAGAATAATAGTCTAGAACGTAAAAAGGGAACATTCCAGAGCCTCAAACCCATGAGTCAGATCTCGCCTGGCAACGGAAATTCCCATGACTCATCTTCCACACAGTCAAGATCTTTAATTAACTCTCTAGAAGGCAGTTTGAGAAACTTCGAGAACCTAATACACGGACCCATTTCCCATGTCACATGGCGACGGAATTTCCCATTAGTAATTTCGAAGACGGATCTAGAACCCAAGACACAGCTCTAGAAAGTCCCAGATGTAGAATAATGATCAGATATGACTATAAATACCGCCGCGAGAGGAGCTGGCGATCAGTTAATAGATAGCGAAGACAGCGAAAGGCTGTTACTTTGAAAAAGCGATACTGCAGTTTAGTGTTTCCGGGCGCGATTAATTAAAAGCGATAAAGTGCGAGTAATTATAGTGCGATAATTAAATTGGAAAAGTGTTAAATTGTAACGCGAGATTATAGTAGTGCGAATATAAAGTGTAAATAATTAATAGTGTTTATAATAAAAGTGTAATTGGTGTTTTAAAAGAAACTGTTTTATTTCACGAATGTGAAGAATATCGAACTCACGGAAGGTGTTCAACGATAGATCACAACAATACATTATTTATGTTATCATTTCCCACGCAATGCGCTTTGGGGTCATATACGCACGATATGATATTTGCGATATGAATTTCAAAAGCGAATCAAATGAAATTCCAATCGAGTACTTTCTGCACTCCACGGCGCATAGCATGTGATATGACATTTTTTGTCGGTTGGCAGTAGGTTTATTGCTTTTTCAAAAGTGCAATTTGTTCTTCGATTCCGTCCACAAGTTTCGTGTACTAAGATGATTTTCGTCTTCTCACAGCTGGGACTTTGTTATGCGGCGGAAGTTTGAGCGAATCTAGCAAAAGTTATAAAATCATTTTTATGACCGGCCGTTAAAGGAGCCTGTCGTTTCGCATGTCGCATTATAGCTTGTGCCGAAACAGTGAGAACAATGTAGAAATGTTTTAGCGATATTAAATGTATTATAAATGAATTTTATTTCGATGATGACGATCATATTGACCGTAGTGGGGCGTTTCTGTGTCTGGGTTAGGGAATCGAATGAAGCATAAAGGCAATGGAGGCTGACTTTGATTGTTGATGGCACTTGTTTGAAATGGATGCGCAGAAATATCAGATTTCGTAATTCTAGTCCCTAGGAAACGATTTCGTGAGTGGTTTGAACCCTGATGAGTTTTGAACGGTGAAATAAATAATGTATCGGTATATGAGTACGTTTTCACGAATTTTGCCATCGCACAAAAAGTAGGACAATCAACGTTGAAGGTCGAAATATATCTGAAACTTTTTGAGTGAAATTGTCATTCAATAGTTTGATTTATTTATGTATTTATATGTTAAAATGTTTAAATAACCGACTTTCATCCAATTACAGACTAGAAAATAATAAAGATACAATAAAAGTATTATGGGATATAAGTTCCAAAGATAAATTACCACAATATACAAAAATATTATAAATTAAAAACTAAAAATTAACAATAATCTGAGCAAGTTTAGACCTACATACAAGCTGTCATTGTATTTGAGGACTTGGTATTCGAAAGTGTTTTTGCTGCCTAACTGTATGGAACAACGGAAAATAAAAGTAGATTTCTGCTCGCACGAAAGGAACATTAAATAAAAAAAAATGAACAAAAATGATTAAAACGACTAGATTCCAGAGCAGTTTTCCCGGTAGTTTAGATTAGAGAAAACCTGACAGTGCTGCAGTTTGAAAAAGAGACAATCGTCTACCAAAAATATGCGTGATTCAAGGGAAGGAGTATGTATGTAGTATCGAAAGTCGATGATTATAGTTGCAATAAGTCACATAAAACAATGAGTAAGTAAAACTATGTCGGGCGGATTCTAAGAATATACTCGGTATTTGTAGTGGCGACACCACATACGACAACAGTATTCCAGGACACTACAACCAAAGGAAAGGAAAAGATGCAAACATGTGGAGACGGTTAACAAATGGTTTGAAAGACCTAAACATGAGGCCAGATTTTTTAAACGTAATGTGTGCTATATGTTGATCGAGTTAGAGTTTCGAATAAACATCTCGCCAAGGTCCTTAAAAGTTCATTTTGAAACTTATAGCAATCCTTAAATATCTCAATAACTCTAATCATCTTGAAGTCATCTACATGCAAAAAACAGGGAGAACGTATAAAGTATGTTCGTCATTAATAAGCAATAGGAATAAAAGAGAAGCAAGAGTTGATCCTTGCGGAACTTCTTAGGAAGTGAACCAGAAGGGTAGCCGACCAGAGAGAAATACCATCATTTTCTAGCTGCGGAAGAAGATTTTGATTGACTAAATCAAAAGTTTTTCCATGCTAACAAACCAAGCTTTTCTATAGACAAGAAATATTTTATTGTAAGCCACTTTTTCAAGCAGTAAGGAAAGAGCGAAGAGAGGCGATAATTTGAAATACAAACAATATCACAAGCTTTATGTACTGCAAAACGTTACATATGTAATTACATTAAGAATTTTATTGCAGCTGGGTTTGTACGAAAGAAATGGGTAATGACGCAAGCATTGATGGAAGATTCAAGAAAAGTAGCGAGCAAAAAGCTCGCAAACATCTTTGTAGGTAGAGGCGATTATATCGTTGAACTTTTTAAAGTCGGGGATACAAGGAGTGCTTGTCAAAAAGTAAATGTTGGACCAAAATGATTTAGGCTGATTAGTTTCGATAGATGTTTCAATACGATTAATTTGGGATCGCACTGTATACTTTGCCAAATTTTTTGCTTCAAAACCGAGTCTTTTATACTCACATATGTAAGTAATTTTGGAATCAATTACTTTTGTATTTACAGCGTGCAGCATCTTTTGCTTCAGCAATATCAATGCTCGAAACAAAGGCAACCAATTAATTTCATTGGTTTTAGTAGGCAGGGTAGAGAAGTTTGCTTTACGGGAATTGAAACAAGAGACGTTGGCAATTTTTTTACACGGTCCTTGAGGGAAATTTCTAAGAAAATTGGCTAATGGTGGATGTCAAAACGTACGTAATGAGAAAGGACTGTATTTAGCGTGGTGAAAAACTTTAGAACATTAAAATCAAGGATTTAATTATAAGAATTTGGGACTGTATTGTATTGAGAAAAGGAACACAGCGACGGAGAGAAGGGAAGCAAAGCCACTACAGGGTATTAAGACCCTTATTTACACCGTCTAAGACATTACTGCCATTTGATTTAACACAGGCTCCGCAGTCGCGCCTTTTTGAAAGACATTATGTAAAACAAGCAATTCCTTACGGACATCTTCAATCAACCATGTTTCAGATGAGCAAACAATGTTATCAGAGGCTAAGGTAGAGTTGAACCTTGTCTCATCTGTTTTGGACCTCAAACCGTGGACGTTCTAGCAATACGCTGAACTAGAAGGACTGAATTTCAATAGAATCCTTTCAGTTTTATTCAAAAAATACTGTTTATTATATAAACAAAATTTCAAAGATGTCACTTATTTTATTTCAAAATTGTAAAGATGTCACTTATTTTATTGAAGAAACAAAGTTTGTTTTGAAAGGACTGTTGATAATGATCCTGACGTCTTTCAAGGGCGGTATTTTAGCTAGGTTTCTTTTTTTCTTAGTTTATTTTAGTTTTTCTTTCTTTCTAAGTAAAAAAACAAGCAAAAAAAAATATGTTTTTTGTAGGCTATGGAGTAGCCAAAAACTAGTTCACACTATCTGTCTCAATAAATTGACTTTTGCATTCATTTTTTCAATGGCTTGACCTGGAGTCAAACCACCCAACGTACGTTTTTAAATGCAAAGTTATCCTTTTGCAACCCGTCCAGCTTTGGGTGATGAAATTGGTAGGAATTTAGAAATTCACATCAATGTTTTACAATTGTGCAGTGATTTATTTGAAGCTCGGTCTATGTTTGAGGTCATACTCAAACAAAATACTACATACGTCAATCAGTAGAGCTCTACTTACTTCTTCAGCTATCAAAATAAGCTTTATTTAAGTGGGCAAACATTTCCTCAATCATTATACCTCTAGCCGGTTCTCTCAATTGATTATTTTAAAGTAGGCACTTACAATATTTTTTACGATTTTAGAGTGCTTGATCCATTTGCAAATGTACTCCACTTAGATTTTTTTTTCCAGGAGGAAAATCACCTTTACACATTGATCCTAGTATATTTATATAATACCTTTAATATGATTCTTTTCGTAAATCATAGCTTGTAGCTGTCAAAAGAAAATGTAAAATTTCGGAGCCATACAGTTCGCATATATACTTTCCTCACTTTCATCCTCGTCATCATCATCATAATCTTGGCCATAGGCTCCTTATATTCCGACTCTTTCAATTGGTCCTAGATTACGAATCTCATATACTAAATCCTTTGCCGCTCCAATACATGTTGATGTGTAATGAAAAAGATCTCCCAGCGTAAATCTTGATACGACCGCTATCAAAAAGTATACTGAGTCTGGAAGTTTGAGTGACGTTACACCTTTTCATATTCTATGCCCCGTTTGGTTCCGTTTAAATCCGCTTGAATGTCGGTCGGTTAATCGGCCGGGACATAGAATTTACTTCTTCACTTCTGTGTATATTGTTTCGCTACATGTTGCCGATAAGGTTATGCGCACAAAGATTTTAACCCATCAGATATTTTGTGGCTTTGTGTGGATGCTCTGTGAATCAAACGAAGCACCTCTGTTTTGAAGGGTACAAGAATGGAAGGTTCGGTGGTCTGATGTTGGCCGGTTAGCTGGATTATATGTGTGTTTATAAGTGCAATACTTTAAAGACTGATTTAATACCTGTATGGGACGGGACGAAATATTTTCCAAATTTTTGGTTTTGGTTACTACTGACGGTTGGAACGTATGGTAAGCACGAGTATGAGTGAACATGTGGTAGACAAGAGTACTTTTTGTTTGGGTCAATGTTTGCCGACTTAGTACTACTTTCTGAACACAATCCGAATCGTTTTCGTGGATAAAAGCGGTAATATGCCAGTAAAAGTTTGCAGTTAGAATCACATAAGATCTCAAATACACATATATGTATTACTTTGATATGTTTCAGAGCTTTATGGATATTCGGTTCTTTACAACCAATATCCTATTATTTCCATATGTGCAAAATGCTCTTAGCAATTTTCCAAGAAGTTCTATAGTTCTCCAAAAAATAAACTCTTTCTACTCAAATCACACACTGCCAAAGTTTTTCACCTTTCTTTCACCACAAACCACCGCATGCGTGAGTAAATGCTCTGCATACACGAACGTAACAAAGCTTCGAAAATATTACTTTTGAATACCTTTTGTTATCATCTTCGAGAAACTTATTTTCCTCCTGCCCTCCAACAGCCCAGCGATGACAACAAGGCTGCCACTAGGTTGAATTCATTCTTAAGTAGGATTTCCAGAAGTTTCGAAGAAGGGTAAAAAGGATTTCTGCCAAGTGGGCAAAGATGACGACGACGTCCTCAACAACGGTAGCGTAAAGTAAGAAAGATATTGGTTGTCGTCCGTACAACAATGCTTGCCGGATAAACTTCCGGACCGGAGAGCGAGCGGCTCAATATTATATTTCGCAGTTGATAGAAAAAATTCATGTACAGTACCCTTGTTTTGAATGCAGGAGAGAATAGAAGAAGTTATTCAATTTTCATTTGGTCGCTGAAAGTATTGCTACACGTGATCAGATGTTTCGAGCGCCAACGATACAAAAGGTAATAGAAAGTTTTGCATGCTACAGAAAATGATTGTTCGATTTTTCTACGTGGATTTGACGAAAAGATTGTTAAGATGATAAGGATGAATTTTACGGGATTTGTTTGTGGGTTTAGTCCAATATGTATGCTTATATTTGAGATTTAATAGAAGGATTTGTAGCAAAAAAAATTATCGCAGCTGATTTTATCGAAAGAAAGTTTTTGAAAAGAACACATATTTTCAAATCAACATTATGTGCTTCGTTCCAGAACATATTTATTCGAGTTCAAAATGGATACGTATCGATCGAAAAGCAAACAAATTCGCCCTAAAAGTAGCTACCAGCTGAGAGTGCGAGCGAAAAATATTATATCCAAGGATACTCAAGCTGGAGGCCATAGTTATCCGTATGTATTTTTGATTTGCTTACAAACACATTCAGATGATATTTTCAGGCATATAATAGCAAAATCAAATCAGCTGACAAGTATGGCTTTGCTAAGATTACAACGATTCGGAAGGATAAATTTGAACAAGTCAGTTAATACTGCTTTAAATGAAAAATAAAAACAAGCGCGACAAAATCTTAGAGGGCAATTTGTTATTTTTGAGCCGATAAATCACACGGAAGGTCTTTTCTATGGTTGGCGGTAGCAGCTCTCATCCGCTATGAGTTGTGTGTTTGTGTGGTTTGAAGAAAAGCACCTGACGAAATGGCCCTTTGGACTCAAAAAAATCTACAATTGTTCCCCAAATGTCTTAACGAAGGTCATAATCAACGAAACGGTAAGAAAAGCTATCATCGGCATTATCGAATCATCTCAACTGAAGCTTTGGAAGCTGAGAAGTGCATACACTAGGCATTTGAAAAGGAGGTCCTTCGCAGAGCTTCTTCTAAGCAAGATCCGCAAATATCATTCTGCACAGTGCCTGTTCGGTACTTATGTCCCTCTAGGCAGTTCTGTCGAATTGGTATGCCTACCAGGGCTCGATAAAAGTTTCCTAGTCTTTGATTAAAAGGATTCCTGCAGTCTCATGACTGGGCTTTGAAAGGATAGCCTTTGCATGCCTCCCTTTCTCTTTGTGACCACCTACCAACCACTTTCAAAAAATGGCATGTGCAGTTTAATTGGGTGCACGTAAAGTAGACTCAGGGCCCTGTAGTGATACCGTTGAAACTTGTTTTGCGACGGCATTACCAAATTCATTTTCTTTAACACCACTGTGCCCTGGCATCCAGGGCAGCTGGCAACAGAGTTTAAGATTGTCTTGCATTCCTGGGCAATTTTCGAAGTAATCAGGGATCTACGTAGTGCTAGCAGAGCAACTTGATCATTGCTACAGATAGCGATACTTTTTCTTCACCACTTCTTATCAATCATCCAGCAGACAGCTTTCAACGAATATTTCTGAAAAAGCCCACCTGTAATTCTATGAATGCAGATACGCATCTAATCTAATATCTGTCTCCAAACCGATTGTGAAGAATATCTTGGAGTATCCTCCCATACATACATTTGGGTGCTCCCAGTTAAGAAGTCAAGAATCAAGAATATTACTCCGTACATTCTGTTGAAGTCTATTAACGACACTTGAACGTCTGAAGTCATCGCAAAAACAGTAGATACATCACGCATTGAATCTCTACAAAGACAATGCTTTGCACTATCGTTGTCTACGGATAGGTCAAGCATAATAAATCTATAAGCAAAGCTCATAGCCTCGCTTGGAATTTGAATGTCGAGTGGAGGTATCGTTTCAAGAAGTGTACCAACAGCTAAATCAGAAGTAGAAGCCATGGCAGCCTTTTGTAGTGTACCAAACCTTTCACCAGCACATCGCTTCACAATATATCGAGCTTCACAATAACTCCAATACTAAGATGGAAACGAAGGTTTCCCCAAGATATTTGACATTATCTGATAGTTGATATCAAATTCATCTTTCATTTTTGGAAGTATTCGTTCTTCCAGTTTTCTTTCTCAGGATAGCCAAGCAACTAACAATTAAATGCAATGCGCATTTTGTGTTTTCTATACGACACGTTCAGGTTTTTATTCAATGATAGTGTAGCTATGTCATCAGCATAAGCCTCCACGTTCATCTGTTTTTATTGCAGTTAGTTTAGTCAGCTCCAGCTTTCGACAACAACAATCTTTGCGTAACAATTTACGCAATTCCCTCAACTCTGAAGAACTTGCATCAAATATCTCGCTGGCACGCATATTGGTCGTTATTGAAGGCATTTGACTTCAGCGCTTGAGTGCGTTTGTGTCGCTCAATAAGCCTCTCCATACACAATGCTAAGCTGATCGGCTTTAAGTTTCTTGGATCTACAGTACAGTTATTTTTCCCAGGGTTTTGATGTGAAGGCTAGCTTTACCTGTCAAAAAGACAACAGAACATACCCCACAGCTAGGCATTCCCCAAAGATTTCCTTAAGCTCTGTCTCCAGATGGTCAGTTTCTTCTTTTGTTATAGCGGAACATAAGTCATTCAGGCTCAGCGATTTGACATCCTGGAAGGATATGATTGCATTCCTGACCTTTTCGTCGGTGACCACAAATTTGACTGTGCCTTAAAATTTCAAACTGCTGCGGAGAGCATAATGTTTGGCCAGAGGTACAAGAACTTTCTGTGTTGAACCCGGAAAGTAATTCCCAAGCAAAATCAATTAGAAACTCATCTTTAGACTTGGGAAAAATAATCATCCTGGCGCTCAAGAGAATTGCAGGGCCACGACATCTCTCATGCACCTCACAGCCAATCATAAAAAGAACTGAAAGATTTGCTCTTAGAAGTTCTCCCGAAATTCTTATATGTTCTCTGTGAGTATCTACAGACGAGCCCGTTATCGTCTTCCTTGCTTTTTCAAATTCGATTAAGGAGTTTCCTGGAACTTTTCTTCTTTAGTTAACGGGATCTCTAATTCCTCAAATACACACAGAAATAGCATAATTTACATGCTTCTAGCACCATATACAGTTGATATTGGGCTTGTGAAAAACACAGCGCCGGACAAAAAATCATAGAATAGGCGCCATGCTTTATAGCCGTCAACGCAATTAATTATAGCCCCCAACGCCATACATTAAAGTCCTCAAAACCATGTATTATAGCCCTCATAAAATGCAAAATAAAGGCCAAATTGTCGCCGGTTTAGACGATTCTGGTGTTTTGACGATTGTACGTTGTGGATAATTTTGATGGTCGAATCGAAAGTGAGATTTTATTTTTTTGAGATTTTATTTTCCTTGGCCACATGCTTCATTCTTTTATCTCTATCAACAACAATCTAGTAAAATGGGTTAAAGAAACCAAATTTTTTTGCATATACCTAAAAAAATTAGAAACACCTTGGAATACAAAGTCAAAAAATGTAGCTTGAATGCTAGCTTCTTCCGCATTGTGACAATCTTAAAAAGAGAAAAAATATTTGAGCTCTTAAAGCCCCCACCAGAGCTAAAATCGAAGTCCAATTGACCAGCTTCTCTTCAGCAAAGCTTGGGAAAGATGTATTAGTGTTCCCCAGAATTCTCCTAACCTGTCATTTTTCACTACTTATGGTTATCGGCGAGAGAACTATTCAAACAAACAATTCCACCCGTTTAAGTTCAACACCATTATAACAGTCCGGCACGTTCCCATTATTTCACAATCTACAACTAATTGAAGAAAAATTTTGACTGCACCGTTCGAAATAAAACATAGTTGTTTCAAGGACTTCAATGTAAACAACTAAACAGAGTTGTAATACAAAGATTTCTGACACAATAATTCTTAAAAGGCACGAAAGTTTTTCAATTATTCTATTTGACGGGTCAAAAAGCACTTTGGGTTGTTGTGCGGCTTTTGCAATCCCACACATGAACCACTACTTCAAATGGTTTAGACTTAGAACAACCTCATTAGTCACTAGCTGTGAAATTGCTGATAAAATGATAAAAAATCACAAAAATCTGCATCTTGACAGACTAAAGCTGCCTGTAAAGAGATTAAATTAATCAGCGGTTAAAGAAGGATGGTAAACAATATCTAAAAAATCTCCAGTAAAACTCCTTTCACAATCATTCAAATCATTCGGATCCCTGGTCACACTGGTCATTTTTTTACTAATGAAATTGACGATCTTGTTAGGAATACCGTCCTACAGGATTTAGAAATGCTATTTGATCAGGTAGCTGACAAAGCTCTAGACCTAATGAAAAGAAAGATAGATTCCAAATGGAAAAACGAATATCTGAGTGACGATACGAATATCATCAGAAGGCTAAAAGTATGTTCATTTCTTGGACTTTAGAAATTCATTTTGGTGGCGTGGGTTTGGTTTGGGTCTGAATACGATTAAGAAAATAAATTAGTAACTTGTTAGTAATGCATAAGATAATAATAAGCATATGAAAGTAATGACGAACTTTGTGAAAATTGCAATCAAATTGATAACATCAACCATAAAATAAAAATTAATAAATCAGAGCACAAACAGCACAATTTTTTAGTACAAATATATAATTTAAAATATCCTTATAGACAAAACAAGAACCATATGAAACAATTGGTTTAGTTTAGTTTTGATAATAAAATTAATAGATGGTAATTTTTTGATTTTTTTCCTCTAATACAATTTATTTTGACACAGAAGGTGTCACTCTGACCAGGATCTTTATAAGATCCCTACATACAATTATTAAATCCTAAACCTAACACCAAATTAATATAAAATCAAACTCTAATCGCAAGCGTGTGCTGATGCCTGGAAATCAGGAAGCCAGGATGTTTATGTGGAATTACCCTGAAACACTGCAGTAATCTAAAAAAAAAAAAGTTCTACAGTCTCGAATTGAAGCAACAATTAACATTTTTTTCTAATAAGAATTTTTACTTATGGCATACAACTCTGCCACCAAGTTTCATTAAAAAATAGATTTTTCTCACTTGTGCTGAATGATGTGATAAAGCGAAGGAAGCTGGATACCATCGCAGCTCGATAATGAATCGACCAGCCTGATTTCAAACCCTTTAAGTATTCATTTTGCAAAACGAATTTTTTGACAAAGGTTACAGTGTGCACCAGCATAAGCAAATCATAAAACAAGTGTTTTGCCAACTTTATGGCTTCTAACGGTATTTCGTGTTCCATCTCTCCGTCACACATGTCAGTAATGCTTTTTGAGGACCTGAGGTCACGATTATGATTGGTTTGAGTTTTTGTTGAATCTTTTGACGGTGACCTAATACATTTTTAGTTGCCCTCGACGGGTATTGGAGGGTTTATATCCACACACGTGAAAATATGTTTGGCAGACCAGCTTATGTTCTCCAGTAATGAGGTAACATCTGTGTTTGTAGCTAATAGTACTGTAAAATTGATTAGTTGATAGTAAAAATTTGATCGAAAAACTCATAAATTTCATTGAAAAAAAGTCTGTTTCATGGCGTGGCAACCGAAAAAAAACATCGTTACCAGATTAAAAAAACAAAATTGAAAAACTGACAAATGGAGGGAACAAAAAAATATGTATATGTAAAAAATATGTAAATATTTCACCTTCCCTTTCGATCAAAAACAGAAATTGCCAATTAAAAATTATTGTTTTAACAATCCTATTTCAATTTTCTTCCTTGCAAGTTACATTCAAACCACACACCCAAATGACCCAAACCTTATCACATCTACCAGCTTCATCTCATAAATTTCACCAAACCATTTTCCAAAAACAGTATGTTTTCACCGCAAGCCAATAACCTCAACTACATAATATCAGCTTCTTCGATGCATATAAATGCTTTTAACTATCCTTAAAACCATTCATTCAAATTCCAACCAAAAATTTATCGTATCCCAATGCGATTGCGATGAACATAAAAACAATTACGGTATTCTCCACTGCACCTTTGCACTCTCCGGCACAATCTTGCATACGATCGGACACAACCGCCACTATCACAATTCCCATACCGTCAGTATGTTTTGCGGAAAATGAAGAAATGATGATGATTTCGAAGTTGGATTACTAGAGAAGCCCTCGTGCAATAGACCAATAATCCGCATTCAGGATGCGATAAATTCACTGACATACAACCTTTATCGAATCAGTAACAGCAGCAATAGAAGTAGCATCGGCCAAGACATCCGGTGCGGTAGTCGAGATGTGACTTGAATACGTTATGATATCGTTCAAGCTGCAGGCGGCGAACATGAAAGCGATGAAGAATTTCGAGGGAGTGGTGCAACGTTCAAGAAACACGTTCAGAGAAGTGGTTCTATTTGTTCCGAGTTGAAACTGTGAGAGGCTGTCTATCGCTACCAATGGATTTGAGTAAAGCTAATATTTCTTTCAAGTTTTTCGTATTCAAGATGAAGGCCTCTGCAGAGCAGTGGTACGATACCGTTGGGAAACGTATGGTTAGGTTGCTAAGTGAAACTATCAAGAGCTTGAGAAAAGTAGATCGAAGGTAGTGATGATGACAACAGGTGGCTCATAGATATTTTCCACTGGGATCAGTCGACTTCCTTTTCAATAGCGATTTTCACTTGCCTTGGCACAAGAGATACTAGGAATCAATAATTCTATAGGTATTCAACGGGACTCAGCTCAAGTATACCCAGCGATGCTTTGCAGCAATATTCATCTACATATTTGCACTTCAAACGGATATGAAACCTTTCAGTTTCTTAAATAGTACATGTCACCAGGAATGCCATCACTGCTTTGCTAGCAAAAGCAAGTGGTTGTAAACTGACTAGCATGGTATGATTTTTTTTAAACATATTTGTCTCAACTATCTTCATAGTCATGTCTTTACAAGTTAGAGCATATGTCACGATATATTATGTCGAAATGGCTAAATTGTAGAACATTCCATTTGACAATATTGCCATGCCGTCCCTTGATAGAAATAAAAACATGCAGCCAGGTCGCGGCATTTTACAGAAGTCCTTCTTTTAGACTTAGTCCTTCCTTTAGGAAAACTAAAACAAAGTATTCGTTGGGTACTGGATTTCAACGATTGGCAGGATGTTTTGTCATCATACCGGCAACGAGAATTATTAATGACGAAATAGTAACCCAAAGGTGACTCTCCTGCGAGAACAGGACAGATAAGCGAAATAGGAACGGAGCTTTTAGAAGTAAAAATTCAAATTGAAAGGGTAATCAATAAATATTTTATCTGAATGCTTCGGTCGAAAAACGTTTGATGTTTTATTTATCGGATTCAGATATGATTGGACGATCGTGATAAGTTTAATTCAATTTGATTTTTACATTGGCAGGGAGAATAATTTTAGAATTCGAATATGATTTCCTTTGTATTTCAGTATTCATTATTATTAATATTGACCGATATCTGGAGTAAAAGTTGATAAAAGATAAACCAAAGTAAAACATTTGTCTGACAATTGAATTTTTCCTGAATTTTTCTCGATATCTTTTGAATTTCAACGAGCATTTTTGGTGGCAAATATCTGATTATAGTCAATTGCTACCAGAACATAGTCATCGATACTATGTACTCAATCAATGTACTCAATCACAACGTGGAAGTAATGCTCACATCAAAGATCCAAATTCCTGAATCCAATTACGGTAAGAAATAGTGGCGAAATCGTTTTAAAATCTTGTATAAATTTCTTTAACTTTGAAGTTATTTTATTTATTCGTTTGTTTGGTTTTTGCTACAACATTTGGTCACCATAAAGTGATAACCTTCGTGGCTTTCGTTTCAATGGTAGAAACGTTTCAAACATCGGTTTTCAAACATGACAAAGTGCGCAGATTTAATGCTAGATTCAACCTGGTGGCAATCATTCATGAAAAAGACCATAAAATTTTCGTCACTACAATAGTGAGCAGCAATTTATAATGGAAAGTATTAGAAACTTTCCTTTCTTGCTGTGGTATCTTTTATTTTATCTTTCATGAATCAGATTTAAATTCGGTAGCACTTGTGCTTTTACTGACTGCGAAGAAAATGGAAATACTTTAGGCGATAAGCTGGCTGACTGCAAAATTCAATCAGAGAAAGAAATAACATCTAATCTTGAAGTGATATCTCACTTTATAATTGCGAAAGTTCTATCGAAAAAAATATATCCTTTACTGAACATTTTAGAAAATAGACAATAGAAAGTTAGATTTCTCATTTATCAATGAATAGCCTGATGAAAATTTTAGTAGTCAATAGTATGTATTGCTCAGTGGTGACTCCTCAGAGGAGGCAAAGGAGGCAGTGCCTCCTCGACAAAGTTTATAAAATACGTCGGCTGAATTAATAAATAAATAATTTTTACATTCCTAACAAAACTAGCATTTTGCTCTCAGGTCTCCACTATTGAATTTTTGTAAAAGACGGTCTTTCAATGCAAGCTGCGAAACAAACAAGGCGAAATCAATTCTATACCCAGACCAGAGAACGGTCTCAGTCCAAAAATAAAAAATGTACCAAAAAAGAACAACGAAACCAGTTCTATTCCCAGAGCACAACCTCAGTGTGAAAAACACAAAAAAAAAGATTAATCTATCCTAGCCACCATATGGCACATCACTTTCGACCACAATGAAAATGAACGAACAGAAATGAAAATGCGGCAGATATGAATCTGCCTCATCTATTACATTTTTATCAATGAAAACGTTGGAGTTAGTGCTTTCTCGTCATTCATAAATGCTCAAATTTTCGAGTTATCAATATCTCAATAGCGAACAAGCCTCAAAAGCAGCGATGTACGTGCAGTGTTTGTTGTTCATTAGCAAAGGAAATTATTTTAGGGCACAGGAGGAAAGTAATGGACAAATTAAGACGTACGGAAATCAATAATTCCGAGGTGCTTTGCATTTTTATTTTGTTAATGCTTTGTATTTGGTTGATGAGCATTTAAAACTACCAAATAGAAAGATGAATAATTGAAATATGAAGAGGTTGAAGAATTATTTCATAGATATTTACGAAAAAGCCAAAAAATTATTTGTTTGTGTTTTAAGGAAACATTACTGTTTTTGTTTGCATGCACTGATTTTTAAATTAGTAATGTAGTCGATCTGCGAAATTTAGTTTGCTACCAGTGTAAAAGTAGTACATGTACAAGTTCCAAAGAGTTTTTTGTGCAGTTTAAGTGACACTGAAAACAATTTCGCTTGAAAGCTAAAGCTATTTTCTTGTTAATTTCAACTATTTTCATCTAAATCAATTATAGCTATGATTGATTATTGATTGATAAATACTCGAAACGAGCTTAATGATGACGACAAGCTAGCCCGTTCAATCAATAAACTCAGCAGTGACATTAAAAATTAAAGAAAATAGAAAGCCAGCTCTAGAGTTTAAAATCATTAGAACCGATAGGATTGATGGAAAGTTTCTGAAAAAAACAATGTGTGGTCAAAGCAGTTTGTTCAATAATTTAGGAAACCGAAATGGCACTCTCTCAACCATAATTAAGCTCTCAAAATCAGTCGATTTCGAGGCGAATGAAGGATATGATCGCCAAACAGAAAAATAAAACCTGAAACTCTAAAATCGTTTATTGACTTAATGTTAATTTAATCACGTCTGGAGTTGCCATTCAGTAGTCAGAATGAAGCAGAGGTTTATCATGTATTTGGCTAGATAAAAAAGTAAGCTAGATAAAAGGTTTTTTAAACTTTGTGGAGCCTAAGTCTCTCACTGTTCAAAATATGATTCGTTAACCTTCGTTTGAGTGCGTGATGTCCATTTGTGGTTTATTTCACAACCGAAAAAAACTTAAAAGTAAATTCTTTGTCCTGTACTTCGATAAAATAATCTAGAAAAATTTTTATAATAAATAAGTTAACCATAATAAAGTTAATTTAACTATTTTGGCTACATCAGTCATTATTGAGAAGTAATTTTTTGCGTTGAAAATAATTTAAACTAGTTCTTGATACATCATTGGCTTGCACGATTTTCGGAGATATCACTGCTTGGTATTGAAACACATTTTTTCCAAGAAATTGGAGAATTATAGCAGCTGTAAGATAATGTCGCTTAATATGTTGCCAAGAGAGAGAAAAATAGATTTTGCTTGCAAATAAAATTTTTTTACAGCGTAGTTTGCATCATATTTCCTTACTTCCCCCCAAAGCCCAAAAATATGCATTCGTCATTTAATATTACTTGACTTGACTTGAATAATTCTTCTCCCTGTTTCTAAGTGTCACGAGCCGCCACTGTGCTGTACGTTTCAATAGTCAATAGCATGTATTACTATACGACCTGACAACATAACCTTGCCAAGGACTCCAGTGCTATACCATAAATGTTATGGCGATGAGGTCCGTATTTGACTGCTACTACGAATTCGAATCCAACTTAAAGTTATTGTCGGATATAGATCCTGTGCATCTATTAGAACTATAGCCTAATACTATACATCGATTTGGCAGATGTTTTGATTCAGGATTAACAATCAAACTTCGATAAGTTGAACTTCGATAGTTCGAATTTTCGATAAGTCGAGCCAAGTTGGTTGGCAATATCGTCAAAAGTAGGGAATGTGTGTTAATTTGCCTTGATTACTCGAATTTCGATTACTCGAATATCTTGATAACTCGAATGAAATATTTAGCCCCAACTTCGATAAGTTGAATTTTTTGGGGGAATCCCCTAATTATGGTCGATTTTAACCTGTCTTTTTTGACGTATGCAGGCAGTTCAGTTTCAGCGCTTGCTAAGTTCACTTGCTTGACATACTAGTTAGTTACTAGTAAATAAAAAATACTGTGCCTATTTTATTTATTACATTGAAGACATTTTTACGTGTGCTAATATGCCAGCAAAACGTACTTTAAAAACTTTGTCTGTTGATCAAAAATTTTATCTTATAAAGGATATGGAAAGGGGCTCAAAAAATAAAGATGTAGCTGTAAAGTACGGTATTCCGGCAAGTACAGTATCTACTATTTTAAAAAATAAGCAGTCAATTATCACCGCAATGGAAAGTAGTGCAAGTGCAAGTATCAACAGGCTAAAAAAGGCCTATGTATGAAAATGTAGACAAAGCAGTTTTTGAGTGGTTTAAATCGGCAAGAAGGCAAAACTTACCTATATCCGGTGGGTTCATTAAAGAAAAGGCATTGGAGTTTAGTGAAAAACTAGGACAACCAAGCTTTAAGGGGTTAGTCCATTGTTAAACTGCTCCAAGTGAACTTTTTTTTAAACAGCTACCAAAAAAAACTATTCAAGATATCGATTTAAAAAAAAGCAAAATGCGCCTCGTAAATTCCTGGACAAAATAAGCGTCTGTGAACAAATTACCAAAAATATTTCATTAGTTTTGAGTATAAAAGACTGCACGGGCCTAAATTTAGAACAAACAAAAATTTTTTTGACGATTTGGGGAAAAAAAATTTTATTGAAAAAACGCGAAAAACTGGATAACCAATGTTCAAAAGTATACCAAATTTTTTTTAATCGCTTTGGGGCTCTAAATTTAGGCCCGTGCAGTCCTTTATACTCAAAACTAATGAAATATTTTTGGTAGTTTACACATGCTTATTTTGTCCAGGAATTTACGAGGCGCAATTTGCTTTTTTTTCGGCCGTGCTGCGGCGATTCCTTGGGACGGTCGCCATTTTGTTTTCTAATAATTTTTTTCAATGAAAATGTTAGCTTTTAACTTCAATGAAGATGCATGTAAAATTTCAAATCGATATCTTGAATAGTTTTTTTTGGTAGCTGTTTAAAAAAAAAGTTCATTTGGAGCAGTTTAACAGTGGACTAACCCCTTAAGGCAAGTACCGGTTTACTCGATAATTGGAAACGCAGGTATGGTACATATAGAAATTTATACAGTAATTAGGTTTTGATGTTAGTTTTTTTAATGTTAGATCTGGCGTATGTCATAAAAAGACTTGTGGAGAAAGCGGTGACGTAAGTGACGAAGTTTGTACTAAATGGAGACGTGATGTTTTACCTCATTTATTAGAAGGTTATCAAGCATGGGACGTGTTTCATGCAGATGAGACAGGACTATTTTTCAGATGTCTTCCAGATAACACCTTAACTTTTAAAAATCAGAGGTGCCATGGCGGTAAGTATAGTAAACAGAGAGTTACATTGATGCTTCTTGCTAACATGGATCGATCAGAAAAAGCAAAATTGCCTTTAATAGGTAAAAGTAATCAACCTTGCTGCTTTCGAAGTGTTAATTGGTTGCCCCTTTACTATAAAGCAAATTCAAAGACTTGGGTGACAGGCGCACTTTTCGAAGAATGGCTATTAAAATTAGATAAACAGTTTAAAAACCAGGAAAGTAAAATTATTCTTTTTATTGACAACTGTCCGGCCCATCCTACAAACATCAAGGAAAAATTAAAATGTATTACACTTGCGTTTTCCCGCCAAATATGACATCTTAGTTACAACCACTTGATCAGGGAATCATACAATGTTTAAAATGCCATTATCGCCGAAGAATTTTGAAAAAAAAACTATCAACCGTTTTGAACAATAACATTACGCTAATGGATTGTGTTGCCGATATAACTAACACATGGAATATCGACGTCAAACCTGAAACAATTTCCAACTGTTTTAAATAAGCCGGTTTTGGTCAGTATTCCGAATGGAACGAAGAGGATGAAATTCCCTTGATTTTTATAAGTGAACGCCTGAACGAAAAGAGTGAAGACGAAATCCAACTGCAAATTGAGTACGAAGCTTGGACAAATATTATAAGCATAGAAGAAGGCAGCACCATTAACGATTTTATAAATGTGGAAGACGATATTGTTGCTTCGGAGTTTCCCACCGATGAAGATATTATCGAGTCCTGCAGATCCAAATCGGTATAGTTGGACAACGGAGATAACTGCCAAATTGACACGACGGAGGAGGAATTGAAAGACGATTTCCAGCAACCACCTTCAAACAGAATGGTTAAAAATTCGTTGAGTGTCTTGCGTTCCTATTTAAAAGCCAGTGAATATGCAACCGATTCCCTGTACAGTAGTTTAAATAAAATTAAAGCTTTTTTTGAACACCAAAATAAAAAATCGAGTCGTCAGTCACAAATAACTAACTTTTTTACAGTAATATAGTAAATACATATATACTACTGTGATCAAAAAGTAAGGTGAATTTGTTTATAAAATGTAAATTCTTTATTTATTGTTCCAAATCAATTTCATCCCCTTCAAAGTAATTCCCGTCCGATAAAATGCACTTTTGCCAACGCTTTTTCCAGTCTTCGAAACAGTCGGAATAGTCTTTTTCCGGTATAGCCTTCAAGACCTTCTTCGATTCGGTTTTTATCTCCTCGATCGTGTCAAAACGGCGTCCCCGCATTGGCCTTTTGAGTTTGCTGAAGAGCCAAAAGTTGCACGGAGCCAAATCAGGCGAATACGGTGGTTGCGGAACGATGTGAGTCGCGTTTTTGGCAAAAAAGTCGCGAAGAACCAATGCAGTATGACATCGTGCATTATCGTGATAAAGGAACCAAGAGCTGTTCGCCCATAATTCCGGCCGTTTCAGACGAATAGCTTCACGCAAACGACGCATAGCGCTCAAATAATATTCTTTGTTGACAGTTTGGCCCAGTGGAAGGAATTCATAGTGCACCACACCACGATAATCAAAGAAAACTGTCAACATGACCCTGATTTTCGATCGACTCTGCCGTGCTTTTCCGTCTTGCTTCACCTTTTGAACGATATTCACTGGATTGGTCGGTGGTTTCAGGGTCGTGTGCGTAAATGCAAGTCTCGTCTCCAGTAGTGATGCATTTCAAGTGGTCCTGATAGCCAGACACCAAAGTTTCACACACATCAACGCGACGCTTTTTTTTCCAAAAAATTGAGCGATTTTGGCACCAATCGAGACTAGACGCGTTTGAGACACAAAACATCCTTCAAAATGGTTTGGGCTGAGCCAAATGATATTCCAACACTATCAGCAAGGTCTCTTATTGTCAATCGACGATTTTCAATCACCAAATCTTTGATTTTTTGGACGTGATCCTCGTCGGTAGACGTTGATGGTCGTCCAAAGCGCGGTTCGTCTTCAACGCGTTCTCGGCCCGCTTTGAACTCGTTGTACCACTTATAAACGTTTTTTTGTGCCATAGTTTGATCACCAAAGGCCTTCTGCAACATTTTCAACGTATCCGCACAAGAATATTCGTTGCGCAAACAAAATTTGATGCAAGTTCTTTGCTCAACAAAATCACCCATTGTAAAAATCGAAAAGTTCACTTTTGGTTGCTTACAAAAACACGTGTAACTCGGAGGTAATTAAACTTTTTGACAAACAGACACTTGGCAAATGTTAAAGACACTTCTATCAACCTAGGAAAAAAAATTTACTTGCCTTGCTAATGCCCGGGAGTTTTAAATGATAATGTCACCTTACTTTTTGATCACAGTAGTATATATATACATATATATATATATATATATATATATATATATATATATATATATATATATATATATATATATATATTTTATATATATATATATATATATATTTTATTTTATTTATTTTATTCATTAACCAAGCAAGGTACAAGTTACATAAACAATACAAAGCAAAATAGAAAATCGAAAACTTAATATGAGTATATAAAAGTAATACGAAAAAAAAAAAAAAAATTAAATAAATCAAATAATTAACAAATACATCAATAATAATAAATAAATAACGAATATATAAAACATTGACAAATAGCTTAACATAAGGAGTTGCGGATGGCTTGGAAAAGGGAAGATTTGAAGGATAATTTTGAGACCGTTGGGGAATACAGATTACTTATGCTATTGAATATCCTGCAGCATCTATTAATCGGCTCATTAGCTGCGTAAGTAGTGGAATGTGGATATTCCTTAAGAAAACTAGAGGACCTGGTGCTCCTTACAGGGTTATTTAACACCATTTTATTATTGAGCAACTCAACTCTGATAACGCCTCTAATGACGTCAAATGTGAAGCAGGCCGAAATCATCTTTCTTCTGGATGCAAGTGGCAATAAGTTTAGGTGACCCAGTCGAAACTCATAAGGAGGAAGGGCGCTAAAATCGTAAGGGTTGTATAGATCTCTCAATGCGAAAAGTAAGAATTGCTTTTGTATGGACTCGAGTCTGTTACTGTGGGTCTCAAAAGCCGGATTCCAGCAAATGGAAGCATATTCGAGAATGGGGCGTACAAGTGAGATGTATAAGGATCTTGTGACCCACAGGTTACGAAATTCCTTCGCACGCCTTTTGATGAAGCCTAACTGTTTGTTTGCACGAGAAAGCATTTTATCATAATGCAAGGTGAAGCGGAGTCTCTCATCCAAGATAACACCAAGGTCAACAACGTTTTCAACTCGACCTAACAAATTATTGCCGAGGAAGTACGTATTGTGTGAGACGGTGTGTTTTCGGGAAAAACTTATGACTTGGCACTTAGCAATGTTGAGAGAGAGCTTGTTTTCATTGCACCAATGATCAAGTGAATCAAGTTTAGATTGGAGAAAGAGTGCATCGGATTTAGATTTAATGATGTGATAGACTTTCAGATCGTCGGCATAAAGTAAATGAGGTATATTTACTAGGACGTCAGATAGGTCAGAAATGAATATATTAAAAAGAAGTGGGCCAAGATGGCTACCTTGTGGTACACCAGAGCTAGCAGAGATATTTTTCGATAAGAGTCCTTGAAATTTTACCAGTTGCGTTCGATTTCGAAGGTAGGAAGTCAGCCAGCTAAGCAAAGATCCGGCAAATCCGAATTTCTGGAGTTTTAGAATTAAGGTAGGGTGGTCAACTCTGTCAAAAGCTTGACTAAAGTCTGTATAGACTGCGTCAATTTGGCATCCTTTCTCCATTTTACACAGCACGTCAGAGATTAGGACTGTCAAATTCGTGGTAGTTGAGCGACCTTTTCTAAAACCATGTTGTTGCTCGTTCAGACGGGAGTCAACAAGTGGAGAAAGTTTATCGTACACAATCTTTTCAAAAAGTTTTGGAATTGAAGATAAGATGGCAATGCCCCTATAATTTCCGATACAGCGTCTATCACCATTTTTGAATATGGGTGTGACATATGAAAGTTTCCAGCAAGATGGGAAAACTCCAGACGAAAGTGATCTGTTGAAAAAAATATGAAAGGGAGTTATAAACTGCTCTATACACTTGCGCAAGAAAGTTGGAGGAAGAAGATCGGGCCCAGGGCCTTTGTTGCAGTCGAGTTCCGAAATAGCTTTACGTATTTCGTCACGTGTAATTTCAAATTGGCCGACAAAATCTGTAGGAGTAGGATGAGAGAAAGACAGGTGTGAGTTTGATGGGTCTGGTGCATTAAAAATATTCTGGAAACTATCTGCGAATAAATCACAAATCTCATTAGGAGAGGAAGAAGTGATATCATTAAAGAACATCGACGAGGGATAACCAGTGGTTTTTCGCTTCACATTTACAAAATCGTAAAAATTTTTCGGGTCGCGGATTATATTTTCGCCCGTTGTCTTAATGTAATTGACATAAGCCTCGTGAGACTTTGCTGAAAACTGCTTAGCAACTTCATTATATTCATCCTGAATAGCAGAACTAACGTCGATATTGTTTTTAATCCGCTTATAAAGTTTGTTCCTACGATTTCGCAAATGCCTAAGGTCCCTATCAAGCCATGGCTCAGACAACTTTTTCTTTTTTTTTATCTTAGGTACATATCTTTCAACGGCGTCAAAGATTTTGTTATAAAAAGTGGAAATGGCTTCCTCAAGATCTAACGTTGAAAGAGTATTCGTCCAATCTATAGCGTCAAGGTGATGGTGAATGCTTTCATAATTAGCATTAAGAAAGTCATATACAATTGAATTATTGTACGCTCTTAAGTAAATAGAATCAGAAATGGGAAGTTCAACTGATAGTGCTGTGTGGTGTAAACTATTTGTAAAAAGATGCTCTGCGTCATTAGTTGGACTTACCACTACTTCGTCTATATATATATATATATATATATATATATATATATATATATATATATATATATATATATATATATATATATATATATATATATATATATATATATATATATATATATACATATAGGTATATTATGTACATGTACCTATCGGTACATATATGTTGAATATACTGTTTCATATTTGTGTTATTTTTTTTAAAACTTAGATATTAAAGCACTTATGTAACATATATTTACTGAAATAAATACATAAATGTTCATTCACAAAAAAAGTACACGCATATGTACAGTCTTGATAACTCGAAATTTGTATGCGTCACATCGCAGTTCGAGTTATCGAAGTTCGACTGTATATAGTATACTTGTTAAAAAATTTGCTCACTTCTATGCGCATGTAAAATTTCCCCGCAAAGAAAATTAAAAGGCATGATGATTTCAACCTCCATTTTTGTAAAAAAGGAAGTTCAATTCAATAATTTTCTATGGAAAAAAAACTTGCTACAAATAGTTACAACTTCTTAAAATGCCTTGAGGTGCACTTAATACAAGTTTGGCAAAGTTGACCAAAGTAATCTCTTCCGACATTTTTTCCTCTGAAATTATGCTCTGTTTGCAAAAATGAAGTGTGATTGACAGTAGATGTTGCGTCAGTGATATTAGTCTTTAAGTGAATCTCCTGGACTACAAAGCTCATTTTGGTATCATAGAGTGAATTTTTTTCGCAGCACAGTTCAGTTTTTCTCATTATTCTACCTTTTTCATTTCCAACCCAAAACGATCAAGACATTAAATGCTTATTCTTTATATTATTTACGCATGTAAAATGAAAATATTCTTTTAACCAAATTTTATCATTTATTCGATAATTACTTTTATTTTTCGTATGTTGATTATAATATTCACTCATTAAAAAATTATTAGCTGTTAACAGTGTTCTCATGCTATTATTGTTGCCATTAAGTTGAAATTTATATTCCTTACCAGGAATTAATGAGCGAGTTTTTCGTCCCATTAAGATTTTTACAGGAGCCAATTCAGAACTTTGATTCGGAGGGTAAAGCTATCCATAACCCCGTTTTCGAGTCAATACATTAAAGAACCATTTTCTTGGCGATTTGAACTTGTGTAGTGTATACTAAAACGTAAACAAATAAAATGTCATATCATATTAAAAATGTAGATTGTGCAATTTTAGCGACATCCCAAGAAGGTGGCGAGCACTAAAATTAACAGTAGACTTGACTTAGTGAAGACTAGAACAAATACGCTTAATATTATAAATAACATCGAAAACCAAATCCATACATCTTAGTATATTTTTCATTTGTGAAAAATATTAATATCTAAGAGTGGAACATGAGACAATAAAGTCAGTCTGTTTCAGTAAGCTAGCTAGTTTGGCGACTGCGGAAACGAGTATAAAATCAAACGTTTTAGTTTTGGTTTTTGAAATGGTCACTATAGTATTGTGATCTTGCTACGCGGCGGTTAAATTCGCCAAGCAGGAATCACATACATAGTGACTAGTTAAGGTACAACTTATATTAATATCGCTCTACAAATTCGTTTAATTTTCCATACAGTGGGCAAGAAGTCACTAGCTCAAAATCGTATTTCTTACAAAATTCATTAAATTCGAATGAGTTAAATTCATTATTACCTGCAACAATTTGCCGCGGAATTCCGTGAGCCGAAAAAAAAACAATTTGCTGCTTACTTATTATTACACTTGTTGTTTTTTGCTTCATAGAGATGATATCTAAAAAACTTAGAATAATAATTGACTAAATTCGAGTAAGTGTTTGCTCATTGTTAATCTTCATTATTCATAACCGTTAAGCAATTTTACTGATTGTGTTTGGTTTTTGTTTTCGTGGTTGTTGTGTGTTTGTTTTTGGGAGTGTTTTTTGTTTGTTTACTAATTTATTATCATCGTGTTGTTTTCTAGTCTAGTTGTTGTATGTTTTTGAGTATTTTTCTTCAAGTTTTTGCCCCTGCTACCACCAGAAGACGAGCAGAGATTGAAAATTAAAAAATGACTAACAAAAACGTACAAAAAATACACGAGAAGACAGCACATTGAAGATAAACAAACAAAAGCTCTACCAAAAACAAACACATAGCCATAAGAACGCAATCAGTAAAATTGCCTAACGTTAATTTGAGCACGCAGTAGAATTTTACCAATAATCTCCCACCACAAGGTATTACTTTTTTGCAATCTTCATCATATACATTCCCAGCTTCTGTTCTACTAAACTCCTAGTTCTAGCTTTAGTTCTCTCTATGCCTAATTGAGACCTATGTAAACATTTCAAAACATACTCTCTTTGACTTGGTGGAATTATAAGCCTATCGTTCAAAAAGATTAGACCATCCTCTATGTTTAAGTCATTACGAGGTCATTATTAGTCTCTTTATTTTTCTGTGTATCATGAGGTTTAAATCTCGAATTTCTGCACCTGTTTGAGTACTACAGTCTCTCGATAACAAATCTGCTATGTACGAGTACATGTATTTGCCTGGTAGGTATACCAAATTCAATTGATAGTTGAGAAGTCTGACGAGTATCTTCATCCTCTGTAATTTCGAATTCGAGATTTTCGCGAAGTCTATGTGAAATTTTTCGCACGCCAAACTATTGCAAGGAAATCCTTTTCTGTGGATAGTTTTTTTTATTGTGTCAAGCGCCTTGATGTGAAAAACATCGGCTGGCCCCGCTTCGATCAGGCAGCATCCTATGCCATGCTTTGAAGCGTCGCTTTGAATTGCAACATTCTTGTTTGAGTCGAAAACTTTTAATGCTGGAGAATTTCATATTCATGATCATATAGTGTCTAATGCCTACTTATGGCTATCTGGCCATAGATACGCAACATCTTTTTTCAACAAATTCCGTAGCGGTACCGAGATATCAGCAAGGTTTGGTATGTAGTTCCTCATGTAATTCATAAAGCCCAACAACTAATTTTTATTTGCCGGCCCCCGTAAATCTTCTATTGCCCTCAATCTTAGTTTGTCACACGCGATTTGGTCTTGTGAAACCCTATAACCTAAAAACTTAACCCTTTTAGCATGGTTTTGCAATTTTTCTTCATTAAACACAATCTTCAGCTCCACAATTTGATCTGGTTTTTTTTTGCGTTTCAGCTGTTATCAAAATATCATCAATGTAGACAATAAACCTAAGAATATGTGCAAAATTGATTTTATTAAATTTTTGAAATGTCTTTGGAGCTATTTTAATCCCAAAAGGCAACCTTCGGAACCTAAAAGAACCGAAAGGTGTATCGAACGTACAAAATTTTCTCGAAATTTCATAAAACTCAATCTGCCAATACCTATCCTTTAAATTGCACACAGAAAAGAATTTCTTTCCAGTCAGTTTCGCGGTAATTTGGTTTATTTAGTGCGATCATACGAATTTCAAGCAAGCCCACGCTGGGCGCCAATATTTTCTATTGTACTTTACGCATAACCACCGCACATTATTTTGAAAAAGATTTTTTGTTTGCACCGAACCCTTTTCTTTGAATATGAAAAAAAAAATCAAAACAAGCAAAAGAAGGCACTTAGAAGGACAAACGATTTTTCCCCAGTGGCAAAATGTTCCTTCCTAATAATGCATGAAAATTGAAATAGCTTTATTTTCACAAATGTATTTCGCCTTGTCGAGCTGACACGTTTCACTTTCTGTTTCTTTTCAAATATCGTCCGTCAGTTGACCATGATTTAAGCTTTTCTTTTTCATGAGCCTTTGGTCGCGGAAGGAAAACAGCAAATGTGAATTCAGTGTTGTTTTTAATAATTCAAACATCTATTTCCCGAACGCAGTACCTAAAGAACTAAAATAATACTTTTACAATAAGAGAACAGTCGGGAAAGCAAAAAGGATTTTTTTTCCTTTCCGGTGTTTATGTTATTCCATTTCGCACTGAATATTAAATGTGCAATGAGAATTGGTTTAGCTGTATATTTTGAAAGCGAAAAAAGTCTCTGGAGGCTAAGCGATTTGAAGAAAGGTATGCAGTATTTTATTTGCATAGACATCATGGATTTGGATTATTATTTTGAATCGTGAGCAATCAGACGCATTGAGATTATCAATTGAATGTTGAACTTAAAGTTATATCAGGGTCTGAAATTTGATTGGTCTATTAAGTTACAGAAAATTAAAGAACTGTTAACGTGAATTAAATAAAATACTTTAGAAAAAATGCACGGCTGGAATGATAATGATTTGCAGTTAATCAGAAGGGTAGGCGAACCAATGTAAACGCTGCGTGTAACACGGTCAAAATAAATCGTTGAAATAATTTGTTTATAATGCTTTTCGAAAGAACATAACACATAGAGGAGCAAATATTATTGAAAAACTGTGAAATTTATGCAGGACCAACTTTAGTTTGATAAATCAAAAATCATCCATTCTTCAACATCGTTTATCACCGAAGTTTTGCACTATATTTAACCTACAACTATTGTCCATTTTATAAAAAAGATTTTTTCATATTAAGACCATTTACTTATAGATGAAAAAAAAAATATTCAAAGCATGCATCAAAAATACCTGTAAGACCAAGCGATTTCTCTCCAAATTCTAAAATGGCGAAATGATTCCACCTATATATTGTTTGAAAATTTTAATAGTTTTATTTTCACAATTTCGTGATGTCCAAAGAGTATGATTTGTTTTTTTAATATTTCAAGACAATGGTCTAAAAAAATCATATCGCAGACCAAGGTGGGTGATATTGATGAGTCAGGTATAGACATATCACTAGCCTCAGAAGCATTGTCAGCGCCGACGAGGGCTGGAGGATGATAGAGGAGTACTCTGGAAGTGATCATAAATCCATCATCTTCTGGCCACCATAGAAATTACCAAGCTCATAGAGGGTGCGACGCCTCGATGTCACGTCGGAACCCACCTCCTGAGAAACGATACGCTTATTGGTGGACCAAAGAAATGACGGAACTGAGTCGAACAGCTTAACAATCTATCAGCAGACCAGAAGTATCAAAAGCTGCTCTAGAGCGTAAAAGGTCAAAAAAGAATTAGGGCAGTATAAAGATGAAGAAAACCCAAATGTAACAAGCGTTCTGCGGTGAAGTGTACCAGAATCCATGAGTGTGGAACTACAAATTAGTATCTTGTGGGCTCGGTCACTTGGGCAATGAACCGCTCAGGATGGCGGCTAATCTGACAAATTGTGGACTCATTGTTGCCGGCGCATTACATGAGAACAGACTACGCTCTTATGATCCGTTAGGAAGATATTTTTTTATTTCCCTCCGGAAGAATTTAGCCGTGGAACTATCGAAATGAAGACTTTAAAAACCCCTATCCCCGAGAGCAACCCAGCGGAAGTATTGAAAGCGGTGGAAGAAAATCAACCATTAACGCCACTACGATGTATGATGCATGCTTGGTGACCATGAAACTGGAAAGTTGCGCGACTCGCTGGAATCCTTAAAGTAAAGAACAACCCAAGCACACCATTAACATACAAATCTTTTCGTATATATGATAAGACTCTTTGAAGGACTTCTGGGCCCATGACTGCAGACATCAATACGAAAGGCAACAATAAATGCTACAATAAGAGCTATCCACGAAGTAATCGGTGCAGTAGAGTGCGACGAGGCCACATCCTATCAGGCCATACCGATGGTATTTTTAGTGACGCTAGATCTTTTCATTTAGTAAGATGGTTAGTTTTTCTAAAGATTATTGAGCGAAAGTTTTAGGTAGATAACTATTTGTCACCAATTGTTCGGAATTATCTGATAATTTATTATCTGATGTATGAAATGAACTAAAGAACTGCCTACAAAAATATTACCGAGCTGAGTCTCGGGTCGAAATTGTGGCATGCTACATATGTGCTACATATCTCCTGTACCTCGAAATAGCGGAAAATGTGCTATTAGTAGGTAACGCCGATAATTCAGCAAGTGTCACCACCTTCAGACATCTTCACTTCCCTCAGCTTAAATTAAGTCAAGAGATGAGTAGGGTTCCAGACTGGGCGTAAAACCACGGTCTCGAGCTATTTCCGAGAATTTCCGAAAATCTGCTAAGTATCTCGGAGTGACTCTTGACGCGAAGATGACTTACAGGTCGTAGATTTGAAAAGCATGCAGTGGGGTCCTGGGGACTTTAAACTCTTATGTCGGACATCTACGGTACTATTACGACAAAACTACTTCTGTTTCCAGCTCATTTAATTCAGCCGTATCGTGCGGAGATATGGTTCACCACTTTAAAATTTGAAAAATACCGTGCCAGTTATAGCAGGGGTAATCAGAGTCAGCTTTCTGGCAAACAAACGCAGATAGGTGCTCCTGAATAGTTCAGATCTGCGAAGAGAGGTAGCAATCGTTAGAGCTGTGGGAAAAACGTTGGGCGGCAAGCGCAAGGGAAGTATGGGCGACTATGCTCATCTGCGTCATAAAACCTTGACATTGTGAAACAAATTTCTACCTGAGCCAATTTCTATCATGTCCCGAACACTTTACCTTTAATATCTTCATAGAATAGGGAAATTCTAGACGGAATACTGCAAATATTGCACTTTTAGCAAATCGATGATGCATTATACACTTTTTCAAGTGCCTCAGCTTCGGAAGAGATTGAGAAGCGCTCTTTCTATGCAATCGGACCTTTGTGGAGGCGATGTTTCAAGCAAAGGACACTTAGGTTCATGTTTCGGCATATGCGACTGAGAAAACAAGAAAGATACTTAACAGACTAATCCGGATAGGAAGAAAGTAATAATAGGTGCAGTTGATTGGTGCTTATGACACAGCCGAGTCGAAGTAATGCGAATCGGGTCCCAGCTGTGACTGTCGAGGCCGCCTGCTTTTTTTAGAAAGCATGAATCTCACGTAATGCTGCATCGATCGCAGGAAACCTTATGGGGGTCTTTGGACACCCGTTCAAAAAATAGCAAAGAAAAATAAAATAAAATAAATAGAAAACAAACAGAAAAACCAAAACAGAAAACACAAAAACATATTTGTATTCTTTGTGATTACAAAAAATCGCAAACTAAATAAATTAGGTAATGCATCGAAGATTTTTTTGAAAATAAAGCGCACTGTCACAATAGATGAAAATATCACGACGCAAAACAACTTGCAAAAAATTAATAGAAAAAAGAGCTGAGAAGAAAAGTGACTTTTACTAATAGCATAGAATGGACAATCATTTATTAGGTAGCTAAGATGCTAAATCTGTTGTTTGGTTACTTGGTTTATGGTTTTCTATATTTGTTGAAACGAAGTTTAAGTGCTCAATTATTTTGAATCAGCCGATTTAGATCCCAATGAAATTTCGCGCTATCTTTTGACTTTTCTCTGGCAAAAAACGATTTTTCAAAAACAGTTTTGGTCTTTTTGATGCTCTTTTAATGATAAACTGCGCCAGTTAATACGATTTTTTTTAGAGCTACACGTACTAGACCAATGTCGTTAAACTTTGAAGTAGTTAGTACAACAGTTTTCATCAACCATCTATCGCACAAGCATCATTCTTTCAGCAAATCTCAGTTGATCAAATAACATCACCACTAACAATCGAATTTTCAACCGTAACTAACTTCAGTAATTCCATGCATTCTAAATAGCATTTTTTTTACAACTAGTTTCATGTTTTGTAAAAATCTGAAAATCAACACACATGAATGCTACACCTCTTTTAGCGTTCACAGGACTGTTTTCAATCTATCCGCAAAGTTGACCGGATTCTTCATTGTTACTGTTGCTACATACGCTTACATATCTGCATCATCATCAACACATTCCAAGCGGAAAGTAATCAGGACGTTAGTTAGTTACTTTCGTTATATGATAGCTTCAACAGGATTGAGGCTATGTAAACTACATATTCGTCCTCTTTTGCTATCCAACCAAACATATCCCGATATGGTATGTTTCGCTCTACGGCCTAGTCATGAGCTTCAATCTCTGCCCACCTTAGATACAAAACACTTCCTAGGTGGTGCAGAAACTAGCACTTGCAGCACATAGCATCTAACAGCCTGAATCGAGTCGAGCCCAACTGAGAGAAAAAAATGTACCTCTACCAGCATGACAAATGGTGTTTCCCCGATATTTTCTGAACAGTTCTCAGTTGTAAAATGTTTACTTTCCACTATGAATGAGTATAAGTTTCCAGTCTAAGCTATTCCAACAGAAATTGAGATGCGCTACACTTTTGTACCATTCTCTGAGTTCATATGGCGTAATTTTGCTGGAGTTCCATTTCGGATTTCGGATCCTGCGAAATCGTTAACGTGTGTGCTACAACCAAATTTTTCTGAAGTGGGCTGGGGGAGAGTTCGTTTGGTTGGAATGGTCGTTTTAGTGGAAACGAGGAAAAAACTACCCGTTGCTGCTACTAGGCTAGCTTAGAACGGAAGATTGCGTCTTGTGAACTGTGTGAGTACGATTTGGTATAGGTGCCAGTTGAAGCTGAAATGCACGGAGTACAAATTATTGCTGCCGGTCTTTTCCGGGCATGAATAGAATTTTTAGAATCATGGAAAACCAGTTGCAGGAAAAAACTGCTAAACTACGTTAGATGTACATACACATCTATGTAGGGCAGAAAAAAGATAGTTCACTAGTTTGCTCTTTTCGTGATGTTGTAGGTTTTTTCTCTCTCGGAAGAGTGTGAGTGACACAAATGGCGAGTCTGCGAAAAACTGAAGGAATATATAAATATTTTATTTGGCATGAGTGTAAAAGTGAGATATGTATATTTCTGCGAAATGTTTTTAAAATCGTTGTATTTCTCCAAATATGTTCATTTAGATTACAGCAAATAATCTAAATGAACATAATAATCTAGTAAAATTATGAAGTCTCTGCTAGGCTATAAGTTTTTGGCAAAAAAATCTACTTTTATGACCAAAGCATGAATAAACTGCATGAAATAAGCGAAGTTATGTTAGTTATGAAAGACATGGCTCTCGTTGACAAAGTCTTGGCGTTGTCGTGTTTACATATGTAGGATATTTCTCGTCCTCAAGCAAAGCGTGCTGATAGGAGTATTTTCTACTTCACTGTCAGTCTGAATTTTGAATATACCCAATCATACGATACAGCATTTTGTTTTGAGTGAGAATGTTAAATCATTTAGTGTAACTAGTGTCACCAATACCTAAGGATGCGAGCAATTGCCAACGCTCAGAGGAAAGCCTCACCAACGAAGCAAGTTGATAGCCGCAACAGGAAACGGCATCTCGGTCCTTCAGCTACGTAGCTGCAAGTCACCTTACGCTGACCGTCGTCAACGAATGGAGACTCGAAAATGACCTGGCCAAAGTGAATGTCGAAGCAGGAGAAGCTAATGATCTCAATGTTTCCAGCTAAATATCAGCGGAGCTTGATCTACGCGGCGCAGCAAAAACAGTACCTGTGGTAGGAATAGATTGAGATCAGATACGAGGTAACAGAGTACTGATCCTCTTCAGGCTGAAGAGAAAGATTGGGGCACAGAGGGCAATTGAGAAGAACTGAAGTCCGGGCGATCCAACGGAATTTGCACAGCAGTAAAGCGGCGACGGTCAATCTGCTTCGGTACCTTAGTGGAGGTTGTCTGGCATCCATCTGATACCAGAATAAAAAAACAAAGGGCACCTCAGCGCTTTAGATGACCTGGGTTTAACGAGCCCAGGAGGACTTTAGGAGCAGCTGGATCGTTAAAAAGGAATCTTAGTATTAGATTTCAAAGATGTGTGCATGGAGAAGATCGCAAGAAAAAACGTTGTCCCATGATGGAACTGCGAGGTTTAGGGAAGCTAAAGATCACACACGAAAAGCGTTTGATAACGCAAGGCGGTCCAGAAATAGTGAAAAATGGAGCCGATAGAAGCAAGAGTTGTCACTCCTCAAAAAAATGATAAGACGGGCTGGACGCGACTCATGGGAGTAATCTTGTGAGAGCTTTCAAGTAAGTACAGAAGCTACCAGAATCAAGAAAGTTATATGGATAAATTTTGGCATACCTAAGGCAAAACAGGGATTGTACTTAGGGCCGGAACAAGTCTCTGGACATGCTACTTCTCAAAACCGGCTAACACGGCATCACGGTAGGACCAATGATAAAGGAATTAATACATGAAGGTAAATCGAATGGACTATTGGCAGATTTGAGCCCTACAATTGCACAGGGATATATGAGATATCGTCTTTCATGATCCAAAGAGCAGACATAGCCCTCAATTCTAATCTATAACATATTTTCACCTTATATCCTCGCCTTGGAGTTGGACCCGAGGAAGGGACAAAAGCTACAGTGGTCCTCTTTCCGAAACCTGACAAGCTGTATCAATATAGTATAATATATAGAGCCTCAGATGTTTTAGTTTCATATATTTTCTGGTCAAAACACTACAGAATCAGAGCCGATTATGATGCATGGAGTGATTGTGAGGCGTTAAAGAGCAACGCCGGTATCAAGAAGTTCACACGACTGCAAAGATCAGTTTGTACAATTATCACGGGTGCATTAAGAGCCAGACCAACAATTGGTTGAAATTCAAAAAACAACACAAGAGCAGACTGGAAGAAGAAGGAAGTCCCCGGTGACCTCAGTATTTACACGGACATGTCAAAAACGCAGAAAGGTTTGGGCTCGCCATTTTTTCAGTGAATCTGAGCCTTCACCTGTGGTACAGACTATAAGACTATAAGAAGAAAGAAAAAAAATCAGTTGGAACATGTGGAAGTATAAACAAGGTCTTAGCAAAGAAAATAGTCAGGAAGTTCAAGACCAAACCCATCATTTCCGTTCGAGATATAGCAGTAGTTGGGGGTACACCGAAGTCAACGGTCGATCGAATGAAGAAACGTTACAAAGTTGGAATATGTGAGATACAGCAAGTTATTTTTTTATTATTTATTTTTTTTTAATAATTTAAGTTAATAGCACATTCGACTCAGCAAATATACTTTCATAGTCACCTTAAACAATCAAACTTCAATACAATAATTTTATGAAATTGCAACCATGTTTTATGTTCATAGTAAATACAACATCAGCCGTATAGAAAAACAACAACATCAAACCATCAAAACGATATATGAAAAATTAATTTAATTGAATAATTTTCACACAGTATCTAAAAAGAACAATATTTGCATAAACGAAAAGACCAACTTGAACCTTGTTCCAAACGTGTCGTCTCTCAGCCAACTTCAACTGACCGATTTTTTAATATTTTTCTTCGCAGCGATAAGTAAAATGAAACAAAGAAAAACCGTAAAAGGGATACTGTATACATTCACGAAAGGATGCTTCTTCGCTTTTCCTACATACTTTGTTCATAATTACAAACTTGTTTGTTTCTCCGCTAGCTACGGTTAGCCTGTTCTGGCTCGGCCTTGGTTTTAAGCCGTGAAGCGTAGCGACCCATCGAGAGTTCGTCAACTTTAAAATGAAAAATATTTCAAAGGCATTGGCCAAGTTAATTCATTCGCTGGCTGGACTGTTTCCTGTTTTAGGTTATATGATGTTGTTTTTTGGTGAGATTCTTGTTTGGAACTTAAATTATTA
The DNA here is from genome assembly GCA_963978885.1 of Nemotelus pantherinus. Lineage (NCBI taxonomy): Eukaryota > Metazoa > Arthropoda > Insecta > Diptera > Stratiomyidae > Nemotelus > Nemotelus pantherinus. The sequence continues at coordinate 44,278,024 of OZ022265.1, read as the reverse complement.
AATGGATGACTATGTGAAAACGAGCTGATGATTTTATGTTCTATGCATTTCGGTGGGCCGGTGACGAATGAATATTTTAACAATTTGTATAATTACCTGCCTGCTTTGGAAGGAGTGCAATATTGAGACTTTTTTAATAGAAGAAAATTTACGTACCTGTAATTATAAAAAGTTAGAAATGTGTTTGAGATAATTTTCATATACATATATTAGAAAATATCATTTATGAGCTTATTAAGAAAATATCTTTTAATGAGCAGGCTTAATTCATATATTTCATTTATATTGAAATACAGTTCGAACAAGCTTACACAATACATTAATATTATTAGACTGCTAGCAAATATAATCAAAAATTTTAAAAACGGGTTAATAGATTCTACTAAAATAATAAAATATAAATTTAAAAAAGAGTATATCAGCTTACTATACCAAAAAAACTAGCCTAGAATGAGAAAGAAAATAAATGAACGTAACTATCATTTAAATAATATATCATAATAACATTTAAATTTAATGTATAATTGAAATGAATTTCAAGTAAAATCAAATAGTTATTTAACATTTTTCGGATGAAATTTGTGGAACGGATTCTGTGGCAACAAAAACATAAAAAAAAATTGTTTTGAAAATTGAAATATTTGTTTGGTAAATATGTTGAATGAATCATTCGGTAGACAATACTTTTTATGATAAAGAGCATTTCACTAATTTTTTAATGTTTCTTTTTAACTTTTCAATTGAAATTCAGCAGAAGCATAATAGTCCACTACAACTCTTTTTGGATCTTGGATATGAAGTTGCTATAGACTTCAATTACAGTCAACACATACTATAAAGTTTATTTATTTACCGTTAAGCGTAATTTGATTGAAAACTATGAGCCGAAATTTTTCGGTACTTATCTAAAATTGATATGCTACCTGTTATTGGCAAACTTATATTAATTAGACAATAGTATTAAAACACCAGTAGCAGAATCACTGGTTTTATTAATTTGGCAAATACGAAAGCAATAGTATCAGATATAAAATCCTTATTATCCTTAAATATGATCTCATATTCTGATTCAAAGACTTCCAGCCCGTTAGCATTATGCTCGAGGAATTTATCGAAACCAGTTCAACAAACTTTAAATCTAAACCAATAAAATAAAATCGTAAATAGGACAGACGTCCTGTTTCATTAATTTCTATTACTAATTCAATAATGTTATTAATGCGCTTTCTTTTTTTTAAAAAGACTTAGCTTATACGAAGTTATTCTTGAATTCTATGCTATTTGGCTAATCGTGTTTCCGGCCACAAATCCACTTATGCAGTTAAAAGGAATAATGATCCTCGTTGTTTAACGTCTGTTTTTTTGCGATCCTTAAACGAAGGATGCAGCGAGTCGAGGATTTAGAGGCTCTACCTTAGAGAACGATTTACTTATGTATCAACATATACGCTATTGTGCCAAAAAGGTATCCAAGGACGCGTTGAGTGTATACCACTGCCATATTGTAGCCTCTATTTAATGTTTCCACCAAAATGGTCCAATGTCCATTCGATTAGAACGCCAATTTATTCTTCAAGTTCAGAATTTTCTGCTATGGTTCATGCCCCCGTGCTTATTCCTTCCTCGTGTGAAGAAGAATGTTTCTCGAAGAATATTCTCCTTTTCAAAATATATAATTCTCTACGTGATTGGAAACGAATAATTCGATCTTTCTTTACCTTCAAAATAGCGTTTGCACGAACTTTACATGCCCATTTTCATTCGCCTCTTTTACACTTGTCAAGACAACATAATAGTCAGAATATAAGAGGTTTTAGAGAGAACTTAAAACTATTTCTCAAAGCGATGATGAGCTTATGAGCTATGACTTTGAGGCAAATTGCTCGAAATTCTTACCTTTCAAATTTTTCAATGTAACTCAACCAAAATCGTGGGCGGAAGCGTAATTTTCGCTCTGTGGTAAAAGTCAATATTTCCGCAATAGTGGCAACTTTTTCGAGTTGACTGGAAGATGTCAAATTGACGCAGTCTATACAGACTTTAGTAAAGCTTTTGACACAGTTGACCACCCTACCTTAATTTTAAAGCTACTGAAATTCGGACTTGGTGGATCTTTGCTTAGCTGGCTGACTTCTTATCTTGGAAATCGAACTCAGCTGGTAAAATTTTGAAGGACTTTTATCGAAAAGTATTTCTGCTACCTCTGATGTACCACAAGGTAGCCATCTAGGCCCATTTCTCTTTAATATATTTGTTTCTGACCTATCTGACGTCCTATCAAATACACCTCATCTACTTTATGCCGACGATCTCAAAGTCTATCATATCATTAAATCTAAATCCGATGCACTCTTCCTCCAGTCCAAACTTGATTCACTTGATAATTGGTGCAATGAAAACAAGCTCTCTCTCAACATTGCTAAGTGCCAAGTTATAAGTTTCTCCCGAAAATGCACCATCTCACATAACACATACTTCCTCGGGAATAAGTTGTTAGCTCGAGTTGATAACGTTGTCGACCTTGGTGTTGTCTTGGATGAGCGACTCCGCTTCACCTTGCATTATGATAAAATACTTTCCCGGGCAAACAAACAGCTAGGCTTCATCAAAAGACGTGCCAAGGAATTTCGTAACCTGTGGGTCACACGATCCTTATACATCTCACTAGTACGCCCCATTCTCGAATATGCTTCCATTTGCTGGAATCCGGCTTTTGAAACCCACAGTAGCAGACTCGAGTCCATACAAAAGCAATTCTTACTTTTCGCATTGAGAGAACTATACAGCCCTTACGATTTTAATACCCTTCCTCCTTATGAGTTTCGACTGGGTCATCTAAACTTATTAACACTTGCATCTAGAAGAAAGATGCTTTCGGCCTGCTTCACATTCGACGTCATTAGAGGCGCCATCAAAGTTGAATTCCTGAATAGAAAAATAGTGTTGAATAACCCTGTAAGAAACACCAGGTCCTCTCGTTTACTTAAGGAATATCCACACTCTACTACTTACGCAGCTAATGAGCCAATAAATAGATGCTGCAGGATATTCAATAGCATAAGTAATCTGTATTCTCCAACAGTCTCAAAATTATCCTTCAAATCCTCCCTTTTCAAAGCCATCCGCAACCCTTTATCCTAAGCTATATGTTCAATGTTTTATTTATTTGTTATTTATTAATTTGTTATTGATTTATCTTGTTAATTATTTTATTTAATTTTTCGTTTTATTTCTATGTACTCGTAATTTCCAATTTTGTTTTTTTACTGTTTATGTTACTTGTACCTTGCTTGGTTGAGAAATAAAATAAATATAGACACCGCATGTGAAGATTGGATGTATCAATTGTTTGTAAGCGATAATGAAGTTCGGAAATAATGAAGTTCAGCTTGAAGAAACAGCCTATGAGATGATATACAAGGGCTACATTGTTGAGAGACTTAACTGAATATGGTGGCTGGGGTTCCAGCGGAGGCCGCGTTGTTATACATAGGCATTTAACGTTCTTTGAGGGGGTGATCGTTTGGTCATTAATAATAATTTGGTCATCTTTGAGACTCTTTTATAGCCCCATTTCGAATATGATTGTGTTTGCATACCTTAGTAAGACTCCTATAGCAAAGCTTACTGGAAGTTCTAAAAAATGACACTCAGACATGTGTAAGACTTGTTTGAGATTGAGGATATCAGCAGTAAAAATATTGTAAAGAATCAGTCCTAAAAGGAGCATTGTTGCATGCTTGATTAAATAGGAGTCTCCTCCTAGAAAGACCCATTAAAGGTAACCTTTGCCCTCCTGCCACTGAAGAAACTACAATTTCGGTGATCCAGCGAGGGAAACCCAAATTGATCATTTTATGCAGTAATGTCTCAATCCATAATCCATACGGAGTCGAAAGCATTCTGTACATAAATCAGGTAAGCTTCAATACCAATTTGTTATAAATGCTATCTTCAACTGCTCTTTGTAGACTCACTAAGGAGGAGTGCTTGGCTTTGAAGCCGACTTGCCTCCCGGACATAATTCCCATCAATGGAATAAGTTAACTGTCTTTTAATTACCCTATCGAGTATTTTTCATAAATTTGAAATCAGAGATATTGAACGAGATATGAGATATTAAACGAGCATTCAAGATATCATATGATCCTTACGCTTTGAAAATAAGGAATATTTTCGGAAGAAGGAAGCATTTTTACAATGAAATTGGTGATTTCATTTTCTCATGAGGATTTTTTCGAGGAAATCATCAGTACAAGGATGAGAAAGGTTTCTTTGTTCACTCAGGTTGCTTGCTTGAACGTCCATGGAAAGGTTTTTAGAGGTGAACCATGTAAGTCACCAAATGAATTTGCTAACAAAAATAAGAGACTGAAGCTTTGACGAGTATAGTGAAATGGGTGGCAGAACTATAGTTTTTTATACGGTCGATTAAAGAAAAAGCTGCAGAATTACCATCAAGAAACATACTGTAATTCCAGTTAAATTACTTCCCAATCTTTTACGGATTTTTAATCCATTTATTAGCTAAAAAATATATCGGTCGGTACTACTATTCGGAGACGTTCTTCAAATTTCCTGTCAACGTGGCCTCAAGTCTTGCCCATAATAAGAACGTTGAGGTGCATTTATATTGGTTACTCTCTGTGTAGATAAATCTTTAGAGGATGCAGGGATAACATCGTCTTAATGTTTTCTGCCTATTATGAAGCTGGATGATATCTTGCGGCAAATCATGGAGAGCGAAAGTTGTTGATTTTCTTGGGATAGCTAAAAACCAGGCACGGGCACACGAGAAAGTCAATAACCGATGAAGGGCGACAGAAGGTTTGGTCTTGCTAGATGACAGGTTTGATTATGCTTGCTGTATTCAACAGTCATTGCTTAGTGACCAGTCGGTTTCTTCCAGGACTGCGAACGAGCATTTAAATTACAGTAAGGATGATGTTGTTAAAATAATGTTAAAATCCTAAACCAATTTATAGCCTTTGAATTGATGGTGGGCAAGAAGTCTACAAATACAACAAAGCTAATCACCCCATTTAAACCCTAATCAAAGCGCTTCAATTTCGGTAACTCCTGGCATCAAATCCCTATTTGTTTTGATCCGCTCCTTTACGTGGAGTACCTATTGGCCTTTCGATCGTCTGATGTGTTGTTATGGATGATTTTCAATCAACCACGGGGACGCGATGGAGCGACTGGAAATAGGTGTCTAAAGGAAAACAATATCAGGACTTTCCTGGTTCAGGAATTCCCGAACGAAGCTCCTTTAGTTGATGGAAACTAAAATTGTTGTGTTTAAAGCTAATAACTCAACAAAATGAATTTTGTGAGCAATTTTTTATTTTTTAAGATTGAATTGAGAGCGTCCTAAAGGTTAAGATCTTTGCTTTGATCAACCAAAGCAAAGAGATTTGGCCATTCTCCAAATACTACTCAGTCAATGGAAGGTTTCGCATTTTTCGCACTAGAATTAGTTTCTTGAGTTGGGAGGATAGAAGTTTTTTCAGCGAAGTGGTTGGCGTATGAAACACCAGGCCGGACAGTATAACGTATTGCGGCGACCTCTAATTCGGCAGCAATTCAGCGTTCTTCTATTTTTTGGCTTCCGGGCAGGCCTTGTAGCTTGTACGTTGTTTTTATTTATTCTTCTTCACTGAATTTAATTTAACGACTCTGCCCTCAAATTCAGAAATTTTCTTGTTATTCTCTCTACTTATAGCCTCGAGGGTTTTCTTGGAAGTTTTCAGTTCGTACTAGTAGCAAACTATTGGTTTGATTCTGTCATTTTTATTTTTAGGGACTTGGCATTTGGAGTTCAAACAACTTTTCATGCAATTTTCGTGCCCATTCATCGTGGACCTAGAAAAGAGAGTGGAGTGATTTTTTTTTCATCATCGTGCCATTAAAGTCAAAATCGAGCCTTAACCCCCTTAATCTTACGCCTCTAGTTGTCTCGGTTCAATGAGCACTTCCTCCACTTCGGTGCTGCCAAAAGCGACATGCTGCCAGCATCTATCGAATCTTCCCAGCACTTGCGTGGCTTACCGACTGGCCTGGCTCCGCTCTCTCATCTCTTGCGAGCCCGCTTGGGGATTCGATTTTCGCTCATTCGTTCGACGTGGCCAGCTCATTGCAATTTTTGTAATCTTATGACGGTATAGACTTTCGGCTCGCAATAAAAGCTATACAGCTCGTTGTTGTATCGGATTTGACATCCATCTTCTTCCCGTATTAGATTTAAATCTTTTTTTGATGCCTGGGTCAGCGTCCAGGTTTCGCTTTTGTAGCATAAAATAGGTCTGGTAACTGTTTTGTAGAGGCGAAGCTTCGTTTTCCGGTGTGCGCATCGAGATTGCGGAGTGGAAAGCACCGAAAAGAATGTTTTATTTGCTAGTTGAGCTCGTCGTTTGATCTCCTCATGTTCATTCCAATCCTTCAAGAGGCTCATCTTTAGGTACATGAAGTTGTCTACGTTTTTTAATTAGTAATCCCTCATCGCTATGTTTCGTCTAACTGACGTCTTTTTGGCTCATAATTTTTATTTTTTGCTCGTTAGCTGAAGACCAATTTCTTTGGCGCTTTCGTCTAGTGCTACAAATACTTTCTTGGCATCGTCAAACGTACGTGACATAATACTGATGTCATCAGCGTATGCTACCAGCTGTGTTGACTTTAATAGAAGAGTTCCTCTAGTATCAACGGGGATTTTTCTGATGACATACTCAAATGCAAAGCTAAGGATCAAATGCAAAGCTAAGCATCTCCTTGTTTTAGCCTTGTGTTTGTAGAAGAGGAGCTGGTCATTTCATTCCGAATCAGCACTTGTAATCAGCATGATGCTATATAATGCAAATCAGTTAATGCTGTCGTAAGCTTGTTTGAAGTTGACGAATATTTGGTGAATATCAATGTTGAATTTCCTACATTTTTCCGTAAATATTTGGTCACTTGTCAATTTTCCGTATCTGAAACCGCCTTGACATTCACCAAGAATTTTCTCAGTGTGATAGAAAATTCTAAACTCTGAAATGCTTGTACGACGTGCAAAGTAGTGATATGCCCCTGTAATTTTCGCACAGTCATTTATCTCCTTTCTTCCAAATGGGACATATGACACTTTTTCGTCATTCATCCGGCTTTGTTCCTTGTTGCCAGATTCTTGGCACCGATCCATGGATTGCCCTTAAAATGAAAATCTCATCTGTCTTCAGGAGCTCTGCGAGGATCCCATCGATGTCCGGTGCTTTGTTGGACTTGAAACGGTCCATGGCCCGTCGGATTTCATCTTATGTAGGTGGGTAAGACAAGGTTCTATCAATGCACGAGTTAATTAATGATTGCGTTTCGTAGAGTGCGAGGACATTTCCGTTCAATAATTGCTGGAAGTAGGATGCCCATCTCTCCTTCATCTGTTCTGAGCCGTCTTTGATGTTTCCATTGGCAGCCCTATACAGGGCTGCCTTATGTGCGTGTTTTAAAGCCTTATTTAAAGTGGCTCACTTCTTTGTAAGCTTGTCGAGTCTTGTTACCTATAAACTTGTTATTCGTGTTATTCAGCATGTTGTCAAAATGCTATCATTTCTTACGTGTAATTATTCTTTTAACTCTCCGAAGATCGTCATATTTTTCTTTCTTGGCTCTTGTTGGTCATTCAATGTGGATTTTGTAGACCGCATTGCTTTCATTCAACACGGTTTGACACTGCTCGTGGAACCATTCATTTCTGCCTTGCCGTGCTGAATATTTCACTACTTTTTCGGCTGCTGCATTCACTGGCTTTTGATGGTAGTCCACACTAAGATGATAGACGTGGTGTTAGGCGCGGAAGCTGGCTCAATTACCAAAGAAGATGTACACTCGGCTTCCACCGTCTTGTTTCGAAGCTTGTCGACATTGAATTTGCATCTTGAACTTGCTCTGACTTTATACGATATCGAGTCAACATCGATATCGAGTCTGAGTCACAGTTGGCCCCACGGAAAGATTGCACATCTAAAATACTGGAGGCCGACCTTTTCTGAACCAGAATATGATTGATCTGATTAAATGTGCGGCCGTCCGGGCATGTTCATGTTCTTTTGTGATTGTTGCGATGCGGGAAACACGATGGAATTTACGATAAGGTTTCTACAGTACGCAGAGTCGAAAGGTCGTTGTTCATTGTCATTATATAGATCGTGATGTGTTTGTGTTGAAATCGCCCAGTAGGATTTTCACATAATTTGATTGCAGAGAATCATATTAACTTTCCAGAAGGCTATAGACATTATCTTTTAGTGCCCCACCTTCATTTTTAGTGGAGGCATGAACATTTGTGAACCAAACTTTAAAATAATTTGATCGAATGCGGTTCGCACACAATCTTTCGTTGACGGGTTCAAAAATAATTATTTCCGGTTTCGTTTTTTTCTCCACGAAGACGGCCACTACAAATCCGTGACTTCTAGATGACTTGCCGCTTTTAAAGATTGTGTACGATCTGATGTTCATAATTTCAGCACCAAACGGTTTCATTTTCTGGTCAGCGAGAATGTTTATTTTGTGATGAGTGACCTGTTCCAAAAGGGACTTAATAGCCCCCAGTCTGTACAGGATTCGGATGATCCAGATTCTAATGGTCGTCTCTGATGATCCGATTCAAATATCCGAGACGAAGTATCAGGTTCTCGAATGAGTAAAATTTTATGTAAACTGGTTGTTGCTCCATTGCCCAATTGCCAATCTGGATGGACATAATATTCCCGTGGAAGATTCGCCCTCACCCTTCCTTGGCAACATTCATAAAGTGAAATATCATGAAGCCTCTCGGCAGCCACCCGATATGAAATTACGTCTTCGGAGAGGTCGAAGGTAGGGTTCAGCTGCATTCGAATAGATGGCACTGGATATTTTCAGCTAATACAAATTTTACTTTGGTGCGTGTAGGCATGAAATAATATATATCTCCCTTGAGGAAAGAATACATAGCTTAATAAATTGTTTTGGAAAGTTTATATGAGTACTCAGTTGTTAATAGATTTGGTAATGTACCAGCTCATCAAGCCATAGAAGGTTACCATTTATTTCAACTTTTCTTTTTGATAATAGGTTGAAATTTGTGAAAATTCTCCTAAACTCGATATTAATGGATAGATGCAAATGATTTATATGTGAATTTACAAATGGTAGGTTTTTAGTAAACATAACTTTTTCAAGTCATATCAATTTTTTTTCAGAAGATATATATGCTTTTGCAAAATACATTAACGATACATCATATTAAATAAATGATGTTTTGAATTGCATCAAAAGTTACAAAAAAAACGTAATCAGTTATTAAAATAGATTTGGAGTTTACACATCCCAATTTTTGACATTTAACTTATTTATTTATAATTCTACCTTAAAACTATCCAAGTTTTGTATTTGATCTAACCAACACAATTCGTTTTCCATTATGGCAGGGGGAATAAGCGTAATCATAGCAACGGAACTATTTTTTCAGTCTTCTGCTATACGCTGTTGACACCCACTCCAGTTAATTCAGTCAACTAATACTCTTGAGAATAATTTTAGCTACTTGGACACATGTCTAATCGCTTTAATGTCAAGATTGTTTCAAACAAAAAGTAAGCAAAAGTTTTTATTATGCGTTTTTCTATCATGTGTACTGGTGTCGAATATTCTAGAGATGACATATTCTTGTACGCTGCTGAAAAAATAGCCCACGCCAGGTATATTTTTGGATAATGTTCAGTTTCAAATAGAACAAAGATGGCTGTGCACAATTCTCGATGAAAACCTCCTAACAACTAAGTCAAACCCATATTCTGATATACAAAACACGCACATATATCTTTCAACGAAAAAAAAACACGAGCACGAAATTTCCTTTCTTTTCAAAAAGAAAAATTACCACGCCAACGAAAAACTTTTAGTGTTTCAAATTTTTCCACATGCTTTGAACCTACACAATAACTCACTTTTGTAATAAATCCATTTCAAGGACATTGTTTTTTCGGAACTTAACGAATCATGATAGAAATTGACTCAGCAATGTGCAGTTCAAACCATTATGACACTCTGCTAGACCAAGCATTTCACGTTCGCATAGTCACATCATCCTCGGTGCGAAAGTGTTTAGAGAGTCCTTTTTGATTGAGTCGACAAACGACAACTTTTACACATTGTCAATGCTTTCTCGCAATATGCCATTCGAAATAGTCACAGTAGCATAGTTTTCGAACAAAGGGGGAGGAAAATTCTTCGCCGGAACGAAGTGATTTCAAAAGATTTGTATTTTTTCTGGAATGCACGGATGAAAATCCAATTGGAAATCATGCTATTCGAGCTGAACTGGCCCGGTTGGGCTGGTTGGGAGTTAAATTGGAAATGTTACAAAATCGCACAGGGAGTGAGTTATTTTATCAAGCGGACGTGGCATAAGTGTTTGCCCATACACAAGAGTACATTTCGAATCAATTTCAATCGCAGGTAAATAGTAGGTAAATAGTGCTCATAGAAAACGTTGCTATCGAATTCCGAACTATGATATCGAATTCGAGTTTGAGAGCTCTACTGGATCTACAGTAGTGCAATTGACAGAATTGATCCAGCGATTCTGATAGGAACTGAATGGAATGGAATGACCTGTATGTACTCTTCGATTATGTTTGAATTTATGTGGAAATTGGCAACGGATTGATGTATTCAGTATTTCAACAGTGAAAAATCACCGTTATTTTTTTTTTTAATGCAATTCACCTGGGTAGTGAGCTGCAACGATTTTTACGTGATTTGTTTTGGAATTGGAATAAATGACACTAATTTCGCTGCTTTGAGATGTGTTTCAGTGAGTTAAATGCAAAAAAAAATGTATGAAAAGTATGAAATACGTATGTTTTTGATATTATTTTGGTCCATGACTCATGATCCGAGGGGATTTTTTTATTTTGCTTGAAACTAGATGAGCTAGATGATTGAATGCCTTTGAAGTTAAGCTTCATCGCATACTTGTTAAAATCATTGCAACCACCTTGTTGTTGCAATCTATTTCTCGGATACTTCAAGGGCTAACATAACGGCGGCGCAATACACTGATAGTATACCCATGCATGTGCCATTATCTACCATGAGCTATTATCTTCTGAAATCCAACTAAAATTTTCGAAATTTTCAGCAAATCAATCATTCAGTCCGCAAATCGATTTCAGTCCGTAAATCTAACTCAAATTCTCTCTTGAGAAATGTAGCCAAAACCAAGCCAATCTGCTCTTTCGTTGATATTCCATCGGCATGGGGGAATATTCGAGCAACATTTTCTGCTCTGATTTTTCAATATTTCATTTTTGAGTGAAATTCCTTCGATTACACCTGCCATCTGCAGACATTAACATTTAATTTCAGTCAGGCAGAAAAAGACTTCCTCTTTCTCTGAAACATCATCTTCCTCTGCTTACTGAAAAGCTATTTTCTCAGTTCACTGGTAATACTTTGACTTGTTCTTCGACTAAATGAATTGTTATCGAACGTCCTTTGCGCACATTTCCAAACAACATTCTGTTAGTGGGTTTGTTTTTTGCTTGTGGCCTTCTTCAATGTCGAGCTGATTGAGACCTCTTAAGCCAGCAACTGGCATTTCCATAAATCGATTGATTTCTAACAGTCAAACAAATCATTTTTTCCGTTCGATTTTTCCGATCTGGATCTGCTGCATGCTCCTTCTGCTGTTGATAAATTCAATCAAATCGCCAAGTTGATCAGATTTCTGGATGTTCGGAAAAAAAAAACGCCACGAGCAAAATTGAGAATGAAGATAAGAATAAGTAGCAATGCCACTCGTGGTGGTAGTTTTCGTCTATATGTTTTCCATCCAGAAATAATTAAGACCGACGTTTGAATTTGATCGTTTCCAAAGAAATGTTTTTGTCTAAATCGTTTTTCCTAAGCAGTTTCAGGCGGAGCCGTAGAAATAGTAGCAGCCATTATGGCAGGCGACATCATCAAACATAAATTAGCACGTGCACTATACAGAAATTACTTCGGCCATATGGATATCAGTCAGATAAATGGACTTCGCTAAATGACGGAATAAATCATCGCAAATAGAGATTCTTTGGAAACGAAATGGGTTTCTCTTTATGTGTTCTCTGTTTCGAAATAGCAAACCCAACCATGCCAGGGTCAAAAGCACTCGTTCTAAACGATTTTCCAGAACCGACGAAGCAAAAGACTGATGACGATAGTAGCAAATGTATTGTCTGGTGCTTTCGTTTCCAATATATTTCCCATTAGTCTTCCTATTTCGGGACTCGACTCCGTTCGGGTGATGCAAAGTTATACGGGTTGAACTTATGCTTCGATAATTTTTTGGACAAATATCTTCGCTAAGGTTTTTCTTTCGTCGAATGATTCTGAGATCTTGCATTCCGAATGAACATTGCCAAGAATGGTATTTATGTATGTATATATTTTCAGGGACTGCAGTAGTGAATTCAAATGCAGCCGACGATAAAGACGTCAGTACGAATGTACACGTAGCCAAGTTTAGAGTTCCGTTGCAGAAGAAATTCGAGAATTAAATGGATTAGTACGCAAAGAAGCGAATTCTTCGAAAGAAAGAGAAAAAAAAGATAGTTTTATCTTTTCGCAAGAAATCGATGCGAAGTCAAGAAAAACTCGAACGTCCAAGACACTGCCGTAAGAGACCGGAAAAAGTATTTATAAGAACAGTTGGTATAAGTACGTACTGATAAGCATGGAATTGATTTCAAGAAAAGAACGAGTGATCTCGGATAAGCCTGGGATGTTTTGCAGCATTGAATCGTTACTGCGAGTGAGAAAATCTATTCAGAAAGCAATTCACGTTTGCAGTAAGTAGAAAGTGATTGTTGATTATATACCGAGCGTAAATCGAAAGGGCTTTAATATATGTACGTATGTGCTTACATGAAGTCTAGAATGAAATGTGATTAATCGTGTAAGGTATTCCGTTTTGAAAATAAAATAAAGCTTATTTAAAATACGAATACCAAGTTTATTTTAAAATAATGCAACTTTTAAGATAACCAGCTTTGGGCGCCCAGCGTGGGTGACAAAGTAGTTCGTCTGAAATATGACTAATCGTAAAGAAATGAAATATGATTAATTGTAATTATAATACTTATAAAATTTATATGCTCCACAGTTTCAAAACTCCACATTGGTAGAATTTTTAATATCCCATAGTTTATTACGACAGCTTATGATTCACAAAAAAGTTTGCATTCAGTTTTTTAAATATGACTAGAAAAGTATTTTATTAGATTGATGTTTGAAATCCTGATCGCAATTGAGTTAAATCGAAATATTTTTATGTCGAAATGTGTAATAAAACTCATGTTCGTTTAATAAAAAAAGTTGACTTTAGAGACTAAAGGAGGCGGTTGCTCGCAAAAATTTAAACAAAACTTGATTTTTGAATTTTAATGGTTTATAATGCATTGATATTTTCTACACATTGTATGTCATTCTGAATGACTACCAAATGATTAAAAGTATGAAAATATAAATTTGAATATAAAGGGCATATAAAATTGAATTAGCTCTGGTCACTTTCTCTCTGCTTTTGCTGCTTCCTCTTTCAACTTTCGTTTTGCCTGACTCAGCATAACGAGCATCTTTTGATAGATTTAAAAAAAAAATGGTGTGTTAACGATAATATGTCGTTCAAAATGACAAATCCTCTAAAATGGCAGCAAACAAAATATTCAGCTCAGATGAAGTTTCCTAAAGTATCATGTTTTTGCACCTTTTACGTAGGAAAGGTTTGTGTTCTATCAGTCAATAATTCTTTTTTATATTGAACGGTAAAATCGCAGTTGACTATGTTACAAAATTGACTATATTACAAAACTACTAAAAAAAAAAAGTACTTAGCTGGAGCTGAAAAAAGGTATCTGAATAGACATCGTTTAGTTTTAAATTTTTGGTGATCTAATAAATAGCAACTATGGAAGACTTATATTGTATTGCAACTAGTGGATAGAGCATAGGCATTTGAAGAATTGGGTCCCGGGTTTGACTCCAGATTGAAGCAGGATTATTTGCAATAATTTAAAAGTTAACAAATAATAGTTCAGTAATGTAAATGGAAATCTCTGTAACCGACAACTGTCTAAATATCGAAATCGCCTAAGGCGGTGTCAATTTCGCTTTTACTTTGCTTCTTATCAGGGATGCAATAATACATGGGGTTGGAGGCTTTGATACACAGCGCATATTCCTATGAAATTTCGGCAATGCATTTTGGTGTCAAGCGCTATATTTTAGCACAATCCCGAAACCAAACAAAAAAGTAAATAGATGATAGTCTCTCCCGCTATGCCTTTTCTCAGTCTGCATACTTATGCCACATTGTGAGGTCCTTAACGTTTTAAATAATCAAATAGTTTTCGGTAGTTGAAAAGCTATAGAAGAGCCACGCTAACTTTTTAGAAAACAAATAATCAGGAGCTCGGTTCACTATTGAAGTAAGTAAAAATTCATTACATTATTTATTAAGGCTAAAATTCAGCAAAATTAACGGTATCGAAGCACCAGAAAAATACATCAGCTTACTACAAATTACCCGAATTCTCGCAAATAAAGGACAAATGAATCCTGCAGTCCAAGCAGGACATTCCCAAAGACCCCTATTATTTTGCTGCATCTAGAATAATTGTTATGAACTACGAAAGAGGTTTGAGAAACCAACGAATCACTGTGAATAATGTAAAATTCTACGCTAGATGCTGGCAACCCGCGCTCTGAGCTTCATGGTATGGAGTGTGTACGCCCAAATTTCCGCCCCATTCAGCAATATTGAGGTTTTTGTGGCCACGCGCCGCCTCCGACTCGTTCCGTTGGGGCAACCTGCAATGTTGGCTAACAATCTGCTCAGCGAGCCGACGATTAGCAGAACTCTATCGCATACTTCATAGAAAAAATATTTAAATTATTACTGGTTGAGTAATTTTCATTTCTATGAAACTGAAATTGAGGATGAAGGTTAACTGCGAAACTAGTATAATACTGGCAGTAACAACAATATGCAGCTCAGACGAATCATCTGATATCCGAAAGTCCACTTTAATCAAATAATGATGAATCTGTTGGGTTGGCGGGCGTCGTCTGTTTGTGAAGTGAAGAGTTAAGACGATCCTAATCTCAATAGATTTAACAAGAATTGCATTAGCACCAGGCATCACACCAGCAGAAATAATCTTCATCATCGAATCCCATAGAAATTAGTCAACGAGTCAAATCACATATGAAACTACGTAAGCACTTCTTACAGTGATAAAATTTTAAAACATGTTTTTTGTTAATCATCTTATAAAGTGTTTGAAATAAATCTAAAAAGTGGTTAAAGTGTTCATATTATTTTTCAAAGAATGGTATAAATTTTAAGCTAGTTTGATAAATATTAAAACATACCGGTTTTGACAATGATGATAAAACCATGCTACACACAGCAGTTGCTTTGACACCTTGAATTAATGAAGAGCTTGGTGATGGAATGGCGTCATGGAAAATCGCCAGGGGTAAATAACATTAACAACATTTACCTCAAATATTTACCAGACAACATCCGGTAGAACTTATAGCCATAATCAGCACAGCACTTCGTCTACGCATGTATTCCAAGGCGTGGAAATCAGTCATCATTATAGTTTTACCAAAACCTGGTAAAGACCTCTCATTTCCTTAAAAATCGAGACCTACAAATCTACAAAAAAAATTTGACTCTTAGTCGAATTGAATGCACGAGTTTTACTTTCTTGTCTGAACACAAAGGTCTACGAGAGTAATTTCATCCGAAAAAACAATTTGACTTCAAGCCACTCCACTCCACGGAAATCCAGCTAGCAAGGGCGGTCCAACACATCAGAATAGCACTCAACCATACAAAATTTACCAGACTGTCCTTGTTAGAAATAGCTAAGGCCTTCGGCAAAGTTGCAGGACTTATCTTCAAATTGCATGAATTCAAAATACATATTCCACTTATTCATTTCATGGAATGATTTCGCAATGGTAGGATATTTCAAATCAGAACAAGGGGCTTCCCTTAACCGAATGGTGGATTGCAGCTGGAGTACCACAAGAATCCGCACCATCACCTCTTTTGTACAACATATACACAACAGATATCTCCAAACTGCTAGTAGCAAAAATAGTTTTCTTCGCTGACGATACGTATATTTTCCACACGTCCATGCAAACAGAAGCCATACCTTGAACTCTGCAACCCTTCTTAAACACGCTGTTAGAATCTTTCCAAACATTGGGATATCACAATAAATTCTTCTCATGTGGAAATGAGGACAAATAACAAGCAAATTGATAGTGAAAATTGACAAGATAGAATGAAACAAGATAGAAAATATTCAGGATCCAAACGTTAGGAACACATACACACACAAGGACCTAGTGATAGAGACACTCCACCCACACCCACGCGGCAAACTCTCTGACAAAATCGACTGAAACTGTAGCAGTACTATGGATATCCGGACGCACGACAAGTATTCATACTTCAGGAATCGCGCAAACTAATAATCACCATAAGCACTTAAATGCACCCATTGTGGCTATAAAATATAGCTGAATGCAAGACCGCTCAAAGAAACATAGTTCTCCGTCGTCTGTTTCATTGTTAAATTGTAGCTACTGTGCAGTATTGTAGCGTATTTAACACATGTATTTTGTTATCATGACAGCACATTTAGAGCAAACATAAAACACATGATGCCAGTTTAAGGTCAGTTTATGACTAAGCAAACAATTTGGTATTTAACTTAGCGAAGTAGCTTAATGACTCGATAATCATGGATGTATCCAGACGACTTTACCATTCGTCTTTCATGTACACGTAGTATGTTATAACGAGGACTGAAGCTAATAAAAAATTTCTTATGGCATCCGCAAATTTTTTTTCATCTTCTGCTATTGTTATTTTTTTTGCCTTAGCGTCAAAGTTTATCGCAAGCTGTACATGGAAATTCCGAACTCTCAAACTTTTTATATACACCTCCAACAAACATTTATTCCTCTCTTAATTCCAACACGCCCTATCTGAATCATAATTACGAACGTGCGCTGTGCGTATCCATATTTGTGATAAAACGGAATAGGTAATGAAGCCTTGAATCACATAATTTATATTCAATTGTTGTAATTTATTCGGCTAAAGTTTGCCCATACAATATTTTATGTCACATCTGTCTTTATACTTTTCCTTGTTGTCGTCGTCGTCGTTGTTTCCGTATCTTTTTCGCGATCTTTTCCTCTATGTATTGGGCCTGTTGCCTGTTGTTCGTCGTCAAGGCCAACCATGAAGGATTCTCTCTTCTTGTTGACATTAACCTAACGAAGTCATCCTCGTTTATGTTGATTTTATGTTAAAAAGGCGAGAAAAATTTTCATGATACTAACGAAATAAAAAGATTGAATACGTTTCGTTGCCATTGTGCTCGTCGTCATCGTTGTCGTCGTAGAGGTCCATATTTATCTTTTCGGCATAGGCAAAATTTCCAATATTGACGATGAATAGATGAGTGTCACGGCAAATGAATGATTGAGAATGTGTAGGTCACCTATGTAGTTGTGATTGATAGAAATGTTAAATCAAAGGTATAACATAAAATTTACTTCAGGAAGAATTCTCAGAGACTTATTTCGAAAACTTTGTTTGCTTAGGAAAATGGGGTGTTTTATTTGTAGTGTTTACACAAACTGCCAAAAGATTTTGCGAGTACCATATTTTTTCGTTTCCACTAACTGAAAGACAATAACCAAAATCGAAGGACACTGCTTTGAATTTATTTCGTTCCTCGTACTGACTGCACTAGCAAAAAGAAACAACCCAACAAAAGCTCCAGGAGTCAAAATTCACTTCAATTAAAAAAAATCTTTACAATTTGAATGAAAAAACAAACACCTGCTGAATACTAAACAAATAATAACCTGCCACATTAAATTCAATCTAAATTATGAAGAGAAAATTCTAACGGTAAGTAATACCGGTCGAAAACGACTTCAACGACACAGCAGCGACAACATTCACGGAAATGTCCCGGCTGCTTTTCAAATTACACTTCAATTTCCGCAGCTCATAGTCATGTCACGTTGTTTCCCGCTGCTGCTGAGATCGCCCGTAATTTGCCTAGTCAGCGTCGTCCGCTTTATATTTTACCTTTTTTAATTAAGTATCGCCACCTTCTTAGCAAAAATTCTATCATGTCTTCAGCAAAAAAAAAACTGAATAAGAATTTACTCGTGACAGCAAGAAGTTGTTGATGTCGAAGAACAGGGGTCGACATAGTCTCGGTCTATCTAATGTTCAAAATTTTCGCATATTTTCCGGCGGTAATACGATGCTTTTTCCTTTCAAAAGCAGTGAACGAAAGAAACCTTAAGTAATTAATTGATGTTCATAAATTTTTTGGCGTTTCCTTGGGAGGTGGTAAGCCTGCGGTGATTCGGACCTGCGGTTGATAACTTTTCCTTGTAAATATTGCAGTAAATGACGAAAGAAATGTCGCATTAAATTAGTTAGTGGGGCGGAGAGAGCAAAGCTTAGGCAAGCTGTGTGCATTGAAAAGAAAAACTAATCGCCAGCGAGGACCCTAGAGCGTCCTGTTGGGTGTATGCTTGTGTTGTGTTCGGGATGTCATGTACTTGGCACCGGCAGGAATTATTTCATATTGCTTGTGGCAAATAGGAATTACGAATGATGGAAAAGATTTTGCTTTTATGATAGTTAGCGGATATTTTCGTAGGAGTAAGTGGCACACTTTCAATACGAATAATACTCGAAGGCTTTGAATGAATAATGTTCATTACTAAGTGCTCAGATTATTCAGCTTTGGAATAAAAAATGTACATTCTCATCAGCCCATTATATTTTGCATGTTTTATGCGACCAGGCCAGGCTACTTAGCAGTGTACTCTTCGTCGCTCGCAGCACTAATGTTCCGTATTATTTTCAGGATTATGTTAAATAATTTTCCAAAAATTTAAAGCACCCGCTTTTCAATGCGTGATTACATTCAGGCTTGCAAAAATGAAGAGACAGGCGCTGTAGCAAGCTTACACCATCATTTATAATCTGACGCTCCCGGGCAAGCACATACATACATACTGGACGATGCAATAGTGCTTTGTTGTTGCTGCCCGATGGTTAGGTCGAGACAAACGACATCACGTTGCCGGAAAATATCAAGCGAAAGATAAATCCTTTAATGCTACAGGTAAATGTTACACTAATACGATGCCATTTATATTGTCGCCATTGTTGCGTTGCGTTTTCTGCGCAAAACACTACGGTTACCGTGTTAACCATCACTTTGGGGAAATTTCATATTTACCACCGGTGTTTGGCGCTATTAATAATTTCCGCGTGCTGGGTTACGTTTTGTCCATTCAATGGCTTGCTTGGAATCATTGAAAATATATAGTTAGGCTTAGTGAATGGGCTTGGAAATAAAGATTTGAATAAATGAGGTTCAGTTTTTCTTGTTGATGGCTACTGGAGGACATGACGAGCTGATATACAAATAATGAAAGCTGATATATTATTTTGAATGCTGCAATAAGAAATTGTGGTATAAGGTTTGATTAACGTAGCCAACTTCGGTTTGAACTAATTTATTGTAGTGTTTTCAAAGCTTCGGAAATATTTAAATGAACATAAGTTTGAGTATGAAAATATTTTCCTTATATATTCCAAAGATTACAAAAGACCATGTAATCGTGACTTTGATATTAACATTGAAACATATTACTGAATTTTGGATGTTAAAAAACTCATACTGTGAAAAATCCAAAGAAAAATATTGTTTTCTCGTATAGTTGATTTTTTTTAATTCAAATTCATAAATTTTCGCAAAAATTAGTACTTCTGACAGTCGAAGGCGATTTAGGCTAATCAGGTACAAATCAGATACTATTGTGAATTTGGTACCGGCTGAATTGTTCTCAGAGCGTGCTGAATTCCATCCGTGAGAGCGAGAGTGGATTTCAATGAAATTTTATTCGAATTTCGTTCAAAAAGGAAAAGTGAGTTGTACAAAATGAAAAAAAAAATGATCTTCCTGCACCTTTGCAACAATTTGCATGCAAAAAAATTGTACACATAAATTCGAATGACGTTTCTCGCTCTAAATCTCTTCATTTTAAATCACTTCGGCTAGTGTGAACGCTTCATCTGATTAACTTGACAGCTCCTAAATCTACCCGATTTAGAGTGTAGTGCGATCACCATATTAACTAGGACCTAGTTTGAAACTACATTAAGTTTAAGCATCAATATTTAATAAGACTTTCATCCTTCATTTTTTTTAACTCCCTTCCGCAACTTCACGATGCGCGCAAGTTTTACGGTCGCATTTTCGACCTTACTATCCCAAATATTCTCTTTCCTGACATATTTGTAACCAAGAACGCACCATCTTTATGCTCTACCACTCTTTTATTTCTATGTATGTTCCACTGACATGCTCACCGAAGAAAGAAATCAGAGTTTCTGCTCGGTAGAATTTTGTAACGCTAATTCCCAAAGAATAAATAACATTTGAATTTGAAAAAAATGGCGAGGTTTTTTGTTTTTCATGGGTTAGATATCGATTCTGGTCACCATTACTTTATCACTTACCCCTCTACTTCTCACCTTTGTAAGTCTACACATACTGCATGGTCAACCCAACAAGTTCTGTGGGCAATCCAATTGAAAAATTTTGCTCACAAAAAGTGTCAGAGATCAAATTTTCTCTTTGATCTCGCTGGATTTTGTACCCTGTGCGCCTCAACCAAAATAGTAATGAAACCAGCTATACATGACTACTTTTCTAGTTTGGCGACATCCATTTCTCTCAATAACTTTAAACCTTTTTGGTCCTACACTTGTTGTTTGAGGAAAATACTTCCATTTCTGCCCATTTTACTTTCTACGGCTCTATCTTTCTACAGGACATCTAATTGATTTTATTTTCTTTCCTAATTCGCTTTCTCTAATCCATACAAACCTGATTGAACTTGAGAGGATATCATTTAGTCATGATTAGCATACCTGCTCATGTCCATGTCCATGTCTTCTTCATTTTGAGCCCCCCTTTCTATTTTCTTCAATGTTAGCCTATCATCAACCGTTTTTCTTTCTACCTGGAAAATTTTTTTTATATTTTCGAACTTCAAAACTGGTCATGTTTAATTCACTTCCAATTAGCGTCCTATTTTACTTTTCCTTTGTTTCAATAGGCTACTTGAAAAAACGTCTAATAATCAATGAATTCCATGAGCTTGTGGGAGGTAAGTCTACTTTTACTAGCCTCAACTTTTTCACGAACCCAGTTCTCCATGCCTTAGATCATCAAGAACAAGTGGACGTAGTGTGCGCAGACTTCTCAAAAGCCTTTGGCACTGTCATCCATAGAATGTTGCTGGATAAAGTGAAACAGTTTGGCTGCTGCGGTTCAGTTTATTCTTTTTATTGTCGAATCTGAGTAATCGTGTGTGGAAAGTTACAATAAACAACCTTTCCTCTTAGATTTTTGATGTTTTTTTTTTAGCGATTTTTTACTCTCCTTGATTTTTACTAATAACCTCCCTTCTGTTATCAATTCCTCTGTTTACTGTTCGCCGACGATTTGAAACTATTTGTCATATAAGTGAACGACTGATAATGTGTGTGCTCTTGTGAATTATTGTAATCACAATTTTCATCCAGACAATTTTCGCTTTCGATTAAAATTTGTATGGAAAATTGAGATTTTACACCAATTGCGTTTTAAGCTAGAAGGTCTCATTTTCTCGAAACTTTCATACTCAAACATCAATTTTTTTAAAGATACTTTGCACAAAACACGATTTCAGTTTAGTAAATATTGAAAAATGTAATATTACATGGCCATCAAAAATGACATGTTTTCAAAAAGCCGTTCCGCAGTGAACAGCACTGTGGTGAACTGGATCATTTGAAACAAAAAATTGAAATGGATTTAGTTAAATAATAACATAAAGTAGTCTTTAATCGTTCGATGTGAAAAAAATATCCTTTTTTTTACAAAATTGCGGATAGTCAAAGTCAACGGTTCGATTTTCACAACAAAAAAACGGCCTTTGTTGGCTGTATAAAAAAAAGTTTTCGCCGAAAAAAAAATCGAACGATTAAAGACTAGATATGTATTGAATCAGCCTGCCAAATTTCCAAAAAATCGGTTTAGTAATTTTGTGCACCGACTTGAGAAATACCATTTCGAGAAAAATGACGGCAGGCGCCAGTGTTTCCTGTCGTCTGCGTAACACACGCTTCTCTTTCAAAGCCAATATCTCATTCAATTTTATTCTGATCGACTTGAAATTTGGAGGACATATTTTTAGATAGTTATACTTTAAAAATATGAAGAGAAAAAAAATCAATTTTTTCAAAGTCACAAGTGGAGTGGTCCCCTTAAGAAGGATAACGCATCCTGCGTTAGTCGGTACACCATTTAGTATGTTAAAATAATGCACCATTTAGTATCTTTTATAATACATACAAACAAACATGACTCGACTTACGAATAAGTGGAAAACAGGAATAAAGGATTTTCTGTTGACATCTGAATAGCAAAATTCGAATGAAAAACAAAAATTGAGTTAATGATATGTTTTATAAGGTGTTTAAAATATTACACTATCTTTCAAAAACATATTCACTAAGGAAGTAAACACGTTAACAGTCAGAAAACAGTTGAATTTTGGTATCGAGAGTGCATTTAGTGTGCATGACTTTCTTTTCTTTGCTCGCTAGCTGAAGCTATTTTCGTAGAATCTATGATAATTCACTCAAAAAATTACACATTTTTCATCAAACTCGTAAAGTTTCTTTTTTTACACGACGTTTGTTTCAAAATTCACGAGCCTTAGCCATTTATTCAACGTAGCTACACAAGTAACAACCAGACAGGATTAAATTACATGACCTTGGCTGCTATTGCTGCTCACCACCAAGCAGGATGAACCGATCCGGTTACTTCTTATAAAATAGCACCATTCTAGCGCCACAAGGATGTCAACTTGCACTGTTTGGCTGAAGCCATAGTCGTTGAATGTACATATGTATATTGTATTGAAATGACGGTTTCTGTTAGCTGTCACAGCTTGTTTTGTCAATTTCTTGAAACAAAGAACAAAGTCACATCACAGGCTCAATATCTACACTTAACTGTCGCGCGTAATAGAAAGGTTTCCCTCTCATGAGCCAAGTAACAATTACCTGACTCTTTGAGACGAATTTATTATTTTTCTCGGAAATTCCGTTTGATTGGAAGTGTGCCTTAATTGCTGAAGATGATTTTCCTCGCAAAGTCGTCAGTACTCTACTGCTTTCTTAGAAACAATCAGGCAGGATTTCGTTTTTTAAAGATATCTGTTACCTTCCGTTTCTGTATTGTTTTGGGAAAATTTTCAAGGTCGATTGTTGAACCTGCTTCAATGAACTTTTTCTTGAGGATACACAATATTGTGTCTCGGCGTTTCATCAATGTTCAGAGTTTTCGGAGAACCACAGCACGAATTTTTTTTCTCAAAATGTTTTCGTAGCCAATACACGTTGCTGAGCGGCAAAGCCCTGACCAAATAGTATGACACACAAAATCAAACTGTAACGCGTGCCTCAAGGAAGACCTGCTTGAGATGTTTCTAACAAATACATACTTGTTTTCTCGGTACCGTGGTTCAAGCAGGGTATTTGTTTTTTTTTGTATACTGAATCCTGTTTGACAAGGATTAGGTTGGCTTATCACGATTCGTATCAGCCATCGAATTCCGGTACCACCAATGTGTAGGTTTGACCTTTATATTCTAAAAGGTTTGTATATTAGAAGCTTGGTGACTTTGTTGGGTCTATTGAGCTCTTAACAAAACTACTCTTATATCTAAGTTTCTAATTGGTAAAATCGTTGTAAAAATTATTGCGTTCACTTATTCTAGGGATAAACTTTGTAAACATGAACAAAAAAACAATAACAAGCAGAAAAGCCACTTCGACTCATGAGTACTCTATGTAATCCTACTTTTAAGAGATTGTACTGTGGGATGCTGATGTACAGCTATTACTCTAAAGGAAAAATATATGAGTCTTTCTTACATAGTATTTAGAGAGTATAATAAATTTCCTTAGTGCTATTTGAGATCAGAAAAACTAAGTCTTATTACTGTGTGAGAGACCAGAAGTCTCCTCATTTTTGGTCTGGGGTTCTATATTAACCTTACTGTTTAGGAGAATTCGGGTAAACATCACAAAAAGCTTAAAAACAAAGAAATCTAACTAGAGTTGAATTTATATTACTTATATTGTAAGACAAACATACAAACTAGCGACATGTTTCATAAGATCACATGAAATTTTGTGTTAGATATATAACTTAGCTATATCTACAAAACTGGCAAGTTGTTTGATATGCTCCCTATTGTGTATTGACAAGATGGAATCGACCGACCCAAATCGTTGGAATATCTGTTAATCGTTTCTAATATTGGTGAACTCTGGACAGTGGAAGATACGGTGATCTAAGTCGTCCCTCTCATTGCAGAAAAGGCATCTGGGGTCATCTATGACCTTCATGTTGAAAAGTCTTTGCCTTTCAATAGGAAAGTGACGAAAAGTCTGTTGATTTGCTTCGTGGTGTTGCTGCTAAAGTTGGTATTCTCGAACTAGACCTGGTCTCTAAAGCTTAAATAAGCCTGGGCCCAGGTACAAGGTTTTAATTTTTCGGCTTCTCTTCTATAAAAATTGTGCCAGTCATTTTTGATACGGTCAAGTATCTTTTGGATTGCCTCATCCGGCTCGAAAGCAGACGAGAAATCCGTGCCCACAAAGGTTCCTCTCTTAGAATTCTCTCACGAATTTTATGCTTAGCAATCAACCTGTCTTTGATTATTCTGTTGATAATTTTAACAACGACATTTAGGAGCGAAGTCGGTCTGTAACTGGGTAGTTCCTTAGGATTTTCCCCTGGTTTCAGAATCGAGGAGACTCAATACCTTTGCATTTATCTGGGTTGAGTGGAAGATTAGGCGTGACGAGAACTTATCAATAGCCCTCTGAACAAAGTCATCATTAACCAAATCTATAGCCTGTGTGCACTTGACCATCAAGTCCAGATAAAAATCATGTGGATTCCAGGTCATAAAAACCTTAAAGACATGGATTTAGTCGACACGGATGCTAAGAGAGGAACCTTTGTGGGCACGGATTTCTCGTCTGCTTTCGAGGGTTTCCATTGGAATGGAGTCAGGGTTTACTAATTCATTTAGTGCTTTAAGCAGGACGCTAGAGCTGCTAAAATTGATTGCGTTTAGCATTTCGTAAATGATTTGCCGGTTTGCTCTTAGGACCTCCGCAAACTTTTTTTTCCTAATTGTGGAGTTAATCTCCTTCTGTGTATTCCTTGTGGACTGAACACAGTTATCTATAAGGGATGGAAACGAGCTAAGATTTTCCTCATCTAGAAGATGAAAACTGTTCGCATTTTCCACTACTTTTCTAGCCTCAAAATAAGATATATTTTTAATGGCTGCAATTTCTAACACCTGTTCTTCTCCTTTCCAGACAGGGCAGCTTTTGTTTGACAAACTATGATTCGGGGAGTTACACAGGATGCAAATTAAATTGGTACAAGTACCCGCACAGGCTGAAACACCACATTTAAAGCACCTTTTCTCAGGGCTTTTGCAGAATTTTGCTGCATGTCCCAGTCTGAAGCAGTTTAAGCATTGCTTTGGTTTCGAGACATAATAGTCGACTCTGATCCTAACATAGTCAACTTTTATGAAATCAGGAAAATCATCTCCTTCGAAGCTGCATTTAACAGTGAGGGAAGGTATGAACCTTGTAGGATCCTCTCTGTCCCTCATTGTTAGCCTTTCAGCAGATTTGATATCAATGTTCTTAATTTTGTTTCGAAAACTGTTGCATGGAATGCCATGTTTCGGGATGTCCTCTAGGTCAAAATTCAAGGAAATATTTCTTGATATTCCATACCTAAAAATGAAATTATTGGGAATATAGCCGTTTGGGTTATACTTTGATAGGACACCCCTATCAAGCAAGGAATTGGCATCCGCTGCCTCCTGGAAAATAATTTTGATTTTGCCAAAACCACTATTCTCAATTTTTTCTACGTTATTTAATCTATCTTTTTTGGTCAAAGAATAGAAGTTAATGTCATCAAGCCTTGCCTTAAGGCCATCACCATTCGTTCTTTCGACGATGACCGGATACTTCTTTTTAGTGCCCGGGGAATATCTGTTTGCGCGTCTATCGTCAGAAGGAAGTGGTGTAGAAACATTCACTAAGTTGTTTACCATGCTGGTACTAACTATGGTTTGATTCGCTTGATTCGCTAATTCCATAGACTCAGTACTAGTGGGCTTTACATCCAGGACATTTACATCAACACAACTTTTTTTCAGAGCGGCTTTTGTAATCATTCCACCACCATCTTCGTTCTTTTTTCTTTTGCGTTTCGGCATTGCATCTCTTTCCGCTGGAACTTCCTCCATGCGTTACATAGATGAACTTACCTAACCACGTGGAAAAGAAAGCACTGAAAGCAATACACCGTAAAATCACGAAACTTGTGAATGAAAACCAGAAATTCAAACAAAAGGATCTAAATCTACAAACTTATTCCTAATGCTTACTCAATTTCAATGACTAGGCTGCAAAACAGACTTGTCAGTACACAGGAGCACCCCACTCAACACACAAACTATTGCACTAGCTATGGCACGTGAACGCACTTTTTAACCAAAACAAAAATGGCGTAATATCTGAAAGGAGCTCAATACTAAGAACAAAATCACCCTTGCACCAAGGCTTCCAGGTTGCGAATGATAGGGTATGAGCGATCTACTCTTATGATAACAGTTGATGAGTAGTGAATGCCTGCTGACTCGCCGTAGGCATTCACTAACAATGTGTGGATGAAAAAGCATCTTGTATGGATCATACGATGATATGAAGAGTAAGATACTGAATGTGAACAGGATGAGTTAGGTACCTGAGACGTGGTAGTAAGAAGATCAAGGACTCATTTTTCTGTTTGAGCTGCACGGGCGCGGTACCGAGAAAACAAGTATGGATTTGTTAGAATCATCTCAAGCGGGTCTTCCTTGAGGCGCGCGTTACAAAATTGAAACGTTAGTTGGTTGCTTAGAGAAAAATGCTGCATATCAAGACCAAATTGTCTACCGATTCAAAGCCAATATAATTTGTTGGCATCACCCTTTGCCTGTTGCCTACCCTTAACATTTACCTACTTTCTTTGATTTTGAGCAGTTTCGATTGATCAGTCAACTTTCAGTCCTAAGTAAGCTTGAGCAAATCAAGTATCAAAGTAGCCTTTCGAATTCAAAATGTTTCTCTCCATTTTGAATTTAGACAATTAATATTCAGATAACTAAATTATACAGCCACCACAACTTCAACGAACTTCGGCACATCAAATCATTTTCAATTTATTAATTCTGTTCCAACACTCACCTGTACCATTTTTGAAACAGCTCATTAACGATTTTACTCTCGTAAAATTGAAAGAAAAAGCCGACCCATAACGACCATTATTCAAAAAAGCTCCATTTATTTTCGCATTTCATTAGATCCATTACTGGCTGATGATAAACGAGTACACAGCAACCAAAAACGTATTATTTGTTAAACGATACAAGTGTATTCTAAGCTGGAAAGCTACTCGACTCTGTCCGACCGCCTACCCGCGATTTATCAACCAACGCGACGCAACGGAACGCAGCCACCAAAGCCACAATCCGCTCAAATGGAAATATCTGGTAGCTGGACTGAGCTGAGCCGAAATCGGTCCCCCTTCTGAAAAAATATCTTTTGAATACATGCATATAATGCTAATAAAGCCCCCCAGCATGAAAATACATTTCTGTGGAAATCTGACGACGAAGATGATGATGGCGCTGGCAACGAGAGTGTTTGTCGTGCTCAAGAATACCGAACGAATGATATAATGATGATAAGATGGTCAGATGAAAGTCGTCCTTTTCGTCTTTTGGTGTTTCTAATGCCGAAAATACAATGGCGGGCGTGTGTCACGAGATTGACGGACTGGCTCTCAATTCGGTTTTCTAAGAATTTTCAATGAGCAAAATTTGTGAAGGGAATATGATCTGAGGACTTGATGCTGTATGAATTGTTGTTGCAATCATTATTCTACCTTGCACGTACACTTTAAATCGGATTTGAACTTGCGTAGGCTTTTCGAATTTCAATTAGGTCAACTGGAGTTTTCTCAAATCTTTCTATGCCCAAATAAATTTACTATTGATTTTTCAATGTGTTTTTATTTATTTTATCGTTGCGATGGTTTTTTGAAATGTTTATATTATTCATGATATTTGTGAGTTGAAGAGCTTCTACATCTCAGGTGAATAAGAAATGTTTTAGAAAATTGGATCATTAGTTGTGAAGAAGGTAGGTAGCAAGTTTTTGTGGATCGTTTGAAATGAAGAGCTTGATTCGGTAAGAAGAGATATTTTTCGTACTAATAGGCTTAGTTTGGTAGTCATAGATAGCCCTATTTGTCGGAGAGCGGAAAGTTTTGAATCATTGGCGAAGACAGAATATTTCTTGGCAAAAAACTTATAGCAAACAAAAAGAATTAAAGACAGTTTGTTTTCAATAACAATAATACAGATTATGTTTTCAGGAGTAAGATTCATTCAAAGGCATAATTAGACATATTTTAGTGAATTTCCTTCCTTAAGAGTGATTTTTTCACAAAATGGTGGCAAAGAAGTAAACACTGAAAATATCTAATTATGTCATACACATTTTGCCCTTATTGGTGTCCCTACTATTCATGATCGTCACTTCATAGTTTTAGTAGATATTGATGCAGTAGATACCAATTAATTGTTTGCAAATTACAGGCTCTCAATTATGAGTCGGTTTACACGAGCGGTTTTTCGCTGGACTCAGCACAAGCTTTTAGGAAAGGCAAGTGAAGGAAGGAACGGAACAGCGAGTACGAATGGTCTGGTCGATCATCGAGCACGGCAGTCGTTTTTCTTGGTTCTTCTTCGTCTTGAAAACAGTCTGGGGCTCAGACATTTTTTGTTGGAAAGTGTGATTTAGTCTGCTTTGAAACGTTTAGTAGAGCGCATCGATAATGCTTGATCAAAATTGAAAGTGAAAATGTTGGGCAAGTTTATGTGAAGCCAGGAATGAATAACTATGTTATTATTGAAGTACGAGTGCAAGGAAAGTTTATATAATTCTAAGCACAGAGACTTTATAAATAGTAATATGCGGAAAAAAAGTTTAGAGGACATTTACCTCAAGCCGAAAAGTTGATATGCGACAATTAGTAACGGCAGCTTCCAAAAAAAAGTGAATATAGTTTTGGAAGAGATTTACCAGCCACACCTTAAGTAACAAAGTTATAGTATTAATATTTGAATTTAGTGTTTCTTTTTCTTGCCAATCTAATTTTCCCTCAATTATAAAATGTTCCGTTAACTGTTACCTTAATACACTGAAAAAAATCCACATAGCGCCCAGAGCCATGTAACATAGCGCATTATTTATGGTCCCATACGCCATGTACATAGTACTCTGAGCCATGCAATATGGCTCCCAGCGCCATAATCTCAGAATCTACATAGCGCGTGGTCCCAGGTTACATGGCGCAGCATTTATGGTGCCACACGCTATGCACATAGTGCCCTGAGCCATGCAGTATAGCTCCCTGCGCCATAATTACATGGCGCAGAAATTATGGCCCCACACGCCATATTACATAGTGCCATGAGCCATGTAATATGGCTCATGGCACTCCAATTATAACTCGCAGCCATACTGTGTGAGTGGATCTATAAATGTCAGCAAGTGATACTTGAGTATCGTCGATAGATCGACAACATTCTCAATCGGCTAAGGGCGCATATTATTGAATGGCTCCTTCGACGACTCTAAATGCAGCCAGCGCCTGTTTGTTGCAAGCAAGTGACTTCTCCGTGTGCTCATTTATGGTAAGTAGCACTGTTTTGACTGATTTGCTTCTTCAATGTACTATAGTTTTCCACGCCATGTACTATAGTCATCCATGCCATGTACTATAGTCATCCACGCCATGTACTATAGTCCTTCACGCCATGTACTATAGTCCTCCACGCCATACAGTATAGTCCTCCACGGCATACAGTATAGTCCTCCACGCCATACAGTATAATCCTCCACGCCATGTGTTATAGCTCTCCACGCCATGCACTATAGTTCTCCATGCCATGTAATATAGTCCGCCACGCCATTTACATGTCGTGGAAGACTAAAGTACATGGCGTGTAGGCCTATGTACTTTTCGCCATGTATTATGGCGTGTGGCGCTATATTTTATCACAATCCCTAAATCGACTATGTACATGGCGCCAGAAGTCTATAAATTATGGCGTCTGGCGCCATGTGTTTTCTCAGTGTACTACAGCCACCCGATTTTTGCTTTTTTTTTGTTTTAATTTATTGTTTTTTTCCGTATCTGTAGCATAGTTTTCTGATTATGATGCATTAAGAAAACTGCGTGCTTGTACAGCAAAACACCTCTAGTCTAAACTTATAGCAAGCACCATCGTCCAGCAAACTCTGTGCTGGCAAAGCGCAACACCGCTCGTCTAAACCGGCTCTAGCATCCGTTTGTGTGCTTTTCAGTGTTGCCAGTCTGTTTTCAGTTGCTGAAATTTTTTAAGAAAATTGCTGGGATTTTAATGGGTTTCGCTGCGAATATTTCTTTCACAATAAGTCTATTTTTGATTATATTTGGGTTAAAAAGTTTTAAGATATATTTTTCATCAGCTTTTCCTCTTGCAAATGGGAAATTATCGTATTTTTCGAGGTGCAATAAAAGTGAAAGATCTGAAAATTACAAATTAGTAGCAACGTCTTTAAATGATGCAGTGCATTTAAAGACGTTGACGCAGATTTCATTCGAATAATGCTATACTTTTCTAGGCTTTAGTGCTAACAAGTATCATTGAGTTTCAATTGTACAAATAGTGAACGTCAGCATCTTTAAATAAAAAAAAATTGTATATACGCGAGCATAACTTATTTTTCTCTATTTTTAATTGCATGTTTCATGCAGAAAATATAATTTGTGTTTGTGTTTAACGCTACTTAAGTAACTAAATTAATAGAAAATATGTATGAATTTATTGATTTTCCTTTTTTGAATATTTCGTATTTACGATTCTTATTCAAAATCTACAGATCTGTGTCAACAACGAAGAGATAACATGAAGCTGCGATTTCTACAAATTTTCGATTAAACAAGCTAAGGTAATCCATCATGAATTAAAAGATAATACTAGCCATAGGCTTCATATATGACAAACTTTACAATATTCAGTAAGTTCGAGAAAAAAATAAAATATTTAAGTGTATTTTTTTATATCTAAGATAACATCTTAAAGCTCCAGTGTAAAAAAAACATGTAAGCATGCATATCACATTTGATTTTATTTGTCTGTTTTTAGTCTGGATGATGTAAATATCTTCTACTGACAGGAATGTCCTTGAATATAACATCCAGACTCTTTCTCTGCTCTTACTTTACCCAAAAGATATTCATGAGATTGTATACCTTCATCTAAAACACACTTCATACATACATATATCCCCAGTTCCATTCATTTCTATTTTCTCATTTTATTGACTTATTTTGCTTTTATATGTTTTTATTTCCGCTTCACACGTAAGGACGCCAGACTGCTAGTTTGCTTCATTTGTCAGTACATCAGCTGAGTGCCAGAGGACGTGAGAGAGATCGAGAATTAATCCAATTTGGATTAAGACAGCTCCGAAGAGAATAATCAATCGAGGAAAAACTGAAGGCGTAAAAAGTTCAAGAATAGCGAGAAGTTAGGCATACCATTTCCCGTCTTATTTTTATCTTATCTTATTTTATCTATTCATTTAATACGTTATTCGAAATTTTTCCACTTCCCAGTACTTTTGATTACTTACGATTTATTTAAAAAACTATACACTAACTAAAATTTTTCACAGTTTTGTTCTATTGAGTGTTTTTGTGCGTGTTTTGATTCCATAAGCAATTCAAAAATTAGGTTTGAGACACGATTAGCATTCCTCTGTATATCCTTCTTTGGATCTCATATATTCTTTTTTATTCAAAATCTTTATATAAAAGAAACCGTACCTTGTTTGGTGGCACATTTTGCTGCTATTTCAATCATTCTGTACGATTATATCATAAGATCTTTCAAATTATTCAGCTATTTTCAATATTTTGGTGTTAAGTAATTTCTAGAAATATTGCCTATTACATTAGTCTTCTGTTTTTTTTTTTTTTTTTTTGCAAAATACCCATTATTCCAGCAAAAATGTTATTCGCAAAGAACTTGCTGCCCGAACTTTCGCTAAAAATACTCTTGTTCATTTAAGGGGTTACCCCCACTTGTAGCGCAAAAAATAGGCCATTTTCAAGTTTTTTTTAAAGAAAACTACGAAATTTTTATAACCGACTATTATATATTTTTAAAGTACATACATTGACCACTTTTCAGTAATTTTTTTTACTGAAAAATGTTGCATTGTTAAATTACAAATGGCCGTCAAAACAATGGTATTTTAATTTTCACTTCTTGCGGTGACCAACATTGTGTCGGACTGGATCATGCGAAACAAAAAATAGCGATGGATTTAGTTAATTAACAGTATAAACTAGTGTTTGATTGAAGTATTCAAAACAATAACCATTTTTCACAAAATGGCGAACAGTCAAAGTTAATGGTTCGATGTTCAGTTAAAAAACGGTCATCTTTTGGCTACTGATCAAATAATTTTAATCAAATAAGCAAATCGAACGATCAAACACTACATTTTTATGTATTAAATAAGCTTGCCAAGTCTCAAATCTTATGATTGAAGATCGGCTCAGTAGTTTTTGAGTAATTTTGGTCACCGACTTCAAAAATGTCATTTCGAGAAAAACGCGGTTAAAGTTTCAATTTCAGTTTACACGGAGGAAACAATTTTTTTTAACTTACATAGAATCATCCACTCCGGGGCCATATAATAGCTCTTTTGCCGACGATGCCGCTTCCAAAAATGCAATTTGCTGTTGCCTTCTCAGCATTCTGCCTTTCTGAGTATTCTCGGCCGCAACAATAGATAGAAACCGCAGAGAGGGTCGAGCGCGACAGACGGCAGATTAGCCGGTTGTATAAGTAACGCTCATATCTCGGTCAATTTTGTTCGGATCGACTTAAAATTTGAAGGACGTATTCTCAGATAGTTATACTTAAAAAAAATGCAGCAAAAAATAAAAGAAAATTTTCAAAGTTACAAGTGGGGGTAACCCTTTAAATTATCATTCGATTCGAAATCTCCACGGCTCCTTGCCATTTTACATACTCTTAACATCAACAAAAATTTAACATTTTCAAGAAGTGTTTGATCAATGTTGAACATGATGTTCGAAAATTTTTATTGCTTCATATCCGCTCGGCACGTGCATCTGAACACAAACAAACGTGAGAGTTTCCCGAAAGATGGCTTAATATTATCCACTAACAACCAACCAAACATACATAATCTATCCACGAAAACAATTTTCCATGAGCTTCAAAGCTACGAAACCATTTATTTAATTTGTTTTAGGCAGTTCACGTGTATGGGAGTTTTTCGAATCCATCTTCGAACTGAGTTGTGTAGCATCTTTAATTCGAGGAGTTCTATGTAATTCGACGGGTCCCTTTGGTGTCATTAGGCATTCATTTCACGACAACAGGCAGTCGTTCCCGTGCACATTAACGAAAATTTCATCATCAGAGACCTGACCTGCTGTGAAAACCGAATTCATTTATTTCGTTTCACACGCTGCAACCAATCAACTATCACCACTACGACTACCCTCGATCAACATTAAAGTGTCTCGCCGAAAAACCCAGGAATACTTTTGACATTGCAAAGTATTGAAAGTCGTTCGAACTTAATACCCAATCACCATTGAGAGTTGTCGAAACGCGATTTTCGCGGAACTGGCTTGCTTATAGGGGTATGTATAGCATAGGGTGGCATTTGCAACATAGCTGTTTTCCGTTGATTTTATCGAACAAAAACATCACTTTTGACTGAGTAGCGTTGACAAGGATAAAGGCACCTGAAGTGAAACCCACTAGCGAATAAGCTTAATGAATGCTATTCTGTCGGACTTCGTTTGGATGTTGAAGGAAAATGGAAATTTTCCACATCAACCTGGCTCTTATAGCTTAATTTTGATATTGATTATTGAGGTTCACAGCAAAGCTACGAAAATACTGGCGACATAAATATTTAAAGGTTTCGTTTTGATTCTAACTATTCACCAAAGAATATAAAGTACTTGGTGAAGCGAGAACTACCCTGATATCCACATTTTTATGGAAGCCTTCAAATACTAGTGGCTGCATGCACTTGATAACAGTGCAATAAAGATTAATATTCACCACAAGTATTTTACCTTGGCGAAATTATGTTCGAAATGTGACGGTGTAAAATCAGGTTATTGCTCGCATATGCGAAATTTTGTTTTCAGGATATGAAATAGTTTATATTATTGATGGCGGCTATCAAATCACTACACATTTCGTCAAAATTTACTACGATTCTAATAAAAATGTAAGTGCTAGGTTTATTCTATTATCGACTTAAGTGCGCCATAAAATTTTGAAAAGAAAATAAAACTTTGGAGCCATTGAGAGGTTTATTGAAGGTTCTTTTGTAAATTTTATTGCAGTTTTGAAATATTGTTTGTACAGTTGTACAGTTTGCAAATTGAATTTTTAAAAATTTTAACAATCATATTTCGAGTTTGTTAGTGCATCATTTAGTATGTTGACCTTGTTCTCATTTTGTATTCTGTTCAATATTCTGCAAGCACAAGCTGATATATGAGGGTGTTCTAAAAAATTTCCGCCGTTAACGTGAAGATGGCAGCACTTATGATTAAAATGTGGGGATTGATGTTTCACAACTTTATTCTAAGTCCTAATGAGTTACGCACGAAACACGATGGTTTTAACTACCAAAAGAAACTACATTATTCAAGTACCAAACTTATAAATCTAACAATAATCAAAAACGTGAGCGTCGAATTTAACCTGACGTGACTAATGCGGTTGTTGCTCTATGAGTCAGTCGTAACACACACCCTTGTCATCGTTCCTTCTTCGAAGTTTCTTCTTTCTCGGTTTTCGTTCGCCCTGCTCCTTCTACCGACCCTAGCGCATCTCTTGGTGAACACTTTCGTTTTTCCTTGTAGCCGCCACAAAAATTAAGGAATGTGGCTGCGCATCTTTTGAAAGGAACTCATCAAAATTGGAGCCATTTTTAATGCGCAGTTATGGTTTGACAAATGCTTGAGTGAGTCGACGTAAGCGTTTTTGTGAGAATTGAACAAATTGAGTATCGAGGTGTCATTAAATATTTGTTTTTGAAAGGCAATACGCCTACGCAAAACAAAGATGAGTTTTATGCTGTGTACGGGGACTCTGTACCATCATTGACCATTGTAAAATTTTCCCCAGCTGAATTTAAACGTGGCCGTACCAGCTTGGGAAACGATGAACGTTCGAAACGTCCAAAAACTGCAACAACTAACGATAGCATCTTTAAAGTTCATCAAATGGTGCTAAACAATCAGATTTTTGAATGAAAACAGCACGAATATCATCAAACAACCATAGTATTAATCAGATTTGACTCCGGTTGATTTTTCATGTTATCGTTTCGTTTTTTCGCATCGTTTCAAATGTCGCTTAATTTGAAGGAGAGTCAATAAATTTAGATGAATATTTGACAATTAATGTCTCATTTGATAATTCCCAAAAATTATTTGTCAGCATGAATGAAGTTATAACATCTTGTTTTACGGTTTTTTTTTCTTTTTTTCATTTATAGTTTTTCGTAGATTTAGTTGGATTTTCCCTTGCTTTTGCTCGTATATACAATTTGTTTCAAGTTGCTTTTTGTCTTTTAATGTTTTGTTTTTCTAATTGGTTAGAATAGCTTCTGGTTCGCCACTGGAACTATGCTTTCACAAATTTTGAGGAATCCATAGAATCATCTTTTTAAATCAAAATGTTCTACTATATCTGTTGCAAAAATTTCCATTTCATCATTTATGGTTTTTTAAGCCTGCATTGATCGCTCACTGAGAACGGCCTAATCATTATAGATGACATATTTTGCTCAAGAAGATACACTTGCAATGAATAACTTCCAATAAGATTCGTTTCATCAGGATTATTTATCAATCTTTCATCATTTGTAAGAAATCAAAGTGACAATGAGATACACGTAGTACTGTCAAAAAAAATAATCGTAAAATATGCACATTCAGAAATGAACTGTAAAATATGCACATACAGAAAACTGGCGACGAGAGAAAACGTTGCAATTAAAGTACAAGTAACGAAACTTCAACAAAATAACGGTTTCTGCTCGTTATTCAAATCATCTAATTTGAAAATGCATCAATTAAATTCCGCTCTTTCAGCACTTAGCTTGGATTTCGTCGTATATCTTGCTTTTAAAATGCCAACCAAGAACCAAGCTCAGTGATGTACAATTAGAAATAAAATCCATCTTCTCCAGCAACTTTGCTAGACGTTGCATCATTTTCGGTCATGAAAACGATTCCAACGAAATGCATTTTGTGAATTTCATTATTGCTTGATTAATTTAATTATTTTTGATCTCTCTGTGACATTAGTTTCAGTGATAGCATGATAATGAGTCAAAGGTCTGCGTTGGTGTCATTTGCTGCTAAGGTCACAGGATATGGTTTACGCTTCGCAAGCTAAATGTTTTACAATGGTATACAATAATTTAATGTCATTTGGAATATGAAACGGATGGATGCAAGGAGACTTTGTCAACAGTATAGTGAACATTACATAATAAACTTCTGATTGAACACTAAATATTCATCAATGCAAACCTAACTATGAATTCAGAGATATGCGCTTACTTTGAAACACGAGAATAACTCAAACTGCCTTATTTTATTAAATTTGATTACTTTCATTAAATCAAAATAATATTGAGCATGATAAACTAATTTACTGAATGTAAATCTATTAGATGGGCACTGGTTTGGTTGTAGTTAAACTGTTTTGTGGCTATAGGTTAGTATATTTGACCTAGCAGAAAATGTCTGCGTAAAAACATCACAAATACTTTGCCCAGGTAGTCCGGCCCAGGTCAAATCCTCCACCTCTAAACGCAAATAAAGCACCTAAGTCAACTAACGCTTCTAACATGTAGACTTCTGCTCCCCTTCATCATATGGGACAGATTTCTGCAATTATATAGAACCAAGTTCATTCAATGATCAATGATATGATGGCAAAAATGGTCCAGGACTTATTTCCTGTCCAAGATCCCCCAAAAAGGTTCGTTTTTGCAAATAAGTAAATGAGCTGCGAAAATTGAATTTTTATCCTCACATGGAATGCCAATTCCATTCTACCAAAAAAAGGGGAGCTAATGCAGTTTTTGAGCGATAGCAGAATTGACATTATGCTGATTCAGGAAACCTTTTTGAAACCGACTAATCAGCTCCGTATCCCTAACAATCATGTTTACAGGAATAATCGACTGAACGGAAGGAATGGGGGCACAGCTATTTGCGTAAAGAGGCATGTTAACCATCACCCTTTTATAATCTCTGATCTCATGGGAATGGAAGTAACATCCATTCAAGTCCAAACGAGCTTTCTGCACTTCAGAGTAATATGCGCTTACAGATCTCGAAATGCACAAAACCTCACGGCAGACCTTCAGAAAATCTTCAAGCACAGTGGCCCAATCTTTCTTGCAGGAGATCTTAACGCTCAAAATCGCTGCTGGGGTTCTGTGAGAAATAATAATGAAAGTTCTACATAGAAACTTTGTCCAGTCTGCTCATTCCAGGAGAATCTACGCACTTTGGTCCGATTAACGGTTATATAATAGACATGAGAATAGCACAACGTATAAGCCAAACCGTCTCCATAAACGTTCTAGACGAACTTCACTCCGACCATAAATCAGTCAAGTTTCTAGACGCTTCTGTAACAGAAAAATCAAGAACTAACGGGCAGGTCTTCCACATATCTTTAGCATGCAAAAATATTATCCAATCACTGGTTACAGGGAGTAACCTGGAAGGTTCTATAGAACTTACCACCACCAAACATTTCGAGATCAAAGAGCACTGCACACTCAGAACTCCCTTGAAAACTAATCAAGACCCCTATGAGCTTTCACATTCCATCAAAATCCCGAAAAACGAAGAAATCAAATTCTGAGTCGAGCTAGGTCAATCAGTGATCCCAAATTAAAGTACAAAGTTAATCGATTAACTAATGTTATCCGTGTCCAGATCTGGCAATTCAAAAATGAGCAGTGGGAGCATTTCGTGCGCAGTTTTGATCTTGAAAGTGGTTCAGTATGGAGATTGTCCAAATATTTTTGAATGAAAAATAAGCCAATCATGTCACCTATCTCTGCCGCTACCGGTCGAAAGTTTAATAATCCAGAAACTCTAGGGCCCCAATTTCAGAAGAACAATGACTCAGATGACGACGTCTAAGAGGAATATCGGACATCTTGCTCAACAGAGTACGAAGGGGGGCATAATACCACAAACATCACTAGAGGAAGTAAAACTTCTGGCGAAAAGCTTAAACAAACGGAAATCCCGTGGGCCAGATAAAATCACAAAACTTTGCCTTTTTCATCTAATAGACAATCTAATCCTGAAGATTCTAGACACCATTAACACCATTTTTCATCTAAAAATATCCTAATTGCTGGCAAATTACCTCCAATATAGTGATCCCTAAGCCCGCCAAAGACTTATCCTTTCCGTAAAATTGACGACTCATTAGCTTACTCATATCACTAGCTAATCTGGCAGGGCACATTTTTCTTTCTAGGCTCAAGATTTACACAAAGATTAACACCCAAAACAATTGCTTGCCCCTCGAACAATTTGGTTTTAAAGCACAGCACTTTATTGAGTTCCAATTTTCTCGTGCAGTGCAGCACATAAGACCTGGCCTAAACAAGATAAATTCTGTAGGGCTAGTTATATTTGATGTCGCAAATGCACTTGACAAAGTTTGGCACGCTGTGCTTTTTGTCAAACTAAATAATCTAAATTTACCTTCCTCATTCATATAATTCGTTTGGTTCTTTTTACAAAACAGAGCTTTTCAAGTTAGCATAGAAAAATACTTTTCTTCCAAGCATCCCATAGGAACCGGAATGTCCCAAGGATGCCCCTTGTCACCAATTTTGTACAACTTGTACACATCATATATTCCCAATTCTAACAGAGTAAATATATCTCTTTTGGCTGACGATACGTGCATTTTTCTCACGTTGAGGCAAGCAAGTTAC
Organism: Nemotelus pantherinus; assembly: GCA_963978885.1. Classification (NCBI taxonomy): domain Eukaryota; kingdom Metazoa; phylum Arthropoda; class Insecta; order Diptera; family Stratiomyidae; genus Nemotelus; species Nemotelus pantherinus. The sequence goes on along the minus strand of OZ022265.1, from coordinate 44,238,561 downwards.
ATAGCCTCTAGTCTACAGCTCTCCATCGAAATCCTTTCGGAATACTTCAGAAGATGGACAATAAAGCCAAACGCTGAAAAAAAACCCAAGCAAACTTTATTTCTCGGAAAAAACGATTGACACTACGACAACTAATTGTCGACGACCAGACGTTAGACTGGCAACGGTCTGCAAAATACTTAGGGCGGACGTTTGACAGCAAACTACAATCGACTGCATGCCTTGACAACAAACGAGCTTCCTTAAACTATACGATAAGAGTCATCTATCCTTTTCTAAAATCATCCCGTCTAAGTACCAACAACATAATGCTTCTCTACACACAGTTTCTAAGACCTCAACTGCTCTACGGCTGCGTAGCCTTCTGACAAACCCCCAAAAGTTACAGAAGCTATAAGCTTTTCAGAACATCGTCCTTCGCAGGCTTTTGTCACAATTGACAGACACACAAATAGCACTTTGACAATCCTTTAATCTGAAAATTTTAGACAAAACTTCACCTACCCAAGCCTGAGGCAACTCATAGAGTAAGCCGGAAACGCCATTCTCTAACATAATATTGCAAAAACAGTATCGCCAGTTTTCGAGCCTTAGCACATAACTGAGCACAACAAGAAGTGGAATACGGGTGAAAAATCCGCACCAGCTCCAGGTTAATTACAGTTCAATGGCATGTGCCTTACGGAGGACAAAACTTCGGCATGTTTTGATCCTTTCGGCCGCGGGCATCTGCCAGATTTTAAACCACGATGCGCTTATACAAAATTGTTCCTGAATATTTGACAGGTGAAAATTTGACACTAATCACAATTGTCTGTACACACACATGAGCGCTGCCACGCAAAATAAGGTTGAATAAATATGCCAATATTAATGTAGGTGGAAAATCACAATAAATGCAACAACAAGCGCAGCTAATGGATTACCAAAAAATTGCCTTCCATTTACATACATATGTCTTTTGATTTTTCAGGCCAAATCATTAATTGAGACAGAAAAATCAAATACATTGACATGACGTTTGAGGAACGCTGTGAACATCTAGACAGAATCTGGACCAAGCTACATATGTCAATAATATCAAACTTGCATTCCAGCTTATCGTCTTTATTATGAAATTGTGACAGTGGTTACATTTAAAAAGGCCAATTGCTCGTAACAAATATTTGAAAGTAAAGTAATCCCACGACAACTTTCGTACGGGTCTGTTAGAGAGCTTCATTACAATTTTTCAATCATCGTGAATACGAGTGTGAAGTGATTAATTCCACGATTAGCTTGACCTCTGATTTAAATCAGGTTCATAATCAGAGCTAATTAGGTGAATTCAAAGCTTGGTGCGCGGACTCTCATCCGAACCTGGATTCGAACCAGGGACACCACACGCAAAAAGCCAGTGGCTCTATCCACTAGGCTATACAAGCTTCCAACAAATGTTTGAAAACACAAATATCCACGATACGAAAACTTAATCAAACGACTGCGTTTTATAGAAAACTTTGAGAAATAAATAACTCGCTGTTTCAAGTTGCTTCATCTTAAAGTACATGTTCTATTGAGTCGTATTTACTTATGAATTATGGTTCGATTTGGTAAATAATTTATTTGTATTTATAATTAAGTTCTCATCAAACGTTCTCATTATTTGCGCTTTTTCTCTGCAAAGTGTAACTACAATTATGATCAAATATTTCAGGCTTAGAACTCACTCAAAATATACAAAGGCTCCAAGTCTTTATAGGCTATCTTAAAATTTTCTTCTATCCGTCCATCTAAATGATTTGGAACTTGACAGGAAAATTTGTGCAAGTGGCTTTACAAAATAATTAGGCATCAAAGGAACAAATAGAAAATTCTGGTTTCTAATGGCAGATATTTTCAAAAATCGTTGTTCCTGAAACCCGAAATAGAAATTAACTAAAGTTTTCCTCTCAGAAAGTGTAGACTAAGCAGCATAATTTTGTCGAATTGTTGAATGAAATGAACATAAAAAAGATTCATTTTTTCGATAGTGTGAGCAAACTGTTTTACACGTGTTCTTCAATGCTAGTTATACAAAAAAGAACACAGCAAAGTAAAGTGAAATTCGGAGGCATGAATGTTCTATTTTTTGGACCGTAGTTAATAGTACTGTTCATATTTGGCATGTTTTAGTTTGCTAACTACTAATATTCACGGTTCTTGAACCGAGCTTAGTCAAACGATGCACGAAATCAACAAGCAACATGTACATACTTCTATAACAGTTGCATTTCATAAATTGGAACGATTTCCGGGAATATGCTTTCACGTTGGATAATTTCCACCGACTATCACGACGGATGTTGACGTATGCTTTTAACCTCGACGAAGCTAATGCCAAATGAAAATTAGGGCAAGCAATCTGCGATATGTGAGCAAGGTTCACACTTCGTGAACAAAATTTGAAGTAGAAATTGAAAAGGAATTGAAGTAGATTAAAAAGAAATGAAGTAGATGGTCATTTAATTTAAAGCAGTAATTTATTTTTCATACTAAGTAGGTAAACATCATTTTTAATATGACGGAAAAAATATTAAGTAAAACAACGTCAAAGATTCAAATTAGAAGCTTGTTCAACAAATAAATAAGGGCATAATATAAATTTTATAGACAAAACATAATTGTATGTACAGTCTTTATCATTTCTTTGCGGTACAGTATTATTTCTAATGTTGCAAAATCACTTTGGCCAAAAAATTCATATTTCTGTATATATATATATATATATATATATATATATATATATATATATATATATATATATATATATATATATATTTATATTTATATATATATATATACATATATATATATATATATATATATATATATATATATATATATATATATATATATATATATATATATATATATATATATATATATATATATATATATATGGCTCAAAACCACGAAGGTGGCAAATTCCAAGTTTGAACTTTGAGCATAAAATATTAAAAGCAATATACAAATTACAGAGTTTAAATGATTGATTCGTTATTGTACTTAACATATTTAAAAGAGGCGCGCACAGATTTCACATTTTTTCGATTTACAGTGATTTTAAGGCAACTCGGCAGCAAATATCGTCATTTCGGGAACGTAATTAAATATTTGTTTTAAAATATAATACCTCTTACTAACTTTAATTAATTATAATTTATTACAGCGTTTTACTATATTAGCTAAGTACCAATGGAAATTTCGTGAATAGATACACGTATTTATAGAAAAATTCAAACAGAAAACTAGAATTATGCTAAGTTTCAAATTTCAAGCATAAAATTTAATATATAACAGAATATGGATGACTTAAGAAGTAAAATTAGAAACGACTGTAACAAGAACTTTATTCTGTTTGTATTTAGCTATTTACATCTTTAATAATATTTAAAATTAGTATTATTAAGACAAATAAAAGTATTGTTCCCGGAAATGATGTAGTGTTCCCGGAATGACTGAGGTGTTCACTGAATGATGCAGTCGGGATTTTGTTACAGGTTAAGGTATTTTTAAGTGATAAATGCGAAGATGTAACTTTTATAATTTCTTTATTCAGTCTTTGAATTGACAATTATAAAAACAAAACAACACTCTTAATAGTTTGATTACTTGTACCAAAGATAATCTATACAAACTCAACTTTTAACAAGTTTTAAATAGTTTGAGCTTAGGTTCAGTTATAGGTGTAGCCTTTTTAAATTAAATCAGTCTTCAAGTGAAGTCTTATCAATAAAGTTCTACGTACTCTAAATATTTTTTAAGAAATTAACGGCTACACGTTGAACTAATGCAATAAAATAAGTAACACAACCGTATAAAATTAAAAAAGAACTAAAATTGCATTCTCTTGCACAAAAAAATAACCTGGAGAATATTAATTAATTAACATTTTTCAAATATATCAACAGTGGACTTAAAATGATAATACTCGCGATTGTTTTCAACTTCCAGCGATGGTGTGGGTATTATCTTTATAATTTGTTCAAATGTAACATAAGATACATCTTTTGGGTCTAGCTGAAATATCTTCGAAGTATTGCGCACTGATCTCAGGAAAGTGACATTGAGTTCTCCGTCGTCTTCAACACAAGCCTGACTGATGGCGAGGTATCTATAGAACACATTTCTTTTTTGGGTGGGCACTTTAACCAATAAAAATGTTCCAGGACCAATTAAATTGGGAAGAATATTTTCTTTGCTATTCATGGCATAAGACGATCCAGCTGCTCTATCCTTAATGTTGGTCTTTACAGCTGTCTGGCGAAGAGAGATTGTTTGTAAATTTTCGTCATCAGACGAAGAAGAGTCATAAATGCTTTTGAAAATGCTTGATCTGTTATAGATGTTCGTCAGGTCTTCAAAGTTTGTTTCAGTTGGTTCTTCCGATTGACATGAATCAATTTCTAAAGGCATAATAACGTCCGTGGATTCGATAACATCGTTGCATTCATCTTCGGAGAGCACTTGTAGTTTCAGCACTTTTTGCAAATGTTGATATTGATACAATTCTATGACAACATCAGGTGCTTTTTCCCAAACAATGTTAGTAATTTTCATTACACCTGGAACAGCATCAATTGATTTGGGAATATTTTTTTTCATGATTTTAACTTCATCGTCGGAAATTTCTTCCACATGGATGCTAGACTCTGTAAACAGATTAACAAATTCTGATGCAGTCTTGATGTCTTTCCCCATTAACACATGTCTATCAGCAGTTCTTTTTAAGACTCCGCCTACACCATCCACCGGCCCCTTTCCATGTCCGGGTTCGCTAAATGTCCACGTAGATTTTATGATTTGTTTAAACTCACCAGTCAAAGTTTTGAGCCACAAATATATGTTTGTACGATTACGATATTGCGATGTCGGTCCGTCAGAATAAATATGTAAAGTGTCAATTTTCTTGTTTTCCAATATTTTCCTTAAAATTGGTTTCATGTGTGCCCACACCGCATGGGCCTGGTGATTCAAATTTTCACTCACTGTAGCAAAAGACGTTGTTTGTAACTGGTGCTCATCATTTCGTGAATAGTAAACTCCAGTGTGAATAGTTAATTGATTTTTGACAAAGTGCGAGGATTGTATTTCTTCTGAATATTTTGTTGTATAATTTTCCGAAAAGTCTATTTGGATCATGATCTCATTCTCAGTCATGGTTTCTTTTAGCTCTTTTTTTTTGTTTATTATAGTTGTAAATACCATAAAGATGATGTTTAATTTTTGGAATTTCTTCTGCTAATGCTTTCCTCAATTCTCTCACTGTAGGAATTTTAACTGTAAGTTTAAACGTCTTTTTCTCTCCCTTAATCATACTTTCTTTATTTATAGATTGCCACTGAAAATATGTTATTGAATCTTCGTTTTCTCCTTCTTCTAAAGCCAGCTCTTTACAATTGGCGCATAATCCATTCATGCACTTATAGGAAGTCGGGTCACAAACATAATTTTTCATAAATGCATCGGTGTCACGGCATTCTGTTTGGTGTAAGCTATTTAGCTTCCTTAGTTTTAGTTCGAAGTTTTCGTGTTTGACACAAAGACAAGTCTCACGATCTCTTTGTTTTGGTGCTACTGTCCAAAATGGCTTCGCTCTTAGGAATGTTGTGTAAGGTAATTTGATTCCAGTTTCCTGAACAAATCTAGGATGTAAGGCTTTAATTGTTGATAAAAGCACACGTTTTTGTTTTTTGGCACCATTTTTGTTTACGAAGTCCCTTTTTCCTGGACACATCCTACTAACATCGTCCTTTTGGAAGAAATCCCTGACCTTTCGGCGGACATCTGGCTTCAAAACTACCTCGCGAACTTTTTTGTCTGACATCAGAATGGTTTTATTAGTTTTCTCTTTGGGCATAAATGCCTTAGCCATGTGCAACAATTTGTACTTCCTGAACCCGGTGCCACTGACACATCTTTGAAAAAAGTCTCTCTCTTTTGAGTTTTTCTGTAATTTTGATGCCTTTATCTTCAATTGAGTAGATAATACCTCACCAAATAACAGTCGCTTGTGTACTTCAGGAGGTATTGGTACTGGTATATCTTTGATCAAATCATTCACTTTACTTTTAGGAGACATCTGCACATTCTTCTTCTTCTCCTCTATATTTTTCTTTCTGCTTAGTTTTTTCCTCAATGCCTCAATTTTACGTCTCATTTCTGTTATCTTATCTTGTTGCTTTTTTATTATTCTGTAAGCGTTTGTCCGGTCTTTTTTTACTTGTCTTCTTCCGCGGTGTCTTCGCATTAAATTGCGAGGTGATGGTAATGGTATGTCTAACTCAGTATCTGAAGGCAGAGGGGTATTGCTGATTACATTTGCTAATACCTTTTTCTTGTCTCTATAGTTCTTTGATGCTTGTTTCCATTGTTTTCTTTGCTTACGTTTTTCCCGTTCTGTCATATCTATTATTTTCCTTACCTTGTTCTCCGCTTTTTTTTTCTGGTAGTACTCCCTATCCTTAGCTCGTTTTATTTCTCTTTGTTCCTCTGTCATTTTATCTAAAAACTTCCTTTTTCTTGCATTGGCTTTTTCTCTTTGGTTTAAATAAGCTCAACTATTTTTTTTAACTATTCTTTTAGCATTCTTCTTCTTCCCATCTCCATTTGGTCCCATGTTTGCTGAAAGTAAAAACAGATCTTTGAATTTCCACAAAATATTTATTAAATATTAATTCAGCAAGAATAACGTCATATCGGGAACAACAGCGTCATTTCGGGCACGTGTCATCATGTTCGGGAACGTTCCCGTAATGACCGTTCTCGGAATGACGTTTCTGGAATTTCGCGTAATTTATTCCGATACCCGCCATCTTCGATGTATTATTTTGAAGTTATTGTGAAGTTAACAATGATAGTTATAAGGAATACTCATTAAATAGCTATAATTCTAATATATGTAACAATTACACGCATTCCCGTAATGACGCATAATTAAGGTACGGTAACAAAAAATTTGATATAATAGTACTTACCACTGAAATTATTATTTATTTGCGAACAAAGCAAATGAAACCGGTCACACAACACAATTGCTCACTACTACAGCACACTTGCGCCAAAAGTTGCATTCAAGAATAAAAGTTTTGCCTGCTTAACGCTGCGTTCACGAATATGACGTAAATTTTCTTGGACAATCTTTGGACAAATGCTGTGTTCCAAATTAATTTGTTTTGTCAATATTAGTTTTGAATACTTATTATTTAGGAAACAAACCTATTATAATGTTCATTGAAAACAATTAAAAATTGATTTTACTATATGTTTACGTAAGTTGAAAATAGAAGTTGTTGTTTAGGACGTGTTCCCGAAATGACTATTTAACCATATTTTTTGTGAAATTCATTAGAATTACTTGTTTTTCAAATCACAGATTTTAGGTATAGATAGATCAAACTAATCTCGATATTATGAAATGCTCATTTACTGTTATTCATACGAACACAATATTTTATGAGCTGCCATAGCGAATTTGTCACCTCCGTGGTTTTGAGCCATATACATATCATCAAAAAATTTCAGTGAAAAAATCTCAGGAACGCGAGATGCGATTGAACTGAAATTTTCAGGATACGTTGGTGTATGGGCAGAATTGTGCCAGGTCTCACCAAATGCTAATAATCTTTAACCCTTTGGCGCTGGCGGCCATTGGAGTAATATTTTAAATATACCTTTTATTCTGTCAACAAATTACCTTTGCAAAAATAGAGTTTATGAAATGAATTTTGAACGTGTTTTAAATGAGAATATGATAATTCTTTTGAAATTTGTAACCCTATGTGTGCGCTAGGCGCCTAAAATGAGATTGGGAAAATTTGAAAATTTTTGAATAGCGATAGCTTTTGATCAGATTATCAATTGTTTTTATTGTGTACAATTTTTTTTTTTTTTTTTCAATTTTCAATGGAAGTCGAAAACAATGGAAAACTACCATTCTTGGATTTAATGGTCATACGGAAAGAAGGTTCTCTTAGGTTTAATATCTACCGGAAGCCCACACACACTCAGAGAACAACACCTTCCATGTCTGATCATTGGCATTCCCAAAAAATGGCATCCTTTAACTCGATGATCCACCGACTATTAACAGTACCCATGGATCAGGAAAGTTTTTACTTAGAAGTTAAATATATTAAAGACACCGCGAGAAAAAATGGATTTGAAGAGAAAATAATTGGAAACCTTGTCAAAAAGAAGAAGGACTGAATACAGCGTGATCTGTTAACGATGCTCTTTATACAAGAAAAACAAAAACCAGCCATAAGAGTTCCAAATATTTTTACGTCAATATTCAAGCAAATTCAGGAACTCCTTGAACGCTTTGATATTAAAGCAGTTCCAACCAGTAGGGTTAAGAAATTAAGTACAATATTATGTCACGTGAAAGACAAAAAAGATAAGAAGGAAAAATGTGGAATATACAGAATTACTTGCCCTGAATGCAACAAAATATATATTGGACAAACGAAACGGCTAGTTGGTGTTAGACTAACCGAACATAAGCGCGAAGCAGTCTCAGTAAGGAAAAAGAACACAACGATAGTACGATCAGCAGTAGCGAAACACATCCTGAAGGAGGAGCACAACATAACGTGGGACAACGTGGAAGTGATTAAGGAAGTACAGCACGTGCGAAAATTGGATGCATACGAAAGCCTGAACATATGGAAAGCCCCGATGGATAGGCGACTAAACACAGACCAAGGAAACTGTGTATCACCATTGTTTAGGTTAATTTAAACAGATACTTTATGATGATAATGTGATTAATATAGATAGTAAAATGTATTTAAGTATATAATCAATAGATAACTAGCGGGTAATTAGCAGGTAATTAGTATTAGTACATACTTTAAAAGTAAGCACCTTAAATAAGATATCTAAGTTATTTTAAGATCAGACCAATAGACACTGAAGAAGAGGGCAGATTACCCTCGAAATATCGATATATGTCAAAATAAAAATAAATCTAGCTTCTAAAGGAAAAAAATGGTTTGAATTAAAAAATATTTTACAAGCTAGGAAAAAAATTGGTACACAATAAAAAAACAGATTATCAAACCATTACGAAATTTAAAGGATATGTTGATGCTACCAAGTTGTAAATTTGTGTAGTTTTTCATGAGCATGCTGGCAACCCTGCACTGACGGCAGGTATTGAAAGCGAAGACGTTCAAATCATCGAATCTTCTGCAACATTTTCGTGTTTCAAAATAAAAACCAGCTCATATAGAAATCTTGTGCTTTGTTCATACAACCAAAGCAAAACATTTAAAATGTCATATCGGACAAGAACGGTAACCCTCCTCCAATTTGCCTATATTTTAAGCATCCGAAAATTCTGTTCATGAGAACTCACGAACCAATAATCAAATACATCTGAAATTCAAAGAATGTAGTGGTATTAAGTAGGACCAGGTCTAATAGGGGCGATTTGGGAATGTGAGCAACTCTGTGCCAATGGTGCCATATTGGAAAATTAAAGGAAAAAAACTGCTTTTTGCCCTATGGATTCTGATTCGGCGACCAGATTTTCATGAAATTCACACAGTAGTTGAACCTTACTCTAAGCAACGTCTGGTTGAAAATTCGTTTGAAACTACCAGCTTTGGTATTTTTTGTGTCTTGGATTTTGAAAATTTTCTCAAAAAACAAGGTTTTTGCCAGATAACTTCCAGTAAAGTCATAAAACCAAAACGAAATTCATATGGTAAATAGAACTTACTGTAGACAATGTAATCAAAACCAAATTCATATGGTAAATGGAAATTACTGTAGACTATACTAAGGAAGAATCTGGTTCAAAAACCAATATAGGGTTGCCAGCTATTGTTGGTTTTGTATTTTTTTTGCCATATCTTTATTAAGCGATTTTATCGCAAAATTTTCCAATGGTAATGATCTAATAGTGAAAATCCACAACGAAAATTAGCATTTCGAAAATTTGAAAGTTTTTGCGGGTGATAGCCCTTGATTTCTTTGTACCCCTATAACTTCCAAATGCAATGTAGGTTAATTTCAATGTGAAACAGGTGTTATATGGTGCTAGCAAAGGGTTGACAGCGCGAGGCGTTTTTGCTTTTTTCGTATTAATAAATGCTTATATTAAGTAATCATATCGCGAACATTTACAATGAAAATAAGCGACCAAAGTTTAAATTTTCTAAGTTCTGGAAATTTTTCGGATTGTGATCCCAAAAATTTTTCTAGCGCTGCAACTTTCGACAAAGTTACCGGATAAAATCGAGACTGATAGGGTTATTTGATTTTGATGTGAGGCATTTGTGGGAAACTTTTAGTTGCAGTGCTGGTACAGTGTAGCGAACACTGAGCATCTTCTTTATTTGTGTGACAGAAGATGCTACTTTCAAAGTTTTGCAGTGTTTGATTTTCCTAAATCTTGAAATTCATGGAAGTGGTAACCCTGAAAACCATTCCACTCTATAAGTTTAAATGCATTGGTGAGATCAAAGCGGTTTTGCCCTCGAAACACTCAAAATCTGCACGATTCTTCTATTGTTCATCGAACATTATTATTTGTAGCGGTTCAGGTGCACTAGAGTTTGTTTTAGTTAATTTAGTTTACCTTTAGTGACTTTCAAGCTGCATTGAAACAGCATTAGACTAGAAAAGTGTTGTTGTTAAAGCTCGATGCAGATAATGAAATAGAAAAATTTTCTCTCATTCGATTCAAATAGAAAATAAAGTTGAATTCGCAGGAGTTGAAGTAGTTAAGTAGCTTTTATTTTCAGAAAAAATATGAAGAAAATCTACTTCAAATGGAGTTAAGTGTGAGCTCTGTATGACATGCGAATCTCTCTTCGTTGCAACGAAGGCTGCTGAGCTCAACTTATGTATGTCAAAATTGAGTTAGCTGACGACGATACTAGGAGAGTAATTATTCTTTTATGGAAACGAACACATTCCGTTATGAGCTGTATTTGTTTTTTTTTTTTGAGAATATGGTTTTCTGTTGAAAAATTACTACGTCAGCCTACTAGTCTATAGGGGTATGGTATGCGACATGATTTATCACGTTAAGCTAGCTCTCCTCATTTCGTTGCTATTGCTTATTGGATTTCAAAAATTATCAAACGTAAGAATCGTAATTATCCTTACAAAACTCAATAATTTTCCCAGGCTAAAGAAGCACGAAAGGAACTTTAAAAAAATCATCCATTTTTTTACTTCAGCTCTTTCATTTCGACATTTCCTTACCATCACATCCATTTCTACATGAGCATACATACTCGTATTTCAGCGAAAGTTACTTTTCTTCAAATATTATGCTGAGGTGTTCACGGCTAGCAATAAACTTCATGTGGAAAATACATATTGGCCGAGCCCAGGCGAGCCGAGTGTGTGGACGGTCCAGACAAGCGACTTTGACAGGTGTCACAGGCGCTCGTGCGACTTCCGATCGGAATGGGTTTTGGGCACGAGCCAAGGCGATTCGTGACGAGCTGTCAAATGCCGTCCACATGTTGGCGGCCTCGTCTGACTTCGGCTCGCCTGGCCTCGGCCAATATCTATTTGCTACATCACGGTCGACGAGCAACCTTCCAAGAGATACAGATATACATATATCGACGGCAAGAGTCCCGATTTCTTTACGGACCAGCAAGCATGCTTGGCGGAGGCAGTCAAAATATTTATGACGCAATAATGGAACCAGGGAAAGTGTGAATACAAAGTAATATTAGTCGAAAGGATTATAAATTATGCCCTTGCTCGACGCTTATGTGTTCTTCTTTTGCTTCTGCCGGCATCTACATATGTACATGCTTCTATTTTTTTTATTTTTCTACTCGTATGAATCGTGAAAGTAACTTATGTGCTTACGACAACAAAATACTGTAATTGCTGATCAGCGCAAATTACGAGGGCATTGTTGAAATTTTCACTTTCTCGTGCATGCGATGTGAAATTGTCTGCTTGTCTTCCACACATTACAACCCTATTAGGTCTAGATAATTCTACTCATGCTTATTTGAAGTTTTGAGTGACGTTACAACAAAAACACGTTTCGTTTCATCATTCCAGGACTCGATTTAACTTGTAGGAGACTTTAACTTTTATTTCTTCTTTAACTTAACACATCACCAAAGCGGTATACAAAAGCAATTAACAGGTCGTCTATCGTCTTTGCCTTAATTGAAGCCTTCATTAATTTCCCATTTGCGTACGTTGCTTTTTAGGCTTCCACCCACCCGCACACAAATACTGCAAATCGCTTTCACGAGTAACTTCTAACTTGACGTTTAATTTTTTTTTGTCAATCGTCTCTCGTCATGTCATTTGGCTAAGTCGTCGTATTCGTTGAAATAGGAGAGTAGGAATGACAGAAATGGAGAAAATTCCACGAACCATTCATTACCAGTGAATCCTGGCTGAATTGATGCCTGACGAGACATGACTCTCCTGTCTGTATTAGAAAGGTCTCGATCCAAAGTAAATGGATACGCTGTGTACGGATCGAGTTCTTCTTTGAAATAGGCAAAAGCGCGCAATTCGTTCGTCGTTTGCCTCTAAATGAAGAGGAAATGTAAATCGAAACGATGATTGAAATGGAAAATGTAAGGTCGTGTTGGATGGGTTTGATGGAGTCATATTATTCAGAGTCAATGAAGATGGTGTGTTCGTGGATTGTATGGCGGTGATTTGGCAATTTTAAAAGAGTTCAAAAGAAATGGCGACGAGATGGTTTTGGGACGGAGGTAATTTGTTGGAAACGAGTTTCTTAGACAGAGTTTCTGTTGATCAATGTGGTATGAGATTAGGTGGTTAGATATTAAATGCGTTGATACATACATATATAACTGAATTGCAGACTTAATTTTTCCATGTGTGAGAAATGGAATTTTTCATGGTAAAGTTAAATTAATTTATTAATGTTGCCTTAAACCAACGGCACAAATCGTGTTGACAGCACAGTTTAAATTAAGCCTGTTCAAAATGTTTGAAGTCGGAGGCTAAACATTTGTTTATACGATTAACTTACTGTATATTTTACATATTAAATACTCTGAAAGTTTTTCGCTTGTTTGCATCCATCCATAAAAATCAATGCACCTAATAGAAGTGTTGGTATATTTCACGTTGGTTCAATGATTGAAGGGAACCCGAAGTAACTGTCATGACAAAAAAGCCTGCAGCTTTGAAGTCACAGCTGTAAAAAGTGCTAAATACATTTAATTATTCGAATAATAAGCAAATCAATTTCTTGCAGAGCACTTTTTCGCTGGCCTTTAAATCTCTTTGTGCGAATATTGCTTTAACTCATATCAACTTTTCCAGAAGTCAGTTTTGGCTTTTATTTGCTCTTTGGGAAAAACTGACAACGATTGATAAATTTGACACTATGTTTATAAAGTCAATGGATATTTTCTTGGACTGGCAGACCCAACAGGACTTTTGGATCATAGGGACTTCTTTTTCCCAATAATTTTTCAGGATTTTGAATTCAGCATTGTAGATAGGCTGATGATGTCTATCCGTACCATTCCTGGTGAAACAAAAATTAACTATTATCGAAGCTTACCACTATTTTGATAGTCTTGTGGCACAAGTAGCTCTACCGTTATTAATGAGTGCTTGAAAATGAAAAAGTGCTTTCTCTTTTTTCTTTAGATGGGATACAAGACATGTAAATTAAAGGTTAACTTTCTGCAGTATAAGGCTTCGTACTTTATTTGGAACAAAAATTTGGAAACATTCCCCCAAATTGGACTTGTACAGGAGCTGTGGGCTTGATGCAATAAAATCTACGGATTCGGCTCAGTAAAAGAGACAAAAAACTTTTATGATGCAAGGTCAACGAAGCGGGGGACTTGTATTCTGGTTTCCGATCTGCTTTAAAATTTTCAATTAAGCTAGGATCTGTCAGAGGTGATAGTTTATTACTAGGATACTAGTTGACTGAAATGTTGATAAAAATTAAGAAACTAAACTGTTTCTACCACATATGAAGCTTACTCGCAGCTACTGATCCAAACTTTATAGTCCTAAATTATATCTGGTAGATAGTGATACCCGGTAGCGATATGGTTCGCTTCAGGATAGAGTTGGGATGTCCGTCAAATTACATCCGTATGTATTGCGTAGCTGTCTGAAGATGCATCAGGTCATAGGTAAACGGCTAAGATGATAGCTTTCGCCGTATTGAGATGCATCATAACAAACGATTGCTCAATATCTAGGTTATGGCATGAAATAAGATAAAATTGAACAGTTTTATGGATAGCAATCAAAACTCCCCCTCTTTTTTCTATTGATGAAATAAGATTGAGACCATCTCATGTATAAATTCTATAGTATATGAGTACCTATTCCGCTGAAGCAATATGGGGCTTCAGGCAAGTTTCCGTAAGTATACTAATGTCTAGTAAGTATAATAAAATAAATGAAAATAAAATAAATGAAACTTTTCGAGCTCCATTTTCATTTCGCTTCAAAAAAATATTCCACCAACTTAATCACACTCTGACGTAAATGCCACGCAAAATTATATAACAATGCAGCTCTTACGAAAATGAGTACAGCACATAAAATTTTTCATACATGTGGCATTCAAACAGGTTTCTCTAGGAATAAGCAAAATAAGACAACAAATGTAAATTGAGTGCTACGGTCGCCATTAGTTTCAAACAAAAATTTCTCATCTCAAAACCCTTTTGAGTATTCTCGCATCATCGCGCAGCATCTTATTAATGACATAGGTATTTCTCTAAGCAAAAAGTGTCATCCCTTTCCGTAGCGAATTAGTCTCTACTCAACTAATGAACTGGTTAATTTCTCACTGCCAGTTATCTTGGAGAGAGGAAGAGCATGGATCGGGAGGAAAAGTGGAAAGGAAGGTAGTCGTGCGTGTCATAATGAAGGCAGAAGTAGTGAAGAGACGAAATTGGATCAAGAGAACTAAGAATATATACAAACTAACAAGTTCATTTTTAAGCTTGACGTATCGTATATATTATTCAAAAGGACCAAATGGTTTTGAAGTAGAATGCTAATGCTTGACATTTTTTCCTGTCAAATATTTTTGCATATTTTTACTGTCAGAGAGCTTAATTCATTTACTGCCAACAGCAAGTGATCTCGCAGTAGGCACATGTTCAATTACTGTCAACTACGAAACATTTCTTACTTTCCGCCTTAAATTAAAATCAATAGCGTTGGCTATATAGTCAATTTGAAGTCATTTGAGTCAGTATAAGATTTTTATTCAAACGCCAAAGGTTTTTATAAGTTTTCAAATCAACGTACATGCCACTTTAAAAATATATCGGCAACTGAACCTGAATTTTGTAAATTTTATTTTTTTCTCAGTGTTGGGGCCCAAGAAATGGCGCTCGAAATTTGGTTCATAACACAAAACACATCACGTAATTTCTGCATTTATTGCTCAACAGACGGACTTTTCATTCAAAAACCGAAGTATTTTAACGATGCAGAACTCGGCCTAAAACTGTAAAACTCTTACAAAGAGCCACCGGATGAATATATCACATTTGCTTCCTGATAAAACTTTAATTATTCACCATCTCGGAAACTTATTTCTTTGCCACAAACCAAACTTTTCCATCTTCAAAAACCAAATCAGCTTCCAAATAAAGTCAATTTTTTTTACTGCACTCGAATCAAATAAAATTCGTTTATTTAGTTTGTTTCTTCAACTATAAATAATAAGACCATAAAATTCACCTATCGAAAGATTTCTGGCACATGCAACGCATCAACAAACCTCCTTGAATAACTTCATCACCATCAACATTGCCAGCTCGTCATGATACATGACGGTATGAAGAGTGTCGGTTACGAGCTAGCTTCACTCATAAAACATGAAACGACCTCGAACAGATGGTTGTACTTTGGTACTGTACTCAATACACTAGACTGTACTGCAGTACGTAACGATAAAATGAAAATAATTTGTTGGAATTAATTCAGTTTTATGTCGAACCTTTACCGTTTATTTATTATGAATGAAATGAGCCGTCTAAAGGCATATACTCGGTACATTATGTTACTTGTAGATGTATGCACACTGTGGATGAAAATGCAGAGATTAACGTTCGTTTTTTCCTTATCATTTTGTTAACCACCTCGAATTTATGGATAGAAAAACAAGATTGAAAAGTTTTATGGTGTTTTTAAGCGGAAGGTAAATGTTCCTGTATGGATTAATCCACATAGATTCAGATGAGGAGGCTCAGGTTATTAGGGTAAAAGTTAGTAGTTACTTGCTCGAATTCAGGTTTATAAGCTGCAAAGAACAATAAACGGTTCATTGAACTGGATGCAGGAAATTTGTTATGTACTTCGACGATAGGTTAGACTATTAATTTGTTTCTATTAGACTCAAACCCTTTTTATGCAACTAATTTGTAATAATTTAGACGACTCCAAATTTTTGAAAATTTTAGAAATTCAACTTCGTAAGTTTTGTATGAAATATCATTTTATAGATTAGTTTCCAAATACCAAAAACTGTTCATTAACGTTGTGCATCATAAGAATTCGCTGTCTTTTATTACGGAATTCATTCACTCTTTCCAGCGCCCAGCGTGGGTTAAATTTGTGGACACACTTACACAAATACACTTTCGTTCTACACCTACACCAACGAGGAGAGAGTGCCATGTTATAAAAAAATTGTCTCTCCATTGTGTTGTTTTATTGTTTTGTTTTTGTTTATTTTTAGTTTTATTTTATTTCTTTTTTTTTAACATAAAAACCTCATAACCACATACTCTGGAGTGTTTCGTTCCGTTTCCGTCGCGTAAATTTCGTGTGTAGGTGTGATTTTACAGAGGCAGCAATTGAATCCTCAGTCGGAACACACGCAGCGTCTATCAAGCCCCTGCATTTTAGCTGGAAGAGCCAGTATGTGGTTCGACCATCTAAAGAGCCAGTTTGCTTTATCAGGGATTAAAACATCCCTGACAAAGTACAACTCTGTGGTGTCTTCACTTGGTTTGATGGAGTTGAAGACAGTCAGGGAAGCGATTGCCAGCCCTTACCTACAGATACTATAAGAGGTATTCAATTGGGCACTCAGATTGCCTTCCGATTTACTGACTCGGAGGGCAACTTTCGCAGTTGCTTCAAGATATGAACCAGTTGGGAGGTTTTGAGGTTTGCAAAGAACTACTGATGACTCTCTGGGTGAAGCGGCTTCCGGACTAGGCACAGGCTATTTTAGCCTGTTTATCGGACGCCAGTTTAGACAAACTGATGAAGCGGCTAACAAAATGCTGAAATTTTTTGGCCCCACAGCAGTCGGAGGTAACAGAGGTAGCCAAATTAATAGCGGCCCTCACCCAATTGGACAATTGCAGACACTGTCGAGCTCCAGGCCAAGATCCCTAAGTCAAGATCCCGCTGGCAATCACGGAACCGAAAGCAAAGTAAACACTCTCAAGTTTGTTTCTACCACCAGAAATTATACTCTAATGCTCTTAAGTGCATTCCTCTATGTATCCACAAGGTTAGTTTTTCGGAGCTGAAAGACTAAGTCATTGTTTTTTTCAGACGATGGCACAACTCGATTTACCAGCCGTCGTCATCTTCACGGCAACTTATCCGAACGACACTTCCTTGTTGACACAGGCGCATACATTTCGGAAGCTTCCAATATCAAAACCCGGAAGACTTCCTCCTTGTGGTTTTCGACTTATGTGGCACACCATTCGAGTACTAACACTTACGGACGAAAGGTGATTACACTGCGACTGGGCCTCCGTCGTGAGTTCTCAAGAGGTTTCATTATTGCTGATGTCTCCAGACACATTTTCGGGATATCTTCTTCGTTGACTTAAACGCTATTTTTGTGGATCCTCTAACTTTCCTTTCAGCCAAAAGCACATAAACTTTCAAAACTTAGCATTTTGATCTACGGATACATGCCCATCTCCACAAGAACAATGCCATGGCGGTCAACACACGGATCTAACAGACCTGCAAACACATATTGACCACTTGCCCTAAAATAGTGTCGCGACCACTTCGATTTCTGCATGATAACCTCGCAGCGGATAACAGTGGCTGGTCGTCTTTACTTCATATAGTCCATAAGGTCAATGGGTAATGACGTCCTTGCGGCAACTAGACACACCTTAACGCCATAATCATCCCAAATGGGTATTCCATCCCAATTAAACAAGATTTCTCCCATGAGCTCCATGACAAAAACAATCTTTTCAACAATAGATCTGACAAAGACATACTATCAAATCCCAGTTGAGCCTCCCGATGTTCCTAACGATGCAGTCTGTATACGATTCAAACTTTTTGAGTTCACCCGAATTACTTTCGGACTTTGCGATGGAGCACAATCGTTCTAGCAGTTTATCCATGAAGTCTTCCGCGGACTAAAATTCTGCTTCAACTACACATTTTGGTAGCTTCGACTTCCGAAGATATGTATATTGTTTACCTAGAACAACTTTTCCAATGGTTGGCGGACTTTAGTCTCAGGTTTCGCCGAAAGGCATTAAATCGTTTTCAGATTGGGTTTAGGCAATTTCATTAGTGAAGCTTTCTAAGACAGTTAAAGACCTAAGTAGATTTTTGGAGATAGTCACTTTCTTCTTTCTTCAAACAAATGAGATACAACAGCCACTCAAGGCCCGTTTTTGAGCCTCTAAATAGGATGGCGCTAAAACGATAGGCGCAAGCTAACTCTCAAGGCCACCTGAAGTTAACGAAGCTTTCAACCAAGTCAAAACTGGCCTCGCAAAAACTACTCTATTGTCCCTTCCGGACTCAAACGCTTTGCTTGCTCTATTCGTAGATGCTTCGAATACCCATATTGGGCCTAATCTACAGCAGAAATGTGAAGGCTCTTAGCAATCCCTCGGTTTCTACTGGGCTAAATTGAGTGACGCACAAGGAAATTATAATGCTTATGACCGCAAACTCTTAGCGGCTTATCAGGGCATTGGCTACTTTAGATAATTTTCACTATACACTGACCACAGACTTTTGCATTCAAGCAAAAAGCCAGAAAAGGCCACGATTCGACAGCTTAGACTTCCAAGCTTCATAAGAGAGCTTACTTCTGACATTCAGCATGTCTCTGGTTGCAGCAACTTTGTGGCCAACACACTCACTCGTCTGGAAAGAATTATGCTTCGCAGTACTTTCGATTTCATCGCAATAGCCACGCCCCAAAATTTGGACATAGAGTTTCAGAAGATATCTCCAAAATACAACCAATGGGCCTTTTCACACTTGTATTCTTGATGCACTCCTCAAACCGGTTCAGGTCCCCTTGATTCTTCCGTCTCTTGCCCAGTAAACCGGTGTGAGGAGTGCATAAAGAATACAAGTGTGAAAAGGCCCAATCTTTGTCACCAACGTTGGTATTTTTCGTGAAATACCTCGCCTAACCATCCTACCTCATATTCCTCTCAAGCTCAGGAAACATGTGTTCGGCTTGGATCACAACATAGCTCACAATGGCATTCGCAAGCACATTTCAACAAAATGTCTCTGGCTTGCCATGAACTAAGACATTGCCACTTGGACCCTAGAATGTCTATCCCCAACGGGAAAAATGATGCTTACGGATATATTCGGTAAGCATTTCGCGTAATGCGTGGAAGCATTACCGGACCATTACATATTGTTTCTTTTTAACATTGCATGTCCTAGGCTGGGAAGATTTTTACAAGGGGGCACTCATGCTTTTAGCTCTATAGCACTATGTATAAGAGCTTTTTGGAAAGTACGACATCGTATTCTCGCATTTATACGCCTAAATATGAATTAAAGCTTTGGCCGGCGGCCGATCGTATCTCTGCATGTGTGGTTTCTGCATGCTGAGTGATTGTGTCGCTCATTGGAAATTCCAATAGCGCATGCTCTTTACTACTAGGGGGAATTGTTTTCATGCATTTTACTAACCCGTGCGTGATGATTTGAAATGCTCCAAAATTTTCATCTTTCCGCTTTATATAGCAGACTACCCATAACCGATGTATGCTCGCAAGTTCTTTTCCCCTTGTTTCTGCGATTGATGTTCATTGGCCAGTCTTGGACTTTCTCCCTTGCAGCATTTTCCATGCTCCAAGTCATGTATACGAGTATATCTTATTATTGCTGGGAAATAGCTTTGGAAATAGGAAATTAGCATTACTAGCATTGTTTGATTGATGCATTCCGCCAGAAAACCTTACCGCGATTCCCGTTGGGTCTTGTCAAATTAGACATGTAAGCAAACTTTTTTTGACCTTTTCTACAATCTTCGAACGTTTTTGGTCATCCACAAAGGTATGGTTGGACCTTTGACACACTTACAGGAAGAACACTTATTACCTCATCACAATCGACCATTTCACTCGCTGGTCAGAAGCAATTCCTTTGGCCTATTGTTAATGATTGTGATTCTGCTTTTCTGAGCAACGGAATTGCTCGATTCAGAGTTCGGCACCAAATTGTCATCGACCAGGGCTACCAATTTAAGTGAGCATTTCACACTGAGCTTGGTCGACTTTTTGGCTTCGAGCGGAATCCTACCACAGCGTACCTAGAAAGATGGCGTCGTAAACTAAAATCGCCTGTCATGCCTCACAACGATGCGTCCTGGAGCAGAACACTGTTCTTAATTGTTCTTGAATTAAGATATCTAATCCGCGACGAATTCATCAGTGCAACTCATGCACGAAAAAAAACCTGCGTTTTTCTACATTGTTTCCGAACTTTCGGCAACTATGGGACAACTCCGGCCGGATGACGCAAAACACTGCACAACACCGAAGATATTCATCATCAGGCAACTCGACTTTTGCTCTCGCATTTTCTTCAGAGCCAATTTTGTTCGTTCACCACTTCTTCCACCGAATGATGGCCCTTTCAAAGTCCTAGCTAAGTACTACACTCTTGAATTTAGAAATAAACCCGTCAATGTTTCAATTAACAGGCTCAAGCCCTGTTACATGTCATTCTCTACGGAACTAGTTGACGACCCTTTCGAGAGTTTTATAGAATAATCATTATAGAATAATTACAGCTTTTTGCGAATAGAAACTGAAAATTCGCGAAAAAATAATACTTAATTTATTGCAGATATGCCGTCATGAAGCTCAAACAGTTACGGTTTTATAAATCCATTGAAATTCTGGACATAACACTGTGACTGATATTAATTGGAATATTTTGTAACAACAAGTCAAAGTGTATAGAATGATAAGTGGATGAACTCCTTCTCTTTTCCAGAAAAAACACTTTGACCTTGATATTGCGCCTCCATTTACGCAATGTATTATCTGTTAAAGCAACCTGAGAGTATGCTGGTATTTTTTGCGAGCGTAAGCCATATGTGAGCAGCGAAAAATCTAGCATGAGTATGTAGTTGTCGAATCTTATCCTGCACCTCTTTCTGTTCCATGCGATTTCTTCCAATTTTCCAGGCTAATCAACAATACAATCTCAGGCCAGTTCACTGGATTTTTGGTCCGTATACATATACGGAGTCCGCACGCTAGTTAGGAACTAACTTCTTACGCTGTGACCAAGTCATCTACATCAAGTATTTTTGCTCAGAGATTCGTTTTTTTGAAGCTATTGGTTTCTGTCAGTTCTAGCGGTTTAAGCACAAACACATTTCGAAGAAAAATCAGACATTTTCTCATCCAGAATGATTTTTTTATCACCGGATATTCAATTCTAAAACTATTATTCCCAACATTTTTGAATTTGTTTAAAAACACAGCAACAATAAAAACTTCACTCATATTGAACACGTGCCAGCCTTCTGGTCATTTTGAAAAATTCCATATCGAAATTAAATTGCTGCCATAAGGCTTTTTAACAATTCGTCTTTTTGTATCTGATCTATTCAAAGTAATCTAAATATTACGCCATCGTAAATAATGCATTCCTATTTCCAAGTTAATAACGTTACGGTAAAATTAACTACCCAAGTAAACTTGTTTATGGATTCAAGTGGAAACCCAAATTTCTTCAACGCAATAGCTTTGTAATCTATTTGCTTGCACACAGGCCTTCTTAGCATATAGCTACATCTCGGAATAGTTGTGAGACCCGAAAATATTTCCACTTGACGGGCTCCATTAATTTCCCTAAAAGTTTCCGTCTTCTGGAAACTTAAGCAGAGTGGGGATCTTTAAAGCTGTTGTTAATGCATGAATGCGTTATGCTGAGACGAAAGTGTCCGTGTCACTTTCTACCTTACGTGCACACCATCATATTCATGTTTCATGCATGCAAAAACTGTCACAAGGAGTGAAAGGAAATGCAAAAGAAACATTTTAGCAAAGAGCTATCAAATATCAGCGTAGTAGCGTGTTGAACGATGTCAATTTTATTTCCGTTTACATTTGAGTGAGGGTGTTGTGCAGAGAAAGTGCTGATGTTTTAAAAAAAGTACAGGCTGCGTAAAAATATACTATTTATATGATATACTATTTATATAATATTAAAGTCTAAACCAAACTATTGAATGCCGTTTAAAGTCAACTTTTGGGAGCAATATTTTCACAACACACACGTTGGCAAGCAAATTTAGATTTTCTTAAATGCTGACCCATCACACATCACCGCATCCCACAATTGTTAAGTTCAAATATTTCTATCGGAATATTGTATTGGCATACAAGGAGTTCTCATAATATACACACGAACAACAACGCAATTGCCTATCAAGGAATTCCGGGTTAAGGGTTAAGAGCACCGATAATTTCTCTCCGGCTCGATGATAAAGAAAATTCAAAGGGTCCTGTTTGTCCTTGAAGAAAGTTTCCTTGTCTTGGCCTGGAGCCATAGCACCAAGCTCTGTTTTCTTTGCCACTCATCAGATAATCTGCACAGACAAGCATTTCTCTGTGGATATCTACACACATGGTCATATGCTTGAACGAAAACAAATAACAACATAAGGTCTATTAATTTAAGAAACGTAAATTGTGTTAGTATCTATTAAACCGCTTCTTCAAGCCCTCAAGATATTTACTTGCTTTTGTTCGTTCATTAAGGCATTGTTGGTGAAAGTTTTGCAAAACAGGAACAAAAGCTATTTGTTTTGAAGCGAATGGTGGCTTGAAGTTTTTCATTTGTGTTTGCATTTGAATTTGATAGAAAAATTGTTGAGAATTGGGAGCTATGCATGGTTTGTTTATTTCATCTCTTATTTAACATTATTTCAATTTAAAGAAACCTAGTTGAATTCAAGAAATATACTTATGTATAAATACGTTTTCAGATAAATATGTCTTGGAATCACAAATATATTTTTAAATATTTTTTTCAGATTTTAAGTGTATTAAATGAAGTGATGAAATATTTATACTAAATGTGATACAATAATACAACATTTTCAAAACAATATTAATTATATATAGTAATGAAAATCTTCAGGAGTCGAACCAAGAAAAAATGAACTGTACATGAATTAAATGTGCTTAAACGCTGCGCATCTTGCTATATTAAGTTATCAATACTACGTCTGCTTCACGACAGCTAAAGAGCTATTGTGAATACAACCAATGAATAATTTAATGAATAAATTGATGCAATTAGTGATAATGTTTTTGGTATGTTCACTTTTTATCTCGTTTATTTCAAACGAGAAGTCCCTTATATAGTAAAAATGGTAAATATGTTGTAATAAAAGATGGCTGCGCATTTTTATTGCAGGCATATTGTTATTTGTAAGATTTTTAGGCAATGATACGAGACATGTAATTTTCATCAAGTTTAGAAATAATTCAGCCATTAAACGAAAGTATCAAAGAACAAAAACACGCAAGATAAGCTGACCAATAATTTAATTAATCAAAAAAGACTAGTCAAGAAGTGAGCGACAAACTCACTAAATAAATAATAAAACAAACAACAACTAAACAAATATAAAGTTACATTTTTGAAGCCACTTTTTCTTCAAGCAGCAAGCTTTGTGAAGTTCAAACCGAGCAAAAGATGCAATATATAACAAGATTCGAAAGAGTTCAGTCCCCAAATACCAATGAATCAGCAAATATATAAGTAAATCATAATGTAAGCAAGATTCTCCATAGACTGTAGAGTTATCAATCGTAACAGCAATAAATATCCAAAAATTAAGCTTATTCTCACTTGAGTACATTACTCTGAAACTTTCTTATTTAGAAACCCAAATTCTCTCAGTTTTGACGGCATGCGTCATTGAATTTTCATGTAAGCGTTTCAAAACCGCTATCAATTTAAGCGCCCCGCACTGATTTTTCCATATGTTCAAAGAAAACGAGAAAGTGTTAGTGCACTTTTTCTGCGTTTGTTTGCTGTGTTAACAACTACTAATACAAATGGTGCCAAATATTTAAGATTCAATTAAAATTGCTCGCTAATAAGGCAAAAAATGTGTTCCAGAGCTTTTTGCTCGGACTTAAAGACATCTGAACATTTTCAAAATTCTCTTCATCCAAAAATTTTGAACAGAACGTCATTTTTTCGGAAGCCAAACATATTTTAATTTCTTCACACATATTGATATTTTAAGGGTAGTCTACCCTCTTCTTTAGTCTCTATGTAACTTACCGACTAAAGGCTGGTACTGAGTTCAAGTTCACGTGAAATTTTGACATGTCTCCATTATCTGGTCATTCTTTCGAGCGAAAATTTTGGCAATGGAGAAAAGCAGAGACAATGCTCATTTCTGGCGGATAAAATGTCAAGAATTTCACTTTTTGATCGATTTTCTTATTGGAAAGACATTTGCACTGCTCCATTTTCAAATTGAAACACCAAATGTCACTTTTCCGCTCGAAAGAATGAACTGCACAAACTAAATTGGGGTGAAATTTTTGGAGACATGTTTCAGTGCCATCTACGTTTTCAACGCGAAAGCAACTTCAAAGCAACTTTTCATGCTAAGAACTTAGTACAACTCTTTTGTATGAAAATTTCACGTGAAATCGAACTCAGTACTATGCTTCACTTTCAAAATATGTTTAGCTTCCAAAGGCTAAATTGGCCTTTTATTTTTGATCCAACATACATACTTTTTCTCTGGCCGGAGCTGCTCATCGCTAAGCAGTAATGCATAATTCATATGTAATTCATGCATTCGTTCATCGCTGTACGAATATTTAAAACTCATTGACAATGACCGCATCCGCATACCATTTACATTGAACCCATTATACAATATGATAATATTCGTACAATGCTATTCCATTCATTGTTGTAGCTCACGCATTTGCAGACACAAAGTATGTATATAAAAGAATTTTGCCCCAATTGATTTTCATTGAAAGGTTTCGAAACGAATACGAGCCTAGCACTCGATTTTATAGAACTTATGATGTAGCAACAGAGCGATAATTATCAAGAGCATTGCGCGGCCAGATATAGGATAAAAATAATTCTAATATTCGGAGTAAGATTTAAGTAGTAAGTTTACAGAATATGAGCTGGTCGAGCAACGTCGCCTTTGTGAGGAACTTTAAAAAGAGTATTGTTTAATAAAATTGGCACGAAAATTAATAACAAAATCAAATAGTTCTGCAAAGTAATAAAACGAATAGGCTTAAAAATCTCGTTTTCAGAGGTGATCTCTTCTTCAAACACTGAAATAAGCAGCATATCAGAAGAAAAAGTGAGCAAAGAAAGCTACCAATGCAACCAAATCATTGATGAATGAAGAATTCCATCCCTTGACCTCAAAATCTCAAACTTACTATTTAGCCGCAAACAAGTAAGCGGCGAACTAACCCTCATATTTCTTCTTAATAGACAGGACCCGAGGCAACCCCAAAGGCAGTTACAATAATTCTTCGCCAACCTGATCCGTAATCTGGGCTGACACCAGTGCTAAAACAAAAGAATGTTTGTATCGTGGCAGCTAAATGGATGTAACTTGGCGTGTCAACCATGCATAAAACTATAATGATCACAGAATGATCACAAAGATATTCTCAGAGCTTAAAGCTCATTACCACAAGTACTATCCGCCAGAAAAATTAGCAACTTAGTGCTGTTATCGCAGAAGAATAAGAATAAGCAGAAGAAGCCCAACCAAACTAATCAAAATGCTCCTTTTGGCAAGAAAAACACCTATAATATCCAGGATATCTACCACCTAGCATACGACTTTGAGGACCAAAAGCCTAGAGTTGGCCAAAACCAATGTTAAAATTAACGAAAAGTTGGCCAAGCCTTTAATAACTGTCATCCACAGACTACATATTCTAAATACGACCAGCTCCATAGCCACAAGTTTCAAACTAAACAATAGGAGCCGAATCCAAAATTTGTTTACTGCGGAGGTGAGCATCCTGCGAGGTACGGAGATTGCGTGAAAAACCATAAAAAATCTTTGCCCAAGTAGATCGATACAACTTCAATTCATTACTCCCCAATACAAGTTATCTGTACATGCCTATCATCCCCCTTCTTAGTAAATGGGGCAGTTCTTCTAAGCAAATGAGACAGCCCTTATGATGTGACAGTTCTTCCCCATTATGCAGGAGCATTTTCACCCAAAAATGAAGATATTGTAGCTTAAGTGGTCCAGTGCTTATTTCTCGTTGTTTTCCCAAAATAACTCTAATCTTCAAACAAAAAAACGAATTGCGAAACCCACATTTCGATCTTCACGTGAAATGCCTGGACAATATTCAGGAATCTTTTTTTGCCGAGTAACCAGCTCCGTATCTCCAACGATCGTTTTTCTAGAAGTGAATGAATAACTGACAAAAGCCGAGGCACCGCTATTATCATTAGCTGACATATTGATCACATGCGCAGACAAATTTTGAATCTTAAAAGAAATGAAGCAACAACCATTCAAGTTTAAACAAGCTATCTCCATTCCGTGGTAATTTCTGCCTACAGACCCTCCAACGCGTACGACTTCCCTGACTTTACACTTCAGCCATAACGATCCTATCTTTCTTGCAGGGGATCTCAATGCTCACAATAGTTTCTTCACCGAATTTGAATCCTGGTTACTCATTCTCGTTCAGTCTTCGTTTTCTGGCACCATTCACAATCATGTATAAGACATATTCATAACACAATATAAATTCAAGATCATATCTAATTACAATCTAAATGAATTCCATTCAGACAACATGCCGGCTTTATACGGAAGACATCTTGGCAGATGGCGCAATGATAGTCCAAAATCATTGGGCAAATCTTCAATATTTTTTTCGGCCAACGAAAATATTTCTCAAATACTGGTTAAGCCAGCAGCCTACAAAAAACTACAGAGCTTCTCAGTAATAAAAACTCCAAATCTCTTTTGAAGGATAATTAAGTACCCTACAAGCCCACATTTTTCATCAGAGTCTTGATAGGGAGAAGAAACCAAATTCGAAGACGAGCTACGAGTACCGGAGGCTTTAAACTTAGACAGGAGGCGAATCGATTAACAATGCAAAAATGAGCAATGGAAACATTTCATGCTTAGTCTGAACTTTGAAAATGGATAAGTATGGTGGCTATCCAATGAATAACAAGCCAAATATGTCGCCCATACAAAGTTGAGGCATAGAGCTCCAATTGGAAGTAAACAACAACTCCGAAGATGATGTTGTAGAAAACGGCAGTATCAATTATACTGCGTCTTACTCAAGATAGAGAACAGAGAAGGAGTGTGATACTTTCGACATCCGTTGAAGAAATCAAAGCCCATTTTTTTCTCGACTAAAAGAAAGAAATCCTCAATCAAAACAGCTGCTCCTCCTAGAACAATTCGGCTTTAAGTTACAGCATCCTCTAGCTACTTCGTGTAGTCAAACACGTTAGATCCAAACTGAACAACAGGAACTCAACAGGGTAAACTTTGTTCGATGTTAGAATGATTTCGCATTGTCGAAAGAAATGACCTTCAAATACCACCTTCATTTACTCAACTCATCGGATTATTTCTACATAACAGATCTTTTCAAGATATAAAAAAGTAAGCATCTGCCTATTAAACAACATACCTAATTCATGTTCGATCAATTTCTTTATAGAAAGTGATTTTCATGACCGGAAGAAGAGGACAGGATTCAAGTTAATTATTTTTTGTTAAAATGGCAGCTGACTGTCAAATATATATGGCTCGCATTTGATAATGAGTTGCAATCAACAGTACACATAGATAACAACATCACCAAAAACGCCATCTACTCTCTTTTAAAATCATCTTACTAGAATACGACAATTATAACGGTACTCTATAAAAAAAATCCTAAGACCTTAACTGGTTATCAGTTCCATAGCTTTTAGGCCGCGCTTCTAAAACTAAGAGGAAAAGTTATTGTACGTTTGCACTGCCCTTCTAAATTGGGTAAATTTAGTGCTGACAGCTAACTTAGGTGAGGTGTTCGCACTGGTCGAAGTGATTTAGATTTAGAGAGGGAAATGTCATTCAAATTTATATTCACATTTTTTTTGCGTGAAATTTGCTGAAAATATTAAAGAAACATGCAAGAATATTTTATTTTTACTTAGCATAATTCACAATCTCCTTTTGTGTTCAATATTCACGATTTTAGAACGAAATTCGAATGACAGATTATTCAAATCTATTATACTTTCCCTTCCATAGATGGAATTCAGCACGCTCCGAGAAAAATTAAGTCGGGATGAAATCCACAATAGTACCTGATTTACACTAGATTTGTATAAATCAGGCTGCTTTCGACTGTCAAAAGCCGAGGCAAATGTATGATAAATCAGGTAGATTTCTAGTCGATTTGGCTCTAAATCGATCGGCTGATCAAAATCACATGATTTAGCTGCAGTGCGAACGGGCTACCAAACATGCAAAAATGTTCTACTCATAAGATTTTCAAAATCCCATTGTACATCAAGAGCCAACACATATACGACGATTTCAGGATTCGCACAGTTGAAAAAATCCTACGAGACAGAGCTCTTAAATTGTTTGACATAACTAACAGACACCTAAACAGCCTCTGGCAATATTGAAGTCTCTAAAGTTACTAAGTTATGCATTGACATCATACTCTCCCATAAAATAGTCCCAACATAGCTCGTTTCAGAGTCTGAAAGCTTACCGCTCACATGTAAAAGTGGAGTAAGGGTGATGCATTTCCACCAATTTCGAACAGAACAGAGTTCACAGACAAGTTTCGACATTTTCGTAACATCATCATATATGATTTTATTAAATATTAGACCTCTTTTAGACATCAAAAGCATTGCTGAAGCTCAGACCGTTTTGCATTTGTTCGGTTAAGGAAAAACATGTAAGCCTTTTGCCGAATGAGGTCAGGTTGGTCACTACCAACAGTTTGGCTCTTTGTTAAAAAATACTATCAGCTTCAACTTCGAGTCAGCATTTTTTAAACACAAAGAGCAGAAAGAGCCAAAATGCAGAGCAGAGACGATACTGTGATATTATAGTTAATGCGTAAATTTACATGTTTTGAAATTAATTTACCAATTATGCTCAGCGATTAGTCACGTATTTTAATAGTTTTGTGCAAAAAATATCCTAAATATAGTGTAGGATATTTTTCGAGTTACAAATCGACACAAAACAGCTCAAAAACGTACGAACAATTTTTAAAACGTAAGCTAGAAAAACAGCTTACCTTAATCGTCATATTTAACAGAATCAGTCACTTAAATTATTCGTACCTGAAAAAGAAGAGAATATGTGATTAATAATGTCTTGTAGTGAATTCTAAATGAATGGAAGAATAATTAACAAATCTAATATGAACGTCACACATTGTCGAAATGGTGCGGTGGTAAAGTAAAGTGAAAAATTCTTTCATGGGCAATATAAGTATGTATGTATGTATGCATGTATGTATGTATGTCTGTAAAAGAAGAATCAACTAACTATATTGATTTCACATCTACTCTTGCAACATCAAAAACGTTTCAATTGCACAGAAATGATTTAATTGCTCGTTTAGTCATTAGATTCTAAAATAGTTGTTAACTTATTTATATATAAAGTTCCTGAAATTTTTAATAGTTTTTTCATATATTTTTTCTTTCACGTGGTTTACATTTGTTGAAAGTTACCAAGCCACTGTTGAAAATTTTTGTAGTACTGTACGAAAACGAAGGCACCAAGGAGAGATAAAGAACCAGACCAGTGTTGTGAGGTTTCCGTGGCCGAAATTTCCTCGGAAATGTTTGTTTTTCCCAAAGAGCAGGGTGCGAATTCCCACGGTTTTTCCCACGGGCAAAATTTAAGCTATTCATCACAGTTTTATATTTATTTATCAATATCGCGTAAATGCCAATACTTTTAAGAAAAAAAAAACAGTAGTTTTATATATTTTATACACATATACTCGCATATATTTGATTTATTACAGCGAAGAAAAAAAACATATTCATTTCAGGAAAGGATCATTTCATTATAACGCAATATAAAGTGCGTTCATTTTCAAACTTATCAAATAGATATTGTGCATTGTGCAAATTGAAATGTTTATCAGAAGGCTCGAAATTAATGCAGATAACAGTTCTAGACTGAAAATTTGAGCAAATGCATCAAACTGCGTTCAGTCAATCTTCACTTATTCTGTTTCGCTTTAAAGTTTTGACGTCGGTTACAATGGAGAGTATTGTTTCCGACTCAGCATTTGATTATGGCTAACTAAAATAGAGCATACTTTTAAATCTTAGTTAAATGACGAAACATGCATGCACCCTCAATTTTTTTTTTAGCTATTTCTATTTTTTTCCAAAGTTCCTTTACTGAAAAAGTGACTGCAAGATCTCTCCATTCGATATTTCACAGTCAACATTTATTGCCAAATTTTTGAGATGCATCGAATTCGTTCGTTTTGAACTATAAAGAGCTAATCGTGGGTTTAAAAATTCAATTTCTTTAAAGATAACATAATTAAATGGCAATCTCTCTTTAAAGCCGGCGATACACGGCCGGCGTAAACGCCTGAATTTAGACCGTTTTTCAGAGGTTTATTTAAAATAGAAGGAATAAATGAATCGTTTTGAAAGTGATAATGTTTATTCAGTAAAATACAAGATTCAATACAATACAATTCAATAAAATACAAGAATCTGATTTTATTTAATTTTTTTTTTAAATGGCCGCCGTAGTACCCAATCTCCTGAGACCCACGCGATGAAAGGCATCAATCGGTGGGATGTTTAGCATCAGTTACAGCAATTTAAAACATGTATCTTCTAGCTGAACCAAGAAAAATAAAAAAAGTAAAAAAATCGTGAATTACCATGCCTCATAAAAAAACGTACGATTTTCCACCCTTTTTTTCGACAGTTTTTGCTAAATTTTGAAATTTTTTTTGGCATCATTGAGGTTCAACTAGAAGCTTATACTATAGAAAAAACTTGTGCCAAGCTTCATAAGAATCGGTTGAGAGCTTTTTGAGTTATCTTGCCCGCCAATTTAAAAAAAAGTCGTTTCGAGAAAAATGCGTAGCTTTGACACACAGAAACTCTATGACTACAGCGACTTACAAACTAATCAGCGATTCCAGGCCCATACAAAAGTCCTTCAGTACGTTTATTTTTTAGATGTTAATTTAACTATTTATACGAAAAAAAAAAGAAACTCGAATTTTTGAAAATTTTACATGTATCGTCGGCCTTAAGCTCTTTGGATATCGTAACGTAAATATCTTTTCCTATTTTTTTATCTTTAATTTTGCAGGTTCTTCAAAAGACGCTATGTATTTTTCACATTTTGGTCCCAATTAAATATACGTATCTGGAACTAAATGCTCTTCATTCAATTCGATATTTTCTAGTAAGTCAATGAAACCAGGTTTCACAAAATTTACGCAAATTCTTCTTAAAATACTACTGCACTCAGGATACGATTTGTGAATCAGTAGTTGCTTTGACTGAAACATTGCATTAAATGTATTGAAATAGCTTAAACTATGTTCTAAAAAGCTGAAAAATGCCTCCACACGATTATCTTGCATTATTTCGTAACAACATTTTGCTTTTGGTCATTTTACGCGGTGTCGGTAGTGTTTTCGAGTAAAGTGAATTTCAAACGCAATTAATCGTGTTGTGCGGTGGTGATTTTTTTTAAAAAACTAATTTTGTGAACATTATAAACCCTTAGTTTCATATAACAACGCGAAATTACATAAACACTTCGTAAAGTATATTGTCAGGCAAAATATTTGTCAGGCATTGTGCGTGTTTCTCGAAAAATGAACGAAAAAGTAGCGAGTGGACCGTTTGTTTACGTTTTTGTGAATGACAATTGCACAGCCATGTTTGATTTGTCGTCGGTCAGTGGCGTAACCAAAAATATCTATATGAGGCTAGAGAAAAAGAACTTGATAAATTTTAATGAAAAAATGTTTCTGTGTCGAAATTAATTTTAGTGAAATATAATTAAGAAATAATATTAAAACAATTTTAAAAGTGAGTGTAAAGTGAAAAACATTGAAATAAAATTAAATGTTAGTAAAGCAAAAGATAATAGTCGATTGTTCTGAACTTAGAAAAGAAAGTGAACTACAAATATAGTGAAGACTAAGCAAGCCCTAATTCCGCCGAAGCCGGTCCCAAGCCCGGTTGTAAAAGGAAGAGGGGGCTGGAAAATTTAAAATAAAACATAATAGATCTTCTACATATGTTTAGTTGGGTAGAGTTTTTTATGAAAACATGTGCTTAGTTTCACAAACATGCAGCTTGCGTGCAATTCCGGAAAATCATTTCACTTTGTATTCTACTTGTTGTCTACTATTGTCCCAGAAGTAGACCACTGCTGAATTTCAAGGCTTTTATACATTGCGAAAAATGTGATCCCGAAATATACTGCCACCGTTAAAACACGCATATATTTCAGAAACTGAACATGGGGTTAGGCGATAAAATTTAAATTCACCTAAAAACATCAAAATGAAAATACAAATCTAAGATTGCATGATACCAAATTCAAAATTTTGCGCCATTGAATTGCCCCCGTTCAAACCACAAAAACTCTAATTACTTACAGCTTAGTCATTTTATAATAGTCTTTGCATTTTTTGTTTGTATGCGATTTTTGCCGTTGGCTTTACTGATGTTCATCTCCTCATTTGTTCTCTACTCTCATGTAAGGATACACGAGAAAATGTCAATTTCGCCTGGATTGTTTGAATTCTTTTTCAAATATATTTGGTGGAAACTTTACGAAAGAGTTTTATTTCATTTAAACCATTTCTCCCTCGATTTTGTTCAACGGGCAGCACTTTCTCCCTTTTCCTTTTTTCAAGTTTTAGAAGTCGAAAACTCCCACAACATGCGAAAATTCCCACGATCTCACAACACTGAACAAGACAGAGTTAGTTGAAAACTGACCGCGAAAAGAGAATGTTGTGTCTATTGATTCAATAAAGAATTGTTGTTTGAGTTGAAAAATTATTGTATTCCTTTTGATTACTACACAATCAGAAGCAGAAAAAAGTTGCATCTATGAAATATATTCAATTTACATTGTTTTTCCCTTTTTTGCATAGCATGTCTGCTAAAGTTTTTTTATTACGAAAAAATTGTTGGATTTTACAAAATGTGCTATAAATTTCGCATCGAAAGCAAAAATTATTCACACACTTGATGAAGCTTCTATTAATTCTTAGAAATATTTGTTTCGTCCTGTTACAAATCAGAGCGTTCAAATAGAACGCTTCGCAAACGTTTCAAAGAGATTAAACATGGAAATCGTAGCAAATGAGTTTCTCGGAATCGACATTTGCAGATTACAGTTTATCTATAATCTGGTAAAAAGGCAATTCTCGGTAAAGTAATCAATATCTGAAGCCTGAATGAGGGTTTTAACGCTGAAATGCAGATACATATGTATGCATGTATGTTCATATTACTATATACATACGAGTATTTACATATGAATGTATGTATGTATGCGCATGAAGATATTGAAGAGCGGCCTACGAGTTTCGGTAGGCAATGTCGGGAAATTATTAAACCAGTTAATCCTCTTTACAGATTGGGTCGTTTGATGTTTACTTGACGTGGCTTATTGCAACTAGTTGGTCGTTGGATTCGGAGACAAATTAACATGTATCCGCAACTTGATGTTACGTTTACTCTTCTTATTGTAATCAAATTCGAATTTCGGGTTTGTTGATGTGGAATGCAATAAATTAAGGAGAAATAGTTATTTGATGAACCAAGTTACTTGAAACAGGGAACGTAAATGAAGCGAAATACATTATTGTAATATTTGTCATTTTGAAATTCATTGTTTTGATTCCAAAATGTCAGTCCTTGGTTCCTATGTCATTTATTTACATTGAAATCATAGCGAAAACATTGCTGACTATGCACCGAAACCTCATTTCGAATTGAATTTTTGGATTGCGTTTCATAATTATGTTTACGCCATTCCATACCATAGTTTTTACTTTGAGTAACAGTACTTTGTTTCCTTAAGTAGTTTTCATTCATTCCATTCGTTATTATTTAACCGAGTTCATGTGCCGAACTACTTGAAATTCTATCGAATCAATAATCTTACATAACACATTAATCTACCCAGGCTTAAACCATAATTTCAGCTAAAATATGGTTTCGGTCTCCCGCAGCCAAAACAATAACCAGCCTTTACCACAAGAACTTTCAAACTACCTAGTATTAACTCTCAGTCAAAGGTTAATTTCATAAGCCATATCCTTCAAAACCATAATACATTCAAAATACCATAAGAAGTTTGCTTATTGATTGATTTTTCTGATCAAAAGGTAAAACTGATGATATGGGTGCAATTAATCTTTCGGTATTAAGTTGAGCAAATAGTTCAAATCTTTACGATTACATAGAAACTTTAATATTTACTTTACTTTTAAGCCAACAGTATTCCTCATCTCATCGTTGGCTCCCTGACTACACCACGAAAAAAACCTTGATTAGAGATTGCTGCCCCGCAACAATTCGGAAATTTCCAACCAATTTAACCTGTTTCCACTTCGAGTGACTTTGCGGTTTTTCGGGAATTTCGC
The DNA here is from genome assembly GCA_963978885.1 of Nemotelus pantherinus. Taxonomy (NCBI): domain Eukaryota; kingdom Metazoa; phylum Arthropoda; class Insecta; order Diptera; family Stratiomyidae; genus Nemotelus; species Nemotelus pantherinus. The sequence continues at coordinate 44,203,606 of OZ022265.1, read as the reverse complement.
ACACCGAAAAATTTCTCATTTTACCTAAGACATGTGTTTGAGCTTGTTGGTCGTATGGGCGTATGAATGAGTCCTGGCTCATGTGAATACATATAAAGTTAGTTGAAATCGTTAGCCACGTGTAGATCATGTGCCAAAAGCTATTTCCTCTTCTCGTTTCAACTCTTCAGGTTAGAAACGAGGGCAATTTCAATAAGTACATACGTTGGAATCCTCTATGGATATAAATATGTATGTACATATGAAACCTTAATGTTGCGATTCATTATGAATCAATTTTTCAAAAAAAAAACCAATGAGTTTTTTCATCAATCAACCGTTTCATACGCAGATGACAAATAATTTAATTTCATTTCAATTTAATTTTATAAACTGATGGTTGTGTTATAGCAGAGCAAATAAGAAAGAGTCAGACTACTAAATCATTTTTTTTAATGTTGTTGCGTCTTTCATAATGTGAACATAGCATGTCACATTACAAAGCCTTAACATGCAAAAATAAGTGAAACTGGAAAATCGTTTTTGAAGAAAGATATTCTGGAATATAGCAAATGAGAATTCAGAATATATGTATGTATTTAGAATATATGTATGTATTTAGCAGGAGTGCAATATTACGTGGCGATTTATAAAAAAACATTAAAGGCAGTCAAAAAACTTGTTTCATTGTAATGCAATATAAACACATAATCGAAGCTAGGTAATACCAAAAGAATATAGTTAAGTTATTTTAGCGCCCAGCGTGGGCTATGCGGAATATTAGATTAAAGATTTTCTATGGTCAATCAAAACCAATTGGTATTGACGTTGTAAAACCAGGCATGAATAGTGAAAGTATTAACATACAGTGACAAAAAAAATCATTTTCATTTTTTTGAGAATAACCCGCTTTATCGGGCTGCCGCTGGTAAATTGATAATCAGATAGATTATTCTACTTGCACTGGAAAATACTATTTTCATTGTGAAAAACGAGGTTGATAGATTTCTATCAGAAGAATCAAAGGGACTTTTTTATTTGCACTCCTAAAAGCAATGGAAAATATGTTCGGTGACAATATATTCGTTCTAACCATCAAATTTGTATGAATAATCGTTTGATCTTTATCGCAAACATTTCGAATTAGGGAAAGAACTTCCAAAACAAAATATTTAAGTTGTTTTTTTACTCCTGCCTAGCCTTATTCCAAATGAAAAAGAACTTAGACCATCGAAACAGAATAAGATATGTAAGTAGCTATTGTATTTTAGTTTAAACAGCAAATAGTTTTTTGATTGGCAGAATAGGTTGAAACACATTAAAACAAAAACATGTGATTGCGTTGGACAACAAAAAAAGTTATCATAAAGTAAAAAAACTTTTAACGGAAAACAGCTAAAAGCTAAAATCAAATAGAGTAATAGTAAATAGTACAGCGGCTTGTCTATAATAAGCAAAACAAAGTTCCATGATACATAGTTTGTAGAAGAATTTGTACTTCTCGGATAAAGTAAAGTAATCCCATGATAACCCTCGTACGGGTCCAGGGATTAAAGCTGGTGGAGAGCTTCATCACAAGTTTAAAATCAATGTGAATACGAGTGTGGAGTGACTAGTTCCACGACTCACTTTACTGCTGATTAGCTCTAGTACCTATTTAGAGATAGGCGAACTCAAAACTCGGTGCGCGGTCCCTCGCCCGAACGTGGATTCGAACTAGAGACCCCACACAAAAGAAGTCAGTGCTCTACGGACTAGACTGCTCGAGCTTTTTTTCTAAAGATAGCAGATAAATAAGATATGTAAGTTGAAAGCTTATGAATCAGAGCTAATTTTTTTATGGTAAATAAATTTCTGAAATAGACCGAAGCCCCGAAAAGGGTTGAAGTGCTGCGTCAACGAAATGACAGAAAATTACTTCTAATATTACCAAAACGCTTTACTATTTTTATTGGTGAGCTTTACGATGTCAAGACTAGTGCATTATAAGAATTTAGTATATGAAAAAAGCCTGACATTTGGTTGATTTGTGAAAACTCTTGCAAAAAAAAAAATCGCTGCATCAAAAAGATCATTTGATACATTTTTCAAAAATAAATTATTTTAACAATTCCTTTTCATTTCCAGATTTTGAAAGTTGAGTAGTATTAAAAGCAATTTGAATGCTAGATATCTGGATAAGTATAATACTTCACTACCAAACATAATAGATTTCACATTTTTAAAATCAAACCTACGTATGAAAACGGCGTGTATCGTTGAACATTCAGTCTCGATATTTTTTGTTTATAGCCATATTTAAGCATTTATAGCCATATTAAAGCATGGATAAAAACAAAAGCAATAATTGATTTAAAATATGGTGAAAACGAGTCGCTTAAGATGATCATAATATATTGGAAGTAAGAAGAAGCTATGGGAATTTAACTACGATTCTTGGTCATTTGAAAAAAATTTAGTGTCGGAAATTCACTGTCATTTATTGAATAGTGATTTTTGAGCCATGTTAAGCTACTTTAACAATCATTGTAGTCAATGTATTTAGAATAGCGCTGCGTTTTTTTTAACGTTAGAGAAGATTCTTCGAGGGGATGGGTTCACTTGTTCATGAACACACGAAAAAAGGCTACATTTATTTTTATTAATAAGTCCACAGTGCAAACTTTGGACAGAAGAGAGCGCAGCATGCAAGTTTTTCAAATAATATCGAAGTGTTGTTGTACGGTATAACGCACTATTGAAATTTCGCTTTAGAAGAAACTGCTAATGGGTTATTTCTCGTTTCCTTTGAATTGATTTGATAGATTTTCAAGCACTTAAAGCAATAATTTGAGTGGGTCGGTTGATCTCTGTAAACGACTTCACGATTGTCATTACTAGAATGTCATTTTAAGTAAGTCATTACCTATTAGAGGGTTTACAATATAAAATGTGTGACAACGAATTTTGCTTATATTTGCGAAATTCTGTGCTTTAGAAACATTGGTTTCGGTCATCATACATTTAGGGCGATCCAACATTGGAATCGCGAATTAACATTAAGTACGGAAGCTTTCACCCGATTGCTGGTGACGGCAATTAACAGTATCCTTGCGATGCATTCGATAACAATGGCTTGGAAACGTCCAATTTCGAGGATTCTGAGCTTGGTCGGTGGCGCAGGCGGCCGTCACAAGAGAAATGGATGAAAGTTTCGAAATGTTCTGGTAGCGATGAACGTCATGCTGTAGAGGGCAAGGCTAAAAAACAGTGCATTTTTTAGCAACGTTGAAGGTGCCCTAGTAAACTTGCCCATATGACCTTTTAGCTGTATTTCTTGTGTATGCACAGCAAACGGAAGTTGTTAGAGGCCGAACGCAGCGCACATTAGGAATCTCCGCGAAACTTACATATCAAAGTGATGCAATGCTTTCGTAAAGATGTAATGCACTTTTTTGTACTAACATACCGACCATTTCTTCCACAAAGCAAACAGATGAGAAATACTATTTTATGGCTACATACATATATCCTTTGAACAACCTATCTTCTGAATTCGTTTTCATCCGGAGATTTCATCGAAAGCATCAACGAAAAAACGATGTTTTTGGTTGCCACCCGAGAAATTTCCAAAGCTGGGAAAATTTAAGCATTTGCTGCTTATTTTTATTGAAAATGCTTTGCATGTGGACATATAATAAACAAATATAATAAAAACATATTTACGAAAATGTCTGGCGCTGGCTTTTTTGTGTTTGCACCACAGCCAAAATTATACCAAATCTGTTTCACGTTAAGTTAAACCAACCCTGTCAATTTTGTTTCGCTTAGATGGCTGCGCTGGAAGTTATAGGGTTGAAAATTTAATGACAATATTGTTTAGTAAAACATGTCAAAAAATTATAAAAATACCATAGCTGGCAGGCCTTTCATGAGGCTGCAACGAAAATTCTACGAAATTTGGTTTACAATAAGATCCATTTACCACAAGAGTTTCGTTTTGATTTTATGGCTGGATTGGAAGTTATGGGGAAAAAAGCTTTAATTTGCTGAAGAAATTTACAAGATTTAGGAGACAAAAATAGCCTTAATTTTTCAACCGAATTCGGTTTGGTGTAAGGCCAATCACTCTGTGAATTCCGTTAAAATCTGCAGACTGAATCGGAAGTTATGGGCCAAAAAGCAGGTTTTTTTCCCAGTGATTTTTTGAGATGGCACCACTGTGACAGTGTTTCTTGTATTTCAAAATCACTTTCATCAGGCCTGGTTCTAGTTAATACCAAAATGTCCTGTGAATTTCATAATGATCGGATAATACAATCGTCAGTTCTCGCGAACATAAATTTCGAGAGCTGAAAATAGAGGTAATTTGGAGATGGGCTGCCATCTTTTTGCCACTCGGAATTTTGAAAATTTCAAATTGACATGGTGGACAAATGTTGAAATTTATCAGTAGTTTGAATTTCTTTTCAAAAAACAAAAATTTTTCAGGAGGGTCGATGATTTGAAGTATTTTTTCACAAGCCGGCCGTAGCTACTGAGTTACCCGCACAATCATGAAAGTCCATGTGTTTAGCTCTGTTTACCATCAATAGGATGATCCGATGTTTCTGTTAAAAGCTGTGACAAATCGAAATCCGAGAAAAATCCTTGCCTACTATTAGGCGCTCAGCGCCCACATATGGCTCATAACTTCCAATTTGTTATCATGAACAGGCATAAAGCATAATGAGTTTTCATTTCCAGTACTTTCTTTTAACAAAACTGTACTTTCGATAGAAGTAAAACGAGACCTGAAAACTAAAATGCCCGCTTCCACCAAAGGGTTATCTTAATTTGGTTTAGTCACTGCACTAGTCCTTATGTACATGTATGTCTCCTGAAAATTTCAGCTCAATCGGTTTACGCTAAATCTGAGGCTGCATTCGGTGAGTGCTACCGAATGTGCGAAGCTGAATTGGAATTGCAAGTCTGACGATGGGGCTAATTTTTGCTTGAAGTTGCACATCATGAATTTCAAAAGATTTACAAACTAGTAGTTCAGACTTCGCGTTCGAACAAAAATGCACAGAACTGGCTGCATCATAAGAAAGTATTGATGCCAAGCTTGCTTAGGGTAATCGTTGCAAAACTACCGAAATTTTTATTTTCACACATTATTGATGCAAGAATGTCAAGCAGAATGAAAATGTTTTTCGTTCCCAATATTTGCACTGCAACTGCTTTTTTGACGACTTACGCTACCTGGGCATACGCGAATTCGAAGTTACTGGATTTTTTAATTTTCTCGTCTATTCGTCTTTTGTGTGAACGCCGCGCAGCCAAGGCCAAGCGGCGTTTGTTTTTGACTCCCCCGACTGCACTAGTGTTCGTTCAGCTTACGACAGGCTCAGACGTGTAGCGCGGAATCGACGCGTAGGTACAAGAAAGTTACGATTTTGTGTTTATTTTGTGTGTTGTTCGATGACAAGTACTATGGCATCCAAACGAAGTAGAACCGACTCTTTTGCTTTAAGCAAGAAAAAAAAAACATTATTTTTGGAGTGTAAACTTAACATTATTAAAAACTACGATGCAAAAATAAAACTTTGTGAATTAGCAAAGAAGTTTGATTTACCGGAATCGACAGTCAGAACAATTACAAAAAATTCTCGAAGCTGTGAAAAACGCTCAGTCTTTGAATTCAAGCATCATTCGTAAACGACATGGTATTATCGCTGAGATGGAAACATTGTTAAAATTATGGTGTGATAATGAAGTAAGTGTGAAAAATTGTACTGTTGATCGGATCACGCTGTGCTATCAAGCTCAACTAATTTTTGAGAAATTAAAAGAAGAAGCTGGGGCGATGGCTAAAGATGAAACGTTCAAAGCTAGTAACGGTTGGTTCAGTTGGTTCAAAAGTCGCTGTAATTGGCATAGCATTGCAGAAAGTGGAGAGGCAGCAAGTGCAGATAAAGAGCCTGCATCTCTCTATCCAGAGAAACTTAAAGCTATGATAGATGAAGGTGGCTATACCAGCCAAACCATATTCAACGTGGATGAGACTGGCCTGCTCTGGAAGAAGATGCCTAAAATAACTTTTATCGAGCGTGCAGAGAAAACCTTTCCAGGTTTTAAGGCCGCCAAAGATCGATTGACAGTGATGCTTGGCGCGAATGCAGCTGGTGACTTTAAGTTAAAGCCTCTCCTAGTTTATCGCTCAGAAAATCCAAGAGCATTGAAAAACAAATCTAAAGCTGGATCGTCCGTGATTTGGAAGTCGAATCGTAAAGCTTGGGTGACGGCCTCCCTTTTTGAGGACTGGTTTGGTCATCACTTCATACCTGAAGTCGAACATTATTGCCATTCGAAACAAATCCCGTTTAAAGTGATGCTATTAATCGACGACGCACCAGGTCATCTCCTGCTACTTTAACTAGTTTCGACCCACGTGTGAAAGTTGAATTTTTGCCACCAAATGCAACCAGCTTGCTTCAACCGATGGACCAGGGAGTTATCAAAACATTCAAAGCTTATTACACGAGACGATCGTTTGCACATCTGCATAAAGTTATGAGACAAAACAACGAGCTCTCTGTTAAAGACTTTTGGAAACAATTCAATGTTTTACATGCCATGAGAATCATTGGAGAATCTTGGGATGAAATTTAACAAAAAACTTTAAATGGCGTCTGGAAAAAAATCTGTCCACTTTTTTCTCCACTGAGACTCAGGCGGTATCAGTGCCAGGGCCTGATGAAATTGGTAATGTGATCAAAGACGTTGTCGAACTTGGTAGACAAATAAATTTAGAAGTGGATAAAAATGCGTGAACAAGAGGAAGACATTGAGAATCTTGATTCTTTGGACCCAGTTCAATTAGAAGATTAAATGACAGTTGGAAACTTGACAGAAGCCCTCAGTTCAATTGAAAAAGGGTTAACAATTTTGGAAAACATGGTCTCCAACGAAGAGCGCATTTCTGTTACAAAACAAGGAATAAAAAAAATTACTAGCATGCTACGAGGAGATATTACGGGAGAAGAAAAAATCATTGACTCCTCAGACGACTTTGTTAGATTTTATGAAACCTTATACATCAAAATAACTTCGGATTGTGTTTATACAGTTTATAATAATATAATTTGTCATATTATCTACAATAAGTTACACATTTATTTCCTAAATTATTGTTTTATTTAGTCTCCGGTCCCAATTAAAAATACTTTGTATTTGTATGTCTTTATATGCAAAATTGTACCCCGATTTACGCGAATTCGACTTACACGGATAGCGCTCGGTCCCACCTATCACGTAAGTTCGGTGTATTGATTGCAAATTGGCAGAAAATTGCAATTGATTAATTAATTAAGCTAAAAGTAAGAATACATACTCAAAAGTGAAGTAAATTTCAATAAAAATGAACAGAAAAAAAAACTTTCATATTTGTAAACGGGACCAAAACCGATCCGTTGGTCAAAAAATTTAGGTGGATTTTCACGAAAAAGAGTAAAAAACTAAGTCAAGACAATAAAAAATCGATCAACTTCATTGAAATCGATAAAACATTGGAAGTAGTTCTAATTTATATTTTTTGTACCGTTTAGAAGTCGAACTTGAATTTTCCCCAGACTTTGAAATACAAAATAACGGCAAAAAAATGATAATGAAAAAAAAACCTAATTTTGGGAAAATGAATAATATTTCAATATGAAGAGATTGAATAGGCTTGCAAGGAATGTTTTGCATGACGATAGCATATTTAAAAGTTTTTAGATAATGAAGATTAATTTATGTTAAAATTTTCGTGATTTTATAAATAAACTATCAATGAAGCATAATACGGGGCTTGAAAATATACTACAAATTCAGTTAAGTTTGAATTTATTTTCAACTCATTTCCCACCCTATTAAAACGTTCTCATTTGATTTTTGAATTGCATATTTAAAGGGTGCATTAAAATTCTTTGAATATTTTTGGGAAAATAAAAGTAAAACAAAATAAAACAACAGCAAGCAAATAATTATTGAAATTTAACAGATCAAGTCGAAAGACTGGTTTTTGATTTTTATGTTTGAACTAATTTAATTATAATTATGAGATTATTATTAATAATGAACAAGACAGAGATTAATTAGTTTAAATTTAATTTCTTTCTACATGTTACTTAAAGATAAAGAAAAAAGATAAGAAAAATATAAAATTAATATTTTTTGTATACGATTGTAACAAACAGCAAAAAGTATGTATATGGTTTGATTTCAGTGGTTTTCATTATTGTGTGAATTACTAAACTAAAACTAAAACAACAAATAAAGTGATTGAAATTGAACAAGTTATGAACTTTTAAACCTTTAACTTTTTACCTAATTATCATGCGCTAACTCGGAATAACTCTCTTTTCAGGGACTCTTTGGACTCATTGGCCTGTTTATCATTTCTATTTTCAGCTGACGTCATAAAATGGTGTAGATCTCCACGACATTTATATATATACAAGTCTGATCCTCGAATGAACGAAATGTTTCCCTATTTGTTGGTGTGTTTGTGTGTTTGATGGTTTTCAGCTCCTTTTCCAGCAACGTACTTTGTAGGACCTCTACTGAGGCTGTTATATCAGCTCCCTTTAAGCTCCTTTTTTCCTTTTGTTTTTTGTGTTATATTGCGGTAACAGAGTTTTTCATGATGGATAAATATCACGTAGCGTCCGTCTTTTCTTGAAGCTAATCAGCCCAATGTCTTAAAAGATCAACCCCAGCCGCTTTAAGATAGTAAAGCGGTATACAAGCGTGCGTGGATTAGATGGTGCTCTACTAATGTAGACGAGGGGACTCAATGGCCATTTTTAGGATACTTTACTCTAGGGGCATAAATTATTTTTGTTTTGTTTTGCTTCTTTTGAAGGCTTCCATCAAACTTCTGGCAAGATCTCTTCTGTACTTAAAATCAGTTGGAATTTCCTGCTGTCTTATAGCTTCGAAGTCGGTACAAATGATTTGCATCGCTTTTTGTGGCAGGCTCAGGTTGACTATTTAAATAACATTTTGCAAAAGAAGTCTACGATCTTCCCAGTTAGCGATAATACTCTGAGTGCTGATAGACGGAGTGTGGTTGAACTTCAGAGTATCGATCTTCACTTAACACACAACAACAACAACAACATAAAATAACAACAAAAACATATCTTAGAGTGATATCTTCTTGATACAATACGTCCAAAAAAAAATCCTTTAAGATTGAAACGAAAAACAAAAATGTAAACTTCAGCTGCTAGTGTTCAGATAATTAGCGGTAGCTTGAGATCCAGCAAATTTAAACATCACTCAAAAATATAAATAAAAATTAATAGTTTTTAGTTTTTTTTATTCATTAATTTTATTCATTGACATATTTGTGATCAATTTTTTTCACAAATTGAGTCTCTTGACGATTAACTCGTTTGGTACTTTTTTAAAACAGGAAAGGAACCAAGAAATAATCACTTATTTGTTTCCAAAATAGCTTGGAAACTGCAGACTAATTTATTCTTTAATAATTTTTATTTTAGGTATAATCAACTGAAATATTTAAAAAAAATTGACTTAAGCATTTCAAATTTCAAGTCACGACAAACAAAACTCTCAAGCTAAGAAACCCGCACTGATATTCACTTTTATGAACCCATTTCACTCTACATTCCACAAAAACAAAAATAAAATCGATAGATTGGAAAGCAACATTGCCGCAGAAAAATGAAAGCACGTACGCAGCAACCATCTTTCGAGCAGCTCGTAAATTGTCTCCAAGTCACCCCTTTCTTTTGTGTTTGTATTCGCGCATATGATCAAATGCAAAAATCGATGCTACTATAATACCTGCTTCTATCTAACCTCGTCGACATGACGATAAATTTCCCGTAGGGATTTACTCGAATGACTGAATAAAAAGGAAACTTTGATCCTTGAAAAAAACTTGTCACCGAATCATAAAATCTATTCTCGCTTCTTATCAAAACAGAATAGCGAAAGCATGCTATTCGGTTGTATACTTAAATTGCTGCTATGCGGCAAGTTCGTTTTCAATATAGATTTCAAGAAATTGTATGTGTCTCGAATACACGGTGTACAGATCGCATTGGTTCATATTTTGAGGACTAAGTCACTCCGCACGGGTACATCTTGTTAGAATCCCCGGACACAAACATTTATGTTTATAAGATGAGCGAGTGAAGTAAAGGTGGAGTATGATGTAGACTTTGGCGGATTTGTCGTCTGAGCAAAAGTGTTGGCATTGAGCTGCAGAAAATTAAAGAAATAAATTTTTCATGTGGTATTAGGAATATAAGAAAGACTTGGGTGACTTGAGAACATGTATTTGTATTTATATTTGATATTACCCTGCAGTAATAAGTGTAGTAAATATGCAAAAATGAGAAAAGGGAGTAGGAAATATTGTAATGTGCACGTATCTGAAATGAGATTCTGATCTCTGAGAAGCACAAGACAGGAATCTAAGAAGATTTTTTCCTATTGGAGAAAATAACGAAACCGGATTCCGTATTATTACTTTAGTAGTAGTCTGAATTTTTTACTGAGTCCTACATTTTGATCAGAGAAGATAATGAAGACTTTAGGGGATATTGGGAGATTTTTTTGACTCGATACATATTGAATTAGAATACGATTTTTCTTTTAAAGCCGATTAATAGTTTCGGGGTGAGCATTCCGGCTTTGACATATTTTGTACGTGAGATAATGTTTCCTTCTTTTTTTAGAAAATAAAATACTGTTTCCTTCTTTTTTTAGACCAAGCGTAACCGTTTTCGAAACAATTACAACCCGTAACAAATCAAAAATAATTCGTAATATTTTATGTTATTTTTAGAAATATAGTTTATACTAAATTTTATTGTAAATATATAAGTATACAAAAATTAAGTTAAGTAGGAGCTTAATAAAGTAAAATTAAGTTAAGCAAATCAGAGCTAAGTAATTTTAGTAGTTCGGCATATATAGGTGACATGCACAACAGTAATGAAAAAAATTGAAATAAAAAAAAATGCATTCAAAACAAGAACAGGAAATAAAATTAATTAAGAGCAAATATTTTACAAAGAAGAGTTATATTTTTAAAGATGGCAATAGAATGTGGAAGAGAACCAAGTTGAATAGTGTAGCTTAGTGGGTAGAGCACTAGCTTCTGGGTCATGGTGCAAGTCTCGTATAATAACGTCATCCTTTTTCAGCTCTCTAAGACTTCAAGTAGCCAAAAAATTCGAAGAAAAAAATTCTGTTTTATTTTTCTGTTTAAAGTTATGCATTTAAATCATCATCAAATGTAAATATGAGCAAACAGACAATAAGCGATTGCTTTCAGGAGCTCAAAATTATGTTTCATTTTACTTGAAAGGAAGATCATTGAATTAATTCAGCTGATACCGTTGACACAAAGAATTACGTATATTGGACTTTGTTTCATATTTTTGCTAAAGGGCGGAAAACTATGCTGCATTAATGGACTTCGATTTTCATTTTTGCAGGAAGAAGAGAAAAAAAAACGGCTCACAAGCCAGCGCAAACACTATTTCAGCTCAATACTGCAATACAACGCGCTTTATCGATCGAAGTAAGCCAAAACTCGAGTTTTGGCCGCGCCGACATTGGGGTGAAAAATTTACAAATTTATGCGAAGTATTGCGTCTCTTATTAAAGGTTTTTTTTTCCTGCATTACAAATTCAACCGGAATATATGATTCCGTGAAAGTTTTCAAGAGAGTAAGACATTTTCAATATTTCATCTAACCTTGGTTATAGATTTTTTGAAGAATATAATGGAAGTTAAACACAGAAAGAGCTACGAAAATATGTTTTGCATACAAGCAACAGACAATCGGTTTAGTTCAGTGACTATACTAGTTCTAGATATTTCATGCCGGAAAACAGAGCTTTGAAAATGAGCTTTATCTAATTCTTTAAACTTTTTTTTTATATCTTTATTAAACTACTTCCTTCGTATAAGAAGCTACAGTTAGTTTTAAAATCTTACATTCTAAGACAAGTGATGTGCACTCCACACAGTTGAGGACGTAAACATTTTGGACCCAAGCTACTTTATTGACTTTAAGACAGACAGCAAAGAGCAAAGCTATGATCTGTATTCTGGAATTACAATGTTCAATGTTCAAGCAAAAGAGTTTGAAAAGCAAAGAAAATGGCTACACAAGTTGTTTTTGCTACGTTAGAGATGGAAGGTCCAACGGGTCAGTTCTTTTCAATCGCTGAAATTTACGATGAGTTAGTATTTTTTTTGCCAGCTTGTTGGGGTGATGAGCGAAGGCGGCAATATATTTTCCACTACGGTTCTTAATTCCCTCTGAAATCGTCTCGATTCGCAGGTCTTTATAGAGATTGGCGTTGCGGAAGTACCACAGGGCTCCGGCGATAGGTCGAAGTATTCTTGATTGGGTCCTCCGGATGATGATGTTTGATGGGCGAGCTGCACCCCATATCTGTAAGCCATATGTTCAGATTGGCTTTAGGACAGGCTTGTAGACAAGCTCTTTAGAGTCGAGAAAAAGTTTTGGCATGCTATTGAACATCCATTTGAGGTTTATGAATTGGAGCTTCAGCTGTTTATTTTTAGCTTCAATGTGCCGTTTCTAGGTGAGCCACCTGTTAAGGTGCATTCCGAGATACTTTAAACTTGTTAATATTATTCTTTTTTTGCTAAAAAAAATGCTTTTGTTTCCGTCTAAGATAGTGTGAAACGACTTAATATTCTGTAACAAAGTGCAGTAAAGTTTGTGCAATAAAGTTTGATGGAAACCTACGGCAAAGAGACCGAAAAAGGACATTAGTGATCTAGAGACACAACAACTTTCTACCTGCGATGCGGTAAAATGAAATGAAAAATATTAAATTAAAGCAGCCCCTTGGGACAATCATCGCTCGGGAGATGGAAGATTATAAAGTCAGGAATGCTCAGTGCGATGAATAATCGGATAGAGAAGCATCCTGAACTCACCATACCAAGCGGCAGGGGGAGCTGGTTCAAAGGAGTCAAGAGAACAGAGTGCAACGACAAGCTCACGTTGCGTTGATGTAAAGCAGTAGTCCAGGTATTACCTGGGTTAAGTTTGGAGATTGTAGATCGACGGAGTATTCCGACACTGCTTATAGCGAAGGCTGTAACACTGAGTGGCCTTCAAACTGCTGAAGAAGCAGAATGCGGACGTTCCCACACATAATCGTAGGACTAGAAGACTGGTGAGTCGCAGGTGTTGAGTGCTGTGTTTTATTGAGTGGGATGAATCAGTTGATGCTGAAAATAGTGCAAATTAATCTAATCTTATTAACAGGTTTCGTCCAAACAACTGTTGACTCTTGACGAAGATAAGTTTCAGTAATACAGAAACCTAAGTTATCAGCCGGATGCCGTGCTCCAGGACTTGGATAGCATGTACTCTTAGCAACCGCCCAATGATACAGGATAAAACCGCTCAGCCAGAGAAGGTGACTTAGCTCAGAATGAAGAAATTACTGCTCAAAGGTGCGGACGCCAATGTTCATCACACAGTTTAGGGGCGACACGCCCCATGCGACTTTTATGTATTGAAATTCACCTACCTCCTAAACTACTGGCCATCCCATCCTAAAACTTTTATGATAAAATAAGTATACTTTAAACTTTATTTTGTTATAAAAATAAATAAAATTAACCTGGTCCAAATTATTCAAATTACGAGTTAAAGTGTCTACTTCCGGTTCCACACAGGAAAAAAATATTATTTTTCAAATCTAATTTCAAAATTAAAAAGAACAGCTAATTTTCTATACCAATCATTATGTTTAATGTTTTTTAGAGTTTGTTTTGAATCTCAGAATCCGCATCCAAAAAAACCTTTTATCAATTTTGTCAATTATTCAGAAGCCCATAACTCGGCAACTAAACCTCATAGAAACAAAAACTTGTGCATCCACATTCATATCTTTTAGAAGTACCATTATGCACAATATGAACGAAATCCAGAACCTCGATTTTTTTTCGTTGTCCGCTTCACATGAAATGCCCCACTAGATATCAATCTGCACCATGAGTTCAACGAATAATGGATAGAAAACTGGGGTTTTTTTTTATAGACGAGCATTCTGTGATCATGGACACATTGGTCTCATTGTAAGATTCAGATCTATCTACAATTCTCACCCGTTTTTCAATCCTAGGAACAAAAATTGAGAGACCTTGAAACCCCCAACAATTGACGCTGAAGCAGACCTGCGGATGGCGGTAAATACATTCATGGTTAAACTCATAAAGTGTAACCATCAGTGTAACTATCAGTGTAACCATCAGTGACCCTAAGTGTAACCATCAGTGACTCTGGATTTTGCAGAAGACAAAAACGTAAATTGTTGAGACTAACCAAAGTTTCTAAATTCCAGGAATGTTAGAATGAGCACAAGAACGTTTTAAGACTCTATAAATCAGAAATACGGAGAGCTATGTGAAGCTCCTGGACGGAGTTGTACGGTAAAGTTAAAGCCACTTCGAAAACTGCAAGATTTTGGGAACTGCTTGTGGGTGTGGGCATGCAGAATGCACTGACTAGTTGGTCCTTACTCTTTTCTTTAAACGAAGATATGAAGCGACCGTACGAAATAGTCAGGAAGGGCATCAGAAAATGGGCAGAGCAGCTTTTAGCACTTACACTGATGGTTTTAAACCAACTGCAGGAGTCGGTACAGTATCATATTCTGCAGACCGCGGAAAAAGCAGCCTTCAGACTTCCGAATTACTGTAGCGTATATATGCGATACGAAAAGCCGTAGAACTGATTTCCGCAAAATGCCAGGATCAGAATTTTCGCCAACAGCTAAGCTGTTATAAGTGCATTAATTTCTCACATTCATAAGTCGAAGTGCGTATTTGACCGAAATTAGGCCTTAAGCAGTATAGGCAACAACATAAGAGCCAAAATTTTCTGGATTTGCAATCATAAGGGTGCAAGAGGCCATAAGTGATGGGAACTGGCCGAATACATATTAATTTCTGCTTTCACTGAGAAATCAAATTTCATATTTGATTGCATGTTAATAGTCAGTAAATAAATTAATGAATTATTTTTAAATAATTGTGTGATTGAATTTCAACATAGTTTTATTTCAAATTCGGTTTTGGACTATCTATTGATTGAATTTACTTTAAGGTTTACAATTTTTAGTCATAGCTAGAAGAAAAAAATGTGTTAGCCTTTTGTCCAGATCTCAAACGAGGATGGCGCTACTACATGAAATATTGATTGATTCCTATCATTGGCAGGAAAAAAGTCATTACTTGAAAATATATGAGAAATTTCGTACGAGTATATTAATTAATAATTCATCAATCACAATTAGACAATAGTCAATGAAAAGTGGTTAAGCAAGCCTACTAATTTTTCTTCATATGCAATTATAGCAAAACATCATTGAGTATTGAGATTTATCGGTTAATTTTACGTTTACGGTGTAATTTGGCAAAATGAAAGAAAACTTATGATTTCGTGATATTTTTATCAATCCATCATTATAAATTCTTCGTAGAACCTTGGAATCGATATAACTCATCTCTCGGATATTTTTTTAAGTGTTCGAATAACTGAAAGACCGCACATTCTCACAAACTCCTATGAACTAAATTTTTAATGAGAAACCTACGAAATTAGCATCGAAAATTTCATCGTTCAACTCGCCATCAAGAGATGATTTTAAGTACTGCAGTGATATCATATCGATTCGGTGAATGCATTGATGAGTAAGCACCAGCAGGAATCATTTTAACTCTATGATTTACAAGCTTTCATTTAATTGAACATTGTATGGCTTATAATATTGACCACACACCCACACGGGGCGCTGTTTTGTACGGAATAAAAAAGTGGCAATGCCTCTAATTACATAGACTCTGACGAAACTATAGATTTTAAAACCGTATTTTCTTTTTGCTTCGATGCAGCAGACGTTCTGATTTAGAACTATTTGAATGAACTGGAATCAAGAAATTTTTTACATTTTTGCACTGTTTATTGTCACATTGAATGAAATGAGCTTGCCTCTCGAAATTATCGTTCAGGCAATTTTGAAAAATACTTATTCTCATTATTTAAGTGCATGTTTCAAAAAAAATTGAGTAGATTTCGATTAAAAAAATTTTCAAAGTACGTATTACTTTTTTCCTGTGGGGATTTCGCGTTTTATTCGTGCATTATTTTATCCTGAACTCATTAACTTTGATAATCAAGTGTAAACGATGTGTTGATAGCAAATTGCTCTTTAGTATAAATGATAATGTAACTTTACACATCAGCTTGGATCGTTCTAAATCTTGGGATAGACAACCCAGCCGTATATTATCCTACGCAACTAGGCCCAGCAAAATCCTGATACATTTTGTCAACAAGTATTCCATTAGTTTAACGAATCAAATTAATATCACTCCTTCGCCAAGACCTTCCATTTTCTCATTTCTTCGAAATTTTCCTCGCAATCTGTTAATGTACTCAGGTGTAAATATGCAGAACATGTAAATCGGCTGACATGTTATGCATGGGCGTCTCCCTTAATTTAAGCTTTGCAATTATTCTTACTTAGGCAAAATAACTTTGCTTCAGTATCCTGTGTCTAGCACTTGAACAAGACGCCAGATGAAAAGTATGCAGAAAATCTGTTTGAAATCACAAGCATTGCTTCCATCGTTGTAGCGGAACGCATCTGGCGGCGATACTCGGCTGAAAAGGCGCTTACAATTTTATCTATTCATTTGTCTGTTCAAAGTAGTTGTCGTGTCATTAAGTGTCGGTCGTGACTTTTTGTCTTTGTTTTCTTTTTTTTTTTGCTTCATCAAACAGGCACTTTTCCTTTCACTGCACAATAAATTCGTGCTCATGCCATCATTTTTACCTTCAAACTTCCTTGGGTGCTAACATTCTGCAACGTTAAGCTTAATTTGAATCTGATGGTCACATCGGAAAGCCAACATGCAACTGATTTGTAATCTTTATCTTTAATTAATGCTCACTTTATGTCCACTGTAATTGCCAATTCGGGACACTTACTATTCGCCCTGTTTGTATGCATACCGATTCTAGGATGCTCGGATGTGGAAATACATACTTGTTCATTTCGTTTTTTTTTCTCAGCAAGTTTGCTCTTCACAGAACTGTGTATGTATTATGGACTGAAAAGTTGCTCATCGCCTTTCGGAAATTGACTCATTCGGAAAATTTCATTGTATCATTTGGCAAGCAGTTGCACGGAAACGGAAACAATTCCGGACTTAATTGGCGAATAAAAAACGACTCTGAAGACGGTTTCCATTGAAGCCACATTTGTGAATTGTACATATGGTAACCGCAAGTTAGAAAACATCTAGTTCAAAATAAATATTGGAAAGCTAGAGTGCTCAATATCGTTGTATGAGTGTGATTCGAAGAAATTGTTGAGCTTTTTAGATCCGCAGAATATTTTCTGTAGCCTGGAATAGATATGTACATATGTACGTTTTGTACATCAAATTCTTTTTATTCAAGAGTTACATCCGGTTTGTAACATCGACAGTAACCACCAGCTGGTTGATAATCGAAATGTTTCCCTCCCCATAAAGTATCTTAAATAGAACGATTAGCATATTTGCTCAATTTGGAATTCTAATGTACTCACAAAACTCGAACAAACACCCACCAGCCAGTTCTGAAAATATTTTGTTGAATAATCGATGGAATGCTCAAGGATATTTAGAGATGGATTTATTGAACTAGTCGAGTTCTTGAAGTGTTTAACAGGTCGATGTAATTTTGGTCATGTTAGGGTTGATGTCGGTCGATCTGATTTGATGTTAGAAGTGATTGGTGCGCGAAGCAAAGTATTTTCTTATTGATTTCTAGAAATTATACTCTCATGCCAGTTTTTAGGGAAAGAAGTATCTTTCCGGCACGATTTTTTAATTAGAATGATTCATTGTATTTATAATTCCAACAAACGTATTCTACTCGAATGTATGAGAAGCATCATTCACTGTTCCATTGGAAAAAGATCCTACTGGAAAATTCAAGATGACTTACATCCTGCTTTTCTTATTATCACATCTACTTCCCTACCTTAAATCAAGCCCCCTTAGTAACAACAAATAAAAGAAACATTATCTTTCTACGACTATTCACCAAATGCTTTCTGAGGCGTATATCACAAATGACATTGAATTTATGTTCATAGAGATACAACATATTTTCGAATGAAAAGGAAAATATTTATGTTGTGTTTTTGTCAATGCCGCAAAGAAATATTTGTGCTCGCCTCTAGAAAGTAACTTCATATTCTTGCTGTACATAGCGTTAACGGTTTTATTTATTTGTGGAAGAAATGGTAGATTGTGATTTGTTGATTTATGTCTTTCGACTGTATTGAGTAACGCATTGGATAGCTTGGATGGTTAAAAATCGTAAACGAATTCAAAAGTACATCTTTTTCCCGTTAGAAAAATAGTTATCTACATGAGGTGTTTGGTTTTGATTGAAATGCGAAGCTTAAGTTTGAATTATTAATTTAGTAAATAAAAGCAATAAATGTAATGGGAATCTTTTCAATATATTTTCCTAATAATATGATATGGCATTTTTAAAGACTAAGGTAATAATGTATGGAAATATTCATACACATGTCAGTTCATCTAAATATTTCCACTCAAACTTCTCCAAAAAGCTCAAACTTCTAATGCAGAAGACTATGATCTTACAAGACTTCAAATATTTGGCATGAGTCTTCGTAGGCACTATCAACTAGGACCGATTCGCAACAAACGTTGCAACTCAAATCCAAAACCTTGGTCTTGACTGCTCCCGAAATCTTTGCTCACAAGAAATTGATGAGGCTCTCGAAAAGCTCAACCAAATCACCTACTCGGTCATTGATAGTTAAGCTATCCCTAGAAAATCCGCAAACTTTGCCTTCCATGATTTACCGCAAAATATCATTCAACTCTATAATCGACGGAAATCTTTAAGACGACGTCTTACCAGAATCTATCACAGACATCTTAACACGCAACATAACCAATATAAGTACAACTCTGCTCTCATTAAAAGCATAAACATTTTAATCATGGTCAAAACCAAAGCCCATCTCAGCGGAAAATTCGAAGTGCGTCTCCAGAAAATAGTACCTGGTAAAGATATGTTCCAGGAAATTAATAGAACCACAGCTCGGAAAAAAACTAAATTGCAGCTTTACTTCTAATGGCAGCCCACTCCCTGATGATAGAGCCACCGCTGACGCTATACACTGAAAAAAAAATCCACATGGCGTCCAGAGCTATGTAACATAGCGCATTATTTATGGCCCCATACGCTACTAACATAGTACTCTAGTAGTAGTACTCCCAGCGCCATAATGTCAGAATCTACATAGCGCGTGGTTCTATGTAACCTGGCGCAGCATTTATGGTCCCACACGCTACGTACATAGTACCTTGAGCTATGCAGTATCGCTCCCAGCGCCATAATTACATGGCGCAGAAATTATGGCCCCACACGCTATATTACAGCCATATTACATGGCTCATGGCACTCCAATTATAACTCGCAGCCATACTGTGTCAGGGGATGTATAAATGTCAGCAAGTGACATTTGAATATAGCTTCTTGAGTATAGCAGAGTATATGGCCTTTGATGTCATTTATCCGTCAGGAATTTCGTCGATGGAATTCCATCACCTAACATCAACTGCTCTACCTCAAGATGCTCAGAACTGAGAAGGCGCGTGGCCTTTTGTTGGATGCGAACTGGATAATCTTCAGATGCACTGAAAACATACATAGCGCCAGACGCCATAATTTATAGACTTCTGGCGCCATGTACATAGTCGATTTCGGTCGAATGGTGACAAAATATAGTGCAACACGCCATAGTACATAGGAGCAGACGCTATGCTTATAGCCCTCCACGCCATATACTGTAGTCCTCCACGTCATATACTATAGTCCTTCACGCCATGTACTATAGTCCTCCACGCCATGTACTATAGCCATCCACGAAATCTGTATAGCGTGGAGGACTATAGTTACCCTCAATCATAGCGTAGATTGGTAAGAAAACGGAAGTCACCGATACTGACCAGAAAATTTGATCGAGCTTATTTATTTAGCATTTATGACTAAAACTTGATTCTTAACTCAACTTTAAAGACCACATTGAATATGTGTATGGAGGAAAGCTGTAAATGTAAGTGCGACACTAAAAAGGATGCAGAAGAATATGAGGGGACAAATCGAGGCCGCAAAACTATTTTATCTACTCAGCAATAGTGTCGCCGCACCAAATGAATGCGAGAGCAAAGAAAAAGTTTTGAATCTATCAAGTCAAAGCACTAAAGACGACTCTATCGTGCGAAATGCAGAAACTCTACAGAAAATACACCAGTACAAATCCAAATGCGGAACAGCAAATTCCTGAAAAGGCATGACAAAAGAAATTGTTCTACATAGACTTATTCTCAATATCGCTTTATAAAGAGCCATGTGAAATAACCTACGACTTAGAGTAATTTTAACCGGCCATGGTAGGTACACAATAATCTATACCGATTTGGTTTCGATAGGTGGCCAAACATTTCGAGCTGCGTTGTTGAAGGAGATCCGGATCATGTCCTATTCCATCACAGACGATTTATACAGTGGATAAGAATAGTGGAATAAGTAGCTAATGGTGATTTAATTATCGAGAGTATGGTGATTGTGATGCTGTCCTCAAAGGAAGTGTGTTTAGCAATATCGATAAAGTTGACGAAGATACATGCGAACGAGAGCAACTCATCGTGACCAGCTGGAGGCTGGACTGGACCCCATGAAGTCAAACTTAAGTTTCTGATCCCACGGAACGCTCTTAGTGCCTGGCGGTGGCTTTAGGTCAGTTGGAGCTTAAAATAGCCAAAGGGACCGAGATTTAGTGGCATCCGTTTCGGATTTTTTTCCTAAAGCTAAAAAATATATAGAATATGCAGAGCGCAGACTCATTGATGTAGCATATTTTGGAAGTTGATTTGTTCACTTTAATTCAATATAATGCGGGTTAAAGAAATAGGATCAAATATGGCAAAATCAGACTCGAAAATCCGACAGGACGTTTCTTGTAAAAAATGAAAATACATCAGAAAAGTGTAAATGATGCTAAATCTCAGTGGGCTTTACAATGGTCGCTCGTAAGAGGATCATTATGGCGCTTAATTTGAGGTTCATGGGCAGCGTACAAAAGCCAGAAGCAGCATCAAACGTTATTTCGCCAACTTATTAGAAAACAACAATCAAAACGTAAATGAGAGAGGGTAGCAAAGCCTATAGATGGCGGATGTGACTGTGTTAGCCGAAAATGCAACTAGAGGTTTCTCCGCTACCAATTTTCCCGTCCATACATCAAAAGCTTTTAAGTCGACGTCATAGGAATATGCGACAGATGGAAAAACATCTACTTTTTAGCATATAAACCTTAGCTTCAAATCCTTGAGTATAGAATAAATTTAAAGTGTCTTATGCAAATTGACTTAGAACTTGAAACAAGCACCGATGGCACAAAGAATCTTGATTAGAGAGCTGAAAGCAAGGCTTTTTATTTATTTATTTATTAGCCAAACAAGGCATAAATACATATAAATACATAAAATATAAAATATCCAATTATTTTAAAAAAAAGAAAAAAAGTGTAAGGTACAAATAAATAACACATTAATATATAAATAACTATTACTCCATTAGTATAAAAATAGACAAATAAGTTTAAAATAGACAATAAGTAAAATAACAATGAAATAAAAGAATAACAATTAAAAACGATAATTAAACAAGAGCTTAAAAGTTATGGTGTACAAATGGCTTGGATAAGGGAAGATTTGTAGGACAGTTTGGAAATCGTTGGGGAATAAAGGTTGCTAAAGCCATTGAAGACCCTGCAGCATCTATTCACCGGCTCATTAGCTGCATATATGGTAGAATGTGGATATTCTTTTAGCAAACGATTGGACCTGGTGTTCCTTAAGGGGATATTTATCACAAATTTACTATTAAGGAACTCAACTCTAATAACGCCTAATTACGTCAAATGTGAAGCAGACCGATATCATCATTCTTCTGGATGCAAGTGAAGTTAAGTTTAAATGACCCAGTCTAAACTCATATGGCGGTAAATTTTCGAAATCGTAAGGGATGTACAGATCTCTTAGGGCGAAAAATAAAAATTGTTTTTGAATGGACTCGAGTCTGTTATTGTGAATTTCAAAGGCTGGGTTCCAAATACTACAGGCGTATTCGAGAAGAGGGCGTACAAGTGCAGTGTATAATGATCTTGTGGCCCACAAGTTTTTGGACAAATAGACAATATTATATACTGAGCCAGTTGCTAAATTTACGATTTCTCAAGAACGCACCATCCGACTGAGCTGAAATTTTCAGGATACATTGATGTTTATGCGGGATTGGTCCACGTTTCACTAATTGTTGATTATCTTTAGCCCTTTGGCACCCGGAGAATTTTTTCCAATATTTTAAATATACATATTATTTTGACAACAAATAAGTTTTGCAAAAATTAAGCTACCGAAATGAATTTTGAACATGTTTTAAATGTGAATATTTTTAGCCCGATGTGTGCGCCAGGTGCCTAAAATAAGATTGGGAAAATTTTTAGGAAAAGAAAAGCAGCTCATATATAATGTTTACGCTTTGTCTACATAGCCAAAGTAAAACTTTTGAATTTCTATATCGGAAAAAACGGTAACCCTTCCCAATTCACCTATATTTTTATCATCAAAAGCTTCTGTTTACGAGAGCTCACGACCCGATGATCAAATACAACTGAAACAGAATGTATTGGTTTTAAACAGGATCAGGTCTGATAGAAGCGATTTTGAAACATAGGGCAATCTGTGCCAGTGATGCCATCTTGAAAAATCAATTAAAAATACTGCTTTTTGCCCTATAGATTCTGATTGAATCGTTCGATTTTGACAAAGTTCACACAGTAGCTGGACCTTACTCTCAGCCACTTTTGGCAGGAATTCGGTTGAAAAATTAGATTGGAGCTACCAGCTATGGAAATATTGGTGTCTAAAATTTTGAAAATTCAGCCAGGCAAATAAAGCTTTTTATCCTATAACTTCTTGTACAGCCAGGAAATTCATACGGTAAATGTTCCTTATTATAGGCAATATTCAGTAAGAATCTGGTTGAAAAACGTTGATAAGGTTGCCAGCTATATTTGGTTTTGTATTTTTTCGCCTCATCTTTAATAACCAATTTTATCGTGAAATTTTCAGATGGTAATGAGCTTGTAGGAACAGTTTACAACAAATATTAAGGTTTCGAAAATTTGAAAACTTTCGCGGGTGGTAGCCCTAAATTTCTTTATGCCCTTACAACTTGCAATGTAGTCATCGGATCGAAACGAAATTCGCAAGGTAGGTTGAGTTTTACGTGAGGCTGGTCTAGTATATTTTTGGCTTTGATACTAGAGCGAAGCGTTTTTGCTATTTTAGTATGAATAAATGCTTCTATTATGCATGGAACATTGACAATGAAAATAAGTTACCAATGTTCCAATTTTCTAAGTTCCGGAATTTTTCGGATGACAATTCTAAACATCTTTCTATCCCAGTAACTTCCGATGAAGTCATCGGAAAAAAACGAGATGCAGAGGGTAGCTTGATTTGACGGGAGGGAATTGTGGGAGAATTTTAGTTGCAGTGCTTGTAGAGCGTTGCAAGCACTGAGCGTTTTATTTTTTTGATGTGACCAGAGATGATGCTTTCAAAGTTTTGCAAGTTAAGCAACCGATAACGAATACAAGTAACAAGTAATTGAACTTTCCTCAATTTTAAAATTCATGCAAGTAGCTTTCCACCCAATGAGTTTAAATGCATTGTTGAGATCAAAGCGGTATATTGCCCTCGAAACAGGTTGGAGTACGTGTGGTAGAATATACACTCAAAATTTGCACGATTCCTCTACTCTGCTCTGTTAAGCATAAACGTTCTATTTTGGTACTTTTGAGATATTCGATGATTTGATTTATACTGAAGATATATGGAGAGTGCATTTTTCAATATTGATTTTAAAATACTTCCACAATCAATAGGTTTTTCAAGTTTCAAGAACGATGTAATAGAAAATTTAGTTCAATAGCTCAAAAATGAGAAAAATGCAGATATAACTTTTATGATTAGCAGCGAAGTACTGTTCATCCAACATTATTATTTCTAGCGGTTTTGGTGCGCTGGAGTATTTTTTTATAATGCATTATATCTGATTCGTTCGTTTGACGTAGATTTTCAAAAAAAAAAAACAACTACAAGTAAGAATTATTTCTAGCTCAGGTAAAAATAGTAGACTTATGATGATTAAAACGTTACTAATTAATATAAAAAGCTAGTTAGCTTAAAATTGCGTGGTCATGACACAAAATGGCTCCTATTACAAAAAAAAATACCTATATGAAATTTAGGAAATTCTTTTAGGGAAGGATATTCTTCATTTGGTATCTTCCTAACAATAATATAAATAGCAAAATAGAATAATTGATCTTACCTGATGTCCGGAGCAGATCGATCCATTAGGCACTCGAACACGAAACGGGCTATGAACGGGACATGATGTTCGCGGACCCCATCTCGATGATGACGGTCCTGGTATTGGCACTGAATTAAAACTATTATTACACGGATTGCAGAGGGGTGGTGGCGGTAGTGGAGGTGGTGGTGGCGGTGGACCACCTAAACCGCCTATATTGTTCGTAAGACCTAAACCGACACCGGGACAATGCGTTGCTATCGACGACATAGGACCAACACCAGCACCACCAATACCAATATGTGAACCTAAGTGACCACCGGACATAGGTGGCTGTGGTGGCAGCGGTGCTTGCGGACCGCCATGCGCATGATGACACATTGGCGGCCCGCCACCAATGCCGATTCCGTAATTTGTTATTGTTGATGGCCATTGTCCACCAGCTGATAAACTATTCAATGGGGCACTGCCGCAGTAATGGTCTACGGCGAAACTCTCTTGGCTACCAGAGCATTGTAGCCTGTGTGGTGGGGGTGGTGGTGATGATTGTCTTGAATAAATTTTTTTTATTGATGTTTAACGCGTGAGTGGAGTTAAATTGTTTCGGGGCGGCGCGGCGGCCCACAAGAGCTGATTCACTTTCACCTCGCAAGTACAAACATCACGGTATTATCTATGTCACTCGAATATCGCTCGACCACAACAGAGTTTATTATCAGAGTTTTTTTTTATGGTTTTACGCTTTTTTGTATGGTTCGCTTGGATTCGTCCGTATCAGAAATTACCTTTATTGCACAAAGACCACTGTTAAAATGTGTCATCACAGTGTTTTAATTTAAGCGGTGTGTATTAGTTAGAATGAATCTGAATATATGACTTTATTTTTTTAGACTAGTTAAGGGTTGCTTGAAATTCTCGCGATACAAATATATAATTTTATAGTTAATTTTTCCGTTTGCTAAAGAAATATTTCATATGACTCTGGGTTGCATTTATTGTTATTCTTTTTGCATTCAATCGACTAGTTTATGTTACGCTTTTAATCCTTTTTTAAAATATTTTTCAAATCCCTTTCATATAAAAATAACAATTATTAACAATGAACGGTTATCTTTTATTTATTTATTGTTGTAATTTGTTTAATTGTATTATTGGCTTTCGTAATTTTAATAAAGATACCTTTTCGTTTTGAAAATCTATTAAAATTTAATTCAATTTTTTAGTAACAGCAAATAGTTATCTAGAAACGCTATACTTTTTTTTTTAAATATTTTAATTCAGATATTAACTATTATTGATAATTGATTTTTCGGTTTGGTTTTTTTTTGCTCTCTTTTGTTTTGGAATTTCACCATTCGAATGTAAGTTTCATTTCGTTTTAGTTGTTTTGTTTTCGCAAAGACGTTTTGACTGAAATCAACGTTTATTACACGTTATTCCTTCTTTGTTGTTGTAACAGTTGGATGAAGATTTGAAATTTGAGCTGCACTAGACGAATTAGCGACATCTTTCGATCGACGTTGGGCTTGTGTTGTTGCAAGCTGAAGCCGATATCAAATTATTTGAATCAAGTCTTATATGATGCATATTCTGAAATAAGAAAGCTAATTAGATTTGAGGATGCATATCTGCGCGTGAAACCAATACGTATTTCTGCTCAAATATGTGCCAGTAAGTGATGATCGCCATGTTGATTACATTAACGTTGCATGGTTAAACCAATCTTATCGTTCAATTAAGAAACTCAAGGACATTTTTGCTTACAAGAATGTATGTTTCGAAACAAAGTAGCCCCAACAAAGAAGGTCCTAGTCGCTGGCATTTCTGCGAGCAACTTTTTAGTACGGAATTTGTTCAAAACATAGGCAGACTCAATATTTATGGGGATATCGCACCTTCAAATTTTTTGTTTTGATACTAAATGCAAGAACGAAGCTTTCAAAACATGATTTCAATAATATAAAATTGAAATTCTAAAAACAAAAAATTGTGAGCATATATAGCGAAGCGCGCCAAAGTCATTTTTTCTAAGATTTTCGTTCACTTCGCTATACCGCTACATCGACTTTCTCTTAGTAATATCTCTGTAAATGTAGAGGGGACATTTTGGTATACTAATATTACCTATATATGTTACATATGCCACACTCAAAAGATATTGAATTTGAACTTTAAACGCGATTTGCTCGAAATAAACTTTTTCAAGTTGGCATGCATGATTAAAGCAAAAGTATTTATCAAATCGTTCTGAAATTTTAACACGTTAATCTACACATGTGAATGCTCAGAATGAGCTACGGATGAAAAAATTGGCATGAAATTTTTTAGTTATAACCGATTTTTGGGGGGAAAACCTCAATTTTCGAAAAAAAAAAAAACGCCGCCATTTTGTTATTTTCAACCAAATTTTTTTCTCTTAGTTCATTCCAAGGCCGCTTTGATGCTTATTAAAACCACTTTGTTTTTTCTTATCCTGACTTTTCTGAGGGCAGTTATCGTGCACGCCGTGATTTTTTGGTGTTTTTTTTTTCAAAAAAATTGTAGCAGAAGACCGTGGGCCACGAAACATTAAAAAAAAATTATTTTGTATATTATGTAAGCAAATAAAGCATATGGACAAAGTTTCATTAAAACATGTCTTTTTATTCAATGAAAAATTAACCTTTGAATAAATAATTGTTTTTTTTTCAATTTGAAGGAGCTATGTCCCCTTAAATATCATGATTGACTAACTCGAAGCGTGGCCAGTGCAGCTGGCAACAGCTCTGCTGTGAAAATTTTGGGCTCTTATCTAACTTTAAGAATACTTGAGCCAGATATAAGTATAACTGTAAAAAGAATATTGAGAACAATCTTGAATAACATTTAAACCAGAATACGAGCTCCGAAGCAGTATTTGAACAACCACTTCTTCAAATGAAAAAAAAATATGACTCCACATGAATACTTCAGATCTAAAATGTCAGTGTAAAATTTATTCAAGTTCTATATCACTTGTATCACATTCAAGTACCATGTCCACG
Organism: Nemotelus pantherinus; assembly: GCA_963978885.1. Classification (NCBI taxonomy): domain Eukaryota; kingdom Metazoa; phylum Arthropoda; class Insecta; order Diptera; family Stratiomyidae; genus Nemotelus; species Nemotelus pantherinus. The sequence continues at coordinate 44,176,080 of OZ022265.1, read as the reverse complement.
TATGCCAAACCGTTTGTACATGTTTTCGAATCAACCAGTGCTCGCATTTGAGAATATATATCGAAAAATTTCCATTCATAAATATTCTACGTCAACCATGCGGGCAAACTTTATTCGCGTCTCATCTGACGTTATTTATTACTTTTGCTCGACTAGTCATAGCTCAGATCAAACAAGCCATTCCCTCAAATTTATTGCTGGTTTCGTCTATTAGCAGGCGTCATCAAAACATCTGCTTAAACTGAAACTGGCCTTTATATTTTGATATCTAACCGTCTAAGCGAAACACATAAACTCGATTTTATTGGCATTTCCTAGTGCACATAAAACGTTTGAATCGAAACACGTCAAACATCTTGAAAAACATAATTCTAACTACTACTTTACTTTCCCTCGCCAGACTATTAAAACCCTGGCCATAAGGTGCTGTCCTTGAATCGAAGCTCAACCGCTCGTCTTATTGTAGCCAATGCCGGCTACAATACTATTAGCAGGACGCACATCCTGACTGTATAATATCCTGACTGTCAACTACTACCTCCCCTGTGTTTTGCTCTTGTAGCGAAAATTACTGCTACCGTAAAAACGACAGCGCAGACAAGTGGCATTCCTTTTCGAATCGCAGTAAAACGGACACACTATATTACGAGTCCCCTTGCGCTCGCAGAAAAGTGCTTACACTTTCAGCTAAGTACCAGCAGACTTTTGCACGATTCGCCGCGACCGCTGTCGTTTAAGTGAAACGCGACATTTCGTCCGGGATTTTATTTAAGAACGACATTAAAATTAAAACGACAGAATTCACAAGAAGGAATGGGAAGTGTGAAAGGAGAACATTAGTATAGCAATTCGCGTAAAAAATTGTTATGGTTGTTACGACAGAACGTGAAAATGGTCCAAAGTCAAAGCCGAGTGTACGTAAAATTTAGGCTTTTTCCGAGTTTTATAATTTTATTGGAGTGAATAATGTTAATTAGGTTGTTTACAGTATCTTGTTAGCGAAAGTAATAAACCAACTTCTAGTGGATAATTGTAACTGGATGTTTAAAGAAGGAAATCCAAGATTTTATTGGATTGTATTTGTATTTCTTTGATGGTAAACATGAAGGTTGATCGAAAAGCTAGGTTGCAAAGTCTAAAGTGGAATGCGTACATTTTATTTCGTATAATCAATACAATCAATTGATAGTATATGCATTAGATAATTGTTCGACATATTTTTTTTTTACATCACTTTAGGCATTTGTCGTTTCGTGAGATATGAATATTCTCGACTGGTAAAAATGTTATCCTTGCCTGCTTAGCCACGTTGTCACGAAGCATTTCACCTCCTCGTTTAAAACGAATCGTCGGCCTCCTAGATGATCTTTCAAGTTAGGAAAGAGGTGAAAGTCGCATGGAGCGTGGTCTTGGCTGTAGGGAGGATGTTCGATGATGCCCCATCGAAACTACTTCAACAGCGTGGTGGTATTCTGTGCACGCGTTGTCCTCAAGGAAGATGCCGCCCTTAGTGTGACGTCCTGGCCGTTTCTTCCTGATTGTTACACGCAATCGAATCAAGGTCCCGCAGTATCGGTTAGCAATTACCGTGTACCCTCTTTTCAAAGACCTCACTAGTTTGACACTGGCTCTGTCCCAAAACAATGCTTACTGGCAAATGTCATTATTTCAAATATCATTGCCTTTGGAGGGGAGGTGCGTTTCCACTTCACAACCATTTACTGGTGGGAGTGTAATTGTGGATCCATGTTTCGTCACCTTTGACAATGCGGTTAAAAAACTATTCGTTTCCGTGAAGATCTTTTACAACCGCTCTTGCCCCAATGCACTTCGTTTTGATATCTCAATCAAAAACACCTCTTTATGATGATAATGCGTTTTGAGGCTTAAATCCGCAAAAATGATCTTTATTCCCGCATCAAATATTCTCCGATTAGAATTCAAGCTTTTGAGCAGATATACGCTGTCTATGACATTCTAGACTTCTAAGATGCACATGACTTACATCGCACCTTCTGGCAGAAACGTTTTCTCGTCTAGATAAAGAAAAAGTTCCAAAATTTCAGACATACTGCACGCGTCAACTGGGGTTCGGGTCAGCTACTGTAGAAACCTAGTTTCGGGAGAAATTGAGGCAAGGATAAAGAAATCTAATTTGGTATCCATCACAAAGGCCAACCTTTCCAATCTGCAGTGGATTCATAAAAGGATATGCAAAGTTAATGGAAAATGGTTATGGTGCTTTTGCTCCAAAGGTTAGAAGTCAACTAGCTATGAATCCTATTGCGCTTCTTGACCTTTAATGTTAGATGTAATTCGTCAGAATTAATTGCATCATTTGGAAGTCATTAATTTGCTAAGTTCGCAATGTGAATACTTGCTAATTGGTAGACAGAACAATAAACTGGACGGACCAATGAACTCGGCAGACCCACACTTTTGCTCGAATTTCTGCAACAAAACAATTTTCTTATTCAATTACGAGTGATTCCTTCAAATTTCGCAAGCAAACCAAGTATAAATTCCATTTTAGATATTTTTCTTATGTGATATCAATGTTATATTACGCAAGCGGCTTTTTTGGACCATTTTGCTGTAAAGGCAGGTACTGAGTTAATGGTGAAGCTAAATTTTGACATGTCTTCATTATCTGATAATTCTTTCGAGCGAAAATTTTGGCAATGGAGAGAAGCAGAGACACTGCTCATTCCTGAGGGATAAAATGTCAAGAATATCAATTTTCGATTAATTTTCTTTTAGGAAAGACATTTGCACAATTCAATTTTCAAACTCAAACACCAAATTAGCTCGAAAGAATGAACTGCAAAAACTAGCTCGAAAGAATGAACTGCATATACTAAATTTGCGTAAAAAAGTTGGAGACATGTGTCAATGCCATTTGTATTTCAATTCCGAAAGTAACTTTTGACGGAACGAGGCAACATTTCACACTAAGAAGTGAGTACAACTCTTGCTTATTTTCAAGCTAAATTTTCGCCGAAACAATCTTCACGTGAAATCGAGGCCAGTACTAAGCTTAAGGTTTCAACTTCAGGTTTGCTTTTTTGCAAGCTCATGAAAAACCCTTAAAAATGGACTGATCTTTTATTGACTCTGTTTGTTTATGCAAATGTTAGCAGGAAAAAAAGCTTTAATTCCCAAAATTTAACCATGATTTCAAAGCTAATGCTTGAGAGTACTCATGTGCAAAAAAACATTCTAGTCTCTTAGCTGACCGTCGCAGACACAAAGGTACCCTGATCAAACGTAACAAAAGTAAGTAATGCCAATATTTACGCAAAACGAAATCACACAATGGACGAACCTAAAATTAGTACCGAGATTTATGCGGTAGTCAGGGCACTGGTTCTCATTATCCCGTTTCCTCAAAAAAACAAGAAAGTGAAGGTGGGTGGACAGAAACCATGGCGGGGAAGATTGGCTCAGTGTTACAACTATCAACGATTTAGACACTCGTTCAGTAATTGGCACACCCAAGCACAGGGTGAAATGCTGGGCTCCTCTACTTTCAATACTACAAAAACTTTCACAAAAAAAAGGTCATAATGATTCAAATATGGGAGCAGACACCCTGCTGACTATGGAAGTTGTCTTTTGGCAAAAATGTAAGAAAGTTATTTGCCTAAATAATCAGCGGAAGCTCCAGCACTAAATTCACCGACGAGCCAAAACGCAACATGATCTGCTGACCGAAATTTCAAGCTCCTATTTTCATTCTTTCTGAAAACCTTCTCTTTCAGTCCCAAACCAAGAGCATATTGACATTTTTTTACCCTCTATATAAGAACAACTTCCCATAATGATGAAAGGTATTATAACCCCAATAACTCAAGACATATTCACAGTGCAAACACCACAGATTCCCTTCGGAAAATGAGTCCCACTACCCAATTTTCTATTCTCACTTGTAATGCGAATAACAAACGGAGTGAGCTAGTATAGTTTTCGATTGACTTCGAAAGTTGATATCATGTTCATCCAAGAAATTGTCTTTAAACTTGGCATCCATTTTTCGGTCCCCAGCGATATCCTATTCAGGAATGATAGGATGCCTTGTAAGGGAGTATGCACCGTCATCCTCATGAGACAAAACGTCAAACGTAACCTTCTTCCAACTCCCACCCTTAACGAATCAGAAGCCCTTTTTACAAAAATACAAACTTATCTTCTTGAATTCATTGTAGTTTCAACATACAGTCCCAAAACCTACACCCACCAACTTCTTGCCTCGTTCGATGGCAATGTGGCAGTATCTGTTGAAGGTGACGTTAACGGCTACACTATTGGGAAGCTGTGAGAAGCAATCGAACTGGAACTGAATAAAATAGTTTCGTCATAGATAAAAAGTACAACCAGTGCACCCCCAATAAGCAGATACACAATGGCTACATATTAGATGCAGACGCAATTCTATACAATATGCATATAAACGTCTTTGATGAGCTTGTTTCCGAATATAAATGCAAACTTTTTTCCATTTGCAACAATTTTATCGACGACACACCCAAGCGGAAGAACATCACCAATTGTGAAAATTTCTGAGTCGTACTGGCTGGAGCAACCAGATAAGTAACACCTGAAATAGACAACGTCCTAGAGTCAGTATATAGACATACATATATTTATTAACATTATATTGTAGACAAAGAAGGTAAACTCAGACGAAATCCCGGTAAAAAATGGACACAGTCCTTGCGAACTCCCTATGTAAGTAATATTGTTTGAAAGGAGGAATTATATTCGAAGAAGAACTATTCACAAATAAAGGTTTTGTTGGAAGTATTAACTTCCAATTTGGTGACCCCGCGACGTTCGCGCAAGCTGATATATAACTATAAATAATTATCTAAATTAGTTTTAGTATCTTGCATGTCTTAATTTCGACGCAAACATAACTAATCAAGATACCAGAAGGAAGCGGAGATATTGAAATTTTAGCATTCAAAGCTGAGATGGTATGGTTCCAAGCTACACAAACAAGGAGATTCTCTGAGACCAGTTGGACTGGATAAAATGCTTGTTGACGATATCGATGACGTTATGGCTACAAATGATGGTGCTACTACCCTGAAATCGCTTGAATTCGAACATTCACCTGCTGAAATTTTGGTAGAACTGAAATCGAAGGTTCTACCGACATGGTGAGGAAGCTGCAACTGAAGACCCTGCTGACATGGTCGTTAACCTCCATCAACTCGTATTCATTGGCGAGAAGGGGTCCAGGGGTCCAAAAACCATGACGACGGCGACTTCGATGGCCAAGACGACGACAACGAGGACGAAGATAACAAGCGCAATAACAAGCGCAACAACAAGCGCAGCATCAGGCACAGTGCTAATGGGCGAAAAGGCTACAAGGGCTTGCACAGTTGCAGTGGAAACAGTAATCGTTGAATACTACAATGATCAACTGCGTCTGCTAATGGAACAAAACCCAGAACATGCAATGAAGAGCAAGAACATCATGACACTAGCATAGACCATGGTACTGAGCAGGTGCCGTTTTATAAAGCACCGACAGAATAAATAAAGCTTGGAAATAAGACAACGATAGTGATAAAAGATGTAGGTTGAGTAGTGTTGGAGGACATGATTACACAATCCACAATTACAAATCCACAATACACAGCACAATACTACATACCAAAATTATAAAACACATTAGGCTAAGTGAAGTGTAAAATTGACATATGTATCATATATTAAATATAAGAGGAATCATATATTTTCATAAAAACATTCAGACGTGTGTTTCTATATTTTTAGTAATAAAATTTTATGGAAGTTAGTCTTCGAAATCCAGGTAGCCCTAGATTGAAACAAAAAGCGAACCAGGATGCAAATTGTATTCACAAAAATCTTTCAGGTCAAGTGACAAACAAACAAAGCCACCCACCTACGTTTTTCAAAGCCTAGTTGCAAGCCTTTTCCAATCCTGTGGAGATGTGGTTCCAAGAAAACCTCGCATCAGACAAAAGCCTGAAAGGAAAATAAATTATCGAGAGTGGAGCCTGCAGAATTCTCGATTTTGACTTCCAGGTGACGGATACATTACAATTTGGGTGAACGAACTTAGAGGGTACAAATTGCTTGGAGTTGGCAATATGAGCAAAGTCTGCCACATACGCCAACCTGACAACATATAGTGTCTGTAATATGTATAAATAACAGATGTAATAAATAATGTTTTGCGTTTGAGAAGGTATCTTACGGTAAGAAAAAAGCCACTATCATCTTTCGACAAAATCGGAGGCTACTTAGTCTACTTTTTTTTCTCGCTACAGTGGCGGAACGAGTTGTACTTTCCTGCTTAAGATCTTCTTCTACAAGATCAACTTGACTCCAAGCCTCTTTATTCTCTTTAGACTCAAATAGTGAGAGTGATTCAATATCTACATCCAAAAACAGATAAACAAAAAAAACCAACAAGTTTGGTTGTGTTTGGTAAAACACAAACGATCTTTATCATGTCCAAAATATAAAAATTACCACAAAAACTCACTTTTGACGTGAGGAAATGAGCTGCCAGCAAACCCATCCATTGATATCCACAGAAAAAAATTATCAAATAAAAATTAACGCATGGGTGATGATTTAATCACGTTGCGCACACACTGGCTCACGCAGAACGTTAAGTACAATGTTTGCTTCCAGACTTCATTGGGATTGCTGACCAAATAAGTGTACTTTTGTGACTTAAATTCTGCTATGTATTGCTCTGTAGCCCATCAGACGAGTCAAAAAGATTCGATCAATAAAGCTCATAAAGGTAATAATGTTTTTGTTTTAATATTTATTTATAATTTAGTAATTATTCAAAGGGAAAATACGCATTTCTCTTCACTTTTAATCATGTTTCTCACTGATAAAAACCAAGAGCCCCAGCATCCAAAATCGACTAGTCGTCTACAAACAGTTACTAATACCGGCACTATTATTCGGAAGTATAACCTTTTGTTGGATTCCGTAAACGAACAGACAAAAAATACAATTTTGCAAAAATTTCGATCTGAGAAGAAAATAAAATACCATGGTACTTTCGGAACGTTGTTTCACACAAAGGTTTAAGAGTTAAAACAGTTTAAGAAGACATGCAGAGAGACTTAAATGTAGAAAATTTGTAAACGATAGAGCAATCAAACTCTTCGACAAAATTAACAGACATCCGAATCATGCTATGGATATACTGAGATTCCTGAACAACAGAGGACGCCAAACTTATCTAAGACTAGTACAGATTAGCTGCAATGTGATTCACAAAACGCCAGTGGTTAAAGGTCACAGGGCGCAAAAGCACTTTCACAGTGAAATGGAGTCAAAGTCCAACAGCATATGCTGCAAATAGCCACAAATAGGTTGGTAACGAAGGCGGCATCAGAAAAATTAGCACTAGAGTTTAAATTTTGCTTTTTGAACCCTAAATTTTGCTTTTTGGACTCTACTAACAATGAGAGTTCCTAACAATTCAACCCAAGACCAAAAAGCAAGAGTAGCACTTACTTCACCCTTAGATACCTTGGGATATCGCCAAGTTTGGGTTTTGCGTCAAACGACTAATTAGAATTACCAACTTCGAGCTACAGCCAATCAGATACTTTTTCGCGAAAAATCTGAGTATGATCAGAAAGTGAAACTAATTTGCCATTAGATTTTCTCCTGGGCATTTCTAACTTAGAATCTCTATCTCAGATTAACTTCTCTAAAACTGTCAAGATGAGATTGAATAAATTCAAACAGAGAATACCGTACTTTTGCACTGGGAGTTTTTCTATCTCGGTAGCCTGAAACTAGCCGATGAACTCATTTCTGCGTTACAAACCAGACTGCACGATTCAACGGATGTTGTTTTTCTATTAATATAAGCTTAACTTTGTTTTTATGTTTGTTGCTATTGTTTTTTAACACTATATATTGACGAAAGACTTTAGTTGCATGATCAATATTTCTTTTAGAAAGTAGATATACTTCAATTTCTCTACGAAAGAGGAGTAATCAGCTTATTTTTTTTCACCTACAGATGAAAAAAAGCTGGTATTTTGATTTGCAATTCAAAAACGCTCGTTTTCCAAGTTTCAAATGAAGTGAACACCGGAACAGCTTTTTTCGCAAATAACTCTTGTCATGAATTTGGTTTATGTTTAGTACATAATCGGCTTTCTTAACAAAACTCTTTCTGAAACCTTGAAAAAAATTTCTTGATTTTTTGACTGTTTTTGGTCGTCCGAAATTGGCAAAAGGGTAAGAATCATTGGATTTTTCGAACAGATTTATGCCAGATGTTTGTTCACTTGTGGATGCACAAAATTTCATTTTGAATTTTTTTTTCTTGTTTTTCAAACTATGCAAACTATAACTGGCTGTGTAAGCACAAGCTAGCCCTAAATTTAGGAAAAACAAAATATATTTGCTTTGGGAAAAATTCGTTCAACAGCAGGTCACTCAACATTAGAATTAACAACATTAACTTGAGAGAAGCCAATGCCATAAAGTACTTGGGTATAACTATTGATTCGTTCTTGAAATGGGATATTCATGTTGAAAATTTGTGCAGGAGAATAAGAAAAACTTTGTATAAAATATATAGCCTTCGATATATACTTCCACCACAATAAATGAAAATGGTGTATTTTGCAATAATTCATTCATTATTGCAGTATGGAATATTGGTGTGGGGCTCAGCATATTTCGCAACCATTAATGTTCTCCAAAATTTGCAAAATAGAGTGGTAAAATCTGTATCACTTTAGCTTTTTCTGAGTTTGATGTGCTTAATATACGTCAGTTGTTTATTTATGAAGTGCTTAAATACGTTTACTTGCATCTCAATGACTTCGAAATTCAGCACTTTCTTTTTATCTTACTCGTTTACAAGTCAAGAGACCTCTAGCTCGACTAAGCTATGGGAAGACCAGAACGTCAAGGCATGCATGTAATTTAGGTCCAAAATTATATAATCAAGTACCGACTGAAATTAAAGATTCAACCATTGTATCAAGCTACATGAAAGTTCTAAAAAAGTATAAAAGTCCTTGTTGAGTCTTTATTATTTAAAAATTAAGATTCATAATGCAACTCATGAGTATGTATACATATTAATTATGTTAAATTGTATTATTATAAAGCTATAGCTATAACTGTTAAAGTAACGCCGCACTCACTCACAAATTTGTCTTATGTGGGCTGTGAGCTTTATACTTTAAAAAGGAGCTCTGTACTTTTATTTAAGGTTAACTTGTAAGCTACAATGATTGAATAAATAAATAAATAAAGAAATAAATATAGAGTAGATAAATCTAAGTTTTTGAGAATTTATCCAATAGACTTCCAGAATTATAAAAATCGAATAGTGTCGCTGCAAAGTAAATTTTCACCAAAGTAATGCTAATCGTATTAAAACCGTGTGATACACTACCTAAAATTCTGCAAATATGCGTACGCTACCAAGTAAACAACGTTGATTTCTTAAATCCCTGACTGTTGCGATAATCTTTGACGAGCCAAATGCGCGAAAAACAACTTTAGCGTTTGTCATTTAATGTTTTTTTTTGTTTTTGAAGTGAAATCGTATTCCTGCAAAGTCATATTCATCCGTAAGCTAACATCATTATAACGAGCGCCAGAAACCTGACGAGACCAAGCTTGTATGTTTTCTTACTTATCGTCCTGAACTCTTCGTTATTCATTTGAATTGCGTATATCATTATACGCATAAAGACATCATGCAGTAAAGTAGTAACTGCTCTGTTCTTGTATTTTATAAGTATCCTTCACAGTTTTGATTTTTTGTTTTTGTTTTGCAGCTTCTGAACAATGTAAGTAAGTCATTTGCTGTGACATCGCGACTGAAAAACAGGCATCATTTCCCAAAAGAATCATTTCGCGAGGTAATGTCCTCGAGCAAAAACAGATTCTCCGTGTTCGCCATTCGTTAGATATCCTGGCGAAGTGGGAATCACGGCGGATACCAAAAAAACATGTGCTTGTCTTCGAAAATCAACTCATTCACATCAAGCATGATGATGTATTCGTACGTGGAAATATTATGTATGTAAGTCACTGCACTGTACATATGTACGCCATTTAGGTTGTCTCTAAGGTAAGCACGGCAACGGATGTATCTGGGAAAGCATGAGCGTCTCCTTGGCCATTACGCGCAACATGAACTAACCGTGTTTTTCTATGCTTGGAAATATTGTTCAGGTCTTTTGCTGTACTCTTAATAAATTTCATCATAGTGTTGTTTGAATTGTTCTGGGATTATCTTTTGAGGTGGATGACGATTGCGAAAAATAATACTAGACAGACAAGATGATGAGAAACAACAGCAAAAATGTATCTAGTCTTGCAAAAGTGCCAGGTTTGTGTGAGTGGTTTTGTTCTTTTATGCATGATTATGCGTAAAAATGAGGTTGTCATGGTGGATGCCGTCGACGTTACGAGGCTTCTTGTTTGCTGGGGATGATTTAAAGTGAACAACACGATTTGTCAATTCAAACTGTCGTATCTACTAAGATATTTTTTTTTTTCAATTTATATTTCAACTTTACGCCTCAAGAGTCATTTGAAATTACGTAAGCTCATTTTTGGGAACAATAATGTTCATTTAAATTTTTGATTTAGAGCGACTTTTACTTACATATCTAGTTTAAGCTAGATTTTTACTTAGCTAAAATAAGAACGAATTTATATTACTTCAAATATGGCCAGCAAACATGAGCCGATCAATGATCATAACAGTATTATCCGCCTAGATAATTGAATTCTAAAACTAACATATTGTGTTTTTTGACCACTTGGCTACATTCGAGCCTATTATCTACAAAAATACATATTCAAAACATAAACACAGCACTCGTGTTAAAACAAGAACGTCCAGGAGTTACCAGCACTGAAGTCGTTATCATCGCCAACTTTCAAAAGAAATAACCCGTTGAAAAGCCTAGCTGGCTAGTCTTGCAGCCCTCGAGCCTGCCAGACGACAATGTTGCCAAGATAAATCTGAAGGCGCAAACGTTGTGATTTTGATGTCATCCTGTCGCGACGACGACATATTGTAGGAAACGCCCACCCATACACGAATAGACATCGACATAATAGAGACGCTCTTCAAACACTAGGGTATAGCACGCTAGTAGTGTACTTGAGAAAGAAACCCTTGAGCTTGTCCGTTCGTTATGCTTTTGCTTGCTCTTGGCATTTATTGTGTTTCTGTGATTCTTCAAATAAATAACAGCAAAATAGCATAAAGCAAGTCATGCCTCGAACAAACTAGTTATTTTTGCACGATTCATGTTCGACACATCAGAGCTGCTGAGTGCATAATAATTTCATAGAATTGTTGTGGAATGTCGGTTCGGTTGAGTTATTCGATGTTCGATTAATGCGAGAGCGAAGCATAAAACGAACGGAAAGTTCTATTGAGCCTCTAGACAGCTTGTTTCCAGCAACGATATCCGCTTTATATGTCTATTTAAAGTTGAACATATTGCATTTTATGGGAATAGTTTTCGAATGTCAATTGCATTCAAACGTTTGTAGCTTCAAATATCAGTTGTAAAAAGGGTCAGTAAAGAGATACAACTCAATGTTACATGATTTATGTGTGTTAAAGCGTTTAATTTTACAGCTTTTTACCATAAGTAGCCTTGTGGCTAAATGAGCTACCCATGCGCTGTAACAAGACTCGTCATAAAACAACTCGTGTGTTTCTTCCCACGCGGGGCGCTCTAATTCTTTAACGATATCAACTATTAATTAGCTATCGATGACAGACTGTTGGGCCATTTTAAGTGTGAGCTGCTTATTGGCGGTGCTATTAAATTTAATATAAATCAAACTTTACAAATTTGCAAAACATAGATAAATGAAAGTCAAGTGTCGGTGAAATATCTACTTAGATAACAAAGGATTGACAGGAGTACACGAGTGCACTTTTGATTTGGCTTGTTGATAATTTGAATCGCTTGTGCCTGGTAAAATTTTTGTGACCACTAACAACCGAAGCGTTGAAGCTGAGGATGTAAAGTTGACATTGTAAAAGATTTTTCCGGCCACCAGAACTATGCTAGAACAAACGCCAGAAAATTTTGTGTCCGGAATCAGTTTATTATGAGGCTTAATGCGCATTGTGATCAAAAGCGTTATTGATGTTGAGTAAACCATTTCGTTTTTCTTCAAGAATATGTGCGATATGTTACCAATCTTAACGATGGCTGGAACGATACTTGGTCCATATCTGTCATGGCAGAAAAGAAAATATTCGAACGGTAACGAAAAAGTGGCCGAGGGGCTGTCTCCAAGATAAGGAATCCAAAATACATTTCATGAAGCTTATCGAATAGTCAAGGCCATAAAAAAGTTCCGAGCTTTTTGATTGTGTGGCATCATGGACTTATCCGCAAAATGTTTATGCTTGCGATTCTCAACATACCTACGCAAGCTTATCTTAAATTTCATGACAGAGCGTCATTTCTATGCACAAATCAAGGATGCATCTTATGCAAAGTTCTCTCCATGAGCGGGAATGCCACAAAGTTCCGTGCCTAGTCCACTTCTGTTTAACTTGTTTATCAGCGATATTCCGACACAAATTAACTGAACTCTTAATATTTTTGCAGACGCTACAGCTCTCCTATCGCCGAGTGACTACAATGACATAAAGACTAATTTATAACATGGATTTAATTTGGATTACTTCACGAAGTAGAAGATGAAGATCAATTCCAATAAGACAGACTCCTTGGTATTAAGCCGAAATTGTTCCGCAGCCAAAATGTTTCCACAGCATCACTGATTGGAACTAAATGCCTGGGAATTTATTTAGACAAGAAGCTTATATTTTAAATCTATATTAACCTCACAACCGAAAAGTATAACTCGTTGCTTAATATCTTCTACCCACTAGTTAAAAGACACTTCAAACTTTTTGTAGCAATACAAATCGATGTTTAATGAAACCTTTTTTTTCGATTTTCCATAGAGTCGTATTAAGAAATTGTTAAAATGTTACTGCACCTGCTTTTCTTTTATTCTACCACTAATTCGCACTTCGCTGAATTGTCACTCATAGTAGATAAAATTAGCTCTATTGCTAACAAATTTACAAACGCTCGTGCTTCATATAGCAACCCATTAGTTCTAGATGTAAGCGCTTAACTTTTTTACGTTAAGTCTATACTTATTGTAAAGCATCAGCACATCGCCTAAATTGTCTTTGTTGTTATAAGAGGTTTTCCTTGTTTTTCTCTTGGCAAAAACTGAAATTTCTTTTAAGGAGTCAGGTACACTTGGGACGTCCAAAAAAAGCTCTTTTTCAGGATTTTTTTTTAGACACACATTGAAATAATTAATAAAAAATGTCTTTTTACTTGAAAGAAATATATTTGTAGAAGCTATTATAATTTTTTAAGGCACAAATTGAAAATTAATCGAAATAGAGTAAATTTTCGAGGGATGCAAAATAAAAAATTGTTTTGCCGTGATCACTGTAGCTTGTCACTGGATCATCCGAAATAAAAAACAAATTGGGGATTATTAGTTAATGACATAGTGCTCCGGATGGACGAGGGACTTTGGCAGATTTTGATTTTTCGAAAAATGGCGGTTGTTGAAATTCAAAATTGTATATTCAACCAAAATTTCACTCACATTTTCGGCTATTGAAAAAAAGTATTTCGTATAATCCAAAAATCCTTCGTTCATCCGGAGGATAATTACATATCAAATAAGTGAGGAAAATTTCATGCTGATCGATAAAGCCGTTTTCAAGTTACAGTGATCACCGACTTCGAAAACATATGTAGTTTGGAGAAAAATGCTTTTGAAGCATGGGAAAACGCTTTATGCAATAGAGACGACTTCATTCAAAGTTATTTATCGCCATAAAGAATCGTCCGATTTGACTGAAATTTGCAAAGAATGCTCTTGAAACATGCTACTTTTAGAAAATGCAAAAAAAATAAAATCGGTTTTCTCAAAATTCTAAGTGTACCTGCCCCCTTAACCTAATTGGCAATTTTAACCTAAAGATCAATTTATGGATATATGGAGATAAATTGCGAACAAATATTGTATCTTACAATTGGTTGAATAAAGATACCTATCCCTGGAATGAAACCCAGACTGTTCTGTTGAGTTGAATATACCTTTAAATGTTGGCTGTTTAAATTTTGTTCCGTGCTGACAAAAATAGTTGTTCTTTTAAGTACAATATCGCGGCGACTGTATGTTGAAAAAAGTTAAAAGTAAAAGTTTTTTCTCAAGTGCTTTTTCTTTTTCAGTCAGACAGACCTAAGATATCAGGTGGCTATTGAGGGTTTCAGTGCATCTTACACCTAGAGGTATTTTCCCCCCCATTTGATAGCTGTTTAACTTTTTTTTACATCAGTTTCAGCTTATCTCTTTTCTTTTTTGAGTTTCGATGCGGGGTGAAAGGCATCGCTTCTCAATATGTTTGAATTGCTTCAAATTATTTAAACGAATAAAATGAGAAACATTGCTCGAGAGCTGCTGCTGATGCTGCAGCAATGAATCACGAAGTTACAAGTCAAACACGATATACACTGGAAAAACACATAGCGCCAGACGCCATAGTTTATAGACTTCTGGCGCCATGTAGATAGTCGATTTCGGGATTGTGATAAAATATAGCGCCACACGCCATAATACATGGCGAAAAGTACATAGGAGCAGGCACTATGCTTATCGCCCTTCACGCCATGTACTATAGTCCTCCACGCCATGGAGTTGGCGTGCAGGACTATAGTACATGGCGTGGAGGACTATATTGCATGCCGTGGAGTGGAGGACTATAGTACATGGCCTGGAGGGCTATAAACATAGCGTCTGCTCCTATGTACTATGATGTGTGGCGCTATATTTGTCACAAATCGACTGGAATCGACTATGTACATGGCGCCGGAAGTCTATAAATTATGGCGTCTGGCGCTATGTGTTTGTTCAGTGCATTTGAAGATGATCCAGTTCGCATCCAAAAAAAGGCCACGAGCCCTCTCAATTCTGAGCATCTGGAGGTACAGCAGTTGATGTTAGGTGATGGATTTCAATCGACGAAATTCTCGAGGGATGAATGATATCAAAGGCTATATCCTCTCCTATACTCAAGAAGCAATATTCAATTGCCACTTGCTGACATTTATACATCCCCTCACACAGTATGGCTGCGAGTTTTAATTGGAGTGCCATGAGCCATATTACAAAAAAATATGGCTCATGGTTATGAAAAATATATGTAATATAGCGTATGGGGCCATAGTAGAAAACATTTGGCGTATGGGGCCATACTGCATATCTCAGGGTACTATGTACATAGCGTGTGGGACCATAAATTCTGCGCTATGTAGATTCTGACATTATTGTGCTGGGAGCCATATTGCATAGCTCAGAGTACTATGTACATAGCGTATGGGGCCATAAATAATGCGCTATGTTACATAGCTCTGGGCGCCATGTGGATTTTTTTCAGTGTAGTAGGAAGCCAATTTACTAACGATGATTCAGATTACGGGCTATTTTATTATTACTTAATTCCAGATGTAGAGATAAGTATTCTTGTTTTTTTTTGTCTTATATTTGTTTTTGTAATACAACATTTTCACAGCAAGCAATGTCAAAGACGAGAAAATATCTTTCTTTTAAGTTTGCGTCTAAAGCTTCTACTAATTAGAATGTACCACCCAAGCAACGATATCAAACTCAGGTGATTTGTTGTGTTTTATTACTCTTTGTCTTTCTCCGTCGATTTCTGTCTCTAAACAATCGTTGCTACAAAACCAATAAACGCGGTAAAAAAATCTTATTTCCGGATACATTTGCAGGCATCTAAAATCTTTTAAGCCGATAATATTAGCTTATTTGCAATTTTTGTCTCCTGCTTTGGGCACTTTGTCATTTCTCCTTGCAGACATAATGAAATAATAAACATTTCCATTATTGTCAGTATTTTTCCCATTATCTTTTCTCTTTCGCGTTTTTTCCGCAAACACAAAAGGAATATCATTTATGACCATCTTACTCAACTTTATTTGCTGTTTTTTTGTCTCATAAACAGCATTGCCACTCGACGAATGCTTCCTCTATTTTTATTTTAAAAAATCTGATTATTGATTCACACAACGGTCGTCCAGTCCATGCCAAGACATGCAGTACTCGATAGATTGGAAAGATATTTCGTGTTGTCGAGAGCGGTGGCGATGACAATGATGGGAAGCAAGCAAGTGGGCATAGTGGACTCAATTCTCAAACTGATTGGTCAAAGACTTTTTAATATCCGTCTTTTTAAGCTTGCAAATGGCAAAATAACATTCTTTCCATTTATTTCCGTGCCAATATGTTTTGCTTTCTATTGAACGGTGGCATCAATTTTTGAAGTGATAGTTTTTTAAGGGTATTTGAACTGGTAGCGTTTACCGTGGTATGAGAAAGGTGAATAAAATCAGCATACATTTGTAGATAATATGTACATTAAATTGAAATTGTTGCCAACGGATCGACTCAGTATCAGAGAGCGATATGTATGAAATTATTAGCGAAAATTTCCAATCTTAGATTTCAATGATGAATATTTCTATTCATTCATGTTTTCATTCATTTACGTTGCGAGTCTGAACCAATCAGACTAAGTTCAATAATGGCAAACACAGTTCACAAGTCAGACTAAATTTTATGACGAAAGACATGGATCGGAAAAAGTTTTGAATGCAAAATAGCAAGGCTAAATAATTTGAAAATTGACAGGATGTGAACTTAATGCCTTTTAAGTTCTAGGAAGGCATTCTGATCTAATTTCATCGATGACTAAATGAAATCATTTACAAGAACAATTGATTGAACTGAAAAATAATTTGCAAAGACTACAGCAAAAAAAAGTATGAGAGAAAATAAGATCTAAATACTTCAAAGATGGTCACATAGAAAAAAACCATTTTTGTTTCTGAGAAGCCTTCAAAGTTCCTAATGAGCTTTGTTATTATGAGCTGCGAACAGGAAACTTCATATTTTTTCTCTCACGAGTTCTTAGCTCATACTTCGTTACAATGAACCCAATATCTTATGCACAAACTTCAAACTTCAAACGAGAAACTTTTCCATAAATTTTTAGTAACCACAATCTACCTTCAACATTTCCATCACGTATTTGCTTGTGAAGGAAATATATAAGATAGATAGTACTATTTTTCTTCTACCATATGAAATTTAGCTTAAGTAAAAGTTTCAGTTAGTAGAAGAACGAGATTGAGCGATTGTTATAACAAGAAGCTTATAATTTTAGCAAATTGTCGAGAATTGTAGCTTTTCTACCTTCGAGAACCGATAGTTTTCAACAAGTATCGACAGTGTTTTTATTATTCTAGGGAACTGTTTGCGGTAAGTGAAATCTGGTCTTTTGATATCATGAAATCTGTATGAAGTTGTTCGAAGTTGAAAGCAGAAGCTTTTTGTACTACGTTCATAATTTATTTTCGAGATGCAAGTAAAAAAACTCAGATACGATTTATTGCAAGAGTTTTCAAAGAACACCATTTTTAAGGTGCTCGTCAAAGTTTTCCGGTGAATGATAGCTCTAACTTAATATTTCAGAAGCTTTTAGGTAAATGCAGTATTGATTTTCTGCAATTTTTGATGCTTCAAAAGAAATAAAATGTTCTAAAGTTCAATGAAAAATTAAAAAAAAACTGCTATAGAAGCATAACGAATTCACAAAGAGTTTATGTTCATTTTGATTATTATGGATTCTTTCAAATGGTTGTATTTTTTATACTCTTTTTTATAATTCAATTAAAACATTTACTCGTTTTGTGTGATTTTAATCTTTAATTAATATTCTTCTTGGATCTATGTAAGTTAAGTTGGAAGATTTGATAAATTTCTATGAATTTTACTAAATTTTGCACAGAAATAGACAATTTTTATGGAACAGGCAGTAAAAAGCTTTTTCACCAAAAATATCCCGTATTGCCAGTAATTCCAGGGGATTGTGTGTGAAATTTTGTAATTTATCGAAATATCGGGAAAATAAGTTCAGAAAAGTCCAAAACTCAGAGCTTAGAAAACAAACTGGCTATGTTTGCTTTTTTATGGAGTATTTTTATAAAGTAGTAGCTGATTGAATTTGATTTTAATTTTCAATTTCGACAAAATACTAGGTTTTCGCTGCACAGCCAGAAATCCATATTTATGAAGGGATATGTTACTCTAACTTCTGATTTGTAATGGTTTAAAATATAAGCCTTTTCAACAAATTCGAAACCTAAACATTTGAATCATATTATGTTATGGACCTATTATTCAAAAAAATAAAAATTTTCAATTTCTGATAAAGAATATAACTTAGCTTGAATAAAGTAAAATCATTGCTAGAGCTAGTTCTCATGTGCAACTTAAAGGAAAACAAAGCTGAATTATCAGCAAAGAGAAAATTTTTAGTTCTCTGACAGAGACACATCATTACTGTTTAACGCCTCCAACAGCAGGGACATTTACAGTTTTCCAAGAGGGATCAGAGAGCACGTATAATTTGTGGAGTAGTTTTTAAAAACTGCTTTTCAAAAACGAATTCATTTGCATGTAATTTAATTGCATTATCATCAGTAGCTAGAGTGAAATCTTGTAAATTGATCACATTTGCAGCAAATGTTAATATTTGGTTGTCAAATTCTCATTATTTTTTAAATTGGACGAACGGATGCAATAGATTTTCAAATTAATGCAATTTTTTTAAAGCGACTGGAGTAAAAAAAATAAGAGCAAAATGTGTGAGCCCATTTCTTTAAAACTAGCCTGTCTTGAAATATACGATAAATCTTATCGCTGAAAGAAATTGTTTTAATTTGTGTGTTTTGTTTTATGTTTGCTTATTATTGAAAAAAAAACACTTTATTTCGAAGCAGTTAGTCCCGCATACGTTGGCGTTAACTAAAAAAGTTATATTCCATCTCATTTAATGGTAATCTTTAATTCTAAATTCAGGCGCCCAACGTGGGCGACCATGAATTTATTACAGATTCGAAAAAAGCATTACTTGTTGAGATTCTTTATTATTTTGATTGATATTTGAATATTTTCTGTTAGGGGTGCCTAATTGGATGACATCGGCTCGCGATCGGGACCGATGGAAAAATTTGTGGACGAAGGCCAGGACCGGAACACAGCTGTAGCGCCGATAATGATGATGAATGTTCCAACTTAATCTTTAATTGATCGATTTTGTTTCGTAAGTTTTCGCGTTTCTATTTATTTACCATGTAATAGTGGCCTCTTTTTTATATAAATCATTATATTCATATATTCATATCAATTTTAAGCTTAAAGAATTCAGTTAACTATCCCACTAAACAAGATTAGCTGTCGTACAAAAAGGTGACTGATCTGAACGAAATGAGCTTCAAAGCATAGCTAGTGATACGAACATCAGTATGTATGCCTTAGAAATAGGGCAAGACATCAACCAAACTCCGTGTTTTCAGACTAACGATGTTGCCATCTTCGGAAAACACAGGAGTTTATAAAATTTCAACTATAATTACAGAAGAACATACTTTGAAGACTTTAAATTTGGTCATTACCATCCAAATAAAAACTTATTTTATAAAAGTTTTTAAACAAAGGCTCAAGCAGGATGTAGAAACATACCCGAAAATCAAAAATAATATCAGAAAAAATAATGGATTCTTTTCGGTGACATTTTAGAGTGAAACACATTGAAGGTAGCTCCGTTTGGCGAAAGTGAAAATGATATAGAATTTTAGTAAAGATCTCAATTCTGTATGAAGAATTATGAGTTCTATATATGAAGAACTGTATTCTTATCGATTCACATATATGTAATTTTCCAAGTTGATGTGGTGTTTTCAGATTTGATACACCTTGGAACTTTGCTAGGATTGAAGAGGTGAAGTAAGATGATAATATGTCAAATTTTATGAATAAGGGACTTTCTGTTTCTTTTTTTGCCTCCCAGTATACAACTTTTCAAAAATGGCCTATGCATTCGATCCTGTTCAGGTATATTTCTAGCCGAATTTCATCTTCAACTTCATTGTTCCTAACATTTTCATTACCTCAGGTATTCGGCGGAGCGCTGGACTTGGATGAAGATGACTTTTATGGATGATGTGATTCGTATAATCTAAATGTGACGGATCCATCTGGGGACTAATAAAAAAGCCAAAGCAGCCTCTCAAAGAAGCATATATTCGGGCACCCTGATGGAAACCGTCAATGACCTTCACAGAAAGCTATTAACCATCAAAAGGTTCTACTCAATTGTTAATTAAATTGGTGGATTTATGTTCATAGAACATAACGGTTCTTCGATTCTAGACTAGTGTTTTATGATTTTTAAATTTTCTTAGCTATTTAACTGGTTCTTCGTCCAGGTATTGGTGCTCAGTTTGCCTCAAAGCACTAGATACCGTGCAAATATATTTTAATTGTGCCTTTCAATTGGTTTTTTATGCAATTTATTACATTGATTCATTAATTTTTTCAAAGAATGTGATCCTTCAAAAACTTGGATGATAAAAGCTCGTGTATGCTAGTGAGTAGAGTATTGGCTTCTGGCGTGTGGGTCTCTGGTTCTGGCGTGTGGGTCTCTGGTTCTAGCGTATGGGTTTCCAGGTACGAGCGGAAGACCACGCACTGAGGTTTAAGCTGAGTTAAATCTGGGGCAAAGTTAGGCGTAAAACTAATCATTTCATACTAATAAAATTTTCGGTTCCGAAAATAGAATGTCTACCGTCTCCACTATCTTAAATCTCAAATGGGAACAATTATATTTTGCTTTAATGGCTGGTTAATTTATTATCTTTCTCGTGATATCGTTCGGCGTATTTTCACATATAGTGTAATTTCGCAGTTATTTTTGTTTCTTTATAATGAAAGTTTCATGTTTATCTGACACAATTGTGCTTGAAGTTGAAAAATAGTTTAAATGCTGGAATTTTCCAGCCAGAAAGTTCGCGATAAATTAAAACCAGTCTCTTTAGGGTGAATAAAACTGAGCTTTTGTCCTTTGAAATAAACGCTTCATTTCAGTTCGCATCACACTGAATACAAATCATAAATATTTTTAACCAAAACATCGAACATTCAGTTATTTGACTTTATTTTGCTTGTTATTAAAAGTGAAATCAAAATTTTTTGGTTAATTTGCACTATTCAGTTTCATTACAGTATTTAGCGAACTCATTACAGCCATAAAATACACAGTCATTTGCAGTCCTCCAATTGCTGGTTAAATGAAAATATCTAGGCATGAAATGAAATATTTCAACAAATTTTAATTTGTATCTTTATATGCATTATATCTTTGAGTTATTTCAGTGCATATGATGCTGATTTCATACATTTCACATCGGCAGATGATGTTGACTGCATACAGATGATACTGATTGCATAAATTCAATAAACTTTCAAAGCTTGCTGTTTCTTTTCAATCAAATATTAAAGAAGACTGAATGCATGTTTTTTTTTGTTTACTTTGTATATGTGCATTCTCGCTCTGGCTTGAGTCCCAATATTTAAGTACAACAAAAAATCTTTGGTAAACATTAATTTTTTTTCAAATCTCACTAATATATCTCCATTATGAATTGTCTTCCAAATCTTTCTTTTTCATCTTCTCATCTAAGATAATTAGTACATATGAAACAAACCTAAACGAAACAAGCTCTTCAACTTGTTCATTTTCTGGTTGAATACATCATTCATCATCATCAATTTCGTTGGTATTTCTCTTGTTTCTGTTTTTTCGTGGTTTTTTCTACACCCACGCAAACTTTCTAATACAGGTAGATTTAGTTACTAACGATTCTTATAACTGAAAAACACTTCCGCTGAAAGTTTTAATTTAATCTGCGAACCAACGAACGGGTTTTCAGGATAAAATGTTGAGGTTAAGAGTGATTTTTCGTGGCTAGAGTGAGTAATGAGAATAGTAGAAGTGCTGAGTAATCAACTTAATCAGTATTGTAGGTAATGAAGTTTTCAAAGAAATTATGGGTAGTGAGAATGTTCTGAAGCAGAGTGAAATGTTTAAGGAACAGCAAACAATGGAGAAGATGCTAGTTTATTAGTACGGAAGAATAATGACTGGTACAAAATGGTGATTCTAATAAAAATAAAGTTAACTGCAACTGAATTTCAAGTTTCAAAAAGCACAACATTTAGTGCTTTTTTACATCCATGTAAGCATTTTCGAAAATGCATACTTTAAGAGGAATTGAGCGTTTTTAGAGCGATTCCCAATTCGGGATTGGGAATATACCGTAATTCGTGAGCTTTAGCCCGATTTCCATGTATGTGTGCGCAGACTGTGTACGTGCACGGAAGCTCTTCAGGAGCTTGATTTCCGAATACCGGTTTTGTACGAAGCGTTCATATGTATGTGTGCCGGATCAAATTATATGGCTACACGAAGATCGGATTAAAACCGGTTTGAAATCCCGATCTCGTGTAACCATAGAAATTTGAGCGGCGATCTGGTTTACAAACACATAGATTGTGATTTGTTTTCAATAGGGCGTGTCCAAAAGGGAAATTTCTAATATCGTGGCTTCTAGCGGCCGCTGTTCACTTCGTCGAACAGTTTGGTGGCCATCCACCAAACGGCATGCATCGGAATGCAATATCATTCCGAAAATGCATCTGAGCGGAATGCCACGTGCGCTGTATCTAATTAAAAACTACTGTGCATATGAACTACTATAAAGACTGATATTCAAAGGAAAATAGAGAAAATAAGTAGATTTAGAACGCATATTGCAGCAAACGCAACCTTTATTACGATCAGCCTATTTAGAAGGCAATTCACCACTTTCCAGGATTAACTCTCGTAGGAGTCAAGGTCTTAATCCTTCGCAATAACACGCCTAAAACGCCTACTACTTATTTTAATTTTAGAATGTATAGCATATGAAATTTCGTAAGAAGTATCAAGCAGTGCAATTGTGATGAAAATGCAAAATATTGATAACGCATTGCTAACTTTGCTCAATAACAATTTATGCTGTAAATTACGTTTTTACTAGATGAGTCCATCGAAAGCTAAAGAGATATAAATCGTTTTGGGTTGTCCGCTATGACCGAAATTCCCAATTGTAACTGTTTTTTTTGTAAGAGGTTTATAATATGAAAGTTTGATGGTAGCATTGTTGGTAGAAAAATGACTCATCATAAAAGTAGTCTGATGAACGAGACATATCCTATGAGATTGGGGAATTTCTTAATATTTATTTGACTACGAAAATCAGTGAATCAATTAACTGTTTTACATTTTGCAAAAAAAACAGCAGGGTTAATGGTGTGAAAGATGTTTGTATACGTACGCGCTGCAACGATTGGCTTGCATACACATCACTAAAATCCACTCAAACTCATATATAATACACATCAATGTGTCCCGTAAGTCTACGAAATGTCTGGTGGAAGCACAAAATATTATTATATTTTTTTATGTCTGATCAAAACAGAACTGTTAAGACATAACTTTGATACATTTATTTCCAAAATGGCACCAACATAGCTTTGGTGTGACAATTTAATCAAATTCACAAATATTCAACGTTCAAATAAATTAAACGTTATCTATAATGGAATAACCGCAATGCTTTCTCTATTACAATTCAATTTGTAGACAAAATCTATCATAAATCTGAGAGATATTATTTTGTGTGATTGCTTCGTGGCAACTTGAAGTTCGAACGAAATCCAGAGCCTCGACTTTTTTTCGTTGCCCGCTTCACGTGAAATGCCCCTTATTTTAAATTATTAATTTAAAATGTGCTGTCTTGGTTCTTCTAAATATATTTTCTCTCATAAATATAATTAGAAATTAAATCCAACACTCGCTCTGCCCGGATTCCCATAAACTTTCTTTCAAAATGTTGCTCAATTTTGCGTCAGTAATACTCGAAAATTACATACTCTACTGCAGGAGTGGGCAAACCTAATACTGGTATGATCGACATTAATTTTTTTAATTTATGCGCGATCAACTTCGAAAAATGGGTTAAAGGTTCAGGAAAAAACATTTCAATATTACATGCACCTGTAGGTTAGGTTAGGTTGTACCAGTTGGCACAAGGCCACAAATGGACCTATTGGTACATATTGCTACGAGATAAATGCGGCAGAAGAAAAAAAATCAGTCCAAGGAGCCATCGAAGGCCCCGGACTCTTTCGCGAACTGAAGAATGTCTTTCAGCTAGATTCACTAGTAAGTTTAATATGTTTTTCAAAATATGGAAAATATTTAAAAATTTTGCTTATTTAATTGTGAAGCAAAAGGTTTCAATTTTACTTAAAAACATTTACCGAACTCAACAAGTCAACAATATTTTCCATTTTCTTGTAATTGTAAATTTAGCAAGCTGTAACGGCCCATAAAATCTGTAAGAAATGCTAATATCTTTGCCCATACTGGATCTTCCAATTGTTCATGTTTTTTTCCCAATGTGTCCAAAAATGCAATAATTGCAGGCAAAAGATTTAGAAATCTTTGCAAAAATTTTCCTGTGCTAAGCCATCTAAAGTTTAGTACTGTTTTCGATTTCACGTTAAATTTTCATGCAAATTTTGACGTGAAATATATTTCGGCGAAAATTTAGCTTGAAAATAACAAGAGTTGTACTCACTTTTAAGCGTGAAAAATTGCTTGTAACATGCTTTCGCTTTGAAAATGCAAATAGCTTTGGCACATGTCTCCAATCATTTCACGCTAATGTAGTAGGTGCAGTTCATTTTTTAGGCTAGTACTGAGTTAATCGTGAAGCTAAATTTTGACATGTCTCCATTATCTGGTCATTCTTTCGAGCGAAAATTTTGAAAATGCAGAAAAGCGGGGTCACTTATCATTTCTGACGGATAAGATGTCAAGAATTTTAATTTTTGAACGATTTTATTATTGAAAAGACATTTACACAATTCAATTTTAAAAATTCAAACACCAAATGTCACTATTTAGCTCGAAAGAATGAACTACACAAACTACATTGGCGTGAAAAGATTTTTATTTTATTTTATCTAAAATTGAGATTAATTTTTGTTACGGTGTGTGTGACAATTTACTATCTCGGTAGCAGGGAGACGAATGCAAATGCAAGCAAGGTGTATAGAACACAGAGATTTAAGGAAATGAAACAACTGTATACGTATACGAGATTTAGTGAAGCAGTTTTACTAAAATGATATAAATCTATAAATTGCACAAATCGATCTCGGATTTTCCCTTTGGCTTCTCCGCCACCAAGGCTCTGCGAGCTTTTGTGTGAATTGAAACTGCGTGGACTGTCCGATTGGATCTACCAAGGCCCATTCCAAAATGTACTGAATAAGTCGTAAACTAAATTTTTAGTTCACATTTTAAATTAAGCTACTAAATTATTAAAAATGTCTGTGATCGACTGTCGAACTGTTTGCGATCGACCGGTCGATCGCGATCGACCGTTTTCCCACCCCTGCTCTACTGCATCATTCTGTTAAATTTCAAATACTTATCTTTTGTAGAAGTATGCTAAAATCAATATTCAAAAATGACCTCTGTTCTTGATCTCCTGCTAAAATTGTGTGCTGTATGGTTATACAGCTAACTTAAAAAAACGAAAATATTTGTTTATTTGCAGTACAAATCAAAACACAAATCATTGAATATCTCGAAAGTGCTAAAATGTGCTTAGAACATGAATGCGATTCACGGCCGCGGTGCCGCCAAATGCCTAAACCACATAACCATCATCTCAAATGGTTCATGTAACGTTGATGCATGAAGTGGCGACGTCGCTATTCACCAGACACGCACCAACTAACTGAACAGCACTCGCCAGAAGCATCAATAAAACAAATTTCCCTGTTTCCACGCGCTTCAACGAAGTAAACGGTGAATTTCAGAAGCCGCCACATTGGAATTCCCTTACATGAATACGCTTCTAACGAAATGAACTGCACTCGTCAGAAGCCGACATATTAGAAGTGTGCCCGTTTGTACACGCTCCTGCGAAATGAACAGCGTTTTTCAGAAGTCGCCATGTAAAGAATTTCCCTGTATGGAAACGCCCTTACGAAATGAGCACCAATCAGCAGAAGCCGCTAGGGGAAATCTTCTGCTCGAGCATGCTCGCACGATGTGAATAGGATAAGTCAGAATCTGCCATATTGGAAATCTGACTACACGGACGTGCTGACACGAAGCAAGCAGCCTTGGTCAGAAGCCGCCATATCGGAAAGCTGCGTCCATGCACATGCTCGAACGAAGTGAACAGCAGTAGTCAGATGCCGCCATAATGAAAATCTACGTGTACGTACACAGAATTATCGTGTACACACAAATACAATACCACGCAGAGAAAGCTCACGAATTACGGTATATTCCCAATCCCGAATTGGGAATCGCTGTAAAAACGCTCATTTATATTCTCGCTTTGAGATCATTTGATATTATGGAGATCGATTCATTTTAAATTTTTATTTCAATATTAGAAGCTCAAAACTTTTTCGGTTATCTCAAACAATGTGGATTACATTTGCAAACTTCATCTGTTTTCTGAACGTGTTCATAAATTCCATTTATTTATAAGAGGGCAAAATTGTTTTTGGTTCCCCGTGAGGTTTCCTTATACATACATATGTCCTCTCGACACATTTCACGTTGACATCATTTGTTACTTTTCATATCCCATGTGCTTGCTCTCATACTTCTAACTCACTGTCACATTCTACGCAGTAAAGTACACGCTTTGTCTCCGAAATTGAATCAAACAATTTCAGAAATTAATTTAAATTTTCTAGTTTCGGTTCAAGTACTAGTCATTCTTTGTTTCCCAAGAAGTTTGAACTTTTGGTTTCATATCTTCACCCCGTCTACATTTTGAAAATTCCTTCGTCCTTTTTGCTTTTGAATGCCTATCGCACGAGGCATCTGTCGCTACTCAGTATGCCTATACATGTTCGAATTTAACGACATCACGCTCATGAGTTTCGCGTCAGATCCATGGGGAAATTGAAAACAATTTCTTTTTTTCCTAGCAATTCATTATGACAGATATGACGACACTGCATATTTTTCATCAAGCAACTTGCGGAAATATTGTTCTCCTCGCCATCGAAGGCTCCCTATGAATCGTCGAACTTTCGTCCACTTCTTTTGTTCTGTTCAGTAACATTTGTATAGTAGCTCATAGTGGTCGTTTAGGTTTCGGTGAAATGTCAATGGCGCAATAGTAGTACTCGTAAGTCTCGTAGAATGATTGTTTCAATTGTCACGAGAACCATCTGCTGAATAGTTAAGTTTCAAATTATTTATCGCTGTTTGTTGTTTTGCCCTCAACTCATGCCTGTACTGTCATGTTGGAAAGATATAAAACTGGAAACTCTCAGATATATAACGTATACATACATATATGTATTTAGGCACAAATCCAAAAATGAATTAATTTTTCAGCCTAAATAATACAAAATCAAGTACGATGGTTGATCAATGAACAATGATAATCGGTTATTTCCAGTTCGGATATTATTAAAAAGAAAATGTTATTACCTCATATACTCACCAAGTCAGCATAAAAAAACATATAAATAGGCCATGATTCCAGGGAGTTACACTCACTCTATCGAAATTCTTATTAGAAGTAAAAATCAAATTAGGAGACGTGCCAGAAGTACGGGAGACCCAAGATTACGCAAAGAGGTAAACCGGTTAACAAACGTTGTACGAGATCAAATCAACCGATTCAAAAATGAGCATTGGGAACTTTTCTTGAAAAGTGTGGAGCCCGGAAGCGACTCATTCTGGAGGTTGTCTAAATATTTCAGGACAAAAACCAAGCCTACCATGCCTCGCGTCCATAGAAGACTGGTTTGAAATATCAGCGATTCAATTTCAAGAAAACTACTCTTGAGACGACGATCTAGACAATGAAGTTCACATTGACCAAGCTGCTTCGAGAATACTAAATTCAAGGACCTCAAGCGAAGACACAACACAATTCCTCCCACCAATCTAGAGGAGGTTAAAAATTTGGTACGCTTCATCAACAGGCGCAAAGCCCCAGACCCCGATAAAATAACCAACCTCTGCCTCAGTCACTTACCTGATAACATCTTACAGAAACTAGTAGATATCATAAATTGCATATTCCTTCTCAAAAAATATCCAAATTGTTGGAAACTAGCCACAATTCTTGTCCTCCCTAAACCCGGAAAAGATTTAACATTCAGTAAAATTGGAAGCCATTAGGCTTCTCTCATCTCTGGCTAAAATACCAGAGCACATTTTTCTATCTCGTTTAAAGGAGATAGTCCAACTCAACAATATCCTGCATGCTGAACAATTCGGCTTTAAGTCGCAACATTCCACCGAGCTCCAACTATCCAGAGTCACCCAACATATTAGAACAGGGTTCAATAGACGTCATTCTACAGGTCTGGTTATGTTCGATGTAGCCAAAGCTTTTGATAAGAATCGGCACGCAGGTCTGATGGTCAAGCTTAATCATCTACAAATTCCCAAATTACACTCACAGCTTATTGGCTCCTTTTTACATGGTAGAACCTTTCAAGTCAAAATCGAAAGTCACCTCTCCTCGAAGCGCCAGATTTAAGCTGGCGTACCTCAAGGCTCACCTCTCTCACCAAGTTTGTACAATCTGTACACCGCAGACATCCCTGGTTCCAGTAGAACAAACATATTTCTGTTTGCACACGACACATGGATCTTTTATTCCTCAAAACAGGCACTTTCTATCACTTCTAATCTCCAAAATTCAATTGACCTCCTTTTAGAATACTTTCAAAAGTGGAAAATCAAAATATACAATAATAAAACACAGGCACTCTTCATTACCAGGAAAAGAAATCAAATGCCACGATTGCTTACTGTTGACGGGGAAACTATAGCTTGGGAACGAACAGCCAAATATCTAGGTATCACGTTTGATAACAAACTCCAATGGACACCACATATTGCCGTGAAACGAGCAACTATAAAGAGTACCATTAAATCCCTCAACCTACTTATCAACTCCAGGAACATAAATATGACTAACCGAGCTCTCCTATACAAACAAGTGATAAGACCGCAACTACTTTATGGCTGTGTAGCTTTCGGTCTAACGACCAAAACCAATATTAAAAAACTCTAGCGCACCTGAACCGCTAGAAAACTAATTTTCGAAGAAATTGTCTTTGAGTGACAATGTGGAAAGACGTAATACACTTTTTTGTAGAATCATATCAACCATTCGTCGTTCAAAGCAACAGAAATAAACTATAACACAAATGATGAAAATGTTCAGTGCTGGCAACATTTTCCCAACGAAGCAGCGATAAGTTTACCTTCACAAGCTCATATTTAAATCAACTTATCCTTTGAATTTCATTCTCATCGGAGGATTTCGTCGAAAGCTTTAGCGGTTAACGTTTTTTGAAGCTGCCATCCAACAAATGTTCAAAATTCGGAAAATTTAAATTTTGGTTTCTTAGTTTTATTGCAAATGTTTTGCATATGTGTATGTAATTTGAAGCATCTGTTGATGCAATAGTTACGAAAATGGCTAAAGCTCGTTACCCTGTGTCAGCAGCAAAGCAAAATATACACCAAATCTGCTTCACGTTAAACTAAACCCAACCAATAAATTTCGTTTCGATTGAATCACTGCGCTAGAAGTTATACGGGTGAAAATATTTTTAGGGTTACCACCCTCAAAACTTTTCAAATTTTTAAAGCGTTAATATTTGTTGTTAATTTTCATTGCAGGATCGTTCCCATTTGCAAATCTAATGACATAATCGCGCAGAAAAGAAATTCCAAAAAATTACAAAAATGGTCATAGCTGGCAGCCCTTTCACGATTTTTGTACCAAATTCCTATGACATTTGGCTCACATTAAAATGTATTTACTGCATAAGCTTCATTTTGATATCATGACTGCACCGGAAGTTATAGGGAAAAAAGCTTTATTTTGCTGAGCAAATTTGCAAGATTTCGGAGACAAAAATCACCATAGCTGGCAGCCCTATTCTAAATTTTTAGTTAAATTTTCACCAAATGTTACCTTAAGCAAGATCTAAATATTGTGTGAATTTCGTTTAAATCTGATGTTTGAATCGGAAGTTATAGGCCAAAAACCGGTTTTTTTCTCAGTGATTTTTCAAGATGGCACCACTGCCACCGGATTGCCCGCATTTCAAAATTATTTCTATCAGACCTGGTCCTAGTTGATATCAACTTGTTCTGTGAATTTCATTATGATCGGATAATCCGGTCGTCAGTTCTCGTGAACAGAACTTTCGAGTGCTGAAAATAGAGGTAATTTAGTGATGGGTTGCCGTTCTTGTGCAAATCGAAATTTTAAAAATTTCAAATTGACATGATTGACAAACGTGAAAATTTACCAATGATTTGAATTTTTTGTCAAAAATCAAAAATTTTTCAACAGGTTCAATGATTTGAAGGATTTTTTTTCAAGAGCCTGCCGCAGCTACAGGATTACCCGCACTACCTTGAAAATCCATGTGTATTAAACTTTAGTCAACATCAATACGCTCTGCAAATTTCACAATGATCCAATGTTTTCGTCAGAAGTAATGACAAATCAAAATTTGAAAAAAAATCCTTGCCTACTTTTAGGCACGCTGCACCCACACACGGCTCAAAATTTCCAATTCTTTACCATAAGCAAGCTTAGAACATAATAAGTTTTCATTCCCAATACTTTTTTTGAACAAAAATTTACGCTGCTTTTAAATATAGGAGTACCTCAAAATTCACTAAAACGCTCGCCACCGCCAAAAGGTTTAAAATATCTGAATTTTAGCAAATCGTGGACCTACTTACTAAATACATCTACGTTTTCCGAAAGTTTCAGCTCAATCGGATCGGCCACTCCAGAGATTATCTCCCTTAATCATTTTGATGATATATATATATATATATATATAAAGAAATATGAATTTTCGGCGAAACGAGTTTAATACTACTTTTCTTCGAAAATTAGTAAAAAGCTCCAAGCAGGTCAAAACATCGCCTTCAGAGTGATTTTTAATATCCCAAGATATGTTAGGAACTCAGATATACACAAAGACTTGAGATTAGAACCAGTGAAAAAATACATCCGTAACGGAGCTCTCAAACTTTTTGAAACTGTCGACAGACATCCAAACAGGTCCCTAAATATTTTGAAATACCCAAACAATCCTAATCGTCTTACCTATCCTAGCCTAAGGCAACTCATAGAATAAAGCGGAAATCGCCAAATTTTCAAATTAAAATAGTCACACAGTAACGCCAGCTACATTGTTGGAGCCAACTAATGCCCACAGCCGCGAATAGAGCAAGAGTGCAAAAACAGCACTAGCTCCAAGCAGACCACAGTTCACAGTCAAAAGTAACATTCATTTGAACACGAAAAGTGGAAGGGAGAGCATCAAAATGAAAAAAAAAAACGAAATTAGAGCTGTCATTAAGTACCTCTGTTTAAAAAAATTGTCTACCAGAGTCATACACGGCGACATGGTGGAAACATAAGGGGACTTTGTTCCTCCATATTCTACCATTGCACACTGAGCCAAAGAGTTTAAGCTGGGAAGAACATCCACTGAAGATGAACACCGCGAAGGACATCCAACCACATCCCTCACTGAAGAAAATGTGAAAAAAATCAAAGATGTCATGTCCGTAGATCGGAAAGTGGCCATCAGGCAAGTAGCTGAGGTCACAGGAATTTCAAATGGCAGTGTTCAAAGAATCGTTGCCCACGAATTCCATATAAAGAAGGTCTCGGCGCGTTGGGGTCCGAGAATGTTAGCCGACTGGCGAAAGAAGAAACGAGTCGACCTTTCGAGAGTGAATCTCGAAAAGTTCCAGGCAGATCAGGAGATTTTTTTGTCACGTTTCGTGATCTTGGATGATATTTGAATCTACCATTTTGATCCAGAAACCAAACAGCAATCGATGACGTGGAAGCAACCCTCTTCACCAACGCCAAAGGAATTCAAAAAATTGAGCTCGCCGAGGAACGTTATGCATGAGTTTCTTGGGACGCTGAAGGAATTATCATAGTGGAATATTTGGAAAAGGGAGTCACTATATCAGGCTCTTACTACGCAGACCAAATAAGAAGATTGCGAGAGGCAATGACAGAAAAAAGACACAGCAAACTGCGAGTTGAAGTTCTGTTTCATCAAGCTAACGCGTCGGCTCACAAGGCTGCAGTTTTGATGGCTGCAATTTGAAAAACAGGATTCGAACTTTTACATCTTTCCACGGAAATTTTTTTTTTACATCATCCAATGATTTTTACATCTTTCCTCGGCTCAAGGACCACCTTCGGGGTAAGAAATTTAAAGATGATAGCGAAGTTATGGCCACTGTTGAGGCATTTTAAAGTAAAGCATTTTAAAGTATTTTAAAGTAAAGTTAAATAGATTTTTTTCAAAAGGTATCCTGGGTTTGGAAAAAAGATGGACTAAATGTATTAACTTGTTAGGAGACTATGTTGAAAAATAAATATATCCTTTAAGTTTAATTACCTCGGTTTATATCCATTATTGTTACTTATTGATTAGCCTTCGTAGGTGGGTGTTTTTGAGTTTACAGAAAAAAAGCGCGTAAGACTAATTTTAGTTCTCCAGATTTGCACAATTTTTTCGTTATGAGAATCGTTTCAGCAGCATTGCATTCACTTTTTATATCGTCATTTTTAGCCATGTTTTTTTCGTTACCAGTTCTAAGTAGCATTAATCAAAATGCTTTTTTCCAAAACCCATCTATAAAATAGGGGGCTAGAAAGCTCAAATGGGATTGGGAAGGTCAAATGGGACTAAATATTGTCTCTTGAGATGACTGATTCAATATAATTCATGCTTAATTGCAACCTCAATGGGAACAAACGAGGAAAATCAAAGTGAAATTTTCGCAGTTTGGAGACTCACAAAAGTAAATTATAAATATACTGGTGAAAAGCTTTCAACCGGGGAAAACTCAAATAAATAATATTCTAACATTTTGAGATAAATTATCAAGTTTCAGTCGGACACTAAAAACTAAATGCCAATGCAATTACAGTTGAAGGACCTTCAGAGTTTCAATTAGATGAAAAAATATGTTAAAAGTGTTTTTGACATGTTGGACGGCGAAATATTTCAATATCGATCATAATGATACACCAAATAATGTCATACCATAATTGATTTTGGGTTTGTCGGTGAAAGTTGGTAGAAACTGCATTTACAATCAACCAGCAATAATAACCACGTGTCACTCTTCTCTAATGTGCTACTGGAACCAGTTCACAGCAAAATTAACTCAAAGCTTAACGTTTGACCATGACTGGAGTTGAACCATGAACTACACAGACTAAGAGAAGTTGTTTTTGTGGGATGATTAAAATTGACAATTTTTTACTAAGTGAATATAAATTAATAACCTTTATGAGTAAATGATATGGATGCATATAAGCCGAGTGTGTTAAAATTTATCACAATTAACGTACGTATAAATAAAAATTAATGATATCCCATTACAAGTGGTCACATCAGTCAAGTATGCAGTATGAGCGGATGTCTGATGAGAAACAGTGCATATTTTCAAAACCACTTAGCTAAAAAAATTTCAATTTTAACCATCCAACAAAAACAACTCCACTTTGTTTGTGCTTTCGGACTCTATTTGCGCAAAACGATCGATTTCCCGAATCAATTATTCTCTGCATTGATAAGCTTTAGAGACGATATACTGATTTATATACTGATATACTATACTGATTTATTGACAAGAAGTGAGCCGCGATTACAAATTAATAACCTTTACACAGACTAGCTGATGCTTTACGTAGTCGGTAACTTTAGCTTGCAAAATACCAAACCGTCAAAAAACAAATCGGTTAAAAAATATTCCAATGAATCATCAAACCGCATGCTCGTAAATTTTTTGTGTAGTTGAATCAATTTCTACTGATTAAGTCGATGAGGGGGGTTTCAATAGCTCCCTAGTGTTTATACTCTAGGAGAAACTAACTTATTTTTCAAGGGGATGCCAAATGCATTTGAAATGAAACTTGTTTTCACAGTAGTATTTGTGAATAAATAGTCATTTGAAACGTTTTTTGACCATAGACCACACAACTTTGCTCTAGATATGTCAGCTTCATAGGTTTAGGAATCGAATGAAAATTGGACCGATGACAAGTAAAGTGATGATCTAATGGTGGATGCATATTATTAAGGGATGAAAGAAGTTACTCTGCACTCGAATTTACCTTCGGGTTATTTTATTGTTGATATTATTAGTCCAGTTTAATTATATGCGTGGGGACTCTATGCAAAACAACTCAGACTATGTGCATAGGACTCGAGACTATGTGTATAGCAGAAAATTTTATAATGTGTTCAAATTTCCACTATGAAGCAAACACCAGTTTTGCAAATCGCTTTTGTAGCTATATATTATAGCTTGGACGTATGCGATCATAATTACCATACTGTGCTGCATAGGAGTATGCGCTTTGTAATTTTTATCAAACTTGACATTATAGCACTGGGAACAGTATTCTGTAGGTCAAGCAACTGCTTCGAAGTGCATGCGACCAAAAACACTGCGCTCTGTTGCATAGTCGTTCGCGTGATGTGGATTTTTTGGTCTACTTTAAAACATGATCTTCAAAAAAATAAAAATACTTTTCTACGCTAGAAGCAATTTAGGGAGTATAATAGTCCTGGATATATATGCACGAATAATGAGAACGAAAAAAATCTCAAACCCTCGGGCTCAATAAAATGTGAAGACAAAATGAGAATCGAACTGAAATTTTCGATCGGGTGATTGCGCCAGGACTAAGCACTTTTCTACATAGTATTGAAAATAAATAAGTTTCTAAAAGAGCAGCAAATAGTAGTACTTTATTCGCCTACTCACTCGCATCGATATCCTGTTTCCAAGTATGAAGCAAAGCTCGAAAAAAATATTTCCTGAAGTGGAAAAAGTTTTTAAAAAAATGAGGGGCACTGAGCAGCACAGCATTTGAAGAATATTAAAAATAGAGAAAAACATCATCTGTTGGCTAATATTTTGAAGGAAACTGATGTTCCCAAGAAATTGTATTTAAAAAAAAGTTATTGAGAATTTGATGTTTTAGGTAGCCTCTACAGTGGATATTTTTGCTAAACAACTGAATACCTAGTAATTGATTATGTAGATAAAGAATGATAGTAGTAATTTTATAAGTACTTTTCAATTAATTTTTTTCCAATAGTAATATTGAGCTTAAGTATTGACATTTTACAGCATTGCATAAATAAAAACAGCAAAAATGTCAGTTTTGTTTATCTTGTTTTGCCCAATCTACAGGGAATTAATACCCCAATAATAAAAAAAAACGTCAATATCTAGTAAATTGCATTTAGCGTTTATTGCAGACATAATTTTGAACATAATACATTATTACATTATAATGTATTAGTAAATAATACATTATTACAAATGCAAAATTTTTCCGGATTCTACCACTTCTAAAAAAATATGGCTCTACCTTAAATAAGAAAGACACACGTGTTCGAAATATTAATATGTAAAGGGTTTTATACTAAGCACACAACAATTTTGTATATAAATCACCGTTTCTCGTAAATACGTCATCTAACTGAGGTAAAATTTTCAGAATACATTGGTGATATGTAGAATAGGTCGAAGTTTTACCTCATGCTAATTATCGTTAGCCTTTTTGCCTCGACGGCCATTTTAGTGATGTTATAGGTACCCTTATAAGTCTACCAAGAAACGAATATTCAAAAAATCGAGCATGCAAAATGAATTATGAACGTGATTCAAATATGTATACGATTACACTTTGATTTTTTTTTAAACTTTTGTCTGCGCTGGATGTCCGTTAAGAGTGGTGGAAAATTGGCTCCTAAGAATCCATCACTGGAAACATATTTGCAGTAGTCATATGAAAAAAATTGAATTCGGTACTTAAACGTAGCATATGTACTACACTTGGAAAAAATTTCAGTTCGATTTCTCAATGATTCTGTCTTCTATTCAAATGCAAAATTCATCCTGACCTCCTGACCTCGATATAATTAAATGTAAATTAAATATAAATAAAAAATAACGCCGAAACAAAATTTAAAACGATGTCAATTAGATCTCAAACAATGATATATCTTTTTTTTCGTTGTAGATGGTAAAAAAAATCTACAAAGGTCCGGGTCGGTCCTATCGATGCCTACTTACATACTTCAGAATTTACAGAATTTTACATCTTTACATTGCTTTGTGCGTAGTATTTTCTTTACATATGTTGAGATTGTGTACTAGTTATCTTTGTTACGCACGATCGCTTCCACAATCGACTCTGGCGTGACCATACTAATTGTGGACTCGAAGATGCTCCTCAATCTTGTGAACCGACTGCACGCAAAGAATGTATGGTAAGCATCATCGTGCTCATTCATACGGTACCAACAGTACAGTGTACGCACCTTATCCATTCTGTTAAGATACTTTTTGAAGTAATCATACCGCGTTGAGAATTGGCACAGGTAAAAGTTTATCTCTCTGTAACTACGGCTGACCCAAAGGCTCAAAATACCTTTGAGCCTCACCACTCCAGCGTTATTGTCAAAGTTGGAGTGTTTGGGAACGTAAGTGCGAGCATTGCCACATAACTTACGGATCTGGCCCTAGTAGGACAGTCGAGTCGGTATCCTCCGTTTTGTCAGCATACGATCTCTGCCGGCTGCAGGCCATGGTGGGTCATCCGCTATAACATCCACTTCATGACTTGATTAAGTCTGAATTTAGCAAACTCGGCAGTTCTAGAGGTGATTACTGCTGACAAATCGTCAGCGTTATCCACGAGAAAAATATCAGTTAGTATTTCCAGGCGCAGCAGTCCATCGTAAACGATATTCCAGAGGTCAAGTCCAAGGATAGACGCTTGTGCTGGCTCTGAGGTGACCAGCCTCCTCCGAACATCTAAATCATCATAACCAATAGGTAGTCAGGAATGCGGAAGCAATGCTCGAGGGCCCAGAGCACATCTGTCCACCTCGCCGCATTGAAAGCATTTTGGACACCTAGGGTCACCAGCAGAACGACCGGCCGGGTGCTGCGGCAAGTCATCTCTGCTCTTGCTACAGCCCCAGCCACTGCTGAGATGGCATAGACTGTTGAATGCCCGTTTTGAAAGCCATGCTGTCTGTCATACAAATCACCGGCTAATCTAATTACTGACAGCAGCAACCGCCCGAGGAGGTTTCCCACTGCGGCTACCATGCAAAGCGGATGGTACGCGGACGAATTGTCCGAATGTCCCTTTCCTTTATATATCTAGCAGGAATAAATTATGAATAAGATATTCATTTTAAAGTATGTCATGTACATTTTCTTTAGTAGATTATTTTCAGTTTTAAGATATAAATATGAGCTTCTTTCAGTATTTTCGGTATTTTTCCCCTCTTAAACGTTCAGAAAACTGTTTTTTCTCCATCGACCAGTTAGTGGAGCGAAAATTTGGTATTCTTTGACAGACTTGATGAACTATTTGAATCGACTGAATTTTAAAAATTATATCAACATTATTAGTAATTAAATTCGAAACAGTTTTGAAATTTTGCTGTTAAAAATTATTTGTTCTAATATCAGTGCGTTCGCCATAGTGTGAAAATTTATTTCGAGTGAAGAAAGGAAACGTCTTTCGTTTTTTGTTACTGTTAGCACACATTGTGACATGCAGCAAAGCTATTTAGAATATAACAGTTAATTTCAATGAGCTGTCTTCAAGTTTCAATCACAAACATTTTACGTACAGACTGTCTAATATATGGACGAGGTGAGAAATCTCTTCAAATTTATTTCTTATAATTCATGCTTCATATTTATTAAACATACAGTATACTGATATTTAACGTGATGCCATGCTACTATAAACTTGACACTTCAGTCTGTTTTTGAATTTATTGATAGATTGAGGAAGTGGACCAAGCTGCAAAGAATTATAAGATCTTGACCTAGAAATTGGAGCTTCGAACGTTTCTGTGTTCCGAGTATCCCCTGTCGGATTCTCATATAGGCGAATTTGCAAGGTTACGGCACAATTGGAATAGGAAACATTGATCAAGGAAAGCAAGACGGGGGGATAAAGACTAGAATGTGAAGACCTTAAGACAATCAGAATAGTTTATGCGTGGAATTTTGTATTTGTAGAGTAATGAACGTGTGAGTTTACACTGAACGGATTCAACAGAATTCTTGTCACGTTTGACCATACAACCATACAGAGGAACATTATTCATGGAAAGATTGTAAAAGGCATGTATATACTAGTAAAGAAGATTGAGCAGAAATAAATGGTGGCGATGATCTGAGAATGCGATGATCCGACAACTTGGAGACCCGGTTGACCATGGCGGAAAAATGAAAGTCGTATCGGAGTTTTTTGTCAAACGTAACACCAACCAGCTAGAAGAGGAAAGTATATTGGTACACAAAGAATAATCAAGCATAATTGCTGTAGTCTTATTGGAAAATTTTTTCTTGTAGAGAGTTGGCTGGTTTTCCTGACACCAGTTTACAAGAACAGAAAGGTAAGATTGAAGAGATCTTATTTTCGTAAATAGTTTAAGGTTGTCGGCAAAAAAGAAACTTCACAAGGACAACGAGGAAAAATATCGTTAACATAGCACAGAAAGAGCAAAGGACCTAGCATTGAGCCTTGGATAACTCCAGTTTTGGGCTTGAAGTAAGTTGATAAACGTATACTATATCGTTCAAAACAAGAACGATCGAGTAGATAGGATTCAAGCTATTTGATGATAAATAGTGAAAACCTAAGCAGGATGTAATAAACATGAGCAAAAGTTTTCGAGAAGTTCGTATAGTTGCAATTAAATTATGATCATTGAAATAAATATTATAAAGACCAAGCGCCACCACACGAACTCATCTTTGAATTGAAACGTGAATCTAAAATATGGTATTGTTAATAACTGCAAGATAAAGTTTAGTTTAGAAGGTAGTTATGATGCTGATATCAGGATAAGTTGTCAAGGACAAATATTCGCGCTCATTATTTGCATGTTCGTCCCATGAGGCGTTATTTCATTGTGGTGAGTATTTGAAGAAAATATTTATGAAACATCCGTATTACACGAAAGATAAGGTTCATACGGTTGACACTAAAGTAACAAATTCTGGTGAGCGTCTAAGTGGATTTTCTCAATCTCAAGATACATTCTGTTTGCAGTGTCGATATAAATCAAAACGAAAACTGGAGAATCATCTCCGAAAAATTACAAATCAGTTTTTCTCTGGAAACTTTCCAGCTTTAACTTTTCTCGATTCCAAGTAGAATTCACTTATTATTCTACTGATATTGTTGCTGACATTCATGTTCCGTTCCGTTAATGATGAATAATATATGTAGATTCGTATGGAGATAGATATCTTTGTTGAATTTTGGCATGAATCGCATCTGCAGTTACCCAGCGTATCAACGTATTTGTAGTTGGTTCGTTTTTCTTTGAATTCCTTAATCATTGTAACGAGCTCTTACGCATATGTCTGTCGGGCAAGGAACGAGCAATGTAAGATGATTTTCGTAGCACGTAAATTTGAATTGCGTAACAGCTTTGAAAATTTTATGAAGCTGAAAGGGATTCAATTTCGATATTTTTCTGTTGCCTTTTTGCGAACGTCCGAGGGAATGTTTTCGAAAACTGAAGCATACATATAATCTAGATTGAAACACGATATTAGCGCTTGAAAGAGTATATGGCTTTTTCCGTTTTGCGAAGGAAGATGATGGTGATTTTGCAGATTTTTCGATATGGTTTGGATTTTTATTGCTTAAATAATGGATGTCGAGTTCAAAGCTTCGTATCTTTCGGAATGTGTTTGATAGAATATAGAAAATGTATTTTTTTTACACTTATGGCAAGTATCGTTTGCTTTCATTCATGTAATTCAAGTGCACTTTATGTGCATCTTTTAAATATAAATATGATTGAATAATTTTATGAATTGCGCAATGGAATATGAATCAGATGGAATTAGCCATTGATTAAAAAAATCGTAAAATCCTGCAATGTGAGATTTGAATGATGTTTAAACATTCAATTCAACCTTTTTCCATTAAATCATCAAACTCATACATTTAATTTCATTAAATACTTCCATTGCACTTTACTTATGCTTTTTCATCTGAAATAATAAGGAATACCATTGTATCAGCAGGCAGAAATACGTTCCAATTATTTTCTTTTAATATCTATTTTGTTTTGGGCTAATAAAAGCATTGAATATTAGTTAATGTTAAACGTTTCTCTATTATGAAAGGAGATTCGCTATATAGCCGGTGTTTCTAGAAATGTATTTATTGCGCCCAGCGTGGATACATTACAACGCATCAACCACTACAGCCATGATTTTAAGGTACTACTACCGTCTAGAAGGCCAGAATATAGCAAATTATCAAAATTGTATTTCTCAATCCTTTCATTTAATATAGATATGAAACTGTTTTGAATACATTATTTTAACTATAAATTATAAAAAAAAAGTACCTTTTTCTTTAAATATTTTTTTAATTATTTACAGAGGGCAAAAGCTAAGGTCTGAAAAAAAGAACCCACCGACCCCCAGACAGTTAATCTTCAGATTGGTACATCAAAAACTGAATATAAAAAAAAATCTTGAAAAGCAAGGCGTTCAACAGGGTATTTTACCACCATTTATGAAAAATCGATTGAAGGAAAAAATTGTGGAAAACGACCTTTTTTGCAAAATATATGTAAAAAATATTTATTTATTTAGTTTATTTCCGAATTATGGTAAATTTCCTCGCAAAATGTATTAAAAGCAAAACGCACCAAGATTTATTAAAATCCGAAGATTAACTGTCCGCAATGTGAAAAAACGTAATTTCAAGAAAAACGCGGTTAATATTTCTACCTTTCTATAATTAATTAATATTTTTTTCTTTCTTTTGTGTAGAGCCGATTGTTAAAAGTTGGATCGCATGCGCTAAAATTTTTTACATATAGTCACTGAAATAGATATTTAATTTAATAATAGTATTTTTATAAAAATATTATTCTCGACGGTCTAAGGAGCTGAAAAAAAAATCGATTTTTTGATATTTTTAGACAGTAATACATAGTACCTTGATGTGCTTGTGTATTTATCATTGGCCTTTAATGACTTGTACTATTTAATTAGTTGCAATCAACATCGAGTCTTCATTCACTCATGCAGTCAGGTAGCTTTTACCAAAACTATTCTGAACCTTAACATGAAAAAAGTGATTCATGTGCAGTTTACTTATGAATCCGAATTAACTTCGAAT
This sequence comes from Nemotelus pantherinus, assembly GCA_963978885.1. Classification (NCBI taxonomy): domain Eukaryota; kingdom Metazoa; phylum Arthropoda; class Insecta; order Diptera; family Stratiomyidae; genus Nemotelus; species Nemotelus pantherinus. Next base: position 44,134,702 of record OZ022265.1, on the reverse strand, counting down.
AATTTAATAAAGCTCGTGTAGTGGGTAAGGTACGAGCTTTTAGTATGTGATGTCGCTGGTTTACATCCAGGTTCAGACGAAAGTTCGCGGAACGGATTTTGAATTCACCTACTTCTGAATAGGAACTAGAGTTGTTGCAAAATTTGACTGCCGAACGTTAAACCAAATTTTTACCAACTCATTTATATTCTTCTACAATATCGACGGTATACCCAGCTCTAAGTTTTTACTTTATATCTGCCCTTAGAAAGAAAAATGCACATGTTTCCGAAAGTAACGAGAACTGATATTTCACGCAACTGTTTAAATTGTGGTCAACTATGTGTCAATATGGCATGCAACAATATGAGTTGTTTGAGAACAATATTGCTTTTTGTAACGAAACCGCACCAAAACTTTTTGAGTATGCGTTTCGTGTGAAATTTAATATATTTTCAATTTCATGCAGAATTAGGAGCGGTAGCTTGAAACTTTTTAGCCAGTAGAATGATTTCATTATGAGAGTGAATTAAATTATTTGAAGTGAAAAAAATGTGCGTAGTTCTTGTTATTATGACAATGTTTGAGCAACAGACCACGAATAGGAAAAAAGGTTCCAAATTCGAAACTACTCCAAAGTCTTGAAGGTTTAATGAAGTATATAAACTCATAGTGCAATTTTTATGATTCCAAAAATTGCAAGAATTATGCAATATACACTCATTTAAATACTGCAACAATGTAGCTTTACTTGAAATTGAATATAATATATATTTTTAGTAATAATAAAATATAAAAAATCACCGCAACCGAAACGCATTCATTTTCATTTGATTTTCAACGCCAAAAACAATTAAACTCACAGAAGCAATGACACAAGCAACTGAAACTGCTTTTTGTTACGTTTTACGGATCATTTAATCAAATACTCTATTCAGTCATTGAAAACCGAAAAAAAAGTATTTTCAATTCTCTTGACTCGATATAACGACATAGCAAAAGCGAATTTTTTCAGAAGGTACAGACTCATATTGAATGGAACTCAACTGCATTGATTGATTTTTTTAAATACAAGTAGCGGAAATCGGGCGTTTGTTTGAAGCTTTTGTATACTCCGATATTGAAAATAAAATGTGCATATCTGTTCCATTGAATAGTAAGAATTCGTTGATGTCAGTACACAGATATTGCATTTAATAAATACAATTTTTTTATTGGAATAATTTCAAATTATTATTTTAATTGCACGTAGTATATACAGAGTTAAATATTTTTCAATAAAAATACAACATTCGATCTTGCTGACTTCTTTTATGTTTGGCCTTAATATAATTATTGGCGAGTGATTATTTTGACTTTTATGAATAGAAGAGTTTTGACATATTATTATTTAATTTCACAAATCTATTTATATACCAGTATTCATAGCCAGTTGAGGTTCTACCCCTGCAAATGTTTATATTAAGCTATGCAAAACATGTGGCGCCCAACGTGGGTTAATCATGCATTCGGGGCTCAGGAAGCAATATCGGTAAAACGCAATAAGAGCACAACATTCTATTATTATATAGTGCTCCTGCTGCAGAAAGGTAAAAATTCGGACACCTGACGATTTTTAAATAATTTTTTTCATTTTATATAAATTCAAATGAAATCTTTAATTTTAATCGGCTTGATGAAAAGTTTGGATTCATCAAAGGTATGCCAAAAGTATTTTAAACTTTGTCATTTTTAACTGAAAATTTCGAACGGATATGTTGGCTGACGCCTTGCTAAATCAGTAATGGACGGAATCATTGTTTTTTCTACAAATATTCTGCCACAAATATCATTATTGCGCAGCAAAGTATTTCGAAACACAATTGTTTGGATAAGAGGATTAAGATTAAAGATAAGGGTTTGTATAAAAGGTTATTCTAATGTGTGCTGAAAATCAATGGAACACGATAGCTTTTATTGAAAAAATAGTGTTCATAGTTGAGTATTTAGCATTCCACTCCTTTTGCTGTGGGAAAACTTTGACAAAAGTAAAACTTCGGCTTAAATATCCACATATTCAAGCAAAGATTTTGCTGCAGAGTATTGCACATAAAGTGATAGAAGATAAACAAATATTAATGAAAATATTGGAAAAAATTTATGATCATAATTCAAGATTGCAAAACTTTGAAAGATCAGAGATAACTTAATGATCCTTTCCGTTTCATTTCCTGGTACAAAGCTTAACGAGAACAAACTTGAAATGTGTCATACGGATTTGAAAATGTTCAAGAAGGCTAAGGATAATTTTATAAAGTGTGATGACTTTACACTGGGGGACGGCGGAATACCACGCCGCACAAAAAAGATCAATTCTGAAGCAACAAGCCTCATTAAACGCTGTAACCACATAAGGCACAAATGGCAGTGCTGCATAGATATAACATTTAAGGCAGATATTAACCATCTAAACAAAACAAAATTATAGATTAATTTTCTTTCAACCACAAACCAAGAATGACAACATGTGCAGAAAATACAGAAAACATTCAAAAACAAAAAGAAAACGATTTGTTAGTTCACTGGTGATCAAAAACCAAGTGTCAACACGTTGACAAGGCCGAAACTCCAGCGAAGAAAATTTCGTGATACTGGCAATATTACGAATCATATGAGTTACACCATCACCAATAACATTGTTGAGTTCCTGAAAAGCTGAACTATTAGGCCGCATAATAAATTGAAAAATCTTCCAGTTCCAGGCGCACCACAAGCCACAAGCTTACCAGAAAAGTGATACTGTTTATTAATTTAATATTCAGAACTTGAACCAAAATAGTCTTTGGTGGATGGATAGGCAACTTAACACATATCAAGGAAACTGTGCATCACCATTGTTCAGGTTAATTTGAGCAGATATTTTATGGAAAGAGAATAATGTAATTAATATAGATAGTTAAATATACTTAAGTATGCAATTAATAGATCATTAGCTGGTAATTAGTATTAGTAAATACTTTAAAAGTAAGCACCTTAAATAAGATACCTAAGTAATTTGAAGATTAGACCGATAGACACTGAAGAAGAGGGCAGATTACTCTCGAAATATCCATATATGTCGAGTAATTAAATTAAATCCAGCTTCAAAAGGAAAAACTTGCTTTAAATTAAAATATTGAAAATAACCATGTTGTTTTCAATCAAAAAACCACATAAACTGATCGAGCCTGCCAAAGATTTCTATCTAATTAGTTAACTGTATAACGTACAATGTTTGAGAGAAAAACCTATTATAACAAAAAAACAGTAGGTCTGTTGCGCTTATCAAGCTAGTAAAGACTGAAAATATCTTAGCCGAATTAACTTCAATTCAAAGCTTTTGCGTACTAAAAAATTAAAGAAATCATCTTCTACTTATTGAACTCTCCGGTGATAGCTTTCGGGTAACAGAATGAACTACGAGATACAATAAGTCAAAAGAATGATTGCACTATTATATATAGTTCAATAGCTTTAATACATGCTAAATTTCCCCATCGGAACTAAAAATCAAGGCTGTACTCGTGTTTAATGTTAAATTAAGAGAAGAACTTTTAGCATTGCGAAAGCGCGGCGACCGACAGGACAATTATTCGCAGCAGTTTCATTTATTTTTAATTAAGTAAAATATTGATAGAAGGCCAAAAGCATGCATTGAAAGAAAATGAGTAAAAACTTTTGCGTGGGAGGCAATCAATATGTTAAGCTCGGTCATCTACAAAATTATAGAGAAACGTCGGCTTTTGTCCCCATTAGCAACTGGCGAGGATTATTGTTGATGGAGAAGATAGAAATCAATTTCTGAAAATTTCCATGCATATATGTATGTATATCTCAGCCAGTTATACATGTAAAGTAAATTGTAGTAAAGCAACGGTTTGATGCCCAATTCAAGATTTGTGTGCAAAAGTTTATATCTAGCTATCTTGTGATTTCTTTGCGCCACCATTTCGCGGATGTGAATGATACTGTCGGCGTTTGATGGAACATGGAGTTTTTTTTATTATGTAACCCGTTAGGATCATTTATTGCACTTAGCACTGCAAAATTGAAACCAAAAATTGCATCATAAATGTATTCATTTGTTAAATTCTTGTCATTTATCAGCTCTAGAGACCTAAAATTTTCATTTACAACGATATTTAATATGTATAACTGAAGTATCTAGACTCAAAAAAAATTTTGGTTGAATTTTACCCTTATAATGATGTAAATTTACAAAAGATGTAAATTTACAAAAGTGCATAAAAAGAATATTTTTTTTACGATTAAATGGTGTAATTTTACCCTAAATAATGATGCAATTTTATGGCTTTGGCGCAAAGGTGAATAGCAAATTAGTAAATTTACACTCTTTTTGCTTCAATTTACAAAAAGCTGTGTATTATTCAGCTGATATGACGTAATAGCAAAAAATGCACATCGAATGTGTAAAAATATTTGTGATTCGTTATTTTCAACGAAAAAATTAATATATTTCCTATTATCAAAGTATTAATTATAGACCCACTTTTTAGAGTGTATATGCAGTGATTAATAATATTGTGTTACTACTTAGAAGGAATATCGGAGAATTCAGGTAAATAATGATAATCTCATTATCATGTGCATTATCAACGAATCAATTATGTGTGATACACCCAAAATTATTTTGAGACCTAAGACCAGAACAACAAAATTACAGTTTTTATTTGGATGCATTAAGCTAATAACTTTTAAGGGGTTAGGTACACTTGGGACGTCCAAAAAAAGTAATTTTTATGGGATTTTTTTTAGACACACATTAAAATAATTCATAACAAATGTTTTTTCACTTGAAATAAATATATTTGTAGAAGCTATTGTAATTTTTTTTTAGGCAAAAGGTTGAAAATTATTCGAAATAGAGTCAATTTTCGAGGGGTCAAAAAAAATTGTTTTGCCGTGATCACTGTAGCTTGTCACTAGTTCATCAGAAATAAAAAAATGGGGATTATTAGTTAATGACATAGTGCTCCGGATGAACGAAAGACTTTGGCAGATTTCGATTTTTCGAAAAATATCGGTTGTTGAAATTCAAAACTGTATTTTCGACCAAAATTTCACTCACATTTTCGGCTATTGGAAAAATAATATCGTCCATACGGAGGATAATTACATACAAAATAAGTGAGGAAAATTTCATGCTGATCGATAAAGCCGTTTTCAAGTTACAGTGATCACCGACTTCAAAAACATAGTTTCGAGAAAAATGCTTTTAAAGCATGCAAAAAAAACGGTTTATGCATTAGAGACGACTTCATTCAAAGTTATTTATCTCCATAAAGAATTGTCCGATTCGTCTGAAATTTACAGAGAATGCTTTTGAAATGTGCTACTTTTAGAAAATGCAAAGAAAATAAAATCGATTTTCTCAAAATTCTAAGTGTACCTGCCCCCTTAAATTGTTTATTCCTGAATGTCGCCGGCAATGATATTTATTTTTTTATTGCTTTTTGATTACTTATATTATTGCTGTTTTAGAGGAAACGTTTCTGATATCTGAATCGGCTTGGCTTACTGACAGAGCTTTCTTGCACAATAATTACAATTCTTTGTTTTTAAATCGTTACCGAAAATTGTTCAGCTAAGCTAGTTTGTAAGTAAACAACATTATTTTCACGAATGAACTCTGTTAGATAAATTTTTCTTGCTTTGAATACCAATGACCGAGCGTTTAGCGTAACTTTTTTTTGAAAGCATACTTGGCTTGCTTTTCGTATCTATATTAAACCGCATAAAATCCGAGTAAAAATTCATTATTTTTTAATAACATTAACAAATCTCAAACAAAATACTCCCGGACATGCTTATAAAGTTACCAACTCACTTGGATGAGGATGTAGCAAAGAATGATCAATTCTTGAAAAATAGACTTGTATAGTTTTTTGCGTTGAGAATTAATGGCTTACTTCCTTCCCAGATTGATTGACTCTTTTTGTAGATAGTTTCATTTTTTTAAATTAACGGAAAGGCCATATTTAACATAAATATTAAAATAGGGTGGTGTTCGGTCTATTTTATTGCGCCGTCATTGTCTGAACTCATGGAGCTGCACGCACTTAACACATTCAGAATATAGATTGCAGTTGAAAGCAGTGCGTCTAAACTTTAGGCAGCATTGTAAAATATTTGACGCGTTTAATTTTTCCCAGTTATCTCTATGATAACACATGTAACACATTTGAGCACTTGCTCTGGTCACAACTGAACATATTTAGAGGGTGATATTTTTTTTACTAACTTACTTGCCTTTGAATCTTTTATCAAGCCAACTTCCCCTAACAGACATATATTTTTGATGTTTGCAAGTATTCCTGCAGAAATGTGTTTCCTGCCACTAACAAGCTCCCTCAATGAAAAACTTGTGGACTTTCGTTCTTGAGGTGTACAAGTAAAAAAACAATACCTTATATCTCTTGAATCCATTGAAGAAAATATTGTGAGCGTTAGCATCATCTGCGAATACCTTACAAGTATATTTTTTTTTGTGTTGCCAAGATGAAAATAGTTGAGCAACTTTGCTCTAATTAACTTAACAACCATCTTCGTGTCTCCCATAATCAGAATTGGGGAACAAAGTTGCTAAAAAAAGTTGCGTAATTGTCTATTTGCGATGTGCTTGTAGGGTATCCGAAATAAAACATTTTGTTTCCTGGTTCAAGGAATTTCAAAAGTCGCATTTATGTCAGCGTAATAGCTAGCAAATTGACATCGATGTTGTTTTTTTTGTTGAATCTTATTCCAAGCGAGGCTCCTTTTCGCATACTTGCTGCCATTCAAACATATTGGTTTTGTTAGGTTTGGTAGCGGCTTACAGTTCACTTTTTGTATTTATTGCTCTAGTTGTAACTGACCGTTGTCGTTGAATCACAATACACTGTTTCAGTTCTATTAACGTAATCAGCTGTCAGTGGCTGCGGTTATGACAAGGATGTTACGATAAATCAAGGCTGATTGCTTTTTATTCTCTTGGTTCTACTATGAAGCCTTAATTTGATAGGAATACACCTACAATATACATCTAAGACGGTAGTCAGACTCCCGGTGTGCATTTCTAACTGAAATTGAAACTGGCTTTCTGTAGACAGATTTAGTTCCATTTTTATAATTTTTAAATCGCTCGAAGGAAGTTAAAAATAAATAATTGAAGATCTCGCTGAATAAAGACTAGTACACTTCAACTGACAAAATTTACACTGGAAGTGAAGCTGTGGGACAAACCTATAGTTTCACAATTTTCCACACAATGTTTATAAACATATCTCTAGTAAAACATATCTCTACTAAGCCAAAAAAATGTTAAACAATATCAAGATGCCGAATTTTAATTCATTCAGTCGAGTTCAGTTCGAACTCTGAATAACATGTATTATTTCAAAACATAGCCAGATTTTTATACAAAAATGTTGATAGTAATTAAATAAAAAAAAATTTCAGTACTAAGTTATTGTCTATTTCTCAGATTGGAACGCTAAAAAGCTAGCCCAGTAGATATAAAACAAAATGGATTTTGTCCCACATTTTAAGGATGAAATTAGGGAAAAAGAAAAAAAAAATGAATGCCTCTAATGGCGGCCTGCTTCAACTCAAAATTTGTTTGTCCCACAACAATAAACAGACACATCAAAACGAAATCTAAAGGGAAATATTTGGAACAATAGCAACTGCATTTACTTTAGATTACTTTTGAACGGTTTTGATCTGTGGTGTTAGACGAGAAAGTGTTTGAAGAATGAGTTTAAGCAGGCTGAATTTCAGCAGCAAGTTGGTCGACCCTTAGAACAATCACCCTAACGGCAGATGTTCACAGCTTAAATAATGTGAGCACTTGATACAAAGAAAACCTTCAAAAACTCCGAGAATATGAAAAGCCTATGTATAAAACTATTAAAAATATTTCGATTCGTGGGTTTATTTTTTATTTTCAATAAAAAAACAACACAGAATTATTTCATTCAATTATATTATTAGCTGATAATTGAAAGATTTTTTTTTGTGAAATTCGTGTGGTTAATAAGAACAGAACAGCACCAACCAAAATATTGCCCGCTTACGATTATCGCTGGATTATAGAACGGGCAAAGAAAACCCAAAACTCAGTGAACCAAATTTAGCGCTGGAAGCTGCAAAGTACCTGGGTAAGAAGTGAAATCCTGAAACTATATATCAGGAGAATTTAAAGAAATGCAAAGTTTAGCAGAAAAACACCCCAATAAAAGCCATACATCATAAATCAGCGATAAAAACCGGGCAAGTGTAGTCAAATTTGGTGAAGGATTTTACGTTTTGTGATACCATTATTTTCACGATTTTCGGATGCGATACAAAGGATTATGTATGGAGGCAGCCAAGCACAGAACTACAGCCAAAAATATGTAGCCCAATATAAAGTAGCATCTAGATCAACTCTTCTGTGCATGCATGAAAAAGTTTACAAGTATTTGTAAGTAAAACATTTTTTATATTTCGGTAGCTTATATTCATGGAAACTCATTTTGGAGCCTTTCAAACTTTGAGTAATATTTTAAACCATTCGAGATGAGCATGATAGTGATGCTTAATGCCAATGCAAATTTGAGCATCAAATTTGAGCGGTAGAAAAAATCATGAAATATAGATTCACGTTTGTCCATGGCTCTCCATCAGTATTCTCTAAATTTATCAAGAAAGTTTAATGTTGTTTTTGAGTACAACGGTTCTAATAAATGATCCTCATATACTTGAAAGATTCTCGTTCGATAATTATTATGCTTGATAATTGTTTAGAACTTTTTAAGACATAGATACCTGATCTTCTATGGTTTTCGAAACAAGTTCAAACACGTGTTTTCTCATAACCATGAAATGCTAAAATAATCTCCTGCCATGTCATAAAATGCCGAGCATCAGCTAACATCTTCTCTTATGCAAAATACCATAAATCTCATCTGCAACTCGACCGACAAACCTTAATCAAAAATACTTCCAATTAAATTTTCAATCTGCCTGTCTTTCAGATATGGACGTCGTAAGTCATCTCAAATGCTGTTACACAATATGAGCGGCACTACCCCCAAATCCACCCCCATCCCTTAATGTCAGTCAACCAAAGCCAAAACATCAAGTCCGACCGAATCCTTTTCAATGGACAGCCGGAAATTAAAATGTGTACCAGCTGCGTTAAATTTCCTATCACCATTTATGTGGCTCAAGAAAATTATTTAAGCCTATGTTGTCGTCATTTCGAATTTAACGTACTGAATAATCGAAAGAATTACGGAGCAGAGTTGTTGTCGATGATCATTTGAATATACAAAAAAAAAATAATACGCAAGATATATTCTTGAGTTTCGTTAATGATTTAGTAGCTTCCATTTTAGGTCTGCAAAATTTCGGTTATCATCGTAGCGAGTCAATTTGGCGTGATGGCATAGGCAACCCCACAGGAATTACCTTCGAACGCAGATATACGTATTGATTTCAGACAAGCTATTTTGAATTTGATATGAGTTCAGCAGGCTGTTCATCTGAACGCATACACAAAATAGAAGATACATGTCACGTACGTGGATGGGGTTTTCAGGATCCGTAGCAATTCGCTTTATCTCTGGAAGTGAAATTTTTGTACTGCCGAAATAACTCGTTCACGAAAGTAACAGCCACTTGAGCGAAACCACCATCACTGTGCATTAGCATAAACGACGCGAAAAATCAACGTAGCTATTTTCGCGCTTTCAACGGAGTCACTCACTTTTTTTTTTACACAATGCACTGGTCAAACTTGCGGTACAAGCACTGCGAAATCTTTTCGTTTGTCTTTAGCGCACATCGTATGTCAATATTCTATCTTGAATTTAACTACGGTTTTTCTCACTCACTTTCCAGCGCGACTAACGACGGTAATGACCACGCTTTGATTCGATGCGACGAATTACTGAACCAACTGAGAAAACTTCGAGAACAACCTTGAAACTGAGAAGACACGGATGTTGTCGATATTATTTGCAAAATATTAGTTAGAATCTCTTTTTTCGACTTTTATTATTTCTTTGAGGGATACTTTGGCTCTTTTTGTGTAAGACTTGTTCTAGTTTTTTTTTGTTTATTCTTGTGTACCCTTTCGAATCAAGGGCTCGCGATGTACTGGCAGAAACTGGACCATATAGATGTTAAATCACGAGTTTGGGGGATGCTGCTCGCTGATACAGAAGATTCATGTGCGACGCAAAAGCAATCGGGGTAGCATCCACCGTTCGAATTTTTTCGTGGCAAGTGCTACGACATGTTCGTAGAAAACGACAGAGTGGGAAAGAAAATAGAAGGCCGGTGAGAGGGGAATTGGTCCCCCAACTTCTTGTGGAATACGGAGAACTGTAACAAAAATTTGCTTCCCTGAAAATGGTTTTTGTGGATTTAATATCGTTTGAGTTCAAACGTTTTCGCTAGCAAGCCGGATGTCACCCTGAATAAAACACACTTCACTTTAGAGGTCAGAAAAATTCATTATCTATTTTTTCCCTCGCAGCATCCCGCCATGCTCTTTACTTCACTGAGTGGGAACGCAATCCATGAATATCAGACAAGTTCCACATTTGAATACTTTGCAAGGAGTTTCAAACGATGAATTGCAGCCCCTGGCTGCTGGATGCTGGGACGGTGGATGCTTTAGACCACCACTCTCATCTTTTGATCATGATGTCTTTGCAGATTGAAATTCAGACTTCCTGGCCCTGGAAAGCTCATTTTGAATGAAGAGTGTATCAGATTGCAGACAGGCAAAGCATGCGCATTATTCAACTTACTGTAACCTTCATTGACGATGAACTGTAGGTCCAAATGCTCGAGCTTAGGAGCAGAAATCCACAAATGCAGAACTGTTATACTTCTTATTAAGATATTTTTGCAGTTTTGAGCTTGCGATATGCAGACTCTTGAAGAGATGCATGCATTTTCAGTCCTGAAAGTTTTGATTTTCTTTAAGAGAGTCGTTTTGAACTCATTTAATTATCTCTACGCATACACACATTATGTGTTGCTGTTGGATAAGCTCAGGTTAATTTTATGAGCAATGGAAGGACTAACAGTGTATTTCTTTCGACCAAGAGTGTTTTGTTCTAAACCTTCACCTCGTTAACCCGAAGACGGTATCATGAAAGTGGGTCAGATTAAGCATGGTCAAGAGATATGACCGGATAGCATGCAACCACTATTGTGTTGTCTCTATTGTTGATTATGAATGTGGTGTAGTATATTACTAAAATAATGCGAATACGATATATTACGGGGCAAATGATTTTTGGTCTAGATAATTTCTTTTAGTGCGGAGGATTTTTTCTCCTTTCCATTCCAAGATGTTCCACTTAAAAGAGTTGAACCCAAGTGCGAATTAATTTTTACAAGCATAATTTGAGGCGCAGTTATATACAATTATAAAAGTATAATGAATGACATAAAAATAGGTAAATGCCTCCTCACCATATTGAATCTGCAAGTAATACTTCAAAATCCATTTATAAGCAAACATACCTGAAAAGAAAAAAATTGAAATTAGTTTATTCTGGGTTATTATATTTTAATTGATTTTTTTATTATTTCTTAATTTACTGAGTATATTGTATAAATGTCATGCAACGCGGCTTGGTGCAAATTCTTTTTACTTTCATCAGTTTGAAGTGTCATTTTGGAATGCCAACTGTATTATTATCCGCTCTTTTGAACTTGTTTTTCATTGCTATGCGCTCTTTGCTAACTATCTAACTTTGCTATACTACTAATTACTAAATAGCATAGACTTGATTATATTTATAGAAAAAAAAATTGAAAAATCAAAGGACCCGTATATTTCTTTGGAAGAAGGAGTGTTGGGGTCGAAATATACAGAACCAAAATTTTTTCCACATTTTTTAAGTCTATGTGGGCTCTGCGTTCTCAAAAATAAACAAAGATTTTGTTTTCAAATTTTGATTTGCAAGGACTATTGAGCGAAGCATCAAATCATCACAAAATTCACAGGATGGATTGATGCTTACGTAGAAATGGAATTTTTCTTTGATGAATATGAGGGTAACATTGTAGCTAAAGTAAGTAAATGCAAAACAATTTTTCAAATCATTGAGTCAGCTGAAGAAATTTTGGTTTTTGCGGGATGGGGATTATCAGCTACAAACTTTCAAAGTTTAAATCCTAAAGGAACGGCAACTTCACTTAGTTACATCTTCCGCCTGCTAGAAGTGATTTAAGTGTCACGCCTAATAGAACTAATTTAAAAATGTAAACAACTATGTAGCAGTGATGTCATCTTGAAAAAAAGCTTGGTAAAAAAAACTGTTTGCGTTTTATCTTTTAATGCAGTGATCATGTTAACACGGTATTCACACACGATATATGTGGTATTTTTTTGTATAATTTTGAATGGAAAATGCCACCATTTAGTTTGCAAATTATAATAATGTTGTAGTGAAAATAAACACCAAACGTTTTAATTAAGCAAATTTGGAAGTTTTTGTAACCCTAAAACTATTTCTACTCCTATAACTGCAAGCCCAGTCATCGGAACAAAATGAAATTCACAGGCAATTACGGCCCGAACGTGTAACATATTCGTTTTGGCTTTTGGGTTTGGTGTTAGTAAAGGGTTATTTTCGTACCAAAAGGTACTTTTATAAAAATTTTATATTATAAACATCTCCAATGAAAATAAATACCAAATGTTCCAAGTTTTGTAAATTTGTTTTCTGGATATTCCGAAAATCTTTATATCCAGGTAGCTTTCGATTCAGTAAGAGAACGCAAAAGGAAATTCGGAGGGTTTGTTGACCTTTTTGTGTGAAGTAAACTAATCTTTCCGATGACAATCCTTTTTGGGTCTAGGGGTTCATGGTGGTAGAGATTTGTGTTTGACGTTGAGTTTACGCTAAGAACCGAACGCAAACGTTGTGCACTAGCCAAAAGTACTTTTATGTGTAATTTCAATTGTTGTCGCGAATAACGACCGGAATCAACTTGAATTCCGTAACACGCGTGTGTTGTTAATTTGGTCCCGAAATAGCATTTTAAGAATTTAAGAAGTCAAAAAGGACGTCAAATGAATCGACAATTGATCAGCAGAGAAAGCAGTCTAACTATAGGTAACGCAAAAGCGGCCTACCCGAAATTTCAGGATCAGAGCAGTCAATCTTCATCTAAACGAAAATGCAACGTTTGTTAGATAAAAAGATGGTTTCTTTACGTTAGTAATTTGGAAAACTTTTTTGTCGAAACTACGCCCAACAGTATTTAAAAAACATTCAAAATACATTCGTTTAAGTGTGTTGAATAGGCTTATTGAAAAAAGATTGAAAATATTAACTACAAGTGCATTGGAAGGAATCATTTGATACTAGGCGATAAGAAATTATTCATTTATTATTATTTTTTAATCATATTACCACTATATTGTCATAGTTTCAAATTTTATTCCGGTATATTTTATAAAACAAAAGTTCATGAAAAATTGTGAAAAATCTCTTGATTCGTGAACATTATCAAATCTTCAAAATTCGATCCTTCTATCGTGACTGAATCTTGACGCTCTTGCTGAAGCACAACTTTCTAGGTGGTAATAACGCTACTAATGGCATATTAATTAATGCGCTTAGGGATGTGTCTGAAGACTTGTAACTCCTCCTCAAAGGATCAAAATTTTCCGTTTGCAAATGACAGAGTTTACCACTGTTACATGGAGGCGTAAAATCATCTGTCCTGGATCTTCAAATAGGGAAAAAAGTTATAAACATCACAACATTCTCGACACAATTGTTTGGGGACTAAGCCGAAAAAATAATCTGAAAAAATAGCTTAGTATTCGCGAGCCAGTGGACCTACCTTAAGACCTAGGTACGAGTAAGTAGATAGGTTAAGGGGATTATATTTATGAGTTTCAACTAAGAGACACAGTTCGACTCAATAAATCCCTCAGCCAACTATCAGGTTTTGTCAATAAATTGTTCTAGGAAGGATAGATAAGTGAGAACTGAGAGGAACGATGCCTTAAGTGAGACCATTATTCTTCTGGTCTAAGCCAGGTCTTGGTACATGAGGACAGATTGTTCTTAATTCTCCGAGCCACAATTCTGATAGAAATAACCTTTCGACAGCACAGGATGATATCTCAACCACGGACTTCTTAGCGTCTTCAACGTGTTTTTGCCTGATGGTTAGTTTGACCGAAGAAATCGGTCCTCATACAGAGAAGGGACATTAGATCTCCGACAGCATATTGCCAAGCTGTGCCAATTCATCGGCCAAACAGTTGTCCTAATTGCTTCTATGTCCTAATACCCAAATTAATTGTACAACTGAATGTCCCGATATGTCCTGAAGAGATGCATGACATTAAGAACGAGTACTGGAAACTAAAAAAGGATCAGCAAGGAAATTTATGGTCGCTTGACTATCCGTGAAAGAGCATACATATATTAACTCCAAACTTTCGATTACACACAAGCCAGTCGATTGCCTTAAAAATAGCTAAGATCTCCACCTTAACGTTACTAGAATGCTCTGGGAGATGAAATGGGAGCTTTGAATTCAACGCATCCAAGTATATACCAGTGGTAACTTAATAGTTCAGTTTTATTCCATTGGTGGACACATGGATAAGCCTACTCTCAACTGTACCACTATTCATCCCTACCAGGAATGTAAGTTGGAAACACAAATGAGGAGTTATATAGTCAGATAAAGCTCTAGCTTGACAAAATTCTGTTTTAATTCAAGTAAAAATACAATGAAGCCTCACAGCAGAAGCGAAATTCGCTAGCCGTACGAATAGTAGATTGCTAGGTAGCCAATGATACAACACGCAAAGTTCCTTAATATGAATGGAGCGTAGAGCTTCTATAATAAAAAAAAAGGCTGACTTTCATACTTTTTCAGTTGAAACGCAGCTTGTCCCCAAAATGCCATCCTACATAATAGTACAGGCTCAGCCGAAGTGATATAAAGCCAAGTGACAAAGGGAGGTTTAAACTCTAGATCACTCCTATGGATCTTTTGCAGCAGAGTCTTGAGGAGCATCAGCTTCTGACTACTAGTGAACAGCTCTCCAAATTTGGTTACGTTAGAGTTTTACACATTGTTTATTTGTGGAGATATGCTCATTAAAGTGAAGTACTGACGACTAACCGGAGCGATTTTTAGATGACACAAATTTCCTTTGAATACATTCACAAAACACTCAAAAGAAGTCAAGAACACGTTTCTACAGCTCCATACAACCAAACTTTAGGGACAGAGTTATAAGTGTATGTATATAAACTAAAATATTCAAATGAAAATATCGAAATCAATCAATAGTAAAAAAGGACAAAAAGAGAGAATTGTGAAATGTTGATGAGAAAATCTCTGGAACAATTTACTTTCATGAAAGTCACAGAAACAAACAAAAATTTATTTCGTTGTGTCAATATTTACTCTTTTTAAAGGAACGAGTATTTCATAGCATTGCTTTCAAAAATGTTTGAGATTTTCGATACTAAATTCTATGATACTTATTGCGCCCAATGTGGGTCAGCTACATACATAACGCGGTTTCAGTTTTTTGTTGTTGAGTAATTTCAGTTTTTATGATTCATTTTTGTCAACAGCCAATGACGTTTAACTAATATTAAACAAACTAGTTTCAATAATAATCGATAATACATTGATTTATACACATTTGTCAAGCTCAGTGGCAAGATTGCTCATCGTAACCTAGCGTGCCAAATTCGGAATTCAGAATAGAATACGACTAATCCGAAACTGAGCGAAAGAGATAGAAATATAAAAAGCTCTTGAAATAAATAAAACTTTTGACTGGGGTATCACCGTTCATTATTTTATGAGAAACATTTGAATATTTTTTAAGAATCTCTTCTGAAGTTTGGAAGAAACAAACTTAAAATTAATCGGAATTCGTTGCAAATATTTCACTGAGTTCCAACAAATTCCAAACAAAGTGCGAACGAATCTGTGATAGGGAAATTGTTAAGAGTTTCTTGTGAAATACGTTGGAATTCACAACAAATTCCGAACCTAATGCCGTTAATGTTTCCTTTATTAAATTATGTATTAAAACAGTACTTTAGTCGTATAACCGTTTTTCATGCATAAGTGCACGTACCTGCAAAGTTTTTTTGAAATTGTGTTATTTGATGAGTTAACAGTGTCTATTTTAAAGGTTCGAAATTTTACTTAAATTTTTTATTCTCTAGTAACTTCTCTCTTTGTATGCAGAAGTTCCCGTGCGAAGATTTCATCGAGAAGACGGGACGAGCTCGAAGGTTTTTTTAAAAAAGGTTTTTTATAGCAGCAAAGGCAAGCTTTGCAAATTGACCCAAAAATTTGTTATTTAATGTTAATAACATGAAATGAAACAACAAATAAAAAAAATTAGTATTAGAATGAAAAATTATAGGTATTTTATAACATATATTCATGTTATTAGAATTTATTCAAAAAGTATTGGAAGCATTCTCAAAGAACTATTTGAAATCTGCAAAAAAAATCTTCAAAAAATTCACAAAAAATTCGTAAAGAATTCGTAAAGAATTCACAAAGAATTCACAAAAAATTCACAAAGAATTCCCAGAGAATTCGCAATGAATCTTGAAAAAAAAATGAGCTATTGTTCGAAAGCTTTTCAGGAGCTAAAGAGGGGAAGTTTGAGCAATTTCGGCGTTTTTGTAACGTGTTCTATATACCGGTCTTAAAGAATTAGTAACGAATAAGTTTGAGAATCCGAAAGTTTTTTCTGAATTCGCTTCAATTTTCTGAAAGAATTCTCAACGAAATGCCGAATTTGGCACACTGGGAACTTATGCCCAGTTTTCCTAAAAGAAAATAACTTTTTGGAATATATCTCGCATCGAATCATACAGCAGCCCTCAGGTCATCATGAAATTCAGCTATGAGATATTTTATTGTTGTTGGTGCTGCAAGCACATGAATACAAGCAATCATACGTACATTCCACATTGCAAATACAGCCTCCTTCGCGTTTATGTATCGGAATATCTGCGTATGTGAGTCCATTCAAACTTGCATCGTTTACCTAAATCCCCCATCGCTTCATCTCTGCATGGTAAATTTTCAGAGTCTCGTTCATCGAGCCGAATAACAGGAGCAGTTCTACTATCGTCAACATTATACATGCTCATAAACATCTCAACACCAACAAACATACCATTTTACCCGCGGCAGGTGTATAAGCTATATGCCTATGAATATAAGCAAATCCATACTTTCCTTACCAATATAAGCCGCTTGACACATTTTAGTATACATGCATACATTTCAACTCACAGTCAAATCGTCAATATTACATTTTGAAACTTTGTTTGTCTCGAACCAGTGTGCAACAACAAAAATATATTAAAACTTTTCCGTGAATCTACATCCAATGAGCACACAACACTAGCAACATATATCTTTACCTCTCTACTTGTGTATGATACCGATTTCTGATTTCACGAATTTCATGTTCGTTTTGTTCAGAGCAATTGTTGTTAAATTGTATCTATTATGAGTCGGTACGAAAAACTTTTTCACATTCATTTTGAATTGATAGTAATTTATTTATGCAGAAGTTGTAGGTGATGAGAATAAATTTGATCACAAATATTTTGTTGGATGTTCGAAAAGTTTATTGTTTCGCTATACTGATGTGGAAATTATTAAATTGATGAGTTGTTCTTCGGTTGCATTATATTGCATTTATTCGGGATAGGTTACATTAAATTGAATCAAGCTTGTAAGAGAAGATTGTTTTAATGCTATTGAGGTAAATTCAGCTTTCACTGAAAAACATGTCATTAAAATACTCCAACATGTGTCAATTTTAAATGAATTGCCTTCAAGTATGTTTTAATTAGCAAATAATTTCATTGCAATTTCAATGCAATTAAACAATTTAAAAAATGTTGCGCACAATGTGGGAAACTGTTCAATGGATTTCGATCGAAGTTCAAAATCATCTAAGTAGTTTGGTAAATTCTCTTTTCGACATAAGTTTAATTTTAGAAAGATAATAAGTTTAATTTTATTTACATAGGTGTTTGAAAATGTTAACTAAACAACTAAAAAATCAGATAATTTGTGTTGAAGTACAGTGCAAAGTACTGTGCCAATGAATTGGAGCAAATTAGCAAATTGACACAAAAGTAGTTTTGCTAATAAAAGTACAATTATGTCCGCCTCTAGCTTAATGATATTATATATGCGTTTTGGTATAGATCCCTTTTATATACAGTATACATTTTTCTTCATGAAACCAACCTTTTATGAACTTTTCAGTAATTTTTCTCTTGTTTGAGCAGTCCATCTAAGTAACACGCGTCCTCAGTAATCTTCACAAATTTACATTGGGAATTAAAATGCAAGAACTACCAGGCCAATCCAATACTGTCAATTCCTTTCCAAGATAATTATTATTAGCTGAAAACCTTTGCATGGAGCAACATCATGTTGAAACACACCACCACCCCAATCGAGCATTAGCATAAAAGGAACAATTTTATTTCCAAGCATCAGAATGATTTTTTTGAAGCTTGTCAATTGTTCTATAACAACAAAGCTTTTGAGTGTATTAATCTGTTTGATTAAGGTATTCTTCTCTGATCCGGCTTACCCCTGGCACTAAAAACTGCGTTTTGGGACTGAACAGAGCCTTATTTTAATCTTGTGCAGTCCAGTTTGTGGCTCAACATAACTTGTTCTCTTCATTACAGGTGTTAAAAATTGTTGTTCTGTTTGATGTTTTGCCCATTTCGCTGCTTCAATAAACTTTTTGATGAATCAACGCTTACGATGGTAATAATAATTTTCTCTGTAGATCCGAATTTATCTTGCGAGGATGCATTTTACTATTTTTTTACAATAAATTTAGCAGACCAAAGAACTTTCGCCTTAGGTTGGCATCCAGATTTACGTCTCTGCTTTGTGTGCACAAATTTAAGTGTGTGCAAAATCTACTATGCCAAATATTAATAGTTTTTCAACTCAACAAATAGATTTTTCAACTCCAATTGCAGCACCAATATTTCTTACAATCATAGAGGTTTGCTGTTTTAAGGTGACGGACATTTTCTCAGTTCTAGTTTTTTTTATTGGTTTTGTAACATCATCACTGCAATATTGCCGTCCAAGAATAAAAAGAATTTTCGAATTACTTGTGAAGTTTTTAAGTTTTGATTTTTTTTAACTTTGAGTCAACCTAATTATTCCGCTATCCAGTTTTTTTAAAACAGAACAGTCAAATGATACTTCAGTTTTTTATAAACACATTACAAAAAAGCCCATCAACATTTTTCAAGCCATTTCTGAGAAAAAGGTATACTTCTTACTGTTCAATATATTTAAATAGTATTGTTGCCAAATACCAATATTGCAATCAAATAGAGTAAACGTAAGAGACGGGCAAGTTGTCATGCTCGTGAAATTAAAAGTTAAACAAAAAATTGCATCTATTCAAGCCAACAAAATCGTTTAAGCTGATTTAAACAGAATTAAAGATGTTGTTTTGATTGTACAAACATTTTTGGGAGAAAATAAGCCCCGGGTTACTTTATTGTTTTTTTTCTCATATCTACGGAACCAAATGTCAGATTTATATAAAAAAAAATGTCCTGACACGTATCATATTGAAATACGTTCATTGCCGAAAACAAGCTGCATCACGAAATGTCATGTTTCCACGTTGACCTTTAATGTGTTAGTTTTGTCAACAAACAAAACACAAAGAAACTTTTTACAGCCCAAAAATAAAAGAACAATAGTGGCAAGTACTCTGTTAAACACCAACGACGATAAGCCACCGCTAAACAAACCACAGGGTGAACGATATGAAGTGTTACCTTTACAACAGACCATATTTTTTGTGTGTGAACATATTTTTTATTCAAAAAATTTGTGAAAGTAATCAAAAATTCAGGATCCATTTACTTTGGCTCGATGGGATTACCCTTTGCCTTCACTATTGCCTTCAGACGGTCAAAAAACGAGTTGCATGCGGTACGAATATGATTTTGCTGTATTCTGGCCCATTCACGTGTAATCACTTTCCTTAGCGCATCCATACTGGCATATTTTTTAGTCCTTACTTTGCTCTCCAAAATGGACCAGATGGAAAAGTCCATCGGATTTGCGTCTGGAGAATTCGAAAGCCATTGTGTGGTTGAAATGAAGTGGGGAATATGGTTTTTTAGCCATTCTTGGTTCACACGAGCTCTGTGAGACGGTGCCGAGTCTTGTTGAAATGCCCATGGCCTGCAACCGAAATGTTTGCGTGCCCACGGCTCTAAAGTAGCTTCCAAAACATTTTCCCGATAATAAGTCGCATTCACTTTGACGCCAAGCTCGATAAAAACAATTAGAGAGCGTCCATCTGCGGTCACTGCTGCCCAAACCATTACTTGTGTTGGAAAATTACTTCTGGTGGCCATTCGTAGGTTCAAATTCTCGTATGTGCTTTCGGCCAAGTAAACACGATCGTTTTGCGAATTTATGAATTGCTCAGTTGGAAAGTTTTTCCCATCAACTTTTTTTTTGCTTTGGTGTCAGTTCGCTTGCTTTTTGGAACTTCTAAGGTTTTGTCTTAAGTTCATTTTTCAATATGCGTCAAATTCTGTCTTGGGATATTTTCAGTTCTTTAGCCATTTTCCTCTCACTTCGACGTGCATTTCGTTCAAGCCTCATCTTTACTTTCCGAACCATTTCAGGTGATGTGGCTGTTTTTTCCGGTCCACCACCATAGCGTTTGGCAATGCTGCCTGTATCATTATAACGATTTATGGTGCAATACACAAACATTTTATTCACTTTGATATGACTGAGCTCACGAACAATAGCTGCCAAATATAAGGCGATCACACTATAGCGTTTGGATTCCATATCGAATAATTTTTATTCTATCAAACTGAGACGCAAATACTTTTGGCTTGTAAACAATGTATATAATAAACTGTCATCAGAGCAAATTTAACGTAGCAGTCAAAAGTGGTTTGACGGATATTACCGGTGTGAAGTTGGTAACACTTCATATCGTTCATCCTGCAGTTCCAATCTCTCTGTGCAAGCCGGGTCGGTGTGCATAAAGAAGTGCAAGGTTACAATTTTAGTGGCTCTTACCTTAATCGAATATCATTTAATATCTATCAGACATTCGTAAAGCTGCACACTGTGAGCTAGCCATGTATGCGAATGACGTCAGAATTTGTAGCCACAACCAAATTATCACTTGGAATATTAAAAACCAGCTTGACCTATAGTATCAGTATTACTACCGCTGGAAAATTAAAGCGGCCTCTTTTCGTTACAAAAGTGAAAGTCGAAACTTCCAAGTAAAATTTGAGCTTAATTAGGCCAAACATTCCTTAGATGGATTCCATCACTTATCTAGGCGTAACTTTCGATATGAAACTAACTTTAGAGGATCAAAGACCTTCTGCGCTCCAAAGTTACTCTTTATTCTCCCAATTAATAGACGTGCTAAATTGTTGATTGACAATAAAATATTAATGATGAAAATGAATATCCAATCGGTTATTACCTACGGTGCCTAATTATCCAAAACACAGCACTCCAAATTATGCTCAATAAATCCTTCCACTACTTTAAAAACCTTCAATATAAACAAGCAGGTGTCAGCACTCAAGCGAATAATTATTTTAAACATTTTTTTAAGCTTCCACGCCAGTTAGATTGCCCCTAGGCTTTGATAGATTTTAATTACATATATTTATCCGAGTAACGTTTTTTGAATATTTGTTTATTGTGTTCATATATAAATAATTTTTGATAAACTACATCAAATATCGCGCTGCCTACCAAATTAAGTTCGCCATAGCAGTAGAAACAGTAGTCTAAAACCTAGAGTAAGAGCCACACTACAATGTAACTAGTAGATCAACTTCACTTTGCATTTATTACCAGAATGTCCGGGGTTTGAGGACCAAACTTAGGGAAGTTCTGCTCGCGTCTACTCTAGATTCTCATCACATCATCTGTTTCACAGAAACATGGCTTAATGAAAATATTCTAAACAGAGAATTCCTTCCATGTCATACCGTTTCCCGGAGAGATCGTGATCGGACTGCATCTTGCAAAGCCGATGGTGGAGGCGTTTTAATTGCTATCCATAACGCTCTTCGTGGAACACTCTGTGCAGAATTTGTTCCTTCTCCTCCTGTTGAGTGTATTGTTGTACGTGCTATCCTTTCCCCCATCTTCCGATCTGCTGGTCTGCTGTGTCTATATCCCTTGTAATTTGTCTGTCACTGCTTATGAACGTTTTTACGCTGAGCTTTCTAGTTTCATCCTCTCTCGTTTTCCTTCAACTCCCCTCCTAATTTTAGGCGACTTCAACATGCCCACTGTGGAGTGGGATACCAATAACCTCCGTTTAATATACTATAACCACCTTTCTTTTGCGACTTCTTCCTTTCTTTCACTTTGTGCTTGCTCCCAAATTAACCACCTTCGTTATACTAATAACAGAATCCTCGATTTAGTCCTTACTAGCATTCCTTTAGATTCCCTTTCTCTCTCTCCTGCTCCTTTTGCATATGTGCAACCTGATCCTCATCACCCTCCTCTCCTGCTTGATGTTGACCTCAACTTCCAAGTAAGGAATAAATATCCTTCTTTTCAACGTTACAATTTTTTTAAAGCTGACTTTCAAAAAATGTCCTCTGAAATCAATCTTATCAATTGGTTTTCATTTTTGAGAGGATTGGATGTTGATTGTGCATTGTCCAAGTTCTACTCTTTCTTTTCTAACCTTATCTTTCGTTTTACTCCCATTAAACGTCCTCTCAAGCCTAATGATGCTCCTTGGTTCACATTGAAAGTCTCTGATGCTCTTAAAGCTAAGGAAAAAGCTCGCGCAAAGCTGAAGAAGACGGGTTCTCCCACTGACCTTCAGGAATTCCGTAGTTTGCGTTCTGATGCTAAAAAAGTGCTCAAGCAGGCCATGCGTGATTACTTTTCAAACATCGAGGCTTCAATTTGTTCTAATCAATCTAAATCCTTTTGGTCCGACATCCGTTCCCTAAAATCCAGTTCTTCAGTTCCTGATTTTATGTCTCTTGGTGATGTTGCTGCTTCCACTCCTCAGGCTATTTGTGATTTGTTTGCTGCCTATTTTTCCTCCTCCTTTAAGAAAAACCCACTGAATACCTCGGTAGCTCCCAGTGTCTCCCGTACCTATCCTAATTTATCTATGTTTAGTACTAATCCTTTGGAAGTTGAAATCCTTTTGCATACCTTAAATTCCAATGCCAGTTCCGGTCCTGATGGTATTCCTAATATCCTTGTCAAATCCCTCTCATCCTCACTCTGTGTTCCTTTAGCTATCCTTTTCAACATTAGCCTTACTTCTGGTGTATTCCCTTCCTTATGGAAATCCGCCAATATTTTCCCAATTTTCAAATCTGGTGATCCTTCCGTTGTTTCCAATTATCGTCCTATATCCCTCCTCTGCTGTTTCAGTAAAATCCTTGAACGTCTTGTCTACAATAAAATTTATCCTTCTCTACAGCCCTTACTTGCTCCTGAGCAGCACGGTTTCATCAAGGGTCGCTCTACTTCAACCAACCTTATGGAGTTCACTAATTTTGTAGCCTTTGCTTTCGATTGTCAACGTCAAGTTGATGTAATTTACACTGACTTTTCGAAGGCTTTTGATTCTGTTAACCACAACCTGCTTCTCCTCAAACTTAATGGTTTCGGTGTTTTTGGTCCCCTCCTCTCCTGGTTTTCCTCTTATCTTCATAGTCGTCCCTGCAGAGTTACTTTTAATGGTTCCATTTCCTTTCCTATATTTCCCACATCCGGAGTTCCTCAAGGTTCTATCCTAGGTCCCTTACTTTTCATCTTGTTTGTAAATGACTTTCCTTCTGTTATCAATTCTCCATGTCTCTTGCATGCAGATGACCTAAAACTATACAGAGCAATCAAGTCTGCGAACGATTTTCATCAATTGCAAGCTGACTTGTTTGCTCTTAATCTGTGGTGTCAAGACAACTTCTTGCCACTGAACATTTTGAAATGCCATCAGGTGTCTTTCGCATATAAAAATACTCCACACGTGTTGTCTTATTCTGTGTCTGGTATTTCCCTGTCAGTTGTCCAGCATTTTAGAGACTTGGGTGTGGTATTTGACTCTAAATTAAGATTTGATCTTCATGTCATGAATATAACGTCGAGAGCCTCTAGGATTGCTGGATTTGTCTTGCGTTCTTCGTATATGTTCACCAATATTTCCTCCTGTATTCATTTATTTGTCTCCTTAGTACGCAGTATTCTAGAATATGCGTGCCAAATCTGGTCTCCGCGCTTTCAATATTTATCTGACGCCATAGAATCTGTTCAGCGCAGGTTCACTCGCTCGCTTCTTTTCAAATTCAATATCCCCTATTGTCCCTACTCCTCTCGGCTTTCCCTCCTTCGTATGTCCTCGTTGCAGTCTCGGAGATTGTTCCTCGATGAGTGTTTTCTCTTCAAACTTTGCAAAGGAATTTTTTTGTCGGATCTTAGTTCCCAGATAACCAGACGTGAATCCAGTCGTCCTAGTCGATCATCGGAGGTTTTCTCTGTTCCGTTCGCACGTACGGAAGTATATTTCCATTCTCCTTTGCTGCGTCTACCTAGAACGCATAATGCCCTTAAGCTTGGTCCTCTTCCGCAATCGTTCTCACAATTCAAGCATGTATTGAAAATGTTACATTGAATTGCTATTTACCTTAGTCCTAATTTTAGTTTTCAAATTAGTGAATTATTTTTGTTATTTCTTTTACTTTTTTATGTTTCATTCTTTTTTTGCTTTCTTGACGCTGTAAGTGGAATTGTGTCTGTAGCGCAAGGGATTAATAAATAAATAAATAAATGTAAATCAAAATTTATGCTCAATAAAATATAACTTGAACTTGAGTTAAAATACCTTGCCGAGCAGAAGAATCTGAATGCCACTATCCGAGAACTCTGCGTTCTCGTACCAGAGAAAGTACAAAACTACGTAGAACGACAGGGTTTATAGTTTATAGAAGTGTTTTTGAAAGTGAAAAATAGATTTGAAATCACTTTTGAGTATATTTTTAATGATAATAATATAAAAGAGAGTTCCAATGTACATATCATTTACCACATAATATGCCTCTCTTATCTATTTATCCTAGTAGTTCGAACACTCTGCCAACAACTTTCATTTTCAAGGCTAAGTTCGTCAAACGAAACAGAATAAGGGGGCATAAATTACGGTCCCAAACATAAAGGCCGATTTTTTCTCAGTTGCGCAAGTACAACTTTTTCAGTGATGAGAAAAATTGAAAAAAACTAGAGATGTTAGATTGCAACATCTAAGCGGCTAATTAATATAATCTCATCGAGAAATTATTTGATCAGAAAATCAATTGTTGTTTCTGTTGTTATATGACACGCTGCGCCATATATTCTAGAAATCCATACATTTCAAATAATCAAGAAATAAATTTGCAATCAAATTCTGAAATTGAGGTGCATTTACAGTAACAGCAGTCCTAGCCTCGTTTTCAAAAAAATACAGCTTGATTACTCAACCAGTTCAAAGACCACACCAGGAAATACATTTTTGTTGATGTATCGGTTTTTCCATCATCTGTCTTGTCTTCACCCGAGAGTAGACAATTATGCTTATCTACAAATCCAACCATTTTATTCAAGTGACCAGAAAAAATTGCCGTTTCAGACCTCTTTCACCTTTTTTCTCACACATTTTAAACAGGAAATAGAATTGCACTACAGCAGCATACTGGGCTTAATAGTAAATAATATTCTCGACGCCTTCTGTCAAAAAAAGTTTCTGAACGTTTTCAAAAGTCCCAAATAATTTTTGGTTGAGTCAACAGTTTTTAATCTCAATTGTTAACCATCGGTTGAGAATTATTGTTTTATTATCACACAAAAGCTAGGCAACTTCAAAAACACGTAGACACTATTTGAGAGAGCTCAACATATTTTCAAGGAAAAGCAATAACTACCAGCCACATTCGCTTAACGAACCAAACAAATGAAGTATTAATATTTTTTCACTTTACTCCGCAAATTACAAAGTAATATTATTTTCATTTCAAAAATCATTATTTTTGTTTCATACTTTTTTTTCTCGATTGCATATTTCAACATTTCTGTGCATAGCTACTGATGATATGAATTATAGATGCACAGCTACAAGTTCGTTTCGATCATTACTATCTTGATTTTCCTGATGGCAAACTGTGTTGACGGCAATGATGATGTTGATGATGATTTTAAATCAAATCAATTAAATAAACCATTTCATTGGACTCGTCATGTAAGTACTAGACAATGAGAGGCGGATGCTGTAGGCTACTGACTGTCTGGGGGATGATCACATTTATCCGTGAGTAAATTGAATTAAATGTCATAATAATTGAAATCATTTTGTGTTTACATGATTGGCAACTGTAATCACACACGTTCGTGATTAACATTTATGTATTTTGAAGAACATACGACCCGTTATCCTATCAGCCTTGTGGGAATAGCTGTCAGAGCTTTGAATGTGATGAGCTTAGCAGAGGTGTTAAAACACGCTACTTCTCGGCTGGATTATATTATGAATTGGATAAGATGGTGATGATAGCATGCTGCATACCACATTTGTACAATGTATGTACTATGAAAAAATATTTGATTATGTTCACCCAAGTTGATTTCGATGAGTTTTATGGTTTCCATCGAAGTGTGTATGAGTTACAAAGTGTCTTATTAGAAAATCTTTCACTCAATGGGAGCTCTGAGATATTGTAAAAAATTAAAAATTGCCAGTAGTCACACACAGTATGCCAAAGCATATGTTTAACGGGCCTTGCTCAACGCAATCATTGCGGTTCAAGCCGAGATAGGATTTTCTTCTTACGAAAAATTGTATAACTAAAAATCTGAAAATTGGTGATTCTAGCATTTTTAGCCCTGTAAATATGCAAATCCTTCTAAAAGAAATCTATTCGATTTTCAGGGCGGTTAAAAAAGATCCTTAGATCGAGGGAAAAACTTCCTGATTACTACAAACATAAAAGAGCATGCTTTTGACACAAAATGACAGATATAGACGCAATTTCAGATGAAGCTATAAAGAGATCTTGGACGAAAGAGAAGAAGAAAGAGAAGTTAAAGAAGTTACAAACTCTAAGAAAGCCAGATAAATCACCGAGTTGCTAGTAATTGAAACCAGAAGCTAACTTAATGAAGACTTAATTGACGGACACTCCGACTAAACAACTCACACAAGAGAAGCAAAACACAAGAGGTTATTCAGATCAGTAAAAAAAAACCAACCAAATAAAAAAAGTAATGACATCTTCGAAAACACCAATTACAGCGTGTCGTCAGCAGTGAAAAACATGGATATACAAGAACTAATATATCACCAAATGTCTATGAAGATTCGGGATGCTTTTCTTCAATCCAGCGAAATGCAGGCAAATAAAGGACCCTTCACACCCACCACCCAATTAAATAGCCTCGATCAAAACAGATTACCACAACAGCCCACGAAACTATCACCACAGGACCTAAAACTGACAGCGTACAACGACCTAAAACTGACAGCGTAAAACGTACAAATTATTACGAACAAAATCAGTGATTTTTTAGCGAGCCACAAAAGTGAGTTTGAATTTAAGGGGCACTCAACGGGTGCCGGTCGCTCTAAATCCCATACAACACTATCAATGTTCATGTACGGTTTTTCTCAGCTCTAGCTCAATTTTTTGGGCCTTTTTTTAATTTTTATCAGCAATTTGAACGTTGGAAACCCGAACAAAAAATTTAAATTAGTTATGAAGCTTTTAATTTTTGCAGTTTTTTAAAAAAATTTAAAAAAAAAACCTAATCATACCACTGCTCATTTTTTTAAAAAACTCATCAGTATAATCTCAATCCGTATACTTAAGTGCACAGAAAAAAAATTTAGTAAAAGATTTTTCAAAGAATTTTCGAGAAAAAAGTACATGAGCCTGGAAAAAACATGATTTTGCAGGAAACTTTAGCGAAGTTGTGCTTTGATGCCATTTTTAAGGGTTTTTGTCATTTTGAACCAAATATTTTGATTCAAAGGCCAATGCTCCAGAAAATGCTCGTTGTGCAAGAAATAAGGCAGAGGGAAAGAATTTGAATGTAGTGTGTTACACCAGAAGATATCAAAGAGGCAGCAGGTTTCAACTTACTAACAGCATTCATCTTCAAACTGAAGAATGCGACTTCAAAGTTGGCCAAATTTCTTCTTCTTAAAATTGAGACAATAATACATAATAAAAGGACTCTGCAGCTTGATCTGCAAAAGTAAGGTCCGGTGTAGGCGAGGAAGGCCATTGCTGTGCAATAATTGTCAAGAGTTAACCATGCAGCTGATAATTCTCATTTCCAAGCAAAATGCGAAAGAAAAGATGTCTTCTCAAATCATCCAGAGTAGTGCCAACTGCATGCCAAATGTATTGACTGTGGTGGCGACCATCCAGTCAGCGACAAAGGATGTCCAAAGAATCCTTGGAACATAGGGAAGACATGTGCACATATGTCGAAAGCAAGCTCCTTTTCGCTATCCCCTGTTCCTACACCCCACCAAGGGTTCGGCTTCAAATATCACATCTGCCAATTATGACTTGAGTGCTCTGCAATATGCAAGGACAGAGGAATGTCACAATATTTCCAACCACAAATATCAACATTAAAAAACATTAATTTGTATTCCCCATCATATGTTGATTTTCACTTGGAATGCAAATCTTATAATCAGCAAAACTGGCAAGCTGATGATGTTTCAATATTTTGGCAAGATAAACGTCATGTTTATCTAATAAATCAGCTGATTGTCTGCAAATCTTTCACTAAAATCTTCACAGTAGCGACCAATTTCGGGTTTTTACTAATTTTCGAAGAAAATTAGTATTAAACTCGCTTCGCTGAAATTTCATATTAAGGGAGATAATCTCTGGAGTGGCCAATCCGATTGAGCTGAAATTTTCGGAGGACATAGATGTATATAACAGGTAGGTCCATGACTATCTTAAACTTTTTGGCGGCGGCGGGAATTTTAGTGAATTTTCAGGTACTCCCATATTTCCAAGCAGTGTAAATTTTTGTTAAAAAAAAGTACTAGGAATGAAACCTTATTATGTTTTGAGTTTGCTTATGATAAAGAAGTGGAAATTTTGAGCCTTGTGTAGGCTCTGAGTGCCTGAAAGCAGGCAAGGATTTTTTTCCAAATTTCGATCTGTCATAGCTTCTAAGAGGAACAATGGATCATCGTGAAATTTTCAGAGTGTGTTGATGTAGACTGAGATTTAACAAACGTAGACTTTCAAGACTGTGTGGGCGACTTTGTAGCTATAGCAGGCCCCTGAAAAAAAATCCTTCAAATCATCGACCCTCATGAAAATTTTTGATTTTTTAAAATAAATTCAAATTATTGATAAATTTTGACTTTTGTCCACAAAGTCAAATAAAAATTTTCGAAATTCCATGGTAAACAAGAACGGCATTCCGTGATCAAATTACCTCTACTTTCAGCACTCAAAACTTCTGTTCACGAGAACTGACGATC
Organism: Nemotelus pantherinus; assembly: GCA_963978885.1. Classification (NCBI taxonomy): domain Eukaryota; kingdom Metazoa; phylum Arthropoda; class Insecta; order Diptera; family Stratiomyidae; genus Nemotelus; species Nemotelus pantherinus. The sequence goes on along the minus strand of OZ022265.1, from coordinate 44,105,088 downwards.
GGATAATGCGATCAATATAAAATTTACAGGACATGTTGGTATTAACTAAGACCAGGTCTGATAGAAGTGATTTTGAAATACGGGCAACACTGTGGCAGTGGTGCCATGTGGAAAAATCGCTGAGAAAGAAAACTGGTGTTTGGCCTATAGCTTCCGATTTAGCCACCAGATTTGAAAAAATTCACGCAGTAGGTGAACCTTACTCTAAAATAGATTTCATAGAAATTTGCCTGAAAAATTAGTATAGAGTCGCCAGCTATGGCAATTTTTGTCTCCTAAATATTGTAAATTTGCTCAGGAAAATAAAGTTTTTTTCCCTATTACTTCCGATGCAGTAACGAAATCAAAATGAAATTCATGTGATACGTAGATCTTACTGTATTTCTAATTATGTAGGAATTTCGGCGAAAAATAATGAAAGGGTTGCCAGATCTGATGAATTTCGTAATTTATTTACATTTCTTTATCGAGCGATGTTGTCATAAAATTTCCAAATGGGAATGATCCTGCAGTGGCAATTAACAACATATATTTACGTCTCAAAAATTTAAAAAGTTTGGACGGTGTTTACCCTAAAATTAAATTCACTACTATAACTTACAGCGCAGCCATTCAATCGAAACGAAATTCATAGGGTGGGTTTACCACAATGTGAAGCAGCTATGGTGCTAGCACATGATTGCCAGCACCAGACAATTTCGTAAATATTGCACCAACAGATGCTTCCATTTCGTATTCATAAGCAAAGCATTTACAATAAAATAAGCAACTGATTATTAAATTTTCCGAGTTTCGGAAATTTTTCAGATGGCAACCCCAGACATAGTTTAATCGCTGAAATTCAAAGGCTAGGTTGATTAAGCACGAGCATGTTATGGTAGATTCATTGCTTCTGTATTGGACAAATGTTGCCATTACTGAACATTTTCATCATTTGTGTTATATGAAATGCTGTCAGAAAATGATATTTGTTCCTTTGAGTAAGAAATGGTTGATATGATACTACAAAGAAGTGTATAACGTCTCCACACATTTTTAATTACCTCAAAGATAATTTCTTTGAAAATTAGTTTTCTAGCGGTTCTGATGCGCAAGACTTTTTTTGAGTTCGTGGCGTTTGCCGCGTGATTACCTCCTAGGCAGACCAACTTTGACACGAAAGTAAGTAATCAGTTGAAATGCGAGGGTCCTGTATTTATTCAAGAGTTCTTGTCGCTTATTTTCTGCTTATTGGTAGTGCCAGTAAGCAGAGACGAATAGAAGAGAAGAGTAGACACAGAAGAGTAGACACAGAAGAGTAGACACAGAAGAGTATATAAATTAAACAGAAAAAAATTTATGAGTCTGCAGCACCCCGACGAACCTACACACTTTGGCACAATTAAAACAATGTCCGAGACATAGAGCTGTCACGAAACATGAAGCATAATTTGCGATTGATTGTTTTCTATGAGCATTCATCCGAACACAAGCCGGTGCTCTCTGTCATATAAGAAATACATCGAGAAACATTTTCGAAAGAAGAAGAAAGAAACAAATCGTCAAGCTTTCAGCGACACGATAGTAAATGAACATTTGGAAGCCAAACTCGAAACCACCAGCGACGTAAGTAGAGTAACATAAACTTTGTTAGCCAAAATTAAGCAGGCAACATTATTCAAACTATGATAAAGCGGAAGAACCTTCACGAGTTTTTAAGAGATACAAAAGATATCGTAAGAAGGAAGAACAGAATGCGAAGAAACAATGCTAGCAAAGGAGGCTCTAGCATTAAATGGAAGAAAACCGACTAACAAACACCATCAGCTGTCAAATCACGCAGTTTTGCAACGCAAAGTAGTGTGAATTCTTACAAAACATGGACCCTAAAGACGAAAATTACTAGCACATGATGAAATACAATTACATTGAAAGGAAAAGTGAAAACCTTTGCCGAGGCGCTAGAGCTTCAATTTCAAGAAAATCTTTTGCTGGGGTATGATGTCAACGAGAAATAGAGAGTTTTTGGGCTTTTTAAATAAGATACAAAAAAAAACAATATATATAGAAAATTATAATTAATATTTTTTTATAGAAAATTATAATTGATATTAAAATTATAATTAATATTTTTTAGATATGAAAAATAATCAAGAAGTTATGAGCTAATACATTAAGTCCAACTTTTTTTTAACTCTGAATACCTTTAGAAAAAAACATTTCTGTTGACTCTCTGGATATTGCTATATAGGAACTATCATTTCAGCTTCAGCATTATATGCTGGTCCGTTGTCTTCTTTTGCTTCATTGATAACGCTTTCGATGCCAAACGAGCGGATACCTTTTTCACATGTTGTTTGTTGGTGAACATTTTTTGCATGCTCCCATATGGCATTTATATTTTGGCATTTAATCTGCCAAAACAATATACTGTACTTTGTTGACATTACTTTGATGAAGGCTGTGGATGGAGGTCATTTGCGGTGTTCATTTGGATGCTGTATCCAGCTTCTCTCAGCTTCTATCTGCTCTATCTAAACTTCTTACACCTGCGTGCATTTTTGGAATCTGGAAGAACAGAGTCCATCAGTCTTTTCACCGAGTCGGCATGTCAGTCTTTAGTAGACATTCTTTCAAGCAAAAGTACTTGATTGTGGCTTCGTTTTCGTGTTTCCATCTTCCTGCTATCACTTCGAATGGTTGTATTCCATAAAATGTGTCTTTCAAAAATTAGAACTTATTTACATGATTTTTGAATACTTATCCAGTGACAGAACGAGGAAGATTTTTTTTTTAGATTTTGATGACTATCAAAAATACAAGACTATCATTACTTCTGGAAAACCCTTCGTGGATGATAAAACATCAAATGCTGCGAGACTTAAGGTAAGAGCAAATCACGGTTACCAAGTAATCATTACTTTGATAGGCATGATTTGTGTGAAAAATTATTTTTAGAATTATTTTTCAATTTCCATGCATTGCAAAGTCGAATGTCAGCAAATGTTTTGAAATTCGTAGTGCAACTGAATAATAAAATGCAAAGTTCATACGACATTATGCAACATGCAACTATAAAGAGCTAGAAAATGTAGAACATTGTTCTTCAGACTTCCTGCAAAAATGCATCCACACATCATACATGCTTGTCGTCGATTGTTAGTAAATCTGCTGTTCTTGATACGAATCTCGTAACAATCTGTACGACAAACGTACAAATATAAAACTGGAGCGGAAACCTTGTTAAAATCTCTTCCACAAAAATTATACGCTGCGCTCTTGCGAACGATTCAGTCATGTATAAACGTACATAACAATACATTCGAACAGATCCATCAATTCAGATCGAACCGATATTGATGAATCGAAGTTTCTTTCTCTGCCACTGTATGTCTCATAAATAATTCGCATATTTGATGCAATTATATGTTTGAGGGCGATACATTAAAAAGAGATTACAAGTTTTAAGCCGATTTAATACCACGTTTCGAATACCATCGATTTTCATCTCAACTATTAATTGGAACTTTGAGCGTATGTATGTAGTGGGTAGGTAGCTCAGCATTTATAACGGGGGAAAATCAGATTTCTCGATTTTCGCATCCGATATTTACATGAATGATGAAAATTATTCGAAATATGGTGGTTGTTTCTGGGTAAGAGGATTAAAACCTGTGATGATTGAGGATCTTTATTTTTGGTTGGGTGTAAGGGATTTTTTCGTTGATAGGGTTTCGAAAGGTGTTTGTTCAACATTCATGTCTATGTTCATTTTGTCTATATGTATTTCAAGGAGTTAAATGCAATTAAGCGAGGTGTGGAGACTGGTTGAAACCATTTCATCAGTGAGTGGTATTGGTATTTGATCTAGAATATCCATGGGCGCAGCCAGGGGGCACTAATCCGGATATTCTCAATTTTTGTCTTTTTTTTAAACTATTACATTTCCAAAAAGCCAGGAAATTTTCATTCAAAATTAGCGAAAATTTGAGGACATTTAAATAAAACAACGAAGTCTCCGTTAGACTCGAGAATATTCCATGTGAGATGTCTTAGCTAAGCCAGCCTTATTGTCTTCCGAAGCGGAACTATCGAAAAGCGAATTGAGTGTTTCCTGGCGCGTCAATTTCGTAATACAAGTCAAAAAATAATGCATATTTTCTTGATTAAAAAAACACACAACAACATAACTTGCCCAGTACTTTTTCAGCACTATCAATTGACGGACCAATATTCAACCGCCAGATACTGTGAAATTTAACTTATTTAGTTGTGTTATACTCGTATACATAAAAATGTATGTACATACATATGTATATATTTTATTCAGCCGTTTTATTTTGTAAACGCGGAACCACATAAACATAAAGCATGTTTTCAGAGGGGAAAAAATATTTGATGTAAGAATTGGGATTTTTTTTCGCGTTCGTCATTTAGCAAGTGATTTTAAGTGAAGTTGCGGGCAGCCATTTTAATAACAAGTTGGAATTCGTAGTGTCCGGACTAAATAAAAAGTAAGGAGTTTCGGACAATGATTTTTGTAAGAAGTTGTGTGGACTAACTCATTGTTCTTCGCTAGTAAATCCATTAATAGCCATTGTCTGAGGCTACTAAATGAATTAACATTGGCAGAGTTATAAGTAGAGTGCTGAAAATGAGATCTTTTGACAACTAAAGTATGCTTTGAACACGGAAGGCAAAGATCTGCAAACGTTTGAATTTTCGAAGGAAGAAAACAATCAAGAACTTGGTCAAGAAGAACAAAGCAGCGAGAAGAAAAATCGGATGATGGGTTTACTGCTGAAAATGGCTTCGGATATGAAACAGCAAGCCATAAAGCTGGATCAGAAACTGGACCAGCAAGCCCAGAAACTAGACCAGCAAGCCCTCGACTTGAAAGAACAGCTGGAACAGCACGCCAAAAAAAGCGAGAGACTCAAGGTGACGCATTAAGTAGCAATTGAACAGCAAGGGCCAAAACTGGTAGTACTTGAGGAGTCATACAAATATTGGAACGATCGATAAAGTGCGACTACATTAATGGTGTCATTGGAGAGGTTCGCGGCGGAAGAACTTCAAACCAATCTGATGAACTATCACTTCAGCTATTCAAGTCTAATGCGCGCTTTGGAGATTAGATACGGCGAAGATCACCTAAATAAAGTTCATCGTTTGCAGCTCAAGACATGCGAACTCAAACTGTGAGAGACCTTGCGGCAGCTGGCTCACGACATCAAGCAGTTAACACTTCTGTCCTCATCTGCTTAAAAATCTGAACATCCGGATTTCTTCAGAACAAGTTTTGGATAGTTTTTGGTATGACGCCTGTGATGCATTTGAGATAAATCATATTGAGATGTTATTTATTTATTTATTTGGTGCGTATTCAAACTGCTCAATTACAGATTGGATACAATGAAAAAAAATAAAATAACTAGAACAAAATAAGAATATATATATACATATATATACACAAATTTTAAAAACAAAATACAAGAAATTCTTAAAGCATTAAATAATAAAGTAAAATTAAGTAGAGAAAAAAAGAAAAGAAATAATCCATTATAAACAAGAATAGAAAATAAAATGAATTAATTAGAATCAAACATTTTGCTTCGAACCATATTTTTGAAAATAGCAATAGATTGTGGAAGAGGACCAAGTTGAAGACTGCTGTGAGTGCGTAAGAGTCGTAAAATGGGATAGTAGAAGAAAGTGTCAGTACGAGCATACGGCACTTCAAATAGAATGGAAGACCTGATTGGCCTTACGGATTCCCGCTCAATAAACAAAAATGCTAATGAGGTAGCCGCGTCAGATTTTGAAAAGGAAACTCTCATCCAAGTAAACTCTGTGATGCTCAAGGAGGAGAATGTTAAGAAGAGATAGACGTTCACTATAGGGTAAATACGGTAGACTATATTTTAAAAGTAAAGTACGTGTAAACCTGCAACAGCGTCAGAGAGGTATTTGAAAAGAGGACACCACACTTGACTGCAGTATTCAAGTACAGAACAGACTAGGGTAACAAACAGGTGGATACAAGTAGAAAAACTAAATGAATTGTGGTAGGAACGAGCCACGAAGCCATCAATCCGAGAAGCCTTTCTAGTGATAGTAAGGACTTGAACGTCAAATTTCAAGATCTGAGAAATGATCAACACAAGAGAGGATAGTGCCATCAATAGCATAAAGAAAGACATGGGTGTGAAGTTTAAGGGAAAAGGACATAGAAAAACACTTGAAAACATTAAGGGACAAACAGTTCAAGTTACACCAACCAGAGAGAGCATACAAATCATCCTGAAGAAGCAGAGAGTCAGCAGTATTTTTGATGACTCGGAAGATTTTTAAATTATCTGCATATAGAAGACATGAAGACTTAAAAACCGTGGGAAGGTAATTGATAATTATATTGAACAAAAGAGGTCCTAAGATGGAACCTTGAGGGACACCAGAAGAAGGGGAGAAAGGTGAGGAGGACAAGCCAAAGAGAGAGACGACACAAGTGCGATCAGTAAAAAGGAAGAGATCCAGGAAAGCAGAAGTTCAAGAATGCCATAATGCTTCAGTTTGACAAGAAGCAGCATAACAGTATCAAAAGCTTTGGCAAAATCAGTATAAATGACATCAACTTGATAGTTAGAAACAAGGTGCCTATCATCCGATTTGAAAATGGGAAGAATATTAGAGAGCTTCCAAGAGGACGGAAATTTACTAGCGCAGAGACTGACATTGAATAAGGTGACTAAAGGTGCACAAAGGGAAGACGCTAGATTTTTTACGAAAAAATTGGGAATACCATCTGGGCCCGGGGAACAGTTAGAGTCAAGTGAGGACAAAAGCAATTCAAACTTTAGGAAAAGCAGTCAGTAGCAGCCCTGACAGATATTCAAAAAGAAACCATTAAAGAATAATCGTTGCTATGTTCCGTAATATGTAACAGCAAAAGATCTCTCTGCAATAAGGCGGCATTATGCGCGGACTTTCCTATTTCTGTGAAGAGAGCTATCCTCGATGAGCTACATTCGTTTTTGTGAAAATTGAAGCTACTTTTGTTGCCCAAACATACAGAAAACATGGAGTTTGTGGTAAAAAGATGTTCCGCAGGTATTCAAAATGCAAATCATTCACAAAAAGTTCGAAATCATCAACGGAAAATACCCAAAACTCTATTTGAATGCCTGAATTTTCGTTTTGCGGGGCTACACAATGATGTTTATGATTTTACAACCATACAAGCTTGCAGATAGTGGCCGAAAATTACAACTTTAAAACAGCAAATGCAACAGAGCCTATAAAAATCTTACAAGAAAATTTGGCAAGATACGGTATACTATTTTTAGTTTTGTCAAATATAAACTTGAAACTACTTAAATGCTAACCATCGTCTTGTCCTAAACGGGCAAGCAGAGCGTTACTTTCAGGTGAAGAGATCACTTAAGATAATGAAGATTGAACTAAATTCAAAAGCTAGCCAGCTTATTGGTATTATTTAGGAAACCACCAAATAGGTTTTTTGAAATACCTTCTCTAACGTTGGTGTCTGAAATTACAATACAATCAAGGCAGGTTGTTATACCTTCTTTTATGAAAATCTTTAAAGATAATTTTTGAAAAATCTAATAATTATCGATAGTATTAGGCTGGCGATAAAGTAATTGCGGGGATTACGCAGACTCAAGTAAAAGACAACAAGATTATAAGTTACCACATTATTATATCCGACATGATGACGGACGATACTATAAGCGACACATCAATCAACCGAGACATACCGCAGACTGAGACAAACCCTGATAAAAGTAACAGCCAGTCAAAACAAAAAGTAGTTCAAGGCGATTAAAACCAACCAGCATGACTAATAAATTCGAAGCTACCAACTACGTTACCAGAACCACGTGCAAAGATACAAATAGACGAGCCAATTGACGAAAAAACTCTAGCGCATAAAAACCGCTAGAAACACTGGTGCTTGAAGAAAATTCGTGCAGATTTTGAGTGCATATTCTACTAAGACCAGGTACCACTTTGATCTCAAGAATCCATTGAAACGCATAGCGTGCAAAGGTTTTCAGTGTTATCATGAGCTTTAAAATTTATTGGATGCTTATCTTGTAAAACTTTGAAAGCAGCATCTCATATAAATGATGAAAATGCTTTACGAGGATATACAGCCAAGGGTCTATCGCAACTGCTTCATTTCAAAATCATCTTATGCTGTGAATTTTGTTTTTATCCGTTGACTTCATTGAAAGTTACAGGGATAGAAAGATGATTGGGGTTGCCGTTCAAAAAATTTCAAGAATTTTAAAATTTTAAACACTGATTACTTATTTTCATTGTAGCAGATGGATATGCCTATGGATATCTACTGGTAGCATCTGCTGGTAGGGAAATAATGAAAATGCCTGATGCTACCAACTCTTCGCTAGCACCAAGGTCACATGTGTATCAAATCTTCTCCACGTTAAGGCCAAGCGTCCCAGCTTATTCGTTATGCTTCGATGACTGCTTTGGATGCTTTAGAGGTACAAAAAAAAATTTAGTGTTACCACCCACATAAGCTATCGAATTTTGGAAATCTTAATTATTGTTCTTTACTGTCAATACAAAATCATCAGCATTTGAAAATATGACAAAAAATTACCATAGCTGGCAGCAAATAACCATAGCTGGCAGCCTTATCATGATTTTTCAACGAAACTCGTACTGAATTTGGCCTATAATAAGGTCTATTTAGCATATGAATGTTGCTTTGAGTTGACCGGAAGTAATAGGGTAAACGCTTCATTTTCCTGAGCGATGTTTCAAGATTCAAGACACAAAAATTACCATAGCTGGCAGCTAGAACCTGAGTTTTCAACCAAATTTCTACCGAACGTGTCCTAAACTAAGGTCCAGCTACTGTGTGAAATTCGTTAAAATCCGAATCAGAATTTATAGGGCAAACAGCAGTTTTTTTTAGTGAATTTAAAGAACACCACTGCCACAGGGTTGCCCAGATTTGGTCCTAATAAAGATTAACGCAAGCTTTGAATTTCAACTGAATCTGATTTTAAAAATTTGATCATTCTTCACAAGGGATGATGTTATTACACCGTTGTGTTTTCCGCTTGAAAAATGTTTCGCGGCTTCGTGATTTTCCGCGTTTACGAAATAAAACACACTTTTATTAAAAACAATAATTGCATAACTGTTTACTATGAACTGTCAAATTATAATAAAAAAAAACCATTCTTACATTTTTGTTTCAGCATAAATAATAGCAAGCAAAATACATAAGTTAAAAAAAAAGGATACTTTGCCAATAATCTATTCGAAATCAAGATTTCCATCCACTTTCGTCATCCGCATTATCTGTGTACTTTGAAACACTTTCAATTAAATTTCGCTTGAATTAAAGCACTTTATGCATACTTTACCAAGTCTAATGAGACCCTGGCATTACAGAATCTTAAATTCAACAGTTTTATGTTTGTGGGCACTGGCCTTTAGCACTCAAAACTTTTGAGAAACATATTTGAATAAATTTCATTAAAATCGTTGGTGGAATTATTAACAGACGTTTCCAAAGCTAAATCTATTTTTGTATCAGTTTAACCCGAATCGTTCCACCATCTCTTTTAACTCAGCTTATCTTCCTTGCAGACATTCATCCTGCCATTCAATCGCTTACACGCTTATTACAAACTCGGAATTTCATTGCTCCAAGCATAGCTCGTCTTTTGTAATTTTTTTAAAATAATATTTGCTTAATCATTCCAGTATTTTGTTTTTCTTTGAATCTTTGCGTGGAAGCGAGGTTGCAACAACAGCAAGAAACCATCAATCATCTTCGTTTGGCTGCTATTCTAATAATAACAAAACGCGATGATTTACAAAATTTCTGTCTTTTGCGCAAGCTTTTATTACTCGCCAGCTACAAAATGAGGATTTTGCATCCTGTAAAGTGAAAACTCAAACTACCCGGGCGAGTAATGAGTAATAGACGTCTGTAAGGCAAAATCAGTTTCCCATTCATTTCACTTTTCGATATGCATAACAAACGAATTTTTGACACGCATTGCAATTTATCTATATCTTTTTAATTCAAATTTCGCTCTTCAGTTCTCAATCTGTTCAAGTGTCAAAAATGAAACGAGAATTTTTTGATGAAGTCCTTGACAATAAAGAAAAGTATAATTGAATTGCATCAGTCATGTAGCCGAGTTAGTCTTCATTCATTGTAATATTTACGCATATTTTCTCAGCAACACTCGCAAATAGGACCCTAGCGGCCTCGTCATCGGTGCGAAGCAGACTTCAAAGTAATATAATCTGCTGTCGCTACGTATTATGGTTGCCTGGTTGACATATACCATTATTTAGAGACACAGACAAAGTTTTCGAGAAGATATAGTAACGGTTTTTCTGTATTCGAACATACATCACATCAGGCTTAAATGCATACCTTCTATAGAAAGTGTATATCTTCCTTTCTTCGGCTGACTTAGCGGGATGCTCTTGCAGATATCGGCGTTGCTGCTTGCGCTGTTGCTAGGGGATTTTTTTTTGCTCCGTGTCAACATCAAAGTACTAAGTAAACAGGAGCTTGTGGCGATACATGAAAGTTTTCTCTGCAGATGTGTTTATTTGCATACAGATTATAGTTACGGTTCTATATTCGCTTTGGTTGCTTACAAACTTCCGTTAATGATATCGAATTTTGGCTTTCTGGCCGCGAAGAGCTCCAAGATACATTCTACTCATTAGAAGATGCTGCGATTATGCAAGGAGGTGAGATGATGTAGGAAATTGGTGGAGGATTTACTTCGACGCTGATTATCTTAGTGCAACTAATAAGCTGTATTAAGACTTCAACGGTGAAGTATCAGTTGTGACGTGCGTTCAAATATATTAATTATACAAGCAATATAAGCTGATATGTCTGCTAGCGAAGGATATATAATACAATGCAATCATGAGCTTGTTTCGAAAAAAAACCAAAGTAATTTAAATTAAATTGCACTAAAACGGCGTCAGCCTCTACTTAGCGAAAAAAGCACCTTTTAATATTGAAATCGCATCGCTTGGTGTGGGTATGGTTTCCGCTTATAACAAGAAATCAAGATAATTTACTTGTGTGTAGAAAGAAAGAAAAAAAATACAGTAATTTACCAAGCCAAGTCCTGTGAGCAGATCGTCTCCGTCGGTCCCAAGCTGTTTCTGTTGAGCTTGAGAAGTTTCCTGCTCTTGTTTGAATCGGGTGGTTCCCACAATTTTCTGTCTATTCTACTGTTCGTTTTGTTGTTCTATTCGCAGTTCAGTTTTTTTATCCGGACTTGTTTCTCATTTGGACTTTAGACAACAGAACGTGTAAAGAGTGACGTGCAAGTAAATAGTCGATATATTTCTCTGAAATGACTCCTTCTTTCACACTTCTCCTTTTTACACTCTCCACTCGCTTTCCTATGGCGATGCTACTAATCTCAATCGGAGGTCGAGTATATTTTCATGATATTAAGCCCCCCGTGGAAGAGAAAGAAACTCAATGGTGGATAGTCCTGTCTTCTAGGCTTGAAAATTGAAGCGATCGGCAATAGGCTTGTACTCTGCAAAATTCTAAACAATTCCGCAACTTCAGAAAAATCACTGAATAGGACTGAGCCGACGGAAACGACCCTCGAAACGAAATAAGGATAACGCGTTTGAATCCCGAAATGTCAGATCGCTCTCGGTGACTTCAGTGCTGAAGTCGGGAATGGAAGGCATGGCACTAATGACACTAATGATGGATTTTGCGTGTAGTAGAGACATAGTCATAAGTTCGACATGCTTCGCACATCGATGCGTCCACAAAAGAACATGAGCAATACCAGATAAGAATATTTTGCTCCTTATTCAGCAAAGATGTTCTTCTAGCATGCTTGACATCCGTACATTTCGATGAGTCAATTGTGACTCGGACCACTAATTGGTAAAATCATTTGTTAAATGCGTTTGTGACAAAGATTCTTCGAAAGTTCGTCATCGAAAAACTACGAACGGCGTAAGTAGCTGAAATGTTCGCAAGGGTTCTTGAGTCGAAGCTAACTCTCATCCAACAACATAGCGCAGTAGAGCCGGTTGAAAAAGTTTGAATGAAGATTAGGTCAACAATGAACACCGCTGCAAAACAAGTGGTTGGGCATGAAAACCGGCGCAAAAAAAATGATTGGTTTGACGACCAATGCCAGGATGAAACTAGAAAAGGACAATCAGTCAGACAGGTTCTCGAATGAGCACCAGGACGAAGTGAGAATAATATGGAAACCCCTGACGAATACCGAACAAGATCATGATATTTTTTTCCTATGATCTCAGGGAATTACCTTTTGAAGCGGATCCTTAGCTATGGCGGTAGGGAGAAGAATTAATTCCACTATTCTTTAAAAGCTATACTTTATTCTTGTGAAGTACTGGTGTTATACCCAGCTACCATCAAAACTGTGATGTGACTATTAGTGGAGTGCTGGTAGTTTTCCCAGTCGTCGGCTATTAACACAACACAAGACGAACAAACACAGCCATGATCATACGGCGGGATTCAAGTCCGCGGACAGTAGATCACTGCTTTGGACTGGCGCTTTATTGAATAGAGCTACCGACTTAAAAGACAGAAATATTTTGACGAACCTTTGAAGAGTGTTGACAAAAACTAGTATTGAAACGAGTATTGAAACTAGATAAGGTAACAAAATACTGAAAAGTTTAAGACGCAGATATCAGCCCAAGAGAGCAATCTGTAAAGATGAAATTGGCAATATCATCACCGAAGATAGCTAGATTAAATAGCGGTGGTGTCGGTATTTGTGGTCCCGTTCGAGCCTGTCATAAGTAGCCAGAGGAAAAATAGAACTGCGGGTATTGACGAAATCTTGGTTCAATTATTGAAATGCCGTGGAAGGTGCTCGATAGAAAAAAATGATCCATAATATCTGCGATTAAGAGCAAATACGGTAAGAGTAACGTAAGTCCAACCCATGTGCTATCCAAAAACAACTAGACAAACTACGGTGCACAGATGTCAAAGGTTTGTATATTGCTACTTTGTACGTCCTTTAAAATATTGACTAAAATATTGAAAACAATATCGAAAATAGTCCAACTGTAAAAATGGCGATGACATCGACTAAATTTCAGATCCAGTATAAGGAGAATTTGACGTGAAGCGGACAACGAAAAAAAATCGAGGCTCTGGATTTCGTTCATATCGAGCATAATAGTACTTCCAGAGGATAAGAATGTGGATACACAATTTTTGGTTTCTATGAGGTTTAGTTGCCGAGTTATGGGCTTCTGAAAAATGGATGAAATTGATGAAAGGATTTTTAGGAAGCGGATTCTAGGATTCAAAAAAAACCCTGAAAAACCTCAAAAATACTGATTGGTGCAGAAAATTAACTGTTCTTTTTAATTTTGAAATCAGGTTTGAAAACCGGAAAAAAAATTTTTATCATAAAAGTATTTTATCATAAAAGTAAAAAGAAACACCAGTAATTAATCGAATTTCAAAAGTGTAGGAAGGAGTCGTTGGTCCGAGACAATTAGAGGCGTTTTCTGTAAGAAAGCAAGGCCCAAGAAGGCTGGAGTCCTGGGACGACAAGGACGAGGTCACCGCAAGCGAAAGAAAATATTTAAAAGATACAGGTCGTAACCAAACGCCGTGTTAAACATGCTAACACACGTCCAATACCGGAAGCGAATTCGCACGTATCATTAAATGAAAACACACCAAGTAAATAAAAATACAACAATCAATGATTGCTGTTGTGCTGTTTTATTTAGACATCATTCAATGGAGTTTTGATCATTTGCCACCTCCGTATTCTGGCAAAATTCATAGACCATTATCTTTTCATGGTTATAAATGCGCAACAGATCGATGAAAGATGCTCATCAGGATTCTGTTTAGTTAGTTAGTTAGTTCTTGCTTACTTCCCAACATTTTAACAGTCTAAGGTTAGCAGTTAAACATTTTTTCAAAAGTATTTAGAATTATCCTTCAGCAGATTGCTTCTAGCAACAATTTTTTACTTTTCAACTGCCCTTGACAGTGACTAAAAACAGAATAACTCGAATTTTCGAAGACATTTAGTGTCAACATGACCTAATATGGTCATGGTAATATTAATTTGTGTAAACTGCAGTTCGCAACCTATCCACAGGTGTGAGAATCTTCAAACTTTATTAGAATCACGAGAATCTTTATCAGCATGATCACTTTTCGACCAGAAAATGTTTGAAATTATGATGCGTAAATATATCGAATTAGTGACTTTATTAAATGCATGAGATATGTGCGCTAAAACATGCATGGCCTCGAAAAGAACAAATTAAGACGGGCAATAATATGGTCGCAAAGGGCATATTTACTGAGGCTTTGTGAAGTTAAGTTTATTTAAATATACATTTAAGCCATTAATACTTATTTACTACTTACTTAAGGAGATCCTTCTAGTTTATCCTTGCAGATATTTTGACCTGGAAGTTCTTGCTTAAGAATATTCTTTTTTTTATGTGATTCACGTCTTAGCGAAAAAAATCGTACATAAAATTCAACAATATCAACAAATTTTAATGTTAATGTTTTCCCAAAGTAATGAATACAAGTTCAGCTGTTGTACGGTTTACCTTAAAATCGACTTTTCTAGCCCAGATTTGGATCTAGTCAAACACCAAAGCATAAGGTTTGATAAAGCTTATGAGAACGCAACCCTCACAATGACTACATCGGCGTCGGCAGCCAGTAGTAAATAAAAGCCTCTTTAAGTGTTCTCGTGTCAACTATTTTCTCTATTTCGACCCCAAAAAAAAGAAGTTTCGATTTGCCTATGTTTGGCGAATCCGATGCCCAAGTCGTCAGGATTCGATTCACGCCTAATTACGCCAAGTCATCGATGATACTTGCGATGAAGCCGCCTCGATACTTAGGAAGGCTGCTATCGGGTCCTCAACTATAAACCGAGTTTTACCAGCCTTTCTACGTAGTATTTTCTGAAGAAAAGATGTTAAACTGATTGGTCTTAAATTCACAATATTGTGAATTGAATTGCTACGTTTTGGAAATAAAGACTACTAGCTTTTGTCTTTTACTCGGCTACTACCCCGAGCGGAATGTTTCGATTGACACTCAATTGTATTCTGGTTAATAAACTTTTCTTGATTCTCTTACTACTTTTACTAATACTTCTGCTTACTACTACTTTAACTAGCATTACTTACTGCCACTTTTTTTTCAAATGCATTAATCATTGAAATAAAGCTATTTTAAAGACATACTTTGAGCATCAGAACTTTTCACTTAATCTCAGGAAAAAACAATCTTGAGCAGATATAGTATCAGACGCCCATGAAAAAGAATTTTTTCTTTCTGATAACAAATTTCATTCAATCAAGCTGCTGTGCATTGCTAGTATCCATACCGTATACTAGTTTTGGTATGAAAGAAGTGCTTACAAACCAAATAGTTCCCCCAGATAAGCGAAATGCATTCAATTACTCTGACAAGGCGAAGTTGCACACAAAAGGGTATTTGCACTGCTAATAAGTTTTATTACAAATGTCTACAATAACTCTGATTTTCAAATGAGAACAAATGGTTTAGCATGCACACTGATGCAGTGAAATTTTTTGACAACTTTGGGCGCAAAAAAAAACTTTGATAAGTGATAGAAAAATTTCATTAATCCAAAGTACACATTTGATCCCATTCATGTTTTCATACTTCAAAGCTCAAAATGTAAGTAATAATGAATGCTGTAGATTTCTATTTTCACGTTCACTTTCGAAATAAATTGTAGTCAAATGTCTAGTCAAAGCTCAGTAGCGTGTTGACTACAAGAGCACATTGGTTGGTTTGATTTTCGTTCTGAGTTTGAACCTCATTTGTTTCCCGGTAAATAGAAATTGAATTTATTTTACAAAATTATCTTATTAAAAAATTAGTAACGATTAAAAAGATACAAACAGAATGATAACGAAACCATCAAAAAGTTATATTTTACCATTTTTTCAAAAAACCTCGGTGTTCACACCATGCATTTTGATTTTTTCCATGCCAGTGCAGCAAGAATCGCTTCAACTCAAATTCAAACCCGAGAATCATCTCTCAAACTATCTCAGAATGTCAAAATACTTTTTGTCCATGATGTGACATTGAAAATCTTACCATTTTAGCATGCTAACAATAGAGCGAAAGCACACCATTCAACCAAATACTAGGAAGATCTCTCTATTCTAAAAGTACCATTTACCAGAAATATACAAAAACCCATCATAATCATTAGATATTGCCGTCGAAATCTCATTTCATTTCACTAACATCGAAGTGAGCATTTCAGTATTTACTAGCTGCCGTTGCTTACCACTCGTGGTATCCTTCTTTCATATCCGGTTGCATCAGTTCGTTTCTTGTGAGAAGCAGTCAAGGAAACAAGAAAGAAAAAACCAACTGATGACGAGTAAGAATAAGGAGAATAACTCGAACAGATGTCCAATTGAAGTGGTACGATGGGTGCTCTTCTCTAAACGAAAGTGTCGACGGTATCCGAGTGCGATGATGATCATCAATTGCAAGCAGGAACATGATGTTGATGATGACACTGACATGATGCCAAGACAGCACACATCGCTTCGTTTGCTCGGCTGATTCCTTTCTTCAGTACGGATTCCATCGAGATTGGATACCCGAAGAAATATGTCGGAACGTCGAATTGAGTAGTAGCACTTCTTTATCTCAAGATGTTTACTTGAAAAGGGAGTTTTGCTAAGTGCATTTCGGATATCAAAGCAGCAATTGAAGAATGTATGACAGTAGGAATGGTGGTGGGTTGGGAATGGTGTTTGGTGTCCTTGAATGGACACTCAATGGGAATTGGAATGAGAAGGTAAGAAATAAAATGCTCAGGTTATTTTTATCGATCCGAATGAGACCCAAAAGCATCTTTAAATGTTGTCGAAGTTTGCTTGGATAAATTGTTTTGAATTCGATGCACAGTAAGAGTATTTTCTTAAATATTAATCAGAAAATAAGAAAACAAAAGAGCTACTTTGCATAGCAACCGGTAAAAAATTACTCTAAAACAAAGTAGGAAAAATGCATAGATGTAAGATTATTTTAGTTTTAAGTTTTCTCTCCTCTTTCGTGCTGAGAACTTCATATAAAATTTATAGCTTGCATTACTTGCAAAATTATAATAGAACGGCTCAATTTCAAAACCAACCTGTCCAGTGAATTGATACCGTCAACTTTGATTCGATGATACAATTGCAAGTCTCAGAGCTAAAAAGGTTTTGACGGTTCCCGCCCTTATTTTCATTAAATGTTGATCGTGCAAAAATGATAAAAATGCCTGTCGTATGAAGCGAGCGAAAGTTAAGTGGGTAGAGTACTAGCTTCAGGTACCCCTAATTTGAATCCAGTTTCCGATAAGCGATAGCGCACCTAGCTTTTTGCTCACATCTCAAATTAGGTACCTCAGTTAAACCAGCGGTAAAGCGATTCGTGTAACTAATCACCTCACACTCGTATACACCGATTGTAAATTTGTGAACGAAGGTCGCTGCCAGCTTCAATCTCTAAACTTGGCAAAGATTTTCGTGGGATTACTCTACTGTGAAAGCTGCATTTTGATCCAATGACAGCATTGGAAGCTATGGGGCAGAAACCTTTTATTTATTTGAGGATTACTTCAAGATGCCAGCACAGCCAAAGGATTGCGAGTATAGTCACCAAAATTCTATCAAGCTTGATCGTACTTAAGATCAGTACATTTTAGGTGCTCAAAAAAATCGTTATTGCGTAAAGGTTCCCTTCTTGTCAGGGTGAGAATTGTCAAAATTTTAAGCTGGTGACAAACACAGTAGTTCTTTTATGTATCAAGTCCTCAATTACAACGAAAGCCAAACAAGGGCATACAGCTGTACAGGAAAGCTTAGTATGGATGATGGAAAAACCAGTGAAATTTATGTATTTTTTTCAAGCCAAGAGCACGAGTTTTATGGTACTTGGGTTCAAATGTTAGGGCCGTGAATAAAAAATAGCTGTTAATTTTAAAACGTTCGAAATTGCTGTTAATTTTTTTAAATTAACACTACCTGTGAAGTGTTCTATCAATATTTTACCAAAATTTTTAACGCTTGTTAGACTAAGAGGTTTCTGGAGAGAGGAAAATAAATTGCAAGATAGTTACATATTGAAAATAGCACACCATTGCGAGAGCTCTTGCTAACGTAGCTATTTCAGTCTTCCCTCTAGTTAAATTTCCCTCAATACGCAACGGCTGGCAAAAATGCTTAGAGGAATTGATTTATTTATTTATTTATATATTTATTAATCACTTGAGCTACAGATACAATTCCAATTACACCGTCAAAAAAGCAAAAATAAAATAATGAAACATAAAAAAGGAAAGGAAATAACAAAAATAATTGAATGATTTGAAAACTAAAAATAGGACTAAGGTAATTAGCAATTCAAGGTAACATTTTCAATACATGCTTGAATTGTGACAAAGATTGCGGGAGAGGACCAAGCTTAAAAGCATTGTTCGTTCTGGGTAGACGCAGCAAAGGCAAGTGCGGAACGCAACAGAGAAAACCTCAGAACGACTTGGACGACTAGATTCACGTCTGGTTATCTGTAAACCAAGATCTGACAAAAAAATGTCTTGGTAAAGTTTGAAGAGAAAACACTCATCGAGGAACAATCTCCGAGATTGCAAAGAGGACATACAAAGAAGGGAAAGACGAGAGGAGTAGGGACAATAGGGGATATTGAATTTAAAAAGAAGCGAGCGAGTGAACCTGCGCTGAACAGATTCAATGGCGTCAGGTAAACACTGAAAGCGCGGAGACCAGATTTGGCACGCGTATTCTAGAATACTGCGTACTAAGAAGACAAATAAATGAATACAGGAGGAAATGTTGGTAAACATATACGAAGAACGCAAGACAAATCCAGGAATCCTAGAGGCCCTGGACATCATATTCATGACGTGAACATAAAAAATTAACTTTGAGTCAAACACCACACCCAGGTCTCTAAAATACTGGACAACTGACAGGGAAATACCATACAAAGAATAAGGGAGCACATTTAGAGTATTTTTAAATGCAAAAGACATCTGATGGTACTTCAAAATGTTCAGTGGCAAGAAGTTGTATTGACAACAGAGATTCAGAGCAAACAAGTCAGCTTGCAATTGATGAAAATCGTTCGCAGACTTGATTGCTCTGTATAATTTTAAGTCATCCGCATATAAAAGACAGGGAGAATTGATAACTGAAGGAATATCATTGACAAACATAATAAAAAGTAAGGGACCGAGGATAGAACCTTGAGGAACTCCGGATGTGGGAAATATAGGAAAGGGAATGGAACCATTAAAAGTAACTCTGCAAGGACGACTATGAAGATAAGAGGAAAACCAGGAGAGGAGGGGACCAAAAACACCGAAACCCTTAAGTTTAAGGAGCAGTAGGTTATGGTTCACAGAATCAAAAGCCTTCGAAAAGTCTGTGTAAATTACATCAACTTGACGTTGACAATCGAAGGCAAAGGCTACAAAATTAGTGAACTCCATGAGGTTGGTCGATGTAGAGCGACCCTTGATGAAACCGTGCTGCTCAGGAGCAAGTAAGGGCTGTAGAGACGGATAAATACTATTGTAGATTAGACGTTCAACGATTTTACTGAAACAGCAGAGGAGGGATATAGGACGATAATTGGAAACAACGGAAGGATCACCACATTTGAAGATTGGGAAAATATTGTCGGATTTCCATAAAGAAGGGAATACACCAGATGTAAGACTAATGTTGAAAAGGATAGCTAAAGGAACACAGAGCGAAAAGAACGTAAGGTGATCTTTTGAGGAGAAAAACAATGTCTTGAACGTGGTTATAGATACTTCTTTAAATCTGATTTTGCTGATATATTGGAGCCATCACAATTCTTCATCTAGAGTTAATCCTAGGCATCTTATTTAGTTAATTTTTTCATAATTTTTCAAGTTTCTTGTCCTCCTGGTTCCACTGCAAACCCTCTTGGGCAGGCCTTGGTCAGGGTCTTACTGGGCAAGCCTTCTTATAGTTAATCTAGTCAGAGTGCTTAGCCAAAATTCTATGAAATTTGGCGTCTTAATCCTACTACTAGGATATGCTCTGTCTACACGAAGTGGATTGAACTTAACCCAATCAGTATTTCTTGAGTTCCTTCTTTCTAGCGCAGGTTTCTGATGTATAGATAGAGAGACTACCAAGTAGCGGTAATCAGAGAGCGAGACCTCGTCCAATACGCGATATCAAATTATTGATCTAACTACTTCAGATGAGCGTAATGATATTTCAATAACTGAATTCTGTTAGGTAAACAAAGATAGGAGAAATTCTAGTGTGTAGAGTCATTAGTCCCGCAGAAGTTATAAAATTAAAGGGTATATCTCTACTGTTTCAAATTTGCGGCTTTCGTAACTGTTATGCTGATAGTTAATTTTCAGCGCATTTATCTTCTTTTTTCGTTTTCTATGTTGCTGATTTGTAGATAAATCTTTAACGTTTCAAGCAACAGTGTTAGGATCTACGACAATGTAACCAAAAATGATATTGATGTGTTTATTTACTATTCTTCCGAATAATGTACCAAAAATGTTGGTGATATCGTTCTTCCCATTAGCTTCAATAAGTGCTATCCATTTTGTGGCTTTTTTGGCTGCCTCCTATCTAACGATTCAAATTTATCATATATGTCTATGTCATGATTGAGGCTAATTATCTTTTACTTCAGCTCTTGTGTGCTATATTTATGTTGGAGTCCCCTTATCGTCAGTCGAGGTGGTTTGGAAATTCCAAAACCTGATTCAAATCATAATCTTGAGACCCTGCACTGTTAAAAAATAATTACAAAACTGAAATAAGTATTCAAAATTATCAGCCTTCGGCAATTAGCGTAAAAAGTTACCGAGCACACACAATAACGAAAATTAAAATTAAAAAACATAGGCCGATCAGTTTTTAGCAAATCAAGAGTACAAATACTTGTCGCGTTTGTTTTGATAAGAATTATTTATTGATTCAACTTAACTAAATACTAAAGATTGCAATTGGTGCCAAAATTCTAACTTAATGCAGCAAATCATGAAGCAGCACATCATTTCTTAAAAACATAGCCCGAAACCAGTATTCGGCTGCCTTAGAATATCTTACTCCAAGGCAGCCGGGTCATTAGTCGGATAGGGGGAATAACAAGTAGTATATGAATATATGCACGCGCCGCAACTATCGCGGCTGATGGAAGCCTGAATTTAACCTCTTCGTGGTGGCTGTGGCTGTGTTTTCTCACAGAAGGCTGGCCAATATTTTCAAGCTTTTTCCTTCCAAGTAAGGTTAGCGGCAGGCCGATTACCTCTCCCGTGAAATGCTTTTCAAAGCGATTATCCCGAAACCACCAACAAGCGCCGGAACCGGATTGATATCACAACGACGACCTCGTGAACGAAAACGGCTAAACGATTTCAAAATTTTCTCATGGAACGTTCGGTCGTTAGACCGATGCCCTATGTCAACATAAGGCTCATATAACAGCAATATAAGAGATGTTTTGCAAAAGAAAGAATATGACTTATACTACAGCTCCTCGTCAGCTAAAAAAATGAAGTATACCATCATTGGCCTTACCGGTATCAATGAAAGGCTATGCACTTTTCGCGTGCAAGGCAAATTTGCAAACATCAGCCTCGTAAATGTTCACGAACCTACAGAAGAATCTGCTGACGACGAAAAAGAATCATATTGTGAACAGGTCGAGCAGATCTTCAATGCCTGCCCACGGCATGATGTAAAAATCATCCTTGGAGATTTCAACGCCAAATTGGGTCGGGAGCCGGTATTCAGGCATTACGCAGGCACCCATAGTTTGCATGAGAACACTAATGACAACGGACTTCGAGTCATCGAACTAGCAGCATCCAAGAACTTGGTCAGTGCGAGTACCAGGTTCCCGCGTAAAGATATCCATAATTCCACCCGGATTTCACAACTACGTGCTGATAGATCGCCGCCACTACTCGAGCCAGATGAGGATACGAACGTATCAAGGTACCAACTTAGACTCGGACCACTATCTTGTTGGCATATATCTTCGAGTGCGAATTAGCGCGTAGAAGCATTGCATCCGCAAACCAGGCTCGAATCAACACGGCTGTCTAAAATACCAGTAACACCTTTGGTCTTGGGGTAGGACTCGCCCTCGAAGAGCTCGATGGAGTCCTGGGGCCAGGATGCCGGGCGTAGATGAGAAATGAGCACGCCTTAAAAATACTGTCATTAGTATTGCTGACGCCATCTTAGATAGAAGTCGCAAAGTTCTGAGCGACTCGCTTGATGATCAATGCAAACTAGCGACTGAACGTAAGAATGTTGCATACCGGGCACGTGAGGAGGAATATAAAAAGTTCAGAAGAACAGAGAAGATACTTCACAGACAGAAGAAAGCAGCCTGTGAAAAAGACCTGATCTGTGAAATAAAAAGAGCTAAAGAGCTATAGAGCGAGGTCTACACCAGGCGCGGTAGTTCCACCAAATAGTCCGAAATACGACGCAGTACACAACACGCAGCACTTACTGTAAGGACCAAGAGAGAACCTGATCACCGATCCTGAAGGCATTCTGGAGCGATGGGAAATGCACTTTAGTGAATTGCTAAACGGTCAGCTCAACGAAGAATTGGAGGCTCCAACAATGCAAGAAGGCGACCATAGAGCCATAAATGGGCTGAAATTTAACAAAGCACCTGGAGCCGACGGCATACATGCTGAGCTGATTAAATATGGAGGGCCTACACTACACTAAGCAATTCATGAAATTATATTGCACGTATGGGAGCGTGAAGAGATGCCAGAAGACTAGCGCAAAGGGATAATATGCTACATTCATAAGAAAGTAGATGTAACAATGTGCAGCAACTATAGGGGTATAACATTTTTGAGTACCTCCTATAAGATACTCTCCTCTATCCTGCAAGAACGGGTAGCCCTATACGAAAAGCCATCATCGGACAATTTCACTGGGGATTCATCACAGGTAAATCAATATTTGATCAGATCTTTACTCTCAGGCACGCTATAGAAAAATGTCTGGAATTCAACATTCCACTGTAAGATCTATTTGTAGACTTTAAGGCCGATTATGATAGCATAGCCAGGGTTAAACTGTATGAAGCCATGAGAGAATTTGGCAATAAACTGACGATTGTTTAGTTTGACCATAACCTACGTAGCAAGCCAAGTTAAAATAGCTAAATTGCTATCCAGACCTTTCAACATCTTCAGTGGGCTCCGACAAGGGGATGGTCCGGCTTACCTCCTCTTCAACCTGGCGTTGGAGAAAGCAATCCCAGACTCTGGTGCGTCAACGCCAGGGACTATCGTCACCAAATCCTGCCAGGTACTGGCTTATGCGGATGATATAGACATAATTGGAAGATCGGAACTAGCTGTACGAGAATCCTTCATCCAGATCCAGCGAGCGGCGCAAAAACGGAATGTGCACGTAAATGAAGGGAAGACAGAATATACGGTGGCGCAACTGCAGGAAGAGCAGCTAGAGTAGGTCAAATCATCAGAGTAGCTGAGCCTGAATTTGAAGTAGTGCCATCATTCAACTACCTTGAGTCAATTGTAGCAGCCGATAACAACATGGAGGCAAAAATTTGAGGGCGGCTGTTCAAACCCAACAAAGCCTTCTACAGTCTGCCAAGGCTCTTCAAATCCCGAAATCTCACCCAAACAAAAAAGCTGCTGCTGTACAAGACCATGGTCCTGCCAATACTCACGTATTTATCCGAAACTTGGGTGCTCAGCAAAAGGCACTCTGACCTCTTAGCCGCGTTCGAGAGGAAAGTCTAGCTTAGAATCGTTGGCCCAATATGTAAAGAAGGGCGATTCCGGAGACACTACAACCATGAATTGTACGCTATCTACCTAGAAGCAGATGTAATTACGAAGATAAAGCTTGGTAAACTCCGGTGCTCCGATGAGCAAAGAGGATCCGGCTCGGAAATCCCTTTGCGGCAGATTTTATGGCAGACGACAGCGTGGGAGACCTTGCCTGCACTGGAGGGATGGCTCGGAGTTTAGGGGTGCGAAATTGTATGACATCGGCTCGCAATCGGATCCGATGGAAAAAAACTGTTGACAGAGGCCAGGACTGGATCCTGGTGTAGCGCCGATTATGATGATGATGATAAAGACATAGCTTACTTACATACTAACATTTAGCAATATTTTTACTGTGAACGCAGCATATCCAATTAACTAGAAGTACGTAAAAAGTACTTGTCTAAAAACTTTTGATCTACTAATTTGAACTAGAATTTGCGTAAACAGATTCAGTTCAAAACTGAAAAAAGATTGTGGTATCAAAGAGGAAGAGGAAACTTTTTTAAAATAGCATTTACAGTGTAAACCAAACTAGCTTCATTTTTGTCGTTTCTAATTTGTTGCATAACAAGTATTCCAGTAGTTTTATCTCAACAGTTTCTAGCTCACACAAAAGACACGTGCGAATAAACGTCATTGAATCAACTCCACTTTCTTTTATTAACAATTTTATGCTATTAATTATTTCCACCAATCGAAAATCATTGAATTTCTTGTCGTTTTCGTGCACAAAACTATTATTCAAATTGAATACGAATTATGGTTTTAAACTTAAATCAACTTAGAAAACGCAGACATTGAGTGTATTATCAATGAGCTATTGCAAACGAACTTCCGAACATTAAAAAAAAGTTCGAACCGAAAATCCTTAAGCTTCACTACATAATCTTGCTTGGCAATACTTTAAACTTTTTTTGATCACCCTTATCAAAACTGTTGTAACTTTCAATTTTGCATCGAAACCATTGCTGTTTTATTACAAAAAATAACTAAATAATAACTAAGTAATGTTTCCTTCGAGAGAAAATTGCACTTCTGCATGCAACAAATGTATCAACTAAATTGGATTTGCTTCGTTGTGAAATCGAATATGCTAGCGACATTGAGAACGGGAATCCGTAGATCCAGCTTGCCAATCGTCTTGATTAAGATTGATGATTGGTTTGCAGATAAGAAACAGGAGATAACGCCAAGTAAAACGGAATATTGTTGTCTGTTTGGTTTCTCAACGAGGCGACAGAGTGCCAAAATTCAATGCACACTCCTGTAGGTACCATGGAGTACCATCCTGCAGAGTAGCATATTCGGTTGTTGCAAGAACACACAAAGCGCACTTAGTTGTTTGACTATGAACTATACATACCTTTTGGTGTAACGTCTTGTAATATCTGTAGATGTGACTTGGTATCGAACTACGAGTTTCCGTTCCAATCCATTGAAAAGATAGTTTTCTTGCGCGCAAACGATTTTCCATTCGACGGAGAGTTGACAAGGTTGACCGCTCTACAGTAGCGATTGTTGGTGGCTTTAGTACGTTATATCAAGTGGTTATCGTTCGCATGACGATTTGATTTTGGATGGCGTTGCACTTACGAAAGCTTATCACAACTTCCGATTTATCATAGAACCAAGATAGTTGATGTCGAACACTTGATTGAAGTTTTTCGCGACAACATTGTTCGCGATATGGATAGGTTTAAAGGCATTCCAGTACCTTTTAAAGCGATTTTATTCACTTGCGTTCACAAATCTTTTAATTATATTTATCAAATTCACGTATTGTTGTCGATTAAATGAAGAGTACATAGCTACTATCTATCAGCTTTAAACCTTACGCCCAACAAGAGTGTTTGTGGTACTATTTCACTTTACTTACATACATAAGTCAATGAACAAGAAATAAAGAATATCGAAGGATATATTAACCGAACGTGCTTTCAACACAAAAATTAGTTATTTCATATTTAATCTGATCAATACGCAAACTTTTTTTCCTAGTTCATATTTGCTTCTTCATTTCATAACTATATCACGATATCAAACTTGCTTGGAAAACTCTTAGTATCTACATAATTAATTTTCGATATGATTCATTATTCGGATACGATTAATTCGACAGCATGTCAATATCAGTTTATTGGCCCTATCACATCATTTCGCTCAACACATGTGCTACAGAAATCCAATTTGTGAATTTATGCCCCAAACCGAGTATCAACTGTATGAATATAATTTTGAGCTTTGTAAGCACCCACAAGCACCAACCGCTTCCTGCTGCCAATCTGCTGATAATTTCATCTTTTATCCGAAACGTTCGTTAAATTGGAAATAGTTTCTACCAAAGCGAACACAGAATCGTATTAGCTAGTATGTAATAGATACTGATTTATGAATACCCAATGAAAATTAATTTAGCATTTGATATGGTTAAAGGTATGCATGCTACTTTTGTAATACTCATATACCAATCGTTTTGAGTTCGATAATCGGAAAGCCTTTCGGAAACTGTATGTATTGTGCATTGAAATCATGTTGATAGTTTCAATTAAAAAACTTTCTGGATTTGAAACGTTGATGTTAGGTGGTCTATGAGAATTGAAATTATTTTGTAACAGCTTGATTTAATAGGATTTTTGGTTGATATTTGTAGTGGCAGGTGTAAATGTAACGTTTGCTGTTTGTTAAATGTTCGCATTCATTTCCGAAAGCTTGTTTGTTCAAACTACCGAGTTCAATAAAATAAGGAAATGAATATATTTTTTCTATAGGGATGTGCGGTAACACACCCAATTGGGTTTGCTTTGCATTGCCCGATTATATTTAAAAAAATCTGATAATAGTTTATGATAGTTTAGCAGCATTGATAGGTTTGGTTAGGTTGTACTGGCTGACACATGGCCACACATAGACCTACTGGTCCATAGTGATACCAGATAAATGGACCTCGAGAAAGAAAGTTCAGAACAAGCGGCCATCAAACTGAAGGATGTCCTTCAGCTTTTGTTCTGCCACGTGCGAGAGATCCACCAGCCAGGGCTCACCGAAGTATCGCAGTCTGGTTTTCCCCAGTGCCGGACAGTGACACAGGAGATGTTATATAGTCTCTGAGACCCCCGGCTCTTGACACATCCTACAGGTGTCGCTCGTTAGGAGTCCCATTTTCATAGTATGTGCTGCTACAAAACAATGGCCAGTAATGATACCAACGAGTCGTTTGCAGTCAATCCGCGTTAACTCGAGGAGGTACTTAGTCGATGCGAAATTGTATGACCCCCACATGATTTTGGTTACCCTGCAGGTCTGAGTTGCACCCCATCTGTTCGTCGCACCCTGCATCATTTGGGAGTCGATTGAGTACTCAATCGTTTGGATAGGAGTAAGAATGTCTACCGATCCCGAAAGGGGAAGACAAGCCTCATACTTGGCTAACGCATCCGCCTTCTCATTTCCATCAATGCCCTTATGACCGGGAACCCAGAAGATTCTGACTTTTCTACTGTTACCCAGTCTGTTCAGGGCCTGAATGCAATCGAATACACACTTCGATTTGTATGTGTGAGACATCAGTGCTTTTACCGCCGCTTGACTGTCCCTAAAGATATTTAATACTTCACTATTATCTTTGGCATATATCAGATAGCAGCATTGATAAATAAAATTGATTTTTCCTTGGAACTTTTTTGCTTTCACTGTGAATGCATTTATCGATCATTGTCCAGCATATCATCAATGATGGCTGACTGTAACAACCAGCTGGTAAATTATTTTCCATGAATATCATCAAAAAATAGTTACATAAGCTTTATTTCGTTATAATTATCGTTTATGTTTCTGAAATTACTTCATAATCGAATTCAGTTAATATAAATGGTGCCTAAAAGTGATATCTAGCCGATTGCATTTTCCTAGACAGCTTATTATGGAAAAAATGTATATAACTTTTGCTTGAATTCGTTAAGTAAAATGTTTCAGTACTCGCTAGGAATTCCTATGCGAAATTCCTTTCCCCAACTCGCTCCTATGGATTTTTTGCAGCAGCTTAGTGCACCAAAAGCCTTTTCTGGTCTTTTCACTATGCTGTCGTTCTAAAGTATATTCGAGCCAACGATCAGTCCCAAGTATTTGAGTCTTGTGCTCAGGTCAATGGAGAGTCAGTTCGATTTCGTTAGGTCAAATCGAAGAGAACTTTATACTTTCTTGTAAATAGTACTAGCTCTGTCTTACTGCGTTCACATTCAAGCTGCGATTCCGAATTCATCGTGAAAGCCGAATTCATCGTGATAGCCGCCTTAAAAAAGTATTTAACGCAATATTAAAAAAAAAGGGCGAGATAATTTTTCCTTGAGGTGTGCCCGTGTTGACCCTCCGTCGTAAGTGAATGAGGAGGATACCACTATGTTCTTGAGGATTTGTTTGATAAAAGCTGTCAGACGCATATCAACATCCAGACTAACAAAAGCCTCCACGATTGAATTTCAGACTTGTTGTAGTCATAAGCCCCTCAATGTCCAGGAAGGCGGCAAGCGTATACTCTTTGTGAGCGAGATTTCTCGGCTTTAGGAATAAACACAACTTGTGTTTCCCGCCAGCTGCACGCATTGGAAATATCATTCAGCAATGGTAGCGTAACTTCTTTAGGCTGCTGGATATCAGCTGGAAGAACACTATCAAGGCCCAGAGATTTGAATGACTCGAGAGAGCTAATAGCCACCTCAATTAAAAGTTTGAGATCCTTAGAGGCGGCGGAAAGCTTTTGGCCTGCCTCATTTGTGTGCTGAAAAACTGTAGTTCACTGTGACATCAGTGCTCAAACTAGTCCAACTGCCGTCAGAGCTTTAAATATACGATACAATCATTGGTGTTGAGATTAAGACCTTACAAAGACGATTTAGGTCATTGATACTTTCTCTGTTGTTGCAGAAGAAACTCCACGAATTTCTTTTTGCTTTACCTTGGTTTTGGATGTATAATACGCTCCCTTACCAGCAAAAAACATTCAGAAGATGTGTGTGTCACCTTCCAATTTGAGATAATAAAGCCTACGCTCACGACAAACAGGAAGTAGGCCAAGATGAAGTCGAAGTGTGCCTCACCTGGACCATTTGTGTCGAACCTGCCCCATATCATATGATGAGCATTGGAGTCAGCACCCAGAATAAAGGTTAAACCATATCATAGCGGGTGCATCCACTACATCTTTGTTAATGTCACAGGGGGACCTGTGCCATGGTCTTACCAAGAAACAAACCAGAATGTGCTCCGATCGATTTCCGCTGCAACTGCTCAGTTATTCTAGTCACAACAATTTTTTAGGACAAGGATATTGACATTCTTGGCAACAATGCAAACTCTTGGTTTCTCCAAACTATATCGATGTAAAAATTAGTATGTAAATATTCTTCTTCTTCGATTAAAATTAAGAAAAATACTTCTTTGATTAGTAATAACTCCTCCACTGTATTGAATTGGTGGAGAAGCAAGGCAGCTATTGCTGCTTTAAAATGATGAAGGTTAATTCTTATCATGCTACATTTAGTGACTAATTGATTCTACTACATTTCAGGCTTTGTCGAATGTTTCGAAAATGGGATCAGAACAGTCACATCATCAATCCGATACACAAAGTCCGCCGACAAGTCAATCACGCAATGCAAATGCAACACGTTTACAACGTGGTAATACGCTAGCTACATCAGTAGTGAGTAAATGTTATTATGATGACGCTTTCCCACAAAGTAACGACTCACGACCAGTTTAACCACCTATTAACGTTTGCTCCGATTCAGATTTGCCATAGATCTCCTATACTGATCATCCCATCGAAGGTAGGAACATCTTTGCTCAACATTATTTTATGAAGTGGTTTCCAAATGTAACTTGTTCTCTAATAGATTCTCCAAAAATTAGCAAAAAAGGTCAGTCAAACTCGAGAAATGTACGACCCAATTCCATATCATCGACCGCGACTCGTAAGCCTGTGAAACTGAAGCATAATATTGTCGTTGTTAAACCAGGAAACTAAAAGTCAGACCGAGATCCAGACCTTGCTAGAATTCAAGTTAGTGTAGAACCGTAACAAAGTTGTGAGATTGCGGAGTGATTTCACGCAATCATAATGTTGATAATTTGTTTATCAATCGTTTATCACCCCCATTATTATAAACCAAGCGTCACTCAAGTTCCTCCTCAGACACTTAGGCTGCCTCACCCTTCCTCTGTTTCCAGATTCAGGGTATATAGAAAACCGACCAAATTAGAAGGGGTACTGCCACAGTTAAGAGGCTGCCACTTCTCTGCAGCCTTCTGTTTTGGATTGTGTTTGGCGGGCCCAGAATTCTTCGATCACGAATTCTTATCACATCTGTAGATATACAGAGACAATTTTTCGATTTTGTGCCACATAGTGTATTTGCGGGCCTCTTAAAACAGTATTGTCTCCTCATTTAAAATGGAAAGAGCTTCTCGCCAATTTTCCTCTGGCTCGTCAGTTCAGGTCTCAAGAGCCTGATAATTAGCAGAACTTTCTCTGGATCAGTGTGAAAGCAGGGAATCCATGACCCAGTGCAACACCTGGCCAAAGTCACCCGAGCGCGGATCTTTACCCGCTTTCCAGGACCTAAAGGGTTGAGAGGAAGCAAGTACTCCCCGATAAATTTAGTTGCCTAGTAAAGAACCTTCTTGTCCTAATGAAACTACATGTCAGGGAGGAAGTATTTTAACCTCCTCAGAGCTTTGAAAGCTGAGTTTTGTAAGCATTGAGTGACTGAAAATGGAGCGGCACTGGAGTTAGCACTTGTTGATAGTCAAGCCACCTCATTACCCGTAACCTTCCCGCCACTTTGGCCACAACCGAACTTTTGGGCTTTTGGCTTGGCTTGGTGATCAAAGACCAGGCTTGGTGATCAAAGACCCCGAGCTACCAGAAGCGGTGATGGAGGATGCACCAGAAGCCAGTAGAGCTGACTAATTCGTCATATCTTTACAGGCTTCAGCAGCAGATTTGGCAGCAATCCGAAGAGCTAGTTAATTCGCAATAACTCCACCTCCTGAGGCTTTAGCTGCAACCAATGACAAAGACGTCTTTGTCATCGGTTGCAGCTAATTTTTAATTTGTAATGATTTTGTGACAGTTTTTCGGCTGGCGAGTTCAGATTTTTGTTTTGTTTTTCATTCAGGAGAGCTGCTAGTTCAGTCCAGTTGTGTAATCGCCTTTATGATCTCTGTGTTAACAAGGAGGCCATGCGAGGGTTGCCACATGCTTTTATGGAGACAAGTGCTCAGAGCCTGATCGGTGCTAATCAGGAGTACTCTTTAACTGAACTTACATCACCAACGTAATGGCAACAAGACTGAGAACGTACTCTGGTATTAAGGTATTTTAAAATTAGAAGGATATGCTTGAGTATTAATACTATTTTCCCCAGGAATGAAAAAGTTTTTAGCCGTTGTGTAAAAATACTCAATACAATGAGATTATCTAAGCTTAAGCAGGTTTCTGCTTTTGCTGGAATAGGTTTTTAAGAAATCGCCATTTTTCTTTAAGTTTGCCATAATTTAAACGTAGAATGCAACAAACAAGCTAACGTTTTACGTAAGAAAATTAAAAGCATACAACCTAGAATACGAAAAAGCTCGCGAACTCATCGGGTAACAATCAATTTAAGCTAGTTGTGCGTTATTTTATTGGCTTAACATAGAAAACTAATAAATTAATATCAGCAGGTTTTGCGGCTTTTTAAAATCAACACCTCGCATTGGACGCTGATTCTTTCTGATGTTATTCACGTAATTTTGTAGAAAACAACACATGAGCTACCTCACTCACAGGAGCTATTTCAGTACACAGACGAATGACATGGTCCTAGTAAATAAGTAAGTAAGATCCAAGTAAGATTACAATAGCCTTAAGCGGACATTGATAGACTTAAACTTTCCTCAGAGATTTGGATTACGATATAAATTAGCTGATGTCATTTGAGACTGTTAATATCGAGCATATTTTAGTAATTTTTGAACACATTTAGGTACTCAGGCTTCGTGTGATAGTGGTATTTAGTGGCATTAGTTTCAGCAGTTGAGGCTACCTGACTTAGTACTATTTGATTACTCTAGGAAGAGAAGAGTAGGTCATATTGATCAAAAAGGAAATGAGCAATAAGAATGATTTGAATATTTTTGTATCAGCAATTAATTATTATTTGTTAAAACACAAAGGCTTTTTAGCAGAAGATATTTTGAGTTTGTTGCTCCTACGAATTCTGATGCAAAAATCAGTGAAACCAAAAGCGAAAAATAATATGAGCTTGGTGAAAAGAATGAGAGAATAAATGAATGAATTCAAAGGGTCACTTCATTCAAGCGGTATATGCCCGGCCAAAATCGCAGAAACTGATATGTCATATAAACGATGTTATTCTACAAGCAGTTTTATTTTTAATTTATTTATATGCACGCGGACAAAGCTTGCAGATTAAATTCTTCCAAACTTTTGTGAAAGTTGTGGAATCATCAAATGCTTATCAAAACTAAAGCAGTCTCACTACAGCCCTTATCAGGTCTAGTGTTCAAGTTGGTAGATACTTCATTCAAAATCAATGTAAAACCATAAGTTTTCCGACACACTTGAATCCTGATTTGATTCTGGTAACTACTCACAGATAGGACAACTCGGAGCCTGATGGATGATCGTGGCTAGATTTGAACCAGAGACGCCGGATACGTCAGTAACTGGTGTTTTACAATTTAACGGTGTTTAGGATATATAAAGCAAAGAAAGAACACGTTCTGAAATCTAGGCGCTTCTTCTACACACGAGACCCAAAACTAATAGTCACTTCCATTTGAGATGCTCAGGGGCTACCAAAGTGGTATTATTGTTTTCTTCATTATTGTTTCAGTTCCATTAGAATGGGTCATATCGTGGCTCAATTTGGCTACATAGGAGGAAACAAGAAAAAATGGAACCGTAAAAGAGCAGATCAATTGAATGAATGGAACAGCTTGAGGACATGATTGCTTTTATCATTAATCTTCAAAATTAATATTTTTAATAAACTACTTTCTGATATTACTCAAATAATTACATTAATTTTAATATTTTTATCAAGAATAATTTTTATCCAAATAATTCATCCTTTAGCTATAGGAATAATATTATTAGTACAATCATTATTAACATGCTTAATTACAGGATTAATATTCAATTCATTTTGATATTCTTACATTCTATTTTTAGTATTTTTAGGTGGGATATTAATTTTATTTATTTATGTAACAGCAATTGCATCTAATGAAATATTTATATTTTCAATAAAGATCATTATAATAAGATTTATCGTGATTTTGATATATTCTTTGAACTATCATTGCTATATTTTCTTACAGCTTAATATCTAACTTTTACATTATAAATCGATGTTGAACATCTAGCTGTTGCATCTTATGTCACAGAGATGTTTATATAGTCAATAATCTTTCATTTTTGAGTCTTAAATTTCAAAGATAAGTACAGGTTACGAAAATAAGAACGTAGAAAGCAATTTTAAGGATGTATTCTGGTCTAGAAATTTGATCAAATCGATTTTTTTTCGTTTGCAAATTTTCAAAGTTTAGACCTTTAAGAATAAGCTTTTAAAAAGATTTTCGGAAATTCGAATTATTTTTGGAGTTACAGCTGTTTTTGTGACACGCCAAAGAACTGCCCGAAACGAGACTCCAAGTTTTAAACTCGTTTTTCTCGGAACTACTTTTCTCGATACGGTTGACATGATATCTCTAGTTGTAATGAACCGATTTACGTGAAATTTTGCACAAACCCTTTTAACACTATTGTTTATCGTCCGACGTAGGGATTTTTCAAAAAAAATTTCTACTATTTATTAAAAATCCCCAAAGTTGGAAAAATGAGGCAAAAAACCAAATTTTTTTTTTACATGGGCGCCATTTTGTGAAAAGAAAGTTTTTTCAAATCGCCTACGTCAGACGAATTTCACATTCTTCTTATTACAGAATTTACCAAAAATTTATGTTTCAGACCACCAGGAAGGTTGGAATCATGTCAACCATGAGACAAGTTTTTTTTTTAGCCTTCACTTTGCCGGCCTGTATCTACATCAATTTTTATTTTTTGAATACATTTTTGTACTTTTAAAATGTTAATAAAAGACTGGTAAAAAAATATATACCAAAAATGTATCTGGTTTTTTTTTTATTGCGTCTGTAAAATCATCTCAAAATCGTGCCTCTAGACCAGAATACTGCCTTAAAATATTGATATTCTAAAATCAATAATCAGCAAATTGCACATACAATTTGTTTTATTTTCGTTCAAAATTGCTAATTCATGAATTCGCAAAAATGTGGCACCTCACAAACAAATTAACAGAGCTTCAATTCAGATTGTTTACTATGCATCGCCCTACATAAGCATATAAGATTCACATTTATTTATATTATGCAAGCCTCAAATAAAATCCTGCATTAAAATCAACCATTTGACGACTAGCGAAGCCGATAATAAAAGGAAGGAAAACAAACAAATAAGGATTGTTTTGCCTTTGTGAATACAGCAGAAGAAATACCGCTTTTGTAGATCTTCATCACAATGAAATTTACTAATTATTTGTTTAATCAGAATTTCAAAAGAATAAAAATTCATTACGAACTTCTTGCCGCTTAAACAAATTATTATTATCCATACTAAATTCATCCTTCATCTGACATTAATAACAGTTTTCTAGCCACGACATTTTTGACTTAATATTGAATTCATTTCATCCATATCATTAGAAAATAAAATCTGCTGACACTATCACATTCAAGCGCATCTAGAATCTAATACATTCTAAATTTCAAGTCATACGCAAATCACTTCCCCGGTCGATAAGAAAATACATATAGTAGAGAAATATAAAAAAAACCTCCGTGCCATTCTAGACTGCAGGTATTCATCCCTTTCACGGTCAACAAAAAATCGAGAGCAAACTTTTCCTTCCTTGTCGTCTTTTTCTTCCATTGACACTTTTAAGCCAGCACGTATTCTTGCTATTTACCGAGAAACTTTTCGCATAGCCCACTACGGCGATATCACGACAACTCTCGCTAAGAAAATAGAATGAGAAGCAGCGGTACCGTTGGCGTTCCATATAATAATGGCTTTCGTTCATGATATCTGTCATGGCCTATTATAAGTTTTTCATGGTTCCCGGCGGATGGTGCGGTGATGATGGTGGCGATGAAAATGACGAGGAGCCGACGAAGAAAAAAAAACTTTTCAAATGTCCGCACGGTACGATTACGTGTGGCACGGGGGCATGATCTATCTGCAGGCTTCCTGAAACAAATGTAATAAAAAGGCCGTGAAACGATGGATGGTATCCAGAATGGGCATACGGAAGGACGAAGGAAGCTAGCTAGACTGCTGCACGGTGTCTCTTTGGTGACCGAACGATAAGAAAGAAAAAGAATTTCCAAAGTCAAATAAAAATTAAAGGTAGTAGCAATGACCAAAGAAAAGTTCACGAAACATATTATTGATTACAAATAAATAATTTTCGAGATTTATGGAATGGGGTGGTGTCAATTAAAATCATGTTGGAAAAGTACCAGTTGTTTTTTCTTCATCTTGACAAATACTCTTTGCTGAGGATTATTTAAGCAGTGCTTAAAATGAACGCAGCGAAAAAGAAGATCAATATTCATTTACGGTTTTACAGCCACATTAAAATAAACAGGTGTAAAACCTTCAAAAAGAAAATCAGATTATTTATAATGTCAACATGTTAACTTTTCGTCAACCAACTAGCATATATCTCCGAAGAAGCATAGCAGTGAAACGTGTCTGCTACGTTGATCTACCGCCTCACGAAAAAACACTCTATAATTTCAAAGCAATGTGGTACGATTGCTAGTGACATCTTAAATTATATCGAACCACAGTAGGATTTAGTCCTATGAAACATATTTCACTTGTGCACCACCGCGGCTCCATCTTTGAATGGAGAACGAGACAGTCACAGCATTCGTATTGCTAAAGAAGAAAAGTCACCTTGGTCGTGATTCATTCTCATGTCAGCACAATAGTGACACGCTTCGGAGACCTTTTCATACATGAAGTTTCCGTTCGACTTCATCACGTCTCACGGGAATGTTACCGCCGCCAAATCATTACAATTCAGCTCACAACGTCAAGGCAAAATAACGATGAAACCTGCACAGACATAAACTTCAACTCAACAAGTGTCATACATTCAACGACGGCGACAATGAAGTCTACAACGCTAGCTGGGCAGATGGATGGCAGGCTGAATATCAAGCAGAAGGATGAGGTTTCTTGTTCGTCAATAATACAAAGCGTACGTTCGCTAGAGCCTTGAAACTTTTAGTGTCGCTGAACACAATAACAAAGCAATGGACAAACTGAAACTTATACGCGTAGGCTGACGTGAGTTCGTCATTTATATTCCGAAAAATACCAGCGGCAAATTTTGACTAACTGTAACAGTCCCTGAATAGCACACTATCAACATGCAGAAGAACATTGCTAGTTCACACACGTGCTTATGTAACATCCTTAAACAACTGCATGAATGTAATTTTGTGCAGAAAGCAGTTCCAAGGAGGTTATAGCAGGAGCAAGAACAATGAATTGAAAGTTAGAGGTAAGCGAACTACTTTAGCACTTTTATGTTAGCTAATTACGATTAAGGAGGATTAGCAATTAGGTAAATGACTTAACTAAACCAATATTAATAATCCTCTAATTAATATTCGGTAATTGCAATATTAACTGTCATTGGCAATCCTTAATAATTTTTGAGTCTAAGTGAAAAATAAAATGAGATTATTGTTATATGCAAATAAACCTCAAATCATTATTGATTTGCTCAGTCAAATTAAATCTTCAGGTTGGTCTGAACTAGCATTTAAAAAATTAATAAGGAATGTCCGGAAAATTGTTCGGACGACTGTAGTACGAATCACATCACTCGAAACGTCATCCAATATGGCGCGAACACGATGTCGTAACTTATCATCAGATTACTGATAAACCAGAACAATTCCGAAAATCTCTCCTCTTTCAAGCCTCCCGGACAAAAGTGAAAAACAGCACCTAACATTATTCAAGTATCTCTCGTAGAAACTAAGCATCACAAATCTTCATAGCTTTCACCTGCTAGTCATCTACCATCACTGAATCATGACCCCGGCCAGAAGCACGACATGAAATCGGTGCGCGCATTATTCGACAAGTTAAGAAATTTAAATCGACCGGCAGCATCCCGAAAAAATTAGACCGCGAATCGAAATTTCGCGATGGTCGCTCTTCGAAAGGAACATTCTAACACAATAAAAGTAGCACCGGCAGCATCACTTCCATCAGCTTTTGAAGCACATCCGACACAAATCGAACAGAAACCATTTCGAACTGCCAGCCACCTCGTGGATTCGTTGTGTACTAAACTGGTGACTTGATACGGTCCTGGGCGAAAGCTTCTACCTTGGTTCTTTGAGCTTTGGGTTGGAATAAGTACTCCATCATCGGAAGAGGAACTGAAAAGCAAAAGCAGCTGCAGCAGCAGCTCATTCGCGATACCAAGCGGCGAATAGCACGAATTTCAGGACAAGTCCGACGTCCTCAATTACTGGGTCACAGACTATTAGAACTGGAACTAAGTAAGGACATATGAACGAGAATGAACTTAGGATGAATGAGAATAAAAGCTTTGGTTCTACTTTTACCCTACTAAAAAAATTCGATGGATGATACGCGAAACAACTAAAGTTATTTGTTTTTAAAGCTAGCTAAGTAAAATGAAGAAAGTTTTTAAGGTCAGTGTGTGGAAATTGAAATTTTCGCATTCTAAAATCTAATAAGCTTCAAACGGTTTTACTTGTTGCTTCTTATCTTACTTTGGTTTCGTGCATTGTTTTTGAAGCAACAGTAAAATGAATAGAGCTTATAATAAATGGTATTTTGTAAATAATTCATTGAGGTTAAAACGCGTTTTGTCTTTGAATCATCTAGCCCACGATGGGCGCTAAAAATTCTTAGCTGAAAATTAACATTTTGAAGCTACTTTATGAAGTTTGCAGTTGTTTTGAATTTGTTTTGAATAAAATTTAAATTTATTCCGCAATCTGATGTCAGTTTCGGTTTGGGTAAATTTGATGAGAAATTTAAACTTTCCATGTGCCAATTGCTAATGGGGCACGATTAATTCAGAACGCAAGGTGGGTGCCAACTGTTGTTGGTCACAGTGTGTACGAATAAGATGATACTTACCAAACATTCTTTGCATACAGTCCGTTCGTAAGTTTGAGGAGCTACCTCAAGTCAACATTGGCTTGGTCACGCTAGAGTCGATCGTGGAAATGATGCTGCGTAACGAGGATCGTTGGCGCACAGACTGAAAAGCTGTGGAGGCTTTTGAAATCCAAAAGCTGTGGAGGGTTTTAAAGTAATTTGGCACCGATAGGTGACCAAACATGACGAGGTTAAAGTAATGCGAAAGCAGATTTTTACGTGGACCTTCGTAGCCTGCAGATGCCTTTTTTTCTAGTAAGTGAAAATTTTACACAAGCTTAACAACAAAAACATATTTTTATGTTAAGCGATTATGTCTTGTTCTCTGCCATTGTCTACGTATAATGTTTCTTCTAGACATTAGTTTCTTTATAGGTCCATTCAACCTCAGGTAAGAGGTGGGTTTTTTTAAATAGTATTCATGGAGATAGTGATTTCCGCTGTTTCCCAGAGAATTTCTTCATGTGGTGTTCAATGACTAGTTTCGTACTAAGGATATTTTCAAATTATTAAGGTTTTAAACTGGCCTGTTAAATGGCAATTTGCTTTGCTAAAGACAAATTTTTGTGCAGGGATTTTGTTGGTTGCAGAATCTGTAATTTGGAAACCTAATGGAATGTGGTGGGAAACAAGCGTTTGTAATGTGAATGAGTTAGATATAAATTGGCCGTAATAAGTTGAAATGATATCGATAACGGAGGAATTACTTTTAGACCTTGGGGAAATAAAGCTTCGAGTCCAACATCACTCCAAGATACTTAGCCGATTTTCTGGTCTCAAGTACTTCAGAGCCAACTGTCATGGGTATGATAGTTGGTATCCTCCTCTTCGTCAGCATGACAATCTCAGTTTTTGCGATCGCCAGCAGGAGACCATGGCTTTCCATCCACCTTTCAACCGTCCTCATTACTTGACTGAGTTGGTCGAGATGTGAATTAGGTTGAGTTGGTCGAGATGTGAATTTCTAGATGTGAGCACCAAGAGCACGTCTGGCCCAAGAATGGACCCTTGTGCTGCTCAAGATGTAATGGTTTTGCGTACAGTTCCCTGATTCCTTTCATAAATTAAATGGCGATCCTTTAAGAAGTCTCGTACAATTGGCGGCAAGCATTCTTCTATCTGACTATATAGGCTAAGCTAATTGTAGTTACACTTAAGCTAGATTTAGTTTAGTAAATTAAGTTAGTATTAAGTATTTTATAGCTAAGCCAACCCCAGATGTGCAAACCAGAAAATAAGTAAATGATAAAAATAAAAAAAAATTATTACAATTCCGCTAAATATAAGATCTTTAATGTTAAATATCCCTCAATTTAAGTAATCGATGTACAGTTTAATGCATAAACAATTATTGTTATTCAATGGATAATTGAGCTACATCTATTTTCTAACGTAAGTGAAATAACAAATGGAACTGGTGCTTATATCAAATCTATTGAAAGCGAAAGCAACGTTCTAGTCAGACTTCTTGGTGCCAAATCACGAGTAGCACCTATTGTGAAGACTGGAGCTATGCGCTGCAAAGCTTGGCACACAATAAAGTGAAAACAACCTTTGAAATATTAACATTCAGTTTGAAAAGGTGGTATTTGGTCAGACTCTCAAATAGTATTGTCTTGTCTTCGTTGTGATCCAGTGCCACTGAAAACGTTCGTCGATAATAAAGTTGAACAGATCGTAAACAAAACTAACCCCAGTCAGAGGAGAAACGTTCCAACGCAGACAGATTCAGCTGATCTTGTATAACAGGGGATTGCTAAATAGTATCCGATTTTTAGTTCTTTCAGCCAATGTTTTTGCAAAACAAAGAATCGAATTTGCCATAGACATCAAATAAGCACATTTGAGCGCAAAAAAAATTACAATAATTGTGTTAAAATGCAATCAAGTTAGCACAGAAGATCAGCACTTTGTGCAAAGAATAATTTATAAAAATACTTTCCTAAGGCTACAACGTATAACAGCTCTAGTCATCCGAGGAACAAATGGGTTTTTGAAAAGGAGCTAAAGGAGGACTTAATTCCAGTGTTCCTACAAGTCACTAAAATCAAGCAAGCCACGATGATAATTTTGAAGAAAGATCAACGTTCGATATTTGACAAAGAGATCACCACGTTGAAAAGGAAAGAAGAGTCAGAAATAGTAGCCGAATTGCGTTTCTTACACCATTAACTGATCAGATGGTTCGGTGAACGATTACAAGCATTCAAAATTTCTTATGAAGCCAAGCATACTATTTTTTTGGCAGACGTTGGTTCAATTTCAAAGTTGGTGATGAACTATTTGCACTAAAAGCATATGCGTGCCGGACGACAAGATCTGCTTGCATTCTCTCATCAAGAATACTGGATGCTCCAAGGCAGAGACTTGGCCAGATCGATTGTCAATAATTGTGCTATGTACTCAGGGCAGACCACAACTGATGAAACAATTAATGTATCGACTGCCCTAAGAAAGAATAATATCCAATAGACCGTTTTTGTCAGCTGGTTTGGACTTTTGTGGACCAATTTTTGCACACTATCAGATCGATAGTAAAAGACTTCAAAAGACATACATTGCCGTATTTTGCTGCCTCACCACTAAAGAAGTACATTTGAAGATAGTCTCTAATATTTCGATTGATGGAATTCTTAAACCAATTTTGTCGGAGCTAAAAATAAATTTGAATGTGCTCCAACAAAAACGTGCTAGATAAAACTGGCAGACACGTGTTCAGCACAAAAAATCCCACTCGATTTCTCACCACCTAGATCATCGCCTTTTGGAGAAATTCGGGAGGCTGTTACAATCCCCGCGGGAAATTGATCAAAACACCCCACTTGCTCTTTACTGGAACGAATGGGGGGGTTAGCTTCGGAGACCGTTAGCTCAACGGAGATGAGGGTGGGCAGGTGCCACTCGCTTCCACCCCGAAACTAACACTTTACCGTCCGTGGAAGCGAGAAGGGAACGGACGGTTGTTTAAATTTTTTTTTTTCCCTGAATACTCACCAACCCGAATGTGATCAATTAAACTTTTATTCCGGACAAGCAAAATACTATAACTAGTTTCTGTTTCTATTAATGGTAGGCTCCCTTATTCACTAATTATTCACATTTACACTAGTTTCTGCTACCATTGATGGTAGGCTCCTTTATTCACTAATTATTCACAATTTCCACTCAATTCAAATTCCAAAGATAAACTTACTTGCTACCTAGTTTGTTACAGCAACCGATGATTAATCATCCCTCGCTGGGGCCCTTTTGATGATTTTACGCAATGTTTTTGAAATTTCATCCCGCGACTGCGATGTTCTCACGCTGTTCGCACCTTACTGTACCAAAGCTGAGTTTTCTTCACCGACGTGTCTCGAGCACCCTTCGCAGAATCCTTCGTTCTTTTGACAACAATTGACTTCGGTTGATATTGTTGACTTCACCGTTTCTCCAGTATTCGGCCATTTGGAATCAAAACGAAAAAAAAAAACGAAAACGCTGGTTATTGCTCTATCAATCTTACCAAGCCAGATCAAGAAAAATGCTCCTTTTCCGAGCCACCTCGCTCTAAGCCAACCTACAGCTCGTCAGCCAGCGGGACTTTTCGGGTATGCTCCGTTGATTGCACCTAAGGGCAACGCCCGGTCGGTGCACTAGTGTTAAGGCATTGCACTTATCGTTGCACGAGCGCCACTACTGGTTGGCAATGCCCCCCGTTCCGGGCCGTTTCAAAACTTGCAGTCTGTTTCCGACTTTCCCCTTGTCACTTGTTCAATTTGACAGTTGAAATGTAAATAGTGTTTGTATTCAACATCGTTTCTTTGACAATGGCATTCGGATAGACCGAAGGTGATCGGACACGCAAATGGATTATGGTCCAAATCAAGTTCAGACGTTGCAAAGAATCCGAAGCTCTGTGCGGTAGCCAAGGAAGAGTTTCGCAATTTGTGCATTTTCGGTTTGGATTCCAAATCGTTGCAGGTAAGTGGTGAAGGTGTTTACTTCCTAAGTGTTCATTGTGCGTATCGTAGGCTTATTGAAGTGAAATCTCGTCACCGTAGAATATACTGGGCGTTCCAGGAAGCATGAGTTGCATTAATGTGACAGTTAGAGTGGCATTTGGTAAGACATCTCATGATATTTGTTGCTTGTTTACACCTCCAATCTTCCACTGAATCCCTGGTCCGATTTCATTCGGCGTCAACAAACCTGACATCGCCTTGTTCACTTGCTCATTTTC
Organism: Nemotelus pantherinus; assembly: GCA_963978885.1. Taxonomy (NCBI): domain Eukaryota; kingdom Metazoa; phylum Arthropoda; class Insecta; order Diptera; family Stratiomyidae; genus Nemotelus; species Nemotelus pantherinus. The sequence goes on along the minus strand of OZ022265.1, from coordinate 44,062,622 downwards.
GTTTTGCATCCCATTCGAGATATCAACCTATACACCCAACAGATCAATGTTTTTCAATATCTGTTTCGCTGTCACTTCATTGATCATGTTTCCACTCAGCAATATTCTCTTCGAAATTCAGATCATCAATGAAAGGCTCCAAACCCTTAATGTAGAATTCATCGACACCTCTAGCCAAACAAAATCACATCGCCTGCGTAATGATATTACTGCCCTCCAAGGACGATTTTGCCGTTCTGACTGTTTCTTCGACCGGTAAGTTACTCGGTGGGTTATAACGGACGATCCTGATTACCCGCGGAAGCTTCAATCCCGGGTCACACCAGTTATGGTTCGTGATATAGGCAGCGCGCCCCCGCATCTTCGACTTCCACTTATCGTTAATTTGATTTCTTAATTAAATAACATAGTTTTGTTTCCTTATCTTATTCGTATTATTTACATTTAACAATATATTATTTTGATTGCATGCATAGTTTAGTTACATATTTTAGTTTCCTTATCTTATTCGTATTATTTAAATTTTATTTTTCCTTACATTAATCCTATTATTTACATTTTACCATATACTATTCCTATTGCATACCGTAACATGGCGGCTATCAAATCATTTTAGGCATCACACGAAGACAGTAAGCTCACCAGCTTTAACATATGAAGAACCAACTGACGTAGCAGCAGAAGTTGAAGCAGTATTAAACTTGCGACCTTTAACAGCATTGTGACTTCCTTATCAGATTACTGACAAATTAATGACTTCCTTCTCAGATTGAAATACAGTAGGGAAGATGTCAGCAGCATCCCGATAGAAATAAGTAAATAGTGTACAGCAGAAATTCTGGAAAAGGTGAAAACCGGAATATTTTAACGGATTTTTCGAAAAAATGAAGTGGGCTGGTGAGCATCCAAACATCGAGGTGGACACTCTTGTCGTCTTAAAACATAATAACCTACCACCACTTGAAAGGGTAATGGGTCGGATTGTGGGGATATTTCCTGGATCAGATAGATTAGTACGTGTGGTTAAGATAAAAATGGCAACAAGAATTTTTACCAGTGCGATTCATGGGCTATGACCTCTTCCGGCCGGAACAAATGAGACTTCGTCTCAGCAAACATTGTCTTCATTTACTTCATCATCATCTCAACTATCATCATTCATACCTCCTTCGTCGTCTTTTCAGCTAGCATTCAAGGATTTTAGAAAAACCAGAGCAGAAAGCAATGAAATATCCCAGATATCAAACCGGCAGAAGACAAAACCTGCCCAAAGTATAATAGTCACTGCTTGGTTCCGTAGTTTTTCTATTCACAATGCTGGCCAAGTCAACGAGTTCCTTTTGAAGTTAAACAATTTCCAAATCAACCGGGCCTGTATTATGAGAAATTGGGACAATGACACATCACATGAAACAAATGGCTGTTGTTAGTGTACTTCACTCGATCCAGCACTAAAAAATGGGTGAAAAAATTGGAGCAACCGTTTTCAAATTGGAAAGACTCAGAAATATAACAGTTAATACCTTTTCGACATCATGTTGAACCAATGAAAATCACGCTTGATGGAGATTGCTGAGGTTAATGCGATGATTTTTTAACATTGATTCAAATTAAGCCAACGATCTAAAAGTGCTTTGATAAATGGCGTTGGCGCTGTAGCTCCTCAGTTTTTTGGTATTATAGATGAAGAATTTGGCCAAACCATTGAAAATACAATCAAATAAGTGAGCCCTAGTAAAAATCACAAACTCAGCTTGCTTCATAGCCAAACTTCGATCATAGAAGCAACCTAATTGCATCTTAAATAATCTCTTATTGACAAAAGCGATCAGATGAAATCAATAGAACTACAATTCGAAAACATGTTCCGAGGTCTATCCAATATGACTCTCATTCATGAGCAGCAAATATCATTCAAACATTTTTGACAGTAACGACTATGTTCTCACTACTCAAGACTAACTACTCATTGAGCTTCGTCCAAAACGATAAAAATCGTCAGCTAAAAAGGTTATGGGTCCGAATTTTGGGATGCGCATAGAATAATGTTCATCGGCTACCAAGAAAAGAGAAAAAGCATCAATAGGGAATACTATATGGCGTTGTTGATGCACTTGAAGAAAGAAATTGCGAAAAACGATCCTATGTGAATGGAAGAAAATTAGTTTTCACTAAAACAATGCACAGTGTCACAAGTCGATGGCAACAAGATTTATGCTCATAATTTAAACCTGAAAGACAATAACACTGATTGTTAAAGTACTTGTATTTCATATAATTAAGCATTTTTATTTTTAGCTAGTAGAGATGAGCAATGACGCCACTAATGAAGAATCAAGCAAACATTCAAGCTAACTCTAACGAATACAGTTTTAATTTAATATTAATTCCCCATCGCAAGTTATGAGAAAAATTGCATATTATGAGAAATCAATACTTAAGTTAAACACAAGCTAGAAGTGTTGGTTGGTTTGGTTTGATAATATCAGCTGCACAAAAATTGAAAAACTCAGCTGAGATCGAGTGCCATTAACACGAAGCGGTTACATTATTCCTATACTAAGAATAATTGAAAAAGTCAGTAAGCAAACATTGTTAGAAACCCGGATTGAAACCTTGGCCATGAATAGACTTACCACTTGAAATTTATTCAGCTCTGTGGAACGATTTGTACACACACATAATGTACGCAAAATGTACACAAACAACCCCAACACATTCAGTATATCCTAAATGGTTTCTGCCATTCTTCCAAGAAATATTAATGGCTCCGAATATTTTTCGTTTGCAGAACATTTTTCATCATCAAAAAGCTAAAGCTACTTCAAGCATAGCCTTTCGATACAGCTGAGTAATTTGTGTACTTTTACAAATTCCTATCCGCATCCCAATCTCATCCCAAACCGAATTTCCCTAAGAATTATTATATCATTTTCCATGTGCTTCATCGCATCTCCGAGTTCCAAGGCAGAAAAAAATGACGATCCTCATCAAACCAGTAGCTAAGCCAATAAAAACAAACAAGTTGTTGAATTTCTATGTTTCGTTCATATCCCAGCCACGGCCAACCAGTCTGCTATGGTCCTGCAAAAACTGGCATCTCATTTTTATAAAAGTATTAACTGACTACGAAGCGACAGCCGTCCAACGACCTAGTAAGAAAAAATGATAGCCATGTCTATTATACTTTATATGGGCAAAGGATATTTATTTCCTGCGTGCAGAAAAGGAATGAGAGGAAAACGTGGAACCGAAAGTAGAATGCTGAAAAAACTGGGTCGGAAAACCCCAAAAAAATCATTTTAGCCCTGCAAACTGACATAACATGCCCATTAAGAAAATTACAAGCATGCAAACATAGACACTATAATAGGAACTGAAATCAGTCATGCCACCCTTTGCTTATACTCTTGTTAGGTTGATGCAGAGGCCGGTTGAAAAGTGCATTTGGGCGATGGAAGAGTCGAATGGTTATGCGTTTGGTAATCATTAATTTAGCAGTATTTATAGCACAAGGTTTATTTATTTTGAGAAGGGTAGATGCAAAACGAGCAGACGAAGAAGAAACTAATTAAAACAAGTGAATATAAGCATTTTGGAGAAAACAACTGGCCTATTTGAACAATAAGTGAAGGGCCATAAAGCCAGAGAGTTTTGATTTACGATACAATGAAATTTAGGATTAATTTTTTATTTGGTTAAATAGTCATGGAGTCATTTGTAGCAATTCTCGGAGAATTTTAATAATTTGGGGATTGAGTATATTTTTACAAGCATTTTCAGTACAATTATGCAATATTTTTTGAATTGTATCTGAAAATGGTATACAATGGACAATGTACTAAAGATGGGCGTTTCTGTTATTTAAAAAAAAACTGTTTTAAAAAAAAAAGTTTTAATTAACGAAAAGAAACAAATTTTATGCTGTACGACAATTAGAGTTGGGTCGTACTAGGATTTTCATAAACTAGGTATGACTAGTACGAGTACGAAAAAATACCTGTTCCAAATACCTGTTTGAAGTATGTACATATGTACATACAACGCATACGATTGGCAGTGAAACGGACTGATACGCCCTCCCCCATCCTCCAGACACAACGTTCCCAAGCTAGAATGGTGATGGTGCAAGATGACCTTCAAAGAATACCGAGTCATTAGTCTGTGCAGCTTGTCCGTAACTTTCCAATGGTCGGTCATTTATTTGGCAAGTCTTTCTCCAATCTAGGGCCATCTAAAGGAAAACGGTCAAATTCAATCAATTTAATTTGTTTTTCCAAATGACCAAAGTAAAAAATAAAACTCTAGCGCACCTGAACCGCTGAAAACACTACTGTTCGAAGAACAAAAGAAGAATCATGCAGGTTTTGAGTGCATATTCTACCACACGAGCTGCTTATTACAGCCAAACTGTTTCAAACGCCACGTTTTACTTTGGTCTCAAGAATGCATTATAGCTCATATGGTGGAAAGGTTTCAGATATTAAAACTGGCATGAATTTCAAAGTTTATGAGAGCAAAAAACTTGTTAATTATATTCGTTATCAGTTGCTTATTTCACAAAATGTTGAAAGCAGCATCTCATACAACATCAATGAAGAAAATGCTCAATGCCTGCAGCACTGTAACTGAAGTTGGTGTTTGCGGCTGCGATCCGAAAAATTTGCTGAGCTTTGGGAATTGAAAGATGGGTTATTTATTTTCATTGTAAATGTTTCTGGTATGAACACTAAATGTAAGCATTTATTGATACAAAAGTAGCACTACCGACTCGTGCTGGCAACCTTTTGCCATTATCAAAGCCAAAAATATGTCACATCTGCTTCACGTTGAAATTAACCTACCCTGCGAATTTCGTCTCGATCCAATGACTGCATTCGAAGTTATAGGAGTATAAAGAAATTTCGGGGTTACCAGCCTCACAATTTTTCAAATAACTGAAAACTTAATATTTGCTGTTTATTGTCACTACAATATCATTACCATTTGAAAATTTTACGATAAAATCGCTTAATCAAGATATTGAAAATAAATATAAAACCAGCAATAGCTGGCAACCCTATCATGGCTTTTCAACCAAATTCAGTCTGAATATAGGTGTCTTTAATAGTTGTCATTAATTGTATGAAATTCGTTTTGATTTCTTGACTGCACTGGAAGTTATAGGGCAAAAAGCTTTATTTTCCTGAACGAATTTTCGAAACCAAAGACACAATAATTACCATTGCTGGCAGCACCAATCGAATTTTTCAACCAAATTTCTACCAAACACGGTTTAGATTAAGGTTCAGCTACTGTGTCAATTTGATGAAAATCTGGTAACTGAATCAGAATTCATGGGGCAAAAAACATTTTGTTTTCTTTGTAATTAAGATGGCACCACTGGAACAGAGTTGGCCACAATTCAAAATCGCTGCTATCAGACCTGGTCCTACTTAAGTCCAATGTTGACCGTAAATTTCAACTGTATCTGATTATTGGCTCGTGAGTTCCCGTGAACAGAAGTTTTTGATGCTAAAAAATAGATGAATTGGGAAAGGGTTACCGTTCTTGTCCGACATAAAATTTCCAGAGCTTTACTTTGACTGTGCAGATAAAACATATTGTAATTGTTAAAATATTTTATTGTAAAAAACGGACATTTTTTAGGAGTTTCGATGGTTTGAATGTTTTCACTTTCAGTGCCTGCCGTAGCTAAAAGGTTGCCAGCACGTTCGGTAAAAACTATGCAAGTATGCAACTCAACAACATTAATATGTCCTGTAAGTTTCATAATGATCTAATAATCTAGTAAAAAGTCATCGCAATTCGAAAATTTTCAAATTTTCCCAATCTCAGTTTAGGCGCCTAGTGCCCACATAGGGTTAAAAGTTTCAAAAGCATTATCATATTCACATTTAGAATACGTTCAGAATTCATTACATAAACTTTAATTTTGTAAAAGTTATTTTTTGACAAAATAATAGGTATATTTGGCGCGAAAGGGTTAAAGATTATTAACTTTTTGTGAGACCTGGCACTATTATGCATGTACACCAATGTTTCCTGAAAATTTCAGTTCAATCGGATTATTTTTCCCGCGATTTTTTCACTGAAATTTTTTGATGTAATATATATATATATATATATATATATATATATATATATATATATATATATATAATATATATATATATATATATATATATATATATATATATATATATATATATATATATATATATATATATATATATATGTATAGAAATATGAATTTTTGGCCAAAGTGATTTTAATACTAATGTCCTTCTTCGAACATTAGTAAAAATACTAAAATAGGACCAACTAGTCCTGTTGTCATCTATATGACTTTTCATCGAGCGATCTCTCATACCAAACCTTTTTTGGCTAATCTAAAACAGTCCGATTTCCACTTCGCCTCACTAAAGCATGAAGTTTGTCGAAAATATTATTAAGAAATGATAAAAAAAAATGTTTCGTTTATTAAACATGCACCCACTAGGGGGCCAACCTCTTCTGTAAGGCTGGACATGAGTCCAGGGGCACCTTTCCTCCCGCGGTCTCGTAAATTTTATAGCCCCGGTAGGGTTGGAGACACCCTCGTTGCGACCTGCAGTCACGAGGAGGGCCTCAGCACTCCCGGAGACGCCAACTGGGGAACCAAAAAGTATCTGAACCTTTTCCTCGTTGGCACTTTTAGTGCTACTTTAAGTTTTTCCGGCGGATTTCATTTTGCCGTATCTTCGAAACTAGGCCGCTTTTTCCCAGACTTGTATGGAAAATTTCGGCCGAAACAACTCAGAAAGGTCCCGAATTCATACTCGACCAAAAAAATCTTTTTGGAAAAAATGGTAGTTTTTGCCCAATTTATCCTATAAAAATTGTTCGCCCTTAAAATATCACTATTGTACTCCCCGACCACTTTCAATCATCGAAAGCGCCGTTAAGTTGGTTTTTGCCAAACTATGGCCAAAAAAACCCTTACTCCCCTACACAACCGATATTTTTGTATCACAGCAATAGGTCTTGGCCCGTTATGTCCCAAACCACTCTAACCCAAAATTGGCCGATTTTGCCCGATTTCAGCTCCTTTTGCCCTAAAAACTTTTTGAATATTTGAATAAAATACCTTCAAGCACCAAAATACTGTTTTGCGCAGCTAAACAGTTTTCCACTGCCAAACAGTTTGTTTTAACAAACGAAAAACGGTTCGTTTAAAGAAAAACGAAAAACCAACAAAAACTATTCGTTTTAAAAAAAAAAGAAAAACGATTCGTTTTAAAAAACGATTCGTTTTAAAAAACGATTCGTTTTAAAAAACGATTCGTTTAAAAAAAACAGTTCGTTTGAGAAAAAGAAAAACGATTCGTTTTAGAAAAACTATTCGTTGTAGAATAGTTGGAATAATTGGTTTTATAAATAATATTCGTTGTAAAAAACGGTGCTGTTCGTTTTCGGAAAAAAATTTCGTTTTAAAAAAACTGTTTGTCGCTATTTAGAAAAACTGTTCGTTCGTTTTTTTGTAGCCAAACGCTTTTTTCAAACTGTTTGGCGTTTTTGACCCCATCACTACAATGTACGAGGATCAAAAATCAAAGCAAGACTAGAGTATTGCGTGTGCAGCTTCATTTTTCGATATGTTTCTGTTTTGTTTTTTTTTATATTAATTTATTTATGAACATATTTACACTTTCCGCATAAGTAATTCCCAATACAATAAATTTTTAACAAATGAATTAACCTTTTCAACCTAAATTTTTGACAACTGAATCAATGTCATTCACATGCACGAAATATTCAACAATAATTTGGTTCGACAGATTTGTATTCACATCTAAATAACTCAATTTCAATCTGTTTTACTAGTTTCTTTTCAGTTCATCATAACGGTTGTATTCATCAACAACAAAGTGGTGTATCTCTCTCCATAACAATGCGAAATTTTTGCATGAAACACCATGCTCTTTGCACTCCCAGAAAATAAACAAGAATTAAATCATCCTGCTACCATTTTATCAAATTCACCTACCTCACCATACCATTTCATCTAGTAACCATAGCAAGTAAATAATTTTGTGTCGATAATTCCAACATGTGTAACGTAGTTTTCAATAATACATACCTGTAAGTGCGGGAGCGACAGCAACTGCATAAGCTCACTTTTTTCGCGGATGTTTTTATGTCCGGACGATGATGAGATGGCATCAATTGCATCACGACATCGTGATACTGCATCGCCTGGGGGTGCTCTAGATGGTGACATAACCGTACAACTAATACGATCATACAGCTGCACACAATACCGCAAACAATGTCCATGTTATCCATGTTATGTAAAAGTATACGGAACGAACAGCAAACAAACAAATGAAATAAAACAAACAGAGAAATGCATTTAAATCATGTGTAGTGATGCCAAGTTGACTTTTGTATATTTTATTTTGCAAACAAACAGCTTGAAGGAAACAGAGTCGGGTATGTGCGAACCAGAACAATAACAGAATAGAGCATTGAAATAAAAGAAAACAACCGGAACAACAATGACAGGACGATATATTCAACATACCTACATCTTCATAAAGAAAAAGGACTTGGCGGAGAGGCAAGGATAAATAGGTGTGTTCTGTGCTTTTGTGTAATCACAATGACGACGGATTACTTACTTGTAATAGGGCATGAAGTTTTCCATCGCGCAGCATGTCTCTTAGCACTTCAGGATCTACAAAGGCATCTTGTAGGGCATAAATGTCATCTAATGAATCCAGAATACGTTGTACAGCTTCCAAGCCGGCTTCTTCGTCGGCCCACTCATTAAGGCTCTCGGAAGCTGTTCCAATTGGCACTGTAAAAAAAAGTCAAACAAACAATGATTGCAATAAAGCGGTGTGAAAATTAAATCGGTGAAAATGATGAAAATTTTAGAGCGTACGGCTTTCAAATTGTTTTTTGAAGTAATAAATTTCGGAAGACCATACAGCCGTGTCAAAAGCAAAGGTTAATGATTTCATTCCTACTAAAGATTATTAAATTACTACTTCAGCCAGACTAAAAGCTTTCATTTAATATCAGATATAAAAGGCATCAAGGCCATTTTCTTATGAAATTTTAAAACAAAAACTTTGTTGACTACGAATATTGTAGATTGGCTACAAATGTAAACAAGATCTGGCTTTGTTGTGTAAAACAAACACACCAATGTTTTGCACAACAAAGTAACGGCTCGATAGCATTCTGCATAATATTTACTTCAAAATGTTCACACTGTGTTGAAGTTTTTTTACATGTATACAAACTGGGCAAAACTCGACTACGTGCCCTCAATTGCCGTTAGACAATTTTACTGACTGTATTTTTTGTATTTTTGTGGTTGTGTGTTGGTTTTTGGGGTGTTTTTTTGTTTATCTGGAGTGTTTTTGCCTTTTCTTGTATTTTTTGAACGTTTTTGTTAGTTATTCTTCAATTTTTGATCCCTGCTCGTCTTTTGTTGGTAAGAGAGCGAAAAATTGAAGAATAATTAGAGATTTGACAACCCTAGAGTGTATCGTCGAGTCACTGTTCCCGCCACATATGCCAAGGACGAATGGTAGCATCGTCATCCACTATGAGCCGTTCTTCACTCTACGGAAGAAGATCTGATCGCCGCAGTATCTGGAATAAAGAATAGGAAGCTTTCGGGTCCTTATAGAGTCCTAGTCAAATCACTTAAAGTTATATAATTCATGTTTAGTTTCGGATGTCTTTCTTGAGCAATCTGTCCGCTTATGATCCGCTTTACGTCCTTAATACGACGGAAAAGTTCGTCGAGCGGTTGCTGAAGCCACGGTTGCTATCAGTAACAAGTCAAGTTGATGATCTGCCAGATCTTTCAAAACAGGCATTAAACTGTTAATGCCATATCAGCAGTGATTGGGGCAGTAGCAAGAGCGGATCGTGCATGCCATAGAGCTAGACCGTTTGTTCTGCTGGTTACGCTACATGCTGCTGGTTAGGCTACATGATGCTGGTTACGCTACATGACCAGATATGGTTTGGGCCATCGAGCATAGTTTCCGCATTGCTGCGGGGCACGATGCGGGACTATTTTAGGGACCGGTGGCTGCTATTCGATACCAACAAAGATGTTCAGAGAGGGCGTATCAGCTCAGTGGCAGCACAGCCCAACTAACAATTTGTTGAATATTTTGGGCGTGGATACGTTTCCATTCCTTAGGTTGCGCCTATAAGGAAACCAATGTTTCGAATCAGCGACTTTGTGGTTACGTCGTAGGTTCGAATTTGGAGCAACGCCGTTCAGTAATGACATCGAAACAAAGTAGTCATTGCATGGAAAGAGTTACGTTGTAGTTACTTCCTTGTGGCGGCATTATCACGACACCGTTGAGTAATGGTTTCGAAACATTATGCCTTACGTGCGACTAAGAATATGACACTTATGGTCGCTATAACGTAACAGCAACGTAGAATCTCGGTCACAATTTTCAAAAAGTTTCGTAATCGCGACAAATTTACAAACAATCCTCTCAATCCTCCCAATGTCTTTCTCTTTCACGCTCATAGCTATTTATAAGATATACGAAGAGTTTAAACAAAATGATCATGTATGTGTTAAGTATTTATATGATGAAGACAATATTGTATTTCAGCATATGTTTAATATTTATTATAGTGACTGAACGTTTTGAATCCTATGCAGATAAAACACGAACGATTCAAACGTTACTGCAAAAGTGGTGTTGAAACTCCGTAAAACTACCAAGCGCTTGCGATTTTATCAAGCTTTAGCTAAAATAGGTCTTTTATATTTTTGATAAAATTTTCAATATTTTTTTAAAAATTAAATTCCGCACTATCAAACAAGTATAGCATGTCCAAACATGAAAAATCTGTGCTTATTACATCAAGCAAAGCTACTATTATGGATATTTTTAACTTCAAAATATTTTACAATTCTTTGCCGCCATGTTTGTCCAAATTTGTTCGCCATGATTGTTCTTTGAAGGAAAAAATCCCAGTTGGTGCCTATATCGGCGATTTCAAGGCACTGTTGACACTTTGCAGCATTGGATGTTACCGAATGGTAATTTTGACTATATCGCACCTTCATAGTAGTTTTAAGAGGTCGTCGTTACTACCTAGTTTCTAATCTGAAAGGCGCTCGAAGCCCAAGACGAAACAGCTAGTTTAACATAAATTTGGCCAATGCTTTTTGCGTTTGCTTTGCGCCTCTGTCAAGAACTGGTTAAGAAAGTAGCTTTGGAAACTAAAACAAGTGGGAAAAGATTGTTGTTTTAATGCTAATATAATAATTCGCTGTCGATAGAGGCACAGAAGAATGCTACTACTGTATTGAAATTTAATTGAAAGCAAATCTGCACATTCATTTAAGTTTAAATATATACCATACAATAAACCAAGTAATTGGCAGCAGTTCGATATTATCTTCAAAAGACTTCGAAAAATATTTGCAAAATTTTACGATACAAAGGATAAAGCAAAACTTGCAAAATATATTTTTGTTAAACCCTCTTAATAATTTTGCCATCGCATTCTTCTCTATCTTACTGTTCGTTTTTTACTCTTTGACTTGTTTTTAAACACATTAATCCATTCTGATCTCCGGACTCCGAAAGCAAATACTCTGATTTTTGAATGCACATATCTGAGCCGTCCGAAAGTGTAATTCACTTGCTGTTGGTTTTTCACTAAGTCTCATTTCGGGAATACTGTTACTTAATAATGGCCTCAAAGTAACATCGAACGAAGATGTGCCCATAGTGTGCCTACCAAAGCAACAAATAAACGCATCTTGTGACATTTGTTGTAGTAGCGCGCGAAATTCCGTTAAGGGGGCAGGTACACTTAAAATTTTGAGAAAATCGATTTTATTTTCCTTGCATTTTCTAAAAGTAGCATATTTCAAAAGCATTCTGTGCAAATTTCAGACGAATCGGACAATTCTTTATGGAGAGAAATAACTTTGAATGAAGTCGTCTCTAATGCATAAAGCCCTTTTTTGCATGCTTTCAAAGCATTTTTCTCGAAACTATGTTTTCGAAGTCGGTGATCACTGTAACTTGAAAACGGCTTTATCGATCAGCATGAAATTTTCCTCACTTATTTTATATGTAATTGTCCCCCGGATGAACGAGGGATTTTTCGATTGGACGATATTTTTTTCAATAGCCGAAAATGTGAGTGAAATATTGGTCAAAAATACAATTTTGAATTTCAACATCCGCCATTTTTCGAAAAATTAAAATCTGTCAAACTCCTTCGTTCGTCCGGAGCACTAGGTCATTAACTAATACTCCCCGATTTTTTAATTTTTTTTTTTTTTAAGCTACAGTGATCACGGCAAAACAATTTTTTTGGACCTCTCGAAAATTTACTCTATTTCGACCAATTTTCAACCTGTTACCTTAACAAAATTACAATAGCTTCTACAAATATATGTCTTTCAAGTAAATAAATATTTGTTATCAATTATTTTAATGTAAGTCTAAAAAAAACTCCTAAAAAAGAGTTTTTTTTGGACGTCCCAAGTGTACCTTACCCCTTAAGTAATGTTAAAAGTAATAATGGCAAACAGTAGCATCTTGTCCCAGAAGCGTGGGAAAAGAAAAATTTTCTCTACTGGCTATCTCATATGAAGCGTACCAAAAACGGATTGGCTTAAAATGCCATGTACATTTAAAGCTATGTCCTGTTCTGAACTAGTTGTCGAGACTTTTTTATTAACCCCGCTTTATGGGATTCCGTATTGACGTTTAAAGATTTGTGAGAACGAAATAATTATGGGTATAAGCGCCACTACGTAAACATTACATGAGAGTTTCCTTGATAGGCATAGGCGTATTAAAGGAATTTTGTGTGGTAACTTTGACGTACAATATGCCTTATTAGGATTTTGATTAAGTCGCACTGAAGTAACTAATCCCTTATGGACACAATGCCTATAAAGACGCGTCAGAAGTAGTCTTTACCACTTCTTTACTAAAATTTTGCCTATCAAGGAATTTTACTTTGAAGGAAAAATGACGAAACAATTCCGACTTGACATAGTATTCACGACGTGTTCGCGTCAAAAAACTGCATTTAGTAACATATGGGCGCAAATTGTTAGTTGGGAGGGATCTATCCTCGAAGTTGACCGTTTATGAAGAACCGCTGCGCCTGGAAATGCCAATAGATGTGTTTGTCGTGGGTTATGCTGCCGGCGTGGCAGCGATAATCACTTCTAAAACGAGTCAGTTCACCCGATTTTGAGGTAAATAAAGTCGTGAAGAGGGTAGAATGGTTATTGATCGACCATAGCCTATAGCTGGCCTCGTCAAAGATAGAGATCGTCATGCTAACGAAACGGAAGATCCTTACTACCATCTCGATGAAAGTGGGCGCAGCAGAGGTCTAGACTAGTGAGTTGGTAAGGTACCAAGGGTTCCAAGGCTTTTCTATTTGTGAATCAGCAACCCAGCAAGTGGATACGTTTTTTGGTTTTGTAGGCGTCATTTCATTGACGTCATTTTAGTTACTAATGTCCAAGATTTAGTACCATTGTAACACTTGCAATGAACAACTAGACCTATTCTATCACGCGCCACTGAATGTTTTGAGAAATGAATGAGAAAAGTTTGGTAATTTACTTCTGGCAGATCCATAATTCGAAAAACCTGGATAGATTAACGTGCTGTTAGGCACTGAAGTAAACGCAAGGGCTATACTCGGCGTTATTCTCAAACTATAGGACCAATACGACAACAAAACCAAATACAATATTTCAATGAATAATTTTAGGAAAAATTGAGCATGATAATGACAATAATGATCAAAATTTTAATACCGAAATCAGCCAGACACAGAATTAAAGCGACAGTTACCACGATTCCGGGATTTAGAAAAATTTCAACTTCGATGGATATTGAAAACAGAAGTTGAATAATGTGAAAGATACGTAAAATAGCTAACAACGTTTAAGCTTATAAAGTCATAATCAAACTGTTGACCCAAAAACCCAAACTAATGACCCCTAGCGATGAAGAGGCAAATAATTGATTTGAAAATTATCTTGTATTAAGTTGCTAAAAATTATAGATTTTTTACTTTAAAATGTGTAGTGAGCAAGTCAACTTTGTTCGAAAAAATTGCAAATAAATTGACTAACAAAAATGTCTAGCACACAGGCAATGCGAGATACACTAATTTTAGAAGAAAAGTAGAGGAATCGTGCAGATTTTGAGTGCTTACAAAGTTTGCTCGTTATTACAGCCAATCTGTTTCGAGGCCATGTATCTCTTTGATCTCAAAAATGCACGAATTGAAAAATTTATGCAAGATAAACACTTGTTACCTATTTTCATTACAAGACAATTCTTACAAAACTTTGAAAGCAGCATATCCTACAACACAAATAATGAAAATGCTCAGTGTTTGTAGGATTTCACCAGCACTGCAAAAAAAAAAGCCTTGCAGTCACCCGATAACTGCATCCAAAGTTATATGGGCAGAAAGATAATTCGAGTTGCCATTCGAAAAATTTCCAAAACTTGGAAAATCGCACATTGGTTACTTATTTTCATTGTAGAAATAACAAAATGACCAAATCCAAAAGTAGACCAAATCTGCTTCACATTGAGGCGAACCTACCCTGTGAATTTAATCTCCACCCGCTTATGAGTTCGGTTAAACAGAAGATTCGAGTGCTCAAAATAGAGATAATTTGATTATGGGTTGCCAGTTTTGAGCAATGCGAAATTTTGAATTTTTTTTTAAATGTATTAATCGTTTGCATTTTTTTTTTGCAAAAAGCGAAAAGTTTTTAGGAGAGTCTATGGTTTATAGGATTTTCAACGCCCAAAGGACTTAAACGTCTACATAGGATTCAAAATTTCCAATTCTTTATCATAACCAAGCATAAAATATTCTCAGTATTTATTTTCAGTACTTGCTTTGTGCATAAAATTTCTTTGCAAAGTGTTGATTGCTTTAAAATACTTTGTTCCTATGTTTATTCGTGTGCACACAAAGCAAAATATCTCCAAAAGTAAATCACCGCTCTTTATAATTCCGAGCTTTGTAGACCAATTATGACCTTCCAACTCAGATACTACATATTCAGCATACTTATATACATAGTTTTTACAGTTTCAAACAGTTGATTCAAACAATATGTAACAATATCTAACAATATATAAATGTAATTCAACAATCGTCAACAAAGGTTAAATGTTTTCCAGTATTTTCATTGTGGTTTTCTTGTCACCGAAGACAAATTGTCTCATTGGCCCAAGCGTCTTCTATTTTGTATAAAATAATATTTTTTGAATTGAACAGATGGGAGCAAATGTTTGATGTGATCGACGGTAACAGGTTGGATGAAATAGATGAAATAAAGCGTGTTGCATTTGAAAACTAATAGTGCCAGTTTTCAAATATAGATTGAATGATACTAAACCATTGATTAAGTCGTGGCGATTAATAAAGAGAGTACTTGCTTTGGACCAATTTTTCATTGCGCTTTTATTAATAACAAAAAACTATTTTGGCTACTTTACTTGTGATCAGCCGGCAAACTATCAGGTTTACTGTAAATTTGTGTCTAATTTTAGTATTACAAATCAACTAGATTCCGATAAATCTAGCCGAAATCGGTTGATGTTGCTTCGGAATCCCATCCATGAGAAATAAAGTACGTTCGTATGAACTACGGGTTTTCTTATCACGCAGTTTATGGAAAATGGGCATTTTGTGAAAAAATGGGTTAAGCGTAAATGCTTCGGAGGAAATGAAACATTCATATAATTCCTAGATAATTAAAATAAGAACAATATTCATCTCTGTTCGTTTAACATATGCAGCGCCTTTCACACCAAATTTCTTGTCTAACTATATTGATATGATTTTTTTGTCAGATCGAAATTAAAAAATTCTACCTGCTTCAAATTCCTGTGGAAATTATTGCATTTTTAACCCATGATAAACATTGCAATTTCCACAACTCCCACATGTTTCAATATCAAGTTGATACCCAAGCATTGCCAATTAGGCAGTTAAATGAATTTGAAATCCTTTTAAATCTTTCGGTTTTAGGAAATGGATTATACTTTCATCACCACCATTAAAATTCAGCGTTGTATTTTAGGAAGCATAAGCAAACCGAATGGACAGGACAGTATGACCTTTTCAGTAGGTCGGTTTGCTTGGAAAGTGGTTGAATTTGCATTTCCTATTCCATCGACAATCATTTCTTCAATCAAATTCAATCTCTAATCAATTTCCCGTCAAATCAAAACCGACATACATTACTCAACATACATTCATTCACAACTCACTTGTATCGGTATCGGTGCCATAGAGTGGATCCATTGCAATACCACCAGCTATCGCCTGGACCGCTCCTTTCAATTTCCTTCGCGCATTATATCGTTTCAGTTCTTCGACAGTGTCGCCTAGATGCTGTCGCTGCAGCTTGTCACGATCCTGCAATATACATAAGAGGGCAGGATTGAATCATACAAATAGCAAATTCAAATACATCAGACCGTCTATTACCATGCTAATAGATTGATGGACAATCCAGTTTCAATTGTTTGGGAGGGAATCAATTAAAGGACATTCTCATAAAATATGTAGATTGAACTTACTCGTATCCAAGGATGTTCGAGGACTTCGGTTATTGAAATTCGACTGTGTGGATTTGGTGAAAGCATTTTTGAAACTAAATCTTTGGCATTAGCTGAAATTGATTTCCATTCGGGTGCATCAAGCTGAAATGAAAAGAAGAGAAAGATCAATATAAGGACTTTGCACGATAATTGGTTTCAAAATTTTCAAAATAATTCTTATGATTGCTAATCAATAGTGTAGACAATGATAAAAAGGGATAGTTTATTTTATAATTGTTATGACGCAGTGTATAGCTAATAAATCCAATAAGAAATATATGCGCGAGTCAACGAAAAAACAATATATTTTCCCTACTTTTTAAGCTATTATTTTTCTATAGTGTTTTTGTTGTGGATCAGTTTTCAAAAGGCTCTACTACATCATAAATATCCTAGACGAAGTCGAGTGAGTATGGTACCAACTGGTCACTGGGGTCTAACGTGGTCCGTAAGTTATTACACGTCACAAAATTTTAAACAGACGCAAAGGTGTAAAAGATTTGAAATTGGAGCTACAGTAGGATTTATTTATTTGTTTTTTTTTATTTATTTACAAAACAAAACATCATGCACAATAGGAGAAAAAAAACATTACATAAACAAAATACAATTTGTCCCACATCTGGACACAGAATTCCGAAAAAAAATCATCAAAAATGTTGTGGCATTTATTTTATTTTATATACAAGGATAGTTTTCAGGTTAGTTGACAGAAATTTCCACAAATTATTTTTAAAAGTGAATTTAAAGATTCCCGAAGGAAAATGGTTGCAATTTTATTAGAGTATATATTCACACGCACTTAACAGTGCTCGCCTAGATGAAGGAGCGAAAAGCAAAACCGGTTTCTAACCATATTCAACTCAATCACTCTGAGATAAAAATGTCTAGCGCAACAAAACCGCTAGGAAACTGATTTTCGAAGAAATTATCTTTGAGTGACTTAAAAATGTGTAAAGACGTAATACACTTCTTTGTAGTATCATATCAACCATTTCTTACTCAAAGCAACAAATATTATTTTCTGACAGCATCTTCTATAACACAAATGATGAAAATGCTCATTGCTGCCAACATTTTTCCAACCCAGCAGCAATAACTCTACCATTATTCCAGTGAATATCGACACAAACAAGGCGAAACTTCGGAAAAATTAGGGGAAAGCTGAATTTTGGCGTGAACCTTGGTACTGGCGTGTTGAACAAAATGTCAAAAGTCCCCATCGATCCGAGTGCTGCGTTACTTTTTATACGGGGTCAAAGGTCACCAAAATATCTCTTAAATATCTCAGTAACGGTCACGTTTTTAGAAAAAACAATGTATGACGAATTTGTAGCTTAAAAGATTTTATAACTTTTTCTTGTAACCATAGCCGTTTTCGAGATATATTGATCTAAACATTTGTAACTAACAGTATCCACTTTCTCAACGGCATGTTGATATTATCCGATTTGGATTACGACTTGGAATGTTCGTGAGTTTGTTTTTCTATGCGTAAGAAGCCCATAAGCAAATTTATCTACCACACTCCAGGATAGGTGGAAACGTGTGCTCCGAAAAGTTACCCACGACCCCCCGCCCCCTTTTGCCATAAAACCTGGAGGGACATCTGCTCGTTACTCTCTTCTCGGAAATAAACTGTATTGCTGCATCATGTATGGGATATTCCGCGAAGGAGCAGGACAAGACAACAACATTGCAGGTGAAAATGGGTTTTGTAATATATCATGGCCCTAGAAGTACGAAAAAGCAAGATAATATCATGGCATAATTCTGTAAACGATCATTCTTGACATTATAGGAGCTCAACCCGCTGCAGTCTATCCCCGAATAATCAGTTTTTTTTTACTAATCCTGTGATTACTGCATAGCGTCAAAGGGACATGACACGTCTCGAAACCAATTTGCACTTTCAATTACGTGACCTTGTCCTGATCGTTCATGGGATAAGACGGTATGGGAAAAAATACAAAACCGTTTATTTCGGGGTGGTTCGTGTGCGGGGGTGAGTAGGGTGTGGGAGTGGGGGTGGTCCTGCGATGTCAAGAATGGGCCATTGACAGGATAATCTAGTGATGTTATCTTGTTTAACAGTGGATAACGAGTAAGCAACGAACTGATTCCTGAAGATTGGGATGGAAGTTCAGGTAAACCATTTTATGGCAAATGGGGGCGGGGGGTGGTGGAAACTTTTCGGAGCACACTTTTCCACTTATCTTGGAGTGTGGTAGATAATTTGTTTACATGTTTTTTATGGGCCTCTTAAGCATAGAAAAACAAACTCACAAGCATTCCAAGTCGTAATCACAATCAGATAATATCAACATGCCGTTGCACAAGTGGATACTGTTAGTTACAAATATTTAAATCAATACATCTCAAAAACGGTTATGGTTACAAGAAAAAGTTATAAAATCTTTTGCAGACATGACTGTTACTGAGATATTTAGGAAAGATCACTTTTGGTGACCTTTGACTCCGCATAAAAGGTAAGGCAGCACTCGAATCGATGGGGACTTTTGACATTTTGTTCAGCACGCCAGTACTCAGGTTCACACCAACATCCAGCTTTCCCCTAATTTTTCCGAAGCACGATGTTAAATTTCCCTGAACTACATAGGATGCTCGTGATTAATCAACCTATCCTCAAAATTTCGTTTTCATCCAAGGATGTCATCGAGTTTTTCAGCGATTAAACTATGTTTGGAGTTGCTATCCGAAAAATGTCCAAAACTCGGAAAATTTAAACATCGGTTGCTTATTTTATTGCGATTGCTTTGCTTATAAATACAAAATGGAAGCATCTGGTGGTTCAATATTTACGGAATTGTTTGGTGCTGTGTTAGCACTACAGCCAAAAATGTAGCAAATCTGCTTCAAGTTAAGCTGAACCCACTCTGTGAATTTTATTTCGACTGGCTGACTACGCTGGAAGTTATAGGCATGAACACAATTTTGGGGTTACCACCCTCGAAACTTTTCAAATTTGCAAAACCTTATTATTTGCAAAAAATTGTCAATGCAGAATCATTCCCATTTGCAAATTTAATGACAACACTGCTTATTAAACAAATACCAAAATATTACAAAAATTACCATAGCTGGCAGCCCTTTCATTTTTTTTCTATGAAATTCCTACGACAGCTGGCCTATAATAAGTTTCATTTACTTTATGAATTTTGTTTTGATTTCATGACTAATTCGGAAATCATAGGGAAAAAAGCTTTATTTTTCAGAGCAAATTTACAAGATTTAGGTGCCAAAAATTACCATAGCTGGCAACTCTATACTAATTTTGTGACCAAATTTCAGCCAAATGTAGTCTATAGTAAGGCCAAATACTGTGTGAATCATGCTAAAATCGGATGCCTATATCGGTAGCTATGAGCCAAAAAGCAGTTTTTTCTCAGTGATTTTTCAAGGTGGCACCACTGCCACAGTGTTGCCCGCGTTTCAAAGTCACTTTTATCAGACCTGATCTTAGTTAATACTAACATGCCTTGTAAATTTCATAATGATCGGATTACGCGGCCGGCAGTTCTCGTGAACAGAAGTTTTGAGTGCTGAAAATAGAGTTAATTTGGGGACGGATTGCAGTTCTTGTGAAATTCGGAATTTTGACAATTTTAATTTGACATGCTAGTCCAAGGCTAAACGTTATCAATAATTTGATATTTTTAACGAAAAGCACAAAATTTTCAGGAAGTTCGATGATGTCAAGGATTTTTTTTCACGTACCTACCGTAGCTACAGGATTGCTGCACAGTCTTGAAAAACCATGTATGTATAGTTTAGGTTAACACCAATAATTTCTTTCCGTCAAAAGTTATGACAAATCAAAATTTGGGAAAAAATCCTTGACTACTTTTAGGCACTCAGCGCCCACACAGAGCTCAAAATTTCCAACAATTCTTTATCATGAGTAAACATAAAACATAACAGGTTTTCATGTCCATTACTTTTTTTTAACAAAGTCGCACTCTGCACAGAAATATAGGGGTACGTGAAAATTCACTAAAATGCCTGCCACCGACAAAAGGTTAAAGATATTGAACACTTAACAAGTCATGGACGTACTTCTAATATACATCTATGTTCTCCGAAAATTTCAGCTCAATCGGATCGGCCACTTCAGCGATTATCTTCCTAAACCATTTTGCAATCATATATATGTATATAAATATATATATATATATATATATATATATATATATATATATATATATATATATATATATATATATATATATATATATATATATATATATATATATATATATATATATATATATATATATATATGTATATATATATATATATATATATATATATATATATATATATATATATATATATATATATATATATATATATATATATATATATATATATATATATATATGCATAAAGAATTTTCTTCGAAAATGAGTAAAAAGTTAGATTCCACATTATGCAAGTATATTCTGGTAGACGCTGCACCCAAATGGAATATTATCACTTGATAGCCCATATATTTTTCCATATATTTCACGTCTCTTAATGAATCTAAGCTGTTTATTACTCCTGGCTAAGATTTGTCGTTTTGAAGGTTGAAGAGCATCTTGGTGTCTAATTCTTTTTCGAGCTCTATAATATTATCTACCCTATTCAATTTAATGCTGTTAAGGTACTAAGAATGCATTGTGATTGTATTCTTACGAGAATTGTTAATGTTAGTTTTTAGACATGTCACTGTACCATTGTCCGAGAGATTGAAGCTTGGTTTGAAACAAGGTTGCATCACATCGCATGTTAATGATGTGGTAGATTTTAAAGTCGTCTACATATATGAGATGTAGTTTACCGAGCAATATCGCAGACACAGTAAAAATGAAAATGTTAAAAAACAAAGCGCCCAGGTGACTGCCTTGTGGTACTCCAGAAATAAGACTGCAGCCAATTAAAACGAGACCCGAAAATACCAAATTCACGAAATTTTCGCTCCAGATGTTGATGGTCAGCCTGCAAGAAATTCCTGCATGAAATTCCGTATAGACCGCGTCATTTTACAGCGTAAGCTTTAAGCTGAGATCATAAGATTGGTGGAAGTCAATTTATTTTTTAAATACAAATGTAGAACTCGTGTCAATATTCGCATGATGTAGGTTTGACACAACTGACGAAAAAATGTATTGGCTTAGAATTGACAAATGAAGAGGAATAATATTCATTCAGCAAAAATGCAAAAAAAAGCAAAAACTTTGAGCTGCAAAAGATAACAACATAGATGTAGAATGTAATATAAATATAGCAGATCGATATAACAAACTTTCACATTTTTCGAGAAAAAAATGCACCAACTAGACTTAATTCCAGAGGACCAGACGCGTCCATAAATTCGATTGTTTCAAAAAAGATTGTTTCAAGACACAGAAAAATCAAACATTTGAAGAAGTTATGGGTTATGGAAAAATATAGCATCTACAAGGATGTTGTCGTGTTCGCAGCAATCATAGTCTAACATCTTACATCTCTGCAAAGATTGTAATGTGTCAGACAATTGCATGCTTCGAAAAATATCAGAGATTCCTATATGCATATAGTTTCATTCAAATAAAAAAAAACGTAAAACTTATTAGAAAGAAAACCTATTTTCAAAAAGTCTAATTGTATTATTTAAGTAAATAATTGAAATAATTGATAAGAAGCCTTCACTTCAATTGTTGTAGAAAGCGATATGTCATTTTGAAAGTTATATCAGGTATTGTGAAGACGACAAAATCGAAAACCTTTAAATATACTAGTTGATCTAATGCAGTTACATTTATTCACATTCACTTCGCGTAGTTCCAAATGCTCATTTAGACAAAAGCGCTTCAATTTCACGCTTGAACATGACGTTTGGTTTTGTTCTTAACTTGGCCTCTCAAAAATCACCTCAGATTTAGTATTTTTGCCAGTACTTTATTCTAGTGAAATCCTTCCTTATGTCTTATGTCATATCAATACGCGAAACAAAATATAAAATATTCAAAGCAGAATTTCGAATTTCTTTTCTTTCACAACACAAACCAACAAAACCCTATACAATCAAATGAATATCACATCATAAAACCACGTATCTTACCGATATTCGACCTCGTGCTATTGAATCTTGCAATCTCTTTCCGGAGCCGAGAAATGGTAATCTGCCCGACAGTAAAACGTGTAACATTATTCCTGCGCCCCATACGTCACATCCTTTGCCATACAGTCGACGTGTAACAACTTCTGGTGCCATATAATGCGGACAGCCGACACGACCTGCGAAACAAAGCGTACAAAAGACAATGAGAGAATAAAATATAAGAATTGAATATACGAGAAAAATGAAATAAAATTTGAATAAATGCGAATATATAGATTGAAATTGTAATCCTAGAGATAGAGAAAATATTCAGCATTTTATTGTGTTTTAAAGTTAGGAGTGGATTTAAAGTAAATTCTATCAATTTTCGTAATGGCGTGGAGTAAGATGATTTTTAACGTGAAACAAAATCGAAAATTGATCTTTCGATTTTCAACAATGTTTGAAATTTGTGTAGACAAAGGGAAAATGATTATTTCCTTGAAACATGCGATTCAGTGAAAAATAATAATTGCCATAGTTACGATTTTTTTTCTTGAAATTTACATGTGAAAGCAAAATGAAAATTAAAGTAATGCATTTTAATGATCGTTTTACCTATTTTTTATGCACAAGAGAGATATAGCAAGATATCTTTGTTAACCCTAGAATGGTACCGTGAGTAATTTTTACTCATATGCGGGATTTATTTCGTCGCGTATCAGCCAGTTGGCCACTCTGACTGCCATGAGGCAAGAACTTATTTAATTTTTTCTGTTTTATGATAAAATAAAACATGTAAATAATACTATTGTTGGCTTCTTTTAGCAAAAAACAAAAACAATTATATTTTAAGATATCAGTTTCGAACATGAAAATGTTCAAGCGAGTAAAATTTACTCATATGTAATCCCAGCAAGCAAGATACGCAACGGGAAATCAGGGTATGTAAGAGCATTTGCGTGGTGACCATATTCAGCAAAAAATTGGCGAACTTAAATTTCTGATGGATACTGTCGAAACAAAAAGCTTTGAAAGCTAAAGTACGGAAAACAGTGTCGAACCACGTGACGTAAAAAATGTGGCATTTGCGATAAGGACTACGACAGTGTTACAAAATACAACAAGTTTGCTGAACTAAACTATAGTGACCAATGGAAGGCCGTTAATAATGTCGTATATTTTCCCTTCCCTTTATTTGTTTGCCTAAATGCTCTAAATACCCTAAATACCTCAAATTATGTCGAACATCCTCTTTTCACTATAAATCTCTTATTTGTAAAATGCTGTAATAAATTACAGCATCAGCTCCAGCACAATATGACGGAGCACAAAGGATTATTTTGTATTGAGCTTATAGAGAAGTATGATCTTTGACAATTCGAAACCCGTTACACCTATCGGTTTTTATAGCTGGCATTTGTATGCTCACAAAAATGATGAGAATGCAAATGGTAAATTGCACTGTTAAAAACTCAAAATGACACGATTGCACTTTTCCACGTACTTAAGGGGGTATTCTGGTCTAGAATCTACTGCAGGTAAATCGATTTTTTGTTTGTTTGTATATTTTCAAAGTTTAGGCCTTTAAGAATAAGCCTTTAAAAGGATTTTCGGAAATTCGAATTATTTTTGGAGTCACACCTATTTTTGTGACACGCCAACTAAACCAACAAACGCGATCAACAACAAATTAACCACTCCGAACTACGAGCTTCTCAAGCTTCTGAACAAGTTCAAACTGCTCGTATGGCTTTTGAAGTTGAAGAAGGAACATTGCATGATTAAAAAAATCTAAGTATAACATACCTTTAAACGACTCAAACTGCCTGAAACGAGACTCTAAATTTTAAACGCGTTTTTCTCTAAACTACTTTTTTCGACACGACTGACATGATATCTCTAGTTGTAATAGACCGATTTACGTGAAATTCAGCACAAACTATCTTAACACTATTGGAATTGGCCTGACTTAAGGATTTTTGATTTTTTTTTGTACTATTCATAAAAAATCCTAAAGTTGAAAGAAAGTGAGGGAAAATAACGACTTCTTTTTACATTGACGCCATTGTGCGAAAAAACAGAATAATTTGGCATTTTTCTTTTCACAGAATTCACCAAAAATTTACGTTTCAGACCAACAGGAAGGTTGAAATCATGTCAACCATGAGACAAGTTTTTTTTTGATTCTTCACCACGCCGGCCTGTATCTACATCAACTTTTTTTGTTTTTATTTTTTGAATACATTTTTATACTTTTAAAATGTTAGCAAAAAACCCATAAGAAAATAGATCGTAAAAATGTTTATAGTTTTTTTTTTATTGCGTCCGTGAAATCACCTTAAAATCGAGCCTCGAGACCAGAATACTGCCTTTAATAAGATATTTTTCGTGCATTTAGTTGGAGAATAGACATTAAAGCGGCCAGTTCTCTAATAGAAGACCCATTTTTTCACTTTTCTTTTATTAGGTCCGGTTCATATACAAGCAGTTGAATTTTAGGTGACGGCGGAAAATTTCTGCAATCGAACAAATCGTATTGTATCCCAAGATTTATCAGAAATAGTGCTCAACTGTTCATGAAGTAGTTCCCGGAAAAATCAATAAACGGTTATTGATTGATATATCAATTATTATTATTATGATAATTTATTTCAAACTTTGGTTGCATTTTTTAAACCGTATGTTTGACACCAAGATACTCGTATTAGGGGTTTGAAAGAGAGAGAGAGAGAGAGAGAGAGAGAAAGAGAGAGAGAGAGAGAGAGAGGGACCATTAGGAAAGATGTACTCCTTCATGATTAAGCTACACAAAAGCACACGGTAGCACTTTTAGTCAGTTTTGTTTCAGTCTTTGTTGATACTTTGAGCCGGAAACACGATTTAAGTGTGCTCCTGTTCAGATAATCTTCGGAAATTTTCTCTCGGTTCTCGGAATTTTACCTCAAAAATTTCTACTTTAACGGTGAATACTGTGAGTAGCGTAGTATTAAGCAGCGGATGTGTATTTCCTTGTTGAAAATAGGCAATATGACTGTGAGTTTAAAATATTTAGTCATGTTTCTATATGTATGAAAAAATTAATGTTCGGAGAGATGTACCATGCAATTTAATAGTCCTTTTTTCCATGAAATTAATATCATTTATTACTAAAGAGCATGCTTTGAGTCTATAAGCGAAAGCGTAATATTGCTCCAATAGGACCATGTACAGAAGAGGTGCTCAGAGAAGCTATTTCCAAGTTAAACAAGAATGAAATGGGTTTGAAAGCAACATCCAGATCCTTTCGCATACCAAAAAAGGCTTTACTTAGGCGGCAGCGTGCGGGTTATTACACAAAACATAGTTTGGGACCTTCACCACTGCTTGGTGTAGAGTATGAAAAAAAATTATTTGCTCACATCAAACGCCTGGCAGCAGCCAGATACGCACCTGATCACACATTCGTACGATCTCTGGCCTTTGAATTCGCCGAGAAGATGAAGATACCTCATAAATTGTCTAGTGAAAAGGAAATGGCAGGTTATGACTGGCTAAAATAATTTCTAGAAAGAAATAAAGACTCAAGCATACGCCAAGCCAAAGAATTATCCGATTCAAGAGGGCAAGGTCTCAATAGGCAGAACGTGGCGAAATTTCTTTGAAGTTTTGAAAACAGAGCTTGAATAGAATGGCCTCGTGAACATGCCGATAAGTATTTATAATATGGATGAAACTGGCATTCAGCTTATCAACAAACCACATTAAGATATAAGAATTGTGTGCAAGCTCAAAATAGAGTATAAATTCTGCTTTTTGATTCATAGCCCACCGGTTAAGTTCTTACTACTAAAGGCTGCAAAGATGTACATGTGATTACAGCAAAAGAAAGAGAAGAAGCCGTTACAATGATCGCATACAATAATGCTGAAGGACCATTTTTACCTGCAGTAATTATTCTGCAATGAGGCTACTATGTTAGAGTTTGCTAATGCTAATGATATCATTATACTTTGCCTACCGGGACACACTGCAAATGCTCTCCAACTTTTGAGTAGGTCTTCCTTTTATGCTTTTAAATCACTATATAATTAAGAGGCTGAAAATTGGAAGCAGGCTGGCGAAAATCGGCTACTGTTGGGAATGGTACTAACAAATTTAAAGCATCTGATATTTATACATTCGACCCAAAAGTTATTTCAGATCACTTTTTTAGTTTATCAGAAACTCCCAAGCAAAACTTGGAAGAATTGAATTCCACTAAAAGCGAACTGATTTCAAAACGCTTCATTGTAGCCGAGCCATCGCATTCTCTAGTATAAATTAAAGATAAATTATAAATTCGAAATCACTCCATGGAATTACTCTTGTGCCTTTTATACCTGTCTGTACCATGAAAAAAAATATTGCTTGTGTATTGACTAACTCTAAAAACATAAGTTACAAGTGCAGTTAAGCACTTATACGTGCTTGTCAAACAGATTCGAAAAAAAATGCCAAGTGTTTGTGCTTGACCAGTGCCACCAGATATGTCCCCTTTGCCATCTTAACTTGCAGTTGATAAGGTTCCATTTTTCCACACTGGTATTGATCTAGTTGGTCCGCTATTAGTGAGGGTACGTGGTGCGCATGAAAAGCTTGAGGTCTTAAACGAGAATCCTACGGATAAATTTTTAATTACCTTTAAAAATGTTGTTGCACGAAGGGGGCAGAGGACAACCAACTGTGCCTGAGAAGGTTTTTCAGCACGCTTACCAGGAATTTGACCATTTAGCAACAGAAGAACACCAACACAATACCAGCATTTAAGTGACATATTAGGCTTTCTATTTTCTCACACATAGGAAGAGATTGGAAAAGGTTTTTTTTTGGTAGATGAAGTCGCCTATAGACACTTCCGAACGTATTTTAAACGTATGTTAATTGAAATTAAATGTTTGGTTGATTCATCATAAACGAGAACGATAAAATTCTAGGCTTCTCCAAAACAAAAATTGTGGACGTAGTAACTCAATCAAAGGATGAACATGGACAAGCAGCTGCGATTCAAGCAAGAGGAGAGGTGTATGTACAGGTATGGCGATGCTAGAACAAGCTGGACGTTGATGGCGGCAGTTCTGGCAACCCATCACAGACGAGAGTACAAGAAATAGTCCCGTCAAATACCAATTGTGAAGAAGTAAAGAGGTGAGAGCATTGCTGCCACTCGGTAAAAGTAAAAACCCTTCTTCAGTTAACATTATCTTTATAATCGAACAGTAGCACCGCGTTTGAGCATTAGTAATTAATGAGTGTACAGTAGTTCAAATCTAAAGTACCGAATTCGATCGAGAGCAGTAAACATCAGTTAATAAAGAAAGGCTCGTTAATTTTCAGATACTAACTAAACATTAAATTATTGTATTTAAATGGATTGATAAAAGATTGTTTGCTCGACTATATTCAAGAACACGGTTTAAGTAGCTATACAGTTAGTGAATAAGCTGTCGAAACAAATAAATTATGACAGTAAAATTGTGTTTCAAATAACTACTTCAAGAATCTTAAATTCCAACAGTCTCAATATTGGTCAATCATAAAATGGAGGTTTTGCGACAAATAGGTATATAAAGCTTTAGTATTTTGAATCCCATTTAAACGATTTATATCAAATCAAACTTAATTATGTTTCAGTGCTTTAGCTCTTCATTTGTTATATTTCTGTACACGTTTGTCTCTTTTTAACAACAAAATAAATATTTGACTGTGGACAGATTCCCTGTTGAATCCTTAGGGTGTCCAGGCAATTATCCAAGCCATATAAAATATGGGTTAATATAAGCTGTGCCCCTTTCACGGCTAGTAAGAATGAATATCCAAAATTTACCATCGCTTCCTCACATAACTTTCCGTGCTGATTTTACAGTTTGTGCACAAGTAGTCACGTATTCTACTCATACAACCCTGTGACGATTTAAAACCACAAAAGCATCCATTCCTCATTTGAATTTCTAGTACCCGACAAACAAATCTTCATATACATCTCACATTCTCTTGCATATCGCCTTCAGATTCATTTATGACAAGCAAAGTAACGACGGATTAATTGAAAACATTTATTCAACTTCAGCACTAACTTTGCCTGCATGCTCGAAAAGTGAATTCGAACCAACTAAAACCAGTATAAAGTTTCTGCTATACATACACGATAAGAATTCTGTTTAGTAGGTATTTGCAACGCTTTTAATTTTAGTTGAATCTCTATGCACAAAGCTTCTGAAATTCCAAGCACCTCACTGATTGCTCTGCCGCGCTTCCTACGCTAAGCAATTAATATGGAAGAACAACACCAATTCGTACGAGGGATGATACGATAAAATCCTAGCAGTGAAATTCGAAACGCAAGGATAGGGAGTTACCATCATCGAGGATCAGGGGTTGTAGGTGGTAGATATATTGGATGAATATGCAACGCCATAATAAATTTATTTGATTAAGTCGGAGCGAAGAGTGAACAGTCATGAGTTGGTGGAATGTTACAAACTCGATTTCACCATTTGACAGGGTGAAGAGTAGAAATTGATGTATGGTTGTGAAATCGAACAAAACTAGATTTGCGATTCTACTCATATAAAAAAACGAATTCTACAGGGTTCATTATAAACTACGCACATCTCCTGAACTCGCAAGTGCTGATGACGATGCAACAAAAGATGCCTTCATATATTCTAAATGAAGACATTTTCTTACTCGCATTCCATGCTCTTCCAAAGAACGAAATTCATTCGCCTCCTCCATAGTATATTTCTTTTCAATTAAGCGAGCTCTCCTTCCACTCTAAAAATCGTAAATTTACCTTTTCAACGATATCATCTTTAATGTTGGAAAATTAAAGACATTAGCGAAACAGCGAATGCGATTATACTGTCAGTCGCATCAGATCCCGTGCGTCCCTTGCCAAGCAACGAAGCGAATCTCTTCGGCAAGTGGCGAAGCGGAAAACTTGAACCGAAAATGCTCTGCTCGCATAAAAAGGAAAACATTTAATGCGAGAAGCGTGGCATAAAGCAGGAATAATGCAAAGAAGAACCACTACCATATTTCCTCACACTCACGTCGATATACCTTCCACCACCCACTCTGCTTAACCTTCGAGCACAGAAACTCATACGCGTCCGTAATGTTTCGCAATAAAATAGTGACAGGAGGTAGCTGTTGAACGGGACATTAGGAAAGCAAAATTTTGTTGAGATACATTCAATTCATAAACTAAAAGCAAAAACAGGGCTAGCAACAACAGCTGAAGAATGAAGAAGGAAACGACTACTGTGCGATAAAGAAGTTTTCAAGTTATTTGCGCTCTAATTGCTAGAAAAGTTCTTCTTGAAAATAATTCTGAAAGAATGTTATGATGATGGCGATCCTGTTGAAGACGATACTGATGACGATGTCTTTTGGAATATGTTATAAATTTCTTTAAGATTCGCTCCAACGGACAGTTAGGGGACGCAAATGGAAGTGCTTTTTGAGTTTTTCCGATGGATGATGCCAAATCAAAATATTTTATGATGTAATTCTTTGAACAATGCACTTTTTTAGGGATTTCTTCATCAATTGAATTTTTTGAAAGGAACAATTGAAAGGAACATGGAACACAGCCTATAATCGGTCAATTAAGCAATGATAAATGAACTTAATCTAGTTTTCGACAAAACGCATTATTAGGATGTAATGGGACGCATGTATTCAGGTCATATTATTTTTTCACATCAAAAATTGAGTTTCGACCCTGATTTATCATTATCGAGTGGAAAAATAACAGCATAAGTGACTTAAA
Source organism: Nemotelus pantherinus (assembly GCA_963978885.1). Lineage (NCBI taxonomy): Eukaryota > Metazoa > Arthropoda > Insecta > Diptera > Stratiomyidae > Nemotelus > Nemotelus pantherinus. The sequence continues at coordinate 44,032,081 of OZ022265.1, read as the reverse complement.
AATTCTTTTTTCGCCAAAAGGTTTTGTAAACAGAACGTAACCGAAGAGAACAATGAGAAGAACAATGTTTAAACAAGAGAACAATTGTTTTTTTTTTTTGTTTTTAATGTGTACCAATTTTTTCCCAGCTTGTAAAAAAATATTTTAATAAAAAAACCGATTCTTCCTTTCGAAGCTAGATATATTTAATTTTGTGACAATGTTTAAACTATTTGATGAGAAATTTGCTATTTACATATATATGCTTATTCCCTTTTATTTACTTATGATTCACAGTCACTAAGCAATTTCTAAATCAGGAGAGTTAAAAATCTAAGACAAGCAGTTTTGTCATCCGTTGGAATGCATAGCAAATAACACGATAAAGATAATAAAACATTAATTAACCTCAGTATGTTTTTTCTTCTATGAAATTAGTCAGGAAAATAATGAAAAAACTCAGAATTCGATTGAAAAATTAAAAAGTCAGGATAATATTCCTACAGAGTTATTGAAATAATTCTTTGCCGATTTTTCATCTAAAATGAAGAATTTTTTTTTAAATTAAATAAAAACTTGATTCAATGTTGTATTAACTGTTTTGTTCCACCACTTTTTGACGTTTTTCGGTTAACAACAGGATTTTGTAATCAAAATATTTCTTATCTTTATCAGCACAATTTTACTTATGGAGCTGTTTAATAGCATCAACTGCTACAACATTCACAAAATAAATGGCAGTCCGTCGACAAAATAAAAAAGTGTGTGGTTTTGCGTTGTCATGTTGGAGCACAACTTCTTTTTGATTTGCCAACTCTGGACACTTCACTTTGATTGACGTACTCAATTTATACAGCTGGCAGCTTTGCACATCTTATCGATTGTTTGGTTCCTTGGGAGCAGCACATAATATAACAACATTTTCCAATCCTACCAGATTGGTCGTATAATCTTCTTTTGATTGTAGTATAATCTTCTCTCTCTCTCTCTCTCTCTCTCTCGCTCTCTGAAGTTGTTGCAGCTGGTTCACCCAGTTTGATGCATTATATTTTGCTGAACGTTATACGATCCTTTTGTTGCCAATGATAATTATTCTAAGGAATGGGTTGTTTTCTTGATTGTGTTGAATCGCAGAAATATATGCACTAAGTGAGTTAAATTTCTTTAAGTACGCCCAGAACTCAAATATTCAGCTTAGTCAAATATCCTAGTTTATGCAAACGCTCTGAAATTACTGAATTTGATTTGTTCAGAGTCTCGGCAATCTCTTGCTTCGTGGAAAGGAAATTTGCTTCGGTCAGTGTTTTTATTTCCAGGCATTTATTTCGGCTGGCTTTCTCGAGCGGGGTGCATTCTTCAAATCAAAATTTTATGCAACGGAATTTTTGAACCAATTTTGACACTGACGTTATTTAGATACATTAGCACACAATTTGTGTCATGCTCGCACAACGTTTATGCCTTTACATAAGAAAAAAGTAGAATATGGCGAAAAGGTTTTTTCAATGTCGCTTTTGATTTCGAATTTTTTTAACTTTTTAATATATAAAATAAATTGAAAAGATTTGATGAAACTTTGCAGAAACGTTCACCAGAAACACATGGAATGCTTTAGAAGTGATTCCTCCAAATAAGCCTCAAATAAGGAGCGCGGTAATGTACCAAACAACCCAATGAAAAATGCCTTGATTTTTAGTTTACCGTGCACTACTCGTAAGACAATTATGCGATTTGTAATGAAAAAAACGCAACATCTGAATGCTGTTCAATATGTTTTATCGATTGTATTTAAAATAAAATTTGAGGCCATAAATACGATAAGGCAATAGAATAGCCATAGTAAACTAAAAATCAATCTTTTCAATTTTTCATTTATTTTATTTTATTTGATCAGTTACTTTTATACATGAGATAGACTACAATCGAATCTGGTCTCGCAAATCTCTATAGAGCTTTGAACTTTTAAATGTTCATTGATTGATACACTAGTGAAACGAGATCCGATTGTATCCTGTAACCAGTTTAACAATACTTCAGCAAAACTCTTGTAAAAACAGAAACGAAAAACAAACATTTGTGAGACTGTGAAGATAAACAACATTTCGACATCTTTTCAAAAACAAAATTATGATTAATAAGTTTAATTGCATCCAGTTCCACTCAAAAACAATTCAAATTATTTCTCTATAGCATTTTTTTTCTAAAACCAATAAAAATTAATCGAATGAAATTATTAAAATAATCTACAAAGTAGAGTTTATTTTTATCTTTAAGAATTTGACCTTGGGCCTCACTCGAAAACGAGAAAACTTTATCTACGGCTGAAAAAACTTAATTTGACTGTAAGAAAATGCAACAACTATTTTTTATAGAGGAATTATTGATTGAATCATTGATTTTTGACTAATTTACGACAAAAAAATTGCACTTGGAATTATATATGTTGGTTTTGGCTACAGTGCATCGAGCTTATGTCAATGATTTTTTAAGCATTGTACTTCTCTATCATAAACAATCTCAACTGCTCGATTTCCTTTCAATTCGAGAGCTATACTAGCGACTCATAAGAGAACTGTTGCAAATTCTGAAAGCAGCCGGGTTTAAGTTAAGTTTCAAGGATCATCTGATGTAAGAAGAAAAGAAAATACGGATCAAATAAATACAATCCCCTTTCCATTAAGTATTTAAAACATAAAAAAAAAAATCTTTAGTGCATCGAAGAAACTATTAGAGTGAAAGAAGAAATCACAATATTTGAGATCGGTTAAAGAAAAAATATGTATAAACATTTATATAGATAAGCTCTGGGCAAAAAAAGTCCGTGAACACCAATCGAAGCTGACGGGTATCCGCTACTGTAAATTCAGCTGCATTCATTTATGGATTTGGATGGTTTTTTTTATTCAATAGAGCTATAAAATTTTGTTTGGTACAAAAGTTCATTCGGATTTTCCATTTAAGGATCCTTCAAATGTCTTTGAGAATATGCGCATCACTAGGCTAGCCAAAAAATGTCCATGAACAGATGTTTGGGAAAACATTTATTGCTTTAAACTTTGATCAAAACTGAATTCCGCCCATAAACGAAAGATTTTAAAAGTGATTCGTGAGAAACCGGGTACAAGTGCATTGACAATAGCGCAAAACAAGTCGCAGGATTATAGACTGACAGTTACACCACAAACTATCCGCAACCATTTGCACAAAAGTGGCTTTCACGGTCGAGTCCCAAGGAGGAAGCCATTTATAAATAAACTTAATCGGAAACGCTCTCTCGAGTTTGTTAAGGAACACCTATCCAAGCCTCCTTCGTTCTGGGAACGTGTTATTTTTTTGGACGAGAGCAAATTCAATTTATTTGGGTCCAATGGACGACAGAAAGTATGGCGCAAACCGAAGGAAGCCCTACAACTCAAAAACCTCAGACCTACGGTGAAGCACTGCGGAGGATATAGAATGGTTTAAGGGTGTATAAGTGCTGGAGGAGTGGGTAAACTGCACACAATTGAAGGTATTATGAATCAGCAATTTATTTGAGAGTGCCACAAAATTTGGATTAGAGGAAACTTATGTTTTTCAATAAGATAAAGACCCCAAGCACACTGCCCGAAAGGTTCAAGGATGGTTGCTTTATAGAGTAGGTCGACTTCTCAAAACGCCTCCACAACCGCCAGACGTGAATCCCATTGAGCATTTGTGGGATGAAGTTAATAGGAGAATTCGTAAACGACCGCTAAAATCCTTGCAGGATTTGAAAAGAGTCATCAAAGAAGAATGGGATCAAATTCCGGCAGAAATTAAAATAAACTTAGTTGGATTGATGCAAGCACGTCTCCTGGCAGTAATCAAAAATCAAAGGTGGCCAACATCGTTTTGACTTAAATTTAAACTTCATTTTTTTTAGTTTATAAATTACTACTTATATTGTGTTCACAGACTTTTTTTGCAATATTTTTTAACCTTTTTTGATTTTCAAATTCTTGAGAATTTTTCAAGCATAAAAATATTAATGTTTAGTTTTATAAATATACTTTGTGCTTTTTAAGATACAAACAAAATGTTTTTCTTTTGAAAATATTGCTTGTATGACCCTTGTAGTGAATTCAGATTACTTGCTTATGAGTGTTCACGAACTTTTTTTGCCCAGTATATATATATATATATATATATATATATATATATATATATATATATATATATATATATATATATATATATATATATATATATATATAATCAAATGTATAATTGGGTTTATTTCTATTGATTTGACCAGCAAATATCAAATAAAATATCTTCATTCTTAATATTTGAGTTGCAACAATAGCTACTCATCCCTACTCATACTTCTTTCCGTGGCGCATCCTATGTAACGTCAAAACTGGACGTTACACATAGCCCAGTGAAATCCGACATAAAAAAGGCGAAACTTCGGAAAAATTAGGGGAAAGCTTCGTGTGAACCTTGGTACTAGCGTGTTGAACAAAATGTCAAAAGTTCCCATCGATCCGAGTGCTGCGTCACTTTTTATACGGGGTCAAAGATCACCAAAAGTGATCTTTCCTAAATATCTCAGTAACGGTCACGTCTTCAGAAAAACACTTTATGACAAATTTGTAGCTTAGCAAATTTCCAACAAAAAAGATTATATAGCTTTTTCCTGTAACCATAACCGTTTTTGAGATATATCGATCTAAACATTTGTTACTAACAGCACCCTCATTCTCATCGGCATGTTGATATTATCTGATTTTGATTACGACTTGGCATGTTTTTGAGTTTGTTTTTCTATGTTTGAATTTAAACGATTTTAAAACACTAGCATTCTGCGTAAAGAATTTCGCATTTTCGTTGATCGATTTCGATTGGAGTTGAATGTAGTCTTCCGCGAGAAGTGAACAAACTTTTATACCAATGCTGGTATGTTTAATAAAGTACTGCGTGATATTGGAGCCTTGGAGTAAAGATTCCACAGGCGCGAATAAGTCATGTGCACTGGCAAAGAATTACTTGCACTTTTGTCATCAATAAGCTGGCTTAGCGGAACACAAAAATTGCCGTTAGAATTGGCAGAGCCAAACTTTGTCACTTTTCTTTTAGCCATCAGGACATCGTCCTCAGCAGAAGGATTACGCCTCACTATCAATATATTCTAAATTACAGTTAGAATAAAAACCAATAGCTGCAATACAATGTAAGTACACTGGGAACGCTGCTAGGTGTGATCTCTATGAGAGTCAAAGCCAGACTGACTAAGACTAACAAAATAAAATAAAAACTGATGGATGTTTAGAGTCATTTTAGACTGTGCAACTAACACTGAACTTGACCTCCTTAAAACAAACACAATACTGCTATTTCCATATGATTAGACGGTAGGAACCTTTTTCCGCAAACATATGTATAAACTCTTTTATCAAATAAATAGTGGGTAAATAGAAAATAACTCATCAAATTTAATTTTTTCAGTGACATGATCTTATTAAACGGTCCTTTTTTTTCTTCAAAAAAGGATATAAATGTTTTACTTATTTCTACGATTTATTGTCACTAAATTTTCAATTTGAGTATTAAAAATATGAAATTAATGCGTCTAGTTGCCACAAAAACTGTTTACAACAATTGACTTATAGAAAGTTTCTCGTTAAATATATAGTTTATATTTTTCATAGCAAACTGCGTATGAGTTTCTGTCAAAATTTTGCATATGTATAAATAAAAATATATCGATTAATAAACAAATATATTTCAGATGGCTTATTGAAACCGTTAAACGTTCCAATTATATACTACTATAATAAGTTTAAATTAAGTTTAAATTCACTGAAATCTAAATAAATCAATTTAAAAATATGTATTTAATATTATATAAAAACTCTTTGAAAATAAAAAAAGTCTACTAAATCAACATTTTGGAATAATATTACTATGTCCTGAAATAGTATTGTGATACAAAGTATTGATATGAACAACACTGTACGATATTAATGGAATCAATTGCACAAATGGGAAGTAAAATTAAAATAATTGCAAGCAAAATCGCTTTTGCTTACCATCATCATCTGTTTTTAAATAAACTTTTCCACGCCTTGTCAAATCACGTCGAAGTGAAAAGTATGTGTCTGTGAGGAATAAGTACATAATTGTTTCATGTTAGTTTCATTATGCTTGCTTTGAGTAAGATGTTGATTTTGTACAGTATATTCTACGAGTTGTGAGTGTCATATATACATATGCATGTTTATTTATCTTACGGCGCTACATACTTCTAGCCAAAATCGATGAGTACACGTTCGAGGTTAATGGACCTAAATTATACCTACGCTTGTACAGGCATATATCTAGCAAATACAGTGCGGTCTGAAGCCAAACGGTGAGAAATGTGAAAAACAAGAGATTGGCTAATGTTATTAGTAGCCATACTACATCTAATGGTTCTTCATTGTGCTAATGACACGACAGCTATGGCTCCTGAGTGCTAAGAACGTGACTCTTGATGATGAGACAGCAGTGCTCTAGCTCTTATGATGCTTCAATCAACGGAGCGCACACAATACACAGCTTCGAAAGTTACCATCAGTAGCATAATTTTTGATATACCACCGAAATAACTCATCTGGAAAATGAATGTTTCATGGAAACGTGCAACGCACAATTGATGGACATAGTAAAAACAATTACTCTATCCTGCCGCGAAAAAAAATGGCCGCAGAAATTGCTAACTGACCAAACAGGATATGCTTATGGCAATGAAAACTTTTACCGATTCAAACTGACAACGGTCGACTTACTCGACCGGAACCACTTTCATCGTGGATGTCACTTGGACAACCAAATGAAAAGACGGTCTTGAATTCAGGACGTGCATTTTCAGTAAATCCCTACGCGAGAATTCAAATGTTTTGTCCGCAGTTTGACGATGTCTCTGTCAATGGTGTCTGCTGAAAACGAATGATATCAAGTTTTTGTGAATGTTCCGGAATTGAGTGAAATGAACAAAAAGCTTTTAGCAGGCTCTTTAATTACAACGACGCCGTTGTAGAGTTGATTACTAAGATTTATGAAAAACGTGAAGGATTAAAATTGGGGAAGATGAAGTTAGAAAATTAAATGTAAAGTGCAAATGATTGCAATTTTGAAGTTGTTTGAACTTCGAGAAACGCTTTCATAATTAATTATTAGCTCAAAATATAAGTTGATGGAACATAATTAAACTGTAAGTTCTTTTTTTTATTTTACTCCCTTCAAAGTAAGCGGCGCTTGTGATATGAAGGGATGGAAAGTTTTTTTTTGTATGCCAACGACATGCAGTGTTGCCAAGCCGTCTTCAATCAAAGTGCTAGCCAAGCCAACACTGTTTAATTTCGGTGAACATTTGAACCCAACAAGCCTGCGAATTTCTCGCGAAGTAGTGAAAATTTGCACGAACTTTGGAACAAAGACAAATACGAAAATTGGCTTTCAAGTTGAGACTTTGACCTGCCAGTTTGAAAAAGGACTTAAAATATATCGAGTTTATTACATTGATACAATATTTCATACAATTTGTAATTTTACAATTCTTAAATTACTTGATGAATGAAGAATGAAAGATTTCTCAGATTGTATTTTCCTTGCATAATTTAAGAGATAAAGAGACACTTTTATCTTTTGCGATTTAATTTATATGTTTGTACTATTGAATTTTTCAATAGAGTTCAGTTTATTAATAAATTTGTCTTACAAAGTACTTAAGAGACTGAAAGCAGATTAAAATTTGCAAGCTAGATCAACATAATTATAAAATGTGCTACCAAATATGGTTTTTTCTAAGAAAGAAAATGTACGAAAATATTTATACCTAAACCATTTTCTTAGTAAGAAAATGTTAATCTCAACAAGGTAAGAGTGACTTGTTTTCCTTTTCTAAAAGAATTAAGCCGTAATTGTAGATGTTTTGAATTCTTTTTATTTTTGATTTGCTATAGTACTGATTACCGACTTGGCGTTTAAGAGTGGTTATTCTGTTGTAGTACTTTTATAACTGCAAATACCACCCGCATTATTCAAAAATAAACTCTGGGAGTCTCGAAAAGATATGAAAGAGTTCGTGGATTGAGAGATGAAAAGAAGAGGTTATGAATAGGATTAAATAAGGATCACTAAAAATATTTCAATTAAAAGCTCAGAAATTTGTAAAGTAGTCCTCGTTGCTACACGCCGTCGATTGCTTTTCTCAGGTCAAAAGCTACTGTGTGGTATTTGCCAACTATTTGATACTTTCACGGAATAGAAAACTTGGCTTCCATTTTGTATACATCTTTGGTTCAAAACTTTGACAGACTTTGACTTCTTTTCTGAGAGTAGACAGTAGGCCAACCAACAAACGGCTTATTTAAGACGATCTGAACTAAGAAGGTTTTATCCAGATGTTATCCAAAAGGCCGAGTTTATCATTTAAGCCTCATTTGATTCGGTATGTCACGTGTGCTTGCTCCTGGCTCTCATCCTATAACCAGTTACCACACTTATGAGGTTTTTTTAAATGGTTGTTTTTTCTTCGGTTTGATTGTTTTCTGTTGTTTCACACGGCTCTATTCTCACCCCTTTACTGTTCATTTTCTGCATCAATTGAACTTCATTTAACAGCCGTAAATAATTCCGTAAAATTAAGGGCTGATGATCTAGTCGTCTTCAAACACAGTAACAACATAGTGGAATCTACTTTCTGGAGAGTTCCGGACTAAAACAATCACCTCTTTTCCGTGAAACCTTGGCAGGACGCTCGATGCAACTCTGAGAAGATGTACATCTACAACTCTCACATGGCCTCACTGCTCACATAGAAAACATAGGGTGACCAACATTTTTGAAAAAAAAGAAAGCAGGGACTAAGGATGGCTTTGCCGCCACGAGCAGCCAAAGCCACGGGATGCTGAGTTAAGGTGAATCAGCTGGCTTCGTAGACTTTTGGCAGTCTAGTCGATTAATCAGCTTTGGTTAGTGGAAATATGTTGTTTGGGTTAGCTCCACGGGTTTCCAACAAAATGGAAGCTTCAACTATTTTTTCCGAGTGAAGAAACTCAAAAATTACGATGAAATGATGACCATACTACGACAAATGAGCCAACTACTCTATTGGCCAGAGCGATGCTCAGTCCCGCAACTGCTCAGGTGTTACACTCCCACCTCACGATCACGCTTTGGGGTACAGAGCCCGGAAAGCAGCCCCGAAAGAACTGAAGATGCAGAAAAACGCCCCGACAAGAGCAAAGTAAGTACAATACTTATCTGTACCCTGCAAATTTTGCTCAGGGACGATAAAAGTCAGCTGAGCATAAAAATCAGAACAAGCAAATCTCTAAGAAGCCCGCGCTTGTGGCAAATTGGTTAATTGATCATCTGAACTTCGATTGAGGTCAGTAAAAGAAATGGAGTCGTCTCTTGGAAAACTGGCTCAATATAAGACAAGCTATAATGTTTAGGGTCTGATGGAAATAGCAAAATGGATCCTGCGTTCGCATCGAGTGATCTGAGCTGATGCAAAAGATTTAGGCAGGTAGCGTGTGATGACTCACACTCGGCTAACTTCCATAAACACAAATTCAGGCAGTATCCAAGTTGAACATGGTACCGATGGACATATCCCTTAGTCAGCATAGATGCAGATCCTGTAGATCCTAGTCAGCATAGATGCATTCCCTGCTTTTATAGGAGATTCTCTAAATTATTAGGCTCTCTAACCCAAATCTTCCCCACGTAAAGCTGTGGAGTCGATAAAGTTGGCAGAAGGCCCTCTTCATATGAAATGAGGTGGCAAAACCACTCTGAAGGTCCTGGAAAGCATCATTTAGTAACAGATAGAGAAATTAGTCTTATTTTTTTATAGGAGTGAAATATCTAAAAAGTCTAAGTCAACAGATTCTAGAGTTACTTAGCAGAATCCAAAGCATGGAGCTATACCAATAGAGCATTCCAGCATGGAGTCCATCATTTCTATAAAAGTTGCATCTAGGGCTGAGTCAAATGCGGAATCAAGTTGTGCTGACAGGGTCAGTGTTAAAACTACCTACGAGAGAAAACGGTGAGAAAGATATTATTTCAGAAGAGCGCCTTGACTGAACTCTTATTGTTGATAGCGAAGTTCTGAATAACAATCATCACCATTTCGAAGAAACAGCAACAGCCATGCTTTTCCGCTTTCGAAAGACAGGAGACGAGCTTATTTTTATCCAAGTATGATGGGTGGAAAAAGGTTAACGGTCTGCACACCACAAATTCAGACTGAGAACAGCCGACGCCAGTGCAAACCACGGGGTTCAATTCTTTTTTTTCTTTGAAGATAAGATGATTATTGCTGAGGAAATCGATCGGAGGATATTCCGATTTGCTTCTTGCAATATGGCACAATATCGCGGCATCAATCTTTCTTGTCACGGCGGCAAAAATGTAGTGGCTGAAACTGCAATTGTGGTAAAGCATTTTTTGACTTCACCTTGGTGTCTAACTTGTCCATTGCTAATTCCAGTAGTGAACTGACCTTCATTTCTTATTGAAGGGATGTTTTTGATGTTAGTCAGTGGATAACACATACATCTCATGAACGGATAGGACTTCTTTACCAAAAACAAAATAAATCACCTTACATTAATCTTGCAGTTATAGGGCGCTTACACTAACGGAAAGTCTATTGATACAGCTCTTCACGTCCTCATAGAGCAGATTAACAGATCAAGTCAAATACAAGTATGCTTGTGAAAGCACTTGCAAAACAGAATGCTAAAATGCGGCTGAAAACAGTTCCTCAAAAACAGAGCCCTCTTTTTGCTTGAAGAATGCTAAGATGTGTCAAGAAGTCAACACGAGGACACTTAAAGTGGTGTCCTTTCTTCCCTGCTGTGGAAAATCACGCTGAATATTCTTCTGAAGACGCTAGATCGTGTTGATTGCAAAATGGTTTTTTATGCGGACGACAGAGCAGTGGAAATGTCAAGAAATGGAGGAGAATTAATAGCAGAAACTTAAAAAAAGAAAGAAATGAAACCTTTATTGGCTTGCAACTAAGCAGCTTGCAGGGCGTTCAGAGTAGATGAAGGAGTCGAGGTTAATGCACCTGTGGTACAGAGAGCCGCCAGCCACTGAACTCTGTTCGTCATGGTAGCAAAGGTAGTCTTATTCACTGCTGGCCACCAGACCAAGCATCCTTAAGCAAGGATCGGCGTAGCTATCGCCATATAGATCCAGTGCGTTAGAGCCGGGCTTAGACCTCCCTCTCTTGCTGGCGTAAATCGCATTGCTTCCCCGCTTAACTCTCTTCTCCAAATTCACCTTCCAAGTGAGTTTACAGCCCAGAATTACTTAATTTGTGACTTGAGACTTATCATGGCGCCGCCCAACCTGATTGGGGCTAATTCAGGAAATTTGTACTTCCTTGTGAAGAGTACAAGATCAGTTTTGTTGGAGTTGATGCCGAGGCCCACAGTGTTTGCCCATACCTCAACCAGCCCCAGATCATACTCGATGAGGTTGCTGAGGGTGTACGGAAACCTGCCCGAGACTAATATTGCAATGTGATCAGCATAGGCCACAACCGCGAGTCCCTTGCTTTCCAGCCTTTTCAAAATTGAATTAATAATCAAGTTCCATAAGAGAGGGGATAGAACTCCTCCTTGCGGTGTGCCTCTATGGACCTTCCTAATGATTTGTAACCCCATCTATTCAGGTGATATGAGCCCTTGCTTACGCATATTGCTTATCCAGCTACAAATAGCAGGATGGGTGTTAGTTGTGTGGAGGCTCTTCATAATGACTGTTGTGTGCACATTATCGAAGGCGCCTTCAATATCTAGAGAAGCTCACAAAGCGTATTCTTTGCAGTGGAGTCCCTTTTCTATTTCGAAAACTACCCTATGGAAAGCCATTCCAACGGATTTCCTTTTCAAGTACGCGTTGTGGGCTCTCGATAGAGCTTGATATCCAATTCTTTGTTTGATATAGAGATTTAGTAATCTTTCGAAAATTTTAAGGAGGAAGTAACTCAGACTTATTAGCCTGTAGTCCTTTGAACGCTTCGGGTACTCAGAGCAGATACACTATCAATCAAACACTCAGAGCTAATATATGCATTTTAACATTTTAACAATAAATTAAAACAAATGGCATTGCAATTAATTTGGGTTCCTTAACATAATGGTGTTTGATGCAACTCTGTGGCTAATGAGGTGGCAAGACTTGCCCTTTTTCCATTGTTACATTGATATCGTCGATAAAACTAGCCAGTAGTCAAAAACACATCGAAGACGCTAACAATTTCTGGACCGAAGAATAAATCCGTGCGATCACCTGGGACTCTATAGATTGAGGACGCACAAAGCTACTGTTAAGTTAGAACCATAGTGCTCTTCGTTGTGTAGTGACTGCTTTTAAAAGCCATTGCATCATAGGACAAACGAGCACCAGCTGGGCGTAGTGCTTAACGTTTTCTTTCGGAGCTGTGGCTCAGAAGATGAATAGCAACCTCTCAAGTGCCATTGTCTAGCTTTGCCGACGAGAATGACACACTTGGAGAACCCTCCTGTTCGGGTCTAACTAATCCAGGCCCGTGCGCAAGGGGGGGGGTTTTGGGGGTTCGAATTTTTACATGGATATCCGTCGCTTTTTGTGCAAAAAACCACGGATAGAAGTCGAAAATGTAAGTACTGAATTTTCCACAAGTTGAAATGACAAACCTGGTAACTCGAGTTCTATGAAGTTTCTATAAAATCCCTTATAAAATTTCCAGATGATAACAAAATTTCGGTTTTTTATAAATCAAGTTTTTGAAAATTATGGATCTCTATGAAACGTAGCTAATTTTAATAATCAATTTCATGAAATGTGAAAATTTTTCACAAAATTTTATAAAGTAAAGAAAACCTTTATAAAGCATACCTGAATTTTCTAAACTCTCAAAGGGAACTGTGAAGTTCTTTTCACTCATATTGCTGACTATTGACTGCTATCGACTTCAATAGTGTCTTCTTTAACTTTGAACTAAAAAAAATTCTTTCTAGTTTATCAGACAACGATTTGACTCAACGGTAGCGTTTTAGACTTTCACCTCGGGCGCCTGAGTTCGTGACCAGTCGCAGAGAGTTTTTTTTTCTCTATTTGCTATACAGGGTGTACCAAAATCCCCGTGCCGAAAAGAAGTCCGATATTCCTTTTCGAATTTCGAGTCGAAAAGTCCTTTACCACTTTTTACATAACTCGAAATTAAAAAAGTTATTCAAGGTTGAAATTTAAACAATAAATACGCTCCCTCGACAAGTGGGGATAAAAACCACGAACCAAAATTTTCCTGAAATTTCTTCATATTTTTCTGAGTCGAAAAATCCTGTGCCACTTTTCGCAAAACTCAAAATCAAAAAAGATATTCGAGTTAGAAGTTTTCACCAATCAGATTTCTCAGATTTCAAACTCGAATATCTTTTTTGATTTTGAGTTTTGCGAAAAGTGGCAAACGACTTTTCGACTCAGAAAAATATGAAGAAAATTCAGGAAAATTTTGATTCGTGGTTTTTATCCCCACTTGTCAAGGGAGCATATTTATTGTTTAAATTTCAACCTTGAATAACTTTTTTAATTTTGAGTTTTGAAAAAAGTGGTAAAAAGGACTTTTCGACTCGAAATTCAAAGAGGAATATCAGATTTCTTTTTGGTACAGGGATTTTGGTACACCCTGTATATTACCTAGCTAAGGCCACAATAAAATCAATAACCATTTATAACAGCTTTGTTTAAACAATTGTGAAACAATTTTATTTCATGAATAATGAGAAATAATCGATTTATTGAAAGAAAAAAAAATTATTGAAACTGAAATTTATTGAAACTGTAAGCCAAATCAGCGAAGAATACGACATTCAATTGCGAAAACCAAGGACAGCTTCAAGACAAACGCAACGTTCTAACGTGCAAACTGATTCAGTTGAAGATTATTTTCGAACTACGATTTATATACTATACCTTGATTCGTTTGTGACACATTTACAGGACCGGTTTCTGAATCATTGCAATATTTTATCGAATTTCGCTTGCCTTTTTCCGAACAAAATGAAAAAATTTGATGAAGAGTCATGTGAAAAATTATTCGAACCCTACTCTTCAATTTTGCACGATGATTCGCGTGACGCATGGGTGAATGAAGTCATACTCTGGAGACGACGCATTATTGAAAAGGACATCAAAAATTCTCTCGAAGCCCTTGAAATTTGCAATGCAAACGAGTTCCCGAACGTACACCAAATGCTTCGCATTATGGCCATTTTACCCGTGACGACAGCGAAAAATGAACGCTCTTTTTCAACATTGCGTCGTCTGAAAACGTACATTAGATCGACAATGTCTGAAGATCGGCTCAACGGCTTAGCCTCCCTCAATATACACCGTGAAATTGAGATAAATGTGCAAAAAATTCTGGAAGAATGTTTTTCGTTACCTCGAAGAATTAATCTGTTAAGTAATGAATTTGAGAAATAAATATGAAGTTTTTACATGCAAACGTCTTTAAAAAATAAAATAACAGTTTGTGTGTTTTTACATATTATTGATAGAAAACTTTTATTTCAAAACCCCCCCCCTTAATTGATTTCTGCGCACGGGCCTGAACTAATCTATCCTTAATCGACTTAAAAGATACTGTACAGTTCATCAAAAGAACCAATTGGTTCCCAGAGTATAGTAGCTAAGGGAGAGTATATCCATAGTTTCACAACGGAGCTCCACTGTGTCTTTCGACAAAACCCTCAGATTGATAGCCACTCGGCCTAATATAACTTATATGATTAGAACAATCCGGCGGCTTACCCAGTTGTAAATAAACAATTATTAACTTCATTTTACTATTGAAAAGATATACAAGTACACTATGCGCGGCACATATAATTGTGTCCAGTCGAACACATTTTAAGTCACACAGTGCCGAAAAAAAATACAACCTCATAAGGCTTGTCAAGTCTTGAAAAAATTACAACCGAATTATCGACATAAGTTGCATATATAACCTATCTTATTATTTCCACATCATATGTTATGTATATTTATTTCAATACTATGTCATGCTTCAAGTTACGGCATAAGATCGTCTGCTTTTTATAGCCCTTATTTGCGGAAATGTATGTTTCATTCTGAAGGAATCAGTTTTCTAGAGTTTAGCTATGTTCATTTATTTCTCTTTCAGCAAATCAAACGCCTGATGAAGCTTGTTTGTATCTCGAGAAAATTATCGCACTGTTATTATTTTTTATCGATAGAATATTTTTTAATGGACGATGAAATGTATTTAATAAGATACAGAAAAATAATTTTGTTGCTCGGTGATTTTATGAATAGAACAATGTTCCTGCTTGATTTAGTGTGTTTTGAAATATTGCGAAAATTTCAGGCCAAAATTGCATGGGCAGCTCATATTTAAATTAATCTCAGTCATATTTCATATTTTCTTTTCTCAAAAATTACTCAAGGTCTGATAAACTTTTATCAAATAAACTGCTGACATAATTTCACTTACACGAGTTAAGCTTACTAAAGCTGGTAGTTTTTTGCAAATACAGTATCATACCAATTATATCCATGCTAGGACTATTCATTCAATGAGAGTTAATTAATTTATGCTTTAAGCGGAATATTACATTACATTTCAACTAAAAGCAATCACTTCATTTAATTACTTTCGTAACTTGTGCGAAAAACTTTCCAGTTATCTGCTTTCTTTGAACGTGCAGCGATTTTCTCAAGAAAATTATTTTCATCAAATGCAAAGACGACCATCTCTATTAGCCAGGATTGCCCTCTATCAATTGAATCAGAGAAATTAAGTTCATTTGCATTATATTTGCAGTTCTGATTTCATAGGAAAAGAAATGCAGATTGCATGTCTTTTATTAACTTTTGAACTAACAATGATTTAAATTATACTATTTGTGCAAGAAAATATCTATGTGCCTTGAAGTTGTTTTTGAAACATTTTAAACCTTTTTCTTCTCATGATTTACGGGCGCTCAAACCAAGCTGCTTTATATTTTGCACAGACATCTAACTTTCAACCAATTTTTTTCATGCCACCTAATTTTTCTTCACAATAATTCAATTTTTTTATTGTGAAACCTTATTTCACATTTGACATTATCACAAACATGTAGGCATATATCGGTATAGGTATACATCGTCACACACGAAAATGTGACACCCAACAGTAATTAGCCGCAGCATCTTCCTACAGGTGTCTCGATGAAGTTCCACAATAGCTTTTTCTTTGTACCTAATTTAGATCCCACAAATTTCTAATTGGTCTTTTCCACTGAGCACGTGAGTCTTGAACCTTGTTAGCCATTAATTTCTTCTTTTGGTTACGATTGTCCTTTGCTCTTGCCCTTTCTTTCTTTCCAAAATTGGATTAGTACTCGCTCGATTCTCATTTCAACGAAAAACGAATGCAACAGCAAACTTACTGCTAACCAACCACCCTTGAAATGTCTACGTTACGCTTCTTAATTTTCTTTCTTGTGGCTGAGTCGCCTTTGGGAGTATGAATTCTTTCATAGCTTTGTTTTGTGCTTCGTTTATGATAATCACGATAATGATGACGACGATAATGAGGATTAACGTTGTTATGATGAAAAGTTAGAAACAGTAAAAAGATTTTAGTGCTACAAAATGACGGATTGCTTTATGCTTTTTGTAACGGAAGAGCAGAAAATTTCTCATCGTAAATGGCTTGGAATATGTAAAAACTATTTTACCTGCTGTTGGGGTGTTGGGAATCGAATATGCTTTTAATGGTCGAACGCGAATTATATCTGAACTATCTGTTTGCTATTGAATATTCATATTCCATTATGTCTGAATCGATGTGTCTTACAACGGAAATCGAAATAAATAGCTTTAACAGACAATATTTTTGGCGCCCAGCGTGGGGGTGTTTTCTTGATTTTTTTATCGTGATCATGGAAATTTCGAAAAGAAGATTCAAATCCAAAATGGATGTCAATACTTCACTAGTTTGACAAAGGGGAAGTGTTGGGAAGGTATAAAAGAGCTACTTTTGAAGGAAACAAACAGAACCATCTTTATTTAAAACAAAAGAGAAACAACGAAAATATATGATTTATAATTACAGACTAAAGTTCAGCTCAATAGCAAACTAAAATTTGGTTCTTTCAATTGTGGTCGTAAGGAAAAACTTAGTATAAAAGTGTCTTAATTCTAAATAAAGTGATATAAATTGATGAATGTTTTCAATAGTATTTTATATAAAATCAAAATCACATCACATCAACACAGAAAAAAATATTTTAAAGATTTTGTGCTGCTAAGTATTTTTTTGGTGAAATTTTATAAGCTTTATAAGCTGTTTTTGAGAAAGAAAACAATATGAAGAAAATGTTTTAGGTGTTTAATCATATGTGTCAATATTTTATTATAAAGAGCGACTAAGTTAAAACCATGGGACTAGATGAGGTTGTTTATATGAGGTGTTCGCAGCCGCCGGTGACTGCGATAGTCGACATCAGTCGCCATTCACCGAGCATACTGGCATGTGAACCATTCACAGGCTGTCTCCACTTGCTATTTCCCATGGCATGCCATTCGACTTGCCATGGAAATGGCTAGTTGAGACGGTCTATGGTATCAGCCTGGCCATATTTTGACAGTTCTTAATTTTCAAAATAGCGCTCCGTTTTTTATAAGCGAATGTAGGATTTCTGAATTTACGGATATTTTAAGATCTCGTTGAACAGTCAAAATAGTTTGAAGAATATGGAATGGTGGTAAATTACAAAAAAAATTGAAGTGTAATGCTGAATTTTGAATAGTAAAAATAAATACATGTTATTTTTAAAAGATAAAAATTTAACTTTCTAAGGATGAATAAATAATGAGACTGATTGATCAGTGGTGGATTTTTTAAAAAATTACTACTCTGCCATCTTCTTCGAACAGCACATTATATAATAGTTTCACTTTCGTGTGAACTTTTTTCCCGCTTATCCAAACATGGAAATGAATGCATGCCATAGAATTGCCCACGCATCAGATGGCAAGGCATAATTTTACATTCGTTTACATAGGATATGACAGGGAAAATGGCTAGTCGAGACCGAGGGTCCACGTAAAGTGATCGATGGTATTTAAAATAGTATGAAGGAACGCTTCTCTGCAAATCGCTCTTGTAAAACGAGGAAATTTCGGTAAGCGGCTCAGTCGCAATCGTTGTGAAACCGCTTGTGATTATATACAATCGCGTAGTCGCCAGCAGCTAAGTCGCCAAGTCGCAGTCGCAGTGAAACCGCTCATGTAAAACGGGCCATAATGCTGGGAACTGCCTCGGCTCATGCCTTAATGTGACTCGTCCGATGCCGCCGGTGACCAAAATTAAACTGCCTCTGCGGATCGCATTTCCTTAAAACAAGTTTCCGTTGGATCAAGGCAATACAACTTGAAATCATTGCTGCTTTAAAACAAATTTTTGTTTCCTGGCCTGATACCGAAGAGCAAAGTTCCTATTTCAAAGTGGATTAAGCGTATGGATACGCACTTTCAGCGCTAGGAAGGGAATATCTCGCTTGAAAACAGCAACAAGTTCAAACTTCCCTTTTTTGGTAATCGTTAAACATACTAAGTTATATAAAGGAAAGGGAGTGCTACAATTTCCGGAGAATGATATTCACCTTCTTCAAAAAAAACTATCAAGGAATCTATCTTTGAGTTGAGGAACTAAAAATTGAACAAGAAGCTAAAATCACTTTATTAAAGGTAGTAAAAGCTTTTGGAATATTTTGAAAACTATAAAAAGAGGTAATCTCAATTTAGCACAATTTAAATAGATGGAGGGTTGATATCAATCAACGTATCGAAAAAATTTCAAATTAGCTCAATATTGACATCACGTCCAACCGTCAGTAGTGACAGTGACTACTCGTCAATAGTTCAGACAGTAACACCAACACACAAACTTTCTTCTCTTGACGCGAACGAGGTTTTAGTAGTAGTTCTAGTACTTCTTTTATATCTGCTTGCTCTCCAAACAGAAGTGGTCACAGTACTATGTATGAAAAACTACAAATATAATCGAAATTTATTTTGAATTCAAAATTGAACAATTTTAAAAAGTGTTATGCTACGTTTAGCATCAAGGCTTGCTTCACAAAATAAAAATTTTAAATTTTCGAATGAATTTCATTCAACATTTTATGATTCTCTCCGTAATCAATACTTTTGCGTTAATATTGTATCAAGAAACCCGAGCCAAATAAATTCTCAATTTCAGCTGGTGTTCCCCAAAGCTCGTTGTTAAAGTCCGTGTTGTTCAATATATTTATACGATACGATATCTTATCACCACATAGCTGCATTATCAGTTTGTTATCGATAAATGTCCATTTTCTGCCAAATTTTCTGCCTTTTTTACCTCCTCCCTTCTACTCTCTCCATCACTGAATCAATATGCACGGTCCATGTGCATCAAAACTCCTCAGCATATATTACTTTCGAACTTCCCAGACAATTATATATTGCTATGAGGGAAAGCACTTTAGTATACACTACTATTTCTTGTCGTCAAGACTTGTGTCCAGAGAAAAGTTGAGAAAAAACTCTGGTTGGTGTCTTCATTATCTTCTTGTAAGGAATGATCGTAGACTTTCCTTAAATTTAACCAAATTCGAAAATTTTCTTATATTCTCAGGTAAGAATATCCAAAGACTGTTGCACTGAATCCATTTTCAAGCGATCTGTCCTAGCTTCTTTAGTTGCAAGGTTATTCGCCGATCTTCTGGCTGTGTAAGTTATTTCTCCAACACTTCTTATAACATATGGGCATTTGAGTTTTTTGTTAAGTATCTTAAATATTGGCTTTCCTTGTTCAAGACACATAACACATTATTTTTTGCATGCTTAGTAGTCTTGTTCTACGATACACATGTGAACTTGGAGTCAGAGTTGGCATTTTGAATATATTCTAGGTAACCTTCGTGATTTGTCTTTCAATCAGGTCAAGTTTTTGTTTCCATGTTGACTTCCACAAAACTGCTCTATACAAAATAAAGATAAAAAAACTCTAGCGCACCTGAACCGCTAGAAAACTAATTTTCGAAGAAATTTTCTTTGAGTGACAAAAAAGTGTGGAAAGACATAAAACACTGTTTTGTACAATCATATCAACCATTCCTTATCCAAAGCAACAAAACTCAACTATAACACAAATGATGAAAATGTTCAGTGCTGGCAACCCGAACGAAGCGTCCGTTCGGCAGTCCGAACGAAGCAGCAATAAGTTTACCATAACAAACTCATACTCAAATCAACTTATCCTTTGAATTTCGTTCTCATCGCAGGATTTTATCGAAATTTTCAGCGGTTAAACGTTGTTTGAGGCTGCCATCCGAAAAATGTTCAAAACTCGGAAAATTTCGAAATTGGTTTTTTATTTTTATTGCAAATTCTTTGCATATGAGAACGTAATTTGAAGCATCTGTTGGTGCAATATTTACGGAAATGGCTAATGCTGGTTACCCTGTGTAAGCAGCAAAGCAAAACACATGCCAAATCTGCTTCACGTTAAGTTAAACCTAACCAGTAAATTTCGTTTCAATTGAATCACTGCGCTGGACGTTATACGGGTGAAAAGAATTTTAGGGTTACCACCCTCAAAACTTTTCAAGTTTTTAAAGCGTTAATATTTGTTGTTAATTTTCATTGCAGGATCATTTCCATTTGCAAATCTAATGACATAATCGCTCAGTAAAGAAATTAAACAAAATTACAAAATGGTCATAGCTGGCAGCCCTTTCATGATTTTCGTACGAAATTTCTACGACATTTGGTTCATATTAAGGTTCATTTACTGCGTGAAGTTCGTTCTGATTTATACACTGGACCGGAAGTTATAGGGAAAAAAGCTTTATCTTGCTGAGCAAATTTGCAAGATTTAGGAGACAAAAATCACCATAGCTGGCAACTCTATTCTAATTCTTCAGCCAAATTTTCACCAAATGTTACATAGAGTAAGATCCAAGTATTATATGAATTTTGTCAAAATCTGATGGCTGAATCGGAAGTTATAGGCCAAAAACCGGTTTTTTTTCTCAGTGATTTTTCAAGGTGGTACCACTGGCACAGGGTTGCCCGCATTTCAAAATCACTTCTATCAGACCTGGTCCTAGCTAATATTAATATGTCCTGTAAATTTCACTATGATCGGATAACCCGGTCGTCAGTTCTCGTGAACAGAACTGTCGAGTGCTGAAAATAGAGGTAGTTTGGTGATGGGTTGCCGTTCTTGTGCGAATCGGAATTTGGAAAATTTTAATCTGACGTGATGGGCAAAGATTTAGATCTATCAATGATTTGAGTTTTTTGGCAAAAAGCAAAAATTTTTCAGGAAGGTCGATGATTTGAAGGATTTTTTTTTAAGAGCCTGCCATAGCTACAGGGTTACCCACACTGTCTTTAAAATCCATGTGTGCTAAGTTCTAGCTTACATCAATACGCTCTATCAATTTCACGATGATCGAATGTTCCTGTCAGAAGTTATGATAAATCAAAATTTGAGAAAAATTCCTTGCTCACTTTTAGGCACTCAGCACCCACACACGGCTCAAAATTTCCAATTCTTTATCATGAGCAAACCTAAAACATAATAAGTTTTTATTTCCAATACTTTTTGTTACAAAAATTTTACACTGCTTGGAAATATAGGAGTACCTGAAAATTCACTTAAATGCCCGCCGCCGCCAAAATGTTCAAGATAACTGAATTCGAACAAGTCATGGACCTACCTACTATATACATCTACGACATCCGAAAATTTCAGCTCAATCGGATCGGCCACTCCAAAGATTACTTCTATTAACCGATTTGCTGATATATATATATATATATAAATAAAGAAATATGAATTTTCGGCGAAACGAGTTTAATACTATTGTTCTTCGAACATTAGTAAAAATCATATGTTTCAGGCCTTCAAAGCTTTTAGAAATGTATTCACAGTATCATCCAATTATTTCTATAGATGAGGATTAAGAATGAAACTTACTCAGAAGCATAAGCAATGCCTGCTCTTCTGTTCTCTAAACTAGATGTTAAAATTATTAAGTGGAACTTCGAGCATATAAATTATGTAAGAACTTATCTCGACAGAAAGCTTAATTTCAACTCGCATATTGAGATGATCATAGAAAAAATGTGGTTAAATTCTTGTGTTTGATAGTAAATATCTCAAACAAAATTATATTATTTGAAGCTGTCTTTCAGCCCATCATGGTGTATGGAACTACAAGATATATTTTTAAGATATTCGGTTGCAGAGCAGCCCCCGACTACAAGCAGCTTTAACCGCATTAGTATCTAATTTTTTAATTTGAGTTTTAGTTTGTTTGAACTTTGCTTCTGTTACAAATGCATCCATTCGTTATTGCTACCGGACAATGGGATTACCTAAAATTTTACACTTATTTTTTTAAACCCAATTAAGAAATATTATTGGAGAAGAGAGAGCACGAAAAGAGCTTTTTCAGGTATTCGGCCTTGCAGTAAAAGTGGCCCGAACAATATCTGGGGCTGGATGACGATCTGTCTTCATATACCGTGGCACTTCTTTGCATGTTTGTACTTGTGCATTGCATTTCACACTCCTTTCTAGCGAACGTGCCATGTCGCGTTTTGGATAATTCTTGCATAACCAGCTCATGCCTGAAAGCCTGCAAATCCTTTATAGACGAAGACCCTTTCATTTCAATTGTTCTGCGTGTGTTGGATAAAAAGCACGTAGCGTCCTTTTTTTATAGCACCATGCTCACTCTATTTTTGAAAGACCCATCCCTACCACGAAGAGCTAGCAAAGCGGCAAACCAGCATCATATGGATTGAACTGTAATCAGTTAAACCAAACGATTAATCTGCGCGATACTCCAGGGTTATAGCTTCTTTTTTTGATTCGTTTGATGGGCTTTCATCACACTTTTCTGGTAGAAGATGCCAGACTGGAGATGCCCTGCAAACCTTTCTCCATTTACTGGAGAAGAACAGACAATTTTATTACGAAACAATGCAATAAAATAAGATCCTTTCCACATTAGTATCAAAGCAGTTAAAAAGCTAAGACCATGCAGAAAAAATTGGCTAGTCAATGCTACATTATTTTAAAAAAAACTCTAGCGCACCTGAACCGCTAGAAACACTAATGTTCGAAGAACAGTAGAAGAATCGTGCAGGTTTTGAGTGCATATTCCACCACATGAGCTGCTTATTATGGCCAAACTATTTCAAATGCCACGCTTTACTTTGGTCTGAATGCATTATAACTCATATGGTAGAAGGTTTCAGATATTACCACTGGCATGAATTTCAACGTTTATGAGAGCAAAACACTTGTTAATTATATTCGTTATCAGCTGCTTATTTCACAAAATTTTGAAAGAAGCATCTCATATAACATCAATGAAGAAAATGCTCAGTGCCTGCAGCACTGTAACTGAAGTTGGTGTTTGGGGCTGCGATCCGAAAAATATGCAGAACTTTGGGAATTGAAACATTGGTTATTTATTTTCATTGTAAATGTTTCCGGTATGAATACTAACTGTAAGCATTTATTGATACAAAAGTAGCACAACCGACTCGTGCCTGCAACCTTTTGCCAGTATCAAAGCCAAGAATATATCACATCTGCTTCACGTTGTTATATTACATTCGAAGTTATAGGAGTATAAAGAAATTTAGGGTTACCTGCAGCGAGTTTTTTCAAATAATCGAAAACTTAATATTTGCTGTTTATTGTCACTACAATATCATTACCATTTGAAAATTGTACGATAAAACCGCTTAATAAAGATATTGCAATTAAACACAAAACCAATAATAGCTGGCAACCCTTTGGTGGCTTTTCAACCAAATTTGGCCTGAATAATGTTTATAATAGGTTCCATTAATTGTATGAAATTCGTATTGATTTCATGACTGCACTGGATGTTATAGGGCACAAAGTTTTATTTTCCAGAGCGAATTTTCAAAACCAAAGACACAAAAATTACCATAGCTGGCAGCACCAATCGAATTTTTTAGCCAGTTTCTACCAAACAAGGTTTAAAGTAAGGTTTAGCTACTGTGTCAATTTCATGAAAATCTGGTAATTTATTCACATTTCATAGGGCAAAAAGCAGTTTTGTTTCTTTGTAATTTTTCAAGATGGCACCATTGGCACAGAGTTGCCCACAATTCAAAATCGCTTCTATAGGACGTGGTCCTATTTAAGTCCAATGCATTCTGTAAATTTCAGCTATATCTGATTATTGGTTCGTGAGTTCCCGTGAACAGAAGTTTTTGATGCTAAAAATATAGGTTAACTGGGAAAGGGTTACCGTTCTTGTCCGACATGAAATTTCTAAAGTTTTACTTTGAACGTGTAGATAAAGCATAAGATTTGTATACAGATTGGTTTTATTGTAAGAAACGGACATTTTTAAGGATATTCGATGGTTTGAATGTTTTCACTTCCAAATTTTTTTTTTTTCACATTTAAGACACCAAAATTATCATAGCTGGCAGCTCCAACCGAATTTTTCAACCAAATTTGTACCAAACGTGGTTTGAAGTAAGGTCCAGCTACTGTGTGAATTTCGATAAAATCGAACGATTCAATCAGAATTTATAGGGCTAAAAGCAGTTATCTTTTTTAGTGATTTTTCAAGATGGCACCACTGGCGCAGAATTGCCTGCATTTCAAAATCACTTCTATCAGACTTGGTCCTATTTAAGACCAATACATTCTGTGAATTTCAATTGATTCTGCTCATCGGATCGTGAGTTTCCGTGAACAGAAGTTTTTGATGCTAAAAATATAGGTAAATTGGGCAAGGGTTACCAGGCGTGCCCGTTATACCATATCAAATTTTTTTTATTGTCTATGTAAACAAAGCATAAAATTTACATATGAGTGGCTTTTTTTGAAGAAGCGGCGTTTTTTCAAGAGAGACGATGATTTGGAGGTTTTGATTGAATAGCTGTGTCAAAAGTTATCGCAATTTAAAAATTTTCAAGTTTTCCCGTTCTCTTTTTAGGCACCCAGTGCACACATGGGGTTAAAAAATTCCAAAACATTATCCGACTCACATGTAAAACACGTTTGAAATTTATTTCGTCAACTTTATTTTTGCACATATTATTTGTGTACGGAATAATAGGTATATTAAAAATATAACTAAAATGGCCGCCGGCGCCAAAGGGTTAAAGATTTTTAGCTTTTTGTGAGACCTGGCACTATTCTGCATATACATCAATGTGTCCTGAAAATTTCAGTTCAATCGGATGGCGCTTTCCTGAGATTTTTTCACTGAAATTTTTTGATTATATATATATATATAATATATATATATATATATATATATATATATATATATATATATATATATATATATATATATATATATATATATATATATATATATATATATATATATATATATATGTTATATATATAGAAATATGAATTTTTGGCCAAAGTGATTTTAATACTAATGTTCTTCTTCGAACATTAGTAAAAATGGTAAGCATAGAAAAAGTAAATAACATAAAACGATGTTTTCAGTCTGATTTCAGAAGCCTGGATTACTGCTTGGCACACCTAAGTCTCTACTTTGAAAAATTGGGCATCAAACCAAACTGCAGCAAGACCTAGTTTCGCGTATTTCGCAGCCTTTCTATGTATGTGGTATCTCAAACTATTTGCAACAAGAGCCAAAAACTCGCTGTTTCGTTCGGAACTTCGTAAAATTAAAGCTGCCAAAACTGCATTTCAACGCATCCGACCTCTTTCAGTCAAAAAGATGAACATGATGCATCTCCATCCTGGATTATCTGCTCAAAGACTGCCATGGCAGAAGCGGAAGTATATGAAACAAGGATACTGCGCTTCTGCACTGGCAGGTTCTACAACCCGGTAACTAAGAAGTGGCGGAAGAACCTTCTCTTGTATCAGAAGTCGGGACTGAAGGCGATTAGGAATCGAGCTATAGAATTAACGACACGATTTACGAACAGACAGACGGGCATGAGAACGGAATGATTCGGTCACTTGGGTGTTCAGGGAGCTCTAATTAGCCATTTATGTGCCCCGCGAAGATAGCATTACAATGGCAGCTCATGGGTTCGCATTGAATACACAGGTCTCCCGATGAACAGAAGGGGTTAATGTTAAGACTAAGATTTAGATTTAAGTAGGCTAGGTTAATTATAACTAGGCATACGTTATATCGTAGTTTTAGTGTAAGTGGTTAATTTAACTTTAAGTTAGGTTAAGAATAAACAATTTAAAATATAATAAAAACAAAATTTCAATTCAATTCTGATTCCAGAAGAATATGGCTTATGTTTTACACGTATTCAATGTTTTTAGCATTGCCGTGTAATCAATCTGTATTGAAATAAACTAAAGAGCTGAAGATGCCTGATTCAAAACTATGCAAATGTTCGTCAAATATAATAGATCAATGTGATTTGATAGGCAGTTTACTTTGATAAAAGGACGATTATCAAAGAATCAGGTATCTAATCCATTTGAAGTATCGAATTCATTTTCCGACAGAAGTCAGCCCATGATTGGCTGTTCAAGTCATGAGACAAAAATTTGAAACACTGAAAGTAGCACAAAAAAAGCAAATAATTAGAGCAGTCAGCAGCACAATCGATTGCAGGTTTAAGGGCCGAAAGGCCATTTTTCGACACATGGTTTGCATATGTAAATGCCCCACAGCTAAATGTATTCGAGCATTGTACCTAAACGACTAAAACTCTATAATATACACTGTTTTTGATAGTTTGATTATCAATGTGTGAATATGTTCTTTGATGAGCTATGAATAAATAGCAAAGCATCACTACGATATAATCTGGTCAAACACTAAATAAATACTGTTATCTACAAATGCCACAATACTAGTTCGCCTTACTGTCAATCTAGTACATTATTAACTAAGTTGATCAATTCAAGCAACATATGCTAGCCTCGAAAATATTTGATGAAACTTTTCAGCTCTATCCAACATATTGGCATTAATAATTATTATATCTGACAAACAGCACAAACACACTCACACTCTTAGCATTACTCCATAGTCCAGTCAACTTACCCTGTGTTTCTATCGCCTCCCGTCCACCCGGCAGCTGTATGGCCGACCCAAAACCACCCAGCTTCACTGGAGCCGAGTTGTCTGCGGTTGCTAGGAGTGCACAGGCAGGACGAACATCCCGATGCAGAATATCATTTTCGTGGCAGTATCGCAAAGCTTCGAGAATTTGTCGCATATAGTGGCTGGAAAATGAAAAAAGAGAAAAAAATTGCACGCATGATAAAGATGATTTTTGGTTAGTGGTGAACGAAACGATTATTGACATCGTTAAAAACGGAGCGGACGAAACTTTGCGATAGCACTTACCACGCTACAGCTTCACTGTAAACGAAACCGGCCACAGCACGTCGAACTACTTCAAAGCAAAGGTCCGAGCCTTCCATGCTGCAATAAATGAAAGAAAAAATGAAGTGTAGAAGTGAGTGACATCGTTAAAAATAGTTTTATAAAGTCTGGCGAAAACTGAATGGTGTTTATCACACGAGTAAGACTTGTGAGAGGGAATTCGGTCGTAGTCGTTAAGTGAAGTTGTGGTTTATTGAATGGAATCGATTTTGAGCGCAAAGTTTTCAATAAAGTCAAGAGGTGAACTCTTTAATTTATTTTCAAATGGAACTCTTTATAAAATGCTGGTGATTTCAAAGCATTGATGATAAATCTGTGTTTCATCCCGGTTAAAAATATGCCAAAGCATAGCACCTGCCATGGTATTTTAATGTGTCTGAGAACGAGGAAAATACTAACTTATACTTTCAGAAATTATTTCTTGACAACTGTAATTAATAATCTAAGCTATTAGCTCAATTTTTACAATATATTTGCAGTAAGAATTGAATTTTGCGAGGGTTGATCCAAAAGTACTGATGATCAATATAAACCAAGATGATTAAACTTAAAAAAAATATTTATTTTTCAACATAGTCTCCTAACAAGTTAATACATTTAGTTCATCTTTTTTCCAAACCCAGGATACCCTTAGACATTTTTTTTGTCTTTACTCTCCCAAAACGTCTCAAAAGCGACCATCACTTCGCGATCATCTTCAAATTACTTGCCCCGAAGGTGTTCCTTTAGCCGAGGAAAGAGGTAAAAGTT
Source organism: Nemotelus pantherinus (assembly GCA_963978885.1). Lineage (NCBI taxonomy): Eukaryota > Metazoa > Arthropoda > Insecta > Diptera > Stratiomyidae > Nemotelus > Nemotelus pantherinus. Next base: position 44,003,864 of record OZ022265.1, on the reverse strand, counting down.
ACTGGGAGCTAGATCTGGCGAATAAGGTAGTTGTTCAAGCAGCAATTGCAGCCGTCGCAGCTGCAACCTTGTGAACCAGTGTGTAGTTTTGATGAAACAGCACTCCGGCTCGCAGTTTGCCGCGTCTTTTTTCCTCAACAGTCTCCCGCAATCTTCATTTTTGGTCTGCGTAGTAGTGGCTTCCTTTTCCAAATATTCCACCATAATAATTCCTTCAGCGTCCCAAAAAAACTGACGTATAATCTTACCTGCCGAACTCAACACCTTGAATTTCTTCGGCATCGATGCAGGGGGTCGCTTCCAGGTAATCGATTGCTGTTTGGTTTCTGGATCGAAATGGTGGATCAAGGTTTCGTCCATGATTACGTTACGTGACAAAAACTTCTCCAGATCTGCCTGGAACTTTTCGAGATCCACTTTCGAAATATCGCCTCGTTTCTCTTTTTGCTTTTTTGTGCGACACCTAACGCGCAGAGTCTTTCTTCATATGTAATTCGTTGGCAATGATTCTTTGAATCCTGCCATATGAGATTCATGTGAACTCACCTACGTGCCTGATGGTCACTCTTCAATTTGCCAACACATCTTCGACTTTTTTCACGTTGTCTTCAGTAAAGAACGTGGATGGACGTCCTTCGCAGTATTCATCTTCAGTAGATATTCTTCTCAGCTTAAATTCTTTGGACCAGCGTGCAACGGTGGAATATGGAGGAGCAGAGACCCCTAGTGTTTCCACCAAGCCGCTGGCTATATCTTTGATAGCTCTAATTTCGTTTTTCTTCATTTTGATATTCTCTTTTTGACTATTCGTGTTCAAATAAATGTACCTCCAACCGAGGGCGGTAGGTTTTGTGGTAGTGAAGTGGTGAGGAATTTGAAATAGATGACCTAAAATTATTTTCTTAACATAATAGATGGACGTTTGAGCTTTGCCTTTAGTGGCTTGTGGCTCGAAATTCTAACCTTTTTTGGAATCTTTTTCAAATACAGTATATGTTTGTAGCTAAGCTCATCTACTTAGTTACCTTGGGTGTTTTAAGGAAAGAGAGAGATAAAGTCGGTTCGTGTCCGGAATTAAGGTGTCTTAGAAGAGAAATATGGAACGTAAGAGATGATTGGATTTTGATCAAATAAAAAACACACAAGTTCACTTGGGAGCTTCAATTGTTGTGAGTGAAAAGCTCATTGCCTATGAGCTATTCCTAAGATGATGTTCTGATCGCTAAGATCCAGGTCTAGGGTGAAGCGATTGGATGATAGGATTGGGGTGCTCTATGGCGCGTCGAATAGAGTTGTTTTTTAGATGAACTAAGTAAGAGGAAAGAGGTGCTATTTTTAATTGGTAGTATAGGTCACTAATCCTATAGTAGTGGCCATTCGTCTTAAAGAAGAGTGACGTGATGTTTCGGAGGATGCGGCGTTCAAATTTTGCCAGTTTCTCAAGTGCGTAAGGAGGAGCGGACGAGCTGATTAGCGTACCTTTGTGGCACTGCTGTTACGAGGTTCGGGTTGTGCTGCGAATTCCATAAGAGGAGATCATCTGCGTATAGATTGACAGAAACACCTATGGGAGAATTATTTGAAATTCCTGGGATATCTGCTGTGAAATGTTGAATAAGATAGGTCCGAGAATAGAGCCTTGAGGTACACCTGAGTCGATTGGAAATTTGTGCGAAAGAGTCCCATTAAAGAAGTGACGAATGCCTTTCTGCCACAAAGAAAGTTATCTACAATTTTAATTAACCATGTTGGGAAACCAAAATTGATCATTTTGTACAGGAGTCCTTCAATCCAAACAGAGTCGAAGGCCTTCTGCAGATCAATGAGACAGGCACCCAAAACTTTTTTGTTTTGGGTACTTTCCTCAACAGCACTTTTTAGAACCATTAGTGCATCCACTGTGGAGTGTTTGGCTTTAAGGCCGAATTGTCTACTGGGTATGATGTTATTCTCTTCGATGGAGTGGTTTAGACGAATTTTAATGATCCTTCCGAGTAGTTTTCCTAAGTTTGAGAGGAGAGAAATTGGACAGGTGTTGAGGACATCACCGGATCCTGACGCTTTTGGGATTGGAAACATTTTTGCACGCTTCCAGGCAGTGTAAAAATATCCACTTTTTATACAAGAGTTGAATAGGATAGAGGGGTGATCAAAGAAGCAGGTAGGGAGCCTTTTTAAGATGAAATTGGAAATCGACACCAGGGTAAGAAGGGTTTTATTCACGAAGGAACCATGGCCTTCTGAATTTGTGGAAGGATTTGTTGGACTGAACTTGGAAAGGGTCAACGATTGATTTACTTGCCGGAAGTTAGAGATAGAAGTCTGGACGACTGAAGCAAAGTTAGGATCAGAACTATGTTTCTCACCACGGTAGATTAAAGAAAAGGGAGCAGCAATTGCGTCAGCAGTGGCTCTATCATCAGGGAGTAGGCTGCCATTAGAAGTAAAGTTACATTTAAGTCTCTTCCGACCTGTGATTTTATTAATTTCCTGGAACATGTCTTTACCAGGTACTATTTTTCGGAGACGTTCTTCGAATTTTCCGTTATGTTGGGCTTTAGTTTTGACCATGATCAAAATGTTCAAGCTTTTAATGAGGGCAGAGTTGTACTTGTATTGGTTATTTTCCGTGTTTAGATGTCTGTGGTAGATTCTGGTAAGACGCCGTCTTAATGGTTTCCGCCGATTATGGAGCTGAATGATATCTTGCGGTAAATCACGGAAGGCAAAGTTTGTTGATTTTTTAGGGATAGCTGAACTATCAATAACCGAGGAAGTGATATGGTTGAGCTTTTCGAGAGCCTCCAAGATCAAGGTTTTGAATTTGAGTTGCAACGTTTGTTGCGAATTGGTCCCAGTTGATTTTATTATAGGGGATGAAATAGTCGGGGTCAACGGTTACAAAGTCTATGCCACGGTTTCTTTTAATGCATAACTGGATCAACTGATGATCAGATTCAGCACCGTGGACTTGACATTCGTAACTGCCAAACTGTGGGAGAGCTGACCAGACTTGGGGACACAAGGAAGAAGTCAATTATTGATGAAATTCGACGAAAGATGGGGTCCTGCGGAAAGATGGGATTGATAAGGCTTGTGGTCTGTGTAAGCCATTTCCTTATTGCCTCACTGTATGGGTTGTTGATGCTTTTGCCCTATGATTGTGACTTGTCATTAAAGTCACCCCCGAGGATGACCCGCCCTAGTGAGGACGCAGTTGCCAGAATGCAGTCGAGATCCTGAGTCAGCATCAAACCACTGTTATGATGATGGACATATATACCTACGAACCCTATGTAATCATTCCCTAGTTGAAGACTGATGCAGATCACTTCCATGGTTGTGAGTCTCGGGATGAGATGCCGTTGGGTTTTGAACCGTTCTTTTACTAATAGCGCGGTACCCAATTTAGAGGAACTCGGATCCTCAGACATGTCCTCTCGAATGATTTTGTAGCCATCCATGGCTACACGGTGTCGGGTTTTCAGTTTGGTTTCAGAAAGGAAAAGAATATCAGGATTTCTATGGTTCAAGAATTCCTGAACGAAGTTCCTTTTATAGATGGGAGCTAAGGTAGCAATATTTAAAGCTGCGAATTTAATCGGACGCATTACCGACTAGAGGGAGTGCGAGTGTAATAAAAGCAAAGGTCGGGATGAAATCCTTGATCTGGTTCACCAAGGTGAATAGATTACAGCCAAAGAGATTTAGGCACTCGCTAAAGACAACTGAGTCAACAGTTGGCTTTGGTTTGTTTTTGGGCAGATTGGCGGGCTGAGCATGAGAGGTGAGAGTGGAGGGTTTTCTTACTATTTCTTTTTTCTTTTCAGCCATGACGTGGCTGGCGTATGAAACACCAGGCCAGACTGTGTTTTGTGTGGCTGCTGCTACGAAGTCATTTTTGTGTGCTTGCTTGTTTGCTTGCTTTCTGCTTTGGCAGCTTTGCGACGCTCTTCGATTTTCTTTGCTTCTGTGCAACCCCTGTAGCTAGTTGGATGGCCAGTTGTTTTGCAGTTTACACAGTAAACTGTATCCAATCCCTTTGGTACATCGCATTCCTTACTTGCGTGTACTTTATCGCATTTGACACAGCGTATGCCAAGTCCACAATTGGACGCGGTGTGTCCGAAACGTTGGCAGTTGTAACACTGCATAACATTTTTCTTTTCCAAGCGGTCCCACTGAATCCGCTGGTGTAATAAGTATTTGGTGCTAAGGACAACTTTGCCATCAACTCCAGGTGATAGCTGTACGATAAACATCCCTAGTTTCTTATCCTCTTTTCGTGAGTGTACTGTTGAAAACCGCCTCACGTTAGAAATTTGATCCCCTAGGAGCCTTGTGAGCTCTGCGAAAACATCTTCCTCATCATAGGAAGTGTGAACCCCCTTCAGGAGGGCTGTTGTCCTCTTAACGCTTTGTGGCGCATAGGTAAAACAAGGTATAGATCTTGATTTTAGAATTTCGAAGTGCCGCTGATGCAACTCAAGACTCTTAGGAAAAAGAGTGGTTTTGTTGAGGTTAGTTGTCCTCGTCTCGAATTCAGGAATTTTTCCCCCATTTCCTGCACAAATTGCTTCAAGGTAATTTCCTGAAACCTTTAAACTCCAGTCTGTGGCACACTATGGGAGGGATCCTGCCACTTGTTTTCTTTGTGGGCTTGGCCTTCAGGAGTCGAAACCTTCCTTCTTATAGGTTTCGGGGCCATATGACGTGGAGGTGGGAGAGAAGGTGGAGGGGCAGCTGAACTAGCCCTTTTGACTACTTCAGAAAGTTCCGGGTAGCTGACTGATGTGTCATCAAATACTCTTTATGGCTTTGGGCCAAATTTTTTTTATACGATGTAGCCGATTACCACTACTTTTGGATCAACCCTCGTAAATCTTTAAAGTTCTGTTTAGTGTTTGATATTTGACACTAACTTCCAAACATTCCTTAAATTGGCAAATACATTCCATTCCACAATTTTCTTTAAATTTTCTTCGTTTCCCACCTAATTCATTGACCTTTACCTCACATTCAATGGTGTAGTGATACGGAGCATAGCATCTCCTTCAGTTTGCAATGAATTGAACTTACCTCGAACAAATTCACAAGACTTTAGGTCATTACCTAGAAACCACAGAACATTAATGCTTACATCCCATCCACATGCCATAATGTTTCCAGAAACCATTTAATTATTCACCTTTTCAAACAATCATACTAACGGTACAGTATGTGCAAATCAACCATGTATTATATGTATGCATGTGTGTGTATGTGAAAACAAGGATAAGTAATATTTGCGTCAGTTTGGAAAGTCTTACCAGCATAACTTACACAGCCCAAGCACAAACCACACCCAGCATTTTCCCGTAAAGTGCAAACTAAGATTTCATACCGCAAACATATTACAGATGTGTCTCAGCTCGACTTTCTCATTTCACCGCAAACATCACGTAGGTACATACATTTATGTAGTTTCTTCTACCTTACAAGGAATTCGCGGTGAGCGTAGAAAATTTCATACAAGAGTAAATGCCAAAATGATTCAAATGTGTGAAAATGCCTTCAACTTAACTTCCGCCACGAACGCTAGCCTGGCGGCAACCATTTGTTTTTCACTTCCTTAGTGCGTACAAATTACGTAAATTTAGGAAGAGTCACACTCTTGCTGACTGCGCTTAGTTAGATTGCTGAATGACGGGCTTTATTCTATTATAAACATTGTTGAATACTTCTCGGTAACGTTTTGCCTGTAAAAATATCCGTTTTGGGTGAAAAGAAGGAATTTTGAACTGAACAAAAAGATTAATGCTGCATGAATTTAAAACAGTGTTAAGGGCGAGAATACTTAAGCTGAAAAATTATCGCTAATGCGGCGAGGCTATTACCTTTTCAGATTGTTGAATGTTTCATAAGCAGAATGTTTAGATGGTTTTCAGAGAAACCATTTGAGAAAGGTTAAAGCTAATGCTTATGAATGAGAAATGAAAACAAATTTTCAACAAATTCGAAGCGTGGAAAACTTTATCAAAACATTATTTTCTTAAGAATTAACTTTCCAGAGTTCCATGGTTTATTAATCGATTTTTGAACTTAAGCAAGTAAATGATTTTCAAGTTATATGAGATATTTTGAAGACGTTTTTCGATTGAAAATCAACGAGAATTGACAGCATATTTTTTCACAGTAAATACTTGTTTGCCAGAATTTCAATATTTTCACTTAACTCACTTTGGCTACTAATTTAACATTAAAAATTTCTAGAGAATAAACAAGCCTTTGTAGCCGATTATGTAGAGCACCGGCGCTAACATATGATTATAGTATATAGTTTGAATCCGACCTTGATCACACACTGGGTTTTAAGTTAGCCTACAGTGAGTTCATGTTACTTTTTTCTTCGTGTTTGCATGCATACTTATAACAGTGAATTACTTTTAACACAGTTTTACCAATTTTGCATCTCATTAATTTTGTCATTTCAGTTTGAACTTTCGTGAGAAAAAAAACCATATTTAAAACATGAGTGCTGTGTACAAGAAGCGTTTTGAAATTGTATTTTTAGTCACCAATCCCAAAGGTCCTAAAATGAGTATAAAAGAGATACCTCGACAAGGGTTGATAAAGTGATTTGTGAGATGTTTCGGAAAAACCCAACGCTTAGTCTGAGGCAGGCCAGAGACAAACTTCTTACAAAAAGTGTTCGAGTCTCAATAAATACAATTAGGCGGAGACCGAGAATCTGGCATAGAAAACCGAAGTACGAGCCCTAAAGCCCTACTAACAGTAACACAAGTAGAAAAAAAGGCTGAGCTGGGGAAAGGAGAATTTGGGAGTGATTGTTTTATTTTATTTTATTAGCTAAACAAGGCATAAATTTAATACATATACACATGAAACAGATTAAAACATGAAGAGCAAAAAAAACTACAAATGAATGCAACCCTAATAGTATAAATATAAATAAATAACTAATTTATTAAATAAATAATTTTGAAATAGATAATAAATAAAATAGCAATTAAATAAATGAATAGCAGCTTAAAAAATCTCAAAAATTACAGTGTGCGAATGGCTTGGATAAGGAAGGATTTGAAGAATATTTAGAAAATCGTTGGGGAATAAACGTTGCTAAAGCTATTGAAAATCCTGCAGCATCTATTTATCAGCTCATTAGCTGCACATATGGTGGAATGTGGACATTTTTTACTTATTTATTTATATGCATTCACGGATAATAAAATCCATTATATAAAGAAAGATACGACAGTAGTTGTTAAACTAAGCTAAAGCTAACTAAAGTAAATAGATCGTTAAAGTATGAACTACGTAATATAATCTAGATTTGAAATTATAACAACATGAATAACAAAGTATAATAATACTAGTAGTTATAATAAAAAAAAAATAAAGAAAAAAAATAAAAGTGACAAAATAATAGTAGAAATAACCAAGTTGAAAAGGGGACGCAAATACCACAACGCTAACTAGAAATGAGCATAACCACATTTTTTAATTCGAGCAAATTAGTGTTGAAAAGATCTAAACACTCCCATAATACATTGCCCAAGCGTTTCAACCTCTCCAATGGAGAAAACTGGCCATGATTGGTTTTATAAGTATGTAACATAAATAAAACGTTAGACCTCGTCATTCTCTGAGGAACTCTAAATGGTAATTCCTGTAAGATGTTGAGAGCATCCAACTTATTGTTTAAGATTTTATATAAGAATATGGCCTCATGGTAGGTTCTACGAACCTCAAGAGAGCTCATATTAAGCACTGACATGACATAAGCATAATCAAAATCACAAACGTTTATTCTGAGTTTGAAGCCAATGTACCGAAGGAATTTATTTTGGATTCTTTCTAGTGTCCTACAATGAGACTGGTAATAGGGGTTCCATACAATCGAAGAAAATTCCAATTTACTACGAACTAGAGAAAAGTAAAGTGATTTTAAAGCGAATATATTATGAAAAAGCCGGGAGTTACGAATCAAAAAACCTAACATTCTACGTGCTTGAGCAGCTATTTCATTGACATGCTCGCTGAACGATAAATTAGCGTCAAATCTCACCCCGAGGTCATTAGTGGAAAAATAGGACTGAAGGGGCGTGCCATTAATGGTATATATGAACTGGTAATCGATTCTGTTACGTTTAAAAACAATATAATGGCACTTGTTTATATTCAATTCCAGACTGTTATTCAAACATTAATCATAAAAACTATTCAGATTGAACTGAAGGGTTAACATATCAGAACTAGATGAAATTCTTTTGAAAATTTTGCAGTCATCAGCAAATAATAGAAATTCAACATTGTTGAATACTAAACTTAAATCATTTCTAAATAATAAAAATAAGAGCGGACCTAGATGAGAACCTTGGGGGACTCCCGAGGATTGGGAAAATCTGTTTGAGTAATTATTTTCAATTTTCACTACAAGCGATCTACCTCTCATATTCCTTTAGCAAACGATTGGACCTGGTGTTCCTTACGGGGATATTTATCGTAATTTTACCATTCAGGAATTGAACTCTAATAACGCCTCTAATGCCGTCAAATGTGAAGCAGGCTGATATCATCATTTTTCTGGATGCAAGTGAAGTTAAGTTTAAACGACCTAGTCTAAACTCATAGGGGGGTAAATTTTCCATGCCGTAAGGGTTGTACAGTTCTCTTAGGGCGGAAAACAAAAATTGTTTTTGAATGCACTCGTGCATCAGGTTTAGATTCAATAGTGTGGTACAGTTTGAGGTCATCTGCATAAAGTAGGTGAGGTATGTGGCACAGGACGTCAGATAGATCGAAGATGAATATGTGGTACGCCAGAGGTAGGAAAAATATTTTTCGATAAATTTCCTTGAAGTTTTATGACATGGATTCGATTGTGGAGATAAGAACTGAGCCAGATTAGTAAAAATCTGGCAAGTCCGAATTTGTGCAGCTTTACGATCAATATAGAATAATCAACTCTGTCAAAAGCTTTGCTAAAGTCTGTGTAGACTGCGTTAAATTGACAGCCTTTCTCAATTTTACCCAGAACGTCCGAAACTAGAATTTGATAAGCTTAAGAGACGATATATGTTGTCTATGCTGATTTCTAGACAAGAAGGAAACCGTGATCACAAATTAATAGCCTTTATGAGTAAATGATATCGATGGATATAAGTGGAGGATGTTAAATTTATCACATTTAACGTGATTAAAAGTTAATGATCTCCCACAGCAAGTGGTCACATTAGTCAAATATACACTGTGAGCTGATGTCCCATGAGAATCAGTGCATACTTTCGAAACCACTTAGTTGAGCGACCTTTTCTAAAGCCCTGCTGATGCTCATTCGAACGGGAGTCAAGAAAATTTATTGTATACAACCTTTTCAAAAAGTTTTGGAATCGAAGATAAAATGGCAATGCCCCTATAGTTTTTGAAGCAGCGTCTGTCGACATTTTTAAAAATTGGTGTCACAAATGATAGTTCCCACAAGATGGGAAAACACCAGATGAAAGTGACTTGTCAAAGAATACATTCAGGGGTGTTATTAGCCACTCTACACACTTACACACAAAGGTCGATGGAAGAAGATCAGGGCCAGAACCTTTGTTCCAATCGAGTTCCAACATAGCTGTACGTATTTCTTCACGTGATATTTTTACGTGGCTGACTAAAGCAGTTGGAGCTGAATAAGAAGGAGAGAGCTTTGAGTTAGATGAGTCTGATGCATTGAAACATTTCTGAAAATTATCTGCAAATAAATCGCAAATATCTTTAGGAGACGAAGAGGTGATATTATCATGGCACATTGACGATGGATAACCGGTGATTTTCCGCTTTATTTTTACAAAATCACACAGTTTTTTCGGGACGTGGATTATATTTCCACCGGTTTTCTTAATGTAATTCGCATAATCATTTCAAAACCTTGCCAAGAATTGCTTATCTATTTCATTACATGCTTGCTGAATAGAAGAATTAACATAAATATTTTCCATTATTCTTTTGAAAAGGCTGTTCCTACGATTTCGCAAATGCCTAAGTTCTCTATCAAGCCATGGTTCAGACAATTTTTTCTTTTTTTTAATATTAGGTACATATCTTTCAACGGCGTCAAATATTTTATCGTAAAAAATGGATATGGCTTCTTAAAGATCTTATGTTGAAAGCGTATTCGTCCAATCTATAGAGTCAAGTAAATGGTGAATGCTTTCGTGGTCAGCATTAAGAAGCTCATATACAATTGAATTATTGTACGATTTTAAGTAAAAAGAATCAGGAGTGGGAAGTTCAACTGATAGTGCAGTGTGGTGTAAACTAGTTGAAAAAAGATGCTCTGCGGCATTAGTTGGACGTACCACTACTTCGTCATAGGCGTTTGTAAAAACAAGATCCAACCAATGACCGTTTTGCTTGGGAGTTGGAGAGACTTATGGCAAATCGTTGCCATAATAAGTGAAAGCAATATTTACCGACAGATCAGCTTTTGGTGTTTACAAATACTGGCGGAAAGCTTGGACAAATAAAGTCATAACCACTCATAGATATGAAAGAATATGGATACGAAATGGCTATCTGTGTACCCATACGTGAATGTGCCTTTTTTAATACACGCACAACATTGCTCTCTCACAAAAATTCCGCTCAGTGCGCCCCTTTCTACCGCACTCAGCACCGAAAAGCTCTAATTCTTCCCCTTTTTTACGAGAAATGCTACCAGAGTACGAACGCAAGCGCCGCATGTCAAAAAGAAAAGCCAATTTCCACGCAGTGAACAAAGTCTTGTCAAAATTCACCCGTGTTTTTTCTGATTGTAGGGTAAGATCGGATACAAGGAGTTTGTTTTATATATTTTGTATGCACACACAAAAAGCATTTAATGCATGTTAATATTGCGTTTATATGTTGTATCAAGTATTTATGTACATATAAACCTCACAGCAGTTTGATTATTTCAATTTTAACCAAATTTTTATGTAATTGTTTGCAGTTACCTGAGAACAACAATTGCATAAGCGAGTTTAAGCATTAGGAAATTATTAATTTGTGATAGAAATGCTCTTGCATTAAGCATTCATGTACATGCACATACATTAAATGAAAGCAAGGTGCAAGAAGTTCATACAACTGTTTAATGTTTTCCCATGCTGCCATGCTCCCTTTCGCCAGTTTGGCTTGTCTCACACATTCGTATCTCATTCTCACACCAATAGACAGTAGGTCGAAAATTGGATCATTTCTCAGCTGCGATTTCTAATCCATTCTCTCTTATATCTTTGTAACCACTCCACACTCGTATACATTGATTGTAAATTTGTGAATAAAGCACTCTAACGGCTTCAGCCCTTAAACTCGACAACGGCTTTCGTGGGATTATTTTACTTTTAGCTCTCACTAAATTTTATGAATTTGATGATACATATTTTGAAAAACAATCACACAGCCCAATATTTTGATTTCAGGACCAGTTTTTCCTTTAGATGTGAATTGAAAAATATACTTTGAAGAAAAGTGCAAAGTTTTTTTGAAATACCTATACCTGTCAACAAATACGAAAATATCTGGCTCCAAAAGGATGAATAGGTCTTTGAATATAAGCACTGAAAAAAACCAGCTGTCGTCAGTATTAACTAGACGTCTTAAGAAAGAGATGCCTGCAAATCTGTGGGGCGCCACAAGACTCTTCTAATGACATTGCCTGACATCTAATTTCCCAAGAAAATAGATGCTAAACAAAGAAAGTTGAGATCCCACCTGGAGTTGAGACAAAAAAACCGACATCGCCAGCTAGTCGAAGGTCTCAGCTGTAGACAGAAGAGAACTCTGTTTAAAAAGTAAAAAGGGAATCAAAGATGAAGATTAAGGGAATAGAACGGAGCACTCCATACCGGCAAGCACAGACGACCGATTTGTCTAACACTAGCTTTTAAATTATCTTCGCTCAACGGTATAAGATTTATTCAGAGCAACTTGCAGCAAGCAAAGGCTATATGTTTTCTTCTAAGATAATAACTGGTAAAACTGCAGCGTTTTTCTACACTGCGTTGGGATTTAAAGAAACAGGATCTGCGGAATCAACTTAATCATAATATTTTATGATGCATATTAATCATAGTATTTTTAATCTGTTTGATACTTCCACGCTAAAACAGGTTCCAAGCTGAAATTTGGCAGCGGTCATCGGGCAGTACGGGAAAAATACAGGCTGAAGAGCATGATTGTCGCTTCAGCTTGCCTTCTTTTGGATCCCTTGCCATCAGCGCAAACACAGAAGCTAAAATAGCTGGTGCATAACGCCAAATCGAAAAGACTATAACCTTTGAAGAGATGTGATGTGGGTGTATGCACATAAATATATGAGATTTTTTATTTGCAACACTATAGAAGATTTTTTTTTGATTTGATTTTTTCTGTGGAGCTAACGGCATTAAAATTTGAGATTTCTTCGACTTTTATTGTCCCTAGCAGTGCTGCAATCATCGATATAACACTGGTCTTGACTGAAATAATTAGGTCAATAACTGGGATGTGGGTATAGAATGAGTTTTCATTCTCTGACTACTGAAACTGAAAAAAGCTGCATGCTGCGCTATGTTGCATAAGACTACACTATGCAACATAGCGCAGCATTTATGATCGAATGCACTATGTACATAGTACTCTGAGCTATGAAATATAGCTTAAAGCCAGACTCCTATGTACTATAGACTTTTCTGCTATGCAGCATAGTCTCAAATCTTAAGTAACATAGCCCGAACTACTATGAACATAACCTTTGCACATATCATTAAATTAGGATAACTTACAACAGCTTTCTAATAAGCTCGTGTAGCCTGGTGGGTAGAGCTTATAAATAGGGTTACGGGTATAAACATTTTCATGACCTTAAATTGTCAAAATGTCAAAATTGTTTAAAACGATGACAGTTTCGTTTTTAAAGAAAGATAATAAAATCATATTTAAGAACTCTGAATAAAGTCATATTAAGCGGCTATAAAGAAACTTGTCATATCACCCAGAGAAGATGCAGCAAGACCGTTCCTTGGTGTAAACAAGAACTACAAAGGCTAAGGAAAGATGCCAGGAAACTTCTTAATCCAACTTGCAAAAGTAAAACAGGATCTCAAAGGAACCTCCAAAAATCAGGTGATGGCCAAGAACGAATCATGCAAAGTTCCAGAAAGTCGGTAAGACCATCTCTCTATATCATCCTGATTGTGATTCTACCTAGTCCAGGAAGGACTCCTTACAAAGTTTACGAAATAATCATTTTTCTTCAATGAAAAAAACGTAGAAGGCTTCTTATAAAATTTTTTTCGCTCATCGTGATAGTAGGAAAAGCAAGTACACAGCTTATATTGTGCTAATCAGCTAAAAAGCCATGCTAGGTAGGGGAAGGAATCACTTATCTGAGAAGACACCAAATGAATTTTTAGCTTTTTTAGCTTTAGCTCAATACTGTTATAGAATGCTCTATATATGTGTTCAGATCCAATGAACTTCAGATCAATAAGCCTAATATTGTTTATACTGTAATGCCTGAATAGACACCTCAACCTCACATACGCACTAGACTGCTAAGGAATCATTTAAATCAGAAGGAATACTTGTTCTAGCCAGAAAAACCAAGTGAGTCCACGCTTAATTTTTTGTTTTGTTTTTTTTAAGTTGGGGCGAACTGTTTCAAATTGTCTGTAGACGATGGGGATATTGGTGAGCGCAGTCGAATGGCCTTGGACTGCGCTTAGTTTAGGAAGCTACAAAAAGCTACGAAAGTTTATGTACGCGGTCCTAGTGACACAGATAATGTTGCTGTCGGAGATTGGAGTCGCTCAAAGCTGAACAAAGACTCTAGAGGGCTGCTTTGGCAATCTTAAATTTGAGTTTGCCGTATGGACCACTAAGATAAATCATAGTAATCACAACAAACCAGATTTCAAATTGCAAAGGCAATAACAATTTATTTGTAATACAAACTATTTCTCCATTCACAGATTCTTAACAGAGCCAAAAAAAAACTCACTGTCAGATTAATTTTTGACAATTGACTCTATATTATCTTACCTTAGAAGAGTGTTATGTTTGTGCATTTTAAATATTACTTCATGTACTATTCGCAAAAAGATAAATCTTCAGTACACACCATATTGTTTACAGCCCGTAATATACTTGCAGCAGCTGACGTGGAAGCGGCGACAATGTTTCGGCAAGCAATCGAATGGTTTTGCTGTCAGCCTGAAATTTATATGAATGGCCAACAAGGGACTTCTCTTTGCTTTGCAAATAATGTTTTGTTGCTTGAAAACTTTTTTCAATGCAGAGCTTCGCCATAGTGGTGCTACTCATCGAATAAGGGAACAAGATATTTAGTTGGATTCGGCGAATATGAGTTAGTTTTGAAGTAGAAAAAATTTCATTGATTCGTATGAAAACAAAGGAGCCTCTTTTGAAATGTTTTGATTTGACTGACAAAAATCTATGCCACTAACTTTTTGTATACTTTATTCTGCAAGTAGATGACAGCATTCGGTTAGAGCACTAATTATACTCCTGGAAGTTTGTTAAGCTGGTCAAGTTTTTCCCAATTGGGAAATAGAATCCACTGTTAATAATATTATTTTTTTTGTTGTTGTGTGTCATCGGTTAAATGCTGGGAAGTCTAGCCCATTGATTGCTGCTACTTAATTTTGTTGGCGGAAAGGCTGACAATCCTGCCGGCTGACTCCATGCGCTTTTGCACAAAATGTGATGACTTTTATACTATTTATACGTTTTGTTATAATGCAGATCTTCTTTGTCCTGTTCGGTTGGCATGCTGAGGCAATGACCGGTACACTTTCGTGGGCCCTTCCGTGTTTACTGGCAGTTGCATCATTCAAATTCGCTATTGGGCTACTTTTAGTATCGTTATAATGCCATGTTGTTCCAGTGTCCCAGTGTTGTACTACAGGGTTTGCGGCGAAATATTCACTCTAAAAAAAGGGTCTATAATTAATACTTTGATAATAGGAAATATATTCATTTTTCCGTTTAAAATAACGAATCACAATTTTTTTTACACATTCGATGTGCATTTTTTGCTTTTACGTCATATCAGCTGAATAATACACAGCTTTTTGTAAATTGAAGCAAAAAGAGTGTAAATTTACTAGTTTGCTATTCACCTTTGCACCAAAGCCATAAAATTACATCATTTTCTCGAATTTGACTTATTTTTGGTGTAATATTGTGACGAAAAACGGTAATTTGGCAAGATTGAACAAGTATGACGTTTGGTGATCATTGACGTTTGGTGATCATTGCAGTTAACAACAGTGCAGTTTTTTTCTTTCCGTGTAAAAAGTGTAGAAGTGTAGAATAGTAATTATGTTATAAGTTTAAGTGCATATTTGTATACATATATCAAATTGAAATAAACTATAAACTGAAAGGAAAAAGTTTTTATATTTGATAATAAAAATATTTATATTTTACTTCCTTGAATTGATAGGACTCTCGCCTTTTTTGGCTTTTAAAGTTACCTATTTACAGTTGTTTGTTTATTATATTTCATTTGGGGCAGTATTTCACATTACAGCATTTCCCTGATTTAAGTGGCTAAACTTTAGATCATGAAATTCACGCTTAAGTAGTGAGAATTTCTTACAATTGGTCACAATAAATAACTTTTGATGTAGAAATTTACCAGTGCTTGCATTGTGATTTTTACACATTTTTGTTGAAATTCACGAATCAATGACGCTTATTATTTTAGAAAGCTCTTATAAAGCAACCTTTGTTACGTAAATTTCATCCATTTACGTCCAAAATTTACGTCTTTTTAGAGTAAAATTACACGATTTGGTCGTAAAAAAATTTAAACACTTAAGACGTAAAATATTCTTTTTACGCACTTTTGTAAATTTACATCTTTAATAGTAGGAAACCAGTTTCCTACTATTGTAAGGGTGAAATTCAACCAAAATTTTTTTGAGTGTTGTTAGTGGAAAAACCACCGAGAAAACATACGGGAAGTTGAAAATTTTAGTGCACAAAGGAAAACGAGCGATAGTCAGTAGCCGATATGGAGGACGGTTAGGTTCGAGTTTGGAGACTTGCGTTAAAGGAAGGACACACAAAGAAGCAAATCTCTGAAATAGTGAAGAAAGAGTAAAAATACTTTGAAAGTTTTGTGGTCAATAAAGTAAATACAGAAAAACCTAAAACATAAAAAAATATATACTCAATAAAACTGGAAGGACTCATTAAGAAGAAAGGTTGAAAAAAACTGTTCTCTGGATCCTGGTTTATTTAATTGAGAGACCCGATTGCAAGTTTGACCTTTCAACATTTTGCTTGGTCAGCTTTTGTTTGCGTTATTCATCAAAGACTTTCCTCGTCTATTTTCTATCTTTTCCCTCATTCGCGTGGATAACTCATAGCCCTTTTGCAACAGTTTATTTACTTATCACTACTAGTAATGACATTCAAACCTAACAAAACTCAGAATTTCGTACAATGAAGGTTCTCTTTCTCTTGATATCGCTGAACGTATTCTTTCGTCTAAACCAACATGTTATATAAGCATACTTTGCTATTTTATGCGCACTTTTCACTATCAGTGGCTGTAGTGTTGGGTTCAATGCTTAGTTGAAATCTGACCTACTTGTACAATTTGTTACACCGAAATTTAATCATCGTTTGCTTTGAAATGTTGTCTTCTAAAAGTATCCACCGGAGTTGAAAATCTTGATAATAAATCGGATAGCAGAAAGGACCATTTTCACACGAATCTATTGTGATATCTGTACTTTTTCAAATAGATTTTTGTCTTTGTTATCGCTCTGCATACAGTTGAACTTAGATGGACAAGACATAATTATGTTTGTACGAATTGGTTAACCGAGTTGGCAGACATACGCATAGCTTTTTTATTGATTATATTTGGATAAACCAATGCTGATTTATCGGGATGAGTACCAGTTCATTTATATATTTTTGCACCAAGTTCTTCTTCTCAAGTGCAAATTTTCAATATTGACTTTAATGTATTGTAAAAACATGCAATAATAAAAAAAACACTTACATGAATAATCAAAGAACAGATCCCAATAATTTTGCTCAAATCGATTCAAAATTAAAATTGTTTCTGCAGCAAATATTTTCAGGGAAGATCAAATGAAACATTAACGTCAAATAAATGAAGTCATATTAAAAATTATCTATAAATTCAGGCTAAGTCGGACACATTTCTTATTGACCATTAAAAAATATAGCCCACGTTGGGCGCTCAGTGTAATCAACCGTTATCTTAGCCATAGTCAGTCTATATCTGATGCTGAGCTAACCAACAAGCTAAATTATACACTTGCTTTGCAATTTCAACACTTAAATCATGCTTTTGATGTTTATTAAAGAGCACTAATCAATTACAGTAAACACATTTTTCGAAGAAAAATATGTACCCACATTTCAATTTGTATTTTTAGTTTTCTCAGTTCAGTTACAGTTTGTTTTAATTTTCTCTTCCCTGAATTCCCTAATGCTTGCAATCACATCAACGAATATTACAAAGCAATAAAAACATCAACAAACAAATCACAAACTTATAGTATCCAACTCCCCAAAGTCATTTCATCAGCCCCGAATCCTACGGCAGCACACATCCCATTTGTTTTTCGTCAGCCAGGCTTAACCTTTCGAATAAAACATCACAGGCATTATATTATTCCGGTTCTTATTTCCGCTCTGGATCAGAACAAGCATCAACAACAAACCAAAATAAAAAAAATATATCCAAAACAATAATAACAGGATAATTCCTTTGGAGACGGAACTTACGCAGGAAGACCGAACGAATTCTGTCACTTTTCGGGCTATGTTCAGAATTCAAGAGTGTGCGAGTATTTTTTCCAAAGCGCCAGGTGAAGCCACCTAGTAATGAACGGTCCGAAGATAAAAATGAAGGTTTTTTTTTCTCGCACAAATCATGGTGTGCAATATGATACCTTTGGCAACGCAGAGGATCATCACAGCTTTTTTCATAATTCATGATGGGTTCCAGACAAACAGGAATGGGTCGTTTGATAGCTGTGAGGGCGTTGACACGTATTTTGTTCTTCAATTGGGAATATACCATGCGAACAATATGACGGTTGGATGGAAAGCAATATTATACTTACAATTCGAAAACCATATACAGCATCCCTTCCGAACTGTACGTCTCCAGAAGTTCAACGATGTGTGGATGTTTGAGCATGTGGCATATTGTTGCTTCACGTTTAAGGTCTGAAAGAAACAAAAAAAAAATGAAATCAATAACTTGTCAAAAAATCACACACGCATAAAAAATCGGAATATATTCAGGACTTTTCTGACTTTCGTATTTGATTCAGGTTATCGCCGGCAATCTTTAACTGACAAAAACTTTCGAACAACTTTCAAATTAGTTACAGCTTCCTGATTCAGGCTCTTTCACAAACTTTACCGTTTTGGTACTACTCAATTCGTTATCGGCTGCATAATGAATGCAATATTGCATTAAATTGTACGAGACGACGGACGAACGAATCTAAGATGCGACACGAATTTTCTAACAAGTTAGTTAACAAGTTGACCAAGTAGTCATTAATATTCACCAGAAACCCGCCACCTTGAACCGCATCGGTGGAAGCTTGCGCTTCGGAGGCCAGGCATGTGGAATCGAAAGTCACCGGGTCGTTTCATATAAAATTGAGATGGTTTTTGTGAAACGGGAAAGTTTTTGATCAAAATAATACCTGGAGTCAGTTCACTTATAAATGCAGTTGTATTTTGTAGAAGTGTTGGCTTACGGGAAAGTTGGAAGTTGAACAGTAGCAGCAGTAAATGATGTTTCTTGGTCAAGTAGGAAAGTGTAAATTATTGTAAAATGCTGCATATCGCTATTCTAAGCCATAGAAACTACACTAAAAGCAATTTCGCAGTGATGCCGATAATGCCGATAAGATACCTCCTTAGCAAACGAAAAACTTTTTTTGATCACATGGAACGGTAAATATTTCATGCGGTAAGTGCTCGAAAAGATGTATAGTTCCAACAAATGTCTTCGTAATCACTTCGTTTTCGTGAAACTTATATTCGCCAACGAATCATTTCTTCTTCAACAAATCTTCTTTCAGTGAATCCCATGCACATCATTATTACATTTCACCAACTTTCGTCTGTTTAAGGAATTCTTCATTACAAAAGTTCTTTGTCTTGCCACTAACATTCTCTACAAGAACGCCACTTCTCTCCTGGTATCATCAAAGTAATCGGGAACGTTCTCATCATATGCGGCAAAAAAAAACAACAGAATAGGAGTTGACGAATGTTTTTCACAAAAGAAAAAAAATAAAACGACGATATGATGAATTTCCTTTTCACTTGTTGATAAACATCTTGAAGATATCTTCGAAAAACCACACCCAAGCCACGTCTCTTCCTCTTCTTATTGTTTCCCGCAAAGTTGTAGGACTATACTAAATTGAAGTTCTATAGTCGGGCGGGTCCGATTATATCTTGAGCGACATGTTATCGCGATTTCGAAAGGATAACGGCCAAGCACTGCATTGCAGTGAAAAACTCGTAAAAGTAGTTTCTTAGCCCGATTCACACTCGAATTGAAAATAATGAAAAATACAACGAATAGCTCGACCCAGTTGTTTGAAAAGGATTCGAAGCTCTAGAACGGAAAGCAAAAGGCGGGATGATATATGTATATCTCTCGACTGAAAAACAAGTAGATCGTTTTCATATCTTCATCGCGATTTCAGGGAAGTTCCCTATTAGCACGTAACGAATATGCTAATTCGACTGCATAAGACTGAAATTATTTTGAAAGTAGTTGTCGTGGCTTTAGTTTTCCTCGTGAAAGTGCATAAAGTGTAGTATGTATGAACAGTTTGAAATTATCGCAGAAGTGTTATGGCTTTGTTGCGTGGATCAGGAAAGTACATTGAATTATATTGACACGACATGAGAAGATACGATGAAGTCAAAGTTAAATATTTCAAATTAGGAGCAAGAGAATTGGTATTTGCAACTTGCAGTTTTACTTCTTATACCAATTCTTATGCATCATGTTGAGAAAAGGAAAAATGTATAAAACATGAAGCACATTGCTTTGTTTGATATGATAATATTGCACGTTTGTTCATTTGAGAAAAAAGGAAGTACTGCAGTTCGAATTTTCCGTGCCTTATTTGCATTTTACGCGCTTTCAAAAGTAAGCTATTGAACGAAACATCCCAGCACCCCTCCCCCCCTCCCCTTTTCATTTCACGGTTTTCTTTGTTTCGCATGTCTGCATAATTAACTCATAATGGTTTTCCAACATCACCTAATTTTTTAAATAGTTTTTACTGGCATTTATTGAAAAATATGATAGTCTAAGTAAACGTTACACTGAGTTCGAGTCTGCAATATAATACCCAAAATGTGTGGACTTTTCAAATAAATACTTTCCAGATAAATACTTTCTATTTGACTAATCATGAAGATTGAAGGCATGGGTTTTCAGTGTCCCGTCTTTCCTAGCTTTTTTTTCCTTTGGATATGATCATATTTGCTTGGAATCTGTTTAGTTTTGATCTTCATTTCCCTGCCAGCTAGCATTTAAAGTTGCACAAGGATCTGTTTTACCTGTCTTACATTCGAATATTGAACTTCATTTTAGTTTAACTCAATTAAGGGGGTAGTACCGGTTATGATTTTGAAAAATTCAGTTTTTTGGTTTTTGCATTTTTCAATTTATTAAACCTTCAGAAATCACGTCTCAAAATTTTATTAAGATGTTCCCAAAAATAAAAAAGTTACGGCAGTTTACGCGTCGGCTGACACACACAGCGGTTTTCAGAAGCGTTTATCGAGTCGGTTCAGTTGCAAATTACGTCGGAGTATCATATAAATGCTTGTGAAAAAAGTAGTCGTGTATACATACATATGCATATATGTATATACATATAAATGCAAGTATATATATGCATAAGAATTTCGGGCAGAAGATTTAAAAAAAATTAGATAAAAAAACAGATAAAAAAAAGGTTAGTCATTTCAACGTAAAAATGGTTAAACGTTTTTTTAAAAAAAAAAAAATATATATTAAAACAATTTATCAATCTTCCTCTTATTAAATTATCCTTCCTGTGCTGAATCTGATATGACTAATTACGAGAGGTCGGAGACACACTCCGACCTTAATCCTTCTGAAATAATAGACAAAGACAGTATTATTTTAAGTCTTCGAGCAGATCTAGCACAACAGACCCAGCTTATTGAGGGCATCAAGTTCGAACTTGAACAGCAAAGATCTCAAAATGCAGATTTGAAGAAACTGCTTAAATCCCTTCAAAACTCCCTGGTAGGCCCCAAGAGAGTAAAAAAAAGTTAATAAGGCCAATAGAAACAAGCTGGTTATTGGTACTCCAACCAAGAGGAAGAGGACCGAAAATAGTAGTGACGCTAAAATTGTAGATTCATCCGATGATGAAAGTAACCTCTCAGAAACTCCTGACGTTAACAACGTCGAAATGGGAGAATTCCCGTCACTTCCTTCACCAAAACCAGTAGAAAAAATTACACTCAATTCAAAAAATACAGTGTCCAAGCCACAAAATCCTCCAACCGGTGGAAAGACTGTACCAATCATTCTCCGCCAGCCTGAGAAATGGTTACAAGTAGAAAGAGAGTTTCGTAGACTAAACTTCAAATTCACGTCTGCAAAAAGGATCTATCTAGGAGTCCAGATAAGTCCCGAATCAATCAAAGACCACCGAAACATGACCAAATTCCTAACCGAGAGGAAGATACAATACCATACCTATCTCCTCCCTGAGGAGAAAAACCTGAACGTCATTATCAGGGGCCTACACGGCATGCCTTCTTAAGAAGTAGTAGAAGATTTGGAAGCACAGGGCTTTCATCCAATTGAGTGTTTCTTCCTGAAAACAAGAACAGGAACGTCCAAATTATTAAAAGTACTGTTGCCCAAAAACGAACCGGTTATTTACAATATTCGTGCTATTTGCCACCTACTAGTTCAGGTAGAAACCCAAAAACCTAGAAAAGGTCAAGCACAATGCCATAATTGCCAGCAGTTTGGACACTCGTCAAACAACTGCCACGCGCAACCAAGATGCGTGAAATGTGATGGTCTTTATCACTTCAAGTGCTGTCCCAAAAAACCCGAAGAAAAAGCA
Source organism: Nemotelus pantherinus (assembly GCA_963978885.1). Lineage (NCBI taxonomy): Eukaryota > Metazoa > Arthropoda > Insecta > Diptera > Stratiomyidae > Nemotelus > Nemotelus pantherinus. The sequence continues at coordinate 43,981,674 of OZ022265.1, read as the reverse complement.
AAGTGCGTGAATTGTGGAGGAGACCACTCAGCAAGCTACAGAGGTTGCCCGCGTAATCCCCAAAACCTCAAAAAAACCTTCGCTGAAATCGTGAAAAATCAACCCCTCCAACAACAAACAACAACCACAAAACCAACCAACCCCCAAGCTCAGATAGGGAAAACAAGTGCGATCCCCAGCACAGGGCAAATGGATCAGCTGTTCGCTGGAATGCAACAGCAATTCCAGCATATGATGCAAGATATGATGGCCAAAATGGTCCAAAGCATATTCAATGCTCAATCATCCCTCCCAACGTCAAGCGTCGCCTCACATTATGCTGGAAATAATCAGAGACCAATCTCCATCATTTCTTGGAATGCCAACTCTCTTATCATCAAAAAGGGAGAGCTAACACAATTCCTGCTTGATCCAAGAAACTTTCCTGAAACCCTGTCATCAATTCCGCATTCCCAACTACACTCTCTATCGCAATGATAGATTAACTGGAAGGGGAGGCGGCACAGCAGTCCTCATTAAAAATATCATTAATCATCATAGTACCCAAATTCCCATACTACAAGAACTCGAAGCAACAGCGATCAAAGTGCAAGGGAACGCTCTCGAATTCGAGATTATTTCAGCGTATAAACCACCAAGCTCAAAAAACTTCATACCTGATCTTGAAAAACTATTTGACCATCAACGGCCACTCTTCTTAGCAGGGGATCTCAATGCACTACACAGTGACTGGGGCGCGAGAAGAAATAGCAGAGCTGGGACCATGCTATGCAAGTTTGTTGCAGACAATCACCTGGCCTTACATACCCCTAGTGAACCAACACGCTTTGGGCCACATTCAAGGGGAACAGTACTGGACTTAGCAATATCAAAAGATATGCATTACCACGTATCCATAACAGTGCTCGATGAATTACCTTCAGACCACAAGCCAGTTCTTTTCACCATTCAAGAGATTTACATCAACAACCCCCTAAGACTCCGAAAATCCACAAACTGGGAAAGCTTCTATAACACACTGGCTAACATATCCTGTCCACTAGATGCAGAAAACACTAACATAGACGCCATGAACAGCACATTAACTGGAAAAATACAACAGGTCCTTGAAAAAAATACCTCAACCACAACGGTAACAGGAAACAGCACATATGAGCTTCCAGGGTATATAAAAAATCTAATTCGAAAAAGAAATAGAATTCGAAGGAGATCTAGAAGTTCAGGAGATCCAAACCTCAGAAGAGAGTCCAATCGAATCACGAACCTCATCCGACTAAAAATATCTGAATTCCAAAACGAGCAATGGGGCAACTTCCTAGAAAGTCTTGAGCCAGGGGACAATAATTTCTGGAGGCTAACGAAATATTTCCGAAAAAACTCTAAAGTAGCCAAGGTACCTGTTCATGGTACACAGGGACTCCAATACTACAAGGAAGGAAAAGCGGAAGCCTTTGCAGACACACTAGAGCTACAGTTCCGTGAAAACATCTTTTCAGACGAAGATTCAGAAGAGGAATTATTCGAGAGGAGAGTACTTAGGGTCAGTAATAGTATTCTAAATAAAATCCCCAAACCTGGGAAAGACCTTACTTTTCCACAAAACTGTCGACCTATTAGTCTACTCAGCTCTATAGCAAAAATTGCGGAGAGAATCCTTCTCTCGCGCCTGTGTCAGGAAATCTCCAACAGGAATATAATCCCTGCCGAACAGTATGGTTTCAGACCGAATCATTCCTGCGAGCTCCAACTTGCAAGAGTAGCGCAAGGCATTATAACTGGATTCAACCAGACAAAATCAACGGGGCTTATTATGTTCGATGTATCCAAGGCATTTTATAAAGTCTGGCATGCAGGACTTATCTTCAAAATGCATGAACTCCAAATCCCTCTCCCACTTATTAAGACCATTGCGTCTTTTCTCACAGGCAGAAAATTTCAAGTTCGAGTTGACGATCACCTCTCGAACGAGCGGCTAATTGAAGCAGGCGTCCCACAATGATCTCCACTCTCACCCATATTATACACATTGTATACAGCAGACATACCCACCCAACCGAACAGGAATACTAAACTTGCCCTATTCGCAGACGATACGTGTATATTTCATACATCACGATCAGCACAGATCATCTCGTCGAGTCTACAAAACTCAACTAATCTACTCTTAAACTATTTTCGAAAATGGAAAATTAGAATCAACCCCGACAAATCACAAGCAATATTTATCACAAGACGAAGAAGACAGCAAACAACAACTATACAGGTAGACGGACAAGAAATAAGTTGGTCAACAACAGCAAAATACTTGGGACTCACATTCGATAGAAGACTTAACTGGAAAGAACACATTAGAAAAAAGAGAGCTGAATGCACTTACAAAATCAATTCCCTGCTTCCCATGTTTAAAAACAAAAGGCTCAATGGAAAAAACAGACTCCTTATCTACAAACAAATTATAAGACCCACTCTACTATACGGTAGCTCAATAATTCAACAAACATATAAAACCCAGAAATACCAGCTCCAAATCTGCCAAAACATTTCCCTTCGTAGGATCTTTCAATTTCCATGGTACGTAAGAAATAAAGACATTCACAAAGACTTAAGAATTGATACAATTGACAAATACATACGAGATAAAGCACTAAAACTTTTTGACACAATAGACCGACACTCAAACCCCACCATGAATCATCTTCAGCTCAGGAATGACACAAACAAAACTTACCCTGACCTAAGGGATCTTATTTAATTACAATGTTAAACGTTTAACCAAATTTTGTTGAGATGCTAGCCGAGTGAATAAAACACTCGCCCAGAAAAGGGAGCAAAGGTGCTCAGCACCAGCTCCAGGAAAACAAAGTTCTCAGTCAGGGCAAAGTGATTCTAATACTAATTTTCTTTGAAAATCTGTAATTGCCTACTTTTAGAAACTAAGTGCCCACAACTGTTTCATTTTGCAATACTGTACCCAAGCCATTCTTCAAAAATCACTTTTCTTATCAGATTTTCATTCCCACATCCCATACATTCGTCAATGCATCCAGAAAATTTCAGCTCAATCGGACTACAATGAACAAATCGGAAAACGGTCGAAGAACCGAGTTGGTGGGTCATTTCTCTCGTTTACCGACTCGGTTCCGAAACCGAGAGGCGGTTCGCACCTAGGGTTGCCAACTCAGTGGATCGGAAATCCGGGAGGAAAATAAAAAAATAAGTGAAACACAATTTTATTTACTTAAAACGATATTCCTTTACACAACGAGTTGCTTGTAATGTCTTTTGATTTGCAAGGATAAAGTTGTAGAATTCTTTACATGTGTAATTAAAATTTGCGCATACCTGTATTTCTGATCTTACATGTGTTTCATTAAGCCTGTTGAGCTGACAGCACAGTTGGGCTGATAAATAGGGTAGTTGAACTGATAAACAACCCTGTTAAGCTAAAAGCCCAGTTGACCTGTTTATTAGTTCAAAAATCATCGCTTACGTCATGCGCGGGCCGATATACGAAGGCACCATGTCCTTATTGCTCCTCTTATTTGCCCCCCTTTTGCTCCTTTTAAGTGTGCCCGAACTGGTATTATATATCTACTGACTACAGCTCGTTTACTACGCTGAAAACACGATCAGCGGCAACATTTGCGATAGGGATCGATAGAGCAAATGTAACAAGTTTTTTTATTTCTTTTCTTTTTCAAAAACTTAACCCAACGCAAGTCTTCCCTCTTTGTTTCACTTGCGACAAGGTCATGCACTTCTCGCAGCAAACAGTAATCGTCGTACAATTTATCCTCATTTATTGGCTCATTTAGAGAAGCACTCAAGTCTTTTATTTAATCAATTGTACAAATCTAATGCAATTTACGATTTTTAATCATTAATATTGTATTAGTTACAGGCATATAAAAGCGAGCATAAAATATAAATACAAATATAAAAATTTTGTTAAATTTCCGGGAGAATTTAACTGCATTCCGGGAGCTGGGAGATTTTTTAAGTGAACTGTATTTTTCCGGGAGAATCCCGGAATTCCGGGAGAGTTGGCAACCCTATTCGCACCGCGGTGTGTCATCACAATGCTAAAGTAATGCACGACTATACCGACTCGGTTTTCCTCTCGGGAAACGCCTCGCAAGAGCCGCCGTGTTTGTCTTTGGCCTTAGATGGGGGATCGCTTGAAAGCGTCGCATGTCGTTGGCACGCAAAAACTCTCCCTCCGTTCATATCAAAAGAGTGGCTTACTTTGAAAGGAGTATAAAAAATAAGTAGAAAAAATGGGAGAAGCCCATATCAATTATTACGTTATTCTTTTTTGAAGTGCCATATTTTTTTCTTATTTTCTAAGGTGCTAGTATTATTTATGCCTAGTCGCCACTTAAAGCTATAATGTGACACTTAATCAATGGAGTTAGGACAACTGAAACGAACAAAGTCAACCATGAACCCGGCAGAACTCGAACCCGCGAGCAGTGGGTTCACATAACACAACCCACAATCACATATCCACACAAAACTATACAATACACCAAAATTCATTTATATACATAGTAGGCTAAAAAAAATGTAAATAAAAATATTGAAAAATAAAAATCAATGATATATTTTGTAAAAAGCTGTCAAGATGTGTTTTCTTTATAATATTAAAATTAAATTTTTCATTGGAAGTATTTAATTCCAAAAAAACTAAACACTTATGAGTAGTTATTGACCAGAATCTGAAATAGGATATTCCTTTTCATAAGTTCAATCTTTTTTGCGTAAATAAACTGTACGAATGTTTAATTTCACTTTAGCTCATTCGATTATTCAGTAAGGAATAGTTACGTGCGGCTCAGCATCGCAAAACGTCCTTATATGGTGTTCACACTAAACTCTAAATCAGGCGATTTCGATCAGTTGATCGCTTTAGAGCTAAATCGACCTACATCTACCTGATTATCCATACATTTTTCTCGGCGTCTGACAGTCGAAAGCTACCTGATTTAGAGTTAATCAAGTATAAACCAAGTACTATTGTGAATTTTTCTCAGAGCGTGGTGAATTCCATCCGTGAGAGGGAGAGTAGATTTGAATGAAATGTCATTCGAATTTCGTTCTAAAATACCAAAAATTGAACAAAAAAGGAAAATGTGAGTTGTACAAAGTGAAAAGAAAATGTTTTTTCATGTTCCTGCATCATTTTCAACAATTTTCACGCAAAAAAATAAGTGCACATATTAATTCGAATGACATTTCTCTTCTAAATGGTAAAGTATGGACGCTTATCTGATTAATTTGACAGCTCCTAAATCTACCTGATTTAGAAGTGTAGTGTGAACACCATATTAGGTCTTAAACACAATTATGTTTAAATGACAGCTAATGAGGTGCCAATATTTTCAGTCACTTTCATGTGAAAAATATTATATTAATGCCTGACATTATTTTAACTTAATTTGTGCTACATTTTCTCCCCACTGAATTGGACTTTTCTAGCAAAATAAAGTTTAAGCTGTAAAGCGCCATTCTTGATATTAATGTGCTCATTAAAAACAAATGAACAACGCATGAATAATGACATTTTATGTTTCCATGATTTGATTAAATTAATAAAGCATATTGCTCACTCACCTGACGTGCTCAGTCCCGGACTAGCTGTAAATTTTGCTACATCCACGATTTTCACAGCAAATTGTTGATTCGATTCTCTATGAATGCATCGTCTGACAATTGAAAATGGTCCCCTGCAAGAAAAAAAAACACACATAACTAATCAGATCAAAGTAATAATGCTTGTTTATATTCTTACAAATATCAATTACCAATAAATTAGTTTAAGGATCATTTCTTGCCAGTGGGTGCACTTATAGATAATACAATGGCCATGAAATATCTTGACAATGCAAACCAATGAATTTTAAACATAATTAATCTATAAATCATTGCACCGTAATGAAACCGCATGATTACTGTTCAAGGGACACTATAAATTCCCTAATATGAGGGTAGACAGTCAACATGCTAGTGGTTAGTTAGAGTTTCCAATGCCATTGGACTGAGTGTTTAATGAGCAGTGTAGCAAAATGCAATAACACTTCAGTTTGATATTTTGTTGCTAGCTTTAAGGTTTGCTATGAGTGTAATATGAGGGCATCGAAAAGCACAGATGTTATCGAAACATCAATGATAAATGCTAGCAAGATGTTGAATTGAGATGGGCATATTATTTTCAAAATAATTATTTATCTTCTCCCAGGTTACATAGATAGTGGGCAGGCAAGTATTGAATTCAATATCTTGAGAGTGGGTAGGAGTAAAATAGACATAATTCGACTGGCAAGCATAGAACATTGCTGTTCTCGCAAACAGAGCCGCCTTAGATCAATTTGGGGCCCTGGGCACTTTAAGATATATGTGGCCTCTAATACAGAGGATTATTATTAACTGGCAATAGAAAAGAACAGGAGCAGGTTGGCGAAATTATAGATATGTACATTTATCTACTAGTTGTTTTAACTTATTAGCTGAATTAAATTCAGTTTTTTATTAAGATCAAAATAAATGAAGTTCAATAAATGCACAAAAATCAAAATGAAAACCATTTTAATTACATTGAAATGAATGTAATTCACATGGCAGCAAGGTATTTGCTTTATTGAAGCGAATCAAAATGATTTGCGCAATATAGTTGTAATACTTTCTGTTAAATTATTTACTATATGAACTCTACTTGGGCCGATTTCCGTCATTGCAGCACCTTGTGATATAAAAAAGTATTTCTTCTTGTGCGATGAAAATACGACAAGCTCAACGATTTATCATTGCCAACTGAGCCGTTAAGGTAAGTATCCATATGTTGCATTTCTTGCGTATCGTATCCCTGCTGCGTACCATTCACTAAACGGATACAGTGTCCACACTACTCAATATTCCATGTATTATTCGTTGCAAAAAGCTCGATACGTGGCTGCAATGTTTTTATTCACTTATCGATGCTGTGCAAAGCAACTTGTCAAAATATGACTCCACTTCGTATCGTACCATTCCTTTGATGCGACGGCGAGAAAACGCTAAATGACCGATCGATTTCGTTGCGTTTCTTTGTATCATATTTTGTATCATATTTGGATCCACTGATACGCAACGGCGATACGATACGCGGAAATGCAACATATGGATACCTACATTAAGACGTACAACTGTCTCTCTTTGCTATTGTATTTCTGAAGCACAAAGTTGGGCCATACCCAAGGAAATCGAAAAACATGAAAGCTGTTTTCCAAAAAGTCCACCATTTACATATGAGCATTACTCGTAAAATTAAGGGGAAAGGAACATTCGAGTATACATTAGCTTCGGTATTGTTTGTTAAATAAAACGAAACGATGAACATTTTAAAGCATTTCACAGGCCGCCTCCAGTAACAATTTCCCATGGCATAACATTTTAAATTGCTAGTGGAGGCTACCTATGGTATGCCATATTTTATGGTCTGCCATAAATGGTAGGCAATATGGTATGCCATTTGCTTGGCCATCTGCCTGGCAATACTTTGACAGTTCTTGATTTCAAACTGGCGCTAAACCGTGGGAATGCTTTATTTTTTTATAAGAAAATGTAGGGATTTTGAATTCAAAGGGATTTTTAGATCTCGTTGAGCAATGAAAATAGTCTACAGAATATGAAATGGTGGGAAATTGCGAAAAAAAATCAATTTTTGATGCGGAATAGTGAAATTATTTATATTTATTTTATTTAAAAATGAGAAATAATTTCAATGTTGAACGATGAGTAAATACATATATGAGACTCACTGTTGATGATTGGCGGATTTTTCAAATGAATTTTATCGCATTCCCCTTCGTACCCCAGCAAATCATATAATAGTTACATTTTCGACTGAAATTTCAGCCGCTTATCAAAAAAGTAATTTATCCTACACGTGAAGTTTTTATAAGTAGCAGAATTTCTTCGCCCTGCACTTCAAATAACTCCTTAAGAGCATTTGACACTCAGATACAGCGCACGTCCTTCTCGCTCAGAGGCATTTCCGAAATGAAATTGCATGCCATGAAATTGCCCACGCACAGATGGCATGCCATAAATTTGACAGTCGTTGCCATCGGAAATGGCAGAGAAAATTGCCAATCGAGGCCCGGTGTCAAATCATCACAGGTAAGAAAAATGTATAGGATACTATTCGTTAAGAGTCATGCAGGGGAAAGCTTGGCCGCCGGTCCAAGCAGCAGCACAAATAACCCCTTGTAACGTGTAATGCAAGATTTGCTGTTAGAATTTCCAATGAAAGTCGCAATCACTCTGCACGCATTATCTACATATCTCGGATCATGCAGAGATTTGATCGCCCGCCGGTCGAAGCTTCAATACGCATTCCCCATAGATGACGGAAATGCAAGAATACAATGTCGGGCTTTGCAAAAAGTTCTCAGCTCTAAAGATGAAAGTTCAAAGATATTTACGGAATTGTAAATAACACTATAAAATCGTGGCGCACGTCTGCACAGCTAGCTCAATGGCGTTGTATACGGATTTACGGATTTTCTCATATAAAATGTATGAGAAAATGAGTTTTCCTCACACATTTTTTTTGGTTTTTGAATTTTTCCGGTGGTTTAATAATTATTCTGCTGAATACAATAAATCAAAGATTAACAGGTCGGCTTGAGACAGATCAGTTCAATGCTCATCGAAAGATATTTAGCTAATTTAACTTCGTTTATACATTTTTTAGGACCTGTTTTCCCACACACTAATAAACTCATTACAAAAATTCGTAGATAACGGTTACCAAATTTTTTTTGCGTGTCCTGTAAGTAGTTCATCAAATTCACTTAAAAGCTCCACACATCTTAAATAAAACCCTCTCGATGCCAAGAATTGTACAAATGCTATAACCCGTTTAAGCGAACTTTTCCAGCAATCTACTTCTTTTTGATGAGTTTGTATCTACTCTACCAACTACTTTACTTAGTGACAGATAAGTCATCATAGACTTCCCATGTGCAGGGCTATTTTCGTGATATTAAGTTACGTAACTAATGTGCTTCCGATCAATGCATCGACCTGGAGAGCATAGGTTTACAATAGAAGGTTTAAATAATCAGGATAAAAAACAAAATACAGATTTTTTCGAATGCGAATTCAGCGACCATTTTCTTTCAACACTTTCATTGTTCTTTAATTTACGATAACATTTTGCTTTATTGAAAAACTTATTACTGATTTGCCATAGTCTTTGTCTTTGTAGGTTCTGGACACTTCGGAAAAGTTACAATCTTTATTTTTTGAAAATATGTGGGCCCTTTACGAATCCAAATTTGGCGGTTTATTTCGAAAAAAAAAAAATTGTTGAAACAATTGGCAAGGTCATATGAAATATTTTCTGGTTCGGATGACTGTTGTTGCAGTGTTTGGTGAAGTTATAGCATACGTAGGGATTGACTCCTTCTGTACAATATGATTCAATATCTTTTTGTGAATTGGTAGGACTTAGCGAAGATCAAGTAGATTGTGAAGTTCCCTGAGTTATCGGTTGATGATCTGGAAATAAGGGGCCCCATGAACCGCGGGGCCCTAGGCACTTGCCCAGTGTGCCCACGCCTTAAGATGGCCTTGCTCGCAATCACGGAACAAAAAAAGCACGATACTGCAACTACAGAAGTATGAATTAAATATTTCGCCAAACAGAGTAAATAATCCATGAAGCATTAAATATTTGTGAATTGACTCAAACTTACATGTTCTACGAGTATAATTTACATTTGATCAATAAATCTTAATAACAGTGATGAAACAAATTATCTTGTCCAATTAACTCGTAATTTTTCCCAGCACCTCCATACAACGCATACATCAACTCGAAGTCCAGTGATGTTATTTTGCGGTCAAATCTTAATTGACCTCTCAATCATAATGCCGCCCATATCAATGCAAGCAGACATCAGTGGTTATGATGGAATGATAAGATGTGTAATTGGAAATCTACTGATTAAAGTTCGTACTGAAGCTTCATATACATTAAACTGAATTAAAATTTTTATTGGATTTTAAGACACTAAAGCATATTTGTGTGACTGCGACTCGATCAAAACAAAGTATTGAAGGCTAAGAAAAATATTTTCTTATCAAACCTGAGCTCTAAGCACAAACCATATCGATTCTCATTCAAGATTTCATAAAGAGCGCCGGAAGCAAGCTTATTCTGCATTTCCATCTCGTTCGCTTGACGAACATAAATTATTCATGTACTTACGGATCCTCGGACAAATAGCTTCAGGGTAATTGTTGACGCAGAAGGGAAATACAATAAAATCCGGTGCAGGTACGAGTAGGACAATCCGACCGAATAAATTTTAATTGACTCCACCGTGCGTGGACGGTGCACACTGGTTCAGGGGGACGAGATCGTTTAATGGTTGACCTGGACGACCCGACCCGACAAGGACATCTCGTTCTTTGCCGAGTTTACAATGCAGACAATATCCCGGTAAATTCTGCTCAAGATTTCCTTTCAAGAAATTAAATTAGGTTCTTGTCGAATATTCTCGTTTATTGTTGGTTAGGCAAGTGATTAATCTGGTTAGTTATTTCAGGGAGCAATTATATGGACGAGAGCTCTTGAAAATGTTATAATAGTGGGTCTGTAAAATTAAAAGAGGTCAACGATTGTAGTGTATTTCACTCTACTGAAAGATTGAAGATTTGTCAGATGGTCTCAAAGATGCTGAGATTGTTTCAATTTGGGCTATGATTATAAGTCTATGAAGACATGCAAAACTATCAAAATCTCATATTCATAGCAATGGTAAGTGTTAAGAAATCAAAATTGTGTTATTATGTATGGATAGCTTTTGTGGAGGTTGGTGGGAAGCTACTTGAAAGAATGGTGAACCAATATATTAATATCAATTTTGGATCCCATTACATTGTTGAAGACCACAACATAATGCGATGTTTTAAATGTCAAGGTTTCGGCCATAAATCGCCAACATGCCAGGCAAAGGAAGTGTGTTCCAAATGTGCTGGGAATCATCTTACCCATGTATGTACAGTATCATCTTTAAAATGTAATAATTGCATAATTAAAAATCACCTGCATACACAACATCGCGCAGACAGCTATGAGTGGCCGGAATTTAAGAGGATGATTGAAATCAACCAAAAGCCAATCAACTATGGATATAAGATCAAAAGCAAAAAAATTGTCTCTTAAACATTTTCTACGCAAACGTTAGAAGCATTCGTAATAAAATTGACGACATCAATATTTATTTATGTTCCAACAAAAACATCGATGTTGTAGTTCTTAATGAAATATGGATATATGGCAACGAACAGGAACTCTACACGCCGAGAGGATATACAGGCTATTTTTGCACAAGACAATAGGGCCGTGGAGGAAGCACAGCAATACTTATGAAGTCAAACATTCGCTCAAAGCTTGTCAGCATGTCTGATAAATATAACACTATAGTAGTTGAGTTGCACTTAATTCAGAAAAAATTAACATCCGCACCTTTTATAAAGCACCAAATGAAGAAGACCATCTCTTTCTCAATCATATCGATGAATTCTGCTCAACTATCGAGAAATTAATCACGGTAGCCGATACAAATATTGATATTTTAACATCTTCTGTCATATCTAGCGGATATCTCGATATAATTGCGTCAAATAATGGAGTTGTATTTAACAAGACAAAGCGAACATGCATTCACTTTGACGTCCAAAACACTACTCGATCATGTGATCATAAAACATCCAAACATGAGTGAACGTATGACTTACAATGATGACGACTGGCCCGGCTTAGACCATAAAGTAATCAGCTCATCCATAAAAAAATTTGTTAAAGCTAAAATACGGCCTAAAAAATATCGATGAGCAGAACCATTAATAAATATTTCTTAAGGAACTTCATAGATAGTCTTCAAGGGTCTCCAACTTCCGACTTTGAGGAGCTGATTGAGAAGATAGCCGAAGCTAAGGCAAAAGCAACAATAACGAAACAAGTTCGTGTACGAGTACAATCTTGGATCACTAGGAATGTAATCGATACTTAAATTCGAAAATGAAGTGCTTACAAAAAATACAAAGCAGATCCAAACTCCACGTCTAAGAAGCAGATTTATTTAGCTATGAAGAAGGAATCGAATCGAGCTATCATGGAGGCCAAAAAAACGTTTCTATAGAAATAAGTTTGAAGCTTCAGCCGGAAATACCTCCAGATATTGGCAACTAGTAAATGAGCTCTTGTCTAAACAACAAAACAAATCATCAACGTGCATAGAAGAGCTGTTGATAAATGGAACATCCATTACAGACCCCGAAGAAGTAACACAGCAGTTAAACAACTTCTTCGCTACCATTGGAACACTAGTCACCGAGCAACTGAAACTTTCATCACGCTCGAGTATTCATATTGAGAATAATATGTTCACTTCGAATTACTTACGTCCCACTGGTCTAGTTGAAATATCTGAAATAATCGACAACCTTAAATCAAAGGTTTCTCCTGGTCTGGATAGTATAACATCGGAGGATATTAAATTGCTGAAAAATCATATTTTGGAGCTTCTAACAACAATAATAAATAAACACCTAGCAGCTGGTACATTCCCCGATTGTCTTAAACTAGCAAAAATCACTCCAATCTTCAAAGGTGGTGATCCAGCAGATCCATCAAATTATCGCCCAATAGCTGTCACAAGTGTCCTAAGTAATTTATTTGAAAGAGCCATTCAAAAACAATTTCTGCAATTTATTAAGACTAACTCAATTTTGACGCCAGTTCAATATGGCTTTCAAGAAAACAGTAGTACATTAGCAGCAACTTAGATGCAATACATTTCATCAACAATGGATTGAATAAGGGCGACTGTGTTGCGGCAATCTTCGTCGATCTGAAAAAGGCCTCTGGCACCATTAACCATGACATCCTGCTTCAGAGGCTCGAAATATACGGAATCCATCACAACTTCAAGCTGTTAATAAAGAATTATCTCTCCAACAGGCGTATTATTACAATCAACAATATGCATAAAAGTCAGGAATGAACTATAAACATCGGCGTTCCTCAAGGATCAATCCTTGGGCCATTACTGTTTTTCCTGTACACTAACAGCGTACAGGACATTTATCTGTTGGGAAAATTAGTTTTATTTGCTGATGACACACTACTGCTGTATTCCGGTAAAAATGAATTAGTTCTCTAGCAAAATATAAATGATGACCTAGGAAAATATTGGAATTGGCTCGAACAAAGTAAATTAATTATAAACATCCAAAAGACTAGATATTTAGTATTCCAGCAAAAAAACAAGCAGCAAATTAATCCGTCAATACAAATCAATGGAATACAATTGGAAAAAGTCAAGTCAATTAGATTCTTAGGATTAACTTTAGATGAGAAAATGTCTTGGCTACAACATATCAATAACATCAGACATAAAGTAGCGCCTATGATAGGAATCTTTAAAAAATATGATTTTTTATCTCTCAACGTCAAACTGGATATATTCAATGCTTTGATTTTGTCGAACATCTCTTATGGAGCAGTTTTGTGGAAGCAAACATCGAAACAAAACATTGATTTGATCGGAAGACTAATCACTAAGGCTATCAAGACTATAGGTGCGTTTTTTTGCAACCTAGCAGAGCAGGTTAACGTAGGGTTGCAAAAAATCGATCCAGAGCAGAAAATCGCATTGTTCGAAAATGTTGTTGCATTCGCTGAGCTTTTGCTTAGATTGGTTGTTAAATTAGAATAATCCATAGATAAAACCTGAATGAATTCTTATATAGATTTTAATCGAAATCAGACATGAAACTTGCATATGAAACAGTCTACAATGTAATGTGCATCGAAACACTCAAAACCAGTCAGCACACTACACGATTTGATGTAAAACAATTGAAAATGGCAGAGTGCTATGCAAATTCATTTAATTCAAACTGCCGATTTCAGCAGTGGTACGAACCGTTTAGAACACTCTTACTGTTATCAGCACACTCTACATGTAAACCCATAAACTACTACTGCTTAACATTTTTTGATTCAGTGACGCCACAAGTGCAGGATTTTTGTTGTTATATTCAATATGCTTAACAAAATTTGATCTGCTCGGGTGTGCAAAAAAACGCACCTTATATTCAAAATGCCAACTCTGACTCCAAGTTCACATGTGTATCGTGAAACAGGACTACTAAGCATACAAAAAATAATGTGTCTTGAACAAGGAAAGCTAATATTTAAGATACTTAACAAAAAACTGAAATGGCCATATGTGATAAGAAATGTTGGAGAAATAATTCAGACAGCCACAAGATCGGCGAATAACCTTGCGATTAAAAAAGCTAGGACAGATTGTTTGAAAATGACTGTTGACGACAAGAAATAGGCGATATCAACTGAAGACGATAGTTTAGAATGGAGTGCTTTCCCTTATACCAATATTTTATTGTCTGGGAAGTACGAAATTAACTTATATTGAGGAGATTTGATGCACACGGACCGTGCATTTTGATTGAGTGATGGAGAGAGTGGAAGGAACGAGGAAAAAAAATTATGCCAAAAATTATCAACATGCTAACAAAATTTTAAAAACTGTAATGTTAGCAAACACTTCGATATTTGGAAACATGAGCTTACAAAAACTTAGCTCTAAATATTTTTTCAAATCTTAAAATCAATATCTTTGATCTTCTATTTTCAGACTTTCCATTCGACCTTTCACATAAATATAGTACCTTTGCATATTTATCACCTTGACAATTTTTCTGCAACAGAACGGAAGTATTTTGTCACTCAATCAAACCAACTTCTAATCTACTACTTCAACTATTACTTTAACTCTTCGGCAATGTCCTGATTAATCGTGGTAAGAAAGATTCCAATAGAGAATGAGAGTAAAACAAAATCAAGATAAGAAGTTCGTGATCGGAATGGAAATTGTCAAGCTCTCTACCTCTTATCGATTACAAGAAACTTTTAAACTACAATTCACCACCTCGAGGCGATTGCACAGTGAATGATTGCGAAATCGCTTTCCGGTGAATGACACCGTCCCAAGTCGGCTAAGAGGGATGCGGAAAACAAGAAACTTAGCTTAGAGCTCAAAGTTAGGGTGCTTTGGCCGTCGCTCGAAATCGAGTACCAAGCAATCGGCTGCCGTGAGCAACAAACTTGTGAATCATTTAAAGCAGAGCGTTAAAGTCTAATCGAATTAAATGAAAGTCATTGGAAATCGAATTGATTATAGCATATTACTCTTCACTTTCAATAGAATCGTATACGGAGAACAGAAAAAAAATGAAGTGAGTTTGTATCCAACAGTTTTTTTTTACTTATAAGGACCTGTTTTGAATTAGTTTTGTCCTGTAATACAAATTTGTTTATAAAATTTTCTGAGAAAGCCTACACCAAACAGAACTGATAAATTGCTTTGACTCAGCACAACTTGAGTCTAGCTGCTTTCAGTAGCAGGCCATTCCTCCTTCAAAAATATTAATTCTTGAGAACACCGAAATTTCAAAAAAATCTTTCAGTTCCCCGTAAAAAATATTTATTAGCCCCCACCGTACGTACGAGTCACGTTTTGAAACCAATCCATTCACATGAAACGAGCCTTTCAATTTGTAAACATAGAAAATCTATATGCTTACAAGCAAGATTTCCGTAGGAAATCATTGGACCATTTATTTTCGTTTCAATGCAACTGGATAGCATTTAATTTCATGTTTTTTTCTTTTTCAGCTATGAAGAGGTCTAGAAAGAAAACCATATAAGCTCCTTTTCATTCTCTTATCAAGTTCGAATTTCATTTTTTTCCCTTATCTATGTAGCTGTTCCTGCCAAACAACAATAGTAGGTGTTTCGATTGCCACTCTCCCAGTGGATATTATACATTGGCAAGGATTCGGTCTCGGACAATCGAACGTTCATATCTGTCAGTGGTGAAATCAAAACGAATGTATGCGAACAATTCAGAGCCTTAATCTACCTTTCTTTAGCATCAAGCGAGTATGTCTATCGAAGCACGTTGCTAATGCTGCCGAATTCGCAAATTTATAGCCGAAACTATTCGCGATGGCATGGCAGAATTGAAGAGGATTACTTCCCGATGTGTGCTCATGGGAGGGAAAGACCAGATTTATCCCGGCAGGAATACCTGTTCAGGGTAGCAACGGTATTTCACAAAAGTTCACATCGCTTGCCCGTCGAGAAGTGAGTCGACGATGGGAAGGAATTTCGACCGATTCGTTGTAAAACGACAAAGTTGGATTATCATGTAACATGAATCTCGTGCGAAACTAATTGGCTCCCCATTCAGTTGCTATCGAACATTTCTTCGATAGAGCAATATGAAGTCTACGAAATATGTAAGTGTTCAATTGAGCGGTGGGGACGCCGAATATAAGCATTTTGTAATGAATTGATTTATGGCCTTAACGCTTGATATTCTGGGAATTGTTAGGTCAACGAAAAAGTTTCTGAAAGTTATGGATTTTAGCATGCAAAAAACGATTTAGGAGAATATATTGAAAAAACTGAAAGTATGTTACAAATTTTATTCAATAATTTGAGATTTTTCTGATTTGGAATGGGGTTTGATTCTATAACTTTTCAAAGAAAAATCTGGATGGCAAGCAAAAGTTTATTTTAGATTCGTCTATTATACTTTAGATTTCTCATGAATTTTGTTTTATGACACTTCACTCCAGTCACACTTAAATTGAGCGATAACGGCAAAAAGTAAAAAAAAACAGCAACTAAGATACTTTTTATGGTTTTGCGAAACTATTATATACGCAATTTTTTGGAATTCATTAGGGAAATAGCCATCAATTTAAGGACTTTTATGGTCGAATGGCATAAACATAATTGAAATGAAACGAAACCAAATCGTATGGCATTTTCTTTAAACTGCAAAACCGTCACATATTATTAAACGATTTAGTTTAGAAATAAATTTAGTATGAAGTATCTGCGCCCAGTGTGGGCGATTTCACTTTCCAGGCCAATTTATTGAAGTTTACATTCAACCGTAGTTTAAAGTGACCTGTTAAAAACTACAGTGCTGTTTAAAATCCAGCCAGAGAGGAGCATTCAATATTCAATTCATGCAAGCGATTGTAACAAACTGTATTTATTTTCGTTGTTCAAATATTCTGCGACTGTGTTTTTCTCGTGTTGTGCTTTTTTTACAGTAAAAAGTCCGGAAACACAAGTGATATGTGGTTAATTTTACAACTAATAACAGCAAATGTAAGCTTTTTACTTGTAAAGGCTATCATCAGCACAGACTACTACATAGAGCCTGTCTGCCAATGTCATAGAGCCAAAAAACACTGATGCTGGAATGAACTTTTTGGGTAAATTACTCAACAAAATTAAGACATTTTTTCAAAAAAAAGATTGACAATTTTGCCACACTATATATAATTTCAACAACTACAACATTCCTGCAACAAATATTACGACAAAAGCATTCCTACAACAACTATAGTCGACGTTCCTAATCACGTACCGGAAATACCAAAAAATTTAGCTATGGTAGGCAAAACAACATCTCCAATGAAGCAGATTACAAAACCACATCAAAATTCAAAAGTTTGACACATCTTGATCTCGGAAAGAATGTAATGACATGCAAACAAGCAGAAAGCACCATCTTAGCTTCGCGTCGTCGTACAAAGTCCTCAAGGATGAGTTAATTATAGTAGACTGCAGTTATGAAATACTACGTAGATAGACGCACTAAGTCGACACATGTTTTAAACTATGTGTCTCACCTAAATACGGATGGGTGTTTTCTTATCATGAGAAGATAGTAAATAGCTATACCTGGAACGAAATCATGTCCAATTTCAGAATAAATAAAACACCAAATGAGTCACCACCAAAACAAGACAACGGATAGCTATCCAACATCGAACGACAAATATTGTTGCATTCTGATAATACTCTGCTGAGCAGTGGTGATTGCAGCATTATTAGGCCCGCCGCAGATTGAGCCCAGCCCAACCCAGCACACAGATCGCCCACGGGCAACCCATATACTTCCCGCACGCATGGGATGGGTGAGCCTCCGCATATTGAACCCAAGTCAACCATGCCAGCTCAGTTATAAGTCGCTATGAATGATATAAATGATAACTTATAACATGTGTATAAAAATAAAACAACTAACCATTGGAAATGTTTTTGCGGGATGATTAAAATTGAACAACTTTTTATTAACATTTTTGGAATTCATTAGGGATATAGCCATCAATTTAAGGACTTTTATGGTCGAATGGCATAAACATAATTGAAATGAAACGAAACCAAATCGTATGGCATTTTCTTTAAACTGGAAACCGTCACATATCATTAAACGATTTAGTTTAGAAATAAATTTAGTATGAAGTATCTGCGCCCAGTGTGGGCGATTTCACTTTCCAGGCCAATTTATTGAAGTTTACATATTCAACCGTAGTTAAAAGTGACCTGTTAAAACTACAGTGCTGTTTAAAATCCAGCCAGAGAGGAGCATTCAATATTCAATTCATGCAAGCGATTGTAACAAACTGTATTTATTTTCGTTGTTCAAATATTCTGTGATTCGTGTTGTGCTTTTTTTACAGTAAAAAGCCCGGAAACACAAGTGATGTTTGGTTAACATTACAACTAATAACAGCAAATGTAAGCTTTTTACTTGTAAAGGCTATCATCAGCACAGAATTTTGCATAGAGCCTGTGTGGAAGTCCTATGAGAGGGGCATTCTTCATATCTGATCCTGATATCTAATACTGATTGTTATTTCAGTATAAATTCCTGATAGTTTCTTTAATATTATTGTAGACAAAGATGTTCCGTCGCAAAACAAATTGCTCAGACAAATGCTAAGGTTTAAAGCTATCTGCAACTGTTTTTGCAAGAAAACAGTCTATAATTATCGCAAATCAAACAAGCAATTGCACTGGCCAAAAACACTGATGCTGGAATGAACTTTTTGGGTAAATTACTCAACAAAATTAAGACAATATTTTTTGAAAAAAAAGTTTAATAATTTTGCCAGACTATATACAACTTCAACAACTACAACATTCCTGCAACAAATATCACGACAAAAGCATTCCTACAACAACTATAGTTGACGTTCCTAATCACGTACCGGAAATACTAAAAAATTTAGCTATGGTAGGCAAAACAACATCTCCAATGAAGCAGATTACAAAACCACATCAAAATTCAAAAGTTTGACACATCCTGATCTCGGGAAAAATGTAATGACATCCAAACAAGCAGAAAACATTATCTTAGCTTTGCGTTGTCGTACAAAGTCCTCAAGGATGAGTTAATTATAGTAGACTGTAGTTATGAAATACTACGTAGACAGACGCACAAAGTCGACACATGTTTTAAAATATGTGTCTCACCTAAATACGGATGGGTGTTTTCTCATCATGAGTAGATAGTAAATAGCTGTACCTGGAACAAAATCATGTCCAAATTCAGAATAAATAAACCACCAAATGAGTCACCACCAAAACAAGACAACGGATAACTATCCAACATCGAACGACAAATATTGTTGCATTCTGATAATACTCTGCTGAGTTGTGGTGATTGCAGCATTATTAGACCCGCCGCAGATTGAGCCCAGCCCAACCCAGCACACGGATCGCCCACGGGCAACCCATGTGCTTCCCGCACGCATGGGATGGGTGAGTCTCCGCATATTGAACCCAAGTCAACCATAGCAGTTCAGTTATAAGTCGCTATGAATGATATAAATTATAACTTATAACATGTGTATAAATATAAAACAACTAACCATTGCTATTAATTTCCAAGCCAATTTTTTCCCATACATCTTCTTTTAATTTTGTTTTCATGTATTGCGGATTACTAGTCTTATATAGCACGGGATTTGCTTGCACCAATTCAATTAATTTCTCAACATCCATTTTAAACAAAAGACACACGAAGAATGAAATAAAATACTGACCCAGCCCACGAAAACTGTGCGAGATAAACAAACAGACCCATGCGTGTCAATCGAATTAGTGGGATAGCCGTGGACTGGGCTCAATATGCGGCAGCCTGTTCAAACAGGTCTGGCACAGTTTGATCCACGCGTGGGCTGGCCGTGTGCTGGGCTAGGCTGTGCTCAATTTGCGGCGGGCCTTCAATAGCCCACGTCGAGATTACCCTGTCACCAAATTGCAAGAGAACACCAACAACCATATTTGTGCTTTTTATGGTGCCACAAAGCAATCATCTAAGGCTCCTACACTTTAATATCTTCAGATCCGATTTATTTGAGGTTTATTTGATACTTCGCGTATCTTTTACGCCAATGTTTTTAATATCTATCACCCTATCAAAAAGCAATCTGAAATAGGTTTAATTCAATCGAAGCTTCAATCCGTCGAACAGTGGTGCAATCTGAATGAACTCAAACTCCACGTCGGCAAGCGTCAAGTGATAAGTTGTACTTGAAAGAATAAAGAGGCGAATTAAGGCATCGAGAGTTTAGACACCAGAGGTGAGTTTAGATACCGAGAGCAAATAGACAGAATATTTATTTTTTGATAAAGGCTAGGTTAATGATCGAACGAATAATCTCAAAAGGCGACTTCTGTTGAAACATAGTAGGCTATCGTTGTGGCAGTTCTTGCACTCCTAGACTTCAAAGTGTTGTTTTCTTTTCTTTTTTTGCAAGACGTGGTAATTTTCAGTTCTAAAACGACAAAGATTTTTGGTCGGTGGGGTGCTTTCAGCTAGCATCATTCACCAGGAAGAAGAGAGGAAGAGCAATGTTAACTGAGGCACGGTTATGCGAAATAAATAAAAATGATAAGGCAGTAAAACAGCGTGGTTGTGGTTCAAAACATCGAAAACAGAAGTTACTGAACGATAACATCATTAATATCAGGCAATTAATATGTAACATAAATAAATAATCAATAAGCTAGCGACACTACAATCGGGAATTTTATTTACAAATAGTCGACACAACTTAATCATCATGGAGGTAAACTGAGGAAATAACAAAGCGGATCAATGGGCACTACAAAGTCACGACAGAACCACCACCAACGCCTGGCACGCAATCACAACAAGCATGAAGTTATTAATGTATCGTCACCAAATTAACTTTTAATGAAGCAACTAACACTAAATAAAATTTTAAGAGAAAAGCTACTCATGTACACCATAGCAAAATTGGCTAGACAGAAAATGACACACATTCCGGTCGCAAATATAATTACACCTGACTCCGCCTGGGAAGATATACACATCTCCAATTCAAAACTCTATGCCCATGGAAAGCCAGACGCGGAGTAAACAAAAATAAATCACAAATATTTGTGAGACACATGACTTCGCCCCCAGTTCCCAGATCGTGGTGGAGTTGTTATTGCATTGTCTAACTCTAGAGTACGGGTTTTTAAAGTATCTAATGAGAATAAACTGACAAAAAAGTGTTCGTTGCAAGAAAAGTGTTGGTGTTGTTTCGTTAGTAAAATTAATAATTCAAATCTACGTTTGCATTCAAAATTATTATTATGTAAGATTTAAAAAAAATAATTCTACGTCTCTATTTAAGCAACCATAAAAAATCAGTGAAGTTCGAAATGTCAGTATGAATGAAATAAATTCCAAATGTCAGCGTATGAATGATTTCACATCAATCATTTGATATTATGCTGACATTTCAGTTTTAGCTTTATTACTGATCCAGTCACACAGCAAACATTTTTCTTGCAAAAACAAAACTATGAGAACCTTCACATTCGACGAAGTCAAGAAACATAATCAACCGGATGACTTATGGTGCGTAATAAATGGTAAAGTCTACAATTTAACAAAGTATCGAAACGAGCATCCCGGTGGACCGGAGGTAATAGAAAAGGTTGCAGGTCAAGATGCCACACTAAAATTTGCCAAGGCCTTTCATAGCAGAGAGGCACGACAACAAATGAGGCTGTATGAGATAGGAACTCTCGAAACTAGAAATTTATTCGAATCGACAACACGAGTGGCGTGTCTGATTATGTGAAAAAATTCTCAAATATTGATTTGCGATTCTATTTTATATGCAAATCTTTAATTTATTATTTCATAGAAAATTGTATTTCAGTTCAAAATGTATATTTTAGAAATTTCGAAAATAACCAATATAACTTTGCTCTTGTACTTATCACAAGAATTCACACTTTTCAAACACTTGTTTCTCCAGATATTTCCATACGGCTTATCGAAATTTGTCTCAAAAAAACAAGTTTGCTTTCTTGAAGCGATAATCGATTTTACGAACAAATGCCCTGGAACTTTGCACTTTTTAAACTTCATGGGCCAAGTCAATGGCAAAGAAGCAAATTCGAAATAAATAATCCCATGATAATCGTCTTCAATTAGCGCGCTTACCAATCAAGGCCAAAAAGTTTGCAACTCAAGCATGCTTCTGTTTAAGCGCTTACTTATGGTCTCCGCATAATGAAAATATAATCCTTGCAAGCGTTTCTGATTTGAAGAAACGGCAGTTCCACGAAAATCGATGGTTAGGGGAGATAGCCGCTTGCTTTCACCGGGGACTTCAAAGAAATTTAGTTTTATCTTTTGCATTAATATTATTTTCGCTGATCCTACTATGAACATAAGACACATCGCATCAGTTGTTTCTGTGTGTATTTGCTTTATTGAATACATTCAACGATTTTTTTCCTTCCTCGAGATCCATCTCATCATTGCCAAACAGTTCTATTCTTCTTGTTTTTACTCAGAACTTTTCTAATTTACTTTCTGAAAACAAGTTGATGTCTATGAAGAATAAAAAAATGTGATAACAAAATGGTACGAATCGAACACAGACGAAATGTAAACAAAAAATTCAAAGCAAATAAAAACACCAAGCAAACGGAAAACAGTCTGGTATTCGAGCTGTTTGTCCGAAATTTACTAAACAACAAAAACTTTTCGGGTCTTCTACCATGAATAATTTTTTGGAGTTTCAAGAATCACTTTCACAGCAGAACGCTTAGCAACATTTATAATAAATCGAAATGCTTCGTTTGGGAAAGTTTAGAGATAGAATACATAAAAATGCTTCAGCTAATCTCAACTACGATTCTTAAAGAGAATATGGAAAGTTTTTTTTCTCAAGAAAGTTAATTATGACATATCTTAGAAAAGTCAGCAAACATTTGTTCGGAAACAAAATAGTATTTTTAATTTGCATCGTTGCCGAGGCAAATTCCACGCTGCGGAAAATTGTCTGTCAGTGAAAATGGAGAATAAATGATGGACATTGCTCATTTTTATTTTCCTGAAGTATACTTGAACCTCATGTCGTTATATTCTAAAGCGCTTTACTATCAATAATTAGACGACGAGGAACTGTGTTTATCGGGAGCTAGTGCAGTTGTAACTCCATATTTTGGGACAAAGTTCATACACCCTGCTTTACTTTAACCACTAACGCTTGCTTATCACAGTGTAGCTAATCTGTACTAGTCTGTGACCCGTTAAATGTGATAATAAGATTCGTGTCCACTGTTACTCAGAAATCTCAGAGTATCTACAGCATGATCCTAATGCCTGTTAATTTTGTCGAAGAGCTTCATTGCCTTATCTCATATGAGTTTGTCAACTGTTTCTACCCTCAGATGTTTTGTGTGAGTACGTTTCGAACGTACCATGATATTTTAAAATTTCTCTTAGGCGAAGTTTTGCCGAGTCTGAAATTTTTGTTTGATAGTTTTCGAGGTATGGCCATATAACAGAGACATTCTTAGTATTTTTGGCAGATTAGTAGCTAATTTTCGATGTTTAAGATATTAGTTCCTACCAGTAGTATTAAGGGTTGAAGGATTAAGTTGCTGGAAGGTCGTTTACGCTTTGTCTGTCCAAGTCATTATGCCACCGAAAGTCAGTCCTAAGTGTATGCCCATCAGCAGTCGGTGTTTATTGTGATTGTTTCATATATTTTGCGGGTGATATAAATCGTCTGTGCTTTATAAGTATGTAAGTTAGGTTATAGAAGAAGGTTGCATTAGACCGCCAATTTGGTATCATTTGCCCCCCTCCACTAGCTAATTAGATCTGCTAAGTGACCACTCCGGTAAATTGAATTATTTAAGTTTGAGCAGTGACCTACTCCTATTTGAATTGGGTGATGACTTGACTGTCCTGGCTATTCTACAGTCTGACCTATTCGTATGTAACTCATCTGTATGTATCCTAATCTTCCATTTTCGCGAGTATTCCAGAAACGTGTCAATTGACGATTGCAGGGAATAAGGCTAACAGCATTAACGAGCCTGGCTGTATGGAGTTTCGGGATGTCTGCTGTGTAGAAGCTATACAACAATGGTGATAATGGTAATCCTTGCAGAGCTCCACCCTCTATCAACCACTGGAAGCAGAATTGGTTTTGTATTCTTCTACGAAACGTTCTACCCACTAAACTATACCCTACTAGTTGGATAATTTCAATGTGGTATAAGTTTCGTATGCCAGACTTTGTCAAATGCCTTATTTACGTCAAACATAACTAAACCCGTTGATGTTAATTTGTTCATCGCTGTTCAAATGTAGTGAATCGCTCAATCTAACTGAAACTATTCTTGAAGTTAGCTATGGTGGTTCCCTAATTATAATAGGGAATGCAGTGGCTTGGAGCCAAATCGCTCCTCTAGAAAGAAGTTGTTTTCGTTTATCTTTTCGCTTAAGCAGGAAATTAGAACTTGTTCTGCGAGTTTCGGGTTACACCAAAATTAGAGGTCAATTAGCAGAAGCGTCCAATTTTGTGGCAAGGTGAAGCTTTTGCCGAGTTTAGAAAATCATATCATTGTAGCTTCTTTCTACGTTCCTGGATACCTCTTCAAACTCAAGACAGTATTTATATCTGTAAGTGTCTGTAATATGTCGTCGATTAAGTATCTTCTGCAGAGGCTGTTAATAGTGTCTACTCCAGGCGATTTGTGCTCATCAGGTTCGCTTACCAAGATCTTCACCTCATTTAGATTACAACTGCAATGTTTCTGCCTCCAAGAACTCATGAAGTTTTCGTCCAGGTCACCGGCTAATTTGATGTTTTGTTGGAATGGAGTTCTAAAGTAATAACAAATATTTCAGCTTTGCCATTAGAATCATATTTCAGGCCTTGTGGACTCACCGGAGGATTTATTCACCAGACTTAATACTCCGCCTGAGGTTCTCCCACTTTGCTTTGATGCTCTTAGATTTTCTTGAAAAGGAAATTCGCAAGCCGGTCTGCTTCTTGTTTCAATCTGGCGTCACTTGTGCCTTAAACTCTTGTCCGGATTTGTATTCTCTTCCGTATAAACAATTTTATTGATTTTGTGACTGTGATCATCCTTTTCCGGAATAGTGAGTATGTTGTCATCTTTTTTTTGAAACATCACGTTGGTACTGAGATCTAATGACTCGTCAAGGTCACTGGTTATTTCAGGTGTTCTTGTCAGCATGTTCCAGCTAGTGGAACTCAGAAAGCTTCCGAACTGATTATATTCTTTCGAGTAGGTGGATCATTGGTAAAGTTGTTGCCAATGTAAGAAAATACCGGCGTATGCACCACGACACCTCGTTCAAGACTTTGATATACAAACTACGAGCTATCGCGTGAGATAGCCCTATATCTAGTGTGTAATTGTTGGTTCATTGGGGATGAGCACGTTTTAATATTTATCTGAGATGAGCTTCTTAAGCTCGGTCCCAACTTGGTGGCTTCTCACAGCTCCCTGATGGTGGTCATTGCCGTTGGGGTCACTTGCAGCAATGAATAAAGATGTAAAAAGGTCGCGGGTGGCAATACCTTCTGTGTTGCTTTTCATCCTATTAACGCCGAATAGGATGTGGTTGGAGATCTGGACACGGTTGCTAGATTTAAAATAGGTTTCATATTACTAAGTTTGAATTAAGTTTAAAATTGTACCACCTCAGCCCGCCTATTGAGGATTGAATTTGCAGTCTTAATAAGAATGGAAATTTGGTTTGGTTTTGGAGATTTTTTTTCGCTGTGATACTTGCGCTATGAACATGCATTGAATTATCCTAGTTGGCATGTCTTTCATCATAACGCGAAGCTGTTTTTGCATGATTTTTCGCATATAACTGGCCCATATGCTATTGGTTCGAGAAACAAGAAGAAGGTAGCACAAACGAAAGTAGGAGAATTGGGATTTGTGAATAGTCGGGTTGACTTAAAGCTGGAGCTCCCATTCGCCACTCCGTCAAACAACCTTCCGAGATTCTTCAGGCTGTTCACCTCTGCAACTGACACATTTTGGACTTTTTTTTGCTTAGCTTCTTGCAGTCTTAAAAATTGTGGAGCCCATCGCATTTAACGCAATGAAACTGAGCATGAGAATTGCTGGGCGTTTGTCTCAATCGTTGGCAGTTGTGCCATCTAGCCATTCTCCCCACGTGGTGTCTGTGTCGTGTTCATTCTCCCCACGTAGTTTCTGGCAGACTAGCTGACACATGGCAATGATACTCCAAACCTTCTTTTCAGATACAGGGGCACACACTTTAAGTTATTTCAAATTAGCTGCCCTTGCTTTTAGGCAGAAGGCTTCAGTGAGGATAAAACCCTATCATTCGAGGCCCTGTTTCACTTCATCCAGCATCAGGCCGTAAACTCTTTTAGATACATCGTTTTAACTCTTGTGCATGGGTAGAAGGTATTGCATTTTATTTTAAGATCGGTTAAATTTTGATGATCTTCCTATGATCTGCTGTAATTGCTCAAGTGATCTGGATATTCAAAAGAACCCGTAAGGAAGTTTCAAATTTCACCTTTTTTTCATTGAGCAGATGGGATGTTGAAAGCTACTACTATGATTGCCGCATAATAATTCGGAATCTAACTGAGGACTTCATGATTTTTTGGGTTATCTCAGTGTTTGGATTTATTTGTCAAGTTCTTTGGTTTTAGTGAGTGGGGATGGAGGGTAGTATATTCTGTGAGGTCTAGATTTTCTGTACTCAACTCAGTGTCATTTTTATTCGTATCTGGTACGGCTGTTGGCTTTATATCTGAGAGCGTAAAAACATTCTTTAGTTGCGGTTCGTCCTATTTTAAACCTGGATTGTTCACACTCGAAGAGAAAGATATCGAGTTCGGAGATGCTGTGGACAGTTGATGATGTGGATAGTTTGTTGTTTGACGAGCTTTTGGCATAGATAGTTTTTATGCTCCATTAAATTGGCATTTCTTAGAGAGGCCATTTTTTACTACCCTCGGTTTCACTAATATCGTCCGTTTTTTCAGACTAATTTTGTCATGTTTTATGTTGATTTTGTAAATTTTCGATCAGGCTGTCTTTATTCCTGTCACTGTCGGTATTGTTCGGTCTGCTGTATTGCTTTGCTCTGAGTATACTAGATGGTTTCGAAAAAAAATCTTCAGTTGGTTCATTGCAATAATAATTGCCGACATGTGCCCTTATGTGGCTTTAAATGGAATAGAGCTTGCGTAATACTAACCTTTGAAACTTTTATTATTGTGAATGAATCACGCCAAGCTTCTTTTTTGGTTTCTTAAGGCCCCCACTCACGAGCAGTCCAAATGGCCTGAGTCCATTTGGCTTGAGTCCGTTTGGCTTAAGTCCAATTTAGCTCGCCACTCACGATAGAGCCTCGATCTAGTCAGTCCATTTCATTTTCTGTCATTAATTTGGAAAAAAATAAAGGTAAACTTGAAGAAAACATTATTTTTAATCTAATAATGGATCAGAAGCATATGGAGCATCTACATAAAGCAACGATTGCCAAAAAGAAAGTGGCGAAAATTGTAAAATTTGGTAAAAGAACTCACACTTGAGTCTTCTGGTTGGCAAAATTATTTAAGCATGGATGATACGACACATAAAACGTTGCTGTAGTTGGTCACCTCATTTATCAAACGAAAGGATATAAATATGAGTCAAACTATCTCTCCTCACGAAAGATTGACCGCTACTTTGCGGTACTTAGCAAAAGGTTGCAGGCTTTGGGTCAGGTAATACACTCTAAAAAGTGCGTCTAAAATTAATTCTTTGATAAAAGTAAATATATTCATTTTTCTGTTTAAAATAACGAATCACATTTTTTTTACACATTGGATGTGCATTTTTTGCTTTTACGTCATATCAGCTGAATAATAAATAGTGTTTTCATTTACACCAAAGCTGTAAAATTGTATCATTTGCTCGAATTTGACTTATTATTGATGTAACACTGTGACAAAAGACGGTGATTTGGCTAGACTAAACGAGTCTGATATTTCGTGATCGTTGCTTTGGATAGCAGCAGTTAAGTGTCAGTCTTTTCGTGTAATAAGTGTAGAAGTATAGCTATACGTTAATTAGAAGTGTAGCTATAAGTTAAATAGAAGTGTAGCAATAAGTGCTATAAGTTAATGTGCATAATGTGTATATAGTGAATATATCAAATTAAAATAAATTATGAACTCAAAGGAATTGCAAAAAGTTTATGTATTTGACAAGAAAAAGATTTATATTTTGCTTACTTGATTTGATAGGACTCTCGCCTTTTTTAACATTTAAAGTTACCTATTTACAGGCTTTTGTTAGTGATATTTAATTTTGGGGTAATATTTTATGTAATGGCAGTTACCTGTCTTGAGGGGCTGACTTTTGGATCATTAAATTTTTTCAATTTTATTGAAAATGAAACTTATCTAGAGGTTAGCTTCCTGCTTCAGTAGTGCAAACTTCCTAAAATTGTTCGCAATAGACACCTTTTGATGTCATTTGTTTGATAAAACATTCTTTAGGTGCGTTTTGGCACTCTTGGGCAGGGTAAGTTACCTAAATTTACCTTAACTTACCCTGCCCAAGAGTGCAAAAAACGCACCTTTTATTATCGTTTTTTTTAAACATTTTTATAGACATTCACGAGCAAATTGCGTTTATTATCCTAAAGGACTCGTAAAATGTAGCCTTTGATACATAAATTTCATGCACTCAGAAAAAAACTTTGTAAAATTGGGGAAAAACATTGTTAATTCATATATTTTTCACTATGAAATGGCGCCATAGAGGTTTCTCTATGAATTAACTACTTCATAGTAATACGTGCGTGAGTTGTATTGGCAACAATTTTCTCTATTGAATCAACAAGGGCTGCTTGTAATTTTGAAGCCGCGAATAGGAAATTCAACAACTAAATTGGATCGTAATAACATGGAAAGGAAAGTGTGACTGCATACTTAAAATATGAACAAAAATGTCGTAAATCGACTTAAAATGCCAATGCGAAAAAGACACTATTTAATGCTTTGAATAGTTGAAAGACCCAAGAATTTCAACAATTTATAATTCTTGAAATTCTTGGGTCCTTCAACTATATAAAGCATTAAATATTGTCTTTTTTGCATTGGTATTTTAAGTTGAGCTTTTTGAAACATCTTGACATTAAAATTGTGCTGTTTTGTGTCTTATTGCTGGCAAGCAACAGCTCTTTACAAGCTTTATCGCGTATATTGTTTAATAAGAATGCGAGATTTTGGTCGTAAATGATGCCAATTTCGCAAGGAGCAAATTTTCATTTCCTGGGGCTGGTTGTAATAGCCGGAAGTTGATATGTACCTGGAATTTAAATTATAACACAATTTGAGTCTGATTTTATAAAAACTATCTACCTATTTGATGTCCTTCGGTATCTTTATACCCTTGGCCATGCTTTAAGATTTATTTCTATCTGCCTTAGAAGAAAATAATTCTCCCATTGCTTTTTCACTTGTTCCCAATCACTGCAGCTATGACTAAAGGTAAGTAACACAAAATAAACTATTCAGCACACCGAACGACACACACTGCATACACTACAACTTACATATATGCGCGATTTGTGTCTCGAAATGAATGCTGCTGAGATCTAGTAATGATCAAACAAAACAAAAGAAATTGAAGTGCATCTATTCAAATCAATATGACTAAATGTGTTTATGACTAAAATAACCGATAATGCATGTTGTATTTACAACATACGTGTTGAATTTACATTAGTCGTTTTAATTCCATAAAATTCGTTGTTATTATGAAAGAAACAGCAACGAATATACAAAGAGGCTGTACGTTTATTATGGCCCTGGCTTTTACAGTGATAATTCTTGATTTTACTATGCGACTTTTTTCTGAGTGTGCGTTTTCGTCCTAAATTTACGTCTTTTTAGGGTAAAATTGCACAATTCGCTCGTGAAAAAAATTACACATTTAAGACGTATAATATTCTTTGTACGCACTTTTGTAAATTTACATCTTTAATAAATTTACATCTTTAACATAAATTTATATCTTTAATTATAAGGGTAAAATTAAACCAAATTTTTTTTTGAGTGTATAATATACATTCATGTGACCTATATTATTCGATAGTTTCCAAAAACAAATCATGGCCACCACTATCCATTATGCTGAATTTTTCGATTAAATAAAATAATCGCAGAAACAGTCAATGAGCTTGTCACAGGTCAGCGTGCAAAGCAAGACTGCCACGTTGTTTGGACTGAGGCTTCAACACACACGACTAGTCCATTTTATCGATTGTCCAAATTCACCCTACTATTTACCCACACACGGTCGAGCCAAAAAATGGCCCGATGGCCTGAGTCCATGCACTTTGGACTGATTGGAAATCTAATTTAGTTCCATGAGTCCATGAGTCCTTCCGAGTTCTCCCACACACGGTGAGATTTTGGCCTGGCCTCAGGCCATTTGGACTGATGGACTGCTCGTGAGTGGGGGCCTTTAGGATTTAATATTCACGGCATTGTTTTGAAAATCAATATTTTGATGCCGTTTAACACTCTTGCTAAGATACGCAGTTTTCAGTTGTCTGGTACTTTGGTGATCACACTCTGCAAACCATTTCCTGGGGCTAGTCAAGTGCTCACTTTACTGAATTATTTTGACTGTCCAACTTAACGGCTTATTTTCATAAACGCATATGCTCTGCTCGAAATCCAGCACTACATTGTTAACAACAAGATATAGAGTTGAAAAACTCACTACAATGTGTTTTTGGGTACCCAATTTGTACCCATTACTTACAGGCAGCATTAGTATAATTTGCAGTTTGCGTTAATTTTTAGGAATAATACGGAAAAAACATACTGGAAAAGTCACTGCATACTGCAATTAACAGTGCATGTGAGACTATAATTTTAATAAATCAATAAATCAACATAATTCACTCAGTAATTCGCTTTTCATTTTTTCACTTATCATTCCCAAGCAGATCTAATGCAAATTCTGTCATTATTAGCTCAGCTTTTTTTTTAATTCTGAGTTTAGTATGACTTAGCTTGATTACTTTCAATTTCATTCAGAAGGCATTTTTGCTCAAATTATTTCGCGCTCATTGTGGGCTTTGAATTACTCAAAGTCAATAAACTTTGCAGAATCAAAAATGCCAATTCGACAAATGTAATGGTCTTTTACTGGGCTCAAACTTTGTAAAGATTACTCTCCGTAAGGAAAAAAAGAGCACCAAAGGACATCGATTCTAATTTAAAAGTTCAATACCTAGGACTTCATTCTTTAAAATATGCAATATGTAAACGAATTTTAAGCAATTGATCCTGATAAAATCACTGCGCCTGGAACAGAATAGTGGTATCAAACTTTGCCCACTCATTTGCTTGCTTCACAAAAAATGAACAGGTTTGGTTGATTTGGCAACTCCAACTACTTTTGGTCGAACCGTAAAACGAGTGACTAAAAGCTAAAGCGCTTTTCTTCGACAATAACAAGAAAGAGAACCATTCTTTGAATAAACCAGTTATTTTTAACTACTACCTCAACTCGGTCAACTACCGCAAAAATACTTTGACAGATCACCTGCAAAGGGTTCGACCAAATTAACATTTGAATAATGAACAAACTTGAAAGTATTTTACCAGCAACTTTGCCAGGAACTCAACGTACGTAGTAAAACCGAGCGAAACAAATCTTTTGTGATACAAATATCTACTACAAGAGAACGTCTACCCGAGTAAATTTATCTGCTCATGCTTTTCTTGTTTTGCATTGTCGTTTGGGTTCCGGAAGTGAATTGGCCAACAAAAACTTCTTGTCCATTGCACCAGAGACGTTCTACAACAAGGAGCCATCGAAAGACATAGAATCGCAGCAAGGGACAAACGGGTTGTTCTCGTTCCTGAGTTCTTTGAACTTCAAATCTGGTTTCGGGCTTTTATAAATTCCTGGACAGCAATAAAGTCACACCAACAACAAGTATTAAAGAGAGAGTGT
The DNA here is from genome assembly GCA_963978885.1 of Nemotelus pantherinus. NCBI lineage: Eukaryota > Metazoa > Arthropoda > Insecta > Diptera > Stratiomyidae > Nemotelus > Nemotelus pantherinus. The sequence goes on along the minus strand of OZ022265.1, from coordinate 43,949,396 downwards.
GAATGAGAGAGAAACAGATGTTCACTTGCAATTTTCCTAGCAATCTGTGGAATCGTATATACAGCGCACAAATCCATACATTTTCAATGCAGATCGTTTGGTGTAGAAAGCTAAATTTTCACCTGAGACCAACATAAGCTTTGACATGTTTTGTGCATGAGCTATATTTACTCGTCAGGCAAAAGACACAAAGGGGATGGGACAAACCATGTAGATAGTTTTTCGTTTGTAATACTCTCGAATATTGCATACAATGTAAGCTCAACGGATTTGTTTATTTCAGAAGTACTGGTTTTTTGTTTTGATTTGTTTGTGAAAAAGCAAATATATCATTTTTCATTCCAGATTGTTTTTACTTGAATGTTTTACCATTTTTCTTTTCGGTAATTGTATCCACTTTTTTTTAAATAATATTAGAGGTCATTCAATTTAATAGTTTACACTTCCTGAGCATTAGCTTTAATTACTGTGGTTTTATAATTTTTGCAGACGAAATATCGCTAGAAACGTCTTTATCTGGAAATACAATTATAATTTTTTTGCTTCATACTGTTCAATTACCTGACATCTGTAGACATCACAATGCCATACACATACATTTTCTGACTTGAACAATTTTCTCTCATTCACGTTCGATGCAAGCAATCGGTACAGGTGCATTGTATTTCTATCGATTTTGTGCACAGTTCAACATGCTATAGAGACAGTCCATCTGATTCGGCAAATCAATTTTTAATGGACCGTAAACAATTGGTTTTCAATTTCAACAAGACAGACAAGTGCACTCGTGGAAATAAATAAATTTACTTGTGGAATAAATTTTCCTTACATAACAGGTAGATTTAGAAACGTTCGTATACGAAGAGTGATATTGTCTCAAAATACATACAATCAGATTTGAATTCAGCAAAAAATAATCAGAAAAATAAGATTTAAATTCAGTAACAATTGATAAGAAAAAGATGATTGAAAATATATGTCAATTGCTTACACGAAAATGGCATTCGAACAAGTGTTCTGCTCTCTGAAGTTTCCTTTTCCTAATTTTCTAGCACTATGCTTGATTTATTAGAAAATATCTAGATTTAATAATGCATTAACATCCAATCCTTAGTTTTTCGTGCTTTAATCTACCGTCTATACATCCTGCAAAACAGCTATGCTAAATTTTCGAAAATGAAAAAGTTTTGCCAACAGATACAGCCTACACAAACTTGAGGGCCATTTGTTTATTCCTCATGCATGAATTTGTATCTATCAATATAAATCGATTAGAGACTATGAGTTCGACAGATGGCTTGACAAAAACAAATGGAAATTCCTTGAATGTAATAATGATGATTGCCTGAATATTATATTCAAAGTTTAAAACAAGGGTGTCCGACAGCTCCTCAAAGCATACCGTAAGTTGAAGAGCAATGAAAGGATAAAGTATGACAGATGAACAATGAAGGACGAATGATGAAAGAAAATGGATAAAATATATCAAGATCTTGATGTTCAAATAAGTTTGTTTGTAGACAGTGACAATCAGTGTTTTGAAAAATATTTACATTTGTTTTGAAAAATATTTACATTTTTTTCAAAAAAGTTAGGTCAATAAAGCACAATATGTTTACTATTCACCCGAATTGATTTTATCAGCTTCAAAGTAGAAATAAAACACAGATGTCAACGAGTAATTTAATAATCAAGATATTTTTTAAGCGCAATTTTCTGCAATTTTTGACCGCTTTTAAATGCACTGTAGGAGAAACTGGGTACACTTGATCCCAGTTTTTTATTCTAGCTATATCTCAGTTGAAAAAGGAGATATCACTTAATTTTGGCATACATTTTAAAGCCAAAGTAATATAGATGCCCACAGAGCAGAAATTTACGTGTTAAGGTAGATCACTTTTGAGTAAAGTACCAATAAAAACATTGTAATAAGTGTTCAAGTATCCCCTTTGCTTAGGAGACTTGATCCCACCTTAGGGGAGACATGTTTCTAAAGGAACAGTTCACCCAAAAGATACATTGAAGCTTGAAACCACGTACATAAAATATATCCTCAATTGTTAACCCTTTGTTTAGGTTCGTAATGTAACTTATTATAAATAGAATGTTTCAGCAGTTACCGAAAACAATTTCAAGCTCACATTAGTTTTAATAATTAAACTCAGATAATTGTGTAACTTGTCCAAAAAATAAATTAAAATTTACTCCAATTACATAAATTAACTCTTTCAGCTATAATAATATACATTTTAAATTTTTAATCCTTACTTAAAAAAAATGGTCGGTTCTCAGTCCAAATTAAATAAACGTAACTATTTCGGGAATTAAAAGCTCACCGTCCGTTTGCTGCTCGACTTAAAAGTAGGTTAGTATGGAGAGCCTCCACGGAACCAACACCCACCCTTCTATTTGTAGCTGGATGAGCATATGCTTAAGCAAAGGCTCATAATAGCTGAGTGGGCGGAGTCATAGATCACTAGGAAGGTCCATAGCGGCACACCGCAAGGAGGAGTTCTATTCTCTCTCTTATGGACCCTGGTTGTAAATACCATTTTGGATAGGCCGGAACGCAAATGACTCACGGTTGTGGCCTGTGACGATGACATTGCGATTTTAGTCGCGGGCAGGTTTCCGCACACAGTCGGCCAGCTCATGGAGTATGCTCTGGGGCTGGTTGACGAATGGGCGAATAACGTGGGCCTCGGCATCTACACTAAAAAAAACTGATCTTGTACTTTTCACAAGAAAGTACAAAATTCCTGAATTACCTCCAATCAGGTTGAGCGGCGCCAGCTTAAGCCTCAAATCACAAACTAAGTACTTGGGTCTTATTCTGGACAGCAGACTCACCTGGAAGGCGAATTTGGAGGAGAGAGTAAAGCGGGCTAGCAATGCGATTTACGCCAGCAGGAGAGTGTTGGGTAAAACGTGGGGTCTGAGCCCTGCCTTAACGCACTGGATCTATATGGCGATAGCCAGGCCTATACTTACTTACGGATGCTTGGTCTGGTGGCCAGCAGTGAATAAGACTAGCTTTGCTCACAAGACGAACAGAATTCAGCGGCTGGCAGCTCTCTGTACCACAGGAACCTTAGCCTCGACTCCTTCGTCTGCTCTGAATGTCCTGCTTCATCTCCCTCCGCTTGACCTCTTCGTTAGGGGCGCTGCCGCAAAAGCTGCTGTCAGGCCTAGAGAATCGAGACACAACGAGCCACGATCCTTCGGCCACAACAGAATTGAGCGGGGGTACGCAGGTAGCACCAACTACTTGGTCCCCACTCTGTGCTTCGTGCGGGGATATCAGGCGATTGTGGGGGATGGGCAGGAGTAGAATCAGCAAATGGGTGCAGCAACTCTTAGTATCTGCACTGACGGCTCTAAAACGGCTGCCGGAGTGGGTGCTGCAACATTTTCAGATGCAACTATGGAAGCAGCTTTCAGGCTTCCTAATCACTGTAGTATTTTTCAGGCGGAGGTTTTCGCGATACGTAAAGCCGCAGACCTAGCATACACATTCCATTCTAAATTGTTACTGTACCTGATTTTGAGATATTTACTTCAAAACACAAAATTTTGGCACTTCTACCCCGAAAATTCTATGTTCAATTTCGTTTTTTTCAGAAAATCTCATTAAAAGATGCCATTTTAATTTTATTTTTTTATTGACCATAATGTTACATTGAAATAAAGTTAATTTGGTTCCAAAAAAAACAAGCAATAAAACTTTGCGTTGTGATTATCAGTTTTCAGGATATAAAGGTTCAAATGACTTAGGGTACATGTCCGAAACACTTTTCTTCACCACCCTGCAGCTCCGCAGATTTTGAAAACCGGACCACCATGTTCAACGATTTTTTGCTCAAAGTATATCAAAAGTGGCCTCTGAGTACCAAACACCCTGTATATTTTTTCAAACTTGCATTTTTTTACAATTTTTCCTGCCCAATTTGTTTTTAACAACCAGATAAATCACTCGATATTTACAAAATAATGTAAGTGTAAGCTTCTTCGAAAAGGTAAAACTTTCTAACTCAGAACTGAACAGAATTATACTAGCCGATACAAGTACCGCACCATCTGACACTTGCGAATGCACTTGAATTGCTATTATGATATCTAGAGCGTTCACCTGAGAGTAATGGATTGGTGCTACTGGTGTAAAATTTATAAATCACTATTGCGTTTCAGAAAACTGAACAGTAATCAAGTCTCCCGGAGGATCAAGTATACCCAGTCTCCCCTACCACTCATACGCACGTGCTTTTATAAAATCGATTAACCGTAAACTTTCTGCAACGTTTTCAGGGATCCGAAATACGAAATTCTATTTGCAATGCAAAATCTGAGATAAATTCTTTGTTCGATGATTTTATCCATTACAAAAATCACAAAACACACTTGAGATTAACTCACAAAATCGCGCACAGTAAACAACTACTAAATGAGAGATGATGCTCAAACTCCGAGTCAGTATAGATGACGCTTTTGCCAACTTAGCGAAAAAAAGAATTTTGACAATCGCTTCAGGTGGTATGATGGCTATTGTTGTCGAGATTGATTGATATGCTCTCGTCATCAACATACATATGTATTACAAAATGCCTAAGACGAATATATTCGCATAAACTTAAATTGTGTATAAAACCATGTCTTATTCGAATATATTTTCTTGAGTATAATGTATCTACATATGTACAGAGATGTTCGTATTTGATTTTCGCTTTTATACGCTAGCGGATAAAAAAAAACTCGCCGTTTAGGTATATATAATAAAATAAGCCACTTAAGAGGTTAAATGACCAATTTCCGGTACATTTTTGATAAAATTTGTGTGATTTCAATGTGACTTCTTTCATACTGCCAACTGGCGTACTGTAATAAACATTCACCAACCTTTTCGTTGAACGCAGAATAGTGAACGTTACTTTTGACACGTTAAAGAATCGTCAAATTTTAAAGCTGTAACACTTAAAGGGTCATAAAAAATTAACTAAGGAAACGTAACTGAAATGGCCTTCCGCAAAAAACTGTTTCCTAGCATGCTAAGACGTTGAGGAGCTCTAGCAGGCGAATCGATTCGATGACAGTTGTTTCATTCGATTTTTCATTATTGATTTACTTATTTATTTCAAAGTATAAATTTTTTTTAACATTATGATTAATAACAGTAAGAAATATATACTCAGCGAAATTAAGAAAAATTTAATAAAGTATTCATCAAAAGGTTTCCGAAATCCAGAAACAAATGGGCCAGAGGACGAAGCTTAAGTGCATTGTGCTTTCTAAGACAAAGACGAGAAAAATAAGGACAAAAGGGGATATTAAATTCGAAAAAATAGTGATGCATTAAAAATACGGTGAACCGACTCAATAGCGTCAAATAGGTGTAGAAAACGGGAGGACATATTTTAGTTTCACATTAAATATTATACCAAGCTCTTTAAATCGCTTTACAGCAGATAGGGAAATATCCGAAAAAGAATAGGAAAATAGTGGGAGGGAATTTTCATATTTGAATGATATTTGATGGCACTTTAAAGAAGATATGTTTAACGAAGGTAATTAGATTGGCACTAATGATGAAAAACTATCAAATTAGTTTGAAGCTTATTACAGTCGCCCACGAATATGATTGCTCTGTATAATTTTAGGTCACCCGCATAAAAAAGGCAAGAGATATCGATAACAGGACGAATATCGTTGACAAACTAAACAAAAAATAAAGCGCCAAGGATAGAACCTTGAGGAACTTCGGATCTAGAAAAAAGGAAAAAAAGGAGATATTTAAGGTGACTCTACAGTGATGGCTAAAACACATAAAGAAGACCAGGAGAGAAAAAAAACCCAAAAATTTCGAAACCTTCAAGTTGTTTGAAAAGCAAGCTATGGCCCACGCAGTCAAAAGCTGAAGCAATATAATACGAAAACATCTTTAAGTTAGGCGTTAGAGAGCGGCCATTAATAAAACTAATCTGCTCGAGTACAAAAGAAGGTTGAAGTGAAGGATATATTTTGTTATATATAAGGCGTTCAAGAAGCAAAGAAGAGAAATAAGACTACAGTTTTAAACAACTGACGGACCACAACATTAAACAAAAAACTCCAGCGCACCTGAACCACTAGAAATACTAATGTTCGATGAACACTAGAAAAATCGTGCAGATTTTGAGTGCATATTCTACCACATGTGCTCCAACCTGTTTCGAGTGCAAAATCACTTTGATCTTACCAATGCATTTAAACTCATAGGAATTTCAAGGTTTAAGAAAGCCAAACACTGCAAAACTTTGAAAGCAGCATAACATAAGATAAACAAAGAAAATGCTTAGTACTTGCAACACTACACTAGCACTGCAACTGGAAGTCTCCCACAATTGCCTCACGTCAAAATCAAAATCGATTTTATCCGATGATTTCGTCGAAAGTTACAGGGACAGAAAGATGTTTAGGGTAAAAAAACAAAAGATATTTGGAGCCGAAAAATTTCTAGAATTTAGAAGATTTCAGCGTTGGTAGCCTATTTTCATTGTTAATGTTCGCGATATGAATACTTAATGTAAGCATTTATTGATACGAAAATAATAGCGAAAAATGCCTCGCGCTGGCAACCCTTTGCCAGCATCAAAGCCAAAAATATATCACACCTGCCTAACATTGAAATCAACTTACACTGCGAATTTCGTTTTGATCCCATATAGGAGCACGAAAAAATTTAGGGCTACCAGTCGCAAAAGTTTTCAAATTTTCGAAAACTTTATGTTTGTTGTTAATTGCCACTACAAGATCATTGCCGTTTGGAAATTTTACGATAAAATCGCTTAAAAAAGATATTGCAAATAAATACAAAACTAACAATAGCTGGCGACCCTATAATAGTTTTTTTTACCAGATTCTTTCTGCATAATGCCTATAATAAGTTCCATATATCATATGAATTTCGTTTTATTTTCATGACTGCACTGGAAGTTATACGGCAAAAAGCTTTATTTTCCTGAACGAATTTTCAAAACCCAAGACAGCAAAATTACCACAGCTGGCAGCACCAGCCGAATTTTTCAACCAAATTTCTACCAAACTCGGTTTAGATTAAAGTTCAGCTACTGTGTCAATTTCATGAAAATCTGATTACTGAATCAGAATTCATAGGGCAAAAAGCAGTTTTTTTTCTTTATAATTTTTCCAGATGGCACCACTAGCACAGAGTTGCCGGCATTTCCAAATCGCTTCTATCAGACCTGGTCCTATTCAATACCAATATATTCTGTAAATTTCATTTGTATCTGATTATTGGGTCGTGAGTTTTCGTGAACAGAAGTTTTTGACGCTTAAAATATAGGTAAATTGGAGGAGGGTTACGGTTCTTGTCCGATGCGGAATTTCAAAAGCGTTCCTTTGGTTGTATACAAAAAGCATCAGATTTCTATATGAGTTGATTTTCACAGTAAAAGACGAAAATTTTTCAGGAGAGTCGATGGTTTGAAGGTTTTTATTTTCAATGCCTGCCATAGCTGCTGCGTTGCCAGCACGTTGCCTACACGGTTCTGCAGCTTAGTAAGAACAATATGTTCTAAAAGTTTCATAATCATCTGATAATCCGGACAAGAGTTATCGCAATTCAAAAATTTTCAAATTGTTCAATCTCATTTTAGGCGCCAAGCACACACATAGGGTTAAAATTTTCAAAAAATTATCATATTCACATTTAGAACACGCTCGAAATTCATTCCATAAACTTTATTTTTGCAAAAGTTATTTGTTGACAGAAAAATAGGTATATTTAAAATATCACTGAAATGGCCACCGGCGCCAAAGGGTTACAGATTATTAGCTTTTTGTGAGACCTGGCACTATTTTGAACATACTTTACACCAATGTATGCTGAAAATTCCAGTTCAATCGGATGGCACGTTCCTGAGATTTTGTTACTGAAATTTATATATATATATATATATATATATATATATATATATATATATATATATAATATGGAAAGTATCAGCTGCTCTCCGCGGCATAGGGATTGCAATAATAATTCTGAAAATGATCGATAATGGAACACAGAGAAAATACATACATAAGTGATTTCACCAGGATACTGCGAATACCGTGAGGGAATTTCCATTCGAATTAACATTAGAATTTAGGTTCTCCATTAAGTATTCAATGAACTAGTACTAATCAAAAATAGTTTAGGTGGAGCAAAAACGAAATTTTAAGGAAGATAGTTTGTTGCTGCATATTTAAAGAAGGAAGAAAAAAGGTGGCAAATATATCGATTGGGGAATTGTCGCAACTCTGTCATCAAAATGCACGGAATCAGGGATAGAGGAAATACATTTCAAGGAACGGACGCAGGAACAAAAAGGCCTTTGTTGGTTGATACGGATTTAAGTTTCAACGCGCGTAGTCTTGCATTACCTGCTTGATTATTCTTTTAGCACTGGATCGCAAACCCACAATATTTGAAGATCCGAATGTGAGCCCGTCTTTTTCAATTTTATTCGACTTGCTTCCTTGGCTTTGAGAGTATCTAAAACTTTCAATGTGATCTAAAGAGTCGCATAAGATTTAAGAAAACAATGGACAAGAGTGAAGCGAGAGATGAGATCGAACAAGAAGACATAAAACATAGACAATGAACAGCCCAAGTTCAAACATCTAAAAAGGAAAACTAGCTAATAAGAATTATTTCAGAAGACACGTTCTGAAAATCAGTTTTATAGATAACTTAACTGCAACTTAATATCAACTACAACGAGGAGTGTAGTGGTTGTGAGGATCTGGTCGCACTTAACGAAAAGAAGCTGGAGAAATAGATACAAAATCTAAAGGAAAACAGAGCTAAGTCTACATTTCCGTTTGGGCAATGCGAAGGCAGTTAAATTAAGAACTAGAACAGAACTTGAAAGGTAGGAAGAAGTCAGAACTAAAAGTTGGTTATTGGAGAGTATACAGATGTTTTTAGGAGCCCATTTTTCAGATGGAACGTTAAAACCACCAGAGATAATAGGAATAGAGGAGTAAAATCACCAGAGATAAAGAGTAGTGTGAACGGCAAATAAGACGCTACCTCCACTTACAAGAAGCAATGTGATCCCGATCTTTTAGAGAAACAGAATGAAATTGGCAAAATTTTTTATGCTGTATAATTTCCGTAAGCTATGTTATTGTTAAGGTGCTATTATGTCTAGAGTAGAAGCAAGCAAAATTTATCGATATTTTTGAAGGAAGCAATAGCTCTATCCGGTAAATTATCCGGGGTGAGTTAAACACATGATGATAATGAAAGTGATAGCCCGAACTTCCATAATTCATGCGAGCAATGAAAATTTGAGGTGAAGGCAGGGCAACAGGTGTCGATGATACATGACAGAGCGTAAAAGTAAGTTCCACTGATTTTTAAGTTCCACTGATTTTTTGTTAAATTAAAGAATTGTTTCCGAGGGTCGATGGACAGGTTGAGCGCGCTTAACAGACTGCGGTTGCTGTTGCGCCAGAGATAGTTGATGCTGCTTATAGATGCGAGTGCAGATACTACCCGGCTAAGGGGTAGCAAGGCATGCCAAAGATTTAATAAATTAAGTAGCAAGCTGGAGCTGAAATCGCAGTGTGACCGAGGACGGCTTAAAAATCCTGCGGTGCTGTAGACATAGAAGGCTGCTCAGTTCGCGCAAGTTTGAGAAGCGGCAAGCATCAAAGCCAATGTCAAACGGCGTTCTATAAGCTTGTCACAAAAGAATTCGCATTGAAAAGTGATATGATGGAAAATTAAGTAATATAAAAACATAATAAAACTAATTTAAATTCAAAGACTGGTTAGAAATTATACAGACGGTAGCATTTCAATAGGTAAATGTTCCCATAAATAGTCTAAGTAATATTATTTAAAGAACACTCAGCAAAAAATGTATAAGTCTTTGAGTTTGAGTGGGCTGTTCACTTTAGTAACACTAAGCTGTTAGCTTGAGCAACGTTATTTTGAGATATAATTACCACTCAAATTCATCGGATTGCGTTTGTTACTCTGTGGAACGTCAGAGTAGGTTTGGCCTGTTCCCAACGACAGATTTTTGAAATTCGAACAAACAACTATGAAACATCAACGCAAACAAGGGTTTTTAGAAAGCGAGGATGAAAACGAGCGAGTTATTTAGCGATAAGAAAATCAGCGTGCAGCGAGTTTGTAGGCGGAGTAAAGGTTAACAAAGTTGATTCGCTCAAATACCTTTTCCATAATATATGTACTCAATATTGCTTCAGTTTTAGTTTATTTGATCTTTGTAGACATAGACAGAATGATGGAACCAATTGATGCTACTGTATGTATTTATAGCACACTACCTCTAAGAGCAATACAGTTCTTTTGAGGCGATGTATTTACTGTCCAACGTTTCATGAATTCTAAATTCTTTCGATTTTCAATCATAAATGATAAATTTTAAAAAGCCTCGATATTTCGAGTACATATTCAACTGAAGTTTTGTCTATTGAACTGATGGAACACCATCCATAATAAATACTCTTCTGGTATTATTCAGAATCCACACTCTTATATTACAATGTCAAACGATAGCCTCCTACTTTTGGACATTACCTAAACTAAGGACTATCAGATATGACATAATCAATCCACGACTCAATTTAACTTTGAAGATCTTTTCGAGAGCTACTTCCTTTCGATACAATAGGTTCCGTTAAGAAGGTGTACACAAGATAAATGTGCACGCGAGCATGATGCTGACGATAATATCGATGCTTGTAAGTATTCACAGGGACCCAAGAAGAGATTCGAGATATCCTTTAATATCTCATCAAGAACATCTTTAAAGGCCGAATTTGTTTTATTTCGTACAAATACTGTTGGAATATTGTTAATAGCTATTGATTTCAAATAGCATTTTAAAATGAGCTGTGAAATAGTATTATTTGTCTTTAAAAAAAGATCTAAAAAAATTTTCCTCTTTGCCTTCTCATTCTTAGATTCAAAAGAAGACTTTCACAGCTTTTTCAATTCAATTTGAACCAAAGAAAAGACATAATGCATGTGCCAATCTCGTCTATCACAGGTTTAACTACGATTTAACACTCAAACTAGAAAATGGTTGATTATTGTTTTTTTTTGCAATTGTACGTTAGTTTTATTTTATAACGAATACAAATGGTTCACTCATAAAGGCTAACCATTAAAAATACCTTCAATGCAGATAAAAATAAGCCGTACTCAGACTGGATTACTTCTCATTTATTTTTTCAAGATATTTCTCTCTGGTTAACGAGCGAATATATTGAGTATGATTTTCGAAGAACACTTATTGTTTATTAGACATCACATAATCATTTGCAAGGGCATGAATTTGTCAAGGCTCAATCGAATTTATGTAACATAAATTACCTATAAAACATACGTTGTCCCTAAAGAAAGATAAATATATGGTTCTTATTAAAAGTTTAAAGCTTACTTGAGCATAACTTAGCTTGCATTCAGGGGAATGCTGTTGTTTTGTTTTTCGTATTTGGAATCTCTCTTGCCACGTCAAGGATCACTTTAGCTTACAAATCAGCGAAATATCAGGTTTATGGTTGAATATTACATCGGGACTTTGAACATATATTGTTTTGTGGATGAAGGAATGCATATTTTTACACCTTTTTTATGTCTTTATTAAGTTATTTTCGATTTATTTTCGGCTAACTTGAAAAAGTATAAAGTTCTGAGTTTTATTTTTGTATCGGGCATCTCTAGCAACGGAGGACAAAGGCCTTGATCATATAGGATTTTATAAAGAGTGCGAGCGTTTACAAAAATATGTAGGCAAAAATTTGAAAAATTTTGTCGCAAGGGAAAAGTTTATTCAAGAGCCAATTTACACGAAAAAAAGATGACGATAAGGAGATTGTTAATCTAATAAAAAATGCTGAATATATATATATATATATATATATATATATATATATATATATATATATATATATTTATATATATATATATATATACATATATATATATATATATATATATATATATATATATTTATATATATAAATATATATATATATTTATATATATACATATATATATATATATATATATATATATATATATATATATAAATATATATATATATATATATTTATATATATACATATATATTTATATATACATATATATATATATATATATATATATATATATATATATATATATATATATATATATATATATATAATATATATATATATATATATATATTTATATATATACATATATATATATATATATATATATATATATATATATATATATATTTATTTATATACATATATATATATATATATATATATATATATATATATATATACATATATATATATATATATATATATATATTTATATATATACATATATATTTATATATACATATATATATATATATATATATATATATATATATATATATAGATCTTCTTGAGACTAGTAAGGAAAATATGAATAAATGGGCTCAGATGTTGCTCACATTGTTCGTGACATTGGAACTGATATTAATCCATTCGATGACCACAACACTTCTGCATTGTCTATTAGAAGCAAAAGGGTAAGATTCGCTTGATTTAGCGGAAACTATCAAGAGGTTAGTTCCTTCACTGACCCAACTTTTACTCTGGTACCACGTCTTCTAGCTTCAATCCGTATGTGAAGAAAGGATCAGGCTTTACAAAATAATAAAGATACATCCGAAAATGGCAGGATCTGATCAGTTATCTGCCATAATCTAGGACTGAAAAGCTTTGAAAATTCATTTGCAGTAGCCTACGTCGGGAAAAAAGAATAAGACCAGAATTTGAAGTAAAAGTTAATAGCTCTAGCAAAACAACACCGCTCGTGAAAAATGTTGAAGTGAGTTCGCGTCACTTTGAGCTTTTCAAAGCATATTAAATATTCTGCCTCACGCACAGCCCCAGGAACGAAGAAGAAAATAAGGAAGAAAATAACGTTTCTTTTCAAGGGATACATACTTTACTTTCAATAACGTGCTGGGTGTCCTATTTGAGTTACATAAATTTCTCTACCAAGGAATCAAAGAATGAATTCAGGACATTCATCGGCCAACTATAAACAGGTGTCGATTCGAATTCGGTCCAAAAAATTGTAGCCATGACCTTTTGGCAGACCAACCCACTTTTATCTTTTTTGGTGTATGTTCACTCGAAGAAGCCCACTGTATTGTTCCTTAGTCTCTGGTGTAGTGTATTATTCCTTGGTCTCTTGGTGTGGTGTGATGGATCCATGTTTTGTCTATGGCAACGAAATGGCGCAAAAACTCATTTTGATTGCGGCTGAACATAATCAAACACTCATTTGAAGTGGTCACACGGTTCCGCTTATGGACGAGTGTGAGCAATCGCAGGACTTATCGCCCGGATAGCTTCTTCATGTCCAAACATTCATGTAAAATGTGATGTAATCGCCCAGTTGAGATGGCTACAGCCTCAGCAACCTCACACACTTTTATTCCCCGATCTTGCAATAGCATTCTATGGATTTTATGGACGATTTCTGGCGTGACGAGCTCTTTTCGGCGACCTGAACGTTCGACGTTACTTGTGCTGGTACGACCACAACGGAGCTCAGTAAACTACCTCTAAACCATTGGAAGTGCTGGTGCAGTCTCCACGCTATTTATCAAGCCTTTTCTAGATTTTGATGTTGGTTTTTTAAGCAAAAATTAATGCTTAATCAGCACACGAAAACCACTGTTTAATTTTTCGTTAAAATTCGCGAAGCTGTCTGCTTTGAATGGCTGTCAAATACAAACTTAATGGCGCAGCTTGTTTCAAATATTACATTAATCTATTAATAAATGAAAGTTGACGGGAGCAGTATTGCATTTAAAGTTTCTGTGCGGGAAATTCAAAAAGTCACTGACGTATCAAACTGCCCACGTCACACAGAACTGATCTTAATTTCACCAAAAATACCGTTCTATTTCATGAGTCTATCTCGGTGTGGTCCATTGAACCCATCTTCACCAACCCCCAAATAATATTTACTTACTCTGGTGTTAGCCCTTTCTTTGTAAAGTTCCCAAGAGAATATGGAATATTAAATTTCATAATAAAATGTTTACACCCAGCTTTTTTGAAAACCATTGTGTTCTTTTTGCCTTCTGCTCCAGTATTGAATACATTCCGAAAGTTTGAGTGCGTGCTGAAATATTCCTGTTTCCGAAAATTTCAGATTCTTCCAATGTCTGCAACGACCAACTTATATGCTTGCACTAGAATTTAAGAAAACTATTGAAAAAGTTAATTATCTCATACGATCGCATGGAAATTATTAAATTTTTATGAGAGAGTTCGGCTTTGAAGCCAAACTCTCCTTTGAAAACAAACACTCTGTTAATGAAATAATTATTCTACAAAAACTAGTAAGCGATAGCATCCAGGACAAAAAAGTTTTTGGTTCCTGTCTTATTGATCTGCAAGATGCTTTCATCTCTGTAGGGATTGATGTTGTTCTGCACAAAATAATACATTTCAGATTTCCTGTTTGGATTATTCAGATCTTAGACAGCTTGTTCAGTAGCGGGTGCGTCTTTTACAGCTATAACCGGGCTATTTTGAACTTCAAGATTCTATTCTTGGTCTCCCGAGAATCTGATGAATTCGTATATCCTTTGAATCCCAAATAACATTCCCACAGGCGTCATTGCGAATCTGTGCAGAGCTGACATTCTATTTTTTTTTTAAGTGTTTATGAATCAACTAATTGCATATCAATGCCAGCAAGAGTGAACTGATTTTTTTAGTCATCTATAAGAATGAGATCATCTGGCAGATACACCACATCTGTTCTGTTAGTAATGCATCTGTAGTCATGGGTAAAATTAAGTGAAGAATAGCAATATACAGTAATGCCAAAAAGATTCTCTTATGATTAAAATAAAGCCCGATACATACGTGATGACCAAAATATTTCATGATCAAAATACCGTGCGATGCATGTCAAACATAACAAACAAATAGAACTCCACTGTTGATAGGAGTATGAGGACGTTCGAAATGGCGATCACAACAAGAACAGCAAAAATTATATTGAACATTAGGTCTGCTCGCGTACTACGATTAATTGCGATTAATTGCAATGAAGCCGTTTTTTACTCCGTTTTACTGAAAACTGAAAATTTCTCCTCTTTCAGTAGATTTCAGTAGGGTCTGAGCTACTGAAAAATACTGAAAAGTGTCAAACGGTGTGGCGCGAATAAATATTTTCAAATGTGCTCGGCAAGCAACATATTTTTTGCGTTATGTTGTAATGAAGGTCGAATACTTTTGTGTGCTAAAGATGACTTTATAATCACTATCGTTCTCCAAAAAACCGACAACTGACACTTTTGTTTGTCAATTTTCAGGAAAATCAATGAGAGCGTTTTCGAACTTTTCATGAATTTCCCCCACCACATGATTCAGGAAAATTCAGTAAAATTCAGTGACTGAAAGTACGCGAACAGACCAATTGTAGCATTATTTTTTGAAAACATCATTAATTTTACATCACTTTCTCGCTGTGTTGAAAGGTATAAAGAGTGTAAAGTGAAAGATACAAAGAGTGACTACTTAGGATTGTTTCATGATGTCATGAACATATCATAGATAATCACTAGAAATGTATTCTACTATGAGGGATGTACATAAGTAGCGCTTTTCAGTGATATTATTTCACCAATTAATGCAACCCGACAATGTTAGTAGTTCGATTTTTTTAACAAATATTATCTAGCGTTGAGGGATTTCGAATATTGCATTTTTTTTATAAATAAGTTTTGCTTAAGCTGCGATCGAGAAACATTTTCGTGATATTGTCTCTTCTCTACATCTTGTTCTCTTCAGTCGAATTCTACAATCTATCTACAATCCTATTTCATTCACTTTATAGATGCCAATATTTCAACAAAAAAGGAACTCAAAGAACATTATCGAGATATTTCTTAAATCAGTGCAAAAACTATTCCATAAATTCAAACCCCCAAATCCAATTATCATCTTTCCGAAAAAAATCATTACATGCTTCAACCAATTGCATAATGCATACACGCTCCATAGAGTATTGTTTGCATCCGTCATGCTCAACATCACGATCAGACTTCCAATAAATGTTGAATCAGCTCGCAAATATTGGCAGTGCGGTTAATAATTTACAGCAATCTCGCATATTATTCGAAAATCGAAATATTCTCTAGCAAGCCGAATATGTGTCATGATTTAATAGTAAACACAATCCTCGTTTGCAGTCAGTCGCTGGGGAGTAGGCATTCTAAAAGAAGCGCCATTACTCCCATGGACACATTTTTCAATTACCGAAATGAATTATTTTAATGTCAGCGCTCAATGAAATATGGTGTAACACAGGACAATGAAACGTATTTTTTTGTTCGCGAGACTTATGTATTTGTACATGCGAGAATATTTTCCGTACGTATGCATGCAGTTCAGTGATTCCAGTTTATTCTTTCTTTTATTTTTGGATGAGAACAATCGTTTATACCTCATCGCACCCTTAAATAAGTACTCCACGCCAACAGATCATGGTTAGTAGAGGCATATATCACACATATTCATTCAACAATAATTCTGACTATGTCAGTATATCGTTACATGATGTGGATCTATAAATTTTTGATTCTCCAATTTGAATAGCAAACTACATTGTATCCATGGAACCGCACGACGAAGTTGTTTGCCCCGATGGCGGCCAGAACCATGGCATTGTATTTCGCATGCATGACTCGTCTAACTATTTATATGTGTGACGGAAACGAAAAGCGTTTTTTCGCTTCATATTTTCAGAGACTTGCTCGAATTTCCATGGACAAAATATGAAAAATTTCGCATTAGCAGGACATTTATATTTATTTGCATACAAGCAGAAATTTAGTTTCTGCTGATTCATAGTCATGGGGCAGTTCCGATGTACCTACTGAATCTTCAATCGAATTACTCTCTACATTTCGATTTTCGATTCAATCACATCTTTTTCACTTGCCATTATCGGATCCGAACTACGAAAACCGTAAACGTAGTTGAAACTTTCAACTTGAAAGCAAACAGCGAACAACTCGCAATTTCCCCCCCAATGTTCGAAAAATGTGTGCATATATACACTACCGCTCAAAAGTATTTGCCCACCCAATACATTTACTTATTACTTACGATTGGAAGTTAGAAAATTCTAGCGCATCAGAATCGCTAGAAAACTGATTTTCGAAGAAATTGTCTTTGAGTGACCAACAAATTTGGAAAGACGTTGTACACTTTTTTGTAGAATCATATCAACCATTCCTTATCCAAAGCAACAAAACCCAACTATAACATAGATGATGAAAATGTTCAGTGCTGGTAGCACTTTTCCAACGAAGCACTAATAAGTTTATCATACCAAGCTCATGCTTAAACCAACTTATCCTTTGAATTTCGTTCGCATCGCAGGATTTTATCGAAAGTTTCAGCGGTTAAACGTTGTTTGAGGCTGCCATTCGAGAAAAATTTTTCAAAACTCAGAAAATTTAGAAATTGGTTCTTTATTATAAATTTGAAGCATCTGTTGGTGCAATATTTAAGAAAATGTCTGATGCTGGTTACCCTGTGTTAGCAGCAAAGTAAAATACTCGTTTGTACCAAATCTGCTTCACGTTAAGTTAAACCCACCCTGTGAATTTCGTTTGGATTGAATCACTGCGCTGGAAGTTACACGGGTGAAAAGAATTTTAGGGTTACCACCCTCAACACTTTTCAAATTTTCAAAACGTTAATATTTATTGTTAATTTTCATTGCAGGATCATTCCCATTTGCAAATCTAATGACATAATTGCTTTTTTAATTTTCGAAAAATTACAAAAATAGTCATAGCTGGCAGTCCTTTCGTGATTTTTTTTACGGAATTCCTACGACATTTGGTTTACATTAAGGTCCATTTACTGCATGAACTTCGTTTTGATTTCATGACTGGACCGGAAGTTGTAGGGAAAAAAGCTTTATTTCGTTGAGCAAATTTGCAAGACTAAGGAGACAATAATCACCATAGCTGGCAACTCTATACTAATTATTCCACCAAATTTTGATCAAATGTTGTCTGGGGTAAGGTCCAAATATTGTGTAGATTCTGTTGAAATCGGACGGCTGAATCGGATGTGATAGGCCAAAAAGCAGTTTTTTTCTCAGTGATTTTTCAAGTTGGTACCACTGCCACAGTGTTGCCTGCGTTTCAAAATTACTGCTATCAGACCTGGTCCTAGTTAATGCCAATATGTCCTGTAAATTTCATTATGATTGGATAAGCCGGTCATCAGTTCTCGTGAACAGAAGTTTCGAAAGCTGAAAATAGAGGTAATTTGGTGATGGGTTGCCGTTCTTGTGCAAACCGGAATTTCGCAAATTTTGGTTTGACATGATGGATAACGGTTAAAATATATCAATGGTTTGAATTTTTTGTCAAAAAGCAAAAATTTTTCAGGAAGGTCGTTGATTTGAAGGATTTTTTTTCAGGAGCCTGCCGTAGCTACAGAGTTACCCGCACTGATTTTAAAATCCATATGTGTTAAGTTTTGGCCAACATCAACACGCTCTGCAATTTTCATGATGATCTAATGTTTTTGTCAGAATTTATGACAAATTTAAATTTACAACAAAAATCCTTGCCTACTTTTAGGCACTCAGCACCCACACACGGCTCAAAATTTCCAATTCTTTATCATAGAAAAGCTTAAAACATAATAAGTTTTCATTCCCAATACTTTCTTTTAACAAAAATTTACACTGCTTGGAAATATAGGAGTACTTGGAAATTCACTAAAATACACTAAAAGATATTTGAATTCTAGCAAATCACGGACCCACTCATTATATACATCTATGTCCTCCGAAAATTTCAGCTCAATCGGTTCGGCCATTTCAGAGATTATCTGCCTTAATCGTTTTGCTGATATATATTTATATATATAAAGAAATATGAATTTTTGGCGAAACGAGTTTAATACTGAATTTTCTTCGAAAATTCAGTAAAAACAAGTTCTTATGAATAGTATTTAAAGTATATTAAGAGTATGCATTATACCGATAAAAAAGTTTCTAAACGGTTATCAATGTGTCCACCTTTAGTCGCAATAACCGTTAAACAAAGTTTTGGCATCCTACGAAGTAATTTTGTCACGGTCTGTGATAGGATTTTGCCCCATTCTGCTTGCAAAATACTCCTTCGATGTTCAGCAGATGCAGGGCAGATTTTTTGGACGTTTCTGTTCAGCTCATCCCATATGAGTTCTATGGGGTTGAGATTAGGTAACTTTGGTGGTCAAGCCATAGCTTTAAGAGCTCCCTCATTTGATATCTGGTTTAAATACTCTCTGCAGATTTTCGAAGAGTGCCTCGGGTCATTGTCATGCTGATATATGAATCCTCTTCCTAAAATAAGCAGTCCAGATGGCAACATTTCGTTGTCGACAATATCTCGATAGTGTTCCTTCCTCATTATACTTTGGATTTTGCAGATATTACCGACTCTATCTCCACCAAAACATCCCCATATCATAGCAAAACCACCACGATGTTTCACGGAAGGAACTAAACATCGATCGAATGTTCTCTCTCCTGCTGACCTGCGAACTTTGTCTTGAACCGAAAACTCGTCAGTCCACAGAACCGAAAACTTCGAACTTTGACTCGTCACTCCGCAGAACTTTTTCCAAGACTAAAATGTCCAATTTTTGTGTTGCTTAGCCCATTTCAGTCGGTTCTTCTTATTTTGGGTACGCAACAATGCTTTTCTAACAGCTCTCCAACAATGAAGACCTGCTCCTGGAAATCTGCGTTTGATCGTTGAAACACTGAGGGGCTCAGGACCTCTCCACACTCACTTGTGCTGCAATTTCTGGTGCAGTTAGGTGTCTTTTGCGTTTGCTAGTCACCATAATCTTTCTATCTTCGACTGAAGAGCTGATCCTGGACCATCTCCCACGTGTTTTATTCTGAACACTTTCACTGGTCTTGAATTTTTTTAACATTATAAGGCGTGTTTTTTTGCTCCCCCTATCTATAACAGAACAAAGCTGACGCATTGGGAACAACAACAACTCGCCCTTTCCCTAACAGGAGTTGTTGTTTTTTCGAATGCGTCTGCACTGGTAAGCATTGTTCTGTTATGGATAAGGGGAGCAAAAAAACGCACCTATAGTCAGCTGTTCTTCTTGGCACTTTCAACTCAATCGGAATCTACCGATTACTTTTGCCAGTTTTATGATAAGCAATTATCAAAGAACGCCATTCTGTTGAAAGTTCCTTCTTTTTCGGCATATTCACTTTCTACACAATAAAATATTCAATCAATATTAACTCGCACAAAGTACAAATTTCAAGTAATGTTTTCTTCGCAGAGACTGAAGACAAACTAAAAATCCGAGGCATTTTCTAATAAAGTGCAGTACCGGTTTATGATAATAATTGACAACGGGAAAGGATCAGGATACCTGCTTAAATATTCCACCCGAACATAAAAAGTGGATTTTCCCTTGATTTTAATGCTTCGTAGAATTCCATAAATTTTGTTACCCTCAGCTACAAAGTCTTGCTACTTTTACATAGGCATCCTTAGAATATTAGTTAAGGCTATATTAAGTACAATTTACGGAACAAATTTACCTATAAGTACGGAATATACCAAAATATGAGTGGGCAAATACTTTTGAGCGGTAGTGTATAGTTTAGAAATCAACGTGCGGATGAGGTTTGTAGCGGAAAAGCCGATTAAAACGTAAAGCGACCTTTTGCTTATGAACACCGAATGAGGAAAATTACAATTTAATTACATTGTGGAAAATTAATTTCAGCAAACTATACAAATGGCATGTTTGGTATGATAAATAGACGATTAGCGCTCATTGAATGGTTGTAGGGAGTACTTACGAGTCGTAGTCTCGTGTTCAACAATGCAGGGAAATTTGACGGCTCAATCCACTATAGCAGCAAATCAACGGTGAAAATTGCTACGAAATCGTCGAAAATCTGTTGCTGAATTAGCCTGTTGATGGATTCCTAAGCAAATTTAAAAGCTTCGTCGAAATTTGACTTTAATATTTAATCCATCGTATTCTCCATCGAAACTCAAACAATTTCGTCCCTTATGAGCAAACAAAATCCATTAATCACGCTGTTTTAATTATTTTGTTTGCTAGCTTCTGTTCGATGTCAGATTAAATTTGCAATGTATTTGATTATTACTCCTGAGCTCGTGCCTAGCTGGTTAGTAAAATATCATGGCACCAAAGAGACTCTATTAACAAACTTCTTTTTTCTTTTATGGCAGTGAAATTCCAATAGTCCTACCTTGCTTTCCTGGACTACCTACATACATGTGGGCAAATTATAGGTCGGCATTAAGGCGAATTGTTCTTTCCGGGAAAATCATATGTAATGTCATGGGAAATACGCTTAGCAAATTAAGAAGACAATATTATGTACTTCGTTTTGTTGATAATAGAATGGAATTCGTGATGTGGGCATGAGTTAATTTCAGAGAGCTTGATGAACCTATTTGTTCGGCGAGTAGTGGCGAGTAGCTACATACATATGTACACTTGCCAGAAAAAGTATCCGTACATGAAAGACACCAAAGTTGTTGTTGTATTAAAAAGAAGATGTCCACTTAATTTGACTGTTTTCTTTTATAATAGCATAAAATTGACATTTTTTCATAATTACCAGTATGTTTCATAACAGTTACTATTTAAAAACACTTGAAACTCAAACAAAATCAAAATATGGCAACACGTTTGACCAGATAAAGTATCCGTACAGAACAAAACGGGGGATTCCCCGTGCTATGCAGTGGCATGTGCAGATGCATATGTATGTATTTAGATCCGATAATAGTTCTACTTTGATTTGTGATAGGTTTAGAAGTGAATGAAGTTATGTTAAAGTTTTTATGCACTAAAATACATGATGGTGCCCAAAATTAAGGAAATCAGTGCTGATGAAAGCTGAAAATGCTGAAACTTAGGAGTCAAGGCAAAACTTTCCGCGAAATTGGTCAGATAATAGGCAGAACTCACTCTTCTGTCCAGTATGTGGTGAAAACATTTGATACAACTGATTCGATTGTGTCAAAGTCTCGTTGTGGTTGACCTTCCATACTGACTGAACGCGAAAAAAGAACCGTATTGCAGTCAGTTAAAAAGAATCCTCGAGTAACTGCTTCACAAATTAGTAGACATACAGAAGACTCTTTTGGCAAGGTTCTCCACGAGGATACCATACGAAAAATACTGAAGAAAGATGGATATCGCTCTCGTATAGCACGTAAGAAACCATACATTTCGGAAGTGAACAGGAAGAAACGTGTGGATTTTGCAAATGAATTTATAAACAAGCCTCCAGAGTTTTGGAAACATGTCCTGTTCGCCGAAGAAAGCAAATTTTGCATATTTGGCATTAAAGGCAGAAAGTTAGTGTGACGGAAGAGCGGTACTGCCCTCGAAAAAGAAAATCTGATACCTACTGTCAAACCTGGTGGAGATGGTGTTATGCTCTGGTGGTGTATGGCGGCTGAAGGAGTTGGCCAAATTGTGTTTATCGAATTAACTATGGATCAATACGCTTACCTTAATATTTTGAAGGCGAATATGAAGCAAAGCGTTCAGCAGTTGGGACTTGGTGACGATTTCTGGTTCCAATAGGATAATGATCCCAAGCACACAGCACACAATGTGAAGCTTTGGTTGCTCTATAGCACAAAACATCAGTTGCGTACGCCACCCCAATCCCCAGACCTTTATCCCATTGAACATTTGTGGGATTTGTTGGAGCGCAGGATCCGTCAGCACAGCATAACTTCAAAGGAAATGCTGAAAAATGTCATCGTCGATGAATGGGGCAAAATTACCAGGCAGGATACAGCCAAATTGGTGCACTCCATGCCACATCGACTGAGGGAGGTCCTCAAGCGAAAAGGCTATCCGACAAGTTATTAAGCCCTGATATATAATAAAAATATTTGAGAATTTTAAACTCGTAGTGTCATGTACGGATAGTTTTCCTGGTTCGTTTAAGTATTTTTTTTTTGTTTTTGTTTCGTAAAATCTAGTTTTTAAAGGAATACCAAATAAAAAATTTATAGATAAGGTAGTTTGATTAATGAATAAACTTTATTGCTTAAATATTAAAATGTAGCAGTTCTTTTTACCACGAATTTCCTAATATGTTGCTTTATTTCGATCGTGTACGGATACTTTTTCTGGCAAGTGTATGTACTTTAAGCAGGTGAAAGTCGTACTATTGACTGCATTTAATGGGACAAATGTGTTTTCGGTCATTTATAATGAAAATGATTTTGTTAGTTGAAATAGAGAAATGAAGCTTCAACTAGAATGAAGGCCAGTAATTTTATATTTTTTTTACAGTCTTGTACTAGTATATACTATAATTAAGAAAAATTGTTAAGGAGCACGTTTTTTTAGTGATTTCCGTGATTTCATTTTTAACAATGAAAGTTCGGAAACCTATTTATCGATGGCATTCCAATGAAACGTTTTGGTTTTCTTGTGCTATGATTACTCGTCTATTCGTTACTAAATCTGGATGATATCGTGGGCCGAGAAACAATCCCGATCTGATAATATTGGGTACAAATTGCCAAATTGAAGATATTTACGTTAACTCCGCCGATTGCAAGTAGTCTAACTTGTGTTAAGCCGGTCCCAAGCCCGGAGAAAGCAGGAGGGTTCGAGGCAACGAGGTAACTCTATCCTCAGTAAAACTTGCATAGTTGCAGCCGGATGGCCGAATTACAACTAAGCGTCTCACGTCATTAGGGAGGATTAGCCACGTTGTCAGACCTGCAACACAGTTGGCACGAGGCAAGTCTCCTGAAATAATTATCACCGAGGCCCCCCATGGAAATGGTTGAACGATGTGCCGACAACTCATCGTTGTAAAAACTTCCTCTGTCAAGAAACCTGGAACAAAAGCCTCAGATTGGACGGATCAACAACGACGATCACGCAAATGCAAAACGGATTATTCTTTCGGAACCTGGAATGTACGCTCCCTGAACAAACCGGGAGCCGAAAAGGCCCTCCTTCATCAGGTCCAATAGTACAAATTGAGCATCACTGCAGTCCAGGAAACAAATTGGTTAGGCTGCGAGATCAACGACAAGAAATCGCACACAATTTTCATAAGCGGCAAACCATCGAGCCGCAGGGAGTTTGGAGTAGCATTCATAGTGAATAAGCAGCTTAAGTCACGCGTTACCTGGAAACGAAAGGCTGTGTGCGCGATTTTTCAACCTCTGGCTCATCAATGTGCACGCTCTCACCGATGTACAAGAAGACTGTAAAAGACGAGTTCTATGCCTGCTTTGAAACTCTCTTCGACTCACTTCCATCAAATTATGTAAAAATGCTACTGGGAGATTTCAATGCAAAAATCGGGAATGAAAGTTGGCATCGGGGGACCACTGGATGACACAGCCTCCACGAAGAAGGCAACGATAACGGCCATCGTCTAATTGACTTCGCTTGCAGCAGGAACCTTGTTGTAAACTCAACTTGCTTTCCAAACCGTCGCATTCAGAAACAGACCTGGAATTCTCCAGACGCACATACCTTCAACCAAATCGACCACGTCCTTATCGTACCGCGGAGCTAACTGTGACTCCGATCATTGCCTGGTGAAAACAACATACCGGTGCAGAATTTACTCAGTGCAGCAATCGAGATTCAACCCTCCTAAAATCTTCGCGGTTGAGAATTTGCTGAACGATTCTACGGTTCCGGCATATACGACCGCGCTTGAGGAAAGAATTTCACCTATGCTGCACGACTCCAGCAACGTAGGTGTCCACGAGTTCCGGAAAGAGCTCAAAAATACAATCAAGAATGTGACAGAAAACGTTGTGGGATACAAAGCCCGACGAGCACGAAATGAATGGTTTGACGAAGAATGCAGAAACTCACTTGACGCAAAGAACGAGGCCTACAGACAATGGGTCCAACGTGCAACCAGAGCCAAGAAGGAAAAATATGACGAGCTACGGCGAATATCCAATAGAATAATTAGGCGTAAGAAACGGAACGAGCAGTTACTGTTTATTAATGTAAACCTAGTTAGTAAGAACACCAGACAAGCGTACAGACTAGTAAACACTATCAAAAATGGCTACCAACCTAGGACTAGCCTTTGTAAGGACAAAGAGCTTCTGAATCCGCCATCAAATATCCTGGCAGCAGAAGCTGAGCTCCATGATGATACGGTTAGTCAACCCCCAACCACACAATCCCCGACAGTAGAAAAAGTTGATCTCGCCTTGCGTTGACTGAAAAGGAACAAAGCGCCGGACGCTGACGAGATACCAGCTGAGCAACTCAAGTCTGGTGGGGCGGGTTTATTAAGTGTACTACATCAACTACTGCTGCGAATATGGGAGATTGAGGTGATCCCAGACGATTGGCGTCTGGGAGATAAACTGCGTAAAAAGGGAGATAAACTGCGGTGTGAGAATTCCAGAGGCATCTCCTTAGACTGTACGGCCTACAAAATCCTGTCAAAAATCCTGGAGTATAGGATTAAACCGTTCGCGGAAGAAATCGTTGGCGAGTATCAAGGCGGTTTCAGATCTGGTCGCTCCACAATCGACCAGTTCTTCACGGTCAAGCTAATTTTGCAAAAGTTGGGATTACGACGAAACAAGCATATGACAGCATCAACCGAGGCACTCTATATAACATCATGCTGCAATTTTTATATACCGGCCAAATTAGTGAAACTTATATAGATGACGATAACCAACTCCGTCTCGCAAGTCTGGATCCAGAACAGATTGACGGATCCTTTTGAAAGTCTCGGTGGCCTGAAGCAGGGCGATGGAATAGCGCCTACGCTCTTCAACCTGGCACTTGAGTTCGCTATTCGGGCAATGAACCTGAACACCAGCGGCACGCTACTTTTTAAGTCGACACAATTGGCAGCGTACGCGGATGATATTAACATCATGGCTCAAAAGCTGACCGATGCAGAAGAACTTCTGCTTAGACTTGACACCGCAGCAAAGGAAGTTGGACTACGAATCAACGAGGACAAAACGAAAATTATCATGCAATCTAGGACAAGGACGACGGCGCTCACGACCATCAACGTAAGGGACCTTTGCATCAAATTCGTGGACATCTTCGTTTACCTGGGTAGCAATCTATCGAGTGACTGACGAAATCAAGCGACGGATACAACTAGCAAATAAGACATTCTTCTCGGTCCTTCCCATTATGAATTCGAAATATGTGCACAGAGAGACTAAGTTCCGCGTTTATAAAACTATCATAAGACCTGTGCTGTGCTATGGCTGCGAAACATGGACCCTGATCCAAGCCTCCGAAAAAATGATGGACACTTTCGAACGGAAAGTTCTACGGCGGATTTTCGAGGCTATTCGCGACCGAGATGGATGGCGCATCCGGTACAACAATGAGTTGTACGAACTACACGATGAGCTGGAAGCCTCCAAGATTGTCAAATTACAACGGTTACAGTGGGCTGGCCACGTGCAACGCATGAATGACGATCGCATGCCAAAACGTGTCATGAACGCAAGACGAGTCGACGGAGGGAGGCCAAGAGGAAGACCAAGAGCTCGTTGGGAGAGCTCAGTGTATGCGGACGCCGAGCAACTATTGGGGTTCCAAGACTAGAGGACGCGGTTACGTGACCGAGACAATTGGAGGATATCGATCCAGGCGGCCAAGCCCCGACGTCGGGCTGTTGTGCCACGTTGATGATGAAAAAATTTACGTTAGAAAATATCTTCTTGATCAAAATGCAAATTTTGCTTTGGTTCAGAAAGCATGGAGTCTTGCCAAAAATATATTAAATAATCAGTTTTGTTTCACAAAAACTTTAATTGACATTGTGTGTATAAATTTTGGTGTGTGTCGAAGTGTTAAGTGTTTGTGGATTGTAGATGTGTATTTCTGAATGTTTAATAATGTGTTACCACAGTGAAATGTATGGAATATACTCAACAAACATTTAGAACATTTTAAACAAATTAAATTCTTAAATTCCAGGCCAAAATATTTTTTTATGAACGTGCTAGTAGCCCTGTAATTATGGCAAGTACTGAAAGTAAAAATCTTCAAATCATCAACCCTTCTGAAAAATTTTCGCATTAGCCAAAGTTAAATTTCTGAAATTCCATATCGGACAAGAAAGGTGGCGCTTCTTCAATTCACCTATATTTGTGGCATCCGAAACTTGCACGGGCACCAGCACGGTCACTCACTTCTTTAAGCAGAACCAGGTCTGATAAAAGTTATTCTGAAATATGAATATATCTTGAAATATTACAGAGAAAACAAAACTGGTTTTGTCCTGTAAATTCATTATGATCCAGTCACCAGATTTTGACGGAATTCAGTAGCTGGACCTTGTTTTAGATGTCGGAACGAAATTTGCTTGAAAAACTAACTTGCAGCTGCCAGTTATGTTAATTTTAGTCTCTTGATTCTTCAATTTTTGTTCAGCAAAATAAATCTTTTCGCCCAATAGTTGAGCAATGAAATCAAAAAGAAATTCATATGCTAAGTGGACATTATTTTAGGTTAAATTTGGTAGGAATCTGGTTTTAAAACAATGAAAAGGTTGCCAGCTATCATAGGTTTTGTATTTTTTTTATCATATCTTTAGTAAGCGATGTCATCATCAAATTTTCGAATGGTAAAAAAATAGTAGAGATAATCAAAAACAAATACTAATATTTCGAAAATTGAATAGCTTATGCGGGTGGTATAACAACAGTATTTTTACCCCTATAACTTCCAATGCAGACATCGGATCGAAATAAAATTAACAGAGTGGGCCGGCCTTAACGTGAAGCAGATTTGGTATACTTTTGGCTTTGGTGCCGATTGCAGAACCAGGTATTTTTGCTATTTCAGTAGCAACGGATGCTACCATAAGATATTCATATGGATAATATCTGCAACGAAAATAGATAACCAATTTTTAAATTTTCCAAGTTCTGGAATTTAATACCCGGTATTTAACGGTTTTTGAAGAGTAATTTAGCTGATTATTTATGATAAATTTGAACATTTTGAAGGCCATTGCTTATTCTCTTTCTCTTTTTCTCTTTCTTTCTTTTTCCCACTCTCTCATTCTCTGTGTAAAGTCCTCGTAGCCGGCTCTAATAAAGATCAGTTGGTATCAACAGATGATAACAGCTGCTGATAACTCTTCCGCTTGAGGAAGAATTAGTATCTGAGATATCTACAGCGAAATCGTTAAAAAGAACCCAACTAAGGATGGAACCTGCAGGTACTCCAGATTCTATAGGAGACGAACGCTCTACCGTAGCTAAAAAAAGCCGAATAATATTAGGTGCGTTTTATGCGTCTCGAACAATAGCTGGTTAAGGTAGGCAGCATTAAAAACAACAGCAATTTTATCTGAGTTCTTGTTATTTTCAATGTTGCCTACCCTAGTGGTTCTTTTGAGTTCTGAGCCTCATTCGAGAATGTAGGTTTCCGGAGAATCATTGGCCCAGTATGTATCAGGAAAGGCAGCTCCAGAGAAAATTGAGTTCAACGCGATGTACCTATGAGCATGCATAGTCATAAATATAAAGCTTAGTAGATTCCGATGGGCTGGAGGGTGCTTAACTTGAATGCATGAAGAAGAGTATGCTCGAAAAGCCCCTTGTCCCAAATTTTGCTGCAAACGACGGCAGTGGGGACCTTGCTAAGCCTAACTGGATGCCATTGGGTTACGATCGTGTTTTTTGGAGAAATTTGATCAAATCGAACAGGACCAAATTCTGATATCTGACTAACAAGACAGTATGCTTTAAGTATTGTTTTCTTTTTTGTGACTCCCGTTATTGAAAATCAATCAAAAACACAGAAATAGATGTTTTTCTACTTTTTAGTTTAATGTTCTGTTCGTCAAAGTGTTCAGTTAAGTATTATAGTTCACTTGGATCTACAATGTTTTAGGAGGGGCTTAGCTTCATACGAATAAAGAAGCGTAACGCCAACGTGTTGGAGTACATTACCTTAAGGCTCAATAGCTTCGATCATTAACATTGTAAGGGGGATTGGAGTAGTTAAAGTAATGAATGAACTTTCTGGTGCTTCAAATCCGCCGAGGGAATGCACTCAGCACTTCAATATCGCACAGCAAGCGCAAGCATTTTCTAAAATTTATACAATAATATTTCTAAAATTTAATTGATGGGTAGATTGATGTGTTATCCAAAATGTTTATTTTTATTTATCAATGTCGAACAGTGTGAATTGATTTTTCAGCTGTCTAAACTGACACCACGTTGAAATTTGTCCTTTTCAAACTTTATTAGAGAATAGAGCCGGAACTAATCGGGGCAAAGCTACGATGATAAAAGAGTCTGACAGTTAAGCTTAATCTTGAGTGATATTTTATACTTTATTTGAAAAACTCTTAATTTTCCTACAATCTAGCATATGCACTGTAGAACTAAAAAAAACCCTAGCGCATCAGAATCGCTAGAAACACTAATGTTCAAAAAACAGTAGATGCTTTGTGCAGATTTTGAGTGTCTATTCTACCACTAGCTACTTAAGGCAACCTTAAATAATAATAGACCTTAAGCCAATTTAATTTCGATAACTTCATCAAAATTTACAGCGATAAAAAGGTGTCTGGGGTTGCCATCCGAAAAATGTTTACACCTTAGAAAATTTAAACATTCTTTATTTATTTTCATTGCAAATGTTCACGATGTGAATACTTAATGTAAGCATTTATTAGTACGAAAGTAACAAAAAACGCCTCGTGCTAGTAGCCCTTTGCTAGCAACAAAGTCAAACCTATGTAACATCTGTCTGACGTTGAAGTCAACCTACCCTACGAATTTCGTATTGATGCGATGACTGCATTGGAAGCTATAGGGGTACAAAGAAATTTAAGGCTACCACCCGTAAAAGTTTTCAAATTTTTTAGATCGTAATATTTGTTCTTTAGTTTCACTACAAGAACACTATTATTTGAAAATGTTATGATAAAATCGCTTACTAAAGAAATGCAAAAAAAATACAAAACCAAACATCGCTGGCTACTCTATCATTGCTTTTCCGACTAGATTTCTGCTGAGTATTATCTGCAATAAGTTTAATTTGACATATGAATTTCATTATGGTTCCATGACTGCATGGAAGCTATAGTTGAAAGAGCTTTATTTTCCTGAGCGAATTTTCAAAATTTAAGACACCAAAATTACCATAGCTGGTAGCTCCAAACTACTTTTTCAACCAAATTTTTATCAAACATGCCTTAGAGTAAGATTCAGATACAGTGTGAATTTCGTTAAAATCTGGTGACTATATCAGAATTTAAAAGGCTAAAAGCAGTTATTTTTCCTAGTTATTTTTCAAGATGGAACCTCTGACACAGAATTGCCCAAATTTTAAAATCCCTTCTATCAGATCTAGTACTACCTAAGATCAATACATTCTGTAAATTTCGACTGTATCTGATTATCGGGTCATGAACAGAAGTTTTTGATGCTACAAATATAGGTAGATTGGGGAAAGATTATCGTTCGCAAACTTAGTTTTTTTGAAAATTATTTTTTGATAGAATAATAGGCATATCTTAAATATCACAGAAATGGCCGCTGGCGCCAAAGGGTTAAAAAAATTAACATTCGGTGGGACCTGGGTCTATTCTGTATATACACAAATGTATCCTAAAAGTTTTTTACATTAGTAAAAATGGTGTTCTAGTTTCGAATTATAGTTATAAAATTCTATGATGAAAGTACGTTTATATTGGTAAGCTTGAAAATCTATTCAATTCAGACAATAGTTGTTGCAGATTAAAATATTTTGAATGTACATATATTTTGATTACTTTATCGAAATAAGAGCAGTTTGACTTTTCATTCAATTTTAATGTCGGGTACCACGTCAATGCAATATGAAAGACATCAATATAACATTGAAATTGCGAATTGCAATGGCGAATTTTATTGATTTGTTGAAAATATTAGCCTATCATCCTATAACCCTTGTAAAATATTTTACACTGCCTTTGAAAAATTACCGAACGAAATATTTCCTGCAAATTTTGTCTATAAACCCTTTCATCATACAACCAAAAACATAGGCAACCATCTCTTTCAAATGAATACATATTTGAAAATCATCTTCATTGGATATTGACATTCACATACAAATTTTCAGCTTCCTATTAACGTTTAAAAGCATTTTCAGTATTCGTTTTCCGTGCTTTCAAATCTCATTGCGTTTGTTAATTAATTAGCAGTACGAATTTCGGTTCAGCCGAAAGGTTGAGACCAGCAAAATATTTTTGTAGTCAACAGCGGTAAATCGATGTATTCTGAGTGGAAATGATGCAATGAATTTATTGAAATTCGAATTTCGATCGCCATGGCAGCAGACGATACTACATAGGTTTATTATTTCGTCGTACTTATTATCTACCATGAGTAGGAAGACTAAATATATGTAAGTGCTTGTAGCAAGTTCATTAAGCATTTTCCATCGCATAAATACAACATAAGCTTGCAATTTATCCGATACTAATGATGCGAGCATATTAATGAATTACTGAATCAAAAAGTGTGGAATTACTTTGTAACTCTACATATTTTTAAATAAAGAATAACGTTCATGAAAGCAGATATCAATGTTAATGTTACCATTCTCACACTAATATAACTGTATAATAATACAGTACTGAATTAATAAGTGCGTTTTTTTTTTCAAATTAGCTGAGCAGTTTAACGTAGGGTCGCAAAAAAAAAACGATCCCAAGCATAAAAATTGCGTTGTTCGAAAATGTTGCATTCGCTGAGCTTTGGCTTAGGTTGGTTAATAAATTAGAATGACACATTGAAAAAACCTGAGAGAAATTTTATCTAGGTTTTAATCGATATCAGACATGAAACTTGCATATGAAATAATCAACAATTTAATGTGCTTTGAAACACTGGAAAACAGGCTGCACACTATAAGATTTGATGTAAAATAATTGACATTAACGGAGTGCTGAGCCCATTCATTCAATTCAAGCTGCCGGTTGCACAATACTCCACAGCCGAGGTACGAGCCGTTTAGAATACTCTTACTGTTATCAGCACACTCTACATGAAAGCTCATAATCAACCGCTGCTTATCATTTTCTGCTTCACGCAGTATGTGCAGGATTTTGTTGTTGTATTCAATATACTTAACGGAATTTGATTTGCTCGGGTGTGCTAAAAACGAAACTAATATACTTAACAAAATTTGACCTCTTCGGGTGCGCAAAAAAACCAAAGCCATAGGTATTTTTTGCAAAGAGGAGTTCGGTTAAGGATAATAGATTGCCTGCGCGCTGCAATGCAATCACATTTAATCCCCAAGAATGAAACAACACGATTAGTACTGTATAAAACCTGCAAAGCTGTTTCATCCACTATTTTTGATATCTTGTAAGACAACAAACCAAGGTTAAAAACTAAATTAATAAATTTAAGATTTTTAGAAAGAAGATTTTCCTTAGAAAGAAAATGTTTAGAAGAAATTTAAAGAAACGTGGAGATTTATTAAGTCAAATCACGAGCAAAATGAGTTTTCAGTTTAAGTATTTCGCACTCTTACGCATAAATAATGAAATGAACTCTGGTCGATGATGAACTGATCGATTTTAATGCACAGAATAGCTTGTAGGACAATTTCACCTTATTATAGCTATGATGGAAAATACATCATATAGGAGAAAAATTAATTATACATAAAAATGAAATAAACGAAGTTCCATTTCGCTCACACGAGCTAAGTCCCCGGCCACCAGAGTCTGTAAGCATTATCTATATACATCTGCCTCTCCGTAGATCCGTTGTAGCTTCTTCGGAATCGTATTTCTTAACATATGGGACAAAAAATTTTGCTGAGCAAACCAATTCGCACCTGAAATTACGTGACCTTGCCCTGATCGTTCATGGGATAAGACAATATGAAAAAAAAAAACTAAAAAACCGGGTATTTCGGGGTGGTTCGTTTGCGGGGGTGGGTAGGGTGTGGGAAGGTCGTGGATGTAGGGCTGGTCCTGCGATGTCAGGATAAAAAGTGATCCTATCTTGTTTTACAGTGGGCAAAGAGTAGGCAACGAGCTCATTTCTGAAGTTTTGGGATGGATGCTCAGGGACATCATGTTATGGCAAAGGGAGAGGGGGGAACTTTTCGGAGCACACTTTTCCACCTACCCTGGAGTCTGGTAGATAAGTTTATTGATATGTTTTTTCTGTGCGCCTCTTAAATAGAGAAAAACAAACTCACAAACATGCCAAGTCGTAATCGAAATCGGATAATATCTGCATGGCGTTGAGAAAGAGGATGCTGTTAGTAACAAATGTTTAGATCAATATATCTCAAAAACGATTATGGTGACAAGAAAAACTTTTACGATATTTTTTGTTGGAAATTTTTTAAACTCACTCAGAAAAATGTCATTTAATAGAATCAAATTTAAATCAAAAGTTGAAATCACTTAGAAATAAAAAGCGAATCTTATATGAATTCCACTCTATTACAAAAATTTTCTTTTCAAATCAAAATTTTTCATCATTGAATTAAAAAGAATCGTATATGAAGCCAAATCATATTTGAAAATTTTTGAATCAAAAATGTTCAAATATAATTTGGCGCCATTTACGTTTTCTTTTTAATTCAATGATGAAAAATTTTGATTTGAAAAGAAAATTTTTATAATAAAGTGGAATTCATATAAGATTCGCTTTTTACTTCAAAGTGATTTCAACTTTTGATTTAAAGTGATTCTAAAAAAATGATTTAAAGTGACATTTTCCTGAGTGTACAAATTTGACCTACATTGTTTTTCTGAAAACGTGACCGTTACTGAGATATTTAGGAAAGGTCACTTTTTGGTGACCTTTGACCCCGTATAAAAAAAAATAACGCAGCACTCGGATCGATGGGGACTTTTGACATTTTGTTCAACACGCCAGTACCAAGATTCACACCAAAATTCAGCTTTCCCCTATTTTTTCCGAAGCACCATGTTAAATTTCCCCGGACTATTAATAGCATTAGGTCATCCATCTAATCAAATCCTCAATAGCTCTTCTGGCGAAGTATCCACTCTCTCAAAAGCTCGCCCAATATTCCTATTGTTCCTAGATAAAAACACGTCTTCTAATGCGCAAGAAGCATCAGTCTTCATTATCACACTCTTCGCACCAATCTTTTGTAAGTTGAACCCTTAATGCTCCGTCTCGATAAAAGCATTGATTATGGTATGTGTATAACAAACTATCCCCACGTTCAAGCCTTCTTGGCTGAGGAGCAGCATGGTTTTGTCAAGGAAAAAACTACTCTTTTTAATCTTTTGTCGTTCACTAATACAGACGCATCTGCTTTGGATCAACAATGCACTCATTTTTCTAAAGTTTTTTCGATATTTTTCTTTAAGCTGCAAGGCTATAATTTTCTTATTTACCCCTTTTTACTAATTTTCTTCGAAAATTTGTATTAAACTCGTTTCGCCGAAAATTCATATTTCTTTATATATATATATATATATATATATATATATATATATATATATATATATATATATATATATATATATATCAGCAAAATGGTAAATAGAGATAATCTCAGGAGTGGCCAATTTGATTGAAGTAAAATTTTCGGAGGACGTATATGTATATAGTAGGTAGGTCCAAGACTTGCTAGAGTTCAGATATCCTAAACCTTTTGGCGGCGGCGAGCGTTTTAGTGAATTTTCAGGTACTCCTATATTTCCAAGCAGTGTAAATTTTCGTTCAAATAAATGTTTGGGAATGAAAATTGATTGTGTTTTAAGCTTGTTTATGATAAAATATTGGAAATTTTGAGCCGTGTGTGGGTGCAAGGTGCCTAAAAGTAGGCAAGGAATTTTTTTCAAATTTTGATTTGTCATTACTTGTAAGAAAAACAATGGATCATCGTGAAAATCACAGAGCGAATTGATGTTGACTAATATCTAACACATATGGATTTTCAACATAAAGCGGGTAACCCTGTAGCTGTGGCAGGCTGCTGAAAAAAAATCCTTCAAATCATTGACCCTCATGAAAAATTTTTGATTTTTGACAAAAATTTCAAATCTTTGATAGATTTTATCCTTTGTCCTTCATTTCAAGGTGAAATTTCTTAAATTCCGATTTGCACAAGAACGGCAACCCATCACCAAATTTCAGCACTCGAAACTTCTGTTCACGAGAACTGACGACCGGATAATCCGAGCATAATGAAATTTACAGGACATGTTTGTATTAATTAGGACTAGGTTTGATAGAAGCGATTTTGAAATGCGGGCGACCCTGTAGCAGTGGTACCATCTTGAAAAATCGCTGAGAAAAAAAAACAGCTTTATGGCCTATAACTGCCGATTCAGCCATCACATTTAAACGAAATTTACACAATATTTGGATCTTACTTTAGATAACATTTGGTGAAAATTTGGCTGAAAAATTAGAATAGAGTTGCCAGCTATGGTGATTTTTGTCTCCCAAATCTTGCAAACTTGCTCAGCAAAATAAAGCTTTTTTCCCTATAACTTCTGTTCCAGTGTAGAAATCAAAACGAAGCTCATGCATTGAATGGACCTTAATGTGAACCAAGTGTCGTAGGAATTTCGTACAAATATCATGAAAGGGCTGCCAGCTATGATCATTTTTGTAATTTTTTGGAATTTCTTTACTAAGTGATTATATCATTAGATTTGCAAATGGGAATCATCCTGCAATGAAAATTAACAACAAATATTAACGCTTTAAAAATTTGAAAAGTTTTGAGGGTGGTAACCCTAAAATTCTTGTCACCCGTATAACTTCCAGCGCAGTGATTCAATCGAAACGAAATTTACTGGTTGGGTTTAACTTAACGTGAAGCAGATTTGGTATGGCCGTTCCGAGTTTTGAAAATTTTTCGGATGGCAGCCTCAAACAATGTTTAACCGCTAAAACTTTCGATGAAATCCTCCGATGAGAACGAAATTCAAAGGATAAGTTGATTTAAGTATGAGCTTGTTAAGGTAAACTTATTGCTGCTTCGTTGGAAAAGTGTTGCCAGCACTGAACATTTTCATCATTTGTGTTATAGTTGAGTTTTGTTTCTTTCGATAAGGAATGGTTGATATGATTCTACAAAAAAGTGTATTACGTCTTTCCACATTTTTTCGTCACTCAAAGACAATTTCTTCGAAAATTAGTTTTCTAGCGGTTCTGATGCGCTAGGGTTTTTTTTTCGTCTCACGTACATCATTGCGTCTGTGTACTCACTTTCAATGACTGCTTTTTATCTCCCTTTCATGCAATCTCTGGAGTTGCTCCAGGTTTTAACTTTGTAACACCACCTTCCCCCCCCTCCCCCTTTCTAGTTGTATTAATCACTTCCCTCTCTACCTCCATCTATTAATCACTTCTCTCTCTACCTCCGGCAATTCGTCTTGCCGTTTTTCACTGATGGCTTCAAGATGTTTAGAGTAATTAATTAACTGATAGATTCAAGCGTACTGAGTAACGGGTGCACCAACAATTTTTCGCTCTAAATGTGATCAGATGCCTCATACCCATAAAAAATTTCCCTTAGTGTTCACTTATTAAATTTTTGGACCTCCTCTTGGTAGACTCAAAAATATCAACGATATTGGCGTCAAATTCGACACTTAGTTTAAATTAGACCAGCACATCATGCGCATCACCACCGCGGCATAGCGTTTATCTGATTCTGCTTTCAGGTTCTTTTAGCTAGATCTGAGCCTCTTTGCACCTCTATTCCTGTCCCTGAATATTTGTCTTAAGTGTGCTGGCGTTAATACAGGTATATTATAAAGCCCAGGCATGTGCCCAACCTGACTTCACATTTCGTCAGACTTTAGCTGCGAAATTTTTGTTCCAGAGTCAAAACGTTTCAATAGGTTCACAACTATTTTAATTTCCCTTTTGCGCGTACGGATAGTAGTTTTTATTCATTGCTATTACGCATCCTGAGAACACCTAAGAATCTTGATCTTGATTCCTTGCCGTAGGAACTTATCAATTTATAAATATGGAAGGAGTTTTAGCGTATTGTATTTGCTCCTGAATGTAACTGTTGAATTTTGTTCGCTTGTTTCGTAGATCTACCATTAATACATGAGTTGTATCATATAATTTTTTTTATATATATACTATACATATATATACTATACATATTTGCTTTCGTTCTTATTTCTACCTTACCTATAGACAAATGGAGCTTGTTCTATTGTGTAAATAAACATAATCGAAATTGTATTTTTTCACCTGCTCCATCACCTTGATGTATTCCCGATTTCACGATTGACCTCTTTGAGCAATTTTATGTAGATACATACGATGTCATCCCAAAACGTTTTCGAATTGTCTTTGTCAGGATAAGGTATACCTTAACTTAAGTCCTTGAAGTGGAGTGAGATATTTCCAGCAAAGGTTTTGGGACTAAATGGACAATTTGAAAGAATTACTGTTTGTGGTGAATTAATAAACAAAAGAAAATATGGTTCTGGTTGGTAAATTTCTGGTCTCTTGTCTGTGATGGTATCGCTGGTAATCTGTTGGTGTATTGACTGTCACGTTTGAAACGAAATTTGTGGCCTTTTGTTGATATGGTCGATTGGTTTCGAACTGATGAATATATTTTAGGTTTAGGGCTTAATAGGGTTTCGTATCGATTTTCTTGATTTTTCGAACTGGAATATGTAGGTATTACATGGAAATAGTCATGTTTTAGATGTTTGGGATTTGAATGCTGGAAATATAATTGTCATTGAAATAATGTTCAAGCATTCGGAAACTATTTTGACATTTTGCTTTGCAAAGATGCTTGGGTTCGGAAATTTGCTATGAGGTTATGCTAAGCTTGGCTAGTTATTTTGATTGTGGAGAATATCGATGTAAAAATTGATTTGCGCGAATTTATGGACTTTGAATTTTTGATTTGAATGAAGTTAGTGTTTCGATTTGCTTGTTCAGCTGGAAAGCGTCGTTTCAATCAATTTCAATATGTTACCTAGTTCTGTCAAAAATCAATCGAATATACAATGGCAGCACCAAGTGACCGAAGCACAACACACAGCATGTGCATCACACGCACACCAATGATTATCGGAGCGTATAAAAGGTAGGCTGCTGAGTTGTTTTGGCAGTCGGACATTGGCAAACCTTTTGACTTTCCAGCTGACACTGTTAAAATGCTGCAAATTTCCTCACTAACAGGCACCTCTTTCTCCAAATAGGCATAGCAATCTCTACAATTAAAATGATCTCTAGTGGTGTACCTCAAGGCTCAGTTCTAGGCCCCATCTCTTTCACTGCAGATCAGCCATATGAACAAATTTATCAGGCCGAAACCCTTCTGTATGCGGATAACTCTCTTAGCCAAAAAAGCTAGCAAAATTTGAAAGAAAAGTCCTGCGTACCTGCACATGAAAGTATTTGAAATCCAAAAACCGCTATTTTTCTAAAACAGAGATATATGAAGAAATTAGAATGTTTCTTTTTCCGAAATACCTACTAGAACTTGGTGAAAATTTGCTGGCGAAATGTCAGAACCACCCAAACCCTCAAATTTGTAATCTCTCCGACACTGCTCTGGAAGCCCCCAGCTATATCTGCACTTCACCATTCGAGGCTTATTTGAACATAGCGGCTACGCATAATCTTCGTGAAAACGAGACTTCTGCTTTTATATTTTCAGGCTGAATCCAAATAAGGATCATCGAAGAATTATCACTGAGAACCCAGGGGAAATCAACAGGAAAGGAACGAAATCTACATCGAGATCAGTCTAGCGAACCACATATTAAACTTAAGAAATTATAATAGATTTTAATATATTTTGTAAAATGACATGTGATGAACGAGAAAATAAAGCCTAGGCACCATCCTCAAGCAATAAGATATAAATATATAGGATAATTTATTACATTTAACATAGAATTAAGTGAATTGTAAATATGATTAGATGCTGAATAAAATTATTATTATTATTATTGTTTCGGCAGTCGCGAATCAAACGTTGATACGACGGGCACAACTTGGCAACAATAAATTATTATTGTTAACCTTTTATTGAAATACAATAAATTTTAATCGTTATTAAAGATAGCGTTTCACTTTGCTAGTTCATCTTCCAGTTCTCGTTTGATTATATTTCGGAGAAGGAAGAAGAAAGGACTTTTCAAGCTGAAAATTTATGATTTGTATGACTCTTCCTTTTCTTGATTCTCCTCTTACGTACTTGATCGCGTCTGTGGCATCACTGTCAATGCCTTCTAAAATTAAAGATCATCTTTTAAACCCTTGAAAATGTCCGCAGGACTAGTGCAGAAACTGCTAGAGTTTAATTTGCCCTATTTCGGGTTTTCGATATTCCTGAGAAAGGGAGGGACTTTATTTTGATTCTGATATCATTAAGTTTTATTTATGACGTGGTTAAGGATCTGTTTAGTTCGTTTATCTGGTTGAATTAATTTAGAAAGTCCAGCATTTTGTCGATAGTTTGTTGATATGCACTAACTGATTATGAGAATTGGGTTAATGTGTTCCTCAATTAGTCAAGCAGTCCTTATTTTTAGTGAGAGACGTCTGCGGTTGTTTCCCATGTCGTGTATCTTGAGTTTCTGCTCCGTTGCCCAAATCGCCCTAAAATTTAAATCGTAGCTACAGGATTGACTGCAAAAACTATTTTCGCCTACGTTTTGGGACGCAGACCCTAAACTCAGTTAAAACAGAGATTACCCATACACTGACTGTTTCGTGTGAGACGAACTTAAGAAAACCATATTTAGCTGTCCAAAACACAAATGGTGGTTAGAAGAAGCTCGAAATGATTGCTTATATTTTGAGGTGTATATTCTAGTTGATAAGGTCAGTGCGTTGGCAAATTTTCAAAACAATCAATGACATCAAATAAGTTATTTATGGCAACCGAACCACACTGTATGTCGTTAACTTCACTGTTAATTGGCGTATTGTGCTACGATGATATCATAATTATATAGCTAAGAACAGAGGTACAGTAACAGTTTTAAACATTTTTTTTTTAAATTCCTTCAGAGAAAAATAGAAGTCTCTGGCAGAGTCAAGCTATTACGAAGCAGTTGCACCTTTACAATTAAAATTCAAAAACTTTTACTCTTTCAGTTATGTCATATTCTCCCAACAACTTAAATCACATCATCTTAAACCACCTAGTCTTTTATGAGCACTAGTTAATAGTCGTAGTTAATTTGGGTGATAATTAAAAACACATATACTTTACACAAACAGACATGTGAAGTGCTCTAATTGAATTATCGTCATCTAGTGTGCCCTGGTTGCATGCTGCTCTCGTCGCTTTAAGGTCAATGAATAAATTCATTGTAAGTGATTATTGTGTAACATGATACTTTAAGAGCACCACTAGACAAGTTATACAAGCACATGGGAGACAAGTGCATATGTATTCTAACGATTTCACATGTATCTTTCTGTTCTTGCAAGATGTTAGTTGCGCGAAATTTCAATAGTTTACACGGATTTCATACAACAGTCAAGTGAGAGAACAGTAGCGTATGTGGGCAGTTTAGTTTGCGGTTGAATAGAGTTTTGCAGAAAAAAATTAAGTCATCGGATGTGAAGAGGCGTGAAACGTTTGGATATTTTAAGATCGTTGCATTATTAAAACACTAGATCTGCCTGCGAGTATTTATCACAATAGGTTTCTATGACAAATTATCAATTGCTAGTACAGTTTACCAATGGTGGCATTGACAATTTGAATATGGTTTTTTTGATTTTTTAACACGTTGCAAAAAAATATGCATGTTGATTTTTTTTATATTTTGGATGAAGTTACTTGAAACCAAATGTAGGAAGTCAACATATTTGATAAAACTATCGGACTAAGTTTTTAGATTAATAAAATGTCCCTTCACAAATATATTTATAGTACTTTTGATTAAATTAATTCAGCAAACTAATATTGATGACATCTGGTGATTCTAAACATGACATGAGGCAGATGTTTTCCAAAGCTTAAATGAAAAATTAGTGTGAGCTACGAACCAGCATCGCACTACTAACAAATATTATAAATTTGGGAACTGGTTACATTGAGTGGTATTTTTCAAGCAGATATGGAAAAGTGAATCATACTTTCTATATTTGTCAATCATATTCAGGAACAAATCTTGGAAAAATGCATTACTAAAATCCTTCAAAAATTTTTTTGATATGCCCGCCTGGCATAATAAAGACTACTCAACAGAATTATCAGAAATTGTATAGTACCTGCAATCAACGATCAAATAATCAAAGGATCAAAAAGTTTTAATATTACAAAACTCCGTTCTTTGTCTATTTCATTCCTTAAAGAAAGGTCTAGACCTTACTGTAAGTTTCGAAAAATAGCTTTGCTTTTTTGAATTTATTTTCATCTAACAACACACACACACAGTATTTCTTTTCGGATTAGCTGAAGTTGAACATTTTCTGCTAAAGTATGCATCCATTATTCATGATTAATTGCGAAAAATGTTGAATTTGTACGAAAACGTTTTTTACTGTTTACTTCTATAATGTGTACTATAATTTTGGTGATAATCTAACAGCTTATCGGGTAATAATAGACGTTCCTGAATACAATTTTGATTTAGATTTATCATTCCTTTCTTTGTTCATTCTGTTTGATAATGAACTCAAAAATAGATTCTCCAATACTTGTGTTGAATGTGTTTTTTATGAAATAAGCACACGTAATGTCATGTAATTCATTGCACGAAATATTTTTTTTTATTATGTAATTCAATCGTCAATTACAATGGCCCACGTTGGGCGCATCATTATTACAAGCTTAATTTGAGTATATTCTAGCACGAACCTTCATTTAAACTGTATTAACGATATTTCAGGTTTTTGCGTGATCCAGGCTTATTAACTGGAAATAAATCTGTAAAGATACGCGCACTCGTGACACAACCAAAGTGAACAGATTATTGTTCAGGCATGTGGAAATTGATAACTTTCACATATTTGACAGACAACTTGAATATTTCTATCTTTTGTAAGATATAAATATTCGAGCGCGATAAATTATTCATATTCCATCTTAAAACATTGCAAAAGCACTTTCCAAAAGTACTTGTGAAATTCACTGGCAAACCAGCAAAATTATATTAATATTGATTCAACTTGAAGGGATGGGAGCTCTAAATCTTCTGTATTTAAGCCTTACAAAACCTTAAGCTACCTTGGCTCAGACAAATTCCCGA
Source organism: Nemotelus pantherinus (assembly GCA_963978885.1). NCBI lineage: Eukaryota > Metazoa > Arthropoda > Insecta > Diptera > Stratiomyidae > Nemotelus > Nemotelus pantherinus. The sequence continues at coordinate 43,907,035 of OZ022265.1, read as the reverse complement.
CAGTACATATTACTAACGAGTGTTTTTCAAAGGCTAAGGTTCTTCCCTTTTCCCACTTTCAATACAATTCAATTTCTGAATATCGGACAACAAATTGCTTTATGCTTTTCATTTAGCATCTTACAAAATTAATTCAACAACGTCGACAGCAACAACAACAAAAAGTACGTGCACTGACAGCGACAACAGCAATGAACGTTCGTCTGGTAGACAGTCTTTTGTCAAAGGAATGAGGATTTGGGGGTATTCATGAAAACTCATAATGCAAAATTAAATAGGTCTTTGCTTATTCGCACACTGGAAAGGCTCTAGTTCATCTTTCGTACGGTGTTCGAGATATCACTGTTGTAAGCAGTTGCGAAAAGATTGAGATGATACACACCGAAAGTTCTACGATAGACTAGACTAATGCGGATGTATAGCGTATTTTTTAGCTCGAAATGGGACAAACTGAATCTGGATCTTTAAATTCAACCACACCCCCTTTTCATTTTCATTCCAGTCGTTCGTTTCCTTCTTTGCATAATGAACAACGCTACTCCTGCTGTTCGTGTCGAACAGTTTTAATTCAATTTAGTGATTTCCGACTCAGAAAATCAACTGAAAAAAGCTTCTTTATCTAGTTTTAATTATGATGATGATGGCCATCATTAAGACAATGATAAGTCTTCGGACGTTTAGAGCGGTCATGGCTTGGAACGTTTGATTCGAATATTACTTCATTCTGTTTAGGACGATTCGATGTTATTATCAATTGTGCGCAGGAAGACAAAAAGTTTCACTCTTAGAGTAAAACTCTAACTTTCACTAACTGATGCTTTCATGCAAATTCTATGACCTTTCAATAAGATAGCTCTAGCTAAGCTTTTGTTAAGATATGAACAACGTTTGAAACTACCTTAACTTTTCAATGCCTTATCGTATCTTTTACATTGCACAAATTCACAAAAAGAGTCTGGCTGCTTAATAATTAGTTTCCTGAGCTGTTGAAACAATTATCTCGAAAGAATGTTTCTATTCTCCGAATTTTAAAGTTATTAAAATTTGATTTGCAAACCATATACACTACGCTTACGTGTCCGCAAAAACTCTGTCTTCTGTCTTTCATACTCGTGTAAGCTTCAAGGAGTAATGTTCAAACATACATCAAATAAAACATGAAATCTAAAGCATTTAATAATTTTTTTCTCTCTCTTTTGAGGAATTTTGAATCAAGCGCAAACAGTATAAGTTTGTATATCCCAATTAAAAATTCCTTTTCATATTAAGTTCTGTGATGCAATTTTCATTAAGGTTTTGATTTTAATTGAAAATATCATTAAGGATCTAATTTTACGTAAAACATTAAGGTACACAAAGCTTAGAGCTATTTTCATAATAATACCAATCATACGTTGGCTTAATTTGCACAACGGCAAATGCAAAGTTTCGAGTTACCTAGGTAGCAAATTAGAGCTTGGTAAGGTGTTTTTTTATGTTCCGACAATGTTTGTTAGGTGGAATGACATCAGGAAATTTTTCCATGCTTCCATGGGGAAAACCATTTGGTTTTATTTATAACTTCAAACATCAAAATATACTAGTAATTATAATTTGGTAGTATATGCGTGGATTTACGTAGCCTTCAAGTATTTTTATTTATGAGGATTCCCGATATCTGTTGATAAATTTGCCAGCAATTGTTGGATAATTCATGTGAAGTAAATTATATTAAAGTACACTTGACAATGCAGAATTTTATAATTCGTGTTCATTTGGAAATTTCGAGTAAAGAGTTCGATAAGATTACGTGATCCTCTTAATTTAGATGCTGGGTGCCAGGTTTGGCGAATAAGACTCATGTTTGGCCAATAAACAGCTAGTGTTAAATTTTGTGGTTTAAAGACGTCGCCAACTGATAATTTGTTGGGCTGGTATGGACTACAGGGTGGCCAGGACATTATGGCCATCACCTGATCCAAGCAAAAGCAGGAAACTGCTCAAGCTCAGCAGAAACAGCTTGAGAGCCACGGTCAGCTTGCTCACAGGGCACTGCCTTACCGTATCTCATGCGAATAGAATGAGACTGACATCCAGAAATTTATGAAAGAGGTGCGAGATGGAAGAGGACACCTTCGAGCATACTCTCTGTGATTGTCCGGCCGTAAATAATAAACGTCTCAAAATTTTTGGTTCTTACCATTTTCAAGGGTTAGCAGAGGTGGCCAGTACCGTCACGCTGAGTCAACTGATCCAGCGGTCACTTGGCAGCTCTAAAAAAAGCCAGCGGAGGATGCCAAATGGGCCCAAATTGGTGGCCTAATGCAAGCCGCGTTCCCGGCAGCCCTCTTTACTAACCTAACCTAACCATATCAACTCGGACTATGGAAATAAGTGTATGTAATCAAATTTGAATTTTTTAGGCGAGCTCGAAGCTTTTTTTCAATAGTTGATACTTCAGCCTGAAATATGTTGCGTCATCGAGAAGATAAGTTTTAGTTTCAATATTCTGAAGAAATTTTTCGATCGAAAATCAAGCTTATCTTAACTCTTGAATGAAATAATAAAAAGCATACAAGCATACAAGCAATCCAAACTGTCGAGTCAAGTTTGGGTAGTGAATCTGTGGATTTATTTTCAGAGCAAAAACATAAAACGCAAGCCGATGACTAAAGAGGAGATGCTGAAAAAGTTTTACTTTATCTTCCGTAACATAACTTAATCAGCAAGATGTTTGAAAAAAGCGTCAGGCTCAGGCCCGCATTTTTAGTTACTCAACGTAATTTGTGGTCTTAGGTTTTTGCGTTGAAGTCAATTGAAAGCTTTGTGAAAATTACTGGCAAATAAGCCACAGAACACTTTATGAGAAGAAGTCATGAAATTTCGGTGTTTTTTTAGATTTTTGCTGTATATTTACAAAATCAAAGATTTTCTTAGGGTTGGGGATATTTCGACGACGTCAAAAATTATGTCATAGTATCAACATATAACCTCTTTATAAGAACAGGTTGTGAGAATAGTGTATCTATTTGATGCCGTTGACTTTAGTTGAGAGCAATTTCATAATCAGCATTGTGCAAGTCATATTCTATTAATTTACTGTAGATTAAGTTCAGTTACGTTTTATTTCTTGCTGACACAAGGTGATGCACAGACCCATAGATTTGTAGCGACATCAGATGAGACGATCAGGATCTCAAAGGTTTATTCCAAGTGGCCATCGAAGGTCCCAATTTTTTTTAGCAAATTGAATGATGTCTCTCAACTACTGCTCTACCACGTGCGTGAAACCCACTAGCCAGGGCTTGCCAAAGTAGCATTGTCTGGTTTTCAGACCGCACTGTCCAGACTGTGACACAGAATTGAATTTTTGAATTTAAAAATATTTTTATTATAAATCAATTGTACATTCTTAACCCAACTTAAAGTTTAATTAACAATGGAAACTTAAAATCTAGCGGCTATACTATTTTAGCTTGCTGGCTTTTATTTGTTTATTTTTTAAAGTTACTTTTCGGCATACATTTTGTTCCTTACAGCAGCTGGGGTAACCCTGGGAATAATTTCCTAAAACTCTACCTTACATTGAAAATTACGATCTAACCTATGCCTAATTATAATTACATCTAATCCTTAGCTTAGGTATTAAATCTGACCCCTTCTGTTTGACAGTGACACATAATATATTCAATCGTTTTTGAGAATTTTCCTCTTGGCACTTTCTACAGATGTCGCTGGCTAGAAATCGCAGTTGGTGTGTGTGTAGACAGTGGCCAGTAATGATGCTGACCAGCCGCTTGCTGTCAGTCTGGATTAATTCAACTATGCATTAAGTAACTGCGAGCTTATCTACAGATCTGAGTTGCTCGCCATTTGCAAACCGCAAACTCCAACATATTGGAGATGATCAAGCACTTGACCGTTTGGATAGGAAATGGGATGTATTCCGATCCCACTAGGAAAAAATGACCCCCTGGTAGGCTAACACACCCGCTTTTCTCTCTGCTAGTGAATAGCTCTACTTCTTTTTCCTCTCCTTTTGCTTCCTCTTTTACCTTCCTCTCCTTCTTTCTGTCCTTCTTCCTTTGCCTTTTCTTCTTCGCCTTCTTCTTTTTTTTCTTCCTCTCTTTCTTCTCCCTCTTCTTCTTTTCCTTCTTCTTCCTCTCCTTCTTTTTTCTCTCCTTCAGCCTCTTTTTTTTGTTCTGCCTCTCCTTCTTCTTCCTTTTCTTCTTCCTCCTCACCTTCGTCTTCCTCGTCCTTCTCCCTTTACTTCTTCTTCCTTCCCCTCCTCTTTCCCTCCCTACTCTGCCTCTCTTCCTTCTTCTTCTTTCTTTTCTTTTTTTTCTCTTCTCCTTCTTCCTTTCCTTCTTCCTCCTCTAATTATTTTTCTTCTTCTTCTTCTTCCTCTTCTTTTTCTTCTTCTTCTTCTTCCTCTTCTTTTTCTTCTTCTCCTTCTCTGCTATTTCTATTTCCTGATTCTGTTCTTGCACATCTTCTACGATCGCTTTATATTTCCGTTTGCTGGAGACCAGTAGTCAGTGAATCTTGCGTACCCCTTCCAAATACCACAGTGGCTAAAAGAGTTTGCTCCGATTCCTTACGCGTGACATCAGTTTTTCTGCCAGCGCCTCTAACAAAAGGTTAAGTGGGCTAAGATGAAGTAGGACGATCAACTCAAACTAGGGAGTCGGACTTAAGCACCTGAAGTACGAAAACCCACCAAACGCTGAACTCAGTGCGTCTTATCAGCAAAGGTAATTTTACCCATTACTGACCACCAGACCAGGCAGCCCTAAGCAAAGGTCGATTTTGCTATTGCCGTGTAGAACCAGTTCGTTAGAGCAGTAGTGATGGCCAATTTTTTACTCAGTATTTTATTGATCGCGTAAATTCAGTTACTCTACCTTTTTGATATTTCCACTAGATTCACCTTCCAGATGAGCTTGCGGTCCAGAATAAAGCGTCAATACTGAGTGTGCGACTTAAGACTTAACCTAACGACAGCCAGTTTGATTGCGCTTATATCTTAGGAATCTTTCATCATAAAAAACATGAAATCGGTTTTATCCATCGAGAGCTTACGAGTATGAGTCCGGTTTTATCAAGTAATTATAGTGTCAGGTAGGTTCACAAGAGTATATGGATACCAACCCGAGACAACTTCTTTTAAAAAAAAATGTTGTCACTAGGTTCTACAAGCGAATTCTGATGTGTGTCTCTGTGAACTTTTATTATGGTTTGCTCTCAAGCCTATACCACTGATATGAACCTGTGCTTAAGCATGCAGGTTATGGAGCTACAAATAGCAGGGTGGGTATTGGTTGTGGAGAGGCTTTTCATAATGGCTACTGTACCTATACACATTATTAAAGGCGCCTTCATTGTCCAGAAAAGCCTCCAAAGAGTAGAATGCCTTTCTATTTCAATAACTGGTCTCCACAGATTTGATGATACGTATTTCGAGATCCAAATCTCTTCTCAATGTGGAGAAAGAAAGAAAGAAAGTCAAGCTGATTGGCTTACAGTCTTTCTGATGCACATGGCTGGTTTTTCTAAATAAAATAGGTGCTTCACTTAGGTACTAAATAGGAACATGAAGTAGAACTAGACATCCTTTATAAATTGGATAGTAGAAATAAAGAAAAATGTTTGTACACTGAAGTGGCACAAAGCCAAACCCCTCTTCTAAATCCCTTCTTGGCTCAGCCGAAAAACGAGTCAGTTCGGCTTATGCTAATAAGAGTTTGGTCTGTTTCCAATATTGAAGGATTGTGAGGCTTTTGTCACACTTTGGTAGAACGTTAGCAGTGGCGTGCAAAATTGGGGCAATTACCGCCTCCATTGCATAACTTTTATTGATTTTTTGTTGCACTTAAACTGGTGTTACAGTTTTTATGCAGTTTCACAATACGTCATTGGAAACTAAAGAAAATGACTGCTGATTTATGGAGTTTACCTTCTCCGTTCGAAGGTCTGTACACTTTGGTAAACGATAATAGGACTTGATTTTCACGTCTTAGAATGCTCACTATGAGTTTTTGAGTTCTTTCAGGTAAGCATACTTTTGCGGGTTTATGTGGCAATAGTTCTAAGCTGAGCAGATTTATGGCAGCTCGCTTAAAGAGCTTCCTTTTATAGAAAGACAACATATGCCAACAGACTTGGCATAGTAGTATAATTTTTTGCAAAAACATTTTCAAGTGCAAATAATATGCACCATGAACAACTTACCGAGTATGCACGAATATGTAATTGAACAAGCAAAAAGATATAAATATGTTTTGACAATTCCGATCAAATTTGAGAAAAAATCAAAAAAATAATTCAACAGATAATAGCGAATGTCTTGAAAAATCAAAAAATGCTCTGTAAAACTTTTAGAATTTCAAGGCAACTAGGACTTTCGGCCAATGTGGTTGCTGTGGGTGACTGGAAATTTTATGAATTTTTCAAAATATTTTGCTGGCATGATAGTCTGTGTTTCGAAAATTTGATTTTGTGTTTATTCTGTGGCTTAACACTTTCAACTGAAACTACATTCCCTGCTTCTCGTATAAACAAAATTATTCATAAAATCCATGAACACTGCATTTTCTCTTTGTTACTCCAGGCAACTGCAAATTGCAATAAGTCTTCCTGATCCCACACTTCATTCATAATGAACACCCATATCACAGTCGCCTGTTTCCATGGAACCGAAACAGCCAGCACGAAATTCTATCTCAATTAATTTTTAATCCTTTTTCGTTGTCTCTCCATAAAAGCCGCCGGCCGGAATCCTGCTGATCCGATAGTGATAGCTACAAAGGAGAATGGTATGTCAGGGAAAACATACATATACAGCACTTCGCATTGAAAAATATGTCTAAAATTTAATTAAAGGATATAACCACCTGGCGCGAAAAGCATGTAACCGCGAAAACTCCACAGCGTTATAACAAGCGCGAACTGCCGCTGAATAAAATCCGGTTTGACGTTCAACTACAAATAGCTGTTTCCGCAATATTTTCAACACCTTTGCCATAAAAATCCCAGTATTTACACAAACTGGTCAACACCTTCGGCCAAAAAGGACGAGCACCAAAGAGTGAACGTGAAACATAACATTCCGAAATGGATACTGTATCCCTTTTCGTCTTTTTTATGGACAAGCGCCATGCATATGACTGGTAACTCCCAAACGAATGAGGGTGCAAGACAGTAAAGATGAACCCGAAGCTATTTTTTTTATTATTTATTCCCAATATGTTCGGTGCGTACTAAAAACGTTATTCCATATGTTTTCGTTTTGTGGACCCAAGAAAACTTTGTTTTGAAATTACCAAGTATTAAGACTCTCTCAGCGGAATATGCGATGAGAAATTTTCGGATGCATTGACGTCGTCATAAATCAAACATAATAGGTATTGACGTTAAGATGTTCCAGGTAGCAATCGAAGTAATGAAGAAGATTTCGATGCGGGAACTCAATATGGCCGACTTATTGACTATTCGGCCGGAAGCGAAGAGGACGCTGGTTGGTTAGTTGAAGGCATCATTCAGATGATAAGTGAGTATCGATTCAATTCGAATTAGATGATTGGATATCGGAATTCGGATAGCTTGTAATCGGGTTGAGCTATTGTGAGAAGATTATTTGGTAGTTTCATTATGCGGGTTATAGTTTTGGGAATTAGATTGGAATGTGCTTGATAGGTTGTCATTTCAGGAAGTCTACGAAATAAATCAGATTTATGAAAATAACATGCATAATATATTTTTAGTGAGTTTAGTTAGTAGCAAAAAAAGATTGTGATTTTAGGGAGTCAAGGTGATAGAGACTCAATTTTCATTATTGAATTTGTTTAAGAGAGTGAAATGATAAGTTTCACGCCAAAAGTTGGTCCTAATTTGACTCAATTACAAAGAGTTAGGCTAATCTAAAGCTTGGTGTATGGTTTTACCTCGCTACATTGATTTGAACGAAGGAGTCTAAACACTAGAAACCAGTGCTCTGCCCACGAGGATAAACGAGCTAATAATGGTACATATTGGATATGATGGATGGACGAATTCAGATCATCAAATTCTTATTTGACATTTCTGCAAATTTTAAAATCCATATAGCACCATAAATATTGTTGGAAAAGTTTCATTTTACGCAGTTGCAACTTTATGTGTTTCTTTGATCACCCACTTACGAGTGTATCAACTAAACTTAAAGTTGGATTCCGATAAGCATACCTTAAAAATGTTTTAGTATAAACATCCCACCAAACGCCCTATCTTGCATTATACGAGTAGGAAGGCTGACTGGACTGTGTTTAAAAAATTCATCAAAGAGTTTGTCTGGTCCGATTCCTTTGCTACATAGAACGTCGAATATATAGCTTTCAGCGTAACCAGCACCTTCTGGTGTGGCATGTTTTCCTTTATTCCGCATGGCTTCAGGAGTGCTAAACCAACCACCACCTCATGTTCTAGCTACAAATTTTAAGAGATCATTCACATTAAAAAGCCGGCATTCCGAACCTGCAAATAATTTTCTCTCCGTCTGAGGAATTACAAAAAGTTAAACTTCAGTTTGTCCAAAATATTGAGCAAAACGTCCTTGCAAGCTAGAAAGGAAGCAAAGATTTCTGGTCGCTTGTTAAATGCATCAAAAATAACTTCTCCGGTTCTTCCGAACCACCTCCTCCTCATCTTGGCAACGTACTTACTAAGTCACTGTATAAAGCAAACCACTTCGCTGGGATTTTCGCTACTAACTCTTACTTGCCACCTGCACCGCTACCTCTCCATTGTGCGCTTTTGAGCAAGGGTTTCTATTTCGCCGCACGACAGAGGTATTGAAAAAACTCGCCAAACTTGATGTTTCCAAACCTGCCGGACCTGATGGTATTTCAACCTTCGTACTAAAGTGCTGCGCCTCCGTTTTAGCTAAACCTTCGCGCAAACTATTTTACTTCTCATACTCGAATGGAATATTCCCTTCCACATAGAAGCTTTCACGCGTCCAGCTCATCCCCTAAAGAGGGGAGGCCTGTGATCCCTCTAAATATCGACCAATTCGTCTTAGTTCTGTTTAAGGTATTTGAATCACTTGTGAATTCAAAATTAGTGAAAGATCTTGAGTTAAACCATATTATCAACGACCGCCAGTATACTTTCGATTCTAAGCGCTCCTCTGGGGACTTATTTATATTTCTCATTAAGAGATGGAAGCGTTCTCTTCATAGCTTTGGTGAAGCAATGGTCGTTTTTCTTGATATAATCGAGGGTCTTTAACAGAGTTTGGCATCTAGCTCTATTAACCAAGCTTTGTGTGTTTGGTCTTCACTCTATCCTGTCAACTGGATTGAAATTTTTCTCGTAGCTCGTTCCTTCCAAGTTGTTATGGGTGGACTCCAATCTTGCATACAAACCACTAAAGCCGGGGTTCCGCAAGGTATCGTTCTTTCATCAACTCTCTTCCTTTTTTTATAAACGAACTTCTTTCTTCTTTTTTCAATCCGATTCGTAGTTTTTTTGATAACAGCACCCTTGACTTCGAATACTTTTTAATCAGAATGGTCAACTCTCGCGAAATCACTACTTCTGTTAGGAGAGATCGCTTGTTTAACTCGTTAATAGACAGCTATTAAGTATTATCGCTTGCGGTTCAGCGAACCCTTTTGTGTTTAAGGGGTTAGTCCACTGTTAAACTGCTCCAAATGAACTTTTTTTTTAAACAGCTACCAAAAAAAAACTATTCAAGATATCGATTTGAAATTTCACATGCATCTTTATTGAAGTTAAGAGTTAATATTTTCATTGGAAAAAATTATTAGAAAACAAAATGGCGGCCGCCCCAATAGATCGCCGCAGCACCGCCGAAAAAAAAAACAAATTGCGCCTCGTAAATTCCTGGACAAAATAAGCATCTGTGAACAAATTATCAAAAATATTTCATGAGTTTTGATTATAAAGGACTGCACGGGCCTAAATTTAGAGCCCTAAAGCGATTAAAAAAAATGTGGTATACTTTTGAATCAAAAAAATTAATAAAAAATTTTTTTTAATCAAAAAATTGTTTCCCAGATCGTCAAAAATTTTTTTTTGTTCTTAATTTAGGCCCGTGCAGTCCTTTATACTTAAAACTAATGAAATCTTTTTGGTAATTTGTTCACAGACGCTTATTTTGTCCAGGAATTTACGAGGCGCAATTTGCTTTTTTTTTCTGCGGTGCTGCGCCAATCCATTGGGGCGGCCGCCATTTTGTTTTCTAATAATTTTTTCTAACAGAAATGCTAGCTCTTAGCGTCAATAAAGATGTATGTAAAACTTCAAATCGATATCTTGAATTGTTTTTTGCTGGTAGCTGTTTAAAAAAATAGTTCATTTTGTACAGTTTAACAGTGGACTAACCCCTTAATGCGTCCAAACCCCAATGCGGTCATCGATTATTTGAGAAGACTCAAATAAACTGCTCCTGCTAGCTATACTATTTTCGTCGACTGTGTATGTATTTCTGAATCATCCTCGCTAAACATATTAGGTATTAACATCTTCAGCAAACTTAGTTGGACCGGGCACATTTCGCAAATGACGAAAAATGCCATGAAATGCCTTGGATTTCTTCAGAGACGCAAGAAATACTTCGCTTCATCAGGCATACGACACAGCTACAAGACTCTAATAAGACCTAGGTTTGAGTGTAACTCCCAAATATGGGTTGAGGAAACCCGGGCTGCTGTAGCTAAACTAGATAAAGTCCAAAGCAAACCTTTCAAGCTAATTGACGATGTAGCCATTCCTTCCCGTATTGATTTAGTTAAGTATTGACGTAACGTTCGTTGCCTTTCTCTTGTTTATCGCATTTACCATTGCCATTGTTCTAACGAAATATCAAGTCTGATACATTGTGGAGCACCTCCCATGCGCAACAACGAATCCTTTCATCGCTGTTACTCTCATAATTTTCAAGTCAGTGGCAATTGAATTGAACGGAACCAATGATTATTAAACAAAGTTTTCTTCCTGATTTTTTATAGGAAGTGAAGCCACATTGTGAATTGATCTTTTGAATATTCTTGAAGATTTTCGGACGCCTGTAACACAGTTTCAACATATCGACCAATTCGTCTCAGTTAGACGTTTCGGAAAATATCACACTAGAGCGCCACATCTGCAAGGAGCTTGGTTACACTCTTTATATTTTTGACTGTGTCCAATTTTTCGAAAGATAGCGAGCCCAGAAGATATGTGGCTTTTTTTTAAACCGACAAAATTTTCAATCTTCAGACAACCGAAGAGCCCGAACTTAGTTTTCAAGCGTAAAAACCATTTGCTATATTATCAGAATGTACGTTAAATGTTCTTAATCCGGCGAAGGTTATGCTATCTTCTCCCGTTTATGTTCCTTTACCATGAAGGAAATAAGATTAACATTGCTTAATGTTTCATTTGTTGAACCTCTTTCGAACTCGAATAATGCTAAAAGTTTCTGGTTTTTTGTCCGCTCCTTGAGCGCTTCTTGCCTAGTATTTCATGCTTTCACTGTTTCCAACTCTCTTGACATTTGCAATGTTTTTTTCTCTGTTAACACCAAGCCGTCGACTCCTGCTTCTTTTCCTTTGATTTCTTTCCTTGCTTTTTCTCTGTTGTGATTAACACTGTTGAGGTGGGATTGCTTTTGTCCTCTTTTGACACTAACTGCTCCCCTAGCCCGGATGGTGCTCTCATTTTTTTTTGTGGAAAATCTGACGTCTTCCGTTTATGTCACTTTGTCCATTTTATTCAATGTCAGTCTTTGTGCTGGCAAATTTCCGTCTTCCTGGAACCTCTATAACATTGTTCCATTTTCAGATCGGGTGAACGTAGCCTTGCTTCTAACTATCGCCCTATCTCCATTCTACCTTGCCTTTCAAAATTTATGGCACATTTCGTTGTCACTTGTATCTATAACATCATCCGCTGTATCTTTGCAGCGCAACAACATGGATTTCTAAAAGAACGCTGCAAATCTACGAATCTTGATGAGTTTGCTCGTGTAATTGCGCCTGCAAATGACAGCAACAATCAAGTTGAAGCCATTTATACTAATTTTGCCAAAGCTTTTGACACTGTTAATCATGTGCTGCTGCTTGTCAAACCGCAGCATTATAAATTTGCTTTTCTGAATATCCACTTTTTTAAGTAATCTTGTGTTTGCTCCCTCTTTGGCTTCTCGTCCTCACCTTTTTCATTTTCATCTGGTGTACCTCAAGATTCCATCTTAGGACCACTTTTATTCAATCTGTTCATAAATGATGTTCCCAGTGCTTTTAAGTGGTCTTGTCTTCTGTATGCAGATGATTTAAAAATCTTCCGTGTGATCAAAAACACTGCTGACTCTCTATTTCTTCAGGAAAATTTCAATGCTCTCTCTAGTTGGTTTAACTTGAACTGTTTGTTCCTTAATGTTTCCAAGGGGGTTTTTATGTCCTTTCATTTAGTATTTCTACATGTGTCCACCTGTTTGTTACCCTCGTGCGTTCTATACTTGAATATTGCTTCAAACACTTTTCAGATGCTGTTGAATCTTTTGAATTAAATTCTTCCGTATTGACCTTACAATGAACGGTTGTCTCATCCAAACATTCCTCTCCTTGAGCAACGCAGAGTTTTTCTGGATGCTCTGAACTGGCTCATCACAATGCCACCGTTTTTGATTATTCAAAGGTGAAAAAATTTTGATTTTAATTTGCATCGGCCACTCACATGAAACAGCTCATTTTAATGACTCTCACAGAGTGGCTCGGTAAAATAAGTGAGTTTGGCTGAGTTGGGTCAATCGTAAAACGTATGCTACTACTTGTCGCAAACAACTGAATGAGTTTTGACAATCAATTGAACTAGTCCAGTACGTAATTTCTTCAACTTCAGTTCCAAATCAGTCTTAGCGCCTGCGCGTTTAAAAAGCCAAGATCATACTGGAGCATGCAGGAATATGGGTTCATAAAACCACGAAGTACATTCGTTTAATCCTTTTGCTGACAATCCAAACTTCCAATGAGACTTCTTGTACGTCCTGACACTTCTCGTACTTCCATGAAATGGTTCATCCCATTTCAAATCCTACTTCATCCGTGACACAAGTTGATGGGACAAGTTAGCCTGACCCAACTCGAACCGCGGCAAGAAGATGCAGCACAACTTCAGCGGCAAGAAGATGCAGCACAACTTCAGCGGCACAACTTTTGATTTTCGCACAGTAACCTGACAGCGATTGTTTTATGTTGATTGTTTTATGTAATTTAGAATTTGGAACCAGTTATATAGCGGTAACGTGTGATTTTTCCGAGACGTCTTAAAATGCGTGAAACTCGCTTGGACATAACCTTTTTTTTGTTACCTTGCCTGAAGGTCTCCAATGTGTCCTAATCTGGAAGTGCTCCGATTTTTGAAGCCACGTTGATCTCAGCGTTAATCTTCAAGCTCATCTCGATCAAGCTGAATTTTCGAAGCTTCAGCCAAAGCATTCGCATCTGGACGAAGTGACGTCCACAAAACAATCTTCCGTCAGAGCTCTTGCGGTCGATGAAATTCTTGCAGTGTGCTGGTTTTTAGCTCACGAAGTCATTTCACTGCTAGAAATGGCACTTTTGGTACTCCGTAAATAACTGTACATAGTTTAGGGTACCTGAAAGGCTTGGTTCGATCCTCTTGCCAAATAATCACCTGAGACCTTCTATCCTTGACATTGATCAGTATTTGCGCGTAGATTTTACCTACATCGGGTCTAAAGGCGTAGCGTGGAACTCGAAATCACAAGATTAAAAAGAGTAAAATCACCTCATTGCGATATTCTTAGACTCACGTTGTCTATTGGGGTTATCAGTGAGCGGAATTTCAGCTGAGTCATGTTCTGTTATTCCCATGTATTCTTTTTCACATTCTTTTTACTAATGTTCGAAGAAGAACATTAGTATTAAAATCACTTTGGCCAAAAATTCATATTTCTATATATATATATATATATATATATATATATATATATATATATATATATATCATCAAAAAATTTCAGTGAAAAAATCTCAGGAACGCGCCATCCGATTGAGCTGAAATTTTCAGGACACATTGATGTATATGCAGAATAGTGCCAGGTCTCAGAAAAAGTTAATAATCTTTAACCCTTTGGCGCCGGCGGCCATTTTAGTGATTTTTTTAATATACCTATTATTCCGTACACAAATAATTTTTGCAAAAATAAAGTTGACGACATAAATTTCGAACAAGTTTTACATGTGAATCGGATAATGCTTTGGAATTTTTTTAACCCTATGTGTGCGCTGGGTGCCTAAAAAGAGAACGGGAAAATTTGAAAATTTTTAAATTGCGATAACTTTTGACAGAGCTATTCCATGATTACGAAATTTTCAGGACATGTTTGTTTTATTTAGTTGTAGATTTGTGTAGGTTTTAATGATTGTGCTGGCAACCCTGTAGCTAGGGCAGGCACTGAAAGTGAAAACCTCCAAATCATCATTTCTCTTGAAAAAATGTCTTTTCTTAAAAAAAAAGCCACTCATATGTAAATTTTGTGCTTTGTTTATATAAACAAAAAAAAAATTTGATATGGTATAACGGGCACGCCTGGTAACCCTTGCCCAAGTTACCTATGTTTTTAGCATCAAAAACTTCTGTTCACGGAAACTCACGATCCAATGAGCAGAATTTACTGAAATTTTCAGAATGTATTGGTCTTAAATAGGACCAGGTCTGATAGAAGTGATTTTGAAATCCTAGCGATTCTGTGCCAGTGGTGCCATCTTGAAAAATCACTAAAAAAGATAACTGCTTTTAGCCCTATAAATTCTGATTGAATCGTTCGATTTTGACGACACCGTAGCTCAGCTTTTTTCACACCGTAGCTGCACCTTACTTCAAACCACATTTGGTAGAAATTTGGTTGAAAAATTCGGTTGGAGCTGCCAGCTATGATAATTTTGGTGTCTTAAATTTGAAAAAATAAAAATTTGGAAGTGAAAACATTCAAACCAGCGAATATCCTAAAAAATGTCCGTTTCTACAATAAAACCAATCTGTATACAAATCTTATGCTTAATCTACACAGTCAAAGTAAAACTTTGGAAATTTCATGTCGGACAAGAACGGTAACCCTTTCCCAGTTAACCTATATTTTTAGCTTCAAAAACTTCTGTTCACGGGAACTCACGAATTAATAATCAGATAGAATTGAAATTTACAGAATGCATTGGACTTAAGTAGGGCCAGGTCTGATAGAAGCGATTTTGAATTGTAGGCAACTCTGTTCCAGTGGTGCCATCTTGAAAAATTACAAAGAAAAAAAACTGCTTTTTGCCCTATGAAATGTGAATAAGTTACCAGATTTTCATGAAATTCACTCAGTAGCTGAACCTTACTCTAAACTCTGTTTGATAGAAATTTGGTTGAAAAATTCGATTGGTGCTGCCAGCTATGGTAATTTTTGTGTCTTTTTGTGAAAATTCGCTCAGGAAAATAAAAATTTTTGCCCTATAACTTCCAGTGCAGTCATGAAATCAATACGAATTTCATACAATTACTGAAAACTATTATAAACATTATTCAAGCCAAATTTGGTTGAAAAGCCATGATAGGGTTGCCAGCTATTGTTGGTTTTGTGTTTGCTTGCAATATCTTTATTAAGCGGTTTTATCGTAGAATTTTCAATTGGTAATGATATTGTAGTGACCATAAACAGCAAATATTAAGCTTTCGATTATTTGAAAAAACTCGCTGCAGGTAACCCTAAATTTCTTTATACTCCTATAACTTCAAATGTAATATAACAACATGAAGCAGATGTGATATATTCTTGGCTTTGATACTGGCGAAAGGTTACCAGCACGAGTCGGTTGTGCTACTTTTGTATCAATAAATGCTTACAGTTAGTATTCGTACCGGAAACATTTACAATGAAAATAAATAACCGATGTTTCAATTCCCAAAGTTCTGCAAATTTTTCGGATCGCAGCCCCAAACTCCAACTTCATTACAGTGCTGCAGGCACTGAGCATTTTCTTCATTGATGTTATATGAGATGCTGCTTTCAAAATTTTGTGAAATAAGCAACTGATAACGAATATAATTAACCTGTGTTTTGCTCTCATAAACGTTGAAATTCATGCCAGTGGTAATATCTGAAACCTTCTCCCATATGAGTTATAATGCATTCTTGAGACAAAAGTAAAACATGGCATTTGAAACAATTTGGCCGTAATAAGCAGCGCATGTGGTGGAATATGCACTCAAAACCTGCACGATTCTTCTACTGTTCTTCGAACATTAGTGTTTCTAGCGGTTCAGGTGCGCTAGAGTTTTTTTATTTCTACTTTTATTGCCAAACTACTTACACAATATTTTTACCAGTTGATATAGCTGCAACAACCGTGTAGTTGAGTCAATCTCAAATTTGCACCTTAAATTACTAGCAATAATTCTTTTCATGATTGCATTTCTATAATGGTAATTGATTTTAATTTGAAGCTACGGTCACACGCCTATCAGTCTTCTGCTCTAATATGTTCAATCAAAACTTCGATGCGTTATCATTGTCGCTTAAATAATTTATGCCTGCTTGTGATCTATGATCCATGCCTAACTTACCACGGAACTGAATGCCTATTAACTTTTAAGACATGTCATCGCTCCAATGTCACCAAAAACCATTTAAAAGCTCTCAAAATGCCATCATTTCTCTGGCAGCATGGAAAACGTGTTGGCTAACCATCATAATGTGTCTTGTGAAGATTTCACGCCCCCATGGTTCCGCATATGTTTGAATGGGGAAACAAGGCAATGTTCGCGAGAGAGCGTGTGTCTTCATTTTTGAAATGTCACAAACGAATCTTTGCTCCAATTTTACATATGTATATACGCTACCATAATCGTACACTACACGACTTTTACCACAGTTCGGGGATAACAGCTGTGAGCGATGTGGCTAAAGTGACTGATGCAGAAGATCACACGGCATCAGAGGGATGAATTGAATGATTTGCTTCTTCAAAAGGACTGCTGCTTTGCCTGCCTGCCTACTGTCTGTCTGTGGCTAACTGACAACGGAAATCCTTGGCCATTTACCGGGACGGAACCTTTAATGTATGAGAAGAAAGCTGCAATAATGCGACCGCAATGTGTTCCTTTTGTGGTTTTCACGCCACGGGCTGGATTATTCCTTCCGGAAAATTGGCATGCTTGTATTAAATTTAACGATAGTTTTGAAATAGTTGAGTGAGGTATTCAAATTCGGGATGAGAATTTTATGCAAGTAAATGGTGAAATGCTATTTTATCATTGCCTGCTTGGAATTTGAAGCAATTGATAAGGTTAATAATTTAAAAGCTAAATTGACAATACCAGCGGTATTTCCAAATTAGTTCTTATATTAGAAAGTACTTCGCTGTCTAGAAATGTTTCTTCATGCACTGAAATAATGCCAAGTTTCAACAAAAACATATTTGACCTTCAATATTCAAATTAAAGTTTCATGCATCTTTTTCTTTTTAGATTCCTTTCATTCCTTACTTATTTCGCGAAGTACTTCTGTCAGCTTTTCAATTTTTTGTTTCCGACACTCGAAGTGCTTACGATTCTGTTCTTGAGAGCTTATACATTTTATCTACAGACTTTAAGTGCCCGTGGATTATTTCAAGCTCTTATCATTTTTTTAGAATATCTAAAAACTTCAAGTGCCTGTGGATTATTTCAAGCTCTTACCCTTTTTGTAGAATATCAAACACCAAAACCAGCTAGCGAAGTAAGAAATTCAGCAATTGAAAATCGATTTCTAGTTTCGTGGCCTTGATTGCTTGAGTTCTAATAAAAATAAATAATTGTCAACCCTTTTCTCTATCTTTCCTTTCTCCTCATCTTCCTTTGGTAGAAACCAGAAATCGATTTACTTAAAACATCATCCGCTACAACTTCACTCGCAGTCTGTCCTCAAATGCCATCAACTGTTCAAGAGTACCTACCGAACAAAAACAACTCTTCCGACACAAACTTTCACAATTCGCCGAGCATAAACTTTGTTCGTACCGATAAATTTTCTTCAGCTTGAAAATCTACCTTAGATTGAAGTAATATACAGCACAGAAGTCGAAGCTGCACACGTGGGCTTGTATACTCGATGTCAGTGTAAATCAACCATAAAACAATGAACTATCCTAAGCATCACGGTCGTATAAATGCATTGTTGTTTCGAATCGCTGAGCACTTTCCAAATGGACGACATTGATGGGGAAATAGCTTTTCAAGGAGCATAGCTTTTAGTCGAACTGTATGTGAGATTTGGCGTTCATTATATGTTACCATAGATACCCGTGTGAATAGATGAAGTTTTGTTCGAAGAAGAGTGACACTTAGTCCAAACAAAAGTTTGTTTTGACAAGCTGATATATGTATGTATGTAGAGAAGGAAAATGAAATTTATCCTTGACATTCGAATGTTGCCGGTCACCTTTGGCTGAACATTAGATTGATTTTGTTTTCGAAAATAAAGGAAAGTTTTCGATTGGAGTACGAAATTACTTCAGGGCTACGTATTTTTGTTGGTTGAAAAATCAAGCAAGCCTGTATGTTGAAACGAATACGAATGTAGCAAATACATATTGGCCAAGGCCAGGTGAACTGCTTGTGACGGGCCAGCATCTGGACGGCATTTGCCGGGTTCTCATGAAATCGCTTTGACTCGTGCCCAAAACCCACTCCGAACGGAAGTCGCACAAGCGCCGGGGAATCCTGACAAAGTCGCTTGTCTGGACCGTCCACACGCTCGGGCTCACCTGCTTTGGTCTGGACTTGGCCAATATGTATTTGCTACAGAAGATATATGTATCTGTCAAACATGAATCAAAATTGTTTTTTTTTACCTGATGTAATGCCGGGTTTCCACCAAAGAGACAAAACAAAAAACACGGACAAAACATGTTTTTCTGAACAAAAACACGAATGTTTTGTAAAAACTGAACAGTTTCGCGAGCATTTTTGTCTCTGAAAACTGTTTTAGTAAACAAAACACCTTTTTTGTCCGTGTTTCTTGTTTTGTCTCTTTGGTGGAAACCCGGCATAAAAGATCGACGCTTAGTTTTATTTTACAGGACTTCTCCGCCTGCTTGGAAGTAGTATTTTTCGTGTGACAGTCACTGATAACTTCGATTTTTTTTAGAGCTGTCTTTTTTGGTTTGTCGATACAAAGAAGCCCTAATGTCGTATATGTGAATACACTTCTTTCCATTCTGCTATGTACACACTGCTGGGAATTTTTTTTTCATAAATCTCACCTGACGTAAAACAGCAAAAAAAAACGCATAAAGTAACGTCAAGAGCGTTTATAGCACTGGCTAAGGGGAAGACTATTGGTTCACCTAACATTCCTGGTCATTCATTTAGCTCTTTGCGGCACATACATTAAAATCAGAAGTGTATCTTGACATTGGATTCTAACCAAGCCACGTTGACTTCACTTTGACAGGCTTTGTTGACTTCAAAGGCACATACTGCTTCAAAGCAGAACGAACCTTAAATTTCGTCATCGATTCACCAATGCTTTGTTAACCGGAATCCTGTTTAGCTTCGTGGAAAGTTTTCTTAAAACACTCCACGAAATTGTGCATGTAATAAGTGTTACTACAGTTTGTTGACGTGTATGGAGATGTGTAATACATCTTAGATATTGCGAACGAAAATTGTACTCACGCCATAGCTTCTTAATTACTTTGGTTACATATAGATTTATTGTTAGACCAATAATCTCTCAAAGAATGTAAAGGATTGTAGCACCCTACGAACACGTATCCCATAATATCTTTTATCTTCCCGATATATGTGGCAATATATTTTTTAGTTGTGGATTATTTAAATTCGCTCATTAGTACATTAAGTGATGTACATAAACACTGATTTTCGAATAGTTCGTGAAATATTTAGAGAGCTGTTGTTTTCAGTGGCCTGCTAACTACCATTTCCGAGGCAAAAGTATCATCAGCCGTATTCCAAATATAAGCTTTAGCTATTCATATTAATGCATTTTCGTCAGAATCACTGATTTCGGACTTACTTTTTTCTAGTTTCTTTCATCTTCTTGTTTCAATTTTGCTGCAAGAAAAAAGTAGCTATGGCTGTACTAAACTATGCAAAAATATGGCTTACTACCATGAAAAAATCCACATAGCGCGTAGTCCAGTAAAACAAAGCGCAGCATTTATGATCGCACACGCTATATATATAGTACCTTGAGCTATCAGATATAGTTTAATGTACTTTTATAGGTAATGCCTTGGAAAGCCAACGAGCTCTTTATGACAAAATTAGTCAGCGCCGCCTTTCACTATGCATCTAATCTGGCCGCAGGTATAAAAGTCTAGGCAAAGGAACCCTGAATAATAAACCAACGGTGAATGTGGAGAGGGAAATAATTTAAACGGGGATATACGTTCAAACATCAGAAGGAGCCGTGACTTCCGTCGGGCTATCTTCAAGCTTAGCTGGAAGGCAGTCGCCAGCGGGCTCTAACGTGAAAAAAGCCGGCAGCTTGGTTCCTCCAAATATTAATACTACAAAACGAAATATCGGTAGGCAAATGGAATATCCATTTGAACGAAACGCACGTCTAATTTGATCCCCCCCATGCCAGGGCAGCGCAATATCAAACCTTTCTTAGCAGAAAAAGGAACCCGTAACTAATGTGTTCACAAAACTGGGCCGTCTCATGCGCCGCCGATGGAACCTGTCAGAGAAAAATCTACTGTGCTAGGTGTCATGGCTAACGCAGGTCGACTCGCAAGAAAAACCGAAGTGCAAAAGCGACCAGGTGCGGAATTTGTCGACTAACGCGATTCACAGGCCACTCCAAAAAGAAAAGCACGAGGACACCAAAAAAGTTCTCTTCAGGTGTCAAAGCAGAGCAAAATAGCAGAAAAAGAGCAACTGGCGAATGCTAACACCAAGCAAAAAAGTAAAGAGTGGACCAATATCAAATGGTCAAAAAAGGAACAGTTGCAACAGAGGCCTCGATCGGAAGCAGTAATGATCACCACCAATGAGGGCGTAACATATACAGCCGTCCTGTGAAAAGGATTTAAGTGACCCGCATTCGTCAGACCCAGACGCTTGAACTTAAATTTAGCGGATCCAAGCATGATGAATTCAATAGAAGAATTGAAGTCTATCACGGTGCGAGAAAACGTACGAGTAAATTGCCAGCGAGTAGCAATTGAATGCCGCAATCTAGATGATATCATTACGAAAAAGGAAATCTGCAGTGCTCTTAAGGACTAACAAGGGCTCACAAGCGTGCAGTAGTCAAGAATCGCGGGGCTTTTAAAATCTTTTAGGGGCACCCAAACGGCCATTTTACATTTTGCGTAAGGTTTTAGCAGTAGGCACCGATCTGGGTGGTTGACTTGTAGGCTACGAAGGCAGATTTTTTTTTGAAAAGATGCCTCAAATTTGGACACATAGTGAACAGTTACAAAAAGCCGCAAGCTTTGTCGAAGATGTGAGAGAGAGAGTCATGTAGTCGAAAATTGCACTAAGAACCCAAATTGTTTCTTCTACAGGAAAACCGAAGCTTGCCATAACAATCACAAAGCAGGTAGCAGTTTTCCCAATCAAATCTCCGCATTGGCTTCTGGGCGACGGGTGCAAGCGTCAAAGCAGCATTATGGGCGTGTGGGAATCGAACGTTGTCGAATATGAAGCAACAACCGGGAAACCGATATGTATGGACTAAAACTGGTGGCATCTATGCATGTAGCTGTTACGCTGCACCGAGATTGGGATTGGCGGAATATGGACAGATATTTGGCAGCATAGCAATGGAGGTAAAGTGGCACAATCCAAAATTCATAACCGGCGACTTCACCGCTTGAAATCCAACGCTAGGGGTCGATTATTATTGGAAGCTTTTTCGCATTTAAATATCGTTCTCGCAATCAATATAATACGCCCAAAGTGACCCCCAGGCCATAACAGCTACAGTGAACTACGTACGTAACAAAAATGTAATGTGCGCCAATGAGTGCTCAGTGCAAAAGCATGGTTGGCTGGTCAATAAAACGATCCAGGAAATGCTAGCCCCGGATACAGAACTGGATGGAACTCCTTTCATGAAGTCCCTGTAAATTCTCAGAAAAACCAAGCAGGCATGTGACGTTTTCATACCACTAAGTTCTCTTCACAAGACCAGAAAGGCATATTATATTGGGAATGCATAAATCCAGGAACTCCGGAAAAAATGCCTCAAAGCTAGGTGATATAGCCAGCGTCGCTGTAATACGCCAGAGTACGAAGACTTGCAGAACCAGTATAAAAACGCCCAGAAGAACCTCCGACTTCCGATCGCTAACAGCAAAAAGGGGCACTTTAGAAAGTTGTGTAACGAGACCAATTCCGAATCATGGGGCGGAGAGTACAAAACTGTTATGACTACTATAAAGCGAAAGTATTCTCCTCAAATCAAGTGTCCGAAAATGCTGCAGCACATATTCAAAACGCTCTTGCTACAATATCGGAGCGAAAACCTGCCGGTAACACAAGTAGATCCTCAAAATATTTTATACAGTGTTCCATAAAACCGAGCATGATATCGCATTATCACTGTAAAAAACCGGAAAAAATTCCTTTTGTGAACTGTAAAAAACCGGGAAAAATTCCTTTTGTGAACAATTTTGTTCATCAGATTCACACTTTACGCTTCGGGCAAGACGAAAAAGGACGAATATATCTTATTATCACAATATAACATCATTTTTGGGCTTTGGATCTACCAAATTAAGATGTGATATTTTGGCGCTCCGTGTGGGTAGTGAACTGTGTACCTCGATATGAAGCATGACATTTTCTCACAATTTTCTACCTAATATTTCTATTGCGGTAAGGAAAAAAAGTCAGCACATTTTATAGCCAGTTTGATGTCTTATCTTTTGTCACTTTTGGTAAAAGGATAAATCAGTAAAGAATAATTAAGGTTTATCAGAGAAAAATTTAGACGAGTGAGTTCTGTAATGAACGAATGATAAAATAATGCGTTTGAGTTTTCCAATCGAACTTTTTCAAATTTGACATCAAATGGAGGACCAATCCCATTTTATTAGCTTATTCTAAAAGCTTTTCGGTAACAGCTTCCTTTCATTAGACATCAAAATCGATAGTATATTAAACTTGATATAATCCACTTTTATGTCTCCTGTAATCAATTGCTTGCAAAATGGGCTGATTTCATTCGATTGAAGTAGAGAATCACATACTACTGTTATCAGATTGGGAAGATACATACTAAAATGGAGGCTTTTCGAGCATTGTTGATGTTTTCAGAGGACCAATGCTTCTAGTATTTTTCTGGGGAGAACAAAATTAATATTCAGGGCAACTTAGGGGCTTTGTAGCGCATAATCCAATGTTTTTCCTCAACAAGGCAGTCTTTTTATCGAAATTTCCCAATGAAACTACCTAATCAGTTTTGGGCATGTTTTCAATAAAGAAGCAACACCAACTTTGCTCTCCAGATTAATTGAAGTTAAACAAATTTGTCAATTTTTAAGAAATAAAAACCTGTCCAAAAATTATGTATGGAATGTTTGTTTTTCTTTAGTTCCATCAACAACAAGCTGCACAGAACCCGATATATATAAAATTGGTTTGAAATTTGGCGTTTGTGCCAAGATGTGGACTCCGTAATAAGAGCTATTCTACGAAATATTTTAAATATTACAATTAATTTGGGATTTATGTTTCCACTATTAAAAATACTGGCAGAGAGTATACTAAATATTATAGACTGTTTCATTAAATAGTGGCATTTCTGATCCTTCCATTTCGTACCATTTCCATAGAAAGATCATTTTTCATTTAAGGCATAGTAAAAGGCTATTAAAGAAATAAAACAGATATTAAAGCAGCTGATGTAATTTTAACAGCTTGCTTCAGCTTTCGTTGTGTTCATTTTGAGCCAACATTAAAATGGTAACAAAATTCAATTTCGAGCTCATATACAGGAAAAATAAATAAACGAAATACGAACAACTATTATAATACTTTAAAACTAAACTTTTAACTAAAAACTGTTTGCTACATATTCAACTTTTTACTTTATTAGGGCTTTTACAAAAGTAAATTTTTTTTCTACGTTTCAGAGGCATATTTTTTAGAGTATGATATCATTGTTGTAGACTGATACTCGTTCTAATGAATTTTATAAGGTCAATTTATAGGGTACATACGCATGTTTGTTTAGTGTATTTAGCTCTATTCAAATGGCTTGAAACTATTTTTGACCAATATTCAGGTTCTGGACTAGCACGTGAGTAATTCTTCGTCGATTTTCCTTGACTTTTGCAATGGTTCCAACCTATTTTTCTGTCATGAGTCGATTGGATCGTGATTTATCTTAATTTTCCCAGAACTGAAACTTTTGAACCAAAGTTGTAATATGTGTACTGCTACTATAATTTCACCATAAACTGCACAAATTTACTGCCTGCCAGTCATTTTCAAATGCGAATAACCCAATGACCCAATGGTGCAAAAGCAGAGGCTTTAATTTGTCTTACTTCGAAACCTATTATTGACTTGTATTTCAAAATAACACACTTACTACTTACTGATGAAACGAAATCTCGTAGAAAAAACGCAATTTTGATTGGTTATTTCGGTGGTCTTTGTTAACTTAATAGCAAACTACTTTGGAATTTTCGGGTAGATCATAACCGAACACTAGCTTAAATATTTTCCTTTCTCAATATTCTGCAATCCAGAAGAGAAAGTAAATATTGTTCTAGTTCACAAAACTGCAGTAAATGAGCACATAATTTGATCAAAGGGAAAATCATAACATAAACTGTTGCCAAAAAAATATGAAAAAGCTCATAAAACCTACATCACAAGAGAACTCGTGAGAAAAATCAAACATCTTTCCAAACTTCACTAAAAAACAAATTTGTTGAGTTTAGCTATAAAACGACGGAAAGATAATATATCTCACATGAGTATATTTATCTAATTAAAGCTATTATAATTTTTGTTGCAGACACAATGGAGCTAAAATTTTTTTGAGTGTTGAATCGATTATTTTCAATGGTACTTAGCAATAGGTCTTTAGAGCAGTTAGAGCAGGCTCAATCGAAAATACAACTTTAAAACTGACGAACAAACATTTTTACTAACATATGGTTTTTGCATGTGCCTGCCAAACAATACCACATTTTGATTTTGTGGACAAGAAAATCAGCAAACCCACTAAAACGTACCCAAACTTTGATAATGAACCAAATACGAACATTCTATCCCTGATGTATCTTTACAAATACCAATCCTTTTTTAATAGGCTCACGGCCCAACGGCTCAACAAACCTTACAAATTTATTTAGTAATTTCATTTTTCAAATTGACTCATCCAACCAACATATAAGCCAATCAATATCGCATCATCGAGCGTCGACAACACGCTCCTATTCATACAAATTCACAATACTTCTTTTTAGATTTTTCTTTACGTTTTTCAGTCCACATCTTTTCACAACTTTTTCCGGTACGGTAAAAAGAATCCCGAAAGATACCATACAATGATACATATATTTAGGCTGAATTTGCTTTTTCTAAACTATTTAGTGGTTTTACCGAAGAAAATGTGTCCAGGTTGTGTGCTTGGTTGATTTCAACCCAAATGAGCGTAGAGCTTTATCTGCACTAGTGTTGTAAAGTTGAGCCTACATGCATAATTTAATTTCGGAAGATACCTTCACGATTTCAAAGTAGAATGGGTATATGGGTCACAAAAGTTTAGGTTGTTGGTAAGATTCGTGAAAGTCAGTTGCATTATCATTATGATGACAGTCTGAGACTAAATTTTGTGATTGGTAGTCTTATTCCCATGAACCATTTTCTTTTTTTACTGTAAATAGAAGTAAAGTCGTCTCACTGCAACTCGTAGAAGGTCGCAGGGGTTTGACTTGGTCGAGACTTGACATCCAAGTTTCTGAATTCAAATGTTGTTGAAAAATATTGGATGTAGGTTTCCTTCTAAAATACTTTTTTTTGAATTATTTTGCAAATTGTTTAAAAATTCTTTCAATCGATTGAAGACTTCAAAGCTACTGCATTTACATAATGGTTGCGTGTGTACGTAAACAAAATTAGAATATGACCGAATTTTTCCTAAAAATGGACCGGTATATAATAAGGGTGAATAAATTAAATGTTCACATTAGGTATTTTCTAGTTATGAATGTTTTCTCTGAGTTGTACTTTGCCATAGAGTGCAAAACTCAAAATGAAAACATTAGCTTTTTCCTGTCTTTTCATTGGTGAAAATATAACATTATAGAAATCGCATAAATAAATTGCATAAAATTGCATAAATATTAGGGTATTTTAAATGACTTTCGCTATGTTGCATGAAAATTGGCGGCTCATGTGCGTGTGTACCCCTGTTTCCAGCTTGAGATGGCTGAGAATCAAAATTTTGAGTTCAAATAAGAGTTTGTATAGCTTTTAATCACCTAAGATCAAAAAACAATCGAAATTTGAACATTAAACCAAATTCATCATAAGCCTGAATAGGTTTGTTTTGAGCAAGATTTTAGGGGGTTCTACACGATCAGTTTTGTTGTCGGTTCAGTTTCAGTTTAGCTTCCTTCGAAGCTTCAGAGAAGAACCAATTTTAGCTTTGGATCAAAATGATATCAAGGTATTTATGTTGACCTAAATGCATTAAAGGTCTATTAGACAAAAAACAGTCAAAAGCTATCAGGCTTATTGGACAAAGACATCACAAAACCGTTGCAAAAGTTAAGAGGGAGGGATTCGCTTAAAACAAAAAAATTTGATTATAACTACAATCTTCTAGTGGAGCAAAAGTACGAAAATTTTAAGGCGATCAGCTTACAAAAGAAAATCAGACTTGATGTTAAAATGAACGCCATTGATAGCAAATCGAAAAGGTCCTTCCAGGCAGCCTGGAAAAAAACCTTGGCGAATGACGGAAAAAATGTCGAAGGTACGCGTGACGAAGCTATTAAATTCGGCTAAATTAGATGTCGTAGAACGTTTCATAATGAATACCCCTAGAAAAACATTGGCAGCTTTCAAGCTGAAAAGAAAAACACCAACGGGTAAGCTAAAGCTTAATAAAATTTATTGATTTGTGATCATGGTTCCCTTCTTGTTTATAAATCAGCAGGTTCGATTTCACGTGAAATTTTCATACAAAATTTTACGTGAAATCTGTTTCGGTGAAAGTTTAGCTCAAAAATAAGGAGGAATTGTATTCAGTTTTTAGCATGAAAATTTGCTTTTAAGATGATAAGATGCTTTCGCTTTGAAAATATAAATGGCAGTGACACATGTCTCCAATCATTTCACGCCAATTTAGTTTGAGCAGTTCATTCTTTCGAGCTAAAAAGTGACATTTGGTGTTTGAACTTGAAAATTGAATAGTGCAAATCTCTTTCCAATAAGAAAATCGATCGAAAATTGAAATTTTTGACATTTTATCCGTCAGGAATGAGCAGTGTCTCTGCTTTTCTCCGTTGCCAAAATGTTCGCTCGAAAAAATCACCAGATAATGGAGACATATCAAAATTAAGCTTCAAGATTAACTCAGTACCAGCCTTAAGGAGGCTTAGTCATCACAATATTCACATGAAAAGGCAAAAACGAAGCAGGGTTCGCTGAAGAAATGTTAGAAGAAGAAGAAAAAATAGAAACGAAACACTTAGGAAACAAATCGCAAAGTCTTGGGGAATAGAAAAAGTAGTTTTCTCCAGAAAAAAGTATCAGGGAAATAGTTGGTTGTTTAAGGAGAAAGGACGTACGACTAGAAAGGTTTCAATATGGGTGAGGTGCTCACGTTTCGCTTCTTCAATGGTTCTTCTAATTTCTACTCATAAGGACCGGTAGCACTGAAAAGCTTCAACATTTTGGGTCCTAACTTTCTCCCGCAGGCCTTTAGAGATTATCACAGAAAATACAGGGAGCTAAGCAACCCGACGAAGACAAGACACAGAGCTAAGCCTAGATGCAAGAGAATTAAGGAGCGAGTAATAAACAGAATGAGCTTAATTGTTTTCAAGCTCTCGAAAATAAAAGAAAATCAAGATCTAAATAAGAAAAAGAAGATTACGAAAGAGATAGATTAGAAGATTTGAAACTCAAAATAACAAGGTCCACCAAACGATTGTTATGATTAGAAACGTAATTAAACTGAAATAAGGAACAAAGAAAAA
The DNA here is from genome assembly GCA_963978885.1 of Nemotelus pantherinus. Classification (NCBI taxonomy): domain Eukaryota; kingdom Metazoa; phylum Arthropoda; class Insecta; order Diptera; family Stratiomyidae; genus Nemotelus; species Nemotelus pantherinus. The sequence goes on along the minus strand of OZ022265.1, from coordinate 43,878,824 downwards.
GAAAGAATGAGGGAAAAATTGAAAGTGCATTTGAAGACAAAATGGTTAAGAACGAGAGGCAGCACTGAACAGAAGACAACAACATGAAAATGGTAAAAGTAAGACAGAATAACATCAGAAATCTCGCTCGAAGGCACATTTCTATAATGATTCTACCACACAACGTCATACACGTTCTCAAACCAAAATTAGCCTCAAAGCGCAAAAAAACAACTCGAAAATAAGCCTACTATGACCTAGAGCTTGTTATGAAATAAATATATACTCAAATAAATGAAAACTCGTTTTACCTATTCGAAGGCACAAAAAGGAAGAAAGGCTTATTTACAATGAAAATCAGAGTGGATCACACACTGTTTAAAAAACGTTTATTTCGCAGTCTATTCTGAGTTTAATTTTCTTTTAGTCTTCGAATTTTCTAGAAATCGACAAGTTTTTCGACGTACTTTCAAATTGGCTTCGAATTTCAAACATGAATTTTCATTAGCAAATTTGCTACTTGTATGTAACATGAACTACCGCACACACAAAAATAGTTTTCTTTCTGAAAACAGCATCCATTACAACCATTCCTCATGAATTTTCTCGGATTAGGATAAACTCGAAAGTGAAAGAACTGCTAATTCACTTTGAATTAATTATCCAACAAAAGCTATACGAGCAACGTATCTATCGTACAAATCCATTCGCCAGATCAATATTGATGTAATCGATAGAATGGAAATCTTTTGTTGTTTTCATTCCAGACTAACAACATTGACAAAACTTCTCCTGGTTTTTTTGCCTAATGATTGCTTCCATTACCGATGAGAAATTCCTCTCGTGTCTGAACATGCGAAGATAAAAATCGAAACATTTTCGTCGATAAAAATCGAACAGTGATTTTCTCGGTTTTCCCTCAGCTCCTTGCTATGATTCGTCCTTTTTACTAGTAGTAACCACGCCCGAGCATTAAGCTATTAGCACTGAGTTTCGATAGACGTGGAATTCCAACGTTATTTTCCGAGAATCTCAAGATAGCCATTATTTCGTACAGATTGCAGATGAAATGAAAGTTTGATGAGGCTCACCGACGGTATGGTTCACTGAAATGTACATCGTTTCCGGTTTGTTCAACGGCCACCACATTTCAAAAGGCGTGATGCAGAGATGGCTTATTAGTGGGGAACTAGTGGTTATTTGGGCTAATGAAAGCAAAACGTGCAAAAAGAAGACGGACGAGGGTTTCAAAAAAGTGAAGAACGGAAATTCGGAAACAGGCTGTGGCTCTGAGCTGGCAGCTGCTGTATCTAATTTCGTAATGGAAATCGTATTGAACGAAACTGTTCAATTCACACCAATCATTCAATATGGGCTTTAACAAATAAAGAATTTTCCACGCAATCGATAATCAACATTTCACCTTCTTTCCCCAACGAACTTTTCTAAAATATCATGTGAAGTCATTCGAAGCTGTGATGGAATACAGTAAACGAATAGCGCTTGAAAGGTCACTGTCAAACACTTGAAGTGTGAGGTTCGCACAAGGCAGTAATTCAGAACGGAAATAGATATGAGCTAAACGTAGACGCTTACTGATTGCGTAGGTTGCGGAAGGCAAAGATACGAATAAGTCCATATGCGCCTACTCACATATAATAGGTATGTAACTAAACAAAGTACTCTATTATTGGAAGCGAAAACATACTGCAGAGACTTTGAAGGTTAAAAGAATAGTCGCTGGACTAGATGTAGTAAAGAATTCCGTTAGAATGAACATAAATATACATTTCGAAAAGTTCGACCTCCCACGCTAGTTATACATAAGATAAAGAAATTTGAAGCGAAAAGAATCCAGACATGGATTATATATATAATAATTTCTTCTTTATTTTTATATTATGTACTTATACTTTAGAATTCCTTCTTTTTATGATAATTTTTTTTTTCCAAAATAATATAAAATATTGAATATTCGCTATACTCTGTTTTTCCATTACGAAATCCACCAACAAAATTCTAATTACTTCTTTACCTGCTGAATTCTATTCGAAATCAAGTCGAAATATAAACACTCACTCTTGTGGGAAATCTTCATAATTGATGCCATGGAAAATTGACAACAATTTTCGCTTGTCATCATAATATGCGTCCATTATTCATCGAAATTCTAGCGAAAATCGCGTCAAAACCGCATTACTTTATCTCGAAAATCACTTGAATTCGCGAGCGCTACAGCAGAGCACGTATGAATTTTGTGATACCTCTCTTACAATGAGTTAATGTTTTTCGGGAGATATTCCACACAAATTTAACGCATCCTTAGCAACAACAAAAAAACGCGCCTGAAACGGAACCATTTGCATTTTTATGGTTTGGGGAGTATGTTGGATGTTCGATGAGTTGACTGGTGTGTTATCCTGGTTGGATAGCCAAATTTTTCGAGCATTCATAAAACGGGTTATGAAGTCTGACGTAGGCTGCTTCAGACATTATTCACTATGATCAACTCACTTTTAATGGCTAGCAATCGAATGAATAAAATATGAACGGACGGGATAGTATACAAAAAGTCATAAATCAGCCAAAGTGCTTGCGAGTGGACGTCGGGATCTAATCAAATTTGCAAAAGAAAGGCTTCAAGACGGCAATTTAGTGATGAGTTCGACTGAATTCCAGCTTCGGAGGTGAACATCAGATAGCTTCTAAGTATATCCGATGTTAAGTTGAGTACTTACGTTGCTATCATATAATGAATGCTTTGCAACTGTGTGCTTCGAACACGAAGCCTACGCATTTCCCCGAAAAATTTTTCATTCTACGTTATGACAGAGAATAACGATTAATTACAGTTACTCGATGGCAGGTGTTATTCAGAAGGGAGAAAAATATCCTAAAATTCGATGATAGTGAGAACGATGAGCAAGAGAGTTTGCTTGTACATAATTACATGTAGCTTTATAGATGGAAATTTAATTATGAACGAGCGAAAACTGGGACAGTAATGGAATTTCCCAACATGACATTCACATTAGAGTTCAGGCATATTGAAGTGTGCGATGTAGTTCATGGCACTAACTACACCTCAGATTACAATTCAGAAATCATAATATAATTAGAAATGATAATAATGAGGATATACGCTTGTACAGATATGTATCTTCAAAGGCAAATTCTTATCAAATTAATTATCTTTTCCTGTTAAGTTTGAATTGAGCTTCAAGAAACAAATAAATGTTATTGAACTAATTTAAAGAATCTTGAAGCGTATAATGATATTTGCAGTTTCAATTTGAAATGAGCTTTTCCAGGAAAAACGCCTTGTTGCCTTTGCATCTGATGCCTAGTACTATACTCTTCGCGAAACGAATTGAACGGTCGAATCCCATACAAAAAGAGCTTTTCAATTCGTCAGTAAAGCTCTTTTTGTATGGGATTTGACCGTTGAACTCGTTTCGCGAAGAGTATAGTACTAGGCATGACTGAAGATGCCGTCCGTGAATTTATACCAAGAAATCGTGCTACAACTGGTAAATCTCTGTCGAAAAACGACTCGAAAACATGTCCATCTTCTACGCCAACTTGAGTGGCATGCGATCTGAAGCTAACGACTTTTACACGTACAATCCTTCATCAGACTTTAATGTTGTAGCTTTAACTGAAACTTGGCTCTGCGCGAAGATATTGAATACAGAACTATTTGATTCGCGGTTTTATGTCTTCCGTAAAGATCGTCATGGAGTTTTACTCGACGCCACGGTAAGTGGGGGCGTATTGCTTGCCGTGCGCAGTTCGGATCACTTATCAGAAGTAATCATACCGAACACCGATAGCTTGGAACTTGTCTGTGCTCGTGTGGACCTGGGAATGGTCCAACTCTATTTAGCAGTTCTATATACATATCTCACCTAACTCAGCAACGATTTGTTATGAGCAAGTACTTAACGCCACTCATTATTTATGTGACTTATTAGATGGAAATGATGAACTCATCCTCATGGGTAACTTCAACCTACCCAGGATTACTTGGAACTTATCTAACGACGGCTTCACATTAGCCCCAACCTTTTCTCCTGGTAATCGCCCATATGCCAAAGAGTTTATAAACGCAATGCTTGCGTGCAGCCTAAACCAAGTAAACAGCATTTTGAACAGTCACGGAAGGTTATTGGATCTAGTTTTTACTTCAAACGCCCACTCATCCGAGGTCAAGCACTGTCCATCATCTCTTGTCGATTCAACACATCGTGAACCAATTCTTATCATCTACGAAATCAATACATCTCTAAGTGCTCCTTTACATAGCTCACCGTGTCAATTTAACTTTAAGAAAGTCGACTTGGATGTACTAAATGGTCTCATTGCGAGGTGTGATTAGTCCCCTGTGATGTCAGAAAAAGACATTAATAAAGCAGTGTACAGTTTTAATTAAATTTTTTTCGGATGCTTTGCTCAGTTTGTACCAGTCTCTTTCCGTAACAATTGCAATAAGGTTCCATGGAAATCGAAGGCAATACACCACATAAAAAATTAAAATCTAAAGCTTGGAAAAGATATTGCTCGTCTCTTTCTGTTTCTGACTTTTTGGTTTTCGTAATTATAATAATAATTGGTTTTCGTAATTATTAGAAAGTCCAATTATAATAACAACTTGACAATGATCGCAACATCTTCTTTGGGAATGAAAGACTTGTTTATAGACGAAGATACCATTTTAGCGTTTTCTAGGAAGCTGGACAATAATTTGACACCAGGTCCTGACGGAATTCCTAATGCTATCTTAAAATATTGTATCTCCTCCCTGTCTCCTATTTTTGTCTACCTATTTAATCTTTCTCTGTCGCTCGGTATTTTTCCTACTGGTTGGAAATATGCAATCGTCACACCTATTCATAAAAAAAGGCGATAGAAATGTTGTAGACAACTATCGTCCCATCGCAAAACTTGTGTTGCTAAACTATTTGAAGCGATAATCAGTAATGTTGTGGCGTTTCATAGTAAATCCATATTATCTCCTTTCCAACATGTTTTCATGAAAGGCAAATCCACAACTACCAACTTGCTTGAGTTTTCCATTGTTATCCCATCAATCGACGCAGGATTTCAGGTAGACTGTATTTACACAGACTTCACGAAGGCTTTTGATAAGCTGGATCATTCCATTTTATTGTGTAAATTGTCCTCGTTTAACTTTCCTCAGCTATTTACTTCTTGGATAGCATCTTATTTGGAATGTCGTACCCAATGTGTATCCTTCCGTGGCGGCCTTTCATCAGCAATTGATGTCATATATGGTGTTCCTCAAGGTAGTCACTTAGGACCTCTACTTTTTCTTTTATATATAAATGACCTCCCATCTGTCCTGAAAGATTTCCTGAAACTCCCATCTGTCCAATTTAACTATATACAGATGACGCCAAAATTTTTAAAAAAGTATCTAATATTTACGACTGCTTGGAACTTCAAGCTGACGTAAATAACCTCACGACTTGGTGTGACCATAACAAATTAGCCATTAATATTGACAAGTGTACCGTTATTTCGTACACGCGTAAAATTAATCCGCTGAGCTTTGAATACTCTTTGGATATTATTCCCTTAAGCTATTCTGACAAAGTGCTCGATATAGGAGTATGTACTTATAAATAATTCTTTTATTTTTGACGATCATATTAACGCCATCTTATTAAAAGCTTCATCTACCTTGGGATTTGTGAGGAGGCAATCCCAAGAGTTTCATGCCATACATCTTACTAAGATTCTTTTTTGTGCGTCAGTAGGACCGATACCTGAATATGCGTGTATTGTTTGGGCGCCTTATCAGCAGGTGTATGAGGACCGTATTGAGTCCATTCAGAAAAAAATTCTTCGATTTCGTTTGCGTGAATTTGCTTGGTCAGATCCTCTTCGCTTGCCTCCTTACATTGATCGACTTAACTTACTGGCCATGAATACACTTAATAACAGACGTGAAAATTTCAAAACTATCTTTGCTGCTAAGCTCCTCATGGGTAATATTTCATCTGAACACCTTTTAGGTTTATTTGGTCTCAATACCAAGGGTCACACAGTGAGGCACGTCAACATTTTATCTGTTCCTGCCTATCGGACCAACTTCACCTTCAATTAGCCTGTATCGTCCATTAAAAGAAATTTCAACAAAAATTACCATAAATTTCACTTTAATTTATGCTTATCGTCTTTGAAAAAGAGCTTAGCTAAAAATAATACACTTTAACTGATTTGTCTGTAAGTTTTTAATCTTTAATGTAAATGCTACTAGTCTGTATTAGACGAACTTTTTTTGAATAAATAAAAAAAAATCTATTAAAATGTGTGTGCAAAATTTTAATAAAGTTTTTATTCAAAATTTTTAGACTTTTGATATTGGGGCAAGATCCTTATATCGGATTGATCTTTTGTAAAATATCTAAATACTGCTTTTATTTTTCTCTTTGCATTAGAAAATTTCATATATTTTGTGTCATAATCAGTGGCATTAAGTTTTTGTGATTCGTAGCGCCCCTCTTCGTTGAACGCTCATCATCCTAGCTCGATAAATTTCAAATAATAAAGGCAGTGCCACATATCTCTCTACCATACAGCAGCATTGGATATGCTGCCATAAATAGCCTTTATGTTTCATTGTAGCTTTTATAACTTAATTGGTGATTACTTGATTTGATTTGAGCTTTGTGAGGTAGGGATTTCTGGAAATGATAGCAGATACTACGTTACCAGGATCTATCATCAACTGTCTGTTAAACTCTATCTTTCAGTATCTCAACGCGCAGGAGATACTCAAATGCAATATTCCATAGAACGAGAATGGACACTAGTCCTACTTTTTGCAATATATGACTAGTTTCTGGATTTACCTTTCGATATGGTTGCACTATTCAACCAATTTAGGCTCTAGATTCATCCGTAATCTGTATAAGTATATTGTCTGCATGACATCTCCTAATATACCTTTAGATACTCTCATTTAAGCAGCTTTTTCTTTCGCGCTACGAGCGCTGTCCTGAAAGCTTTCGATGCCCCTGCCCACAAAAAATGGCTGGCTTGTTTTGTTTTTGTTTTGACATTGCACAGTAAATTAAATGGTTTGACAGTGAAGCCTTTTGCAACTTTGTCAAACAATCTACAATTTTAGTTGCTGCTGGTACGATCTGGTCTTTTTTTGTGGTTAGATCCCTTGCATTTGTTACCTACCATATTTAATCAATTTTCAGTCTGACCCTAGCTTTCTTAGCTAATTCTTATTCGCCCACTGGTCAAATTCAGAGACTATTTTTCACCCAGCTCCATCGCGATTTTTTGTTGGTCTCTTGCATCTGGAGGGAATGGTGTGTTTTTCATGTCCTCCAGTTCTCTTATTTGGTCTGATACTGGCACTTCTTTTCCCGTTGTTAGTCTTCTTCTCCCGTTCTTACACTTCGTTCGCTTGAGTGTTGATAATATTTATACAAATGTTCTATTTTTTAAATATTCCAAAGGAGAATCAATAAATCGCTGAAGGTTTGATGCGATATTGTGTGCTAGCTTGGAGGTGTAGAAAATGGATACATCATGGGCGGACAATAAATATTAACTGTGTTGGGACGTAGAATCACTGCTGTGTATAAATTGTACAAGATAGGTGCGAGTGTAAAGCCTCGAGGGACTCCAGATTGGATATGTTGTTTGGAAGAATATGGTGCGGAAAGTTCTTTCTTGGAAGAATGACCCAATAATTGGGGAAACGAAGATATATAAACAAAGAGTGCAAGACTTCGGCAAATACTTTAAGCAAGTCGAACGTGACCAGCCCTGTTGACTGTCTTCTGTTAAGCCTCTTGTGATATGCTGAACTGATATCGTTTGTTTTATCTCAGGAAACTGTTATCACTTGAAGGTGAAATGTCCCACTAGCAAGGGTTTGTGTGCTAGTACCTTTTCCGAATATTTGGTAGAAAGATGATTTGTGGAAAGCAAGGACAGGAGACTAATCTTTTCCCAATTTTGGCGGAAGTAAGGTGTATACCTAGCTTCCGTATGATAATTACTCTTTTCCCTTAGTGTCATCATCATCAAAATCATCGGCGATACAACCGGGGTACAGTCCTGGCCTCCGTCAACAGTTTTTTTTCCATCAGGCCCGATCGCGAGCCGATGGCATCTAATTCGGCACTCCTTAACTCCGAGCGTTCTGGTCAACGTCAGCACTCCAGCGCAGGCAAGGTATCCCACGCTGTTGTCTGCCGTAAAAACTAACCATACGTGAAGTTCTGCCGTAAAACCATACGTGAGTACTGGCAGGACCATGGTCTTGTACAGCAGGAGCTTTGATGTTCGGGTGAGATCTCGCGATTTAAATAGCCTTGAAAGACTGGAGTAGGCTTTCTTGGATTTGAGCAGCCACCCGCGTATTTCTTCCTCCATGCTGTTATCGACTGCTACGATTGACCCAAGGTAGTTGAAAGGTGGCACTACTTCAAATTCATGTTCAACTACTCTGAAAGTTTGACCAACTGTAGGTGTTCTTCCTGCAGATGCTGCCACCGTGTACTTAGTATTTCCTTCATTTATGTGCAGCCCCAGCTTTTGTACCGCTCGTTCGATTTGAATCATGGATTCTTGTACAGCTAGTTCTGACCTTCCGACTATAACTATATAATCTGCATAAGGCAGTATTTGGCAGGGCTTGGTGACAATAGTCCCTCTCGTTGGCGTGCCAGAGTCTCAGATTGCTTTCTCCAACGCCAGGTTGAAGAGGAGGCAGGTCCGACCATCCTTTTTTGAAGCCCAATAAAGATGTTGAATGGTCTGGATAGAAATTCGGCTATTTTAACTTGGCTCCTAGTGTAGCGAGCCAAAAAAAACTGCTTACCAGATTCTCGATTGACCTATCACCACGAGGTATGTGAGGTTTAACTCAAAAAATAAGATCATCTGCAAGGCCATCAAGTTATGAGTCGGGACCCGGTCGTGCTGACTCACTTATAACTATATTAATCACGGACTTCAGAAGCTACCACAGTTTATGAGTTGGTTAGGCAGCCCTCTACCCACATTATGCTCGTTTTCCGCATACTTTCTCAACATAATTTCTCAACGTATGGTGAGACTGCGCGCCAGTTATCCCCGTTTCGCAGCATTGCATCCACGATCTTCTCAGGGGTTACTAGGCCGATCGTGGACTCAATGGTGCGCCTCGAACTTACGAAGCGCCTGCACAAAAAGAATGTATGCTGAAAATCATCGAGCTCAGTCTTACAGTATCGGTAGTACGGTGTGATCAGCTTACTCATTCCTTTCAGGTAATTCGTGTAGTACCCGTGCCCTGTCAAGAATTGACAAAGGTAGAAGTTTACCCCTTCGTGGCTCCGGTGAAGCCAATTAGCTTAGCCATCTAGCGTCCTTTATCACTTTCACTCTGACGTTATTACCAAAGCTGGAGGGTAAGTGTACGTGCGTGCGTTAGAGCCTCAGTTCTGTCCAGCTCTGAGTGAAAGAGATACCCTTTCTTGCGTACTCGCACTAGTAGGTCGATCGGGATTACTCTCGATATCACCATCACATCCTCTTCTGAGACCGTGCGGTAGCTTCAGGCGACTCGCAGGGCATCCCGGCGCTGGACACTGGCAATCCGCTTCCGGAACTTGTTAGTTCCGACTGGCTGGGTCAACCAACTTTGGCCATTAGTTTACTCAGCGAAGTGACGACTACTAGAGCACTGTCACATATCGTGCGGATATGATCCCAATACGTGTCCAGATTCATTCCCAGATACCTGACTGGCTTACTGGTCTAGATCTCTACGGAACCAACTGTCGTGGGTATCCTCCATTTCGTCAGCACAACAAACTCTGTTTTAGAGACTGTCATCCGCCCTCCTCATGAATTGGTTAAGTCTGAGTTCAGCCAAATCGGAAGATCTGAAAGTGATTACCTCTGCAACCTCATAGCGTAACTTACCAGGAACACATCCGCAGGCATTCCCAGGCGCAGCAGATCATCACACATAATATTCCAGAGGTCGAATCCTAAGATCGACCCCTGTGCCGCACCTGAGATGACAGGCTTCCTTTTGACTCCTTCGTCGGTATTGGGGAGCATCATGGCTAGATTATGAAATCTCTGTTCAAGAGCACGCGTTTTGTACGTCCAGCGCTACTAGCAGGACGACCGGTCTGGCTTGATGACATGCCTCTTCCGCTCTTTCAACAACCTCCAACAACCTCTCAGATGGCATCGATTGCTGAGTGCCCTTTTCGGAAGCCATGCTGTCTGCAAGAAAGATCTCCAGCAGATCTCACTGCTGACAGCAGCCGCGGTTTGAACAACTCTTTGAGAAGCATGCACATCGGACGGTGTGCCAATGGACTGCCCAGGTTACCCTTCATCTTGTCTTTAAGTACCAGTCAAGCTACTTTCCACCGCGACGACATGAATTATACAAAATGAATTATGAATTATACACCGCGAACATGAATTATACAAATCCTATAATAGAAGCGATTGTCTCTCCGCCACAACTTTAAGAGCCTTAACCGGCACTCCATCAGGCCCCGGAGCTTTCCGGTTCTTCAATGTTTCGAGTAGATAGGTGAGGCATTTGTTGGTTATTTATTTTATTTATTTATTTACAGCTCGATTCAATCTTTTTTGTTAAGATTGCGATCCTAGGAACTATTTTCCTGAAAGTGCGTCGGCAAAATCTTTGGCTGTATATCTATTGCTGGATTTAAAGAAGCTCATCTCATGGGTTATGGCATATTGGTACTAAAATATTTAGATACTTAAAGGTGCGATATTACTCACGTTTCCCTTTGATCGATTTTTACTAACTGATTTGGAGACGTATACCACTAGTTAACTAATTTGTCTTTTGCGTAAGTTTAGGATAGGAAGCACTCCTGACTCGCCTCTTGAAGTGATTTTTCTTTCTAATAATAATAACGATGAAGTTGGGGACCTAGTATGGGCCATGGTTCCTCTTGAATTGAATTGTTAATTTGAATTTCTATTTTGCTTCGATGATGCTCCTGGTAAGGCTTTCAATTGATTCTTTTACGTCACTGATTGTTTAAGACGTTTAAAAGCTGCCAACAACGTTTGGTGTTATGCTCATTTTTTCTTAGAGAGGGCTATTATATTGGTAAAAATTTTGGTTATTAAAATATTGAATACTAGTTATTAAAGTACCGCCATCCTGAGCCAGTCAACACTAAGTTCGGATTAATGCCCACTATTCTTCTCCTTTATCAATAAATGTGATTTTCTTCCACAAATTCATCGCCTTGACTAAAAAACCATTTATGGTTATGTTTTTTTTTTGGTTTCAGATGAAAATATGTCAAGGAGTTTTTCGATATGGCAATTTCTTTAGATTTTGCAGTATGTTGAAGAAAATGACATTTCACATCGTTTCATCATATACTAGGTGGGGTGAAAAGTAAGCTCCTTGGGAATGAAAAAATGTTTTTTTTAAATTTTTTTTTAAATTTTATTCAACGTAGTCCCCTTTTAGGTCGATACACTTATTCCAGCGATTTTCCAACTTTTTGATCCCGTCCGAAAAGTAATTTTCCGGGAGGCCTGCAAAATACTCCTCCGCGGCGTCGATGATCTCCTCGCGCGAGCTGAATTTTTTATTGATGAGCCATCTTTTGAGGTTTGGGAACAGATAATAGTCCGAGGGAGCCAAGTCAGGCGAATAAGGTGGATGGGGAAGCAATTCGAGCCCTAAATCGTTGATTTTAGCCATTGTTGCGATGCTCTTGTGTGACGGCGCGTTGTCTTGTAAAAGCAAAATTTTTTTTCGCTTCATGTGAGGCCGTTTCGCATTGATTTCAGCTTTCAATCGCTCCAATAATGCGCAGTAATACTCGCTGTTGATTGTTTTTCCTTTTTCGAGGTAGTCCACGAAGAGTATGCCATGACAATCCCAGAAAACCGACGCCATGACCTTTCCGACCCATTGAGCCTCCCTTGGCCGCTTCGGAGCACTCGTGCCGGCTTCAGTCCATAGCCGGGCACTCATTCTGTTCTCTGGCGTGAAATAGTGGATCCAGTCACCAATCGACGCCAAAAGTCCACCCGATTTCGCCTCAGCATGGCCAAACACGCTTCCGAAGTGCGCTCGCGTTCGTGTTTTTGGTCCGGAGTCAGCATGCGCGGCACCCAGCGGCAGGATAATTTTTTCATCTGCAGAATCTCGCCCAAAATATGGCGTGTGCGCTCAGTACTAATCCCTGTGGCATCTGCTAGCTCACGCACTTTCACTTTCCGGTCGGCCAACACCATTTCATGTATTTTTTTGGAATTTTCCTCTGTAACCGCTTCGGAGGGCCTGCCACTGCGGACTTCATCGGCAGTGGAGTTTCGGCCACCACGAAATTCTCGAAACCAATATTTCACGAAGTAGTCTGAAGGAGCATTAGCCCCATAATATTTGTTCAACTTTTCTTTTGTTTCCTTCGCCGTTTTGCCTCTCAAAAAATAATGTTTTATGAGAGAACGAAAATCACTTTTATCCATACTCAACATGATGCCAAACACGTCAACAAAAATCGGCTGTCAAAACAAAACAAATGACTGTGTCGCTCTGAAATTTGACATGTCCGCCTAAATATAAATGGACTATAAGGCACAATAATCTTTTTGGCGATTGCAGCGCATTCTGGTGGTCAAGGAGCTTACTTTTCACCCCACCTAGTAATTCATAAATGAAACTAGCAGAAGGTGGCATCTAATACTTTACCTCTTTCATAAACACGCAAGTAAGTTCCGAATTATCAGAAATTTCCACTACCCACTTGTGGCCTTTAGCAAATCAAAAACAAGAAATCCCATAAATATAAATTTTCCATTAAACTGCTCTGTGATAAACCAGATAATAACTACAATATCACCTAGTAAGACCTTCTTAATCTTTTCAAAGCAACCGTCGACCCCCCAAGGATTGCATTCTCACAAATTCATGCACATGCGCTCCCACATTTCTCTATTTTCTTTTTTCTTCCAATTTATATTTAGTTCCCCATTTGGCATAATGCCATCATCATCGTCATCAACAACGCAGCATGTATTGCATTGTATACCGCAAATATCAAAACCAGCACTATATCAACCTCTTCGGTATTATGGTATTTCAGTCTTAAGCCACTAGAAAATGATACCATTCGTCTACGGAAATGCGCGCCCAGGACGAATTGAGTACAGTGCATGTGGAAAAAAGGATTTGCTCGTTGAGGAGGAAATCTAATATAGGCCTTCCATGTTTCACTGGTTTCGAGAAACTTTATTAGGTTACGGCCGTTCGAGTTCGAGCGAATTAGAAGCCTCCGGGTGGTTGGGAAGGATTTTATGTTTCGAAGCTGTTTCGTTGCTGATTTGAACGTTGTTGGAAGAATTGAAAGTACTCACAAATATGGCTGCACCTCGTTCTATTTTAAACTCAAGCCTTTGAAAGGCTTACTCTCTGTTCAATTCACTTTCTACACCCATTTAACACTCATCTAACGGTATCACCTTCTCGCCTATATTCATTTCATATCCGGCTTCAATTGACCCACAGGAATTTTTTTCCATCATCAACATCGTCGCTTTTCTGTATGGTTAGGATGATAGCACCTGAGCTTGGTGGCGCCTCACCATGCAATTGTATGCAAGGTAAAAAGTGAAATGAGATCAAATTAAAATGGGTCTCACAGTATTCAATGGCACTGGTACCCGCTATAGTATGGAAAATAGCTAGCAGAAAGGTTGACTATATGCAAGTGAAGGTATGCCTGGTCTATGTGGTCGATTGGTTGGTGTACCTTTTTTCTTTTATGACACAATTGGGACGGTGTTGAAAAACGAAATAGCTTTCTCGGTCATAACATCCGAGAACCTGCGATGGCACGGAATGGCGTATGGTGGCCAGTCAAAATCTCATTAAAATTTCACAGGTATTTATTCGAGGTGCAGATGTCCTTTCAGTTAGTGAGAGGTTTTAAGTGGGCAGCAGTGGCCTGGTCTTAAAATGAATTTCACAAAAGACAAGGAAATTGAGTTAGCCCTAGCGGATAACTAGGATGAAAGGTCCATTGTCAAGTCCAAGTCGAATGAAGACTCGGCCTATTGGTACACTCTTGTAATTTCGCAGTATGCATGTGATGCCATTTGAACGAAATGTCAATTCGAGTATGAGTTTGATGATTGGATGTACTATGCCGAACTCATTTAATCTTAATTGGTCTATAAGGAAATTAATAATTATTTCTTTTTGAAATTTTGAGGTTTAAGTGGTAACTGTATTTAGCATTTGGTTGAGGGTGAAATTTTGCTGTTCTAGATTAATAAATAGTTAGATTCTATCAACTGGAATAAGAAGGACGTGAAAGTAGATTTAAACCTATTTCAATATTTACTGTCAGGAAATATTCCTGATTTCGCTAATTTCCAGTTTCCATAACAAGGCTGCTATTCATGAATAGCTAAACACTTATTCGTTTCAAGAAAAAAACCTGTAGCTGAAACAGACCACCATCACAATGTGAAAGATAATGTTATTCATGCTAAATGAAAACAAAGTTGAGTTGAGAAAATTTTGGGACCTACCATGACCAGGGTCCGGAAGTCTAGTCGTAAAATATCTGAGCAGTAAGAAGGTCGAGCAATTGATATGTTTAGAGTTGAGGGTTGAAGAATGATATCCTATACTTTTTTCTGAAGAGCAATAGTTCTGTTTTGTTAAAACTAGTACCAAGTCCTCAATCCTGACCCAATTACGAAAGAAAATGTTAGTAATGATTTAATCTCATCAAGATAGACTTTCCTGATATGACAATAGCTGTGTCTTCTGCATACGCTATCACTTTATATCCAGCTTGATCAAGTATCGTTAGAGGCTTCTTAACTGTTAACAAAGCAAACGAGACTGAACACCGCCGTGTGGAGTGCCCATATTTAATGGTTGCGCTGCCCAATGACGAGTATAATACCCTATTTTTGAGTAGCTGACTTAATTAACTGCGAATTAATATTCGGGATTTGAACAGCATGCATAACCTTGTGAGAACGCACGTTATTGGAAGCTTTCTCGACGTCAGCTGATAATGTTTCTCAGCGTGTACTACTTGCAAGCAAGTGGTTGTTTAGCATGCGCTACTAACGTATGAAGCAGAATTTCGACAGATTTGCTCTTCACATAAACATGTTGTCATTTCAAGATCAAAGCTGTGCCTAAACACTGGTTATACAATAGCCCACAATATTCTCTAAAACCTTCAATGGAAAATATCTTAAACAAATCGGTTTATAACCATTTGGCCTGGCGTGCAATGTTATGCTTTTCTTGGGGATGAATGCCAGTTTCGTTTCCTGCTAATTGTTAGGAATCTACGAAAGTTTTAACAAGCGTTCTATATGAATTCTGTGTCCGGGATTATACCATCCAAGCCTGATGAAGCGGCTCAAAGAACAAATGGCCCATCTTATGTGTGCGCTAAAAATTACTATGTGACTGTAAAGATTTGCATAAAGCTTTTTTCGTCCTGCGCACGGCATTTTTAAATAGCCTCCATTTAACTTTTATAGTTTGACCAATTTTTGAGCCTTTTGGCATGATAAAAGTTTTTCCTGTATTCAATTCGAAAAACTTCACTGCGATATCCTGATCACTTTGCCTATAGAGTTGAAATTTGCATATAAGTATTGTTGAAACACCACCATCTGCAGGTCACACGATTTCCAATTGATATGAACTTCACTTCTGTTACTCCTATATTTCCCTGTATATCACCAAGTTGCTCAGCTGGTAGTGTCTTTGATTTAAATATTGAAATTTAGGGATCTATTTGGCCTACTTCGAGTGATCCGATTTACATAGGTTAAATGCGTGAAACGGTGACCATTTTCAAGTTAATTGTATTATAATTCTCT
Organism: Nemotelus pantherinus; assembly: GCA_963978885.1. Classification (NCBI taxonomy): domain Eukaryota; kingdom Metazoa; phylum Arthropoda; class Insecta; order Diptera; family Stratiomyidae; genus Nemotelus; species Nemotelus pantherinus. Next base: position 43,862,930 of record OZ022265.1, on the reverse strand, counting down.
CATAGAAGCCCTAGTCTTGATTAGCAAAAAAAAACTGGGACAATCGGTTTTCACAAACCTCTCTTTAGGCGAAATTTCACGAGCAAAATCGTTTGCCATGGACAGGAACAAGTAGCAGTCACTTGGTGCCAGGTCCGGACTACAAAGGTGGATGCATAAGAACCTCCCAACCAATTCGTCTCCTATTGGCCAAAGCTGGCCGCTCCTGGGCAATTGATTTCTTTAGCCGGTCCAATTGTTGACAATACAGGTGCGAATTAAAAGTTTTGCCGAACCAAACACACAGCAAAACCTTCATGGCCATCAATCCTAGCTTGGTCACCTATTGTGCCGGTTCACCACGATTCGACCACGACCTTTGCCGCTTGACGTTGTCGTTAGTGATTCACTTTTCATCACCAGTCACCATCCGCTTCGGAAAAGAGTCGATTTTGTTGCGATTCAGCAGCGATTCGCAGATGAAATTTTGGTCCAAGAAGTTTTTTTGCGCTAATTCGCGTGGCACCCATACATTAAGATTTTTTTTTTAAATTCAGCCTTGTTCAAATAGTTCCAAACGGTTTTATGTGCAATGATTAGCTCCTGGAGAATTGAAACCGTGCTTATATGACGGTCAGACTCGACGTTTTCCATGATTTTATTGAAATTTTCCACAATTGGCTTTCTAGAGCAGGGGTGGGCAAACGGTCGATCGCGATCGACCGGTCGATCGCAAACAGTTCGACAGTCGATCACAGACATTTTTAATAATTTACTAGGTTAATTTAAAATGTGAACTGAAATTGAATTTAAAATGTGAACTCGATTTGTGCAATTTATAGATTTATATCATTTTAGTAAAACTGCTTCACTAAATCTCGTATACGTATACGGTTGTTTCATTTCCTTAAATCTCCCTGTTCTAAAGTACACACTTTATATTTTTGCTTCCCGCTATACACCTTGCCTGCATTTGCATTCGTCTCCCTGCTACCGAGATAGTAAAATGTCACACACAGCGCAACAAAGGTTAATCTCAATTTTAGATAAAATAACATTTTAAATTAAAATCTTTTCACGCCAATTTAGTTTGTGCAGTTTATTCTTTCGAGCTGAAAAGTGACATTTGGTGTTTGAATTTGAAAATTGAATTCTGTAAATGTCTTTTCAATAACAAAATCGTTCGAAAATTGAAATTCTTGACATCTTATCCGTCAGAAATGATAAGTGTTCCCGGTTTTGTGCATTTTCTAAATGTTCGCTCGAAAGAATGACCAGATAATGGAGGCATGTCAAAATTTAGCTTCACGATTAACTCAGTACTAGTCTAAAAAATGAACTGCACATACTAAATTGCCGTGAAATGATTGGAGACATGTGGCCAAGCTATGTGCATTTTCAAAGCGAAAGCATGTTCCAAACAATTTTTCACGCTTAAAAGTGAGTACAACTCTTGCTTATTTTCAAGCTAAATTTTTGCCGAAATAAATTTCACGTGAAAATTTGCATGAAAATTTAACGTGAAATCGAAAACAGTACTAAGCTTTAGATGGCTTAGCTGAGGAATCTTTTTGCAAAGATTTCTAAATCTTTTGCCTGAAATTATTGCATTTTTGGACACATTGGGAGAAAAACATGAAGAATTGGAAGATCCAGTATGGGTAAAGAAATTAGCATTCCTTACGGATTTTATGGGCCGTTACAACTTGCTTAGTTTACAATTACAAGGAAAAGGAAAATATTGTTGACTTGTTGAGTTCGGTAAATGTTTTTTCAATCAAATTAAAAACTTTTGCTTCACAATTAAATAGGCAAATTTTATAAATATTTTCCATATTTAGAAAAACATAGTAAACTAACTGGTGAATCTAAAATGCGAAAGCTGAAAGACATCCTTCAGTTCGCGTAAAAGTCCGGGGCCTTCAATGGCCGCTTGGACTGAATTTTTTTCCCCCTGGCCCATTTATCTGGTATCACTGTGTACCAATAGGTCTATGTGTGGCCTTGTGCCAACTACACTGAAAAAAGTCCACATGGCGCCCAGAGCTATGTAACATAGCGCATTATTTATGGCCCCATACGCTATGTACTTTATGGCCCCATACTTTAATGTGTTGTTACACTAATGTAATGGAACATTGTTCCGTATATTATTCAATAAATAAATAAATAAATAAATAAAATGTACATAGTACTCTGAGCTATGCAATATGGCTCCCCACGCCATAATGTCAGAATCTACACAGTGCGTTGTCCTATGTAACATGGCGCAGCATTTATGGTCCCACACGCTATGTACATAGTACCCTGAGCTATGTAGTATAGCTCCCAGCGCCATAATTAGATGGCACAGAAATTATGGCCCCATACGCTATATTACATAGTGCCATGAGCCATGTAATATGGCTCATGGCACTCCAATTATAACTCGCAGCCATACTGTGTGAGGAGATGCACAAATGTCAGCAAGCCTCTTGAGTATAGGAGAGGTTTTATTGTAGTAGATTAGTTGACTGAAAACATCTGCGATAAGATTGTTTAGCTAATAGAAACACCTCAAATACAATTAGTCTGCCAAAAAAGGGACGAAGAAACGGGAGGAACATTGATCAAGTCTTCGTGATACATTGGCAAGCGATCTTCACGCTGCGAAAATTTCCATAATCAATCGAAAAAACTGAGAAAACGCGTTGTCCTATGTAACATGGCGCAGCATTTATGGTCCCACACGCTATGTACATAGTACCCTGAGCTATGTAGTATAGCTCCCAGCGCCATAATTAGATGGCACAGAAATTATGGCCCCATACGCTATATTACATAGTGCCATGAGCCATGTAATATGGCTCATGGCACTCCAATTATAACTCGCAGCCATACTGTGTGAGGAGATGCACAAATGTCAGCAAGCCTCTTGAGTATAGGAGAGGTTTTATTGTAGTAGATTAGTTGACTGAAAACATCTGCGATAAGATTGTTTAGCTAATAGAAACACCTCAAATACAATTAGTCTGCCAAAAAAGGGACGAAGAATCGGGAGGAACATTGATCAAGTCTTCGTGATACATTGGCAAGCGATCTTCACGCTGCGAAAATTTCCATAATCAATCGAAAAAACTGAGCCACGGGTGTCAAATAGTTTATGCAAACGAATTTTAATCGAATAAAACTTAAATTCAAAAATAAACTGCAAATCAATCGTAATCATTATGCTCGAAGAGCATGTTATTGCACTGAAAAAACACATAGCGCCAGACGCCTTATTTATAGACTTTTGGCGCCATGTACATAATAGATTTCGGTCGATTTGTGATAAAATATAGCGCCACACGCCATAGTACATAGGAGCAGACGCTATGCTTATAGCCCTCCGCGCCATATACTATAGTCCTCCACGCCATGTACTATTGTCCTCCACGCCATGCACAATAGTCCTCCACGCCATCTGCATGGCGTGGAGGACTATAGTGCATGGCTTGGAGGACTATAGTATATGGCGTCGAGGGCTATAAGCATAGTGCCTGCTCCTATGTACTTTTCGCCATGTATTATGGCGTGTGGCGCTATATTTTATCACAATCCCGAAATCGACTATGTACATGGCGCCAGAAGTCTATAAATTATGGCGTCTGGTGCTATGTGTTTTTTCAGTGTAGTACAACCTAACCTACTGGTACATGTAATATTGAAATGTTTTGTCCTGAACTGAAAAATTTTAAACAAGAATTCGAGAGACGATTTGCAAATCTCAATAACCTTCAACCAATTTTTGAATTTATTTCATTTCCTTTTAGAAAATTCGATAACGAGAATATTTCATCAAATCTAGCTCATACTTTACAATTGAATTCATCGGATCTAGAGTTAGAAATTTTAACAATAGCACGCGCAAATGAAAATTATTTTTGGATTTTATTACCATAAAAATATCCATTATTGAGATTGGTGGCAATGAGGATATTTGCATTTTTTGTGCTTCCATTTATCGATGAGAAGCAACGTTTTCTCAAATGAAAAACATCGAATCGCAACTTAGGAGTTCTCTGACTGATAACCACTTAATGGCATCTATTCGATTGTGCATCAGTGCTTACAAGCCTAACTTTACAATACTTTTTGATGAAATTGAGAGTCACGCATATACATCAAAAATTAATCCAAAATATTTATTAATAAAGTACATTGCACAAAGCAGTAATACAATGTATTTAATATATTATCAATAAAGACCTTAAATAAATTTTTATTTGTTTTTAATTTAACCCATTTTTCGAAGTCGATCGCGCATAAATTAAAAAAATTAATGTCGATCATACCAGTATTAGGTTTGCCCACCCCTGTTCTAGAGCGTAATGATTCTTTGACATCAAAATTACCGGATCGGGATCGACGAGACCGAAGTTGCACGTAATTGGCTTTTACAGTATCAGGATCAGAAACACAATTCACGTCTTTCAGCTGTTTGGCTAGAGTTTTCGTGTTTATCGAAGAAAAATTGTAAGATATATCGTATTTTCTCATTCCTGGTGTCCATCTTTGACGTGCGCTCAAACAAAACTGAGTTAATCTATCACAGATACTGTCACATAAGTTTTTTTCAGTACAAAATTTAGTCTTTCCAACGCCATCTAGTGTAACCCGATTGGATTATTTTTACTACACCAAAACCTTTATATTATCGATAAAGTTGGTACCATGTTGCTTATGTGTATAAGGAAACAGTGACAGGCACGCGATATCAGTGGGTACTAAAAAGTCTATTCAAACGAAGATTGAAGAATTTAGTGGGCAACTTAAAACTTTTCTAGATTAAAAAAAGCAAAAAAATATAAATCACGTGATATATGTATGCTGCCCCCATATTATTGCAAACTACATATGTAAATTCACTTATTTCGATTAGATGAAATGAATATCATGGCATCTTTATCCATTCAATATCTGAACTAGCTTTCACTCAAGTTCAAGTCTACCATCAAGCACACCATATTTTCAAAAGGAGCAGAAGACTATCCCTTTTCTATCAGCATAATAGCAATGGTGAAGAATGATTAAAGAGAGGACCAGAAAAGACACCTACACACTAATAAAAACAGAGCAGAAGTAGTCCAAGGTGTGGCAAATCCACTTGAAATCATACATTGAGCAGTATCTACCAGCATGCTTCGAAGCTCAATCACGAAATAAAAACCACCATGAGGCATCTCTAATAAAGCCCAGTCCATTTACTTCATCACATTGACCGTAAAAGCCAAAGAGCTCAGAGACCATGAAATTAATAGGTTCCAATCAATTCCACAAAACAAATGTTATCAACCACTCAAGATGTCTATCAATAGCAGAGATACAACTTTTTTTCCGGACACCTAGAAAAATCTTTAAGCAACAAACAAACTACGGAAGAAAGGAGTTTCTAATGTTTTAAATGAATAATCCGAATAACATTGAATAAGCTACATTTTCTCGCTAATATGAAAGTAAATTTCCGAAAGAAATTGGATGCATCAATATAATTCAAAAGCAATAAAGAGATAACCTTCACAAGCCATTTTGTTAATCACATTCTGTCTCATCTGGATCCTCTTGTCCTCAAACTCTTGATGCAAGTGAATGAAAAGCGAATCAAGTACAGCTTCTCCTCCTTCACCCAGACAACTTTTGCACACCTTAATGTATACGAATCACGAGATTTTTGAATTTCTACCACATGAGTCACCTCTTTCCTCGATCCATTTACACTTTTTATGTTTCACGTGACATACGTCTTTTTACTGAAGCATCTCTCGAAATTGCCTCAAGTCAATACTAAGTAGCGTCACGATGGCATTGTCTGAGGTTGGTTCTATGTTAAGCATATTTCATACCACTTACCATAAATCGATTTATATGCTAAGACTGTTATTAAATCTACAGCTTTTTGCTATCGTCATTTCGTTTTTTATGCATTTACCGTACACATGCTCATATGTCTGTATCGTCCTTGTAAATCTATAATTGAAATCAAAGTGAAAAGTTATCCGTACTCTGGGACTACAAAACGGATGAATGAAAGTCAAAAAGTCACTTCTACTTGTACCTATTCGAAGTGTAGCAAACCTATTGGTATCGTTTTTCTCGTCACTAGCTTTAAGACAATGACTGTAATGGCATTTTCATAACTTTTCGATCTTTTTTCTTTAAAAAGATTATGAAAGAAATCAGTAGGACTAATCAAAATGAGAGAAGTAAAATCAATGCAAGTCCATAAGGGTTTCATGCAGTAAATTTTTCGGAAACAGCAAAGTATTAAACGATAATAGGACATAAAATCCAACGGTTATGGAAATTTCGTAAAGTGATGGCATTTTAGCATGTTTCAAGGAGCTTAAGCTAAAGATAGAACCAATTTTATATGCTTGCTCCGGTTCAATTAAGAATTAACGACAAATCACAGGAATATCGCAGAAATTGAACTCACGTGCTATTTTCTGGTGAACTTGACAAGGTGCAGTATTACTGTACATTTACAAATTTAAGTTTGTGAATGAGAGACATTTACCTTTTTTTTTGACGCGCACAGCTCAAATAAAAATGATTATGCATGATTTGAATATATCATTGACAGGAACTTTAAAGATATTAAACGGACATGCGACCAGTTGTCTCTAGTCTTCACGGTTTGGTAAACGGCCATTACTCGAAAAGATCGCTTGCTGGGCAATCGCTTTGGTCATCAATAGAATTGCCAACTCTCCTGGAATTCCGGGATTTTCCCGGAAAAATACAGTTTACTTAAAAAATCTCCCGGCTCCCGGAATGCAGTTAAATTCTCTCGGAAATTTCACAAAAAAACTACCTTCACGGTATTTTTATATTTTTGTTTATATTTTATGCTCGCTTTTATATGCTTGTAAATAATACAATATTAATGGTTAAAAATCGTAAATTGCACTAGATATTTACAATTGATTAAATAAAAGTTCTGAGTGCTTCTCTAAACGTGCCAATAAATCAGGATAAATTATACGACGATTACTGTTTGCTACGAGAAGTGCATGACCTTGTGGCAAGTGAAACAAAGAGGATAGACTTGCGTTAGGGTTAATTTTTTTGAAAAATGTAAAGAAAAATCGGGCAAAGGAATAAAAATACTTGTTACATTCCCTATATCGATCCATATCGCAAATGTTGCCGCTGATCGTGTTTTCAGCGTAGTAAACGAACTGTGGTCTATAGATATAAAATACCAGCTCTGGCGCACTTAAGGGGAACAAAAGAGGAGCAAATAAGAGGAGCAACGAGGAGCAAAAAGGACATGGGCTGTTAGCTTAACAGGGTTGTTTATCAGTTCAGGTAGGCTGTTTATCAGCTCAACTGGGCTGTTTATCAGTTCGAGATCATCGCTTACGTGCCAATAATCACTGGCACCATGTCCTTATTGCTCCTCTTTGCTCCTCTTATTCGCTCCTCTTTTGCTCCTTTTAAGTGCGCCAGAACTGGTATTATTTATCTACTGTGGTCAAAAAATTGTAATAGGCTTAATGAAACACATGTAAAATCAGAAATTGTTTTTTACTAATTTTTTTATTTTCCTCCCGGATTTCCGATCCACTGCGTTGGCAGCCCTAATCATCAAACTGTTTGTTGTTCGAAACAAGCAGGATCAAAGCAAAGGATGTTATAACGAGTAGATACGATTCGATCCAGCTTTAATAGCAGAGCTGCCGATGTTTGCATCATTTTTTTTTTGCCTAGAAGTTTTGTCCATTTACATTATAAAGGGAGTTCCGCAGTTGATAAAATATACTAAAACCTCGATATATTTGAAGTGTCTCAGGAAAAGTTAAAATAACTCGACTGATAAGCGAGAGGGGAAATTCGACAATGCTTATCAATGCTAAGGCACCATTCTTTCGGATACAGGTTTTTTTTCCAATATAACACATTTAACGGACAATATATCTTGCCTACCTTGTTTCACATTTATCGTGTGTACTGCCAAGCATGCGAATTCAAATTTAAAAAGTTCACCACTTTCGAATGTCTGAAAATTCGCAGCCTTAATTCGCAATTAATCATATCTGCGACCGTCTCCTGGAAAATCATAGATAGGGGAAAAAACGCTCCCGTGTCATTTAGTATAACTAATTTAGAAATTGTAGTAAATCGTCAATAGTCTCCAAATGGCAATCAGACTGTCTACTTCGTTTTCTCTGATTGAAATGAAAGGGGTTCTTCGAGAACGAGGTGGCTCTGGCAACTTCTCGGTTCTACGCACGGCTGGTCTATCAGGTCGGATATTTAAGACATTAAAATTTACTGCTATCATTTTCGAATGCAAAAGTGACAAAATTTCCCAGCTATCACCATGGAAAGTTTATTAGGCAATCTGCCCCCTGAATTTTATTTTGATTCAATAACTACTGATTTGATTGATTGATATTTACGAAATTTAAAAATTGTTTGCTTATTTTCATTGTAGATTGTTTGCCGTCTGAAAATCGTTTTTTTTTCACCATTTTAGTGGTAGTATGACTTAGTGTAAAAATCATAAAAATGCTCTGTGTTGGCAGCCCTATTGTAATTTTACAAGCAAAAGCCTATCCAACTTGGCTCCCATTGAGGTCAGCATAAATTGGTTGATATCAGGCAGTGGAATGTGTGTTCCTACCTGGTGGAAGTTTGACCGGTGAACTCCAGTTTGGGGTAGAAGTGTATTAAACGGATGACATGGAAAAAAGCGACACAAAACCGGACATTGCCAATCAACTAAAGTTCTCAGCAGTAAAATTCGATGCTTCCCGATGCAAATCAGGTATCAGAGTTAAAATTGAAGGGGAAAAAGAAACCGTCTACACCGGGGCGCTAGATACCTGCCAGAACAGATGACCTGTTTGTCTAACACTTACTCTGAATTAATCAATACCCGAAGATATTAGATCTACTCAGATCAACTTGTAGCATGCCAAGGCTTCATCACTTGCTATAGTTAAAAATTGGCGAAACTGCGAACGTTCCTCTACATTGGAGCTATGGATTCAAGTTTTCAGTCTTTGATCACCGCTACTTGGTGTTTTCTTTAAATATTACAAAAGAAATAGGGATTGGGTGAAGTTCAATTGTCTTTTTGAAGAAGAAGAATGTCCTAGTGATAAGATAAAGTCACCGAAGTCAATCGAAGCCCCGGTGGGTACTGTGAATAAACCAATGTTAAGCAGCTATTAGGTACCTAAGACGAAGCCTGCACAGTTAGTAAGACATATGCAGCAAGATGGTTTCTTGGAGGAATTGGAAGAATTGGAATTGGAAAAGTTATATAGACCATAACTGGGCTCCCTACAAAGTCTGATAAAAATCTGATGAGAATCTCCAAGAAGGAATCATTCAAATCGTTCTGTGAGGGACTGTAAGGCACAAGAGAGATTTGGATGCTATAACAGATCCTGGAAAATGACTAATCAGCTAAGCAAGACTCCCTAAAAACCCTCATGGTGATTACTATGATTTTACTACGTTCAAGGAAGATTCCTCGCAAACTACTTGAGAATTGAAACACGGAAGGCTTCTGGACATCGTCATCGATGCTACAACCAAGGTTCTTTAACAAATTTTCCCAGCAGGCCAGCTCATGAGGCTATGTCATCCTATTAGGCATCCCTAGGCTTGAAGTGACCTGGTCCATACCATCTCTCTAATGCAAGCAAGGTCTCCCACCATACCGTCTGCCGTAAAATCTACCGCAAAGGGTTTTTTCAGCAGGATCCTTTTCACTCATACGAACTAGGTGCCCTACCCACCGAAGTCTAAAGAGATTTATCTTTGTAATTAGATCTGCTCCTAAATAGATAGCGTATGGGACCATATGGGACCAATGATTCTCCGCAAAGCTTTCCTCTTGAATGCAGCTAAGAGTTCAAAGTGCCTTCTGCTAAACACCCAAGTTTCGGATCTATACGTGGGCACTGACAATTGCTTTGATGTTCGGGTGAGATTTCGGGATTTGAGAAGTCTTGAAAGACTGTCGTAGGCTATTTTGGATTCGAGCAGCCACCCGCGTATGTCTCTCTCTATGTTATTTTCGACTGATACAATTGACCAAGGTAGTTGAAGGATTGCACTAATTGGAATTCAGGCTTAATAACCCTGAAGACCTGACCTACTCTAGCTGTTCTTCCTGCAGATACTGCCACCATGTACTTCGTCTTTCCTTCATTTATGTGCAGATTCAGTTTTGGTGCCGCTCGCTCGACCTGGATGTAGAATTATAGTACAGCTAGTTCCGATCTCCCAATGTTGCCAATATTGTCTGCATAAGCCAGTACGGTGACAATAGTCCCTCTCGTTGACGTGCCAGAGTCTCGAATTGCTTTCTCCAATGCCAATTTGAAGAGGAGGCAGGCCAGAGCATCCCTTTGTTAGAGCCCATTAAAATTATTGAACGGTCTGGATAGCAATCCAGGTATTTTAACTTGGCTTGTTACATTTGTCATGGTCAACCTATAAAATCGTGTCAGTTTGTTTGTGATGCCGAATCCTCTCTTGCCGCGTTTACACACATGGCAAATGTTGGCGAGCCGAGTGGGTAAATGGTCCCCTTGTTTATTGTCGACTGTTTTTTTACATACGAAGATATGGAGGGAAGTAGTTTCACAAGTTCCTCGACGAAACGTTCGCCATATGTGTAAACCAGGCATCATGGCTTTATACAGTTCTACCCTGGCTATGGTATCATTGGCGGCTTTAAAGTCTATAAATAGATGCGACACTGTTATATTAAGCGCGTTTTTTCGCTCCCCTTATCCATAACAAAACAATGCAGACGCATTGGAAACAACAACTCCTGTTATGGAAAGGGGTAGTTGTTGTTGTTCCCAATGCGTCTGCGTTGTTCTGTTATGGATAGGGGGAGCAAAAAAACACGCCTATTGAATTCAGGGCATGTTTGAATATTTTCGGCAGATTCAACAAAGTGCATCTGGTCTGGGAAAACGTATTGTTGCAGGAAACGAGATTGCTGATGCTAATGCAGAGCAAGACTCGCGCTATAGAATCCAGAGAATCAGGCAGTTAATATCCAACCTGAGAAATGGATATCTTTTGATGGGGCCAAGCTCACGAAACCTTCTTCTCAGAATCGAACCATGGAATGATAAGATTTCTCCTCAACAAGCAAAAAAAAGTATTTAGGGCCATCATAGGCATTCTGAATGGGCACAGGCTGATATTTGCTTATTCAGCTAAGGTTAAGAGTTTGACTCTGCAAAGCCTTTCCTTTTCGTTTCTCCGACGCATGCGCACATCAGACATCAGCGCTTTAGTTGCAATGCTGTACATATGTACTGGGCAGCGTATTAATCCGTTTAACGGATCTTGAAATTCATTTATCGATCAAGGAATATACGGACCTACAGCAGTACCACATGTACAATGGTACATTCTGGTCTAAGTAATTAGAGAAGCTAGGTGCGTCTTTTACAATTTCCATACCATTTTGTGGATGTTGTTTCGATTCAATGACTGCAGCAGAAGTTAAAAGCAAACATTGTCTGTTTTGTTGAGCGTTATTTGAAGATGCAACCAGTATTGCCTGTATGTTCAACTAACTCAGTTTAGACCTGGTTTTATTTAAAAGTATATCCCTTGCTGATCCTATGCGTGCTACTCGCACTGCCCTCCACCCCTCGTTTAACATTATCAATACTATACACGTTGAGACGTTTTCTTTGGAATTCGAAGTATCTTCAAATCAGCGGATGTATTGACAGCTTCAGGTGGTGGTCTGTGTTCACGTTCAGCAATTAACGACTTGCGGTTTTTATCGAACTATGTTTCGATTATAATTATCAGTGTTCCATAGTCACATGAAGTCGGCAAGTGATGATCACGCATCCTTACAGTTGTTTTTGTACCTAACCTCTGTCAACGTATTTCATTTGCCTAAAAGACTAGCTCTTTTGTCGGGTTAAATTATAGCATTTTTTTCTTCTTTAAAAGTTAAAAGTTCTTTAAAATGTTAATTTTTTAATTGAGATGCGAAAGGGAATCTGCAATTTTCTCGACAATGATAAGCGCGTTGAACACATTAAGTGTCCTTAAAAAAATCGAGTACAACCAAGTATTCTACTACTGACAATATATGAGTGCAACTATAGGAATGGGACGTAGTTAGAGTACAACTGTTGTGTTGAATTTTTGTGTGCTTTTGTTAAAAAAAAAAACTATCACTTAGAGAAGATGCTTTTAGACACAAAAAGCTTATTATAGCTCTTATTTTGTCAATACGATCAGTAAAATTTCACAAATTAAGAAAACATGAAATTAAATTTCATGAATATAAAATAAAACACACCAACCATATAAATCCTAGACAAAAATTTACAAAAATAAATACCTGAAAAAGACGATGATTTGAATTTTTGTGGTGTACCGGCTTTGCATATGCAGAAAAAAATTGTTTTCAATATGAAATACAATGTAACATGATTTCCTCGGGTACCCATTACATTTTATAGACAACGTTCAGTCATATGCAGTTTGGTATCATATATTTTCCATAACTGGTAATAACTGTCAAATTAGTAAGAATAATCATAAATGGCAATGATCTGATTTTGTCGGCCTCAAGAAATTGAATAGTAAGTTACCCACACTGGGCGCGGGTAATATCAGATGAATTTGAGTCTTTCATTGAGACATCAAACATATTTGGAGCTAATTAAGACCTTTTTTCAAGTAACTTGAACAGTAAAATGTTGTGTGATTTTGAATAAACATTAGCCAGTAAACATTTTCAGAAAATATAAATAACATATATTTTGATTATTTGGGCCTTTGTGTTGGAATTCTTACCCAAGTAAAATCGTAATCAACTTTTCACTTAAACTATTGATTTCGACTCGAATGATCTTATTGCCAATTTGAATACTGTTACAATAGTCAGCTGAAGCTGCACCTGCTATTTTCCAATGTTAGCGTAAATATTAAGTATTTATTTCGTTTTTCCTAGAGACATTTATAATAGGCATGCACCTAAATCTAAATTCACATATAAATTGTTCAACTTATTTTACACTTACTTGCCAATAATTTCGCAAAGCTCGTACACATCATCGAACAGTACTTCGTCTTCCGCCATGTTGACAGTTGTATTTGAATCCGTTTTACGATAAACTAGGTGTTCGAAATCGTATGTCTATCAGCCTGATGGTTTTATTCCGAAAATTGTTTGGTCTATTATCGTTTCCAGCTAATTTTCATTGGTTTTCACTACCCCAAAGCATCAGCACAACTCGCATACGTGTTCACTCTACTACGTAAAGCACCAATACGTCAGCAACACCTGGAGTCCTTCGATTTTCGGTAGAGCACTACCGTTATTATCAAATCAACCACACGAAATCAACGATTCTTCACACGTGAATACAAGTTTCCGTACCGATTTCAATCACGTCCACAGTCTACAGTCTTGGTCGATTATATTTACGAGCAGGAGTGCAACAAAGTTCACCGATCACAACACACACTTGCGCTCAAGCCGGCTCACTCGAACGATTTTCATTGATTCTCCCGGCGAAACCAACTGCCAAAGTGCTGTGAACTGACAGCCGCTGTCGATGTAATTCAATTTCGAAAGCATAGAAACGCACGACCAACAACAAAGTGACGATTTTCATTAATTCTCGGAAAGCACTGTAAATTATAAGGTAATTAGTGAAACAATATGAAAATATCTTTGCACAATAGCAGAAAAAGAAAAAAGACAAAAATACGTGAAAACTGTCGATGAAATGTTCGAAGGATATCGAATATTCTATGTTATTTGCCGGGTACGAATATACTAGCTCCCGTTTTCGTGTCATATTATTCCTAGTGTGATTCAAAAATCCGGCAAAATATCTATACTTTCATCCGATTTCTCCGGAAACCACCATCAAACCGCGCCATTTTCTCTCACTCACCTTAAACTTATTAGGCTATCAGTGAAAACCGCTTGACCCCATAGCTATCTAGCTGCCTAGCCGGTACATTGAATAGAATCAAAAACAGGTGTATTAAGAGCGCTTCTCAATGCTCTTGAAATTATAAGAGGACCGCTTCCATCCCCCACCCCGGCGACAGGGCTCAGGGTGGACCTGGCAAGTCCGTACTATTTGGGGTTATAACCGGCCAAATCGAATCAAACGGCGAGACAAATTGAGTTTTTGGTATTCACGTGAAACGTATAGCGACTAGCGATAAATTTACAATGTCTACACTGAACAAGGACTTTTTTGACACTATCACTTCCTTTACTCAACACTGAAGGACTTCGTTCCGTGTACTGGATTTCGACAAACTTAACGTCTTGGTGGATGTTTTCGCCAATGATACACATTTCTCAAATATGCTGTAAGGATAACTCTACGCATACAAGTGAAGTGATTGTGTGCACTCTACCTACTTATTGGTGTAATGAATACATGCAGACTAGCGTATCGTTGTGTTCGACGTTGGGGAAAATATTGTTTGTTGGAGCCGACTTTCTCCGGGCGAGAGAGTTTCTCTGAATCACGAGAAACGCATGTGGCAAGAGAGAATGTTTTAATTACAGGATGTGCGTGTTTTAAGTAGATGGATAGTTGATTGAGATTGTTTTTAGAATTGGTTAATATTTTAGTTTCAAATCGTGATATACATCTTAAGTTTTATCGATTTTTTTTTTATATAAATTTTACGAATACTATTTTTTTTTAAATATTTGTTGTTTTATTATAGTCTTTTTTTTATTTCGATATGTAAATTTATGTCAAAGAATTGTTTTAAAAATAAGTAAGGCTTTTAAAAAAGGCACCTTGGTTCTTTTATTCGTAAGAAAATATAAAGTGAGGATATTTTCATCATCGGCAAATTATAATAATGCTAGAACGTGACTGATTCTAAATATTTATTACAATTTGAGCACTCCGTCTCGAAATGTGTGGAAAAGTCTTCATAAATGATAAGGAAATTCCGTAAATTAGTTTGTAAATAAACAACTGGTCGACAGTAGACATTCCAAAACTGTATATCGCCAAAATATCTTGAATTGCGAATGATGCGTCCTAGTCAGCAGAGGCAGTTACTTAGCTTCTGAAAAGTTCAATTGCCTCGCACATGGAATAAAAAACACCCAAAGAATCAGAAGCCGACAAGAAACGAATCCACGGAAACTTTCGGTAGACGGCCTAGAAATACACCGGCAATAGACTTAATCAAATTCAGATATACTTGATATTGACTTTTGACGAAATACTGATTTGGACGCAACTCTTCTGAGGACGCAGCACAAACAACTCAAAAGTACTGCTAGCTACCGAACTCTTTGATCCTTATTCTCACTCACAAAAACCATGAAACTAAACTAGACAAATCGAATATTTTACGGAAGCTTAGCATTTGGATTGACATCAAAACGATCCGGCAAATATTACAAACTGTTCAATATTAGAAGGGGAAGAATCTTGAGAATTGCACGACACGTTTGGAGCCTAGACACGAATAAAGACCTGAGGGTAGAAAAATCGACAAAGTGATACGGGACAAGGTACTAAAATTAGTCGATACAATCGACAGGCAACCAAACAATGACATCCATATATATAGAAATATATCTTCGTCTCAGATTACTAGTGCGAAATACATGCACCAAAAGATTTGGAGTCAATAGAGGCTTGAGTTTAGTTAAGTGAAAGATCACTCATTCTGAGCAATGGAGTTAAGAAGCAAAAGCACTAGGTCCAAGTAAATTAAATTGTTTGTCGCCTACTACTGATAAAAAATCCTAACTTGAAATTGATTAATTGAAATTGATTCTGGGGAATGTTCCATTGACTAAGTGATTTATTGAGGTAGTTTTGATGCCCAAACCTGGGAGAGATAACAATTCAATTCCAAAGAACTTTAGACCATTCAGCTTAACACTTTTTATACTGAAATGCCTGAAGAGGCTTGAGTAATGAGCAATATGCAATTTCAGACTTGACGGAAAAATGTTTAGTGGTAAGTATGCAATAAGGGTATTTGATGACACTGAAGTGGCTCTTGACTGTGCAAAATAGGGAGTTATCTGAAGTTATAAAAGCCCATGGCGTGGACGACGTCCTAGTTAAATAGATGCATGCCGTGTTGACGCAGAGATTGTTCTACTCAAAAACTCTGATAATTGAGAATGGAGGCAATAAATAGATTTCTTGAAAAACGTGCCCTATTGCGCTCCTGTAGAGTCTGCAAGTTGGGTTTTTGCTAAACGAACTGCAACAAGAATGACTGCACGCTCAAGTTTATGCTAATGACGTGGGCAGTCCAAAGGAACTCTTGTCAAAACATGTGGCCTGAAGCTTTATGAAATTATGTGTATCTACGTGAAAATAATAAGGCAGAGGCACACGTTCGCACCTGTGGTTTGGGGAGCTATTTTGAAGCTCATAAATGCTCTCAAGATGTTAGTCATACTACAACAAACAGTGTGCTTAGGTATCTGTAGCGCCATGAGCACTGCTCTTGGTGCGGCACTTGATGCGCTTCTGAATCTGCATCGAACCAGTATTCATATTCTAAAGATTAGCTCTGTTCATCATAAACTAGCTGATTTTGGCCTATGTGTAAACAACGACGATCCGGGGCAGTGCTCTATCAGAGGTTCAGTATGTGAGATCTTTCCGATTTTTGCAATGTCTTCAGAAGCTCGAGTGGCCTTACTCGATTTTTACAGGAGATGCGGAGCAGAAGTGACTGAGAGCACTGAGATACTCCAGTGTTGAATACTTTGAAATCTTCTTCATAGAAGGCTCAAAAACAGATGTTAGTTCTGGAGCTCCTGTTTATCTGCCTTTGTCGAATGTCAGGTGTCACTTTTCTCTCGCAGAGCATGTTTCTGTTTTTCAAGCAAAAATATCCGTTATCTCGAGAACTGCTTCCTGAGCAATTGATGGGAGATAGAAGGGTAAGCGTATTTCTATCTGCAGCAATTATTCAGCTGTACTGTTCGCGGTACGTAGATCCCCCATTAGTTTGAAAATTGCCAAGGAATACAGTGTACGTTTGGACTCAGATTCTAGGTTTGATACGGTGCATTTACTCTAGATATCTAGATATCGCCTCGGGTGCACCGACCGCATCTGCACATGCCATATTTCAGAAGTGCGCAGTTTATGCCCACACAAAGAAACAAATTTATTCTATTTTAAGCAAGCACACGAAGATCTTCCATTCAGAGCGCAGCAATGAAACAGCAGAATTTCTACTCAACAAGAGTAGAAAAGTTTGCAGAGCCAAAACAGTCCTACTGACTGGATGCAATCACTTAGGAGAACATATATACTGAGCAAGTGCTGCGTAGGATGACGGAGAATTTGCGTCGGTTAGGATGAGGTGCATATGCAAAGGATATGGTAAGCTGCGGTTCTTTTGTGAATACAAGGGGCAGTTTTGACCCGCATGCTTAGAGTTGCCTGTTGGCTCCTCCTCAACCCTTCAGAAACACCTATTCCGAGCAAGCAACCAGTGCTACGTCAACTCGTGATCGGTTGGAAATTGAACCACAGACAAAACGCGCTAGATGCCAGTGCTCCACCAAGTCGGTGACCTTACCTACCTTTCATACATCATTAGCTAGTATACATTTTTCTACTACCAACACTGGGCGCTGTATACCGCGATCCTACAATTTATTTATACAGAGGTATGACTGGAAGTCAAAATAACGCAGACAAAATAAATAAAGTAGTCTTTCTGCACGTGTAATTCCTAGCAAAATATGGTGTTCATAAAAATCATATTTTTAAAAATCGTTTTTTCGAGCTAGACAGCCCAAATTTGTCGATTCGCAGCCGTGCGCAAGAAGTTGGAGTTTTTCTATCCACTTTGTGGAAAACTTTGCGCAAAGATCTGGGTCCAAAGGCTTGCAAGATTTATTCGGTGCAAATATTAAAGCCATATGAACATCGGATGCGTCACACGTTTAGCGAATGAGTCGAAAATCAACTGGAAGTTGACCCTCTGTTTTACGGGAAAAATTTTGTCCAGTGACAAGCCTCATTTCTGGCTTGGTGACTACAGCACTAAGCGAAAATGCAAAACGCGTTTCGAGCGAGGAAAATCCCCGTCCACAAAAATTGATTAGTTACTTCTGAGTACACTATTAAATATATCAGCGAAAGGATTCGGTTTACGAATACTGCTGAATCAATCGTTCACATTTGACGATCAAATCGACTCAATCATTATGAAAGCTTACAATGCCTTGTCAGAAGACATTTGAGGCAATTCAACGACATTTTCCTAACTAAGACCACCTTTTGGGTTCTAGTGAGACCTATAGCCGAATATGCAAGTATTGTGTAGGTACGGTATCAAAAAGTGTATGTTGATGAAACTGAGTCCACTCAAAAGAGGCTCTAACGTTTCTGCTTCCGCGGACTTTCGCGGTATAACTCTTTACATAAACCTTCTTTTCAAGACCGCTTAAATTTTCTACGAACGGATACTTTAAACTTTCGAACTCAAAATTTTAAAATTTCTGCACTGAAAAATTTTTTGCACGCATCATTGACTCGAATTACTTACTAAGCCATGAACGAAGCTTACTGCAAGTTTGATTTTAATTTGTCAACAGCATCATATGAACGAATACTGTATAAGCATGATTAATTATTACTGCAACCTAAATTATTTTCGTGTATAATTTGGATTAGAAGAATTTCTGAAAATAAAACATTAAACAAAAAAATCAGTATAAAGGGCCTTTAAATCTATGAGAAGACCTTTTTCCTAAATCTTAACTGAAAAGTGAGTCTTAGTTTGACCCTCGAAACAAGCAGAGTCAGTGGCTTTGTTCATTTAAGCAATATAAAGGCGAACGTTTTATTGATTCTCTTATCCTTTCGCTTATCTCCTTCGGAGTTAATTGTATTTTTGACTGAAAGAGGCACTAATGAGTATAGAAACTTAGGAAGAGTTGTCTCTGGGTAGCTCTAGGGATTGGGTGTCACGATTACACAAGAGGAAGTGGAAGAGGTTTGGTCTTCCCCACAAATTAAATTAGAATATTGGCTATCTTAAGGAGATCATATCATCTATTAGTAACCGCATTATGACTACAATCGAAATTTTTAGCATTTGGGATCGTTTTGGGATCTCTTGCCCTAGACAATTTTTTATTTTCATTTTTTCCGAGAAATTCTTTTACACAGATGAGACTGTTTTGGCAATGGACACATGTCAAGCTTTCTACACACCGGAAGCGAGCAAAATCAGTGATATCACCTTCTTGGGCCTTAGCTTCTTACAGATGACGCCTCCAATTATCTTGCTCCAACAACTGCATCCTACAATTACAATATTCTAGCAGCGGTTCAAAGTCTTCGTTTGTACACATTCGGACCAGTGTCTCCTGGGTTTTTCTACTGGCCATGGACCCTCGCTTTACCTTCGAATACCTTTTCAGCTGCTTGAAGATCGTCCATTCAAAGCACGTGGCCAGCCCATTACAGATTTTACATTTTGAGGACAGTGGCGACATCTTTATCGTAAAATATTTCATACAGCTCGTGGTTGGACTTTATTCGCCATTGGTCGGTCCCCCGATTTGGTTCAAGTATTCGCCTGTGACGGCATTCAGCATTTTTGGTGATGCTTCAGTGAGGGTCCATATTTCTCATCTATAGGACAACGAAGGTCATTTTATGGATTGAAGGTTTGTTTTTCATTGCACAAATCTGTTCTTCAGTGTAGTCGAAACGGAGCAGGTTTTATTAGCGAGCTTTTTGTTTCATCAGTTTCACAGCATTTTGCTCTGAATTTTCCACGTAAGTATACAAATTTGTTCATATTTTTTAAATTCAATTCGTCAAGAGCTATATTTTGCCTACTGGGGGTTGCCTTCCTTTTTCTGAGTCATGATGCATTTATAAATTTTTTCAGCTTGATTTTTACGACTGCTTCTTTTGCTTCCTGGTCAAATTTCAGCAGGAGTCCTTTGGCGAATGCGAGGGAAAGTGAAAGTATATAGCCACTATTGTGCGGCACTCTCTATTGCTTTTTGCGTTTGCACCCAGTTACCAACCATAAGCTGAACAGTAATTTCTAATCTATAGAAAAATTCTAATTATCAGCGTGATTCTGATTATTTAAGCCCATATTGGGCGCTATCCACATTGGGCGCTATCCTTACACATAACATCTACATAAAGTAGTTTGCTCATACACTTTATGAAAAAATAAAATTTCTTTAATTTCCACGATTATTTTGAAATATTTCATTACCATTTCGTCCAGAATTTCCATTTCAGTTCATGCTTACTTAGGCGATAGCTACAAAATGCTACATTCTTTGATCAATAAATTATTTTTCGGCCACCGGAAATATCCACACAACTCAACGAGCAGTCATCATGTTGATGACATCACCAAACCATCTTCATTCTTCTTCGTTTTTCAATATCGAATACACATCTAAATCCATTTTGCATCTTTGTTAAAGTGGCAATGTTTACAAATCAACTCAAATACTACCGTCAACGATATTTACACATGAATCACGTTACATTCGTGCGAATTCTACGCTTGGTTCGCCTCTTTAGTATGTCAGGCATATGTACTTCCATATGTATGGCTATGGTTGCACGTTGTTGTTAACTCTTCTCCAACGCGCCAATTCAAAGAAAGCACTTTCCCTTATCATCATTATCCATGGCTACGGCAGCGACGAGTGCTTCAAGCACTTTACAAAGCTTAGGAATATCGGAAACTAAGGTATCTTTTACGGTCTTGGGAATTTTTTCCCTTTTTGTTCAAGTAGTATCTACCACAGTCACTTATGAAGTTATCTATAAAATTTATAAATGTTTTTATGTTCGGACGATCGGTTTGCATGCATACATACGTGCGCAAACGTAATGCTGATAAAACGCATATTTTACCGGTCATGCGAGCGGCTCAAAACGGGGGGTGTTGAGATATTCATCGAACATGGCCGAACTGTGGACCGAATTGTAATCGACGTGTATAATAAAAAAAAAAGTTTTCAATAAAGTGGAGCATTCGAAGGGCTGCCATTTTATGACTTAAGTCATAAATCTAGCACTATTTTTATGTAAATTTCTATCTAGCACTAAAAAAAATTATCTAGCCCACTACCATTGTTACGTGCTAGATAATTTTAAGACTGCCATGGATTCTTTTTTCAAATGATTAAAACTGAAGGCAAGTGATGAAAAAGTACATATACATACATCAGATTATTATTTATCACCTAGCAAATAACGATATGCCAATTAGAAACCTTACTCGACTAGCTACAAATAATGCTTTGCTGATGAGCGGCGAAATCAAAGGCGCCATCAAATGAAACTCGCTATACCAGAATCAATTTTATTTTGGCTGAACGTGGTATTCCTTAATTTAGTGCGCTTTGGGAGCAACAACAAAATTGGCAGAATTTATTTAAAAATTAGTGAGAATAATTTATAATCACTTCCATAAGAAACTTTTAATGGAAAACTTCAGAAAAAAATTATGCTTCCGTGAGGTCCCCGTCTCCCATATATGGGTAACAATCTTCCTGTTCAAGTTAAATAAGATTTTCAGTTGCATTTTGAAAACAAATTTAATAGAACAAGCACTGTAGTATAAATATAGAATATACATCATAAAAATATACAAATTATGCTCTACTTCTGATGAATTGATATTGAGGAAAAGCACATCTGTGGCGATTTTGGGCAATTCAAACAATACGTTGTCGTTTTTTTACATTTTTCCTGGCTTGTTGGCCAAACGGGTGACACGGCGCCGAAAGTGTTAAAGAAAATTGAGTAAAATAAGAGTTTTATGCCTGCCATCAAAAGATGTAAAAGTGCTGCTAAGCGATTTCAAAGTCAGGAATGAAAATTGGCATCGGGGGACTACTGGAGGACACAACCTCCACGAAGAATGCAACGATAACGGCCAACGTCTAATCGACTTCGCCTGCACCAGGAACCTTGTTTAAGCTAAATTTGCTTTCCACACCGTCGCATTCCTAAGCAGTTCTGGGATTTCCCAGACTATCATAATGAAGCAGCTTACACTGAATCATTTTATTTATGTAAATAGCAGTGCCACTTCCTTGAACATAATCTCTGCAGTTATGGATTCCAACAAATCTACCTAAGTTAAATAGGCCTACTTCATAGCTAGTAATTCATGTCTCATTTAACTTGGGCTAAGAATTACAGAATATCTTAAGGTCCGTAAATTTATTCCTGATGCTTCTTATATTCGCGTGTAATATTTCTTGACACATATTTTTCCTGCTTATATTTCCATTTTCCTTGGAACCAATGTTTTCCATTGAGATATTCTGGACATTCTCTACTCAAGTGAAGAATTTTTGCAACCAGCCAGTGAACAATTCGTGCACTTGAGGGTTTGCGAGTTGCACACAAATGTGCTATGATGTTCTGCATATATTTCGCATACACATCTACCTGGTTTTTGCAATTACTTGCTGTGTGACCAAATTTCCAACACCTATAACACCTACTCAAAAGTGAGTGCACACCTTTCAAATGTGTTTTTGAGCTTCAATAAAAAAAATACCGATACCGAAATCAAAGGCGCCATCAAATGAAACTCGCTATACCAGAATCAATTTTATTTTGGCTGAACGTGGTATTCCTTAATTTAGTGCGCTTTGGGAGCAACAACAAAATTGGCAGAATTTATTTAAAAATTAGTGAGAATAATTTATAATCACTTCCATAAGAAACTTTTAATGGAAAACTTCAGAAAAAAATTATTTTTTGAAAATAAAACCGGTTTTATGAAAATAAAACCAATACATACACAACATATTGATTACTTTTTGATTATTGAAATACAATTTGTTGTATTGGAAAAAATATAAAATTTGAAGTACCTTAAATTGGAACTAACAATTTTTTTGGCACTCTACTACTACTTTTATTGAAAAATTTCATGACTCTTTATCCAATCGAAAATGGCAGCCCTGAGCATTGGACAAACGAAGACGGAAAATTTTTTTTTAACTGGCTGACTATCTATTTGAAACGGTCTTATCGGAAATTTTTTCAAGTTAAAAGATAATTTGTTGATGTCGTCTTCACTTTGGGGGATAATGTATCTAATTAACAGTATGTACCTATGTAATTTGGTTTGAATGTCGCATTTTTTAGATAAGATGCTCGTAGGTGGGTGGAATGGTAAGGTGAGTAGCCGATAATATTTGAGAACGGTTTCTTAATCGGGTATTGCTCGCAGTTTTTTGGAGAATAAGAAAATAATACGTGCGTTTTTTTGGGTCTCGATTAATTCTTTACCATCATTAGGGCAGGCAACATTGAAAACAACAATCCTGCCTCAGTTGGGATTGTTTTCAGTGCTGCCTACTCTAACCAGCTATTGATCGAGACGCAAAAAAAAACACACCTAAAATTCTCTTGATCGTGGATTATTTAGGCAGCTGTCTTGAAGTAAATAAAACTAGTAGTACTCCGAGCTGTTTACGATAGTTGAATTGAATTTGAAGTCAATAGAACTAAGAGACTGAATTCATGTGCAATTCTCATTTACCAGATAAGATAAATGAAAATATAATAGATAGCACATAGCACTACAAAAACAATGATTCACACTCACCGACCTAGCGATCGTAAATTATTTGAACAATGAAATATTCTATCCAAATTATATATTAAATTATCCATCTAAGTAAGAACGTACGCCAAAAACCGGTTTCGAATCGACTTCAAATTAACTCTTAGTCTAAGTGTCATTAAAACAAATCCGTAAATAAATTCGGCATTCTAATAACCCAATTCAAACTGTAAATGGGAAACAATAAAGTTTGAACAAGAGTCACGTGATGACTGAAATTGCAGGCACAGCTACCAAATAAGATACAAAGAAAAACAACTAGAGATATGATAACAACTCGCTATGCTAGATTTTTTTACAGTAGCTGACTCGTGCTCAGATACTAGAGACACTTAATACTTATGACATAATCTAGTCAAGATCGCTAGTCCGAGCACTTAATTTATATCTCCCCGGAATCATTACGGACTGTATATTAAGATATTATTCAAAAGATGAAATATGATATCTACAATAACTAAACGGGTGTCAGTTTGTTTGAAAAGATTTAACGGAGCGAATCGAATAAAATATTAAACTTGCACTTGGATCTGCATATGTATTGGTTATTATGACTCATGCATGTATTTTAACTTTGCTAAGGTTTTACTAGGAGGTTTTATCTAACTTAAGAAGTATACACTTTTACGGCATAATTTAATATGACCAGAGTGTCGAAATATGTTCAAATTGTTTTCTTTATTTTAATTAAAAATAAAATACTGTGAGGGTCAAATGTGATGGCACGCCTAGAAATTTCCCTTTTGACCTTACATATTTTTATAACTGTAAGCTATAGAAAATAGTTGAATATCTTGACTTGAAGCTTTATTTATTCTCAAAGATACTTGGGATATCGTGGAGGAAAAGTATTGGGTCATTCTATTGAATATCCATTATCAGCATATGCTGTGCTACAAGTAAGGTTGTATTCAATTAGCAGTGGTCGGTATCTAGTGACTCTCGCGATCTTATTAAGTGCAAACCAATCCTTTGTGTAGTCGCAATTAACAGCGTCTCTAATTACATCTAAACTGAAATGTGCAAAAAAATGTATTCTTCTGGACGCAAGTGGTAACAAGTTTATATGTTTAATTGAAGATTCATATGGCGGTGAATTGCTGAAACTACAATGATGGTAAAGATCTGTAAGAGCGAATGGTAGGAATTGCTTTTGAACAAATTCAAATATCTGGCTGCGAACTTCGCCGATCGCAAGTCTAACTTGTAATATGCCGTTCCCAAGCCCGGAGAAAGGAGGAGGGTTCGAGGCAACGAGGTAACTCTATCCTCAGCAAAATTTGTATAGTTGCAGCCTGATGGGTAAATTACACCCAAGCGTCTCAGGTCATTAGGGAGGATTACCCACGTTGTTAGACCTGCAACAAAGTTGTGTGAACTTTGACACGTGGCAAGTCTCCTGAAGGCGGTATCACCGAGGTTCCCCATAAAAATGGTTGAGCGATGTGCCGACAGCTCATCCTTGTAAAAACTTCCTTCGTCAAGAAACCTGGAACAAATGCCTCGGATTGAACGGATCAACAACGACGACCACGCAAACGCACAACGCATTATTCTCTCGGAACCTGGAATGTACGCTCCCTGAAATAACCGGGGGCCGAGAAGGCCCTCTTTCATCAGGTCGAACAGTATAAACTGAGCATGACTGCAGTCTAGGAAACAAATTGGTTAGGCTGCGAGATCAACGACAAGAAATTGCACACCATTTTTACAAGCGGCAAACCGTCGGACCACAAGGAGTTTGGAGTAGCATTCATAGTGAATAAGCAGCTCAAGCAGCACATTACTGAGATCAAACCCGCGAACGAAAGGCTGTGTGCGATTCGCATTAAGGCGTGATTTTTCAACCTCTGGCTCATCGATGTGCACGCTCCCACCGAAGTTAACACGTTCGGCGCCAAGCGTGATTCGGTTGAGTTTCTCGCGGGCCCAAATTTTACTGTTGGTACACCAGCACTTGTACAGGAACCGTGAATTCGAGGCGGTAGGATTTACGGACTAAGTCCAACCACGGGGGCCAAGATCTTTTAAGATGAAAGATCAACACGGCCGAGGACTTGTGTTCTGGCTTCCAATCTGCTTGATGCCACCATGCTCAGACAGATTTCAAGCCCGGACCTGTCAGCGGTCGTCGTACAATACCGAGAAAATGGTATGCTTAAGCGCACGATAGTCGCCTCAGCTTACTTTCCCTTAGACTCCTTACTCCCGCCGCCGATACAGGAGTTAAAGGACCTGGTCTTGTACGCTGAATCGGAGAGACTTGAACTTATGGTGGGCTGCGATGCCAACTCCCAGCATACCAGCTGGGGCAGCAACAAATGTAACGCCAGGGGTAACAGTCTCTTTGATTTTATAACTTCTGCCGGGCTGATGATTTTAAACACTGGGACTACTCCCACATTTGTCACCCCTAACAGAAGGGCGGTCATTGATGTATCGCTATGTTCATCTGGAATAGTTGGATCAATGACTGGATGGAATGTATCAGATGAGGATTCACTCTCTGATCATCGCTACTTGGTGTTCTCTTTAGCCACGGATCTAACACCCGTGGTGGAAAGAAGAAACCCAAGAAACACTGATTGGCCTAAGTTCAATCGGCTTCTTGCAGACAGAGCGCGTCCTAGTGGTAGGATAAAATCGCCAAAGTCAATAGAATCCCGGTTGAGCACTCTGAATAGAGACCTAATAAGTAGCTATGAAGAGGCCTGCCCGATCAGTAAGAGCAGATGTGGAAAGACAGTTCCCTGGTGGAATTGGGAACTACAGAAGCTACGGAAAAGTACCAGGAAAATTCTCAACAGAGTTTGTAAGAGCAACAATGAGGATGACTGGATCACCTACAGAACTTTGCAGAGAACGTATAAGAAGCTGGTGAGGACCTCTAAGAGGAAATCATTTAGATCTTACTGTGAGAGACTGGAAGGCGCACGGGAGACGTCTAGGCTTTGCAAAGTCCTAGAGAAGGATCAATCAGCTAAGCTAGACTCTCTAAAACGCTCGGATGGTGATTTTACCAAGTTCAAAAAGGAGTTTTTGCAGACTTTACTTGGGACTCACTTCCCGGGGGCTCCGGTGATTAAGTCGCAGAAGGCAAATGCGCCTGTGACCAAAATCCCTGCTCTTTGCAACAGTAGGAAGTGCTGGTACACAACTAGATCTGGGTCACTAGTGAAAAGGTCAGGGATGCAATCATGTCTTTTGAAAATTTCAAATCGCCGGGCCTGGATGGTATCTATCCGGTTATGCTTAGGGAGGGAATTGACCACTTGGGGGCAGACCTGAGAGAAATCTTCTGGGCATGCCTATCCTTGGGGTATGTTCCGTCACCTTGGCGAGAGGTTAAGGTAGTTTTTATACCTAAACCGGGGAGAGATGACTATTCCGATCCAAGGAACTTTAGACCAATCAGCTTAACCTCGTTTATGTTGAAATGCCTAGAGAGACATGTCGAACGACACATACGTAGTACGGCGCTTAGGTTTTTGAATGATGAGCAACATGCGTACCAGCGAGGAAAATCATGTGAGTCGGCCCTTGGTTCTTTGGTGGCCAGAGTTGAGGGAGCGATCTCTAATGGTGAGTATGCGTTGGGGGTATTTGTGGACATTGAAGGGGCCTTTGATTGCGCACCCTTCGTGGAACTATGTGATGCTGCGAAAGGTCATGGCGTGGATGATGTCTTAGTTAGGTGGATTCATGCCATGCTGACGCAGAGATGGTTGCTGGCGAAAGCTGGATCCGACTGCTACTTAAGAACAGAGGCGACAAATGGATGTCCTCAAGGGGGCGTCCTATCACCGCTCCTGTGAAGTATGCTAGTCGACTTCCTGCTTAACGAACTGCAACAAGAAAGGCTGCACGCACAGGCTTATGCTGATGACGTGGCCGCACTGGCTGTCGGTAAAGATCTGAATGTGGTATGTAGAAATACACAGCGTGCATTGGATCTGATTGGCAGCTGGTGTTTGAGGCACGGCCTAACAGTGAATCCTGGTAAGACGAAAATTGTTTTGTTTATCAGGAAAAGAAAACTGGGAGGACTAGTGCTTCCAAACATGAAGGGTGTAACACTTCAACTGTCAGATGAAGTCAAATATCTTGGAGTAATCTTGGACAAAAGATTAGGAAGAAACATGTGGAAGTGAAGCTTACTCATGCTTTAAAAGCTTTCGGGCAGTGCAAAAGAGCTTTTGCTACCACATGGGGTCTAAAGCCTCGTGTAGTGATGTGGATCTACACAGCAATAATTAGGCCGATGTTCACGTGCGCATCGGTGGTGTTGTGGACTATCGTAAGGCTATTGTATGCTCGGAAAAATTTAGCCACGCTGCAAAGGACGGTGTGCCTGGGTATCTGTGGTGCCATGAGCACTACTCCAGGTGCGGCCCTTGATGCGCTTCTCAATCTGCCTCCTCTCGACATTCAAGTTCAGAGTGTGGCGATGAGCTCTGCCCATAGACTAGCTCAGCTTGGCTTATGGGTAGGTGAAGACGATGTGGGGCACTGCTCTATTAGGGGTTCGATGTGTGAAATCTCTCCGATTCTCACTATGCCTTCGGACGCTCGGGTGTCCTTCCTCGACTTCAGAAGAAAGTACGAAGTAATCCTCTTAAGCAGAAGTAACTGGGACGATCCAGATCTGTGTACGAGGAGATATTCTGAGATCCTCTTCACGGACGGCTCGAGGTCAGATAGTGTCGAGGTCAGATGGTGTCTATCTACATTCATCGAATGGCAGGTGGGCTTTCTCTCTTGGAGAGCACGTTTCGGTTTTTCAAGCAGAAATATTTGCTATCCTGAGAGCTGCCTGTTGGGCAATTGAAGAAAGATGGAGGGGAAAGAGCATTGCTATTTGCAGTGACAGTCAAGCTGCACTGATGGCGCTGCGTAGACCCCTGACAAACTCGAAAATTGTCCAAGAGTGCGCAGCACGATTGAACTCTGTCGCCAGATTCAATAGGGTGCATCTGCTCTGGGTACCGGGGCACTGTGGTGTTGAGGGGAATGAAATTGCTGACGTCATTGCGAAGCAAGGTTCGGGACTTCCACCACGGGGCCCTGAACCCGACTTGGGTGTGCCGACCGCATCTGCACGTGCCATTCGTCGAAAGTGGGTAGATTATGCTCACAAAGATATATGGACGACTGCTGGTGTGGCCAGGCACACGAAGGTCTTCCTTTCAGAACCCAACCATGTGACATGTGACATGTGACTGATTCTTGCTCAATAAGAGCAGGAAAGTTTGCAGGGCCATGATAGGTATTCTGACTGGACACTATGGACAATGACTGGACAATGAACTGCCTAGGAGGACATATGTACCGAATAGGTGTTGTACAGGATGACCTCTGTTCATCCTGTTTAGAAGAGGCTGACTCTGCAGAGCATTTGCTCTGTGAATGCCCAGCGTTTGCGCGTCTCAGATATCAATGCTTTGGCTGGGATGTTGCACGCATGCAACAAAAATGACGATAGCCTCTTTTCCCCTATCAGTGATCCTAGACTTTACCAAGAAGTCTGGGAAACTATGGTAGGCAGGGAGAAATGAGTACAATGGGACCTTTGGCCTGAGTGCTTAAAGGTGCCAATGCGCCTCTCCCCCAACTCACACACACACACACTCACACACACACCAGAACGGAAACGGAGAGGTAAGCGGAAATACGAGTAGGTCCGTGCTTTGTTGATTATCTATGTCTGTAGAGCCTTCGCCCTATTATAAATGATACATTGTTTAGTTCCGAAGGTCGTCGTCCAAAAATGAAACCTTTGGCGATAATGGCGTACAATATTGGCGAAATTGGCATCGACAGGAGCGACTATATGGTGTCATATGCAACACACATACGAAAAACCATCAAATGGTATCGCAAATCACATTTACTTTGAGGAACAACGATCGTTATTGCACATATAGTATATCAGAGAGCTGCACAAAAAAGCAGCTTAGAAAATTCCGGGAACTTTTAGTCACAGAATGGTTGTCCTCGAAAAATACTGTACCCGACACCAACAGACACAAAAGGAGGAAACTGTCTCATCACATGGAGATTTGCAAGAATCAGCAGGACAAGCCTGTAGAAGGATGTCTGTCCTGTATTACCAAAAAAGAGGCAAATTGTCGAAAGCCAACAAGCCAGGAAAAATGTAAAAAAACGACAACGTATTGTTTGAATTGCCCAAAATCGCCACAGATGTGCTTTTCCTCAATATCAATTCATCAGAAGTAGAGCATAATTTGTATATTTTTATGATGTATATTCTATATTTATACTACAGTGTTTGTTCTATTAAATTTGTTTTCAAAATGCAACTGAAAATCTTATTTAACTTGAACAGGAAGATTGTTACCCATATATGGGAGACGGGGACCTCACGGAAGCATACCTATCACCCAAGTACGGGTGACACGGCGCCGAAAGTGTTAAAGAAAATTGAGTAAAATAAGAGTTTTATGCCTGCCATCAAAAGATGTAAAAGTGCTGCTAAGCGATTTCAAAGTCAGGAATGAAAATTGGCATCGGGGGACTACTGGAGGACACAACCTCCACGAAGAATGCAACGATAACGGCCAACGTCTAATCGACTTCGCCTGCACCAGGAACCTTGTTTAAGCTAAATTTGCTTTCCACACCGTCGCATTCCTAAGCAGTTCTGGGATTTCCCAGACTATCATAATGAAGCAGCTTACACTGAATCATTTTATTTATGTAAATAGCAGTGCCACTTCCTTGAACATAATCTCTGCAGTTATGGATTCCAACAAATCTACCTAAGTTAAATAGGCCTACTTCATAGCTAGTAATTCATGTCTCATTTAACTTGGGCTAAGAATTACAGAATATCTTAAGGTCCGTAAATTTATTCCTGATGCTTCTTATATTCGCGTGTAATATTTCTTGACACATATTTTTCCTGCTTATATTTCCATTTTCCTTGGAACCAATGTTTTCCATTGAGATATTCTGGACATTCTCTACTCAAGTGAAGAATTTTTGCAACCAGCCAGTGAACAATTCGTGCACTTGAGGGTTTGCGAGTTGCACACAAATGTGCTATGATGTTCTGCATATATTTCGCATACACATCTACCTGGTTTTTGCAATTACTTGCTGTGTGACCAAATTTCCAACACCTATAACACCTACTCAAAAGTGAGTGCACACCTTTCAAATGTGTTTTTGAGCTTCAATAAAAAAAATACCGATTGAAAAATATTTCTGATTGAGGAATATTAAACCTTTATTCGCTTAAAACAATATCCACTAACAAAAAATTTACAGAGCAACAAAAACAAAAAGTCAATGAAATACGAGTCAAAAGTAAGTGCACACCTCATATCAAAAAATTCATATAATAATTTTAAGAAAAACTAGTATTTGGTTTGACCGCCCTTTGCCTTTAAAACAGCTTTTAGTGTTCTAGGCATGAATTCTACTAATTTTCAGGTAAATTCTGCTGGTATATTATCCCATTCTTCCTTAAGAGCATTTTTCAAACTTTCCTTGCTTGTGATTGGACGTTGCCAAATTTTCCTGTCTAAATAATCCCATAAATGCTCAATGGGGTTGAGGTCTGGCGATTGTGGGGATGATCCAATACCTTGGGAGTTCTATAAAGCAACCACAACCTTACTAAATAGGAAGTGTGCTTAGGATCGTTATCTTGTTGGAAGATCCAGGTCCTAGGCAATTCAAATTTCGCAACACTGTCAGCCATATTTCGTAGCAAAATACTGAGAAAGCTTTGCTTATCTATTGTTCTATCAATAAATTCAAGGTTTCCAACTCCCGATTCTGCTATACACCCCCAAATCATAACAGATCCTCAGCCATGCTTCACTGTGCCGAAAACATTTTTGTTCATGAAACTCAGTATTTTTAGTTCGCCAAAGTTTTTTATTTGTACGCCCGCCAAATATTTAAAATTCACTCTCATGTACAGAACTAAATGTGGCACTTAAAAACAGTAATGGAATAATTGATATCGGCTTCTCCCATATGTCTCTCCCTACCGCCATCACTAAGCATTCGTGACTGGGCATAATACCATCAATAAAACATTTTTCCAAAAATTATAAGTACAGTTTTTATATTTTTTAGCATAATTTTTGCGTTTTCATTCGCTTCGTTGTGCTCTGGCATGTAACCCATCTTCATTCAATATTCTTCGAACGGTGGAGGCTGAAACGGATTGATTATGTGTTGCGGAATAATTGTCAGCTATTTTTGCTGCACTTGAACGGGTATTACCCTTAACTTCTTTCACTATATTTCTTATTTCTTTTCTATTTAATTTCCCTGGCTGTCCAGATCTTTTAAAATTATCCAATATTTTAAATTTATTGTATTTGTTAATAATTTTTTAACTGCACTGTGTGGTCTTTTTACCATTTTTCCAATTTCCAGTAAACTTTTACCTTCACAATGTAAATTCACTATAATTTTTCGTGTTTCTGACTCAGTTTCATTCCTCATTTTCACACCTTTCTTCTAGCACGTTATAAATCAAACTAACTTCTTCAAAAATGACTTTACCAAGAATTTTTGCGATTGCTGTTTCCTAGAAATTAAATTGAAGTTGTATTCCATTATAGTAAAAGATCCATGACTTTGTGTACAGCTAGAATCTAGCAACGTTTGAACACGAGTGCACTTACTTTTGATTCAGATTTCATTGACTTTTTGTTTTTTTCCCTCTGTAAATTTTTTGTTATTTAATATATGGAATTGATTTTTTTGTATATAGTTTTTAACAAATAAAGGTTTGATATTATTCGATCAGAAATATTTTTCAATCGATAATTTTTTTTTTATTGAAGCTCAAAAACAAATTTGAAAGGTGTGCACTCACTTTTGACGCTCACAGTATGTCTTCTTTGCGAAAATGATAATTGAAGTATATATTTTTTAATTTGTTCGCAAGTTTTGCAAAAGTGGATCCAATTGTTTCAAAAGTAACCGAGTATTTTCCGGTCGTTTTGTTTTGTCGGCAACAAACCAGTCTTATGTCACCTTCAGCGACATTCAGTATGAAAGACGAGATCTTTTTTGACAACTCGATGAACAATTAGTCTCGGGGTTAAGTATATTGTAGAGTCTACCGTGTAAGACATGCCGAAAGACTACAAGATATTGTTCTTTAGTGCCAGGCCCCCCTCGACAAAATCCGTCTTCGAAACAATCCCACCGTCTCTCGATTCCTTACGGTGCACAATGGGAACATCAACGAGGGAGTAACTGTCTCTTTGATTTGAAGTAGGGTTTGGGTGCTAGATTGAGGAATTTTCGGTCGAATATTCATTCTACCGTTATATTTACTAGGTGGTTTATTGGTCGCGGTAGTGTCACTTTTGAGGATATTGGCGTATGAAGGCTTTGAGCAGCTGTGAACTAAATAGGGAATTTCATCCAATTTATTGGTTAGTTTAAGTGATAATTTTTCAATCAGCTCCACTTTATCTCTAATTTTCTGATGTCCTTGACAAATGGAATATATTGTTGTTCAACAACGTAATCAATCCATAAAATCACAACCTAGTTTGCTGCTCTGCTGCTACAATTAGTTAATACTAGAAAAAAGATACACATACCTTATTTTTCAGCACCATATGTGTGTACATGATTACAGATAAATCGCACTTCTAAGGTACCAAACAATAAATTCCACTATAAATTCAATCACTGCATCCCACAAAATTCAATCATTCTATTCCTCACACTCGCCATTCATCCGGCATCACTTACACCACATTCCGCCGAGAAAATAAGCGCCAAGCTTGACACAATTAAGTCATAAGTGAGATCGATTATACACGTACATAGCCACATACTTTCGCCCTATCGCTCATTCAGTCCATCCTCGAACCAATCATTCAACTGAGGATCTGAGATAAGTCGCATATGCTGTTGTCCAGTCTACGGAAATGCCATGGCTTTGATGGCGCTCCGTGACAGGAAATTGAAAACGAGCGAAATTAAATCGCCACCGCATGCCAACGGTCCTTTCTATATCCTGTCACAGGGCAAGCAGAGCGAAGCGATTCAATTCACACTGACAGCTGGCATTGACAGCAGTCCTTGTCGCTGCTATTCACGTCCACCCGCCAACGACCCTGACCCACTCCAGATGTGCTCGACTGTTATCATGTTGTTAGTACACTTTCATGCATTACTTACAGCCACCTGCTCGCTCGCATCTACTACTTGACACCCTCGGGGCTTTGTTTATCAATTAAATCCACATTGGCGGCCAGGTATCTTCAAGAGAGATAGTCGCCCTTCCGGTTTCGCTGCTATGCCATTTCATCTTGGCAATTCCATCAAGAAAATTGCACTTAAGGTGTAAAATAGATGTTCTATTATCTTCTGAATAAAAGCCATTCCTTCTCGACAAAACATGAAAAATTCAAAATGTGCATCTTAGTTCGCGTTTTCCAGAGGCACATCGATCCTGAGGACATGACAGGTCCAGCACACCCCAACCACACAAGCAACCAAATGCAATCTCACCACCACACTCACACTACATCCACTACACACATACCATGCCAGCCACGGGGGATGTTTTCATCCTAGCATCTCTTTTAATTTTCATTACACTAACGGGCGCGGTCTGCATAGTAGCACATCCTTCGAAAATTTCATCGCTTTCCTACTCATACTGGACCTCACCTTTCTGAATTCCTACGTGCGATAAACCATTCAATTTCTCGTGAAAATCCTATGTGAATTCACAACCACTTTCTGTTCCCGAATCACAGCGTCCCGTTCTTTTGCATCGATGCTGCACACCTTTCACTATTCACGCGAAGGTCGTTTAAGCCACCCTCATTCAACTTTTCACTTCAACCACCCACAACATCGCCTGCTCTGCTCTCAACAGCAGCTCCCCGTCAACAAACACTAATTCACTTAATTCTCCCAGTTTCGTGTGCACACACGAATATCACCCTGTACGTACACGGCCAGTCGGTCGCACCAGCTCAACAATGCTCTTCACTACTCACTCGAATGCGCTTGTCACCCCGTCCGTGACACAAACCCACCCCCGGGGAAAACTTTTCATATACCTAGTTCGAAGCAAGTGCAGGTTGAAATACACAAAATTTTCCAATTGGACTCTAGCCGAAATTAACGCGTTCTCGTAATGATAATTGATTTTTAAACATTCGGAAACGATACACGAACACTCACTTCCGGTATTTGCGCGCCGTTTCGACTGCTTGCGATTGAGGATTCAGGCGATCTTCCTGGCGTTTTGCAGACGCACGAAATCGAACGTTCGAATGTCAGTTGTTGACAGCCACACACGATAGGAATAAGCTATCGTAACGCACAGACACGAATACACGAACAGACCAAAGAGCGTAGGCAAAGCAGAGCTGCTGCAATGCAATCGGACCGAGATTGGTTGACTTCGCTGGCTAGCTGTCATACATGAGCGACATTCTAGCTGTCTGATTGGACTGCTTCGAGTGTTTCTAGTTGGAATGTTGTCAGAATGATATTCTGAGAGTTTAGATGTGGCGGCCAGGTGGCAGTGTATGTTTGTGGTTTTTGTCTATGAAAATATCATTAGCAGACTAGTAGGCGCTTTAGAAAAATATTCCGCATTAAAATTCAAATTCAAATAAGTAAAATGATAATCTTTCCTTATGACTCAGTTGGATAAGAGAACTAGAACAAATAATCTGTTAACTGTTGAGGGAAACAGCTCTAATTGATGTGAATAGCTGTAAAAAAAAGGTCTGGATATCATGAGATATGGGAAGTAAAAGCGGGTAATTAATTTTTGATGCAAACTGAAAAAAATGCAAAGAAAACCGATATTAGTGCTTACTTGAGATAAAAACCTGATCCAGTGCAGTAATTCAGCTTTAGGTTTCCTAATGGTAAAATAAATTAACATGAAATACTCCAGTGGATATATTTGCCCTTTTTGCAGGACGAAATTCTCTTGAGTGAGGACGAAGCGGACTTGAGGACGAAATTCTCCATCCAATGGAATTGCTTGAAAGTAAAGGGTGGATGAAAAAGGACGCAATCAAAAAAAAAGGTTAGACATTTTTTTTCTGTGCAATTAATCGGTTTCATTTTTATATTATTTTACAGATCGGTTTTTAAATTTAACAGAAATGGGTGATTGGGATAATGAAACAAGAATTTTGTTGGGACTGTAATTTCCGTGTAAAGAGAAACTAAGAGCACGTTTGGTGGCATTTCCCTGAGCAAATGGACTATAATGCGACTCGTAAGCAATTATGCCGAGCTTTGGACAATCACAAGAAAATCTTACCATCGAGATCCATCAGTTCGGACGCAAATAACTATCACTGCTGTTGCTACTGCCATATAGATACAAGCCAATCCTAGAATTTCAACAAGGAAATTAACTGCTCAAATGGCTATCAGCGGACAGTCCCTGCAGACAGTTCTACAGAAAGATTTACACTTATTTTGTAATAAAATTCAACAAACCAGCAAGCTAAAAGTAGTACACTTGCCGATTTGCTTTGAATTTTGCCAGAAGATCATTCAAATGGTTTATTATGGAGACCGGAGCTCAACGGAAACCATTACATAAATATGCTGAAAGAGTTTTTCTGTCCAGAACTACGCCAAAAGATAATTCCTTTCAACTTTGCGTAATTTCAACAAGATGGTGCAACTTCTCACATAACCGAGGCTGTTCTGACAGAATTGCACCAAAAATTCCCAAATAAAGTGATTTCCAGAAACTTCATATTCCGTTTGCGACTGCGACTAATGTTTTCTTCCGGATTTTTTGTAAACAGGAAGTTTACAAAACCAACAAATTTGAATGATTTAAAGCTATTCCTTCGAACGATAAGTGAGGTAGTTCCCGTTGCAAACCTCCAGATAGTAATGAATAGCTCTTTCATAATATATCACACATGCGGCACCAAACGTGGGGGCCATTTTTTTATTTATTTCAATCAAACAAGGCGTACAAAAAACACTTACAATTAATATTTAACAATTGGTATACATTTCAAATGTACGTGATGAAATATGCACAGCAAAAATTTGAAAAATATTTGTCAGGGCATTGGATAGGCGCATTCAAGACGTGAGCACCTTAGTCAGAGCAGTTTTAAACTTAGGTCTGGAAATGGTTGGGGAATAGTATTTTGCGAAGCTGTTTAATATTTTGCAGCATCTGTTGATTGGCTCATTGTTGGCGTAAATTGTGTGGTGTCGATATTCATTCGGAAAACGTGTGTGCCTCGTCCGCCTTAGTGATTCGTTGCAGGTTATCATATTGGATAGGGATACAATATTGATCAAGCCCCCAGCAACATCAAAAATAAAACACGAGCATATGACTATACTCCGCTTAGATAGACTTGATAGATTTAAGAAACTTAGCCTGTATCTGTATGAAGGTAAATTATCAAATTCGTATGGATTATACAGATTTCTCAATGTAAAGAGCAAGAACTGATTCTGCACTGATTCAAGCCTATCGCTATAAACATCAAAGATAGGGTGTCAGACAATGCATGCAATATTCGAGCAATGTTCAAACTAGAGCTATGTGTAAAAACTTCGTGACCCATGAGTTTTTAAATTCCTTCGCACGTCTTTTGATGAATCCAAGCTGCTTATTAGCCTTGCTAAAGACTTTTTCATAATGTAAACTAAAACGCAGCTTTTTATCCAAAGTAACCCTGAGGTCGATAACAGAATCAAGCCCTCACGAAGTCAACATTATTTATTGCAAGATTATTGTGGTGAAAATCAAAATTTGTTTTACTGGTTTTGCGGGAATGACTTGACATTTACTGACACTTATGTCAAGATTATTTTGTTTGCACCACTGTTTAAGAGACAGCAGTTTAGATTGAAAGAAAACAAAGTCTGATTTCGATTTAACTGTGGGGTATATTTCCAGATCGTTTTCAAAGGAAAGGCGAGGAATGTCTGATAGTATGAAAATATTGAATAAAAGAGGTCCCAAGTGACTACTTTGTGGTGCACCTGATGAAACTTCGATTTTTTTTGGATAGAATACCCTGAAACTTAACGTACTGCGTTCTATTTCGAAGATAAGAGTCTAATCAGTTTAATAAGAGACCAGAGATACCAAATTTCTGTACTTTGATTCGAAGAATATCATGATCAACGCGATTAAAGGCCTGGCTGAAGTCTGTGTAGATGGTATCAATTCGATGCCATTTTTCATGCCACAGAGAACATCTGAGACAAGAATGACCTGCCATTTCTAAAACCATGTTGCTGTTTGTTTAGAAAAGGTTCTATTAGAGTAGTGAGCTTATCACATACAATTTTTTCAAATAATTTAGACAATGTAAAATACCGCTGTAATTATCAACTAACCGCCTCTCATCACATTTAAAAATCGAGTTCAGGATGGGATAATTTCCATAAGGAAGGGAAAACCCCACAAGAAAGTGAATTGTTGAAAATTAAATACACGGGCAAGATAAGCGACTCCATGTATTCGTGTATGAAACAAGTCAGGACCAGGACCCTTGTGGACGGTAAGATCTTTGATGGTCTTTGCAATCTTCTCTCTAGTTAAATACATTTTACAGGCGATATTTGGTGTGAAAGTTTGAGACAAAAGAATGTTAGATAATCTTGTACATGAACAAAATACTTCCTGAAAATGGTCAGCGAACAGGTCACAAACTTGGTGAGGGCTTGACGAACAAGAGTTCTTTTTTTACATTGAAGTAGGGTAACCCGAAGTTTTCCGTTTGGAGTTTACGAAATCACAAAACTTTTTAGGATCATGAATTATATTTTTGCCCATAATATTAACACAAGGCTGATGGGCTTCACGGTATCTCGTCAGGAATTCTTGAGCTAATTCATTATATTTATCCTTGATATCATCTCTTTATAAAGTTTATTTCCTTGATTTCGCAAATACCTTAAATTGTTATTTAGCCAAGGTTCAGACATTTTGTTTCTTCTCTTAATCTTTGTGGTGAACTTTTTAATGTCGTCAAAAACCAATTTATAAAATATGGATTTTTTTTCGAAACCCAATAAAAAAAGCTTAGTAAAAATGTATTGTCTATTTCACTATCCTTTAGTTGTGATAGCTTAGAGCAATAAAAAAGAAGCATGGAACATCTCTTGTGTAATGCGAAAATGAATGTAACTGGCAAATGTGTGAATATTTAAGCCCTGAAATGTATTCGACGCGAAACGGAACGAAGTGTCAAATCCCATACAAAAACAGCCTGGCGCGGAATTTCGTTTCGTTTGGTTTTGCTCGTCAGTAATGTTTTCGAAGGCGTATAAGAGTCTTCGAAGACAACGCAATGACTCAATCTGAGATGGCGCTGCACAATGTTTAAGTTAAATTTCGCGGCCATTTAATGACCCAGGACCTTAAATTGATGCGAAAAATGTGACAGCTCATAATTTCATTCGAGTTTGCGGATATTTTATTGAAAAATTGGTGAAAATGGATGGATGAACCGCGCATCCTTGCAACAATAGTTTTTGTTTTGCCGATATTATCATTTTTGATGCCGGTTAGTTAAATTTATATGCACCGAATTCAAATGTAAAGCACTTGTTAAATGTCATCAGTGGTAATTTATACTGCCCCCGGTGTCGGGGTGCGGAACTTTACTTCGCTCGATTCCGCACAGACGTTTTCACTGTATTTCGTTCGTCGAATACATTACTAGGCTTTAATATGAATTCAAAACGAATCGTAGCTACATTAGAAATGAACTAAAATTATAAGACAGAGGAGTATTATGTACTGTCAATTGTATACGAACGACCTCAGTATTGTTTTAACAGTAACAATACGTTTTATTCATTATTTTTCAATTGTAAAGCATAGATTTAAAGTGATTTAGACGAAGGTCTTTTCAAACTATGGTTAATAAGTTAGCATAATCTAAGAATTTATTATCTAGTACTTATATTAAATATTACAAAGAAAATTCACAAAAGACTTTGTTTATGTATCCTTAGAGCTACTAACTAATATTATATATGAACTAATGATCTTAAACCTAAGTTCTACATCCGGAGGATGTACTAGAGAAAATGGATGCAAGAAGCGGGTTGTTAAGATCCTGTAGCTTGCTATAGAAAGAAACAGTGTTTCTCTTTACCAGTTTATCAACCATCATGATATTGGAGATACGATGAAGTGATACTGTGAAAAAGTGCCAAGGCTTATTGTGCATCATTTTTAGACATTTGTTTTGCGCAGTCTGTAGCTTTGCGATATGAGACACAGCACAGCAGCTTCACACAAGTGACCCATTGGAGATGATTGTTTGCTTGCCAACTTTATAAATGAGTAATTTATTATATTCAGACGAATAAGAGTTTCGATTTATAAGAGGGTAGAGAGTTTTTATTGACAACGCAATGTTATTGCAAACATTGGCTACATGGTTTATAAATGATAGACCTCTATCGAATGCGACGCCAAGACACTTTAACTCATCGTCTTAGTGTATATTATGCACCAAGAAACTAAGAAGATGAGTGGGAAGGTCTTTATTTTTCTTTTCTCTAGTAAAGAGGGTTGCTTTTTTTTGGCATAATTAATTTCTATTTTCCATCTAAAGCAAATATTTTCTAGTTTACTCTCCAGTTTAATGATTTGAATGATTTTTCCTCCAAGGCATCTATGATTTTATTCGGACAGTGGTCACTAACATATAAACAAGCATCATCTGCATAAGTAGCGATTTCATACTTTGGGTCTACTGGTATATCCAGTATTGTTTTAATGAACCAAAGATGTACTATATTATTACTTTACCTTTATTAATGAATAATTGCAGCTAACAAACATGTATTAAGTTTTAATAACGGTGGTTTAGCATAAATGACCAGTTTTTCGGCTTTAGTAGTTCTGTGCAGAACAACAAGAGGAGAAAATTAGCACTGTTTAATGCATTTTTTTTAACTTTCTTCGCATCAGAGACAGGTATAAATTTGACGATTAGATTTGATTAAATTTATGCGAGATCACAATTTAATTCAGATTTGTGATTGGGCCGATCAGAACGTCGCATATATAGTCAGCTAGGTTTCGAAGATACGAAACTCGGATTTTAGATGATCAAAATTTCCCCTGCATATACGGCCGAAAAATTGAGATCATTCCAAACTTGAATTTTCTGTCGAACCTGTCTATGCTGAGGCCAGAATTACTCAGAGTATTCGTATCCCCAGCCTGCTAGAAAGACCCGAATCTATTAATATAGTCCAGGATAAATTACAGGGAAAAAAGAGGCAATCCTCTACGTATGCATCATATCCCAGCCGAAACATTAATATCACAAGCGCTGACTAACATATTCACAGAGGAAAAGCTTCAAAAAGTAAGCTTTTTCTAAGTAGGATGGACAAAGGTCATCCTGTGCAGCACCGTACATATGTCCTTTTGAGTGCTTTCTACTCTTGTTAAAGAGGCTATGAAAGGAAGATATTCATATATCTGGCCAAATCAGTAGCCTGTTTCTGTAACTTGAGTGGAGAAAAACCTCTATTTGATGACCTGACGCAAATTTAGCTTGGCAGTTTCTATGCAGTGTAGTTGTGAATTATGTTTTGAAATGTGTGTGAAGGCCAATTTCAAACAAAAATAGAGAGGTACAAATGCCACAACTGCTTATTCTAATGCCACTAATGGAATGTGACGACAAAATGATGCCAAATAGAGAATTGTCGTAAAAACTTTCTCTACCCGTAAGTTATAGAAACGAGCCACGAGCCAAATACAAATCTCCATCTGAGTTACAATCATCAGTAAAAGTTAAAGTTATTCTTTAGTAAAGTGTGTAAAGTAAAGACTCCTCTTTCACTTTATAAAATCACCATCAGGGCGTTTTACAGATTCTAGCTCAGTTTAATGATTTGAATGATTTTTTCTTGACGTTTCTTTCAAAGGACTTGAATGATTCTTTCTCCTCACTAAATTTCTACAACTTCCTATTGAGAATCGGTAAGTGATTCAGTCATCTTCCGTGTTACTCTTAAAAGCTCGATTGAAGAGTTTTCTAGTATCTTTCCAGAGCTTCTGTAGTTTTTGATTCCATCGAAGAACCGCCTTGCATGCTCTATTCTTGCTGATCGGGCAACATGGCTCTATTTCAAAGTACTCAACTGAGATTATATTGCCCTCTGCAATTTTATCCTGCGACTTTCGAATATTTTTTTTGCGAACATTTATAGTTTATTGATAGCAACATCTGTCTTCAAAAACTCATTATTTTATAAAGCTCTCAAAATCAAATGAGGTGTTCCTTTGATACAAATTCGATTTTTCGAACTCTAGACACTTA
This sequence comes from Nemotelus pantherinus, assembly GCA_963978885.1. NCBI lineage: Eukaryota > Metazoa > Arthropoda > Insecta > Diptera > Stratiomyidae > Nemotelus > Nemotelus pantherinus. The sequence goes on along the minus strand of OZ022265.1, from coordinate 43,820,970 downwards.
TGTATTTGTAATTGAGTTTGCACTTCAATCAGACCCAGCCAATATAAAGTGCAAATCATCATTATCCAGCTGCAAATAATTACTATTAAGCTTTAAATAATTGCACCACTACCACAGCTTTAAAAACAATTTTGAATACGAATTTCCCATAAAAAAATCCGCATCAAAAAAAAGGTATGAAAATTAATTTCCTCCTGTAACAACCGCTTTCAATATATGCTTTGAAATATCTTGAAACATTTCTATTTCAATTTTTGTGACATTCAGTAACATCTACGGGGATTCCTGAAACACGGTAGCGGCGGAAGACGGGACGCGCAAGGGAAAGGATATGGCTATAAAAAATCAGTAGCAAAAATCGGTGTTGAGTCAAGTGCATACTTCACAGACTCATATTTCATCAAATTTTCATCATAAATCACGGGAGAATGGTAACAGGTGGTGTTGAAGCTTGCATTGAATTTTTTTCCGCGTTCTCAATGAAAGCGTGAACGTCGTTTTAGATGGTAAATAAGGTTTTTTTTGCCGTAGTCCTTATGGAGGTTGATGTCTTTGTTAAGAGTTTGCTTTGCAAGAGCTTGTAAAAATGATCAATGTAAATTTTCATGTTTGAAGATGAAAGTGAGGTTTGAATTTGGTTTGGGAACGGTGTGTACCTTAGTTTCCAGGAAACGATAACAGCAAAAGTTACGAACGACGGTGAAAAACTTGGCGAAATTCGATTCAAGTAAACAAAATTCAAAGATCCACTGTTTGCAAATATTTGACAATTTTAATTTGGACACGGGGAATTCGACAAACTCATCTTATTCAAACGAACTAGACAGTATAAAATTTGAAGTTTTGCAACAACATACTTCAAACCTACGTACATCAAAGTTTAAACTTCAATGCATTCACTCGACCATTAATTAAATTTACAAAAGTGAACGAAAAAAATCTAAAATCGATAAACTGGACATCTACAGGGACTTTTTTTTCGACAGGAAAGAAGTACCTATGACTTTTACCAATTATTATTGCAACCAATTTAAACTGATTGCCAACAAGTTAATTCATAAATTAATTGATGTACCAATTTAACATCGTTAATAGTGCCAGCAACATATTTCTTTATGTCAAAATATAATTGAAAATTAATCTCATCTTCCATGAATTTTGTGCTCGCGAAGATTTAAGGCCATTATTTACCATGCGATGAATTGTTGCTGAAAATAACAGCAACAAAAGTTGAGCTTTAACATTTAACAGCTTGAAAGTGCTTTTGCAATTAATCAGTAAAGCTTGTAAGTTTTGCCTATTATGAATATTTATGAAATTATGTATTAGTATGCATCAACTACTTGAGGTCTAGGATTGTGTTTAAGCCATTTTGTTCTCGGTCTTCAGCTTCATTAATAGAATAGTGGGCCCTATTCTGAGAGTCACCTCACGTGACGAATGAGATGACTCTCATGATTTCGTATTCTGAGAGTCACGTGAGATGACTTCAAGTGACATTTTCGATCTGTCGGCTATTCCGAGAGTCACGTGAAGTGACGAGCGTCACGTAAAGTAAGATTTTCAGTCACTTGATAATATCAAGTGACTGTGGTCAGAAATGATAGTAAATTGATATTTTGAGTAAAGTTTGAATCGTGTTCGCCATAGCTGTTAACCGTTTTCTGATAATCTTTTGACTCATATGTTTGCGATTTAATAGTTGCGTGTTAATTTTTGGGGTGTTTTATGTTTGATTGGTTGTTTTTGTTGCTGTCGTTTTGAAAATGCAGATGGCATTGACACATGTCTACAATCATTTCACGCCAATTTAGTATGTGCAGCTCATTTTTTCGAGCTAAAAAGTGCCATTTGGTGTTTGAATTTGAAAATTGATCTGTGGAAATGTGTTTCCAATAAGAAAATCGATCGAAAATTGACCAGCAAAGTGCCAGCCCTAAAAAGTAAACCGTGAAGGTAAATTCTGACAAGTCTCCATTATCTCGTCATTCTTTGGAGCGAAAATTTTAAGAATGGAAAAAAATAGATACAAAGCTTATTTCTGACGGATCAAATGTCAAGGATTTCAGTTTTCGATTAATTTCCTGATTGGAAAGACAAGCGACAATTTGAATGCCTTATTGGACTGATGGAGAGTCATCCACAAAGCCTGAAACAGCACAGCGAACACATAAAAACAACTTCTAATATTCACCAATACTTCTTCCTAATCACTATATTTATAATCTTGAATAGCAAGTTTAAATATACCTGGTACACTTGTAAACACCGTACTCTTTTTTATTTCACTAATCATTTTGTTACCCCTGGAAATTTCCTATTTGCGTTCGATTTTCCTTACTTTCCATTTGAACTTAATTTCTTTTATTAATTACACACCCTCCAAAATAAGCCGAGCTTGTGATACAAAGGTATGAAAAGTTTTTGCGCGCCAACGATATGCGGTGTACCCAAGCCGTCCCCCATCTAAGTACTGACCACGCCTAACACAGCTTAACCTCGGTGATCGAACAAGAACCGGTCAATGCCAGTGTGCTATGGACGTGGTAAATTTCGAGCGATGATAAATTTCAATGACATGGTAAATTTCAAACGCTCAAGCGTTGCCATTCAAACGCATTTTCATAGTCACCTCACCTAGAGTCATTTCACGTGACTCTCAGAATACCGATTCGTAAGTGACGGGAGATCTCACCTGAGATGACTCTCAGAATAGGGCCCAGTGATTAGCTAAAAAGATAGATATATGGACAGAAATAATTGGGGGGACAAACTTTATTAAGGTATGAATTTTCACCATCTCAAGTAAGTCTAGAGTAGATGGATGTAGTTTGAATAAACTCCATAACAGTGATGGCCTGTGACTTTGACAAATAAAGAGTGTTTTTTTACAAGCGTCGTATTTTGAAATTGACCCCTGTCAAATGATTTGATGACAGCTGTAAATGTCACTGTTATTTTAACTCAGTAATATTGCCCAATTGCCATGGATACGTCGCAGCAGCGTCTACAAATCGTGGAAATTTATTTCCGAAATCGACGTTCAGCTGTCCGAACTCATAGACCGCGTAATTGCCCTTCAGCACGCGCTATTCATGATGTGATTGCAAATTTTTGCCGCCACTTCACTTTACTAATCCAGACGCCAACGACAAAAATTGACATCAGTGCGTTCCGAATATCACTGTTATGGAATCCAGTGTAGCTAACAATCCAAATTTTTCGATGCACTGGCGGGTGCAAGAAGTTTGGATTTATCGGTCCACTTTGTGGAAAATTTTGTGCAAGACTTACAAGATCCAATTGGTTCACAGGTCTGGAGAATACGCCAAAAATCAGCTGGAAGTTGACCCTCTGTTTCACGGGAAATTTTTGTTCAGTGACGAGACTTATTTCTGGCGCGATGACTACTTCAATAATAAAAATTAATGCATCTACAGCAAGAAAATCCCCGCCAGGTTATGGGAACAAATTATGTCATACTTCTTCAAGGATGAACACGCACGTTTATGTTCCTGAAATGGCGTCGTTTTGATGTGAGAGAGATGTAATTTTAACAACATAGCTACCTCAACCAGGATTCTATTGATTTTGGTGATTTTATTCTACCAAGAAGAAAGGCTCTGTCTACAAGATGTTGATTAAACTTAGCACAATCAGTGTTTTTTGGATTTTCTCTGTCCATCACTGATGTTCGATCCTTGGCTAAAGAGAACGCCAAGAAGCGGTGATCGGAGAATGAAACCTCATCTGATACGTGACATCCAAACACTGATCTGACAATTCCAGATAAACATGTATCAATAACCGCCCTTTTATTTGGGATGAGAAAAATGGGAGAAATCCTAAAAATCCAATTACTGGTTCTTAGTCAGTCTCCGGAACAGTTGCTGAATGCCGTGAATTCATTACGTTCGATAATGGAATTGATTTAGGTACCTGAGCATAGGGATCTTCGAAACAACTGTGAGGTCTATGAACTAGAAAGGCTTGGTACCTTGCTACCGAACGATTCATGCCCTTTCACTATTGTTATAATGATGTCATCAGCAGTGGCGGCTCGTCCTAATGTGCAGATTCGCACGTGAACCCCCACAAAAAATTTAATAATTCAATTGAACAATACACATTGAACAATACTTGTTATGGCAGCACATAATGCTGTGCCTGCCGATCATTTTCAGCATTATTATTTCATTCATACCCAGTGACAATATTGCCACGACAAACCACATACAAATTCGCTTATCTTTACTGCCTCTTGTACTAGCGATCGCACGTGCGATTTTGTGGCTGGAATTAGGGGGCTAGAGGAGCGTGCGAGGAAGCGAGGGGTGCATCCATTTAGCTTGGCTCAGTACTAGCTGGGGGTTCACACTCAGAATGTGCGATCGACAACCAATTTGATGTATTCAAACATTGTTGTCGGCGGTCAGTTTCATGCGCTGATTCGTGCTGCCGTTCGAGCATTTTATATGGATTATTGTAACTATTAGGGATAATTTTAGCAATTGCCGCTATTTGTGTCTGTATGATTTGAAGACACATTTGGAATTTAATCCATGTATACTGCTCTACTAAGCTTAAACATTCTATCTGCATTTTTCTCAATTTTGAGTATAATTTTAAGTTTATAATCTAAATACTCTATTGCATCGTTCTACAAAATTTGAAAAACCTATATTTTGTGGAAGTATGTTAAAATTAATATTGAAAAATGAACTCTCCATATACCTCCAGTACAAATCAAAACACAAATCATTGAATATATAAAAAGTACTAATATGTAGATAGAACCTTTATGATTAGTAGGGTAGTATATATAAATCTTCTGAAATTTTCGCTGTTAAATACTTGTAAAATGTATTCAGTATTTCAGAAGATTATCCTTGGAAGAAATTAAATACTTGAAAATGATTTGAGCGTTTAATATCCTTTGTCGCCTATTCCTGGCCTATTTATGATGATTAGAACTATAAAACTAAATACATTTGAATGTATTGACTGGTTCAATTATGCAGAGATAGTCTGGGCACTTAATTATACCATAAAACACTGAAGGTTTTCGGGTGTAAATATATGAAAAGTTTTATGCAAGATGGGTTTTCCCGTTTTTTATAAATTTTGGGATTATGTGTACCTAGGACTGTTTGTAAATATACTGAGCATATTACATGCTCAATTGTATTCACTTCCACCTCAGTAAAATAACCCTTTTATTAGTCGTGATAAGTATCACCGTGATAAGTATTTGTTTTTCTAATGATCCCAATTTGCGAACTGAGGTCATCTCGACTTACAGCAGTTACTTTGGACTCATGTCTATATAGCAACCATAAATGATCATGTTCATTGGTTATCACAAATTGTAATTTTTAATAAACATATTTTTGGAAAATATTACAATTTGTATTTAGCACGTGTAACTTTATCACGGAATTATGGCAAAAGTTGTAAAAAATTTTTATTGATATCAGTGCATAAATTTTTTGTAATAAACTATGCTAAGCCCGTCACGGTCAAGACATCATGAGGGTTTCTGATGAAAATACCAGGTTCACTGGGAATATAAGTATCAAATCTCTTAAATGTCTTGTTAAAATATGGCTGTTCAAGATTTTTAAATCGCCTTTTGAAGGATTTTATATGTTGTTCTGTTTTTTAGAATAGTTTTCGTTTAACTCGTTCTACTGCAGTATTACGATGTTTCAGCAAATTAACTAAAATAAATGCAACTCTTAAAAGTATATTCATGTGCCCAATAAATATGTTTTCGATCTGTGAACCCCCATAATATTAGGCCACGAGCCGCCACTGGTCATCAGTGAAACTAGCCATCAGGCGAAATAACTTGAGGAAGAATCATCATATACCATCGCAAGACAGTCCTGGGTCTCCACGGATGTACATCAGTCCAGATTGCTGTGCGATGGCCATATTCTCGGGACACTGCCTCATATCGCGGTTCAAACAGCGATTGGGCATGGGGTTTAACGATTCCTCTCGAGACTGTGGCCCAGAGGATAGAGAGGAGTCTGCCGTCAATTTCATCTGCTTGTGTGAGGCTCTCCCGAGAAAGAGGGTGTACTCTTTTGTGGCACCCACCCCCTCAGGTCTGAATGATCTAGCCTTTGTCGAAATAAGTGGTATCAAAGAAAACAAATGGTTCCCAGATTACAGCGATTAAGAGGAAGAATATCCATTTGTTTGATAGTAAGCGGGAAATGGAAAACAAATGGCTAAATGGATAATGTGGCAGTTCACTTCATAGCTTACCTGGGTCTTGTCTTGACTTAAATTTGACGAATCATGCAATCAGCAAAGCTGTAGAGTGCTAAGAATGTTAAAAATGTATTCCAATAGAAATTTCTGATAGCCAGACAAGTTCATAGTAGTCTGAAAAGTAATGTTAGTGTAAAAGTATAATTTACCAGAATTTTCACCAAGAGTTCAAAAACGTGGAATATATTGCTCGGGAGGCTCAGTTTTTGTGTAGCTCTTTTCAAAACTATATAAAATTTAAAGTTCGTGCTCGCTTGCTAGAAAATTGTTCAAATTGATTGGAGCAAAATGCTGAATTGAATTGTAATCGGAATGCTATAGTATTTTTACAAGTGGTGAATACAAGTATAAAATCGATAAACTGTATTTCATTTGAAAATAAGATTCGAATTTCTTTACAAAACACCGTGGTATTGCAATAAGCTCACGAGCAATTCAACCTAAATTAAAATAAGTTAACCTGTGCACTCATTGGCTATATCCGCTACTAAGAACTGGTGCTTAAATACCAAATCTGCCAAACGATCTCTCCAAGAACTGGTGTGCATTTACCAGTATATATCAATGCCATGTCTTTGTGATAGACTTTTAAATCCGACGCTGGATTAAACGCATACTGTAAGATTTATTTTATCTTAACAATTCATGCTCTTGACTACTTGCTATTAAACCGGAAAGAGAGTGAGAGAGCTTTTATTCAAGTACAATAGGTATGTTCGCGTACTACGATTAACTGTAATTAATTGCAATGAAGCCGTTTTTGTACTCCGTTTTACTGAAAACTGAAAATTTCCCCTCTTTCAGTAAATTTCAGTAGGGTCTGAGCTACTGAAAATTACTGGAAACTGTCAAACGGTTTTTGGCGTAATGTTATTATGAAGCACGAATATTTTTGTGGCGATATCAATATAGAGAGCTAAGAATATCACCGCTAAGGATGACTTATATTTAAATCAAATCATTAATATAAATTATTAATCAAAAATTTTCAAATATGATTTGGCGCCATATACGTTTCTTTTTAATTCAAATAATCTGACCTCATTTCCATAACGCTGTATTAAAGTATGTCTTGTTTGTCTGAATATTTTGTTTTTTCATTCAATGATGAATATTTTGATATGAAAATAACATTTTATAATAAAGTGGAATCATTTTTATTAAATGTGGGGGATTATTTAATTCAAATAAGACTCGTTTTTTATTTAAAAGTGTTTCAACTTTTGATTTAAATTTGATTCTATTAAATTTTTCTGAGTGTACCTTTTACCTCAAGAACTCCGCCTACACCTGCACATATTTAATTTAAGCATAATTTGTCAAGTTAACATAAATCTTTAAGTATACGTTTAAAGCTTGTCGCACACTATTCCGTCACGATACGACACGACATAGAAAAATGTCGTACGACAGTCGGTAGACCAACGCACACTATACCGAACCGACCGACACATCAGTTTGTGAAAAGTGTTCAGAAAATGCATTATGATTAATGCAATGGAAAATCTGTATTATTAAAAATAAAAAAAATAATAAAACTGAAATTAATTGTTATTTCTTCCAATCTATTTGTCTTCTTTTGTGTGTTGTCGTAACTTTTTGAGCTTATTTCAAACAATTCTTTTTACAGGGTGACGTAAAAGTTTCTGTTCTTTGATGTGAAAAATCAACCCGAACAAATTAATGGGAAAAAGCTATCTTTCCAAACATTGAAACCCTCTTCTTCTTTTTCTTAAACCTACATAGCTTTCATTAATTCAGCGATGATACCAAAATAATGACTGTTGTTGTTTAAGAGTCGGTAAAAACAGGTACCAAAATTCAAAGAGGATTAATCTATACAACTTTTTTTAAAACTTGAAAAACTTTGGAATTCTTCAGCGGATCGAACTGATAATAATGGTAAATAGTCTACTTTATGTGAAAGTTTCAGAAAGCGAATTTTAGATTGTGTTGAAAACGAATGAGGGCATAATTCATACTAATTATATATTATGTTGCTTCAAGTGTGTTAAATGTTGTACAGGAAATGCTAAGGACAGAAATTTTTGCGCCACCCAGTAGTTTCTGGCCAAAATTTTACATCCATTACCAGTTCGATATTTTTTTTAATATCAAAATGCCTAACGACAACTGCTGCTTATCAGGAATCGTTCAGAAAATGCATTATGATTAATACAATGGAATTTGTGTAATGTGAAACATTTAAAAAAAATTAAATTGAAATTTTCTCAGCAAATTCTTCTCACATATTTTCCTTCTTTTGTCATTTATTGTAATTTTTTGAATTTATTTCATACAGCTCTTTCTATTTTCTGGCCAAAAAAAATTACTTTATCAATTTCCAATTTGTAATTTTTTTTTAATTATCAAACTGCCGAACGACAACTGATGCTTATCATAAAATCTATGAAGCTATATGAAAGCCCGCACACTTGACCGACACGACACGCTACAACGACGCACATCATTTGTCGGATTGGATTGAATTCGAACATCCCAAACGACAAAAAATTGTTGCTGTCCTGTCGTGAAGTGTTGGTCAAGTGTGCGGGCGGGCGTTCATACAATTACATACAATTTATTCTCACAGATTTTTGTCGTGTCGTGTTGTGACGTGTCGTGTCGGAATAGTGTGCGATATGCTTAGTCCGGCGTTTGATTTAAAAGTCTATCAAAATGACATATCAATCATCTTATATGTCAAATCCCAATGTGGCAAAAGTAAAAGTAGTGCTTCCTCAACCAAATTTATCGAGATTCGTTTCAAAGAATACGCTAATTTTCTTGAAATCGTTGAAGCTTATATTTTGGATTGTGGCTTTTTTGTGTACAACCTTCGCGATGCCCGCTGGTAGCGATGAATTTCCTGACCATTGTGCTCTAACCAATGTTATATCCCTTTTTTCTTGGGTGTAGCCTTTAATACCTTACCTTTTAAGTTTCAAACAGCCTCGCTTGTTGGTTTTTGCCTTGATGTATTTTGATGATTTTCGTCATTATGTTTATATTTGAAGGTACATAAATCTATTGAGCTGATAACTATAAATGCATAATAAAATACAGACAAAAATCTGCACAAACAAATTTCATTAAAGAAACAATAATTAAGAGAGAATTTTACTTACGAGTTTTTACAAAATCAACTAACTGCCTTCTGACAAATGCAACTGTTGTTTTGCAACCCTGGTATTCAATTTATTTTAGCAGCTCGAAAAGCTAGTTTTTCTCTTTGTATCCACACACACATGTACACACTCATGTCAGTATTCTGCAAAATGATTCACTTGTTTGTAAATAAAGTATTAAATTTGTTTTCGAAATTGTATTTAGTTTGGCAGTTGAATTTCAGCCGGGTACCTTCAACAGCAATTCCTCATCTAATTTCCCGTTGCTATTATTTCTGTGGCTATTCCTGCCGCATTTAGAGACAATTCTGGTGGCGAATGTAGCAATTCGGGTAACTTCCAATGCGAGGACGGTAAAATTTTTGTAAAATTGAGCAAACTAAGTACTGCCGCACAAAACTTTACCATTTGAAACTTTTAATAAATTGTAACGTCACCGGCAGGAAATATTTTGATAGAAGTTTCCTAGAGGACGACAAGGACGCCCAACATCAGTGACAGCCACGTGTAGAGGTAGACACGCTGAGCTTGAATTTCGCATAGACTAGAAGCGCGTCTATTATTTTGGATGCTCATGGCGTACATACATATCTGCTAGTGCACTCTCCTGCACGTAGCATAAGCTCATGTGTATTTATACCCGTATTACGCCAGAGATTTAAGAGTATAAATGCATCAGTTCATGCTTCTTGGGATTGTTCTGTAAATAAATATGTATCTGGTTCAAACTTGAGATGATGTTCCTTAAATTTACCATTTATTACTTATGAAGAACTTAAGAAAGTTCCAAAGTGTACAAGAACTGATTTAATGGGACTTTCGCGTTGAACAAGTTTTGTTTGAATAATGAATGGAAATCTTATGTTTATGGTGCTGAAACTGTGTGGAATTTCAAATGTATTTCACGACATAATGAATTTCAGATGAATTTGAAATATTAATTTTAATGGTCTATTAAAATTTGAGTAATACTTTCGCCTAGAGGATAGAAAACGTAGGCTGCTTAGTGCACGTAAGGGTATTGGATTTAATGAAAATTATGTACACATTAATTTTTCAAGCACTTGTTAATAGCTTTCCCAATATTTATCAATTATACTGTATTCTGAATTGTGTTGCATTTGGAAAAATTGATAATTGGCTCTTATTTACTTTTTATGACGTTTTTTTTTATGTTGCGAATGCTTTTTAATTTTTCGATGCAATCCAATTGCATTCTTTCACCATGTGTTTTTTCAAAACAGAGGAAGTATTTGTATTGTGAGTAGCAGTTAGTAAATACTATTCATAATTACATCGGTTTTTATTGAATATTGATTTATATACAATAATGTAGATGTACGCCCGTACTTGGCAGTGGCAAAAGTGTTAAAAGCCGAGTCAGCCTGGTGGAAAAAAAATGTTTATTTAAAAGAAGCTTTTAACATTCAGGATAATGCAAATAAGACAGACACTAATATCAGCACTGCTTAAATGGTGTTGAGGGAGTACAGAAACAAAAATTCGAAATTAACTAAACACAGTCGCGGATATAGTCGAAGCCTGAGCATATTTGACTCTAATGCGGATCAGGACAAATCTAATAGATACATACTGTAGTCCACCATAGTGAAAGGTCACAGAAAAGCCTCTATTGAAACACGAATAGAAACACGCAGACAATTTGCATTAAAATTCAGATCCTGGTACTAATATCTGATTGTTATCGATGAGTCGGGATTTTATCTGCACTAATGATGTGAGATTTTTTTGTGGAATGGCTGAAAAACTATAGTCCCTGGCCAAAAAATCCCACATTTAAAATTTCACCCTTTTTTATTTAAGTAGATTTTCCAATATAAAAGCTTATATATTTATGAATTACTTCTATATGCGATGAAAGAATAACATACATTTTAAGAATATTAGATATATTCTTAATAATTATAATAATATTAATTAATATTTAGTGTTGCCACTCTTTGCTAATTTCACTCTCTATGCATTGATACATTCTGTTATATCGGTGACCCATGACTCATATTTTCGATAAAAATCTGACGTCTAGTGTTGTTTTCTTTAAAAAAGTAGCCTCATTAGCTAATACTACACATTTTCAAACTGATTCAAATCTGGTGAATTTCCTGGCCTTGGTAGTAAAGGAAAATTATTGTACGGAAATGAATCTTTTTATAGATTTCGCGGAATGATATGGGCGCCATCTGCATAAAGATAAACGCAGATGCCCCAAAACCGATCTCATTAACATATGACAGCGCTACGGTCTCCGAAACTTTTGTGTACTGTTCTTGTCTCATGGCTCCCTCGACAAAATATTACGGGCCTGGTCCGTTAATGGTAATCTTTCCCTACACTATAGCAGAAGGCGAATGTTTAATAATTTTCTGAATGCAAAAGGAATCAAATTTTTCTCTCGGACGTCTTCTCACAAATTCTCCGGCATTGAAGCGTTGATTAATCTGTAAATACTATGGGAAATATATTGAGAAATTTGAATTAACGTTTTAAATATTGGAGGACCTTGATCCCACATTTAAAATTTCACCCTTTTTTATTTAAGTAGATTTTCCAATATAAAAGCTTATATATTTATGAATTACTTCTATATGCGATGAAAGAATAACATACATTTTAAGAATATTAGATATATTCTTAATAATTATAATAATATTAATTAATATTTAGTGTTGCCACTCTTTGCTAATTTCACTCTCTATGCATTGATACATTCTGTTATATCGGTGACCCATGACTCATATTTTCGATAAAAATCTGACGTCTAGTGTTGTTTTCTTTAAAAAAGTAGCATCATTAGCTAATGCTACACATTTTCAAACTGATTCAAATCTGGTGAATTCCCTGGCCATGGTAGTGAAGGAAAATGTTTGTTCGGAAACGAATCTTTTTATAGATTTCGCGGAGTGACATGGGCGCCATCTGCATAAAGATAAACGCAGATGCCTCAAAGCCGATCTCATTAACATATGACAGCGCTACGGTCTCCAAAACTTTTGCGTATTGTTCTTGTCTCATGGTTCCCTAGACAACATATGGTGGTCCTGGTCTGTTAATGGTAATCTTTCCCTACACCATAGCAGAAGGCGAATGTTTAATAATTTTCTGAATGCAAAATGAATCAAATTTTTCTCTTGGATGTCTTCTCACAAATTCTCCGGCTTCTGTGAGGCGTTGAAGCGTTGATTCATCTGTAAATACTATGTGAAATATATTGGAAAATTTGTATTAACGTTCCAAATATTGAAGGACCTTGGAATAATATCAAACTTTACCTTTTCCCAGTATTATTGAGAATATTCAGTAACAAATTCAAGTCTCACTTTCTTCACCTTCTCTGTTCTATAACAGAATTCAAAGTTCTCAATCTCCTTGACAAAGTTCGGTTCGAAGCTGGACTGGAGCTCAAAACCTCTTGGACTATTTTATTTAGTTTCTGCAAAGGTACTCTTTGGTTTTCAGTAGCAATTGACACAACTTTGCAGCCTGCTTTATGCGTGGTCTTCTTTTGTCGTCCACAGTTTAGCCGTTTTGAAAAAGTCACAACAGAAATTTCTTTTATTTTTCCGAGATTGGTACGCTACTTATGGTGAGACTCCATGCAAGCGAGAAACTTCTCTTGTTGAGTGATTTCCCTTCTCAGTAGTACATGAATTGCAGTTTTAAATCTGAAATAATATATAAATATTCATTAATTTTGTACTGTGCTAATATTTAACATTTCAGCAATTTGATTCACAATAGTTTATTGGTTCCTTCCATAAAAAACCTTTGACAAAATCAACAAAATCAAATCAAACTAGCACAAATATTTCAATAAAAAAAACCAAGAGACACAGTTAATTACTCTTAAGTACTTCAACAACTATCGCCTTTAACAGCTCTTGCCCGCTTTTTAAACTTTTTTACCTGGAACAATTCGTTTTGTTACCATAATTTAATTAGTCAAAGAAATGACGAATTTATTGTCAAAGAAATTACAAATGATATCATAATCAGCATAACGAAAGTCGTCTACAATTGTATTATTTTAAGTTTCAAAGCCATTCAAATCGATTAGCTGATTTAAATCTAAGAATGGTGAAGTTTATTATAGATAGTATGTTTATCGTCAGTATTCGGACTAACTACTACTTCATCATAAACTTTTACAAGGATGAGGTCCAACCATTTGTTATTTTGCTTGGGAGTCGGAAGAACCCTTTGGAAAATAATTTCCAAGGGGTTTTTCCCTAAGTTATATTTTCAAATAATAATTTCCAATATAACATTAAATATAAAAAATTCAAGATGATTTAAAGCCAATGAATAATTACAGATTTAATCAAGACCAAAGTATAAATTCGACTAACTGAAATCTATTAAGAATAGAATTTTATCTTGTTGGCTACGAGATGAAATGAGCAAAGTTTGGAATCGCGTCTGATGACATTGTCTGCCTAACAGAAACCTGGTTGTTTGGGGATATATATAGCAGTGAAATTTTGCCCCTTCACATCATTTTTTGTAGGGATCGGAATCGATTTGTGTGTAATCTTTCATTTGGAGGTGGTGTTTTAGAAGCCTAGAAAAAATTGTCTTCTCTAGAATATATCCCATGATTCATCCTTTTCTAGCTCCAGAACAGCATGGGTTCGTGAGAAGTAAGTCTACTTTGACTAACCTTATCCCCTTCTCAAACACAGTTGCCCTTGCCTTAGATCTTCAGGAACAAGTGGACGTAGTGTACACATACTTTTCTAAAGCCTTTGATACTGTCGACCATAGAATATTACTCAGTAAAGTTTCACAGTTTGGTTGTTTTGGGCCCATCCTTTCTTGGTTTTCGTCCTATCTCAGTAACCGTGAGTGCAAAGTTATTATTCAAACCCCTCTCCTCTTCTCCCTTTCATCTCTCTTCTGGTGTTCCACAAGGGTCTATCCTTGGTCCTTTACTTTTCTTAATTTTTATTAATGATCTTCCTTCCTTTATTGATTCCTCTTGTCTACTGTATGCTGACGATCTGAAATTGTTCCAAATCATCAGGTCAGCTGATGACTGTATTATTCTCCAGAATGATCTGTGTGGTCTTCTTAATTGGTGCAACCGCAATTCCTTGTCCTTAAATGTTAGCAAATGTAAACGTATGACCTTTTCCCTCAAATCATCTCCTATTTCTTTTTCCTATTCAGTTTCCACTAACTATCTGTCGTCCATTAATCAATTTAGAGACTTGGGTGTGACTTTTGACCCTAAATTAAAATTTAATTTCCATGTTGCTGAAGTCACCGCTAAAGCCTCCCGAGTCTCTGGATTGGTACTTCGCTCTGCCTCTAAATTCGTTAGCATAGGTACATGTGTTCGTCTTTTTACTAATGTTCGAAGAAGAACATTAGTATTAAAATCACTTTGGCCAAAAATTCATATTTCTATATATATATATATATATCATCAAAAAATTTCAGTGAAAAAATCTCAGGAACGCGACATCCGATTGAGCTGAAATTTTCAGGACACATTGGTGTATATGCAGAATAGTGCCAGGTCTCACAAAAAGTTAATAATCTTTAACCCTTTGGCGCCGGCGGCCATTTTAGTGATTTTTTTAATATACCTATTATGCCGTACACAAATAATTTTTGCAAAAATAAAGTTGACGACATAAATTTCGAACAAGTTTTACATGTGAATCGGATAATGTTTTGGAATTTTTTAACCCCATGTGTGCGCTGGGTGCCTAAAAAGAGAACGGGAAAATTTGAAAATTTTTAAATTGCGATAACTTTTGACAGAGCTATTCCATGATTACGAAATTTTCAGAACATGTTTGTTTTATTTAGTTGTAGATTAATGTACGTTTTAATGAGCGTGCTGGCAACCCTGTAGCTAGGGCAGGCACTGAAAGTGAAAACCTCCAAATCATCGTCTCTCTTGAAAAAATGTCGTTTCTTAAAAAAAAAGCCACTCATATGTAAATCTTGTGCTTTGTTTACATAAACAAAAAAAAAATTTGATATGGTATAACGGGCACGCCTGGTAACCCTTGCCCAAGTTACCTATATTTTTAGCATCAAAAACTTCTGTTCACGGAAACTCACGATCCGATGAACAGAATTTATTGAAATTTGTAGAATGTATTGGTCTTAAATAGGACCAGGTCTGATAGAAGTGATTTTGAAATGCGGGTGATTCTGTGCCAGTGGTGCCATCTTGAAAAATCACTAAAAAAGATAACTGCTTTTAGCCCTATAAATTCTGATTGAATCGTTCGATTTTGACGAAATTCACACCGTAGCTGCACCTTACTTCAAACCACGTTTGGTAGAAATTTGATTGAAAAATTCGGTTGGAGCTGCCAGCTATGATAATTTTGGTGTCTTAAATTTGAAAAAATAAAAATTTGGAAGTGAAAACATTCAAACAATCGAATATCCTAAAAAATGTCCGTTTCTACAATAAAACCAATCTGTATACAATTCTTATGCTTAATCTACACAGTCAAAGTAAAACTTTGGAAATTTCATGTCGGACAAGAACGGTAACCCTTTCTCAGTTAACCTATATTTTTAGCTTCAAAAACTTCTGTTCACGGGAACTCACGAATCAATAATCAGATAGAATTGAAATTTACAGAATGCATTGGACTTAAGTAGGGCCAGGTCTGATAGAAGCGATTTTGAATTGTAGGCAACTCTGTTCCAGTGGTGCCATCTTGAAAAATTACAAAGAAAAAAAAATGCTTTTTGCCCTATGAAATGTGAATAAGTTACCAGATTTTCATGATATTGACACAGTAGCTGAACCTTACTCTAAACTCTGTTTGATAGAAATTTGGTTGAAAAATTCGATTGGTGCTGCCAGCTATGGTAATTTTTGTGTCTTTGGTTTTGAAAATTCGCTCAGGAAAATAAAACTTTTTGCCCTATAACTTCCAGGGCAGTCATGAAATCAATACGAATTTCATACAATTATTGGAACCTATTTTAAACATTATTCAAGCCAAATTTGATTGAAAAGCCACGATAGGGTTGCCAGCTATTGTTGGTTTTGTGTTTAATTGCAATATCTTTATGAAGCGGATTTATCGTAGAATTTTCAATTGGTAATGATATTGTAGTGACAATAAACAGCAAATATTAAGCTTTCGATTATTTGAAAAAACTTGCTGCAGGTAACCCTAAATTTCTTTAGACTCCTATAACTTCAAATGTTATATAACAACGTGAAGCAGATGTGATATATTCTTGGCTTTGATACTGGCGAAAGGTTGCCAGCACGAGTCGGTTGTGCTACTTTTGTATCAATAAATGCTTACAGTTAGTATTCATACCGGAAACATTTACAATGAAAATAAATAACCGATGTTTCAATTCCCAAAGTTCTGCAAATTTTTCGGATCGCAGCCAAAAACACCAACTTCAGTTACAGTGCTGCAGGCACTGAGCATTTTCTTCATTGATATTATATGAGATGCTGCTTTCAAAATTTTGTGAAATAAGCAACTGATAACGAATATAATTAACCCGTGTTTTGCTCTCATAAACGTTGAAATTCATACCAGTGGTAATATCTGAAACCTTCTACCATATGAGTCATAATGCATTCTTGAGACAAAAGTAAAACGTGGCATTTGAAACAATTTGGCCATAATAAGCAGCGCATGTGGTGGAATATGCACTCAAAACCTGCACGATTCTTCTACTGTTCTTCGAACATTAGTATTTCTAGCGGTTCAGGTGCGCTAGAGTTTTTTTTAATGTTAGTTCGTTGTGTCCTCGAATATGCTTGTCAAGTGTGGTCTCCAGGTTTGCTATACCTTTCTCAGGCCATCGAGTGTGTGCAGCGTAGGTTCACACGCTCTTTATTTTTTAAATATAATATCCTTTACTCCTCATATGTTTCCCGTTTGTCCTTTCTTCAAATTCCTTCCTTGGAGTCACGCCGACTTGTGCTTGAGGAGCGCTTCCTGTTCAAATCGCAGCGAGGTATTATATCTGGCTTCATCGATTCATTCCGACCTCGCAGTTCGTTACGGGGCAACAGGTCTCAAGAACTCTTCACTGTTCCGTTCGCGCGTGCAAATGTATACTTCTCTTCTCCTTTCGTCAGAATCCCTAGACGTCACAATGAATTGGGGCTTGGAACTCTGCCACAATCGTTCTTTACCTTTAAAAGATATTTAAAAGTATTTGTTCTATTATTTTTTTTATTATTGAATGATATTTTTCTTTTTGTAAACATTAATCTTCATTTTTTTTAATTATCCTTTTCTTATTCCATTGCCATAATTGGAATTTGTATTCTGTAGTGATGAATATTGAAATAAATAATAATAAATAGTAATACACAAATCCCTCCGCCCCGGTTGAATGTGTGATTGTCAGTTTTTCTCCCTCACCATCCTTAGTGCTGCTTGTTTTCTCAATCTACATCGCTTGTAGTAGCTCCGCACTTGTATTTGAACGTTTCTTTGCGGAACTCTCGTCCTATCTCAATGGGCGCTTCCCTTCAGCTCTCTAACTTTTATGTTGTGACTTTAATATGCCGTCGCTGAATTGGGATGATCATTTTCTATTATTTGGTCTTCAAACAATGTTTCTCTCATTACTTCTTCCTATTTGTCCCTTAGCTCACTTTCCCAATTCAACAACGTACCCAATGCTAACAACAGGATTCTCAATTTCGTTCTGATTAATCGTCACCCTTCTTCTTTTTGCTTGAGTTCTTCTTGTCTCCGTATGTGCACCCTTATCCTTATCATCCTCTTCTTTTTATGGAATTAACTCTAAACCGTTCGTCTACACTTCGTTTTAATTTAAAAAAAGCAAACTATTCCACTTGTTTAATGAAATAAATGGTACTAACTGGTATAATTTCTTCAGAGGGCTAAGTATGGATGATGATCACTACAAATTTTATTCCTTCTTGTTCAAATTAATTTCCTGCTACATTCCTTCGTTTTGCTGTAAAAGAAGTTCCGAACCTCCGTGGTTCACTGTCGATGTCGCGATTGTTCTTAGAGAGGAAGATGCAGCACGTAGCAAATACAAAAGGTCTGGCTCACGCAATGTCCTTTTGAAGTTTCAAAGGTTACCGGCTGCTGCTAAAAAGGGAGCCAATGATGCAATGCATGCATACCTTGAGCATGTTGAAACTTCTATTACTTCCAACACTCCTAAGCATTTTTGGTCTTATATCAAATCCCTTAAAACTCTGGCATTCCTTTTGCAATGTATCTTCTATGTATCTCAAGATTCTTGTGAGCTCTTTCCTCAATTTTTCTCTTCTCTCACCTCTCATCACAGTAACTCTTGGTCATCAGCCATTTTTCCAACGCCTGATTGTACCATTTCTACTTTCTTTCTATGACGGAATTTTATTTTTCCGAATTTTTTCACCAAATCACTTTCATCTCCTTTGTGTGTTCTTCGGTCAATAATTTTTAACTTATGCATCTCAACCGGCATCTTGCCATCCCATTGGAAATCCGTCAACATATTTCCCATCCATAAAGCTGCTAATATTTCTTCCATCCTTAATTACGGTCCCATATTCCTTTTGGTATGCTTTATTAAAATCCTCGAAAGAGTCGTTTGCAATAGAGTGTACCCTTTTATCCAGCCCATGCTGGTCAGTGAACAGCATGAATTCATCAATCAAAGGTAAGTCAACGGTTACAAACTTATTGTCTTTTACAAGCACCGCTGCTTCCGCAATAGACCAGCAAAAGACTTTGTCGGGGCTTTCGATTCTATAAAAGATGATATTCTTCTGTCAAAGCTAACAGGGTTTGGTTTTTCCTATGTCTTTTTTTCTTGATTCTCTTCCTACGTTTGAGATCGCTCTTGTGTTGTTACTGCTAACTCTTGTTCTTCTACACCGTTTTTTCATACCTCAAAAGTTCCACAAGGGTCCATTTGTTAGTTTCAAGGACCTTAGCGTGATTTTTGATTCCAAGTTGAAGTTCAACTTGCATATTTTACACATTTTCAGGCTTTATCATGAGATCCTCTAAACGTTTTGTTAACCTTTCCACTTCTCTATATCTGTTTTTTTCCTTCGTCCGTAGTGTTCTTGAATAATGTTGCCAAATTTGGTGTCCACATTACGGATACTTGATCGATGCGGTTGAATCCGTGCAACGCCGATTCACCCGTTGGTTGTTCTATAGGTACAGTATTCCGTACTGGATCCTTCAAATTCCTTCCCTTCAGTTACATAGAGTGTTCTTCGACGAGGGCCTCCTTTTTAAACTTTTTAACGGCTGTGTGACCCCAGCATTCACCTTTCTGCTAGAGAATCGAGCCGTCGTAATGGAACATTATTCACCTTTCACCTTTACCCGTGCCGACATCTATTCCTTTTCTTCCCTTTTGCGGTGGCCTCGTCAGCACAATAGCCTTAGCCTTGGTCTTCTGCCTCGAACGTTAGCTGTGTTTAAAAATACTTTAAAAAATAACGTTCTGTCATATACTCGAAATATGTCCTAATTTACTCAATTATTTGTTTCGTTTTTCGGTCAATTTAGCTTTCGAATCCTTTTTGTATTTCTTTCTCATTCTGAATTTAAGAATTTTTTTTTAGTTTTCTTGTTATTGTGTGTTTTTATATATGCTAGTATATATGCTAATATATATATATATATATATATATATATATATATATATATATATATATATATATATATATATATATATATATATATATATATATATATATATATATATATATATATATATATATATATATATATATTAGGCGTGTTTTTTTGCTCCGATACAGAACAGAAAATAGCTATGCCGCAAAAACAACGATCTAGTATAAAACAGCAGTGCATTCACTAAAACTGACACAGGTTGCTGTATTTGCTATGGTAGCACACAACAGCTGAAAATAAAGGGAGAAAATAACGAATATACACTACCACAATCGATAGAAAATAGAAAAAGGACTAACAGAAAATTACTTCTTTTAACTTTCTACACATTATGCGGGCTTTTTCTAATTTCCTAACTACCAAAACATTCAACATAACCATGAAAAACCCAAAGCCACCTCACAGCAAAAAACAAAACTTCTCAAGAGCTTTTCTTTTTTCTATCAGCACATTCTATAGTTCAGCACGTGAACTACAAATGAAGAATAGAATTTCTGTACTAGTGAATTCACTGGTACAGGAGTGTTGTTGTTTCCAATGCGTATACTCTATTCTCTGCTGGATACGGGCGCAAAAAAACACGCCTATTATCTTCTTCTATCGTCGTTCTTCTATTCGCGTACACAGATTGTCTAATCTGTATTTGGATTTGTTCTGTGAATTTGGACAATAAATAAATAAATAAATATAGCTATCTGCTTACCGAAAAAATCAGGACAATTTCACTTAAGATTAAATGTTCTCTCACTTTTGCATGTAGTCCACTGTGCTTAGCCCGCCCATATCCTTTCCAGAGGACAGGTGACTGATAATTGCGGGAGCGGAAGAAACAGATTTTCCAAGGCTACATGCATATATATAGTATTTCTTAGCCTAAGACTCAAACTACAGAATGACTTGTTGGGTGCCAAGGACAATTTTTTTAGATTTCTTCACCGAAAATTTGGTTTTTTACGTAAATCAAGCGAAGGACATTATACTTGATAGCTGGCGAACCTATTCACTCAGGATCTAAGCTTTAAATGTTTTTCTTTATTCAAGATTTGTAAATAATCAAAAAACGACTGGGCAAAGCAACACTTTATCTTCTCACCAAAACGCTATAAAGTACAGGCTCATAGGAAAAAACTGCAGAGTTTGTAATTTCTACCATCTGAAAATCAAAATTTATTAACAAAACCAATATATACACATATAAACCATCGACTTGAATACATTTTCTTCACAATTAATTATAGCAGGAATTAGTTAATGGTTGCACGCCGGATTGATGCGTGTGGTGAGGTAGTAACCCCCCAACGGGAATCGCGGTAATGTATGCTGGCGTAATGCATGAATCAAACAATGCTGGTAATGCACATTTCCGACTTCCAAAGCTATTTTCCAGCAATTATAAGATATACTCGTAAATATGACTTGGAGCATGGAAAATGCTGCAAGGGAGAAAGCTCATATGTTATAAGTCCAAGACTGGCCAATGAAATTCACTCGCAGAAACAAGGGGAAAAGAACTTGCGAGCATACATCGGTTATGAGTAGTCTGCTATATAAAGCGGAAAGATGAAAATTTCGAAGCATTTCAAATCATCACGCACAGGTAAGTAAAATGTATGAAGACAATTCCTCCTAGTAGCAAAGAGCATGCGCTATTGGAATTTCCAATGAGCGTCAGCATGCAAAAACCACACATGCAGAGATACGATCGGCCGCCGGCCAAAGCTTTCATTCATATTGAGGCGTATAAATGCGAGAATACGATGTCGTACTTTCCAAAAAGCTCTTATACATAAAGCTATAGAGCAAAAAGCATGAGTTTCCCCTTGTATAAATCTTCCCAGCCTAGGACATGCAATGTTAAAAAGAAACAACGCGTAATGGTCCGGTAATGCTTACACGCATTACGCGTAATGCTTACCGAATATATCCGTAAGCATTATTTTTCCCGTTGGGCCAAGACAAATTTCAAGCAAAACAGACCCATACACACACTTTACTTTGGGTAAATAAGGAGATAATTCTCTTCTCACCGCATCAAGGTATACATACATACATATACTATTTGTATCATATAATGCAAACACCAGCTTGTCTATTACACAATCCAACTGAACTGATACTAATGCAGGTTCATTACAGCTTACAAAACTAGTCCTGATTTCAAGCAGAACACATGGTCTCCCGTCTGATGTGGTACATTGGGCCTTCTCGGATGGACTTAAGATTTGCCGCCGAACCCAGACCCGCCATGTTGTTTGTGCCTAATTTCGCTCTTTGTCAATATTTACTTTCGGCGTAACGGTGGATGGATGGTGCTTGCTTCTTCAGTTCATTGGGTAAATATTGTGTGAATATTTAACAAATCATAAATTTTAAGCAAGAAACATGAATATTCTTGGCGGTGTATCTTATAGCCTTGTCACAGGCAGAATTCTTGGCTATACTTCTACCAAGACTGTAAGAGATTAATGTTATGGATAAGCAGATTATGCCCGAATATGATGGGATGGGTGTCATTTCACATCGCTATCGATTATGTGAAAAATATAATTTAAAGTCGTTGGTATTAAATAAAATCGAAGTGAAATAATGTACAATGGTTCAGGTTGGAAGGTCATTGGGATTGCAAAATGATGCTATCTTGGCTTTTGCTGATTCCGGACAGATTTAGAAGGAAGGGTAAAACATTGTTAATTTATGGTAGGTACAGATAAACTGGACACCGATTTTCTTCGTTTTAAGTAGTTGACATGAAGCATTACGTCCTTCAGTTTATGCTAATTTGCCCTTACATTGTTAAAGGTCTCAAACTGTAGCTGTTGGAATGGTGCCTAACGACATACATATAACGTGACCGGTACAATGGTTAGTGTGTGTACTTGTTGTTCAATAAATGCCCCTTGAGAGCACGTAGCTTAGTTAGTTGTCTAAATAAATTCCTTTAAAAGGCTAGAAGCTTAATATCCATATTTAACCATATTTAACGAAATTAAAACACAGTAAAATATACAAAATAGAGTTTAATAGGTTAAAGTAGGCAAAAGCGCCCTACGAAATAGATTTTTTAAAATACCAAACGGTTCCGAGTGAGGGCCAAGCTGAAGATTTTTTTGAGTGGTCGGCAGATCTTAAACTAGCAGAAATAAAAAACATTTTCGTAAGAAAAAAGGTCAAAACACACAGTGTGGTTGACCTAATAAACCTATCATTATGGAATCCAGTAAATTGTGCATAAACACGATAATTGTGCATTAATAGCTGCTAAAAAAGGAAAACATTCACCAATAATAATTAAATATTGGTAAACATTTACTTTAGGAACAGTGTGGAATGGTATGGTTTAAAATAGGCAGTGTCTTAATCTTTCTTCCAGCAAGTAAAACAAACGAGGACCTCACATAACGGAGCGATACTCAAGGATTTAGAGATGAAAGGAAAGAAAAATACTGATAAAAGTGGAAATTTCAAGAGAATTGCGTTAAACACGTATCTTAACACGTACAAAGCCTTTGGTACGAATGTGAATATCAAACTTATGCTTTCGATCGAAGGTAACAAAAAGGTTATCAAAATGATCAACAGCCAAGAGTGTTATGTTCAACGTAAAAGACATAGAGTAACATTTAGAGACATTCAAAGACAAATATTTAGGATCACACAAAAAAGACCATGTAAACAAAAGGGGATGATTTCACATAAATGAGGATATCCAGGAAAAACGGTTTAAATATGCCATAGTATTCCAGTTTGCATGAGAGAAGGAGCATCACAGTCATGGTTGAAAATAAAAGTTGAAAATAATAACAGGGAAAAATCATTCAATTTAAATAATGTTCCACAGCTGCCTCTTTCAGACAGACTTCGGAGAAGACACACATGGGCCCATTGAAACAGTGCATTACGTATTTTACAATCCTTAAGTGGAGAGCCATCCTGAGCCCTAGTTGGCTCGCTGAGGCTCGCTTAAAAAGTATGAGCCAAATGACATCCTCCTTCTACCAGCGAGAAGAACTGTTGGAAGAACTGAAGTTCTGTACACCTCCAGCAAATGGCAGTGTAAGAGGCACCCAGCCATGCTGCAGGCCTGCCAAACAGACAATGAGCAGTTAAGACAGCCACTGCTACGTGGAGGAAATCAAGAAGTTCCCATTTGTAACCAATGTCAAAGATTCTCCACAATTGTCTAGTAATCTGACGGTATGGCTCTTTCCAGCACTTCACACTGTCCTTTAAGTATTTTTACCTGATGTTCACTTTAACTGAAGCCATCGAAAAAGTCATCAGATTTGCGATTAAAATGATTCGAGGCTTTCAAGAAGCTGTGAAAAGGTCATTACACAGACTAATAATGAAAAAAAATGATGGAAAAGGCAATGAAAAGGGAAGTTGCGAGTTAATTTTCAAAGATATTTGGCTAGGCCATCTGATTAAACTTCAAGAAGATTGGTCATAAGTAAAGAGTAATAAAACAAATGATCAGACCCGATTGAAATCATTTGAGCTAAGGCTGGATTCAACAAATACTGTTTAAGTTTCTTTATTGGCAGCAGATCGCAGTTGAGACTAAAACTGTAATCCTCTTCTAAGTCGGACCGCAAATATTTCAGACGAGCAGTATTTTCATCACCTAAAACACTCTCAAATTCGATCATCCAAGACACATCTAAAACTTTCTTGATCTTGAGCCAAGGAACATTGTCGTATTTGTTAGCCAAGCGGATAAAAGTGCATAAAAGGTTAGTAATTCAAGAACTTGCTTGTTAGAAGTAGAGAGCAGGGTAGTTTGCATCAAGATCATCCAAAAAACTGAACTAATTAGTAGAGCTGTATGCTCTCAAAGTTTATTTTATGGAAGCTGCAATGATTGATCATGTTTCACTTCAATAAGGCACATTATTTCCGACAGCAAAAAATGCGGACCATCCGATTTGAACAAGGGCTACTGGCAAGCGACAGTGTGATTGAGGAAGGTTGGAAGTTGAAGAAAAAAATGTCGAGGATTGTATCTTTGTAGTTAGCAAAAAGATTCTAAAGTTACATAAAATTACACACAAGTTCATATCACTGCAATATTCTATATAGGACATGTAATCAAAATAAAATGAGCATAGTAAGGGAATTCAGAGCACCTACCAATGTCACAAACATACTTAAGGCAGACAGACACACTAAAAAGCGTTCAATTGCTGAGTGCAACCGTATACTTCAGACTGGTTGTGGATAATAATGTTTTTTCTGCATCACACCAAGTGCATACGGATGCAAGTACCGTGAGATCTGCAGGAGTACTACTCCAGTCAACCGCAAATAAAAACTGGTAGTTCGTTGTTTGTTGTAGTCGTCATTGCACGAATACAGAAGGATATTATAGTCAAGAATTAGAAGTACTAGCTGCCGTCACAAATCTAGACCGGTTTTGTATCTATAGGTAAGCGTTTCTGCTTTGGAGATGATTATGCGTTTATCGCTCTGAAGATCGCACATTTCATTTTGCTTAAGCTTTTGGAAAGGATAATTGATTACCATGTTAAAAAATCAACCGATTCTATGTTGGTCTCGCAGTCACAGCACGCTTATACCAGAGGTAAGTCTTTTGAGACTGCTCTTCACGTCTATATTGAGTAAATTGGGAAATCTCTTGCTCTTGAGGAATATACGATCGCCGCCTTCTTGGACATCAAGGGGACTTTCAACAACGTAAAGTCTGACGCAATTGTTGGGGCACTCTCGGTGCTGATTACTTTTATTGTGCAGCTTCTCAAAAGTAGAGTGATAATCTCTTTCCTGGGGAATGCCAGCCTAAGACGAGGAGTCAGTACGGTCACACCTCAGAGTGGAGCCCTCTCTGCTCTGCTGTGGAACATCACGGTGAATACTCTCCTAATGAGGCTGGATCGTGCTGGCTGCAAAGTGATTGCTTATGCCGACGACATAGTTTGTTACCGTTATCAATTCACAACGCGTCACAGCCCTTAATCCCCGGCTGGGATGCAAAGGCGGCAGCTTCGGGCGGCTTTTGCTCGCGTGGAGAAAGGTCTCGGGGGTAGGCGCCACTCGCTTCGGATCCGAGAACTGCCCCACAGCCGTCGCTCTGAAGCGAGAAGGAAGCGACAGATATGTTTCTAAAATTTAAAATCGCACCAATATACTACGTGCCAACAACAAAAGCGGTATAGCTATTAATATCTGAACTTCATCTATTTTCACCGAGAATTCGCAAAATAACACTCTTTAACACAATTCCAAAGCTCTTAAACTCTAGATACTTTGATATTTCGACCGCGTTTACACTTAATATCAATTTACACATGCACTTAAAGATCTATAAATAAAGATACAATATCAATAAAGTCTGACTAACCCTGATATTCCCGCGCTGGGGCCCTTTCGTTGATTCGCTCGACTTCATCCGCCAACTCGAGAGGCTCTGCCACCAATTAACTTAGCTACTTCGCTGCTATCGCTCCGTCACCAATTATTTCGCCAATACTCGACTATTTAATCCAACTAGGAGTTAACAATTTTCAGAACCGCTACAGCTTCGCCAGATTCTAACTTCCCGATTCAATCTCGACTCCAATGTAGTTAGTAACTGCAATCCAAATTCATGAAAAAAGACAAAGTGTAATTTCAACGCTCTCGATCACCAGTCAATCGCCTCCAATCGTTTACCCTGATCCTGACGGAATAGAAAGCCTTTCACCTTTTCCGACTCCCACTAGAGGTTCATTTTCTATTGGGACTTCCCTGGCCCGTTGAGTTCACTCACCCGATCTCCATTTCACTCAATTGAGTTTTTCTTCTTCCACACAATCCACCGTCCACTTTGGGACATCAATACTCTGACTCAATTGTCAGTTGTCAGATGACGTTTCGGCTGTTTTGAGACAATTTGTGTGGGCAGGATCTGATGGAGCTCCCGGATATTCTACCTTCAATCCCAGGTAAGCGCCTTCTTTTATGTTACTACATGTCTCCCATAATTACTCGGAGAGGATATAACATCGCGATCCCCGCATTGTTCCTCCATCCGACCGCGTTCAGATGGTAATTCGAAGCTGCAGTGGATTTGTGTCGCTGTGTTTACGTGCGGGGTTTGTGTCAATGTTTCGGCTGACAGCTAATTCCTTTAGCGTTTTGCGATTGACCTTGTATTGGGCGCGAATTTCCACGTTCACATCGTTGACTGCCTCGGGGCTCATCAATCAACCGCTTTGCTCAGCATCCAGTCATATATATAGGCCAGATATTAGCCTAGGTCAGGGATCGTCGATATGCGCGAATTGATCCATGCGTTGCACTGTATGCCGTGTGTGTGTACATCAATCGCCGATACAGTCATTTGTGCTACAGTCATTTAGTTTGTGCGTGTAATTTCCATCATCTATTTCTCGTACTTGTCGTTCCGGGTTCTAGATACATTAATTTCCCGATTTTGCCGCAAATTTGTGTGCGTTGCCGACGATCGTGTGTTATTAGTCTGCCCAGACGGATTGGGGTTTTCGAATGTATATCCCTTCGATCTTCGTATAAGCTGACGTGTTGCTCGGGTGCTTGTTGTCTTGAGGTTGATCATCTAACTATCATGTCTAACGCTTAGCTTAACTAGCTTAGAAATAACTATAACGTAGCATCCGGTGATTGATTAACTGCGGACATGACCCAATCTCCATCGTTCTCTCATGCAGGGAACCATGGAGATTTTTTTTTTTTTTTTTTAATTACATTAAGCAAAAGTCCGCGATCCGTGACAAGTTGTAGCAGTGTCGAGAAAGTATTTATCTACGCTATCGGAGAGGCTAAATCACACTCTTCACAAAATTTCACGTTGGAGTCGTGAGAACGCCTATGAATGTGAATCCTAGCAAAACGGAGCTTGTACTATTTACAAGGAAGTACAAAGTAGCTTGTTTTGAGTTACCCAAATTAAATGGGGCCTCCATGGACCTGAGCCAGAGGGACAAGTACTTAGGGCTTACCCTTGACTCGAAGTTACTATGGACCTACAATGTAGCAGAAGAGCTCGGAAGCTTGGGGTGGCGTTCTGGTGGCAGACTGCTCTTAAGGCTACCTGTAAACGAAAGCTTTAAAAAGTGCGGAAGATGGCTGCACTACTGGTAACTGGAGTGCTCCGCTCCACCCCTACTAAGGCACTTTTTGTGCTACTTCATTGGCTGCCAACCAATCTACTGATCTTGCAGCAAGCTAATCTTGCTGCTGTGAGACTAAATTGCATCTCAGTATGGAATAGAACAGAGTTTGATCATGCGATGATTTTGGCCGAGAGAGTACCCACTCCAGCGGGTGTTGATTACACCGCTCCGCAATGCCTACTGAATTTGAAGTTCACAACTCGTATTCCTGGTAGGAATGAATGATGTGAAAGTGTCACCCTCGAAAGTGGGCTTATCCATGTGTACACTGACGGCTCAAACCTAAACAATAGAGTCGGGAGTGGTGTGTACTCAGATGAACTGAATCTCAAGCTGTCCTTCTATCTACCACACCACTGTAGTGTCTTTCAGGTGGAGTGTTTACACCGCGACTAATCCTTTTATTGACCACCGGAGTAGTATTAGTTTTCAAAACACTACCTTCATTCCGAGTGGTACACCCGCAACGATCGTCCAGTTATTGACTTCCAGTATTGCACCCGAGTCTTAGCACTTACCTTCTTGCGAGTGTTACACCTGAAAGACTTGTGAATCAAATAGTGCTAGCGCTTCACAAGACTGTTTATGCCTCGAGTCGAACACCTGAAACTACCTTCAAAATATTGACTTCGAGTGATGCACCCGAGTCTAATTACCTGATTCAATTACCTGGAACTATTATTACTGATAACAAACACTGCAACAAATGCTTCATGCGCTTTAATGCCAGTTGATAAAAGCGAGCACTGACCAATACAAACAACTTTATTTTCTATTCATTTCTTATATACTAAAAATCTCATGACCTAACTGTTGTTTCTAATTGTAAAAATTGAAAAATTATTTTAGGTTCCTGGTCACACCGTCGCGTCGTCACTTCGAGCGCGGTATTGATGAATGCGCGCGAAAAATTTGAAGTTCATCTAAGCACGGAGGTTGCTGCTATTTTTCAGGCAAGCGATTGGTTTCTGTGTATTATATATATTGGTATCGTCATACATAGCCAAGCGGCTATTAAATCCCTTGATTGTCCTTGTACAGTGTACATGATTGTTGCTGAATGCCGTGCATCTCTTAGGGATATGTCGAGACATTCGGTTGTTCAATTGATTTGGGTACATGTGCATAGGAGGTTTCAGGGCAACTGTAAGGCCAATGAGCTAGCAAAGCATGATACCTTGCTACTGGAGGTCTCTTGCTCCTTCTGAATAGGTATACCGCATGGGCAACGATTGGGCGTAGAGTTTTACGATTTCTGTCGGAATTGCGAGGACGAAGAGGAATCCGTCTCCATCTCATGTGCCAGTACCCTGCTGACCGAACTATCCCTGGTCAATTTAAAGGGGATAGTCCGGTTTGTCAAAGAAAGCAGATTGTTTCCCGAGTTCAGTGAGTGGCTGAGAGTCAAAAAATTATTGTGTGTCGGTCGTCAGGCCTGTGCAGATCGGCAGCCAATTCAACCAAGCTAAACCTTGTTTGTGATACTTTTAAAATTTAATTTTTACTGAGTGGTCTTGGAGATATGCACCATAATACAAATCTGACTAATGTGACCACTTAGAACTTGGAATATTATAGATTTTCGTTCAATTAGTTGCAACAATTTCTATGATCTGCCTATTTTATCCAACGAAAATTTCTCAAAGAAGTATAGAAGTATCAATTTTCTACGCTTTGAACCTTTGAAGTTGATTTACGCTTTCTATGGGTTTGTAGGCAGGAAGGGGAAAAGCTGATCACAATTTTACAAATACTTCTATAAAAAGTGTTCTTCCTTTCATAAGATTTCACAGAACGAGATTTGAGATTGTAATGGGAGTGTAAGGAAGTGTTTTGTCAGGATAAGCTGACAGTTTACGAAAACATATTACAGAAAAATTTACAGATAATAAAACGGAGAAGGTGGAGTAAAATCAGTGTGGAGCTAACTTTTAAGAGAGTCAATGTCAGCTATAAGTATCTCCGTACCACCAGATTTTTCGAAAATTATTCTGTTTCGATCACTACAGTAGACTTTGTATCCAGGAAAAATTTCAAGCTGAAGATATTTGGTTCTTAAACTGTAAACATTTCGGCAAATGAAATAAATGGAATCAAAGTTAGACATTAAGTGCATTTTCGCCGATTGATACTGGAATGAAAATTTCTTCGGCTTCCGAAAAGTTTCACTATAGTTCCCGGCTGCCGAAATTCCGGCTTGGCTACAACATCGTGGTAAGATTGTAAAGCTAGTTTTAATGATTTTTGTTATATTGTCTTATGTTAGTGTTACATCATCTAAGTCTCAGTATGGGTGTAAGAAATAAACATTTCAGCATTACGACTGGTTGAACTCATTCAAACAATCAAAAATTTTGTCTCAAAGCCTTACGCTCACCGATTTTCGATCATAACTCCTGAAACTTTCGTCCAAGTAGATTTACATTCACGAAAAACACACAGTTCAGTTTCATTTTAGGTTTGAATATTGATTCTCTTGAACATATTCTTCGAAGGGCTGTATATTTTGCCAACTTTCAGGTTTGGTGAAATATGTTCGTTAGTACATACCGTAAACCGTACACATAAATTCCATTCAGTACCCCAAAAATACTTCATCGTTCAAATTCAACCTCAATAATTATTAAACCATATTTCACTTTCGAAAACATAAACTAAACTCCATTTGAAGGAAAATTTATTACTCACTATTTTCACACATATACCCAATAGTTTCTCGAGCTGTTTCGCTGCATATAAGTCATATAAAGTCCGGGTCATGTCACAACGAATTTTGATTTCACTTTATATAGTCACCCCATAAACCCGAAGCGAACAGAGACTACTATACTTACTTTATACCCTCCACATCAACATTTCCTCGTCCCCGTTTGTCCTTCGTTTTTGCTGAGCGTTTGCAGCCAACACCGATCGGTGCTTATTGCGGTAAAAGGCTTTCTAGATAAAGCAGTCGGACTCGGCAGTTCTCTGGTCCTTGGAATTCCTGAATCAGAAATCAGAAAGTTTATAGAATTAGCAGTGGAATCTATTGTCCGTTTCGTACCCTTTCTACAAACCTGCTCTCGATAGGGTTTCTCTCACTTTTTGAATTATGGACGAAGATGATGTTTGTAAAATCCCTAAGATCCCATTGAAAGCAGTCGAGTACAAGTGAAATTTATTTTTCGGTGTCATTATAGGTCGATAATTTATAGTTGAAAAACTGGTAGTTGCTGAATAATTCTCTTTTTGTCGTCATGTCGATAGAGGATGACCTTTTTAGAGAACGGTGTCCAAGTTTAGGTGATATTATTGTCCCAAGTGGGAGATAATGTCAGGGTTGAAAGATTTTATATCGGAAGTTGGTAGTATATCTGCAAAAGTGGAAACATAAAATTTTACAATTGTCCATTTGTTCGGTTTTAGTTGTGGCGGAGAATTTTCCCTTTGTGGGCTGTTTGCACAGTTTTTGGGGTTTATCGACGTTTTATCTGTTGTCAGGGAAAGCTACCTGGTAAAAAAATACATCTTAAGGATTTTGGGTTAGACATATCAATACGTGTATAAGCTCCCTTTAAATGATTAAGTAGCGTAACTAGAGTTAAAAGTGCTTACAGTGATCAAAAATATGCCCCTAAGAGTTCAGGTTTACTGATAGATCATCAACAGTATGCAAAGTATAAATTGTTTTCCATGAAGTTCTATATCATGCTCTATATTAATTAGTCTTCTTCCTAATTAAGTAGATAATTATCTCATATCGTCCGACAATAACCACATGATGCTCCATTAAAGCCGAGCATGGAAGCATTGTTCATCAGTTCGAGCAAGTCATCCTGCTTGAACCTATTCATTGCACAAAATTTGCTGGCCTTAAAGCCGTTCCGACTTTTATTCACCTCGAGTATAATAGTTTACACAGGAAATAAATCATTCGCTTTGAATAAATGAATCGCCACCATTCACAAGCATAAAATATTTCCTCTTCAAACATGTTCAGAACAATATATGATTATTTGGCTCCAGAAATATGATGTCTCCACTCGGAGTATCATTATTCGTGCAAGCAACCTCAACTTGATTAATAGCTTTTCTATTTCAGCCTACAATGCCCTTTTCAGCCTCTTAAGTCTGCCCCGACGAACCAAAACAATGTTTCTGCTCCTCGAAGACAACAGCAATTGAGTCAAAAACAATAGTAATATGCGTGGAAAATTGGATTTCTGTGTTCACACATGCTACGTATGAGTGTGTTTGTCATATGTTGTGTATGTGTCGGTCGTTTCTTAAATTTGCCCAGGAAGACCAGAACATGCATAAATAAAGACGCCGAAGAGAAATCGAGTTACTTTCATTGTGTGTACAAATTTTTATTAAGAAAGTGTCGCTCGAGGCAATTTTTCTCTGATTCCTTTAATGTGTCACTTAAGCTGACACTTGGTTGGAGTAACGGTTCAGCAAAAGTGAAAATAAATGACAGAGTTCAACAAAAAGTGATACACTTCTTTAAAGTGCGAATGGGGAGATGCAAGAATTAGATATAACCTTCTTCGGCATTTGTCTACCGATTATTAGCAACCGACTTATTTCCCTTTCCATTCAGCACTTATTCAATCTTAAATGCACACAAGGCCTATCTTAAATCTACCCCGGGACGACCGTCCGATTAGTCATCATACGGATAGTTGGGCAAATAGTTGTCCGTGTCACATTGAATTTTTGTTACTCACAACATTGTAACCAGTCCTAATTACCCCACATGTGATGCGAGAAGCATCCAATTCGGAATCCTCCGTCAAAAAAACCTTCTCGTTTCCAGCTAGGATCTCAATTTTGGGTTCGTCCCATTGTTTTGCTATTTACCAGTAATTATACTGACAGTTCGCCTAACAATGGGACTGCCAGCAAAACAAATAGTGAAATGGAAATAATTTGTCCTGATTTGGCCTTGTCGGTTTAATTTGCCACCACCATTGTCGCCGCCGCCCATTTGGGTTATTTCGACTGTTTGGGCGGTGTGGCGGAAGAGCAGGAGATGGTAGAATATACTGTGTATAGATGGTAATAGTGAAAATGTGAAAATTGAAAAAAATATCATGTAAGTATGGTAATAGCGGTTGACCTGAATTCATTATGATAGTGGTGGGATTAGTGTTTTTGGTTCAGTTTAATGCTGGAGATGTCCTGCAAAATGTTAAGAGCCCATATTAAATTAATTTGGAAGATGGCCTGTGGACTTTGGAAGGTTGCGATAGCTTTGTGGCGTGGGTAGGATATAGAATATAAAAAGAATAATTGAATCATACTAGTCTATGAATAAATCTGGGAAATAAAGATTTGCTAAAAGCTGTCAATCAAACACAAGTGTTCATTTTATTTTAACCCATCTCTATGTAATATTTTAAAAGATATGATTTATTACCAACAAAGCTGTATCATATTATTTACCTAATTGCCATTCGATGTGCCAATAAACTTTAAAAAAGACTTGAGTCCCAAAACCTAGAATAGAATTTGGGGTATAATTTTAAAATATTATATTCGGTGCTACAGAAGTGATTAGGAGCAATATTTGTAATGAGACTTCGATTTTCTTCTGTGCTGGTTCTACCGTACGATTGTTTGCAATGCTGAACTTTACATAAAAATACATTTATAAATATACATGCTTCAGCTTTTGCGAAGACAGAGTGAAGAAAATCTTCTTTTCAAGAAGAAAAACTTCTTTGATCAACAATTGCAGAATTTCTTAATCATAAAATTACCAGTATTAGAAAAACATATTGCCGATTGGCTTACATTATAGAGATGAAGTTTGAGCAATAATTTGTGGAATATTGGCAATTATCGGATTTCGTGAATTGTCTTGAACAAAGCTCAGCAAAACTCAAAAAGTTTGAAACTACTTTTAAAGAATTATAGCGAAAAAAAACTAGCGCATCAGAACCGCTAGAAAAAAAATGTGGAAAGACGTAATACACTTTTTTGTAGAATCATATCAACCATTCATTATCCAAAGCAACAAAACTCAACTATAACACAAATGATGAAAATGTTCCGTGCTGGCAACACTTTCCCAACGAAGCAGTAATAAGTTTACCACAACAAGCTCAAACTTAAATCAACTTATCCTTTGAATTTCGTTCTCACT
Source organism: Nemotelus pantherinus (assembly GCA_963978885.1). NCBI lineage: Eukaryota > Metazoa > Arthropoda > Insecta > Diptera > Stratiomyidae > Nemotelus > Nemotelus pantherinus. The sequence goes on along the minus strand of OZ022265.1, from coordinate 43,786,628 downwards.
GCAGGATTTCATCGAAAGTTTCAGCGGTTAAATGTTGTTTGAAAAAATTTCAAAACTCGGAAAACTTAAAAATTGGTTCCTTAGTTTTATTGCAAATGCTTTGCATATGAGTATGTAATTTGAAGTATCTGTTGGTGCAATATTTACGAAAATGGCTAATGCTGGTTACCCTGTGTCAGCAGCAATGCAAAATATATACCAAATCTACTTCACGTTAAGTTAAACCCAATCAGTAAATTTGGAAGTTATACAGGTGAAAAGAATTTTAGGGCTTCCACCCTCAAAACTTTTCAAATTTTTAAAGCGTTAATATTTGTTGTTAATTTTCATTGCAGGATCACTAATCACATAATCGCTCAGTAAAGAAATTCCACAAAATTACAAAAATGGTCGTAGCTGGCAGCCCTTTCGTGATTTTTCTACGAATTTCCTACGACATTTGGCTCATATAAAGGTCCATTTTTTGCATGAACTTCGTTTTGATTTCTTCACTGGACCGGAAGTTATAGGGGAAAAAGCTTTATTTTGCTGAGCAAATTCGCAAGATTTAGGAGACAAAAATCACCATAGCTGGCAACTCTATTCTAATTTTTCAGCCAAATTTTCACCAAATGTTATCTAAAGTAAGATCCAAGTACTGTGAATCGGAAGCTATAGGCCAAAAACCGGTTTTTTCAGTTATTTTTCAAGATGGTGTCACTGCCACAGGGTTGCCCGCATTTCAAAATCTCTTCTATCAGACCTGGTCCTAGCTAATGCCAAAATGTCCTGTAAATTTCATAATAATCCGATAATCCGGTCGTCAGTTCTCGTGAACAGAACTTTCGATTGCTGAAAATAGAGGTAATTTGGTGATGGGTTGCCGTTCTTGTACAAATCGGAATTTTAAAAATTTCAATTTGACATGATGGACAAAGGTCAACATTTATCAATGATTTGAATTTTGGTCAAAAATCAAAAATTTTTGAGGAGGGTCAATGATTTGAAGGATTTTATACACAGGATTTTATACTACAGGGTTACCCGCACCATCTTGAAAATCCATTTGTGTTAAATGCTAGTCAACATCAATACGCTCTGCAAATTTCACGATGATCCAATGTTTTGTCAGAAGAAATGACAAATCAAAATTTGGAAAAAAATCCTTGCCTACTTTTAGGCACGCTGCACCCACACACGGCTAAAAATGTCCAACTTTTCAACATAAACAAGCTTAAAACATAATAAGTTTTCATCCCACACATTCATTTTAACAAAAATTTACACTGCTTGGAAATATAGGAGTACCTGAAAATTCATTAAAACGATCGCCACCACCAAAAGGTTTAGGATATCTTAATTTTAGCAATTCATGGACCTACCTATTATATACATCTACGTCCTTCGAAAATTTCAGCTCAATCGGATCTCTTCATCATTTCTCTCATTTTTCATTTCATTTTTCATCATTTTTCTGTAGATCAGTCGTCTGTAGTTTTTTTCCATTTTCCCCAAGCAGATAGCTTGTTTTCATCAAAATAAACACAAATAAATAAAACACGTAAAAACACATTACATTCTCAAATTAGTTGCAAGTGCTATTTAAGCATGTTTAAGCATTCACCGAGGAAATTATTTATGGTCACATAATAATAGAATACGAGCCAAAACTTGCCAGACATACGAACTCTTATGAACTGAACCAATACTCTTTCACATGCCGCATTGGGAGGTTTTGGCCCTTTTGAATATTCCGGGTTTTCGGGGTTAAATATTATCTCCAAATAGCTGTTTAAATATTATTTTTAAATATAAGGCTTTTTCTTAGAAGAAAAGGTTTACCTTCAGTGAAGGTTTTCATAGAAGAAAAGCTCTCACCTGTTTTGGCCTGTATACTCTGGTATGTGTCTGTTAATTATTTATTTTTGCATTTAAGCTAAAATTGTAAATTTAAGCAAACATTAAGGGATCATATAAAATCGTATAGACAATACGTTTGAAAGAAAAATACAACAAACCATGGTATTTGAAAACAGAGTAACGATTTTTAGCTCTATTTCTCAACACGTACTGCAAGACACTTTTATTTTTTTTTTGTTTTTTTTTTTATTTAAAAAAGGTGCTTTTTACATTATTTGACAATTTTAAGTTCAAAAGTTTAACAATGCACTACTTTCTCTTTTAAGGTAAAATGCACCTTGAGTCAGGAGTGAGGAGTCGCCTTGTGATATTTAATATACATGCAATCTAGTTCAGATACTACCTTTTAGAATTCATTTCCATTTACATAAAAACCAAAAAACTTCGAAAAAAAACTCTTAATTTTCATATGAATCGAGTTTGTATTAGGGGAAAAAATAAAAAAAAAATAAACTTAAAACTATCCAAAATACAAAATAAAAATATATATAAAGAAAAGCAATAAAAATATTTAAGCGAAAAACATTTTGCACTTATGCCTAAATAGTACTGTTTATAAATAATATTTAATCCAAGTACAATAATAATTAAACAAACAATTCAATAACGGAAATTAATGTTAAAAAGTGTTGCTTTTATCGAGAATACTAAATATCTTTTAACTTTTTTTTAAACACATCCAAATTATATGCTCGTTTTAATTCTTGTGGTAAACCATTACATACTTTAATGTCTGTGTACAAATAATGAGCCTGCCTTATTTGAGTATGTCTGTGAGGGAGTATAATAGTTACGTCAGCACCACCTCTTGTTGAATTTGAATTTACTCTAAGTTTTTCTTGTTTGTATTCCTTAAAAATTTGAAATGCGGAGATCATATAGAATATTTGCTCAATTGAGAGCATATCACAAGTTCTTAAGAGCTGGTCGGTGGGAAAAAGTTTTGGTTTGTGGTATAAAATTTTTGGAACCAAGTTTTGCATGACAAACAACGGCTTGAGTGCGTTCTGTGTTGCGCTGCCCCATGCGATTATGCCATATTGGATTATCGGATATATTAGAGCGAAATAGAAAGTTGTAATGTTTTTCCTTTGTAAGAATGATCGCACTTCGAAGCAAATTGGAATAATTTTTCTTATTTTTACTATTGTATGGTTTGTTTGTTTATCCCACTTTAAATGTTGATCAATTATTATATCTAGATATTTGATTTCTGTTACTTGTTGCGTTGGCTCACAATCACAACACGAATTACATTTGCTTGTGTAACTTTTAAATTTGTCGGTATTCCGCGTTGTGTAATGCTAAACGTCATAGATTTTGACTTATCAACATTTAATGAGAGAGAGCTAAGGTTTAACCATTTCTTCAAAATAATTAAACAATATTCTGCTCTAACTTTTACATTATTCCATGTAGTGTCCGCTATTAGCAGTACAGTGTCATCGGCATATGAAATAATTTGCCTTTTTAACTGCAATGCGAATGTATCATTTACATATATTAAGAAAAAAATTGGTCCAAGAACTGTGCCTTGTGGGATGCCAAATTCAAATGTGCGCTCAGAACTTCTTGTACCTGCTAATTTAACTGACTGTTGCCTTTTCAGTAGGTAATTGAGGTTATGTAGTTTTTAAATAACTTTCTTATGGGGAATGGAGTCGAAAGCTTTGGCTAAGACAAAGAAAATTGCTAATGGCTAATTTCCTCAGTCAATGGACTCTATTATATATTTGGTTAAATGTGCGATTGCGTCATGAGTGCTGCGTTGCTCCCTGAAACCGAACTGATTTTCGTTTATAATGTTGTGGATGTTAAGAAAAAACATCAGACACGTTTTAGCTACTTTTTCGAAAATTTTTGCTATATTAGATACTAAAGAGATAGGCCGGTAGTTTTTACGTCATGTATACTTTTGTCCTTATGAATTCGAGTTACAATAGTGGTTTTGTGTATGACTGGAAAAATACCCAATTTAAAACTAAGGTTAACTAGGTATGTCAATGGTTTTAGTACAAATCTGCTTATGTTTTTTAGACATTCACCAGTTATGCCATCGAAAACAGGACTTGATCCTCCACGTATGTTTATTATTGCTCGCAAAACTTCCCATTCTTGAACGAGCTCGGTTGGTGCATCGCAGTTTGATTCCAATGAATCATCTGACTCACTGGTGTTGCTCATGTCTATATTATCAGCAATACTTTTAGCTACGGTGCAAAAATGTTTGTTGAAAACATCTGCTATTTGCTCTGGATTTCGGTCAACATACAATCTTGTGTTTCCATTGTCAATTGAGCTAATAGATTTTGTTTGAAGTTTTCTTCCTGTTGCTATATTCATTGTTCTTCAAACTTTTTTTTCGATATTTCCCGCCTCTATTATTTTGTTTTTAAAATATATAGCTTTTGTCTTCGATATTGTTTCGTTCAGTTTGTTCCTATTCTTAAGAAAATATTGGCTCAAATTTTCATTTTCTGGATGATTTTTAAGAGCAAGTCCTAATGTATCACGTTTTCTAATTGATGCTAAAAGGCCGGAAGACGTCCATGGTTTTAGTTTTTTACTTTTAGAATTTTGTTTTGTTATTGTTTTACTGCTCTCTTCTGTGCGTTTTTTCAATTTATCGTGAAACAAGTTAGAGCATAAGTTTATATCTTCGGATTTTACGACTTCCAGCCAGGGTTCATTAGCCAATTTTTCTAACAGTATGATATCTTCGACATTTTTTGAGCTATTTGTCTAGATATTGTGGTTTCAGTCTTCAGTGCCCTATACAATTGTAAAACCGTACTTTTATGGTCCGTAATAAATGTATCAACTACTGCAGATTGAATTTTTTGAAAGGATTTTGGATTAATATTGGAGTAAATGTGATCCATGCAGCTTTTCTCACGTGTCGCCTGATTCACATATGATCTAAAACCTAGTTCGGGCAAAATATTTACATATTCAGAACAATCGACATTCAAAATATTTATGTTTATGTCATCGAGAAAAACTACATTGTTTCTTTTTTATTTCTCTCCAACACTTCTCCAAGCTCTGAACAAAAGGTATAGCTACATACATTCGAAGACCTGTAAATCGCTATAATTTTAATTTTGTAATTATAATTAATCATAACCTGGATACCATGACCCGCCGCGCCACTCATAAAAATTTCCATTCATTCTTTATAAAAACAACAACACCACTATTTTGATTTATTATGTTCTTAGTTTTGTAACCAGTATAACCCGTAATCTGAAAACAGTCAATATTTGCTGGATTCCAGCATTCACTTAATGCCAGTGCGTCGAATTTATGATGTATAGTGGATATATAAGGCCAATTGAAAAGTCCCCGGTCTGATACACAGATGGCGATGTTAGTATTAAATCCATATGATTTTTAGTTAGTACCAATCTTCAAACGATACGTGTCAAAATTTGACAGCAATCCGACCATTAGTTTGTGAGATATTGCGTTGTGATTGTAGCTAGTTTTGTTATTTGTAAAAAGATGAAAAAAAAAGAATTTCATGTGCTGATGAAATATTGCTTTTTGAAGGGAAAAAATACAGTTGAAGCAAAATCTTGGCTTGATGAAGAGTTTGCTATGCTATGAGTTTGCAAGAGTATGCTAAGTTTAAACGTGGTGAAATGAGACGGCGAACGCAGTGGACGCCCAAAAGAGGCTCTCACCGACGGAAACATCAAAAAAGTTCACAAAATAATGTTTAATGACCGTAAAGTGAAGTTGATCGATATAGCAGATATTGTGAAGATATCATCTGAACGTGTACGTCATATTATTCACGAATATTTGTACATGAGAAAGCTGTGTGCGAAATGGGTGCCACGCAAGTTCACAATCGATCAAAAACAACAACGTGTTAATGATTCTGAGCAGTATTTGAAGCTGTTTAAGCGCAATAAACCTGAATTTTTGCGTCGATATGTGACAATGGATGAAACAGGGCTCCATCATTTCACTCCAGAGTCCAATCGACAGTCAGCTGAGTGAACTGCACACGATGAACCGAATCCAAAGCGAGGAAAAACACAACAGTCAGCTGGCAAGGTTATGGCATTAGTATTCTGGGATGCGCAAGGTATAATATTCATTAATTACCTCCAAAAGGGCCAGATCATCAACAGCGATTATTATATAGCGTTATTGGATCGTTTAAAGGATGAACTCGTTAAAAAACGGCCCCATTTGAAGAAAAAAAAGTGCAGTTTCATCAAGACAATGCTCCGTGTCACAAATCAATGAAAACAATGGCCAAATTGCATGAATTGGGCTTTGAATTGCTTCTGCATCCACCGTATTTGCAGGATCTGGCCCCCAGTGACTTTTTCCTGTTCTCAGACCTCAAAAGAATGCTCGTTGGAAAGAAATTTAGCGCCAATGAAGAAGTAATCGCCGAAACTGAAGCCTATTTTGAAGCGAAAGACAAATTGTACTACAAAAATGGTATCGAAAAGTTGGAATATTGCTATAATCGCTGTATCGTCCTCGAAAGCAACTATGTTGAATAATAAAATCAAATTTTGCCAAAAAAAAATATGTTTTACTATGGAAGACCGAGGACTTTTCAATTGGCCTTACTATAGTTAGAGCAAAGTTATCAAAATTTTTATTTAAGCTGCGCACGTTTGTATGAAGAATACTAAACAAGTGATCGTTTGAGCTTATGCTATCAGACAAACTAGTCCAAAGAAATCTATCATGGTGCTTCGGAAAAATTAGAGGAAAGCTGAATTTTGGTGTGAACCTTGGTACTGGCGTGTTGAACAAAATGCCAAAAGTCTCCATCGATCCGAGTGCTGCGTCATTTTTTATACGGGGTCAAAGGTCACCAAAAGTGAACTTTCCTGAATATCTCAGTAACGGTTACGTCTTCAGAAAAGTAATGTATGACGAATTTGTAGCTTAAAAAAATTTCAAACAAAAAAGGTTTAAAACTTTTTTCTGTAATCATAACCGTTTTTGAGATATATTGATCTAAACATTTGTTACTAACAGCATCCTCTTTCTCACGGCATGCTAATATTATCCGATTTTGATTACGACTTGGCAAGTTTGTGAGTTTGCTTTTCTATGTTTAAGAGGTGCATAAAAAAACATGTAAATAAACTTATCTACCATACTCAAGGGTAGATGGAAAAGTGTGCTCCGAAAAGTTCCCCCCTCCCCCTTTGGCATAAAATGGTATCCCTGAGCATCCATCCCAAATCTTCAGAAATGAGCTCGTTGCCTACTTTTTGCCCACTGTTAAACAAGATAGGATCACTTTTTATCCTGTTAATTGCCTATTATTGACATCGCAGGACCAGCCCTACACGCACACCCTACCCACCCCCGCAAACGAACCATCCCGAAATAACCGGTTTTTTCGTCTTTTTTTCCATACCGTCTTATCCCATGAACGATCAGGCCAAGGTCACGTAATTTCAGGTGCAAATTGGTTTCGAGACCTGTCATGTTCGTTTGGTGCTATGCAGTCATCACAGGAGACTGATTATTCGGGGATAATCTGCAGCGGGTTGAGCTCCTATAATGTCAAGAATGGGCGTTTACAGAATTATGCCATGATATTATCTTGCTTTTTCATACTTCTAGGCCCATGAAATGTTACAAAACCTATTTTCACCTGGAATGTTGTTGTTTTGTCCTGCTCCTTCGTGGAATATCCCATACATGATGCAGCAATATAGTTTATTTCCGAGAAGAGAGTAGCAAGCAGATGTCCCTACAAGTTGTCCCTACACCTCTTCATAGGCTGCGTAGCTCATGATACAATTTGAATGTTCATCGGTCATTAAAGTGTGCATGGCATTTTATTCAGCGTATATTGGCTATTTAAAAGTTTTATGTGCAAAATCTTGCTTAAATAAAGGTGAAATATAATTTTGATTTGTATGATATTTTTTGAAATTAATAAATTGGCTTCTGTGTCTTTAAAATAAGAGAAATACATATTTGAGAGTATTATTTTACAATTATGCGTCGGCATCGTAATTATATGAGAAAATTTAAAAATTACTTTTATAAAAAAGACACATCTTCCTCTGACCTAATGTATTTGATTGTACTTCCTTCTTGTTTACGGTACATCATTTTACCTTCTCTGCACCAGACGAATTTATAGTTTGCCTCTCACTTTCAGTTTTGTCATCCCTAAAAGTTTTTGATTGCAAGGAGTAAGATGCTCGTTAACGTAGTACAGAGTATCACCGTTTTCATTTTTCCCACGTTTAGCCAGGAAACGAGATGCTATTTCTTTAGATTTGAAAGATATGACAATGTTTCCTTTGGAATTGTCCTTTTTATTTCGACGAATAGAAACATTATCAATATCAGCCACTTCGATTCGATGATGTCGCGCAAATGCACTTGACCGTTTGTGTAATGTCTTGATGGCTGCCTATGTCAAATCCACTGATTTCTGCTTTATGTCGAAGGGCATCTTGCTCTAATACATTTATCTGCACTTCAAATTTACTTATGCGCATGTTTTTCGCCTGGTTTGAATTTTGTAGCTGAAAAACCATTTCAATTATTTTTTTTATTTCCGCTACAGTTTCTTTAAGCTGTTTAGTAGCGTCTTCTTGTGAAAGTTGTTGCTCTCAATGACGTCTTCCATTTTTTTCAAAAGTTTTTCAAGTTCTAAATTTTGACTTGAAGAAGGGCCAGTGGAATTTAATTTGACTGGCGTGTCATCTGACCTAGCTTGCAAACGTTGTTTACTAGCACACTTTTTGCATTTCCACCATTTTAGCTTGTTATGCTTTTTTAAATAATTTACGTCGGAGATGTCCAAATCCGCACATTTGATATGTATTACCGCGTTGTATTCGAAGCAAGTAACGCTATCTTTATGACGTCGTTGGGCGGTCTCGTTACATTCACTGCACTGAACCATTTTGTATGTAAAAGTTTTTTCTCGATTTGTTTTAAGCGTGGAGAATTGCAACTGTACACGTTCGCTGTCAACTGTGCAACTGAATCACAAGAAACAGAGTGCCCTTATTCTAATATCCGCTTGGATATGAAAGAATAACTCTAAACGAAAAAGCTTTAAATACTTTCGAAACGTGCTGAAAAGCATCTTAAGTATGTTATTTTTTAATTGAAAAGTTCATCTTACAGAATTTTCATGGTTATATTTAGTCACTAATTAATTAAATACTTTTGATTTTCGTATTCATATTTTACGAAAATCAAGATTGGTCTTCAATGTACGAGACGTAGTTGCAAAACGGGAAATTTTATTGTTTGTTTGCTATATTTTCACATAAAAACATTTTACAACAATTAAGATTACTAATATCACCGTAATAAATCTTATGACTAGCTTAAAATGAAAATTTTGAAGTAATGAATATCCAAACCGTTGAACAATCTGGGGTTTCGGCTATTCATAAAATTCTACCTGCGAACATTAATCTATCACAGTTTAAGTGTAGTACGACAGAATACGATCAATACTAATCCCCAGAGTCATTCAACCATGAAAATCACCCACAAATAAACCAATCGACTAATCATCTCAGAGCCACTAAAACAGAGCCATGCCATAACGAAATTCAGTTATGACACTTTTATAGGCTCTGATGCGTCCCATAAATTTCAAATCGAACTCTCCCACTAATACCCTCTGACATTCATTCGTATCTAACAGCCACGTCAAACCGATTCAACTACCGAAAAACATCACTTAAGAACCTCATTCGAAACCATTCGAACACTAGGCCATTGCTCGCTCGTTTGGACACTCGCTGTTCCGAGCTCGAATCTGCTATGTGAAAAACTCTGATCCGAAAAAGCCTTTTAATTTTGATATCGAAGATTTATTGAGAACGTATAGTGGTTGCGTCACCTGTTCCATTCTATTTTATTATTTTATTATGGATGTGTTGTCGCCGCCACCGTCACTGCTGTCACACCACAAGAACTAGAGACAGTGTGCAGGCTGTGACTGCGAGACCGTTCGAGAGATGCTAGCAAATATTGAAATGGCCCCGAGGATAAAGAACTCTCGGGCGCGGCCGATAGTATTGTTGTCCGTAGCAGATTTTCGATTAAATTTCACAGAAATGAAAATCGAATCGAGACTAACAGCGAAGCTGGGCCTGCCAGCCAGTCAACCTGCCTGCTTGACTACCGTATTGATAGCTGAATAGAAAATGGATTCCGACAGGTGATGCCGAGAAGATGTTATTGCCAAGGAATCCTAATATTCGTGATGACGATAAATAATATTGCCCTGGAACAGAGAATAAAGGAATATTGAGAAGGTCCTATGCAAATCTTGCATGAAATCTGAATACACAATATTGATGGACCAGTAGTCGTAGTAATAACTCACCTGCTGGCTATTTACATAGATATCAATAACTGTGTAGGATATTTCATGTAGGTAAAGGAAGTATCAATATGATAGTGTGAACCAATCCACTAGAGGATTTTATCCATAATCTTGTCAGAAAAAGCCAAAAATTTGCAATTCAAATGAAGTGCTGTTCATTCTCAATCGAACAAAAAGGATTCAAGTGATTAGAAAAGATCGCAAAGCAAATTATAAAAGTTGCTTATCACAGATTTTAGACCAAAGTCATCTTAAAACTACCGGGAGTTTGTTGAGTGAATTAAATTCTCACAAACTTCCCATTCACTTTTGTTTTTCCTCAATGTCAAAGCTCAACGCTTTCGTTCTCGCATAGCTGCCCAGTTTAAACTTCTAATCCGTAAAGCAAACTTTTGTGAATACTGATTGTGAAATTGTGATGGTCTCGTGAAGAGTCCATATGGAACGAGTCGAAATCGCACAAGTAAAATGCCCAACATATTTTCGTACAGAATTATGCCAATTAGTTCTTCGACAAACATGCAATATTTGATGCATCATTTATCGCTTCATTAAGTCTGGAAGTCAAGGTTGGGATTAGTCGAATAATGTTTTTGAATTTTCATTTATTTCTTGATATTTATTTTTACCACATTCTGCGAGTAATTAGTCCATACTACATGAGTTAAAGAAAAAAAAACACTTGCTCTCTTTCTCCTTGACGCAACTTCCATCAGAACTTTAGATCAACACGATAGCTATGCAACCGGTCAAATTCTTTTGCTTTGCCATCATTCTTTGTCAACTTTCTACTATTCCATTCCAAAAATAAATCGCATCCTTCTCTTCAATTGCCAGCCACAAGCAATTCCGCCTACCCACTGTCGACTTGCATCAAGATACATACGAAACGGAAACATCGAAATCGCATTAAAGATTTCGTTTTTCTGACGACTGGGCCTAATGGAAATTTTCGTTCCCGAGTCAGTGAACTGTCAACCATAAATTCCTTTTTTATGACAAGCATTTGTTCCTCTTGATCACCTGGCGCAAAGATCCTGGCCTGGATTCATTGGAGAAATCATAAATAATATTTAGTTGAGGAAGAATGTGATGGCTTTTAGTAAGCTACTGACCGATATAATAAACATGGACGTAGAGTGCTCGCTCAAATATAAATTCCGGTTAATCGGAGCGATTCAGAGCGTTTTGGGGGTATATCTTCCAGATCGATTCGTTTTTAGCAGAATGTTGGATTGTGGTTTCGGGGTATGATGGATGATGATGGTGTTAAACGATGACCCGAAATGATTTCGTAGCGCTAGTTTGAGATTATTTACTGCTGTATTTATATGTGAGTCTCATATTCCTCTCAACTAAATGGAAAAAGCAGTTCTTTCAATGCGTTCAAAGGACACTTTGTCTACTATCCAAAAATTTAAACACAGCTGGAATCACAGAGCAAGGTAGCATATGACCGAGAAAGAACTATACTTATCCACCTGGTTCAAAGCCATGCATAACCACACGTTTCATTCTTTGCATAACAAACAAAGTATCACACAACCTGTCCACTGCCCACATGTATGTAACTGTCATCAATCTTTGACACCCGTATCTCTTGGATACAGTCTAAGCGTCTACCGTTTGCTGCTTGTGCTCCGAAACACTTTCCTTACTCAAAGTGAATCGAACAAACACTCTTAACAACTTTTGAATTTACTAAGACCAGTAGCAATATGGTATTGTAGCTGTCATCCTGAAACTTCGGAGACAATGCATAGGTACTCACGCAAACAAACATCCACGTAAGCTTCCTGCATGTTAAATGACATCGTTGTCAGTGCACTGCTCTGGATACTTGTATCGATGCTAGCTAGTATTGTCATTGTACACTCTGTGTATGCTCATGTAGTCTCACTATACACGAATAATGTGCAAAAGATATTGTGTTTTCCAAAGATTTGTTGTAAATGCTCGAATGGGACGATGTAATGGCAACAATATTGCTTTGCCTGCATGGTTGTAATTTGTGCATAGTTGGAAGCGTAAATAAAGTGAGATGAAGCATCCACAGCAAAGGTAAATAGCATGTGTCTATTGTCTTTATCATGTGCCTATGTGTCATTGGGGCTCATGTTCATAAATATATATACATCCTTTGTGTGGGACGAGAGTATATAAACTTAATATATTATTTGAACTCGGTGACAATTGTTCGTTGGGTGACTTTTCGAAGTAAAAATGTAAATCGATATAGGTAATTTTTCACTAGATTTTCATTGTTGCTTAAAAAACACATTCCAGCTTCCGAAAATTATATAAGAAAACAATTTAAATTTTAAGTTCTCACACTAAAAACTAATTCTGCTTCAATAATAAATTGCGCCCAATGTGGGAGTGAACGATTGGTAGAACTTGACTACGTTCCGAATAACCCCCCCCCCCCCCCCCCCCCCATAGCCGTTAGATAATTTTACCGATTGTGTTTTTTGTTTTGTTTTTTTTTTTTAAGTTGTGTGTTTGTTTTTGGGTGTGTTTTTTGTTTGTTTATCTTAAGTATGTTGTCTTGACGTGAATTTTTTGCATGTTTTTGTTAGGTATTCTTCAATTTTGGATTCCCGCTCGTCCTCTGGTTGTAGCAGGGGCAAAATTTTGAAGAAGAATACTCAAAAATATACATAAGCTAAACGAAAAGAAAACGCGATGATGATAAACAAACAAACAAATGAAAAATTCCCCCAAAAACAAACACATAGCCACAAAAACACAAAAAACATAATCGGTATAATTTTCTTACGACTAAAGTGGGCACGTAGTCGAGTTTAACCTATTGATCTGACTGAAATTATTATATGAAATTAATCAGCTCCAATAGATTTTTACGAAAATTAACTTAATGATTCTATTTCGGATTGAAAATTTTGCGCGAACTAACGAAAATCTGCTCCTGATTCCTGAAATTTGGTACGACTGAAGTGTAGTAGTATCAAATATTGGCAAACTGAGGATACTTTCAATAATGAAATGTTACCTCTTTATGCTGGTGTATCTGACAGTGACGGTGTTTTAGGTGCAGTTCGCAATACGCTAAGTTGGACCTCCTATACTAAATTCTTGCCCTCTCTGTGAAATGTACCTTTGTTCGTATATCTGTAGTTCTATCTATTGTATGCTCGATTTATATCCCATGTAATAGTCCTATTGTGGTTTAAGAGCATTTTTTACGGAACGTTCTTCGTTTCCGAGCATCTTATTTCCCACTTGTTTGGGTTTCTTATGATGGCTTTAATATTCCCAGCTTAGTCTTGAATGCAAACTTCACTGAAATATTATCAACGAGCAATATTTCTATGACAATATTCTGTTTTTTCTCGCGTTGCTCCTTTTTTTAGTTCATAACAGAATACTTGATTCTATTCTACCTAACTTTCCTTTGCAGACTGTTCGTTTATGTGTTGCTCTGTTACCATATGTTTGTTAGGATCGTCATCGCCCACCACTCGCTACATATCTTTCCTTTACTTCACTTCCTAATAATAAAAATATATCTGCCAACTTGACTAAAGCGGACTCTTTTTGCAATAAATATTTTTGCAGTAAGTGTTGATGTTGGTCTTCATATGCTCAATACCTTTTTGTTTAGTCTCGTTTCCTGTCATACTCCCACTTTTCGTGCTAGAAGAGGCATTGATCTTCCATGACTAACTTTTTACGTGGTAGATTTTGAAACTCCGGTTTAGAAATCGATCTTATAACACACTAAAGTCTACTTTCATGAGTTAAAAAGGAAATTAAAGACGCAATGACTGTATGCCATAGTTATACTGCAGCTTCTATATCATCTTACAATCATTTCCCGTAAAAAAACTGTATCCCTTTCGAGATGCATCAAATGATCTATCTGCTTCCTTGCGACAAGACGTATGTAAGCTTTTTGCAAATTTCTTTTCTTATGCTGATTCTCAGTTCAGTTCATCTTTCTCTTATAATATTTCTTCTTCTAATCTAAATAGTTTTTGCTTTTTTCAACGAACCCCGTAGAAGTCGAAGGTTTACTTGCTAACCTAGACAGTAGCACCAGCTGCGGTTCCGATGGCTTACCGAGTAGACTTTCAAAGTCACTGTCGTCATCAACCTTATTTGTCCTTTATCTGTCATCTTCAACCTTAGCACTACATCCAGTACGTTTCCTTTTTCCTTGGAAAAGGCCAGTGCTGTTCCCATCGTTGGCGCCGGAGATTCATCCTGCGTCCCCATATTCCTTCTATTTTGCTTCAGTAAAATGCGATCTTGACCCTTAATTCTCGTCGCCAATTAAAGGGGGCAGTTTCATGTGGCTTTCCTCACGGGAGAAGGGAGAATCCGGGTGCCACTTGTTTTAAAAAAACCCACAAAACTGATGCCAATTTATCCGTCGCTCCGAAGTAAAAAGTGAACGACGGTTTGACCGCACATGGTTTGCACAGATATAGAAATTCAAAAATCTATATGGAAACCGACAGATCAATAAAACTGACAGCTATAAAGTAAAGAAAAGTAAAGGGGTTGAAGCTAGTAAAGAGTTTCATCACAAATTTACAATCAATGTGAGCACGAGTGTGAAGTGATTAATTCCACGACTCACTTTAGCCCTGATTAACTCAGGTACCTATTTAGAGCTAGGTGAACTCAAAGCTTCGAGTGCGGACCCTCGTCCGAACTTGGATTCGAACCAGGGACCCCATACACAAGAAGCCAGTGCTCTACTGACGAGGCTACTCAAGCTTGAAGCTATAAAGTAGACATTTCACTAATTCAATGGTTCTTAGTTTTATTAATTCATAACACATTTATTACATACATTATTTACAATATCTTCCTACTGTGAATATAAAAAACTTAAGAAGAAATTTAAACAAATCTAAATAGAACGAAAACTTGATCTTCGTCTTTTATTACGACGTTTGTGATGAATTGTTTTCGCGATCTCGTTTGTTGTTTTTTTTTTTTGAATCCTAGTTTTTCGTTTCATGGAATCTGTCCCCAAATAATTGGTCACGCGAAACTAACCTTAACTTATATATTCTGAACTTAAATCTAGCCGAATTCTGACAAAAACGTAGCACTGCGTTCTGTGTTTTTCTTGTTCTATGCATAGAATGTTGATGATTATATCGTTCTCTTCTGGAAGATGGTGCAATTTGGTTAATGAAAAAGGATGTTTGCGATAGAGTTTACCGGACAATCGAACCTCTACCCGTCAATTCTCACTTCTAACCAATATGGTTTCATTAAAGGTAAGTTAATAGTACCCAAATTACTATCGTTTACTGATACTGGTGCTTCAGCCATCGACAAGCAAAAACGAGTAGATTTATTATATACAGACTTCATCGAGGCTTCTAACTTTTTGACTCATGAAATGCTTCCTTCAAAACTCTATAGGCACAACACCTCGGGTTAACTTCATTGCTGGTGTTCTTAATAAGTTCGTGGTCGTGCTTGTTTGGTGAAGGCTAGCTCATACTCTTCTTCCCTTTCTGGTGTTTTTCAGGGCTCCATTATTGGTTTACTGCTTTTTCTTTTGTTTATAAACGATCTTCTTAGCTCTCCGTGTCTTTCTTACGCTGACGACCTTTAAATATTCAGGTTGATAGCTCTCAGCTACAAGATGACTTGGCTGCACTGGTCAACTGGTGCTTTGTCAGCTGCATAAATATTAGAGTTGCTAAATAATTCCAGATGCCCTATTCTTGTAAGGTGTCTCGCTGTACGCTTTCTCATTAAATCTTTGGGTAATTCGTGAGCTCTGTTGATAATTTCAAAGATGTTGGTGCTGTGTCTAATACTAAACTTAAATTTGATGTCCACATCATGCATGTCACATCACAGTCCTGTGCGGCTTCATTCTTGGAGCTTCCAGGATTTTTGCTGATGTGATTGCTTTTTTATCTTCTTATTTCTTGAAATCTTTCAGATTTTGTTCACTTAATTTTTTTAATTTACCTTTTCAAGATTTTAATTGGATTTGTATCTGTTCTGCCCTATTAAGCATAAGCGCTCTGACATTTTTTTCATTTTTGAGTTAACACTGGATTCAAAAACTAAACATCAATCCCATCATTCTCCAAAATATGAATAAACTATCTTTTGTGGAAGTATGTTAAAATCAATAGAGAAAAATGTCCTTTCCATAAATATGCATGCTACAGAAAAACACAAATCATTGAATATCTCCGAAGTTACTAAAATGAAGATAGAGCGTTTATGCGTAGTACGGCAGTGTTGATTTCGACAGCACTAATAAATAAATGTACCACTAGAGAGTTACGTCCATGGACGAATATTTGTATGGGGAATTGTCTCTATTCCCATCTTGCAATGTTAAACTACTTCAAATGAAACTTGTTCAATATCCCTATTGATTTCAACACAATCATTCATTATACAGTTTAATAAGCAACGAAACGATGTTAATACGTTCAATACAAATTACTTACCCGATTAAGCGATTCAAGCACCAGAAAATGAAATCTCCATCGTGTTCATGCACTTTGCTCGCGCGTATTCGAATTCAAGTGGGAATTCGAATATGCTAACGGTATTAGCGGGTGAACAAGACCAGCACAAGCCATATTATACAAGTATTTCGTCTGCTCTGTGAAAACTTATTTGCATAAATTCGGTGCGAACAACAATTACCAGCATTGATAGTGTTGAGCTCAGCAGTATTCTATGATACCACTGGCGTTATGCAACACATCCCCTACCCTTCTGCTCAGGCTGAAGTTTGGAGCAACTCCTACTATAGAGAAGTATTGTATTCAATAAATACTCGTAGAACGTACTGTTTACATATCCTTATTATATTATATGCTTGTTTGCTGCCTCGTTTTAGACAAATTATAGAGCCTGGCAACTGCTAAAGGCTTGTCATTAACCAGTCAACGACTTGGTAAATAATTTACTCTAGCCATAGCTGAGAAACAATATGTGATGTACCATAGAAGCGTCGGATACGAATGGGGAATCGTCTTTAATTTGGTGTGGAGTTCAAAGAGTGTCCTTAAAGTGTTCGGGGTAAGTCAAAGGAATGGATATCTGAGAGCAAAGACAGGGACAAGTTTTACCACAATGATGCCAGAGTTTGTTTGAGTTGAGCGTATTTGCATTTAAAAGGAACACATGCGACTGTTTCGTTTTGCGTAATTGTATTTATTTGTGTTGGAAAGTGAAACCTTTACACTGTTTATGCGGTTTTCGCAAACAATTTTGGTTCGAATTATTCATTTCAGTTTTGCTTTTATCTTTGAAATTAAAACTGACTTGCCTATTCTAGAGTTTAAGTTACCTTAGTAAGATAACGTGGACTATCACCGCGTTTGAATCAGCAAACTTCATTTTTTAGTGAAACGAGGACAAGTAAATCATTCTTCTTCTAACAGTAACAAAGCATGAAGTGAATGTGCCATGTTTTTTGCACATTATCATTCATTAAATATATCATTTTGATTTCCTTCAAGCAGCAAATAAAAAGTCCCGATTATTTTTCAAAAAGAAAATCACACTTACAAAAGCATGAAATTATGAAATTTAACTTCCGATTCTGTCATGAGATTTTAACGTAATTCACACCTTATTTGGAACCTTAATAAAAGCGAATTTAGTGGGATTTTGGTTAAAAACTTATAGAAGGACTGCCAACTATGTTACTTTTGGAATTTTTCACTAAAACACCACCATTAATTTTCTAACTGAATAAATAATAATAAAAATCTTGCAAGGAAAGCTACAAGCAAAGGTTTCAATTTTGAAAATTTTGAAATTCTTGAGACCTGTAACACTAAAAAACTTTCTACCCCCTATAACTTGTAGTGTATTCATCGGATCAAAACAAAATTTTAAGTAATAGTTCAGCTTGAGATGATTTGGTACACTTTTGGCCGAAGTGTTGGAAATTGTTTTTTGTTATTTATCTATATAATCTAAATAAATAACAAATTATTAAAATTTCTAAGATTGTGACACCAAAAGTCTTTCCATGTGTGTAATTTCATCGGGTGAATATGAAATTCAGGGGGTTTATTCACCGTGATGTCAGGCAATTGTGGTAGACGTTGATTTTAGTTGCAGTACCTGTAGATGCTGCCACTGAATTTTCATACGATCGTTTCCTTTAATGGAAATAAATAAGACATGTTTTAATTTCCTAAATTTTGAAACTCATTTCTTTCCACTCTATGATTTTCGACGGAATGGTCGGATAGAAATTGTACATGGCCTTCGATACAGATTGGCTGTAATAAGGAGTGCTACCTGAATGTGCAAAGAGTGATGTGAGTAAATCCACAATGCCCGCGGTGGTGCTGTTAACTTTGATTGGAGATCGAACAACGGTATCCTCATGGAGGATATCCTCAATGTCAGATCGCTCAATAAGCCTGGTGCTGTAAAAGCATTGCAGGAAGTTCAGCAAGTGTAAATTGAACGTGTTGGTTATTCAGGAAACGAAATGGATTAATCCCGAGATTGAAATGGAGGTCCCGAAACTTCGGGATTAGAATTTTCGGGATCCCGAGATAGTCCCGAGATTTCGGGATTTTACAAAAGAACTATATTAAGCGAATTTAAACAGATATCTTGGCTTATTCGTACTCAATTAAAACTTTATTTCAAATTTATATGCAAAAAACCAGAAGTTAAGTTCATTGTAATGCTAAGTTCATGCACATTCATATGTACATGGGTGCTAGCAAGTAAAACGTTAATCTTAATTGCATCGAATTTAATGTTATGATTTAATTTCTTCTTATCTTCTTATCCAATAATTTTTCCTTATTTGGTCATGATAATTATCTATAAAATTAGTTAAAAACAAATTGAAATTTAATCAGTATAATGGATGCTACGATAATATAATAAAAATACATTATTCTTTTTAGTTGTTTACGTACATATCAATTACAAAATAATATTACTTTTCAATGAAACAAGTGATAAGTAATAATATCGATTGGTTCAAACTGCTGATTCGTTTTGAAAGTATGCTCTTAATTAACATAATTCTTCACGAGTTTCAAAACTTAAACTAGACCTGATTTTGCTGCGCATATATTTAGCTGCTGAAAAAGATATTTCGGGCTCTACACTTTTTGGTGGGATATTAAGCATGTAATCATACGCCAGTTATAAGCCCTTAGCGCCCTTAGCGCTTCTGTTTTCATAAAACAATATTTCTTTTAGTATTAAGTTCTGGGTTGTTCACTCATGTCGTAATGACGAAACTTTTCTAATTCTCAAAATCGGTTGAATTTTATCAATCCCGAAATATCGGGAGTCCCGATCAAAAATTCGGGATCCCGAAAATGCCCAAAACGTGTCGGGATCCCGAGATTCCGAAATCTCGGGATTGGATGCCCTAATTGGCAGCGAGGTACAAGACATGAGATCGCTACAATTATTCAAAAGTAGGAAGCCAACAGCAAGCCGAAAATTTGGAGGGGCTTTCATTATGGAAAGTGAACTCAAGCCACACGTGATGGACAGTCACCGACCAATTATGGGCGAGCCGTATCAAACACTAATTTGTTAAACGATGTTTAATAAACGTCTACACACCGACAGAAGAAAAAGACGAGGAAACGAAGGATGCATTGTTTCACCACTTTTAAAGAATATTCGGTTCATTGCCCTCAAATGACATGAAAATAGTACTCGGTGACATCAATGCCAAAGTCGAGAATAAAGAAATACATTGGAGAACAGCTGAAGATGAAAATAATGACAACTGGCAAGGTCTGATAGACTTTGCGTGTTGTAGAGACATAGTAATAATTCCTACATGCTTCCAAAACGACTCATCCATAAAAAAATGGGCATCACCAGATGTCAATATTTTCAATATATTCATTGAACAGGTTACTGATCATATATCCTCTTTCAGACATTCTAAAAATAGTTCTTGGTGATAAATTGTCTGTCCATTCATGTTTCATTCGTTTACCTTTAAAAATAATCATTGGAGATACTGCACGACCTACTACGTTCACACATCCTACCATTGTGACGTTTTCAGTATGCCGGTTTGCCCATTTGCTGGCAGCTACCACAATACGCTGATGATGGAAAGTTATCCGACATCCCGTTTTATCCATGTAATGTATTTTTTCTGAACTATCTTCCAAGCCAAGAACTTCTTAGCTTGGCGAAGTGATTATTAGAAATTGGCTTATTCAATTTTTGGGCTCTTGCTGTATTCATCATTTGAGCCTTTCAGCTAGATATTTTAGGATTTCTTTTCAGGAACAACCTTAGCTATTTTCGATCAGGCATTTTGTTCTGATTATTAAACTGCTGCTGGATGCTAAAAGGTGCAAATGACTACACTTGTGGTTCCTCCTGTCCACAATGCTTTTCAATTTTTTCCCGTGGCTCAAGATATTGCTGATTAAGCGTATTTAGGGCCCGGGCGTTATTGGAGTGACTTACCTTACTGCACTTTGGCATCCAAGCAAACAATATCAGAAATCAGAATCAACATCTATTTGTCTGATGTCTTTGACACATATGTCGGGCTAAAGCAATAAAAAAATATTTTCAGCTGGTCCCTCAGCTGTTCACCAAAGCACTTGATTACGTTGTAAGCAAGCTACTTGTCAGCTGACTTTAATACATAAATGGCAAGTGGCAGCTCTCATTCATCATTAGTCAATAGGACCCGCAACTTTAACTGATAGATATAGCTTCCTTAACAAATTGATATATTTTGGATTTGTTGAATAGCTAACGGGATTTGGTTGCCTGGGTTTGGGGACTTTATGATTAATTGGAGAGAGGCTGCTCCTGGAGGTACAAACGTGACTTAGTGGGTATCTTTCTATAAAAACCAGATACACTCAATGCCTTAATACAAATTATAAAGGCAAATATGCTGCCTGCACATGGACTTCTTTTAGAAATGAAATTTTAGTTTGTTTTTTCAAAAGAAATGTCAATATACCAGTGATAAGCCAAACGTTGATAGTGCAAATACAGAGTGAATAGAGCTATGGTTTTTACAACTAAGTCAATAATTACATATTTACAGAACAACCAGGCAACCTGCTTAAAGCGACCGTGGCTTTCTTTTCGAAACTTCTTTCTTGTAAAATCGTTTATTTTAAAAATGCATCAATCACATTTTTTCCTTGTCTTTCAATAAAAAACCAACAAAAAGCTTCCAACTAGTTTTCCAATGCAAACCTAATATCTGCGATAATATCTCATCGCATCTACACAGCCAGCAATTTTCGCTGATTCGAATATAGCTCCCAAATCGACTCAAATTAAATATTCACACTAAGCACCACACAACTCTATCTGCGTTATCTGCATCAGGCACTTTAAATCACCAAACAGTTAATTGCATTACTAAACGTCACCGCACAGTAAATTGATACAGAACATTGCTTACCAACAGCAACGATTCCACCAAAATCCAGCGGTGAATTTCTCCAAGGATCACACCAACCAGCACTTCAAATCCTTCAACGCGCTGAGTTCATCGAATACGACCATAATCCGATTCTGGTCTGTGTGCAAAGGATACACCCGAGATCGAAAAGTAAAGATTGGTTTTGTCGCTAAAAGTGCCTCGAAACACCATTGCCGTACCACTAAAGTTTTCGGTTCGCCTATTAATTGAAATTCATTGGTCGGAAGGGAATGAATGATACATCTGCAAGCGACTTGAGTCCAGCATTTCGTGGTGCAAGTAAGGTGTATCGATGACATAACGACAGTTTTGGTGTGATTTGTATCTTTGTTTCGAGCCCGCAATGGAAATGAAAAGGAAGTGCTCATAGCTGGAATTCCGTAACAGAAACAGTTTGAAATGTGATGGATGGTTCAGTTGAGATTCTAGAATGTGGTTGATATTGGGCAGGTTAAAAGCTTTCACAATTCTACAGCAAATATTTTGTTTTTTGAAATTATTCCTTGTTTTCTGAAATTGCAAGTCATAATTTTAATTCGGATTCCGTGCTGATCTGATCCGTATGATTCGCTAGCATTCTCATGCCAATTTTATGGTTAAAGCACCCTTGCACTACTAATAGCCCAGCTATTATTTGCTATTCTCAGTTTACAACATCATAAAATTGTTATATTACATCATCTTAACTACTCTTGTTGACGCGAGAGCTTGTTTGATAGTTGTTCTTTGCTCTTTGCTAGACAAATATCACTTATTCATTAAATGCTTTAATCTCTTTTATATAATTACCAGACATGTGCTGGAAATACTAATATTTGAAATCCGAATTTCAAATTATACAATTTATTTCTTGATATGCTGCTAATCGTACGAGTTGACCTTATTCGACAGCATTTTCGAATCAACTGTTTATGTGTGCAGTGCAAATAAATTAACAAATTTTATAGGTACAATACATTTTCTTTTACCATAAAACATGTTAGCCGTAGGTCAGAGTGTACGGGTTTTGGTCTGCGATTAACTGATTATGAATTTGAGTTCCACTATTGACAAAGTTTGATGCATTTTTTTCAGCAACATCTCTACATCAATCAACGATTAATAAAAATGGCGTATCATTATCAATTAAAGAATTAACAAATTTGATCAGAGCGAGTATTTTTGTGTATATTGCCAATGTTTTGTACGCCAATCATTGTAAGTTTATAGCTCCTTATCGCCTGCATGAAAATGCATTCCAAAATAATTGTGTCTGACATTACATAATGTAACCATGGCAACTTACAATTCTGCCTTTTTCTTACATATGAAAGTTTTATATGACATATCTGAAAAAATATTTTCCAATAACAATAGCCTAGTAAAAATATTTGCAGAACACGTGAATTACGTTATCTGTTGGAAGATATTGCTGTCGAGTAAATTGTGCCCGAAAATCTACAGGAAAATGTTGAAACACTATCGCAAAGGTTTGCATTCCACACACAACCTGAAACTCTTATGCTACACGAGTACACACACCTACACACGTCAAAATTTTTACATGAAGTTTTCTCAAAGTGTATAAGTTGTCAAGAGTTAATAAACAGAAATGTCAATTTTGAATTGAAAAAAAGATAAAAAACTGTATAGCAAAAGACAGCGTCAATTTGAGCTTTTATTATTCTAAATAAGTCAACGTAGATCTCCAACTTCTTGAAAATTTTTCATTCGCTTAAAGTATATGATACAAAAAGGTGCATTTTCAGCAAATATTACTGGTATCTAAAACTGATGATCCGGTAGAACTGATTTCAGTCGCGCGTAATAAAAAATTTTCATAAAAGTCAGCAACAGTCAAGAGTGCTCGATTTTATGCTTAATGCTGCATGAAATTCGATTAATACAACGTTAGAAAAGCAGAAAATGAAAAATATGCTGTTATTTGGACGAAAATCAAGTAATTGAAGTACGCTATCCAGCAGACAGACCATGAAGCCGATGTTTTATTACTATGAGTATGAGCTAAACAGCGTAAAATTTTAATCATACATAACGAAAAATTGACGTTTATTGCTGTGCAAAAGCTTTCTGGTCAAATCATTAAGAAGGAGCTGAATCACTAAAAAGTGTAAATTACTCCATGAGAAGATAATGCCTAAAATTCAAAAAACTCACCAGAGTTGTAACGTCTACGCAGCATCAGGTGCTTTGTTTTCGTGGAGGTACACCAATCTTCGTAGCCACATTGATTGGCAAAGATGAGATAAACCAATATAGATGCACAGGCTTTTAATCAGATCCAACAATCTGGAGTCACTGTTTCCACAAAGCAGTTATGTATGGCTGAGCTAGCAAATCATGGCTTCATGATTGTCAGATTCAAACCCTCAGGTATTCAGATATAGAACACTCAGACGCAGGATTCTTCGGCGCCAGGAATCTGCAGCTTCCCGGTGCAAAATTTCATGGCTCGCATATGCAGTATACTATAACTTTCAGAAGCAAGGCTTCCAGATGCAGAACTTTCTGGCTTCCAGATGAAGGACTATCCGAAGGACATTTTGGCTTTCAGAAGCAAGTATTTCCTGCTTGCTGATGCAATCACCTCCAGGCATCAGATGCAGGACTATCCATCTTTAAAGTGCAAAACTTTTCGGCTTAGAGAGCCAGGATTTCCGGCCTCAGATTCAGAGCTTTACCGCTTTCAGATGCAGGAGTTTCCGGTTTTCAGATGCAGGAATTTTCAGCTTTTAGATATGAGAAATTTTGGCGCCCTGATGCAGGACTGGCTTCAGATGCTGAAGCTTCATGTTTTCAGATTTAGTACTTTCCCGCTTTTAGTTGCAGGACTCTCCAGCTTCCAGATTAAGGAATATCCAGCTTTCAAATGCTGGAGCCTGCGGCTTCAAGATGCTGGTCTCTTTTGCTTCCCGAAACAGGACCTTTCGGTTTCAGACGGAGAACTCTCCACAGGAAAATGCCGCTTTCATATGCAGGATTCTCCGACTTCCAGATGCCGGATTTTCTGGCTTCCAGATGCCGGCAATTTATTTTTTCAGCTCCGGAACTTTCCAGTTTTCAGGTCTAAGACTCTCATTTTTTAGTAACAGGACACTCCAACTTCTAGATACGGGCTCTTCGCGCTTATAGATGCAAAAGTCTCTTGCTTCTAAACTCAGAGTACTCCGTTTTCCCGATGCAAGATCTTCTGGCTTTCAGAAGCAAAAATTTTTGGCTTCCAGATGCAGTACTTTTAGGTTTTCAGAACCAGAACTTTCTGGCTTTACATTCAGATGCTGGACTTCTCGGTTTTCACATGTAGGACTATTCGGCTCCCAGTTGCAGGACTTTCTGGCTTCTCAATGCAGGACTTCATGCTCTTCAGAATAAATAACCTCCGTCTCTCAAATACAGGGAATTTCCACTTTCAGATTCCAAAAACAAGAACCTCTGGGCCCTGCTTCAAGGTGCAAAACTTTCCGAGTTCTAGATAAAGGTCTTTCTGGACTTAGAGGCAGGACTTTCTTGCTTTAAGATGCAAGATTTTATGGCTTTCAGATGCAAAATTCGACGACTTTTACAAACAGAACATTTCTGCTATCAGTCGCAAGATTCTGATGCAAATCATTCCAGCTCATAAATGAAGAATATTCTGGCTTTCAGGTGCAGGAAGTTTTGCCCATCACTCTCTATGTGAGGATCAATTGTGATAGTTCACAATAATTTGCAAATTAGGAAAAGAACAGCAGAAGTATAGAGAAAAGCCAAACTTCGTTCACTTAGACATCTTAGTCACATAAATGAGGCATAGGTATAGTTTCAACAAATTTTGTGAAGTATCTGGCCTAATCGTACAACTTTATATTCCTTTAACATTTAGGAAACAGTTGTTCGACTTGAAACAAAAGAAATTTCATTCTAATATTCGCGTTTTATGGGACCATATATCAACGAAATTCTTCTGTCCCTATTTTGGTTACATATGCAAGATAACAAGTCACGTGAGCAAGCCTGTATCTACCTTTTGTGCATCTGACGTTTAAATGTAATCTAATTGGTCCTTTAGTATACTCACAGGAATATACATATTGTTCCACCATCTTCGATTTAGACTCGTTGGCCTAAGGCGATTTGTTTGATCAGCATTACTGTTAATGACTGGCCATATGCTCTACTGAGGGCCGGGATTGCTAGATTTTGGAGTTTCTCAACGCATTGTCACCGACCAGGGCAATCAATTAGAACTCCATGCTGAACTGGGTTGACTTCTTGGATTCTAAACCAGTCATACCAGAGGCCAAGGGTTTCTTAAAAAGATGGCATCCTACTCTAAAATCAGCTGTTACGGTTGACAAAAATCGTTTCAGACGAGAACACTGCCTATAATTCTGCTTAAGCTAAGCTCTGGAATCAGACAAGAATAAACCACGTCATCGACTCAACTTCTTTAGGAAAAGAACCCGTTTCTTACAAGGAATTTTCTTCAAGAAAATCCTAGAAAGTTTAGCCAAGCCGACTGTGACAGCTGATGCAACACATCACGCAACACCGAAAATATTCATCTTCAGGTAACTCGACTCCACTTCTTGGCCCACCGTACACCTCCGAGCAGCGAAGACCAGTGATAGCAGTTACATTTGCACCAAAATCAATATTCAAAACAATGGCATCCAAAGTGCATTTAACAATTATATACTTAATTGAATGATTAAATGTAATGATCTGGTTGCAAATCATTCAAAATTAAAAAAAAACCGTAATGAGTAAATACAACAAACAAAATACTGCGTTGTAACGTAATACTTTATTCAAAGTTAACTTGTCAATGCCTAAAAGGAAAGTAGAGCGCAACAATTGCCGACTTCAATACCTTTATCCAACATCCGAAATAATACCTTTTCCAACGGAAAATGACAACAAAAGAACATCAAGTGAAAAATCTTTTCTTCTTATGAAAAAGTAACGGATTTTTTTCCTAACTCAGGAAATTTGAACAAATGGTTTCGTTCATAAAATATCAGTGTTCTGTGCAAGCTGACAGACATCTCCTTACGAAATTCTCGGAATGCATGAATTACTAGAGTAAGTTTTTTTTAGCTAAGAAAGTTAATCAGACAAAAAACTCTGTGTCAATTTCGACAGTATTATTTAAGTCCAGGAAGTTGTCGATAGCTTTGATGTTTATATTATCCGCGATTTTTTGCTCCCCTTATCCATAACAGAACAATGCTAACCAGTGCAGACTCATTGGAAACAACAACAACTCCTGTTATGGAAAGGGGGAGTTGTTGTTGTTCCCAATGCGTCTGCATTGTTCTGTTATAGATAGGGGGAGCAAAAAAAAACGCCTATTATTGTATGCACAATCAGAATGATTTCAAAAACAAAATCGCCACTAAAGTTGGATATTTCTCCGAAAATAATGGGAAATATTGACAAATCTGTCGAGCGAAGTATGTTTTTATAAAATTTTCCCATTGATTCTATTAACAACGCTAGCCGCTTTAATAACATGTAGAAATACAATCTACGATGAAGTGAAAATATTTCCATAAACTCAAATTTTCATTTCGCCAGCCCATCATTCTATTATCGGAGCCAGTTTTTCGCTGTAATGCACTGCATGTTGAATTCAGACTAGTCGCTCATGTGAACGCTGCAATACTGTTATCCTTGTTTTATGCAACCGATTAACATAATTCACTTGGATGAAACTATGTATCGGTTCGTTCCATTGTAATACGTATTTCAAGCGAAAAGTTTCAAAAAAGCGGAAACTTTTTTTTATGCTTCCATCCGGTTTGAAAATTTAAGGAATAATATTTTTAGAACACAGGCTCGGCAATTTGAAATATTAAATAAATTTAAGTATTAAGTAAATTACTGAGATATGGAACGCAGTGTGATCTTAATGAAAGATTAATTTTGTGAAAGAAGAAAACCTTTCCTTTGCATAGTACTATGTATAAAACTCATGATCGTATCAAAGCAACCAGTTTTTATTCACACATTAAAATTCACCATGATCTAGGTCTAAGATTATCTCAAAATATTTCTCTTCTATTTCCCATATAAAATGTACTTTCATCCTTCTAAAAAAAGCTCTCAAATCCCTTGAAAATACATCACTCGCCGCACAGGCAACTCATTCAACCTAGTCAGACCTGTGGGATGCAACACTGCAAAAAAAATTCGAAGCAAAACAAAACTAGTCATGCAGCGGTTGCAAATCCTGGTCTCACAAAAACGAACATTGTGAAATTTTCAGTGGCAGCTTAAGTTAACTTTTCGCTACAAAATTTAGAAGATTTGCACGCTCACGTGAGTCCTGCCTGGACGTGGCCTTTGCAAAAGATGTCACTTTTCAATTCAATCGCATGCGGAAGGGTAGTGTTGGCTTTGCATTGCTGTTACCTGCTATGCCATTTAAAGGCGTGAAAAGAGATTGAATCGAGTTTGACGGAAGGTAAAAATTCTGTATTCTGTAGTAAAATTCTGGATGCTGGCTGTGTACCATGCATGCATTCAAAAGGATTATATCGATTCAAATCTTTATTGAACAGCAAAACGATTTTTGACGGCAGAATCAATGGAAAATAATGTAGAAAATTGATGTACATCAAGTGAATGTTAGTTAATTTTGAAATTAAGTGTGTCACTGTTGGTATTGCGCGCGAATAGCATGTTTCAAATGGGGGGAAAATTTAAAAAAAAAACTATACCTTCCTCTGGAAGCAAGGTCGATGGACGTTGAGGCGCAATCACCATGGAATCATCTCTTTCTAAATTTTTTCTTTGTTAAATCAAGAAAACAATGTTTCGCACATGTATCGGTTACCGTACGTTAGAGTTAAGGGATGATTCGTAATCCGAATATCAATTAATAGGGCAATAGATTAGGTCGTGCAATTTACATACAACAAAGTAACACAACAATCTACACATTCAACACGATTAACGACTACCGTTTACGATACTATCTCAATGATGGGGAAACGCTTACAAAACGATAAACGGAAAGAATTATGACACTGGATGCCTAACACTTTAATTGAGGAAAATCGCCAGTACAAGCGCGACCGAGGACTGGTAGCTTAAATACGCGGCTCAGATATACGGACGGATCATATCCATATCAAACGCTTTACACTAGGGCTTGACGCACATTCACACATGGCAGAGCAACGCACGAGTCGAATCGTTGATACCAGCAACTTCCAACCTAGATCAACATTTGACCTACATACTATATATCTGACGGACTTTGAGCGCACACCTGAGCTAATGATCACAAGTATAGAACTGTGTTTCCCTTGGAGCTAGTGCTTTCAGCATTCTGACTCGCTTTCTCTGGGTGGGCGACTCTTCTACCCAGCTCACCTCTCACTCATGGTCTATATCGTCACCGACTCAAAAACAACATACTTTATTACATCATTCTGCAAAATTTGAAAAACCTATCTTTTGTGGAAGTATGTAAAAATCAATATTGAAAAATGCACTCTCCATATATCTCCAGCACAAATCAAAACACATATCATTGAATATCTTGAAAGCGTTAAAATGTAGACAGAACGTTTGTGCAAATCAGTGGAGCATACTCAAAGTAGAATAACATTTGAATTTACTAGTGTTGAATACAGCGTCAGTTCAAAGACCTTAAATTGGTGAGGCACCATGGCGTTGGATAATCTGTTGGACCTTGTAAGCAATCGGAGGATGATGGAGGCTTATGCGGCGGTTGAGCAAAGTTGCATCACCTTCCACATTGTCGACAGTTGGAAATGGTCACATCACATCACGCATTACAAGATGGTTGCGTGGGGAAATCTCAATCCAATAGAAACCAAATGGCATTTGAAGCTCAATCCAATAGAACCCAAATGGCAACTGTGGAAAATAGCATGGTGTTTATTTGAAGAGCTTTTCAAGGTGCAGATGCCTTTTATCGAGAAAAATTGGCCTATTTGGTCGAAAACGTTGAACTGCAACGAATTGCCTTAGCACACAAG
This sequence comes from Nemotelus pantherinus, assembly GCA_963978885.1. Taxonomy (NCBI): domain Eukaryota; kingdom Metazoa; phylum Arthropoda; class Insecta; order Diptera; family Stratiomyidae; genus Nemotelus; species Nemotelus pantherinus. Next base: position 43,756,942 of record OZ022265.1, on the reverse strand, counting down.
TACTTGGCGCAACGAGCTACAAATACACAGCTCACACTTGCTCGCTGTTCCCGGTGCATCCATCAAGGAGAAATGATGTTAACGTCTTCAACCGAGCATTTACTTCTCTTCACGGAAAAAACTGATCGGTGCGATATCTGGAATGAGGAAAATGGCCTTGGGCCATAATAAGCTACCAGTCGGAGCACTTAAAATTGTGTTGAAGAGTTAACCGCGACTATTACTGAATTTTTGTCGGGGTCTTTAAGGCAGTATTCTGGTCTAGAGGCTCGATTTTGAGGTGATTTTACGGACGCAATAAAAAAAAACCATAAACATTTTTGATGTCTATTTTTTTACCAGTCTTTTATTAACATTTTAAAAGTACAAAAATGTATTCAAAAAATAAAAAAAATTAAAATTGAAGGTACAGGCCGACAAAGTGAAAGCTCAAAAAAAACTTGTCTCATGGTTGACATGATTCCAAACTTCCTGGTGGTCTGAAACATAAGTTTTTGGTGAATTCCGTAATAAGAAGAATGTGAAATTTGTCTGACACAGGCGATTTGAAAAAACTTTTTTTGTCACAAAATGGCGTCCATTTAAAAAAAAAGTCGTGTTTTTGCCTCATTTTTTTCAACTTTGGAGATTTTTAATAAATGGTAGAAAAAAAAATTTGAAAAATCAATACGTCAGACGATAACTAATAGTATTACGAGGGTTTGTGCAAAATTTATCGAGAAAAGTAGTTCCGAGAAAAATGCATTTAAAACTTGGAGTCTCGTTTCGGGCAGTTAGTTGGCGTGTCACAAAAATAGCTGTATCTCCAAAAATAATTCGAATTTCCGAAAATCCTTTCAAAAGCTTATTTTTAAAGGTCTAAACTTTGAAAATATGCAAGTAAAAATAAAATCGTTTTGATCAAATTTCTAGACCAGAATACCCCCTTAAATTAAGGTGAATAGTTGCTTAATCGCCTTTTCGGATAATCTGTCCATGAATTACTTTTGCATGTTGGCTACGAAAGTGAAACTTTTTGAGTGGTTGCTGATGCTATGGATGCTGTCAGAAATCAGATCAGCTGGTGATCTATATATGGCGGACAATATGGCTCTCAAAGGGGCGTTCAACTGTTGGTACTCATCTCAGTACAGTGATATTCACCATGCCTTTTTTGTGAAGTGCACTCGAGTCCAATAGTGGCATGGTATCGCTGGACTCGATTACTGAAACGATACTGCACAACGATGGAAACTGTTGTATAGCCTCAAAATATGTTAAGAAAGTACTGCACATTAGTACTTGAACATCAATAGGTGAAAAAACACGACAGGATTCAAGTATTCAAGTATAGCCAGAATTTTGTGACTTGTAGGTGGACATTTTTTAGCCAATGAAAATTTTGCATAACCTGTAATCAAGCATCTTTTTTGTCATCTATGTACAAACAAACAAAAATATTTTCTAGCATAAAAATGCCTATAAATTATATACTATAACCTAATTTTAACAATCAAAACTGAAACAGTGCAAACTTTATGAAGACAAAGAGACTGAAGACGAGGATATAAATATACTATTCAGCAATATATATGTATTTCTATTATTGTTCAAAAAATCACAATAAAATATTCCAGACCAACAAGCTTTCATACATTAGAAGTCAGTTTTGTGAGCATTTTTGGCCAATGACTTCACAATAACCATATATAACGCAAAAATTCATTAGCTATATGTAAGCTCTAATTACAGCAAATATCCATTCAGTGTCAGTAATGGTGATTTCGCAAATAAGTATCAAAATCATTTCACATTCAAATGCATAAAACAAATAACACCGGGAGCTATTCATTAAATATCATATCAACAAATCGGCTTGAAGCAAGCATTTATTATTCAAAGTAGGAATCAAATCATTTCAATTCATTCACAGCACAGAATTTACCAAATTAAATGTTTCTGAATTTTTCATACTTTATAAGCAGTTAGCAATTATTTTAATCATTAATCGAATTAGCTCTAAAAAAAAATTCTTTCAAATATTAGCCGTTGTTTATTTCATTTTAAAGTTTTTCGGTAAAAAAAACTTTTTTACCCAATCCAGAAATATAATTTTTCTAGATAAATATGTTTCGTGATGAAAACAGTTTCTATAGCTCTTATAACATACCTTCAAAGTCTTATCAATAAAAGCCTTCATCCAATTAAATCCAATCACTTAATAATTATTCATTGAAATCTGCTCTAAGTACGGTGCTCTACCTAACCATCCATTGTCCGAAAATGATAAACGATATTGTCTCCTACACGTATCTCAGATCAGTTTTCAAGGACTCTAGTCCAACTTGGCTTATAAAGTGGCGTCTGAATCAACGAATACGTGGTACACCCTCAGCCTTTGGCGTGCCTCTTTCAATGAATTTATGATCTGATATATCCTCAGGCCTGACCAATTGTCCATGCCTCGTAAATCTTTCCGAAATCCCAAGTTTGTCATTAGGTAATGCTACGGTGGCGATGCCTTTGAGTGAATGTTTGTATGCAAGTATGTTTGTGTACTTTTACAATGGTGGCATGCATGAACCGAGCCGAAGCTAGATTCAAGCTTACTGTATACCAAGCTGGAATTTCAGATAGATGTTTAAACGCTAGCAGGAGCGGCGTTGTTGTCATTTGGAAATGAAAATTGTTCTCAGAAACTTCTGTTAAACTGAAAAAAAACCGCAAATAAATCTTTCGAATCTAAAATAAACTCACCGGGAGATTGTCTTATATGTGCATTTAAATATTCATTTAACCTTCAATATCTTCAGGCTGTTTCTTCTTTAGACAAATCAAAGATAAAGTAAATCAGACTTTGAAGAAATTCTCAAAATGTGTGTATATATTCTATTTTCCATCTTCCTTAATGTTATTATTATTTTGCTTGCATTTCTTTTTTCAGTTGATTCTTATATTATTTGGGTCGCTTACAAGATATACTTATGTTTTATTCGTAGCTAAAAATAGTTTCTACCTTTTGTAATTCAATTATTAAAAATAAATTTGATGGATCTGGTTGTTTTATTTACTAGTTTTCAATGCCTCCTTGTTTATATTCAAAAGTTCATTGCAGTTGCCAGATTAGTATGTTTTACCCGTTAACTAAGTCAATGGCTTTGTCTGGTCTTGCTATCTGAAACATTTATTAGTGATGCATTGTAAATGTATGTAGTGCACTGACAAAGTAAATAAGTCATAGCACTCTTAAGAAATTAGTTGATTTTCAGCCTACTAATGCAATTCGTTGTTTCTGTAAATTATAGAAAGCCAATTATCGTTGGATTGTATTACTCAATTTAAATTGTAAACAATAAAAGTAGATAAACCTTCCAGTCATTTGAATATACTTTTTGAAACTAAAGGTTGATACGAATTATATTGTTTAAATTTTCTATTTCAGTTGTTTTCAACTCTAGAAACATTTGGCCCTTTCTCAAATAAAGCAGATAAGTTGTACAAATATTCAGCATTTTCCTTTTAATAAATGTGTTTTGAAGACTTTTAAACTTTTCTACCAAATCCAAATCATGTATTTGAATTTAGCTCAAATTTCAAATCTTTTCGTTCAGTGTGAACACCGACGCGAGCATCAGTAAATAGGAACTATAAGAAACACAAATTTGTACATTTCAAATGTTTCTTCTAACATTTTACAAGGTGTTAAACTGAAATGGATCCTTCAAATCTAACATTACCTGACTTCTGCTTCGAACAATTTCTAGCGCCCAGCGTGGGTGCAAAATTATTCGTGTAGGCACTCTAAATGGCTCCCTAAAACACTCAAAATTTTTTGATTCATCACATAGACAGAGTGAATTTTTTTGCAAAATATCTCAAAACACTTCTTTTCTAGCAATTCATTAACATCAACACGAAATTCAATTTAGTCTGTCTTGTCGTGTTCCATTCATCTGCTTGTTCATTTATCAGTCTACTTTCTTTTGCTTAGCTCAGATACTCTCCTGCAATTCCTCGCCCACAATACGAACTGTAGCGAAATTTTTCAAAGTATATTATTTCTACGAATATCCTGCTAGCAATTACTATTGTTGTTGTTATGCCTACTTTTCTCTTCGACAGTGTAATTATTCTTGTTCGTTATTGTTGGTTTAGTGGTCAGTCGGTTGATTTCTCCTCATTGCTCTGTGCACCGAGCTACAAGTATATTGCTCTTATTTGTAAACGAGTGCTTTCGTTTCGAAAGAAAACATCGTTTTGATGCAAAGTCAGCTGGTGAACAGTGCAATATTTCATCGAAATAAACCACTTTGTCATAAAAATAAGATGCATGGATGTATATGAAAGCATGGTATATGTCTATCTTAGAACAAAAAGTAGAATTTTGCTTACCGAATGAATGTTTCTTTGCTTTGCACTAACTGGTGGAAAATCAGGAAAGATATATTGTGATGGAACATAGTTTAAAGTGAACATTTAAATTTAAGCAAGTTAAATTGAGAGAAGTTGAGACTGATGTTCCTATTTTGATTTAAAACCATGTCTTTTTAAAGCTTGAAGTACAACGAAACTTGCGTTTCTGTGGCGCAAACAAAAACTGATTTTGCTCTAATATTTCAGCTCAATAACCTGCAGAAGGGAACAGCAATGTAATAATCTTCAAAGCTTGAAGATAGATCACTAACGGAAGTCTGTGTAATCATTGAACCCAAATCGTCGACTTGAACCTGCTATGGAACGAAAATATAGAGGAAAGAATACGGAAAGCGTTCGGTGCTCTTTACTGCTGCAAAAGAGCCACACGAGCATATTGGCGTGTTGGCAAACTTTATGCCACTGTAGTGGAGCCGACACTAATAAAGTTGCTTTTATATTGCTCTCAATATTGTGGGTTGCTCTGAAAGCAAACTACCAATGCTTTCTTCAAAAAGTTTGTAGGTTGGACGCACTTTTGATGGTTCCAAACCACCTCCACTAATATACTTTTCGTTATGCACTAAGAACATGTTCAGGTAGAACAAAGCAGTAAAGAGAAAATTCGATGATAGGTTTGCTGCAGAAAATGGGTTGGAAGCAAGATTCATGGCTTCTTTGACCAAAAATTTGGATAAAAATTCGAAAAACAAGCCGCAGCCGTTAGATAATAATTACTTGACCAAAAATACGTAACTTTAAGGTATAGTTAGAACAGCACGCCATATAAGCGTGCAGTAACTAATGAAAGTTGACTGGCAGTTTCAGCAGTATGTAGACAGTCTAATGGCAGAAGTGAAACATCAGTTCAACAAGCAAATGCAAAAGTAGGCAGTGCTTGAAAAAGAAAAGCATTTGCTGAAATAAGACCGAGAATAGGTTTAAACTGTAGGAACTGCAACGTTTGCAGCTCTGAACTCATCCACAAAAGAAACTTGACAGCAGCTGACTTAGGACATAGATCAATGAAAAGCTATGTTCAACTCCAAAACATAGAGATGAATTGCTAAAATATGCTTTTATCTACACTTAGAATAAGCATAGCGCCAGGCACCATAATTTATTTACTACTGGCACTATAGTAGTTCCAATCTCATAGTTGATTTCAGATTTCGACTTAACACCATATTGAATGGTGAAAAACACACAGCAGTAGGCACTTGTTATCATGGCCTTCAAAGCCACTCATTAGAGCCCTGATATAACCAAAGCAAAAGTGGCATTGTCGTCTGTTTTTTTTTTATAATTTCGACATTTTCTATAGTAGAGTATGAAAAATTTAGTTTATATATAGTAGGCTATGGAAATTTTGTTTCCTTTGCTTGAATTTTATTTATTAATTTTTAAATTGTTAAAATAAATTTTTAAGTTTTTCTTCGAATCTTGGCTCGAACCCAAAACCTTATTCTTCAAGAGCCGACGCTCTACTTAGTAGGCCACACTTGCTATTTGATTAAGCTTTCTTTCATCTCGTTACCGAGATTATCTTCATACTAGTTAGAGCTATGTAGCATAGAAGTTAAGACTATGTATGTACATAGCAGAAAAACCACAATACCTGCGAACTTGTCCTTTGAACTAGCCCCACAAATGCTGCGGCACATTACATTGGAGAATGTACTATGTAGATTGTGATATTATGAGGTGGGAAGATTTATTTCACAGCTCAGAGCCCGACGTTCATAGTGTGTGCGACCCCAAATACTGTGCTACACGCGCTTTGTGGATTTGTTTTTAAATACATGAGGTATGTAATGTAGAACTTAAACAAACACTTCCTTTGGCAGACAAAAGGACATTAAATGACTGTTTTACCTAGGCTTAATGCGAAAAATTGGTAGAGCAGTTTTCTCGCAATTAAGTTAGTGTCCGCGAATTGTACTAGGAGTGCATCTGCAAAAGAGCAAATATCGCTAAAGAATCAACGGCAGGCTGAGCCTCATATTATTGGAACTGAGGAAAAATACGGCACTTGAGGTGTGATATTGGAAAGAAATGGAAACCAAAATGTCCCATGGACGGAGTCATCATTATTCACGAAACGTGGCTGCCTTTTCTTATGAAGATAAGGGAAACCAGTGAGAGCCAATCTCATAGGTAAGAGGTTGGTTTCTAAGATTGTTAGCCTCAGAACCATCATCACAGGCTCCAATCTATCTTGAAACGAGAAAGACTGCACCCCGCAGGGAAATGTCTACAGTAAACTTTGTATGTTCACCATTGATTCAGCATTTAAGGGAAAGGGAGGTTAAGAGGAAATTCGTAGAAGTGCCGCTGGAAAGCAACAGAAAAGGAAACAGCAGCTGCTCATTGCTGTCTGCAATATTACAAAAGTGCCAAGATCATTGGAAAACATCAAATGGGCCAGATTTGATGGTGATCTTGGGCTTTTATTAAATCAATCTAAAATCTAGCAAAAAAGTGAATTTGTGGGGCAAAAAGCCTAATCGAATCATGGAAGAAAATTGTGTTCCCGTAAAGGTGCTTAATTCAGCGGAGGAAAATAGGGAAGTTAAGGAAAACGACGTTAATAGTGACTGCTATCCATTTTACCCATCTCTGTTGATGGGTACACAAAAAGTACCCATCAACAAGAAAAGATGTCCTAATGAAGAACATGCTACAGTCTTCAGCACTAAGCAGTGGATAGTATCAACAAGAAGGTCAGCCAATTACACGCTCGCTACATTCCCAACTCGAGGGGAGATTATGGAAAAACTGGCTTCATTACCGATTTGACATAATTTCCGCCGCTAACCTCTTTCTAAACAAGCTTAGCTATGAACCTATGTTGGCGTATCCTGAAGTGCAAAAAACATTCATCGTATATATTGATGCGAGTCATACTGGCATCGATGCAGTATTGTCCCAGCAGTTTGATGGTCAAGAACGAGTAATTGCTTGCTTTAGCAGATTATATTCTGAGAAAAATTACTGTGTTATCCAAAGAGAATTGCTTGATTATTCGAAGCTATCAAATACTTCCGTAATTATCTGTGTGGACAACCAAACATTCTTTCTTAAGATTGATTATGTAATTCAATGGATTAATAGAATGCAGACATACGGATTTAAAACAGTCCATCGAAAGGATAGCTAGCTTTTAAATGCTCAAATCCTGAAGAAAAGGCAGCCGAAGCCAATGTAAAATCGATATCCACTTGCCCAGCAAAGTGATAGTCTCAGCCGCAGTTGTTGGACTCACAACTATCTGATGGAGATCTAAGAAAAATCATAGCCTAAAAGGAGTGTGCTCATCAGCTTGAATGGCAAAGCTTATCATATCGAACTCACACGCTAAGGGCTAGTGGGTACTCTGGAATCTCAAGAAAGTAAAAAGAAAGAAAATGGGAAACTACATACGGATCAGCACATCATGCAGATTTAGCTTCGGACGGTTTATTTAAGTGCATACGCGGAAAAATGTACAGGACTAGTATAAAAAAATGTGCAGCTAGCGCATTTGTGAACACAGCAAGGCAATTGCTACGTGCTGAGAGTAACTAACTTTTTTTCCAACAAACACAGACCGCATGAAAACGCCATACGATTAAGTGAATTTCAAGAAAACAATTTGATGTGACCGACGGAAAAACCGAAGCCCTAAACAATAACCAAGATGGAAAGGACCGCATCGCATATTCGAACGATGCTGTTTATCGGATACAGCAGCTTCAAGAATACCGATCAAAGACGAAGTATGTACACCTTGATCGCCTTGCTTTGTATCATAAGCTTGCACAGGACTTTCAAATAGAAGGGGTAAACACCCGAATTCGGCCCACATTATTCTTGATTTTCAGTGAATCAACTGTAAAGGCTCCGTAAAGGTTTAGTACGGAGTAGAGTATAACAACAATTTTGCATGATCACCAACATCAATCTTATTTCACTCAATTAATGTCAGAATTATCGAAAAACATCGAAAAAAGGAGTTTTCTTAGGGATTTTTTTGGGGCTGTATTTTAAGAGGATTGCCACTTTATTTAACAAAAATATCTAGGAATTATCTTCGCAGTGAACGTTTGAGTAACTAAAATGTTATTTTTATTTCTTTTACTAAAGAACATGCATAGCTACTTCAAAGTATTTTTATTTGTAAAAAACCCCAAATTAAAAATACCCCAAAATGTAAATGTGCTTATCAAATATCTAGCAGTAATTGTCGTTAACAAGAAAAAATGTATATTGTATAAGAACCAAGAGAAAGACTTCGAAGAAAAGCAGAAGAAATGTCTAGATTGCGTTTGAGATTTTATATGTTTTAAATGGCTACGAAATCACTTTTTCGACCGGATCATCACGTCCGGTATTTAGCATATGAAAATTTAATTCAGCATATATCAGAACATAAATGGCTAAATCGCCACTAAAAGTACATTATACTTACTCCATTTTCAAACCAACTTCTCCAGTGCGTTTTGTTTTTACCCGATGACTGCTTCGGAAATTATAGGTGCAGAACAATTTGCTACTATTTGCCACGGCCTGGAAATTTACATATTTGCTGCTTATTACTAATGTTCGAAGAAGAACATTAGTATTAAAATCACTTTGGAATATATATATATATATATATATATATATATATATATATATATATATATATATATATATATATATATATATATATATATATATATATCATCAAAAAATTTCAGTGAAAAAATCTCAGGAACGCGCCATCCGATTGAGCTGAAATTTTCAGGACACATTGCGTCGGGTGTACGCCAAAACCATGAATGTGCTAAAATGCTATTTCGAGTAAAATCAATTTGAAAATTTGACGTAATATTATAAATCAGTTTTAAAATATAAGAAACATTTTTTTTTTAATTAAGGAAGATAATATTCTAATACTATTCCGTTACACTAAAACAATGAATCTGCACATTCATGATTTTGGTGTAACGCATTTGGCAAATACTTAGTTTTTAGGTAATTCATAAAATTGAAATTTTGACTTTGTGTAGGCATAAAATGGAATTTTACATTTCCGGTTTTGGCAAATTGTTTGTATAAAAATTCCGCGTACAGTGACATGAAAAACTGAAAATCACCAAAAAAGCACATTCATGGTTTTGGCGTACACCCGACGATTGGTGTATATGCAGAATAGTGCCAGGTTTCACAAAAAGTTAATAATATTTAACCCTTTGGCGCCGGCGGCCATTTTAGTGATATTTTTAATATACCTATTATTCCGTACACAAATAATTTTTGCAAAAATAAAGTTGACGAAATAAATTTCGAATGTGTTTTACATGTGAATCGGATAATTTTTTGGAATTTTTAACCCCATGTGTGCGCTGGGTGCCTAAAAAGAGAACGGGAAAACTTGAAAATTTTTGAATTGCGATAACTTTTGACAAAGCTGTTTAATCATTACGAAATTTTCAGAACATATTGGTATTATTTAGTTGTAGATTTGTGTAGCTTTTATTGAGCGTGCTGGCAACCCTGTAGCTAGAGCAGGCACTGAAAGTGAAAACCTCCAAATCATCGTCTCTCTTGAAAACATGCCGCTTCTTCAAAATAAAGCCACTCATATGTAAATCTTGTGCTTTGTTTACATAACCAAAAAAAAAATTTGATATGGTATAACGGGCTCGCCTGGTAACCCTTGCCCAATTTACCTATATTTTTAGCATCAAAAACTTCTGTTCACGGAAACTCACGATTCGATAATCAGAATTAGTTGAAATTTACAAAACGTATTGGTCTTAAGTAGGACCAGGTCTGATAGAAGTGATTTTGAAATGCTTGTGATTCTGTGCCAGTGGTGCCATCTTGAAAAATCACTAAAAAAGAAATCTGCTTTTAGCCCTATAAATTCTGATTGAATCGTTCGATTTTAACGAAACTCACACAGTAGCTGGACCTTACTTTAAATCAAGTTTGGTAGAAATTTGGTTGAAAAATTCGGTTGGAGCTGCCAGCTATGATAATTTTGGTGTCTTAAATTTGAAAAAATAAAAATTTGGAAGTGAACACATTCAAACCATCAAATATCCTAAAAAATGTCCGTTTCTTACAATAAAACCAATCTGTATACAAATTTTATGCTTTATCTACACGTTCAAAGTAAAACTTTGGAAATTTCATGTCGAAAAAGAACGGTAACCCTTTCACAGTTAACTTATATTTTTAGCATCAAAAATTTCTGTTCACAGGAACTCACGAATCAATAATCAGATACAATTGAAACTTACAGAATACATTGGACTTAAGTAGGACCAGATCTGGTAGAAGCGATTTTGAATTGTAGGCAACTCTGTGCCAGTGGTGCCATCTTGAAAAATTACAAAGAAAAAAAACTGCTTTTTGCCCTATGAAATGTGAATTAGTAACCAGATTTTCATGAAATTGACACAGTAGCTGAACTTTACTCTAATTTCTGTTTGATAGAAATTTGGTTGAAAAATTCAGTTGGTGCTGCCAGCTATGGTAATTTTTGTGTCTTTGGTTTTGAAAATTCAATCAGGAAAATAAAACTTTTTGCCCTATAGCTTCCAGTGCAGTCATGCAATCAATACGAATTTCATACAATTAATGAAACTTATTTTAAGCATTATTCAGGCCAAATTTGGTTGAAAAGCCACGACAGGGTTGCCAGCTAGTGTTGGTTTTGTGTTTGTTTGCAATATCTTTATTAAGCGGTTTTATCGTAGAATTTTCAATTGGTAATGATATTGTAATGACAATAAACAGCAAATATTAAGTATTCGATTATTTGAAAAAACTCGCTGCAGGTAACTCTAAATTTCTTTATACTCCTATAACTTCGAATGTAATATAACAACGTGAAGCAGATGTGATATACTCTTGGCTTTGATACTGGCGAAAGGTTGCCAGCACGAGTCGGTTGTGCTACTTTTGTATCAATAAATGCTTACAGTTAGTATTCATACCGGAAACATTTACAATGAAAATAAATAACCGATGTTTCAATTCCCTAAGTTCTGCAAATTTTTCGCAGCGCAGCCCCAGACACCAACTTCAGTTACAGTGCTGCAGGCACTGAGCATTTTCTTCATTGATGTTATATGAAATGCTGCTTTCAAAGTTTTGTGAAATAAGCAACTGATAACGAATATAATTAACTCGTGTTTTGCTCTCATAAACGTTGAATTTCATGCCAGTCGTAATATCTGAAACCTTCTACCATATGAGTTATAATGCATTCTTGAGCCCAAAGTAAAACGTGGCATTTGAAACAGTTTGGCCGTAATATTCAGCTCATGTGGTGGAATATGCACTCAAAACCTGCACGATTCTTCTACTGTTCTTCGAACATTAGTGTTTCTAGCGGTTCAGGTGCGCTAGAGTTTTATTTTTACTTTAAGGTCATATCTTGAATCATGAGCGAGTTCGGTTGTAAAAATCACCGGTTTTAGCACCTCTATCCTTATTCTGAAAGCATTGGAAGTTATAGGGCCGAAAACTTTATCACACCTGATTCTATTTAAGACCAACACATCCTGTGGATTTTATTTTGACCTAATTTCCCAAATCCGGTCGTGAGTTCTTGCTGAAACAAATTTCAAATGCCCATAAAATAAGCAACTTGATGAAAGGTTACCATACTTGCGAAGTGAAGAACATTGAGAATTTCAAACTGGCGAACCATTCTATTTTCCTTATGAGCGAAAAAATTTCAGTAAAGTTGATAGTTTGAAGGATTTTTTCGCATGCTTGGCGTAACTACAAGTTTGCGTGCAAAATCGCAAATATCCTGTATCGAAGGTCATATACGGCTTTGATCCGATGGTAGCATGGAAAGCCATAGGATAGAATGGTTTCTTTAGTCGGCACTCATAAGAGTTCCAAAATCATGGAAAGTCAAACGCTTGTTGTTTATTTTCATTATAGGGTGCTTATAAAATGGAAATATGAGGACATCATCTTCTAGTACAAAAGTGATAAATATGATCGGTGCTTGCACAATTTTGCTGATACTGCATTCGAATTTCGTTTTTATCTGATGATAAAAGAATATTTGGGGCTACCGCTAGCGAAAATTTTAAAAATGTTGAAACTGAAACGCTTGGTGCTAACTCTCACTACAAGACCATTATTATTATCCACAAGATGATAGTATGTCTTATGAAATAAAGTGGAATAATTAACTTAGCAGTGTTATGTCCAAACTTTTTTCTAAACTAAATCCCTAACTTATTTAACCATAGCTGTGTGAATTTCTTTAAAATCTGATGCCTGCATCGGAAGTTATAGGGCATAAAGCATTTAGTTTTTAGAGTGATTTTTTAAGATGGCAGCACTGCCACAGGGTTATCCACATATCAAATTGACTTCTGTTAGACCTGCTCCTACTCAAAGGCAACACAGCCTGTTAATTTTATATTGGTCTGATGGTCCTGTCGTGAGTTTTCGTAAACAGAAACATCGAGTGTACAGAAAATAGGTAATGTGGTGAAGGGCTACCGTTCTGTGTGACTACAAGTTTTGAAATTTTAAATTAATAGGGTTGTGAATACACTTACAAAAATATACATCTCCATAAAAACACAATCCACAAAGTTCCACAAACACTCAACATTTACAAATTTGATTAACTAGCAGGTTAAGAAAACAATGTGTCAGAAAAAATATAAAAAAAATTGATAAAAAATATAGAGAGAATTGTCCAAATTTTAAAATATGACATGAAATGTTAGATTATGTAAAAGAAATATTAAATCAATGTTTTTTAAATTAATATTGAATATATATTCAATAAACATTTTAAATTAAAATGCATTTCTAATTTTTAGGGAAACGAATAGTTTCCCTAAAAGGTGGAGAGAGGGGAATCTAGATCGTTAGCATTTTTCAAAATGTGGAAATTTTTCAGAAGGATTAGTGAAGTGAATGATTTATCATAAAATATCATTCGTATATAATTTTGGTTAACATTAATATGTTGTGTAAATTTCATGATAATGCAATGGCTCGGTCAGAAAATATTACGAATCGAAATAGGAAAATCTCTGGTCGAGAAGATACAAAGCATTCTTATATATTTGAAAACACTATAGAATGGAAATTCCCACGGAAAATCCTATAAAAAAGCACATATGTACATATAAAGATGCGACAAAAAAGTTCAGAGCATACTAAAAGCATACGTTCGACCATTCTAGAAATGCCCGCGGGGGGTACAAATATTCCTGGTATGAGGCTTGGGATTCAGTTTGTGAAAAATGAATCGTACGGTGAAGTGATTTCGCAAAAACGCTGAAAATTAGGGATATTAGCAATGTAATTCAAGCGAAACGCACAATAATATACATAAATCCACTTCAGAGTTCTTCTTGAAACAGTCCCATTAAAATTTAGATTAGAGTTCCAAGAAAATGAAACGGCAAAATTCTCATTTTTCATGAAATTTCAGTGAACTCAATCGTAGCGCAGAGTGGTAAAATCCCTTAATTGAAATCACGCAAAACATTTAAGTAAGAATTCAGAGAACCAATCTTCTAATAAGAAAAAAAAGAACTGCTCCCGCATGAAATTTTTACGGGTCGACGCTCTTGAATAATTTATATTCAACTTGAAAAGCTTGATCTCGCAAATTAAATGCTGCTTGTATTTTTACCTTTGATTATGAATTGATAGTTGAGTTATCATAAAAAGAAATATCGTAACGCAATCACATATAATTTGGGCAAACAGATTGAGCAACAAAGTAAGATCTTCCCATTGATATAATTACATCATAAAACAAATTATCTGTTTTCAATTTGATCTCAACATGCACAAATAATTAAATTATTACCCTTGCGATTATTTACGCCATGATACAGAACACTACTCTTATCTCCTTTCTTAATTTACTCTATTCATAGTCATATGCTCCTTACGCTACATATTCAATTGTGTTTTAACAAAACAACTGTATGAAATTGAAACAAAGTTGAGATAAAGTTGTGTCACGAAAAATTATCCTATTCAAGTTTTCTGAATGTAACTGCATTCACAAACTTGGATATTTCTTAAGAACTTTTAAACGTACTTGAAGGTCTCCACGTACAAGCTCATATGTGTTTGCTTGTATTTGACATGCATAGCCTTATACATTCGATACATACATACAGTGGCTCACAGCTTATTTGATACAGTGACTATTTAAAAATGCAAATCATTGTAACTTTGAAATAAAGAACCTTGTCCAAAAAATTTAAACGTATTTGACTAGATGCATGTTCAACGAATACAATGCAAACAAAAAATGTTCCAGCAATATTCCTCGGCGTCCGGTAAAAGAGAAATATCACTGGCGCAGAAAAATTGCAGCTCACAGCTTATTTGATACAGACACTTCAATGCGAATAAACTTCTATTTGTCGCGCCGTTAATCTGTGTTGTTTTTGTTTCTTGAATTTTCGATTGTGTTTAGACATTGGCTTAAGTAATTTTTAGCAAGATCTTGTAAGCTGAAGTGCCAAAATGAGCCAAAATTGTAAAATGGATCATCGCACCACAATTGAACAGCGCGAATTGGTATTAAACCACTTTAAAAAAGGACAAAGTGTTCGAAAAATTGCTGAGAGTGTGAATTTGAGTGTCTCTACAGTGCAGCACATAATTGAGCGCTTTGTACACGAAAATTGGGTAAAAAATAAGAGGAGAAATGCGGCAAACAATATTTTCACCGTATCCGACGAACGATATATTGTAAGGAAAGTGAAAGCAAACACGAAGATTTCCGCTGCAAAATTGGTTACTGAGGTTCATCGTGAATTAAGGAAGTCATGTAGTGCTGAAACCGTCCGACGAGTGCTTCGCGACCATGATTTCAACGGGCGAGTAGTTCGTAGGAAGCCATTAATTTCCAAAGAAATACAATAAGCCGATTTTCCTTTGCTAAAGAGCATGTGGGAGAGCCATTCGCGTTCTGGAATACGGTTATTTTTGTGGACGAGTCCAAGTTTAACATTTTTGGCTCCAACGGAATGTCATATGTCTGGCGCAAGGCAAACACTGAGCTAAACAAGGAGAACCTTAAAGCTACTGTAAAGCATGGTGGTGGTAATGTGATAGTTTGGGCCTGCATTTCCGCAGATGGAGTCAGAAATTTAAAGGTTATTGAGGAAACAATAGACCAACCAAAGTACCTTGATGTACTCAAAAACAATTTGCTGCAAAGTACTGAAAAATTGGGTATTCGCAACCAATTTCGGTTGTACCAAGACAACGATCCAAAGCACAAGTCGGGAATGGTGCAGTCCTGGCCAATTTGGGAGTGCTCTCATTTGAAGTCTCCGCCGGCACAGTCACCAGATACGAACGTCATTGAGAATCTGTGGACTTTGTTGGATAACAACATTAGAAAACACAAAATTTCAAATAAACAAGACCTGAAGAAAGCACTGCTAGAGGAATGGCAAAAAATTACTCCTGACACAAAAAAACTCGTTGACTCAATGCTAAATAGGCTCCAGGCTCTGCTTAAGGCTAAGGGCTATCATGCGAAGTATTGAAAACAACTGGAAACCTCATAATTCACAACAATTTTAATGTTAAATCAAACTGTATCAAATAAGCTGTGATATAAAATTTGTTATTACTTTTGAGGTTTTTATTTTTTAAGATGTTAAACAGCAACTTCGTAAAAAATATAAACTTGTTTAATAAACAACACACATTTTTCTTCAAAATGGTGTTCAAATTTTTTTGATATTGTTATTATGTTTTGAGTTATTGCAACTTAATTTTTTAAAAAAGCACTGTATCAAATAAGCTGTGAGCCACTGTATGTTAAACATGCAAATGCAGATGAGAATGTTGCGAATGGGACCGTGCAAGCAAATATATTTGTCTGTCTATCTGCTCATGACAATATACAAATATATATGAACACGTAGAAACATATAACTAACTTCATGCCTGCATTCGTAAGTACGTTCTGGTGCAGAAGCGTGGTGAAATTAAATTGGCTAGAAGCACTTCATACAGAAGTTTCTGTCGCAGACAACTTTCTAACTTGTGAAACTCATTAAAATTTTACATGGTAAATCCAGGAATACAAGTGTACAGAGCAAAAATTACAATTCATCACCCGTCAAGCTGTGAATGGAAAAATTATGGCCTGTTTGTTGCTCAGGGGATTTAAAGTAGGACGGGTTTTTGGTGACGTGAAAACTAAAGACTTTTGAATGAGAGATTTAAAACACATATGTTCGCAATAAAATAATTTAAAAATTACAATTAATCGAGTTTGTAATATTTAAGGTGTAGCATTAAAGGTACGATATCAAAGATGTAATGTTATAGATGCAATTTTGCATTCATTGTCTCTTAATGCTCGTTCGCTCTTAAAATAAATCGTCAAAACTTCCAGTCGATAATACTTTTGAAACGTACTATTAAGTACTTTAACAATAAAAATGATGCAACAAGTTACAATAAATGAGCCCAAATCCTCTGTTTCATATATTATATTAAAGACATCATCATATTTCATCACTGGCTTAAAAATGTTCTACCTCAAACAGCTTCCGGTTGGAAATAGTTTTCAATCAAACATTCAGATACGCTGTGTTGGTTTTTTAAAATATACTTCCTGAAGACAAACTCGACTTCCCATTTTATCAAATTTAATTCAATCCATTTGCAAAGGAACTCCAAACTCAAAGACCAAGATTACCGTCATAACAAACTTTTGATTTTGATTCCCAAACACTGTGACCAAGCGCAAGCATTTTCATCCAAGTGTGATGCGAAAAGCATCATAAAGACCATTTAAATGATAATACTAAATGATTTTCACTTTCCAATTGACTTTCGGTGGTAGTTTACAGTCGAGCGCGCACAGTCAAACTCATTCATGAAATCTGAAACTGAAATCTGAAATCTGAATCACTGAAACTTCATTCAAGCACTTAGTAACAGTTGTTGCTACTTACCCATATAACCAAATGCTGTTGTGACGGGAAGTGCAGTTTTTATGGCTGGTAAAATTTCCGAGTTATCTCATAAAAACTTATCCGTTCATGTCCTGTATATTGCGGTTGCGACAAGAGACCTTTTCATGCATATTTTCCTTAATACATGGCAGAAATGTATTTTCTGTAGTGTCGATTGTAAATACATTAACATATTTTGAAGTTCCTGAAAAGCTGAAATTTAAATCAAACGAAAACTTACGAATTGGATAGGGTCGTAATTCGAATACCCGAACTAGAAATGGACATAGTTTTAATAACAGTTGATTTATATGATTTGCGCTGTAGAAAAATTTGAATACTTTAAGGTTAATCGATACTTAAAAACTTTGAGTTACAGTCTCCAAGAGTCTAAATCGGTCATTTTTTCCTACTTGCTCAAGAAACTAAAAAGAAATACAAAAAAACAATATGCAAGGAAACAGTTTGCACAATTCTCAGGAAACGTGGTTACCATG
Organism: Nemotelus pantherinus; assembly: GCA_963978885.1. NCBI lineage: Eukaryota > Metazoa > Arthropoda > Insecta > Diptera > Stratiomyidae > Nemotelus > Nemotelus pantherinus. The sequence continues at coordinate 43,739,085 of OZ022265.1, read as the reverse complement.
GTCGAGTAGCACGTAAAAAGCCATTCATATTAGCACAAAATCGTCTAAAGAGAATGGATTTCGCGAAAACTTACGTCAAAATGCTAAAAGAATTCTAGGAAAGGGTTCTTTTTTCAGAAGACAGTAAATTTTGTATATTTGGAATAAAAGGATGCAGATTAGTGTGGAGAAAACGTTCGACTGCATTGAATAATGCAAATTTGATTCCCACTGTAAAATATGGTGGCGGTGGTGTAATGGTTTGGGGTGTATGGCTGGTAGCGGAGTGGGAAAATTAACTTTTATAGAAACGACAATGGAAAAGTATGGATATCTGAATATCTTAAAATATAATCTCAAGCAATTTGCTGAGAAATTAAGGCTAGGGAATGCTTTTTACTTCCAGCACGATAATGACCCCAAACTGACTGCTCACATAAATAAGCTTTGATTGGTCTATAATGTCCCAAAATTATTGCGCACACCCCCTCAATCACCGGATTTAAAACCAATTAAACATTTGTGCGATTTATTTGAGAGAAAAATTCGCCACAATCAAATTACAAGCAAAGAATCACTTGAAAATATCATATTCAAGGAGTGGAACAGAATAACGACCGAAGAAACTACAAAGCTAGTTCACTCCATGCAAAATAGGCTAAAAGAGGTCATTTATAGGAAAGGGTTCGCAACAAGCTACTAAGGTGATTAATCGGATAAGCTAATCAAGGTGAATTCTAATTACATGATGAAATTATTTCAGGTGTACGCAGACTTTTTTGGATGCATTTTAATGGGCTTGTGCATAAACTTTTTTTTATTTTAACATTAACATCAAAGAACGAGTAATGAGTTGTATCCTTAGTTACTATAGTGTTAACTGAAAGCAATAAACTAAAATTCTTAGTCATAAGCAATTGGAAACGTTCTTTATTTTAATTAAAAAAAATTCACCAACAAGTGTACGCAGACTTTTTTGAGCATGTGTATGTCTAAAATAAACAGACTAAAAAAAGAATTATAGCCTCTAAAACACCCAAAATATGACTTGTTTTTCCTAGCTCTCACAATGCACGCTTCACTAATGTTATTACATAACATTAAAATATTTTTTGTTTTTATTGTTCTATTTTCCCACGTTGGGCGCAGATATTTTACAAAGCAAATTTCCCCTCGCAATCATGTTTCTAGAGCAGTCTCAATTTAATCAAATTTGTCAGTGACGGCTATTAAGAATGAAGCAATGATTCACGCTTGTGTCAATGGGGGTAGTCTTGAAGGCGGTAACCAATCCTACTGATCAACATGGCTTTTATTTGATTTTTGGCATTTAAGTTCTCATCAAGCGTATAGCAAAGCTAATGTCGAATGCTTAGATAGCAGGAGGTCAAGATTATACTGATATTTTAAAAAGAAAGCTGAAACAAAGAAGGCACGCATTTCCAAGTCACCACATTGTCCAGCGAAATATAAAGAAGTATTTAACCCCAGATACATAATGTTATTTGATACTCCTCACAGCATAACGTGAGGTCAATATGACTTACGCATAATTTTTGCCTAATTACACCTCAACGATTTGACATTGCTACTTTACATTATACTTTTTTAGAGTGAGAGCCAGCGCCTGCCAGACATACGTCAAAGTATAAAGGCTAAAATTTTGTGTGTGTCTTCTCACTACTGTAGGTAAGAGTGTTCGAGGGTTAAAAACCTTGACTAACGGTGGCTTATACAGGTAGCAGGTAATAAATGTGTGTAATAACCTGGCTCACTTACGTTAAAGTATAAAGTCTGGGATTTGACGTATGTCTGGCAGGTGCTGGCTCTTAGTCTATTAACAATAATCTAAAAGATGAAAAAATATATCTCTTAATTTGTTTTATTTATATTTTACATAAAATTAAACAAAATCTAAATTGCTTTATAATAATGACACTCAAAATATATTTCTTGCGTGAGTCGTTTTGACTTACGCTATGTATCTAGGGTTAAATGTGACAATTTGTATTTAGATGCATCTAGTAGTGTTTGGTTGAATAATTAGTAAGCATTTTAAATGAGAAACTTATTGCGCATTGCCACTCCTGTAGCAACCAGGTAAAATTTTGATCCTCGCCTCGAGTCGTACATCGCTTGGTGCTGTGACATTTTTCTGGAGCTGCTAAATTTCCGCATTCCACCAAGAATTTGCCATCCTGATTTCGAAAAGTGAATGTCCTGTCATAGACGAAACACATGCTTGCTGGATCTCACTGATGAATCGCGCCGCTTTTGCGTGTTCGTCTCTAGCATTTCCAGGAATGTTTCTTAGTTTCTTCTTTCTTTCTAACCATGTGGTATTCTTGCACCGTATACAGTTTGCCGTGGCAACTATAAATAGATGGTCAATCACTATTGGTGTGGTTTTTATTAACCAATCGTTGTAAGTCCTTGACTTCTGCTCAGGAATACGAGATTCATGGCGAAATCTAGGTTTTGCCTATTGAAGGTGTTGGTACTCCCGTTGTTAACAAGGACAGTATTTATCTGCGCAAAAACTTCAGTAGCACTCGGTCTCTAGTGTTGGTTTTCCGGGTGTCTCGCTTCTTGTTTTGGTGTCCTGCATTTGTTCATGCTCTGCCATTATCATACTTGGTGCTTCTGAACAACTCTATATATGGCTGCTATCAATTATATCCTTTCATACATATCCGCTTCCTGGTTGTTGCATTATATGCTGAAGTGCTCAATTTTCATTGATGCTTTGGCACTTGCGTCCATCACCCAGAAGCCACTTTGGAGATTTCAAAGTAATTAACAAATTAAGGTGACGACAGTTTTGAGCTCGCAAGCCAAGTGTAAAACTAAATTATGCACTGCTCGACTATGACTAGGGTTCAGTTGAACAATCTTAATTGATACCAGGAATTCAACGCATTCTTGAAAAGTAAACACCTGCTTCTACAAATAAAAGATGAAAATAGACCATTTGACAACAATTAAAAAATTAAATTACAATTCAAAAATAAAATGTCCTTGTCACAATCTCTGGCTACAAGACTATATTCTTTCACCGTTGGACACAACTTCAACCAGTCCAGCCGATTTCCACAGCCATTTGTATTTTGTCCGAATCCAAGGCATTTGCAAAAATTGCTGCTAGGCTCCAAAGTGCCTGGTCAAAAAGGACATGTAAATTAGTCGTTTGGGCACTTCTAAAGGACTTTCTAACCCCGTCATTTCAAATCCCTCCAAGTTTGATAGTACTACTTGAACGTTGAGATCACCGTAGATTTCCCCAGCCGGTTTATGACGTTTTTGTGTTAGGATGTACTGATGATGGATCTTCTGGCTGTACCCCCAAGCTTTTTACAGGCTAGCATTTCTAATGCCAGCATAAATGAAGACGCTGGTGATGATTGTGCTTTAAGCGGAGGATTGGTTGTTGGAAAGATCTTTAGTATAATCTGGAAACGGTATCTGGTCAGTGTGGACGAAAACAACAAACGTTTTTACAAATATTTTATAGGTAAAAGTTGATTCCTTTTATATGCTGCTGTCGGTCGATGTGCGTCTGAGCTTGAAATAGCTGCCAAATCTTCATTATACGTCAGAAGGATATTCATTGCCCTACTATTTTAGTAAATCCAAGCATCCTTAAACATGAAAATAGTTTTTTCAAATCATTAGGTATTATATATTTTTTATAACGGGCTTAATTTGTAAATTTTAAAATTAATATATTAATTTATTGGGTACGGTGGATGAAATTTCTCTAGGTGAAATTCAATTTTAAATAGGTGAAATTATTTGCATCTATCTATTTTATCCACCATCAACGTCAAGGACTCGAAGGTCAGGAACTCTCTATTGAAGCAAACCTAGACTGGACTACTGGCTGTTCAGCCATTGACGATGGCAATCTTCCAATAGGGATAGCTTTTTTGATATATATGACAGTTTTTTATTTATTTATTATTTTTATTTTATTTTTATTTATTATTTTTATTTTATTTTACTAAATTTGCGTCTGGTATTGTTTTGTTTATTATTGAGTATGACATGGTCTTCATAAGAAGCTAAATGTGGTCCCCTCCGAGCTACGTCAGGAACGGACATTGTCACCCGATGGATCCTTTTGGCTGGGAAAATTTTGGCGATATGTGGGGACGAGGAACAAGCTGCTGCCAAATGATTTGCTTGTGTTGAGCTGCTTGGGACGGATTGGCCGAAATTGCTGAAGATGTTTTAAGAACTACAGTTGGCGCTTCTTCGTTAAGTTGTTCGTTAGCAAGGTAGGCTGGTATTACCTCTATTTTCAGCACTCGAAAGTTCTGTTCACAAGAACTGACGACCGGATTCTTCGATCATAATGAAATTTACAGGACATGTTGGTATTAGCTAGGACCAGATCTGATAGAAGTGATTTTGAAATGCGGGCAACCCTGTGGCAGTGGTACCATCTTCAAAAATAACTGAGAAAAAAAAACATCTTTTTGGCTTATAACTTCCGATTCAGCCATCAGATTTGAACAAAATTCATACTTGGATCTTACCTTAGGTAACATTTGATGAAAATTTGGCTGAAAAATTAGAATAGAGTTGCCAGCTATGGTGATTTTTGTCTCATAAATCTTGCAAATTTGCTCAGCAAAATAAAGCTTTTTCCCCTATAACTTCCGGTCCAGTGTAGAAATCGAAACGAAGTTCATGCAGTAAATGGACCTTAATGTGAAATAAATGTCGTAGGAATTTCGTACAAAAATCATGAAAGGGCTGCCAGCTATGACAATTTTTGTAATTTTGTGGAATTTCTTTACTGAGCGATTATGTCATTAGATTTGCAATTGAGAATGATCCTGCAATGAAAATTAACAGCAAATATTAACGCTTTAAAAATTTGAAAAGTTTTGAGGGTGGTAACCCTAAAATTCTTTTCACCCGTATACCTTCCAGCGCAGTGATTCAATCGAAACGAAATTTACTGGTTGGGTTTAACTTAACGTGAAGCAGATTTGGTATATTTTTTGTCTTGCTGCTGACACAGGCTAACTAGCATTAGCCATTTTTGTAAATATTGCACCAACAGATGCTTCAAATTACGTACTCATATGCAAAGCATTTGCGATAAAAATAAGAAACCAATTTTTAAATTTTCCGAGTTTTGAACATTTTTCGCCTCAAACAACGTTTAACCGCTGAAACTTTCGATGAAATCCTGCGATGAGAACGAAATTCAAAGGATAAGTTGATTTAAGTATGAGCTTGTTAAGGTAAACTTATTGCTGCTTGATTGGGAAAGTGTTGCCAGCACTGAACATTTTCATCATTTGTGTTATAGTTTTGTTGCTTGGGATAAAGAATGGTTGTACAAAATAGTGTATTACGTCTTTCCACATTTTTTTTGTCACTCAAAAACAATTTCTTCGAAAATTAGTTTTCTAGCGGTTCAGGTGCGTTAGAGTTTTTTTTTTCTTATTATCATAAACTTCTGTGTTGCAATTTCATTCATAAATCATCTTGAAAAGAAAAATTTGTTAAATATAAATTATTTTCGTTCTAATTATTTACATCATTTTACTTGCAATTATTTCACATGAAATTGTCTTGATTCTAATTCGTTCTGTTTCTTCAAACAATCTTAATCACACGAACCATACGCTGAAAATAACCGAATACTGGTTAAATACTTCATCAGAATTGCAGCATCTGGCATAAAGCTTCGATCTGCCCCAATATTCATATCGCTATTTTCCATGACCACTTTGGTGTTCCATATAGTCAGTCTAAAGACCATCCAGGACCAAACAACAACTCACATAAAAGCAACTACACTCCACTCTACTACCCACTCAAACGAGACTAGGCCAAAGAACGAGCCTGTAGAACTATTTTACCACGAAAGATACTCTGCACCGAAACATTTGATCAATGCATCCACTCGCTATGATATCAGTTCATGTGGTTCTATTGTTTTGATGCTTGAATATTTCGGACGATATTTACGCCCCGTTGAGTTGTTGTTGTGTGTTAGAATGTAAGCATAAACGTTCCATCTTCAAATTGATATTGAGGACAATCGGAATACTTACCTATTGCGAATACAAACTCACATTTGGAGAATTCCGGATGCTTTTCTGAAGCCCGAATCGTGTTTCTGAAATTGAAAAATACTGTGATCTACGGAAGTAAGCGTAAATCAAATGAGGAATATGATTCTTTTGTGGTAGTCTTTAGGCTGCTGTCACTTAGCTCGTGTGGAAAAATGTGTGGAAGGAAAAACGATGATGGGCTCAAATGAAATAAAGCTATTATTTTGTTGTTTTGATTTTTATGAGGAATATTTTCTATTCACCACAATATTTTTTCTGAAATCTTTTACAGCATACGGATAACTTGCTGGCCCATAGCGGAACTGATTCTGGTTTGGTTTCGGCTTTGAATGTGAAATCATAATCGCTTGTTGGATTTTGATTTTGCATTAGAAGGCCAGAAAATATGCAAAAAAAAAGGCCGATCCGTCCATTACGAAGTTGTTGTGCGCAACAAAAGTTATTAAAATTCAAAGGTCACGAACATCCGTTTTTTCTTAAGTATCTCGTTAACTATTGGCTTTACGTGAAATTAAATACATCAAATTTACTCAACATAAAAACCAGCACATATCGAATTCATGTACAATACAAACCTTTCAAGATATGAGGCAGAGAAATTTTTCAGCAAAGCTAACAATCACTTGGCTTTATCTTATGGTGGTGTATTCACATACAGACTATACCATGCAATTAAGCGTAGGAAGTTCGTGTGATGCACCCAAACCCACATTTTTTTCCTTTTTTAGTGTTGCTAAAGTGGAGTTTTCTACGTAATAATCATAGTAACGCATTCCATAATAATCTCATGGGTTCAGTCAGTGTGCTTGAAAATATTCGACGAGAAATCTTGTTCCTTTTAAGGTAAAATCAACTATTGGTTTGATTGATAGCCTGGAGACATCCTGGAGACACTGCGGCGTCCTGGGTCTATTGTGCCTCCTCCGCGTTTTGTCCTACAAGAATTACAGGCTTCTTATGAACCTGGATATGTTTCTTGGCAGGATATTTGTTATATCCCTGATACAGAGAAAAGCAGACCCAAGGAGCTCTAATTTTCGTCTTGCTAGTGCTGGACAGAGTGTGTGAAGATGTTCTACACTATCGTTTCCCTACAGTATCTGCAGCAGTTTTCCCGCTCCTCACCTATTCTGTGGATATACTTTTTGCAGGAATGGTGGCCTGTCAATGCTCCACATATGGCTCTTGTGCCACTTTTGCAGAGAACCACTGTTCATTTTGCTCTTTTGCTATCGAAGATAGGGTATTTTTTGAGTGTTTTACACCAATCCATTTTTGAAGAGAACCACTGCTCCTTTTGCTCTTTGTTGAAATTACTGATATACCCCATTTGCACTCCTCTGTATGAGTGAGGTGAGCTATCCTCCTATTTGTCCCTGCATTCAGAAAAATATGTTTCCGAAAATCAAAGAAAATGTTTACGTGTTTACGATATGTGAAATCTTCCACAAAGCAAACAAACTTTTATTTGATATCAGTAATTTGTATAAATATCAAATAAAAATTTCTTACATTCAACAGAATACAATTTTCACTTTATCTTATTTCAAGTAAGTAATTTTTCTCAAATCTTGTAAATTATGTCTATGAATTTAGTAAATTATAACGTAAATTATAATTATGAATTTAGTAACGCGAACATATTTTTAAATGTTTCAACAACAACCACGCTTCAATATTCGACGAAAAATATGATAGTTTTTATGACTTCTATCAACATTTCCTCTACACAAATAAGGGGTCCATAGCTTAGCTCGCTAACATGTCACTCCAAAGCAGCAATCTACCGCTCGCGGGTTCGAATTCCGCGGGGTTCATGGTTGACTTTGTTCATCTTCAGTTGTCCTAACTCCATTGATTAAGTGTCATATTATAGCTTTAAGTGGCGACTAGGCATAAATAATACTAGCGCTTCAGAAAACAAAACAAAAATGTGGCACTTAAAAAAAGGAAAAATGGAAAAATTGATATTGACTCTCCTTTTTTTACTTATTTTTTATGTTTTCTCCCTTCAAAGTAGCCACTCTTATGATATGAAGGGAGGAAGAGTTTTTGCGTGCCAACAACATGCGATGCTTTCAAACGGTCCCCCATCTGAGTAGTAACCGCGTCCAGCACAGCTTAACTTCGGTGATCGTAGGTGAACCGATTTATGCCAGATGCCAGAAACTATATCAAATTTTACTCAGGGCAAGTTCAATATCAGTTCTTTGAAATGAAGAAATTTCTTTCTTTGGATTGAGTAAATATTTCTTTGGCGCAGAGTCATTATGTGTTCATTTTTCTTCAAATAATGATAATGTAATTGGAAATGTTTTTGCGGGATGATTAAAATTGAACCACTTTTTATTAACATTAAAAATTTTTACTTTTAGTTTTTACTTGACTGGCGTGACCACTTGCAGGTGGAAATCATTACATTTTTATTTACGCTAGTTGTGACAAATTTTAACATCTCCGACTTATATCCATGGATATAATTTTACTTAGTAAATGTAATTGAATTTGATCACGGTTTCCTTCTTGTCTATAAATCAGCATAGACAACGTATTTTCAATGTAGATTAAAATTTTTAATGTTAATAAAAAGTGGTTCAATTTTAATCATCCCGCAAAAACATTTCCAATTTGATTCTGCTTTCGGAGGCTGATTCCGCAAAACGATCGAAGTTTCCCGTTTCAATATGCTCGGCTTCGATGCTGTAGAAATGATATACGTTGTCTATGCTGATTTATAGACAAGAAGGGAACCGTGATCAAATTCAATTACCTTTAATGATAATGTGTTCATTTTTCTTCAAAAAATAGAAGTATTTTTCTGAGTGTGGATTGAATTGTGACCTTGAACCTCTTCCCGATGGCTTCTTTGGTCTTGATCGCTGAAGTTCAATAGTTCCATTGTGGGTCTGATGTCCTCCAGAATTTTTGTAATTTATACCTATTGTACGCTAATAGCCTGTTTCGCTGCTTCCTCTTGAATTTTGACCGTTCCAGGTTTAAAAGAGCCTCCATTCTTGCCGTGCTCTTGCTCATTACTCCTGTAATCAGTAGGCGGGCCATCCTTTGAAGCTTGTTGAGCCTATTAATAGCAGTTTTTTGTGTGGTTTTCTTCCACCATATTACAGCTCCATATAGTGTCTGCCTTGGAGATAGTCACCAAATGCGTCCAAGTATTTTATTTTAGTAGTTCATTTCGTTTAGATGATGGTCCCTGGTAGCTCCTATCTAGGTAGATTCCTAGATATTTTACCTCTTCGTGCAGACAAACGACTGAGCTCCTAATCTTAAAGGCTTCTATTTAGATTTTTCTTGCTCTGGTGAATGGTTTCTGAGGATTAATGGATGAACCCTCTTCTTTGCACCATTGAGTTGTATCATTTAAGGTTTTTTGCATTCTTTATCTCAAGGTATCCATGTGTGAGCCTCTTATTATTACTTTGATGTCGTCTGCGTAGCCAAGAACAGTTAAGCCCCTACTGTTGAGGGTCACGAAAAGGTCATCAACCATAGCAGAGATATAGAACCCTTCCCTGAGGAAATCCCCTCCTAGTGACCGCCCTTAGTATCGCCTCCCCAGCTCCGCAAACACACTTCGATACTTTAGTATTTTACTCGCCCAATTTACCACTTTTTAAGGGGCATCACTCCTCTGGAGGGCGTGGTACTGAAGTCATGTCTTGCATTATCGAAGACTCCTTCTATGTCCATGATAGTTCATAGTGTGTTTTCCTTGTCATCCAATGCCTTTTCTATTATTTGTACCAGCTTATGTGTAGCTGATATTGTTGATTTGCCCTTTTGGTAGGCATTGAAATTTGTGAAGTGGCATCTTCACCAAGATATCACTCCTTATGTATAGGGCAATCAGTTTCTCCATGGTCTTTAATATGAAAGATGTGAGTTTGGAATATAGCTGAGTTATAAGCTCGCTCTACATATGTGTGCCAGAATAGGTAGCTCTTTGTAGTAGAACTGAGTAGATTCGGTCTGATCCTGGTGATTTAAAGGGTTTGAAGGAGCTTATAGCCCATTCCACCTTTTCATGCGTTGTGATTTAAAGAAGGCCAGAATTGAGTGAGATGTCTGACCTGGGGCTTTCTTTTCTCCCTCAGCTTGAATTAAAAAATTAAAAATTAAGAAATGAAATAAGCGCACATAAGTCGTTACAACCTCAACAGATAAAGAAATGATAGGGTACTAATTTAATTAATACCACCGTCCATACCATTTAAGTGTGGTAGGAGACATTTCGTCGAGACACTTGTTAAGTTACTTGCCAAAAAATTCGAAAAATATTCAAAATCTTCACTCAAAAACCGTTTATTTAAGCCATAGACCATTTTATTATTTCAGTACGCCATAGAACTCGCCTTATCCGTGTTGAGAAGATTTTAAGGGTGTGAAGTTTAAGTACGCGGATATGCATATGGTGTAGGTAGGTAGAATTTTCTCTGTTCAGAAATGTATTTACAAATATTCAAACAGTGTACTTTGTGCCCATCCGTACTCATGCATCTTGTCCGGCATAATGCATTTTGCCCATAATTTCGTATGCAAACCAAATCGGTTTGTAAATGACATCGGAGCCAGCACTAGACCTTTTTTCAAATTCCTTTGATTCGATGCCTAAAAGCGACAAAATTTGGATCAACCCCAAGGTAAGGCAAGCTTAGAAGGTACTCCTGTAAAACAGGTAACGTACTTGTCATGTCTTGTCATCCCGCGTTCACTTAAAAGCTTGAATATTAAGGTAGGTAGCAACATCAATTCCATCATAGGTAGCAACATCAATTCCATTTACATCAATTCCATCTAGGCAACATCAATTGACGTAACATCTTGCTGCTCTAAAGAGCATCCACCATTGTCATCGCTCAGTAAGAGTCTGATTTCGGCATAAGATAAGGATGTATAATTTTAAGTCAGTTGAAATTTGTGCATTATGTATGTTTTCCAATGCTCTCCAAAGGAACATAGGTTTCAAATTTACTTTAATATTTTCGTCAGTATCATAATGTGGTTTCCATGAGAACAAAAATTTCAAAGTCTTGCACATGGTCTTGCATAATAATCTGTTGAGGCATGAAGTAAATTAAATTTTAACGCACACGAAATCTTCCATTACGCTTGAAACTGGGTGATATGTAACTTGTAAAAGCTCATGAAAACTGTTACTATATTTAGCAGAAAGAAATATTTCTGGTAAACTTGCAGGAATCATAAACTAGCGTTACGGAATCTTACATAGTTTTGACATTTTTGCTGATCAGAGCTATGCTAATATTTGCTTAAATGAGACTCTGACCGTTTATTTAAAGTTGTAAAGTTTTGAATGCTGGACTTGTAGTATAACAAGCTAATAGAATGTTTTGAAATTAATATTAGGAAACAAATATATTTGGAGTGGTTTTATATTTGATATATAGTTCAGTAAATAATAAGATAAATTTATTAAGATATTTTTTTCTAAAGATAAATAATTCAAAAAAGTAACATCATTATTGTTAAGTTGCATCTACGTGTGAACTTCCCGCAATGAGCAGCCTATTATTCAAAGGTTTTTCATTTTCGGAAATCTACAAAATCATAACGCTTAAAGTCTATTGCTTCGAAAACATATGACAAAATCTCTAGTAAAATTTTAAAACAAATTATCTCCCAGATTACAGATATGTTCTGCTTCTTATGTAATTTTAGTATTCATAGAGGAGTTTTCCCGGAGGCACACAAAAATCCGGTTGTGATAAATTAGTATAAAAAGGTAATAAAACTAGTATATTTAATTACATGCCTATTTCACTTCTATCCGTTTGTTTTTTTTTCAAAATTATAGAAAAAGAGAACAAATCAATATTTCTGTCAATTCCGAATTCCCAACGTTCCCGCAGCCTTATTTTTTATATCACTAAAGATTTCAATTTTGTTAATCATTCCATATTACTGCAAATAGTTGATAGTGCAGGAAGATTACGTCATATTCATGATTGGTTCCATTCATTTCTGTGCGGTTGTAAGCAGAAAATTAGAATATATGGCATTTGGAGTACTGAGACGACAATGAATTATGGTGTACCTCAAGGTTCGGTTCTGTTTCTAGTTTTATTTCTTATCTTTGTTAATTCACTGTTTTGCTATTGAAAGAGTCCGTAGTTTTAAGCATTTGAGATATTACATTGACACAAAATTAAGTTGAGGAGTATTCAAAAGCATATATTTATAACTTGGTAAAACAATTACACCGCTTGAGCTTATACCGTCCTGATTTGTTTCTACTTAAACTACAATATAAATGTTACTGTTGGATTGGTACACATTTTATTAAATCGGAACCATGAATTGTCAAATAAAAACATTCGAATTAATTTGTAAGTCTATTGTAGGACAACAAGTTTCCATTTTTTCAAATCACTAGTAACACTGCCGTTAAAGCACTTATATTTTTTCAATGTTTTAAAGATTTTTACAAGAATTCAGGCTATAAAACACAAACAAATATAAAAGTAAATACCATAAATTTAATGGTAGCTCCAATTTTTAATTAATAGTACTTTAGCCCCTTTCATAGGATTTTGGAAAATTAAAGCTTGCTGTTCCATGTTCGCGGTTCTTCAGACTTTTTTCAATTGACTCAATTGGTTCCTCACCAGAAATTATCAAATCATGTTTCTTTTTCTACTCCTAGAAGTTCGTCGCTTGTGTAAAGCAACCAAAAATTCTTCGTATTTCATCTGCATTTTCCGCTACCTCTTTTGGATTCGTATTAAATTTTTCATCATACGATTGTATAAAATTTGTGCTGTGATTATTTTCTAATGATATTATTTATCATTAAGTGCTGAGTCTGCTCATAATTGCAAGTTTAATGGATTCTTGTTTTGCATCTATTGTCTAGCTGTAGGTTTACGTACATGAAACAAAGACCATTATTTTTATTAAGTAATTGCAATTATGAATTAAAACCATCCGCATTCCAAAAACTCTATGATGCATCATTTTCACAAATGCATTATCATACCTTTAAAATTCAATGATCCATTTCACTTCCTGCGAAGTATCAACTGCCGAAAAACAAACAGTTCCAGTCATCCATAAAAAAGCTGGCACGAAATGTTGTTGAAACTTTGGCTGTGTAATAAATTCAAATCGTCTGTCAAATTATCCCAATAAGCCATCAATCAAAACCATCAAATCACTAGAAAGTAAGCACCTGCTAAAATATCGTACAAGAAATGTCACTGACGACAACGACGACACTGACGACATAACGGCGTTGAGAAAGGATGAAAACAGAGATCCATTCCCTGTACATTCATAGCAGCAGAAACTCAGACACAAAGGAAGACGACTAGGCTTTGAAGGTGACAAGGATGCCCTCACAAGTGATGCCTGAGGCTTTTTCGTTTAACGACATGTGCCTTGATTCCATTGCCGCAAAATGTTTAGCAGGCACATCAGCCGTGAAGAAGAACACGTTGAGATTTCAAAACGGTAGGAAAGATTGATTTTTCGCCATACCCCATCCACTAGGCCCACATAAAATGTGGAACTTTGACTTGAAAACTTTGTTGCTGGGCTTTAAACAAGACTGCATGATTAATATCGGAGACGCGTTAATGGCATGAACTTTTGTTGTTGAAAAATTCTCGTTTTCGCTTGTCGGTTTGCCTCGTTCTGTAAAATGAACAAGAATACATTGTAACTTTGCTGATTTGAGTGTAGGCTTTACCTGCGTGTGTGGTTTGGAGTGTGATGGAACCATCGGAAATGTTTCAATGAGAAGTTCAGTAACTTTGCTTTAATTTAGAATCCAGCTTATTGTGTTTTATGATAATATGAGTTAAAAGCAAGGGTACTCATATCACACTGAGTCAAAACTTGAAAATACTTTTTGAATTTAAATACTTGTTTTCAATTTTTGAATTTTTAGGCAGTTATTGGTACTCAGTAAACGAACTGTCTTCTTCTTTGACGTCAATTAGTCAGAAATTGAAGTCAAAACGTAAATGAAAAGTTCTTGTATAAAATACAGTAATACTAGCACAAGTACACACTTGTAACTTTAACCACTCTGAAACTTGAACAACAGCCCCCCTGATTCCTTTTCGTCAGATTTGGTGAAAATGAGTAACTTAGCGAATTTTAATGAGAAATTGGCAATCATTTTTTATGCGTGTGCATGTATGAAAAAAATACTCAATCATATTTAAAATTAAAATTTAGCCAGTTTCGAAAGGTTTACTTCAAATTTCAATCAAAATATTGCTATTGACTGTTTAAATCCTGAAAGTAATACAATCGATATTGCTCACAACGGCATCATTTTCGGCTACAATAAGAATAAAAGATAATTGCGAGCACGGGATGCAACATGCCATCTCATACCTGCACGATCAAATCGTGTGCCACTTGAATGAGCGAAATATTCCAACAGTAGTGTCTGCTTTAGATATCGAGAAGGCCTTCGATTCCGTATGGTACAAATGTCTTCTGTTTAAGTTGAACAAGTTTGGATTCCCAGAAGAAGTGATATGACTCACAGCAAGCTTTCTTACCAACAGGCAGTACTTTGTCAGCATTAATGGAGCAGATTCTCCCAAAGGACCTGTGACGTCAGGAGTGCCACAAGGCTCTGTCACTGGACCAATTCTTTACACCATATTTACTGCTGACCTTCCCATTCCAGTGGGCCAACCTCAAGCCCAAATTCTTCAATATGCCGATGACACGATCTTATTCGCGTCGAGCCAAAATCCGCTCAAAGCAGCGAAAAGCCTGGCATACTACATGGCAAAATTAAGTCTTTTCTTTGACGAATGCGGCATCAAACCAAATAGCAGTAAGACACAGCTTAGGGTATTTCGCAATCCTTCTAAGTATCGGGGATCACAAACTAAACTCGCTGTCTCGTTCGGAGCTTCTAATATTACTCCTAGCTCATCTCTAAAGCACCTCGGTGTTGATTTTCACGAATTTCTAAAATTTAATCCTTACGTGCGGCGTCAAATCAACGCATCAGAAATCTTTTCGCCAAAAAGATGGTTTTGACCACCAAAGCTAAATCCATTTGCTATCAGACCCTGATCCGGCCTATCCTGACTTATGCTTCCCTTCATGGATTACCTGCTCAAAGACTGTCATGGCCGAAGCGGATATATTCGAAAGAAGAATCCTCCCCTTCTGCACTGGTAGGTTCTACGGCCCGGTCACTTAAAAGTGGCCGAAGAACCTTCTCCTCTATCAGGAGTCGGGACTGAAGCCTCTTAGGGACCGCGTTGTAGAATTAACGACAAAATTCTACGGACAAACTGACGGACATGAAAATGGACTGATTCGATCAATAGGGTGTACAGGTGCCTCCAATGAGCCATTTATGCACCCCGCGAAGTCAACGTATCAACGGCAGCTCATGGATGCGCTATTTAGCTATGTAGGCCTCCCGTCGAACAGAAAGGGCTAAATGTAAGACCTAGGTTAAGTTTTAGGTCTAATTAGGTTAGGTTAGCTATAATTAGGTATAGGTTAGAACTTAATTGTAGTGTAAGATAGATTTTAAGTCAAGTATTGTTCAGGTAACCCTTAAGAAAAAAATATTGTTTATAAAAAAAACATAAGAGCCAACAAGCCAAAATAGTATAGCCGCTAGACTTTAAATTATCATTGCTAATTATACTTTGAGCTAGGTTAAGAATGTAAAACTTAAATGAAATAAAAATCTTCTTCAATCGAAAAAAAATCAATCATGCTACAACTAGAGAGAACAACTTATACTGAAATAAGCCAAGCTCAAACTACTAAGCACTATTCAATCGAATCATGAATTTTGCTTTATACTGCCATAACGCATGTCTCGATGCATTTCCTGAATTTAATAAACATGCATTATGCATTGTCATAGACATTAACATCCTCCCCATAAAACAATTAGCCTACAACCAATTCACTGCAGTCCTATGTAATTTGTATTTCCGACTACGCACTAAAACAGCAAATATTTAAGCAATATCCCTTTACGATCTGCACCAGAACGACTTTATTCTCATTACCTCAATAAGTCATTCCGGATCCTAATAACATCTGTCGCAAACACAAGACCACAGCATTTCCTGCCTTTATTTACCCAAACCTCATCCTGTATTCTATGCTCAGCAGTTTTAGCATCAAGCTTGCCCAGCTAGCTACCTACATTCCTACCTCAAGCCTTGCACGACGAGTCTCACCGGAGCTGTTCATAATGTCCACCGTATTCAACGAAATACTATTATCCAGCACTTAGTGCTTAGTGTCTTTAAACAAAATGATAAAGGAAATAAATACCGCTCTCTCGTATTGTTCGGCCACGCAAGAGAGCAATTCTGAAAATATTTCATTATTAATCCGCTTGGCTTTGGTGAAAGTCATTGAAATTTTAATTAAAATTGAAAAACAAATGCACAGCTACCGCCCGGGCTAGACGGGTTGGCGGCATGAGCGTGAAAGTCCTCTCTATCAAAGTACGTACTTAAAAGCATTTAATCCGTTTGGATGCTTACTTACGTTCGAATATTTTGCGAGACACTGTAAACGAACAAAAAACCACTTGGTGGACAAAATTTCAAATATAACGTAATTAAACATTGGCAATATAATTCGAAGCCTGCGATATTAGTTTGCTGCAGATGAATTTCATCGGAAAGCATTAGTATATAATCCTTGGATTTCAATTACCTTTAGGCAGTCCATCATCTAATCACAAGTTTAAATGGTTTTGGATCCAATTAAGATTTTATGTTAGCATGTTTTCTTTGGGCATATTACATTTTCAAAAAGCCCTGATTGCTGTTTTGAAGCTTGGAAATTTAGCGCCCAGTGTGGGTTCTATATAACTGTTATACAGCATCAAACTGTCTGATACAATCACTTTTCTTCGCATATGAGTTGTATCATATGAACATCCTGAAAGCTAATTGCTATGTTACTATGATGATATAGGTCTCGATATCTTTTCTGTCCATATCTTTATTTTGAGAAATTTTCCTAGCATTCCTAATGACACATTTGAATTCGATTAATTTTAGTTTTCTTTCCCTCTTTCTTTTTTCTTTTAAACAAGCCAATGTGAAGCCATTAAAGTCAAAATTTGTTTGCTCTCTTAAAATTTGTAAGCAGAACTCACTAAAGATCCTTTTAAGCTCTGCGAATCGATTTTTGATTCGACCTAATCACAGTTGGATTGGTCGTTACGCGTTTGTGTTCACACGGTCAGCTCAGTCATTGGATCTGGCCTAGTTTCAGTAGGCAGCTTTCTGCCCTACCTACAAAATAACCAAGCATGGTCCATGAAGCACCATGAAAACTGACGGCTGATTGAACGCATCCTTTTGCCTCATCAAGTCTGATTTTCGGTTTAATCTTCGTTTCGATGCCAACTTTGAGTTACGATTTTTGATTCGATCGCCTAAGACTGAGTTAAATCGAACTGCAGATCGTATGTGTAAAACCTTTCAAAACCCATGGTGTTGAATAGAGGCTAAAGTCACAGGAATCAAGGTTTTTTTCATTCAACGACATGCTATTACTCTACAGGACCATCGTTGGCCCTTGTTCAAGCCAAGCGAAATACCCAAGTGAAACATGCAAAATCACACTAAATAAACCATACATTGTTAACTAGAAATCTCCATCACACATCAAGAAAGCCCAAACATCAGCGCACTCAAACCGAATTTTTACACCTAAGTATAATACTTACCACGAAAACTCTACCCCCAAAACGTCCACCAAAACTGTATTTTCAAACTGAACACCGGTCCTAACGCTTCTGCAAAAACTAAACATTCGCGATTTATGTATGTTCCTTCAGGCATTCAGTTTACTTTTGTGTTGTGACGGTCCAGATACACAGCGGATAATAGTTAAAGTTGAGGTGAAAACTTGCAATCTACTGCCTACTGACCAGGACGACTTGTAGTAGGTACCTAGTACCCAGACTAGACACAATTTTATGAAAATTGAAAAAGTTTTCCACTTCACTATTGCACATAAAATCAACGCTACGATGCTTTCGGCTTGTGATTCGCTTTTCGGATCTAGCAAGCATTTATGCATGAGAATGCTCGAAGTGTCTAGTTTACTCGAAAGGGGCCGCACAAGGTTCGTGTGGTCATGAACAATGGACCCGGTTGTAAATTAAAGTTCACTGGAGTTGTTTGAAGAGAACGATTATTTGATGGAAAACAAAAATATTACATTGCTAATGTGAAACTGAAGTAAAACTATGGTGTAAGTGAATATCTAATGTGATGCAATACTTGTCTTAAAATTAGTTCTGAAATCTACGGCGAGAAGAAGACCGTGCAGTTGACATAATTGGTTTTTGAGCCTACATGCTTCTGAGAGGCAAGTTTTTGCATTAAAAAAATACTTTGGTAAGAAATAATCAAAAGTTTCGGTTTCTCATCAAATCGAACTAATATAAACTTTGAAGCAGATTGTTGCAGTGGAACTCTAATTTCACATCCGCAATTTTTTTCATGTTTTTCCAATTAAGAGATCGAAGAATTTCTAGCAATGACGGGTCGTGGAAATCAATACAAGTGTGGCTATTTTTCAAGGGTAATGGCGTACAATGCCACGTGGAGCAGGGTGCGCAGTAATTTTTTTGGCGTAATTGAGCAAAATGTTTCGGAATTTTTCATTGAACATTAGCGTGTTTTTTTGCTCCTCTATCCAGCAGAGAATAGGGTATACGCATTGGAAAAAACAACACTCCTGTACCAGTGAATTCACTAGTACAGTTAAAATATTCTTATTAATATTCTTTATAATAATAATACATTTTCCGGACCCAAAAATTTTACCCTAAGTGGCAAAAAATTATCAAAGAAATGTATTTCGAAACACTCGCTTTTGTCCTAAAAATATCTTATTTTATTTCATGCTATTCAAATACAAAAATTCTCAATACAAATTACAGTTCGAAATTTGAAACACTACCGCACTCACTTTTGCTATTCTGAGTTTGATCGCTACAATTCACTCACTATGATTCGCATCTAGTAGTGACTGCTAATCGCACTGTCGGTGCTCTATCCCATTCTTCGCTCTTAATCTATCGTGGCTTATAGAGGAGTTGCTAGCAATCCACTAATGCTCTGTTTGATACCTCTGGGATCTTCCAGCACATTATCATTTTTTTCAGATCAGGTCTTTGTTGTTTCTTTGCTTGCTATTGTTCATTGCATTTTTCTAATTGGAAATCGCTAGCTACTCTCCTGGTCAAAATGATAGCACATTCTATAATTTTTACTATTCGAAGGAAATGGATGTATTCATGGTAAGTATTATGTACCACATAAATGCATACCTATAAGACTAATAAAGCCACTTACACGGCAACTCCGTTCTAGACTAAATTTCCCGAAATCGGGAAAATATTTCTTTCTTACAGGGGTCAAAAAAATAGCGCCCATGCAGGTTGCACTTAAAAAAAAAATTAGCTACCGATCACGTGCAATGGTTATGAAGAAAGTTATATTTTCGGACGAGAAAAAATTTAATTTAGATGTTCCCGATGGTCCCGATGCTTCTACTTACATGATCTACGCAAAGTAGAGAGATATTTAAGCAGAATACAGCACGGTGGTGGTAGTATAATTGTGTGGGCTGGCAGTGGATATAACCGCAATACAGGAAAAAAAATTATCCAAGAAAGAATAAATGCTATCAACTTTTTAAAGTTCATTAGGGTGCAAATAAACGCGCGCGCAAGTGAAATAGCATAACATGACATTAACAAGATAACGCTGCCGTTCACACCACTCAAGCAGTGAAAGACTTGTTTGCATCGAAAAATGTGAACGTCCTAGATTGGCCACCCAGGTCTACGGATCTAAATATTATAGAAAAAGTTTGGCGAGATTTAGACCGGAAGAAGGCAGTTTGAGAACGTTGAAGAAATTCACCAGTGCATTAAGGAAGAATGGAATAAACTACCGCAGAAAAATATCGAGAAAAGGAACAAAACTTCACCAAAACAGAATTATCGAAGCTATTTCCAAAAAGGGGGCGTTACTCATTACTAAGTTTATAAAAATACCCTCTATAAAACCAAATTATTGTATAATTTGAATAAATTACCGACCTGTCCTATGTTTTTGGCCCAGGCAAGATATAAATATTTATCCCATCCCGGGAGTTTTAGTTTAGAACGGAGTTGCCGTGTATTTGCTTGTATTAGTCTTTTTGGTCTGCATTTAGCTGGTGCATAATACTTACCTTGAAAACACATATTTCCTTCGAATTACCAAAATTATACCATGGGCTATCATTTTGACTGGGATTGCATGTAAATATATAAAAAATGCTTTAGAAATACTTGTTTGTAGGTCAACCATAGCCATATAAAGAATGGACACGCAATCATAATCCACGAACCCCATACGTGAATGAAGCAATTTTACTACATATGCAATTTACTCTCTGCAAAAAAGCTTTCCCTTCAATGCCGCACACTATACCCTTCTGCCCTGTGGACTCTCTATGTAAACATACATTTCCATACATTTCTATTGTTGTCAACATGGCCGATTTACGGGCTATGCCTAGTACTATACTCTTCGCGAAACGAATTCAACGGACGTACAAAAAGAGCTTTCCAATTCGTCAGTAAAGCTCTTTTTGTATGGGATTTGACCGTTGAATTCGTTTCGCGAAGAGTATAGTACTAGGCATTAGTTGGAATGGCGAGGAAAATAAAATAGGTGTCACATGGGGCACAAATTTCAAAATTAATCAAATTTTCTGAATGAAATTTTATTTTATTTTGTGAGGGGAGGTCGAAAGTGTTACTTGCACCCATTTAGCAACCAATTCTTTCCACGAGTCGAAAGCTTTCTATACTGAATTCGATAAAAATAGATGCATTTGGTCAAATTGAATTTGCACTTACATTACACATTCTAGGGCGAAATCCTATGAGTAATTGGTGCAAAACACTTTTTACTTTCGCACTGTTTATTCACGAATCTAAACATTTACACTTTTAATTGACGAAAACACGAAAATAAAACATGTGTCAAACCGCCCGATGGCCATTTTTATTTATTGCTTTTGTTCATAGGCGGGGAAAGCTTGATAGCGTGTAGGGGCATTAAGTTTGTGGTGTCAGTCATTTAGGTGAAGAAAATTGTTCGAACGATGAAAACCGGTGTGAATGAACGATTTAAAGTAGTACAAGCACACTTTGAAATTGACTTGGGCTACTATTTAGGAATCCTGCGTGCAGATTATGATGCTAAATGATCTATACGCGTCGTTTATATATATTTCACGTGTAGATGTTTTATGTTACGTTGGTAGGCAAACCGATTGATTGAAATTAAATTAGCAAGTGTTTTGGTTGTGAAAATTTAATTCGTAGTTTTAAACGATATTCAGTGTGATTTCAAATATATCTTTTTTAGGGAATTTATGGAAATTTTAAATTTGATGGCTGTGTACTTGTCTGCAAATAAATGGTAAATTGTATTCCTTATACTATAGTTAAACTTTTTATGTTAATAGAAAATACGTTGAATAAAGTGGCTAATCAAGAAACTATATTATTGCTCTTGCATTATTTGCATCAGCACAAAAATGAATATTCATGCAAAAAACATTTTCCTCTCTAGCAAGAACGACAAGAAGTAATTCAATTTTGACTAGAAAGCACATCCGATCACAATATATATAATTTGAAATGGAAATATGGCACAAACGTGACCTTCATGTAAATTTGAATGTTTTTAGTATTTTATTCAAATACTCAAAAGGCTTTTAGAGCAAAAGTAGCTGAAATCGGCCAATTTTGGCTTAGAGTGGTTTGAGATATAACGGGCCAAGACCTATTGCTGTGATGCAAACATTTCGGTTTTATAGGGGAGTAAGAGGTTTTTTGGCCATCGTTTTGCAAAAACTGCCTTTATGGCAATAAAAAAAACGGTGATTGAAAGTGGTCGGGGAGTACCATAGTGAATGAAGACAGTGCATTCACTGTCAGTGGACAGTGCATTCACTGTCCAGTTTAGACTCTGGGGGTGGAGATTTTTAAAGCAATTGAAACTGGAATTCGGAAGGAATGAAAGATCCTTTTTTGAGCAGTCGTTTTGAATTGTGGCTGGTGGCATTAGTGAAAGTGTCAATTTCGCTAGTGGCATCAGTGGTTAGAAGGAAGGCAATTTCAAATAACTTAAGCTTTCATTGGTTCCAGCCCAACGGTCGGCTATTGTGCGGACTATTGTGCGGCTATTGTGGGTCAGTGCTTTTTTTAATGATTTATTTAATCTAATAAGTTTTATTTAATATTTGCTTCATCAAATCTTAATTATTTTTATATATTTACGTTTGTTACATTTAATAAAATTAAAATAATTTTTTTTGTTTCATTTTGCTATGGGAATAAATGGCGCTATATAAACTTTTATTAGTTTACTAGATTTTTAAATGTCCGATGCAGTAAAATGGGAGTGAAAATATGAAATTTAGATAGAACTAAGCGGTCATCATTAAGTTTTGCGCAAACTACATAATTTTAAGCACTATCTTGTCTAGTCTACATCACTATTTTAAAAGTTTTTACAATCTAATCAGAACTTTAATGCTTGCTAGCATCAAAAGAACCACCACACATCAAAAAGTGTCAGCGAAGATAAACATAGTCTTCGAAAGCTATCATTTTCTCAGTAACGTGGTCCAGAGGTTCCTGAAAGTCATGAATCGATATACCCTTTTTTGAAACTCATCGATGTCTTGATCCAACCTCTAGTCCGAATATACAACCAAATATAGGAATTCTTAAAATCAGACCATTCATTTATATTCGAACAAGGTTTTTTGCGCATAATGTCTTTTATTGGGTCACATTTGAATTCCTGCTTTCGCTTCGTGCCCTTCTTTCTTCCATCTCATCGGCATTAATCCAGCAGAAACACTTTGTTTGCTTCTCATTTCATAGCCTACATAATTTTCCAGACTCATGCCTACCTGTATCTGTGAGGAGAAATAGACGAGGTCGCATAGGAAAATAGGAATATTTCGAACACGATTGTTCCGAACAAATATTGCAAACTCATCTGAAAAATCTCAAATAATCCCACCATTTGTTGATTCCTGCTGTGTTCGAATGCTTCGAAAAACATATACCAAACATGGCTGACACATTAATATTCTTTTATGTGTATGCGCGATCCCGAACCAACAAACGACTTCTACAATACGCATATGTATGTACAAATCGATACAAAAGTGTAACAACAAAAACCTCGAACTGCACATTCTTATACATATGCTCTGCAAAATTCATAGACACCATCGCGAACAGGGAATAAATACATTTATATGCAAATTGTAAATGGGTTATGGTGTCTGGCAAGCTCCAACAAGCGGCACAAACGGAAATTTCCTGAACGACAACGATTGTTTTCCACACAACTGTGACATTTTCTTCCGGATGTGGCATTGCACGAGCATACAAAAGTATTGTTATTTTCTTTCCTTTGAAATACAAGAGCAGCGGCTTTGAGAAATTTAATACTGCCAACAATTGGAATTATTGATATTCGATTTGATGTTGCAGAATGTTTGTGGAAGGATTTGGTTTTCCATTGAAATGTTCCGTTCAATTAGATAATGGGCGTTATGATTGTAAAATGATTACGTAGAAGTTGTTACTGAAATGTTACGTGTGTATGAAATAAATTGGTTTTTAGAACTTTGGAAGTGGCTTTGAAACGGTGCCATAATTGAGAGCGTTCAGTATTCTATTATCGTGTAGAGTGTGTAATATTGAGAAAAAGTGTCCTACACACAGCTGGAACATTTTTCCCTTGTCCATTTTGAAAAAAAAAACTTAAATCGCCAGCAGGAAAATTGAATTTTTGCAATAACACGGTACTTGCTACCTATGTGATTCAAGCGTTGCACGTTTTAAGAGCAAAACTGCAACTGAAAAGACTCTAGTCTTGAAAAAAGCCATTCACATAACAACTGATTTTGAAACAGCGCGGTCAAATGATTTCGCTTCAAAACATTTAGATTTCCAAATCTACTAAGACTACGAATCACGAGTGGAAATTCTAATCGACTTTCACAAGAACTTGGTCCGCTTTCATGTAGCTATTATTGTCCACAAGAGACAACAAACTCTGTTCTCTTGTACCAAAATGCATAATATATTCATATAATATTTTTGGCACTCCACAGAAAACCAAAAAAAAAATGTGTCTGCAAACACTCTCATCCAATTGCTTTAGCGGGAAAAAGTTCTGTGGATCAACCATAGTCCAGTTCCTAGTTTCATCCCAATGAAAATCTTGACAGAAGGCCAAAAAGGTATTACTACACCATCCAACCGTACACTATTTATCTTTCTTTTAGAACATTTAGTTTCACCCTGACGACAATTTCAACGAATGCAGTTTACA
Source organism: Nemotelus pantherinus (assembly GCA_963978885.1). NCBI lineage: Eukaryota > Metazoa > Arthropoda > Insecta > Diptera > Stratiomyidae > Nemotelus > Nemotelus pantherinus. The sequence goes on along the minus strand of OZ022265.1, from coordinate 43,714,574 downwards.
TTGCAGTTCCTTGCAAAAACCCATTTCTCACTCGCCTTCACCGGAATTGTTTCTGGAATACTTCTGCAAGTAGCTTGCACACTTGAAACTATTAAATTGTTCTCGAATCGACATTAATAATCACGTTAACTTTTCGATTCGAACAGCATGGAGTGTTTGCTTTCTCTCAATGTTTTTCCTTTCCGGAACTCTTGGCGAGAGAATTCCATTGAATATTTATTGGCAAGCTCTGCAGAAGTGGAATTTTGTTAAATATTTTCATTGCCTGGAATCTCATTTCAGTTTTTGCAAAAGCGTTAGTCTTGCAATTTTGCCAATTTCCATCTTCGAGGGGTGAATTTCCCATCCAAACAATTCCAATCATTGCCAGAGAGCTTTGAAATCATACATATAGTTTTGCAAGCTGAACGAACATTCATAGAAACAAATTTCGGGGAGATGGATTGCTTCTGTAGTGGAAAATTTGACGTAGAGTCGAAGTGAACTGCAAGCAGAGTACAGTTGGAAAATATTAAGTTTTTCAAAGTAAATGAGAGTCAATCAGCTGTTATGATCGTTTTATATGTAGGTAAGTAAAAATCGATTTCGACAATGCGCGGTCAGAATTGGGTCCTGTTGAAATGCAAAGCAGATGAAAACATAAATCAATCTTCTGTTATCAGCAATATTAATGTTTCATTCAGAGTCTAGAGATCTACCAGAAGTAAACTCTTTCCGAACTAAAATCTATCCACAGTTTTCCCTAAGCTATACTGCGTTTCAAACTTCTCAGCAAGAACGTCAACACATATATGTAGCTATGCCAATGCGCAAATAGTTTATGAAATACTTCCATCCTGACTGCAACCGTCTGCACCAACATTCGGGAACTAGTTCAAGTTCCTGTTGCCCAGAACTTTAAATTCATCGAATTGGCTTTGAGCCAGATGAATTTCGAAAATGCCGCCCGTATGTCACCACGTACTATGCACAATATATCTCAGCTGGAGCACGAAGTGCAAGTAGAATCTATTGAGTGTGAAAGCGCTGAGTCCTAAGCAAGAACAGAAGGAATCGACATTTCAAAAGACAATCTTCAACACAATTATGCAATATGGTCTACACTACGAATCCGTTGTAGGTTTCTGTGAAATTTCCCTGAAAATTGGTAGCATATCTGCAAATTTACAATAAACTATGTATACTGCGTTTTACACAAAAGGCCAACGAAATTTGATGCAATGGTAGAATGTATCATTGACTTCTCGAGAGGAGAGTTTTTCGATAAAAAGATCATCTATGCATCTGTATAGAATTCGATTCGAATATAGAAATAGTTTTCAATATCCCAGATACTAACTATATAAATGTTCATTTTGGTGGTTTTCAAAGGTTGTATCTATTTTATATGAGCAGATTAAAATTTCAACCCAATAGTACTAAACTAGCTGCCCAATCAGGCATTTATCACTGACACCCTCGAAATATAATAAAATTTTATAAAATTGAGTGAAGCAAATAATAAAAAAACAATAGCGCATCAGAGCCGCTAGAAACGTTAATGTTCGAAGAATAGTAGACGATTTGTGCAGATTTTGAGTGAGTATTCTACCACTAGCTACTTAAGGCGACCTTAAGTAATAATAGACCCTAAGCCAATACAGTTTCGATGACTTCATCAAAAGTTACAGCGATTGAAAAGTGCTTGGGGTTTCTATCCGAAACATGTCCACACCTTAGAAAAATTAAACATTGTTTACGTATTTTCATTGCAAATGTGAATACATAATATAAGCATTTTTTGGTACGAAAGTTACAAAAACGCCTCGTGCTAGCAGCCCTTTGCTAACACCGAAGTCAAAAGTATTTAACATCTGCCCTACGTTAAAGTCAACTTACTCTGCGAATTTCGTATTGATCCGATGACTAAATTGGAAGTTATAGGGATACAAAAAAATTTAGGGCTACCTAGTGATGGGCGATTGCGAGATGTTTTAACAATCGAGATAATCGTAATCGATGCCACAAAACAATCGAGAGAACAATCGAGAGAACAATCGAAAGAACAATCGAAAGAACAATCAAGAGATCAATCGATATGCTCGATTGTTCTACTCTATTGTTGGGCTCGATTGCTATACTCGATTGGTGCTCTTGATTGCAGTGTTCGATTGCTGTGTTCGATTGTGGTGTTTGATTGCTGTACTTGATTTTTGAAGACCGGTTTATAGCAGAAAGGGAATGTGTAGCTCTGTGGTAGCTAAAACTAAAGACAGCTGCAATAGCTGAATACTGTGGCTAAGATCAACACAATGCAGCAGCTCGCAGCCGAAGGCGAACGTGCGAATGATCGATTGCGAGATGCTTTTTTCGATTCTCTCGATTGCTACGATGGCTAGATGTTTTTTTCGATTCTCTCGATTGCACAATTACCATCGAGTCAACAATCGAGTTCAACTTAAAACCATCGAGATATTTTTAGATGTTTTGACAGTCGAAACAATCGAGTTAAACATCTCGCAATCGTGCATCATTAGGATTACCACACGGAAAAGTTCTAAAAATCGTAATATTTGTTGATTATTTTCACTACAAGATCACTATGATTTAAACATTTTATGATAAAATCGCTTACAAAAGAAATGCAAAAAAAAAATACAAAATCAACCATAGCTAGTAACTCTATCATTGCTTTTCCGATTAAATTTCTGCTGAATATTGTCTGCAATAAGTTTAATTTGCCATATGAATTTCGTTATGATTCCATGACTGCACTGGAAGCTATAGGTCAAAGTGCTTTAATTTACTGAGCGAATTTTCAAAATTTAAGACACCAAAGTTACCATAGCTGGCAGCTCCAAACTACTTTTTCAACCAAATTTTTAAGAAACGTGCCTTAGAGCAAGATTTAGCTACTGAGTTATTTTCGTCTAAATCTGGTGACTGAATCAGAATTTATTGGGCCAAAAGCAGTTATTTTTTCTAGTGATTTTTCAAGATGGCACCACTGGCACACAATCGCCCAAATTTTAAAATTGCTTCTATCAGACCTGGCCGTACCTAAAACTAATACATTCTGTGAATTTCATATGTATCTGATTATTTCTGATTATTTCGTGCGTTCCCGTGAATAAAAGTTTTCTTTGCTAAAAATATAGGTACCAGTAATTTCCAAAGTTTTACTTTGACTGTGTAGGCAAAGCATAAGATTTGTATATGAAAGGTTTATTTTTTTCTTAAAAGCGAAAATATTCCAGGAGAAGATTTCTTCGAAGATTTGAAGGTTTGCATTTTCAGCACCCGCCGCAGCTACAGGGTTGCCAGCACGTTCATACAAAGCTACATAAGTATACAACTTAGTAACATTAATACGTTCGATTAGTTTTTTAATGATTCAACAGCTCTGTCAAAAGTTATCGCAATTCAAAAAATTTAAAATTTTGTGATCCTGATCTCATGTTAACCGACTCGGTTCTCCTCTTGGGAAACACTTCGGTAGAACCGCCGTAGGTGTCATTGCGCTTAAAGATATTAAAGATATAAAAAAATTGTTGCTTATATATTATTTTATATTATATTATATTATATTATATTATATTATATAATATTATATTATATATTTAACGAAAATATGTAAAATGATTTATATTACCCCTCCAAGTTCAAGACTGCCCTTTGAATTTAAATTCGCTGAATTTAAATCATTGGAATCCTTTGAATTTAATAATAAGACTGATAGCCCAACTAGCAATTTTGGTGTGCTGCCACGTTGCTGACACTAAAAAGAGGCTTTTATAGTGGCAGCAATCTGCCAAAGATAGGTTTTACCCACGTATGAAAATCGTTTATGTTACCCAAATGGGGAATGAAAAGGTACGTTGGCATTTGGTGGCAGGAACTATATTTTGTTACGTACGGTGACAGTTTCAGGATGGTGCGGAACACGATAGCCGATACTACGCTAACACAATAAAAGATTGATTGATTGTAACATTTTATGTGTTTCAATATGTATTATACCAACACAGTGTATTTGTGTGGCTATGACGAAAAATTAACACAAGCTCAAAGTTTCATTTTGAAATTTTAAGTTGAATTCTTAAGAGAATATTATGAGGATGATATACCAAATTTCATAGCCAAAATGACCTACAAACTGAAATTCATCGTAAATATGCACATTATAGGACCGGAAATTGCAATGCGCCTGAGCAACGTGTTAAAATTAAAAAAGGATTTTGGCGAAAATATAACAAACTTAGATTTCATGTAAAATTTTTCTATGTTTCTCAGTTTTTTTTTTGATCGTATCAATACCGTCTGTACGTCCCTGCATAAAATTTAGGTTATTTTTCCATAAGAGCACATTTTGTGTCTCTCAATAAAATAAATTTTCCTTTCCTAAAAAGATGGCCGAGTGCTGATCTGCCACTACAAACTCATTGTTACTTCATAATTTTACTTCATAGTTCCCATAACCTGCACGAGTTTTCCAATCACGCAACAATTGCAACTATATGGTATCTATAACCACACATGTGAAAAAATGCCACTCTATGGTGCCAAACATAACTTTATAGTCCCGAAGATCCACTATGAAGTCTACTTTGACTCTTTATTGACCCAACTGCAACTGTAAAGTGGCAATTGGAACTTTCTGCCCAGTTTTTCTCGCCTCGAGCGCTTTTTTCGTTTTTCGGTAGAAGGTCGTAGAATGCTTAAATAACTTTGGTCCAGCACTTTTCATTTTGTAACGTTAAAATCGTTTGTGTGTATTTGCTTATGTCATATGTGCTACTGAATTCAAATGGAGTTCAAGAAAGATATGGCAAGAGGATACCACAGTAAGAAAAGAACGTTTCTAATACTTTCTAGTTGCAAATGCCACTCACTATTGTAGTAACGAAAACTTTATAGGGTCTTTCATGAGTAATTGCCACTAAGCTAAACCCAATATTAAATCAGCACACTTGATTGTGTTTAATAAACGATATTGGAAAAGTTTTTGCCACCAAAACGAAAACCATAAATTTGATCACTTTATGGTGCCCAAATGTTGTAGCAAAAACCAAGCAAACAAATAAATAAAACTCCTTTAAAGTGAACGGAATCTTCACAAGTTTTTAAAACGTTTTCGTTGCTATTCCTGTACTAAAACTGGAGTTTGAAATTTCGGATGCTTATGGTTCCGATGTGAACGTTGCCACCACGTTGCAAATGGGTGCATTGAGTGGCTTTTCACATTGTCGTGCCAAAATAAGTGGAAATAGCGTATCGATAACTGCGATCTGGTGGCAGTTCACTATTATCTAGTAACTGACACCAAAAGTGCTAGTTGGGAGGCACACAAAAAGATGACAGACCAATCACGAAATATATGTATATCTTTCAAGAAATTGAAATAAATTTAGCTTTTAAAGGAAATTGGCCATTAAATCAAAAGATTTGGTTTCAAAAGCTAACAAGAACTGAATCAAACTAAATGAATCAATAACGTGCTCAAAAACCTTAACCCTTTGGTCCGAAAGGGTTGTTTCTCTTTTAATACACAAAATTGAAAATAGATAAATAACAGCAGTATCGACTTGCCTTCATTACAAACAGTTCCAGCGAAAATCGATAATTAATGACTTTTCGGTTTCATTGAAATCTTCTTACAAATATTTCATCAAAGTTGGTATCCTCGCAGGCATTGATATTGAATATAAATTATGATTATTTCTTCATTAAGGCTATTGAAATGTTTCCTAGGATACTTTTTATAGCAAGCACCCTATCCACTTTCTTATCGTTTATAAGCATATCTACACAACTGCTATCAGCCTTGGCAAATCAAAATACTCTGCGAGAGCCCATTTTAATGCCGTGAAAATAATTTGGCTTGTTTTTGAACATAATATCTATGTAGAAGGCTATGATTTGCTTAAATATATTGCATTTTGACAGACTTCAAAATGAATGCGATACTTGGGACTTGAATATATTTATCATTTTAAGTATCACAAGCAGCTTATATTTGGTGATGCATCATATTCTCGGGATTATGGCCGAAAATTTATTGACAATTATGTCTGTAACCCAATTGAATTTTCTATTGTTTGGAAAGGAACATCAAATGGGGTTGAGAGCCACATAATATCATAATGACTTTCAGTGGAGTAACATCTTTGTTTAAATTCAAATTGAGAATCATTTTTCATTTTTGTTTCTAAAGTTCGTGAAGCAGACCGTATAAATTGTCCTTTTAAATCAAAATTATCACAAATTATCTCAGCTTTTCTCCGAATCAACTCACTGAATCAACTGCATACCAAAAACCATTGTTAATGCACAAATTTTACTATATTTTACTTTGAAAATTCAATTAAACTTTGCAGATATCGGCTATTAGTAATTTATGAAAGCAATGGGCTGTACAGTCTGATTGGCAAAATCATCAAATCAGTAGTAAATCAAAGGAACTTATATATTTTACGTGAAATCACTTGCATGTAGGCATGAAATCATAATGTATGCGTAATTATTTATTCCAGCCACACATGATGGATTACTGGTCACGAATACAATTAAATATTCATTGAATTCAAAGCGGTGCGAGCTCACATTCAAGGTAGATTTAAATGAATTTTCGGGAAAACCGGGAAAATATAAACCAGGGTAGGTGTAGGCTAAATTTTTAAATGGTACGTTTCTTTTTGCAGAAAGTTGTGGGTATTGCTGATATAAAAAAAACCATAAAATATGCCTTCAAAAATAATGAACGGAAATTCATAAAAATTGCCGTAATATTAGTTGACTTAGCCAAGAAATTTATAATCTGATCGAAAATTCACTGCAACACATGTCTGCTTAGCAGCATTTAAAACCACATCTTTTACCGAATCCAGCAGCAGTCTCTACTTTAATCACCTTCATAATCACAACGACTTTGACCGGAATCATAAATTAATAAAGATTCTATAAGGATTCTCAAACAGGTAAGACAAACGGATGAAAGCAAGACTTTCTTCAAATTCAAGTACCTGTGAAATAATCTGTATGTAACTTCTTCTAGAGCGTCAAAAGTACCAGTCGCTTCCAGATAGTGAATAATAATGAGCCAGCAAAGTTTCATGTAGATTTTATAAGCTTCTTAGTTTTCACCAAAGAGAAATTTCAATTTAATTTGTAAGCTTATGCGCTTGAGTTTACAGTGTAGGAAGCATAATTAAAACCATTTACTTGGAAAACATATGCCACCATATGCGGCTCAAACGTTTAGTTGATTCTTAGTTCATTTGATTCTGCACTTGTTTATTATTTATTCACTCTATTCAGATCTTTTATTATTTATTCAGTCTATTCAAATCTTACTCTTGCGAACCATTTGCATAACTTATTCATCTATTAAATAATATGACTTAACACTAATTCTACAATGCATGCACGAAATTCACGTTCCGTTCAGAATATTGAGAACCAATTCGCAATATTAATTTTCAGTTAGAGTTTGAATATTTTCCTCGGGCTGTGACATAAAATCATCCTTTGTTGAAGACATCAAAGTTTGGAAAGTAAATTACAACTTTTTAAATTTTGAAACTATCATCTATTATTCACTATGAAGCGACTTGTTGCTTCACGCGCTTGCGCCAGATCATCTCAATGAGATTTTTGTGACTATAATCTCTGAAATTGAAAGCCTTTTGATTGTTGAATGGAAAAGCAAAGTAGCTGAAAATTTTTTGCTGAAAATAATGGTTGTTTTCCATGAATTTATAATTCTGGTTCCCTGTTGTCAATTATTCTGAAATTGGTTCATCACTCTTTGGTGTTTGTCTTTGCATTGTTTGAAATTCTTTACTTCTTAGAAGCTGCTCCATGTCATTGTAGTTAGTTTTTATTCTTAGTCCTTAATACTTCATAGAATTGTACCCACGCTGGGCGCAGCTTCTATGTATAAATTATTCCATGAATATTTTGGCAGAATGTAGAAATAATTACTTCTAAAAACATTCTGTCATACAAAATATGCTCTGCAATTATTTCCATAGAACCTTGAAACAGCATTGCGCCATCATAACCGACAATCATAATACGATTTCCAAACTTCCATACGAAATGCAATAACTCATTGCAGCTAATTTGCTTGTTCAATTTTAATACATCTCTGACCTGGTTCATATTTGAATTTTCAATATGACTTATGCACGGGAAGCATGCTGCCAGGACGTTTCCGAATGAAATACAACAATCGACAGGACTGCAGTGGGAATGCTGCTTGTACATATATTGCTGATGGTTTTGTTATTTCGTTGCTTGCAAATGGGGTGGTTTCCGTCAAAAGCAATATTTGCAACTACCTTTCATTTTTATCATAGTTTTTGGCAGTATCATGTGATCAGCGCTCTGGGTGCAGTCAGTCAAATATCAATGCAGTCCGATATAACCAACGTCCTTCACGTGGAGAAGTTGAGCAATTGCTTTCCGGATTTTCATGTAGAACGCTGATGAATATAATTTTACTGTTCATTGAAAAGGAACATATTTGTTGGCTGAGTTCCAGTAGAATGGATATTGTACTGGAGAAAATTGCCTTTCGATTGAGTTAACCAAACTAGGTCATAGGATTGATATTGAAAGTTTGGAGAAATCAAGCAAACAGTGAGCAGATGTGTACAGACAAATGTGTCCACAGTGTCAAAGAAAAATTTCATCACAAATTTCACCGATGTGGTTTCTTGAATGTAATCAAAACTGGAAGCATTTCTGAGCCATGTGGTATGAGTTGAATTATACCATTAATGTAGCCAACCGTTTATGGCCTAATTAATAAGCTTAGTAGCACATTTGGTTATCACTGTAAGAAATAACATAAAGCGACTCATAAAAAAATTTTTCGTTGCCTCGTCAAAAAGCGAAAGACACGGAAAAATGAGTTTTTTTCCATTTTGTTGTTGCTTGGATAAGCAGAGAATTAATCAAATAGCAGCATTGTTATCCGTCTAAGCCTTTTAAGAATACTTAGGGGTTCACAAATGATTAGCAAGAACTCGCAAACCAAAAAAATAGTGTCTTGTTTGGGAATTTGAAGACCACTCAGAGCTTTACATTAAAGTACTTTTGCATTGAATTTCCCAAGTTGGAGCATAATAGCAACTATTTTTGATTTACATTGAAGTTTATAATTTGGTTTTCCAGCGTATCGAAAATCCTTTCACAAAAGGATGGGCAAGACCACCTAGTTTCTGCATTGGTCGAACAGTTTTTCATCACTCGTGCTCTGACGTAGACTTCTCAATTATGGATAAGTTGTTCCAACACCAATATGGTAGAAAAAGGGCTTCCACATGGAAAATTCTGTCTACTAGCGGATTCTACAGCCCAATAACAAAAAAATTGCCGAATAGCGTTCTATTGTACGCCAAGATTGGTCTAAACCCACTGTAGAATTGTAGAACGGAAGAAAAAGTCTGAAAATGCCAATGCAGCCCATGTTTGGCCACAATGAGCCATTTATCCACCCAAAGAAAGTGGTGAATGAACAGTGGTTTATTGATAAGATTTTTAATTACGTCGGTCTTCAGCGAGTATGAAGTTTAAGGTTTACTTAGATTAGTTTAAATCATATCAGCCTGATACAACTCTAAAAAAAAGCCAGCCACAATAGAAGCGGGATAACAATTCTAACTGTCAATAAAAAATTTAAAAAATATATAAAAACAACCTCACATTACCAGACCGAAAGAGATATTGAAGCCGTTAGTTTTGAGATTTTCTAATTTAAATTACATAGTGAAGTAGGCTAGTGTTATTCCAAAAATGAAAAACAAAATCTACCACATGGGAAGCGTTAAAAAGACTGATTTATTTTATTTATTTTGATCCAATGATTGATTTGAAAAGCTAAGATGGAGAAAGATTTTATAGGTTACTAGTCGCAAAGGTTTCAAAACTGAAACATTTATTGATTATTTTCAATAAAAATTTTTTATCACATTAAACTTGATAGAAACATATCTTGACACAAAAAAGAAGGAGATTTACAATACTGGAAAACCTATCTTAATTTCACAATGTTTATCAAATTTGCTTTAAGTTAAGAATAATCTACTCTGTGAGCTTTGTTTTGATTTAATATTTGCATCGGAAGCTATAAACCAGAAAACATTAATTTGGCAGAAAATTAATTCAAAATTAAATCACCACCACAAGATTGCCAAAATATTTATCAAACTTTAATGAAACTTTCTACTACTTAAGGCTAAAATATTCCTCGAATTTCATTTGGAACTGCTGATTCAAGAAAATTATATTTATTAACCGCTGGCATTTTTGAGCATAAAAGGCAATTGTCAAAAAAAGACTCATTTCGTAATTTTTTCTCAATTCCCATAGGAATATATAATCTAAAAATTCACTTGATTGCTCGCCACAGCAAACAAATCCAAGAAAACCATATTAAAAAAAAAAATGGGTATTCCGTTGATAAAAAAATTATTCTTTGTATTTTTTAGATATTGACTACTGTAGGTATTCGATGATTCGAGTAGTTACGGTTTCGGCTTTTGGTGCAGAAGTCTCTGCATACAATGTTTTAAGTTAGCATATACCTATTCCTTCTATACGTCAATATATTTTGCTTGATCGAATAAAGTAAGTAAATTTTGCAGGCCACAATCTCATATATGAATTCAAAGTTGGACTCTTTTTGCAATTGAAGATTACAGGCTATCATCGTAGAGATTTTCATGGCCAGTGAGTTTTCGAGCTCACTGATTGCCTACAAGATCAAAAAGATAAGTACAGTATCAGCTGGCAAAGAAATGTTCGTCCAAAGTCGTCCAAAATCGACCAACGGTCTTTTATCGCTGTCGTCAGATTTCAATGAAATTTTCACTGTGAATATAAGTAGTTGAGTTATGTGCACAAATAAATTTTTTTGGTAAATATGGTACATTTGCGGAAATATGGCCTCTTAAAGTTTTTGAGAAACGTCGGTTCGTGTTGCAGTCAAAAAATTACATAAAATCTTATACTTTACGTAGAGCCTTCAAATATAGCTTGTTGAAAAGAAAAAGGTGTAGATATTCTAGAAAAAATAGTGCAAGAAACATCCTGGCCAAAAAGGATAAAAAGGATCATTACAGTGTCCTTTATCCTTGAATATTTAAAAATGCGCACCTTCCATTTTCTTCATTTTTTTATATATTGTAAACAGTTATATAAACTACAAATGTGCGAAATTTCAAAGTGGAGCTCGTAAAATAACAGTCGTAAGAAAAATTTGAAGGTCTGGAATGGTGTAACCCCTGAAGAAAATTTATAGAAAATGGTACCGAAACAAGGTAAAACTTACAAAATATGGTACGAAACAATTTTATGTTTTCAAAATAGATTTAAAAACGGTTTTGCAATGTTGGTTTAAGCCCGCAGAAGATTCTTATTCAGTTTCTAACGTAGAACGATCTGTATAATTCCATTGCTTATAACTAATACCACTCACGCAATTCTCATCAAATTTTTTTCACATGTACTTAGAACAATGGCTGATCCAGGACAATCCTGGCGGCTACCAATATAACAATCTGTTTGTGGAGGAAAGCATATCATCAGAGATAAAAAGTTCTTATAATTAGCCAAGCTTATATCGGAACCCTTCGTAAGAAAATTTATTTTTGATCCTTTAATCACTAATTTATGTATTGTGAACAGTTATGTAAGCTACAAATGTGCTAAATTTAAAAGTGGAGCAACATTTGTAAGAAATTTTTAAAGGAACAAAATACTGTAACTGCCAAAGAAAATGGTACCGACACATAGTGAAACTTACAATAAGTATATGTATGAAATTACTTGAAGATAACTCTATGTTTTTTTTTTGCAAAATCAAGGTCTTAGATTCTTAAGTTATGGGTAATTATTGTTTATGATTTTATTTTTTAAAAGGAATATTACTTCAATTTTTTCTGTAGCTAAAAGACCTAGCACTAGAAAATAAATTGTTCACAATAATTGAGAACATTTATTTGTAAGCAAATATAAAACAAAAATTAAGAAAGAAGATTCCTTTTCATTTACTAGCTGCATGAACAATTAGGATTATTTTGGGTTTCTTCCACATATTATACTGTACATATATTTTTAATTACTTCCTTTGTTTGTCTATTTTGTATATTTTTACAACTTCAAATTAGGGTTAATTGCAATGCCTGTAGTTTACTTTGATTCCAAGAAGATGCTTTCAGGGTATAGATCAGAGGTAGTTAAAGTTGACATGTAGACAAAAAATTTTGTAAAATGGACATTCTAAGAAGAAAGTTAAAAAAAACTTTACTAGCGTACTGTACAAAAATGTACTTAAAATAAAGCAGAAACTACCTACAGAAGAAACAAAAAACAAATATCAAAAGCTGCAGAAAAGGAAACAAAGTGCTTATTTTTATCACTTTTGCCGACGAATTCGTCACGTGCCAAAGTAGTGTCCGAATTTCCTGACGCAACTTCATATATGATTTAAAAAAATAGATGAGGCTATACTTCCCCGAAAATCCCTGGTCTCATAAAATCATTCTACTGCAGCAATGCAAACAGCAGACTGCCTAAATATTTCAATTTAGCGGAAGCATCGGGAACACATTCTGCCTGTGTATGTGTTATACATCAAAACGTTAAATTAATGATTAAAGAATCAAAAATAAATTTTCTAACAAAGGGTTCCGATATAAGCTTGGCTAATTATAAGAACTTTTTATCTCTGATGATATACTCTCCTAATTTGGTTGCTGCCAGGATTGCCCTGGATCAGCCGTTATTCTAGGTACATGTGAAAACAATTTGATGAAAATTGCGTGAGTGGTATTAGTTACCAGCGATGGAATTATACAGATCGTTGTACGTTAGAAACTGGATAAGAATCTTCTGCGGGCTTGAAACAACATTGCGAAACAGTTTTTAAATCTATTTTGAAAACATAAAATTGTTTCGTACCATGTTTTGTAAGTTTTTTTAATGGTACCTTGTTTCGGTACCATTTTCTATAAATTTTCTTCAGCGGTTATAGTATTCCACACCTTTAAAAATTTCTCACGACTGTTATTTTACGAGCTCCACTTTGAAACTTCGCACATTTGTAGTTTATATAACTGTTTACAATATACAAAAAAAAAATGAATAAAATCGAAGGTGCGCATTTTTAAATATTCAAGGATAAAAAACACTGTAATGATCCTTTTTATCCTTTTTGGCCAGGATGTTTCTTGCACTATTTTTTCTAGAATATCTACACCTTTTTCTTTCCAACAAGCTATATTTGAAGGCTCTACGTAAAGTATAAGATTTGATACAATTTTTTGAATGACACACGAACCGACGTTTCTCAAAAACTTCAAGAGGCCATATATCCGCACATATACCATATTTTCCAAAAATATTTCATTTTCGATAATTAGCTCATCAGACCTTCTGGATACCAAAATATTGTCAAATTCCAAGGAGGTGAGTTCAAAAATTATCTGAAAATTGGTCGATTTTCAATGGAATTACCTTATTACCAGTTATCATCATCGGATCGTTTTCGCATGACCGCATCGATAACTTTAACATTAGAATGTCATTATAAGTAACGATACTCGCTCCGTTTTGCATTACTCTACCCTTCACTGTCCATTACTTTGTAATGCAGTAACGTAGTTAGTAGATAAACCCACATGGATTTCTGTACCACAATAATTGTTTTTTGCATTACTTACACATTACATTGTAATCCATTATTTTGGAATTCATAGGCATTAATGGAAGAGTGCATGGTAAAAGTCATCGATGCTTGTGGTCCTACTGGGATGCGTCCGCCTGAAACTGGGTACTCGCAATCAGGCAAAATCCACCCCTTTAAGCCCCGTTATCATCAAATTCTATCTGATGATATCACTGGCATGTTAAGTAAGCGGAATGCGTTCATCAATATGAAATACAGGATTTTCAAGAGCATAGTCCCAGGAGTAATTCCACCACTGGTAAAGATACTTTCAATCTGAAGATAGTAATTCTTTATTTTATGCCGTTAAAATCAAACAAATCAAGAAGCATATATTTTTATACCAGCATATGCTGTCATGCATATACTCTTATGACTATATACGAATATGTATCCAGAGTAAAACGTAAAAATCCTATGAAATTTTCATCCTATAGATTATCTTTCACCAAGGTAACTCGGACATTGTCTAATGGCCCCTGCAAGGAATTTGACAAAATTCATATCAAATTTCACTCTTTGATCACCGGGGCATGATGCTAAATAACAGAAAATTTTTTAATGAAGCTTGTAAGAGCAACTGGATCACTTACAAAACTTCGTCGAGAACAATTAAAAATATGGTGAGGACAACCAAGAAAGATAATTCAGATCACTTAGATCCTGCTACCTTTAGATTTTTCTGTTTGTTCAATATTAATGGTTAACGTACAATATTTTCTGAAAATAGTGACTTGAAAATTAATAATTCAATGAGCATTTTAATGTGTGACCGCAAGAATTGCTTTGATCTTTTTCCTCACCTCACACAGCGAGCAATAATAGCGCTAAATTAACAAAAGGACGACGAGTGTATTTATTGTTCTCGACATACGATAGTGGTGATCGAATATTCTTGACTAGCGTTTTCAACTATGAATTGAATACATTCTAATGCTGTGCCGAAATCCGCAATGGCCTTTCGATCCAAAAATTAAATACACTGAATTCAATTGAAATGAATATGATTTTTATTTTGTTTCAATTGCACTTTCTTGACATAGCTTTAAATTCAATTAACAATAAAAACAACTTTAAATTTAGTGACCATGCAACTTTGGCCTGCTGTCTCTTCTCGGCTGTATTTTGGTTTTTTTTCTTCGGTGAAAATTTTCCCTCTTAAACACTAGTAGTATTACCCAGCCTGTGCAGCGTTTATTTATGAACCACTTAACACCTTCTTTACGCTACAAATTATATCTAACTTATGCCTCATTACAAATAACTTAGTCTCATTCGACCTAAATCTTATCCTTGGTCTTAAAGCTACCATCATTGAACAGCGCATCCATGAGCTGCATGTCACATGCTATATCAAAAATTGCACGTTGGAGTCGTCTGTAGACACAAACGACCGAATCAATTCGTTCTCAAATACGTCTGGCTGCTCGTAAAATATTGTCCTTAATTTCACACCCCGGACGTACCTTACGTACAGACGAAGGTTCTGGGGTGTCAATTTACCCATAAATCAGAATTGGCCGAATAATGGTCTCATGGTAAGTGGACTTAGCTTTGGTGGCCGTGCCCACTTTTTTGCTGAAAAGGTGTCTGATTCGATGAAATATGCATTTGGATGCGTTAATTTTCCACCGTACATAACAGTTCAACCTCAGATATTCATAAAAACTGATTCTAAGGTATCTAAGCGATCAGCCAGGAGCAATATTAGACGTTCCAAGTGAGATAGCGAGTTTTTTGGTCTTCTTGCACATAGTAGTTTGGGATACCCAATACTAAGAAGGATAAAGAAGTACACACAATTGTGTCTAACTGCTTATTGGCTTGATGGCTCATTCTTTAAAAGAAAGTCTTAATTGTGCCAAGTTGTATTCCAGAAAAAACGCAAATAAGAGCGTGTCTTAGACACGGATTAGAACTTGGGCTTGAAGTTGGCCCACTGAAATGAGAAGGCCAGCGGTAAATTTCATATAAGGAACTGGTCCTGTAGTAGAACCTTATGGCACGCCTGATGTCACAGGCCATTTTAGAGAATCTGCTCCATTAAGGTTGACATACGCTTGTTAATAAGAAAACTTGTAGTGATTCTTATCACCTCCTTTGGGAATACAAACTGAAGCAAATTAAATAGTCGACCTTCGTAGCACATGGAACCGAATAGCTTTTCGATATCTAAAACACACACTGCTGTTGGAATATTTTGCGCATTAAAGCCAGACACAACCCGATAATCCAAGTACGAGATTGATGAGTCCCGCAATCATGCATAAAACCGAAACCAAATTATCTGCGTTAGCTCGCAATGTATTAATTCTCCTTTTTTTAAAATTGTCTCTCCTAGATTAGGAAGTAGACAGATTGGCCAAAAAGTCACTAGCCTGGGATGATGTTTAATTAGGAATATTCGAATATTCACTGCTTAACTTTTTGTATTCTGAACGGAATTTGTCTTTTTCAATATTCACACAGTACTTTTGTTTCAATTATTTGCAATACGCTACGGCGACGCAACTTTGAAAATTTATTGTGCACAAAACATTTTACATGTGTTGACGGCGTGGTTTAGCGTTTCCACTTTGTCAATTCCGTTTATCGGAAATAATAGGCCCATTACTAAATGAAATTTGTAGCGAAGAAGACGCAGGTGAATAACTTGAACTTCACAATTTAAACTCGTCAATTTTAGGCAGATTAACATTGTTCACTTCTTCGGAACGCTTTAATTGAACTTGTTTATGCGGAAAAAATCTAACAGAGCAAATGAAAAACTGAGTGTGTCAAGAAAGCTGTGAAGCAGTGTTACCCTGTGACATGTTTTTGGCAATGTATTTATGTGTCAATAAAAATTTACTTGACTAGTTCGATGGTGCAAAATGAGGCAAAATCTAGCTTTCTCTTTTCAATGTTCGCAGCCAAATATATCGTTTTGGTGAGATAGACTTGGCAATTATTCAAAGACACTTGGAGGAATGATTTCATTCATACAAGAAGATAACTTTCACCCCCACGAAAATGTGCCCTTCTAATGTACTCTTCAGCCATCAATCAGAAGGACGGATAGACTCGACACATGTCTCAATAAATAGCAGGCATCAATAATGGATCATATGTCGATCCGTTTTTCAGTCCAAAAAACATTATGCGGCAGAGTCGATGTAACGTAATATTTGCATGCCTGAAATGAAGGCGAACAGGCGAATTTGATGCATACTAACAAATTCCAAACGATTAAAAACTTTAGTACATTTCGTTCTGAAATATTATGTGTACTTTTCAAAATATATTTGTCCAGTGCAAGGTCATTTTCGAAAGCCAAACCAAAATTATGCAGTCACAAACATTTTGTAACACAGTAACGAAATCATGCACATGACATGAAAACTGCACCAAAGAAAATTACTTTAACAAAACGTTGCACACAAATGTGCTTCCATTGAACAGGCACACACTGTCCAAATCTACGAGCACAAAATGAATATGTGCCTAGGGACACGATGAAAGTACTGATATTAGTACGGTATCGATACTTTCGTTTGATACCAAGTAAAATTTTACTTGAATCGAAACTATTCGATATTTTACTAATATCAATACTTTGATGCTGGTATCGTATCGAAAAAATTTCACATGAAAAACCCATCTTTCTCTAAACTGAGCTACGCGACAGTTATAACGAACTGTTTATGTTCCAGGAATCACGATTTCCACGAATCAGCAGTCGAACGAAAATTCAATTCATTTCATTGCACATCGCACCGACGACAGTCGTCATCCATTAGATGGCCGTGGCAAAGTAATTTGTTGCCAACATTTTCGCCTCATAATTTTGGGAAAAGTGGATATATTTTCGCGCCTGATGAGCGCTAGTGCATCTAAAGTCAGAGAAGAAAGTTCAGACAACAGAATTGTGATATTTTGAAAGTGCCAGGACTCAGGTAAGTGAATGGTGTTTTTTCCTGGATGGTGGTGTTTTTCCCATGTGAAAATGCGACAACAAGCCGAACATTTGGTGGAAATTACGTGCGTAGTGTGGCCGACGCAATTTTTATATGAAATTGAAAAAATTTTCGGTGAGAATACGAACGATGCTGGCGCTTAATGTGGCAAATCCTTTCGAGATATGTAGTTTGAATATGAAATGTGTACGTATTGTATCGAAGTAAGTCGAGATTTTAGGTGAGAATACGAACGATGCTGTCGGTTAATGTGTGGTAAATCCTTTCGAGATAGTTTGAATTTGAAATTTGTACGTGTAAGTAAGTCGAGTTCGGATTGTTGCCGTAAATAGGTCTTTTAATGGATAAATCCAATGCAATGCCTCGTAGAAGTACGGGCCTTAATGCAGAATGATAACGTCAGAGCATCGGGAGAAATGTCGTGAAAAAGACACGTAGTCTTATGGGACGTCCGCGGGAAATTGTTAATTGTGAAGGTTGTGGTAAAGTGAGTGAAGTGAAAATAAAGTGAGATTTTCAAAACAGTGCTAGTGAACAGCTAAAACACAAATTAATGTGGTACGTGCGGTATAATGTGGAAAATTCGCTACGAAATGTTTGTCGGTTGGTGCTAGGTTATGTGATGTTTCGTGTCGATTTACTATCGCGATACAATTAATTGGTACAAAATGTATGTTATGACTAAATATCATTATTATAACGCGTCCACGCACAAAAAACTAACGTTTTATTCATTTTTCCACGAGGCAGTGCCGACACACACGGAGATTTCACTTGCGGCTTTGTAGCTAAAATATGAATAAAACGTTAGTTTTTTGTGCGTGGATGCGTTGTAGTGTTAATATTTAGTCATAACTTGCATTTTGTGTCAATCAATTGTATCGAAAGTGAATCGATACAAAACACCACATAACCTAAAAACAACTGATAAACATTTCGTGGCGATTCAAAAGATTCAAAAAATAATATTCTTAGGAGAATGCTCAGAGGCCGAATTTGGTATATAACATTTGTCTTCGCGACAAACCAGCGAGGATTCATTCGAGGAGGAAGGTCTAACTTTACGAGACATTGGGGATGAGCTTAAGGTATGTCAGTTGAAATTCGAAAATAGGAATTAATGAAATCTGTTTCATGAATGTTTTCTTTCAAGAACAGGTTGTCGAAAAACTATTTCGAAAGGCCAGGATTGCCAACGCTTCATTCAGATACAACTACTCATTATACTTGTTTCATATACCGGTACGTATACTCGTTTTAATTTAATTGCTAATTTCCGTGCATTTGTTTGTTCAACTTATTAGAGGAGAAGCAAGTAAACTCATTTCGAACAAGCTGCAAAAATCTGAACACGAAACCGTTACTGTTCAAGCAAGCGTAGCGCGATCCGAAACTCAACATATACCATGGTATAAGAATAAGGCGCAAGCAGCAGAGGATGCTGAAGGTGAATTCAAATTTAGATGGACAAAACTGCAGCGAGAGGTGAGTATATTGTTTTATTGTTTTTAATTATTACAAGTTGTTATTCAGAAAATATGTATCACAAATTAAAGAAACCATTTTCATGTATGTTTTCTCTCAAAAAACAGGGTGTCGAAAAACTATTTCGAAAGGCCAGGATTGCCAACGCTTCATTCAGATACAACTACTCATTATACTTCGCAATATTAAGTCCATATATATTAATTGTTAAATTTATATATCTAAATGATTAGGTATGAAAAGTCAAAGACTGAGAGCAGTTCTATTCTCTGTACTATTAAATTTGCATACTTTAAATATACATGTAAAGGCTACAAAATATGAATTTGTTTTCAACAGAAACCTTTTAGTAATGTTCAACAAATTAAATATTTAATCACGCAATATTTAGCATATATATCAATTTTAAATTTATATACCTAAATCATTAGGTATGAAAAGTCAAAGACTAGGAACAGTTCTATTCTCTGTATTATTAAATTTGTATACTTTGAATATACATGTAAAGGCTAAAAAAATATGAATTTGTTTTTAATATAAACCTTTTACAGCAAAATAGATCAAATTCAGAAAATGTTCTTCGAAAAATTTCACCTTTAAATTGCTAATCGCGAGACCCTCCATCACTCATTTTAAATGAAGTAGTGATATTCAGTGGAGCAGATGAAGCATACGATTCGATTGCATATTGTCTCTTTCAAATGACTTTAATTCTATCTGGAAGATGTAAGCCATTAAGTTTTGTTCGCATTCATCCCCGAACGTTCACTCTAAATGTTTTAGCCAGATGAGTGCAGCGGCCATTCCATAATTTTGATGGATTGCCCTCGTAACACTTTCACTACTGTTGCATTATAAATAGGTGCATTACCTTTTTGGAAAGTTATAGAAATAGTGTGGTTCTAATTTTCTAATAGTGTGGTTCTAAAAAAAAGCCTTTCATTGCCACCAAGTCAATGATCCCTTAACAAGATATTGCACCCCATACTATAATACTCCCTTTTCTTGCGTGGTGCCCGTCTAGTTTTCTGCCCGGCTGGTGTTCTTAAAGACTTTGAACCTCGCCGTCGAGGAAATTATTGCTGAATTTCAAACCGGGTCCCGCCCAATCAAATAGATCCTGCCAGATTAAAGATCACCGTTAACGTCTCTATTACCAAAATCTTATGCAAATTAGGCTTGGCTCTATCAATGATAGTAAAATATTTATAAAATTTGTCATTTCTACATACTTTATGGATTACTTACCTTGCATTCTTCTTTTACTATACATAATCAAAAACAATAAAATAATTTCTTAAAAAATAATGTATTTATAAACATTTGCACATTGTTTCCAATAAACAAAATTACTACACTAGATCCCTCACATAAACGAGAGCGCACGAGCCAAAATAAATTTTCTATGAAAATAACGAAACTAGAAAATTAAAACGAAACTAAAAGACTCTTCACACCAGTTATTTATAAAAAAATAAATTGATCAGCAAAAGATATTAAATAGCAGGTTCACTAATTCACAAATATGGCCCACAATACACTATAAAATAGTACTGGGGCGTCTCTTCTCAGCTAAGTCATCTCAGCTTAGTTGCTTTTAAAACACATATTTGATCTTTTAAGCAAAACACTCTGAACCGAGTAAATCATAAACATTCTTGCTTAATTATTAGTATCGACTTTCACATCCTAATGTTCTAATAACAATGTAATTAAATTATTTTCAAAAGTTATATGTATATATATATATATATATATATATATATATATATATATATATATATATATATATATATATATATATATATATATATACATGTATGTAAAAAGGCACATTTTTGACGTGAGAGTGCAACAATCCTCGTGAACAATATCTGGCCTTCTGCAAACATCCTGTTTTTTATCATCACTTATCTCCTCTTCAAAATTAATTTTTATCTACTTGAATTTAGTTTAATAAATTTATTACTTTAACTTTTATAATCCCACTCAAGGAATGCTGTTTGCCTGCTCCCGTCTTTAGCGAGCAAACAAAACGAAATATGATGGATTGGCTGAGTTTCGCATTTGAGCCTCCATTTTCTTGATAAACTGTTGTTCTTTGGCCTCTGACTTATTTCCTTTGCTGGATGATATCACTTTGAGCAGAATAATTCTTACATCGGTTGCCATATTTTTTGGCGTCGCTGTGAGAACGGTGTTGAGTGATGGAGAGGGATAATCAAGTGAAGCAAACGTACCCACTCATGTACAAGTGACGTTTGTTCTCACCAATAAATAGTCTTCCAAATTAGATCTGAATGTGTAACGTAAATTTTGTGTGCTTAATCCCGAGAGAATGCCGTTTTCAATGTCAAAATACCCTTACCAACGAATTCTTCCAGTTCATAGGAAACGCAGCATCGTGGCTGTGAGTAAAAAATACAAGATAATGAATACAGCCTACCTCCTGACAAATGAAATCTTCGCTCTTCTTCCGGCAGCCAAAATCATTATAATTGGAGTCTCTGGCTTCGTTGGAAGTCTAAACTGACTCTTGCAAATGAAAATAGGCATATTAAGTATCAAATGATACTTACTCATATCAATACTGTCGCAATGAGTACGGTACTTATATCAATACTTGGTTGTGATACTACTTGAAAGTAAAAGTATCGATACTTTCTTTCGATATCGTGTCCCTATATGTGCCTCTTGAAAGTTTTTCCCCATTTTTTTGACTTATGTAACACTCTAACCTGCAGCGAAGGCAGTAAGAGTACCAATGAAATGGCAAAACCATGCTCCCCGAAAAGCCATGAGACCCGACATAACTGAAATATTCACCAGCAGCTCCAAGAGCAGCATCAGCAACGGCAGCAGCATTGATGCTAAAGACAGCATTTTTTGCCTGGGCTCGGTGGCAAAAAAAAATCGTGACAGAAATTGTAGGGAACGGAAAAAATCATGCTGTTGGCTTCTCTCCAGGAATCGTTTTTGCATGAACGATTTCGAAAAGGCACATACCGAAAAAATAGAAGTTTTCAGGAAACAACATTGTGATGCTTCTTCTCGTCTGGTCTAGTATCTTGTTTGGTGTCCTTATTTGCATTTTAGTGAAATGTCTTTGCCATATCATAGCATTCTAGGCCTTTTCATTAATTTGCTCGTTTTCGCGGTTGGAAAACTGCAACGCTTACATAATATTTGTTTAGAAAGAGAGAAGAATATTCAGCTGGGGTGGAAGATTTATAAACAGAACAACGAACCTATTTTTTTTAACTGTAAACTACAAACCGGGGTAAATATTCACCCCACGGGTTTTTTGCTCGTAAAATCGTTATTAAAGCAGTAATGTGACTTATAAGTACATATTTTTTTCTTTTTTTTTATGCTACAGGGATAGGTAGAAAGTACATTTAATTTTATTGAGGTTTAGCTGGTGAAACATTCATTTGAATAGCTAAAAGTGCTGGAAAACGGTTAAAACGTCATTTAACACACAAAAATTTACAAAAAGAAATTCTTAACAATTGATTTTGAAATTTCCAACGGGATTTAAAAAAAAATACATAAGACTTTGAGAAAAAAGTTCCATCACGATGTTTTGCCAAAAAAGTCTATTTATTTGGGACTCTGAAAATCATAAAAAATTGGGAATCTGATCGAGGGAAAAGTCAAATAAAAATATATTATATAAAATATATTATATACCATAAATTACATAATATATATATTTTTAAAATTTAATGTTTAGTTTCGGATTCCGAGAAAACTTTCACCAGTTCATCGACGCTTTTCAAATTGTATTTTGTCGCCATCATCTGCCGAAAAAATAAAATACACATCAATTTTTTTGCTACTCTCAGTGTATGGATACTGAAAATATGAAAATAATTGCCACAAATTATAAATCTATTGTTTTATTGTAAAATAAATTTATAATACGTGAATAGAATATATTTTAACACACAAGAGAGAAATAGCTTACCTACACAAAATACTAACGGGAACTATAAACCGGGGTAGATATCAACCCCACTCAAGCTTTACCTCTTCACTCCGCCAAAGTAAACAAGATACTGATGGGCCTCGTGATCTCGCGCTATTGTTAAAAACTTAAACTAAATTATGGTATAGTTCTTCAGTCGATAGCATTGATATAAAAGTATTGAGGATATGGGCATAGCGAAATTTATGTTGCCATTTTTTGGATTGTTTGATAGTTGTAGTGAATACATGCAACTGTCTTAAAAATACAAAGGTGTAGTGATTATACAATTTCGTATAATTAAAGAGGCCAGTTAATTAGATATATTAAAATGGTGTTTCGACTTAAGTGGAAGAATTTAGTAGTAAAATACATTTACAATATCTATGAACGGTTAGAGATGAAATACAAAATATTTTGCTGTCAAAGCTTGCGAATAATTGCACGTGAAAATTTTATTTATTAACATTTGTGATGCATTCAAATAAAAGAAATTAAATCGGTGATTTGAATAAATTTTTGAATTTTATACCAAGAAAATGCAACACAAATCAGTGCGCGTTATTAAATTTATAAACCAATGTTATTGATAATAATTACTACCGTTTAACTCATTTACTAACCATAAATTCAGAATAGTTAATATGCATTTTAAAATACGAATCTTACCACAAACCAAATCTTAAGTTACAAGCCCCCCTCCTCCTTTTGCAACCGGGCTTGGGACCGGCTTTGGCGGATTTACGGCTTCCCTTGGATAATTTAATTCATAATATAATCCAGGCTATTATTTAGAAGCATAGAGAGTAGTTTTAATTTAAAATTTTTAATAATTTTGTAATGTTGGAAATGGACACGATTTACATGCCTTTGAAATGAGGCCTGCTTTATCTAATTATGTATGCACCATCATTGATATAAAATCACCATATCCTCTATACTTTTATATCAATGATTGAATACGACAACAATTTTGTTGTTGTAATCAATACAGTTAATAAATTTTGATCTGTTCGGGTGTGCAAAAAAACGCACCTATATTATAATAGATTCAGGTACGTGAACATACCTATTAGAATCTTGAATATGATTTTCCTTATGTTTTCGCGTAAGTTTTTACTAGCTAATTTCAAATACAACATTTTGTTAATTTTAAAAATTCAGTCGTAATTTTCATTTCCGCCAATAAATTAATATATTTTGAAAATTTCACCTTATTGCGAAATATAATATATTTTCATATCCATACCAACCCAAATACCCCTTGCAATTGCCCAGTTGTCGCCCACTTTGACCAACTTCAACAGCACAACATGGCTTGTCATTTAAATGTAAACAAATTAGTAGATGCACTAATTCAAGTTACAATTTAAAAGCCTCTGACTATCCTATACCGATTTTATTACGCGCTTCACATTTAAAAAGTCTTATTTGAATTTATAACAAAACATTACCTGAAAAACGAAACTCCATTCACATCGAAACTCTGCCTTTTTGGGCAACCAACCACGCAGCACCGCATTGTATTTGTTTATCTGGGGAAAAAAACACAATATAACTTATTCCTCAGAACAGTTATCACTTCCACTTACTAACACACTTTGCACTTTTCGTGTTGAACTTATGATTTATATCAATAAGGACCTTAATTCAAGTTTCTTTTACGATTTAATATATCGCGGCGGCAATCTTGAATCAACAAATCAAACTCAAATTGACAGTCCCAGTTACTGGAACGATGTTGGAACAACTGGGAATGTCAGAACACTGCGTTCTCACCCATATTAATACAATTGTTTCTGGCAACAGTCACCTACAGTATACGTATATGCTATTCGCATATCCTCTATACTTTTATATCAATGGTCGATGGTCGTCACTTATGGACTTAGAAACATAGTTCAATGTTTGTCTGGGGTAGATATCTACCCCGGTTTGTAGTTCTAGGGTTATAAGGAGATACAGTAGACAAGCATATTTTACTTATATTTTCCACAATTCAGGCAAACGTATGATCATCAAAAGCTATAGATTTCAATTCAATTTTTAAAGGGAGATTTGTCAGATAGACATAAGATTCTGTTTAAGATACGATTCTAAAATTAAACCAATTAGCTAATTTGAAAATAATATTCTATGTACATTTTATTTTTTAAAACCTACCATATCAGTCTCTTCGTAGCAACTATTTTGGTTTTCCAAACTTCATAAAACGTTTTTAACTTAGCCTGCTTGTGAATAAAAAATGAGTTGTGGATTGTGTGTGCAAAAATGTGTATTTTGTTAGTGTATCCACACTGTATTGGTGTCGGAGTTATTCGAAAGGAGAATCTTACACTACTGTACTGGTAGGTTTTACAACCTGGTAACTAAAAGGTGGCCGAAGAACCTTCTCCTATGTCAGAAGTCAGGACTGAATGCGCTTAGAAATCTCTATCGACAAGATTTTGCGGACAGACATGAGAATGGACTGATTCGATCACTAGTGCGTACAGGTAGATCGAATGAGCCATTTATGCGTATCGCGATGGTAGCATTGCAACGGCAGCTTATGGATGCACTTTTCGACTATATATGCCTCCCGACAAACAGAATTGATTAGACTTAAGACTTAGGCTAAGATTTAGATGTACTTAGGCTACGTTAACTATAATTAGGCATAGGTTAGATCGTAATTTTAGTGGAAGGTAGTATTTAAGGAAATTATTGTCAGGGTAACCTCAGCTGTTGTACAAGCTGGGTTACAATTCGTGTGTAAGGAACAAAATTTATGCTGAAAAATAATTTTAAACAATAAACCACTAAGAGCCAGCAGGCCAAAATAGTATAGCCGCAATATTTTAAGTTTCCTTTGTTGATTAACCTTTAAGTTAGGTGAAGAATGTACAATAAATTTATACTAAAAATATTTTCAAATTCAAATTAACTAAATCTTTTCCTCAACATCATCCTCAGATCCTTTGAAAAGTACAAAGTCCGTTCATCGATCAGCCGAATGAAATAAGATTGTCTTTTATGATCTGAAGACATCTAAAAACACGAAAGAAATATGTTGTAACAGAAATTGGTGAAAGAATCTGTAAGACGGTACTTTTCCACCATTGTACCATTCGCGGGACATAGAGATGTAGTAGCGACTACCAGAGAAAGAAATTTTTATTGATCAAAGTAGATTTTCTGACCTTCAAGTACAATGCTTTTGTTGTATTTATTATTTGTTGTATTTATTATTTGTATTGCATTTACATTTACTTATTTTACGCAACTACTAAACCGTACCTATCCACTCGCATTTATTAACATTGGCCTACCACAGAAAAAGTATCAACTAAACCGCCACTAATCTGGGTCAACGAAAATATTAAAATTGATTTTAGTAGAAAGGTTAGCAATGATAAAATTGAAAAACAAACTCTTTCTGGTGAGAAAATTGACAATTAGTTGAAATAGAATATACCGCAATCATGTGCACCAATCAATTGGATGCTAATAGCGAGTAAGTTGAGCAATTTTCACATATCACGAACGAATTTTTCACATATAAATGAAGGAATAAACGGAAGTCGCAGTAGGTTCGCTATTGTTCCGAAGAAACTTCTAAATTATTCTGAAAATCTTTCTTTACTGGAGACACGAGGTAATTTTAAACTATTTTTAAATGTGTCGTTTATTTCTTATTTATTTGTTTGTTCTGTGATTGTATTGTTATACTTTACATTTTCATGTTGTTTGGTATTTATGTGTATTTTATGCCTTGCTTGGTGAAAAAATAATATAAATAAAATAAGCGTAAACGCTTTAAGTACCTAAGCGGGAACTTTTTTTTTAGCAGTCAACATGAACAATAGCTTTTCTATATTTATTTCTACGGCAAAATGTTCATTCACGAATATAGTATCAACAACTCAAAACCAAACTCATATATGCCCGTATTAAATCAAAACAGTATTCATTTCACATGACTTTACAAAGATAGACCTCAATCTCTGTGTTTATACATTGTTGACCCAACAAAATATCCCAGGATCAGTAATTAATGGCTTCTTGAAGACATCCTTTCATTACTCCAACCAAACTTGACACACTTGCCCATATTTGCGCGCCGAAGCATTCATTACGTTTCCTAACCTACAAACACACGCATTGCTGCACTCCTTTTCAGATATGTGCATATATGAAAACTCTTTCGTTCATATTGTTTCCACATGACTAGCGAACACCATATTTTCCAAGAAAATTGTTTTTTCCAAGCCGCTATGCATGTAAAGTCCTTTTTAGTATTCTCGTGAACTTGTCCTCGTCCTTGATGAACTCTCTTGGTTGTATTCCGCACTTGTGGTTGTGTGATGGTATTGGTGTCTTTTGCAATGGGGACTACTAGGACTATTCAGAAAAAGCTCGTCGTATAGCTTTATAGAAAAATCTGCGTTATCTGTTCCTGGCCTCCTGAATGCGACAGACCGTTAGATTGAGAGTAAAACTGGAAAATATGGTTACAGCTTGTTAATATTCATGAGAGATTCTGTCTAGTGGCCAAAACTAATCAGTCTTCAGCTTCGGACGGCCAGCATTTGAGACAAATATTGAAATGGTTTCCATAATTATCATTCAGCATCTACTTGAATGGGCAGGAAGCGGAACTATCGCAGCAACGAGACAGCGAACGAGTAGCAGTGAGGAAAAATTAAGAATAAAATAGAGAATGTGGTGCATTCTCTGCCAGTAGTTATTCATTTTTGCCTGGCAACGATCCAAACCACCACTAAAAAGCCTTGCCATGTCGAAAATTGTTCCGTGATAAATGAACGTTCTAAGTGATAACATCATGATTACGAGTGTGCTCCGCACGTAGTACCACCATTGTTAATCATGGCCTTAAATCGATTTGGTGTGGCTTTGGACCGAGCAGTGCAGCAACGGTCGCCCAAGCTGAGCTGATGAGGAAAAGGAAAATAACAATTGGTCAATGTCAATCTGGGGTTTGACGTTGTTGCGCTATTTCACATATAGTTAGGCAAAAGTGTTTGGTTTAATATCGAACACGAAAAGATTTGACCGAGAAAATTGCGATAGGTTATTTAATGTCAATATTAAACGTGCAGTACGCAGTGAATCAGAGACAGCTCAAAACTCAGAAAGCTTATAAATGGCATATCTTATGTCTCGCACAAACTGATAAATGGAATAGACTTAAATTTTCCGTATGATTAGAATTGATGTAATCAGATTAAAATTGTTGAAAAGATTACGTCTCCCACTAAATGAATCAATTTGGGTATAAGAAGGTTGAAAAATAAGACTTATCTCGTTCCCAAAAATCAAGCAACCCTAATTGAACACAAACACTTTCAGTAATTTTGCTGCCGCCTGAATTCTTCTAATAAATCCTTAAATATCTCTCTTTCTACCCTCGAAATATTTACAGTATCAACACTTTTGCTACATACCAAGACAATCTGGTGAAAAATACAATCCCACTAATTCTCGGTCTCAGCCCTCAAATAAAATACAATCTTTTGCTTTTCTTTTCAACACAAGGACATTGACTTCCCTCTTGATGGCAAACTTCAAACATGCTCCTACCCGAATCGCATAATCCTCTAATTAGTGACCCGATTATATTCTGCCGTCTAAACTTTCATGCTGCATAATTTTCAACAAATTCAAAGAGCTGGCTAAGATTTCAGCAAATCTAAGGGCTAATTTCCTGTAAGTCGATAGAAATGAGAGAAAAGAAGGAGTTTGATAAAAAGCAAAAACGTTCATTCGTTCAAAAGAATTGTGCCGATGAAAATGAGACTTTTGACAGAATTTAAGATTTCTGGTTCTGATTTTGTGAGTTTTTCCTGTCCGTTGGGCGCAACAATTAATTAACTTCTACGAATTAGGTTAGGGTCAATTTCGGTACTTTGAAGTAAAATTTATCATGTTTTTTATTGAATCAGAAGAATTGAAGGCGACAGAATGATTTATGAGTGCCAATACTTAAAGAAAAAACTGGGTTATGGTGGCCATTTTTTTTAAAGAGCCTTATTATATTTAGGTTTATAGTTGCGACAACTAAATTATATGATCAGACTTGAACATCAGGAATGTAGGCTGCTGGCGAATTAATTTTCTGCTTTATTTACATGAAATGTCGTATAGTTGAACTAGAGTAATATAGCTCACTATATTTTCAATTTGTTCATAGTAACCAAAGTTGAGTTTCTATAAATTTTTTTAGCAAATAAATTGAAGAGGCGTTACAACTGAGCTGTAATGCTATCCCAACCATACATATTTTCTTTAATCGTGACAGCTTAAATAAAGTTATCTTGAGCAGGAACTGCTCGTATATAAATAGATTCTGCTTTTAGTAGTCATGAAAATATGTGCAACCAATAGCAAATAAGGTTATGAAAATTATAGCTACTATCATCAAAGCTTTGCATATACTTGACTCAAACAAAGAAAACGATGCAAGCAACCAACATTTTTGGTATTCGCAACGACGTTATTGCAATAATATCCATGGATGATTCTAATGTATCTCTTTGAACTATTGAACTGTTACATAATTTTTTGGTTGATATAGTTTTTTTCAATAATAATAAAAAATAACAATAAGTCATGAAGAAGGTGGACCAGTGGATGACCGAGCACGGGCTCCAGTTGGTAATCTCTAAAACAGTGATTGTTATGCTGACGAAGCGGAGGATACCCATCGTCATACCCATGACAGTTTGCTTCGTAGAGATCCAGCCCAGGAAGTTGATCAGGTATCTGGGAGTGACCCTGAATACCAAACTGACGTATTGGGATTATATGTACAAGTCATGTGACAGGGCTCTAGTAGTCATCACTTCACTGAGTAAACTAATGGCCAACATCGGTGAACCCAATGAAACGAGGTGGAGGCTGTTGATGGTAACGACCGATTTCTTCTAGCTATATGGTCTCAGAAGAGGCTGTGGTGGTGGTATCGGGAATAATTCCGATCGACCTACTAGCGCGAGAATGCAAGGAAGAGTACCTCTTTGGTCCAGAGCTGGGCAGAACTGAGACTCTGACGTACGCGCGTACACTTACCCTCCAACTTTGGCAGCAACGTTTGGAGTGAAAGTGATAAAACACGCTGGACGGCTAAGCTAATTGATCTTATTGAGCACTGGCTTAACCAGAGCCACGGAGAGGTAAACTTTTACCTCTCCGTGGTAATAATAACAATCCTTTTACTTTTACTTTTACAATTCTTGAAAGGGCACGGTTACTTCAGAAGATACCTGAACAGAATGGATAAGGCAGTGATGGGCATTTACTACATTTGTAGTAGATCTGCAACTTTTTTCTGCCTTTTTCTAGCAAATGATATCTACTACTTTTTCCAAGGAACTACTTTTTAGTGAAGATGGCACTGATGAAACTTCGGTGAACTATTAAGCATTAACTGAAGCACATCTGCGATAAGAAAACGCCAAGCATGTCGCAACTACTGTAAAAATGCTGAGCAGTGTTTTCGCTGTTCGTCTGGCTACGTTCTTAGAATTCAGAAAAAGTAGTTGTTCTCGGTTTTTTTTTATACACTATATATTTATATGTCTAATTTCTACTACTTTTTTTCTGAATCTGCTACTTTTTTTAACAGTATCTGCCACACATTTATTCATCTCACTGCCCATCACTGGGATAAGGTGGTCACTTCGCGTTACCGATACTGTGTTACAAAGCTCAATTATGCTCAGCAAACATTCTTTGTATGCAGTCGCTTTGTAAGCTTGAGGCGCACCATTGAGCTCACGATCGGCTTGGTATGGGTGTCACAATCGTGAATGCAATGCTGCAAAACGAAGAAAACTGGCGCGCAGTCTCAACCAGTGTCTTGATATTATGGGAATTTTCGCCCTCTAAAACTTGAAAAAGTGAAAAGGGAGAAAATCGTGGGAGAAATGGTTTAAATGAAATTAAACACTTTCGTAAAATTTCCACCAAATATATTTGAGGAAGAATTTAAACAATCCAGGCAAAATTGACATTTCTTCGTGTATTCTTACATTTCAGCTTAAACCTGGAATGAAATGAACTAGAATCGCTTCTCAAGACATTGGATTAGCGATTTTCAACAAAAAGTTTAAGCCAAAACGGCCAAAAACAAAATATTGTTACGAAATAATGCAAAATAATCGTGTGAAGGCATTTTTCAGCTTTTTAGAACACAGTTTAAGCTATTTCAATACATTTAATGCCCCGTTTCAGGCAAACCAACTACTGATTCACAAATTGTAAGCTGAGTGCAGTAGAATTTTAAGAAGAATTTGCTTAAATTTTGTGAAACCTGGTTTCATGCTGGAAAATATCAAATTGAACGAAGAGCATTTAGCTTCAGATATGGATACTTATTTGGGATCAAAATATGAAGAATACATAGCGTCTTTTGAAGAAGCTGTAAAATTAGACATAAAAAAAATAGGAAAAGAGTTTTACGTTACGACATGTAAAGAGCTTAAAGAGAGATTACCATTTAATGATGTTATCTTTAAAGAAATTGAGTTTTTAAGCCCCCAAATAGCTCTTGATAGTTCAAAACGAACGAATTCGAGCAAATGGTGGTCATGCCCATCTTTTTGGCAAAAAGAGGTATGATGCGTTAAAATTAGGATTTAGCAGCTTTGATTTTACGCCACACATTAGGATTAGACCTCAGGAATTTGTCGAAGTCACCACCGAATGCAATTTTAAAACTACACTCATATGTTTTGTATATTTTTATGAGAACTGTCAATTTTAATGTACGAACTTTTCTCTCTTCGTATAAAATGATTTCTGTTTTGAGTTCAAATAAAGACAAGCTATTTTTCTCCGTATAAACGTTTTTTATTCCGCAGGATTGTTTTACAATACAACTCCTAAAATCGTTTGTCTGTGCACTATTTAATTGTCGACAAACTATCTCAATAGCTCTTTGATGGTCATTCATTGTTGAGTCAACACATCTCAACTATTATTTTTGTCTGCTGAATATTTTTATTGAACCACTCATTATTGTTGGGACACCAGATACTATAGTTGTTTACTATTTTGTACCATGTACATTGTTGGAATAACGTAGTTTGTGATTGCTTACTGTTTTGCACCATGGACATTATTTATAAATTATTTCTCATAATTTATAAAAGTAATCAATAATTTTCTAAGGGTTAATTCAACTATAGTCCGCGGTTTACGCAAAAACAACCAAGGAAAATTGTTGATTTTACCAAGATTGATCTCTCAGTGAGCTCAATGTTCGTTGCGATGCTCGTCAACTATTAGCGAACAAAAACCCATTAACAGTCACTAGAGATCGGTCACTAGAGATTTCAATAATTGTTCTTCGTTGTTTCCTTCACAAACAAGCCCATAAAATAAAATGCAGCAGCTATGAACAGCCAAGCAAGTTTAAACGGATACTAAATATGTAATGAACTCAAAATATTTTCCAATGGCTTAATCTACACTCCGAACAAAAATGACAATTAGTTGGGAAAATATTTTTTTTCGACCTTAGTATTTAAAAAGTTTTCAAAAGAAAAAAATATGTAAATACCGTTTCTTTAATTCAGGAAAGTTATATGTACTTTAATCTGATTTACTTTTAAATTTCATTTAACCCTAGAATGGTACCGATGAGTAAATTTTACTCACATAGGGTATACATTTCGTCGCGCACCAGCCAGTTGGCCACTCCGACTGCCATGAGGCTAGAAGCTATATAGTCTTTTTATGTTTAATGATAAAATAAAACATTTACATAATACTATTGTTGCCATCTTTTTAGTAAAAACATGTACCTAAAATCATGCAAAAATTTACCGTACCATTCCAGGGTTAAATTGAATTCGAAGTGTTTCAACGTTTTTAATGCACAGATCACTATTTCCTGGAAAACAACTTTTTGTTTATTCCCTTACGGTATTCAAAAGCCATCCACTAGCATAACTTCTTGTCTAAATACATCTGCACTGACTCTGATAAAGAATAAAACAAACAAACTTGCTCTTCCCGCCCAAATACTTGAATCCTGCATTTTTACTTGTCCACAAAACAAAGATTTGCATTAGCAATTTTATGCTACCATGCGAATTGCCATTCCTTTCAAGTTAAACTCGACCTTGGTATTCGCAAAGTACTTGCGAGAAAGCAAACAAAATAAGAAACATACAAATTACCCCAAAAAATACATCTTACGTAAGGAGCTTTAATTAAAATAATAGTGTTGTCGTTAGTTAGTGTCTGATAAGAAGCAAAAAGTTTTTTCTTGTTCTTGTTGCTGTGTCCATTCCTCTTTCCTTTTTCTTTCATGCAACGCGTTGGTTTGTTGCCCTTGGACAGTTCTGGCAGATGTAATAAATACTCTAAAATTTCTGTCCGCCTGTAAACGTTTTGTCCCGACAACGAAGAGTTTGAGCAGTGGTACGGTTGGAAAAAAGCTGAATGCCAGAGCAAAGAAACAGCTAACAGCCCGCCAGGATCGATGGACATTGCAAGTGGTTTTACACTGACACTGGCATATAAATTACTAATTTATGCAAATCAATTCAACTCTTCCCTGGCTGGCATTTGGTTGTTTGTGTCCTTGGTTGCCTGGAACTAAAGTGAAGCGAGCACTGTAGTGTCTGATAATTTTCTTCGTTCTGGTGAAGCGTCATTTTTTGCGGTTGCTGGTTCCTCCCCGAGATACAGGAAACTCACGGTGAGGATGTCATTGAGATGGATAGTAAAAATAAGACGTTTACAACTGATACCAGGGTGACTTCAATGGGAGACACAAAATCATTTTGAATGAGAAGAACTTTAAGTTTGATATGACAAGTTATTCATTAGGAGTACTATGTTTTAAAGGCTGCACATGTGATCCTTAAGCAATCATATATGATACACTGCAGCTTCTCTCGATTTCAATTTACTTTCGGTTTCTAGTATTTGCTGCGATATTTTTTTGGAATCCCTTCCTTGACGACCATTGTAGGCATTGCATTCTGACGTGAAATAAAAATTGCTCTTACTAGTTTTTCATGAAAGTACCCAAAATTCAATTTATGGCCACTGATAAGCTATTGAAAATTTAAAAAAAACTCTAGCGCACCTGAACCGCTAGAAACACTTATGTTCGAAGAACAGTAGAAGAATCGTGCAGGTTTTGAGTGCATATTCCACCACATGTGATGCTTATTACGGCCAAACTGTTTCAAATGCCACGTTTTACTTTCGTCTCAAGAATGCATTATAACTCATATGGTGGAAGGTTTCAGATATTACCACTGGCATGAATTTCAACGTTTATGAGAGCAAAACACGGGTTAATTATATTCGTTATCAGTTGCTTATTTCACATAATTTTGAAAGCAGCATCTCATACAACATCAATGAAGAAAATGCTCAGTGCCTGCAGCACTGTAACTGAAGTTGGTGTTTGGGGCTGCGATCCGAAAAATTTGCAGAACTTTGCGAATTGTAACATCGGTTATTTATTTTCATTGTAAATGTTTCCGGTATATATACTAACTGTAAGCATTTATTGATACAAACAGTGGC
Organism: Nemotelus pantherinus; assembly: GCA_963978885.1. NCBI lineage: Eukaryota > Metazoa > Arthropoda > Insecta > Diptera > Stratiomyidae > Nemotelus > Nemotelus pantherinus. Next base: position 43,679,896 of record OZ022265.1, on the reverse strand, counting down.
GGCTCGTCACAGTGGGCAAAGTGGGCCGGGCCCACCCTCTAAAACACATAAATAATAATTTTAAATAAAAGTTTGAGTCATCATTTACATATTAATTCATATACGTTTAACATAATAAATCCTTCTATAATTTTAATCACATTTTTATATCAGTCATTCATACCATGCAATGACGTAAAATCACATAGTGCCGTACATACATTGAATGTCCATCGCGCAATGTATCAACCTCTTTTCATACATATAAAACAATTACTACAATAAGCTACAAGCATAACCCAGTAGGACCACAAGCATCGATGACTTTTACCATGCAATCTTTCATTAATGCCTATGAATTCCAAAATAATGCATGACAATATCATGTGTAAACAATCATTCTGGTACAAAAATTCATGTGTGTTTACCTACTAACTACTTTCCTGCATGAAAAAGTCATACACAGTGAAGGGTAGAGTCATGCAAAACGGAGCTAGTATCGCTACTTATAATGACATCGCAATGTTAAATTCATCGATGCGGTATGACGAAAAAGATCCGATAATGATGACTGGTAACCATTACGTAATGGTTACCAGTCATCATTATCGGATCTTTTTCGTCATACCGCATCGATGAATTTAACATTGCAATGTCATTATAAGTAGCGATACTGGCTCCGTTTTGCATGACTCTACCCTTCACTGTGCATGACTTTTTCATGCAGGAAAGTAGTTAGTAGGTAAACACACATGAATTTTTGTACCAGAATGATTGTTTACACATGATATTGTCATGCATTATTTTGGAATTCATAGGCATTAATGAAAGAGTGCATGGTAAAAGTCATCGATGCTTGTGGTCCTACTGGGAAACTATATGATACAATATACACCTGCATCTTGTACACATAAATGTATATTCCTCTTCTCAGTCCCATACACGCCACGACGGGCAGACGCATCACTAGCCCATTCATAATTGTTCTACATCATCTACACTATGCTACAAACATAAGTATAAGCGAAGGTATAAGTTCGCGTTTGTGTGTTTAACGATTTCTGTTCATCAATGTGGCTCGGTGGGCCCAACCATCACTGGCCCACTATGCGTTGTTACCAGTCCAAGCTGCGATCTATGAGCATTGACGCTTTCAATCGCAACAAAATTGATTTTGTATATTGGGCCGGCCTTCATCTACGAAAAATTGACGTGTGCAATCGCGTCAAAATCTATGTTGCATATTGGGCCAGCCCATCATGCGTTTACATGCGTAGCTTGAATCAAAGAACTACAAGATCATGACGCGCGCAAGTCTCTCTCAGCTCTATGCTTGTGCGTGCGTCACCAGGAGAGTTCGGTTTATGAATGAATGAATGAAAAATTGTTTGTGGTATTTTTTTCAGCATTTTTTGTCAAATTATAAACTATAAATGAGCTTCGTTAGATCATAGTAGATTTCATTAATGGGAGTATTTTTGTGAAAAATATTATGAAAAATATGTAATGCGACGTGTATTAATATTGTACTGAAAATCAAAAGAAGAATAATGTGGCGGAAGACAAATCTATGTACACCTGCATGTATCCAAAAGATGCAAATTTTTCTGATGTGAAAAATTAGCGAATAGGTATGGGAATTTACCTATTGCATGATTGTTTTTGAAATATATCCCAAAAGAAAATTAATTTCAGGATTTGAAGCATGAAATGCTTATTTGTCTTCTCAGGATAAATTTGAAACAAAGGTTAGGTTAGATCCTGCGTGTAAAATGCAAAGTGTAAAAATTCCAAGAAGAAAAATGCACCTCTCATCTTTCATATAAAAAAGACAACTCTTTTATAAAATGGAAATAAATCAGCTAGCATAAATTTAGTCCATAAACTGTGCTCACAGATTTTCCAAATTCTTCAATAACAGCTCTTGCAGATGGCGTTAGAAAGACTAAATACAATCAGGGTTTCTTATTACGGTTTCAAAAATTATGTGAAGGTCTGAGCTCAGCTGCATTCTGAAAGTATCTGTTTTTTCATTCAATGAGATGGAAAATGACTCCATCAGAAAATTATGTGATTTGGTGCTTGCTTGGGACATGGGGCTTGCTTTTGGCTTGGGGCTTGCTTGTATCATGCATGCGTAGGAAAGAAAATAGTAAAGTGAAGACGGCACAGAGAACGTTAATATAAGCAAAGCGCTAAACACTTACACGATTTAAACTTTTTCTGGATGAGTCTTCCGTTTTCAGTGGTACTTTTAAAACTATTCAAAACGATATCATCATTAGCAAATGTATTATATTAAAAAAACTTTATATTTGTACTACATTAAAAAGCTTTATACTTGCTGAGATTCATAACGCTCCCTGTTATTCCTGGCAAATCGATAAGTCCACTGACACCAAGTGTTTGTCTCAACTATCAGTGATTTTTCGATACTTTTCAGAACAAGGCATTACAGTAGAGTAATTCATGGTTTTTTTTATGTAAGTCAAGGCAAAAAAGCTGGAGATCTCTATAATTTACTAACTAAACATTTAAGCATTTCGATATTGCCAGCATATTAGTGGGACAAACCTATGATGGTGCTTTTGTGATATCGGGGACTTGCAAAATAAAAGAATGCCGCATCTTTTTCGTGAATTTGACTGGGTTATTAGCATTTTTTTCCAACTCGACGAAGCGAACTAGTGTAGTTGATAAAGTTAATCGTAGGTGGCTACCTGATTGCAGCAATACACGATGGAACTATAAGTCTCGAATAATTTAACTTCTTTCAAATAGTACAAATGAGTTGCTGGAAGTCTTCGAAATATGTTTAAATAATGAAGCCTTTGTCCAACATAGAGAAACGATTAAAGATTCTGTGGGCTTCAGGCATATTTTGTCGGTCTTCTCGTTTTTATTTTTGCTAAAAACTATCAACCTTATGTGTCAACAAACAGGTGTTCTATTTCAAATATTAATTATTGTAAAGTTAAGTGCAGATATTAATTATTGTAAAGAGCGAGTCAGTAACTTACTACTAACATTAAAATCATATAGAGCAGACGATACATATTTTGAAAAAAAATTTAACGATGTCTGCAGTAATTTTGGGCAACCTGTTAAAAGGTGTAAAATAGATTACGGTAGCATTTCAGATGCGAAAACTTATTTTAAAAGACTTCATGCGTTAAATTTAGACTAACCTAACTAAACTTTTCGGATATGAAAAAAATAGATTTTATCAGTTTCATTAATAGTAGTAATCTCAAATCATTTGCGAAGGCTTTTCTTAAAAATCTACTAGACTCTCTTATCGACAGTTACCCCTAAATGTTTGAAAAAATTAAGCAACGAAACGAACTTTGTGTGTAGTAATCTGATCATAACAAATTTGGAATCACGCAGAGTTTATCGGACCTTTTAATTTTTATATCTGATAATAAGTTACAAACGGAAGTATTGGATATTTATAAATTGTTGTCACTGGCATCTTCTTCCACTTCAGTTGAACGAAGTTTTTCAGCTCTTAAGAGAGTAAAAACCTTTTTACGGAATTCAATTTGTCAGACAAGGCTTTCCGATTTGAGTACAATGGAAATTGAAAGGGATTTAGTTAAAATGTTGCGAGATGGTTACAATTTCAAATTTCACAACCAAATAATTGATCTCTTTGCTTCATCAAAGAGTAGACGTAACCAAATAATTTACAAGCATATGTAGTAAATTATATAGTGCATCACGCTTTAATCTTTATTTTTAAATACGTTTGAAAAATGTTAAATTTGATGTAGAATATTTTGCATGTATATATGTATATTAAACCACTTGAAACAAGTGTTTCAGTTTCATATATTTTATACTGAGGAGCATTGAAATTGAATATTTCTCGGAAGTCTATCTACTGCGTAAACGAAGTAGATAATTAACTGGGCCAAAAAGAATGGTTGGATCGATTGAAAGGTGGGCATATAGGTGTTATATAAATAGCGACCAAAACACTAAATTTTATTTATTTGAAAAAAATGACCAGCATACAATGAAATCAACGAAAATTTGTTCGGATAACAATAAAAAACTGGGCCCGCCCAATCACAACAAGCACGAGCCGCCACTGGATACAAAAGTAGCACAACCGACTCGTGCTGGCAACCTTTCGCCAGTATCAAAGCCAAGAATATATCAAATCTGCTTCACGTTGTTTAATTACATTCGAAGTTATAGGAGTATAAAGAAATTTAGGGTTACCTGCAGCGAGTTTTTTCAAATGATCGAAAACTTAATATTTGCTGTTTATTGTCACTACAATATCATTACCATTTGAAAATTCTACGATAAAACCGTTTAATAAAGATATTGCAATTAAACACAAAACCAACAATAGCTGGCAAACCTATGGTGGCTTTTCAACCAAATTTGGCCTGAATAATGTTTATGACAGGTTTCATAAATTGTATGAAATTCGTATTGATTTCATGACTGCACTGGAAGTTATAGTGCAAAAAGTTTTATTTTCCTGAGCGATTTTTCAAAACCAAAGACACAAAAATTACCATAGCTGGCAGCACCAATCAAATTTTTCAACCAAATTTCCACCAAACAGAGATTAGAGTTAGGTTTAGCTACTGTGTCAATTTCATGAAAATCTGGTAACCTATTCACATTTCATAGGGCAAAAAGCAGTTTTTTTTTCTTTGTAATTTTTCAAGATGGCACCACTGGCACAGACTTGCCCACAATTCAAAATCGCTTCTATCAAATCTAGTCTTACTTAAGTCCAATGCATTCTGTAAATTTCAATGGTATCTGATTATTGGTTCGTGAGTTTCCGTGAACAGAAGTTTTTGATGCTAAAAATATAGGTTAACTGGGAGAGGGTTACCGTTCTTGTCTGACATGAAATTTCCAAAGTTTTAGTTTGAACGTGTAGATAAAACATAAGATTTATATACAGATTGGTTTTATTGTAAGAAACGGACATTTTTTTGAATATTCGATGGTTTGAATGTTTTCACTTCCAAATTTTTTTTTTCAAAATGAAGACACCAAAATTATCATAGCTGGCAGCTCCAACCGAATTTTTCAACCAAATTTCTACCAAACGTGGATTAAAGTAAGGTCCAGCAATTGTGTGAGTTTCGTCAAAATCGAACGATTCAATCAGAATTTATAGGGCTAAAAACAGTTATCTTTTTTAGTGGTTTTTCAAGATGGCACCACTGGCACAGAATCGCCCGCATTTCAAAATCACTTCTATCAGACCTGGTCCTGTCTAAGATCAATACATTCTGTGAATTTCAAACAATTCTGCTCATCGGATCGTGAGTTTCCGTGAACAGAAGTTTTTGATGCTAAAAATATAGGTAAATTGGGCAAGGGTTACCAGGCGTGCCCGTTATACCATATTTTTTTTTTTTTTTTTTGGTTATGTAAACAAAGCACAAGATTTACATATAAGTGGCTTTGTTTTGAAGAAACGGCATTTTTTCAAGAGAAACGATGATTTGGAGGTTTTCACTTTCAGTGCCTGCCCTAGCCACAGGGTTGCCAGCACGCTCTTTAAAAGCTATACAAATCTACAACTAAATAATGTCAATATGTCCTGAAAATTTCGTAATGATTGAATAGCTCTGTCAAAAGTTATCGAAATTTAAAAATTTTCAAATTTTCCCGTCCTCTTTTTAGGCACCCAGCGCACACATAGGGTTAAAAAAATTCCAAAGCATTATCCGATTCATATGTAAAACACGTTAGAAATTTATTTCGTTAACTTTATTTTTGCGAAAATTATTTGTGCACGAAATAATAGGTATATTAAAAATATCACTTAAATGGCCGCCGGCGCCAAAATGTTAACAATAACTGACATTTAAGGAGACCTGGACCTATTCTGCATATACACCAATGTATCCTGAAAGTTTCAGCTCAATCGGATGGCGCGTTCCCGAGATTATCTCACTGAAATTTTTTGATGATATATATATATATATATATACATATATATATATATATATATATATATATATATATATATATATATATATATATATATATATATATATATATATATATATATATATATATATATATATATATATATATATATATATATATATATGGAAATATGAATTTTTGGCCGAATCGATTTTAATACTAATGTTCTTCGAACATTAGTAAAAACCTAATCAATAACCATCCGCACTGCATTACATATTATTAGCTGATACAAAATACCTTTACGCCTTCATATATAACGACTTTTATTTAAAATACACATCATTCTCACTCCTGTCAGCCATCTATCACACACAAAGACAAACCAATCTCATCTAATCCAACAATTATCATTCTGGCAGCTCAATCAACCATCCTAAATGTTTACTTGCTAATGTGAAGCGATATCGTGAAAGTGCACTGCTCTGTATGTTATCCTTGCAAATTGTAGCTTTCAATTTACCAATTCTCCCATCGCAACATGCATCTACGAATAATTTGGTTGCCCAGCGCTGCACTTCAATTATTTTCGAATCAAGGATCTGACCAAAATCCAAGCAAATCTCTCGACCTGTTTACCTAGAAGTTGATCGCTAAGCTGCTACACGACAGGCTAAAGGGTATCTATGGTAACGACGAAGCGGTACGACACGGGAGCTCGAGAATCATGGAGAGCATATTAATCAGGCTTTTGTACTCAGGAAATTCGCTGGCTTTCGTGAAAGGATTTATGTTTTCATTTCAATGGCTATCTGTGTTGTGTGTTGTAGATTCACTAGCAGACAGCCAAGATGAAAAGCTGCTGAAATATTCGAGAGTTCGATGGTAAAGTTAACGATGAAAGTCGGGATCATTGTTGCTGAGTGTATTGTTCCTTGTTCATATACGGATGCAAACCAGGCAACTGAGTTTTGCGTTTCACAGCTGGTTGTTTACGGTCTATGAGCCTCAGCAAATAGCATGCTGAAATGTAAGTGCATACCTTCTTGAGCGCTTCTTATTCCCTTTAGTTTCCTACAAGTTGCCACGCTAATTTCCATTTATTTCGCTTCACAGCATCGCTTCAACAAGAAACACAGATTTACCAAATACTTCCTTGGGCTTGAAAGTAAGTCAAACTATTCCCCGGATTAATAAGGCCTGTCGAGACATCACTCGCGGGGAAGAAAATCATTCAACTCAAAGTGGAATTCAACAAGACCCAGTGACAAGCAGTAATCGTGATTATTAATTCATGCATTTTATGCCTGCCAGGCAGTTTGTAAAATACCTTTGTTGGAATGTCGATTTGAAAATTGGGAATAGCGTGAAAAACTGAAGAAAGCGGTCAGAAATATTCTGAAGGGATCCGACACAGATCTCGTCTGCAGAGCTAAGAGTTGAATGTTAGCTCCAGTGGCGCTCGCTGGGTAATTAGGTTTCGAGGCTGCAGAGCAATTATTGAGACTGGTTAGTGCAATTTTTCTTTTATATAGATACTGCTTGTGATAATCGTACCAGCTGGAAAATGTTGATACAGTTTATTTCAAATGTTCAGTAGAGAAGCATAAAATATTTGTAGAGTACAAGTAAAATAATAAAAAGTTGAAATGTATGATATATACATATATATATATATATATATATATATATATATATATATATATATATATATATATATATATATATATTATATATTATATATATATATATATATATATATATATATATATATATATATATATATATATATATATATATATATATATATATATATATATATATATACATATATATATATATATATATATATATATATATAAATAGTGGTCCTTCAATAATCCGGGCACTCGTTAATTCGGACCCCGCAGCAATCCGGACACCTCTTCATTTTATACTGCGGACTCTGTAATTCGGACATTCTCAAATCTTGTAAAATTCTCGGTAATCCGGACTAGCAAGCTAAAGAACTAGAATGCATTTCTTGATTCATACTTCAATCCATTCGGTGAATTCCCGGCTCCAGTCAATTTTTGTCATTTTGTGTTGACGTGTAGAATATCAGTACATAGTTACTTTTTACATTAAAGTGGTTTCATATGATTATTAAAGTGAATTATGGTTCGAGTGAACAAGAATTCAACGCATCATTTCCTTACCTTAAGGAAGAAGCTTGAAATACTGGATAAATTGAAGTGGAGGAAGTGTAAAGCATATTGCTAAGGAGTATGAAGTAGGAAAATCGACAGTCTCGGAAATTAAAAAGAATAAGGAAGAAATAGAAAGGTAGAAATATTAAAATTGCAAATATTTTCTTGTGATAAAACATCTTCCTTTTCAGTTATGCAGTCAGAACTGAGAGTAGCCTATGTTCCAGGAAAACTATGAAATCCGCCGAGTACGATTTGATGGAGGAGAAATTTTTTTCCTGGTTTCAGAGAAAATGGTTGCAACACATTCCGATTTCCGAAATCCTTGTTTGTGCAAAGGCGAAAAAAATTTTCGACCAAATTTATGGAGGCACACGTACGTTTTTTGCTAGTTAAGGTTGGCTTCATAATTTCAAAAAACGCTTTGGTGTCAGATCTTTAAAGATTTCCGGGGAGAAATTAAGCAATGACTGCAATGTTGTGCAACCATTTAAAATTAAATTTAAGGAAAGAGTAAAAGAGATGAATTTGCAGCTATGTCAAATTTATAATGCAGATGAAACCGCCCTCTTCTGTAAGAATTTACCGGAAAAGGCTCTAGCGTTGCGTACGGAAAAATATGCTGCTGGTAAAAAAATTGGAAAAGAACGAGTGACTCTTTTAGTTTTTTCCAATGCCACTGGAAAGCATCGACTGAAACTCTTGATGATAGGCAAATTTAAAAGCCCAAGAGCGCTGAAATGACAATCTTTACCCGTGGAGTAAGTCAGTAGCAAAAATGCTGGAATGACGGAAGTTTTGTTCAAAGAATGGTTTCAAACATCATTTGTCAAGCAAGTTAGACGTTATTTGAAAAGTGAAGGGTTGCCAGAAAGAGCATTAGTGTTATTGAATAATGCGACTTGCCATTCAACAAAATCCGAGATAAGAAGCGATGATGGCAAAATCTGTGTTATGTTTTTCCCGCCCAATTGTACGGCACTCATACAACCCATGGATCCAAACGCCATTCGAATTCTAAAACTAAGTTACCGCAAGAGTTTTCTTTGCCATATTTTGGCTACCCAAGATGACAATTTTATGAAGTGCATCAAACAATTCAATCTCAAAGACGCATGGAACTCTGTCATAGAAAGCACTTTGCGAAAATGTTGGAATAAACTTTTAGGAGTCGATGAATGGGAATCTGATGATGAATTGCCTATTTCCATATTGAGAGAACATTTAACTGCTAGGTCAGGGGGCCCGATAGCTCTGCTCGCTAAGGCGTCAGGCCGAAAAGCGGTGTGCTACGGGGCCTGCGGGTTCGAATCCCGCCAGTGCCATGGCTGTAAGTGTGAATGCGTGTGATTGTCTATGAGGGTGGCCTGCACCCAAACTGGTGGCCTACTGCTGGCCGCGTTCCCGACAGCCTTCTTCACTAACCTAACCTAACCTTACTTAACTGCTAGGTCTGAAGAGAATGCAATTATCGACTTGCTCAGTGATATTTCTCCTGACGTCTACCAATTTTCAGAAATTAAACAATGGATTGCAGATGACGCGATTCAAGAACTGAGTAGTGAAGGTGAATACGATGAAGATCAAATCGATAAACCACTTGTCGAAAACACGAAGGTTTTCCGTGCTGAAACTGTGTCTACACTTAACAAATGCATTGAATATGCAGAACAAGAAGAGTACAATATAAATGAAATATTGTGCCTTCAAAAATTAAGAGAAAAAGCCATGCTAGATCTCAAACGGGGTCATGATCGTCAAGCAGAGATTACAATTTTTTTCAAATAACTACTGCTTGATTGATTTTATTCCTGATACAATTTGTTGATTTATATTCTGACTTTATGATTATGAATTTGAGCAAATAAAATTTTTGTACATTTAAATAAAACGATTTTGTTATATGCATAAGGTACTTAAAATAAGAGTTTATGAATGCTATCGGTCATCTGGCCGATTTGGTAATTCGGACAAGTCATGGAACGTAACTGTCCGAATTATATATATATATATATATATATATATATATATATATATATATATATATATATATATATATATATATATATATATATGTATATATATATATATATATATATATATATATATATATATATATATATATATATATATGAATAGAAAGGTTATTTAAAACACCAGTTATCGAAGCAATTAGTGGGAAATGGTAAAAAAATTTCAAAACCCACCTAAACAACACAAGAACATGATTCTAAAAAGTAACCGTTATTTTTATGTCAAGAGATTCAGTGATGACAATAAATTTGATTTTTACCATTTATGGCGCAAGTATGAAATATCAGGTTAGATAAGTTAGTTGATGAAGTTCAAGTCAATCTACAATCTACACTCAAAGATACTTGATTTGATATCCCACAGGATTAAACGAACAAAATTATCTCCTGTATACAAAGAAGCAAAAAGATTGTAGCCACAACCAAAAAGTATTCGAAGCCGAAATTCAAGATTTAATATAATTATAATAATTTTTTTATTTTAAAATTTGCACTGTGAACCTACCTTAAAACAAGAATATAAGTTTTGAAATTCCGACAGCTTAGGAATAAAAAAAAGCAGAGGCTTGGATTGTTTTCAGTTTTAATGTTGCTTTGGACTTAGAAGAATAAACTCATAATTCGAGACCGTATAATTGCATCCCCGTCTTCGTCAAACAATGTAAAAACTAACAACCAGAATGGAAAAGAAGTAGCGAATAGAATCAGCTATGGAAAATACCTCTTTTGGAAGGAAAGTAGAGCGATTGTGTAAATTTTGAATAAACGTTCTACTAAATGTACTCCTTATTTCAGCCAACCAGTATCAAAGGCTATGTACGGCATTCATCTGATGACTCCAACTTAATTTATAGGGTAGACAGTAAGAGTACAACTCGAAAAAATTTCAAAATTTCGCACTTTTTCTTCTTCGAAATTCTCCAACAAATTCTGCGAATTTCGTTTTTGCAGACTCCAATAAAACATATGTACATGAATCGAAAAATTTTACGAAAATGACAGAACTTAAATATTTATTACCATTGATATGAAAGAATATGGATACGAAATGGCTATCCGTGTGCCTATACGTGAGTGTGCCTTTTTCAATACACGCACAACATTGCTCTCTCACAAAAATTCCGCTCAGTGCACTCCTTTCTGCCGCACTCACAACCAAAAAGCCTTAATGCTGTGTCTTAATGCTGGGAACCCCAGCTCGGTGTAAAAGCGTGCAACGGGCAACACGTAAAGAAACGTCAATGTCAGTTTGATTGGTGTCGGCGACTGAGAGCATTGACTTTCCGTCAAAATTTTTGAAATAAAATTCGGAAATTTTTCGGCGTATTCGGTGAAAACGTATATCTATGTTTGTGCGCAATCATTTGTGTCGGTTTCGCGGATAAATTAGCGGTAAAAAATCATAAAACAGTGCGGTAATGAAGTGCCGCGTTCCAGGCTGCAAAAGTAGCTACCGAAGTGCGTCGGAGGGGATATCGTATTTCGGGTAAGTAAAATTAACCTTTGGCTTTAATTTCGAATAGTTTTTGTGTGAAATCATAACTAATTTCATTAACAAAAAGCATTTTAATCTCCACTCGCCGGTTTTGGTAAAGAAATGTCAAACGACTTTCAAAATGGCGATCTCTCGTGATTTTTTCACATTGGCTTTGCCATATGAACTGTGTAGGGCACACACAAGAACCTCCTTCTCACACCAGTAAGCAGAAAGTCGAAAATTGGCACATTTCTCTCGGCCCATTTCTAATCCATTCTCTCTTATATCTGTGTTTATTACATATTTTCATTGCAGATGCAATCAGAACGCCAAACATATCAAAAATGCATATTTCTAGCATCGTTTTTCTTGCAATACAACCAAAAGTATTCCAAAAGTGGTTCACGAAAAGGCCAACCCACCCTCTAAATTTCGTTTGCCAACATTTATCCGACGTTTATCCGACGACTGCTTTGGAAGCTATAGAAGTAGCAAAATTTTAAGGGTTGTCGGCTTCGAAAACACTACAAGAACATTATTATCTACAAGATCATCACCATATGCAAATCTAATGGAACTATCTCTGAGAAATTAATACCAGGCTGGCCTGAAAAGTTTTCAATCTTAACGTGAAGGTGGTAGCACTTGTCAATAAAAACCAAGCAATATGGCTGCGCATTTTTTAACAGGTACCCAATAGAATTTCACCAATTTTGGAAGCACAGTTGTTGTTTAACAATCGTTTGAGTGAGTCGATGTGAGTTTTTTTCTTGTAAAATTTCATACAACCGAGTATCGAGATGTCATTAAATATTTGTTTTCGAAAGGCAATTGGCCCACGCAAATGAAAGATGAGTTAAACGCTGTATACGAACATAACTAAAGTTCACCAAATGGTGGTAAATAACTGTCGACTTAAAGTAAGACAGGGAAAGATAGGAGAGGCTAAAAATATTTCTAAAGAAACGTATTTGGCACTTATTGAATCAAGACTTAGACATGAGAAATCCCTCCGCAAGTTGGGTGGCACGTTTGCTTGAGTTAGACCAAAAGTGTGTTCGAACGAACATTTCCAACGCTCTGTTGGCACAGTTTAGGAGCAATAAATCAGAGTTTCGGCACCAGTTAATTACAGTAAATGTTATTTGGATACACTATTATATGCCAAAAACAAAAATACTGTCAAAACAGAGGACTGTGAAGAGAGAATTGGTTCCAAAAAAAGCAAGAATCCTTTTTTTGGCTGGAAAAGTGATGGTGACTATATTTGAGTTAGTAATGGAGCTATCTTAATTGGTTATCTTCAAGCAGGAAGCATACTAGACATCATTACTTGACAAACTGAAGGTAAAATTGTGGAAAAACAGTCACATTCACAGAACAAAAATCTGTTTCACCAAGATAATGCGCCGTCTTGCTCCTCAACGGCTGGCATGGCCAAATCTAAGAATTACGCTTGACACCTTATTTACTTAACAGATCTAGCTCCAAGTAGCTTTTTTTTTGTTCTTTAATCTAAAAATTGAGATTTTCGTACAAACGACGAAGCCACCACCTTTGTAAATAATTGTTTTGCAGGAAAAGAGACCGAGTACTATTTGGGCGGGTTAAAGAAATGGGGACATCGCCGGAAATAGTGTAGACTTTCAAAGAGGCTATGCAGAAATAAATAAAATTTAAAGAAAAATGTCTTGTATCATTGTTAGGTCGGAAACTTTTCAAACCACTCTCGTACGAAATAAATGATCATAGTTGGCAGCCCTTTGCTTATTTCCTAACCGAAATTTTACTAAACTTGGCTTACATTAAGGTCCATTTACTGGCTGTATCGAAAGTTAAAGGGCGAGAAGCAGATATTTTCTTATCATTGCCACAGGTATATTCGCAGTTCCACATTATCTCTATCAGATTTTGTCTTATTCAAAGTCAATTCATCCCGTTGTGAGTTCCCGCAGGTGCGAATTTTGGGTGCTTAAAATAGAGGTAATTTGTATACTTTTTGTGCAAAGAAGACTTTCGAAAGTTTCAATTTGACCAAACAGGCAAAACATGAAGCTAATCAAAAATTTGGATATTTGTCTAAAAAGCAAAGAAACAAATCTGGAAGGTCGTTAATTTGAACGTTATATTTTTGCGTATGTATCGTAGACTCGCGGATGCTTATATATTTTACTTCTCTATAATTATTTTTTCCAAATCTTAATTTTTCTCATCAATATTCATACAAACTCAGTAAAACGTCTACTGTTGCCAAAAGATTAAAGATATTTTCCCGTAAAAAAAAACTTACAAGTCATATACACCAATAAAGTAAAGTAATCTCACGACAGCCTTTATCGGGCCTAGGGATTGAAGCTGCTAGAGAGCTTCATTCACAAATTTACAATCAATGTAAATACGTACCTCTGTACTTGTGGTTAGCTCAGCTACTAATTCATTGCTAAGGGAGCTCAAAGCTCAATGCGCAGTCTCTTGTCCCAATCACTGTGGCCAGTTGGGCTATTTTCCGCTAATTGGGCTATCTAAAATTTGAATTGGCGGGATGTTTTTTTGATTTCGCGGGCTGGCGGCTTTTGGGCTATATATTTTTTTGAAAAACTATACTTGGGCTATACAGTAAAACTTATTAATTGGGACTCATCGAACCACCTGAACAATCGAACTATAAAATTACCACACATACAATTTCTTGAAAAAAATTAACTCTGTAATCGGCTTATCTCTAGAATTGGACCGTGAACCAGATTAGCTAGACAAAAATTTATTCAGTGGTACTTGCTAATTGGACCAAAAACGATTTTAAGAGCAGAATGAAAAAAAATGAGTTTTCCAGAGAAAGATCAACTCCTTAAGGTCAAGGAAAACATTTCGTATAACTTCTGCATGATTTCTGCTGAAAAATCATTTGATGTGTAGAATTTGGTACGTTGTAGACGGCTTCAATTTGAGTGGTATTCTGATAATAATAAAATATTGATATATTTGACCATTATTGTACATTTTTCCTTTGTTAGCATCTATGAATGCAAAACATCTAAAAAAATCTAATATGAGGGCAAAATACAACGAACTAAGTGTTCGTAAAAAGTTAGAACTAATACAAGCAAGCAGGCAAAAAAACATGTGCTCAGCCGAAAAAAATTCCGATGGTTTTAAAATTAGTAAGAGTCAGGTGCAACGTATTTAAAAGCAACTAAAGCAGACATTGGAAAATTTCAAAGACACTGACAGAAAGCGGTTGAAAATAAATTTATCATACTGCCAGATAGATAAATTTTTAAAATCTAAGGCACGCTTCAAAAATATCCGGCCCAATACTTTATAGTAAAGCCCATCAAATCGTTCCAAAATTAGAGCTTTGGGATTTCAATGCATCAAACGGGTAGGTAGAATCCGTTAAAAAGGGTTACAATATTCACTACGGTATAAAAAAAATATCTATAATCTTGATGAGACCGAATTGTTTTTTAGTGCAACACCACGAAAATCACTATGCCTTAAATAGTATAGATGTACAAATGGAAAACCTTCAAAGCAACGTGGGTCATAGGAAAAGCCAAAAGACTAATATCGTTCGGAATAACTGACATTAAGTGAAGTTTGGGCATAGCTTGGCGAGCTAGTACAAAATCTTGGATAACGGGTGCTATTTTTAATGAATCGATGCACACACTTGATATTGAAATGCAGACACAAAACCGAAACATCACCATCGTTTTTGATAAAACTAGATGTAATAGCAGTGATAATCTGGAAGACATCAAGCTACGATTTTTCGATTCAAGATACAATTAAAAAAGTGTTTTTGGAAATGTGGATTGCTTCGAAATCTAAAGGTTCAAAAGCGGAATCGTGATGAGATTTCAAATTCAAATTGATGAAAATACAAATTTACGATATAAATATTATAATTTAAACAGCTTAAATGAATTGATTTAGTTATAAAGACAATTGTGGCGGTTTTTGTTTGCTGTGGCGGTTTTTGGGCTAGAAATAAAAAAACTTTCGCTATTTTGGGATTTTTCAGACATTGATGTACATACATATATGTATGTCAATATTTGAACTATACGGCGCTGAGGGCAATTTCAGTAACATTTTAAGTACCCCTGTAAGTACTACTATCAAGAAATAAAATTTCAAAAAACCAAGCTTGCGAAATGAATTTTGAGCGTGCTTCAAACATGCATATGATAACATTTTGAAAATATTATAACCCTATGTTTTCACTTGATACCCACTAAAAGTGATTGCTGGGCTTGCGGTTTTTATTTGAACAAAATTGAATTTCGTACTTAGATGTAGCATGTGTACTACATTTGGCATAAATCTCAGTTCAATATCTCAATTATACTGTATTTTATTTCAGCACAAAATTGTTATGCACTTGATGAAAATTCCAGTATTTACTCGTATACAAAGAGATATTTGACCTAATAATAATGTTCCTCGAAAATCAGTAAAAACACATAATAATGAGCTGGATATAATAAAATTTGTATAAAATTCGGCTGAACTATTAAAACTGAAATAAATTTATTGATCTCAAAGGACAAGAATATATTACTAGGTTCTCCAATTTCCTCCCTGCCGCCAGTTCTAATTGTGATCATTTAGCATCGAAAATAGCGGGCACATTCAAAATACTTGTGTGTACTGCGCCAACGCTAAGAATTTCAATTTAATCAAAACTTTTTAATTATATATATTTTTTTGAAAGTTGTGTCCTTTGAATATCTTCTGGGCTTGCAAATCAAGCATGAATAATTGGACTATAATTCGCGTAGCTTGCCTCAGCTTTATTTTTGTATGAAAAAGCTGTAAGTTAAACATATGTGTATGTAAGGTTAGATCTTCACAGTTAGTATACATATGTATTTACTATCCTGAAGAGTTTGGCGATGATGTTTCAAAGTAGTTTGAAAGTGTACGATTGTGTGAGAAGTAAGATCAATACAGCTTTATGGACGTACACGTTGTCACCCTGATTCAAAGACTCGAAGAGGATTTAAGGATCTCTTATTTATTGATTTTTTTCTTAACTTAATAATGGTTTTGGGTTCCGGGGCTAGTTTTTGGCAGACATGTGAAGGTCATATTCAACATATAATTTTTTTTATCGATACTTGATATTGAATTTGTACTGAATTTGTACTATGCTATAACTTTGATAGTTGTCGCTATTACTTGTAACTGCTTATCAGCCAATAGTATATTCTAAGTCTTCATATAACTGGCAATACTAGGCTCATATGTATCTATTTATGATCTTCATTGGGTGAAAAATAAAGATATCTGTAGCTCTAAGGATTTTTTTAATGTGGAGAGAAGTAATACATGTGTATCATACTTTCGTAATAATCAATCCAAACTCTCTTATTTTTTTTTTTTGAATACTAGCAGTTTTCATACAAACATTATTTTATTTAGGTGCCACATCGCTTGAAAGGCAAAACTCTTTCAGATCAAGTTTTACTGTATTGCCGATAATAGAGTGATAAACTCATCATTGTCGGCTCGTACCAAATAATCATACGGAGACCAAAATGTTTGTGTTCTTAAAAATGTCGATCTGGATGACTAAAGCTTTGGGGTCATTTTGCCTTTTGGTATCATCCGACTTACAAATCCATTTAACTTAGAGTCCCTTTTCTCTGCTTTCTCTGAAATTATATTATAGAAGGGAATATTTACCCAAATAACAGTAGTTGCGTTCCTGATATATTTCAATGCTTTTTTGTGCTAAATCCTAAGGAGCTAGTCGTAAATACAGTGAAAAATGCATAGTTTTCATCCACATTGGAAATGAACTCGAGCACTAAGGTTCGCAAACATGCGAAGGTTACCTGCCATACTTCAGGTACACGTACATTTTTGCGTATTCGTTACGGAGTGTGGGACTGACACTATGTCTTTAGCTTCCTACCGAACCAAATCTACAAATCAAAGAAATCGAAATAATTTTTCCGGTCCATAGGCATTTTCACATTCCATCGTATATATCGTTTTCGCGTGGATTTAAATGGTTATCACCTTCTAGAGCGAAAGAAACAATTTTACCCCAGAAGAGTATTATAAAATGAAATCAAACTACGGAAAAATTATCCAGATGAGGGTTCTTGAACGCCTTAAATAAGATTAGAAAATAGAAAAGCAAAAAAAAACCGGAAAGCTCTTGAACCGTGGCACTACGCTCTCAACGAAGTAAAAAGATTTATTGCCAAGAAAACTCCAAAAAGTAACATTTTGGGGTGAGATGGTGGGCTTTGTAAGTCAAAGGAAAGAGAAGTATATCAAGTAGAAAACAAATAATGATTTGCTGAAAATACGAACAAAATATACAAAAGATGTCAATTATTTATTACAAAAGTATTTCGGCGAACTGGCATAGCCGACCCACTCTTTACAATAATTCAATTGATTATGACGGCTCTACGAAAATCGTTGTCAGAAGAGATTGAAATGAAAATGTTTACTAATAACGAGCTGATGCGGATTTTTGTTTGTGTACAAATAACAAAAAGCTAAGAAAATGCCAGCCACTAAGTTTCCTGTTATTATTTTATACTGTCGCTGTTATATTTATTTGCTGTTACATTATTTATGTTTATTCATTAATTTTTGGCAATACTTTGTTATAAAGAACTACCGACGTTTCATTATATTTGGAAAAAAGGAAAAATTATGTATTAAGAAAATGAATGGAAAAAACAATATTAAAGAATAATGCAAAAATACTACCATAAAATAAGAAAAAATGAAAGTCGTTTCCCCAAAAATAATAATATATCACAAATACAATACTATAATAAAAAATTTTGAAAAAAACTTTTTATTGTTTTTATTATTATTTCTCATTCATACATTAGTTTACAGTGTGTTCAACAACCAAAAAAATCGAAGGGCTCTTTACCCCATAAAGTTAATTCAACATTTCAAACTTTTATCAGCGTTCCAGGATCTATTTGGCTTCTCGTATACGAAAAACTGGCAAAATGTTTGATTTGAGTTTTGATGGGCTTAGAATACTTCGAGTATTAGTTTTTGGGAGAATAATTAGTTTCGCAGTTGGATGACTAGAAATATTTCTAAATATTTTTCTCAATATTAATTCTACAGCTTTGTTATGCGTGCCTTTTAGTTTATATTTATGGATTCCGGTACTTTATGTCTAGATAGGGAATATTTAGCTGAAGTTCCACAGAGAATATTTGTCATTTCTGACTTGCAATTTGTCAATGGTTAAAGAGTAGATATGATTTTAGACAATTTAGTACAGATTTTATATATGTGGTCTCTATATGTGGTTTTTGTGTGGATCATGATTCCTCAATAACCAGTAGTGACCGTTCAAGTATTTTTTTACTAAGAAAACTTATATGTCGTAAGTATTTATTTGTTTACTTACATATGTCATAAACAACGAGTTTGCGTTTTGAGGAAAACCTGCGGTAAGTGTATTGAATAAAACTGAGCTTAAACAAGAACCTTGAGAAGCTGCAGCAAGTATGAACAGAGTTCGCGAATATTTAATAATGAAAGCACGAGATGAAAGTTATTATTTTCATTAGAAAAATGTATTTTCATCATCAAAATTACGATTTGAAAGCTCAATAGCTTGTAGATTAGACTTTCATACCTCACGGTGTCAAATTTTTCTGCGAAAAAAAATCCGCCGAATTCACATTCAAATAATTTTCCACCAACAATTATTTGAATGCGTGCTGCGGAAAGCATACTGCGCGATCTGGGGTGTGTTAAATGTGCATGCTATAGCTGCTCCAAAAGCATAGCACAGCATCACTTTAGCAAGTGTCAAAATTCGCAGTAGCTAGGTGAATCAGCTATGGATATTGGACAGCCAAGAGCTGCTACGAAGGTCAGCCTTTACACAGGAAATTCAAAAATAATTTTGTTTCAATTTTTTTATTGTAATTTTTGCATTTTCGTGGATCAGTTCAATACTTCCATTGCACTTTGGAAACTGTATGAAATTTAAGAGTTTTCAACATACAGCTGCACAATCCATTAAAATTTTCCTAACATATTTAAGACGTATCACTTATTTCCGGCTTTTGACGCCATATATGAGAAAAAGAGCAAAAAATAATCGTTGAAAATTTGATAATACAAGAAACAGAGCACCCGGCCTGTTACGCTTCATGCCCGCCTTCTAAAAACTCAAGATGAGCTGCGCTATGTACAAGCCAACTTAAAACTCGAGTTGAGTTTAAGTGCTTAAAAGCCCGTATTTAATTTATGCTGTCACTATTTTCAAATTTATTCCTCACCTCCTGTGTCACAAAAGCGCAAAAACTTTCTTTTCATTTCAATTTCCAATTGAAAATGACGTTTAAACTGCATGTCAGCTGTGTACGCACGGCCATTTTGCCTTAGCTACTTTCTAGCTATCCTCCAGACTACGAGCAGCAAATAGCTGCTACCTTAGCAGCTATTCCGGAATCTTGGACAGCCTGACTGTCAAATAGCAAGCATCAGAAAGTAGCTATTTCGTGACATTGGACAGCCAGAGCTGCTAAATTAGCAGCTAATAGCAGCTATAGCATGCACATTGAACACACCCCTGGTAACATTGCAGCACTAAGCGGGCTCCTGTTTCAAAAAGGCGATGGGAAAATTGCGTTATCACCAAACCGTTTAGGAGTTTGTGGTACTTAGCTGGAGCCCCGTGGAGTTGACTGTAAAGAATCGGTGGTCATGACGGCAGCGTTCTCAGTCTCGGGCTAGGTATCCTTTTTTGCGAAAGTGCCGTTGAGACTGCAGGTCGTTCTAATCTTTCAAAGCTAGGAGTACTAATTAAACGTGAGAGTATTGCTTGCCTAGTGAAGAGATCGTGAAAATCATCCAATAGTAGCTAATACGTACATTTTTTTCTCGCCTCCGTATCGTCACGTTTCAGCTGTGAATTGTTTGATAATAATACAAAATGTGCAAACAGTTCACATCTTACTGGCTGCGAAAACTCTGAACTGTGCAGGGGCAGATTTGCCACTAGGCCCGGGCCTAGGGCGGCAGATTTCGGGGGCGGCAAATTTTCGATTTTTTTGGGGTGGCCACTTTGATTTTTTTGGGGGGTGGCAGTTTTTTTCTGTCGTATATGTACATATATCTGAGTTGAATGAGCCTAACGCCTCAAGCCAACCGAATTCTCTATAAAATCAATGCACGCAAAAATTCACCTCTGATGATTTTTTTCGGACATTAAAAAGTTTGGCTTATAATAAATATCGTAATGCGATCACGGTAAAGGAACAAAGAAACTCAAAAATACCTAAAAAGTACCTAGAAAGTATCTAAAAATACCTAAAAAGAGCCTAAAAAGAGCTAAAAAGACCCTAAAAAGACCAAATAATACCTCTTCAATTTAGGAAAAGCTTATCAGAGGTAAATATTTGCGTGCATTGATTTTTCAAAGAATTTTTTTTATTATTATGGTACAGGGTATATCTGTGGGGAACTCTCAAGTTCACCACAAAGGATGCGGTGCGAACGATGAAATCTAGTTATCACTTTTTGTAGGTCGTGACACTAGTCAGTCATTTGTTGCATAATAAAAATAGTTCATGTTTCAAAGCCGACGTTTGATATATCTATTTATTGGCAAAAGCATAAGATAAATATTAGGTGAGGAATTCCTCACATATCAACTACATGCGAATCTCTTTATTTTTGACGTGTTTTTTTAAATTGTACTTCATTACTGAAATTAATTTCTATAAAAAAATTTCTATAAAATGAAATCTAGAACATAATAGGTCAAAATATTTCGGGTTCAGCCTTAACTAATAACATATCGAACATTAATTTACAGTAATCGAGTTCATAGTTGGTCTCCAGTCAAGTGCGGAAGCAAACTTTGAACGGAATAGTAAACTTACTTATAAAAATATGAGCGAAGACGTTGGAATTTTAAGCGATGTAAAGGTGTATATATGGTTTTGGACTGTTAAAAATTGGTATTTTCGGATTCTTTTTTTTAAGGTACTCTTAGGTTCTTTAACGTATGTGTGTTTTAATAATTAATTGTTTAGTAAGTTTGCAATAAGAGGGAATTTTTACGAACGAACCGATGCCGGTTTTGCTCGGGCGCAACGAAAAATAGCGAAGTATTCTAGGGAATCGAAAAAAAATCGCATATTTTTACATATAATATAATTCACGAAAAGGGCGGCAAATATTTCTGAGGCCTAGGGCGGCTAAATGGTCAAATTCACCCCTGGAACTGTGCTAACTATATCCGAAGACAAATGAGTCTGATAACTCATTTTTATATGTTTATGAAGACAAGAAAAACCTTTTCAAACAAATTAGTTCTTAGTTCAATCAATATGTATATATATACACATGCATATTGGTTGAATATGTACACAAAATGTAAATATTGATATAGCTGGTAAAAATATATAACAAATTCTAACGATTGAACAGCAAAAATATGAATGGGCAAACGGATTTAAGGATTTTGTGAGTGAAGAAGAAACAAAAACTAAATATTAAAACTATTACTCAAGTCTATTTCTGAGTTTATAGCGCTGGAGATATGAAAATTTTTTCTCAATTGAGAAAAAACCTATGTATAAGAAATGAAAATTTTTAAATTGTAGAATGCAAAGATACGGAAAAAATCCTTAAGAAACCTACATATATTGTATTTGCGAAAGAAACAAGTTCAAGGGAGACATAAAAATCATTATTTATAGTTTCAAAAGTATAGGGGATCAACCAAAAAGATTTAAGTATGGGATTAGACTGGAAAT
Organism: Nemotelus pantherinus; assembly: GCA_963978885.1. Taxonomy (NCBI): domain Eukaryota; kingdom Metazoa; phylum Arthropoda; class Insecta; order Diptera; family Stratiomyidae; genus Nemotelus; species Nemotelus pantherinus. The sequence continues at coordinate 43,657,524 of OZ022265.1, read as the reverse complement.
CTTAGCTTTTTTAAATTTGATTGGTAGTAAAGATTCAGTCTATAAAAATAAAAATAATAATGAACTTCTCAAATAACTCATATTGGCCTAGTAATTGGGCGAGTGTCCGTGAAAACACCGCATCATTTTTTTCAGGTATCGTTGGACTGCATATAAAGAGGGTTTTCCGGACATTACTATTTTTTCTATTTAACCGGAGTCAACTCATTTGGGGCCTGAGGCCAGCTTCTGTTTAGGTTTTCCGTAAGCAGTTTTGATATTTCTATTTTTAGCTCATCTTTTCAGCTCCTTTTTAGCGAACGCGTTTTATAGCGTCTTGGCTAAGTCAGACTGGCCAATCCTTGCGTGAGAGTTCTTTGGTCTTGCACAGGTAGAAACCCCTTTCTACGTATTTTGCATATATTTTGGCTACTGAGGGTTTTTAATGACAGATGAAAACACGCAGCATCAATCTTACTTTCCAGGAATACTTCCATATGACAAAGCTCAGCTGCATAGAGCTAGCAAAAAGTTAGACCAGCTTCATTCGGATATGCTTTAAGGGGTCTTTTACTTTGCAGAAATAGGGAAATTTTATTGGTACCCTGCTCTAGGAGCCTGTGATAGATAGACCCTGTGATAGATAGACTCTGTGATATGTTTGGTAACCCATCAATTGCAAATGATGGAGTTATTGTTAATCCATTTAAATTTCAACGCAATTACCAGATCGAAAGAAAGTTTACTGAACTAAATTTGAAGCAGTTTTGGTATAATTTTGATTGTGGTGCTGGGAAAGTATTACTACCACAAGGTGTTTTTGCTATATTCATACCGGCGGACACTTCTATTAAATTTTCAAACTGTAAACATGTGAAATGGAAATAAGTGATAAGTGTAGCAAATATATTTTTAGAAGATAGAGAGTTTAAAGTTACATGCGTAATTTTCTTTTATTTCGTACGTTAAAGTTGTATTTATGTTTGCCAATTGTACTTTCTATTATCAAAAGTTATTTACTAATCGGCGGTTGCTGCTACCCTTTGAAATTGAGTGTACTAACACAACTTTTCTGAGATTGTTGGAGAGTAGCTGAGTTTAAAACAGACATTCAAAAACATTAAAATTTGGCTATGATATGAAAGAAAAAATGTCAAAAGTCGTAGTCAACTAAAACAATTTTAATTTTGATGCTCTGAAATAGTTGTTTGTCATAAACTAAATTTGGTTTTGATTAGAATACATATTATCAAAGCGAATATTTCTCAACCATTTATAAATATCAAATTAAATGTGTTTTTAAATCTTAAGAAATTGATTTATCAAACTATAGTTTCGTACCTTTTAGTACAATCACATTTTCAAAGCTATTGTGGTATTATAAAATGTCTTTTAATATTATAAATGGCTTTTGTTATATGGGCTACTATGTTTGTATATCTTGCGTGGTGAACTATGCCGCCGCGTAGCAAGACTACAAACAATAGTGCCATCGAATTATTAAAATAAAACTAAGCTTATTGGTTTTGTCCCATCTGTATGGTCGCCGAACTGAGCTGGCGTTCCAAGACAGACTAACTTTATTGTCTAATGTCTGATCTTAAATAGTAACATTTTCGTTCAATTGGTAAGTGATAAATATATGTACTAAAATGTATGGATTTGGTTTTCGGTGTTATTTTTAACGTTAAGTGTACTTGTTTGAGTCTTTGCTAAGTCAAATCTAATTTTAGAGCTCACCACTTTCTTAAAATGGCGCTAAAATCACAAAGTGAATATTTTTAATATGTAATGACATTTGTGTTTGTTTACATTTTAGTATTCACAACACTATTTTGTCTCTACAATTTAGTTAAATATGTCTCGCAATTTCATGTCTTTTGATTGTTTATCCAAAATAATAAACACTGTATCCTGAAGTACATGCATTTGTCACAAGATAAGAAATAAGCCACAACGGAGAAACTATATATCAACATGATTCAAAAAACTCATTCCGTTCAATTTTTATCCTATAAGTCTCGTGCAATGATTATTCTAAATTAATTGCCTCAACTCAATTAAAGTTTGCTAATTTTCTAAATACTTTTCATTTAATCCACTCATTTAATTTTACCAACCATCAAAAAAATAATTACCCTGACTACGCTATGAACTTTAAGTTGCCACCTCAGTAAAAAAAGGATATTTAAACCCTCAACAAAGTACTTTATCACCGTTTGCAAACTTTTGAAACGCATTTATGCCTCTAAAAAAAATGCAAAGGCTCGCGTTCATCTTGAAAATTGTAATAACAGCACTAACAAACTTGTATCACCGGAGGAAAAATACCTTCCAGACATTTGGCTTTCCGCGACAATCTGTTTTCCTTCTAGTATGGCGAAATGCTTCTACAGCTGTTGAAATTGTTTCTATTCTATGAGCGAGTCCATTGTACATGAAAACCCATTTAAAGTCCATAATCCCAAAACGCCATCATTTCTTCTTCGTTGCTTGCTACTCCATCTCAGCCTAGGCTCCATCTCTCATTCCAGTTCTATTCCCTAGTTCGTGGTAGGTACAGCTGCAATGTTGACCCATGTTCAACTCGTTTCGTTAATTACCAAGTCCCAAGTAAATTGCTGAGGAGTATAATTGTGTGCTGTGTGTATGTCGCAAGGACATTATAGCCTAAAATGGTGGTGACTAATGCGTTTGCTGACTTCACTTAGTAAGAATAAAGTGGGGGGAAATGAAGGAAGCTAGGAAGGAAAGTAAGCGGAAGAAGGACGGAAGGAACGTACAGCGGGGTCGTTATCGCCGTCAGTAAACAATCGCTAGTCGAGCTACTGTTTAAAAGGATTGTAATTATCTCGGGCAGTTTCTCATGATCCTGATTTCACGAATTTTTTGTGATCATTGATTTCTAAATTGCGTCTGGTCGTCATTAATTCAGTTTCAATGAAGATTTAATTGTGGTTTCAGTTGTGATTTATATGGAACAAATTGAGCTTTACAAAACCATACAATCGTGAGAAAACTCAATGAAGCTTTGGATGGAAGTTAAATATTTGTTCATTTCAAACAGATTGTGATTGAAATGAAGTAGCAGAAATTAAAATATGCCGAGCATGATTTTTATGGCCCATAAGCTCATAATTTGTACCATAATGGTGAGAGACGTTTGAGCTATTATATACAGGATGCATGTACGAAACAAGATGTTGGCTATTTCTTCGCACTGCTTTTTTTCCTAAGTATACTTTAATTCATTTATTTCCCCTTCTTATAACTTTTCTATCGAAGAAAAAAAATCCTTTTAATGTTGAATTTCTTGTTTCGTCTTTTGATTCCAATTGTTTCCCTGGCTCTGGTGACATTCCTAACTTTTTTGAAAAAAATGTTGCACCTTCATAATGTTTTTTCCTATTTTTTTTTTCAATATTGGTCTTTGGATCGGTAAATTTTCTTCTCAAAATAAAAAGTAATAACACTAGACAAGCTTACAAAAAGTAGTGACGAGTTGAAGATGCAGATATCAGCCCAAGACGACAATTTCAAAACAGGAAATAGGCAATATCATCGCAGTATATAGCCAGACTAAGGAGAAGTGGGCTCGATATATTAAAGAACTTAACCGTGCACATAGCTCAATATTACCAAAACCGACAGAAATCTCCGATGATGCGACAATAGTCCCACCAGCACTGGAGGTAGTTGTGACTGTCATAAGAAGCCAGAAGATAAGTAGAGCGCCGGACATTGATGAAATTCCAGCTGAATTCATCAAATGAAGTGGAAGCTACGCCACAAAAGCCATCTGCCACATCTGGAATCAAGAAAAAATATCACAGGAATGGCGCAAATCCATCATATGCCTGATTCACAAAAAGGAGTAAGCTATGGCGCAAAACTTACAGAGCCATATGATTAATTCGTACATCCTATAAAATTTTAAGTTTAGAGCGGCAAAACGGCGAATATATGAAACAACTACGAGTTGAACTAAATTTTTGACTATCAAGAGGCTGCCATAGTCATCAAACTGTGGAAGCTGCAATGGGCTGCAATCCGACATTCGCCTCTGTTAATCCTGATCTACTTCTACTCAAATTAATTCAGAATGGCATCTGTGAGCCTTCACCCCCCTGGATTTCTTCACTATTAATGAATCGCACGTGTTTTGTCTCCATTTTCGGTGTGGTGCCTCTACCGTTTTCCCCCCTTCTGGTGTCACTCAAGGATTCATACTTGGACTTCTTTTATTCAACTTTTTCATCAACGATAACTTCAATTAGTTGTCTTCAAATATTTTCAAATGTTTTGTCCTGTTCTTTTCTCTGAAGTTTCAGTCTCATGTACCTCCAGTCTCTATCTTTATTTTATTTGTGAAACCACCCTTGTCTCTGTGGAACATTTTTCTTAATTTGGGATCACGTTTGATCGTTAACTGAAATTTCAAAACTCGTAAACGAACCAGTGCCTTAAGTGCCTATAATTTTTGTTTAACATTTTCACATGTGTTAAGTTATTTGTTACCCTTATTCGTTCTAAACTCGAATACAGTAGTGAATTCTGGAGTACTCATTTGACATAACTTTCCGGTGTTGTTAAATCAGTTGAGCGGAAGTTTACTCACACTCTATTATTTAAATATAATTTTCCCGATATGCTTTATAATGAAAGTTTACCGAACCGAGATCTCCTTCTTCTAGCAAAGCCCAGAGTTTACCAGGACGAATGCTACCTGTACAAAACTAACCGTGGCTGTCTAATTTCTTCAACATCATCTTTGGTCATCGCACGCCAACCTGAAACGCAAATCAGATCTTCTGTTGATTTTAAAATACCATTTTCACGTACATTTACTTACTTTCAACCCCTGTTTTGCGCCTTTTGCACATCCATAACAGCTTTCAACTCGGTCCTTTAAATGTAATATTCACAATGCAATATTAGCTTCTGAATATCTTAAGCTTGTCTTTTCTGTCATTAGTGGCTAAGAATTGAGGATTATTTTGTATTCTTTTAGTTTTCCTATTTGTAATTGGGAAGTTTGATTGTAAATGGGTTTCATGCAAAATAGCTGGTTTTCGATTTCCATGAAGATTAAAGTAATGAAGCAAAATAAATGAAAAAATCGAATAGATTTGGAACTCTTTCACTCCAAAAAAAACTGCCTAAATTATTTTCGAATAGGATAACGGGCAATTATTATGTATATCTCTAAAAGTCCCATAAAATTTCATTCTCCTTATGTGTCAGCATTTCTAGTTAAAATCAGACAAAGATCAACTCTTTTTTACTCTATTGTTCGTTTCATTCAGGTTTACTTGCACGTACTAATTAAATAAAAATTCAATTTTAGATTCAGGCAGCTTGGATTGAGCAAATAAATGCGATTCAGTTCCGCTAAAAATTAGGTACCGATTCTCTATGTAGTAGTCCAAAACTAGAAACTTTGCCAAAACTAATCGGATTATATTTCACCTGCCTTTAAATTTTTATCACATAGTTTCCTTCATCCGAAAAAATATTTTCTCTGAATTAAAATCCACAGCTGGACTCAGGAATGTCTGCTAGCTGGTTGCGCAGGAAACACAAATTAATTAATTCCCGAGCAAAAAAAAAAGCTGGCACCCTCATGTCAGTTCATAGTGAACTGACTTGGCTAGCGCTCGCTCATCATCACTATAAGCCACGGGACAGAAATACAGATCCGCCGAACGACAGGAAATCGGCAAAAAATGCAGACAATACTGTGCAAAGACAACTAAAACGTTTAACCAACTACCTTCCGACTGATGTTAAATACTGCAGAGGGAAGTGAACGTGTTCAAAGGACCAGGATGAAAATGACCAGGATGAAAATGACCAGGTTTACGGAAAGTCTGATGGAAAAACTTGCATGGTGTCACCGGTGATTTTTTTATATGGGTGGGAAATCTTTGAAAGTAGCAGCACCCAGCATAGAAAAGGTCGCAATGCAAACATGCACCTTGTCCCGTAGCATTATGTGTCGCTAGGGCTGTGAGATGGTATGGGGTCTATTTGGTTAGAATTTTCATAGTATTCAATTTTATGGATAAAAAACTCCACATCCGGGTGTCAAAAACTTCTTCAGACCGTAATTGTTTCAGTGTTGATGCAGCTAAAATCTCCAACTGCGAAAATATGTATGAAAATGAAAATATGAAAATATAAATTTGAAAATATATTTTTGAACTTTTTGAAGATTCGATCAAAATTATGAAAACCTGCAAAGAAAAAAAAATCAATAGCGTTATTGTTAGAGGTTCGATAAGAATATGAAAATTCTATTCAAGTACCCCCTAAAAATTTCACTGAAAATAAGCCGCCCTAAGTGGTGGTCAATCTTCCTAATTCCCTTCAAACCGCAAAAATTGAATAATTGTTATACCAGCTACGAGCACCGAATTGAAAGTACGCTATTATTTTATCAAATTCAGTTCTTATTTATGGAACTTTCCTGTGACAATTCCTTTCGAGCTCCTTACCACGCGAAAGTAAACGCATACTGCCTGCGAATCATGTACACCTCCAGCAAATCCCACTATGGGAAAAACAATCAACCCATTGCATAATGCCTACACCAAATAAATGACCAAGCGAATTTACTGCCTGCCACCATTCTGAAATCTTCTCGGGCACGATATCGGCCAACTGACCATCTCTTCCTCCCAATCTGTTCCCAAGGACTTTGTAATTATTTCTCTAGACAGGATATTATCGACAAACCGGACTCAAACCAGCGTGCAAGCCAGAACCGACCTATGTCCTCAATATGTACTACGCACGGAAGATACACAAAATTATCCCAAGTCATTTGCACCTGGACGAAGTGGCCTATATTGTTAAGCGTAATGTGTCCTTATCACGCGATCCAATCTACGCGCCCACTCATCTCGCTACTTTTGCACTATCTCGTGTCGCAACTTTTCCAAGACCAAGCATGGAAAGAAGAAGAGAAAATTTTTTTCAGGCAATTTTTCGACAGGCATTTGATTAACAAAGGGTTCTTTTTTCTGCGTCCGAATGCGAATATTATCGCTCTGAATGAGACTCTCAGTGCGATCTATTGTGTGAAAGTTCGAGGCTTAAGGAATTGGAGGAAAGTATCTGCGAGGTTTTTTTCTTGCTGTTGCCTCCAAAGACGACGACGACGACAACGATGTCGACCGCTTCAAAAGCAATAATTGGTCGGAATTTAAGTGTAACGTGCCGAGGTTTTTCCATCATTTGAGATAGGCTCGGGCGTCACACTTTGGTCCTTCTGTTATTCTCTCTGTCCTGTGATCAGAATCAGCTCGGTACTGAGCAAATGGAGAAGAGATAGTCACGGTGAGTAAATACGATGAATGGAACATGAGATGAAATTTATTGAAAGCTTTTCACGGAGGTTAATAGTATTGGCCCGGGATAATATATGGCCTCGTCTAATTGGGAGTGGGATTTGGAGTGGCTAAATAATGGATGGCTATGGATGAAGTAGCGGAAAATTATCTGCCGAGAATGTATAAGGTAATGAAAAGTGATTGGGTCTGTGTAAGAAATATTAAAGCTGTCATGTACAAAAATAAGACTTAATTTTATGCTTTTGTAGATACCAGTAGGCGTTGATAAAGTAAAAATTCATCGAGTTTTACTAGAATGATGATGTTTTTCTGGCCAACCATTTCAATAAACAATTTCATTTTTCTATAAATCCAAATCAGAAGAACGAGGAATTTTTACTGTTTAGAATTATTTATTTTCTAGAGAAAATAAGATCAATCGAAGGTTGTCTAGTTTCTCAACAGATTGCTCTTTGCATTTTAGGCAAAAAGAGCCAACAACCGTGTACTCGAATGTTATATGGGTGTAGGTCCATTGAATGAGTATGAGCTCAATCACATTACTTCCAGCTAAATCGTTTGTGAATTATGGAAAATTCGAAAATCTGTTTTTTGTCATTGCTTTTGTATTTGCATTATGTTATACGTTTAGGAGCGTCTTTCACGTTTCGAAATGAGAGAACACTAAGCGCTATGTGATCCACGTATTAAAACACAAAATATTCGCTTTTTGCTAAGTGCAAATGGTGCAAATGCGCTAGTCTCTCCAAACAACATTCTGGCACAGCAGATCTACAAGAAATATCGTAGAAACGCACTGTTTTTTTTTATTTTGAATAAGATGAATTATGGCATTTATAGAATTGAGTTATTGCGTAGTTGGTCTGAACTGAAATAAACAAAGGACACTGTAAGCCAACAAATAATAATAGCGTGTCTAATTTTTAGCTAGTTTTATTAAAATAATAATCAATAACCTCTTTTAGCTTTAATTATAGTCTTAATTCTTGAGGGCGTTTACTCGTAAATCCTATCATTAATATCGAGGTTTGTTTGGTTGTCCTACACTTTTTTTGTCTTTGACTTCTTTTCCTTCACTTTTTTTCGACATTATTCCACAAAAGTTTTATATTTGATTGAGGTCGGGGCTTTTTCCTGGCCAGGGAGGTGACTTGATGCCAAGTTTTTCCTTAAAATGTAGTATCTGAAAAAAAACACTTCAGTTAATCAAATGTCATGAAACAAGTTTTAGCGAAATGCATTCCATACCTGCTGAACGAGCAAAATAGGATTGGGATATGCTCCACAAAGCAGGAAGTAGTCATTCGGTGAGGGTCGATTTTTTTTAACAGTTTCCCATAGTTGTTGTTGTTGGTTGAATATATTCGTAGTCTTGCCGTTCACCTTTCCTCCACCAAACTTTCAAGGCTCCATCTGGATAATTTGTCGGAGAGTTTGACATATTAGTCCCATCCTGTTCAAAATTTTTTGCACCATCCCAAGTGAACACCACCTGGATAATGTAGAATTTCACTCTGCATGAAGTTGTACCGCATTTAGGGACTGATTCGATAAGCAGAAAAACTTCAGGTGGTTGTCTTCGCTGCTAGCTGTCGTTCGTTTCATACCGCTACCTTTTTTCCTCTTTACGGGCATATTTTTAAAACGCTTCGTATCGTCCAATTGCTACAGTCAATACGCCTTGTAATTTCACGTTTCGATAGGTTATCCTGCGCCCATGCTACGATTTTCGACTTTTTCTCATCACTTAATTGCTCGCCACCGCATTTCACTCGTCACTTGTAACTAAATAAATTAATTACGAATTAAAGGCATGTTCCTTTTATACCTTTTCCAGCGATAATCTAGGACATGTTCAAATGTTTAAAAGCAGAAAAAAGCGGCTTTATTCCTTTTGCGAAATTGCTGGTGCAAAAGTGAAACAATATAATTGAAATAAACAATATAATTGAAATAAACTTTCAATCGAAAAAGGTAACCAATTGTATATGCAACTCAACTGAGACCAAAATTTTTTCGGCAGAAGTAGAAAGACGTAGATATTTTCCAACCAGTAATCCATTTCATATGCCTGCAACCCTATCTGCTAAACTTCTGTGGCTACGATATTTAACGTAGAAGTGGACAGAGTTTTGTCACAAGTCGATTTGATAGAAAGTAACCAAGCTGATATGCTTTCTGCTATATTGTATACGCACTTTTTATAAGAGCTGAAAGCTGTTTTTTTTAGAAAATAAAAACAAGTGATCATATTTTATTTCACTCTACGAATAAAAGAATTTGTTAAAACCCGGTAACTAAAAGGTGGCAGATGAACTTTCTTCTGTACCTGAATTCAAGACTGAAGCCACTTAAGGATCGGGTTGCAAAATTAACGACAAAATTCTACAGACAGACTGATAGACATTAGAACAGACTAATTCGGTTTCATTGTTTCATTCAGTTCGGAGGAAATGCCTCCAATGAGCCATTAGTACGCCCCGCGAAATCAGCGTGTCAACGGTAGCTCAGGAATGTACTATTTAATTATGTAGACCTCCAAACGAATAGGAGAGGCTGGATTTAAGACCTAGGATAAAATTCAAGCCTAATTAGACTGTTATTTGCAACAAGCTATAAAATAGATCTAATTTGTAGCGTAGATTTTAAGTAGATGTTTCCATTGTATGACTATTAGCGTTTAAGCATAAAAAATGTAGTAAGAAAAAATGATAAAAATAAATAATAGCTGTAAAAGCCGGCAGGCTACAACAATAAAGCCGCTAGTTTCTAGATGAGCTATAAGTTAAACTAAGAATAAGCAGTCTAAATATAGTAAAAATGCAAATAAGTTTGAAAATTTAAATGGTTGTTTTAGTGTTGGCTTTTTGAAATGTTTCTGGTTTACTTGTTTCTGCCATAGCTTTAAGCCTGTGAGGAAAATCCGTACTGTTTGATGATGATTTTTTTTATTTTTATGTAAAAATATCTTTAAAATACCGGACTTAAACTACATGAACATTTTTTTTATTCAAGATATTGGTGTATTTAGCCATTTTATGAATAAACCATTATATATTTGTATCAATATTTTTTTTAGAATCAGTCTTTACTACAGCACTTTTTCAAAACATTCGGCCCAACTTACTAACAGCAATAAACGAAAAATTTGCAGTGACACGTGCCAGAGAAATTCACAACAGCGAGCTCATCACGAAAATAAGTATCGATTTCTCTCTGTATTACGAGACACGAGTAATTAAGGACTTAAACAACGATATGTAGACAATTACAATGGATTGTTAACCATCCAACTAGCAGTGCTCTGGTTATGTAATTTATTTAGGAGTTACTTATTTGTGCTTAAAATTATCCTCGATTATTATCCCGATCGCCTATCTGTTGATTGGACCATATCAGAGAAGCTTTTCTAAAAGTACCTAGAGTTTCAAATTTTTATCAACTTTGAAGTCACGATAGCACACCCAAAGCAAAATATTCAACGGCCATAAAAGAGTTAGAGATTGCATCCCAACTTGTAAACTAAGTGAGAATTACTTGAAAGAATGTAACGTCCATTCCCGCATTTTTTTTAGAAATCCTCGCTAACTCCACCCAAATCCTGGATGTTAAAGACGTTGACATCATACTCAGAGACATTGAATTTAGTTCCAAAAAAAAAACAAAGCCACTTATAAATGAAGTACATGCGAAGAAAGCCAAGCATAATCACGTCGAAAGTAACATAGACGCCGAGCAAGACACCAAAAAAGGCAAAGATGAATTGAATAAAATTTCGGCGAAGTTAAAACATTTATATATTTTGAGCTGAAAATTAAAACAGACAATTGAAGAAACACACATATTGCTAACTCGATTTGTTATGCTTCAAGCAGAAATTTTTCATAAGTCGTTGTTTAATGAGCTGCATATAATGTGCAGACTAATACCAATAACTATCTTATGGTACTCAGCTACATAATCGAACGATTACATGCAGACATTTTCTTAAACCCCCCTAACACCCCCCTAATACCCCCCCTAGAAAGTGCATTCATCCCCCTAACACGGACAATTTTCCTACACCTTTTAATTTTCCTACACCAATGATATGCACTTACGGTGTAAAAATGAAAACAGAAAGATTTCAAAATTTGGAAAGAGTTTTTCTCTATGACATTGACATATGAACTTTGCAGCAAAAACAAGTAGTGTATGGCTGCTCTGGCTTAAATTTGTGAATACATATAGTATGTATAAGATTTGTTGTTTTCATTAATGTTGAAATTCAGAGGGCTTGAAAATTATATCCACTATGCCACCAGGAAACTAATCACTGGCCTACGTAATCTTTAACCCTTTGACGGCAGCGGGAAGTTTGATGAGTTTTCAGGTATATCTATGCAAAGAATTTTCCCGTAAAAAAAGTATTGGAAATGAAAACTGATAATTTTTTATGCTTGTTTAAGGAGCAGAATTAAAAATGTTCGACTCTATGTGGGCACTGAGTGCGTCAAAGAAGATATTTTTTTCAAATTTCGATTAGTCATAGCTTCTGACCACGAAGCATTGCATCATCACGAAATTTAAAGAACATATTAATTTGGAATTGTTTTTTTTGTTTTTTTTAAATATTGTTTTTTTTAAATTGAAATTTTTTTTTTATTTATATTGAAAATTTTATTTGACAGAGTGGTTTCGAAAGTATGCAATGATTCTCATCAGACACATGCACACAGTCCATACTTGACTGAAGTGACCACTTGCTGTTGGAAATCATTAAATTATGTTTACGCTAGCTGTGACAAATTTTAACATCTCCGACTTATATCCATCCATATAATTTACTTGTAAAGGTCAAGGCAAAAACGTATTTTCAATTTAAGTTTTTTTATATATAGAAAAAAACTGTTAAGTAGCTATACATTTTCTTTAATAAAATAAATAAAAATAACATTTTAGCTATTCAAACCTTCGGTGCGAAAAGAATTTCTAGATAGCTTTGTTGAATAAAATTTCGAACACACCCCCCAAGAAAAATTCCTGAGAAAATCCCTGAGCACATGAAGTCAAAGATGCTGGTATCGGACAAATTTCTGTATTTGCTTCCGAGTCAAACACATTCAGTACTTCATGAAAGGATATAAATTAGGTGAAAAGATAAATCATTTTAGGGCCCAGGTATTAAATTGAGAAAAATTAACATGTTATGAACATACACATACCAAGTAAAAATATACCCAGCAAAGAAAATTTCAATGCATTTAAAATGATGAGGACTTAGGCTATCATTGGAGGGAAATATGGATCACCAAATTCTGGCAAAAGCTTATGAAATATCATAGACGCAAAAGACCAACCAGAACAGAAGCTTGAATAAGCAACCCTTCTCCGAAATATTTTATCGATTTTGTGATTCGGCAATCTTCAGCAAAGTGAAGGACTGTGCACTCAATGGGCAGCAATGAGCCAGATATTAGGCCATATATGTGAAAAATTCACTTATAAGTGTAGGATTATTGAAAAGAAGCAGCTTAATCGGATCAGTCCTCTCTCAGGTAATGTTTGCTAGCCATGACACCAAAAATATGTTAAAGATGTCACTCTGTGTCTGTACCAGGAAAATGGCCAATCTAATTTAAAAATAAAAAAATATATTTTTTTCATTCATTTTAAACCAATTTGTACCTCTTTATAATTATTTTAAATGTTATCATTCAATCTTAACATCGAAATTTCATCTAAAAGCTCGTGAATTTTGTTCATATCAATCATATAAAACGTTGCTTAGAACGTTATTCATACCTATGGATATTACCATGCAACTTTAAATCAAAATGCAATTCTTTTCTATTGTATCCTTTAACCTATCCACCAACATTTATCTTATTCTTCGAAAAATATTACCATCATAAATACCTTTCCTTTATACAAAACCCCAAACGTCCGTCTATTCGCCGCAAGTAGATTTTCCTAACCGCATTGCCATCGCTCCAACCCGACAACTATCTCAAGTCAAACTCGAAAACCCTATTGTCCTGGTTGATTTATTTATCTCTTTAAACTGCCAGGTACTATCAATCTTCAGTAGTTCCCATCATGAATAGCGCCAGGAAGAATATTTTTCGTCATTCGCACAAAAGAAATTCCTCGCAAAGCCAAGTCCAAACGTTTTCACAATCGCATCATCACCGCCACCACTTGCAGGTCACCAGCTCCAAGTATATCTATACAAAATCCAACAGAAAGCAACCAACCCTATTCAATAATCGACCAGTAGATAAGAAGCCGCAAAAGACGGCAAGAATTGCGATGAAAAAAGAGCGAGTGTTCCCATCAAGAAGTGTAGATTCAATTTCGCAAACATTTTCGAACTAACCAAGTTCCGCTTTGAATATTCATCTAATTATAAAGTTTTCGATAATTCGAAAGTATTACTGATACGCAATCTGTTCTGTTCGGCCGGCGGACTGACTGCGAGTGCTTCAACAGATGAGAGGCTGTAATTCTGTCTACGTGCCTACATGCGAAATTCGTCCTCAATCCTCAGAGTTTCAGTGGAAAGCACTTGACCGGGATTCGTTACTCTTGTTGGCCGAGTTCAACTTGCACTTGCAAGCATTTCAGTAGAGAATGGTATCAGCGAAGCGAAAGGACACGAGTGCGACATTCCACTAAATATAGCGGCTGACATGAGCGCGGTAACTTTCGTCGAATCGTAGGAATATATATGACACAGTCCACACAATGTGGAATAGATGGCTCTAAGAGTATGGATGTGAATTTTAAAACGACAGGAATATTAACTACGCATACTCAGTTCGTGTTGATCCTAACGCAGAATAAACTGTGGATGCAGACTCCTATGTGGACCAAAAAATATAATGTCCGTTTTCGTTCACTGTTATACAAACCCCAACCGATGTTTGGCTGCAAAGGACTGTGGGAGCAAACCAAAGAGTAATACGGAGCTTTCACAACTCTTAAATGTCTTTCTGATTTTTCATCTCAGCTTCAATGAAGCAAAAGCTTCAAGCTTAAGCAAAACTCAAGCACAGGACATGTTTTCTATCCTTTTTTCTGGTTAAAGTCAAAGTAAGTGAGCAACTACTGTTTTATATTGCCGGTGCCACTGTAACCAGGACTTGAATTGCAAAATGGAAAACGACCACTTTCCTGTGTAGAAGTAATTGCTTCTGCTGGTTTCGTTCAGGCAAACTGACACTATTTTAGCGTATTTAGGGCATTGATAATGTTTGATGGGTAGGTCTGGACCTATTTGGTAGATTAATCCTGGAAGTTTCTTAGTGTCGTTTTCAAAAGAAAATCAGGCCATGACACATTTGCATTGGTTTTTACTAATGTTCGAAGAAGAACATTAGTATTTAAATCACTATGGCCAAAAATTTATATATATAGATATATATATATATATATATATATATATATATATATATATATATATATATATATATATATATATATATATATATCATCAAAAAATTTCAGTGAAAATAATCTCAGGAACGCGCCATCCGATTGAACTGAAATTTTCCGGATACATTGGTGTGTATGCAGAATAGTGCCAAGTCTCATAAAAAGTTAATAATCTTTAACCCTTTGGTGCCGGTGGCAGTTTTAATGATATTTTAAATATACCTTTGCTTCTGTCAACAAATAACTTTCGCAAAAATAAAGCTTATGAAATGAATTTCGAACGTAATTTAAATGTGAATATGATAAATTTTTTTGAAATTTTTAGCTCTATGTGTGCACTAGGCGCCTAAAATGAGATTGGGGAAAATTTAAAAATTTTTGAATTGCGATAACTTTTGTCCAGATTATCAGATCATTATAAAACTTACAGGACATATTGTTGTTACTAAGTTGTAGACTCGTGTAGTTTTTATGAACATGCTGGTGACCCTGCAGCTGTGGCAGGCATTGAAAGTGAAAACTTTCAAACCATCGACTCTCCTGAAAAAATTTCATCTTTTACAGTGAAAACGAACTCATATAGAAATATTATGCTTTGTCTATACAATCAATGGGAAATTTTTGAAATTTCGCATCGGACAAGAACGGTAACCCTTCTCCAATTTACCTATATTTTAAGCATCAAAAACTTCTGTTCACGAGAACTCACGACCCAATAATCAGATACAAATGAAATTCACAGAATGTATTGATATTAAGTAGGACCAGGTTGATATTAAGTAGAAGTGATTTGGAAATTCGGGCAACTCTGTATCAGTGGTGCCATCTTGAAAAATTATAAAGAACAAAAACTGCTTTTTGTCCTATGAATTCTGATTCAGTAATCAAATTTTCATGAAATTGACACAGTAGCTGAATCTTATGCTAAGCCGTGTTTGGTAGAAATTTGGTTGAAAAATTTGGTTGAAATTGAAGCTATGGTAATTTTGGTGTCTTGGGTGTTAAAAATTTGCTTAGGAAAATAAAGTTTTTTGCCGTATAACTTCCAGTGCAGTCATGAACGAATTTGATATGGTATATGAAACTTATAATAGGCATTATTCAGAAGAAATCTGGTAAAAAAAACGATTATAGGGTTGCCAGCTAATGTCGGTTTTGTATTTATTTGCAATATCTTTATTAAGCGATTTTATCGTAAAATTTCCAAACGTTAATGTTTTTTCTTTCGAAAATTTGAACACTTTTGCGACTGGTAACCCTTTATTTCTTTGTAACTTCCAATGGAGCCATCGGATCAAAACGAAATTCGCAGAGTAGGTTGATTTCAATGTGAGGCAGGTGTGATATATTTTTGGCTTTGATGCTAACAAAGGGCTGCCAGCGCGAGTTGGGTATTTTCTTATCAATAAATGCTTACATTAAGTATTCATATCGCGAATATTTACAATGAAAATAAGTTACCAATGTTTAAAGTTCTAGAAATTTTTTGGTTCGAAACATCTTTCGTTTTTTGACCCTAAACATCTTTCTATCCCTGTAACTTTCGACGAAATCATCGGATAAAATCGAAATCGATAGAGTTATCTGATTTCGACGTGAGGCAATTGTGGGAGACTTTTAATTGCAGTGCTGGGAAAGTGTTGCAAGCACTAAGCATTTTCTTTGTTTATGTTGTGGTATGCTGCTTTCAAAGTTTTGCAGTGTACCCTGAATCTTGAAACTCCTGAAATCCTAAATGCATTGTTAAGATCAAAGTAATTTTGCACTCGAAACAGGGTGGAGCACATGTGGTAGAATATGCACTCAAAATCTGCACAATTCTTCTACAGTTCATTGAACATTAGTATTTCTAACGGTTCAGCTGCGCTATAGTTTTCTTGTCAAATTGAAAGACTATTGCCATTGAGGATGTTTTGCAATAGATTGGGATGGGCTTTTAGTATCTGATATTTTTGAAAGATTATAAGCTATAAAATTAAAAACATTTTGAATCCGATTTGAATGATTTGCAAAAGAACAAAAAACTAAAAACAAACAAACTAAATTATGGAATTATTTTGATAGAATGTTGGCAACAATACGAATTGATAAAAAAAGGAGTGGCTAATCCACTAGTTGCATTTATCACACATTTAAATAATTACATTATATTTAAAGTAATTTTTTAAAGCAATTCTGATTGAGCATATTCCAGTTTTGTGAATTGAAGGTGGTTTTTGCGAGTTATATGGTGAAGATTGAAATAGGTAAGCTTAAGCTATTTCTTAGGGCGAGGATGGACTTATAAGCTATATCTGTTTGGTTAGTGGTTCGAAATTCTGACCCTTCGGGGTATTGACTCTTTTAGAGATTTGTCTGACAAGTTAGCTTTATGTCTGAGCTAAAATATGTTAAAGAAACAGATGTCGGTTTGTTTCACTTGCAGATAAAATGATAAGTTGAATTCTCAGAGGAGAGATATAAGGAAATGATAACAGCAGTGAGAATCGAAGCAATTTGCCTGAGAATCTGAACATTAGTAGCAGTGAAGGAAAACTATGAGCACTATGAGCTATTTTGACCAACGTTTCCTTCGCGAACAAGAATACGCGAACTTAGGTAGCGGAGAAACCAAAGGGAATATTTGAGGTAGTAATTCTCTCGATTTGTTCTATTTATAGATTTTATCTTTGCAGTAAAATTACTTCACTAAATTTCGTATATGTATACGCTTGTTTCACTTCCTTAAATCCCTCTGTGCTGAGGTTGAACTGTATTAACTGGGGAGTTGTATTCGACATTAGATTAAGGGAATAAGAAAAGCATGTTATGTAGGAACTTCAGTAATGATGAGCGACTAGCTCGTCAGATATGAGCTATTCATGAGATCAGTTCTAGTCGTTAAGATCCAGGCGTTGAAAATAGGGATTGAACAATGAGGGTTGAAGTTTTCTATGGCATGGCGAATAGTTTTGTACTTAACTCTCCATTTGTGGTAGAGGTCAATATTGAGTCATTGTGGTAGAGGTCAAAATTGTAGTCATTGGCTTTATAGTGAAAAAGTTGATATTTTGGAGGACATGGCGTTCGAATTTCATCAGCTTCTCAAGTTGACTTGAAGGCGCCGAATACATAAAGGAACCATATGCAAGTGTTGGTCAAAACAGTTGTTTGTAGGCAATAGTCTTAGTTCTCAAAGGATAATAGAGATCGGCTTGAAGAGACAGCCTATGAAATGCCATTTACTGGATGCGATATTAACGTTTGACTTAATATGGTGGCTAAGGTTCCAGCGAAAGTCTAACTAGTATTGAAGTATTTTACAGTCTTCGAGGGGGTATTTGCCAGGTCGTTAATAATAATTCGACTTTGTTGAGAACTCGTACTCTCCACTGAAAGAAAAAGTCGTGGTTAATTTAACTATTATTGATAGTAATGCAACAATTTATTCAAAATTGTCGAATGAACTACGGAAAATGGTTATTTCTACTATGTTAGAATAGTTAATTTGACCATACAAAAGTAGTTGACTTTGCTGATATAAAAAATATCAAAATCTTCGAGGATTCAATTGTGTTAATTGGCTCATAAGTACAATAAATAGTTGGTCTATAGAATAATGAGCATCAAGTCATATAACACTACAAAATATTGAATTATCAACAGTTTTCATAGTAAGCGAACCACTCTACAATTGTTAAATTCAGCAAACATAATTTAGCAATCACTTATTATTGTTGGGGCACCACAAACTATAGTCATTTACTATTTCGTACTATGTACATTGTTGGAATAACATAGTTTGTGGTTGCTTACTTTTTTGCACCAGGGACGTTGTTTATCAACCACGCGTCATGTTACATAAAAGTAATGTGCAATTTTCTTATGGTTGTTTTAACTATAGCCCGTAGTTGACGCAAAAACCACTGAGGAAAATTGTTAATTTTATCAAGATTTTTATCTCAGTGTCTTTTTGAAGTCCTTCTGGTGACCTTTCAAAAATATCAGCTCACTTTTGCCAGCATTTATCTGTAAGCCTCATTTAGCATAATACACTGAAAGAAAAACTCTTGGTTGGTTCAACTATTTTTAATAGTATTGCAACGATTCATTCAAAATCGTTAAACGAACTACGGAAAATAGTTATTTTTACTATGTTAATATAGTTAATTTAACGATATAAAAGTAGTTGATTCTGGTTATACTAAAAATATCGCAACGTTCATGAAATAAACTGTTTTAATTGTTTCATAACCACGAAAAATAGTTGGTCAATAGAAAAATATTCATCAATTCACTCAAAACTTCAACGTTTCGAATTATCAACAGTTTTTATGGTACTTAAACTACTTCGCAATAGTTGATTTCAACAAACGTAATTCAGTGAGCAACGTCTTTGGAATTATTCTACGCAAAGTAGAATGGTTTCAACATTTGGACGTTTTTCATGCTCCGAATGAAATTTTTTTTTTGTTTATCAACCACGCGTCATGGTGCATAAAAGTAATCAACAATTTTCTTATGGTTGTTTTAACTATAGCCCTAGTTGATGCAAAAACAACTAAGGAAAACTGTTGATTTTTCATACTCCTCATACTCATACTCCTATTCTATCATAGAAGTTTCATATGCTACATGGCAAAATTGTGTTCGGTTTGCTGTTCGATAAAATTCATATTCATGTTATGCTGTGAAGCCTTTATATTACGTTGTATGATGCTTTTTATGCAGTTCATATATGTATCATGTATGTACATGACACGCATTGCGATGCGGTGCAGCGCCGTAGCAGTGAGCGCACACTGGAAAAAAAAGTTGTGGTTGATTTAACTATTATTTTTAGTAATGCAACAATGCATTCAAATTTGTCGAATGAACTACGGAAAAAAGTTCTTTCTACTCTGCTAAAATAGAAAAATACGCATCAATTCATTTCACACTACAAAATATTTAATTATCAACAATTTTCATAGTAAGCGAACCATTCTACAATTGTTAAATTCAACAAACATAATTCCACACTACATACTATAGTCATTTACTATTTCGTACTATGTATATTGTTGGAATACCATTGTTTGTGGTTGCTTACTTTTTTGCACCAGGGATGTTGTTAATCAACCACGCGTCATGGTGCATAAAAGTAATCAACTATTTTTTTATGGTTGTTTTAACTATAGCCCGTAGTTGACGCAAAAACAACTAAGGAAAATTGTTGATTTTACCAAGATTTTTCTTTCAGTGTATACAATTAACTGTTTTACGTACTTCTGTAACACTACTGTTACAAAGTGCGGGCTATGCTGGGAGTTCCAGAAGAGAATGTCATCCTCTTAAATATTAATAGATAAAGTTGTGAGAGAATCATTTGAAATCCCAGCGATGACTGCAGTGAAAACGATGAAAACAAGTTTGGTCTAAGAATGGAATCTTAAAGTACACCTAATTCAATTGAAAATTCGTTAGAGAAATCCAAATTTCCGCCATTGAGAAAACTATCAACAATTTTGATTTTCCATGTTGGAGAACCATAATTGACCATTTTATACAGTAGGCCTTCAATCCATACAGAGTGGAAGGCCTTCTGTAGATCAACCAACCTCAGAGCAACTCTCTTGCTCTGGATGTTATCTTTGACTGCTCTTTGCAGCATCATTAGCGCGCCCATTGCGGAATGTTTGGCTTTCGCAAATCAGCTCGTATAGTTAAGTTCTCATCAATTGAATGGGTTGCCTGCTTTTGAACTACCCTTTGGACTAACTTTCCCATATTTGCTAGTAAAGATATTGGGTGAGTGTTCAGGATATCACATAATCTTGATGTATTGGGGATAGAGAATATTTTTGCATGCCTTTAAGTAGTGCGAGTAAAAAAATTGAGATTTATTTTTAGAGATTTTATCTGATCTTGATGATTTTTTTTTCTAAGTAAGGGTCAATCAAAGTGAGAAGAGCTTCTTTGTTCACAAAGGTTTCATGACCTTGAAGATCCATGAAAAGATTTGTAGCACTGTACTGTTTAAAAGCATCCGAATTATTTTGCTGACGAGAATTAGGAGCGAAATGTGAGTAAGAGCTATGCATTTCATTACGTTAGATTATTAACAATACTGCAGCCGTAGCGGCTGCCAGTATTTTATATCAAGAGGCAGACTTCGATTTGAGGTATTATTACGTCTTAATCTTTTACGGCCTGTTATTTTATTTATTTACTGAAACATATCTCAGCGAGGGACTACTTTTCAGGGACGTTCTACAAATTTCCTGTTAACATGGGCTCTAGTCTTCACCACGATATGGTTGTTGATGCCTTTAATCAGAAGTGTGTATATATTGGTTAGTATTCATGTTAATATAGCAGTGGTAGATGCGAGTAAGCCGTCACTTTAAAGATTTCCTTCTATTTTGAAGCTGAATGATTAAAATTGAATTGAAATTACGGAGAGCAAAGTTTGTCAATTTTCTTGTGATAGCTAAATCATGTCATCATCATTATCTGTGGATCATCCATGATTAGACGATATCAGTACTTAAGGCAAGTCTCTAACAGGAAAAGAATATCAAGGCTTTCTTTGCTTCGAAACTCTTAAACGATGTTTCTTTTTTTAGATGGGAAGTAAGGTAGCCCTATTTAGGACTGCAAATTTGAAGGGACATATTACCAGCTAAAGGAAGTGCGAGCGAGATAAAAGCATCTTGTTTCACAAGAAGATCTTCCCAAAGATTGGGATGAAATTCTTGAAACCATTTTTTACTTTCTGCCACATAGTGGCTAATATATGAAACACCAGGCCAAACAGTATTGCGTACTATTGCTGCTTTGAAGTCACTTTTGGGTCCTCTCTCAACTTTGGTATCAATGTGGCGCTCCAAACTTTTGAGACTATATTCATACATCAGCTTTATTATAACTAATGACTATAAACTTCCGATTACTAATTGGCCACCGAAATATTGGTGGCTACGCTAACCGTAGTACTCTTGTGCTGGTTCTTGAAACTGAAGTCATTTTATTATATTAAATTCGTTTGGCAATCAAAAGTACGAATGTGCTTATCAATTAGCTTCATTACTCTCTCTTTACTAATTAGTATTCACTAAGCTTATGAAAATACATTCGTGCACTAACAAAAAAACATAGCGGCAGTAACAATGAATTATATACTCGTATGCCCTCCATCCATATCGTTGTTGGGATTGTGATAAATTATAGCACCTGCTGCTATAATTCATAGTATGGTTAAATTTAAAGGGTTAAGCACTATATGCATATGTAGCTTGCAAAGCTATATATTAAAGCCCTCAAAGCCAAGTATTATTGGCCCTGATCAAAAAGTAAAGGTTTGTGTCTGCGTGAACCTGGATATCAGGCAGGAGCCCCAGACTCTTAGCTTTGATTATAAGCCCACTAGAGCTCGTCATTTCCGTCAATCCGTTCGTCAGTTCATCTGGACTTCAGTTCGTCTGGACTTCAGTTCATTCGGATTTCAGTTCGTCCAGATTACAGTTCATCCGGTATCAGTGCGTCCGGTATCAGTTCGTCCGGATTTCATTTCGTCCGAATATCAGTTCGTCCGGATTTCAGTTCGTCCGGATTTCAGTTCGTCCGGATTTCAGTTCATCCGCATTTCAACTCGTCTGGATTTGAGTTCATTTGGATGTCATTTCATCCGGATGACACAAAAGTGTTTGGCATTCGACATGAAAAATCAACCCGAATAAATCTATCGGAAAAAAAAAATATTTTTAAAAATTTTGACACCCTCTTTAATTTTTCTAAGACCTAAAAAGCTTTAATAATTTTCTTATAGAAATGAAGTAGAAGTTTTAGTGATGATGCCAAATTAATGACATTTGATTAAGAGTCGGCCAAAAATGTTCCAAAATTAGTTCGTATGTCTAATTCCTGGTAAAATATGCAGACCTGTTAATCGTTGGGTATTTTTTTATTAGCTTCAGGTGTGGTGAAAGGATGACTAAAAACATAGATTTTTGCATTCAGATTTCGTTAGTTGAAATTAAGGAACTAAATTTACACAAGGACTTTCACTTTAACGATTTTTTGTCAAATCCTGAGAAACTCCGGAGGTCTTCAACGGATCTAACTAAAACTCTTTTTTCGATCATAATGGTATTGAAATATTGAAATTTAACGCATGCATCAATTGGAATGCAGCCGCAACATCATATATAAAGCATTGAGGGTCCATAAGAACACTGTGAAAAATGGTGCAATGCCAAAGAAGGAAAAATTGACGATATGAATAGCAGTAACCGACCGTCACCATTTTCTAAAGATAAACTATATACAAGATATACTAAGGTCAGAAACTTTTACGACAAAATGTCTGACGCCATTTTTTGACATAGTGTCTGACGCCATCTGCATGAGCTTCTTCCATGCTGGACGATCTCGTGTTCATATTCATAAACAAACATTGAGTCTATTATAGTTATATTTCGTTATGGCTCTTAAGCAAATAAATTTAATGACCCTTGAGTCACTTATGGTAAGGTGTGGCAGAATATTTTTCAACCACTTCAATGTCACGTCGAGTTATGGTATATTACACCACTTAAAATTTATTATTGCCTATTCAATGTTCTTTGCATTCGTATAATCTAAGTTGATTCTCCGTGAATGCACTCAAGCATGCTACAGTAGAGCCTCTCTCGCAAAGCTCTCAACACTCCGAAGGATTCGATTGAAACTGTGGTGAATGCAAGCTAAATCATTCAACCATTTGATAGTTATGCCATCCATATCACTATCTGGTGCTAAAATATGCGGAGAGTGGTCCTTGTGCTCAATCAAACATCACTTCCTTTCTTACATCAGCACAAAGCCGCTTTCTTTCAACAAATAATATATTGTTTGAAATGTTCCTGCTTTTTTCTGCTTTTCATTGAATGAATGAATTTCAGTTCATATTTTTCGATAAGGAACCAAATGGATTTTAAGTGTTGATAGTACGAGACAATAGCTTGAATGAAAAATACAAGAAAATCGTATCTGAAAATTTCCAGTGAAACTGACAAGCAACGACATTGATAGCTCAGTGATAGTCAGTCGGGACACCTGAAGCTGAAGCCATAGCTCTCGATTCTTCTCGTTGAACGGTTCTGATAGGGTCCTGATAATGAAACACGTCAAAATCATCAGATATCAATAAAGGCTTTATTGACTCGGAAATATCATCTTGTGGAGACAGCCAACGAAAATCAAGTTAAAAATATATCTTTTGTTGTTCGATTCGAGTGTGTTCCCGTTACGAGCGCTATGGCACTGACTCTCTATTAAAAAAAAAAAACTGAAAAAAAACAAATCGAGAAAAATAGACAAAAATATATGAAAGCATGGAATGCTGTAAAACGTGAAGTAAAAATCATGTTGTGCCATTGATAGTCACGTGTTACACGGCGAAATAGAATCTATCGGTGCAAATTGTTGGTGTGTGCAAAAGATAGCATTCCAATATGACACATGTTGTGATATTGTGAATTGTGAACTGCTTTTGCCACGTAGACTTTTCATTCGGATACAATTCGTATTGTTGGCCAAGTCAAAGGGCAAAAACCATTCAATACGAAACACGTATCAATTGCATATCAGTACATTTTTATCAGTTCATTTGTGGGTGTGACTTTAGCGAGCTCTATATAAATTGTGTTTTTCTAAGGGAAAACTGAGGGCGTTGCTCATATTTATGCTGCTAATATTTCAAAAACCATAATCTGATCTTTCTTTATGTCAGTGGTGAAATAATAATAATAATTAATACTTTTTTCTACTGATATTTGTAATAATTATTGAAATACATAATTCAGACAACCACACTTGTACCAATAACATATTATAGGTTGAAATAGGTCCCCATTAAGGCGTGAAATGAAAGTACTTATATAATCTGTTGATTAGAACCAGCCATCAAAAGCAATAAAAATAAAAATGTCACCTTGCATTTATTTATTTATGCAAAATCACCATTATCAATCGCGCTCCTTAATTAATTCAAAGATTAATTAAGAACTATACACTAATTAAAGAAGTCCTCACGTGACTTTCATCTATTCCATCTTTACTTTCTTCACTAATTTCCATCACCTTCGATTTGTATTTTCCGCAATTAACAACAACAGCAGACCCATCCGTTCAGTCTGTAAGTTTTCCGCCCAACGTCGATGTCATGCTTGCATCCATCCGCATTTCAGGTTGCTGGATATATTCTTTTTTCAATCGCTCCTTCTGGGTGAATAATAGACAGTTTACCGTTACTCAATGCCGCTGAAGAGTCTTGAAAATTTGCATCTGCGAAACGGATGCGAAAGAACTCTTCATTGAACAGAAACAGCACCGTTGGCTGCTTACGAATCAACAGCTTCGATCGAGATGTCTGGATCCCTTAATTTACAGCAAGAATTGACTTAGTCCTATCCTAATGAATCCATCTCTTAAATTGTTTGCCTCATTGGTATTCCAAAATCGGCTCTCGTGAAAAGTCAATAACTAAACCGACTCTCAACACGCCGCACCGGTACCAAGCAAGAATGATGCGCCCCTAAATCAACTGAAAGAAAGGAATAAAGAAGACCTGGGCCCGACCCAAATTGAACTGCTCTGGTGGTAGCTATTGCCTAGATCCTATTATATGCTGCAATTAAGCGTACCACAACAAATTGAGACTAATTGCGAGTAAATTGTGAAAGCATATTGATGAAACCTGTTGGGGGGAGTCTTGTTGAATTGTAAGAGGACGAGCTTTGGGACGTTTGTATTATAGGTTCAAGTTTATTCGATGTAACGTTTTCTTGGCATTAATTTCCGAACCATTTATCTTTTCACTAGAAAACTACAGTTTGAAACTTGATGGAGAAAAGATGGAGAAAAGTATCGTATCTTAAGAAAACCACCCATTTTTGGAGCTGAATATGGTTGCATTCATATGCTAGATTATCATCATATATTATTAGCACCTGCTGCTCTAATAGTATATTTGCACTAAGGCCAAATTACACGATTTCGATCAGCTAACAACTAATTTACTATACAGTTTTATCTGCTTTTGATATCTGATCTCAGATATATGTATATAAACTCTACCTGGCGTCGGAAGACAATGGCAGTTTATTCATTATGCTCCATATTGGTTGTGCGGCTTTGGAGACTATTGATTTATCATTTCTGCGTTAAAATAATTTACTGGATTCATAGAATTTTCCACAATGTAATTTGGTATCGAGAAAGCTCAAGATCAGACAATAAATCCATCAAAGAACAACGATATAATACGGATGAGTCATCATAACAAAATCTAGCACACAAAATCCAATACTTAATTGATAGCAATAAATTCATTTCCAAAGAACACGAAGACAATAGTAAAAAAAAACTCTAGCGCACCTGAACCGCTAGAAACACTAATGTTTGAAGAAAAGTAGAAGAATCGTGCAGGTTTTGAGTGCATATTCCACCACATGCGCTGCTTATTACGGCCAAATTGTTTCAAATGCCATGTTTTACTTTTGTCTCAAGAATGCATTATAACTCATATGGTAGAAGGTTTCAGATATTACCACTGGCATGAATTTCAACGTTTATGAGAGCAAAACACGGGTTAATTATATTCGTTATCAATTGCTTATTTCACAAAATTTTGAAAGCAGCATCTCATATAATATCAATGAAGAAAATGCTCAGTGCTTGCAGCACTGTAACTGAAGTTGGAGTTTGGGGCTGCGATCCGAAAAATTTGCAGAACTTTGGGAATTGAAACATCGGTTATTTATTTTCATTGTAAATGTTTCCGGTATGAATACTAACTGTAAGCATTTATTGATACAAAAGTAGCACAACCGACTCGTGCTGGCAACCTTTCGCCAGTATCAAAGCCAAGAATATATCACATCTGCTTCACGTTGTTATATTACATTCGAAGTTATAGGAGTATAAAGAAATTTAGGGTTACCTGCAGCGAATTTTTTCAAATAATCGAAAGCTTCATATTTGCTGTTTATTGTCACTACAATATCATTACCAATTGAAAATTCTACGATAAAATCGCTTAATAAAGATATTGCAAGCAAACACAAAACCAACAATAGCTGGCAACCCTATCATGGCTTTTCAACCAAATTTGGCTTGAATAATGTTTATAATAGGTTCCAGTAATTGTATGAAATTCGTATTGATTTCATGACTGCACTGGAAGTTATAGGGCAAAAAGTTTTATTTTCCTGAGCGAATTTTCACAAAAAGACACAAAAATTACCATAGCTGGCAGCACTAATCGAATTTTTCAACCAAATTTCTATCAAACAGATTTTAAAGTAAGGTTCAGCTACTGTGTCCATTTCATGAAAATCTGGTAACTTATTCACATTTCATAGGGCAAAAAGCAGTTTTTTTTCTTTGTAATTTTTCAAGATGGCACCACTGGAACAGAGTTGCCTACAATTCAAAATCGCTTCTATCAGACCTGGCCCTACTTAAGTCCAATGCATTCTGTAAATTTCAATTCTATCTGATTATTGATTCGTTAGTCACCGTGAACAGAAGTTTTTGAAGCTAAAAATATAGGTTAACTGAGAAAGGGTTACCGTTCTTGTCCGACATGAAATTTACAAAGTTTTACTTTGACTGTGTAGACTAAGCATAAGATTTGTATACAGATTGGTTTTATTGTAGAAACGGACATTTTTTAGGATATTCGATGGTTTGAATGTTTTCACTTCCAAATTTTTATTTTTTCAAATTTAAGACACCAAAATTATCATAGCTGGCAGCTCCAACCGAATTTTTCAACCAAATTTCTACCAAACGTAGTTTGAAGTAAGGTGCAGCTACTGTGTGAATTTCGTTAAAATCGAACGATTCAATCAGAATTTATAGGGCTAAAAGCAGTTACCTTTTTTAGTGATTTTTCAAGATGGCACCACTGGCACAGAATCGCCAGGATTTCAAAATCACTTCTATCAGACCTGGTCCTATTTAAGACCAATACATTCTGAAAATTTCAATAAATTCTGCTCATTGGATCGTGAGTTTCCGTGAACAGAAGTTTTTGATGCTAAAAACATAGGTAACTTGGGCAAGGGTGACCAGGCGTGCCCGTTATACCATATCAAATTTTTTTTTTGTTTATGTCAACAAAGCACAAAATTTACATATGAGTTGCTTTTTTTTTAAGAAACGACATTTTTTCAAGAGAAACGATGATTTGGAGGTTTTCACTTTCAGTGCCTGCCCTAGCTACAGGGTTGCCAGCACAATCATTAAAACGTACACTAATCTACAACTAAATAAAACAAACATGTCCTGAAAATTTCGTAATCATGAAATAGCTTTGTCAAAAGTTATCGCAATTTAAAAATTTTCAAATTTTCCCGTTCTCTTTTTAGGCACCCAGCGCACACATAGGGTTAAAAAATTCCAAAACATTATCCGATTCACATGTAGAACTTGTTCGAAATTTATGTCGTCAACTTTATTTTTGCAAAAATTATTTGTGTACGGAATAATAGGTATATTAAAAAAATCACTAAAATGGCCGCCGGCGCCAAAGGGTTAAAGATTATTAACTTTTTGTGAGACCTGGCACTATTCTGCATATACATCAATGTGTCCTGAAAATTTCAGCTCAATCGGATGGCGCGTTCCTGAGATTTTTTCACTGAAATTTTTTGATGATATATATATATATATATATATATATATATATATATATAT
This sequence comes from Nemotelus pantherinus, assembly GCA_963978885.1. Classification (NCBI taxonomy): domain Eukaryota; kingdom Metazoa; phylum Arthropoda; class Insecta; order Diptera; family Stratiomyidae; genus Nemotelus; species Nemotelus pantherinus. The sequence continues at coordinate 43,629,070 of OZ022265.1, read as the reverse complement.
ATATATATATATATATATATATATATATATATATATATATATATATATATATATATATATATATATATATATAGAAATATGAATTTTTGGCCAAAGTGATTTTAATACTAATGTTCTTCTTCGAACATTAGTAAAAACTTCAGGAGGCCATCGATGAAATTAAAACTCCAAGCAAAACGATCCAAGTAACACTAATTTTCTGAATTTTGTCTTCATCCGGGGGCTCTATCAAAAGTTACAAAGATAGAAAGATGTTTGGGGTTCCCATCCGAACAATTTTCAAGCCAACCGAACCAGTGAATTTTATTTCGATCGGATGAGCTTCATTGGAAGTTATAGGGAGAAAAAGAAATTTAGGGCTACCGCCTGCAAAAGTTTTTAAATATCCAAAACTTTAATAACGGGCTATCAATTTCAGGCGTGAGAAAGTAAACTTAAAAAACACACAAAATATTTTAAAGATTGGTTTTTGCCATTATATGTGAAACACAATACCGTTCAAATGTCCTGCACGAGATTTCTTACAGGATTCAATCCTTTTGAGGTAATTTTTCGGACAATACCTCGACCATGACTTCACGAATATTGGCTTTCAGTTCTTCCAGAGTTTGGGGGATTGTTCACATAAACATAATTTTTTGCATACTCCCACAAAAAGAAATCCAGAGGAGTCAAATTGCAGGATCTTTGAGGCCAATACACATCAGTCAATCGTGAAATTACACGTCCTGGAAATTTTTCTGTCAAAAGAGCTCAATTTGCCTGTGTTACGTGACTTGTTGTCCCATCCATTTCTACTTATTTAATGGTAGCATCGGTTAGTTAAAGAGTGACCAAAAATTACAAAAACTACCATAGCTGGCAGCCCTGTCATGGTTTTTTAACCAAAGCTCTATCAAATTTGGCCTACAACAAGGTCCATTTTGTATACGAATTTCGTTTTGATCTCACCTTTGTATCGAAAGTTCCATATATGTAAGGCAAAAGACTTTATTTTGCTGAGCAAATTTTCAAGATTCAAGAGAGAAATGTAACCATACCTGGTAGCCCCAACCTAATTTTTCTACCTAGTTTCAACAAAACGTGACTTAGAGTAAGGTCCAGCTATTTGTGAGTTTCGTTAAAATCTGATGCAATGAACCATATATGGAAATCACTTATGACTTAGTAAATGCGATTGGAATATTTATCGATATTTGCGGAATCACAGATATCATGGTGAATTCGGATTAACTCTAACATTTTAACCGCTGTAAGAGACTGCATCTCTTTCTATCACTTGCTCTTCAGATTTTAAACTTTCAAAGATTTTTCTGACTAAAAAATCATAGCAACAGATGAATTTAAGTAATTTTCATTAGATTTCATGATACAAAAATTGATTAATCCACTTATTACAATCAAAATATTAAAAACGTTATTATATATAAAGCATATCAATAGGCAACACTGGATAGCAGGTAAAAGGCAAATGATTTATCTAAAGTTGATAGTTTTTTCTTTTTATTAAGTTGGAGTATTAAAAACCTAGATCTAGAGCTTTTCAAATATGTATGCATTCCGTAAAATTATAAATATTTTCTTTACTTTCAATCAATAAAGTTGATCTCATTATACAGTAATATATAATACATTAAGTTAGGGGAATGAGTAGGTTGGTCATTAATGAGGGTTGTTTAATGGAAGAGACTTAATACGTTTCATTAAACTCAGGATGGCCAATCGAAGTGACCACTTTGGGTTTTGTTCAAAAAGTACGAAAAGTGGTGTTGGAAGATGTTAGACTGAAGAAAAAACAGCTCTCAGAAATGGTTTAAGTATCAGATAGAACCATTTTAAATATTTTCCACAATTATCTTCAAAGTCAATGCAAATAGGGTGCCGAAAATGCTAAAGCCACCTCAAAAACAACCGCGCGTGGATTGCTGAGGCTCATTTTTGGACCTCTGTAGCCCAGACGAGGACGAAGTTTTGAGTTGAATCGTTACTGGAGACGAGATTTCAATTCATGATTATGAGCCTGAGTCCAAACAATACTCTATGTAGTAGGACAGAAAAACAACACCACTTCCCAAGAAATTCAAGGTATCACAGTTTGCTGAGAAAGTTATCAGAAGGAGTTTGGAAAAATAAACACGTTTCAATAACAGGAAAATACAACGTTTCAATTCTATAGTATTCGAAAGAAACCATCAAAGAAAAGAGAAGAGGAAGACCTAAGAAAAGCGTTTTTCTTCTACACGACAACGCGCTTATTCACAACGGTCCTTTGGTGTACAGCAGTCCTTTGATGCATAAGGTGGGCTTCAATATTTAAGTTCCCCCACCCTATAGCCCTAATCTCGCTTCCAGCAATTCTTATCTTTTTTAAACATCATACATAAGAGCTTTTTTAAAGTATTTCAAACATAAGCAATTTCGATCTTTATGAATTTAAAAAAATAACACTATAGGTATTTATCAAATACTATAAAAACTTGTGCATAAATCAATGATAATTAAAATTTTTGATGATCGAATTTTATTTTGTTTCCAGAAATCACAGAACAGAATGAAGAAATTGAAAAGCTTCAGGATGTTGGAAGAGATGAGAATGACAAAGCTGCAGAAGAAGAGGAGTAGAATAATCCGTGATATTTCTGATGACAGTTGTGAAGGAGTATGAACCAGACAGAAGATTAAAATAAAAAAGTTTAGCGCATTAGAGCCGCTAGAAAATTGATTTTTGAAGAAATTATCTTTGTGTGACTCAAAAATGTATGAAGATGTAATACACTTTTTTGTAGTATCATATCAGCAGCAATAAGTTGACCATAAAATGCTCGTGCTTAATCAACCTATCTTTTGACTTTCGCTTTCGTCCAAGTATATCATCGAAAGTTTCAGCGATCAAACTATGTCTGGGGCTGCCATCCGAAAAATTTCCAAAACTCGGAAAGTTTATATATCGGTTGCTTATTTTATTGTAAATGCTTTGCTTATGCATACAAAATGGAAGCATCTGTTGGTGCAATATTTACGAAATTATCTATGCTGGCAATCATGTGTTAGCACCATAGCTGCTTCACGTTGTGTTAAACCAATGCCTCCTAGAAGTACGGGCCGTCAGGCTAGGTAATCGTTTTAGCTATGACGTCAATTTAGCCGTGCATTTTGGCATTTCCAACTGGCAGTGCCGATATACACGGAGATTTTACGTTCGGATTTTTAGCTATAATATAAATAAAACGTTAGTTTTTTGTGCGTGGACGCGTCACAATAATAATATTTAGTCATAACTTGAATTTTGTGACAATCAATTGTATCGACAGTGAATCCAACCAACAGTGAATCCAACTAACACCAACCAATAAACATTTCGTAGCGAATTTTTCCAATTATACCGCACGCACCGCATTAATTTGTGTTTTAGCTGTTCACTAGCACTGTTCCGCGGATCTCACTTTGTTTTCACTTCACTCACTTCAACAAAACCTGTACAATTTACGATTTCCCGCGGACGTCCCATAAGACTACGTGTGTTTTTCGCGACACTTTGACAGTCTAGTGTGACGTCATTATTCTGCATTACGGCCCGTACTTCTAGGAGAAATTGGTTAAACCCACCCTGTGAATTTCGTTTGTTTGTATGTTTCTGTGACTGCGCTGGAAGTAATAGGTTTGAATAGAATTTTAGGTTTGCCACCCTCAAAACTTTTTAAATTTTCGAAACCTAAACATTTGTTTTTAATTGTCATTGCAGGATCATTCCCATTTGGAGATTTTATGACAACATCGCACGATAAAAAAATGTCAATAAATTACGAAATTCATCATAGCTGGCAGCCCTTTCATGCTTTTTCAACCAAATTCCTACAGAATCAGAAGTACAGCAAGGTCTACTTCTCACATGAGTTTCGTTTAGATTTCGTTACTGCATCGGAAGTTATAGGAAAAAACCTGTATTTTTCCTGAGCAAATTTACAATATTTAGGCGACAAAAAATGCCATAGCTGGCAACCCTATACTAATTTTTCAACCAAATTTCTACGTAATCTGTCTTAGAGTAAGGTTCACCTACTGCGTGAGTTTTGTTAAAATCTGGTGGCTAAATCGGAATCAAAGAAAAAATCGGAATCAAAAAAAAATCACCACTGTCGCAGTGTTGCCCATATTTTAAAATCACTTCTATCAGACCTAGTCCTAGCTAATAACAACATGTTCAGTAAATTTCATGTTGATCGCATTGTCCGGTCGTCAATTCTCATGAACAGAAGTTTCGAGTGCTGAAAGTAGAGATAATTTGATCATGGGTTGCTGTTCTTGTTTACCGCGGAAATGTCAAAATTTATCAATTATTTGAATTTATTTTCAAAAACCAAAAATTTTTCAGGAGGGTTCATGATTTGAAGGATTTTTTTTCAGGAGCCCGCTGTAGCTACAGGATGCCTGCACAATCTTCAAAGTCCATGTGTTTTAAGTCTTTGTCTACATCAATACGCTCTGAAAATTTCACGATGATCCATTGTTTTTTTTTAGAAGTTATGACAAATCAAAGTTTGGAAAAAAATCTTTACCTATTTTTAGGCACTCAGCACCTACAAAAAGCTCAAAATTTCCATTTTTTTTTTTATCATAAACAAACATGCAACATAATAGGGTTTCATTTTCAATATTTACTTTTAGCAAAAATGTACTCTGCATAGAAATATAAGGGTGCCTGAAAATTTACAAAAATGAACCTGAATTTCAATAAATCATGGACCTACCTGTAATATACATCTATGTTCTCCGAAGGTTTCATTTCAATCGGATCAGCCACTCAGAAGATTATCTCCCTTAATCAATTTACATATATATATATATATATATATATCATCATCATCATTGTCAGCTTGTCAATCATGCATACGGATCATGATGTAGCCTCCCCTAAATATTGGCTTTCCATTTCCCTCCATTTGTGTCTATTTTTGGCTATACGTGTCCAGGATATGCCGGCTAGCTTTCTTATGTCATTTTCCCATCTTAGTTTCGGGTGCCGTCTTGGTCTTTTGACTCCCCTTGGATACCAGTTCATGACTTTGGTGGTCCATCTGTTGTCCGATAGTCTTGCCAAATGCCCGGCCCATCGCCACTTGAGACTTCTGATTCTATTAATCACATCAGTTACCTGCGTTTTTGCTCTTATCCAGTCAAGTCTTTTCCTATCTCTTCTTGTGATGCCCAACATGCATCTCTCCATTGCTCTTTGGGCAACCTGAAGCTTTCTTGTGGTATCTGCTGTCAGAGTCCATGTTTCACAGCCATAAGTCATGACCGGCAGAATGCATCCATCAAAGGCTTTCTTCTTCAGGTAGGGCTTCATTTTTGATTTGAAGATTATGCAGTTTTTCCCAAACGCACTCCACGCTAGTTTGATTCTCTTGTTTATTTCGGGTAGTAGCGATCCTGAGTTGCTTATTGTTTGGCCCAGATACACATATTCGTCTACCACTTCCAAATCTGTGCTATTAATTGATATTCTATCCTGGCCTCTCGTTATGAATTCGTTGTACATAACCTTTGTTTTATTGAGGTTCATTCTCAGTCCTGCTGTCTTAATAGCTGAGTTTAGATCCTCAAGTAGCGTTTGTAATTCCCCCTGATTTTGGGCGAGAAGGACTATGTCATCTGCAAATCGTAGGTAGCTTAGCCGTTCTCCATCTATGATTAAGCCTTTATTGTCCCATGCTAGGCCTCGAAAGATTTCTTCCATGGTGGCGCTGAAGAGTCTTGGCGAAATGGTGTCCCCCTGTCTAACACCTCTTTGTGTGGGAAACTCTGGTGTGTCATCGAACACTTTGACTTTCGCTTTGGCGTTCCTGTAGATGTTGGTCAGTGTTTCTATGTATGGTTTCTCGATACCTTGGTTTGTAAGTGCTCTTATTATTGCCTCGGGGTATACTGAGTCAAAGGCTTTCTCAAAGTCTATGTACGCCAGGGCGAGGGGAAGTTCGTACTCATTCGCTCGGCTCATAATTTCTCTCAGTGTGTGAATGTGGTCTATGGTGCTGAAGCCACTTCTGAAACCTGCCTGCTCTCGAGGCTGTTCTGCATCTAAGGTTGCCTGTATTCTGTTATTGATGATTTTAGTGAATACTTTGTAGAACGCGGGGAGTAGACTTATCGGCCTGTAATTTCTAATGTCTTCCCTGTTCCCCTTCTTGTGGATCAGAATTATATTGGCACTATTCCAATGGTCAGGTATTTTCCTTGTTCTGAGGCAGCTTGTGAATACGTTCGCCAGAATCTTCCATGTTTTTCTGCCTGCGTATTTCAATAGTTCCGCTGTGATGCCATCATTGCCAGCTGCTTTGCCATTCTTCATTTGTTTCAGCGCCGCTTCCACTTCATCAATGAGAACTTCTGGGACGTCTTCTTCAGGTGCTTCTTGTATAGTCGCTGTTATTGTTTGGCTTGTTTCGGGGGCTTTGTAGAGATCCTGATAGAAGTTGGTTATTATCTCCAGTATTTTCTTCCTATCGGTTACTCTTTCATTTTCATGTTGCATAGCAATCACTTGGTTTCTACCAATCAATAATGCTCTTTTCGCCTTCTTGAGGCTCCTATTATTTTCGATGGCACTTTCTACTAATTTTTCATTGTATTTCCTTACATCTTCTGTTATCCTCTTTCTGATCGTTTTGCAGGTTTCAGTGTATTCAATCCTTTGGATGTTCGAGGATAACTTCATTTCCCTGCGTTTTCGGAGTAAGGCTTTTGTCTCGTTTGAAAGCTTGCGGCGTTTACTGTCTATGCTTGGTCCACCTACTTCTTCGGCACACTCCAAGATGGTTTTTGCGAGGTGCGTTGCGTCCTTATTACGCATTTTGTAATTTACCAATTCTTGGAAGAGAATGGCGTTGTCTCTGACGTTGTCAATGTTAATACCTGACCTTGTTGGTTTCCTAACTAGTCTGAGCCTTTCTGTCTTTAGATCTAAGGTAATTTTTGCTCTAGCCAGACGATGATCACTTCCTGTCCTGAAATTATTGATAACTGATACATCCTTTATTATTCTTATTCTGTCCGTTAGTATCAGGTCAATTTCGTTCCTAGTGGCTCCATTGGGGGCTTGCCAAGTCCATTTTCTATTTTGGCCTTTCTTGAAGAACGAATTTGCTATGTAGAGATTATGTTGGTGAGCGAATTGGACCAATCTTTCTCCTCTCTCATTCCTAATGCCCAAACCGAATTTCCCTACCAGAGTTTCGTGGTCCTTCGTTCCTCCTACGATAGCATTGAAGTCCCCTATCAGAAATTTGAAGTGGCTGTTGTTATTGTACCAAGCCTGGTTTATTTCATTATAGAACTTTTCAATTTCTTCGTCCGTGTGGCTAGTTGTGGGTGCATAGACTTGTATGATTTGCACTGTGTATCTTTGGGAGAGCCTTAGAGTTAGGCTGGCTACTCGATCCGAGTAGCTTATGACATTATCTATCTTGCCTGCCCATTTTTTGTTAATAAGGAACCCTATTCCGCTCGTTCTACCTGATTGGGTCCCCTGGTGGTATAGGATGTTACCCGATTCAAGTGTCAGCAAGCTTTCTTCTTTACGTCTGGTTTCGCTCAGACCAATAATGTCCCATTTAATTTTAGTTGTTTCCTCCTCTAGTTCAATTAGTCTTGCCTGGCTCGATAGCGATCGGCAATTATATGTCGCTATATGTAGCGTTGTCATGTTTTGTTGGTAGCAATTTAACCTCCGCGGATTCTTAACACCCTCTGCCTTCGTGGATGATTCCTGGAAGCTACCAGTCCCAGGTCCACTCTGGCCTACGGAGAATGAGGGCTGGTGCTTGTTCTTTCTTATCATGTTGGGGGATTTTTGAGACAATACCTTACCACGCTGTCTCGTTGCGGGTTGGTAAGGGGTAAGGGTAAGTGGGATTTTTATGTGAAGTTAATTTTGTAGGATGGTAATGGGAAGGGAGAGGGGCGGGGGGTAGGGTCCATCAGAATTACCATCTCCCAATGGACCATCTACCCTAGCTGGGTAGACAAACTTTTTATTGAAGAAAAAGCCGTCTCTGGGATTTGAACTCGGTCCTCCCGCGTGGGAGTCCATTTCTCTACCCACTGAGCCAGCTAGGGTATGTCTATATATATATATATATATATATATATATATATATATATATATATATATATATATATATATATATATATATATATATATATGTATATATATATATATATATATATATATATATATATATATATATATATATATATATATATTTATATATATATATATATATATATATATATATATATATATATATATATATATATATATATATATACATATATAAATATATATCTATATAAATATATATATATATATATATATATATATATATATATATATGTATATATGTATATATATATATATATATATATATATATATATATATATATATATATATATATATACATGATGCATTTTCGGCGAAACGAGTTTAATACTAATTTTCTTGGAAAATCAGTAAAAAGATCTAGTAACTATTTAGAGCAAAGTTGGATAATATAATTTTCAATATATTTACTTCTTTATTTATTCATAATTATGACTCGGAAGCTTGAGAGCACTGACTTCTTGTATGTGGAGTCCCTGATTTGAATCTACATTCGGAAAACCGACCGCGCATCGAGCTTTTGAGTTCATCTCCTCCTAAGATAATCAAAAAATTGAGTCGTGGCACCACAGATAGAAAAGAAAATGGATTAGAAATCGAACGAGAGATATGTGCCAATTTTCGACTTTCTGTTTACTGGCGTGAGAATGAGGTACGGGTGTGTGCCGTTCACAGTTCATGCGGCAAAGCCAATGTGAAAAAAACCACGAGAGATCGCCATTTTGAACGGCGTTTGACATTTCTTTCCCCGAACAGGCGAGTGGAGATTAAAATGCTTTTAATGAATGAAATTAATTATGATTTCACACAAAAACTATACGAAATTGTTGCCAAAAGTTAATTTTACTAAACCGAAATACGATATCCCCTGCGAAGCACTTCGACAGCTACTTTTTTAGCCTGGAACGCGGCACTTCATTATCGCACTATTTGAAAATTTTTGACCGCTCCTTTGTTCACGAAACCGACACAAATTATTGCGCACAAACGTAGATGCACGTTTCCACCGAATACGCTGAAAAAATTTCAAATTTTATTTGATAAATTTTGACTGAAAGTCAATGTTTTCAGTCCCCGACACAAATCAAACTGACATTGACGTTTCTTTCCGTGTTGCCCGTTGCACGCTTTTACACCGATCTGGTGTTCCAAGCATTAAGACACAGCATTAAGGCTTTTCGGTTGTGAGTGAGGTAGAAAGGGGTGCAGTGAGCGGAATTTTTGTGAGAGAGCAATGTTGTGCGTGTATTAAAAAAGGCACACTCACGTATGGGTACACGGATAGCCATTTCGTATCCATATTCTTTCATATCTATTGTTACAAGGGAAGTTATAGTGCATAAAACTTGTATTTCGTTGAGAATTATTTCAACATTGCACCACAGATAGAGGGCTGCCAGCATATTTACTCAACTTATATCATACCTGGTCCAAATCAAGTCCATTACAGTCTGCGAATTTCTATTTTATCTCATTATCGGGTCCCGAGTTCTCGCGATCACAAATTTTTGTTGTTAAGATGAGGGGAATTTGAAGAAGCGCTACCGATCTTCTGCGGTGAGAAATTTCGGAAATTTTAACTAGACTAAATATTTAAAGCGTAGAATTTAAGTTTTTGTTGCATGGAGTAAAAACTTTCCAAAAAATATTGTTATAGCCAAACTGACAATATGGCAAATCTTCATTTAATTTACCTATTTTCTCACATAGGTGAAGGTACATTGAAATTCATTACAACGCTCGCTATCGTCAAAGGGTTAAAGAAATTTTATTGTATTTTTTTGTTTAAAAAAACTTTTAACTATTTTATTATCAGTAACTGGTGAAAATTTTAGCTGGACCGGGTATCGATGTCCGGAGAAAAACCCACTCAATTGCTTATGTTTATGCTATTGCTGAAAATGCGGATAAATATATATAACATACATGTACATAGTAGTAAAATCATACTTTTTAATTTACTCTTCCACTTAATAATTACCTTACCTTAATTAGATTTGTTTTACTACTTTTTTAGGTTTGAGCTTCACACAAATACATATTCCAAAAATGGAGTAGTTTGACTATGGAAATACAGTTCATATCATGATAGTTGTGTGCCTGGTAGGGTAATAGATGTAAATATGGATTGAGAAATAATGCTTCATTGAGATATATAATGTATGTGCGTACGCATATAAAACAACGCCAATGAGCTAATTGAGGATATAAGGTTGTTAAATTATGCGCAAAGTGCATACATATGATATGATTGTTGTATAATAATTATGTTGATTGACGCTATTTGTGAGGTTCATTGTGAAGATATCGGTACAGTTAGAAAATAGATTTGTATTGTGCTATTAACACCGCACAGCATTGAAATGCTTTATTGACATAGAAATAAGCATTTTAATGGCCACCGAAAGGAAATTGATAGTGAGGGAAAAAATTAATAAAGTTGATGTTAATATGGGGATTCTTCCACCCCGGTAGGGTAATACATGTAAATATGGATTGAAAAATCATGCGTCAGATATTTATGTATGTGCGTATGCATATAAGACAATGCGAATGAGCTAATTGAGGATTTAAGGTTGTTGAATTATGCGCAAAGTGCATACATATGATATAATTGTTGCATAATAATTATGTTGATTGACGCTATTTGTGAGGTTCATTGTGAAGATATCGGTACAGTTCGAAAATAGATTTTTATTGTGTTATTAACACCGCACAATATGGAAGTACTTTATTGGCACAGAAATAAGCATTTTAATGGCCACCGAAAGGTAATTGATAGTGAGCGAAAAAATAATAAATTTGATGTTAAGAAGCGGATTTATGCAACCGGAGAGGGTAAAGCATGTAAACATGCATTGAGAAATTACACTTTAGTGAAATATATCTATGTATGTGCGTATGCATATAAGACAATGCCAATTAGCTAATTGTAGATTTTAAGTTTTTGAATTATGCGCAAAGTGTATAAATATGATTTCATTGATGTATAACAATTATGTTGATTCAGTTTCTTTGCCAGATGCATTTTCAAGACATCGGTACAATTTGAAAATAGATTTGTATTGTGCTATTAACACCGCACAGTATGGAAATGCTTTATTGACATAGAAATAAGCATTTGAATGGCCACCGAAAGGGAGTTGATAGTGAGCGCAAAAATCATAAATTTGATTTTAACAAGCGGATTTATGTAACCGGAGAGGTTCGTAGATGTTAATATGCATTTATAAATTATGCTGCAGTGAGATATATGTGTGTGTGCGTATGCATATAAGCAATGCCGATGAGCTGATTGAAAATTTATAGTTTCTGAAATAAGCGCAAAGTGTATACATATAATTTAATTAATGTACAACAATTATGTTGGTTAAGGTTATTGGTGAGGTGCATTTTGAAGACATTGGTACAGTTTTAAAATAGATTTGTATTGTGTTATTAACACCGCACAGTATGGAAATGCTTTATTGACAAAGAAATAAGCATTTGAATGCCCACCGGTGGAAAATGGATAATGGGCGCAGAAATTAATGTTGCCAATAATATAGATTTTTAATATTTGATTTGTTTGGCAACAGTCAGCGGAATATATGTCCGCGAATGCAACAAAGTATTTACTTGTTTGTTTGCAAATGCGAGAACCTATTTACTTGCATACTTATGAATGAAAGAAAAATTTTTTTTATTATTTCTTGAATTGAAGAGATCTGTTCTCATTTTAAACTGTATAGCAAACAAAGACACGTTCTCAGTTTCATTCGACAACTTGTGCATGTCTTGTATTCTTTACACATTTTCAATATCGACATAGTTTCAGAATAATATAACATTTTGCACCAAAAGGATAAGGAGGCAGAGTCATCAGCTGCAATTTATCGGTGCGAATCAATTTCGATCTTCTAGACATGATTTTTGTTTTTTTTTTTAAAAACTGTTTTGGACCATACATTGGGATCTTCAGTTCTATATCCCCAGGCATCAAATATGATTATAATATTAGTTAATTTTACCTGAACTTGGCCTGAAAAGATGTTCAGGTGCCTGGAAATCTGAATATATGTCTGGAAAATATGAAAAGTCACACCCCCAAATCTACCAAGAACCAGCTCGATTTTTTGGCTGTGATAGTTCTAATGATCACAAATGCAATATATCCTTCATTATCCCAAGGTATTAAAAATTATTTATATATTAGTCAATTTAACCCAAACTTGCCCTGAAATGATGTTCAAGTTCACTTCAAATATCTGTGATAAAAATTTAGATTTCACCCCAAAACATTCTTTTTTATAGACTAACGTTGTCAATAATTTCTAAAAGTTTTTTACTTATTTACATATTGAGCGCATACACTCCGATAAATATTTATAGTTTTAGAGGAAAAATTAACATATTACCAAATAAAATTTATAACCTGGCGACAAAGGAATTTTTTCTCATTGGAAACAATGTAATTTATTAATTTCAAGTCACTGATATTATATAACGTGCAATATTATTTTGTTCTTAGATATTTTACTTTGAAACAAGCCAATATCTTACATGTATTACAGCAATGTGCTCGGACCTCAAATAAATGTTGAACTTAATAATAGTAAAATGTAATTTATTTCGAGAAAATTAAAAAAACATTCCGTATTTTTGTCAAGAATTTCTTTTCAATCAATCACATGTGTTGCATTTACTAAAGCAATATGGTGTGACCCCAAACAAAAATTTTGCTCGATTTATATCAAATCGATTGAAATTATTATAGTACATATTATTTTAATTAAAGAAAATGCAACGCTTATCGTTGTATGATTATCAAAAGTTTATTCTTTAGTCACCTCAGCATTTTAATTGATGTCTGCAAATGTGCGGAATCCTATCAGATCAAATCATTTGGTAAAAATATTTTTCACGCAGAGAAATGCGTTTTCCACTTGGCGTTGTCATGTTTTGGGTTAAAAGGAAATATTAGCCTATTCAAAATAAATCAGTTTATCTTCGACTTTTATTTTGTATATGTTTATTACAACAAAATACAATATATGATTCAAAACGTGGTCAAAACATATTTTGCTGTTAGAAAACAATAATAGCGTACGAAAAAACCATGTCAATATTGAACATGTATAAAACATACAAGACATGAATATGTTGTCGATTCCAACATAAAACTTGTCTTTGTTTCCTAAAAAGTTTTATAATGAGGACAGATCTATATAATTTTAAAGGACCAAAAAAATTCTTCCATTGACAAATAAACAAGTAAATTGTTGTTCGCATTCACAACTGAACAAGTAAATACTTTGTTGCATTCGTGGACATATATTCCTCTGAGTGCAGCCAAAAAAATCAAATGTTGTAAACCTATATAACTGGCAATATTAATTTCTGCGCGCATTATCCATTTGCCTCCGGTGGCCATTCAAATGCTTATTTCTATGTCGATTAAGCACTTCCATATTGTGCGGTATTAATAACACAATTCAAATGTTTTTCCAAACTTTAACAATACATTGAAAATGCACCTCACAAATAACATCAATCAACATAATGATTATACATCAATTAAATCATATGAATTCACTTTGCGCCTAATTCAACAACCCTATATCCTCAATTAGCTCATCGGCATTGTCTTGTATGCACACGCACATACCCATATACCTCACTGAAGCATTATTTATAAATGCATATTAACATCTATGACCCTCTCCGGTTGCATAAATCCGCATCTTAGCATCAAATTTATTATTTTATCGCTATCAATTCCCTTTCGGTGGCCATTAAAATGCTTATTTCTATTTCAATAAAGCATTTCCAGACTGTGCGGTGTTAATAGCACAATACAAATCTATTTTCAAATTGTACCGATGTCTTGAAAATGCACCAGGCAAAGAAACTGAATCAACATAATTGTTATACATCAATGAAATCATATGTATACACTTTGCGCATAATTCAAAAACTTAAAATCTACAATTAGCTAATTGGCATTGTCCTATATGCATACGCACATACATAGATATATTTCACTAAAGTGTAATTTCTCAATGCATGTTTACATGTTTTACCCTCTCCGGTTGCATAAATCCCCTTCTTAACATCAAATTTATTTTTTTTTCGCTCACTATCAATTACCTTTCGGTGGCCATTAAAATGCTTATTTCTGTGCCAATAAAGTACTTCCATATTGTGCGGTGTTAATAACACAATAAAAATCTATTTTCGAACTGTACCGATATCTTCACAATGAACCTCACAAATAGCGTCAATCAACATAATTATTATGCAACAATTATATCATATGTATGCACTTTGCGCATAATTCAACAACCTTAAATCCTCAATTAGCTCATTCGCATTGTCTTATATGCGTATGCACATACATTATACATCTCAATGAAGCATTATTTCTCAATCCATATTTACATACAACTAGCACATAGCATCTTACCCATAAAAACACTCTAAATGATTCATTAAAGTGAGTGCATTCAACATTTTCTTGGGAAAAATAAGCTGTTGAGTTTTTTATTATTGTGCTTTGTACAATAGCTTTTCCTTGAGATTTTCTAGGACATTTAGAAGCACAGACTAACCATTCAAACCCAATCATTAAAATCAAAACATCGCTCTATTAACACCCCAAACGCCCTCCTTGAAGTTGCCCAATTTTACATTGGCTTAAAGGCAAATCACTCACAGTTGTCACCAGCGCAGAACGAACGCATTTTGGTACTCGGAATAGACTACCTTGTTCTCATTGTATCATGGTTCATACTCTTTCAGCAATGAATGGTATTCTGCAGGAAAATTTCAAGTGAACTTTAATTTACTTAGCATTTTTTACAGAATTCAACTGCTAATTTACTCTTGTGAATAATTCAAACCGCTGAAAACGAAAATTTTACTAAAACAGAAGCCTGTTGAAACTCTTATTTCGTAAGCTCTATATAAAAATGTGATTGTGGCTTTATTTTCAGAAGAAATACATATATGTAAATGTTTAGGAGCGTCATGCGCTCCAATCACGTTTCCCCTAATTTTCGAACTTATTTTTCTCAGCATACACAAAATGTTGCTTGGACTCTTGTTGCGCAACATCTTTCTGATTTCAATTCAGAAAACCTCAGCAAAGACACTGGCGGAAGCTAACCAAAGTTTACCACGTCAACATTAAATTGAGTTTTAGACTCTATTCAGCTTTAGGTGGCGCTTAAAGTATTATCAATTGCAAATATGGTATTTTGTATCCGATAATACCAGTTGTTTGGCTATTTGGAGCATTTAAGTAATAAATATGTCTAGGCCTCCAGTTAACAATAGGCATGTTTTGTGGGACAGGAGTTGTTTTCAATGCGTCTGTTTTGGATAGCATTGTTCTGTTATGGAAAGGGGGAGCAAAAAAACACACCTAATGTTGTACATTAATATACACAAAAAAAATATACAATAATACAATGCTTTGAAATATTTATAAATTATTGAAATCAAATACTATATGATTTATACCGTTGTCAATATTTGTGCATTCAAATATACTTAATACTGTCAGAACATTTAAACAGGTATTTGCTTCTTAGTAAAAAAGAAATATGTTTGAAATACATGCGACTATTCTTGTACCATAGCATTTCATGAATATTCAGCTTTTTATTAAAAACAAAGTTTTCCTTTAGAAGCTAAATACCTTTGAATTTATTAACAGATATCGATATTTGGTGGTTTATTTACCCTTTTATTCAGTGTTTATCAGTCTTATAGACAGAGCGCAGATTACTCTTGAAATGTGGATATCTACATGCAGTGACGAACAAAAGTCTGCGTACATCATTAAAATAGCGGGAAAATGTTAAGTACAGCATAAGTAAAAAATTGTGGTACTGCAAAATAAACATAGCCTTTTGTACAAAAATATTTTATTGAAAGGGCATGAAATTTCAGTTTCTACGAAAAAAAATTTAACAAAAAACTAAAATATTCACAGATGGCAAAGAACAAAAGTGTGCGTACACTTCTAAGAATATAGTAAATAAATAGCAGTCCTTTTAAGAAATAGCGGTAAATTGGTTTTGGGCTGCATGCAGTAATGATCTAATTCAAGCAGTTGTTTTTTTACTGTCGGTAAATACAGATTGCAACTTAAGGGGGGAAATACATGTAAAATGGAAAAGAAATTGCTAATTTCAGATTGACTTAAAATATATATATTGTTTATTCAGAAAATTTTTAATATTAAATCCTCAAAGTACATATCTTATAGTAAATGAAAATATTTTTTTAATAACTTTTTGACACAAAATGGAGGCGATGCGAGCAAATGAAAAAAACACATCAAAAACGGCCTCGTACAACTTAACGCCTTTTGCGAGAAACTTGCAGCGTTCAGAGAAAAAAAAATATGCTAATGAGATCTATAATTCATAGGTGAACCAATAAAATTTAGAAAAAAAATCAAATTTTTACATTAATATTAGATTTAAAAAAAAAATCGATTTTTTTTCAAAAAAATCACGTTTTAAACATTGGTAAACTAATTATTTTTCTGAAATTACAAGAAAATGTAGATTCAACGATGAGATTATACTCTTTTGTACATGTGATATAAATTTGAGCCGAATAGGTTCAATATTTTTTGAGTTATCTTGTACGGAAATTGAAAAAGTACTACTTTGAGAAAAACGCGTTTAAAGTTCTAAAGCTCCACCGACCTGGGAAACGCCGCGCTGTCTATAACTGGCTATAACTCGAGAACTAATACGAATATCGCTTCAAAACTTCTTTTGGTATATTTTAAGAGTATTTCGAACACTTTGATGCAATAAAAAAAAATCGTTTTTGTTTTAGCAGTTACATGTATCTTCCCCCTTAAGTTCTTGTTTTCAAATAATGGAATCAAAAGGAAAAGAAATATCACGTGACATGCGGGAGCTTATTGTGAAATTTAAAAACGAAGGACATTCTTACCGCGAAATCAGACAAATAGTAAATAAATCTCATTCCAGTATTCAGACCGTCATAAAAAACGACCGGGTGAGAAATTCTGTTGAAAACAAGTGGAGAAGCGTCACACGTCGTAAACTAAAGGAACGTGATGAGAGGAGTATATTATCCGAAATTAGAAATAAGCCGGGGACATCTTCAACAATCCCAGCGGAAGTAATTCAGCATACTACTGGGAAAGTTATTCATCCAATAACGGTACGTAGATTTCTCCACAGTTCTGGATACTCCAGTAGATCAGCACGAAAAGTAAGTAGGAAGTAAATGAGAAGAAACGTTTGTAATTTGTCAAACTCCATGAAAATGATGATTCGACTTTCTGGGACACTGTCCTCTTTAGTGACGAAAGTAAATTTAACTTGTTCGGACATGATGGAAGACACAGAATTTGGAGAAAAATTAATTAAAGTCTTGAAAAGAAGACCTGAATTCCAACCTTTAAACATGGCGGTGGTAGTATTCTAGTTTGGGGTTGCATATCAGCAACTGGAGAGGGAAATCTGCTCATAATTGAAGGAATTATGGATCGAATAGTATATCTAAATATATTAAAAACTAATTTAAAATAATCCGCGCAAAAATTGGGCCTACAAAGCAGCTGGACATTCTAGCAAGATAACGATCCGAAGCATACGGCTGGTATTGTGAAGGAGTGATTAATTTTCAATATCCCAAAACAGCTACATTCTCCACCTAAGCCGGCGGACCTCAACCCCATAAAACGTTTATGGGATTATCTTGAACGCAGAGTCCGAAAACACAACATTAGAAATAAAGAAGACCCCAAAACCACCTTGCGTCAGTAGTGGGCCAAAATACCACTCCAAGTGACGCGAAATCTTGTCAATTCCATGCCAAACAGGATGAAGGTCGTAAAAACAGCGAATGGCGGGCCAACAAAATATTAATAGTAATGAAAATATACCATCTATTTAATGAGTTGTAGGTGTACGTAGACTTTTGTTTTTTGTTATCTGTGGATATATTAGCGTTTTGTTAATTTTTGTTCGTAGAAACTGAAATTTTGTGCACTTTTAATGAAATATGTTTGTACAATGGGTTATGTTATGTTTATTCTGCGATACCACAATTTTTTATTTATGCTATACTTAACAATTTTCCGCTATTTTATATGGTGTACGCAGACTTTTGTTCGACACTGTATGTATTGAGAAATTGAAATGTGCCAGGTATATTTGAGAGAAAATTGATCTTTGAATAAAAACATTTGGTTTTACGCGTAAAATGAAATTGATTCATATTAAATTCAATTATCTTTTCAACATACGCATGTTCTACAAACATGTAAAAATTATATTCAAATGCATAGTTTTCCTTATCATCATGTCAGGTGTTGTGTACACTTGACACTTGACGTTTCGACACTGGTCGAAATGTCAAATATCATATAGATGGCGACTAGAGCGCCCTAATTGCACGCGGTGGTAAATACCTGGAACTAGGTAATTATTTTTGATTCGCGCAGATTTTTTTGAAAAGCTTAACTGTAATACTATTGCTATAAAAGCTCAGGATTAGAATCAATAAAGATCAATCTGCATTGGTAAGCCAAATTATAAGCGGCGACCAAAACTTCCGAAAAGAATCGTTTTTCTTTATTCTAAAAACGTGTTACTCTCGGAAAGATTAATTCAGGTTTTGCAGAAGCGGCGACAGGCTCGCCAAAGCAAAGCCTTTGTTGGTTCGACTAGTGAGAAATACTCTGTCTGATTTTTGCATAAGCGGCGACAGGCTCGCCAAAGCAAAAAAACAGGAATCTCGAGCGAACCAAAGCGTTAGGCAAACAATCAAAGTTATTGCAACTTTACATGGCGACCGTGCCAACGGCGGACCAAGGGAATTTAGAGTCCAACCTTCCCAAAGAAGGAGGACCTCAACCACGGGAGGACCCGCGGATCATCCAAGCGCGGAAGGACGAACTAAAACGAACGGAAATACCATATCAGGACACCCGAAGAAAGACAAAAAAACGCGGAGGAAGGATTGTATATTTGAGGAGGCTCCGAGCGGCGCTTAGAAGGGTAGCAACAGACGAAGAAAATCCACCACCCTGGGAACGACAAGGCGAGTTGTTCCAACAGATAGAAGACATAACCAACGAATTAGAAAAAAACAAATATAAACAAACATAAATATAAAAACATGAACATATATACATAAAATCAGTTAGAACGCATGAATTAAATTAAATAAATGAAAATGAATTATTGTTATGAATTATAGTTAAAAAAAAAAATAAAAATTAATGAAAACTAAACAGAAAACAATATATTTTTATTAGAATACAAAAAATTTTTTTTGAAACAAAATGGTCCATGGTATGAACATTATTTTTTTAAATGGAAGAGCAGATAAATGCCATTTCGAAAATTATAATTAATTTAAAAAAAACTCCGGGAAGGGTATACAAAAGCGATACCATAATAGAAAAATTAAGTGATATCGAAGATTTGAAGAAAAGAGTACTAGATACAGAAGATAGTTCAGAATTGCGAAAAATATTCTTAGATAAATATAGTGTAGCGAAAGAGTTATTAGAGGAAAAATTAGAACAAGCAGTAGAAAATAAAATGGGAACTTTCAATATAGAAATAGCTTTAAAATCAATACCAACTTTCAATGGAAACCCAAAAGAGGTGGATGCATTTTTAACCATAGTTGGGTTACTAAATGAAAGTCTTAATGAAGAAGGAAAAGTGAATTTATTGAATTTTGTTAAAAATGTAAAGTTAGGAGCAAGCGTGAAGGTACAACTAAGTACATTAGAAATAAACAATTATTCAGCGCTAGAAAAACACTTAAAAAATAGGTACAAAAGTAAGAAAACATTACAGCAAATACACACGCAGCTGGGTCAGCTACAGCAACGCGGAACTGTAGAAAAATATGGAGAAAAATTGTCAGAGCTCATTAGTGAATTGAGCGATATCCAAATAAATAGTCTAGGACAAAATACAACTGCACAAGAAAAGGCAGTGATAGTAAAGTCTAATGATTCTTACGCGCTTACAATTTTCAAAAATGGATTAAATGAAACTCTTAAACCTACTATTTTTGCTGCGCAACCTAAGACATTCATAGAAGCGATACAGATCGCAACTGAATTTGAAACGAGTAATAGAACACCGGAAAATGTAATGTATATTAATAGAAGACCGAATTATAACCAACAATATAACCATAATGGTAGAAACACATTTAATAGTAATAACACGTCTCATGGCTATAACAATAACAGGAATTACGGCACCAACCAGAATAGAAATTATAGAGACAATTATAATTCAAGATCAAGTGAAATGAACAATGCAAATAATTACAGAAATAACAGAAACACTTATAATAATAGAAATAACGAGTGGAATCAAAATAATACTAATAGAAATAATAATTATAGAAATAACAATAATACTAGAAACAATTACAGCTCAAGGGGAAATGAAGTAAATCGAAATCACAGAAACTATGATAACAGCAGAACCAATAACAGAAATTTCAATGAGAGGAGACAACGAATAAATATAGTCCAGGGAAACGCGATGAGCCCGGAGGCCAGCGACAACGAACAATAAAAGTTGACCCCGGGACCAAGACAGAAAAAATATTACTACTTAACAGACAGCTCGAAAATTATGTCTCAATTTACTGCAAAGATAATAGAAAATATTTAAAATTATTGGTTGACACTGGAGCAGATGTGTCACTATGTAAAGCAAGTGCGATTCCGGATGATCAAATCATAAATGAAGACAAAAGATCTAAATTTTCCGGAATAACCGAGGAACAAATACAGTCGATTGGAACGACTAATTTAAATTTGAGTATTGATGGAAATAACATCAATTTTCCATTTCAAATAGTGGAATCTGATTTTCCAATTCTTACGGACGGAATATTAGGAAGGGATTTTCTTACCCAAAAATTAGCAAGAATAAGCTATGAAACATATACAATAACAATGAATATAAATTATGAAGACCATACTATACCTATTGCTACAAGAAAACATAGAGTTGCAGTACCACCAAGGTGTGAATACGTATGTCCCATCGATATTAATATAGAGGAAGATAGTCTAACCACAAATAAAGAAATTAAATCAGGAGTTTATATAGCCAGTTCAATAATCCCAGTAAAAGGCGTAAAACACATTAAGATATTAAACACAAATGAAGAAGAGGTAATACTCGAAAATTTTAAAATTGAAACCGAACCGTTAAGAAACTTCAAAACTTATGAAACAAGTAAATCAGTAGCTCGAAACATCAGAGACGAACAAAGATTTAAAGACATATTAAAACATTTTAAAATAAATCATCTGAATGCGAAAGACCAAAAGTCTCTACTAGAAATTCTTAAAACATACCAGCATATATTCCACTTAGAAGGTGAAGCTTTATCCACAAACAACTTCTACACTCAAAAAATACAAGTTACAGATACCACACCGACATACATAAAGAACTACAGGTTACCTCATACACATATTAACGAAATAAATAAACAAGTACAGGAATTGTTAGACAGCAAGGTCATCGAAAATTCAACCAGCCCCTATAACTCACCATTACTTCTAACACCGAAGAAAAGTGAACAAGGCGCAAATAAATGGAGACTAGTGGTTGATTTTAGAGCACTAAATAAGAAAATAGTCAACGATAAATTCCCTCGAACAAGGCTAGAAGATGTTCTAGATAGTCTGGGGAGAGCTAAATATTTCTCTACTTTAGACATGACAAGTTCATTCCATCAAATAGAGCTTTCGAAAGAGTCACGACCATTGACAGCCTTCTCAACGAACAAAGGGCACTATCAATTTAAACGACTACCATTCGGTTTGACAATTTCTTCAAACAGCTTTCAACGCATGCTAACCATAGCTCTAAGTGGACTGGACTCAGCAGCTTTTCTATATGTAGATGATATAATTGTTTTCGGCTGCAGCTTAGCACACCATAATGCAAATTTAGTACGAGTACTTGAAAGATTGAAAAAATACAATCTTAAGTTGAACCCTAAAAAATGCAATTTCCTGAGAAGCGAAGTAGTTTACTTGGGACATCTGATAACCAAGGATGGAGTTCGCACTGACCCCGGAAAACTAGATACAATCAAAAAGTATCCAGTACCAACAAATCCAGACGAAGTCAGAAGATTCGTCGCATTCGCCAATTATTACCGTCGATTCATCCCCGACTTTGCTAAAATAACGAAATGTCTAAACGATCTACTAAAAAAGAAAGTTGAATTTAAGTGGACACAGCAATGCCAAACAACATTTGAATTACTTAAAAGCAAACTAATGAATGCACCAATTCTACAATATCCGGACTTTAGCAAACCATTCATAGTCACAACGGATGCATCGGACTATGCGTTAGGCGCAGTACTGTCACAAGGTGACATAGGACAGGACTTACCCATAACTTACGCGAGTAGAACTCTCGTTAAACACGAAATAAACAAATCTACAATAGAAAAAGAATTACTGGCGATACATTGGGCAATAAATTTCTTCAAACCATATCTTTTTGGAAATAAATTTACGGTGGTCACTGACCATAGACCACTGATATCATTATTCACACACAAAAACCCATCATCAAAAATGACACGCATAAGAGTCGATTTATGTGATTTTGACTTTGATATAATATACCGGAAAGGAAAAATGAATGTCAATGCGGATGCACTATCACGCATCAGGTTAAGCTCAGATACATTAAAAGAAATGATCCCGAAACAAGACCATAACGTTAAGAACAAAAATATATTAGCAGTCACAAGAAACATGACCAGAGAGAAATACAACACACCAACGATAGAAGCACATGAACCAAACCGAAACACAAAGTTAAATGAAACGTATATATGGAACAGCGAATTGTTGGCTGACATAAAAAATTTAATAAACCTAAAATTTGAAACGGGGAAAAATACAAGGATAAACATTGAAAATAACCAAGTTAAAATTGAATGCAGTGATAATCCATCGGAATTAGTTTCGTTACTGGAGAAGCTGACGTCAATAGTGACAAGGAAAAATATAACAATGATATACTTGAAAGAAACTGATGAAATATTTAACATAATAGGGAAAAATGAATTCAAAGACATATTCAATAAATTACAACAGTGTACTCAATCAAAAGGCAAAAAAACCCTAAAAATTATAATATACAAACCCCCCAAAAGAATAACAGATAAAATAATACAATTTAAATTGATAAATGATTACCATACAACACCCGTAGGAGGACATTTAGGTGTGAGAAAAACGATATTAAAACTCAAACAGAAATACATATGGAAAAATATGAACAAAATGATAAAAACATTTATTAACAATTGTGAAACTTGTGCTAAAAATAAACAGACAAAACATATAAAAGAAAACCAAATTATAACAGATACACCTGCTAACACATTCGAAACAATCGTCATAGACACAGTAGGGCCACTTAGGTTGAGCAACAATTATAGATATATACTAACAATGCAGTGCGAATTATCAAAATATGTTATTGCCTATCCAATAGAATCAAAAGACGCTAAAACTATCGCGAAAAAAATTGTTGAACAATTAATATTAAAACACGGCCTTTTCAAAAAACTGAAGTCAGATAATGGAACTGAATTCACCAATGAGCTAATGGCAAACATTTGTAGTATGTTAAAAATAAAACAAGTATTCTCGACACCCTATCACCATGAAACACTCGGGACAGTGGAACGTAATCACAGAGTATTAAACGAATATTTATTGAACTTTACCAATGATTACGAATGGGATAAATGGGTACCTTACTATACTTTTGCATTCAACACTAGCCCCCATGTAGATACACAATATTCTCCATACGAACTAATATATGGCAGATTACCTCATCTACCTAAAGACATAATAGAAAAAGATGAACCAATAAACAATATAGATAATTATGCTAATGAACTAAAACTCAGGTTAAAAAATAGTATCAGTCTAGCACGAAAAATAATCGATAGAGTAAAACACGAAAGAAAACTTAAATTAGACAATTTTGCAAAACCATCAAACTTGAAAGTAGGAGATTTAGTACTAGTACGAAATATGAATAGAAAGAAATTACAAAACACATACCACGGACCATACGAAATAAAATTCAGAGATGGCGTAAATTCAGATATCTTAATAAACAACAAATGTAAAAGATATCACAACAATTTGTTAAAGTTATACAAGCCACAGACAAGAATCATAATGTAATAAACTATAAACTTACAAATAGATATTTCCACAAAAAAAAATATAAAATCAAACAATATGTACACTATAAGTTAAAATTAAACTCCAGAAAACATCAAGAAAAGAAATACATATATGAAATCACGAATTAAATAGAATTGAGTCAGAACAAAATTAAAAATAGCATCAAGTTATATGAAATTGTAATGTATATAAAATTTCGATGAATTAAATAGAATTAAGTCAGAACAAAATTAATAAAAACCTCAAATTATATGAAAATGTAATGTGCGAATCAAAAAATTAAAATTCAAAAAATTTTCTTTTTACACAAAAGAAAATTTTTTTTTCCCAAAGAGAGAGGGTGTTGTGTACACTTGACACTTGACGTTTCGACACTGGTCGAAATGTCAAATATCATATAGATGGCGACTAGAGCGCCCTAATTGCACGCGGTGGTAAATACCTGGAACTAGGTAATTATTTTTGATTCGCGCAGATTTTTTTGAAAAGCTTAACTGTAATACTATTGCTATAAAAGCTCAGGATTAGAATCAATAAAGATCAATCTGCATTGGTAAGCCAAATTATAAGCGGCGACCAAAACTTCCGAAAAGAATCGTTTTTCTTTATTCTAAAAAAGTGTTACTCTCGGAAAGATTAATTCAGGTTTTGCAGAAGCGGCGACAGGCTCGCCAAAGCAAAGCCTTTGTTGGTTCGACTAGTGAGAAATACTCTGTCTGATTTTTGCATAAGCGGCGACAGGCTCGCCAAAGCAAAAAAACAGGAATCTCGAGCGAACCAAAGCGTTAGGCAAACAATCAAAGTTATTGCAACTTTACACAGGGCATCGTGTAATATGAAGATTAGAAATAATTGAATCAGAAAATTCTTATCAGCTTGTATTTCTCCCATGTAGAAGATAGACTGCATTGACCTAGTGTCTCCCGAAAATACAAAAATGCGTATTGTATTCAATGTGTATTCAAACAACCACATGTACGCGTTTCCTTATCAATCAGAACTATTATTTATTCACACTATGCCATGTGCTGCTTGCTTCCGTTCGAAGTACGTGGCTATTTTTATTTTGTTACAACGAATCAGGCGATATGTATGACCGATAAAGTATTTATTCAGCAGTGAATTAATATAGTATTCTAGTGAATGTTGCTGTATTTCTGCTGTTTGTTGTTTTGTGTGCGTATGCTAATGATATGCGGTTTCTGGAAGATTGATGCTCAACCTACAGCTATCGAATCAAAACTGGATCATAATGTACCTATTTCAGACAGTACTTTACCATTAAATTCGATACAAAAATATAGACAGTGAATCAGAGTGAAAGTCGTATGCATGCTCGTTAAAAATTTTTAAATGAAACACTACATAGTTTTGGTAACTACACTTAATTAAATAGCTTTAAATTTACGAAAGTTATGTTTACAGAAACTAAAGATCTTCACAAATTTTCAATCACGTCTATATAAGGAGATTGTGAGAGAATTTACACAGCGTTGGGACAATTTTACAAAAGCCACATTCTTGTCTTAAGGGGACATAGCACCTTCAAATTTTTCATAAATCGGTTTTGGTTTTTTGATTGAATATGTTAGAATGAAGCTTTAAAAACATAATTTTAATAATATAAAATTGAAATCATAAAAAAAAAATTTTGACCATATATAGCGATGCGCGCCAAGGTCATTTTTTATATGATTTTCGTTCACTTCGCTATACCGCTACATCGACTTAGGCTAAAGTGTAGAGAAAGATATGTGAGTCAACTCCTTTAAACGAAGTAAAAAAAGTTAACCTCGGCAAAAAAACAAAAAAATTAGCTGAAAAATATGCTTCTAAAAAAAGTGTTGAAACACCAAAAAAACACTGAAAAAAATTCACATAGCGCCCAGAGCCATGTAACATAGCGCATTATTTATGGTCCCATACGCCATGTACATAGTACTCTGAGCCATGCAATATGGCTCCCAGCGCCATAATCTCAGAATCAACATAGCGCGTGGTCCCATGTTACATGGCGCAGCATTTATGGTGCCACACGCTATGTAGGTACATAGTACCCTGAGCCATGCAGTATAGCTCCCAGCGCCATAATTACATGGCGCAGAAATTATGGCCCCACACGCCATATTACATAGTGCCATGAGCCATGTAATATGGGTCATTGCACTACAATTATAACTCGCAGCCATACTGTGTGAGGGGATCTATAAATGTCAGCAAGTGATACTTGAGTATCGTCGATAGATAGAGAACATTCTCAATCGGCTAAGGGCGCATATTATTGAATGGCTCCTTCGGTGACTCTAAAAGCAGCCAGCGTCTGTTTGTTGTAAGCAAGTGACTTCTCCGTGTGCTCATTTATGGTAAGTACCACTGTTTTGACTGATTTGCTTCTTCAATGTACTATAGTCCTCCACGCCATGTACTATAGTCCTCCACGCCATGTACTATAGTCCTCCACGCCATGTACTATAGTCCTCCACGCCATGTACTATAGTCCTCCACGCCATGTACCATAGCCCTCCACGCCATGTACTATAGTCCTCCACGCCATGTATTATAGTTCTCCACGCCATGTACTATAGTTCTCCACGCCATGTACTATAGTCCACCACGCCATACAGTATAGTCCTCCACGCCATGCAGTATAGTCCTTCACGCCATGCAGTATAGTCCTCCACGCCATACAGTATAGTCCTCCACGCCATACAGTATAGTCCTCCACGCCATGTACTATAATACATGGCGTGGAAGACTATAGTACATGGCGTGTAGGCCTATGTACGTTTCACCATGTATTATGGCGTGTGGCGCTATATTTTATCACAATCCCTAAATCGACTAGGTACATGGCGCCAGAAGTCTATAAATTATGGCGTCTGGCGCCATGTGTTTTCTCAGTGAAGGTCCGAAAAAGTTCAACTGACACTAAAATTAATGAAAAATTTATCAACATATTATGGAATACTTATACGACGAAATTATAATTTGGTTGAAAAAATGCGCAAGGAAATTTGGGCAGCATATTCCCAAATAATTTCAACTGATAAGAACCGTCAACACTATTTTTGCCCTGTTAGAGAAAAGACTTGGTGTAACTGGCGCAAGGCGGAGGCAGCTGGTGGTAATACTTTAAAAAATTTCAAGCCTCCTCCACCTTTAGATGATGAGGTACAAGAAGTTTTAAAGCCAATTTATGAAAACTTATCATCAAAAAATTTATTCAAGCACTGCTTGGGCAATTTTACGCAGAATAATAACGAAAACTATAATTCTTGTATTTGGAATTTGGCCCCTAAACATACTCATTGTGGAAAAGACATCATAAATATGGCTGCAAATATTTCTGCATGTACATTCAATGAAGGATTTATGGCTATCTTGAAAATAATGCAAGTCATGGGAATTACAATTGGCCAATGTGCGCTGGAACATGCAAAAAATAGGGATGCTGCAAGAACTAACCAGGCGGAAAAACACTCGATTGAGGCATCTAAAGAGGCCAGAACTGCTCGAAGAAAGCAAAAGTCTTTGGAAGAGGGGGAGTATGAACAAGAGGAAGGTATATTGTATGGTCCAGGCAACGCAGATTAAATTTCGGTAAGATTTATTACAAAAAATATTGAATTTTAAGTTTAAACGCGATTTTCTCGAAACAATTTTTTCAAGTTGGCGTGCATAATTGAAAAAAATGTTTTTATCCAATCGTTCTGAAATTATAACACGTTAATCTGCACATTATAATGCTCAGAATGCACTACGGATGCAA
The DNA here is from genome assembly GCA_963978885.1 of Nemotelus pantherinus. Classification (NCBI taxonomy): domain Eukaryota; kingdom Metazoa; phylum Arthropoda; class Insecta; order Diptera; family Stratiomyidae; genus Nemotelus; species Nemotelus pantherinus. The sequence goes on along the minus strand of OZ022265.1, from coordinate 43,600,878 downwards.
AAATCGGCATTAAATTTTTTTAGTTATAACCGATTTTTGGGGGAAAAAAACTTCGATTTTCGAAAAAACGCCGCCATTTTGTTATTTTTCAACCAAATTTTGTTTTTTTAGTTCATTCTAAGGCCGCTTTGATGCTGATGAAACCCCGTTTTTGTTCTTTTTCTCAGCTTTTTTCGAGCAGTTATCGTGCACGCCAGGTTTTTTTGGTGTTTCTAAAAAAAATTGTTGCAGACGACAGGGAGCCACAAAAAATTTTTAACAATTGTTTTTATATAGTATAAAGCAAGTAAAGTATGTGTACAAAGTTTCATTAAGATATGTCTTTTATTCAATTAAAAACTAACCTTTGAAAAAAACAATTTTTTTCAAAGCTTTGGGTTTTGAGTCGTTATCTTCATTATGTTTCAAAATTCTGTACGATTTCAAGGTTCTCTGCTCTTACTTTTAATTCTCTTTATAACATATTTATAATTAATACATATTTATAAACACATCCTGGTGTACAGTACCATCATACATACATAAAAAGACTCCCCACTTTTGATGTGGTCATACACTTCAACACTGTAATGCTGCCACCACCACGTTTAATTTTCAGTCGTAAGTTGAAAAGTTTGAGTACCAAATGTTTGAGTACCAAATGTTTGAGTACTTCTTCCAATTGTTTATTTGATGCAGAAAAAAATGCATTTGTTTTAACATGTTTAAGAAATTTAATCAATTCTTTTGATTCATCTCATTAATATGGGGTTTATTTGACAGATAAAGACTGATTATCGAGGAAAAGTAAAGATTAAAATGCTAAGTGCAGGCAACACTTTGCTAACCCTTATCTAACAGCACATCTGCAAGTATACAAAATCTGCTTCAAGCTGTGGCAAGTAAACCCTGTAAATTTCCTTTTGACCGGATTATTGCATTAAATTTGATAGGAGTAGGAAGGTTTTAAGTGTTACTACCCTGAAAATTTCAAAATATTCGACATTAGAATATTTGTTGTTTATAATCTTCTAGCACGGTCATTCAGTTGAAAATTTCATTGGTGTCAGTAAAAAAGTTAGAAAAATTAACACCGCTGGCAACCGTAACCTAGTTTTGGTCTGTAGTAAGGTCTATTTACTTTGTTAATTTTGTATAATCTGATGATTGCAACGAACGTTATAGGGCAAGCAGCATTTATTTTGTTGACTGATTTTGCAAGGTTCGCAGCATATTCATTAAACATCTACCAGACTTGGTTTCACTCAAGGACAATGCTCTCTCGGATTCAACAGGATTTTCAACAGGATTTGATTATCGGGTCGTGAGTTCGCACGAATACAAATTTCTGGTGGTTATCGTTCTTTGACTGTGTAGACAATGCATACAATTCATGCATCAAGTTTTATTACTAATGTTCGAAGAACATTAGTATTAAAATCGATTTGACCAAAAATTCATATTTCCATACATATAAATACAAAAAAATTTATGTATATATATATATATATATATATATATATATATATATATATATATATATATATATATATATATATATACCATATAGGGCAAAGAGCTTTATTTTCCTGAGGAAAATAAAGCTCTTTGCCCTATATATATATATATATATATATATATATATATATATATATATATATATATATATATATATATATATATATATATATATATATATATATATATATATATATATCATCAAAAAAATTCAGGGACTATTTCTCGGGAATGCGCCATCCGATTCAGCGGAAACTTTCAGAATACGTTGGTGTATATGCAAAATAGGTCCAAATTTCACTAAATGTCAATTATCTTTAACCCTTTGGCACCGGCGGCCATTTTAGTGATATGTTTAATATACCTATTATCCCGTCCACAAATACTTTTTGCAAAAATTAAGGTAGCGGAATGAATTTCAAACAAGTATTAAATGTGAATTGGATAATGCTTCGGATTTTTTTTTACCCCATGTGTGCGCTAGGTGCATAAAAAGAGAACGGGAAAATTTGAAAATTTTTAAATTGCGATAACTTTTGATCGAGCTATTCAATCATAATGAAACTTTCAGAACATATTGGTATTATTTAGTTGTAAATTTGTGTAGCTTTTAATGAGCATGTTGGCAACTCTGTAGCCAGGGCAGGCACTGAACGTGAAAACCTTCAAATCATCGAATGTCCTGAAAAATTGTCGCTTTTTGGAAAAAAAAACTTATATATAAGTCTTATGCTTTGTCTACATGGCCAAAGTAAAAAAACTTGAAATTTTAAAACGGGCACGCCTGGTAACCCTTTCCCATTTTACCTATATTTTTAGCATCAAAAACTTCTGTTCACGGAAACTCACGATCCGATAATCAGAACTAATTGAAATTTACGGAATATATTGGTATTAAGTAGGACCAAGTTTGATCGAAGTGATTTTGAAATGCGGGCAATTTCGTGCCAGTGGTACCATTTTGAAAAATCACTAAGAAAAATAACTGCTTTTGGCCCTATAAATTCTGATTCAGCCATTCGATTTTGACGAAATTCACACAGTAGCTGAATCTTACTTCAAACCACGTTTAATAGAAATTTGGTTGAAAAATACGGTTCGAGCTGCCAGCTATGGTAATTTTGATATCTTAAATTTTGAAAATTCCTCAGGAAAATAAAGCTCTTTGCCCTATAGCTTCCAGTACAGTCATTAAATCATAACGAAATCCAAATGGCAAATTAAACTTATTGTAGGCTATATTCAATAGAAATGTAGTTTCAAAACAATGATAGGGCTGTCAGCTATGGTTGTTTTTGTATTTTTTTGGCATATCTTTAGTAAGCGATTTTAGCAAAGAATTTTCAAATCGTAGTGATCTTATAGTAAAAATAAACATCAAATATTAAGATCTTGAAAATTTGAACACTTTTGCGAATGGTAACCCTAAATTTCTTTGCATCCCTATAACTTCCAATGCGATCATCGGATCAATACGAAATTTGCAGAGCAGGTTGACTTCAACGTAAGCAAAGGGCTGCCAGCACTAGGCCTTTTTGTTATTTTCGTTCCAATAAATGCTTGCATTTAGTATTTTCATCGCAAACATTTGCAATGAAAATAAGTAATTTTCTAAGAACTGCACATTTTTCCGATGACAACCCCAAACACCTTTCTATCGCTGTAACTTTCGATGAAATTAAAATAAGCTAAGATTCTATTATTATTAAGGGTGTATTAGTTTTAATTAGGAATAGTGTTGTGGTATAATAGTGGTTGAATGCACACTCAAAATCTGTACAAATCCTCTACTGTTCTTCGGACATTAGTGTTTCTGGCGGTTCTGATGCGCTAGGGTTTTTTTTTTCTATTGAAAAAGATAAAATGTTAAGCAGAGTCGATCATTTTGTGCTTGGCTGCTGTATCTAGAGGGTGCTGCGAAAAGAACTGGCTAGCATGGAAAACTTTTGAATTCTCTGTCTTTTATACATCAATGCGTCCAATGAGTTTTGTAATAATTTGAAAACTCTGTCAGAAGTAATCACCATTTAGGGCATTAATCCCGAGATTGAAATGGTGATCCCGAAATTCGGGATTAGAATTTCCGGGTTCCCGAGATAGTCCCGAGATTTCGGGATTTTAAAGAAGAACTATATTTTGGGAATTTAAACAGATATATTGTTTTAATTGTGTACCAATTTTTTCCTAGCTTGTGAAAATATTTTAATTTAAATCAATTTTTTCCTTTTTGAAGCTAGATTTATTTATTTTTATTCGACATATATCGATATTTCGAGGGTAATCTGCCTTCTTCTTCAGTGTCTATTTATCTAATCTTAAAATAACTTAGGTAGTTTATTTAAGGTGCTTTATATTGGCTTATTCGTACTCAATTTAAACTTTGTTTCAAATATATATGCATAAAACCAGAAGTTAAGTTCATTTTAATGTTAAATTTATGCACATATGTACATGGGTGCTAGCAAGTAAAACCTTAATCTATAATTGCATCTAATTTAATCTTATGATCTAAGTTCTTCTTATCTTCTTGTCCAATAATTTCTCCTTATTTGGTCTGATGGTTAATTATAAAATTAGTTAAAAACGAATTAAAATTTAATCAGCATATTTCAATATCATTTAACCCTAGAATGGTACGGTAAATTTTTGGATGATTTTAGGTACATGTTTTTACTAATAAGAAGGCAACAATAGCATTATGTACATTTTTTATTTTATCATTAAACATAAAAAGATTATATAGCTTCTAGCCTCATGGCAGTCAAAGTGGCCAACTGGCTGATGCGCGACGAAATATATACTGAATGTGAACAAAAATTACTCGTGGGTACCATTCTAGGGTTAAATATCAATTACAAAATAATATTATTTTTCAATGAAACAAGTGATAAGTAATAATATCGATTGGTTCAAACTGCTGATTCGTTTTGAAAGTATGCTCGTAATAAACATAATTCGTAAAGAGTTTCAAAATTTAAACTAAACTGATTTTGCTGCACATATATCCAGCTGCTGAAAAAGATATTTCGGGTACACTTTTTGGTGGGATATTAAGCATGTAATCATACGCCAGTTACAATAATCAGCCCTTAGCGCCTCCTTTTTCATAAAACTATATTTCTTTTGGCATTAAGTTCTGGGTTATTTGCTCATTTCGTAATGATGAAACTTTTCTAATTGTCAAAGTGGGTTGAATTTTATCAATCCCGAAATCTCGGGAGTCCCCATAAAAAATTCGGGATCCCGAAAATGTCCAAAATGGGTCGGGATCCCGAGATCCCGAAATCTCGGGATTGCATGCCCTATCACCATTCGAAATTCAAAAATTTCGAAGCTTCCTCAAATCCATGTCTAAAAGACACTGAGCTCATTTCGCATACTTGGTTTTTTCAAAACCATTTGTTGGTAGAATTATAAGGATACCTAAGTTGCCCACTAGCACCATAGGGTTTATTTATTTATTTATTATTCAAATCTCATTTAGCAGAAAAATCCAATTATGAAACGAGATACAAAAAATAATCAAAAAAATCATTAATATAAAGCAAAACAGGAATAAAAATAATAAAATAATAAAATCAAAAAAAAAAAAATTGAAGAAACAGTAAAGAGAAGAATGCATAATAAAAATAATTAAGAGACTACGTTATCATATCAATAACATGTTTTTTAAAAGAAAGAAAAGACATGGACAAAGAACCAAACTGATGCTCATCATGGCTTCTAAGTATCCTAGGTATAGGTGAGTAAAAATACACAAGAGTACGCGCAAAAGGAGTCAGGAAAAGCGACTGAGTTCTAACCGGGCGATCAGACACACGTAAAAAATGACACACGCGAATGTTGGAAGAGAGTAAGCCATGATAAAGCTTATAAAGAAGACATTCATCAAGGAATACTCTGCGGGTACTCAGCAAATGGAGATTTAAGAAAAGCAGACGGTCATTATAAGGACGATAAGCAACATTAAACTTGAACAAAAGGCAGCGAGTAAACTTACGCTGAACGGATTCAACAGCATTAGACAGGTACACGAAACGAGGAGACCACACTTGGGAGCAATATTCAACAATGCTACGAACAAGAGAAATAAAAAGGCGAACACAAGTGTTGATATTGGTTGCAAAGCGAGAGCAGCGCAGAACAAAACCAGCTACTTTTGACGACTTAGCAACCACAAAAGAAACATGCAGATCAAATTTTAACTTCGGATCAAAGATGATGCCGAGGTCTTTATGTTGATCTACATGCTTCAAAAGACTATCACACAAAAAATACTCAAAGGAAATGGGATTAGGCTTATTGGAAAAAGACATCACAAAACACTTGGAAACATTAAGATCAAGGAAGTTCACAGAGCACCAATCACTCAAAACAAAGAGGTCCGACTGTAGCTTACAACAATCATTTTGTGAAGCGACAGCACGGAAAATTTTTAGATCATCAGCATACAACAGAGAGTCAGACTGAAAGTTAAAAGGAAGGTCATTGATAAACAGTGTGAAAAGGAGGGGACCAAGGATGGAACCTTGGGGAACACCAGAAGTAGGAAAGAAAGGGGAGGAAGAACAACCATTAAACACAACACGGCAGACGCGATCATGGATGTAGGAAGAAAGCCAAGATGTAAGGGAACTGGGAACACCAAAATGACAGATCTTATCTAAAAGCACTGTGTGATTTACCCTGTCAAATGCTTTCGCGAAGTCAGTGTAAATCACATCAGCTTGAAGGCCATTGTCCAAAGTACACGCAACGAAGTTAGTGAATTCCACTAAATTCGTAGTCGTTGAACGTCCCTTTATGAAACCATGCTGCTCTGCAGAAAATAAATAACTAAAAGCACCATGAATTCTGTCATGAACAATCCGCTCAAGCAACTTCGGAAAACAGGACAGGAGGGATATAGGACGGTAGTTGGCCACATTGCCAATGTCTCCCGATTTTAAAATCGGAAAAACATTGGCAGCCTTCCACGTAGAAGGAAAAACACTAACAGACAAACTCAAATTAAATAATATAGACAAAAGTACACATAAGGAAGATGCAAGAGACTTAACAAACACATTAGGAATGCCATCCGGGCCGCTGCTTGCTGAGTGATCCAACGAGGATATTAGAATTTCAACCTCCAGAGGATTGGTCATCGCAAAATTATCCTGAGAAAACACAGCCGCAGCAGAACTTTCTGAAGCAAAATTAGGAGAGGAAAATGAAGAAGCAAAGATTTTAGCAAATAAATCACAAGTTTCTTGAGGGATAGAAGTCGTAGTTTCCTCAAGAAAAAAAGTGTCAGGAAACCGGTTGCTAGTTTTAAGGGAACGGACATACGACCAAAATGGTTTCGAGTTATCTGAGGAAAGACTAGCTTCAATATGGGCAAAATAACCACGTTTCGCTTCTTCAACAGTCCTTTTAGCCACTGCTCGCAGCGACCGATAACGCTGAAATACCTCGGCAGATGAACTGCGAAGAAATTCACTACGGGCCTTATCTTTCTCGCGCAAAGCTTTGGATACTGCGACAGAAAACCAAGGAGGACAAGCACCACGACGAGAACGAGACACAGGAATAAATCGACAAACAATGGAATTAAGGAGAGAGTAAAAAGAAGAAACAGCTTCATTTATATCAAGCCCACGAAAAAAAGAAAACCAATTGATAGGGAGGAGTTCGGCAGCAATAAGTTCATAATCTGCCCTAAAAAAGTTGAAAGACGGCACAACTATGCTTTTATTGCGTGGACTATTCAATAAACAAAAATCAATGGAAAGGGGGGGATGATGAGGGTCAGGATCAACGTAAGGAAAGGATGATGCGGAAATTGATAGATTAGAAGAAGGTAAATTAGAAAAAATAAGGTCCAACAAACGATTATTATTATTAGGAATGTAATTAAATTGGGATAAGGAACAAAACGAAAGAAATGATGAGAGGGAAATTGAAAGTGCGTTGGTAGAGGAGATGATTAAAGACGAGAGGTCCCATTGAATAGAAGGCAAATTGAAGTCACAACAAACAACAATAGGAGAATGAGGATAGTAAGACATAATAAAATCAGACAGCTCACTATAAAAACATTCATACGTGGAGAGAGATGCACTACAAGGCACATATACCGATACAAGTAATAAACAAACATTATGTGATAGGGAAATACGGACAGCAACGCACTCAACAGGATGAGACACCACGAAGCTAGCACAAAGTGAACTAGACAGAGATTTACGAACGGCAATTAAGACTCCACCACCGTCTGCTTTATTGAAGATAACTAAATTTTGGCGATATGGTAAAATTCCCTTACCATCTTTCGTATCATTTTTCGGTCCACCTGAGCATATAATTCAAATGTATCAATTACCTGGAGCATACGAATTCGCCCACAATTATCAGGTCTGTCCATAAGTTCCCGCGTATTTCCTTTTAGTCATTTGTATAAGTCATATCTGTTCGAAAACAGGTAAGTAAACTATCTTTTTATTTTACCCTTGAAACTGTATACAGTAAGTCATTTTACATCAGTTTTTGAAAAATTGGAGTGAAAAGATAGTTTAAAAAAATGGTAACAACCCGCGAGTTGTCATTTAAATGTTTAAGAAGCTAAAGCTGAACTTACTAGTAAATCTACTGAGTCATTTCGGTTGACGAATGGTGTCATAGTGTCCCTGCAATATTTTGAATCTGTTTTTTCATTGGGAATTTTTGCTTACTTGCAGCCCTGTTCTGTTCATTCCATTATTGAAAAGTGTATATACCTATATGTAAATCTGCATGAATCTGTTCTCTCAACCATAATATTATACTATCAAACAATTCACGCTCATGCTTCCACACACATAATGTGACCAGGCATGAATTCACATGACCCGACAGCATGGTAGTTCCGCCTTTATTCAACGTTACACTCCATTAAATTTTAAAACCTTAATTAATTAATGACAATTGCAGATAGCCTCATCGTTTTAAGAACGTTCCAGATACTATAAAAACTTAATATATATTCTGTAGGTATACATTTTGATAAGATTTTATAAGTCATAAATGAATTGAATTCTTGTACAACTTTCGCTTGCAGCTTATCTTTCTTTTGAAATCGGACTCTGGTTCGTTAAGACAGATGTTATTTCACAGTAAATAATATGTATTTATTTGTTCAAATCAACGGAGCTCTCGCATATCTGAGTGTAGCACCACTGGCCCGAAAGCTCTATTTTCTTTCTTCACTCACTGATTCTCTTTCAAAGATACAATGAAATTCTTAAGATACTCATATGAAAGCGGTCAAGTATGAGATATTGGCACATTACTTCTGCATCGGCCACCATATACTTGAACTCATCGTACGATACCCCAATTTACGTGCAGTTTCTAAACATAGCTTAGAGCAAAAGACACAATCGTCGCGTCTTACCTGGTTACCTGAAGCAGCCAGACGCCGGCATCTTATCATAATCGAGTTTTATGCGCTCTATGTGCATATATATGTGTATCACACATATTCGGCATAAGTGGAAAGCTGAATTTTCACATTAGGGCGGGAAAATTTCTCTCGACACAACACAATATCAGTTGGTGCGCAATCTCGTTTCGAAGTAGTAGTTACGAACGCCCGTCGTCGTTCTCTATCGAGAAGTCCTAGTCGTGGCAAAATAATCGTCTCAAGAAACTCTTCATTTTGATCTGTAATAATTTGGATCCGAATTTTCTCCGGCGCCCGTAATTGCTTTGATGAGTGCCGCGTCTGTGAGTTTAAGATAGAAGATAGCTTATGCCGAAATCTGTGTGTTAAGATCTCGTGCGGTGCGAATCGAATCGTGCGTTCACAGGTGGCCTGATACGATTTTGCGTACAAGAGACGTGTTTTTGCGATAAACTAGAGTGCAGGCTGGTTTACCTTTACCTGAGCGGTTCATTATGACTGTGCGAATGCCACGTGCTACTATTTACAATGTGTACGATTATAGGCGCTGAGGTTGTTTGAATGGGATTTTGTGTTTGTTTAGTGAAAGAGTTAGTAGCTAGCTGTAATCAAATAAATTCTGTGATAATTTAGATCATCCGATAACAGTTCATAAGTTCAAATAGAGGAATTCCACAAATTAAAATCTAAAAACGTGTCCCTTCGTCGAAATTGCGTTCGATTTGCTCTGTTACAAACTGTACTGGGCAGGACGCATGCGAACAGGACATCGAACACGCCACCATACGACCACTAAAGTGCTTCCTTATACTATAAGTGCTAATTAAAAGGACTCGTCAGTTGTTAGTCAGTGCTCGGTCGGAATCTCAAATCGGTACGAACTATGGGCTACGACGATATCATAGAGCATTTAGGCGGGTTCGGCCGCTATCAGAGACGAATTTACTTTTTGATTTGCCTTCCTGCAATCTCGTGTGCCTTTCACAAACTTGCCGGAGTGTTTTTACTCGCGAAACCCAACTATCGGTGTGTTCTGCCTTTCGAAAATGCAACAGACGTATCTTACGACTTGCCTGCCGAATTCTGGAATGTTTCATATCCGATCGATTTGATGACATCAAAGTGGTCGACGTGCCAATATTTAGATGCCAACTATACAGAGGACTATTTGAAGGGTGGAGTGCCGGCGAATAAATCGGTTCGATGTAATAAATGGGTCTACGATAAATCCCGGTATGAGAGTAGTACTGTGACAGAGTGGGACATGGTCTGCAATTGGTCCTGGTTGACGGCCACTTCGGATGCCTTGTTCATGGTGGGTGTGCTGCTGGGCAGCATTATTTTCGGACATCTCTCTGACAAATATGGAAGGAAGCCGATTTTCTTTGCGTCCCTGACCATTCAACTCGCTTTCGGTGTGACGGCAGCTATTGCTCCGGAATATATCACGTACACGATATCAAGGATAATTATAGGAGCGACAACTTCTGGTGTATTCCTGGTCGCATATGTAATCGCTATGGAAATGGTGGGTCCGAGTCATCGTCTGTTCGCGGGAGTAGTATGCATGATGTTCTTCTCTGTGGGGTATGTCTTGACGGCTGGGTTCGCATATTTCATCACAAACTGGAGATATTTGCAGATAGCACTCACCCTGCCTGGTATTCTTTTCATGACTTATCATTGGTTCATTCCGGAATCGGCTCGCTGGCTGATATCGAAAGGTAGAAAACAAGCCGCGATCGCCAACATTAAAAAAGCCGCGAAGGTGAATAAGGTAACTGTACCCGATGAGCTTCTAGATAATTTAATAGTTGAATCGGATGAAAAGAAGGACGATGATACTGAAAAGCGTGAACCATCGGTGTTCGACTTGTTTCGCTATCCAAATTTGCGGCGAAAGGCACTTCTGATATTTTTCGATTGGTTCGCGAATAGCGGCACTTACTACGGACTATCGTGGAACACAAGCAATCTGGGAGGAAACGATCTTATAAATTTCGTTATATTTGGCGCTGTTGAGATCCCTGCTTACACATTCCTACTGTTGACGCTCAATCGATGGGGTCGCAGGACAATTCTATGCGGAAGCATGCTTACTGCTGGAGTAATGCTCCTACTAACAATTGCCGTCCCCGCTGATCAAAGCTGGCTGATTGTAGTTCTGGCGATGCTGGGAAAATTGGCCATCACTTCCAGCTACGGTACTATCTATATCTTCTCGGCTGAACAATTCCCAACTGTGATACGAAACGTAGGATTGGGAGCTGCGTCGATGGTAGCTCGAATAGGTGGCATTCTGGCGCCTTATTTCAATCTCCTCGGTGATATCTGGCAACCGTTCCCGCTGATTATCTTCGGAACGATGGCATTCACTGGAGGACTTTTGTCATTAATGCTGCCTGAAACACACAATAAACCAATGTTGGAGACGATCGAAGATGGTGAGAATTTCGGCAAGAAGGTGAAAGATCCTGAAATAAATTTGAAGCAGGCAGACGACGAATAAGTTATGTGCGAAATGAGACTGGTGTTCGTTTTAGACTAGTTAGGTCATTGATGTTGAAGTACTTTTTCACGTTTTTGATAAACACTTAGTAGGTACTTGTCTTTGTGAATAGTCAAAGTGGACTGTGTGCCTATTAGCATACTAGTCGTTATTTATGGACGATCCATCTGCAAACGATTGAATCATTTTCAAATTGTAATGTTGCGCAATAATATTTATGGAAGAGGCTATGCATCATTGGATGATATTTACTGATTTTTGTTAATAAATTTACCATTTAACTCGGTTTTGCTGCTACGCCAGCTAAGGTTGGAAACATTCACAAAATACCTATTATTCTTCTAGTGTCGGAACAAAATGCCAAATATCTCACTGATCTTATGAACTTGTAGTTCCTAAAAGACACCGAAGAAAGACCAAAAAATCAAAATCATTCGCCTGGAATAGCCAGTGTAAAAATCAAGAAACTTGTAGGGAATAAGTGTAAAATATTATTCATCGGCATCAATTCCATTTTAACATTTTCTTGAGCTTATTTCGTGTCAAGAGAGGTGTCCAGTCCTGATTACTATCAGCAACCAAAATTGTCATTACCTTGTTTATTCCATTGCAAGTGGTGCGTTAACTTTAATTGGCTGACCATGTTTCGCATGACGCAGTAAGTTTTTCTTTCACCAAAACGAAATAATTTTATAAATCATCCATCCGATCATAATTGACTAGAAAATCGATTAGCATTGAAAAAGTCATCATTCTTGTTAATCAATGTCATTTGCCAGTTAAAATCAACCCAATTAAAATGTTGTGCCAAGTGGGCGTAAAATTAACATGTTGGTTACAATCAATTCCATGAAATTTATCGAATTAATTCCATCAAGTATACATTCTCATTTTTAAATATGCAAATCTAACAAAACCTATCCACCTAAATGTGATCTTACTAACAATTATTTTCAGTCATTTTCATAAATATTATCATTAGTTGAATAGAAACTATCAAAACATGAATTCCAACACATAAAAGCGTTTGCCCATTGCCCTAATCTGCTTAAAGACAAACATTTGCTTTCATTCCTGATAATTTATGGTATTGTTATTTGGCGATGTAATTTTTAGATAGATGAAATAATTTCACTAGAAAAAGGTTTATAAATACTAATTGCGTTAATTCCTCTTTAAGATCATTGGTGTATATTATATTAGCTATACCTCAATTGTTCTACAGTTTAGAATTCAAATTTATTTGTGAATTCTTTATTATGAAATAAGAATAATTTCAATTAGAGATTTGATACATTTGACATAAATAGGAACTCTACACGTTAATATGCATAGAGCATGCATAGTAAATTAAACACTCAAGACCAATAGTTTTCTATTATAGCACACACATACGCATTCGTTTATGTCGTTTCGATCACTTGGTTGAATTTTCTTCTTGATATTTATAGATTTATAAGCTTTTTGTATGACATTTATACTTGATTCTAGTATTTTTGTGTAGTTAAATAATTGTATCTTTACTAAATGAAAACTCTAAAATAATAAAATTTTGATATAATTTAAAAAAAATAATGAGTTTAAATTTCAACTGAAAATTTATATTTTGTGCCTTGCTGAGTTTTGCGAATATTTCAGCCTTACAAATCTAAATATTCCTTCCTATCTACATAACTTTGGACCTACACTCCGCATCAAAATGATAGGATACTCCTGAAATTTTCCCATTTCTCGAAACCGATAAGAGGTAGAAAAAACTTTTACTGTGGGTCATATGGTACATGCAAGATATGTTCAGAATATTTAACCTAATGGCCCCTTCAACTAATATTCTAGGAATTTTTCGTATTTACCTGGAAAAAAGGTGCTTCAAAAAGATAGGACAGGGTATATAAATCGGCAGTTGCAAGTATTTGGTGCAAGAAGTGAGTTTGAAATTTGTTTAGTGTTTACGGGTTTAGATAACCTGAGGGCGTTTTGTAAAAATGCCGATATTTTTTTCAGTACGGACTAGTTGATTGTGTTGCAAAAATGGGTCGCGGTAAAAAACTAAGTGAAAGTGAAATAAAAACGATTTTAAATCTGAAAAATGAGAGTTTAAATGTCGCAAAAATCGCGAAAATTGTAAAACGAAGCCGAAATGTTGTAATGAGTTTACTAAAAGATCCTGAAAATTACGGGCAAAAGAAGAGTCCAGGCAGACCTAGTGCACTAAGAGATCGTGAAAAGCGGTCGATATTACGAGTAGCGTCAAACTCAACGGCAACAGCGAGACAAATTGCGGAAAAAGCTGGTGTGAATATAAACATTTGAAATGTCCAACGTCTTTTGAAAAAATACCCACTGTTCAACGAAGAAAACTTCTCAGAAAACCACCGCTAACAAAAAAAGCACATTGAGGAACGGTTGAAATTCGCTCGGGAACATGTAAAGTGGAAGAAAAGATGGGAGAATGTTATCTTTACGGATGAGAAAAAATTCACCATGGTTGGACCCAACGGTTGGTCATATTATTTTCACGATTTAAGGAAAGATCGCCTTTTCCAAGTTCGCAGACAAATGGGTGGTGGAGGTGTCATGTTATGGGCAGGGATCGGTTACAAATTGAAAACCGAAATCTGCTTTGTGGATGGAAACATGAAAAGTCCGGATTACATAAAATTAATAGATGAACAAATTAGGACACATGTAACAAGGAGAACAACAGCGCGTATTGTAAAGGAATACTTTTCCTCCAAAAATATTAAGATTTTACCATGGCCAGCTAGATCTCCAGATTTAAATGTTATAGAGAATGCTATCCTGTGCTGTATATTGGGGCAATAAACAGTTCAATCCAATCCAGGAGCTAAAAGATGCCATACAAGAAGTTGGAGGCTAATTCCGCAGAAATATCTGAAAAATTTATATAAATCTCTACCAAATTGAATGATAACTGTTTTAGCAAAACAAGGAAAGGCAACACATTATTAAAGCATAAAATAATATACTAAGATTTATCTTCAAATACAGATTTTTTTAAATACCTTCAGCTGTCCTATCTTTTTGAAGCACCTTTTTTTCAAGTAAATACGAAAAATTCCTAGAATATTAGTTGAAGGGGCCATTACGTTAAACATTATTTACATGTACTATATGACCCACAATAAAAGTTTTTTCTACCTCTTATCCGTTTTGAGAAATTTGGAAAATTTCATGGGTGTCTTATCATTTTGATGCGGAGTGTAACTTTAGACTTGGTCAGGCAACTTCACTTAGAAATAAATCCATATTTTTGTGGTGCTCTCATAAAATTTTATGTGTAGATGATGATGTGGTTTATGATTCGTTGTTTAGATTTTAATATTCAAGTTTATTGTTGCAGAAAATGTATTATTCCACATCTGAAATATGTGTATATATATTGTGTTATTATGAATTAGATTGTCAATAGAGATATGACTGATTTCAGTCCGAAACTATTGGTGTACTCCAAGACATTTAGGGGCAGGGAGGTTGGTCAATTTTAAAGTTATTCGAAGTAAGGATATACGACGAGTGATTACTTGGAATGACGCTATGGAAACATGTCACTAGAAAATAAAATCCATGCATCTTTCTTTCGCGGTAGCGAAGTGTAGAATGAAGAACTGAGATTGAAATAATGGAATATAAACGAGGTAATAAACGTGACAATTCTACTATTTGAATCAGGTGTTGTACCCGCAGCTATTAGCTACTTTCTTTCCCTAACTTATTGGCGAATTATTTTCAATATCTAGCAGCGATAAATT
Organism: Nemotelus pantherinus; assembly: GCA_963978885.1. Classification (NCBI taxonomy): domain Eukaryota; kingdom Metazoa; phylum Arthropoda; class Insecta; order Diptera; family Stratiomyidae; genus Nemotelus; species Nemotelus pantherinus. The sequence goes on along the minus strand of OZ022265.1, from coordinate 43,585,676 downwards.
TGGTGATCATGTTTGTCCAAAATATTTATTATTTTAGTTTAAGTATTTTGAATCGCAAAAAAGTCATATTTTTCTTTTTAGATGTAAATACGAGCAGTTTGTGCACATTTGAGAATAAATGAACAAATTTTAAATGATTACTGAGCGATATGTTTTTGTATAGTTTAATAATTATTTTTTTTATTTCATTTTTTCTATCTAAAATAATTATAGTTGATTTTAAGGGATCAGCCGTTTCTGTCCTTGTTGTAAATATCACTGACGATCGACCTAATATCGTCCAAATTAAACGCAATAGAGCATCAGCTTAATCGTATCCGAATCTCTCAAACCTCAAAACATAACGAACTATCGCCTGCCAGATGGTCCCGGGAAATGAAAAACCAACTTCTGATAACGTTGCTGCAAAACACAAACCAACTTCTAAAACAACAGGTGCAGCAATGAGTGAGCGAAGAGAGAATCTAAAAAAATCATCGAAGGTTAAAAATCAACTAATAATGTGATTGCGAAATTTATAGTCTCCGCATCCAATGAACCTAAGAAAACTAGCTCAAAAGCAGTGAATGCCCACATTGATTCAGATCATCGTATTATATCTAATGATTTTAATTTTTCCAACAGCACCCTCAGAGGTGCCGCACAAACCAGAGCTATATTTGTATCCAGGCTTGCTCCTGATACAACCGCAGATGGCGTAAGGAAAAATACCGAAGGAGTCCTTGTGCATACAAAATCTTTCATTTTTAAGTACGGATTGCTCCAAATTGTTGCTTTGGTACCACCGCAAATGGTAGTATCTGGCCCCTGAACTCCGTTGTGCATAAATTCGTCACACCGGGACTCAACTAGCAATTGGCAAGCGTGTAGGATAAATTTCTTTTTTGATAAGCGGGTGAAGTTTCACATGAAAGTGAAACTTTTAATTATATGATTTACTTGGGTATGAGGGGGGATGGGGTAGAAATAGGGCTGCCAACTCTCCCGGAATTCCGGGATTCTCCCGGAAAAATGTAGTTCACTCCAAAAATCTCCCGGCTCCCAGAATGCAGTTAAATTCTCCCAGAAATTTAACGAAAATTGTCTTCACGGTATTTTTATATTTTTATTTATATTTTATGCTCGCTTTTATATGCTTGTAAATAATACAATATTAATGATTAAAAATCGTAAATTGCACTAGATTTGTACAATTGATTAAATAAAAGTTCTGAGTGCGTCTCTAAACTTGCCAATATATGAGGATAAATTATACGACGATTACTGTTTGCTACGAGAAATGCATGACCTTGTGGCAAGTGAGGTAAATTTTTTTGAAAAATGTAAAGAAGAATCGGGCATCTATCGATCCCTATCGCAAATGTTGCCGCTGATCGTGTTTTCAGCGTAGTAAACGAACTGGGGTCAGTAGATATATAATACCAGTTCTGGTGCAATTAAGAAGAGCAAAAGAGGAGCAATAAGGGCATGATGCCTTCGATTATCGGCCCGCGCATGACGTAAGCGATGATCTTTGAACTGATAAACAGCCCAACAAAGCTGTTAGCTTAACAGGGTTGTTTATCAGTTCAACTACCCTGTTTATAAGCCCAACTGTGCTATCAGCTCAACAGGGCTCTTTATTAGCTCAACAGGGTTATTTAACAGTTCAGCTAGACTGTTTATCAGCTCAACTGGGCTGTTTATCAGTTCGAGATCATCGCTTACGTCATGCGCGAGCCGATAATCGCAGGCACCATGTCCTTATTCCGCCCATGTTCTCTTATTTGCTCCACTTTTGCTCCTCTTAAGTGCGCCAGAACTGGTATTATATATCAACTGTGGACAACAAATCGTAATCGGCTTAATGAAACACATGTCAAATTAGAAATACAGGTATGCACAAATTTCAATTAAACATGTAAAGAATTCTATAACTAAAGAAGTATCATTTTAAATAAATGAAATTGATTTTTACTTATTTTTTATTTTCCTCCCGGATTTCCGATCCACTAAGCTGGCAACTCTAGGTAGAAGTCATGAGAAAACATCCGCCGATCATCTATAGGCAGTTCCGTTTAGTTACCCATCCTTCAAAATTTATATTATTTCTATTTAAAAAGATAACAAGTATTTAATGTTATTCTGAATTTCCGCATCATAATTCTACATTTTCGCAATTTCCCACCATTCCATATTCTGTTAACTATTTTGAATACTCAACGAGATCTTAAAATTCCTGTAAATTCAGAATTTCTATATTTTCTTATAAAAACGGAGCATGACCACGGTTCAACGCCATTTTGAATATGAAGAATTGTCAAAATATGACCAGGCAGTTGGCCAAGCAAATGGCATACCATATTGCCTACCATATATGGCATACCATCAAATATGGCGTGCTATAGGCCACCTCCGCCAGCAATTTCAAATGGCATGACGTGGGAAATTGCTAGTGGAGGTAGCCTGTCAACAAAAAGACAAGTAAACAAGAGCTGCAACAAAAACGGGACGAGCTCATCTGAGTACTCTACGCACACTCGGTTGTTCAGCTGTTAGTAGTAACAGTAAGGATAGTTTTCTTTGGATGTCTCCACAGCTTTGTCATTGAAAAAATTTAAAAAACAAACCCTGGGAGCTCATTCGCTTGACTCGCTCAAAACCTGGCTACCAACTTTTTTCTGCATTAAGAGATCTGTATCATAAAGGTATACAGCTAAAATTTTAAAATTTATTTTTTAAGCTCAACCTAATAGACTTTGAAATTTTGTTGATTCTAAGACTCATAACGATGGGTATCAACTCACATTTAAATCCAACGACTCGTATACTGATGAACCTTTTGATAATAGTAGCTTATTTACTTCCGTTTTCCGTTAAGATTAACGTACGGACTTGCCTATCTGCAGACTCTTTTCCCCCTATTTGATGAACTGAGCAGTCTCCTCTTTGAAAATGAAGGATTGAAAAATTGATTAAGACACCATTATCACATTTACTAATAAGCTTGATAATAATCTAATACCTTGCCTAGATTGCATACCTAGTTTGATCTTAAAATATTGTGTATCATCACTACTACCTGCACTGCCTTATATTTTCAATGAATCCTTAAAAGCAAGCATATTTCCTCATTTTTGGAAGTACTCCACCGTCACTCCTATATTCAAGAAAGGAAGTCGTAGTGGCGCATGCAACTGTTGACATTATCAACTTTCGGCATATCGTATTGCAAAACTTCCCTGCGTGCCTAAACTTTTTGAAGATATAGTCACGGATATTGTAGCCTTTCATTGCAAATCCATTATGTTCCCGTATCAGCACGGTTTTATGAAAGGTCAATCTAACACAACCAACCTGCTTGAATTTTCTCACCAAGTAAAAAATCCCACTCAATCGAAGCTTGCCTCTAAATAAGTGTGCCTATAGGCATGTATATCCACAGATATGACGAAAGCCTCTGTTAAGCTTGATCGCTCTTTACTTTTAGCTAATCTTTATTCCTTTCAATTCCCAAACTTGTTTTTGAGCTGAGTTGACTGCTACTTGACAAATCGAACCCTACACTCAAAAAAAAAAATATATCGCTGGCAGATATAAAACGACGGAAATATAATATATCTCACATGAGTATATGGGTGTATTTTCAAAGCCATAATATATTCACGGCAGATATAATATAAATATTTATCGTATGTACGCAGAAAAAAGCTCAGGGGATTGCCCTTTGAAGCGAATGCTTAGCCATGGCGGTAGGGAGACACATATGGGAGAAGCTGATAACAACTATTCCATTATTCTTCTAAGTGCCACATTTATTTCTTATTTTCTAAAGCGCTAATGTTATGCTTAGTCGCTACTAAGGCTTTAATGCGGCACTTAATTAATGGAGCGCTGGTATTATGCCCAGTTGCCGATTGTTAAGACAACACAAGACGAACAAATACAGCCATGGGCACGGCGGAATTCGAACCCGCGGGCAGTAGATCGCTGCTTCGGACTGACGCGTTAGCGAGCTAAGCTACCGACCTCTCTGCAAGCTCAATCTCAAACTATAAACAAAAGATGCCCCATAATTAGAAACGAAAATAAACCATATATCTACGAAATGCATATTACATTGTTCAGTGGTCATTTTTTACCTGTCGCATATATGACATACCAACTGTATGGATTTCATATCTATGGCTACCAGAAAACAGAGAAACCCATATAGAACTTATACCTGTAGCGTGCATAATTATGATTGCTGTGTGCATATTTTGTGGACCCGAGGTATATGTTTTACCTGAAAGCCGAATTTTACTTAAAATGAGTATAACTCTGGATTTCCATATACTCATAATACCTTTTAAATCAATAGTTATACCTGCTGCTTGTATATGTTATGTATCACACATAAATAGAACAAAAATATATTTGTTAGGGCAATTTTGTGCCCACTACGGTTAATTATGGGTATTAAGGATATTATTATTTTTGCTGCACATATAGCAGAGCGAATTTTTTTTTGTGTGTACGTGTATCCATTCGCGGTGCTATATCATGTGAAATTAACATCACGTCTGATGTTTCTCAAGGTAGTCATCTAGGCCCTATATATACTTTTCACCTCATTTATCAATGATTTAGATTCCATTCTGCAGTCATCCTCTGTTCTGCTTTATGCCGATGACACAAGAAAGTACAAAGTTGTGCAAAACCTTAACGATTGCAATGATTTGCAGCAGGATCTAAACCGATTTCCCAAGTTTTATTCCGATAAAATTCTCCTCATTAATTTTGTATGATTATATCTTACACACAGAAATAATTTATAGAGAAAATAAACCATAAAAATATTTTCACGAAATTCGGACGTTTTTTCCCCCATCTCACTACTTGAAGAACAGCCCTCGTAAAGCGAATTTTAAGTTGATCAAACTATAAGTAAGTTTCACATGTATACTAAAAATGACAACTTACTCTCATTATTCATATTACTGCGGACTGTTAATAAAATGACACTCCTGCCATTTTCAATCATCCAATGCTATCTGGCACTATCCGGTATTTTAATCTACTTTCTGCGAAATAACAATACACTACGCATTATGTACTTACAAGCTTATCATACACTTACGAGTATCTCAATCATCCAGTTTGTATTCAAAAGCAAATAAGCAGTCTCATCAACGGAGTGAGTAATTCATTTAAAATTGAGTAAGTACAATAATTTCATTTTGAATGTATAAATATTACGTAGGTGTGTAAATACATACATAGATGTACACAATATTTTTTTCAAGGCAGAGCCTTAAATTTTATACTAATAAACGCTAGATTATAAAATTAACTGAAATTCAAGATCAGTGATTTAATATAACGCATATTATATGCATATGGAATCAAAAGTTTTCTTTCTTGTAATATCATATATACCTAGTAATCTGAAATCTAAGACTATATGCAATAGCATACTGAATATATTAAGCATTTGCTAGATTTCACACAAGAATTTCCCTACCCGGTACTTAGCAACAGCGTTTTCAATTAATTTTCAATAAATCTCAATTGACTCTATCGGCCAATCAATCGATATAGAAAGATTGAAGATAAGTAACAACAAGATCCAAATACCAATCGTGCCTGAACATTCCTCAGATGAAGAATTTTCATTCAATTTGGTTGGATTTGAATTGTTTGCAAGTACAACTAAAAGTACCTACTCATTAAGTTTTGAGCTGGCACACTAAATGTCGCTACACATTTAAGATGAAATTCAAAACGTAAAAATCAAACAAAGATACTTTGCAACAATAACTAGAAAAATCTTAATGAATTCGCTTTTGAATTATTGTTGACTCCTAAAATATTATGCCGGCAACTGAATCAGCTATGCAAATATTTTTCATACAATATGTTACTCACATAGTCACGTTTCAATTTAAACAAATTAGCATTCTCGCAAAACACCCATAACAATTTTCGTAAAACATTTGCCAAATCGTTCAATCGAGAAACCAGTTTGTATTAGCGCAAACTACCAAATAAATAAATTCTCGTCGATTTGGCTTGAAAGCGTCTCTCAAAAGCCAAAGTATGGAACTAATTTCTTCAAAACAGCTGATGCCCATTGAGTATTCAATTCTATTTATACATATGTAAGTAAATATTCAAATATTTGTATGTATGTTTGATGTGGACTTTGATTCGATTCGCGCCACTAGCATGCTCCACTCCCCCAATAAACTATTTGATGACTTTGGAGTTTTGTTTAGACTCTGGTGCTGGTCCGTCCAATCTGGAGAGCTTTTTGCTTCACCAGATCGCTATAACGTCACTCGCGCTAGCTTTATTTTTTTGAGTGAATACTGCGATCGGTATAACCCTTTCATCGCACTGTTTCGAATTTTTCAGAACACTGAATGCCAGGGAAAAATATATGCCACCAGCTGGAAATCGTGTTAAAAATATATGCCACCAGCTGGAAATCGTGTTAAAAATTCTAGTCAGCTATTACTTGCATCGAAGAATAGTTCCATGCTAAAAATAACAAAAATTTGGTGCCATATCTAGCTTTGAGGCCACTGTTCGTACTAGGAACAATTGAAATGTACGAAGTTTTTTTGCAAAGTAATGTGCTGCTTTTACTATACAAATACCATTATCTATTTAAAAATTTGCATCATCTGAGTTTTGGTTTACCGTCGGATCAGCAAATTGTGTTACTCTGAGGAATCTAGTTTGCATCCATTGAGCTCCACAACACATCTATATAACTAATGATCATTGTATCCATTTGATTACACATCTAAGTTCTCGTCTATAGAATTTTTATTCAAGAAACGGGTCAGAAAAGACATGAACGTTTTATACTTCCAGCCTGCGATTGCTTTGCTTGATTAGCACAAAGCGCTAATGATGGTAACCAGCATTAAGCACTTTTTGCCTTGGAGAAACAAAGTTAGCGATCGTTGAACTTTGGCTACCTAAGCACGGGGCACATTCAATTCATATTGTACGAATTTGTATGAATGGACATGACAAAGCTTTGTCTGATTTTCAGTCCATTCAAACAATAAAAAAGCCCTCTCCTATCTACAAACAATTATCAAGCTGCTATCAATTTTAATCTTCAAATAATCTTCAATGCGCTGTGAGTAAATAATTATTCATTTCCAAGCTTCTTTGAAGCTTAAACTGGCAGCGGTATCAAACTTTTGGAGCATTTTTCTTATCATGACGAGAACAAGATGTTTAAAAATTAACAAAGCACGTCGATTGCAAATATTTTATTAATTTTTTTCATACATAATATGAATGTTATCGTAAGTAATGAAACGGTCATTAGTACATATTAAATTGAATTTAGTTGCGCTAACATGGCCCACATTCGTTTAGAAACATGATAAAAATAACTCTAGTGCCTCAGAACCGCTGGTAAGAATTATTTTCGTAGAAAAGTAGGGGAAGTGGGTAGATTTTAAACGCATGTCCTTTCAAACGTTTTCCTCATTACAATCAAGCTGTACCAAAGGTCAAATACAATCCGAAAACTGCTTTAAAAGTCATAGCGTAAAAAAAAATGGTTTAGAGCTACCACTAGAATGAGTTTAAAAATTTCAGAAAATAAAGCACTTGTTACTAATTTTCACTGCAGCAAAATGCAACATTTTACCAGCACTGCAAAGAAAAGTCTCCTACAGCTACTTCAAATCAAGATCAATACACTCTGTGAATTTTGTTTTGATCTAAGACTGCAATAGAAAGATTTTCAGAGCTGCCATCCAATATGTTTCCAGACCTTGGAGGAAATAAACATTTGCTAATTTATTATTAATTAATTTCACTGTAAATGTTCATTATATAAAAAGATAATAGTAGCATTTGTTGGTATGAAAATGGTGCCCATAGTCCTTTGCTACAGCCAAAAGTAAACAAAACCTGCACCACGTTTATGCCAACCTACTCTGTGAACTTCACTTCGTTCCATTGCGATGGTTCCAAGCTATAGGGATGGAAAGCATTTAAGGGTTGCCGTCCACAAAATTTTGGAAATTGAAACATTGGTTGTCGATTTTCACAACAACATCATTGTCATTTGATAATTTAATGGTAGCATTTGTTGGTAAATATGTTCATAAGATGAGATTTCTTCTTTCAACAAAAATTGTTCAACCATAAAACCTACTACTGTGTAAATTTCGTTTTAATCTGATGACTGTTTTGGAAGCTATAGGACATAAGACATATATTTTTTGAGTAATTTCCAAGATCGCACCACTGCCACAGGGCTCCTCATATTTTCAAACAACTTCTGTCAGACCTGCTCCTTTTCAAAACCTATATATTCTGTGAATATTGATCTGATGATCGCTTCGTGAGTTCTCGTGTGTTGAGGATTCGGGTGCTCAGAAAATATGAGATATGGTGAACGGCTAACGCTCTTGAAGGAAGGGTTTGGTTACTTTGAGACTCAGGGAAGCACAATTGTTTATTCATAGGAAACGCGAAGAATGAAATGAATTTATGTTGATATGTAAATACATGTCGAAGTATTGTGCAAATAATCAAGTGAGTATTTCAATATTTGACAATACTCTTTGATTTTCAATGAGTGATTCAGTCATATTCCTAATCCCAATCACACAAATTCTGAATGGTTTTCAAAGTAAAAAAAACTTTTTAATCATTTTTGAATGCAAAGACAGATTAGTGGTTCTTGTCACCAAGAATCTATAAAGTATCTGTTTCTGTTCAAGATGAAAATTATTTCTACAGTAAATCTCCTATGGCGAAACCGCAGAAAATTTTCAAGGGGAAATATATTCAATACCATTGTACTATTTACTTTAAAACAAAAATTCATCTTTCTTTAATCAATCGAATTCATACTTGCGCAGCATAAGAAATAAATAAAAATAATTTGAATAAATTCCAAAGTTAAATACTGAACCCTGTATAGAAAATTTACATACATATAACATCGCATGCTAAGCAAACACTCTATTACAGTAATTAAACATAACATCAATCAATCAGCACCATCATCATAGCAACATAACATCCTGAACTCTATGTTTTGTAGCATAAATCATGTACAGAAAAAGAAGCGTAAATCATGTACAGAAGAAGAAGAAACACTAAAAAAAATGTAGCATTATTGCACAAAAATTTCTGAGCCGTTTAGCGGGCAGATTGGCAAAGGGTTTCTTGAGCTACTCTACACGAGAAGACGCGATGAACTGGGCATCGTCCGCACTGCTATATAAGAACATTCATTGCATACTTGTTTTTGCCATCAACTATGTAATGCTTCTTCATACATATATCAATGCCCACATTATGAGAACGTGCATTGAGGTAAAATTTGAAACCTACATAGGTTTTAACATATCCAATGTGTTATCATAAACCAGGATAAAACTTTATCAGCTTTCATCATATATGCTTGCTTTTTACAATAATGTTCATTCCATTGAAATATATGTAGGTGTACCTGATAATCAAATTCAGTACCCGCCGCCATCAAAGGGTTAAAGACAGGTTGATTTTAGCATAACGCGGACCTATTTCTTACATACGTCCATGTCCTTAGAAAATTTCAACTCGATTAGATTACATATTCCAGAAATAATCTCACTGAATATTTTTGCTGATGTATATAGGAGCGAACGTATTACCAAAGTACCACTTGGTTTTATTCAAATATTTCCTGCAAAACTAGGCACTAGGCAAACTAACCATCGTGTTTCCCCGCGATGTACGACGTACGAGGTTGAACTGACTTCGGGCATCGAGAGTGACGATGACAGCCTATTTTATATTTGCCTGTACATTGTCACTTCGTATCCGTACATCGTAAGTGTGGATGCATCACGTGATTTTTAGACAAGGTTGACCAGTGAAGTATATAATTTCAGGGTCCCAATTGTAGTTTTCCGAAAGATTTCGTTTTTGTATTTTTTTTAAAACCATATAAGCAACTATAGCATGGGTTATTCTGATTTTGATAAAATTAAACTTATCGCGAGAAAAAATGAAATATTTCATATAAGTTGTATAATTGTTATTTCATCTCTACACAAACTTTAAGAAAGTTCATTTTGTCACCGCAAATTTCTGTTACAAGAAAATATAAGATAGCAGACAGTCGTCAATTAGGAGATACAACCTTTCTAAGTACTGTTTTTTAGTAATTAATGACGCAATGTACGTTCCTAAATCTTTAACGTAATTTTTCCAATCGTCCGGTTCCGCATGCAATTTTTCCAATTTATTTACGTTCGGAAACATATTTTGGTTCGATGAGATATCATTGGAATGCTTAGTTTGTTTTTATTCTTGGTCACGGCAAGAACCGCCCTCACTGTTAGAAACGTATCGTTGCCCATCTCGAAACATAAACATTACTGCAAAATATCGTGCAATTCGGATTGGTTTCTAGGTACGAGGATGTAATAAAGCAAAGGTATGCAGTGAGCTTAAGAACTGTTTCCACTTTCTACATCCCTGTTTGCGGTAGTGTCTTTTTATAATAATAAACCAATCATTGATAAACCAAGCAAGATAAAAATGAGGTAATGTACAAAATTCAAAGAACATAATTTTTTTTTTCCTAGAGGGAATTGTTAATAAGTACTTTTCTCACTGCATTGTTAAGTTTTTATACGTGTTTATTTTAACATAATACAGAATAGCTGATGAAAGACACTACCAAAAAATGAAATAACATTTTCTATGTAATTTATCGGTTTACAGATTGATCTTTTAATTTAACACAAATGGACGATTAGGATAATTAAATAACAATTTGAATTGTGCTCCGTATTGGAGTCTGCAATGTTTGTCCAAAGAAAATTTAGATGCACTTTTGGCAGCATTTCTACGAGCCGAGCATAGGGAAATCATAAGAAGGCCATATCATTGAAATCTTTCAGTTAGGACGCAATAAACTATCACTGCTGTAGCTGCTACCATACAAGCCAATCCTCGACAAGGAGCTTTTCTGCTCAAATGAGTATTAGCAGACAGTTCTACAAATTACACTTATTTCCTTATCAAATTCAACTAATAATCAAACTGAAGGCAACTGACTTGCCAATTCGCTTTGAATTGGCAAGCCAAATGGTGAAAAAGGGATAAAAACATCTTAAACTGAATTTCTATGTCTGATGAGACCTATTTTGATCTAGATGGCAATTTGAACAAAGATAATCGTCCATATTGAAAGAGTTTTTATTAGCAGAACTACGCTGAAAGAAGATCCCTTTCAGCTCTATGTGGTTTCAACAAGATGGTGCAAATTTTCATAGAACCGACAAAGTTGCTATATAACCGCCCAAAAACATGAGAGAATGGCGCTATAATCGCCAAAAATTCCGACAGAATTGCCGCGAAAACTCCTCAATAAAGTAATTTCCAGCAACTCCACATTCCCTTAGCCTCCAAGGTATACTAGCCTTACTGCGCCTGATTTTTTTCTTGTATGTTTATTGCAAATGGGTATTTTACCAAACGAAACCAACAAATTTGAATGATTTATAATTGAGAAAATTTCCGTTGCAACCCTCCAGGCACTACTGAGCAACTTTTTGATAAGCTATCGCATATGCGTCACTAATACCAAAACCCAATAAAAAAAATGTGATCAAAATGTATTATTTTTTAACTGAATAGAGAAAAAATAAATTATGTGAAATAAATAAATCAAACCGGCATATCTGCAAAAATTGAGTTTTTGACTTTTTGGTATCAAAAAATTCCTTATTTTCCCCTCTATTTTTATGTCGCACCGGCATATCGTAAAGTTGAATAAAAACCCGTCTAATGGTGTTTTGCCGCTTTGCATTCACGTGGAAATAGCCCACATGCGAAAACTTTAAAGCGCTCTAGTGAAGAATGGGTATTTTGCAGATATGCCGGTTTGATTTCACAGCGACGATATGTTATTTGAAAATCTGTCATGACGGATGATTAAACTTAGCGTCCTTTTTTCGCCTTGGATCAAATTTACTTACACCCATCGGGTGTGAACTAGAAGTTGCTCTGCCAGTGTACTTTGCTAGAGGCACTTTGCTTCAAGAGATTTAAATTTTTTTTGCCTCATTTATGGTTTCCCTCACACTTTCGTCAATATCTCTTCTGGACTTTAGGATCAATTGGTATGTTAAGTCATCTTATTGTTGTACTGGAGCCTGTTAAAACTTTGGAATATTGTGGAAATTTTTTTCATTTCTTTCTACGAGCGACATTGTTGATGGTAAAAAAAATCAATTTCTCTTAGGCCGCTTGATTTTTTTTAACAAAAGCTTGTGTGTATTTGCATTTATATTATTCTATTTTTTGCTTTTCCCTAGTTATTTACTCTGGAAAACATGTAATATTAAGAAACAATTTTTCCGACTAAACATTATTCTAAAGTGTGCGCACATAAATACTACATTCAATATTTTGAAATGGCAGCACCTTTTGGAAAATAATCTTTACACTAAGCATATGTTCAGGCGTAGACTCTAAATATTCTCCACGTACTATGCAAAGAAAAAGAATGAGACATGGAAATTGAGTGAAATGGTAGCATTTGTAGAGTTTGAAAAATCACTCAGTTTAATTTAGGTTTTGCAGAAAATTTGAAAAAAGGAGTGCTTTAAAGGCTGTCCTGCAATATTTTTGAAGAATTTTTTGAAGTAATATATGAATGATGAAGGAAAAATTAATTCGAAACAACCAAATTAACTCACTACTTATTGAATGCTAAATTGTTTTTTATTTGACTTTTTTGGTAAAATAACGCAAAAAAATTGTGTTTCATGTACGACATCAGTTCATCTTGTTGGAACTTTTGAATGATTTTTACTAAAACAAAATATGTAATATGCGGGTAAAAAATATGAATTTGCTAAAATATTTTGGGTGAAATTCATGTCTGCTGCATATCCAACCACAAGACTTTTCGAAGTGTGTTTGATATTTTTTATAGGTTTCTAGCGTACTTATTAACTGCAATTTAAAACATGTTTCAACTTTGTCAGAACAACTTTGGTGAATAAAATCAGAAGCTGTCGAAGAAATTTATTTTGCTACTCTTTCAAGACCAGAATCGTTCCTTACCTTTCGACTCCCGAAAGGTGTATTAGTAATTCTTGTTAGATCAGATTTTAAAGCTGGCAAAAGCTGGCAAAAAATTACAAGTTTGCTTCCAGATAAATTTATTTTTATAATCGAGAAATAATCAATAACTTGTAAATACATACTTTAAATTAATGGTATTATCAGTACAATTCTCAGTTAGTATACTTGAAACCGGTTCACTCAAATACTCGTTTACTTGTACGATGAGTATGTAATCGCAATGTCAAAATTATGGTAGGTAGATAAAACGAGTATTTTTCTCTGAATCCGGTGTAGTTCTTTTGGATAAATTCGTGTGACGCATTGTTCATAAGACCTTGACTTTTATCGGAACTGTTACATTATCGAAACCTGCCAATTGTTATTCTGAAGCGTCTCTATCTTTATATCGACTTCAAGCCAAGTAAGATAACGTAGTCACAGCAAACCTACACGGCCATAAGAAAGTTTGATGTCCCTACCAAACCAATCAACCGACTGAGCAGAATGTTCAAAGACAGATAAAGGCTGCTGGATCCACTTCAAAACCTTTAAACCTCAACAGCGTCCTAGCGAAAAGGAACTTTTTTTCTGAATATTCTTTCACCTGGCAATGGAAAGATTATCCAAGATGTCGAACCAAGCACAGAGGCTACAATTCAAATAAAGTCTACTCAACTACCAGCTTATGCTAACGACGAGAAAAACTACAAAAAAGAACGAGTCCCATGTCGTCAGGGTTTGAAAATAAGGTCCAGAGCCAGATACCAGAAAAAATGTCCAAATAAGAATATAACTTCGAATAAGTTAAATCTTTCACTTATCTGGAATAAAAAAAAAATACACCCAAAAATAGCTGCAACAAAGAAATCTACATTTGAAGGGATCTGTGCTGCTTTCACAAAAACAAGGTAAGCATGCTGAGGAGATTGTTTGATCTACGAGCAGAGTTATGCACATTTTAAGAAGAAGAAAATTATCCAATTCTTACAATATTTCGATGCGGAACGAATTTTCTGGGTTTAGTACGTATAACTTTTAGATATATTTGAACATCTAAACAAGCTGAATCTTTATTTGCAATGGTCTGGAAAAAATTAGCCCACTAATATTTTCAAAGATAGAATCGAGGCTTTCATCCAAAAAATTATTTAATTATAATTTTTTAGTTATAATAATTTTTCATCATTTGTGAGCGTGGCAAAATTAGTAACAGCAGGAACAAAAGTAAAAAAAGACCTGGCCCTCTCTTTAAAAGACATCATTTAACATCTGCAGAATCTGACTGAAGAATTTTCAAAGTACTTTTCGGAGGGCAAACAAGACATAGCAAGATTGAAAAACATGGTACGTAGTCCATTCACCTTCAATATCAACGAGCTACCAGATGAACTACAAGAAGACGTGATCGACATTCAACATGAAAGCACGCTCAAGGACACATACAATACGCGTGGACTAGAAGAATTCAGGACAAAAGTCAGGGAATCGTAAACAAGGTTGCAAAATATTGCTTATCGATTCTGTTAACTTCAATTACGAGCTTATGCGACCAAGGACTTTCAGCTCTCCTCCTTATCAAAAACAAGCAGAGCGGCTAACTTGACGTTTCAGCTGATATGAGAATTGCATTGACAAACATTTTACCCAGAATAAGAAGATTCAACATCAGAAGTCGCATTGAAAATCTGGATGATCTAAAAACCACTGTTGTAACGCTACTTGAAACTTTTACGGGGGGGTATTGTTGCTTTCGAATCCAGATTTGGACGAGGGACCGCACTCGAATCATTGAATCAATCACGAGGTGAAGTGAGTCATGCAACTAATAGCATTGATTGTGAATTTGTGAGGAAGCTCTCTACCAGCTTCAACCCCTAGGCTCGTGCGAGGGTTGTAGTCGAATCACTTTACTTTTTATTTATTTATTTATTAATCCCTTGCGCTACAGATACAATTCCAATTACAGCGTCAAGAAAGCAGAAAAAAAGAAGGAAATATAGAAAAGGAAAAGAAATAACAAAAAAAATTGAATAATTTGAAAACTAAAATTAGGACTAAGGTAAATAGCAATTCAAGGTAACATTTTCAACACATGTTTGAATTGTACACGCTGAAAAATCATTGTTCTACCCTTAATATATTTTGCAGCTAATATATTTATATTAAAAACATTTCTTAACATTATTATATTGACCTAGCAATAGCATTATATTGCCAGCACATAAAAAAAGCAATCCCACGACAACCCTCGTACGGGTCTAGGGGTTGAAGCTGGTAGAGAGCTTCATTACAATTTATTTAATCATTGTGAATACGAGTGTGGAGTGATTAGTTCCACGACTCACTTTACCCCTGATTTAAATCAGGTACCTAATCAGAGCTAGGTGAACTCAAAACTTGGTGCGCGGACCCTCGTCCGAATCTGGATTCGAACCAGGGACCCCACACGCAAGAAGCCAGTGCTCTACCCACTAGGCTACTCAAGCTTCGCACATAGCATTCTTAAAATTTTATGTAATGACATGCGAGTGGTGAATTTTTCTGTTACAATATTATATTAGTAGGCCAATATTAAATAGTAAAATGGCAATAAGTTTTATTAGCATCTTACAATACTATTGGTATACCAATAATTAATATTAACACGCCGTCGATACGATTTTTCCATAGTCCCAAGAGGTCCCCCATCTAAGTACTAACCGCGCCCAACACTGCTTAACTTCGATGATCGGACAAGATTAGGTTATTCCAGTGTATTGCCGTATTTAATATTAACATCCTAACTAACAATACAAGCAATGTACTTTGTTGTATGACCAACAATTTCACCACCCTTGGTTAATACATTTATATTGGCATAGTAATATATTTATGTTAAGATGTTAAAACATTTATATTTACAGATGTTCTTAACATAAAAAGTTAACAGCTTAATATATAATGTTAAACTGCAAATATAATATCTTAAGTTCCTAACATAAAATATTGAGCTGTTAAAATTATGTATTAGGGACAATGCTGTTACTATAACAATATTAAGATGTTAATATATTGATTTCAGTCATTTCTCAGCGTGTAAAAAAAAAGATTGCGGGAGAGGATCAAGCTTAAGGGTATTATGCGTTCTGGGTAGACGCAGCAAAGGCAAATGGAAATATACTTCCGTACATGCAAACGGAACAGAAAAAACCTCAGAAAAACGACTTGGACGACTAGATTCGCGTCTGGTTATCTGGGAACCAAGATCTGACAAAAAAATGCCTTGGCAAAGTTTGAAGAGAAAACACTCATCGAGGAACAATCTCCGAGATTGCAACGAGGACTTACGAAGGAGGGAAAAACGAGAGGAGTAGGGACTATAGGGGATATTGAATTTAAAAAGAAAAGAGCAAGTGAACCTGTGCTGAACAGATTCAATGACGTCAGATAAATACTGAAAGTGCGGAGACCAGATTTTAGACCAGATTCTAGAATACTGCGTACTAAGGAGACACATAAATGAATACAGGAGGATATGTTGGTAAACATATACGAAGAACGCAAAACAAATCCAGCAATCCTAGAGGCCCTGGACGTCATATTCATGACATGAACATCAAATCTTAATTTCGAGTCTAACACCACACCCAGGTCTCTAAAATGCGGGACAGCTGACAGGGAAGTACCAGACAAAGAATAAGAGAACACATGTGGAGTATTTTTATACGCAAAAGACATCTGATGGCACTTCAAAATGTTCAGTGGCAAGAAGTTGTCTTGACACCAGAGATTAAGAGCAAACAAGTCAGCTTGCAATTGATGAAAATCGTTCGCAGACTTGATTGTTCTGTATAATTTTAAGTCATCCGCACATAAAAGACAGGGAGAATTGATAATAGAAGGAAGGTCATTGACAAACAAGATAAAAAGTAAGGGACCTAGGATAGAACCCTGATGAACTCCGGATGTGGAATCATTAAAAGTAACTCTGCATGGATGACTATCAAGATAAGAGGAAAACCAGAAGAGGAGCACCGAAACCATTAAGTTTAAGGAGCAGCAGGTTATGGTTCACAGAATCAAAAGCCCTCGAAAAATCTGTGTAAATTACATCAACTTGACGTTGACAATCGAAGACAAAGGCTACAAAATTAGTGAACTCCATAAGGTTGGTCGATGTAGAGCGACCCTTGATGAAACCGTGCTGCTCAGGAGTAAGTAAGGGCTGTAGACAAACGAGCTTTTGCTGAATATTTAAAACTTTTTAAGCTTATATATTGCTGTTTTGCCTTGTTCATTGGGAAACAGATACATCAAAATTTAATATATATTTTATTTCAAAATGCACTTGCACTTTTACATATTTTCATTAATTGCTAGTTTTTGTAAATACCAAGACTCTTTTATCTTCTTTGTCTTTACCTCGAGAAAAATTTCGATGATTGATTTTGTACTGATTTCCGGGCATAATCTAGATTGAAGCCAATCAGCCTTCTTGCCCGCAGTTAGATTGAATAGGTTCTCGTTGACAGCCTAACAGACGTGCACTTTTAACATTTTTTTAAAATTCAAAATAGACTTGTATTTGTTTATGTATATACATACATCTGTTAAAAATCGAGTGCTTTCTAAATTTACCGATCCAATCGCCCATACGATTGTTTTCACCAGATACTTCAAACTTACCATGGTTTCATCATTGGCTGTTATGTGTGGATGCATGTAAGGTTCCATCGAATTCAAATTTTGAAGTATGCTCAAGTTAGTTCGAAATTCTTTGAAAATAAGAAATGTTTAAATGCAACGAAGAGAAAATGAAATTTTCAAAAAATCAGCAAAGCATCTAATATTAGTGTTAGACGAGAAGGATGTGCACTTGCATGGCGCTGTGAAAAACTAGATGAAATAGGCGAAATAATGAAATCTTTTCATGTTAAAATGAATTTCAGGTGCGGTACATATTAAGATGTATGTAAGTATGATAAATTAATGAGATTTCAGGGACATTATTGTAGGTAAGTTGCCATGATGACAGAGAGGCAGGCACCGGCCATGTTCTAAATTTATCAAATACGGTGGTGGTGGGGAGGCGGTTGACATGATAGGATTATGACGCAGGCTATATCTACTCCGACAGAAATGCAATTTATCATATGATAATACGCAAGAACTGATTGAAAAAAGTTGCAAATTGATTCCTGCATGGCCAACAAATCATATTTGTGTGTCTTTCGGAGTGAAAAGGGACTCTTACACAATGAAAAGTCCAACAACCAAAGATGCATGTAAGCGGACATGAAGCCATTTTGGACCGAAATCGAAAATTTCATATTACCCCTTTGGAATTTAGTGTGGCAAAACACATAATAGGTATAAAAGTGTATTGGATGCTACTAAAAATTGTGTCATGATGGAATGCTATAGTATGAGAATGGATCGGATGCTAATTAAAATTGTGTGAATGAATTATTATAAATGGGCATCAGTATGAAAATGGATTGGATGCTAGTGTAAATTGTGTCGATGAACTTCTTTCAGTAGGAAAATACCATTTTTCGAACATTGTTGTGTAGCCGTCGTCTTTGGCGTCTTGTGTATAGTAGCTGCTTTGTAGTTAAGATGATGATAGTTGATGTGAAGTATGATGTTTGATGTGAAGTTGGTATGATGTTTTAGTTGTGATCTTTGTAGATGTTGCTGATATTGTGGAACATTCCTTTTATGATTTTGTTAATGTTTCCGCATTTCCGTCCTGATGTTTGTTTGATTATCCTTTTTTCTGGATGTAGTGTCTGTATTCTGGTGCTGATGGTTTCATGTAATCCAGTGATGCTGTGTCCGAATCGAAATTTTTTGCTGTGTATTGTGGCAGTGTTTATGCTGTGTCCTGAAGCCAGATGTCTACCTATTGCTGTTTTTTTGTCCTTTATTAGTCTTTTAAGGGGTTTTTTGCCTGCTGCATATACACAGAACATTCTATTGCAATCATTGCATTCTAGTGTATTGTGACAATTCCAAATTTCGAGTTTACTGATCTGATCTTTAACCGATTTCATGAACAGTTTTTTATTGTTATGTGGAATATAGAAGTTGATTTTATGATTGCCCGTATATGTTTTGAGAAAAGTTTGAATTCGTTCTCCTAGATTTCTTATGTAGGGTATGGCTATCCAATACGGTACGTTGTCAGCCGTATCATTCAGTATGTTCCCTATGTGACTGTAAGAATGTCGTGTTGTTTGTATTGTTTGTTTGATTGCTGTTGATGGTCGTGGATCAGATTTGGAATTTGTATTGAAAAGTGTTAATTCGGATTTTTCAAGATCAACAATGGCTTTAATGAGCATATCCAGTTCTGCAGAATCTGATTTAGGTTCAGTTTGAGGAGATTTGAGATTTGTGGTGTTTGTTGTTGTGGAAAGTATTGATTCAGATTTTTCAAGATCTAAAATATCTTGAATGAGAAGGTCTAGTTCTGTGTATTCCGATTCTGATTCTGAGGTTATGGTGGAGGATTTTGACTCCAATTTTTCAAGATCAAAGATGGCTTGAATAAGTAGGTTCAACTCTGCGGATTCCGATACGAACGGTTTAGATTGAACAGTTGTGGTAGTGAAAGATTTCAAATCAGATTTTTCAAGATTAAAATTGGCTTCAATAAGAAGGTCTAGTTCTCTGGATTCTGACTCTGACGGAGTACATTCCGGAGTTTTGGTCGATTTTTCGAGATCCCAAATTGCTTGAATAAGAAGGTCCAATTCGCTGGATTCAGACTCTAAAGGGCCACATTTGTGAATTGTGGGAGAACAATTGCTGTTTGTTCGTATATCTTGGGCAGTTTGTGAATGGATTGACTCTATTATTGAAGAAGACATACAATTTTCTGCCATTTGATCAGTGGAGTGAACAGGAAGTGTATTTTTGGATGCTATAATCCACATTAGGGCATCATCTTGGTGTTTTTGGCTCTTTTGAGCGGAAAACGTGGAGAAATTTGTGTTATGAGAGTGTCAATTAGTTCTGGTGGAGTACGTAGTTTGTGAAGAGTTTCCTGAATTCGTTTAGTGATATACCAGTTTGGATATGAATTATCATATAGAATGTCATGCGCAATTTGAATATTCCATTTCCAGAAGATATTGTTGCTGTTTGTGAGAATATTATTGATATATTCTGAAGTGACACTGCGTTTAATGGCGGGGTCCAGATGGTTCGAATGAAAATTGAGAATTCAATTTGAAGCTATGTCCTTTTTGTACCATCTTGTAACAATTTCATTGTTTTTCATTCTTATTATTGTTAGATCTAGAAAGCTTAGTGTTTGATGGATTCCTTCAAATTCTATTGTTAATACAATGTTGCCCTTGTCTTGGTGTATGTATTTCAATTCATCCGCTTTCTTTTCAAGTGTCCATTTGAATTTCCGAATGTTCATTATTGGGCCTATTATCAGTATGTCATCAACATATTTAAGTAGTAGAGCGATGTTTAGTTTGTTAGCAATCGGACTACATAAATCGAATAAAAGATCCATAAAATGTCTGCCATAATTGGCGCTAAGGTGCTGCCCATGGGAAGTCCACTATTTTGTTTGTAAATATTGTTGAAGATTTGAAAGAAATTGCAACCATTCGCAGCAAATGATAATAAATTGTGAAATTTTCTTGGTTCAATGTCCGTTCTTTCTTCAATATTGCGTCCCTATTTATTGATAATGTGATCAATTGTAGTTTTTGTTGGAATATTTGTAAACATGGATTTGACATCTAATGATGCTAGAACAATCGGTTCTTTGTAATTACGAATTGATGGTTGTGCTTTATTTAGTTTATTGAGAAGATCCTTGGTGTTTTCGATGTTATGAATCGGACTTTTGTATTTTTATATTGATAGTGGTCCTCCTATGGATTTTCTGGTGTCTACTATAGGTCGAATTGGCATGTTTGCCTTATGGATTTTTATTGATCCGTACGTTCTGGGAATGAGAAGGTCTTCTTGTGTGATTTTAGCGATTATTTGTTCACACACGATTTTTGGATCCATGTTTAATTTGATTGTTCTTTTGAGTAGAGCATTGAATTTCTCGTGGATGAATTTCGATTCAATTTTATGAAAAAGGCCAATTTATTCGCCTTGTGTTATGAAATCCTGCATATTATTTTGATGTGTATTCTCGTCCGTTATGATCATAATGTTGCCTTTATCTGCTTCCATGATGAGTGTATCTGGGCATGCTTTCATGAATCTTTGAGTGCTGGTAACAGCTTTTAGTATTTTGTCTCTAATGATTTGATTCTTTCTTGGGTTCTGCGATGCTTTGAATTTACGCATTTTGTTTGGTTTTTTGATCTGTTGAATAGTTTGAGAGCTTCAATATTTTTGAAAATTTCCGAAGGTATATCATTTGATGATTGTTCTGCGATAATGTTGATGATTTCGTCCCAATCCTTATTTTGAAGATGTTTTCCAATTTCAATTCACAATCTAGGTCCGAAACTTAGCAGTGTTTGTATGTTGTCAGGGACTGAGTGCGATGTTAGATTGATGATGGCATTCGGAACCATTTTCAAATTATGTGAGTGTTTAAAATTGTTATTTTTATTCTTTTTATTACTATTGTTTGTACGAGTTTCGAATGAAGATCTAACAGATAATGGTTGGTGTGTGTGTTGTGGAGGTTTTATTAGACCTAGTTCAATATTTTTGTCTATTATTTTTACAAGCTGAAGGGCTCCTTCATTCCAATTGTTTAGTAGCAGTGTGAGGATGTTTTGTTTATGTGACGGAGTGTGAAATGTGGAAGAAGGGGTAGTTTTTGATATCCAATTTTTAGGAATGAATTTCCGTAAGATATGATTGTGTTTGGCTTTTTTGATCTCCATACGTAGTATGGTATAGAAGATTTCATCAGTGCCATTGATGGCATCATCTATTTCTGAGGTATATCGATGGTTAACAGAGAATTCATGGGGTAATGTAATGTGTACATAATGTGCAAAATGATGGCATTTCTTGACAATGGTCGTGTTTTTTATGTATATTGAATGTTGGTTTGAGATAAGCTGAAAGGATGGCATTTGATCTTGAATATTTCCATAGGTTTCTAGAAGTTCTTGTCCAGCTATTGTTATTCTGGTATCTATATCCATAATGTATTGTTTAGGGAGCAAGAGGAAAATATTATTGTGTAGATAAATCTAATTTTAGTGTATATATTTAGAGCGGTTTGTTTTTACTGTACCTAACAGACTTCGGAAATGAATGGATTGATCTATTCAGGTGTTATTACATACATTTTAAAAGTTGAAGTAAATCTAGTTTGAAAATATGTTAATATATTTCAATTGTCCCATCACTTTGCATCTCTTTTTGAATATATTACTGCCACGGTAATTATAGAAATGATAACAGCTATGTTTTTAATTAATTGGAGACAAATGATAAACTCAAGAATGCGGTATCGAATGTCGGCAACAATAAGGAGACACAAAATTAGGTCCTCTCTTTTCTTGGGTGGAAACAATGCCATCAAATTATATACTTTATTTCTCTTCTCTAGGTCTTGCTACACAAATCTGTGAGTAAGAAACCTGTAAATTGGTACATAGTTTTTTCTTCCAGGTTTTTTTTCTAGCGAATCTAGTCATATATGCGTCATTTGCCTAAGTTGCAATGACTATAATGTTGTCGTAGAATAGTATTTTGTTAACAAATTTCCCCATTACATGTTTATATTAATTTATGATTCAGTGAATTGTCTATTCCAGTGAAAATAAAAACTACTTTCTAAAAAAATAAAATAACCAATTAATTAACCAATTATAACCAAATTATTGTAAAGATAATATTTTGAGGAATCACTAGGTTGCAGTTTATTTGAAATGTTACGGTTTGATAAGTGAGAATCTTTTGATGAATTATTGCTCCAATAACACCAGCAAATGTGCAAGCTGAGTAATTATAAAATTACGTAAGATGAAATAAGCAAGAGAAATAATGAGGAAAAACTATGACAGTCAGCAGGCTAAAATTGTGTGAGGGTGATTATTAATCAAATTATGTTAGTTAATCTTAATTGTGTGATTGTTAATAAAACTATTCAATTCATTGAAAACACTGAACACAATACAACAGATGGGGGAAAATAACGGCAATCTTAACAGGGCCTAGTCTTTATCATAAATAGCAGTTAGATAATTATGTTGTAAATAGTTCATATCCGCAGAGCATTTATCAATATCACTTTCGTAGTCTTTACAGGGGTTTCATCTACCTTCGTTAATTATGAGCTTTGATGAACACAACATAACGGTTCGTTAGAAAAACTTCACATTTGCCATTTTACCATTGTTTTGATTTTCTTTGGGTATCCTCCGAGTAATAGTAATCGAGAAAATAATATCTAAAAGCTTAGAGAAGTCACACATCGGTCGATTGCTGATTATTTAAAGAAAGTTACGGGAAATGAAAATGTTGAAATTTCGGTCTAAGTAGTTTATCCATATCAATATTAATTAATTCCATTTCAATATAATTGAATTCTCTTTCGAAATCGTACAGGCGACGGAAAATTGATTTAAGTCTAACTTAGATTAAAATCAAATCAAATTCATGTTTCAAAATAAGTTGTATTGACACCTGTGCGGAAGAAATAAAGTTTCAACATGTAGCGCCCAACGTGGGTGAAATCTCAGCAAAAATCTCATTCAAGAATAAACTCGTAAAACTTGGTGCTGTTTTGAAAATTTCCGTTACAAGCGATTTAAATACCGTTAATTTTCGGTTGAAATTTTGGTGGAAACAAACAATTATAAAAACTTCCTAGCGCACCAGAACCGCTAGAAACACTAATGTTCGAAAAACAGTAGAGAATTTGTGCAGATTCTGAGTGTATATTCTACCATTAGCTACTGAAGAATATTACCACTATCTACTTTTCCTAGTTTAGACCAATACACCTTAAGTAATAATAGAGCCTAAGTCAATTTAATTTCGAAGTGTGTCAAGGCAAAAGGAGGCACTTCGAATGACGCTTATTTTTCAATAATTCAATAGACAGTAAGAAATATATATATAACTATTTTTCTTACAATTTTTATCCAAATTTGAAAATATACACCATTTTATGAGGGATAAAATTTATGGTTAGACTAGGTACACACTGATTCGTGAGTGCATATTCAACAATTTACCAAAAAAATATTGATTACCTTATTTTGGGTACGGAATTAAAAAAAACATCAAGTAAATAAAGACATTTTAAACGCAGATTTTTTAAAACGCCAGGATTGAAATTTCAAGGCTACATTAAGAAGCATTGAATTAAACTTTCTCAATTTTAGATCAACTTAAATATTTTCATGATTTTTGTCTTTTTCCGTCAGTAGTTAAATAAATTCTTCATTTGAACCATCTGTTAAAAAGTCACTTCAAATAATACACCATGAAAAAAATGCTATGCACTTTGTGCTCGCTGCCTTAAGCAAACCTTCAACTGTCACTTGTTTTGTCTCAACAAAACATTTTCTTTACTTTGAAATTACCCTTCAGCTTTACATCAAGATCCTTGAACGACTTTAATCCTCTCAATTTTGAAGTGCATCATTTAGCTGTCAAGAATATTGCAATTTACTTAAGTCGTGCACTTTCTTTGTCACGTAAACTTTTATTATGATGCACATCATGACGTATTAACTCGACGTTTGTTTCAACTTGACAAAGAAATTTAATTTTAAGGAAAACTGGTTTTTTGTTAACGCAAAGCTGTGGGAAAAAATGATAAAAGTATGTGGTTGTTGCAAGGATTTTACAAAATGAATGAACCAAATAATGAATTTTGAGAAAAGTAGAGGTACTTTTTAATATAAATGATACGCACTTTAACATAAAGTGCACATTCCAATTAATAACTACAAATGTAAACGCTTATTTGTTTTTTTACCAGTGTTAATTGCAAATAAAAATCTAGTGACATTATTTCGTGTTAATTCATGCGATGCAAAATTTTTACATCCACTTCCCAATTTAACACCAAAAAAACTCTAGCGCACCTGAACCGCTAGAAACACTAATGTTCGAAGAACAGTAGAAGAATCGAGCAGGTTTTGAGTGCATATTCCACCACATGTGCTGCTTATTACGGCCAAACTGTTTCAAATGCCACGTGTTACTTTCGTCTCAAGAATGCATTATAACTCATATGGTGGAAGGTTTCAGATATTACCACTGGCATGAATTTCAACGTTTATGAGAGCAAAACACGGGTTAATTATATTCGTTATCAGTTGCTTATTTCACATAATTTTGAAAGCAGCATCTCATATAACATCAATGAAGAAAATGCTCAGTGCCTGCAGCACTGTAACTGAAGTTGGTGTTTGGGGCTGCGATCCGAAAAATTTGCAGAACTTTGCGAATTGTAACATCGGTTATTTATTTTCATTGTAAATGTTTCCGGTATGTATACTAACTGTAAGCATTTATTGATACAAAAGTAGCACAACCGACTCGTGCTGGCAACCTTTCGCCAGTATCAAAGCCAAAAATATATCAAATCTGCTTCACGTTGTTTAATTACATTCGAAGTTATAGGAGTATAAAGAAATTTAAAGTTACCTGCAGCGAGTTTTTTCAAATGATCGAAGGCTTAATATTTGCTGTTTATTGTCACTACAATATCATTACCATTTGAAAATTCTACGATAAAACCGCTCAATAAAGATATTGCAATTAAACACAAAACCAACAATAGCTGGCAACCCTATTGTGGCTTTTCAACCAAATTTGGCCTGAATAATGTTTATGACAGGTTTCATTAATTGTATGAAATTCGTATTGATTTCATGACTGCACTGGAAGTTATAGTGCAAAAAGTTTCATTTTCCTGAGCGAATTTTCAAAACCAAAGACACAAAAATTACCATAGCTGGCAGCACCAATCAAATTGTTCAACCAAATTTCCACCAAACAGAGATTAGAGTTAGGTTTAGCTACTGTGCCAATTTCATGAAAATCTGGTAACTTATTCACATTTCATAGGGCAAGAAGCAGTTTTTTTTCTTTGTAATTTTTCAAGATGGCACCACTGGCACAGACTTGCGCACAATTCAAAATCGCTTCTATCAAATCTGGTCTTACTTAAGTCCAATGCATTCTGCAAATTTTAGCTGTATCTGATTATTGGTTCGTGAGTTTCCGTGAATAGAAGTTTTTGATGCTAAAAATATAGGTTAACTGGGAGAGGGTTACCGTTCTTGTCCGACATGAAATTTCCAAAGTTTTATTTTGAACGTGTAGATATAACATAAGATTTATATACAGATTGATTTTATTGTAAGAAACGGACATTTTTTTGAATATTCGATGGTTTGAATGTTTTCACTTCCAAATTTTTTTTTTCAAAATGAAGACACCAAAATTATCATAGCTGGCAGCTCCAACCGAATTTTTCAACCAAATTTCTACCAAACGTGGCTTAAAGTAAGGTCCAGCAATTGTGTGAGTTTCGTCAAAATCGAACGATTCAATCAGAATTTATAGGGCTAAAAACAGTTATCTTTTTTAGGGGTTTTTCAAGATGGCACCACTGGCACAGAATCGCCCGCATTTCAAAATTACTTCTATCAGACCTGGTCCTATTTAAGACCAATACATTCTGCAAATTTCAATTAATTCTGCTCATCGGATCGTGAGTTTCCGTGAACAGAAGTTTTTGATGCTAAAAATATAGGTAAATTGGGCAAGGGTTACCAGGCGTGCCCGTTATACCATATCTTTTTTTTTTTTTGGTTATGTAAACAAAGCACAAGATTTATATATGAGTGGCTTTTTTTTGAAGAAACGGCATTTTTTCAAGAGAGACGATGATTTGGAGGTTTTCACTTTCGTTGCCTGCCCTAGCTACAGGGTTGCCAGCACGCTAATTTAAAGCTACACAAATCTACAACTAAATAATATTAATATGTCCTGAAAATTTCGTAATGATTGAATAGCTCTGTCAAAAGTTATCGAAATTTAAAAATTTTTAAATTTTCCCGTCCTCTTTTTAGGCACCCAGCGCACACATAGGGTTAAAAAATTCCAAAGCATTATCCGATTCATATGTAAAACACGTTCGAAATTTATTTCGTTAACTTTATTTTTGCGAAAATTATTTGTGCACGAAATAATAGGTATATTAAAAATATCACTTAAATGGCCGCCGGCGCCAAAAGGTTAACAATAACTGACATTTAAAGAGACGTGGACCTATTCTGCATATACACCATTGTATCCTGAAAGTTTCAGCTCAATCGGATGGCGCGTTCCAGAGATTATCTCACTGAAATTTTTTGATGATATATATATATATATATAAAGAAATATGAATTTTTGGCCGAATCGATTTTAATACTAATGTTCTTCGAACATTAGTAAAAATAATAGGATTAAGGAATAAAAAAACCCTAGTGCATCAGAACCGCTAGAAACACTAATGTTCGAAGAACAGTAGAGGATTCGTACAAATTTTGAGTGTGTATTCTACCACTATTTACTTTTCCTACTTAAAACTAATACACCCTAAGTAATAATAGAATCTAAGCTTATTTTAGTTTCGGTGACTTCATCGAAATTTACAGCGATAGAAAGGTGTTTGGGGTTGCCATCCGAAAATTGTGCAGATCTCATAAATTTTAAACATTGTTTACTTATTTTCATTTCAAATGTTTGCCATGGAAATACTTAATGCAAACATTTATTGGAATGAAAATAACAAAATGCCTAGTGCTGGCAGCCCTTTGCTAGCACCGTAGCAAAAAATATGTCGCATCTGCCTAACGTTAAAGTCAACCTGCTATGCGAATTGGAAATTATAGGGATGCAAAGAAATTTAGGGTTACCATTCGCAAAAGTTTTCAAATTTTCTAGATCTTAATATTTGGTGTTTATTTTCACTATAAGATCATTACGATTTGAAAATTCTATGATGAAATCGCTTACTAAAGGTATGCCAAAAAATACAAAAACCACCATAGCTGGCAACCCTATCATTATTTTGAAATTAAATTTCTACTGAATATTGTTTACAATAAGTCTTATTTGCAATTTGAATTTCGTTATGATTTAATGGCTTTACTGGAAGCTAGAGGGCAAAGAGCTTTATTTTCCTCAGGAATTTTTCAAATTTAAGACACCAAAAATACCATAGCTGGCAGTTCCAACCGAATTTTTAAATCAAATTTTTATCAAACGTGGTTTAAAGTAAGGTTCAGCTACTGTGTGAATTTTGTCAAAATCGAATGGCTGAATCAGAATTTATAGGGCCAAAAGCAGTTATTTTTCATATTGATTTTTCAAAATGGCACCACTGGCACAAAATTGCCCTAATGTCAAAATCACTTCTGTCAAACCTGGTCCCATTTAAAACCAATACATTCTGTAAATTTCAACTAACTCCGACTATTGGATCGTGAGTTTCCGTGAACAGAAGTTTTTGATGCTAAAAATATAGGTAAATTGGGAAAGGGTTAATAGGCGTGCCCGTTATAAAATTTCAAATTTTTTACTTTGGCTGTGTAAACAAAGCATAAGATTTATATATGAGTTGCTTTTTTTTCAAGAAACGACGTTTTTTCCGGAGAGTCGATGATTTGAAGGTTTTCACTTTCAGCGCTTGCCCTAGCTACAGGGTTGCCAACATGCTCATCAAAAGCTATTCAAATTTACAACTTAATAATACCAATATGTTCTGAAAGTTTCATAATGATTTAAAAGCTCTGTCAAAAGTTATCGCAATTGGAAAATTTTTAAATTTTCCCGTTCTTTTTTAGGCACCTAGCGCACACATGGGGTTCAAAAATTCCGAAACACTATCTGATTCACATTTGAAACACGTTCAAAATTCATTATGCTACCTTAACTTTTGCAAAAATTATTTGTGTACGGAATGATAGGTATATTAAAAATATCACTAAAATGGCCGCCGGCGCCAAAGGGTTAAAGATAATTGACATTTGGTCAAACCTGGACCTATTCTGCATATAGACCAATGTATGCTGAATGTTTCAGCTAAATCATATAGCGCGTTCCCGAGAAATAGTCACTGAATTTTTTTTGTAGATATAACATATATATATATATATATATATATATATATATATATATATATATATATATATATATATATATATATATATATATATATATATATGTATACATATATATATATATATGTATACATATATATATATATATATATATATATATATATATATATATATATATATATATATATATATATATATATATATAGGAAATATGTATTTTATGTAAGCTACTTTCCTAACTCCATGACACCAGCCTGCGTCATTTGTCTTATCTGGCCTTTTGTAGTTGGCTACAGACCCTGAACATATGATTCCATATCAATCAATAGCTGCGTTTTATTTTCATCCAGAGTGTAGTAGGTATCCTACATGCATAATAAAACGATCTAGAGTAGCACGCGAGTTTTTTTCTGTCAGACAGTTGTCATTTCAAAATTTGAACTGTCATATAACCAACGCCGTTTTCAAATGTATCACTATTTATCCTGGTTACCAGGGTAACATGGAAATTTTTGAAAATTCCAACTATTCCAGTTGATATGACTTCTCGAAATACGTTCCACAGAGAGCACGAGTACGAACTCCACTAAATTCACAAGTGTTTGTACTCTGGATGCTGTTGTTGTTTCGTGTGCAAATCGATATCCTGCACTACTCTGGATGTATAATAAAACGCACCTGCTGTCATCAATAACAGCCCAAATAATGCACTCTTTTGCCATTTTATTGAAAATTCGATTTAGCTCTCACCTGCTCTGCTTGTCTTGCTCAGATGATATTTGTCGTTTCTGAGCAGAAATTACAGGGTCTAGAGAGTTTTGGTGTTCCCAGTAACTTTTTTTTTTATTTTTGCATTTTTCGGGCAACGTGGAAGAGAGGATCTTTTTCAGCTTGTTCAGCATTTTCAAAGCTGCTTTTCTGGTTCCCTGAGTTTTTGAGACATTGAAAAATGAAGATTGAATGCCTGAAGAGGATGCGCCATTGGAGACGGCACTAGATGATGTCAAGCCAGTCCCTTTGTCGTAGCCTTTTTGCGACTCTGACCACGAGCAGGATTCTGTCAGGGTTGAGGACTAAAGCGCTAAGATGCATCACAATACTCGTGTGAAGCAGGTCTACGAAGAAGAAGCAATGATCCTATGTTTATCTTTGAAAGCAGGGAGGCCATCCACAGATTGCCACAAAAACTTATGAGACATATATGCTGCGTCAAATTGCCGCCTCAACTGGACGCACTCATCAGAAGCAAAGCGATTCATAGAAGTAATCATTCCACATTCATGACAGCTGTTTATCATTATTTTATAAATTACATTCTTTCTTGACTTCCAAAAAATTCAAATGGAGTTGCAGTGGAGCAGGTTTAACCCTCTTTACTGCCCCTTTACTCTTGACCTTTGGAAAAAATTTATCAAAAACCGAGTTATCTCGTTTTCAATGTAATATCCTATCAAAGCCGATTGATTTCCGCTTACAACTTAGTAGTAGGGAATTTTCAATTTTCCAGATAAGGTAATATTTTTATCTATTTCTAATCAAGGTTGATCTTTTTTAAATAAATAAACCTTTCTTTTAGCAAGCTCTGAAACCAACTGAAAAATCCCATCCAACGCGAACATTTGTTCTTAACTCATTATCAAAGTCTCGAAACCATTGCATAAATCTTTACTTGTCAACTCAAAACTTGATAGTTAAATAATTATTTTTGATTAGACTGTTTGATATTTTGCCCATATCGATTTACGTACTTTGCTTGATTTCATCAATAACTAAGTTTGCAGGTTAGTGGTGTTTCGCTTACTTTGAAAAAGAAAACAATTGAAGCAAGGTGAATCGTCAATATTGACAGATTAAAATCAACCATCGTTGGCCTGAATATGCAAGGAAGATAATTTATCATTGGATTCAAACAGCAAAAAACTTGTTAAAATAATTCATTTTTCTTGGCTTTCACTAGCTTATAGGTGACATATAATACCCCCAGCAAGAAAACATAATACGTTGAATTGTACAAATTCAAAGAGCTGAATACCAACGTAAACCAACTATAACGTCTTCTTACAGCTGATGCTTTTTGTATTTCATCAACATCCTGCCAACTGATAGTTTGAGGCCGCAAAGTCAACAGTGCATGGAAAGCTGCACGATATCCACTTTGCACCGCTCCACTCAAACAACCTCTGTACAACGTAGCGGCCGTTGTCGAGGCCCAGATGATTTGGTTCCAGGGTGTAGTTGTTGGCAGGTTGAGAATGGTCGATTGTTCCCATGTTCTTTGTTGCCATACTATCGGAAATCCCATTTCGACTCCATATATATCGGACAGTCGTTTCAAGATGACTGGCTGCAATATTTGATTGAAACCTTCATCATGCACAACCATCCCACCGTAAACAGATTGTTGATATTCGTAGCATATCATATGGGGGTTGTGCAAAATAAGGCTTCCCGAATAACCTGCATTTCTCCAGAAGCTTTCGCGATATTCCGAGAGAAAGGATGTGATCATGTACTTGTCCTCGAAAATCGGAATTCGCAATTCTTGAGGGATGGGTGGATAGAATATTATTTGCTGGACTATTTGCCATGGTACTGCCATTATGAGAATCGATGTTCGAAATACATTGTTTCGGTCATCGCGAACAAGGGCGTAGTTGACGTAGTGAATGACTTCAATTACTTTGGTCTTGAGAAATATGTAATGTGAGTTGATTTCCTTCTCCAGAGCGAACAGTAGTCGCTGAGATGAAAACTCTAAAGTCATGCTTGAGGTCCCTGTGAATCTTTGACATAGTAAGATGGATTATTTTGGATTAATGCGCTCAAGGTACTACTCACAAAGCAATTAGCTCCGAAAGACCACCACATCCTTGGCAAATGCTCATGAATTCATTGTATGAAATATCAGTGGCCTCCACACCAGATATGAACCTCACAAAGCATCGAATAAACTGTCGGGACTGTTCGAAAAACAACTTTGCGGCTAAAAACTTTTCCATCTTGATGTCATTTCTTGACAGTTTAAAACTAGAAATGAAGTAAAATATTCGATTGAAAGAATTAATCTAAATGTTTTGTACCCGATACCTTCCTGGACGATAGTACTTCGCTTTCAAATCGATCTCATAGATAAACCGATGTACTTCAAAACGAGCCAATACCGAAAACAGTCCTTTGTTAACAGCCCAATAAAAATGTACATGCTTTTCCGGTGATTCTCGGCGTGTGACAGGCACATTTAATTTACGACACAAGTCGTAGATATGATATTGGTCGGGTGTTATCCACTTTCCTCCGAGTTCGCCAAGTGGTGAATGATAAAGCTCACCGCCAATACTGACGCCACTCTCCAGGATAATGAGATTAAGAGTTGACTCTTTTGAAAGTATTTTGTACGCTGCTGTTAAGCCGGATATTCCACCTCCAACAATACAAACATCAATCTCCGATAACGCTGGATT